>CM037017.1:16661416-21461416 GCA_020875875.1 Dioscorea alata
CTTGAAAGGCTCCATGACTCATCCATATCATTTTATGACATAAATTACTTGTGAGTAAATGTGACATTAATCCATCTCGTGCTCTATCTGCTTCAAGCCGGACTTCACGTGGGATTTGTCGTCTAGTAAGTTCATTCCTATGTCTCGCATACCAACCAATTAAGATGGTGATGAACTCAACTGTTACTAGCTGATGTAAGTGTAGAAGTTTTATAAACTGGTCGTTCAACATAATTAGGGCCAATAGAAGTTTAGCCAGCATTTGTTTTTGATCGTCCATCTAAACATAAGAAGTTTATTAATTAAAATACAAATCAAATGTATATAAATGAACTTTGTAGATATATATTGATTAATTAAAATTGACAAAGATATCTTTGTGCTAAATAAAATTAAAAAAAAAAAAAAAATATATATATATATATATATATATATATATATATATATATATATATATATATTTTTTTTTTTTTTTTTCTTGCCTAGCAAAGAGAAAGTGGAGTCCTTCCTAACACTAATATATTTTTCAATTTCAAGTTTAAAGCATCAATTCGTCACATCACATAACATTAAATTAGCATCATTGTCATCACTATGCCTGTCAAACTATCAAAACAGGTTGTAAATTATAATTTAATTCTAATGTATATGCTGTGTTTACAAAATGTTAATATGTTAATGTGTTTACAAATTTAGGATTAATCCCAATATTTAGTAAATATTTACTAAAAAATATTTAGTAATGCTTTTCACGCTTGAATTATATATATGTATGTTGTCGGCAAAGCAAGAAGATAATGTATTATAACTTAAGAAGTAAGCAAGAAGGAAGAGATGGCAGTTGGGTTGTGTGACATCTTGGCTTCTGTAATAATTGGTGTGGTTTTTTAATTAATTATCATGAGTTAGTGATAAACTAGGATAGATTGGAATAAGGCTTCTTGAATTTACATTATTATGTGACATTTTGTCCCAATTTGTATATATTACATTTAAAACATGAATAAGGCTTCTTAAAGCATGATACAAATACACTAACAGTGTCAAAAACCTAAATGTCGTCTTTAGTTTTTTATGCATAAAACATGAATAACATGCCTATAAAAAAAAAGAAGAAATATATAAAAAAAAATACATAACATAAAAGCTTATTTTTATTATAATCTTTTAACCTTTTGATTGGAAAATTTGGCATAACTTGGCCACACAATAAATAAATAAATACATACGAAAGCAGTTCTTCAAATATTCAACAAAACAATAAATAAATAAATACATACATAATACTATCATTCATTATGCTCCCACTTGTGTAGTTTTCACCTGCTTTAGTTTTTTATACATGATTTATCTAACTAGGTGCACATATAATCACAGCCATCCACAAGGTTTAGCTTTAAAATGTCCCAAAGAAAAGTAAATAATACCGAGCTACTGGGACTTGAGCTTCTTGCCTAAGCTATGAGCGTATGAGGCAAGTTCTTTCTTCTCCTTCACGGTCGGGCTCTGGTTGAGGCTTGGTTTCCAAGATTTGTGATCCTGGTACCTCCTCGTCTTCGTTTGAATCGCGGAGCAAGCCGGTGAAGAGAAGATAAGAGGAGGTGAGAGCGGAGACGGCGCCCAGGGGAGGGGGGGAGGGTTCTTCGGAACCCTAGCACAAGGAGAAAAGGGAAAATAGAACCAGAATGAGCTTATCTCATTCTAATAATTGGAAATAGAAACTTTAAATATGTTGGAATTTTATGAATTCTATAAAGGCATTTTGGTCATATATAAAAAAACCCACTCAAAAACCTCCCCAACCCTCCAATTTGGAGGGTTGAGAATGTTGGAAAAATTGGAGGTTTTAAAACCTCCCCAACCCTCCTTAACCCTTCCCAACCCTCCCCAACCCTCCCCCCAAGCATGGTTCCTCCCCAACACTCCCTTTACCTTACCTCCAAAAACCCCCCAAAAACTGTCCCCAATCCTCAAAATCTCCACCACCTTTAGCATCCTCCTTATCATCTTTCCAAACCATCAACACCACATCATGCACAAGCTCTCTCTCTCTCTCTCTCTCTCTCTCTCTCTCTCAGCTTAACACCAACAGAGAACTTGAAAAGAAAATCAAGCTGAAAGCTTTACCTTGATGTCTTAGTGTTTTTCCGACAGCCTCTGTTTCTCCGGATCACTCCTCTCTATCTCCTTCCCGGGGCTAAGAGAAGCTTGGATGCTTATATGCAGCCCAACTTATCAGGGAGCAAAACCCAAGACGATAAGTTGGCAGGGTTTTAAAAAAAATGCTGAATTTACACTTTAACCACAGGATTCAACTCCTTTTCTCTTTTAAGTGCTTGCTAAATTATCTTGTGATCCTTAAGAATTCTTACAATCAAGTCCTCAAAGTTTCTTTGAACCCCCTGATTTGCATAAATATTTGCATACAAGCCCTTAAAATTCCAAATCGACCCTTCACTCGTACAATCATTAACAACGTGTCCTTGCAAAATTTAAAATAAATCCCTAAAAATTTTACAGCCAGTCCCAAGAAGATTTAAGATGCTGCAATTCACCGCTTCTTAACTATAATCTATCTTCAAAATTTCTTTAGCAAATGAGATCCATTCCTATTAGGGTTCAAATGGACTTTTTTTTGTGTGTGAAAAGGTGGATAAACCACATTCATTAAAATAAAACAGTACAGAAAGAGGAAAGAATAAGAGGAGCCTAAGCTCTACAACAACATCCATTAGGAGTGGGAGACAAAAACCAGGCAAAAAGAAAAGACAAAAGGAGAAACCCTAGAGGAAAGAGAGATCCTTTAGGGGGTACAATGTAACAACATCAAGCTAGATCTCGCTCAAGGAAGGGGGGTGCAAGGTCGGAGCCTCCTGCTCCGTAACTCTAGAAGTCAGAAACTTCAGGCTCCTCTTGATCTTAAACACTGGGTTATCAAGCTTGGCCTTTTTTGAGTCTGGGATGCATTATACCAAATGATTAACATGTGAAAAATCTTCAAAATAATAGTAACAAAGGGAAGGCAATTTGAACTAAATATGCGTGCATTTCTTTCTAGCCAAATGTTCCAATTGATGGCTCTCATGAGTAGGTCCCAGAATGGGATTAAAGATTTTGACACCCTGTTCCTCCAATCCCCCCAAAGGTTCTTAAGGGACCTGGATGGATTTTCAATCCCTACAAGCTGTCCATAAAAAATTCCAGATGTACAAGACAAAGGGGCAAAAGAGAAGGAAATGATCATAGGTCTCAACTGCAGCATGACACAACACACAAGTGGTTGTCTGGAGGAGATTGCATTTATGCAGGGCAGGGTTTTCAAGCGTTAAAATCTTATTGTCCCAAGCTAACTAGTTGAAAAGGTTAATCTTTTTTGGATAGGCACCTCTCAGGATGATCGGTGTTCTGTGACATCGCATGCCGTCATCATTCAGAAAATTGTATAAGGATTTCACTGTAAATCTTTTGTTAGCTGTTAGTGTCCAATGTTTCTCATCCTTCTCCAATGAGAGATGCGTCATGATGTCATTGATATGATTGTTCCAGCCGGGAAAATCATTCCATTGATTTACAGTTACTCTACTCGCATGATCCCTAATTGTTTCCTCCTTACACTAGGCTAACTAGAAGTGATTAGGCCAGATGTCGACTGGGGTACGCCCCTCGACCAAGTTATCTAACCAGAAAAGAGTGGTTGTACCATCCCGTATGAGAGAGGATAAATTTTTCCTGAAAGCCGGAAGGGAGTGCAGGATGCCATTTAAGAAGTAGGAATGCCTTCTACATTGCTTGTGGTACAGGTTACACGTCCTGTAGTAATTTTGTTGAAGGATGTCTTCCCCACACTAGTGGATTTCAGTAGCAATTTTCCACCACCATTTACCAAGTAAAGCACAATTAAAGGTGTGTAGGCTTAGGATGCCCCATCCACCTTGCTCTCTTTGACCGACACAGTCTCTCCCAACTGACAAGTTTGGTTTTGCTTTGTTAGAAATCCGTGCCCGACCAAAGAAAGTCTCTGCGGATTTTATCAACATTCTTAACTACCCAAAAAGGTAGTTTGAAGATCGACATCTAATATGTGGGGACACAAAGTCTCCGCGGACTTTGTGACTGTTGTCTAAATTAAAAAAAAAATAGTGGAATGCAATTAAATGGGCAATTTTTATGAAACACAAAGCTATTGGTAATTAATATAAGGTTGGTAACTAAAGATTAAACGTAAACATATGGCCCAGATTAATAAGAAATATTTCCTCGAATAGTCAATAATCAAAATGGATATTTGATTAGAGTACTACCGTTATTGGTAGCAAACCTTGGGCTGGCGCATGCATCAATTCAATCTGAAAAATGGTTGGCTCTATGGAAGAAATGCATTGATTTGGATTTTTCACTAGGATGTGCAACCTCTAAATCAAAGATGGAACATCAGCTATGACAAGTTTTGCTTGGGTTAAAAGTTAAAACAATCCCCTCAAGCATGATTTAAGTGATTTAGTCTAGTAGGTTGTCATAGTGCAATTTAGATCATACCTACTTAATGAAACATCAAATGGTAATGCCAATTGTGCTATAAATAATTTACGATAATGATACGATAAATACAAGTAATGATCTAGAGGAAATAACAAGACTACGGAAAAAGCTAAACACTGAATTTGAAATGAAGAATCTAAGCTAACTAGAATTTTTCTTAGGAATTAAGGTTGCTAGATGAAAAATTTTGATGATAGAAAGAGATAAAAAGAAAATGATAATGGTTTTGTTAGTTATATATTACAATAAAGTGTCTTTTTTTTCTTTTATGAAATATCACAATAAAGTTGTAGGTGAGAGTTATATATTTACATGTAATATAATATATATCAAATAAACCCAAAAATACCCAAAAATACTAAAGATTTTTCTAATGCAGTAAGATAATATTAATACGGGCATATATTTCATGATAAATCAAAATACCAAGTAATTAACTCGCCTTTAACAATCGCATCATTAAACAAATTTTAAGCACTAACTTTAACATTTAACACAACCACTGGCATCTGCATTCAGTGGCCCGGGACACTTGTCACAAATTTAATTTTAAATCTCACAAATTCTCATATAGAAATTAACATTAAACCACTGAACATGCTTGAATTTCTAGTGGCTGTGTTCATCTTGATTCAAATGAAGCAAGGAACCTCCCCTAAAAGACAATACATAAATAATTGAGGCTAAAAGTGGTTGTACACAACAGATGGAGTTCTACAATCTTTTCCTCAATCATGAATCATGTGCGCAAACCACGACAAAATTATTATGGTTATTGTTATTGTTATTTGACAAAGTAGATAGAAATTAAAACATTACAATAATAAAGAAATCACGGGAAGAAAGGCAAAAAAAACAAGAGTACATAAAATAACATAATTAATTAAAACTGGTCTTAGTGAAAATAGAGCCCGTCGGCAATAATTTTTTAAAATTATTTTAATTAAATAATAAATTATATAATAAAAAAAATTATAAATTGTGAATAATAATAATAAAAAATAACATTATAAACTTATAAAAATTAGAGATCTCATATCTTTCATTAATCATTTTTTAATCAATTTGTAATGCATAAAAAGAACTCAATTAAACTCATTTTTCGTGTTTTCTGAGCTGCAAAATTATTTATTAAATTTTAGTATTTCAGTTGAGATTTTAAATTCTTTTCAATAGCCATTTAATTTTTTTAATGGCATAGTTAATTGTAAAAATTATTTTATATTAACTTTATTTTTAAAAACTTTAATCTATTGAAGCCAAATGAGTTTATTTTTTGGTATAAAATTAAAAACTTTCAGTGGTGCTTTTATTTGTTTTTGAAAAAAAAAAATTAATTCATAAAATTAATTCAAACCATCAATATTAACAGATGTGCCTTGTTTTAGAAAACTCTCAAGATTAATGCATCATATTTTAAATCAATTATCTTTTAAAAAATTTAATATTCTAAATATGAGGAAAACCAATAAATTTTACTTGGCATAGTAAAAAAAACATGAACTTAAATTATAAAAAATATTAAAATTTAATAAAATTGAAGTCATACATCTTTTCCTTACTAGAACAAGCCTAATATTGATTGCAGCTAATGAAATCGATTGAGATCGATAATACTAAAAAAAAAAAAAAAAGAATTTTGCAAACTAGAGAAAAGAAGAGAATTTAAAAAAATAAAAGAAAAGAAAATGGCATGGGCTTATACTTCTATATTTAAAAAAATTAAGATTTCTAATATTATGATTATTTGATAAGATAACTATTAAACAAAATTTTAAATATAGAATGATTTTTAAAAAATACATGAATTTTGGGACCTAGAAACTCATGGGGCCTATGCCTACACTAGTGCCCCCAAGTTATTATTCCAACATCAACTTCATTTACCCATAGATATTAATATTGTGCCAATTGTCATTAATATTACAAAACAAAATTTATGACATTTTAATATTATTATAAATCAATTATATAAAATATGTTTCATATTAAAAAAATTAAGAATTTTAAAATTAAATAGGATAATAATAAATAAAAATTTAAAATATTATTTTTTTAAAAAAAAATATAACATAAATTGTGGGATCTCAGAAAATCATGAGATCCTAAAAATAGGTCTTATTTGCCTATACTTAAAATCGCCTCATACATCTAGGAAATAAAAGGAGAATCTTCTCCTAAGGTGCAACTCATAAGAACAGTAGATGTAATCATGTCATCACTAGCTAGACTCATGCTCATTGCCACGTTGAATTTATTTATTAATTAATATTATTAATTGTTTGAGAAAGATTTGCTAGCAGTAATAGTTTCTAATAATATTTTAATCAATTAATTAAAACATATTGGAGGAAACAAAACACCTAACAATATTTTAATCAATTAATTAAAACATATTGGAGGAAACAAAACATGCACCATATTGGGATTTTGGTTATTTATTTATTTATTTTTGGGTCTTGGAATGCATTGCATCTATTCCATGTAATGACTTGACTTGCCATGATTCCACTTTGTGCGAATATAAGACATTTCCTACCAAACCCCGTCCTCTCTATAAACAAAACCAACTTTGAAACCATCCGAGCCAGGGCTGAGCCCGTTTGGTGCCAAGTTTTTCTCTTCAAACATTTTCCATTTTAACTTCAAACCAGGCTCCTAATCCTCCCTTCCAATTTTCAACTCAGGGCTCGCAGTTCATAACATACATCTCATAATTCAGTCCTAACATTCACAAAGCAAGCTTGATCTTATTCATCTCAAGTTTTTCCCTACAAGTAATCAACAAGGCTATCAATTCCGGGCTCATAATGCTTATTTCACCAAACATGAAAGCTATAAAAAATGTGATGAAACTATACATGGCGGTGAAAAAAAGAGCAACAAAGCACAACCAGACCCCACTGTGAGTCACTATAAGAAGGCATGCATCTTCATCTCATCCAAAGCCATCGATGGCAGCAAGATCAAAAACTATCTCTCTGCTTGCATTATTCATTGGCATTCTCTGCCTATATTTCCCGGTGACAACAACAGCGGCAGTGGCAAAGTCAGGTGCAGCCGTCGATCTCCTCTACTTGACTCTCATGGTATCATGATACCATCCCCTCCTCTTAAAGATTTTCAGCATCAAACAATGTGAAAAACACTAATAATGACATCAAATTAATCTGCTTGCAGTGGCCGGGGACATTCTGTTACTCAGGACAATGCTGCATGCCAACAACAGGGGAACCAGCTAATGATTTCTTGATTCAAGACCTGAAGACAGTGGACCAAACTGGACAGATCGTCCAGGACTGCAACTCAACATGCAGATTCTCTATTAATGTTGGCCCAGTCAGATTCATGTCACTGAGCTTTTCCATTTCTTGTTTCTCTATAACAAAAAATTATGTTTAATTTAAATACATTGTTTTCTTCTTTTGCCAACCATGAACTGAAGGAACTTCATTCTCTTCATAGATGCCGTCTTTAATCCCTGACCTCTACTCAAACTGGTGTAACTTGAGCTGCCCATGCAACAACGGCTTCGCTAACACTACAAAATATGTGAGTATTATCTACATTATTTTTAACTAGCTACGACATCATTTTCATAGCTAAAACATATTATTGTCTATGATTTCTTCTTTTTGTGGAGGAAGCATCAAACAATTGCCATTAATGGGCGAAACAATGTCTTTGAAAAAAATTTTGATAGCTATGATTTTTTTCGTAGCTAAAAGGAGGACTTTGTGTCTACAAATATATCATAGATAAAGAGGTCTAAATTTATACTATGAATTATAAAACATAGCAGAATATAAATGTTTTTTTGGTGTCAAAACTTCTTTTTGGCGGTAAGACCATGGCTTACAAACATTTTTTCATAGCTATGATTACATTCATGAATAAAATGAGGAGATTTTTGTCAATGAAAAATATTGCAGAGAAAATAGTTTAGGCACACTACGGATTGTAAAATATAGCAAAAAACAACGTTTTAATCCATCTAAAAAACATAGGAAAATAAACTAATTGAACATATTTCACCACAAATTTAATATGTAGAAAATTATATATCGAAATTGCATATATATTAAAAAAAAAATCATATATAGGAAAGTGTATATTGGAAAATCAAGCTGCTCATTGTTGTATATAAATTAATTTGTAACACACACATATATTCATGTGATTATATAAATTAAGATAAAAAATTATCAAATAAAAATTTATTGAGGTTACCTTCACTAGTAAACCTACTTAAAAAATAAATATTTTATTTTTCTTTTGGTGAATAACTATTTAATTGTAACTATTTTTAAGAATACTTTAAATGTTGTATAATAATGTATTTGATATTTATATATTAGATAAAAAAAAGTGTGTTACTAGAAGATAAAGTTATTATGTAAATTAATAAAATTATAAGTAATTCATATAACAATAAAAAAAATTAATTTGTAGAGAAAATTAAATTCACTATATCAACTAACTCATTATTTTATAAAAATCAATTTTTATGGGATTATATAATTTAAGATAAATAATTACTATGATAAATTTTTTAAGGTTAGCATTAACAAATAATGACTTATTTAGAAATAATTTCATTAATAAAAAAGAACTTATTTAAAATCTACGTGTCACATTTTTATTTGTTATTCATTCAAATATATTCTTTTTCCTTACTCGGCTCTTTACCTCACCCTTTCTAATCCCTAATCAATTGAACGGCGGTCCAAACCCTAGCACTCGTGCCCCCAAAAGCTCTTCAAGATCCCGGTAGCCGCAATCTCTTCTTTCTGATTTCTCAAGGTGAGATCCGCTTCGCATCTGTTCCTTCTATTCCTTCCGTTTGTTTAGTCTCCCATATTATAAATAAATTATCAACTCCTTTAATTTCCAAGATCCATAGTTGCATTTTGAAGTCACTTTCCTCCTTAAACTACAATCACAAAACACAAACCCTACTAAATTTTGAACTCTTATTTTCTTCATTCGATCTCTTTATCCATCTCCATTAATCTCCACTTCATTCTCCTACCAAACTCTAGACAAATGAACCCACACCATTTTGGCTTAATGAGTTTGAAACTATTAAGGACCCGATAAGGTTAGGTTTTGGAGAGATTAGTGTGTTTTTCTTATTTCAATATATAATTGAAGCTGCTAATTATCATTTAATGGAATTTATTAAACTAATAAGAGCTTTGTGGCCAAGTCCATGCTTGAGATCATGTTGGTGGAGCCACACTTTATCTTTTTTGTTTATTTAAATGCTATGGACGATTTGCTATTTGATTAGAAGGAAATCAACAAATGTTTATTATTTAGGTTTATTAATTATTATTATTTAAGATTTGAATGGGAAAAATATAATGTTTTGCTTTTTTTTAATTAATTTCTATCTTTGTGTACAATTACTGATGTCCTATATATATTTTTATTATTACTTAGAATAGTGATAAACCATTAGATGCATGCCCACAATGCAAGGAAATTGGCTCACTTATATACAACTTAATTTTTGTGGTAGTGACTTAGTTAGATTACTAGGACTACCACCTTATATGCAGTACTACTGTGTGACTATGTTATATATCTTTATGCTTTTTTCTCCCACTGTCATCCTATATATTAACCATGATCTATGTTTCTTTGTATTTTGATTTGTAAACTAAGGATTTTTTTTATGATCTTATTGGCAACAATTGAGATGTTTGAATGATTTTTAGTTTAATTATCCTTTTTTTTTTTTTTTGTTACCATGGTTTGATGTAACTTCATGTTAATTTTGCTGTTTCAGATCATTATTGTAAGATGGCTTACAAGGGTATAACTTGATGTAAATAGGTTGTTGGCCGATGTAATCCTTACAAGGTGACTTTGCTTTATCAAAGATCACTTAAGTTATTAATTAGTTTAGCATAAGTCTATTTGTTTATGTGAATAGCTAATAAATTGGGTTTTATATTTCTTTGCATGATCACATAGACATGCCACTTCTGTGTTTGAAACATGGAATAGAGTAACAAGGACAATGAGTGAGATGGTGGGTAAGGAAACCTCAAATATGAAGAACATTCAGGAGTGCAAGAAGAGGTTCTTGTGTTTGATTTGATCTCTATTTGGTATGTATTTGTTTTTTGGTGTTAGATTTTATGTATATGCATTTTTGTTGCTATTTTTTTTACCTTGGGCCTGCTAATTAGAGAAAGTAGGATTTGAATATAGTGTTTTGAGAATTCGTGCGTGCCTGGGGTTTGGGTTTTGGTATTTTATATGCTTAGGTTTTTTCTCGAGTGGTTGAGAAGTGCTTTGGTTATGATTATATTGCATAAAAGAAATCGAGAAACTTGGGTTTCTAGAGATTAGTCAGTAGTATTATTGATTGCATCTTTTCTTATTGTCAGTCTTGTTTGTTGGTTGAATCTTAGGAGAAAAGTTTCCATATTTTGATGAACTCAATTAGTGGTTGAATATAAATGATTCATTTAATTGATTAGAAAAAGATATAACATGTTGAACTTTGATTGATGGCTTTGTTTTGTTAATATTTGTTTATTTTATCCTGGCTTTAAAAAAAACATGGATTTGTAGCATTCACAAACAAAATCAGATTATGTTTCTTAATTAAATTTATCTTTCTAATTGGGTTTGTAGATCAAATTTTAATTCGTTTCATTAAAAAAAATAATTCGACTTTCATGTTCATTTCTCATCCTTAAGGTATGTTCCTCAAAAGAGGCATCTGCAGAGGCTTCAGAGTGGTAGAACATTGTATTCAAATGATGAGGACACAATGGATACTTATAACTTAAATTTTACTTTGAGTAAGTTACATTCTTTTGAGCTATCTATGTAGATATAGCCATGGCCTTAACTGTTATCTAGTAATATGTCCTTTTTTCATTGATGCAAGCATTTATGAAAAAATTTAACCAAAGTGAAGAGGAGGTCTTCTATGTGTCTTAATTCTTTATGGTTTCCTATGTACAAGAGAAAGGTGACAAAGCAAAAGGTGCTCAAGTGGATAAAAACAAAGAATATACTTAAAAGGAAATATGTTTTCATTCCCATTGTTTGTTGGTGAACTCTCTTTCATATAAAAATTCTTTTTTTTCCCTCTCAGTGTGGCTTAATTCATTTAATGGGGCTTTTTTATTATTTAAAAGGGACACCAGAGCCATCTTATCCTTTGCAACTTTGGTGAAAATAGGCAGCCAAACATTGAGAAGACTTTTATGTTATTACTAGATCCACTCCATCAAGCAGATCCAAAGGGGCTGGAGCCAGATATAGGAAGGCATGCACATGTTTTCACTTTTCTTTAAAAATTCTTCTCAATGTTTGGAAAAGTGAAAACATGTGCATGCCTCCCTATATCTGGCTCCAGCCCCTTTGGATCTGCTTGATGGAGTGGATCTAGTAATAACATAAAAGTCTTCTCAATGTTTGGCTGCCTATTTTCACCAAAGTTGCAAAGGATAAGATGGCTCTGGTGTCCCTTTTAAATAATAAAAAAGCCCCATTAAATGAATTAAGCCACACTGAGAGGGAAAAAAAGAATTTTTATATGAAAGAGAGTTCACCAACAAACAATGGGAATGAAAACATATTTCCTTTTAAGTATATTCTTTGTTTTTATCCACTTGAGCACCTTTTGCTTTGTCACCTTTCTCTTGTACATAGAAAACCATAAAGGATTAAGACATATAGAGGACCGCTTCTTCTCTTTGGTTAAATTTTTCCATAACTGCCTGCATCAATAAAGAAAAAGGATAGGTTACTAGAGAACAGCTAAGACCATAGTTGTATCACCATAGATAGCTCAAAAGAATGTAACTTACCTAATTTAAAATTTAAACTTATAAGTTTCTATAAGGGTTCGGTTCCTTACATTTGGTCATGATCGAGTTTCCATGAGCGAGACACACGCGGGTGGGCACGTCCGAACAAAGGCTGATGCTGAACACTTAACTGATTTTTGCCATGGATGGGGATGATTATATGTTGCCGAGAGGGGCACTCGGCCATTGCCGAGAGACCTTGCCGATAGCCAGGCTATTATTGAGAGGCTTCGGTGTGGCCAGGTTGGCATGGACGCTACTAAGACTGAGTGCGCGGCTGGATATTAGCGGGACTTGACCGAGCAAGTGAATAGTAATACATGACGATATTGTACCTTAAAGATAGTGGTTGAGACAGTGTTAGAACTATAGCGGAACTGTGGTGCTAATTTTGACAAGACCGTTGACTTCTTGCTAGCCCTAGGATCAAGTCCATGGATGGTCATCCTTTGTATGAAATTGCTTATATAAGATATCTTGTATCCTTGTTGTAGGGGAGGATGAACTGATTCTTGGCTGAGGTCTTGGACATCGTTATGTAATCTTCTTATTCTAATAGAGAGTTTCATTATTCTCTCTAAGGCTTGGCTTCTTGTGTTGTATGTATGCTTGCTTGCGCTACATTGTATTAGGGTTGTATTCCATCCCTAACCTTCGGGAAGTTGGCTTGTCACTTGGTGCGTGTCAAGCATTGCACAGTGTGATCGAGGGATCGATTGGGAGGCTGTGACAGAATCCATCATGTTCTCATCATTTGAATACAATGTTCTACCACTATGAAACTTAGTCAATGCCTGTTTTAAGGAATATATCTTAAGGATGAGAGATGAACACCAAAGTTACATAATTATTTTTTTGTGAAACAAATTGAACTTTAATCTTCAAACCAAATGCAAAAAAAATTAAATTAAGAAATATAATCTGATTATTTCTGTAAATGAATTAAATGAATCATTTATAGATAAATATGATGACCAATTCTAATTTAGTTCATCCAAATGTGGAAACTATTCTCCTAAGATTCAACAAACAAAGAAGACTGACAATAAGAAAAGATACAACCAATAATACTACCGACCAATCTCTAGAAACCCAATTTTCTCGATTTCTTTTATGTAATATAATCATAACCAAAGCAATTCTCAACTACTCAAGCAAAATCCTAAGCATCTAAAATCCCAAATGCCAAATCCTACGCATGAATTCTCAAAACACTACATTCAAATCCTGCTTTCTCTAATTAACAGTCCCAAGGCAAAATAACAACAATAAAAATGCACATACATAAAATCTAACATCAAAAAACAAATAGATACCAAATAGAGATCAAATCAAACACAAGAACCTCTTCTTGCGCTCCTGAAGGTTTTTCATATTTGAGGTTTTCTCATCCACCATCTCATTCATTGTCCTTATTACTCTATTCCATGTTTCAAACACAAAAGTGGCATGTCTATGTGATCATGCAATATAAAACCCAATTTATTAGCTATTCTGATAAGCAAACACACTTATGTTAAACTAGTTAACAACTTAAGTAATCTTTGATAAAGAAAAGCCATACCTTTGTAAGCATTACACCAACAACCTAATTACATCAAGTTTTACCCTTGTAAAGCATCTCACAATAATGCTCTGAAACAACAAAATTAACATGAAGTTACATCAAACCATGGTAACAAAAAAAAGGGGCAATTAAACTAAAAGCCATTGAAACATCTCAATTGTTGCCAATAAGAACATAAAAAATCCTTAGTTTACATATCAAAATAAAAGAAACATAAATCATGGTTAATATATAGGATGATAGTGGGAGAAAAAAACATAAAAATATATAATATAGTCACACAATAGTAGTGCATATAAGGTGGTTGTCCCGGTAATCTAATCAAGTCACTACCATAGAAATTAAGGTGTATATAAGTGAGCCAATTTCCTTGCATTGTGGACACGCATCCTATTGTTTATCACTATTCTAAGTAATAAGAAAAATATATGGGACATTAATAATTATGCACAAAGAAAGAAATTAATTAAAAAAACATAACATTATATTTTTTTTCCCATTCAAATCTTAAATAATAATAATAATAATTAATAAACTTAGGTACTAAACATATGAGATTTGATGAAGAAAGGAAAAGAGTAAAAGGACCAAAGAAAAAGAAGATTTGATGAAGAAAGGAAAAGAGAAGGCCCATTCTTTCCTCTTCTCTGCTATACATAAACAATTAAATGGTCACCGCCGCATTCGCCTTTGTTGTTGCCATCGTTGCCCTCTGCTCGTCATCTTTACCAAAGAATGTCACTCTTGCCAAAGAAAATACTGAAGCCGTTCACTGACGCTTTGTCATTGTTGTCGTTGCTGCCGTTTGTCGTTGATGTCAGCCTTTACGTCCTCTGTTGAGGTCGACTTTGCTCAAATGCTATGTGGTGGTATAATCATAGTCATTTTCATCCTCGAGCAAGCCCATATATCCTCGTTCGTCGGGTGATAACTATCATTAACATTGATGTGTTCAAACTTGTGCATGCCATAATCTACTGAAGAAGTATCTCGAGAGAAGCTTTGTTTGGACACATTTCCGGGGATGGTTATTCTCGCAGACTCCACTTAGTTATAAGGGTAAACTACCCAGATAGTCCCTAAACTATGGGGTTATTCCTATTTTGGTCATTGAAGTTTAAAAAATTTTAATTGCATCCCTAAACTATCTATTTCCTTTTAATCAAGTCCTCCCAACGAACGTCGTTAACGGCAAGCTGACGTGGCTCGCCACGTCACTGGCAACTTACCACATCAACTTGCTTAAAATTCCACACGGCTTCATCTCTTTCACCTCTACAGTCAATCTTTTTACTTTCCCTTTCATCTCACTTTCCCTTTCATTCATCCACGAAGGAAGGACTCAATGAGCATGGCGTCGAGGAAGAGACAAAGCAATCGCCGGAGTGGTATGACGGAGGAAGACAATATTGAGGTAGGTGCCCTTTCCCGAAGCTAGCCCATCCTCTTCTCTTTCCCTGCCCTAGAATAACCATGTTGTTTGATATTGGTGTTGATTTCTGTCAAGTTGTTTGCAAAACCTGAAGAACAAGGTGAGTTAAGTGTTGATTTTTGCCTCATGAAATCAATTTTGGAGGTGACCATTACATTTACAAGTTGGTGTTGCACATCCACCTGGGCAACAACCAAAGTTGCAAGGGAGACAAGTGCCTTCAAAATATATGGGAAGGTTATCTCAAACTGCAAAGTTGGGGCTAGGAAAAAGAAACATGTGTCAATCTGTTGAAAATGCTCAAAAGCAGACCAAGAAAGATTTGTCCAAGGGTGCACATGCGTAAAAGGACTGCTACTAGGGATGTTGTGCACAATGTTGAAGCTTTAATTGAGCTTATTTTTTGGATTACAATGACCAAGTGTTTTGTTGTTTTTTTGTTTGTTTTTTAATCAAACTATGTGGAAGCTTTGGCTAAGCTTACTTTTGGAAGCTTTGATATTATCACTTTTTGTATGAATGGTTGAAGTTATGTTTTGCTGATATAAATATACATTTTGAAACAAAAATATATGCTATCAGCCTATGATTTGTGTTAGTCACTAAAGTTTAGAAAATTTCAATTTCATCTCGAAAATCTAGGGTTGTTTCTATTTTGGTCACTCAAGTTTACAAAAACTATAGGGTTGTTCCTATTTTGGTCACTCACATTTATAAAATTACCAATGAATAAACTATGGCCAAGCTTATGTGGAAAGTTGCCAGCGATGTGGCGAGCCACGTCAGCTTGCCGTTAACGATGTTCGTCGGGAGGACTTGATTGAAAGGAAATAGATAGTTTAGGGATGTAATTGAAATTTTTTGAACTTCAATGACCAAAATAGGAATACCCCCATAGTTTAGGGACTATTTGGGTAGTTTACCCTAGTTATAACTAGAACAACACCTAGTGCGCATACGGTCAATGCTCACAACTCAACCAAACAGACTACTTCATGGCGGCGTTCAATATGATTGCAAAAGCCAACTTGCTCCAAGTCTTTCAAGTTAACAATATTGTACCCTCATCCTCTGCCTTCTACGAGCTCGAAGAGATCAATACCGCTCTGGCCAATCTCAGCTTATTGGCTCATGTTGAGTGCATCACAAAAACAGATGGGTCTTCGCTGCTCTCTAAGATCATTTCTTTTTTTTTCGAAAAGATGGATAAATCACTTCTATTACTGATAAAAAGATAAAAAGCCCTTACCCGAGACAGTGAGGAGACAAACCAGATGCCCAACAAACCACTAGACGTGAATGCAAAATAGAACAAGACAAGCAACAACAACAGAAAACACAACAAAATGAGGAACATGCCTCCTCAAGGCCACACCCTATAACACCCTACTCAGCAACATGATCCAGGCCTTCCTCAGGACGTGGGGTCCCACTGGACTCAACCACCTTGGGATCTAAGAACTCCAAACTGCGTCGGATAGTGGCAATGGAATCATCTAGGTTCTTCTTTTGACCATCCTTCGCAGCTGTGTACCAAGACAGAAGCCCATAAATGATTTTCAAAATAAAAGCATGCACAGCAATATAAGAGACATTAAAAATACAATCATTTCTAGCAATCTAGATGTTCCACACAATTGCTTTCACCACTAGGTCAACTGCCAGTCTATGAGTCGGTTGAAAGAGCAGCCTCTAGGTGCCCAAGAGGTGCTTCAAGGACGTAGGCAAGTCAAGCCAGTGCAGGATATTAGCAAAAAAATCCCACACTTGTTTCACAAATGAGCAATTAAGGAAAAGGTGGTTGGATTCTGTATCTCTGCAGATGACCTGAGTTTTATCAACTGCCCTTTCGACATCAAACAGACATGTGACTCTGAACTGTGGTTCTATCCCTTCTACATTAACCAACTCAATACTGAATGTGAGTACGATTATGTTGGCTCTGGTGGCTTCATCAAGATGGCTACTGAGAAACACCTTGCTATGTGATAAACTTGATGCTCCAGCAGTACGTTTCTAGTAAAACTATGGCTAAATAAATGTAATCTAGTACCCTTACTAATCTATGCATGGACTGTTGTAATGGCAATAAAAATCTTGGTCAGTTATCTGTCAACAAAGAAACCATAACTATAAGCAATTGAATTGTATAGGTGTCTTAAATAACAAAAAGAGCTAACTACATTAATCAGGAATTAAAATCAATGAAGTGCTTGCCTTAATTACTCCTCCAGGCTTGCATTAGAAAAGTTGCTTGCAAATTCTGCGTAGAAAAGCTGCTTGCAAATATTTTTGAACCTGAAAATGCCAGCAAAGTTGCAGCATCAATAACAGAAAAAGACACCCAAAATGCTCAGCAGGCTAGCATCGGCTTCTTGATCCACCTTGAGTGCACCATTACTGGCCATTTGCAAATAACTTCAATGCTTTACCATATAAACATCTGTGTCTCTGCAAATGGCAAGTCCATCATCATCTGCACTATCACCAAGCCAACTACATGTGGGGAGATTGTGGTTCTTCCCATTTGGTCACACACGCAAACCATTTGGCCGCACCACTGGCTCTGCCAGCTTCATCAAGATGCCTATTGAGTAAGACCTTGCAATGTGATAGACAGTTTCCAGCAGCCCATTTCTAGTGAAATTATGGCTAAATATATATGTAATATTATATCCTCACAAGTTCGTTGTCAGTACAGACCTGCATGAACTGAAGTTAATGAGGATGAATAGTGATTACCAAAAAAATCCTGGCAAGTGATCTCCAAAGAAACTGGCTAAAAAGAAACCATAACTCTACAATTTAATTAAGAAAAGACACAATGGCCTAGATCTGAAATCGAAAGCCCAGAAACTAAATTAATTAAGTTACAGAAGGAAAAATAAAATCAAGGAAGTGCTTACCTTTACTCTCAAAGCTGTATTATGCAACAGCTGAAAAGAACACAGGGACACAGATAGACCGCTTGCTTCATCCCTGCCAAAGACCATGAAACATGACATGACTACAAAAACCACATTGTCCCACCATATGAAAATCAATAAGAAACGAATTGGTAGCATTATCATGGCATGTAAGTCTCCAATTTCGCCTGGATAACAAAAACAAAAGTGTTCTCAATTTCTCTTTTAATTCAGATATGAGCTTCCGAGGATATTTTGACAACAAAATTGTCAATTTCATTTGTATTAAAACATTTCCTAGCACAGCTCGAGGGCAAACAAAGATTAGGGCCTCATAACATCATCAACTGGTGTTTCAGTGTGATATTGATTAGAAAAAGCTCCATTTACAGCACACGATTTCCACTGCATATTACATATGGCTGATGTCTCATACTCAAATAATCATTATTTCCCAGACTGACCAAAGTATTTTCCTGCAATAGTAGCCAGCATGTTCAACATCACAACCTCGTCATCAAATTCTGACTTTTCAGCCAGAAGGCTCATGCACTTCCGGAGCAAACATCTGAGAGAAGCACTAGTCTCTGCATGGAGTGGATTATCCACTGACACACAGTGCAAACAACCATTTTTTTGGTAGAAAGGAGCCGGAGCTATTTTATTAATATTAAAAAAAACAGTCAATACAGAGAAGTCACACAAAAAAACACAAAACACAATACACCAGCAGATACAAAGACAAACAAAATACAAAAAGTTACAGAGGGCAAAAGCCATTAGCATGGAATATCTTCATTAACCACCTGGGCAAGTCTCTTCCCTGGTGAAACAGAGAAAGAGAATGAGTTGATATACTATGAGAAGCCAGCATAGCACCACACTGGTTCCAAATTCTGGGAATGAGGTGGACCGAGGGAGAACCAAAGCTCCTAATCTGTAGTTTGAGTCCTTGAAAAGCACGAGCGGTCCTCCAGTCTTCCAGCACACCCGCGGCAGACAAAGCAGAGTGAAGATCCGGGTTGTTGATGAAGATCTGATTGAATTGGAGCCCCGTGAAGTCAGCAACCTGCAAAGCCAAAGCCAAAGCTTTGACCTCAGCATCCATCTCAGAGTTAACCTCAATAGGACAACAACCTGACAAAACAACCGAATAGTTATAATTCACAAACACAAACCCTGCACCACCCAATTCCAGGTCACTGGAGCAAAAGGATGATGAAAATAGAAAAGGCCCATCGACTAAGGAAAAATTATTAAGTAGTAGATTCTTCCCTTTACAGTGATTTGAGGCAAACGAGTACTCTTGAGCCAAAGCAAACGCTCTACGAGCAATGCACCCCAGGACCGGAGGCTCATTCTTAAAAATAGCATTGCATTTGGACTTCCAAATTACCAATGCCGTAGCCACAACAACAGCTTTAACAAAATTTGAATACACATTAAAATCAGCTTCAATCCAGGAACCTACAGTAAAACCATCAGGAAACAGAACTCTTTTCCCAATCAAATTACTAACATCATTCCAAATGGCTTGAGTTCTAGGGCATAAGTTCAAAAGATGCTCAGTTGTCTCAAGGTTTAAACCACAAAAGATGCACCTCTCATGAGGCCCAATATTTAAATTATGAAGATCCGATGTTTTGAGCTTGCCTTTAAACACTAACCACATAAAGTGTTTAGCACGAGGAGCCATCTTAATAGACCACAGAATTTTCCAATCCCTCCATTGATCCCCATTATCAGCACACTTGACAAGGTGATTATAAACTTTACAAGAAAGTTTGCATCTATAAGACTTGGGAAACCAAACCCATTGCATAGAAGTACTCGGGCTTATGGTTCCAAGTCTAAAAACTGGGGAATCCACATTACCTCCAAAAACTTTTCTAAACTCAAACATATTCCAATGCAAATCCACAACAAAATCAGAGACCGAAAGATCATTCAAATCCAAATCCATATTAAGATAAGTCGGCTTAAAAGCCAAAGGAACCTCAAACAACCAAGGATCAAAAAGAAAGGAAACCAGGCTGGGATTAAAATCTTTGATCCAAATGAAGGGTTTGATTTGATTCATGGTACGATATAAACCTCTAAAAACCAAGAACAATTGGCCGGAATACCATCCCTCCACATCGTAATGGACCCATACTTATGAGTAACAAGGTCCACCCAAATTGTTTCCCGAGAGTTAAGGTAACTGAATACATGTTTAGCCATTAAAGCCACTTTAGAAATTCGCAGATTCTTGATAGAGAGGCCCCCTTAGATCGATCAAGCATAATATCTCTACTATTAACCAAGTGCATGCCACTCCTATTGCCACTAGAGGACCACAAGAAGTTCCTAACACTAGCCGAAATTTTATCCAAGATCTCATCCGGAACAGGGTACACTGACAGATAATAAACAGGTAGAGACATGAGGGAGGAGTTAATAAGAATAATTTTGCTAGCACGACTGATTTTAGACTTGTTCCAATTGGCAATAGCCCTATCAACTTTCTCCACCATTCCATTAAAACATCTCATCGCCAGTTTCTTAGGAGAAATGAGAACTCCTAAATAAGTAAATGGAAAAGCTCCAGCCTTGAAAGAAAGAATGGAACAAATGCTTCTAATAATCCTGCCATTAGCCCAAGAAGGGAAGAAAATCTCAGACTTAGAAGTATTAGCAAATTGGCCAGTAAGGTTCCCATAAATACTAAGGCATAGATTAATAAAACGGGTAGCTCTCCTAGAACCATGAGTAATAAGGATCAAATCATCAGCAAACATTAAGTGATTAAAATCTTGCCGAAGATTGCGATTAAAGCCAGGTATCATATTATTGTGAAGAGCAAAGTTCGAAAGAGAAGTAAGATTTTGGGATACTAAAATGAATAGATAAGGAGAAATGGGGTCTCCTTGTGTAACTCCCCTCGAAGGGGAAAACTAGGTAGAAGGTTGGCCATTGATAATTAGAGATAACGAGACCGAACTCAGGCACCCTTTAATCCAAGAGATCCAACAGGGGGGAACTTCATCTTGGTCATAGTGGCAAGAATAGCAGGCCAGGTTAAGGTATCATACGCCTTCTCAATATCAATCTTAACTAACATCTTAGGGGGGCTAACCAACTCTCTATTCAAAGAATGCGCAATCTCTTGAAGGGCAATAATGTTATCAAAAGCATTACGCCCAGAAACAAATCCACACTGCTCTCTACCAATAAGATTAGGGAGCACATGCTTAAGGCGGTTCGCCAAGAGTTTAGAGATAATTTTATAACAAACGTTGCAAAGAGAAATCGGGCGGTAATCAGAGACCTGCTTGGGATTGGGTTTCTTAGGAATGAGGGTAATATAGGTCCTACCCCAGGACTTAGGCAAGACACCAGTGTCAAAAAAATAGGCAATAGCTGAAAACAAACGGTCCCCAAGCACATCCCAAAAAAATCGATAAAATTCCACATTCAGCCCATCAGGACCGGGGCTCTTGCCCACAGGCAAAGAAAGTAAAGTTTGAAAAACTTCATTTTTAGAAATAGCCCGAATCAAATAATCAGCCTCACTATCAGAAATAGTATTCAAATCATTAGGCAAAGCATGAAAAATCTCAGAAAAATCTTTAGGAGACTGATCAGTCCACAGCCTACAATAAAAATCCAAGAAAACCCTCTCAATCCCCTGCTAGTTCAAACAGAAATTCCCATCAAAATCCAAAATATGAGAAATAGAATTGACATGCTTACGGATACGAACACAATTGTGAAAGAAACCCTTGTTATGATCCCCATCTTGAATCCACGATAAACGGGCCCGCTGGGCCCATTTACAAGCACTTTGCCTTGGAGAGCAGAATACTTATTATAAAGATGCAATAAAGCGCTCTGATCACAAGTATTGCCCAGATTGCCATTATCATGCAATTCAAGATTAGAAATCTCCAATTCAGTGGCCCTAATAATACTATCAAGAGAAGTCATACCTTTAGATCACCATAAAAGGAGCTTATTCCTGGTACGGGCAACTAAATGCTGAAAGCTATGCAACCATTGACAGTCATTCTTTGAAAGAGACCTTGCAGTCTCAAGCATACTTTCGATTTTTTGTAGTGTCGCAGCTCGAGAAACAACATCCATGCACAGAATCGCACTTACTGTAGGAGCACAAATTGATTTATTTTGAGAAGTCATGGATCCGGCCATTGTTTGCCCTCAAATTTCTTGCAAGAATTCTGAGAAATTTCTGAATTGAAAAGTTGATTGCAAGGATTTTCAAGACCTGAAAATGCCTAGAAAGTTGCAGCATCAATGGCAGGAATATAATACACCAAGCAAGTCAAGAGGGAAGACCATGGATGAAGAATGATTTCTTATAAAATTTAACACCATAATTCATTAATCAGCTATTATCTAGCTAGCCAATCTAAACAGAACAGTAATCTAAATCAAGGCATAACATATAATGTGTTGCACATTGGGCAGCACCAGGTCAAACGCTGACTCAACATGGGGAAAGAACAATGGTAACAAGTCAAATTATCAAACCCTTGAATAAAGGAGCCAATTTCTTACTGCTAAGTTGTGGGATAGTCGATCAAACATAAGAAAAATGACATGTCAAAAGCCAACCAAGCAAAATAGTCCTCAATTCTATTAAGACCAAAAATAAATCAGATTTTATATTTGAACACATAGGAAAAATAAAAGCTATGCCAGCCTGGACTTCATTTTTTCTAAGTACCAAACAATGATATACAAAGCAAAACGGCGTTCTTTTAAGATCAAGCCTTTTACAAACTCTCCTGTATACATTTATCATGTAGTCTCATCAAAGTAAACCGTGTAAATAATTACCTTCCTAATCTCTGAAAATTCAAAGAGAAAAGCCTCCTCCCATTGTTTTGAAGGCAGTAAGTTTGGCGGACACTTTGCAATTTCAGGGATGTTGGGCATGTAATTTGTCTGTTCATTGCTAATCTTGTTAGGTTTAAGCTTAGCCACCTTCACCTTTGGAATTTGATTAGCTTCCCACCTATCAAATAGATATATCAGCAATGGTTAACATGCTTGTTTAAGTATATTTTGACTGACAAATGTCATCAGAAATAGATAATGGTCATCTTTCACTGATAATGGTTATTTGTCTTTGCATGGTTGTGATTGAGTTTGGTCAAGTAAGAACATAAACTAGAAAACTTAAAAGCAAGCCCCATTCTGGACTTCACAAAGAGAAACAAGCAATGGAACATACAAACACACAAAATAACAACAACAACAGCAATGATAAAATCCAAAATAACTCAGGCCAATTTACTTCAAAATTCTGAAACCATAGAAACATAAAAAGGCTTACCTAACACGTCTAAGATACTCCATACCATCTCGTGGAGAACCTGACTCAAAATCAGGTTCTCCTTCAACATAGAAGGCAGGTCTCTGAATGCTACCAGATTCACCAACACTGCTGTCATCGTCTTCTTCAAACATCTCTTCCACATCAATGCTACTTGAGTTACCAGCCAAATAGTTAACAGCAAGATCATCGGTCTCATCCATTTCAGCCAGACCAAGGCCAAAGTTTTCAGTGAGAACTTCACCTGAAATATATAGCAAAGTGAGCAGAGTATCTCAGTATCATAATATTAGTACATAGGCATATCTCACAAAACTTTTGCATAGGGATAAATGGCCTTGGCATAATCTTATTCGTCTTGGCTATAATTGATAAAGGTTATTGTCACACCCCGAACCCGGCTCAATGGACCCGGGACGCCGATAAACAGCTGTACACCTACAAGGCTAAAACCAAGTAAACATACAAGGCCTCAAAAACTTGATCTAAAACGGAACAAAGGAACAGACTAAGTGTTCTGCACATTCAATACAACCTTATCTTATTACTTGCTAATTAATTAGCGATTGCCCAACGTTCCCTCCTAAGCTATCCGCCACCCAACTCTACTCCTGATCTGAAAAAAAAATATCATCAATATTTATGAGCTCAAAAGTCCAGTAAGTACCCACTAAAAATATAGGGATCATTTAAAAAGTCAAAATGCAATAAAATCAAACATCAGAAATCAGATTTATTTCAAGCAAATACAGATGTCAAAATGCTAAGCATATAGGTCCCCAAATAACTATTACCAAAACAAAATCACAGAATTCATATATTTACCTTCGGTGACCCCGAGACAAAATTATCAGATGTCATATTTTTTTCCCACAATGACCCGAGCCAGAATTATCAGAGGTCATTATTCTTCACCGACAGAAAGCGGTGGTAAACTATAGTTTCTAGATCAAAATACGTGTCGACACGGTTAGTGCTTAACCCCAGTGACAAGATTAGTGCATAGTTAATTAGGGACTAATTTATATATCAAAATACTTCATGTTCACAAAACAACAAATTATCAAAATTAAGATTGAGCAAAATACACAAAACAACATTTTTAGCAGTCGAGTGATCCCATTTTTCATAATATCAAAATAATCAATTATTTGAATCCAAACATGAACATATAATTTAAAATAATAATAATAATAATAATAATAATAATAATAATAATAATAATAATAATAATTAATCGTAAATTAACATAATTTAAATAATACGTATTTAGATAACTATCTAAAGTACTTTAGAAATTAAATTCTCTGAATTTAAATCAATATTTAAACCTTTCAAATAATTCTAATCCAAAATAAATATCATTAACTCAAAATTTCAAATAATTTAAAGTAATTTCAAAAATAATAAATAAATAAATAATTCAAAATATAAATCAATTTCTTAAAAATTCCAAAAGTTTAGAAAACTAAAATTTTCAAGTATATACATATATAATAGGATTTATATGCAAGGGCGGAGGGAGAGGGAGGGCAAGGGGCCGGCGCCCCCGCCCTCCTCTCTCTCTCTTTTTTCACTCTCTCTCCCTCTCTCTCATTAGTTTTTTATTTTCTTTCCTCTCTCTCTCTTTAATTAGTTTTTTATTCTCTCTCTTTCCTTACTCTCTCTCTAATCAGTTTTTTTATTCTCTCTCTTTTTTATTTTTTATTTTTTTAATTTTTTAAAATATTTTTTTTACAAATCAATAGATATAGTATAAAACAACTAAAGGATTAATAGTCTAATTGTACTTAGTGAGATCTCTAGTTCAAAACTCATTAAAATCAATAATAGTAACGGTCGTAAATGTGGGTTCATAGCCTAAACCCTTATCCCTTTTGTTAAAAAAAAAAAGTCTAAAACATAATATTTTTTTAAAATATTATCAAAAATTTATTATTTGATTTATTAATATTTTATAAATTATTTTATGCAGTATTTTTAAAATATTTTTGTTTTAATTTTTTATTTTTAAAAATTAATTTATATAATATATAAAATTATATTTTTAGTAGAGTTTTTTAAAATTTTATTGTTGTACATTTTATTTTTATAAAATAAACTATAAATTAACATATAAATAATTTTAAAAAAATTAGTAAAAATTTTAATTAATTAATTAATTAGAAAAATTTCAATTCGCCCCCCTAACCCATAATTTCTGGCTCCGCCACTGTTTATATGTGGGATACTTACCTGATTAACGCCGAAGCATACTCCAAAACTTTACACGAAATCAAGGCTTTTGGCATGTCCTATATTTGGGAAGAGATTTTATTAGTTTCAAAACAATATATGCTATAAAGCTTAAGAGGCTAATAAGCAATAGTATTACAAAAAGAGATTTTTAGAAAGGTACAAATGCAAAAAGTTCAAACTATTAATCTAGATTCCCAAATATTGATTCTTGCGAGGGTACAATAGTAATTATCCACCTTAAAGGGCATATGAACAATTCCATCACGACCATTGAGCACTAAACCCCTCAAAACTTTACATATATTACTCCAAATCACAAATTTCAAGATTCCAAGAAAAGTAGACACCTAAGACTATGACATATATGAAATTCACATTATTTGGAGTACTAGTCAAATTATAACATTCATTTGATTCTCCAACTATTTCTGCAAACTTGTAATTCAGACATATACCTTTAAAATATGCATATCTCTCAACTTACAACTCCAAAAGTAATGCAATTTTACTGATACTCAGATAACTCAAAAATGAACAACTTTCCTATTTTTCACCTTACCCAATTCAATCTCCATGATTATCAAAAATGACCATAATTCTTCAAGTTCTGCACAGAAATATCATCCGAGACAATTATACTAATAGGGCTATATCTCACAAACTACAGATGCATAAAATCTAAAAATTTTCAAGTATTTAGATAACATCAAAATTTACAACTTTCATATTTTACTCTCCAAATTATACCTCTAAGAGCCCTAAAATAGGAGAGAGATTTCTGCTATTATCAAAAATGAAAATCTGAAACCTATCAAATTAAATTAGTTAACAATTCCTTTCTCATGGTGAAAGATTGTGTCTCAAACAACCATACATCTCATTACATCAAATATATCAAGAAAGACATCATCCTTGAGCCGTGGTTAAATCCATAAAAACATTATGATCAAAGATCCTAAGAGGATACTTAAGTGCACACATCAAAAGAGAAACAAAATTTCTTCAACTACAAATTGGGAACAAACCCTAGAAACTCAAGGGCTAAATCTAAGGTTTAAAGATGAATCACAAATAAGAACAAATTTTAGGGTTTCAGAAAGAAAGAAAACTAGAGCTAACAAGCATCAATAATATTTGTTATAATTATGCTCAAAGCTCCAAGATCCTACCTTAAAAGAAGCAAAACAACTCTCAATAAGAAGATCCACTCATCCTTGCCGTCGGCACCACCATGAAGGAGAGGAAAGGACGGTTGGGAGTTTTATTTTTATTTTTTATTTTTTATTTTTATTTTTTCTCAACATAGGATATCATGGGCGGTAGAGATACAATGAGATCGTGAAATTTAGTAACCGCTAGAGATATATAAGAACAAGAGTTATAAAAAAGAATTTAAAATCAATGGCTATGATAAAAAAATGACATTGACGGCTAGGATCTAATTAAGGAGTGGGGTCCATAGTTATATTGTATTGTTATATTCAACCCTTGATGCACCTTACAGGGGAAAAAATAGAGAAACAAAGAATAGCTTTGCGTAGGTACAATACCCACCTTACAAAAACCTCCATGATACTAACAACACTTAATCTATGTCTAGCTTTGCAAATGGATCAATATATCTTGCGAACAACACTTGCAACTTGGTAATTCATCAAATTCATAACTTTTAACTTAAAGCAAGATCATAATGCCCATCCAGACAGACACTAAATGCATAAAATAATAGATTCCACAAAAGATCATGACTTCAAACAATGAAGCCTATTTCAATTGCATTGGGTTTCCAAAAACTAAAACACACCAATCTTCATGAGCACATGCTGAGAGTAGAGTATAAAATAACAACTAAAAGAGATCCCTATTGATAATAGGGTTATAGTTGTAAAAAAAAAAAAAGCAGGAAAATACAGAGACACACACAGACACAGACACATTAATATAACATATGACCCTTTGAGCTCTCATATCTAGGCAAAACGTCATCAGAAAATAAAGAACACTACAAATCCAATCCAAGTTGTCCAAAATAAAAAGAATAAAAAAAAAGCACCTTGATCAATAATCTATGCAACGCAAAGAGCCATCCATATGAACATTGCCAAATTGGTTGTCAATCAAAAGAAAAAGCATTCTTTTTATCAACTTCCAAAAAACAAATTCAATAGTAAACGTTGATAATCCTACAAACAAGAACACCAAAACACCAGGGAGAAGACAGGAGGAACAAAAACTAGTGCCCAAATCTAATCTTGGTTACTGGGAGAGAAAAGGACGTACATAAGGTAATAGGAGACTCCTTTTTCAGCTTCCTCTGAGGCTGTTGTTTTGGGTGCCGGAGACAATCAAACTCGCCCGTGATAACTGATCCGAGACGTTGGTAAACCTCGTCCCACAACTGGCCCTGGTAATCGACGCCGGCGAACCTCAAAGACTCCAGCTCTGACCGAGAGTACCTCCTCTTCATCAGATTCGCTATGCGCTTGTTTGGATTGGCTTTTGGATAACCCATAAGTGTTTTTTTATAAGTTAAGCACTTCTTGGTTCAAAAAAAGTTGTTTGTATTGGTTTTTCTGTAAAAGCAGAAGTTGAAAAAAAACTGAAAACAGCTTTTTTCAGAAGCTACTCATGACCAGCTTTTGAAAAAAAACTGTTTTTTAGCTTATTTTATAGCTTCTGCTTCTACAGAAAAGTTAATACAAACACATATTACAAAAAAGTGCTTAGGGGGTGTTTGGATTGGCTTTTTTAAAGCCCAGAAGTGCTTTTTTATAAGTTAAGCACTTCTGGGTTATAAAATTTGTGTTTGTATTGGCTTTTGGGCAAAAGCTGAAGCTATAAAAAAGCTGAATTTCAGCTTTTTTGAGAAGCTGCTGAAGAGGTGCTTCTCAAAAAAGCTCTTAAGAAAAGCTGTTTTATACATATAAAAGTGCTTCTGTATTAACTTACCCAAACATAAAATATTCAAAAGCACTTAACTTACTCCCAAAAAGCACTTTTTTAAAAAGTACTTCTACAACTTAACAAATAAGCACTTTTTTTAAAAGCTTACCCAAACAAGGCCTTAACTTACTCTGGAGAAGCACTTTTTCCATAAGCACTTCTACTAAACTGAAAAAAAAAACATTTTTTTTATAAGCCAATCCAAACAAGGCCTATGTCCTCTGAAAACCCTCTTCCGATTCCATTGATGCTCTTTCCCTTTCTAATGAATACTTTCCAAACAAGAGAGACTAAACCCTTTCTAATAAACAATTGGTGATTTATTTAAAAATAAAAAATTAATTTTTTTTATTTGGGTTTCTTTGCATATTACAATATCTGATAATTCTCATTTAAAGTTTTTTGTATAGATAAAATGTGCTTAAAAATAATTAAAAAAATTGCAAATAGAAAATAATCTCAGCTAAAAAAAAAATAATGGAATGGAATAATGAAAAAACTTTAACTTCCATAAAATTTTTACATGTCCAGAATAGTTTTCTAAATAACATGAATGCCAAGTTGGCATTCATAACAACATCTGTATCATTTTTTTTTTAAATCTTTATCTTATAAAAAAAAATTAATTCTTATTCATCATCTAAACTCTAAATTTAAACCACAAATTCCTTAATGGAAAATTCCTCCTTAAACACTAGATCTTAAACCCTTGTAGGGGTTTGAAGTTTACCATTTGAGTTTAGAGTTTAGAGTGTGTTTGGTTTGCGGAATGGGAAGAAAAGAAATGAGATAAGGGGGAATGGGATTAGGGGGAATTAAAATGAGGGGAATAAGAAAAGTAATAAAATATTGTTTGGTTAGAGGGAATGGAAGTCTGGAATAGGAAAAAGAGTGAAAGAAAATTGTGGTAAAATTACATGTATGCCCTTTATAATAAATAAATGATATTATATAAAATAATGGATTATATTTAACTATAATTAAATTTATTAGATTATAAAATAATTTGAATAATGATTATAATTACAATACAACATGATTTAGCAAAAGGTTCAATTCAACATATAGCTAAAACATCAAACACCATAAAATAGGGAAGTTTCCAAAGTGTCTAGCACACATACCTTGAAAAGGCATTCTGAGATGATCTACATAGAGGGATAATATGGCATCCTTGATAAAATTAACGAATAAAAACGCAGCTTTCTAACATCCAGCAACTCCCAAAACATGTTCAATTACTTTTCATCTTTTCTTAAAACTTGCATTATAGCTAATGCCTCATCTTCCGAAAGCCTATCTATGTTGAAGATTACTTCATTGAGAAATTTCTTCCTTTCTTCAACTTCTCTACGTGTTGCTTCTTTATGAACATTAACTTTAGCATTGTGAGCATTGGTTTCAGCATTACGAACTGCACATTCAGCCATCATCTTGAATCTTGGGCCAACCATTTCCAATAATTAAAAAAAAATAAAACCAAACCTTTACAAATCATGGAAAGCACTTTGCTTTGCAATAAAACAGTAACACAACTACCATAAAATATTTCTTTAATTATTATGATAGCTATCACAAATTATCTAATGATTTGCTTAATTCCCCTTGATTTGTGTCCATACTTTTATGGATTCTTTGACACCAAACTAGCACTAAAGATGGGTACCACCATTGGCATGCATACAATCTAGTCAATTATTCATTATTGCAAGTCATTGTGCCACCTTCTCAACATTAAAATTCTGAACTGCAGATTTGATAGAAATGAAGCAATCATTAATCGAATTTCAGGATGCCATTCCATAAACAACAATGCTTATAGAATGACATCTGCATGTTTCTCATTAGATCTAACTCAAATCACATTGTTTGGGCACAATATTAATCTAAACTATTAAAATTTCATTATGTATCACATCAATGACAATTGCATGCTTCTCATTAAAACCTACTCTGGTCACATTGTTTTGGTACAATTTTAATCTAATTTTCATCATATTATATATGCCATCATGAAAGATACTGTTATTGATAAATACATTGTCTGCTAATGTTTAACTAATCCAATAAAAATAATAACCAACCTTTATAGTTGAAAAATCCAGAGGGGTTAGCTCACCATTCATGGCCTTGAACCTAGTCGTCACCCTTTGATGCTAAGATTATAATAGTAAGAAGGTGGGTTTAATTAATAAGTCTAACCCAAATCATCATCACAATCATTATAATCATCATTATTATAAAGATTCATTTACATTTTTAACTGATAAAGTCCATGGGAATGACTCTATGTGAATGAATCTCTATATATATATATGAAAGCTTCTCTTGATGAGTTTTTTTAAGCAGGAAATATAATTACAACTTTAAACATAGTAAATGGAGAGAAGATTTGAGAAAGTTTAAGAAATAGCTAAACATTTCTTTCTTTGCATAACTGATTATCAAAAGAAAAACAACATAAGTAATACATATCAATAAAATTAAAAATGAGATGATCAACAATATAAAATTTAATTAAATACCTTTTAACAAGCTTCTTGTTGTTTTTTTTTTATTTGGATCAAATATGGGAAGTGATAAACAAAAAATTTGTTGAAAGTGTTGAAATGGGAGAGAAGAGATGCAAATGGAAGAGATGAGATGCAGGAAGTGGAAAGTGTTGAAAAGAGAGTGAAAGCAAGAGGGATAAAATTGTTATTTCAAGCATGGAGGAATTCTAATCCTTCACATGAATACTGTAGCATCATTTACTTGATACCAAACAAGGTATAACAATGGGAAGGAAAAGTATTAACTTGCTAACAGTTTATATTCTCATCATCCAAACACACCATTAGTGTTTGATATTTAGAGGATTTAAAGTTTTTAAAATTTTGGGTATTGGATTTTATAGTATTTGAGATTTTAGGGCTTTAAATTTACGTTTTTATAATGTTTTATAGTTTTTAGAGTTTAGGGCTTACACGGCTCAAATTTGAAGTTTATAGAAAAAAATAATGTGGATTGTGGGATGGCCACATCATTTGGAAAATCTATTCATCAAATATAACATGTAATATATGTTAAATATTTTGGATGATAGTTGCGCATGTGAGGTTTTGTTTTGTCAAAAATGACTGCACCTACTTTTGGTTGGTGGGTGAGATTAGTTAGGTTAATTAAGAGTTTAAACTCTTTGAAACAAGTGAATGAGAGTGAGGGTGAAGAAGTGGGAGAGAAAACATATAGGAGTGGGAGTGAGAAAAATATTTTGAGAGTTTAGTATGTTCTCTTAATATAAGGAGAGAGTGTTGGTTCTCTCTTTATTATTAGAGAGATTGTAACTTCTAAAATTTTCTCACATAGTAAATTCTTCTATCATTGTTAGTAGTTTTTACCTTAATTATTTAGAAATTTTCCACGTAATATCTGTGTATATTTTATTTTTCAACATTATTTTTTGTTTCTTTTGCTATGATTTTGCTCTATTCAGTCCTACATTTTTATAACAATATAGACTTTGCTCTATATATCAGCATTATTAGATTTGGGTAGTCATGAGCCTGGCCGTCAAGTCTGAATCAGTCACTTGTTTTTGTAAATTATTTTTGTGGATAACCAAACTTCATAGAGACTATTTGTTCATTATTAGTTATTTTTATTATGATTTTTTTACAATTTCATGTTCACATATACTGTAACAATTTTATGTGTACTTTGTACAAATATATTTGCATTTTACTCTATGTATATCTTATCTTATAAACATTTGTGTCTACCCCAATCCATTTTATTATAATACTTAATATGTTCCGAGATACAAATCATTTAAAAATTTTACATAAGAATTAAAAATAAAATAAACTTTTTTAAATTTTAAAATAAAAATAAAACTCAATCACTAAATTACATATTTCTTAAAACTATACTTGTTTTTTTTTTTTTTTTTTTTTTTGGCTATTAATATAACTCTTTTCATGCATATGACTAAGAAAATTATAGTGATTGTGCCTACTTAATTTTTTTTGTTGCATTTTTTTTCTTTGGGACGTTTATTCATTTGCATTGGGTTTATTATAGTTCATGCAATCTGCGAGGATTTTACAGCAGACGAGGTTTTAGTATATTATTAAGGAAGCCTTTATTAAAATATTTTATATAATGCATAAAATGTTGCTGTACCTAGACCTGTCCAAGGGCCGGGCTATCCGCCCAAGCCCGAAAGCCCGTCCGAAAAATGGGAGGGCTTGGACAAATATATAAGGCCCGATGTCCGGGCCTTGGACCAAAAAAGAAGCCCATTTTAAAAATGGGCCGGGTTTGGTTTTCATTGTTAAAAGCCCGGCCCGGCCCGCCCCCGGCCCGAATTATAAAATATATTTATTAATTAGTTTTGTTTATACTTTTATATATATATATATATATATATATATATATATATATATATATATATATATATATAATGTTTAATTTTCATTGATTATTTATTAATTAGTTTGTATATACTTATATAATATATATTTATTGTTGATTGCCATTGATTATAATGGTTTGAATTTTAGTTGTTGTAATTGTATAAATATTTTCATTTGGTATTTTAATTTTAATTTTAATTTTTAAGTATTTTGTAGAATAATATTTGGTATATTCGCATATTAATATTATTGTTAATTTTTTATAACTTATATATTATTTGATGCAAAATCTATTTGGGCGGGCCTTGGGTAGAGGTCATTAAATTTGGGCTGGTTATGGCAAAAGTTAAGGCCCGAATTTTCGGGCCGGGCCGGGCTTGGACAAGGTTGAATTTTAGTAATTATAGATAAAACCCGGCCCGAGCCCAGCCCGACTCGGCCTATGGAAAGGTCTAGCTGTACCACACATAGTGGAATTTTTGGACTTTCTGTACCTTTATGCTTTAATTGAAGTGGTTTATCCATCTTTTCATAAAAATAAAAAATAATAAAATAATAAAAAAACATTTTGAACAAAAATTCTAAATAATCTCAAAAGAAAATAAAATCTGTTATCTAGGACACCCCTGCAGAATCATGATTCATGCTTTATGTCTCCTCTATCCCTACTTTTTAAAATCACTAAAATGTTTTTTTTTTTTTTGGGTATTTATAACAGCCAATTAGAAAAGACAAAAAAAAAAACATGAAAAAATCAGCTAACACAAGATAAAAGAGTCAGAGTAGAGCCCTAAATCGTCTTTGGATGCTAGTATAGGCTGACTAGTGTTTTGCAATTGGGCCAGTCAAAAAACTTGACCTCTGAGGTGGAGCCCAACTTTATGTTTCTAGAGGGGGTTTTTGTGGTGTTTTTTTTTATAAATATTGTATAACTAGTGGATTTTTTTTTTTGGGTACTTTTATTTTTGAGCTCTTTTACTCCCAATTATGTACTTTTTGTTTTTTTATTAATAAATTTTAAATTTTAAATTTTAAAATAAATAAAATAAAATAAAATAAAATCCAATCAAATCAAATCAAATCTCATGACATCCATAGTAATCCATGTGCAGCGAATTCAACACTAACATATTAGCAATAACTCATAAGCACACAAATACTAGATAATTTTCTCTAGTAATCCATGTGCAGCGCATTCAACACTAACATATTAGCAATAGAAAAAGAAAGGACAAATTATGGGAAATCAGACAAAACAATTTTGTTTAATGATTTCTTTTATTAACAATGACGCATAATTAGATAAAGTATACGAATTAAATGCCCAATTTAACAAGGAAATAAAAAACACTTTTAGAAGGTTTACATGTACTTAAAATATGTTAAATTTTGCTTTAGAATAACATAATTAATAAAGAACTTAGATAAAATAAAAAAAAAATACCAGAGTAGATTATTGCTATGGATAGACCTCAACCCCCTCACCTATGATATTATAGTAGTATTGTTCATGTATTGTAGTTTATGACTGTTCATCTAATGTTTTTTACTCAAATATTATTTATTGTATTGTTTAAATGAATTTAAATGTAGGTCTATGTGGGAGGGGTTTTATTTTTCTTCTCTAGAATTGTATAGTATGGAGACTTATCAGCTAGATTTAGTTTTACAAATCTTCTAAGATTGCAAGTGGTAGATTTTTATTACCCTATTTAACACTTATTGAATTAATAAGTCCTTAAGGTTGATAGATCATTGTAAGTAGTGTGTTTTTATATTTATCTAATTTTTGATAAAATTTTAAATAAGGGCACTCGCCAGATATTGTTAAAAAAAAAAAAAAAATTGGGTTTCACAGAAATTTTGTTAAGTGAATTGAAGCTTAACTTCCCAATAATGATTTGAAAGATGGTGAAAAATATAGGAAAACCCTTATATACTGTTATAAAGATGCGTTAAGGCATCTCCAACTAATTATGCAAATCCACCACACCCAAATCCCAACCCAAATTTGGGATTTGCAATAGTGTGGGGTCACACTATTGCAACTCCAAATTTTGGATCCCACAAAAAAACTAATATTTTAATTTTTTTTATTTTTATAATTATTGTAATTAAAATTATAAAATTAATAATTTATTAATATAATTAATAACTAATCATTATATACCTACAATATTAATTTGTATACAATTAATTACTCAATTAATAATAATATTATGATAACTTTATGAAACCGAAATAGTTAAAATTTTATTTAAAAATAACCTTAATAAAAGCTAATACAATGCAAAGACTAATTATATTAGTTAAAATTCATAACATAATTTTTAAATAAATTAAATCATAAATCAAAAAATTTTAGTTGTAAATTTTTTAATTTATTTTTATTAGTAAAATATTAAATTGTAATAAATATTTTAATTAAGTTATTGTTAAAAATGATTAATTTCAAGTATTCTTTTGAATAGTAATAATAATATAAAAAAAAGAAGAGGAAAGAATATTATGTGAATATACTTTTTTGGGGTAAAATTAAGGGTTTGTAGTTGGAGTATAATTTGCTGTAGCATAATCAAATTTGAAATTTGGGGTAGAAATTTGAGTTTATGGGTTGGAGATTGCCTTAGGGGTAGAGATGTCAACGGGCTGTGTCAGACCAACAACATCATGGTTTTTTTTTTAATATAAAATTTGTCTTATTTAATTAATCTATAATAATAATAATAATAATAATAATAATAATAATAATAATAATAACGGGGAAGTACCAGAAAGTCCCCGAGAAGTTTGATTTTTCCCATATAATCCCTCCAAATTTTCAGCTTCCTCATAAGTCCCTCCTTTTTAAAAAAATTACTTTTCAATCCAAAGCAAGGTAACGGAGAAAACGGAGGCATTCAAACGGCGGTGAAATTACAACAATGCCCTCCTGACAACTTGCCATCATATCACACATCTAAAATGACTTTTTTGCCCCTCCTTTTTGTCATTATGATTTAATTGTTTATGATTTAATTGTTTATCAATTAATATAGTTTAAATAAATGTGACACAAGATAATTTTTTTATTTTTACATTATGATTTAATTGTTTATCAATTACTATAGTTTAAATGTTTATCTCAATATTTTAAACTAATTAAATTAAATTTGAAAAATCTAGTTAGATAATAAATTGCTATGTTATTCATTAATAATCTATTAAAAATATTTTATGAGAAATAAATAAAAAATTTATTTATTAATATCCATTATTTAAATCAAGTTCTTACTTGAAATCTTTAAAAAATAAATTTCTCTAATTATCCACCAATTGAATTTAATTAAACAATTTAAAAAAATTTAAAAAATTATTAATTAAATAAAGAGGTAACTTCACCTTCTTATGGATAAAATTATCATACCACTCCCATATCTATCCAGCCAAACATTCAAAAATGGATATTCAAAACTTTAGATATCCTTATCCTTCTAATCAAACACCCAACAATCTTTATCTTTACTATTAAATTCATCCAACCAAACACTTAAACAAGGATATTCTCATCCATGATATTTCATGGATATTCCCTCATCCAGGGAATATAATATCCAACTATCCAAACACTACCTGGACGTCACTCCCATGCTCTGATCATTTGGTTTTATGAGTTGACGGACAGCGTGAAGAAACAACGAGTAGGCCAAACACCCTTTATAATGTGTTACGGGGAGCCCAATTTCATAAAGACGACGTCTATTGTGCCGCTATTAAAATCAATCAAAAGAAAACAAGTAAGTTATTTCTATTGCTGCCTAAAATGTCTGGAACTTTGGGTGAATGAGTTATTTCCTATGTATAAACCGGTTTACTGTGTATATCACTTCATTCATGTCGATGCGCTACTTGAATCCGTGACCGGGTTGCGGAACTATAAACCGGCAAAGGATCCTCTTGCGTTGGTTCCATACCAGACTAAAGCAAAAGGATAGGTCTATTACGAGGATCAGAAGAAGCCTGACTCAAGTTTCCTTCCACAGAGGAAGACCTACCCGGGTTTTGCAAAGCTTAACAGACTCGAACGAGGAGACATTACCATCTACCTGAACACAAGTGTCGATAGGCATTGTTTTTGTTTCGTATGATATATGTTTCATGTCTTTATCATGCTGAATCCTGTGATTATTTATGATATTGTGTGTATAAAATATGTTTAATGTGTATCATTTTTATTTCTTGTGTATATAATTACTTTCCTGTGTATTGTTTTTATTATCTTGTGTATATTTATAGCTCCTTGTGTATATTTGTTAGCTTCCTGTGCATATTTGTTAGTTTCTTGTGTATATTTTGTGTTTTCTATGTATAATTTTATGGTCTCATGTATACTTCTCTATATAGTTCTGTCATTTGGAGGGACACTGATGCTAACGGGTTTACCACCCATAACCAACTGTTCGTCCTTCTCGAAGGGAAACAAAATGTACACGTTGATGTGTTGGATGCCCTCGTACTTATGCTCCGTGATGAATTGGTAAGAAATCCATTGGAGTTCAAGAAACGTGCAGTTCTGACGCGGCCCTTGGCGCTTGTAATGCAGAAATTGCAATTTGCAGCTGAACAAGCATTGTACCTGATGAAAGATGTCATATATGGGCACAAGACGACGGAGCTAATACTTAGGCCAATCGTCCTCAATGGTCATTATCATCTGCTCGTTTTGAACAATCAAAAGAAGCAATACATGCACTACTCGTCACTCCAATTAGACACTTATGATTCAAACGTTGTCAATCATCCATCAAGCCGCTATTGAAATCAATGAAAGGAAAAGAAGTAAGTTATTTATATTTATGTTTAAAATGTGTGAAAATTTGGACGAATGAGTTATTTCTGTGCCTGAAAATGGTTTTCTGTGTATAATATGATGTTCCTGTGTATAATATGATGTTTATGTGTATAAAATTATGTTCTTGTGTATAATATTGCTTTCCTTTGTGTAAAATTGCTTTCCTGTGTATAATATTGCTTTAATGTGTATAATATCATGATCCTGTGTATATTATTACGTTCCTGTGTATATAATTATGTTCATGTGTATATTTTCATGTTTCCGATGTATAATATTGTGTTTATATGCTAACGTTGCAAAATATGGTTTAAGCGACCCATAGACAAGCCCCCGCCAGTAACTCGGAACCTGGCAAGTAATGGCCTGCACCCCTGCTTGAACCCTAACAAACAACCCCCAAATGAAAAGAAAACACTCTTAAACCGGTCGCCATCATTCTCAATGGTGACAACACTACCATGATTTGTCTCGGATACTTTATCAGCGTACTATAGAAGCAAATCGTAGCTACTAACCTCGCTACCGTGAATAACCGAACTGGCGACCTCCTTCCCCATCCAAGCACGTTTGTATGGTAGGCGAACACCATGGTCACGCAATATATCTTTTTGTATATCAACAGCTCTGTACAACAGGCTTTCTTTTAATTTATGCATGACACGTTCGGAAACTCACTTCTTGCTTGCTTTTGGATGCGCTGTCGTACCAATGCCTCCACCGCAAATGTGAGTTGGTTGCATTGTCTTCAACCGTAACGTGTCATGGATTCCCTCTTTAGAAGCATGCACTCTCCATTGGCATTCCGGGGCAGCACATCTTACAGTCACCCTCATTTTGTCATTTTTATAAACGTAAAGTCTAAATTTTTCTTGATAGCTATGCTTCGCAAGCAATCTTTAAAATGATCTGCGTTCTCAAACCGTTGGCCTACTTCCAAACTTGAACAATCGCGTGCATCGGTACACTTGGTAACATTCAGCGCCCCAGAAGAATTATGTTGGGAAAGGAAACTATCTCCATTCGGGTTTATGCTGTCCGACAAGGACCCCCTGCTTTTGAAAACCCAGAAATACAAGGGAAACAAAATATTATATACACATGAAGTGAATTTTATACACAGAAAACCTAATTCTATACACAAGAAACCTAATATTATACACATGAAACCAATATTATACACAGGACAATAATTTTATACACAGGGAAACCAATATTATACACAGGAAACAATAATATACGACACGAAATAAATTTCACATTCAAAAAGGCAGAAATTTATTTAAAGAACAACACGTATAACACAATTGACAACTACTAGAGTTCGTTGTTTTATTACGATGGGATCAACGGGCCCGAGTTTCCATCTGCAGAGACACACACTTCCTCGACAATGATGTCGACGTCGAACTTGTTAAAGCTATGGTATATATGACACATCCGTTGAAAATCCACTTCAGACTCAATGGGGCAAAGCGTCTTGTATGAGTCAGGCATTACAAACTTCACTATCACTTCAGATGCATCTAGGGACCAACGGGCACATATCTCACCCATGACTGACTCCCATGAACTTAATACAGTAAATTGTAGCACACGGCCTTCTCCTTTGAATCTCGCCACTGCAGAGTACGTTTCCATTGTACAACTACAACAACAATAAAAAAAACAATGTAATAGAAGAAATAACAAGAATAATTATAGGAAGAACAACAACGACAACAATAAAAACAAAAAAAAGAAGTTCAAGATCGAAAAGAAGAAGAACAATAACAATACGAACAAGAAGAGCAAGAACAAGAACAAGAACGAGAAAATGAAGAACAACAACTAACTTACGCGTGCAGGAGTTCACTTCGAGCTTTGGCAACGGACCAAGATGAAGAACGGCAAACCCATCCCAAGATGAGAAGAAGAAGAAGAAGAAGAAGAAGAAGGAGTGAAATATACTCTTTCTTTGACATAATATATTGCATAGCCTTACTCACAATAAATGAGATTTGACATGGACATGAAAGTTACTTTTTTGCTTTTTGCTTTTTGCTTTTTGCTTTTTGCTTTTTGTACATGGGCATTTGTGTAAATTCATCCCACTTTAACTGACGGAAGAAACGGCAAGGACTAAATGGAATTTGCATTTAAAAAGGAGGGATCTAAAGAGAAACGAAAATGTCAGAGGGACTGCAGTGGAAGTTTGAAACTTCCCAGGGACTTTTAAATAATTTTCCCTAATAATAATAATAATAATAATAATAATAAAGGACATAAAATTTATGTTATCATTTTGCAGCTCATTATTTTTTAGATCCGCACAATTTATGGTTTTTTAAAAAATATTTATGTTGAAAATTTTTATTTATTATTATTATTATTTTATCTGATGTTTGTGGGCCAAAAAATTAAAGAATAATTCCAATTTTGGCTGTCCTCGTGCTAGGCTGGGGTTGTCTGGCCTATAGCAATTTTCAATTTCCATCACAATCAAGTCATTTGACCCGTGAAGGTGACCCATCACTATTTATTTATTTATTTGGACGATGTGCTTGTAGAGAAATAGGCTCTCTCTCTCTCTCTCCTTAAAATTAATTTAAAATCTTGAAATTATATAGGTGCATGCATACACCACTAAACTTGAAATTATGTGTGAGTTCGTATGAGTTTTTATAGACATGTTTTAAAGTGACTTAATTGAATAATTTTTCAATACACTATGTGAAAATAATTTGTCACACACACACACACACACACACATATATATATATATATATATATATATATATATATATATATATATATATATATATATCTTGAATCTTTAATTGCACTTGTTATATATAAGTGAAGGATGAATATACTAATTTTTATTAACATGTTAAAAAATCAATTACCCGTAGCGTTTGGTTGGCATGCTTGGAATGGGAATGGGAATGGAAATAGAATAAACCCAAGCTTTTGTTTGGACGGCATGAATGGGAATGAACCGGATTGCTCATTCCTTCCTCACTCCTTATGGAAGAATGACTAATTTACCTATTTATTTAATAATTTAAATAATAATTTGATTTAAATAATAAATAAATAAATATTTTTAAAAATAATCATTAATTAAAATAATAATAATAATAATAATAATAATTAAATATAATAATAAAAGTAGATAATTTTAATAATAATTAATAATTAAAATGAAATAATAATAACTAATAATTAAAATTAAATATTTATTTATAATAATTAATCAGTAATATTTCTTCATTAATTAGTTGTTTTGTATATTTGATTAATTACTAATTAATGATATTAACAAAATATCTTTAATTATTTATTTAAAATATCTTTAAATATGTAATTAGTTATTTATTATAGTTAACTAATTGACAATTAATGATATTAACAAAAAAAATTTAGATTTGGTGACCTATTAAAGTTAAATATTTATTTATAACAATTAATTTATTTTTTTCACTTTATATAATATTCATTTGCATAAAGGGTATAATAGTAATTTTTTTATTTTTTTTTTATTTTTCTCATTCCCAATAAACTACCTCCCCAATCTTTCCAACCAAACATTATTTTCATTTACATTCCTTCTCTAATCTCCCTCATTATCATTATTCGTTCACTTCTCTCCATTCCATTCTTTGCAACTACACGCTCCCTAAAATTTCATAACTATGTTCGACTTGATTCAAATTTATTAGTGTGGTTGAAATGGGCTTCTTCACAACTTTTATTTTTTTTTTTTCCTTTTTTTTAAATATAAAATACAATAAGATTTTAAAATCTAATCAACTAAATAAAAACCGCTGCAACTTTATCCCTTTTTTTATTTGGCCGGAGATCATTGGATGTGCGGAGTCAAAAAAAGGTGAGGATGTGTTTGTCTGAGGGAGCAATGGAGAGCATTTTTTTTTTTTTTTTAGAAAATCATACATAAAATTAATATAACAAAATAAATATCAAAATCAATTTGAAAAAAGAAGATACTAAAAATAAAACATAATAAAAAAGGGATTTAGAAAAAAAAATAACTAGGTCAAGAATGAGATTGACGAAGAAACCTTGTTTGCAAGCTTCTTGTCCCAAGTATCGGGTTTAAAAGATCAAAATAAAAGATACAGTAAAAAATCCTAAATGAAACCAAATAATAGGGGAAAATTGTAAATTTAATTTTTTATCATATCCTTCTTGACTCCTCCCATAGGATTTATTATCATGTGTCTGGCTGGATAAAGTGGGCCAATAGGATTAGTCTATCATATTCTATTGGCACACCAAACAAAAGATAAGAGCATGATATGATAACTTATCATATTCTATTGTTCTTATCATGTCCACTGGCCTAAAATTCATATAACTATTAGATAGCTCAATGGTATGACACAAAAAGTGCAAGGGGGGAGGGCAAGTGTGGTTTCACCCTTTTAGGTTGTCTGTCCCTTTGACAATCTTTAAATGAGATGAGCTTATTGCCTATTAGTACCCCAATGAGATTCATATAAAATAATATAAAAATGAAAAAAATATGTAACAAAATAATTATGATACATTATACATAAAAAAAAGTCAATATGCGAACTTGTGTGGTTTGTGAATCGTGCATTTCAATTTTGGAGCCTCCAATTGGAACCTATTCATCGATTGTCCAGCGTGGGTTTTTTTCTTCTGGAATGGCATATCCTGCTGTCTACCGGCTTTCAAGAGGTGCATTAATCAAATTATCTTGAATGGGCCTAGCTAAGACTCTTTTTTGGTAGGACAAATGGTTAAATCATGTTAGGGAGTTTGCTCTTTGGCTGAATCATGTTCCGTTTAGGGAGGAGCCGGATGTAGGGAGTATTTTATAGAGCATTGAGACGCATGACGGTGATCAGGAATGTGATAAAAAAAATGGAGGAATCTTACCTCTAATGGATTTTTTTATTGTAAAATCTTTTTTATACTTTCCTGATTGATGGAGGTATCCATTGCCCAGTCTATAAGGCTATCTGGAATTCTTCGAGTCCTCTCAAAGTGAACATCTTCAATTGGCTTGTTTGGAAGAACAATGTGCTTTCTTTGGAAAATTTGGCCTTAAGGAGATATAACAAGTTCCCTGCCACTACGTATTTGCTTTGTCATTCTGCCAGTAAATTAGCGGACCATCTGTTTCTTCATTGTCAGTTCTCGCGGTCTATTTGGAGTGTTTTGCTATAACTTTTTGGTCTACCTGCACTTCCTCAGTCTATGTTGAATGTTTGGTGTGACTGGCGGTACAAGCTCCAATCTACTTAGCACTTGCTTAGTGGTCTCATAGTTAAAGCGGTTGTGTGGAATGTACTGCTTGCTAGATATGCTTGCATTTTTAATGCTATTGCTCAACCTTCGCACTCTATTATTTTGAAAATTGCACATGTTCTTATTTCTTGGTTCTTTACAGCCACTGCTACTTAACATGCAAAGCTTGAAGAGCATACTTTGATGATTCAGCATAGTTTGGTGTTCATTGAACACTGTGATGTTATCATCGATGGAGCTACTCTCAGTGATGACGGTGTTGATCATGTCATGGGCTACTATCTTTAGAGGTTTTCTGGTGGTCGCCGGATAGTCGGGTTGTTTGTGTTGGTTGTTCTTGTTGTGCTCACGTGATAAGTGCTTGTGTTATAGTACCGCGAAGCGTTATTATCTTACAATGAGCATATCTTTTATCAGATTTTATCACTAAATTGTGTGCATTTGTGTGCTTTTGTGCATTGCAGGTTTGTGGAGCTAATTTGAAGAAGAAAAATAAAGTTAGATCGTGTTTGTCGTTGTTGGGGAGTTTTCGGACCAAGCATGGAACAAGGCATGAGCCTAGACTTGTGAGTGTGTGCTAACCTCCTTTGGAGGGGCACAAGGGCAGTCACATTCACAATAAGTCTAACTCGTGTAGCTTAGGAGAACTTCACCAATAAGAAGAATTGAAGCAATCGGCATGATCTACCATTGATTGTGTACACAATTCAATGGCCTCAATGAAGAACGGTGAATTCGGGAGCGTTTCGGCAAAGGTATTGTAGCAGCACTGTAGCAAATTAACGGAGCAAAAATATTGTAGCAAGTTAATGTTCACTGTCTGCCGAAAATCAGCATTCCAGTAACTTCACACGGGTGTGTGGAAATTCCACACGCCCGTGTGAAATCCCGATTCAGCCGGATTTAAACCGCGACTCAAAGTTATAAAAGCCCGTTTTGGATACTTTTTACAGATCTTTTTCCCAATCTTTCTCTCGAACTTCTGGAGAGGACGGCTAGGGTTTCGGAGAGGACTTTGTGGAGGTTCGGAGCGCGTCATTGGCATCGTCACCAATGTCCGGTGGCCGCACAAGACCACGGCCACATCATACGCAAGGGGGTTTTCATCGATGCTTTCAATTTGTGTTTACTTTCATATTTTGATGGATTTGTATAGCTCCATGAGGAGCTAAACCCCTTGTGGGTATTCGGACTTGTAAACCCTAGGATTATTATTTTCTATGACATTGTTATTATGCTTTTCCATTATTGATGAATAAATTCGAGTTTCAATCTTAATTGCTTCTTGAAATTGTTTCCCTTAGCCGTGACATTAGGGTTGAAAACAATCTAGGTTACCCTTTAGAGGTGTGACAACTCCTATAGGGTTAGACTACTTAAGATTGAAGAGGGTTAAAGGGTGAGTCGTGAGGTAGCGGAACGTCCCCTTTTCCCCTCCGGTGTGATTCTTTCTACCTACGTGTTTCATGATTTTTTAGCGGTCGAGATAGAGTGAGGCGCTAGTAGAGGAACTCCCCTAGGGCTTAGTTGCACGAGCAACAGAGTGAAGGGTTGAAGTGAATCCTAGTGCTGGGGCTTAATTGAGACTAGGGTTCTTCCACCTGGACCAAAGGGTTAGAACTATGCAGAGAAACAAGATTTATCACTAGAAATCTCTAGAACTTAAAGCAATCCCACGTAGTGTGAGGTTTAGGAAGACGGACTCCCCTAGGGCTTAGTTGACAGGTCAACGAGAGTCAATGGTCGTAGTGAAAACCTAATGCGGGGCATAGTGTTGGGGTTAGTCATGGTTGACCTTAGGTTTGGGACCGTGTATTTAAGGATATCCTCGAGGATTGTCTTGCACTACAAGCATAAGTCCTAGGGATAGCTTGTCCGGGTGCCCAACTTTACTCATTGCTTGTCTTTCTCTATTTACTCCTACTTGCACTCTCTCACCTCCCATCTTTCTATTTTAATTCTTGTCTTTTTATTTCTGTTTTCACACTTACTCATTGATTTTCTTCACACTCACCATACATTGCTTAGCTAAATAGTGAAATCTCGTGTCTTAAATCTCTATTCCCTGTGGATTCGACTATCCACTCACTAGGGTAAATTTATTACTTCGTCAAGTCCGTGCACTTGCGGGATACACGCAAAGGGTCGTGTCACCACGTCTAGTAGGTCTGTTTTGTTATTTTGTTAGACCTAATTGCCTATGTTCGAGTTTATTTTTTATTTTTTTTCTTTAATGAATATGGTTTATATCCATTTTTTTTAAAACAAATATACATTATATTCATCCTCACTTTTCTTTCTAACAAAAAAAAAATCGCTTCTCACTCTTTCTTAAACCACACATAACTCGTTTAATCTTAAACCCTTCATTCTTTATCATCTCCTCGCCTGCGGTTATGTTTTTTCCCATATCCCCTTAATAATAATAATAATAATAATAATAATAATAATAATAATGTGAGTCAAAGCCAAAACACCCGACAATAATGTAAAAGTAAGACAGGTGGGCAGCTGCAGTTATGTTTTTGCCCATCTCCCCTTGAACTGAACACGTGGGTTTAATAATAATAATAATAATAATAATAATAATAATAATAAAAGTAAAAGTCAAAAGACTCAAAACACCAAGACAATAATGTTAAAGGTGGGACAGGTGGGATAGATTGGGAGTATAATACCTTTTTTCTTTTTATCTGATGCTTCGATTGGAGCTTTCTTCGCCGACGTTTAACAATAGTTGTTTAATTAGAGACCGAGGCACGCAAGTTTTTAAAGCTAGTGGAATGGTTGAGAGTACAAAGTAAAGAATAATACCGTTTTCTTTCTTCTAACAACCATATCTTTTTTCTTACTCTGATGCGGGAACAGAGCTTACTCTGCATTTATGTTTAGTTAAAAATGGTTTAGGCCTATGTTTTCTTGGGTTTCCTTGCAGAGAAACACTCAGACTATGTTTTCTCTAAAAAATTTTCAAGGTTTGTATCTTTTGTGAATTCGTTTATTCATTGCTTTTCTTCTTTGTGTTTCAGCTTGTTTCAGTACTTGACATGGAGTATTCTTAGTTTTGTGCTGTTTATTCTTAGCTTTTGTTTTTATATGGTTTTGTTTGTATGATGATGGTGTAGAGATGTTCACCTGGTTTTGCGAGGGAGAGTTTGAATTGGCATCTTCATGCGTACAGAGGAGCATGTTTGATTCTTTGAATCTCTTGTTCCTTCTTTCTTTCCTTTTGGCTTTGCTTTATGTTTTTGGAAAGAGGAATAATATTTATGGAAGGAGGAGTAGAGGATGTGTTTATCTCTTTGGTTCAATCCTTTGTGCCATTGCCAGTATCATTTACTTTATTGCTTGTTTATGGGTGAAATTCAAAGGGAATAACAAGCTTCTTCATCAAAATTGGGTGAACTTTGTGATTAGAAGCATTGTTTGGATCGGTTTAGCAGCATCTCTGCAGTTATTGATTAATAAGTTCATCAAAGTATTGGTTTTAGCCTGGTGGGTTTGTTTTTCTGTGCTCGAATCAGTTATTGTTGCAAAAATGTTGTTTGGAAGACAAAATATGCAGATACTTGACATTTCATCTTGGCCAATCTGCTTGTTGCTCTTGTATTGTGCTTTCTATCTTGCTCGAGGAGACAGTCATCAGAACTCTTCTGGTGCTGATTTAGATCAGCATCTATTGTTTGAAGAAGCTAAGGTGAAAACAGAGCTTGAAAAAGCTGGCTTTCTTAGCATGATGACCTTTTCTTGGATAAATCCTTTACTTAATTTAGGCTATCTGAAGCCATTAGTTCTTGAGGACATTCCCTGTTTGAGTTCAGAAGATAGTGCTGTTGTAGCTGCCGATATTTTTCTCTGCAAGTGGCGTAACATCAATAAAGAAAAAAGATCATTTACTAGCAATTTAATTATCCAAGCATTAGCGAGATGTTATTCAAAAGAGATGATACAAGTTGGAGTGTACGCTTTACTTCGAACAATAGCAGTTGTGAGCTTACCTTTGCTAGTTCGTGCATTTGTTCACTTGTCATGCAATGAAGAAAAAGATACATATCAAGGTGTCTTACTTGTTGTTTGCTTGATCCTTGTGAAGTTAGTTGAATCATTTTCGCAAAGGCATTGGTTTTTTTAATTCAAGGCGATATGGAATGAGAATGCGATCGGCTTTAATGGCGGTGGTGTTTGAGAAGCAGTTCAAGCTTTCTTGCATTGCAAGGAGAAGGCATTCAATGGGGCAAATAGTGAATTACATTGCTGTTGATGCTTATCGTCTAGGTGAGCTTCTGTGGTGGTTTAACATGGCATGGAGTTTACCACTGCAACTTCTTTTAGGCATTGCCGTGCTTTTTAGTTCTGTTGGCATTGGTCTCCTACCTGGCCTTGTCCCTATTGTTCTTTTTGGTCTTGCTAACATTCCATTTGCAAAGAGGTTGCAAATCTGCCAGTCCCATGTTGTTAATGCGCAAGATGAACGGATACGAGCGACGACAGAGATCCTGAACAACATGAAGATCATCAAGTTGCAGTCTTGGGAAGACAAGTTCAAGAATGTGATTGAGTCTATCAGAGAGGTGGAATTCAAATGGATGAAAGAAGCACATATCAAGAAAGCTTATGGAAGTGCATTTTACTGGATGTCTCCTACTTTTATCTCTTCTTTGGTGTTTGTTGGATGTTCTCTAATGAAAAGTGCTCCTCTTGATGCAAGCACAATTTTCACTGTTTTAGCAACCCTGAGAGTGATGGCAGAGCCAACGAAGATGTTTGCAGAGGTAATCTCCATGATAATACAGGCAAAGGTATCCATGGACCGTCTCAATGCGTTTCTGCAAGAAGATGAGTTCAATCATTATGATGTACTCAGGATTCCAGAAGGAAATTCTGATGCAAGCATTAGAATCCGTGCAGATTTTAGTTGGGAGGCAAATTCAACTGTTTTGACACTTGAAAAGATAAATCTGTTCGTAAATAGAAGCGAGAAGGTTGCCGTGTGTGGCCCTGTAGGCTCTGGAAAATCATCACTTCTTCTTGCCATTCTTGGTGAAATACCGAAGACATCTGGATTAGTAAGTAGCCACATAACCTTCTTCCAAAACTTTTAAGATGACAAACTCACTGAGGTGAATGCTTATTCAGGTCGAAGTCTTTGGCTCGATTGCCTATGTTTCTCAAACTTCATGGATACAAAGCGGAACAATTCGTGATAACGTACTTTTTGGAAAGGCAATGGACAATACCAAATATCAAATGACCATCAAGGCCTGCGCACTAGACAAGGATATCGATAGTTTCGAATATGGAGACCTGACTGAGATTGGTCAGAGAGGATTGAACTTGAGTGGAGGGCAGAAGCAAAGGATTCAGCTTGCCAGAGCAGTCTATGGTGATGCAGATATATATCTTCTTGATGATCCTTTCAGTGCTGTTGATTCGCATACAGCTTCCTATCTCTTTGAAGTAAGAACAAATGTTTTATATTGGATACATAATTCAAGGTCCTGATATGCTTGTTTTCATATTCTCAGAACTGCATAAATGGGGCTCTGAAGAAGAAGACTGTAATTCTAGTGACACATCAGATTGATTTTCTGACTGAAACTAATAAAATTATGGTAATGTGTTTGTCTTAGATATTAAATTCTTAAAGATGATATGCTTAGTATGATGATTTTCGCAGTCATTTCTTTCAGGTTATGAAAGATGGTAAAATTACTCAGTCAGGAAGTTATGAAGAACTATTGAAATCAGGGACAGTATTTGAACAACTAGTGAATGCTCATCAATCTGCCATGAAGGAGTTGAGCACCGGAAATCATGTCCGAAAGGGAAAAAGTCAACAAACTCTTTCTGCTCACTATAATGAGAAAATCCATAATGTATCAAACAAAGCCTTGCCGAAGGTCCAGTTGACTGAAGAAGAGGAGATTGAAACTGGGAATTCGAAATGGAAACCATATCTTGACTATGTTCTTATTCCAAAAGCCTCATTTCTTTTCGCAATGGTTGTGTTTTTTCAGTCGTTGTTCATCGTACTGCAGGCAATATCTACATTTTGGCTTGCATTTGTTACTCAACTTCCTAAGATCAGTGATGGCATGCTGATTGGAATTTACAGTGCATTTTCAATCCTTAGTGCGTTTGCAGCTTTTATGAGGAGTTTATTTGGTGCACATCTAGCATTAAAAGCTTCAAAGGCATTCTTTTTCGGTTTGCTCCAGTCTATCTTCAAAGCTCCAATGCAATTCTTTGATTCGACTCCTACAGGAAGAATCTTAACCAGGGTAAAGTTCCTATGAAACTATTATTATTTTTTAAATATCGTATTAGGACGGATGATATTGAGATTAATAGAATTAGACATTTTTGGTACCTCGGTTTTATAATCCATCATCTTGGATTATAGAGCTTATGTGCTAAAAACTTTTATTTATACTAATCTCAGTATCATGATAATATTGAGATGCCACAAAAAGGATTAAGATGGGTAGAGTAAAATGATGGGGGTAGAGAGTAGGGGGGTAGGGGGTTGGAGTTTTATGTGATCATAGAATGTCTCTCAAATTGAAAGGTAAGTTCTATAAAACATTAGTTAGGCCACCTATGATATATGGATCAAGAGTGTAGAGTGTTGCATGGTAAGATAAGCATGACCGGAAGGAAAATGCTGAGATGAATATTAGATGTTATTACGAAATAAATTTATTCAAAGCAAAATAGAAGTGGGACTTATTACTGATAAATTAAAAAAGAATTGGTTATGATGGTATGGACTTGTCCTAAAATGACCAATAGATGCCCCCCTAAGGAAGTTTGTGAAGCTTTTTAGGTGGAAGGTCGTAAAAGAGTGAGAGGGGACCTAAAAGTGTTTAGCAGAAACTTTGTGTTAGGATACATTTATGCTTGGTTTGTCTGGTTTTTTGGTTTTTGTTAAAGACCTGTGGAAGGGAAAGATTTATGTAGCCAACCCCAAATATTTGGGACTAACAGCTTATTGTTATTGTTGATGTTGCTATGGCTATTCTCTTCCAAAATTCGTCACATTTAACCTAATAAAGATTCAATGCAATTTACAGATGATTTGATTATTAGTTAATTGTCTTTGAATTTGACATGATGCAGGCATCTTCAGATATGAGTGTTATGGACTTTCAAGTGCCATATTCACTTGTTTTCACGCTTGTTTCAGCAATTGAGGTCATGGGAACAGTAACAGTGATGGCAACAGTAACATGGCAGGTCCTTATTATTGCGATTCCTATTACCTTTGCTGCAGGACATGTCCAGGTAAATCTCAGTTCTTGTTTTGCACCACCGCAAATTTATTGTTTTGTGATAGATTGAATGACTGAAATTAACACATTTTAACTTCAAAGGCATATTATCTTGCATCTGCAAGAAAGCTGGTAAGAATCAATGGCACAACAAAGGCACCTCTTACGAACTATGCTGCTGAAACATCAAATGGTGTTGTCACAATCAAAGCCTTTTCGATGATACAATGGTTTATCGAGAACAATCTAAAGCTTATCGACACCGATGCAACCATGTTCTTTCACACAATTGCTTCCATGGAGTGGGCACTTTTGCGAGTGGAAGCACTTCAAAACTTGACCATATTCACCTCTGCTATTTTGCTCGTATTGCTTCCACAAGGAACCATAACTCCAGGTGATCAGACTTTCATCTGGTTCAATTATAAATATGAATTCATGTTTAATAATTTGCTGATCAGTCTTTGTTTTCCATGTATCATTTTGGCAGGGCTTGTTGGTTTAGCTCTTTCTTATGCTCTAACACTGACCACTTCGCAAGTGTACCTAACAAGATGGTACTGTAACCTGGACAACCATATCATCTCTGTTGAGAGGATAATTCAATATATGCACATTTCATCAGAACCTCCAGCAATTTTAGAAAGCAATAGGCCACCATTTTCATGGCCCTCAAAGGGAAGGATAGATTTGCAAGATCTTCAAGTAAGCAAGCACACTACTAGTGTTGCTACTATTTTAGTTTGCATCACCAGAGCCTCATTTTACAGTTGGATTACAGATAAAATACCGCTTGAATGCACCACTAGTTCTGAAGGGAATCACCTGTACTTTTCCAGCTGGGCATAAGATTGGTGTTGTTGGAAGGACTGGAAGTGGGAAAACGACACTGATAAGTGCATTGTTTCGATTAGTAGATCCAGCAGGAGGGAGGATTCTTATAGATGGTCTTGACATTTGCACTATTGGCCTAAAAGATCTCAGGTTGAAGCTCAGCATAATTCCTCAAGAGCCAACTCTCTTCAAAGGTAGTATTCGGAGTAACTTGGATCCTCTTGGACAGTATGATGATCGAGAGATATGGGAGGTATATAATGTATATTTGAACTCTTGGCATATTTTTTTTATTGTCGTGAATCCATGGATTTAATGTACTATATTACAGATATACAAGATAACATACTAGCACGTCTTAACAATTACTTACAGGCAATACGAAAATGCCAATTGGAGCCAGTGATTAGAAGCCTTCCTGGCCTTCTTGATTCATCTGGTAAGTAGTTCTTTCTTGTTGATTTTGTACTCCATTTACCATATATGAATTTCAGAAATGCTAACAGTGTTACTGTCATATTAATTTTTGAATTAAAAAGTAAGTGATGATGGAGAAAATTGGAGCGTCGGGCAGCGGCAATTGTTCTGCCTGGGTCGTGTGCTCCTCCGAAGAAACAAAATTTTAGTACTCGATGAAGCAACTGCATCAATTGATTCTGCAACTGACAACATAATTCAGCAAGTAATAAATCAGGAATTCTCAGGTTGCACAGTGATAACCATTGCTCACAGGGTTCCAACAGTTATAAACAGTCAAATGGTCATGCTTCTTTCCTATGGTATGCCATCTCAAATGCATCTCATTTTTATTACAACCAATGCTTTTCTTTTTCCATATGATTCTTCAATGTTGCATGAAACTGTTTTTTTTTTTTTTTTTTTTTTTTTTTTTTTTTTTTTTTTTTTATTAATTTAACCTTTATGTTGTCTCAGAACCTAGGTACCTAACAGTTCATTATTTGTATTGTTTATCTGTTTATTTTTTCAAAGGAGAAGTGGTGGAATATGACAAGCCTTCAACTTTGATGCAGTGCGATTCCTCTTTTTCCAAACTTGTTGCAGAATATTGGTTCAACCATAAAAGGAACCTTGTTTAAGATTTGTATTTTGTTTTTATATATAATAATAAAAATACAATGTTTGGGAGACCTTGATGGTGCCAAAGCACTCATAATTTATTTATTTGTTTTTATGAAAAAGTAAATAAATCACATCCGCATTTAAAAAAAAAAAAGTTAAAATACAAAAAATTCATAAAAGTAAAAAAAAACTAGTGGAACAAAAAAGAACAATAAAAGAAGAAAAATACAGGAAAGAGAATGGGAGACTCGCTCCACGACGATCTCCTCGGCGCTCGGGACGAAGGCTGTGACGGCGGCCGACAAGGCAGGACTGGTGGAGGCAGAGGTGGTTGGACGCGTAGAGTGAATCCGCGTTTTGGACACCAGGGTTCGAGTCGCTCTTCAGGAACTGGACGCACTACTCCTCGCAACGGCTTTATTAGGGACGGCACTACCTTTGCTCAAGCAGTGACCCCCCCAAGTGGACAGGTCCAGATGGAGACGAAGCAGAAGACTTCTGAACGAGGCTCGGAGGACTTTGATTCTGGTTGGGAAGATGTCAGATCTCGCAAGGGCAGACACATCCCAACTTCAGATGGGCAGAGTGATCTCGCTCACCACCTGAAGGCTTTCTTCCGGTGGCTGGCACCAAGCGACTGCGGTCGTCTCCTTCGTGCAATCACTGTCTGTGTAACACAAATAAAACTTCAGAATGTAGACATCGTCTCTCCTGCAAACGTTGCGGTGGTGCTGGACATATGGCAGCAAGCTGCAGGGTTGAGATCCCCTCCCTTCTCAAGCAACGGCATGCTCGTCTTAAGGCTAAAGTGAGCTCGTCCCGTGCTGCTAACTCTATGGAGGACAATCAGATCATTGATGCTGAGGTTTCCAAAACAAAGTGGCAGAGATCTCACGTCTCTATCCCCATCAACCAAGAAACCTCTAAGCTGCGCAGGGATTTGGCCAAAATAGTTGTTCTGGATATTATCTCCGGTCAGACCAGTGAGGATATCCTCCTCGAATACCTGCCGGGAGCTCTCAACAAGCCTAGAGTGGATGCTGTCTATGACTTCAAAGGGAACTCTTACCTTGCAGCTTGAGTAGTGAAGCCGAAGCTCTGAAGGCAAGCAAAATCGGTGAACTTAGGTTGCAGTTCAAAATGGGTCCTTGTGTTTTCTCAATTAAACCGTGGTCGGCGGAGATAGCTCTGTTGGTTCGGCAACGGGGAAGGCGTAAGTGCTCCTCATCTAGAATCTCCCTTTGTATGCATGGACCTGGTCGGTGTTAGTTGACATTGTCGGGCTGATAGGTGATCTGGTGGCCATCCCGCAGCCTAACAAATCGCATAAATCGTTCGTCTCGGTCCTTATTTGCTGCCGGCCAAGAGTGGTGCTTCCCCACGAAACTATCATGAGTTTTGGAATGCGGCGCTTCATCGTGCTGATTAGTGGCAACCATCTTCCTTTTCCGACATTCCGGAGGGATCTGGACAAATACGTGGTGACGCAGCCAAGACCTGATGTTCCTCCGACCACAACAACTGAAGACGGTGACCGGGAGTTTATTAGAAAAGACAAAGGCAAAGGAATTATTCAAGTTGAAGATGAAGACCTGGTGCACAAGAAGAACTTGCACAGCCGAGACTCTCAGCGGGCTTGTCCGGACCTGGCAACCACAAACTCAAGCGACCTCGACCCATCCGGCGAGCTTAGCTCCCGGGGTCCCATCGAAATCCTCGAACTCCGCCTGTCCGGTGAGCTCTGCTCCCGAGGCGCCAGCCATCGCGCCTACGACCCGACCGGAGAGCGCTGCTTCCTGGGTTGACGACGATCGTCCGACAGGTTTGGCTGTTCGCAGTCCAAACGCTCTTCGGACCGATGGGCAAGAAAGCTCAAATCATGACATTAACCGCCAGTCTTTGCATGCCTCCTCACGTTCTCTGCACGAAGCCCAACATCGGAGCTGTGCTGTCGAGCATGCATTGGACGAGGTTGCTGTCATCCCAGGAAACGCGTCTGGCTTGAAGGAGATAGGAAGGGTGAGGATTCTTGCACGTGGCGATCTCTTAAATGCCGCACAGGCTGTCCACAAGGACGATAATCTGTGTGATGAATTGAGCCCAAATCATGGAGAGTTGCATCACGTCGGGTTGGGCCTGGGGATGGACCTTCCTACGTCTTCTGGGCCTTCAACTTTGGCCCATGCCTCCCTTCCGAACAGCTGTGATGCTCTTAAGGTTGGGCCCGATCTTTCAGGCCCAATTGCCATTGTGGACCTGGATACCCCAACTGACAAGGCCCAATCTCAGCCCACTTGTGGTGAACTATTAGAGGAAAATGAAAATTATTGCAATCCCGATCAACCTCCCTCTAAGCTCAAGCCACCCCCTAATTTTAATTGGGTGTTTTTACATGGCTTTTGGACATTGGTTCCTACTAAATTCTCCAAAGATATCTCATCCTGTTCTCTTTTGAATGCGGAGTCCTCTTTGCTACAAAATTTTGAAAACACAAGTGAGGAAATCCTGGCTAAGGACACGCCACCAATTCCGATTGCACAGAACTCTGAAGGGTCGGGTTTGAATGAAGAAAGTTCAGATAGCAAGGAATTGGAAGATTCTGAATCTGATTTCGAGGAGAAAATAAGAAGAATGCTTCAAACTGGGCAAACTGAAGACTCGGCACAATGCACACGCAGAAGCGAAAGGAGGAAAAAACCATCTTCGAGATGGACTGAGAAGGCAGGTTTCATTCCCCAGCCACCCAGATCTTCAAAAAAGAAGGGGTCTGTTAGCAAGACGCCTGAAGGTACTACATCACTCCCCCTTCTTTTAAACGATCTGAATGATTTACAGCTTCTTAATTATTGCAATGCATGTGGCATCTCTTTTGAATCTTTACATCATAGAGATAAATGCTTAGCACACTTGCGCATGCTAGAAAACTCTAGATTGATTTCCTTGAACTCGGTAGAGGGAACCTCGAGGTTAGGTTTCGCCTTAGGCTCTTCTTAGTTCCTTTATGAATATTATAAATTGGAATGTTAGAGGTTTGGGAAGACCCTCGAAGCGCTTCCTTGTCAAGGATTTCCTTCTTCTACACCACGCCGATATTGTTTGTCTCTAGGAGTCTAAACTTAATATGATTGAGCCTTCCACTTGGAGAGAAATTGGTGGACCCAAATTAGACAAATTCATTTTTACCCCTGCATGTGGTTCTACGGGGGGAATGATTATTGGTTGGAACGATAACTTAGTTGAGTGTCACTTGCTATCTCAAGGTACCTACTGTCTTACCGCTAAATTCAGGACCAAGTCTAATGATTGCAGTTGGGTCTGTACCACTGTTTATGGACCTAATGCCCGACACTTAAAACCTGAATTCTGGAGTGAGATTAGGAGCTGCTGCCTTGAGGTGGGTATGCCCTGGGTCATATGTGGCGATTTCAACTCTGTTTTTCCCACTTAGACAAACCCAATGGCTGCCCTAATCTGGAAGACATCCGACAAGCTCAGTTACTACTAAATGACCTCAACTTACTGGAGCCACCTTCCTTTGGGAAACAGTACACTTGGACTAATGGGCAAGAGATTCTGATCTGGGTCAAGCTTGATCGTTTCCTTGTTAACCTTGATTGGATCGTCCTTTTCCCCAAGACCTCCCAAAACTGCCTCCAGAGACTTGGATCGGACCATGTTCCTATCAAACTTGAATTTGGTATCCACCCGTCGGTCCCACGCCCATTTCACTTCGAAAAAACCTGGTGTTCAGTGGAACATTTTTCGGATCTTATTCGGGGCTGGTGGAACTCTTCGCAGTTTCAGGGGTGTGGGGCTTTCATCCTTGCAAAAAAACTCACCTTAGTCAGGAATCACCTTAGAATTTGGGCCAAATCTGATTTTGGCTTGATAAAACTTAAGAAGCTGGCTTTGTTGCATGAGATCGACCTTCTTGATAACTTACAAGAAGTGAGGACCCTTTCTGAGGAGGAACGTGCCAAAGATGCTACTCTTCGAGCTGACCTTTCCCAGATCCTCAATCTTGAAGAGGTTTACTGGAAGCAAAGAGCTCGCGTTACTTGGCTTCAACAGGGTGATGAAAACACTAGCTTTTTCCACTCGGTTGCCAATGGAAGATGAAATAGAAACTTTATTCACTAGATCCTGCATAACCACAATAGGGTGAATGATGTGCAACATATAAGTGACTCCTTTACAAATTTTTACAAACATATATGTGGCACTAGCTTGGATTTTCGATTTAAGATTAATTGGCCTTCCCTCCTAGAACCTAAAGCACATCAGGACCTTTCCTCTCTTGATTCTCCGTTTTCACAGGAGGAAAATTGTAGGGCTGTCTTTGATTTGAGTGCTGATAAGGCTCCTGAGCCTGATGGTTTCCCAATATTTTTCTTCCATAAATATTGGGATATCATCAAGAAGGATGTCTTTAAGCTTTGCGAGGACTTTTATTGGGGGCACGCCAACTTAGAGAGAATTAACTGGGCTAACATTGCGCTAATCCCAAAAAATCAAAGCCTTGAAATCCCTTCACACTATCGCCTGATTAGCTTGATTAACTCCTCACTTAAAATCATCTCTAAGGTCTTAGTAAACCGATTGAGAACGAAGATTGCCACCCTGATTGATGAAACCCAGTCGGCCTTCATTAAAGGGAGATGTATCACTGATAACATCGTGACGGCGAATGAACTCATTTTTTTTTATTCAAAAGCATCGTTTGCCTGGCCTGATCCTTAAGGTGGACTTTGCTAAAGCTTTTGACACAGTGGATTGGAATTTTCTTTTGAAACTCCTGCAGGCGAGGAGGTTTAGTGAAAATTGGATCAGATGGATAAACTTCATTCTCACTTCCTCAAAAGCTAGATTTCTCATTAATGGCTGCCAAAGTGGTTATGTTAGATATCGCCGTGGACTAAGGCAGGGAGATCCACTTTCTCCTCTTCTTTTTGTCCTTGTGGCTAATGTCCTTAGCACTTTATTCAATAATGCCCTCAATTCGGGTATTCTCCATGGGGTGTCCCTGCCCAATATTGGGATTAAGATGTGTCACTTGCAATACGCAGACGACCTTCTCATCTTGACACATGGAGGAAGTGAAGATTTGTGCATTATTAAGCTTATCCTCTACATCTTTGAGGGCATTTCCGGACTCAAGGTCAACTTTGATAAAACCTGTCTATACACCTCGAATAGAAACCTTTCTCCTCATGTCTCCTTGACGAGAACCATTCACTGTAAGTCGGACACCCTTCCACTTACATATCTCGAGATCCCCATCATGGGTGGCCGACCTAGGCGACAGGATTGGAATACTCTGTTGGAAAAAATTAGGTCCAGGCTTGCCTCCTGGAAATCCAAACTTCTCTCTATTGGGGGGAGGCTTACGCTAATTAACTCTGTCTTGACATCCATCCCTACTTACTGGATGTCGATCTTTAAATTACCTGCCTGGGTCATTAAGAATATTGACAAAGTCTGCAGGGACTTTCTTTGGTTGGGCCAGGACTCCCAGCATAGTAAAATTAGATAGGTTAACTGGAGCAAACTCTGTCACTCTAAAGATCAAGGGGGTTGGGGCATTCTGGACCTCCACACCTTCAATTGTGCTCTCCTTGGTAAATGGTGGTGGAAAGTTGTCACTGGGGAACACTGGTGTGGGGAAAACATCATCAAGGAAAATTATTATAGGGATGCTCTGATGTGGAATTTGTTCCATAAACACTTTAGGAGGTGCTCCTACTTTTGGAATGGTATTTTACAAACGCTCCCCGCTTTTAGGAAAAATGTCTCCCCTCTTATCTGGGATGGGGCCAATACGTTTTTCTGGCTCGATAACTGGGTGGAGGGCCTCGCACCGGCTGGCATTTGGCCTAATCATTTCCGTCTTGCCCTGTGTAAGGAGATCTCTATTCAGGACTTCGCTCGTAGCTTCTCTACGAACTACTGGATTGATTTCCCGGATTGGAACAACCTTATTACTGGTATTATGGCTAATCTGTCCGTGGAGAACGATGGAAAACTCTGGAAACTGACGGCTACTAGATGTTTTTCAGTGAAATCCTTCTATAATTTCCTGAATGATGGTGGAATGCGTTGTCACAGAACCCCGGTCATCCTGAGGGGTGGTTGTCCTAAGAAAATTAACCTTTTTAATTGGTTAGCTTGGGACAACAAGATTTTGACGCTGGAAAACTTGGCCCTGCGTAGATGCAATCTTCTTCATTCCACCACTTGTGTGCTATGTCATGCTGCAGTTGAGACCTCTGATCACCTGCTCCTCCATTGTTCCTACACCTCACACATTTGGAATTACTACTCTCATCTTCTTGGGGCTGAGTGTCTTCCCAACTCCCTCAAGAACCTTTGGGGTGAGTGGAGAAATAAGATCCCCAAATCTTTTTTGCCAATCTGGGACTTGCTTTCGAGAGCTTTCACATGGAACTCTTGGCTCGAAAGAAATGCACACATCTTTAATTCCAATTGTCTGTCTTCAGTTTCTATTATTATGAAAATTAATCGCATGATTATCCTTTGGTATAATGCAGCTCCAGAACCTAAGAAGGCCAAATTAGAAGATCCAGTGTCCAAGATCAGGAGGAGCCTAGAGTTCTTGTCATCTAGAGATGTGGAGCAGGAGGCTATGACCTCGAGACCCCCCTCCCCTGGCGAGCTGTATCCTTTGTATGTTTTGGTGTGTTGTACCCCCTTAGGACTCTCCACCCTTTAGGGGTTCTCATGTGGCCTTCTCTCCTTTCTGAACTCTATCTTGTTGCTTGTTTAGGTTTCCAACTCCTGGTGGTTCTTTTGTAGAGCTTTGGCTCCTCACCTGTGTTCTTCTCTTTGTACTATATTTTTTTTCAATGAATGTGGTTAATCCACCTTTAAAAAAAAAAAAAAAAAAAAAAAAAAAACAAAAAAAACAATTAGAAGGAGAGAGGCGTAATGTATTTATTTATAATGAAATCCATATGTTACAAATTTCAAAATATAGTGAGATATCAAGTTTATTCTTCTTTTATTTTGATATTTTTTTTAACTTAAAATAACATAATTAATTGGTAATTCTTGAGGTAACGAAAACGAAATAGCTTGGGAATGTCAACGAGGAGCAGTGGGTGACCTTATAACAAAAACCGTATCCCTTTGTTTTGCTGGCATCAGGATACGGTTGCACGCATCTTGAAGCCAGTGGGTGACCTTATATATAATGAGGACAAAACCTTCCCTTATTCACTTCTACCTTTCACTATTAAAGGCCTGACTTTTTTTTTTTCTGAGGGTCAAACTACAAGTCACGTTTGGAGGTCTGTTAGAGCCTAGAGGGAAGTTCTATAAAATCTTTGTTTCTCTCCTTATGGAAAGTTTAAGAGAAAACTATTGAGTTTGCCAGAGCTGTGGCAATTTATTTTTGGTGAAAAAAATAAATCACTAATTTATTAAAAAAATAGAGACATATTGTGGTTATTTTAGCAAAAGAAAATTTTTTTTGGATACTTTCTTTTTTATACTTGTATTGTACAACCGATTTTTCTATACATGCTGGATGTGGATGTCACAAGCAGAAGGGTGTTCTGGTGTTTTTGTGTAACTTAATCTGTGGGATTGTTAATAGGTTGTTTTTGTTTAGCTTAATTCTGTTAAGTTGCTAATCTTATGGCATAGTATTTGGAGTCACGTGGCAAGGTTAATATGTAGGCATGAGTGGGTGGTGAGACCCCAAGTATTGGATTTTGGTAATTAAACTCTCTTTCTAACTTTCCCTTGTCTGTCTTTTTCTTTCTTAAACCCTTTAATTCTCTACAAAATTTTCTTGATTCCTATTTGTAAGATGTGTTAGCTTAACAATTAGTATCCAAGGCGACTTTCCTGCGACCAAGATGGTGACGAGACTCGTTATCAAACTTTGGAGACGACGATTGAAGAGCTCAAGTTGCAGCAACAGGAGGATCGGAAGCTAATGGAATCTTGATTGAAGAGCTCAACTCCTTTTACGATCAGTGTCCAGACCTAATTGAGGATTTTCACTAGGAAACCATGAGGCTTTTACAGAATCCAGGAATTTTCCGGAGAATGGTATGTTCCAACCAATACTTTTATGTGAATTTTTTTTTAAAAAAATATTTTTAATATTATATGCATTAACTATATATATATGTATATATAATTTATTTTAAAAAAATAAAACAAAACAAAACCAGAAGGCCATGACCGCCCTTGGCTCTCCCCTAGCTCTGCGCCTAAGTCTACAAGGAATATCACATTATTATTAAAGAGTATGAATCATACTAACGGCCATGATCCAAGACCATTGGATTCGAGTCCACCTACAAGCTAGGGACAGAGCCTTTGCTGATCAAATTGATATCATGCACCCACCCAGGCAACAGAGGACCGCTTTTATATAGAGGGGGGCACGGGCCGAGATTTGGCCCGGCCTAGCCCGGCAGAAACCGCTGGGTCAGCTGACCCGGCAGGCCGGGCTGGTAACCCGTAACCAGCCCGCATTGTAGCGGACCCGGTTATGGGTTAGGCATTTATTAACCCGTGACCCGCTGGGCCAGCCGGCCGTTGGTTTTTTTTTTTTAATTTTAAATTTGTGTGTTAAATAACCAGCCCGCACTGTAGCGGACCCGGTTACGGGTTAGGCATTTATTAACCCGTGACCCGCCGGCCAGGCCGTTGGTTTTTTTTTTTTTTTTAATTTTAAATTTGTGCGTTAAAAAAATTCAAACTTGTTACTTCCAAAATTTTAACCTTGGTCTTCAATGAGCAAAGTTCATTGAGAAACCACTTGGGCTAACTATTGTTGGTGATGATTTAAATTTTTTTTTTAACAAATTTATAATGAAGATATGAATTTGAATTCAAATTCAAAGTTAATGAGTTTTAAATTTTATTTTAATAAGTTTTTTATCCAATTATTTTAATTTATTACTTGAGTTTTTTACTTTGTACTTCTATTTAATTATCAAATTTTATATATTTATTATAACTAGTGTTTTTAATTTTTAGTTATAATATAATAATTTAGTATTGATTTCTCTTATATTTACATGTATTATTTTATTTGATTATTTCAATCACCAATTAATAAGATTAGTTGTTATTTTTTTTATATTAAGTTCATGAGTTTTAAATTTTATATCAATAAGTTTTCATATAAAATAATTTCAATCACCAATTCATAAGATTAGTTATAATATAATTTCCCTAATATTTTATGTCAATCATCAATAAATTTTATGTTAATTTATCAAACAAATAAATAGTAAAATTTTAATATCAAGTAGTACATTCTTATGACTATAATTTTTCATATAATATAATTTTATAACTCAAAAGAATATATAAATTATTTAATTCAATAAACAAACAAACTTAATGTAATTTATTATTATTTTTTTAATTTATTTTGAGTGGTTTCAAATTCTTCTAATTTATTAAAATTGTTTTAAACTATTTATTATTTTTATTTTTTGTAATTTATTTTGAAGTATTCTTTTTGTTTATAATGTTTTAATATAAATGTATAAAACTTTCATAGGATAGTTGGTAACAAAGCTTTTTAGTGTTATGGATGACCAAGGTTCAAATCCCACCCAAAGCTTTTAAAGCCCGCCGGGCCTGGTTAACCGGCCCATGCCCCCCTCTACTTCTATAATCTCTTTAGCACTAAGAGAGGCTTCTTCTGCACCATTCACTAGTAGGCCCTCTATGCTTATAGGCACCCCGGAGCTAAAAAAATTGTTTTATGGGGGCCAAATTTTTTTAGAAAAAAAAATTTATTGTGTATAAGTAAAAATGTAAAGGAGACAAAATAATATATTTTTATAAATATTTTTAAATTTTTTTAAAAAATATAAATAAATAAATAAATAAATAAATAAATAAATAAATATATATATATATATATATATATATATATATTAATTTAGAAAAAATTAAATTGTGAAACAATAATCTTTTTCAAATTTTTTTTTATCGCTATATAGCCAATTTATTGAAAGTCAAGTGATTAAATAATAAAATTTTATAAATATGTTTTTCTAAAATAAATATTTTTATAATATTTTTATATTATCTATACTAATTTGTTAAAATACTAACCGCATCTGCATAGCAATACTTATTTTATTTTAAATTATTTATTCATTTTATTTAATTTTTATTATTATAAATAAATAAGCTTATTTTTTTAAAATAATAATTTTATTGGAGATAATAAAGATTTTTATATTATATAAGGGGATTTTGTAAAATGGAGGTTGGTAATAAAGATTTTTTTAAAAATTAATAAAACTATTATTTAATTTGGCTCTTCATCCCCGCCTTGTGAAATATTTGTGGGGTTTTTAAATTAAATAAGGAGAAATTATAAACCCCGGCCGTCTTGGGATTCTTACGCGGGACGCACTCTACTGAAACAACCATGTAACCAACCAAGCCAAAGTTTTTTATTAGATTGCTTTAAATAAATAAATAAAAGCCGGCATATAGCCGTTAGGAAACTTGGCCTGGGCCTATTTAAACGGGACCCACTCTACTGAAACAACCACGTAAGTGACGTAACAAACCAAGCCAAAGTTTTTTTTATAATATTGCTTAAAAAATAAAAAGGGCATTTTAATAAAGTAGCATTGTTTTATTTTTTATTTAACCAAATGGCTATATGATCATTTTAATTGTAAAAATGGCCCTAGAACCATCACATCACCCACATGGATATTGTGATGCATTGACTGAGCGTTGAGTCAGTACTGATTAGACTACTGACATGGTATTTTTAAATAAAAAATTATGATATTTTGTATTTTAATCCCTGAATTGTTTTATAATCAATAAGTTGATATATATTCTTGGGTTTTTTTAACCAGTTTTTTTAAATTTATTAAACTTTTAAATAACTTTTTAAGAAATATATAAGTGTGTTTTTTAATTTAAATCGCTTATTTGTTTTATAATTAACAAATTATCTTTTTCCTTTGATTATTTAATCCAAATTTTGTTCTAAAAAATTATGTAATTTTTTAAATTTATTAAAAAATTAATTTTAAAGAATATTTTTGAATATGAAAACACAAAGGGCTTATAATTTATTTTTTAATTAAATTATGAAATCAATAATAACTTGTAAATTATCTGAAGTTAAAAAACATAATTGTATTTAAATATAAATAAAGTTACATCATATATTTCTCCCTTGCCTAGGGCTAGTAGTTCTATAATGACTCTGTTGTTTACATATAAAGCATAAATTACGTCTAGTAGGATCGGGGTTTCTATCCATATGCATTCTTTTATGTCTGATCTTTGGTCGGCCAGTAGTACGTCGGTCAGCAGGTGGAACCATCTTTGGCCTAGGTACAGCTGCCAAAATTGTGAACTCGGTATCGGATGAAAACATGGAGCATGAGTTTGTCTGTATGACATTACAGTAAACCAATGAGGGCATAACACAAATAAGGGATTTAAATTAAAAAAAAACACACTTATATATTTTTTAAAAAGTTATTTAAAAGTTTAATAAATTTTAAACCACTAATAATTTTTTTTAAAAAAATTGGTTAAAAAAACTCAAAAATATATCAACTTATTGATTATAAAATAATTCAGGGGTTAAAATACAAAAATCATGATTTTTTATTTAAAAATACCACATCAGCAGTCCAATCAACGCTGACTCAGCACCCAGTTAGCACATTACAACACCCGTGTGGGTGATATGATAGTCCCAAGGCCATTTTGACAATTAAAATGACCATAGGACCATTTAGTTAAATAAAAAAATAAAATAAAATAGAGCTACTTTATTAAAAAACCCAAATAAAAATAAAAACCGGTATATAACCATTGGCCAACTTGGGCTGGGCCCATCCAAACGCAACATAGCTGTTGAGCAGCATACAACATTTTTTTTTTAATTATTTTTTCACTTTTCTCAATCTATATATGCCCTTTCTCATCCCTTTAGACATCTACACCAAATTTTCTCAATTCTCTCGGGGCTTTAAGTTGTTGACAAGCATTTTCATTCACAAGAAACATTTTTGTCAATTTCCTTATCTTGATTTAATTTAGTTAATTATACTTTTAGTAACATTTTACTTATTTAGTTTGATATTAAATTTCCTATAAATCCTTAGCATTATTTAATTTTGTGAATTTCACTTAATCTTATTTTTTTTTAATTTTGTTTGCATTTAATTTTTCCTATATATATTTTTATTTCTATTTGGTTTTATTTTATTTACCCAATAATTGTATTATTTTTTTTAGTTGTATTTTTAGACTCTAAAAGGGGAAGAATTACCTGTTCGATGTCACTGTCTACTACTTGGCAAAAGAGTCAATGGCATGAATTCAAAAGTCTATTTGAGAAGTCGATACTAGTTGGTGTACCCTTAGAAACAAGACCCCACTGCACTGCAGAGTCCGCTCTAAAGTCAATAATTTTTGAAAGCTCATTTTACAAAAAATTATGATAATGATGGCACTATAACTAATGCTAAGTGTAATTATCGTGGTGTAGAGTAAGCATATCAATGAAGATGGGCATGACATCTTTAGTAAGCACATATAGACAAAACAACCAAATAAGATTGGACATCCTCGAACACAATCTCAAATCAGATTCATGGTGGATGAAGGTGCAGGTTCTTACTTTTTCTTATTAATATTTTTTAAAGCAAGATATAATGACAAAATTGTGGAGATAATCACCATCAAACACTTACCATTCAACTTCGTAGAGCAATATCAAATGCATAAGTGCATCATCAATGAGACATTACAACCAATATGCAAGAAAATTTAATGGAGAAAGTTCAAAGGATATTCTTTCAATACTGTAAGCATGGTAAAGAGCAACTTTGTAAGTATTTTTGTATTTTTACTCCTATTTCTTTATGTGCTGATATAATGATTGATGTTTTCCATGAAAATTTGGTTGAGTGTTATAATACATTAGATTGATGACTTGTGGAATATCTAAAATTGAGTCATCACTTTAACGGGATTAAGGCTTATTGTCGGGTGATTTTTATAATGCAAGTATACACCATCGCAAACAAGTAATATAATGATAAGAGAATATTGTCCCACAAGGATTGAGTTTATTGATTACCAAAATTACTGACCCTAATTCTACTTGATTAATGAGATTGAAAAGATTTAATTTAGAAAAATCTAATTCAAGGACTAGAGACACTACACCAATTTTGACTTTTTGCGGCATTATTTTCGCGGCATTTTATATAAACGCCGCTAATATTGATAGGTTTGCGGCGTTTATACAAAATAAACGCCGGGATTTGATTTTCTGGTCTTTGAAGGATTAAAGCACGAGAAAATATTTTTCATTGCGCCGTTTTATTGAATAAACGCCGGGAAAGTGTTTTTAAAAAATAATTCATATTCTTGGAAGAATTAGATCGTGGGAAAATTCATTTATTTAGCGGCGTGTATATTGTTAAGCGCCGGGAAATGGTTTATATTTAGCGGGGTTTAATGGAAAACGCCGGTAATTTGCTATTATTTTAATTTTGGAGGGATTTCACAAAAAAAAATTTTCCGGTTAAATATTTTATTTAGCGGCGTTTAGTTCATAAACGCCGGGAAATTATTTATATTTAGCGGGGTTTAATAGTTAAACGCCGGTAATTTATTAATATTTTTATTTTGAAGGAATTTCTCAAAAAATTTTGGGGTTAAATCTTTTATTTAGTGGCGTTGTTTTATTAAGCACCGATAAATTATTTACATTTAGCTGGGTTTAATGGAAAAACACCGTTAAGGTTTTATTATTTTAGTTTTGGAGGGATATCAGCAAAAACTTTGGGGGTAAAAAATTTTGTTTCATGGCGGTTTTTTTGCTAAAAACCCCGCTACTTAATAACGAAATTAATAACCTATGTATATATTATATTTATCTCTCGACTCTCTCTCCCTTTCTCTCTCCCGGCGAGTTGCTCCCTTCTTAGATCTCTGTTCAGGCCCCTTCTTCTTTGTCTCTATTCCCGCCCCTTTTCTCCTTTCTCTCTATCTTCTTCTAGGGTTTTCTCGCATTGAAGCTGATCGATGAAGCATGCGAGTATCTTATTGTGGATCTGCTTACCCAGTTGAAGAGCCTTAAGGCGAAGCTAGCCCTTCTCCGTGTCGCCAAGGTCACTGGTGGTGCCTCCAACAAGCTATCAAAGATGTGCGTTTTCTCTGATCTTTTGCTTTGTTATTCTGTGCCTATGAATTCTAACCTATCATGTGTTCGATAAAATGCGGTAGAAAAGTGGTGAGGTTGTCAATCGTGCAAGTTTTGATAGTGATCTCATAGAAGCAGAAGGCGGCGCTTCGGGAAGTTTATAAGAAGAAGATGCTCCTTTCCCTTGACCTCCGCCCCACGAAGATTCGTGCCATCAGACGCTGCCTCACCAAGCACCAGGTACTGCATTTGTGCTTTAATCTTTCTAAGTTAAATATACCGAAGAAATTGTGATTTTTCTTTCCATTAGAATCGTCAAAAAAGAATTTTTATTAACTTCGTGGCTGTTTTTCATTAGACATTAGTATTAAAAAGAGACATTCTTGTCAACAGTTTGCATAGAAATCTGAATAGGAGAAACATAGAGGACAAGAGCGTAGAATCACTAATTGAGAAACCATTACTCAACTGAAGATGCACTCGCTTTGTCTTTTGGATGATTAAACTTACATCGAAAACCATACTTGCACGTCTGAGTCTTCAGGTAGTACTACTAATTAAAACATAAGAACATACAGTATAACTGAATAAATGCTTGTATGATTTAATACAACAGTAAAAGTTAATACAATTCTTCACCTTAATGTCATCTTCTTTGCCATTCAGTAATCCATCTTTTGCTTCACGAGATTTCCTCAAATTAATCACTTCCTTCTGTAATTTATCATAAAGAAAACCCGAAACCATGTCTTCATTTCCATGCTCTTCTTTGGTACTAATTTCATTTTAATTCTCCTTCAAGTTATCATAGGAAATTTTATTTCTTGTTACCCATAAATTCTTTGTAACAAGATTAATCCCTTTGAGATAGTTAGACGAGGAGAAATCAATGTTTAGAGATTCTAGGGTTTTTGGGTTCACTTAGACTAATTCCACCTAGATCATCTAGTTCAATCAATCAATGTTTATTGCTTATGTTGTCGTCAAATTTTCCTAAATTACATATTAATCTTTCTCAAGCATCAATAGCATATTCCATTAGATAAGTTAATATTATCTCTAAGATAACTGTGAATCTATGAAACTCATTAAGCTCTAGAAATTTATAATGATGCATAAAATCTCAGAAATATCTCTATCTTATGATGATTGTATGATATTTCAACTAAAACCTAATTTAATTATCCCCTCTGGGTCTCAAATCGAATTACTAATCGTGTAATTGGCAATCAAGTAATCATAAGAAATATGCATAGATTAAAATATCCAACATAATTTTGAAACAAGTATCAATTAAATTAAACAAGTACAAATCTAGCTTTTCATAGGCTGACTATGTCGTGGCCCTAGAAAAAGGTATTTAGAACATAATAATTACAAAGCTCAACATATTAATAAGGTTTATAATCAAATAAACAAAGAAAAACTAAAAACTAAACATTTGATGATGAATCCCCGTAGAATCTTCGCTCTCGGCTTTTTGATCTTTGAAATTCTCCTCCCTTTCATCTTAAACCCTAGCCCCTTTTATAACTTGAAATTGGGGTAGCGCCTAGGAGCCAAAGAGTGTAACGCCTAGGTGCTATACTTTCTGTTTTGCGATTCTTATTGTTGTAGCGCCTAAGCGTTGCATGCTAGCACCTAGGCACTAGATTTTTTGTTTTGCTTGTTCAATCTTTATTGAAAATTGATTCTTTTTTCTCTAATTTTGTGCTTTTGATGTGCTCTTCCTCCAAATCATTCTCTTTCTTTCTTACAATGCAATAACTATAAGATTAGGAGTAAATTTGGTTCAAAATAATTCACATTTGGTTTATCATGAGTTAAAAAAAGTCTATATATTTTAGTGCAAATTATACTCATCACTTATACTGCTAATAACATATATAGGCTTATCTGTGGAATTATCTAAGAGTATGGTTTATTGTTTAAGATCTTTTCAATTTCTTTTGATAATTCCTCCACTAATACGGCTTTGATTAGACTTCTAAAAGAACATTTAAGGTCTTTATTTAGAGGCAAATATTTTCATTTTAGATATGCTTGTTATGTGTTGAATTTATGTGTGTGAATTAGGTTAGAGTCACCAAATAAATTTTTAGGCCTAATTAAGGATGTGGTAGTGTATCTGGGAAGGAAAATGACCCTCATGAAACAATAGGCTCATTGTTTTAGAGCAAACAATTTGAGGGTCAAAAAATTCCCCAAAGATATTAAAACTAGATGAAACTCTACTTATTGGTTTGTTATTGTGATATTTCCGTCTAAGAGATTATTGACTGCTTTTATTATTGGCATTTTTCCCGATTTTAGTTTATTTGAGTATCAGTGGATTATTGCTATTAAAGTTATGAATTTGTTTTCTATCTTTAGTATATATACAAATTTATCTTCACAAGTTTAATTTCCTACAACGCATTTATTTTTGTATAGTACTATTAATGTTGCCGAACAATAGTGGAAATTTAGATGAGATACTCAATTAGTTAAGGGTCTTGTAGAAATGAAGGCCAAGTGGTTGAGCTATTATATAAATATATCTCTTATTGCTTTAGTTGCATTTGTTCTAGATCTTAAGTAGAAATTAGAAGGCTTGTTTATCTTTTTAAATGCTTATTATAAGTTCTTAGGGTTTGTGGAGGGCAAGATTCACAATTATAGGCATGAGTGAGTTGAAGACTTAATGGTATGCATCAAAATTTGACATTTTTATAGATGTTAATTAATTCAATTGGTAGTGATTTTAGGACACAACTTCTTGCATTATATGAAAGTTATTGTTCCTGTATAGCCATATAATTCCATAGGTTACAACTAGACTTGCCCAAGGGTTGGCCTACTCGCCCAAGCCCGAAGGCCGGCCCAAAAATTAGAAGGGTTTGGACAAATATACAAGGCCCGATGACCGGGCCTTGGACAAAATATAGAGCCTATTTTAAAAATGGGTAGGGTTTGGGTTTTATTGTTAAATCTTGGGCCCGACCAAGCCCAAAGTATATAATATATTTATTAATTAGTTTTGGGAATATACACACATACAATATATGAATATTTGATTTTATTAATATCTGAATTATATATATATATATATATATATATATATATATATATATATATATATATATATATATATATATATATATATATATATATATATATATATATATATATATATATATATATATATATAATTTAGATATTAATAAAATCAAATATTCATATATTGTATGTGTGTATATTTAAGGCATGTACTACTATTTTGAATTAATTAACTGTGAATAGATGGTTTACTTGGCCTCATTATTGATTATTGTTGATTGCCATTGGTTATAATAGTTTGAATTTTAGAAGTTGTTGATGAATAAAGATGTACATTTGGTATTTTAATTTTAATGTGTTTTGTAGAATAATATTTGGTAGTGTTCATAGATTAATATTATTGTTAACCTTTTGTATAACTTATTTATTATTTAATTGAAAAACCTATTTGGGCAGGGCTTGGGTGGGCCTTGGTTAAATGTCATAAAATTTGGTCGGGTTTTGGCAAAAATTAAGGCTCGTATTATTGGACGGGGCTGGACTTGGGTAAGTTTGAATTTTATTAATTATAGTCTTTACTCGGCCCAAACCCGGCTCGGCCCGGCCAGGCCCATGAACAGGTCTAATTACAACTAAGGGGAAAGGATAGTAGTAGTGGAAGAGAATCATTTTGGTAAAGGTAAGATAAGAAGAAGCCATGGGGGTTATAGTACACAAAGGCCAACCTGCACCCGAACACTTCTTTTCAATCCTTTGAGGATATCAATGCATATATGACTTTTAACATCTTTAAATGGTGGCACGGTAATAGAAACATGTACCTCATTCTTTTTATTATAACCAGTTTTTACTGTAGATATAACCAGCCTATTGCTATAAATTTTTCAGGCCAACACAGTAGCAGATTGGTCACTATAGTAGGCAGACTGTAGCAGCCCATTACTGTAGCATCATGAAATTTCTCCTTAAACCCTTCTTTCTTCCTTCTTCTTCTTTTCTTGTTTTGGCCGAACTATGCATTTTCTCTTGGGTTGTTTCAACGAACTTTTTCGGCGAACCAAGGCCTTTATTCTCCTTCTCACATCCTCTTGAGTACGGTAAGGCTTCGATCCAAGGTTTTTATTTCGTATTTTTCTCATATTTCTTGTTTTTAGAAAATTTTGAAAACCTAGAAATACAACTCGGATTTGGTTGTTTATGGGCTCAAATCAAACTAATGTCTTTGTTTTTCATGTATGAGAATGTTTGTGAAGAAATTTCTTGGTTAGGGGTTGTAAATTGGGAGAAAATCCTTGTATAAGGGGCGAATTTACTGTAGTAATCCCGAGGTTACTGTGGCACCAACGATCTTTAGTTGTTTCTTTGATCTTTTTGGACTAGAGAGAAGCTAAAACTCTCAGAAATTCATTGGTAACCTTTGGACCTAGTTTTGAGCCAACCCTAGGATCTATTTTAAGGTGTTTGGTAGAAGGACCTATGGTTTCTTGCTTGGCTTTGTATTAACAATTTTTGTGTTTTGTTGTGCTTTGGTAAGGAGAAGAAGTGATTGCTTAAGGCAAAGGATTAGCAGAAGATTAGCTTGCAAGGAAGATAAATCGCCAATTCTGTGAGTTATATATATAAGCCTTATTGATTTATACTTGTTTGGCATGTTGGTGAATGGTAGTTATTATTGTTAAAGATCTTGAATGTTTTATTTAGCATTTTAATGTTCACATTGGATTTGTGATTGATATCCTTCAGGAGTTTACGAAATCTTTGTTCTATGAAACTTGAGATTTGTTGTGAATTCATTGTTTTTGTGAATCTAAGTTTGAATTCATTTTGGGTTGTTGAAAGGAAAGATTTTCTATGTTGTTGCTTGTATTAAATTTTGTAGATCGATTTGTGGTAAAGACTTGAGTTTTCTCGTGCTTTTATCATTTCCTTGTGGAAATGGCGGAGATGTTATTGATTGTTGGTTATCGTTGGATATTGTACTCTAAGTGGAATTAAGTTTATTGTGGTGATTGCATGGTGATATCCTACTGCAGTAGGTGTTCTCCACGGCCAGCCTTTTGAGATGGCGTGCTAGACTGATTATTATCTACGAGGGCCAGGTTTAGGTGGGAGTGTAGAGCCCTGATTGGATATTCATCGGGTAGCTGGAGTCACCAACCGATGAACCGATGGGTCAACGTCAAGGGAATGAGTACTTTGACGGTTCTGAACTTAGCCATAGCAACGACGAAGGTTTAGAGAGTTTTCTAGACCACGTTATGCCGGGTGAGTGTTGGGTATTGCTTTATATTGAATTTGAGATTTATCTTGTGTATTTATTTTATAGTGTCGTCTTGAATGTGTGGTGAGGGGGCGAAGCCCAGCTATCGCTTTTAGGAGGACAATCTCCCACATATTTGAGTTGTCACATGTATTGTGCTTATTTATTTCAAAACATGACATTTAGTTGTTTTTTACTTGTATTTGAAACTATGTTTTGTGGTTTTGGTGTTGTAAACTCTAGTTGGGGTAAAAGGGGTTTTCTTGGTATTATATTAGGTTATTTTACTTCTTTTGAAGATTTCTGCTATACGTGCTAATGTTCTAAACTAGTATTGCTTTTGGTAAAGTATTTATTTTGGTAACTTATTATTATTGCTGTTGATACATTTCTGCTGGAGTTGTGCTAACCTCCCCTCACTAAGTAACTTTAGTTGCTCACCCCTCTTTTCTCTTCCTAGTCGGTTGTAGGTAGTAGGTGCGACGGTGTGGCAGTGTGCTGAACATTTACTACTATTCCACTTGTTGTATTTCCTTCAGCTTACGTATGTTATTTTTGTTATGCGCATGTTGTTGAGTGTTGGATCCACTAGCTTGTAGAAAACCCTGGCATAGTTTTGTGTATCAGTATTTCCTACTGTTGTTAGTGTTGCTTCCCTATGCACTTGTGAACCTCTATAATTTCTGTATCTAGCTGTTATTATTGTTGTTGTTGTTGTTGTTACCCCCACTATGTATCATTGTTCTTTTTACTCTATATCTGCTATAGATTTTGTTACATTCCAGGTGTTGGTATCCCTCCTCGGGATCATCGCCGCAGTTGTCGAGTCTTGTGGGCCTGCGATCGGGGTGTGACACTTACAGTAGTTATAAAAGGACAAATTTGCTTGCCAATATCTACAATAGTGTGTAAGAAAACATTTAGACCAAGTAGAAACATGCTGGACACAACACTTTCTCATAGTAATTACAAAACATTGAAATTCAAGTTTGCATGGATGATGAAGGCATGCTCAAGTTCAATAAGAAACAGAGATGAGAAGTCCAAAAGTTAGTGATTTATTCTTCACTGATAGCATGATGAGCACAACAACAATAATCTTTGAGTCCAAGCAAGAGCCATAATCTGATGCCAACGAATAAATAAGCGACTGATAACTATGATCCAAGGTAAGAACTACACCGGCTTTGATTCCTCTAACACTCAAGAGGATATATTGACAACTCAGTTAGATAGATAAGAGTTATTTATCTTTTTTTTAAGCTATTTTAACTTATTTTGAGTTGTCTCAAATTCTTCTGAATTATTTCCAATGAAATGTAGATTAGTTGGTTAAGGTATTTGGTTGATACCTGGGCCTCTCTTGATCATCCTCCACCGGCAACTACCCTTGCTTATCTTAAAGCTTCAGTCACTGACATGGTGAGGATAGATCTAGAAATGAGAATGATAATGCAGATGTGCTTCTAGTATGAGATGTATGGTAAACTTTTTGGAAAATCACCACCATTTGAGGTCGTAAAATCCATTCTTCTAGGATTATGGAAATCTATCGGTATGGTTCATATCTTTGACATACCCAACAGTTACATGCTGCTAAGATGCGAATAAGAGGAAATCAAATAGAAAATCCTCTTCGGTGGACCATGGATGGTCAACGGAATCACTCTGCAACTTGTCCAATGGCAACCTTATTTTGAGCCGGTGTTCACTAAGCTTACTAGAGCAATGGCCTGGCTTCAACTACATAATCTTCCCATGGATCTTTGGGATGAGGAATCGCTGGAATCCTTGAACGAACCCATTGGTAAGTTGCTGAAGGTTGACCAATTTATATTGTCTTTGTCGCGTGCATGTTATGCTAGCTAGGGTATGCATGGAGATCGACCTTGCCTGTCCCTTAAAAGGGTAGAAGACAGAGATAATTAGTCTTTGTTGTTATTCTTTATGAAAGATTGTCCATCTTCTGCTTTACTTGTGGCTTGGTGGGACATGGAGCTGATAATTGTAGTCAACGATCGGGGTATCCCACCAAATGATCAACCAATAGAAGGTGTTGTTAACGATGGCCATCCTGCTAGAATGGTTGAGCCTGATATAGAGTTTTCTCAGTCTAAGCTAGACAAGGTAATGGTGTCAGAGAGTTCGGATACACAAGGAAAGTCTACCACCATTGAAGAATCTGAGTTTAGACCATGGATGCTTGCAACCCGTCACCGGAATAGAGGCAGAGGGTGCGGCGGCATTGGGATGGTGGTTCCATGTGCTTCTCATGTGAATCCTTTTGGAAAGGATGACATGAATCTAGTCATTAGATCATCTCGAAATGGGACCAATCCAACTGTTGATGATGGACCAAGACAGGTGGTGGGAGTCTCTTGCCAAAGAAGTATACACGGGGTTTGGTCAGATTGTGGATGTGGGGATGTGTCCCATCAGCAGGCTACCCGTTACTTTCCTATTGAACCATCAAGTAGAGAACCCTCGCCATCGGGACTTGATGTTCCATCAACAGACCCTACTTTATTGGGAAGCATTATAGAAGAATCCTAAGGAGATGTAGACAAGACATGTCAGGATAATAAAGGGAAAAAGTCATTATTGAAGCGATATATGGGCTCTCTAGCATCCAAGATGTTACCTTCATCCTCATCCGGAGGAAATCTTATTCTAGGAATCTTGAACCTTTTCGGCTACAATCTGAGCTAGAACCTAGACTGCTAGTGGGAGATGCCATGGTGGAGGACCAAGATGGACCTCCTGATAGAGAGCACCACAACCTGGTAGAAAAAGTGGAGAAGGCTTTTTCGGAGGACAACAATGATACAGAAGAAGGAAATGAATCCATGGAGGATTCAGAAGATGATTCTAAAATAGCTGAAGATTTGGATGATTTCACAACCCTTAGCAAGTACCAAGAAGGCGTGAGGAAATTTGCTCTCTCCTGGAAAGGAATTCATATGTCTTTAAGCCTACAGGAGAAAGGAAGGATAGAAGGAAGAGGAAAATGCTCTTCCTCCTAATGCTTCTATCGTTCATTTTTTTCAGTCCTAATTTATCGGTTTTGTGGTGCTTTCTCTTTTTCTTAATTATCTAGTTTACTTATGAGTACAAACCTAAATCTATTGTGTTGGAATTATAGGGAAATCATGGGTTTGGACAAGCTTATAAGGATTAGGAATAGGATCTGGGATTTCAAGATAGACATTGTCATTCTGGTTGAATCTCGAGCAGATGAAGGAAGAATTAGTCATTTTAGCGCTAACATTTTCAAGAGGTGGAATTGGGCAACAATCGCGGCTGACGGTCATTTCAGTTGGATTTTTATTCTCTAGTCCAGGAGAATTGGCAAGGTCACACTAGTGGTTTACTCTAGGAGAGCCCTACACTTGATCATTTCTTCCCCTCTTAAGGAATAGTGGATCCTCTCCACAATCTATAATGCTCAATGTCTAAACCTTCAACAAATACCATGGAGGGAATTATCTTATATTGTTAATATCAATGTTCATTGGATTATCATAGGCGACTTCAACTCTATCACTTCCATAGAGGAACACAAGGGAAGTACTTTTATTTATTATACCAAGAAAGCAGCTAATTTTAAAAACTTCATTGAAGGAAAATCTTTGATAGATGTGGGGGTACATTGGAGCAACTTTTTCTTGGTGTAATGCTAGCGGGGTTAATATAGAAAATGGGCTTGCCTCGACATATGATTGGTAAACTCTTTCTAGCTCTCTAATTTCAATCTGCATCTTAAGTATCTCCCGAGGGTTTTCTCTGATCACTCTCCTATGATCCTTAATATTTCTACTTTGATTGCCTCTTCTCGCAAAATCTTTTGTTTTGAAAATTATTGGTTGGAGCATGAAAATTATATATCTACTATAAGGAATGCTTTACTTTTCAATGCTCATTGTAACCCTATGCATGCTTTTTACCATATTTTGGCTAGGTTTAGATCAAATGTTGCCTCGATTAAGCATTAAAGTTTGGGTGCTCTTGATAGGGACATTAAAAACATAGAGTCTCAACTCTAGGCTTTAGAGGTCAATGATCTAAGCAACAGATACACAGATCCTTCTGTGTCTAGAGCCTTCCACAATAAATACAAAGCCTTACTAAGACAAAATCACAACAGATGGGTTCAAAGATCCAGATTGAAATGGATTTGTGGTGGGGATATGAATTCCTCTTTCTTCCACAGAAGTGTGAGGATTCGAAGACACCAAAATTTCATTTCAAGCATAAAGGATGGAGAGGGTAACACCATCACTGATAGACAGACTAGTGACAATATTCTGATTAATCACTTTTCTAGTCTTTGGAGTTTTAAGACTAGTAACCCTTATGACCACATCTTGGGAGCAATCCTTGATGATCTTCACACCTTAACTCCTGATCAAATGTTTCATTGAACAATCCGGTTACCAAGGATGAAATCTATAAGACCCTTTTTTCTTTCCCTGAGGGGAAGTCTCTTGGCCCCGATGGTATGAATATAGAGTTCTACAACTTCTTTTGGGATGATTTAGGTAATCACCTTTTCTTAGCCATCAATTATTTTTTTATTCATGTTATGATGCCTAAAGCTTGGGGTAGGGCTCTTGTTACCTTAATTCCCAAAAAAGAGCACCCTAAAAATGCTTCGGATTTTTGTCCAATTTCCCTTTGCAATGTTTCATATAAAATTATTACCAAGATTCTTGCCAATCATCTTAAGAAGGTCATTGATTCCTTGATTGATAAAGAACAATGCGGGTTTGTCCCTAGACGCTCTCTTGTGGATAATATAATTGTTGTTCAAGAAATATTTCATTCTTGTCACCACTACTTCCAGGAAAGTAGCTAGAAATGTCTATCTTTGTCTCAACCTTTATGCTCAATTGACTGATCAAAAGCCTAACCCTGCCAAATTTGAGATTTTCTTTCCCAGTTGGTTCAACAAAAAAGTTTCTAATTGTATTTGTTCCATCCTCAACTTCCATGTTGGCAAAACCCCCTTCAAATACCTGAGTGTCCTCATTTCTCAAAAGCAGTTAGCCAATATGCAGTTTGCGTTTATAATAGATTCTATTAATGCTACTATTGCTAATTGGAACAAGGAAAACATGTCCAAGTCCGGTAAGGCTACGCTCATTAATAGTGTTTTGATGGCCACCCCTATTTATTACCTCTCTATTTATCCCATTCCTGATTCTATCTTGAAAAATTATCCCAGATTGCTAGGAAATTCTTCTAGTCTAACAGTGGCAATGGGAGTGGCATCCCTTCGGTAAATTGGAATTCTATCACAATGAGTAAAGCTGAGGGGGGTTTGGGAATCAGAGACCTTTTGTTGGTTAAACACTCTCTGATGGCTAAAAATATTTTTAATTATCTTAACTTGAAAAATTTTATTTGGGTTGATATTCTTATAGCTAAATATGGTAAGCACAATTTCTGGAAACATCAATCCCCGCTTAATTGCTCTATCTTTTTCAAAGGTTTATGCAAAACTGCTCATATTATCAAGCCTCATTTGTGGATCAATTGCATTAACCCTTCGATAACTTCTGTCTTATACCACCCTTGGATTTTTGAAATTCCAATCGCTTTCAAACTAGTCTTTTTTAATATGAATTTGGATTTTGAAAACTTTCACCTCTCAGATTTTCTCAACAATTCAGCTTGGAATTTGCAACTCATCAATTTGGTTTTTGGTTCTAATTGGGATTCTCCCTTGCTTAGTCATGGTATGATCACTCTAGATGACAATAACCACTGGGTGTGGTATCCAAAGACTAATAGCAATCGGATTTCAGCTTTTGTCTACAATTTTCTAAATAGTTCTAAAGCTAACAATCAATACTGGAATGGTTGGAATAATATTTGGAAGCTGAATGTGGCTCCTAAGATTAAAACTTTCATTTGGCTTCTTATTCAAGGCAAAGTCAAAACCTACGACTACTTTCAATTGACCTCTTGATCAATGTGTTTTATGTGGGTTGGTCACTGAAACTTTTGATCATCTCTTCAGGTTATGTCCTAAAAGTAAACGAGTGTGGGATTTGGTGGAAGATATAACTAGTTTAAAGATTAATCTCATAGATAACATCGGCAAAGGTGATTGGCTTGAGTTCCATGCTCTTGGCAATTCCAAAAAAAAAAGCTTCTCTGATGGTTGCTACTGTTTGGAACATATGGAAATCTAGATGTTCTCTCATCTTCACTCAGAAAAATCCTAATTATTATCAAATTGCCAAGGATGCGGTTGAACATACGAAAGAATTCAAGGTCTTTCCTCAGAGCTTTAGGATGTTGAACTACTTCATGCAGAACAAACCGGCTATGGGAGCCTTAGGAATTTTTTCTGCAGCACTGGAATGATCAAATAGGTAAAGGGGGAACAAGATTTTTTATAATTGATGCTAATGCCAACATTCTTTTTGCAGGATCTTTGCCCATTATGATAAACCAGTGAATGGATATGGAGGCAACTGCACTCATGGAGGCATTTAGGAAAATCAAAGATTGGAATGGGAAATGTTCTAACATATATATCATCTCTTATGATCTTTGGAAATTGATTCAAAGGGATCAAATTTGTGGGGACCAAGATACCTTTCAATGGCGGTCCTCCAACCTTATCTATGAGACCAGATAGTGTATATCCTCTCTGAACAATCCTTGCATTGATTTGATTCATCATTCGTAGAATAGGATTGCTGCCAGTTTAGCGAATCAAGAAATCAAGGACAGATAGTTATCATTATTTCATTAAGGAAGGGAAAAACCAAGATGGCTAATGAAGCTGGTCGATCAAGCAGGCTTTAATTTTTCCCTCCCTTTTGTTCTCGCTGGTTCTTGTTTTCTTTCAGTTTTAGTGCTCTTAGTTTGGTTGTGAGTGTTTTTTTCTTTTATGATTTTTAGGCTTTGTTCTTCTCTTGTTAATAAGGTTCTCCCCCTGCCTGAAGAGTGCAAGTGATTCCCTTCAGATGCATTCATGCAATATTTTATCTGCAATCCAACAGAAAAAAAGGCTCCAGTGATACAAATTAAAAAAGTAGCATTGCTAGTGTGCTTGCTCACTTGAAGATCTTGCAAATCTATCCTTCTTTTTGAGGGCTATGAAAACGGTGGCAGGCCCATTGCTTTCTTTAATTGCTGGAGGTTCTAATGGAATGTGCATTTACTGAATTATCCTCTCAACAAAGATGATACAGTTAAATTTTGTGAGTCTCTCTAGTTTCTTTCTCTCCCTCCGTCTCTCTAGTTTCTTCTGGTTTCTTCTCCCCTCCGTCGCCTAATTCCTTTCTCTCCCTTGTCACCACCCCCCTTGCCATGGAAAGCGGGGGTCAACCTCCCCCCATCCTCCCTTCTCCCCCTGCAAGGCTTAACACCTGGGCGCATGTTGCCTCTTCCACTTATCATAATTCCCACAACTCTCATATTCATAACCCTCAAATCTTAGCCAAAATCAAAGAAGCTTCCACCGAATTTGTTAAGATTGATGGAGACACTATCTCTCGAGCCTGGCTTAGGTTTCAAAACTAATTGTATGGAAATTTTTTTGGCAAACCTCCCCCGTTTGAGCAAGTGAAAGCTTATCTGTTAGTCAAGTGGGCTGATCTAGGAGAAATCTCTATCTCTGACCTCCCCAATCGGTTTCTTCTCATCTGATGTTCTTCTCAAGAAACTGTTCAGAAATTACTTCTCGAAAGTCCGTAGTCTATCAATAGAATGATTCTTCAACTCTCTTCCTGGCAACTTTTCTTCGAACCATCTTTTGCTAAGATGAACACCACAACAATTTGGGTATAACTGCACAACTTGCCGGTGGAGTTTTGGTTTGATAACACACTTGAAACTATTACTGCTCATTTGGGGCAACTTCTAAAGGTCGATGAACTCACTACCTCCCTCAACCGCTCAAAGTTTGCCCATGTGTGCATCGAAATTTACCTCTCAAAACCCTTCTATCATGGGTTTTGGGTTGGAGATGAACATCAGAAAGACTTTGTTGTGGTCATGTATAAGAGACTCCCTACCTTTTGCTATAACTACGGCGTAATCGGGCATGGAACGAATTCCTACACTCAGATCACGAGAATCGGCAAAGGTCGATCTTCTCCGTCCCTTTGTGATTCACAGAGGCAGGTCGTAAGTTCCACTTGTATTTTGTACGTCGGCGGTCAAGTGAAGGAACCAGTTTCTTCTCGTTCAGATGCTGTTCAGTCAGAGGTCTCATCAGACAACTTTAACATTTCGGGCGAGACAGAGTTCAAACCATGGATAATCATCTCTCGCCGGCGAGGCCGAGCTTAGGGACGCGGGCCTAGCTCACGTGCTAGTCACGTGACACCCGACGTGGCACCCAACGTGGCACCCGACCCCGAGAGATGGATTCAACGTATCCAACGGCTCTCGATCTGCTATTGTTCGTAGCATGCGTGGTGGGGCCCATGACAGTGCCAGTGGGGCTTCGTGAATCTCGCTCTGACCGTTCTCCACTTACTTTACCTGATTTGACTCCACCATCCTCTATCCTTGATGATTCTATTCATTTTCAAAGCATTTCCCCTCCCAAGGCACCACCCATTATGTTAAACAATAATTCTCTATTTTCAAAACCCTTTGAAACTCCAAATCTGCAGCCATCTAATCGTAATGAGAATCTCATCATCAAACCCTTGCTTTTGCCCCCTCGAGCTCCGATTCTCCTGTCATTCGGTCTTCAATCTTCTCCACTCCCCCTGAAGCCCCCAACCCTAAATGATCTCACGCCATGGCTGTTGATTGGGTTTCTGCTGCCCTCAATGGTGATCCGACGACGGAGGTCAGTGATGGAGATGCTAGCTTCTCTGATGATGATGATTCTGCTATGCTGGATGATGATGAACCTGATGATTTCATGACATTAGACCAATACCAAGATGAATTCGTCGCGAAGCCTTAGTTAGAAAGGGTTTACAGGTTGGGACTCTTTCCTAGAAGAAAGGAAGACTTGAGTCTGGAGATCCCAGCTCTTAATCTCTTTTCTTTTTCTCTCTATTTCCTTTAGTTCTCTCTTGTGCTTCCTAACCTCTTTTAGTTTCCTGATGATGAAATCCATTAACATTTTGTGTTGGAATTGCAGGGGTCTTTCTTCTAGTGATACGTCAACTTGCATTATGAGGTTACTTAGAAAATATAATCCCATGATTGCTTGTCTTGTGGAAACTAGAGCAGTCACTGCCCGTTTAGACCGATTCTGTTCTAAACTCTCTAGACTATGGGAGTGTGCTGCTATTCTCACTGATGGATTGTCTGGCAGAATTATTGTTATTTGGAAGAAAAATCTTGGTCAAGTAATTCAACTGGCAGTTTCTCATCAAGCATTGCATCTCATTATCTCTCCCCCTTTTAATTCTAACCATATTGGTTATGTTATTTATAATTCTCACTGTCTCAATAGTCAAATCTCTTTATGGCAGGAACTTAATAGGTTAGCTAGTTTGAACCTCCCCTGGCTTATTCTTGGAGATTTTAACTGCATTATCTCTTGAGAAGAACATAGAGGAGGTTTATTTACCTATTATTCTCGGAAGGCTAATTTTTTTGGAATATAATAACCTTTTTGATTTGCAAGTCTATGGTCCCAGTTATACTTGGTGCAATAACCAATCTAGCTCTGCTTGCCAATGGGCCAAATTAGATCGGTGTCTGGTTAATAATATCTGGAAGAATAAGTATCACTCATATTCCCTCAAACTTCTTCCTAGAATCTTCTCCGATCATACCCCCTTTTCTCTTAATATTAATATTAACCTTGTCTCTTCTAAAAAAATCTTTCATTTTCAGAATCATTGGCTTGATTATATTGGTTGTATTAATGCTCTTAAAGATGCCTGGAACTTTGCTCCTAATGGTAATCCTATGCATGCCCTTACTCATTTACTTTCACGTACTCATTTTAAAATTAATTTGTGGAGAGGTGCAAGTCTTACTTCCATCGATATTGATATGCACAATGTTGAAGCCAAAATTCTTTCCCTTGAACAACATGATTCTCTTGGCTTGAATGTTGCTACTGAATTGTCTGGCTTATATAATAAGTATTCTAATCTCCTGCGTTTGAATGCCATTAGATGGGCTCAGCGTGCTCATCTTAACTGGCTTCTCAACGGAGATCAGAACACTATTTTTTTCCATAATGCGATTCGTATTCGCAATCATATTGATAACATTAATCATGTTATAGATTCTAATGGGACTCTTTGTTCTAGTTGTATGGATATTGAGAATGCTTTTATTATGTTTTATGCTAATCTCTAGACTGAGCCTTCTAACAGGAACCCGTTCGATATTGCTCTTGACCTTCCTAATGTTCTTCCTCAACTTTCTGATGAAGATGGCTACCTTCTCACGTGTGAAGTTTCTCGTGAAGAAATTTATTTTGTTATGATTAACTTACCCTCAGGTAAAGCCCTGGACCTGGCGGTATCAATGCAGAATTTTTCAAGTTTTTTTGGAATGATATCGGTGATCAGATAACCTCTGTTATTTTATATTTTTTTAATAATGTTGTCATGCTTGCTTCTTGGGGTAAGACATATATTTCCCTTATTCCTAAGAAAAATAATCCTCACTTTGTTTCTGATTATCGTCCAATCTCTCTTTGTAATGTTTGTTTTAAAATTGTTTCTAAAATCCTTGCTAATAGGCTTTGTTCTGTTCTCCCAAAGATCATTGGTCGAGAGTAGTCAGGCTTTGTAGTAGGACGCTGTCCCTTTGATAATATTATTACTTTGCAAGAAGTGGTGCATTCTATTGAAAGAGATATTAATGACCCCTCTAAGATGATAATTGATAAGTGCTCGTGTTTAAGTAATACGAAGTATTATTTTTATATATTGAGCATTACTTTTCTCAGATTTTATCATTGATTGGTGTGCATTTGTGTTCTTCTGTGCATGTAGGGTTGTGGAATAGATTTAGAGAAGAAGGAACAAAATTAGGTCATGTTCGCCATTGTTGAGGAGTTCTTGGACCAAACAAGAATCAAGGCACGGGTTCTAGACTTGTGGATGTGTGCCAACCTCCAATATGCTTGAATCATTTTATGATTTGGAGGGGCACAAGGGCAGTCACACTCATGAAGTCTAACCGTGTAGCATTGAAGAACTTCGTCAATAAGGAGAAAAAAAGCAAACGACATGATCTACCGTTGGTTGTGTGCCCAATTCAACGGTCTCGATGAAGAACATGAAATCGGGAACATTTTGTGCGTGAGTACTGTAGCAGTTACGGTAGCAATTCACTGTAGCGAATACTGTAATAGTTTACTGTTCACTGCGCATCAGAAATTCAATTCCAGAGAATCCACACGGCGTGTGGAAATTCCACACGACCGTGTGGATGCCCAATTTCAGCCTATTTAAAGCTGCGATTCAGATTTATTCGAGGACTTTTTGACCCATCTTTTCCCCAACTTATGGATTTTGTGGAGGTTTGGAGCGAGTCTACGGCATCAACATCGATGTCCTTTGGAAGATAGCTATTGGAGGAGCTTTCATCAGCACCGATCCGGCGAGACGTGCTTTAGGCTTGACGAGGGACTTGGTGGAGACGACGCAGCATAACAAACATAAATTAATGCTGCGTCATCTCCACCAAGTCTTATTAGGGGAGCCTATTTATGCTTGTTGATTCATATACATTGATGATTTTTATTAATGTGAGACAACGCAGCGGCCTCACAAGAGATTGGATGATCCCAGCCTTTCGACTGACTTTCTTTGCAGCCAATCTCCACTCTATCACATTATTCCACTCAGGAAAGGATCTCCCCAGATGGATTATGAAGTGTATTACTGCTGCTGGATTTTGCTTCTTGTCCTATATTTTTTTGTATTTTTTGTATTTTCTTTTTATGTTTTTGTCTGTTGCTCTCTGGTTCCCTTTTTCTTCTGCTGTTGTTAGACTTTCTCTTGTTTTCTCTCTCTTAATAAAATAGCCTTGCTGGCTCTTAAACCAAAAAAAAAAAAAAAAAAAACTAGAGATGATACGGTTGTCCAAATTACAGTACCATCTACAATTGAGAACTGGCCAGTGTTCAAGCCTAAGAACTGACAACATGAAACATGAAAAACAAATAATGATCAGCAAATTTACTAAGATGGAATCAAGTTTATAATCTAACTAGATGAAATTCCAATCACCAGGAGCTAAGGTTCCCTGTGGAAGGTATGCCAGAAAAATAGCAGGGGTGAATATGGTCAAGTTTTGAAGTGCTTGCACTCTTGTAAGAGTCCACTTCATGGAAGAAATTGTGTGAAAGAACATAGTTGCATTGGTGCCGATAAACTTTACATTGTTCTCGATAAACTATTCCTTCATTGAAAAGACTCTGATTGTGATGACCCCATTTGATGTTTCAGCAGCATAGTTTGTAATAGGTGCTTTTGTTGTGCCATTGATTCTTACAAACTTTCTTGCAGATGCAGGTTAACATTCCTTTCAGGTTAAAATGTGTTAATTTCAGTAATTCAATCTGTTAGAAAACAGAAAATTTGTCCCGATGCAAAACAAGAATTTTTTTTTTTCCCTTGATAGAAGTCAATCGATCACAGTTTTATTTTAAAAGAGATAACCACAAGCAGTGAGTACCCTTCCCTACATGAACAAACAAACAAACAAGAATTAAGATTCCCGTGGACATGTCCTGCAGCAAAAGTAAAAAGAATTTGCCATAATAAGGACCTGCTATATTACGGTTGTCATCATTGATACTCTTCCTATGGCCCCAATTGCTAAAACAAGTGTGAGAATTTACTATATATGTATATATAACCCTTTGGAAAAATATGAAACATATAACAGACGAGAGACACATGTAATAAAAGCAAAAGATACAAAATTTGAAATAGTCTGCAAGAAGGTCCATTTGAGAGTAGAAAACCATATTGATTAATTTGTCTAAACATTAATCTAATCTTCTTAACTAAATCTCCTTTTTTTTAAAAAAAGAATTATATATTATCATTCCTCTTAATCTGTCCATTAGCTATAATTTCTTAAATAATCATGCAAAATATTAAATAATAAGTTCGGTATAATTGCTACAATCATCTTCCTTTCTCTCTAAAACTCACATCTACACAATTGTTAAGTACAGAGTGGGGGTGGTGGACAAAAGTTAGTATTAATGCTCTTACTCTTTTGCATCTGATGCTCGTTTCTTTATTTTATTTTATTTTTCTTTTCTTTTCCGTTGTTGTGATCTTAAATTGAACTTTCTATGCATATGTTAGCAGCTTATAATTGCTCCAACTGACTTTTTCTTAGGATTCTTTGAAGATAAGACTCCGTATTATTTCTCTAAAGAAACTTCCAGGTTCGTATATTTTGTGGATTCATCCACTCATTCATTCATTTTCTCTTTTGTGTTCCAGTGTATTTCAGTACTTGACATGAAGTATTATAAGTTTTGTGCTGTTTATTTTCAGTTCTTGTGTTTATAAGATTCTCTTTATATGATGATGATGATGATGATGATGATGATGTAGAGATGTTCACCGGGCTTTGCAGGGGAGAGTCTGAACTGGGATCTTCATACAAACAAAGGACCATGTTTGACACTATGAAACTCTTGTTCTTTCTTTCTTTCTTTTTAGTTTTGCTTTATGTTTTTCTAAAGAGATTTTATGTTCATCATAGGAGGAGTAGACGATGCATTTATGTCTTTGGTTCAATCCTTTGTACCGTTGTTAGTATCATCTACTTCATTTCTTGTTTATGGGTGAAATTCAAAGGGAAGAACAAGTTTCTTCATCAAAACTGGGTGAACTTTATGATTAGGAGCTTTGTTTGTATTGGTTTAGCAGCATCTCTGCAGTTACTGATGAATAAGTTCATCAGACTATTGGTTTTAGCTTGGTGGGTTTGTTTTTCTGTATTCGAATCAGTTACTGTTGCAGAAATGTTGTTTGGAGGACAAAGCATACAGATAATTGACATTTCATCTTGGCCAATCTGTCTGTTGCTCTTGTATTGTGCTTTCGATCTTGCTCGAGGAGACAATCATCAGAACTCTTCTGGCGCTGATTTAGTTCAGCATCTATTGTTTGAAGAAGCCAAGGGGAAAACAGAGCTTGAAAAAGCTGGTTTTCTTAGCATGATGACCTTTTCTTGGATAAATCCTTTACTGAATTTAGGCTATCTGAAGCCGTTAGTTCTTGAGGACATTCCCTCTTTGAGTTCAGATGATATTGCTGCTGTAGCTGCTGATGTTTTTCTTCACAAGTGGAGTGATATCAGTGAAGAGAAAAGGCCATTTACTAGCAATTTAGTTATCCGAGCATTATTGAGATGTTATACGAAAGAGATGATACTAGTTGGAGTGTATGCTTTACTTCGGACAATAGCGGTTGTGAGCTTACCTTTGCTAGTACGAGCATTTGTTTGCTTGTCAAGCAATGAAGGAAAAGATATGTATCAATGTGTCTTACTTGTGGTTTGTTTAATCTTCGTAAAGCTAGTGGAATCTTTTTCCCAAAGGCATTGGTTTTTCAATTCAAGGAGATATGGAATGAGAATGCGATCGGCTCTAATGGCGGCTGTGTTTGAGAAACAGTTCAAGCTTTCTAGCACTGCAAGGAGAAGGCATTCAATGGGGCAGATAGTGAATTACATTGCGGTTGATGCTTATCGTCTCGGTGAGCTTCTGTGGTGGTTTAACATGGCATGGAGTTTACCACTCCAACTTCTTTTAGGCATTGCTGTGCTTTTTAGTTCCGTTGGCATTGGTCTCCTACCTGGTCTTGTCCCTCTTGTTCTTTTCGGTCTTGCTAATATTCCATTTGCGAAGAGGTTGCAAATCTGCCAGTCCTGTGTTGTTAATGCACAAGATGAACGGATACGAGCGACGACAGAAATCCTGAACAACATGAAGATCATCAAGTTGCAGTCTTGGGAAGACAAGTTCAAGAATGTGATTGACTCTATCAGAGAGGTGGAATTCAAATGGATGAAAGAATCACATATCAAGAAAGCTTATGGAAGTGCATTTTATTGGATGTCTCCGACTTTTATATCTTCATTGGTGTTTGTTGGATGCTCTCTAATGAAAAGTGCTCCTCTGGATGCAAGCACAATTTTCACTGTTTTATCAACACTAAGAGTTATGGCAGAGCCAACAAAGATGTTTGCTGAGGTAATCTCCATGATAATACAGGCAAAGATATCGATGGACCGCCTTCATGCATTTCTGCAAGAAGATGAGTGCAAACAGGGTGATGTAGTCAGGATTCCTGCAGCAAAATCAGATACAAGCATTAGAATCCATGGAGATTTTAGCTGGGAAGCAAACGCAACTGCTTTGACACTTGAAAAGATAAATTTGTTCGTAAATAGAGGTGAGAAGGTAGCCGTATGTGGCCCTGTAGGCTGTGGAAAATCATCACTTCTTCTTGCCATTATTGGTGAAATACCAAAGACATCTGGATTAGTAAGTAGTCACATAACCTTCCTCCAAAATTTTTAAGATGATAATCTTACTAAAGTGAATCTTTATGCAGGTCGAAATCTGTGGTTCAATTGCGTATGTTTCTCAAACATCATGGATCCAGAGCGGGACAATTCGTGATAACATACTTTTCGGAAAGGCAATGGACAACACCAAATATCAAATTACCATCAAAGCCTGTGCACTGGACAAGGATATCAATGATTTCGAGTATGGAGACCTGACCGAGATTGGCCAGAGAGGATTGAACTTGAGTGGAGGCCAGAAGCAAAGGGTTCAGCTTGCTAGAGCAGTCTATAGTGATGCAGACATATATCTCCTTGATGATCCATTCAGTGCTGTTGATTCGCATACAGCTTCCTATCTCTTTGAAGTAAGAACATATGTTTTATCATGTGCATATATATAGATACTTTCATGGTCCTGATATGCTAGTTTCCATTTTCTCAGAAATGCATAAATGGAACTCTGGAGAAGAAGACTGTAATTTTAGTGACACATCAGATTGATTTTCTGACAGAAACTAATAAAATTATGGTAAGGTGTTTGATTTAGATATCGAATCCTTAAAAGATGATATGCTTAGTATGATGATTTTGGTGGTCATTTCTAACAGGTTATGAAAGATGGTAAAATTACTCAGTCAGGTCGTTATGAAGAACTACTGAAATCAGGGACAGTGTTTGAACAACTAGTGAATGCTCATCAATCTGCTATGGAGGAGTTGAACTCCGGAAATAATGTACAAAGGGAAAAACCTAAAGAAGCTCATTCCGATCTTTCAAATGAGAAAATTCATAGTATGTCAAAGAAAGCATTGCCGAAGGTCCAGCTGACCGAAAAAGAGGAAATCGAAAATGGGAATTCAAGATGGAAACCATATCTTGACTATGTTCTTTTTCCAAAAGGCTCACTTCTTCTTGGAATGGTTGTGATTTGCCAGTCATCGTTCATTGTACTACAGGCAATATCTACATTTTGGCTTGCATTTGCAACTCGACTACCTAAAATAAGTGATAGCATGCTGATTGGAATTTACAGTGTCTTTTCAATCCTTAGTGCCTTTTCAGCATTTATGAGGAGTTTATTAGGTGCGCATCTAGGACTGAAAGCTTCAAAGGCATTCTTTTCCGGTTTGCTCGAGTCAATCTTCAAAGCTCCAATGCAATTCTTCGACTCTACTCCTATGGGAAGGATCTTAACCAGGGTGAAGTCTCTTTGACTGCATATTAACATATGAAATGCCAAAGAATTTGGTGACACAGTTAATTATTAACGAAACTTACCTGAGTTCAACATGGTGCAGGCATCTTCAGATATGAGTGTTATCGATTTCCAAGTGCCGTATTCGCTTGTTTTCACGCTTGTGTCAGTAATTGAGGTCATAGGAACAGTATCAGTGATGGCAACAGTAACATGGCAGGTCCTTATTATTGCAATTCCTATTAGCTTTGTTGCAAGACATGTCCAGGTGAATCTCAATTCTTGCTTTGCACCACCACAAATTTTCTGTTTTTCAATAGATCGAATTGCTGAAATTAACACTTTCTAACTTGAAAGGCATATTATCTTGCATCTGCAAGAAAGCTTGTAAGAATCAATGGCACAACAAAAGCACCTATTACAAACTATGCTGCTGAAACATCAAATGGGGTCATCACCATCAAAGCCTTTTCGATGAAGGAATGGTTTATCGAGAACAATCTAAAGCTTATTGACACAGATGCAACTATGTTCTTTCACACAATTGCTGCCATGGAGTGGGTCCTTTTGAGGGTGGAAGCACTCCAAAACTTGACCATATTCACCTCCACTATTTTGCTAGCATTGCTTCCACAGGGAACCATAACTCCAGGTGATCAGAATTTCATCTGTTTCAATTATAAATGTGAATTCATCTTCGCCAATCTGCATCCTTTATTTTTCATGTATCATGTTGTCAGGGCTTGTTGGTCTAGCTCTTTCTTATGCTCTAACACTGACCACTTCTCAAGTGCACTTAACAAGATGGTACTGTAACTTGGACAACCATATCATCTCTGTTGAAAGGATAATTCAGTATATGCGTATTCCATCAGAACCTCCAGCAATTATAGAAAGCAATAGGCCACCATTTTCATGGCCCTCAAAGGGAAGGATAGATTTGCAAGATCTTCAGGTGAGCAAGCACACTACTAGCAGTGCTACTATTTTAATTTGTATCACTAGAGCCTAATTTTGATGTTGGCTTACAGATAAAATATCGCCAAAATGCACCACTAGTTTTGAAGGGAATCACTTGCACTTTTCAAGCAGGGCATAAGATCGGTGTCGTTGGAAGGACTGGAAGTGGGAAAACAACTCTGATTAGTGCACTGTTTCGATTAGTACACCCAGCAGAAGGGAGAATTCTTATAGATGGTCTTGACATTTGCACCATTGGTCTAAAAGATCTCAGGATGAAGCTCAGCATAATTCCTCAAGAGCCAACTCTCTTCAAAGGTAGTATTCGAAATAACTTGGATCCTCTTGGACAGTATGATGATCAAAAACTATGGGAGGTATATATTTGAACTCTTTAACATATATTTATCATCATGAATACATGGAATTAATGTAATATATTACATGACTATCAATTATTCGTAGGCAATACGAAAATGCCAATTGGAACCAGTGATTAGAAGCCTTCCTGACCTTCTTGATTCATCTAGTAAGTATTTCCTTCTTGTTGATTGGTCACACCACTTTGTCATATATGAATTTTAGAAATGCTAACAGTATTACTATCATATTAATTTTTTACTAAAAGTATGTGATGATGGAGAAAATTGGAGCGTTGGGCAGCGTCAATTGTTCTGCCTCGGTCGTGTGCTTCTCCGAAGAAACAAAATTTTGGTACTTGATGAAGCAACTGCATCAATTGATTCTGCAACTGATAACATAATTCAACAGATAATAAAGCAGGAATTCTCAAGTTGCACAGTGATAACCATAGCACACAGAGTTCCAACAGTTATAGACAGTCAAATGGTCATGCTTCTTTCATATGGTATGCCATCTTCAAATCCATCTGATGTTTATTACAACCACTGCTTTTCTTTTCTCATGTAATTCTTCATTTGATTTCTACTCGAAATACTAATTTGATTTGAATGTAAAGTTTGGATTTTTCCTTCAGTGTTGCGTGAATATTTTGTTGGAATTTTTTTCCTTGTAACAATTTTAGTTTACATGTTTTATAATTTATTTGTTTTCTTTTTTTTTCTAAGGAATTTATTTAATTTTGCATTTCTCAGGAGAAGTGGTGGAATATGACAAGCCTTCAAATTTGATGCAATACGACTCCTATTTTTCCAAACTTGTTGTAGAATATTGGTCCAATAACAAAAGGAAGTTTTCGTAGGATTTGTTTTTTGCCATTTTTTTTATTGTATGGTATTCTTACATTTCCATATGAAATAGATGAAAGAATGTGTGTTGATAGAATTCATGTATAGCTGGAGTTTTTAATGTAAATGACAATATAATTAGCTAAAGATGAGAAGCAGATGATGATAATTATTAGTCATCATTGTTATCATCAGCCTTTGTTAGTATGACACAGCATCTACTTGGATCTAAAAGAGTACCCCACACAAGGGTTTATCTTAAATTTTAAGTAGTTCTTACTCAAGGTGCATCCATGGTTTTTAAGTTATACATGAAAAATCATTTTGGTAAATACATTCGTGAAAATCAATGTAGTCTACTTATTCATGATGTGGCAAAAAATCTATTATTAAATATTAAAATGCTATTTTCATTGATGATATGTGCATATGAAAGGTAATAAGGTGCCAATGACCACCTAGTCTATAAGCATTATTTTGCATGAGTATTGTGTCCTACAAAGGAGCTAAGTTCGAATCTCAACTAATGGAGGGTGATGGCAAAGATGTGTTGGCTAAGTTCGAATCTCAACTAATGGAGGATGATGGCAAAGATGTGTTGAGGGATTAACTTCATGCTTGTGCATGTCCCTAAAGTGGTTTGTCCACAATTTATAAAAAAATAGTAATAATGCAACATTAGTTTAGTTGCAATAACACAAATCAAATTCTGGTGTTGCGTTCCAACAAGATGATGTTATATTTCAAACTTGTCGTTATCATGATTAAACCCAACATGCTCTGATACCAATTTGAAAGAAATAAAGGGCAATAATAAATAAAAGAAATCAAACAAAAACCCATAATCGAGTAAAAAAACACATGTATAATAGAAGATTTCTGTATGTTGAAAATTGAGTATAATGGTGGTTGCAGTTGATACTTTACCAAAGTCATTTAACATTAAGTACTTGGAGTTTTAAAATATAATGGAGCCTAAGATGCATCACATGACATGTTTTTAATATATAACAAAATTAAATTGAGTTATTTTAACCTAATTATTAATAGACTATAAATCAAAATTGATTATTAAATTAAATGCCAGATGTCAGTATATTTTTTTAATAAGTGTAAGTTTTACTTAGTTGTTTTAGTTATTTTTAATTTTTATTACAAATATTTTCAAATAATTGTGAATATTATAATTTTTCTTAGAATGTAACCAAATTTCATCTATTAATTAAATAAATATAAATAAAAGCACAAAATTCAAATGAATCTTGACAAATACGTCTCGAGGCTTGGCAGCGGAGCCAACCAAGAGGACATAAGGTTTAATATCAAGGACCTCCTACGGATTTGGTGATTAGAGTGGGAGTAATGGCAGCATTAGTTGAGGGTCTCGAGGATGACAAGTATGCAAGGATCGTGGTGCTCGAGGCTAATGATGGAGTCGGTCCACTAGTGAGGTACGTAAGTTTTCAAGAGGAGGGGACGGAGGATGTGCCAGTGATCAACTAGAAGAGGAAGAGGAGAAGACGCAAAGTTTCTTGATCAAAGTCTTGGAGATAGGGGGAGATTGCGGGTGGCACAACCACTTGGGATAATCACCAAGAATTTTAACAATGGTAGGTTGGTCTTTGCCCAACTGCACCATTACATTGCAATTCAGTATATGTGACAACATCAACAATGTCAAGGAGCTGATCATATCGGTGTTGAGCGATGCACAACATAGGAGGAGGATGGGTCGGCTAAAGAGAGTTAGAGATGTGACATAGGCACTCAAGATGGAGATTAAAATCACCTCCTTACACTTGTGAATTCTCAAGTGTTAATCATGTGGGGGATTCCCAAATGAAGGAGTTGGTTTTACGCCCAATTTAGCCGCAAAACCAAACCTTTATCCGTACGTTGAGAAGTGATCTGAAGTTGCATTACACAAAAAAAAAAAAAAAAACCTATTCAAGCAAACAATAAATTTTGGTGTTTGATGTATTTGGAGTTATATGCAACTTCAAATACATCAAAACAAACACTACCTTAAATAGGCACTAAATCCACTTTGTTACACTTAATGCCCATGATCTCTCTAAATTAGAGGCAATTTTTTAAAACACGTTTAATTGATACATACCTTATGATGAAAATTTAGTTGTAGATATAACTTATTGGTGAGGCTTTTTTGTTGCACATAACTTATCTAATTTCAGCCACAATGAAACATCATTTTTTTTTTTCTCTTACTCTAAGACACCGTAGTATTTGATTCTATAAATGTAGATAAATTTAAGACAAAACCTATAGCAATAACGAGGGCAAATAATCAATTCCCAATAGTGTATTATCCAAATTGCACAACCTGCATCTTGACTTGCCATAGTGAAATTCTAGTGTTGCGCTCCAACAAGATGATGTTATATTTCAAACTTGCCATTATTAGAGGTGTCAATTCGGGCCAGCTCGCGGCCCGCCAAAACCCACCATTTGGCGGGGCGGGGCGGGCCGGCAAAATGCCAACCCAACCCAACCCACTTTGGGTTGTGAGTTTGGGCGGGCCGGCCCGCCAAAAATATAAAAATAAAAAATAAAATATAATTATATTTCATAGTTCTCACATATTTATTTATATATTTGACATTATTTGACCACAATACATAAAAAAATTAACAAAATCTAAAAAACTAATCTCAAAATAAAAACTTCAATTACTATTAAAAATCATTAATCCATTGAAATTATCTTAATCCTATTAAATTTGGAAAGTTTAACAAAATGTTAAAAAAAATCAATATCTTTTGCATAGAAGCCCCTTTATAAACATGTATTTACCTTTTCTAACTTTCTAATTAATTTAATAATTTTTAAATTTTTTTATGATTTAAGGGTGGCGGGCTAGCCCGCCGCAACCCGCGGCCCGCCCCGCCTCAACCCATAGCCCGCCCCGCTTCAACCCATAGCCGGCACGGGCTAACCCGTTTAGACCCGCCTTTAAACGGGCCTATATAAAACCAACCCAACCCACCTATTTTAGTTGGCGGGGTGGGTCGGTCCGGCGGGTTAGGCCCAAATTGACAGTTCTAGCCATTATCATAATTAAACCCAACACTTGCTCTAATACCAATTTGAAAGAAATAAGGAATAATAATGAGTATAAAAAAAAAATCAAACAAAGAAAACATAAATTTGTGAAAACCCCCTATAATTGAGACGAAAACACATGCATAATGTTTAAATAAACACTAAGTCCTCCTCATCACACTTAATACCTATGGTCTCCAAATCAACGACAATTTTTAAAACACATTTAACTAATACATACACCATATGATGAAAATATAGTTGTTGCTTTGGATAAAACTTATTTGTAATATTTTTTTTGTCACATATAACTTGTCCAATTTCAACCACGATGAAGCGGCATTTTTTCTCTTACAAGACATCGTAGTATTTGACTCTATAAATGCAGGTAAATTTAAGACAAAACCTTTTGATCTCTATCTACATTGCTTCTACTCCTGTAACAATGATAAGGACATATAGTCAATTCCCAATAGTGTATCATCCAAATCACACATGCATCTTGACTTGTCATAGTGAAATTTTGGTGTTGTGCGCCAATAAGATGATGCCATATTTCAAACTTGTCATTATCATGATTAAACCGAATGCACTTGCTCTGATATCAATTTGTAAAAAACAAAAATACACAAATTTATGTGAAAAACCCATAATCGAGAAAAACACACGTACACAAAAGAAGATTTTCATAAGTTGAAAATTGAGTATAATAGTGGTGGTTCACACTTTACCAAAGTCATTTTCCACAAAATAATAAAAAAAATGTTTAAATAAACTCTAAATTCTCTAAGTTTGAAACTCTAAATTTTTTGAGTTCGAGCCTAAATTTGGGTTTAAGTCTGAAAAGATGATTCATGTATGTTGAAAATAGATTGCAATGATTGCGGTTCACACTTCACCAAAGGTATTTTCTACATAATAAAACCCTAAAAATTTGTTTAATTAGATCCTCATTTCTTTGAGTCTGAGTTTAAAGTTTGAGCATGAGTTGCACTGTGAGCTTTTTGAGTTGGATCATGTAAACTTAGGACTACAAATAGTTAAAACTTAAGTAAAGTGTAATTGATAGCAGACCATAGAGTTAAAGTTGGGAAGTTTGATATAATTGCAATGGAAAAACTTTTATATGAAATTGACTATGCTTAAAGTTAATTTAGAATTAAAACTTTATTTTATAATTAAATTATCTGCTATTAATATTTATAATTTTTTTAAATAAATGTTTTTAAATGATTAAATCTTCCGACCTTGCGATGTTTGGTTGGAAATTTCGGTTATTGGGTAAGAGAAAAGAAAGAATCATTTGAAAAGAGAATCATAGAAAAAACTAATATGTTCGCAAAGAACTCCAGCATAACAATCAAAGGCAACAATACCTGTAGTTGTTCAAGTCAAAAACACCACTATATAAATACTTGTTTACATCATCTAAGCTACACACATCAATTTCAATGAGTTGCAAAGCATTCCTTAAATCCAAATTCTTATTGTATTTTACCAATACTTGAACCCCAAAACACAATTAAAAAAAAATAATGATCATTCATACATCCAAAAGAAAAGAGAAAAAATTGCAAATATGAAACAATAACAATACCAAATAAACTAACCAGACTATTAAATCTGTTTGACAGATAAGTCAGATAAACCATCTTTTATAAACTAAAATGTAATAAACTAAAATACTACTCTCAGACGAACAGATTTTCATAATATGAATAAAATAAAGTTGAGAGAAGAAAGTCTTGTTAACATGGATTAGGTTTTAGCAAACAAAACTAGAGAACAATACTATTATAAAATGTTTTCATAGGAGAACAGGGTTCTTACAATAAATATGCAAAGTCATGGTATATCTCTGTATAGAAGATGCTATTATGGGATTTTTTTTGTTTATAAACTCCCCAGCAGATGGGTAATCCCAGGAATGGGGGTTACAAACCATAAATCTAATAGTATATATCAGGTATGTTTAATGCTCACTTGCATCACACAAAAGTTTATTGGGACATTAAGCTCCATGAGACATTGTCTCTTACTTTTAAGTTTTACTTTTCATAACAATCCTGATTTTTTTTAATAAAAGTTTAGACATGTTTAAGAGAAAAATAGACATCATCTTAAGATTTTTAGTTGTCAATTATTCCATGGTTGTGTTTCAGATTTTGTATGGAGATATAATAAAATCACATCTCTCTTATACAAATTCAGACAGACAGTTATAAAATCAACATCCATACTGACACAAGTGTTTCATGATGGATTAAGTGGACACAAACATAGGCCCTTTGCACCCAAGGGGTGATAGTACTTATATGCACATATTTATCTACATTTCTATGCACTTTATAGAATTTATATTGCTGTAAAGCAACAAATTCATATATGCATACCTTTGTTAAAGCCACATGAAACCAATATCAATGTGTATGCAATTTGATGAATAACAAATCAAAATCAAATTTAACTAAATGCAAAAGCAAAAAAATCGCAAACTATTAGTTACTCATATCATACTAAATAAGAACTTGGTCACTGTCAACATGCAATGTCCATGTGTAGCAATTGAAAAATTAGTGCTAAAGATCACTAGTAACAAACAATTGTATTCAACCATGAGAAGCAATAGACAACTAGTAAAAAAGGAAAAATAGGAGAAAAGGCTTGATTCCAAGAAGAGAGGACTTCCTGTACAGCTGAAGAAGTTGGCATATGACATTTTTCAAATAAGACAAGTTCTTTACCCCTTCTGCACAATTTAATCTTCAATACATTGAATACCTTTTATTTATTTGATGTTGACAGTTGATTAGTGACTTAAATAACATGACTATCAGTTTCTTTGCTTTTAATGTTATATAGATAGTGAACACAGCGTATGAAATATAAGTAAGTAATTGTCAGAATGGTTGAGCTCCAATGAAAGAGTATCCCATGAAGTTCACATAAATAATTACACTATTGTCAATATATATACATTACGCATGCCATGCATATGCATTGGTTTACAATAAATTATTAAGCGAATTAACAGGTTAAAAAATTTATTTTATCAATGATATTAAATATATTTTCTCAAATATTTGATTAGGTAAGAATATAAATCTTAAAATTATTTTTAAAAATCCATATATAAATATATAAATTTAAAAAAGGCCTATAAAAAATTTCAAGGGTTTAAGAGTGAATGAAAAGAACAAATAGAATTTCAAGAGTTCGTATATATACATACATAAGTGTGTGTGTATAACAATCTCAAAATTAAATTTATTGATAGAAGGTATCCTAAAATTTTAGGAGTTTATACGGATAAATATATGTGAAAGAAACTAATTATTGTTACAAAAAACTAAAGGACTTCTCGATCAAACCCAAAATGGTGCCCATCTAAAATAATAAATTGTAGGTATTTCAAGAGAAAAAATCAAATTAAAATTTTTATTTTGTAATTCCATGAAATTCAAAGAATAACATGAAAAATTGAGTTGAAGATATACTTCTAGAGACAAGGTTGCTTAGTTAAAGTTTATAAATATAAAAGGGTTTATCAAAATCATATATTTATTCTGGATGATGGTCTTATTTGTAATTTTAACTAATGTACAGGTGTTAAAATAAAATGCATGAGAGACTAGGCAATGGCACTGCTGTAACTTCTTTAAGAACTAAGTGATAAAATTGGAAATTAAATGTGGATCCCAAAAACTACTTCCTGAAGCTTAGCCCTTTGGCTTATATATGCAGATTTGTCAACAGAAGAAAATAACGTAAATAGATAATTAAACAAAGAGGGAAGCATACCTCACTTGGATTACTGATATTGGTGGCCAAAGATAAGGTCTGATTGTGGACATGGAGCATAGTCCAGCTTATAAAAAATTCTGCATTTTGGTAATGACCTCTGAACAATACAGACCAACCAATGAAGATGTTCAATAAAATTTATAATTAAGAAAAAAATAAATATTCGAATTAGATGAGGCCAGCTATTCAAGTTAAGTTATTGCAGTGGTATATGAAAACATGGAGCATATATATCATAGCAAACACCAAAAATAGCAAAATAAACAAAACAGATATTGTTTTCTGAAGTTGATAAATTATTGGTGTACATATAATTTAATAATTGGATTAGTACGTATAATGAGCTCACATCACAAACTTTACAACCAAAAGCAAATAGAATGACTTGTTGAAAGCAATGAAATGAAAAGAAACATGAATCCCGCACAGGTTCAGAAACCTCGCTTTGCAATAACAATGAATCAGATTGAGTAATACAAGAGAAAGGATACTGCCAAATCAATAAAGAAGAATTCTACACAATTTGGAAAACTAGGAAAAAAAAAAGAATCTAAGAAGTTGAACCAGTATTATGTAATGGAACTACTTGAAAATAAGAAGAATGACTGAAACTGATTTCATAAATAAAACAAGAAACTAATATTGAGCCATGTGGATTAGTTTAATATAGAGAATGCAAGAAAATTATAAAAACTTAAAAGTGCGTAAGAAATTTTAAATCCAAAACCTCTTCATAAATCCTATTCAATAAAATGTGCAAGATATGGTGGGTGTACAATTTGCTTTATAGAAATAATACAAAAGTTTAATGATTATTCCTTACCTCCAGAAGGATTGGTGATTCTTTGTATGTGATTTCGTAGCTAGATGATCCATTATAAAGATGATAACTTCTTCAATTGGCAATTAAGGAAGCAACACCTGAATATCTAATAATTGAATAACGAAAACAAACACTACATCACATTTGGTGATTTTAACAGTTACATAACTTGGTAGAATCAATTTCAAATGTAAAGCTACTTATAGAAATAGAATAAACGAGTTTCTTTCAATTGCTTACTTTATTTATATCATACAACCAAATTAAATTATTTGAATTAAATCACGCATACAGGTTCCCTATCATGGGTCATTGAATAACTATAAACCAAAAGGTACCTCACCGATGTGACCTCTTCAGAAAGCATGAATATTCATCTTTTTTACATAAATCATATTTAAACAAGCACTTGAGAAGGAACAATATAAATGATTTTAATATTGACTTTCAAATATTTATTTGCTAACTTTGTGGCTTAAGCTTAAAGATAAGAAAAATACATCATGAACCTTCTAAAAACACCATCAAGTATCTCAAGAAAGGATGCATTTATTGCTATTAGTAACTATGGATATATCAAAGTTCTCTCCCACCACAATTAATATATCGTACACATAGAGCTCATAAACAAATAAAGCATGAAATGAAGTCACATCAGAGTCCTCAAAAAGCCTGGGTGGTTTTTATGTTTTTTGTTCAATTTTTTTTAAAAAAAATCCAAAGCCCCCTCATTAGTAGTTGTATCTTCCTAGTAATTTAGGACCAATGCCAAAAATAGATAGCATAAATTATGAGATAAGAGCGTGACCAGAGAGATCAGAAAAAAAGTGAAAACATCAAATGAAGTTGTACACACATGAATGGTGTAGCAAATAATTTCAGAAAGATATAGACAATTGACCACAGGACACCCAAAGAAGAAGAATAGCACTAACATGAAAGGATGGATCAGAAAAGTAGACAGCAGATTGAGATAAGCAGGAACAAAGTCAAAAGGAAGAAAGTAAAACAACTTTGACTAAAAACATCTGAGGAGGTCTAACAACACAAGAAGATATCAACAAAGAAACACACGTTAGTGTTATTAGTCACTCTCATGTTTTTTTGTACATATTGCATATTAGTTTCCATGTTTCCAGATATTTTTATCAGACTGCCCTAGCTAAAACAAAACAGAAATGCACTATCTGCCTAAAATATAAGGATTAGGGGCCAAATTTGAGCAACTTTATTTGCTTTAACCCTTCATTGGCATATGTTCAAGCTACTTCAGGTTCAACACCTTCAAACATGTATGAGTAACAAGTTTCTGAACCTCCATCTCAACATGTACAAAATATATCTAAATTGAGAGAAACACATCATCAATCATCCATACAAATAAAATAGGCCAAAAGTTTTAAAGAAGGATGTCATGATGAATGTTAAGGTAGTTAATTTATTATTTTGAAGTTTTGTGTGCCAAAAAACCAGGACAAAATAAGATCTTTGTAATCATTTAGATTATCCGGTGATAGTTCAATATGTAGAAAGTTTAGGCAGGGGCATCAAAGGTTAAGTTCTTGTTCATTCATCAAGAACAGAGACTATCAATGCATTAGTTGAAACCTGCATGCTTTACCTGAAACTAGCACTGGTCGATTTGGACTAAGAAATGAATATTCAATCCTTGATGACTATATTTCTATTGCACATTTAAATGTATTCCACACTGGAAATCAAATCAATCAAAAAGCACTAATTCTTGATGACTGGGTTCATTTCAATTAGTTTGTCAAATAGCAACTACAGAATACAAAATAGAAAGAGTCAGATAATATAACAAGTGGATAACATTTCACCTGATCAACATTTGAAACAATAATGTTGATGAAGTTCATTTGATTTTTCCATTAATTCATCTAGTTTACAAGAAATCAACTCAGAAAACAATAACATGAACACACAATAACATTGACTCAAATAAAGAAACCCAAAAATTCAAAATCATCAAACATAAGGTCTCTAAGGCAAAGACAACAAACCGAAGAAACTCTGATGGTGATCTTCATTTCCTCCGATTAAAGATGCGGAATCGAAGCCTCAAATCAATTACTCCTTAATGTCAAACATGGTCGACACCGTGGAGTTCTGCAGGGAAAACAAGAAGTCTTCATCTATGAGACTGGGAGAGAAGAGGATGAGCTCCTCGAGCTCTAATGCCAAGAGGAGAAAGAAGGAGGGCAAAGGGGGACCCATGGCGATGGGGCCACAAAAACAAGGACATTGCTGAGCTTTCTCGGCATCACTAGTCTACGGAGACAGATTGGATTATAACGGTTATTCTTTTAAACAATTTATATAGAACTACTAGTGTTTTTTTTTTTTAAACTAACGGTCTGTTCAACGCCCCCTTTCGTTTTGAGCGTACTTGGTGTGCTGTGGAAAATTTCACCGACCTAATTAAGGTTTGGTGGAATTGCTCCCAGTTCCAGGGGTGTGGGGCTTTCACCCTTGCCAAGAAAATCTCCACCACCCGAAACCGCCTTAGTCATTGGACCAAATCAGACTTTGGGTCAATTAAACTCAAGAAATTGGTCTTGCTACATGAAATTGACCCTATTGATTTCCTCAACGAATCACGTCCGCTCTCTGAAGAAGAAAGTGTCAAAGCCTCCACCCTTAGGACTGAGTTACATCAGATACTAAGGCTTAAGGAGATCTACTGGAAACAACGTGCTAGAGTAACATGGCTTAATGAGGGTGATGAGAACACTAATTTTTTCCACTCGGTGGCAAATGGTAGGCGGAACCAAAATTTTATCCCCTGGATTGAGAACAATAATGACAGGGTTATTGATTCCACAGATATTGGGAATTCTTTCACTGACTTCTATAAGAATCTCTGTAGATCTGTACAGGATGTCCGTTTTAGGATTAACTTGTCTCATCTTTTAAGGGCCAAAACTCCTCAGGACTCATCCAATTTGGATGCCCCATTCACTCATGAAGAAATTAGAAGGGCAGTATTTGACTTGAACGCGGACAAGGCCCCTGGGCCGGACGGTTTCCCGATTTTTTTCTTCCACAAATACTGGGATATCATTAAGGATGACATCTTTAAACTATGTGACGACTTCTATCGGGGTCAGGCCAATCTAGAAAGGATCAACTGGGCCAACATTGCGCTCATCCCGAAACGAACAAAACCCGAAAACCCTTCACACTATCGCCCAATTAGCTTAATCAATTCTTCTCTTAAAATCATCTCCAAAATTCTTGCTAACAGATTAAGATCTAGAATTGATTATTTGATTGATGAAACCCAATCGGCTTTTATCAAGGGACGATGTATCACGGACAATATTGTTACCGCCAATGAACTCATTTTCTTCATGCAAAATCACCGACTCCCTGGATTGATCCTTAAGGTAGACTTTGAGAAAGCTTTCGACACTGTGGACTGGAGCTTCCTCATGGAACTCTTAAAAGCCAGGGGTTTTGGTGATAAATGGATTGGTTGGGTGAATACCATCATTGCTTCCTCCAAAGCTAGGTTCCTCATTAATGGACGACAATGTGGCTATGTCAGATATCGTAGAGGACTAAGACAGGGAGACCCCCTTTCTTTTCTTCTCTTCGTTCTTGTAATTGACGTTCTCAGCACAATGTTTAATAACGCCCTTAGCTCGAGTATCTTACATGGTGTGGCCCTCCCTGATAGTGGTCTCAAAACGTGCCACTTACAATATGCGGATGATCTACTTATACTGACAAACGGTAGTGAGGAGGACCTTCGTATCATTAAACTCATTCTTTATATCTTTAAAGGTATCTCGGGTCCTCGAGTTAATTTTGACAAAACTTGTCTCCATGCCTCTCAAAGAAATCTCACACCCACTAGTTCTCACACCAGGACTATTCACTATAAGGTGGGCTTCCTACCTGTCACCTACCTTGGTATCCCCATTTCAGGAGGTAGACCTAGACGACAAGACTGGAATATTCTACTAATCAAAATTAGAGCCAGGCTTGCCTCCTGGAAATCCAAACTTCTGTCGCTGGGAAGAAGGCTCACGTTGGTGAATTCGGTCCTAACGGCAATCCCTACGTACTGGATGTCGATTTTCAAGCTACCACCTTGGGTTATCAAGAGTATTGATAAAATTCGTAGGGATTTTCTCTGGTCTGGCCCTGAGCCGCAGCACCACAAAATCAGACTTGTTAGTTGGGAGAGATTGTGTTGACCCCGATAACAAGGTGGTTGGGGTATCCTCAACCTCCATAACTTCAATTGTGCCCTTCTGGGAAAATGGTGGTGGAAGATTTGTCAGGTACCCACTGGTGTGGTGAGACTATCCTCAAAGAAAACTACTTTAAAAGAGTTCCCACGTGGAACCTGTTCCACAAATTCCCAAGAAGGTGCTCTTATTTATGGAATGGTCTCCAGCACACTCTTCCAGCCTTTAGGTCAAATTTGGCTTCCAACATCTATGATGGCGCGTCCACCCTTTTTTGGTTGGATAGCTGGGTGGAGGGGTGTGCCCCGGCTAACACCTCGCCTAATGAGTTCCGCTTGACCCAGAATAAGGAGGAAACTGTCAAGGACTTTGCAAGTAGATTCCACACGATCAACTGGACTGAGGATTCTACATGGACCAATGTCCTTATTACGACCTTTGCTCGTCTTACTTCTGGGCAAGATGAGAAAACCTGGATGCTCACAGCCAACTGCCGATTTTCTATAAAATCCTTCTACTCCTTCCTAATTGATGGTGGGATTCTATGCCGTGTTACCCCGCTCATCCTGAAAGGGGCCTGTCCTAAAAAGATTAATCTTTTCAACTGGTTAGCTTAGGACAACAAAATCTTGATGTTAGACAATCTGTCTAGGCATCGATGCAACCGCATTCAGAATGCCACCTGTGTCTTGTGCCATGCGGCACTGGAGACTAACGATCATCTACTTCGTAATTGCCCCTTTTCCTCTAACATCTGGGCCTATTTTAGTCATTTATTTGGTGTGAATCAACTACCCCGAACCCTCAAGGACCTCTGGGGGTCTTGGAGAGGTAGGGTCTCCAAACCCTTACTTCCTTTCTGGGATTTGTTGATGCGAGCTATCACTTGGAACATCTGGATAGAATGAAATGCACGCATTTTTAATTCCATTTGTCTTCCATCTTTTTATATTATATTGAAAATTGCTTATTTGATAATCTTTTGGTTCAATGCAGCTCCCGATTCTAAGAAGGCAAAACTTGAGGAGCCAGTTTCCAAGATCAAGAGGAGCCTAGACTTTCTCTCCTCTAGGGTTACGGAGCAGGACGCCCCGCCCTTGCTGCCCTCACTTCCTGGCGAGATCTAGCATTTGAGTTTCTGTTGCCCTCTCGTGTTTGGACCTCTTGGTCCAAGGGAAATCTATGTGTTCTTTAGTGTGTTTGTCGTTTTTTGTTCTCATCTGTTGTAGTGTCGTTCCCCACTGCTTATGGTGGTTTTGGAGCTCTGGCTCTGTCTTTGTATTCCCAGTGACTTCTTTTTAATTTCAATGAATGCGGTTTATCCACTTTTTCAAAAAAAAAAAAAAAGATTGGATTATAACGGTTATACTTTTAATCTATGGAGACAGAGATTGGATTATAACGGTTATTCTTTTAAACAATTTATATAAAACGACTAGTTTTTTTTTTTGGAAAAAAAAACATAACGGTTATATTTTTACAAAAGAATGCAACTTGGTTTTATATGAATAGATGTGCCCAATTTTTAACGGTTTTTTAAATTAAAAAAATGTATAAAATCAGAGGTATCCACGAGAAAACAATTTCTTTTTTGGTGTTTTAGTAAAAATATAAAAAGCCATTTTATTTAAAAATATGTTTATATGATTATGAAATTTTCTATGTAAGCTATAAAACTATCGGAAGCATAACTCTGTGAATTAGCAATTTCTATATTAATATTTATTTTAAAATGAATAATTTTTTATTTTTCAAATCTTATATATTTTTTTAATGATTACTTATTTAAATTTTTTTTTTTTTTTTTTTTACTATGAGATCTATATAATTTTTCTTTTTCATATCTATACCTATATAATAGATTAATGTTGGGTGTTGTTAATTTATGCCTTAACAGGGATGGTTACAAAATAATCAGCCACTCCCAATAAAATTCTATGATGTTCCACAAGGTTCTTCATACTTGTTTGCATGGCAATTCAATTAAGCACGGACATGGAATACATATATAAGAACCATTCCATATACTAATTAACCTAGGTACATATATAAGAACCATCATAGTAGTAATGATCAGTAAATAATATTCTATATATCAATTGACTTTTTGAACTTAAGTGTTTTCAATCACCTATCAAATTGAACAAGGAAAGGGGAGGGCTACCTTAGCGCCTTCCTGGGTGGAGATTGAGACCTCTATTCATCGGCGTCCCAAAACCTCCTCTCCAGTGGATGGAGTTATACTAGAGACACTCAAAGCCATTATCACTAACACCTTCAAGGTTGACATGGAAACCAAAATGAGGGCTCGAATGTAGTTTCAACACACCTGGTATGGGAAATTATTTGGGAAATCTCCTCCATTTGAGGTCATCAAGACTTCCTTGCTAAGCCTGTGGACTTCTATTAGTGTGATACACATCTCTATCTCTGATATGCTAAATGGATATCTCTGTTAGGATTATGCCCTCAAATGCCAACGAGGATACTTGTATTAGGGCATTTCATTTATATTATACATTCTTATTATTATAGGTATTTATTTTGATATTCATATAAATCTTGTGATGGCATTATAATTAGTTTTAAATATCACAGTCTATGTGTATTAAGTTAAACCTTTTACTCTTTGTGTGATAGAGAGGAGAACATTAGAAGGGTTTGGTACTTATACACTTAAATAATTCGTTAATCGGAGAACCTTTAATTGGGTGTTAAAGGTTCGTAAGGATTTGTATGACATATACTTTGACAAAGAGTGCTAGTTGAACACTATGGAATAGTGGGAACATATGTCATAAATACATCACTGAAATTGGTGTATTCGAACATGACTCGCAACAATCCAATCACATGGGTTTTACTCTTTGATAGTCAATGACTGGGATTGTTGCTTATGATTATATGAGTAGACCTTAGACTTAAAGTATCATTATCTCAATGTACCTGTGACGTCTAGTCTATTACTAGAGTCGTTAGGCTCAGTTTACCTTTTGGTAGGGTCGACCTCAAAGTGTGACTATATCAGGCAAGTAGTAGTTGTGAGTGATCACCAAGAAGGAATTCATTCTCTCAAAAGTAAACGAGTTAATATCCTATGCAATTATAAGTATGTGAGATTAGAAGACCTTGGCCAAGGCAGTCAAACTAATCGTGTGGGACATGAAGGGTAGTTTGGTAATCTCACTCTACTATAGTTATTTGCATATAATCGAGTTCAGTGAGTTTGACAATTAGCATGGCTCTCACTCGGTTGGGATACAAGAACGAAGAGTTTATACACATATGGTAATCATAATAGGAAGTGTTTGTAATGATCTACTCATTCGTGTTCGATTGGGTTATGACGTGGGGCCACGGGGCTAGTTAGGTGTTACCCACGTTCTTTGGTATCCTCCCATTGCCAATCGGAATGAACCTAGGGAGTTACGCTTAAAGGGATAAAGAATCAATCTTGTTTTTGAGTGTAGGGGTAAAATTATCAATTTATAATTATACTTCATGGAATAAGTGAAATTGTAAATTGGTCTATGACTTTTGTCTTAAGTTTAAATTTTGATTTAAATTCAATGGAGTCGAACAGATAATCAAAATAATAAGGATTCAAAGACAAAAGTGGTTTTAGTTAGATTTGGACTCATATTTTTAATAGAACTTCTATGATAATGTTTATCATATTATAAAGGTTCATATTTTTAATAGGCCTTCATAATTGAATAATGTTTATCATATTATGAAGGTTCATATTCGAATAGGACTCATAATTGAATAATGTTTATCATGTTTTATGAGGTCTCTATAAATATGACTCTTTTCTAACTCTAAAATAAATCAATTAATTCTCGAGTGATTTAGAGAAGAAGAGAAGATTGTTTCTCAATTCCGGCGTGTGATTTAGAGACGTGGGACCTTCGTTCGACGCTAGGAGATCTACGACAATCCGAGAGATAAATTCGGCACATCAAAAGAAAGCCTTTCATACATTAAGAGGTAATTTCTAAGCCTTTTAATTAAATTATGGTGTTCATTAAAACAATTAGAACATATCGCAAATTTATTATTGCTTCCGCATGCCTTTGATGATGTTATTTGATTTTTGCAATATTACCTAACAATCTCCTCATATGATGTGACTCTGATGAAATGAAGCCAACGACTTCTATTTGGCAGACCTTGGTCTATAAATGGAATGACATTACAACTTGTTCCATGCAACCTTACTTCAAACCGGCTCTTATGAAGGTTAAGAATGCTATGCTTTAGATCAAAATTAACAATCTACCGGTGGACTTTTGGGATGGTGAATCCCTGGAGTCTTTAATGTGTCGATTGGAAGATTACTTAAAATTGATGAGTATACATCAACGCTTTCAAGAACTCATTTTGCTTGAATTTGTCTTGAGATAGATTTGGCCTATCCCTTGAAAAAAGGTTTCTGGTTGGAGGATAAACACAAGAAGGTCTTTATGATTATATTGCAAAAAAAAAATCCTGAAAATTTTGCTTCCAGTGTGGATTAGTGGGGAATGGAGCAATACTTGTAGTCGCCAGCAAAGGATGCCTCTCGATGGTCTGTCGTTGGGGGTTCATTATGGTTTTGGAGATGAACGTCGACCCAGGGAGTGGATGATATAACTCCGCCATAATTACTGGAGTCCTCAACACCCATGCATGAGGAGAGTGATGTTAGGGTGATGGGCACAAGCTTAATGGGTCCGATCCACAATCACATGAAGATGGTGGGATCCATAAGAAGACATATCGGGTTCGTAAGCAACTCCATTGGATGGAGATGTATGTGGCGTGAATGACGGGATGCGATGAATAATAAATGTGTTTAACAGAAGCAATAATGGTAGTTGTCAATTATGTAGCTGTCAATTCTTCTTGAATTAGTATTTGGCAATAATGGTGTTTGTCATTTAGCAATTAGTGCCAACCATGCAGGAGGCAGGCAATTAGTGGATCTTATGGCTATATATAGTCACACACTATGGTATTGTTTTCTTATACAAAATGAAGTTAATAAAGAATCCTTTCCCTCTCCTCTAACCCTATCCCACTTCTTCTTTTTCTTCTAAATTTCCCTCGAGTGTGTGCCCACTCGAAGTAGTGCCCCCTAGATACGCTCATCGCCAGGAGTGTATCATTGATGCTTTCATTGAGAGCTATTTCTGCTATATAACATGGCAAATACTGAGATATTGGAGGCTATGAAGGCATTGACAAAATAGTTGGAGGATCAAGCAGCGACATGTCACCAATCAATGCAGAAGAGCATGGCTGCAATGGATGCAAGCATTGAGGAACTCAAGTTGCAACTTATGGGAACTCTGATGCAACTTGCAACGGGCAGCACATCTTTCCCTATTCGCACTCAAATGTCATTCTCACTTGAGATGGAAGCAACTCGACACCTCAGGCCAATGAAGATGAAGATACCCAAGTTCGACCGAACGGACCAGAATGGGTGGGTGTTCGGAATTAAAGAGTTTTTTTTACTTCCATGAAACTTCGGCAAACCTCTGGCTATGCATTGTATCGTTCCATATGGAGGGGTGCACATCAGCCTGGTATCAATGGATGAAGGGGAACAATCTCCTCACAACATGGCCGGAGTTCCTGGCTAACCTTAAACAGTGGTTCGGGACTTTGCAATATGAAGACCACCAAGGAGCTCTCTCGAAGTTGGTACAAACAACTACTGTATCAGAATTTCAAACTGCTTTCGAAGATTTGATGAACAAAGTAACTAGCATATCAGAGCAACTCCTTATTTTTTTCTTCATCACTGGGTTACGACCTAATATACACAGGGAAATGATGTTGACCCAACCCCATGACGTTAATGGAAACTTTCGCTTTGGCTAGAGCCTATGAGGCGCGTAGTGAGGACACGTCACAGGACCAACGCTTGTGGGGTTAAAGGAGGACCACGAAAACATGGTGCCACCTCTGCTACCTACCACAATAAAGGGTCAGTCAACCGTCACCACCTACACCACTCTTGTTAACAACTCCATCAGCTCTCCAGGATAGCACTGAGCTGCTACACCAACTTCGACGCTATTGGGCCAACGCCAAAGACTAATAGCTATCCACCACTACTATCTCCCCCACCACTACCAATACGACGACTAAGTCTAGTGGAGCTTAATGAGAAACGATCAAAGGGCATCTGCTACAACTGCGACCAGAAATGGTCTATGGGTCATTGTTGTCGCAGCCATTACTTACTCATACTCGGTACGGTTGATGACAAACTTGAGGAGCTACTAGGTGATGAATAACTCGCGACATCGGAATTGAAAATAGTGATAAGAGATATCTCGAGTTTGAATACTTTGGCCGGGAAAGGAAACCCTCGCTCACTTCAACTGATGGGTGAGATCACTGGTTATCGCGTTCAAGTGTTGATTGATAATGGGAGTACTCATAACTTCGTGAAACCAACTATACCCGAGACTCTTGGCTTAAACATCAAAACCATGACACAGTTTCAGGTCTACATCGGCAATGGCGACTATCTCTTGTGCTCTTTTCTTTGTCCTCAGGTAACACTAACCATACAAGGGTGTGATTTCCTAATAGATTTGTATGTGTTGCCTATTGAAGGACCGGAGATGGTGCTCAGCCTCTAATGGCTCTAAGGGCTAGGCTGAGTGTCGTATAACTATACAACACTCATGATGGAGTTCAAGTGGAAGGGGAAGCCGGTGATCCTTCAAGGAGATACCATTCCAGTACTGTGATCGATCACATTCAATCAGTTCCAGGCGTTGTTGTTTCATGAGGGATTCACAAGCTTATATCAATTAGATCAGCTTTCGGAGCCTGATAGTTACTTGGAAAAATTACTTGTAAGCTTTCCTGAACTTCAGCTGACCCTAAATTTCCCTCCATAGGTGGTCCAGCACCTCTAACAATACAATGATATGTTCCAACTGCCCAAGGACCTACCTCGCAGATCAGTCGACCACCATATCCATTTGCTACGCCTCACACCAAGCCAATCAACGTGCGGCCCTATTGATACCCTCATTACCAGAAGAATGAGATGGAGAAGTTGGTACATGAGATGCTAGACCAAGGTATCATATGACCCATCCACAGTCCGTTCTTCATGGTGGGTACTGCAGTGATAGCAGGAACATGACGTAGCCCATTTAGAGATGAACAAGTATAAATTATGGTGTCTTGTTTCTTTTTTACTCTAGTCTCTTATTTTATTTTATATCATTCTTGTTAAGTGGAATTTAGGTCACAGAAATCTATAAATTCCTAACAATCACTATCAGAGCCTGGTTACTAAGAAGAATGATGACTATTGAAGAAGGATTTGCCTTGGGATTTACAAAATTTGATGACATAGATTTTGCCTTTTGAAAGATGCAGATAGAAGACTATCCATATAGTAAAAAACTATATTTACCATTGAGAACAAAACTGAAAACTATGAAGGAAGAAGATTGGAAGCTCCTTAATAGGCAATTGGTAGGGGTTATCTATCTTACCCTCTCAAAAAATGTTGATCAGAATGTGGGGAAGGAGACAATCACAACAACCATGATAAATGTTTTATCTGACATGTACAGAAAGCCTTCTGCAAACAACAAGATGTATCTTGTCAAGAAGCTCTTAAACTTGAAGATGACAGAAGATGCGTCTATTGTTGAACACTTAAACTATTTTAGTACTATAGTCAATCAATTGATATTAATGGAGATTAAGTTTGATGATGAGATGCGTGCTCTTACATTGTTAGCATCTTTGCCTAATAGTTGGAAACCAATGAAAGCAGTTATTTCTAACTCTTTAGGCAGTGCTAAGCTAAAATTTGTAAAAATTAGAGATTCAGTTCTTTTAGATGAAATTTGTAGAAAAGACTCTGGGGAGGCATCTAAAGAGTATGCAATTCTAACTCTGCTTTAAATATTGATAGAGTTAGAAGCTTTGACAAGAACAACAACAAAGCTAATAGTGGAAGAACTAAAAGCGATAGAAGTAAATCTACAAATGGTAGACTTCAATGTTGGAAATATGGTAAAACAGGGCATCTAAAGAGAAATTGCAAAACCCCTAGAAAAAAATGATGGCAAGAATCAAGATGTTGTAAATGTTGCAATTGAAGAGGTACAAGATGCTTTACTGCTTTCTGTTAATTGTACTAATGACTCTTGGATAATTGATTTAGGGGCTTCTTTCCACACTACTGGAAATCGGAACATTCTGGAAAACTATGTGGTAGGAAATCATGGAAAGGTGTATCTTGTTGATGAAGAACCTTTAGATATCTCTGGGATAGGTGATGTTAGCGTAAAGATGGCAAATGACTCAACTTGGAAGATTCACAAGGTAAGGCATGTACCTAAACTGCAGTATCCTTTAGTGATAGTATCTGGAAGGTTACTAAGGGTGCCATGATAATCGCTCATGGAATCAAAGTTAGTTCTTTATACACTAACTCCAATTGCAGAGACATGGTTACAGTGGCTGATGTTGCAAGCAAAATAGAATTATGGCACAACAAATTGGGACATATGAGTGAAAAAGGAATGAAAATCTTACACTCTATTGAAAAGTCATCTGGTTTGAAAATTGTTGAGCACAGGTTGTGTGAAAGTTGTATCTATGGCAAATAAAAGATGGTCAGTTTTTCAAAGGAAAGTGTCAAGTCAAAGTCTACCAAGTTAGAGTTGGTGCATACAAATGTATGGGGGCTTTCTGCAGTTACTTCTCTTGGGCTATGTAACCTTTATTGATGATTCAAGCAGAAAGGTAAGGGTCTATTTTCTCAAACATAAATTTGAAGGTTTTTCTATTTTCAAGACTTTTAAGGTTATGGTTGACAGTGAGACACATTTAAAAGTAAAGAGTTTGAGATCAGATAATGGTGGAGAATATACAAATGTAGAGTTTAAGGAGTATTGTGCTAACAATGGTAAAGTAATGATCATGACTCTTCTAGGAAAACCACAACAAAATGGTGTAGCATAAAGGATGAACAGAACATTAAATGAACTTGCCAAAAGCATAATATTAAATCCAGGATTGCCCAAGTTGTTTTGGGCAGAGGCAATAAGCACAACAGCCTATTTGATCAATAGAAGTCTGGAGTGGTAAATAGGTAAACCTTTCTTATCTAAAGTTTTAGATTGTGTTTCTTATATTCATATTAATGTTACCCTCAAGAGTAAATTAGATGTTAAATCTAAGAAATGTTATTTTATTGGATATGGGGACTTTGAGATTGGTTACAAATTTTTGGATAGCCAAGCCCAAAAGATTATCAGAAGAAAAAATGTGATATTCAATGAAGAGGTTTTGTACAAAGATATAACAACTACAGATTCAGGGAGTTCAGAAATAGATAATAAGGTAGTTGTGATGATTCAATTGAGGGTTCTTCCTTATGTCGACACAGATTCTATAGAAGCTGAAGATCAAGAAAATGTAGGGCTTGAGAAGAGATACAAAAAACTACAACCGTTAGGATATCTAGAAGAGTTAGCAAACCATCACAAAGGTATTCTCATTCCCTTTACTACATTTTACTAACTGACAGAGGTGAACCTAAATGTTATGAAGAAGAGGTTCAAGTGGAAGACTCTGTCAAGTGGGAGTTAACTATAAATGATGAGATGAACTCATTGATGACAAACAACACATGGCAACTTACTGAATTACCAAGAGGTAAAAAGGCTTTGCAAAATAAATGGGTCTACATAATTAAAACAAGAACCAAATGGTTGTACAAAATATAAAGCAAGGCTTGTAGTCAAGGGATTTCAGCAAAAAGGAAGGTATTAACTATACTTAAATACTTTCTCCTACTGTTAAACTAATTACCACTAGAACTATACATTCGATAGTGGCAAAAGAAGACTTGTTCCTAGAACAGTTAGATGTAAAAACAACATTCCTTCATGGCGACTTTGAGGAAAATATATACATGGTGCAACCACAAGAGTTTTTAAAGTATAGGGAAAGGAGAATATGGTTTGCAAACTTCAAAAAAGTATGTATGGTCTTAAACAGACCCCCAGACAGTGGTATAAGAAGTTTGACAATTTCATAAGCAATAGTGGATTTCATAGATGTTATGCAGATCACTGTTGCTATTGCTATGAAAGACTCTGGAGCTGCAAAACAAATCCTTGGAATGAGGATTAAGAGAAACAATGGTATCTTAACATTGTCACAGGAAGAATATGTGAAGAAGGTATTAAACAAATTTCACATGGAGAATGTGAAGCCAGTGAGTACTCCCTTAGCACAACATTTTAAATTATCTAAGGAATGCTCGCCCTCTACTAATTAAAAAAAAACCATATGGCTGGAATGCCTTATGCTTATACTATCGGTAGCCTTATGTATGATATAATTTGTACCAAATCTAACATTGCATATGCAATGGGAGTTGTGAGTAGATATATGAACAATCTGGGGAAGCAACATTAGGAAAATGTAAAATGGATCTTCAGATATCTGAGAGGCACAACAGGACATGTCTTACACTTCAAAAAGTCAACTTTTGAATTATATGCGTTTGTGGATGCAGATATGGCAGGAGATATAGATAGCCGAAAGCGTACTACTAGGTATGTCTATACTTTGGGACTTTCTAAGTTGTAGAAAATAGTGGCACTTTCTACCACAGAGGTAGAATGTGTAGCAGTAACTAAAGCTAGCAAAGAGATGGTATGGCTATGATCATTCTTAAAAGAACTTGGGCAGGCACAAGAAAATGGAACCCTATACTGTTTGACAGTCAGAGTGCTATACATTTAGCTAGAACTCCTGTCTATCATGCCAGAACAAAACACATTCAGGTAAGGTACCATTATATCAGAACAATCTTGTAAGATGAAATGTTGGTATTGGAGAAGATTCTTGGAAGTCAGAATCCAGCAATATGCTAACAAAATTTTTTTCTATTCAAAAGTTGAAGCTATGTGTAACTTCAGTCGGTCTTCTCCATGAATAAGGTGGAGTCGCTATCACTGTAGTACATGCACAATAATTGATTTATCTCCATGTGGGAGAATGTAAAAAAAATGAGATGAATTTAGTTACCGATGTGTTCAAAATACAAATAAAGAAATTCACTCATGTTAATGGTAGGTAGCCATTAATTTTGACCTTGAAGACATGTTAGTGGTTGGTAGCTATTATTCTTGACTTTGAAGCCACCCATGTATTGTTTTCATCTAAAATCTTTGCCTATAAAAGGGGAAGATTTTTGGATGATGAAGTGTGCCTAAGTTCATAAGTGTTCTTATGAACAAACAAGGGAGATATCAAAAGAGAGTGAGTGTGATAGTTCTTGAGCAAAATTATTGTAAAATCCTATGAGTATTCTTAGAGGCGTGACACACAAAAAAGAGAGTGTGTGAGGTGTAATTTTGTACTCTTGAACAATTTTTCATAGTGAGCACTGCAGTGATAGCAAGAAATAGGACGTAGCCCATTTAAGGGTGAACTTGTATAAATTATGGTGTCTTGTTTCTCCTTTACTCTACTCATTTTATTTTATATCGTTTTTGTTGAGTGGAATTTAGGTCATAGAAATCCACAAATTCCTAACAGATTTTCAGCTACAATGTAACATTAAGCGTTGGAGTTTAAAATACAATAGAGTCAAATCTAGGGTTTGATTAGATATAATTAGAGATATTGTATTATAGTATTCCATAAATAGTTTGAATGATTTGTTAATGCATTGAGGTATATCATCACCTAAGGGGAGGTTACCATCACATGTCATGTTTTTAATATATAACAAAATTAAATTGAGTTATTTTAACCAAATTATTAATAGACTATAAATCAAAATTAATTGTGAAATTAAATGCTAGATATTAGTATATTTTTTAATAAGTGTAGGTTCAACTGTTACTTAGTTGTTTTAGTTATTTTTAATTATTATTACAAATATTTTAAAAAATCAATGATTATTATACTTTTACAATTTTAATTAATATGTAACAACTCTCCTTCAAATTTATAATTAACACAAAACAATAAATGGTGAATATTATAATTTTGCTTACCATGTAACAAAATTTCATCTATTAATAAAATAAATATAAATAAAAGCATGAAATTCACATGAATCTTTACAGATGTGTAGGCCATCATCGTCTCGAGGCTCGACGTTGGAATCGACTATGAGGACATGAGATTCTATATCAACAAAGACCTCCTCTGAGACTAAGGAATAGGGATTTGGAGATGACAGGACGAGTAATGGCAGTGTTAGCTGAGGGTCTCCACAAGGATTGCAAGTATGCAAGGATTGTGGTGCTCGAGGCTGATGATGGCGTTGGTCTGCTGGTGAGATACGCTAGGTTTGAAGAGGAGATAGAGGCCGTATAGGTGATCACTAAGAGGAAGAAAATGAGACACAAGGTTTCTAGATTCAAGTCTTGGAGATTGGGACCGATGTGGAGGGATTGCGTGAGGTGCAGCAACTTATCATCAAGAATTAAGGCAATGGCTAGTTGGTCTCTCACCAATTGCGGCATTGAGGGAGGCACAACACGGGAGGAAGATGGTGTTGGCTAGAGAGGGTCAGAGGTGAGGCATAGGCACTCAAGATGGAGATTAAAATTACCTCCATACTACACCTATGAATTCTCAAGTGCTAATGATGTAAACGATTCCAAAATGAAGTTGGTTTTACGCCCAATTTTGCTGTAAAATGACATGATCTGAGAAGTGGACTGAAGTTGCATTAGGAAAAAAGAATCCATTCAAACAAACAATAGATTTTTTTTGTTGTATGTAACTCCAAATACATCAAAACAAACACTACTCTTAAATTGACACTAAATCCACTTAGTCACACTTAACGCCCATGGTCTCCAAATTAGAGACAATTTTTTTAAATCCATTTTAACTAATACATACCTTCTATGAAAATATAGTTGTTGCTTCATATATAACTTATTGGTGAGGTTTTTTTTTGTCACACATAACTTATCCAATTTCAGCCACAATGAAGAGGCATTTTTTTTCTCTTATAGATAATATAGCATTTGATTCTAAATTTAGAACAAAAACTTTCAATCTCAACATTGCTTCTCCTCCTGTAGCAACGAGAAGGCAAATAATCAATTCTTAATAGTGTATCATCAAAATTCCACAACTTGCATCTTGACTTGCCATAGTGAAATTCTAGTGTTGCGCTTCAATAAGATGATGTTATATTTTAAATTTGTCATTATCTCAACACACTAGCTCTAATACCAATTTGAAAGAAATAAACATGTGTGTACACAAATAAAAATATCAAACAAGTGTACATAAATTTGTGAAAAGCCCATAACCCAGAAAATAAACATGCGTTTAAATAAACACTAAATCCTCTTTGTCACAGTTAATGCCTATGGTCTCCAAATCAAAGACAATTATTTAAAACCTATTTAACTAATACATATCATCTTCCATATGATGAAAATATAATAGCTACTTCAAATATAACTTATTGGTGATGCTTTTTTGTCACACATAACTTATCCAATTTCAACATAATGAAGTGGCATTTTTTTCTCTTACAAGACACCATAGTATTTGATACTATAAATGCAGAAAATTTTAAGACAAAACCTTACAATCTTTACATTGCTTCTCCTCTTGTAACAATGATAAGGCCATATATATAATCAATTCCTAATAGTATATCATCCAAATCACACAACTTGCATCTTGACTTTATAGTGAAATTCTAGTGTCGCGCTCCAATAAGATGATGCCATATGTCAAACTTGCCATTATCATGATTAAAAAAAATTAAACAAGAGGAATGCCTTTCAACTTACTTTGGTCTCCGTCGGTGATGAACACCGGTGAAGGGTCTAAATAACAAAGTGAAGTAAAGTCTAGGGTTGAAAGCTTAGAGGGAGAGATATGCAAGAACAAGAGAGGGATTTAGCAAAGAAGCTCAAGGATCTTTATTCATTCAAGGGTGTCCAAGGTGTTATATCCTGTGTGTCCACCTTACAAGCACTAAGGAGCCTTATATAGACTCCAAGGGACTCAAAACCATTTACAAAACCATGGGCTAAAACCACTCAAGCCTAAGGTTTTACAAGAGGGCTATGACAAGACCCTAACAAGACACTTACTTGTGGAGTACAAAGATTCTCAACTATCTACAGTATTGCTACAACAGGGCTATGACAAGACCCTAACAAGACACTTACTTGTGGACTACAACGATTCTTAACTATCTACAGTATTGCCACAACAGGGCTATGACAAGACCCTAACAAGAAACTTGCGGAGTACAAAGATTCTCCATTATCTACAGTAAAGCTATAGTTACAAGCCTATTTTACGTATTAAAAAAACAAACCTTGCCTATTTTACATACTAAAAAATAAACATGCACCATTTTTACACACTAAAAAAACAAATATTGCTTTAGTCCACCAAAATTTTGGAAATTTTAACGGTAATCTTTAGTAGGACCCTTGAATTACGTCTTATCCTTTCATCATGTTGTCTAGATTATGTTTAGCAATGTCATCTAAGTCTTCAGGAGATCCTTCAAGGCTTGGTAGCATTAAAGCTTCAGAGGGTGTGCTTAATCTAAAATAGTCTCCAAATCAATATTCTCTTGCCCATGCATAAATATTTTTCATGTGATGTTCGGTAGCAGGCATTTGTGAGATTAAATTTGGAAATGGGCAGTACATGGGGAACATGTACTAGTCAACATATACCTTCATTACTTTTGTTTTCAGCACCATTTGGCATCTTTGATTATCAACAATAGTAGGGCATGTCCTCTTCCAATCAGTGGAGATTGCACATGCTCGCCATAGCTTCATCTGTTTTTTGACATCTCCTAGGATGATCATGTCTTAAAGTCTGATAGGAGTTATCTTTTCTTGATCAGGTTTATGGTGGCAAAGAAAAGTTATCTTGATATGGTGCCTTGCTTCATCAGAATATCCTTCATCATAACAAGGAGGGATAGAATTTAATTCAAGATTAACATACGCATCCAGACGTGGCCCAAGAGCTTTGAAGAATTTGTGAAGTAGATGAATCAATTGCCAGTATATATTCATTTAGAAAATTTACTTGTTCTAGATTGGTTAGCATTATTCTGGCCAGATATATATGTCAGAAAAGATTTATTGCTTCCATCTGAACACCATTGATTTCTTGATTTCTCCATTGAGACATATCCAAGGAGCATTTTAATACTGTGAATCCTTCTTCACAATGGCACCCTACATCTTTATGGGCTAGTTCTCTGAATATATTTCCTACTATTGCAAATCCTGAAGGAAAGACTTCTTGTTTGCCAATTATCTCAATACTTCTTGCTCAAAGATGAATTGCTCATACTGGGATGTCATCACTTTTTTAAATATGATTTGCTTGACCTTCTTCAATAGGTTCCAGAAATAATTCCAATTTTTTCATTCTTTGTTTTTTTTTCTTCTATCATGACTTGCTTCATTTCTTCTATTTCTTTAGTAATTTCTTGGATTTGAGCATGAAACTTCATTGCTTCTTCAGTATTTTATGAGCAATTTCTATTTCTAGGGTTTTGATTTTTTTTTCCTTATTCAACCATATAGTCTAGAGTTTGGGGTTTTAAGAAAAATTTAATGCTTAGTTTTTTCAAATAATGGTAGAAGTGGGGATTTTGGGATTTTTCATAAGTTTGATGGAATAATTTGGCTAAAGATTGTAGTAAAGGAATGAGATTTTTTGGTTCATGTCTGTTGGCCCAAAGGTTATTGCGTATGATATGTTGTTGCAGGTTAAAATTTTCTTGGGTTCTAAATCTCAAGGCTGAGGTTGGTGGAAATATGGGAAGATTTAATTAGGGTTCCAGAGAGGATTGATGGTTATAAAAAAATTTTCCTGCCATTTCTGCATGAAAAATGAACTTGTTAGTTTTAATTATAAGACTACTTACCTTGCATATATTTGGGTTTTGAAGGTAGCCAGCTTTTCACCATATATAACAAGAGGCGCTAATGGACCTACTGGTTTTGTAGCCACAACTCTTATTATTTGGATGAACAAACCTTTGTCTTCTATTTCTACAAGGGGCTTTATTACATAGTTCCCACAATTAAAGAAAAAGTGAATGAACCTGTTGGTTTTGCAGTCACAATTTTTTCTAATGCGTATGAACAAATTATGGGGTAAGGCTCAGGATGCATGATTCCCATAGTGATAAGAATATAGAGGATTCTGCTGGCTATGCAGTTTTCATTCCTACCATCAAGGATGGACAAGCCATAGGTTCTTATTGCTTTAAATAATTATCCATTTCCAATTGTCTTAAAATATCTTGGATTCGTTTTATATCTTTTTCTATTTTTTGTAATTTTTTTAGACATTGTTAATTTTTTTCTCTTTAATTTCACTAACTTCTCCATTAATTCTTGTTTTTCTTTTTGTAATAAGATCTATTGTTATTTGTAGAGAATCAACTATTTTACTTCTAGAATGAGAGATTGGATACTTTAATATTATATTATCTTTAAATTCTTTTAAATCTTTAATCATCTTTTCTGATTCAATAGGATTCTCTTCACTTGTTTCTCTGCTTCTTTTTTCTATGCATTATTTTCTTCTTCTTGTATTATTATGTCTTTAGAGAAAAAGTTTGGTTCTTCATTTTTATCGAATATGCTACACACATCACTATCATTTTCACTATCATTGCTGTCAAGACCTTACTATGTCTATTTCATCATGAATTTCTAGATTTTGATACATGTTTAATCTTTCTCTTTAACTTGTGGATTTTCACATTCTCTAGCATAATGTCCTTCTATACCACACAGATAACATTTACATTTTTTTGGTGGTTTATGTGTTTTGAATTTTTTTACATGATTTACTTTAGGTCTTCCTTTTTAAAATATTTGCTTCTTTTAAGTCCTTTATGTTTTTTCTATTCTTTAGTAAGTGCTGAAACATAAATTTTACTACAATAACTGTAGGGTCTTGTTATAGCCCTGTTGTAAAACCTTTGTCTTGAGTGGTTTTAGCCAATAGTTTTGTAAGTGGTTTTGAGTCCCTTGGAGTCTATATAAGGCTCCTTAGTGCTTGCAAGGTGGATACACCACATATAACACCTTGGACACCCTTGAATGAATAAAGATCATTAAGCTTCTTTGCTATATTCTTCTCTTGTTCTTGCATATCTCTCTCTTTAAGCTTCCGACCCTAACCTTTACTTCACTTTGTTCTCTAGAACCTTCACCAGTGTTCATCATCGACGGAGACCAAAGTAAGTTGGAAGACATCCCCCAACAAGTCTAGTGGTATTAGAGCTATGATTTCTTTCCTCAAATACAAGGTAATATTCATCATACAGTGGTATTAGAGCTGTGGCTTAATGAAGTAGAAGACTATTTAAGAGAAATGATAAAAATCATCAAAAATGGATCAGAAAAAGAAAGAGGGCAGTTAAAAAAATTGTAAAATAAAATTATCACAAAAGTTTGATGAAATAGAAACAAAATATGTCTAAAGAAAATATAGAAAATTCAAAACATAAAACTGTTGTAAAAAGTCTAGATAATATCAGGAGATTTTCTTTCCTAAATCATATCAGATATACTAGTTAAATAAATAAACATCGTAAAAGAAAGGAAGTAACACATACAATTGAAGAACAACAAGATAAGGCAAGAAATATAAATATTAAATTAATCTATGAAGAAGAATTATATAAATTTGGAATATTTGAATTAAAAACAAAAATATATGAACATTATAATGAAATAGAAATATGTTGTACAAGTGATGACAAACAAATAATATTAGATTTAATCACAGAAGAATTATATCATAAAATAATATCATCAGGTTATACTTTAATCCATCTAGGCTTAATAATGCTAGGAGTAATAGGTTTACATAGAAAAAGATTGGAGACAAAGGTTTTAGTAAGTTTAGTAGATATAAGGCAAATTGAAAACATGACTAAAGCAACCATAGAATCCATAGAAGTAGATATGAATTGTAATCATCCAGAAATAATCTATATGACTCCAAACTTCCTAATCCCTCTAGAAACATTCTATAAATGCATAAAAATAGTAGTAAACTCCAAAGGATATAGTATGATTCCAAATGCAGCAAATCTTTTAATAACAAAAACATTCACAAGACAATTAACAAACAATTGTAGGGTAAAATATATCTTACCACCTAAAAAGGTAAAATCTTTCATAGAAAATCAAGGATTAAAATTAATAGAAGGAAAATATTATTCTTCTAAAGTATTAGAAGAAAGTGAATGGAGTATAAAACCCATAAAAATCATAACTACAAGTAGACCATGTAATGTAGAATTTTATGAAAATATTGATGGCAGTACTAGTGTAAGAATGCTCAATTATAAAAATAAAGGAATAATGACAGAAAAACTTCAAGAGTAAAATGGACCTAATAAACACAATAAATGAAGAATTGATTGAAATACAACTAAAACTGTTAAGAAAATATTTAGTTATGATTATTAATACAAATATAACATATCAAATAAAATACAGAAAAGCAATTTGGTTAATATGTGTTAGAGATTATATAGTAATGAGAAAACTTATCAACAAAGTTCAGAAACATTAATAGAAGTTAGATCAGTAAAATATGATAATCAGGAAAATTGGATATGGATATCAAAATGTATACCAAGAAAAGAATTACATCCTTTAGAACATCAACAAAGAATGATTAGACTAAATAAATGGAAAAAAAATCAATAGAAGATCAATATCAATCCGTAGAAGTTTGTTATACATGAAAAGCTTAATAGATTCAAAAGACATAACATTAATAGATAATCTTATAAATGACTTAATAAAATATACATTAAGAAAGAATAAAAATCTAAAAGAGAAATTAAATGCTAGACAATGTCTTTGGTTAAGAGGAGTAAAAAAATATATACATTAAGAGATCAAATTCATCACCAAACAGAATCACTTATAGAAGTAAGAACAAAAACAAAAGAAAAAGATAAACGAGGTATATCTATTTGGAAATCAACACAAATGAAATATAAAGATTTTCATCAACATAAATATCTTAGAGACCATAGAAGATTATGGTATTCCAGATCAAGTCTAAGAAATGAATATGATTCAATAGAAAGTTGTTATGATTAAAATGGAAGAAATAATTGAAAAACTATATCCAGGATATGACTGGACAGTAGATTTTGAAGAATCACCAGAAGATATAGATGATGTAAATTTTTTAATAGAATGTAGATATTATCGTTATAATTATCCTACAAAATCAAAAGAAGAAACTTATATAATAGAAGAAATCAATAAAATTGAAGAAATTTATATAATTGAAGAAATTAATAATGTAGAAGATGAAGAATATCAAGAAATGGTAAGACAATTAGAAGAAATTGATATAAAAGAAATAATGATGAATGTAGGATCAAGTGGAAGTAATAATAATCAAGATAATCAAGATAATCAAAGAGTAGAAAGTTTGAATACTAGAACAATAGTAACACCAACAACAATTGAAAGAACCAGTAGAACAACACAATCTTTACAATTTCCATCCCAACATAATTTTACTTCAAATAATTATTATGAACAAAATTACAAAACAAAGAAAAACCAGACCCCTTAGAAGTTATTAAAACAATGCCAAAATACAACAATAAATGCAGTATGTTAGTATTAAGTACAATTCATCCTCAGAAAATTGCCTAAATTAATAGATAGATGACAATCAGATGCCATAAATGCATTAGAAAGAATACCTCATATATTAGACTCAATTGGAACAACAAATTTTATTGAAAATCTTTTATAAACCACTGCAAGAGATTTACTAAATAGTTAAAAAATTAATTATGCAGAAGAATATCAATACATGGTACAAATGGCAAATAATCCTTATAATGTAACAGAATAAATAAGACAAATCATATTAGGCACTAATCCATCAAGAGGAGATACATTATTACAAGATATGACCGCTAGAGATTTAGAAAAACTCAAAATTAATAATTTTGGTGAAATAGTACAATTCAGTCAAACATATATTACCCTAGCAGTTAAAAAGGGAAGTGTATTTACAAATAATGAATTAGCTAAAAGATGGTTTAATAAACTCTCTAAACTTTAGGAGATATTATTCTAAAAAATTGAATAGACAGAGGACATGAAAATTTAACAAGAATAGGGCCAGCAATAATGTTCACATTTAATTATTTAAAAGATAAATGTTTAGAAGCTTAAACAAATAGACAAATTTCAAATTACAGTTATTGTAGTAAAATTTATGTACCGACACTTAATAAAGAATGGAAAAAAAAACATAAAGGACTTAAAAGAAGCTAATATTTTAAAAAAGAAAGACCTAAACCAAATCATGTTAAAAAATTCAAAACACATAAACCACCAGGAAAATGTAAATGTTATCTGTGTGGTATAGAAGGACATTATGCTAGAGAATGTAAAAATTCACAAGTTAAAAAAGAAAAATTAAACATGTATCAAAATCTAGAAATCCATGATAAAATAGACATAGTAAGTATTGACAACAATGATAGTGAAAATGATAGTGATGTGTGTAGTATATTCGATAGAAATGAAGGACCAAACTTTTTCTCTGAACACTTAGGGGTCGTTTGGTTCGTGGTAATAACATATTACCACATATTGAGATTACCATGGTAATATTGGTGGGAATGTTATATGGTTAGGAATATTGTGGTAATTTAATATAACCATGTTTGGTTGGGAACTCTTATTTCTAAGAATAGTTCATTACCTTGTTTGGTTCATGGTAATCAACTTGGTAAAATATAAAAAGTTATGAGATTACCATGGTAATCCAAGATAGACACCAAATTTGGTGGTAATAGGATTACCAACTTCTTGGTAATATTCTCATGTTGGTAATGTGATATTACCATCCAGATTACCACGTAACAAGTGGTAATGCAATGCCAAACGTGGTAATATTTTCAGATTACCACGTAACACGTTGTAATCTTTCTACATTACCACGAACCAAACGGCCCCTTAATAGATTTTCATGATATAAGATGACTAAGCAAACATATAATCTTGATATAAATCCTAATTATTTATTTGAACAATATAATCAAATCGAAGATTTTGAAAAATGTATACATGAATTTGAAGCTTTTAAAATAAACTTTAATTCAAAATGTGATAAATGTTACATATTCCATATAACACAAGACATAGAACAACTTGTAAAAAATGTGAATTATCTTTATGCCGAAAATGTGTTTCTGAACTTTATAATTTTAATTTTGAAGAACAAAAAATAGAAAAATCCAATAACATACCAAATAAAGATAAGGAAATAACAGAGAATAAAAACTTTAGAAGAAGAAATTACTAAGTTACAAGAAAATTTAAAAAATATAAATGACATAAAGATAAAGGGAAATGCATAATAATATAAGAAGAAGAAAAATGATGCGTAGAAAAAGAAGCAAAGAAACAGATGAAGAGAATCCTATTGAATCAGATAAGATGATTAAAGATTTAAAAATTTTTAAAGATAATATAGTATTAAAGTATCCAATCTCTCATTCTAGAAGTAAAACAGTTGATTCTCTACAAAGAACAATAGATCTTATTACAAAAAGAAAAACAAGAAGTAATGGAGAAGTTAGTGAAATTAAAGAGAAAAATTAACAATGCCTCAATAAATTACAAAAATAGAAAAGATATAAAACGAATCCAAGATATTTTAAGATAATTGGAAATATATAATTATTTAAAGCAACAAGAACTTATGGCTTGTCCATCCTTGATGGTAGAAATGGAAACTGCACAACCAACAGAATCCTCTATATTCTTATCATTGTGGGAATCATGCAATCTGAGCCTTACCCTATAGTTTGTCCATACACATTAGAGAAAACTGTGACTGCAAAACCAACAGGTTCATTTGCATTTTCTTTAATTATGGGAACTATGTAACCAAGTTTCTTGTGGAAACAAAAGACAAAGATTTGTTCATCCGAATAATAAGAGTTGTGGCTACAAAACCAGTAGGTCCATATGCGCCTTTTGTTATAATGAAAACCTGGATACCTTCAAAACCCAAATATATGCAAGGTAAGTAGTCTCAAGGCAAAGACAACAAATTGAAAAAGCTCTGACGCTGGTCTCCATTTCGTCCTATTGAAGATGCGGAATCGAAGCCCTAAATCAATTCGTCCTCAATATCAACCTAACATTCACACCGTGGAATCTTTCAGAGAAAACAAGAAGGGCGTCGTCTAGGAGAATGGAAGAGAAGAAGCGGATGAGCTCCTCGAGCTCTAATTGCAAGAGGAGAAAGAAGGGCAAGAGGGGTCCATGGCAATGCGGCCACAAAAGCAAGGACACTGCTGAGCTGTGGACCCCGCCCATGCATTAATCTTGCTTAGGATGCTAATCCTTTGTTTCTTTTTCTCCCATAAATCCCTCTTCTCCTTGTCATCTTGTTGTGAAAGATTTGTTAAAAGGAGGGATTCCCGGAAGATTTCTTAGGCTCCATCACATCCATGTTTGCTATCAAATCAAGTTTCAACCTCCTTGCCTCCTTTCCCTCTTCCTTGCTTGCTTCATCTCCCTTGATTTCCATTGCTTCTCCACTTGGGGCTTCAAAGGAGGGGAGCCTTGCCGGAGCACTGTAGCAACAGTAATCAAGCCGGAGAAGAGCTCATCGTCGCCAACTTGTCGGTAAACCTAGAGGTAGTTACCGATGTTATCCACCTCGATCCAAAGCTTGACTCTCCATTCATGGCATGTTTGTATGCCAAGATGAAAATTTGTTTGTTTATATGCTTAGGTTTTGCTTCTAGAGTTGTACCCCTTTTGAATGTATATATAGGCATATATTTGCATGGAGAGCTACAACCATTTGAGTGTTTTATGGGCATACTCTTGCATGAAAACTTGTAGCATGTTAATGCTTTTGAACTCTTTAGAAACCTTGGCATGTTGATGGCTAAATTCGGAATTGTTCATGCTTGTTGTCTTCTTAGTTCATAGCTCTAAATTTTTGTTGAAATCCTTAGAGCTTAGTGTTAGCTCAAGGGCTTGTGCTTAACCATCCTTATTTTAAGATGGGTTTGACCTTGGTATTAGCTTAATGAATGATAGGTTGCATGATTCTTACTTACCCAAGCTTGGTGGAGATTTTTGGACCTTATCTAAGGATAGAACCATCATGCTATAAGCCATACATTTTTTATATGATTTCGTGTGTGTGTGTGTGTGTGTGTGTGTGTGTGTGTAATATGGTTCTACAACTTTGTATGTTGGTGGAATGGTTTTGCAAAGTTGATAGCAATGTAAGAGAATGTGGGAAGTTTTGTGGTGGAATGTGTTTGGATTTGGATGGTGGAGATGTTTTTATAAAGTTAAAAATATTAGTTCAAGGCAAATGTCATTGAGTGGAGGTTAAGCATTGGATCACCCTAATTTTAATCATGTTATTTAATTTTAAGCTTTTAAGGTGTGTTTTTAGTTCTTGCATGAGTGCCTACAAGACAATTATTGTCATTTATTTAGTTTTTATTTTATTTATTTAATATTTTTTTGGTTGCACTCTAGAGAATGCTTAGGGTAATACTTGATGAGTGTTTAAACTTGCGATTAGAGTGATTTTGTTTTAACTTGGTAAATCATTGGGTTTTAGGATCATTTTAGGGAGTGGCCTTGGATCTCATTTTTGGATTTAAGCTAATACCAGGTAAGTAATCCACCGATAACTCTGTATTTTCAATATTTGAGAATTATTTTATTGGGTAAAATAATTATCTAGTATTTTGTTATTTTATTTCGAATATATATTATTTTTGCTATTATTGAAAGCATATATCTTGAATATGAATTTTGAAGTATTTTCTTTAATTCATGGTTTTTATGTAGTTTTTGACTTAGTAAATCTACATTGGTGTGATGTTAATTAAATGATCGCTATTCATTTTAACTTGATTATTGATTTATTACTTATACTAAATGTGTGATTGCATTCAAATGATTATTTCTATTTTTTTTTAAATCAGTTTATTTATAGTCGTGGATTTGTGATTCTGTTATCATTTGGATTGATTTAGTTATTTCCATTAATTATTAATTTATTTATACAATCATTTTACTTTAGTCTTGAAGGGGTTGGTATTTTGTATAATTTTAAATAATTCGGTTGCTTAAAATTTTTATATATTTCATTTCTAGTTATCTATTTATTTTCCCTAAAGTGAGATCTTGTTATTTATTAGATTTTTTGAGCATATATGAAATGGAAGAATTTAGAAACTTCTGAACTTGTATTCTGTAAACATTTTGTATTTGAATATTTTTGTCTCCAAATGAGCAATATGCAACCCTGTCAGTGGGGGGTTAAACCCTGACCTTGTCAACAAGAAATTCTGGAAAAATGAAACTGCAGTTTCGCACCGTGTCCATTCGGTGAAATAATTAATGGCCACCTGATATTCAGTCTCGGGTCACTGAGGGTAAATAAATGACATGTTATTTTGGCTCGGGTCACCGAGGGTAAATAAATGACCTCTGGCATCCATAGTGAATTTGGAGACGTACATTGAAATCTGTTACACTTTGCTTTGACTTTTGATTTTGATGTTCTTCGATTGCACTATTTATGTGTTATTGATGTTCGGGTATATCACAGGCACTTTTTATCCTACCTTGAAGTTTAATTTCGGCATTTTTGAGATCGCATTTCTGGGTTTCCAATTTTGATGAATGACATATTTGGAAATATTCTTTTATTAGAATATTATACTCTGTATTTTGTTTAAATTATGATTTTAAAGACTTGTATTATTCTGAAAATGCGGTATTACTTGATAACTATACCTCTGACGGACTATTTATTTTGTATTTGTTAAGCTCTATTTAGTCTAAGTTGAAAGCTTAATTGCTCTTGCTAATTGGAATTGAGATTTATAAACCCTGTCGTGTTTTTTTTTTTTTACAATTTTTGGATTATTTACTGGGCTAGTGAGCTCATGGATTTGTTTTGAATCCTTTTCAGATCAAGGATGGTAGACCAGTGTGGACTTTGAAGGGTTGTTTGTAGGTGTTGTCTTGTTCTGTTGTAAAATTTGAGCTCTTGTTACTATCTGTTCTGTATCCCTTGTATTCCATATTTTGGACTTCCTGTACCCCTACATTGTGTACTCGGTAGAGTCTGTAATCCTGTAACTCAGTTGCTTTGTTTTAGTTTTGTCCACTCTGTATCAAGTTCTAAGGCCTTGCAGGCTTATAGGGTTTACGCCCTGTGGGTCTGCGGCCGTTTGTCCGCGTGCCGGATCCGGCGAGCCGGGTTCGGGGCGTGACATGAGCTTTCTCGAGATCCATGGCGATTAGTCATTTCAATTACAACGGTTGTTTTTTTTTAAAAAAAATTATATATAACAGCTAGGTTTTTTTTTGTAAAAAAAACATAACCGTTATGTTTTTACAAAAGAATGCAACGTTATTATTATTATTATTATTATTATATATATATATATATATATATATATATATATATATATATATATATATAAGAATAGCAGCGCCACTTTTATGAAAAAAAGAACGTAACGGTTTTTTTAATTAAAAAAAAAGGTATCCGAGATATCCAAGAGAAAAGATTTATTTTTTGTGCTTGTATTGAAAATATAGAAAGCCATTTTATTTTAAAGAAATGTTTATCTGATTTTGAAAATTTCTGTCCAAGCTTTGGAACTATCGGAAACATGACCATGTGAATTAGCAATTTTTATATTAATATTTATTTTAAAATGACTAATTTTTTATTTTTGCAAATCTTAAATATTGTTTTTAAAAGATTACTTATTTAAATTCTATATTCTTTGTTCACTATGACATCTATATAATTTTTTCTTTTTCATATCTATACCTATAGATTAGATTAATATTGGGTGCTGTTAATTTACGCCTTAACAAGAGTATTAGAAAATAATCATCCACTCCCAATTAAATTCTATGATGTACCACAAGGTTCTTCATACTTGTTTGCATGACAATTCAATTAAGGACGATAAAGGAATACATATCAGCCAACAGCAGCACTGGCTAGACAGTCAATACCTTCATGCATACTAGTAACATTCCATATACTAATTAATCTAAGTTCATATATAAGAACCATCAGAGTACTAATGACCAGTAACTAATATTAATTCTATATAGTAATTAACCTAAGGTTCTTTAAGACGAACCATGCATGAGATTACTAATCAGTAACATTACTTCAATATTCATAATCACCAACTTCAGTCTTTGTTTTCTTTTGCTTCACTACTTTCAGCCTTCTTCTCCTCCTTTTCAATCTCATTCTTTAAGACTTTGCAATCTTTCAGAGCCTTCACAAGACTCTCCAGGCAAACATCAATTTGATCCTCACACTCATTCTTTGGCATCAAACTCTCAGCAACATCAGCAGGACTCATCTTCTTCTCCTTCAACAACTCATGAATGCTATCAAACAATTCATGAGATTGCACTCCAAGATAATTCTTGGCCAGCACCTTAAACCCTTCATATCCACAGTACCGCAATTCAATATGCTTGTCCATCCTTCCCCTCCTTATCAATGCAGGATCAAGCTTGTCAATATGGTTGGTAGTAAAAACAATCACCTTCTCTCCACCACATGCAGACCATAACCCATCAATGCAGTTAAGTAACCCTGACAGAGTGACCTTGCTCTCCTCCTTATCAGGAGGACCACTCACGGCCTTCTTCTCTTCTTCCTTCCCCTCCGACGATCCCCCTTCGGCTTTCCGCTTCCCTGACAATTCCAAAGAACAGTCAATATCTTCGACGACAATGATCGACTTGCTTGTAGTTTCCAACATGAGCTTCCTCAATGCACTGTTGTTCTTCACTGCAGCAAGCTCAAGATCATAAACATCATAGTCGAGCAAGTTAGCCATGGCAGCAATCATGGTGGACTTGCCAGTCCCCGGAGGACCATAAAGCAAGTAACCTCTCTTCCATGCTTTGCCAATTTTGGCATAGTACTCTTTGCTCTTGCTAAACTTCACCAGGTCTTGAATTATCTCATGTTTCATCTCAGTCTCCATGGCTAGGTTTTCAAAAGTGGCAGGATGCTCAAATGGAACATGACTCCAAAGCACTCTCCTACACTCATGGTAATCAAAATTAGGACTGTTAGTGTAGAGCTTTCTCTGCCTCTTCTGCACACCAATGTCCTTCCCTTGTTGGATGACGAAAGGAAGATAAGATTCATTTATTAGAGTTCGATGTCTCCTGTGGAATGTCAAGCGGTAAGACCGTTTGTTTTCACTTGCAGGGTAGAATGATATTGTTTGCTTAGAAGGTGAGATGCTGCTGGAGAACCACCAGAGCTTGACACCATGGAAGTATTCAGTGATCTCCTCATGCTCTGCCATGCTGAGTATGAGCTTGGAACTGTCTCTTCCAATCTCACCTTTGAGACGTTTGGCGCGTTCCGTGGTGGTGGCAGAGAGGTAGGTCTCAATGGCAATGTAGGCTTCGCTTCTGCGAAGACGGTCACCCATGTACTCCGGGAAGCTTATCTGGATGTAAGGGTAGAAGTAAGATATGAGTTTTGTGGTGTATTTGGAAAATAGATTGTGGAGTTGGTAGGGGAAGTATTGCTTGCAAACTGCGAATATGAACATCATGCTTGCCAATTTTGAGCTTAAACTAGCAAAGCTCTCACTGTTTATCATCATCTTCTTCTTGTTCCTCTTCTTCTTCATCTATGTCTTCAAGAAATGGTTTTGAGGGCCTTATATACATACACATACATGTCTTGTGAGGTCTTTGTATTAGAGTGAACCCTAAATTAATGATGTTTCTTTGAAATATTTTGTTTTAGTGTTACTTGACATTCTTGATAAATTATACAATTAAAGTTTTTTTTTTCTTGGTTAGGAACATTTGTTCAGTATTGAAGCATCAAATGTAAAAGAAGCTTGTTTCCTTATTTGGTTTGGTCAGAAGCTGCATGGAATACATGGGTTAGTACCTACATGCTTTTGTTGACCAAAAAGGAATAAAGAACCTTTTATGACTTTTTTTAAATATTGTAAATTATATGGAAAAGGCAAATTTGGTAGAGTTATTAGAATAACTTTATGTGAAATATTTACCAACCAAAGACCAGGATGATTTTATGCAGGAACGTGGCCACAATCACACTTCTGAGCAGCAGAAAAAATGGGAGGCCATCCAGTGAGGTTGGTTGTAAACTAACAAATTTGATCCTAATTGATCTTGTGAGGTACAAAATATATGGCACTTGTTCATACATGTGAGTGGACATAAAAATCTCATTTTATTCTCCACTGTAAATGTATGCTTTTTATTTGGTTTGACTCAAAGTTAATTATGTCAATGAGGCATAAACGGATTGTGTTAATCTATGTACAATACTAACATGTTCACATGTTTGATACTAAATGATTAACTCATCATGCTGAGAAGTTGACCCGTCATACCCGGCCGGTTCATCCAGTTCTCAGTCTAACCGGCTGAGTCACCGAGTTTTGATCAAGTCTTTTCAAAGACGATTCAAATGTGATGACCAAACCGGCCTCAAGGCCGGTTCCCAGTTTTTCGGTCGGACCGGTCTGGTCGGTCCAGGTTTGATAACCTTGATCATAAAAGGTACCCAACTATGTGACATTGAAATGCACAAATTTTTAAAATTTTCTTAAAGTAATGTTTTTGAGATAACATTATCCAATCCTATCATTCTACCATGTTATTTTAACAGCAATATCACATTAAACTTGCTTCACAAATGTCCTTTATATCAAATTAATTTAAAAGTAAAAAAAAAAACCAGTATGTTTATCGTATTGTATCATGAACACTAACAAAGACATACATGAAGGTCAATGGAACAACACTACAAGAAAATTGCTAAATTAACACAGAAAAATTGGCATGAAAAAAAATCGTACCAACTTTGTCATAACATTTGACACAAAACTAACAAATTGGTTGTTATTATTATTTTTTTAAAAGTGTGTAAGCCACTTCAATTAAATAAAACAAGCAAAAACAACAAACAACAACAAGGCACATCTGCCTACAACAAAACCAAAACACTTGACCACTAGATGTGATATAATAACAAAACCCAAAAGAATGACAAAAGAAGCAAAGCAACCAACGAGGAAGAGCGAACTTCCTTGAGACAATGACAAGGAAAGCGAAAACTAGCCCGTGAACTGGTCCTGCACCTCCTTGGCCCTGGTAACACCACCAATCTCCTCAAAACGCTAACCCAAGAACTCCAGTCTGCATCTAATTGTCGTGATAGAATCTTTAAACTTTGCTTTGGAATCCTTTGCAACTGAGGAAAACAAAGATAGTATTATGCGATGGATTTTCATGATAATAGCAAATGCAAGTAGAACAATATCATTAAAGATGTGATCATTTCGAGTAAGCCAAATATACCAAACAATAGCTTTCATAATCAAAGCCCCCTTTCCCTATTCCCCGGTCTTAGTAGAGAACTCCACTCTCCCCAAATGTGACACATAGATTGGGGCGCTTTCAAAATCTGAATAAATTGACAAAGTACTCCCAAACAAATTTAGCAAACAGACAATGATTGTAGAGATAGTTGATTGATTTGCTCCTTGAATGGCATATCACACAAGTTGTAGTTGAAAGCCTGTTACATTCTTGCTTCTCCAAATTTTCAAGGAAGAGAATTTTATTTTTCCACACCAGCCAATTGAAGATATTAATCTTCTGTGGACAATTGCCTCACCAGAACCACCTAGAAATCAGATAACATATGCCCCCATCATTCAAAAAATTATAAAAGGACTTTACCGTAAATAACCCATTTGCTGTGAGAGTCCACCACTTCTTATCCCTAGCAACCCCCAAATTGTGCAAGAGCCTCTCTCAAAAATGAAGAGTGTCAGAATTTTCATTGAATGGAGCTTCATCTAACAAAAAAGCCAGTTCCCGCACAGTGATATTCTGATGTTGATTCGCACTAAACGCATCCGGCCATAGAAACATAAGGACCCTTCCATTAATCCAACAGTCTTTCCAAAAGAATGTATCACTCCCCGAATTAACTCCTTGGGATCAACACCCCCTAAGCAGCAATAAACAATTGGACACCCCTTTCCAAAAGAAAGAAATCCTCCCTGTCTGCTTAGAAAATAAATTCCAATTAGACACTCTGTAGTTAAACTAAACAACAAACGCTCCGGACTAGCTGGGGTCAATTGTAAATTTCCACCACCACTTTCCCAATAACCCTTGATTGAAAGTATTTAGACCTAAAATACCCCAACCCCTTTGGTTATGAGAAAGACAAAGGTTGTTCTAGCAAACCAACCTACACCCCAATCGAAGGTCTGGACCAGACCAAAGGAAGTCCCTCCTAATTCTGTCAATTTTTTTTAATCACCTAACTTGGCAATCTAATTATAAACATCCAATAAGTTGGAATTTCTATTAAAACTAAACTAACCAAAGTGAGCTGACCTCCCTTAGACAGATGTTGCGCTTTCCAAGAAGAGAGCCTCCTTCTCACTTTAACAATGAGGTCCTTCCAGTCTTGCCTTGGAGGTGTTCTACCAGAAATCAGAATGCCAAGATACATCACCGGTAGGAGACCCACAGCGCAATTCAAGGTTGTAGCGGCTTCTTAACTCTGGAGCATTCTATCTGTACTAGAGAAAAAGGCAAGTGTTGGAGAAATTAATTGCCAGCCCAAACATCCCTTCAAACACATACAAGATCAACTTAATGATTCTAAGATCCTCCATCTCTAGTGGTTAAAATAAGCAGATCATCAGCGAAGTGAAGATAGCACTTGCTTCCAAACTCCCCAAAAGGTACGCCAACCAAAATTTTAGAGTGCAATGCATGTGTGAACATCTCACACAACAAATCCATCACCAGCACAAATAACAATGGCGATAAAAGGGTCGCCCTACCTTAGCCCCCTCTGATAACGAATATAGCCATTCGGCGATCCATTAAACAGAATGGGCGCCTTTGAGGAACACAAGATGGTCTTAATCTATCCCACCCACCTTGCCCCAAAACCCCTGCCCTTCCGGAGATCCAACAAAAAATTCCAATTGACCTTGTCAAAGGCCTTAGTAAAATCCACTTTCAGAATGTGTCCCAGGATTCAATGCCTATGGATACTAAAGATTAACTCTTCCATAGTGGCTATATTACCGAGGATACACTATTAAGAAAGCCTACTGGGCATTATCCATAAGAAGGCACATGACCTTACTCAATCTGTTCACTGGCAACTTGGAAATGATTTTCAAAGCAAAATTAATAAGACTAATAGGACGGTAATCCCCAAGGGTTTCTAGAGTCTCCACCTTAGGAATAAGAGTAATACTAGTCCAATTGATACTCTTTAAGTTTGCTTTCCCAAGAAAGAAATCCTCACAGAGTTTCCCTAGGTTATTCTTGATCGTATCCCAAAATTGTTTGAAGAATTGCATAGGAAAACCATCCGGACCTGGTGCTTCATCCTTTTCAAGCTCAAATACAACTCCCTTAATTTCCTCCACAGTGAAAGGACTAACCAGCTGAGATAGGTCAATTGGCACTTTATTTACCAAATGCTTCCGAAAGTCAATTCTAAAACGAAAGTCTCGCTTTTGTTCAAACTGTTGTTTGAATCAAGCCGTGAAGACTCTGCCAATTTCTTTGGAAACCGTGAAAGTGCCACCATCAAGCTTGATGCTGGGAATGACATTCTGATTTTTCTGACCATTGGCCACCCAATGGAAAAACTTAGTGTTTTCATCCTTTCTTTATCCACTGCAATCTTGATCTTTGTTTCTAGTGAATCTTTTCCTATTTAAGAATCTCCCCCAATCTTTCCTATAGTTCCAATTCTTGGCTAGCCTTAGCATGATTGAGCCTACACGTCTCCTTAGAGATGTCCAACTCTTCCAAATCATGCAACAAGGCCAACTTTCTAAGTTTTATGGATCCGAAACTACACATAGCCCAGTGCCTTAACTATTCCCTTACTTTTGATAATTTCTTGGAAACGATGAAAGCTTCGCAACCCACTGGTGTAATCTCCATCCACCACTTTATGCAGTAACTCCTGAAAGCCATCTACTGTAGCCTAGACCAATTCATATCTAAAAGGCCTCAGAATTTGAGGATAATCCTCAATTTAGAGCGAATCGGGTACATTCTTGAGGCTGATATTCCTACAGAACCTTCACCCGAGGCATGCAAGGAAGAAAAAGATATTTATCTAAAATGGCTCGATGATGACTTGCGAGTGAGGTGCTATATGTTAGCCTCTATGAGTAATGATCTGCAAAGCTCTCATGAGAAGATGAGTGATGCTAGATCGATACTATTGCACTTGCAGGAGCTCTATGGAGAGCATAGTCGGACTGCTCGGTATGAAATATCGAGAGAGATTTTTAGGGCAAAGATGAGTGAGGGTGGTGAAGTTGGAGAGCATGTCCTCAAGATGGTCTCTATGATTGAGAGGTTGGAAGCTCTTGACTTTTCCATGGACTAAAACCTTCAGGTTGATCTCATCTTGTTGTCTCTTCTTGATTCCTTCTCTCAGTTTATGGTTAATTTTAACATGAATGATATTGAATGCACACTGACTGGTCTTCTTAACAAGCTAGTCAGTACTCAATCTCAAATGAAGACTAAAGAGAAGGATGTTGTTGCTTTAACTATCTCTACTTCTAGGCCCTCAAAGCCCAAGAAGAAAAAGATGGCCAAGAAGCAGAATGCTTTTGTTCCTAAAGCTGTGGGAGTAGGTAAGAAGAAAGGTATGACTTATAAGGGTGAGAGCTCCAAGCAAGGGGCAAGTGTTTCCATTGTGGTGAGGCTGGTCATTGGAAGTGGGATTGCCCACAGCTTAGAATGCGATGTCCACGCAAAGCATCTCTCTAAGGTTATGAAGCACTAGACAATGGTTGTCTAAACATGTAATCCTATTTGACCCCAAAGGTTTCTAAAAATATACAAACCCTGATTTCTTAAGTGAAGTGTAACTGAATAGGTGCAGAGCTAATACAGATATCTACACAATCGCATTAATATTCTATGAAACCTTATTATGAACTAATGACAATCTTTTAAGTAGATAATCTTTCTCCAAAGAGACAAATTACCCATAATCCGAATACAAAGCAGAAATGAGATTTCTTCTAAAATCCACTTCATATGATTGGAAAGAGTATGGAAGGATTGTGAGAGAATAAGTCTCCTAGATACCCTAACCAGAGGTATACCCACTATCCTCTCGAATTGCGGTAACTCTATGCTAGGTGGGAATTTCTTCTCGTCACGTAGCAATACTAAGTATGTTTACTAGGGCTTTCACCTCGTTAATAATCAATCATTCAATCACACAATTAGACTCAAATAGATATATAGATATGATTGCAAATAAGAAATCAATTAAGTAGCAAAGATCCAATAACCAGTATCAAAAGTACAAACATTAGAGTTCAACTATGCCTAAACATCTACAAATTAGCCCTCCATTAATGAAGGGCAAGCATTCAAGATACAAATAATGGAGGAAAAGATGAAAGCAATGAAAGCCCCCTTCTCAATCATACCGATGAAGAATCACCGGGTGAAGCCCTAAGTAAGCTTCCATGCACGCCGCTAAGATGAGCTTGATGGCTACAATCTTCAAACCCCTTGAATATAGAGCCAAATCCCCTTGAAAATTTCTTTCTAGGTGCTAGAGATTTGCCCTTTATCTTCTTCAACATCGCCTCCAAGAATCACCTCCAAAGAATAGATCTGAATAGAATAGAAGATGCCCTAAAAATCCTTATAAATTCTATTTATATCCAATTGCTTATGGGCTGCTTACAAGCTTGACGGCTAGGTCGTAAGGGAGCTAAAGAGGATGGTTGCGAGCCTTACGAGATAACTTATAGCTATAAGCCCCGTCCATAAGGTCTTCTATTTGTGTTGCGGTCTAGCTTACGGCCGTTAACATTAGACCGTAAGCTTCACTGTTTTGCTCCTTACGATCATCCTTACCGGCATATGCTGTGATCGTAAGCTCCTCTGGATGGTCTTTTCTGGAGTAAGCCTTGCCTGTAAGGTCCTCTAACTTGGCTATGTATCCCCTTTACGGACATAAGCATGCCTGTAAGATCTTTTGGAATTGACTTACGGCAGTAAGGACGACCGTAAGCATGCCTGTAAGATCTTTTGGCTTTCTCATCTTTAAGCAATACCCTAAGCCTGTTAATACACAACACACTATATTTAGCATCGAATTCCACAATATGGTTCTAATACATACCAATTGAGTGTACAAATTGATATAAAATACATGAACATTATACACTCATCAATACTGTGCCAACTCCTTATAGGGTATGTTTGGTTGTTAGGAGTAGATTGGGAGTAGGGGGGAATTATGTACAAGAGTGTGTTTGGATATACATGAGTGTGAGTGGGAGAGTAGTGTGTGAAGGCTTGGCAATCTCCACCAAATGGTCGGACTGCCCCAATCATGAATATGGAAAAGACAAAAATGCCCTTGAGATCAATTTTTTTGTTATTATCAGTGTTTTCTTGAGGCTCTAGTTGGTCTTCATTGTTAGGACGAGATTCCACAATTCTCACCCACAGTGGTTGCTCCTTGCCGGTGAGCAGTAATAGCCGAAGAAGATCTCACCGTGGCCCCTACCGTTTCCTCGACCGCAAGCATTGGGTCTTTGTTTTGGTTTCATTCTTGTATGTTTCGGAGGCATTGTCCCCCTGTACATGTTGTTATTGAAATTTAGTAGTTGTTATTGAGTTTTGATTGTGTTTAATTGCTTGAAAGGAAACACTTTGCATGTATCTTGATGCTCTGCTGACTCCCTAATGCTATTTGTTTCAGTTTGTTTGATGATGATTTGCTTGGTATTGGTTTCATGGATGATTTAGATCTACTTTTTTTTTTTGCATTCTTTTTGTGCTTGAACAGTGGAATCAGCTCAGATGGGAAATAGTCATGCATCACAGATGAAGATGAATAAACATGTATATTATTGTTTTGAAGAGTGTTTTTTAATATAATGAATTTTGTATTGTCATGACTCTGCAATTGTCTTCCTTATTCTTTGTGGAAGCTATTTTCTTGTGTTAGTATTGTACTTACCAAGCATTATATAATTGTTTCCTTTAGTTTGCCATGATTTTGCTTGATATTGGTTTTAAGTAAATTGCCAATATTTATTTATCTTAGTCGTTGTTCCTTGTGGTTGCAGAATCATATCAAAGGAAAGTATTCTTCAAGTATGTTCAAAGGATAAGGTTACTAAGCTTTCCTAAAAAGGTATCTTGCACTGTCTTTTGTTTGGTTATTATGCTTTTGTATATCCTTATTGTGAAAAGATTGTGCTTGTGGTATGTAGCAGATTTAATTTTTTTTAAAAAATCAAATAATTTCAATGGCATTAGCCAAACATTGAAAACGCATGTTTTGTATTTCGAGAATTTGTTTTTGAAAACCCTATTTGAGGAAAAGACTTTTTTTATGCCATCTTTGGTATTATTGCATTTGTCTATTCAGTCTTATGTTTTTTATGTTGTAATCATTTTATATCATTGGAAAAGCTTACTTTGGTATCGTTCTTTACTTCTTCGATTATTTTGATATATTCTTTCAGATATGTGCTAAACCACTCACTGAGTAATTTAGGTTGCTCACCCTTTTTAGATTTTCGATTTTAGAGGCTGTGTGTTGTGGTGGAGTGCTGGGCATGGCTCGTATTGTTCATCTTTATTCATCTACAGTCTTGTGTATTTGTATCTTTGGGCATGTTAGCATTGTATAACTAGGTTGTCTGATGTCTTATTTACTTCTTGAATTCCTTTTACTCTGTTGTTGAGTGTGTAGCTTCCTCTATGTATAATTGTTCACTATATCATTTGATATTCCTATTTGTGAATTTTTGTTCAAGATTTTTAAAATCCCAGGTTTTTGTTAGCCTTGCAGTGACTCAAGGGTTTGAGTGCTGTGGGCTTCCCTCCTCAGGTTGTCACGGCGGCTGTCGCGTCCTGGGTTCTATGGGTTTGGGCGTGACAACTTTAGACTAGAAGAAGTAGGAACCCAAGACCAAATAATCTAAGAATTCATCCTATAGGATATAAAGATAATAATGATTAGTTGAATATTGATTTTATAATTGAGTTTCTTGATGGATTTAAATTACCAATTAGCGGAATAATAGATACTAGAGCTAGTATGAGTTATATTTCATCTGAGGTAGTTCCTAAAGAATATAAAGAAGAAGTATTACAAAATCCTTAGTGAAAGAAGCTTTTGGAAATGAAATAAAATTTTGGTTTATCCACTTTATTCAAAAAAAAAAAAAAAACTTTTGGAAATGAAATCTTACTAACAGAAAAATTAATAGACTCCATAATAGGAACTAATACCCAAAAATATACCTTACCATTAACATGGATAAAACCTTTTAGGGAAGATGTTGTTATTAAATTCATTTTAGGAATAAATTTTATTAACCACCGGTCAGAGGATTGATTGTTCAAGGTGATGTGGTTACTATTTTTAAAAAATATGACCTGATTCAGGCTTCTCTTCTAGTTAGAGAAATAGTTTGTGGGGAAAATGAAGAATATAATGAGCTACAAATTAGAACCTCTAAGAAAGAAATTTACAACCAATTATAGAAGATTTGAAATTAGATGCTACAATAAGAGAAAATCTTGTTAAAGATAGCCTAGGCCGTGTTACCCGAGGAAAGACGCCTGGTGTGCGATGAAACAGTTGTGGTAGCCAAAGAAGAGTGAACGAGAGGAAGGAATGCGGGGAGAGAACGTGAAGCGGAGGGTGAGCCAAGGGAGTGGAGTGGACATGGGTAGCGCCGAGGTCACCATTGATAGAAACCCAAACCCTAACCTTAGCGAAGAAGAAAGAGCTTGAGATATCGTTCGCGTTTGAAAAGATAAGCTGAGAGGGTTGTCATCAATGGAAGAGCTTCGAGATCATTCTATTTAGGAATAATCCTCTGAATAGTCCCTCTACTTTCTCAAAAGTGCCCTTTAGGTCTCTATACTTTAAAATGTAACCATTTAGTCCCACTATTTGATTAAATTGAGCCATGTTAGTCCTTATTGGGGTTAGAATTTTGGGTTTAGAAGGACTAACATGGCTCAATTTAAACAGTAGTGGGACTAAAAGGTTACATTTTAAAGTATAGGGACCTAAAAGGCATTTTTGAGAAAGTAGAGGAACTATTCAGAGAAATATTCCTTCTATTTATAGTTTTGAGAAAAAAAAAATGGACAGAGGATGATGATGATGATTGTGTGGGCAATTTAATGGAGTGATAAAATGCAGCGCAGAAAATGTGAATTATAATATTATAAAAAGATTATTTTTATATTTGATGACGAGCCATGGCTGATAAATAATTACATTATGTTTGATGTAGTGCCATGGATGAGAGGTTCATGCTAAAAAAAATTCAATCTTTCTATGTTTATACTTTTTAGGTTATCCTAAATTATTTTTTTAATTACAATTGTCATGGTATTATTAAATCACTATTTTTTACAGCATCATGATATTTGACATCATATTAGTAAATTATTATATTTTTATTTTTAGTTAAATATTTAGCATGATATTAATAAATTATTAAATTTGCATGTTTGGCAGCGGGTTTGGCACAGTATTAATAAATTATTATATTAGTATTTTTGTATTGCATTTGGAATTGTATGTATATATTATTATTAGGGGTGAGCAAAACTGGGTATCCGATTAGGAAACCAAATTGGATATTAAATATCTGCATCCAATTTAAGTTTTACCGGCTTATGAAATTTTTTTTATATAATAACATTACATAAAAAAAATAAATTTAACAAATTTATAATTTACAAAAAGATTAAAATCTTAAATTATTCTCTACATAACAAAAACAATAAATTTTTTTTATCAATCTTATGCGATACAAAAAAGAAATAAAATATTTTCAGAAGCATCAAACGTGTCATCAATAATGAGCATAGAGATAAAACGCAAGGCAATGAGGACTATAAAAGAGAAATTAAAAAGAAAAAAGAATATATTTTAAAGGGATTGTATATATATATATATATATATATATATATATATATATATATATAGGGATTTGGTTTTGTTTTTTTTACTTTTAGCCCTAATAAAATTTAATTTATTAATGTATACATATAACTCTTAAAGGATTAGATTATGAATGTAGAATATTTCACTTGTAGTCAATGTAAAATTTAAATTTATTAATATTTATATCTATAAATCAGATTGAATTACTAAAGTTATTATATTGCATGTTTGGCATAGGATTTGGCAATATTAATATATTATTATATTTGTATTTTTGGTACGGTATTTGGCATGATATTATTAATTTATGATATTTACATATTTGACATGATATTTGGCACAGTATTCATAAGTAATTATATTTGTATATTTGGCACTGTATTTGACATGAAAGAACTTGGCCTTGACGGCAAGGCGGTGGGTACGGGGCAGTGGATCCTTATCTAGAATATGCCTCTACATGGCTAGTGTTGGAGGGTCATTGCAGAGGTTCTGAAGCCGGTGGGAGAGTTGGTCATGTTTCGCAAGCAACCAATTCTTATAAGAAGTTCTTATTTGCTCTGGTCGCAATTAGGCCGGAGTATTCGCTGCCGATTAAACTAGACCTTAGCTTAAGGATAAGGAGGTATAAGGTCTTGCTCACTAAGGATCGGGAAGTCTTTCCCAAGTTCTGTTGAGAATTGGGACTTTATATGCTACCTAAGATTGGTGCCGATGGTGACGGAGATCATACGTTGGGTCATTGTTTCACGCATGAGATAACACGAGAGATGAAAAGGAAGCAAATGGTATCAGGTGCTCAAGGGCTATAGGCGGTGGAGATGGGAACTCGTCCTCGTGAATAAAGTTATCAAGTTTCGCCAGTGAGGAGTGCTAACGGGATTTGAGTGGAAATAGTGGCTATTCTCTGCTGGAGTGTGACTGAGGATAAAGGCAAGAGAAGTTCGCCATATGGGACACTGGTAGTGGCCGAGTCTCGGTCCCAAGGCCATGGTTGACCATTACTCCAACAAGGGCTAAGGTATCTCGCCGACAGTAGTTGAGCTCTGCACCCACAGTGGTGTAGACCCGCCGAGGATTCCCTCGAGTGACCTAGAGAGGAAAATCGTCGATTACTCAGTTTCTCAAGGATGGACCACTAGGGGCAAGATTGTTGCTAATTCTCAAGTAAGCAGCTCGAGGCGTCATGTTGTTGAATGCTGGAGGGCCCGATCTGAGAAGGTACAGAAGCTTGGGATAGGTGGCATCGTCCTTATGGCCGAGGTTAGCAAATCTGAGGATGAGGTGGTGCGTGGTGATTCAAGGTTAATTAAGGTTTTAATGGAGTTCGATGCTGAGGTGGTGGGGATTGATTCAGGGATGTTAGGGATGAGTGCTGAGTTTGAGGATCCTATAGCTTTAAGCATTGGACCAAAAAGTGGTGCAAATCAGACGCTCTGGAATAATGAGGAGGCAAATGAATTGTGGGTTTTTATGACCCCTTGGTGATGTGTGAGGTGGCCCAAATTCCATCCCATATGAAAGTAAAGCACGACCTAGGATGGATAATGAGATGGTGGAGGAACAAGTTGAGGCCTCGAATCCATTACTAATGGGGGTGATTCAGTTGGCCAGTTAGTTAGGTTATCAATTGGGCCTTTACGTGCTACTGTTGCAAAACTGGATTTTGGTAACACCGATGCTAGGCCTGCTAGGACCCTGCCGGTGGGTTTTGTTTGGAAGTTTATGTCAGGGATATGGGTTGTTTTTCCAAAAAGTGTGCAAGGGCCTCTTGGTAGTGAATGCGAGTCCAGGGTAAGAAGTGAGGAGGTGGGGGAGGAAAACCAGTTGGTAGAGAAAGACTCGCCTGATGATGATTTTGAGTCAGATGATTTTGTGATAGAGTTTGAATGGAATCTTAGGGAACTTATGCCAGGTCTATAGGAGGAAAGTTCTTCAGTGCACACAAAGCAGCCAAAGGGGACCCAAAGAAGTGAAAGGGAGAAAAAAAAACTGTCTTCCAAGTGGAACAAGGATGCTTGTTTCTTAGCAGAACCACCAAAATCAACCAAAAAAGAAATTAGAACGGGGAGGCACTAGGGAAGGTATGTCTTCCAAACCGCGGCTTATTTTTGATTAGTCGAATGCGCAAATTCTGAATTATTTCACTGGAAGTGGTATTTCTTTCTTTGAATCTGATTCTCATTTGAATAAATGAGTTTATCATATTTGCTTATTTAAGAAATCGAGAACCGCCTCTTCTATGGGGCAGGTGGAGACCTCCTTGGAGGTCTGCGAGAATTAACTATTATTAATGAATGTAGTCACATGAAATGTTAAGGGTCTAGGTAGACCGGCAAAGTGATTTTTGGTTAAGGATTTCCTCAATTTGCATTATGCTGATGTGCGTTGCCTTTAAGAATCCAAACTATAGGAGATATCTCCAACCGCTTGGCTAGAGATAGGTGGGCACCGGATTAATCAATGTACCTTCTTACCTGCGGGAGGTGTGGCTGTTGGATTATATCGCAAAAATCAAAGATATCATCAAAAACATGCGGAAGAAATAATAAACTTGCGATATAGTCTAATTGGTTTAATGAACACCATAATTTTAATTAAATAATTAATTACAAAGGCCTAGAATATTACCTCGTAATGTTTGAAAGCTTTTCTTTGATGTGTTGAATTTGTTTCTTGGACTGCCGTAGATCTTTCTAGCGTCAAATGAAGGTCCCACGCCTCTAGATCACACGCTAGGATTAGGAAACAATCTCTTCTTTTTCTCCAAAAGGCGGCTAGAGTTAGAGAGGAAGAGAGAACTTGGGGATTCTCTCAATAGAGAATTGATTGATTGATTCTAGGGTTAGAGAGGAGTCATATTTATAGAGACTTCATAAAACATGATAAACATTATTCAATTATGAGTCATATTCAAAATATGAACCTTCATAATATGATAAACATCATCATAGAAGTTCTATTAGAAATATGAGTCCTAATCTAACTAAAACCACTTTTGTCTTTTAGTCCTTATAATTTTGATTATCTATTCGACTCCATTGAATTTAAATCAAAATTTAAACTCAAGACAAAAATCCTAGACCAATTTACAATTTAACTTATCCCATGAAGTAAAATTGTAAATTAACAATTTTACCCCTACACTCAAAACAAGATTGATTCTTTATCCCTTTAAGCGTGACTCCCTAGGTTCGTTCTGATTGGCAATGGGAGGATACCAAAGAATGTGGGTGACACCTAGCCAGCCCCGTGGCCCCACGTCGTAACCCAACCGAACACGAATGAGTAGATCATTACGAACCTTTCCGGTTATGATTACCATATGTGTATAAACCTTTCGTTCTTGTATCCCAACCGAATGAGAGCCATGGTAATTGTCAAACTCACTGAACTTGATCATATGCAAATAGCTATAGTAGGGTGAGATTACCAAACTACCCTTCGTGTCCCACACGATTAGTCTGACTACCTTGGCCAAGGTCTTCTAATCTCATATACTTATAATCACATAGGATACTAACTCGTTTACTTCTAAGAGAACGAATTCCTTCTTGGTGATCACTCACAACTGCTACTTGCCTGACATAGTTGCACTTTGAGGTTGGTCCTACCAAAAGGTAAACTGAGCCTAACGACTCTAGTAACAGACTAGATGTCACAGGACATTGTGATCATGATACCTCAGGTCTAAGGTCCACTCATATGATCATAACCAACAATCTCAATTATTGCCTGTCAAAGAGTAAAACCCATGTGATTGGATTGTTGCGAGTCATGTTCGAATACACCAATCCCAGTGATGTATTTATGACATATGCTCCCACTATTCCATAGTTTTCAACTAGTACTCTTCGTCAAAGTATATGTCATACAAATCCTTATAAATCTTTAACGCCCAATTAAAGATTCTCCAATTTGCGAACTATTTAAGTGTATAAGTACCAAACCCTTCTAGTGCTCACCTCTTTATCCTACAAAGAGTAGAAGGTTTAACTTAATACACATGGACTGTGATATTCAAAACTAATTATAATACCATCATAAGATTTATATGAATATCAAAATAAATGCCTATAATAATAAGAATGTATAATATAAATGAAATGCCCTAATACAAGTATCCTCATTGGCATTCGAGGGCATAATCCCAACAATCTCCCACTTGCACTCAATGCTAACCACTATGGTATCTACACCCATCTTCTCAGGATGTCGATCTAACATGGCTTGTGATAGTGGCTTGGTGAGTGGGTCAGCTAAGTTATATGCTGAGGCTATTTTCTAGATGGCTATGTCGCCTCTTCCAACGATCTCTCGAGTGTTGTGGTACCGCTACTCAATATGTTTGGATTTACTATGAAACCTTGGTTCCTTCGCCTGTGCTATAGCTCTATTGTTGTCACAATAAAGTGATAACAATAACTTCACATTTGGAGCCACCAGATGTTCTATCAAGAACTTCTTAATCCAAACAACCTTCGATGCAACCACATATTCAGTCTCAATGGTGGAACTTATAGTAGTGCCTTACAACTATTTCATCTCACTGTTTCACCATTAAGAGTGAATATAACTAAACCCTTAAGTGGATTTCTATTTATCAACATCAGACTGAAAGTCCGAATCTGTGTAACCATCCACACTTAACTCTTCATTGCTATAGATTAGAAGCATATCTTTAGTCCTTAAATACTTCGGCATACACTTCATAGATATCCAAAACGCCTTCCCTGAGAAGCGTATGACCCTACAAACAAATAGGCAAATCTATGCATAGAACGAATCATGTCCAACAAGGTTCGATTCCTATGCTCAGTTGCCCCCATTTAGTTTGAGGAGTCGCTGGTGATGTTAGTTGTGAAACTATCCCGTGTTCCTAAGTGAAACTCAAAATTCATATACACACCACCACAATCCCATCGTAGTATCTTTATATAATGACCAACTTGATTTTCCACTAAATCCTTATACTCTCTGAACTTGTCAAAAGCATTTGACTTGTTCTTCATTAATTACACATAACCACACCTACGATGAATGTTGGTAAAAAGTTATGAAATAGGATAAATCTGTGTGAGCCATATCATTGACTAGCCCAAAAACATCGGTGTGCACTAAATCCAAAACTTGTGCTACCCTTTTAGGATATCCAATGAAAGGGGATTTGGTCATCTTGCCAAAGAGAAAAGACTCGCATGTTGGATATGGATCCAATCCCAATGGACCTATGAGGTCATCCTTATCCAATTTATGAATCCTTCGTTCTCCAGCATGACTTAATCTCAAATGCCATACAAGTTTTGGTTTATCTCATGCCTACCATGTCTTTTACTTATAGTATTCACAACACATATATTCTTTAACTCATTTGGTAATACTAAACAATCCTCTAAAACTAAGACATGTCTAGAATATAAATAAATAGAAGTAGATCCTATGTGAGTTGCTGTGACACTCTGTCCGCTTCCCACGTTGATCATAACCTCTCATTCACCCAGCTTTCTCCTTCTTTCCAGATCCTGATTCATAATACAAACATGAGCACTAGCTCCTGAATCAAGAATCCAAGAAGTAGAAAATACAGAAATTGAACAATTTGTTTTGAAAGCAAATCGTTCCATACCTGTAGCGCCATCACTCGATCGTTTAGGTTATTTTTCTGGTCTAGAGTTAGTACTAGTATTCACCTCCTTCCTTGTGGATAGACACTTTGCACTTACGCACAGTTTATTACGTGATTGGTACGTACACTTGTGTCCCTATCAAGTATGTCTAAGATATGCAAAAATCAAGAGAAGAACAGTGGGTTAGTTTTCCACCTCAGCTATAAGAAGAATGATCCACCATAAGGTAATGCAATACATCAAAATATGCCGACTTTCTTCAAACACAAGAAACCTTGAGATCCATTGTAATTAAAGGAGAATTTGTTCTTGGCGTTGCTATTATTGGAATGGCTTTCAAAGAAGACCCTCACCAGCACCAAGATTGTTCTTGTGAAAAGGAGTTTGTGGTCATAAGTGTATCCTTAGATCTATCCCTCTTAGAGGATCAGGCAATTGAAGGCAAACTCTTTATAGTAGAAAAATTGTTGGAATACGCCTTTCTTTCGAGGGTAACAATCACTAAAGAAAAGCAAACCAAGAATAATTCAGAAATTGTTTAAAAAGATGGAAGTTCGGGCTTTTATAAATTTAAGCATTGAATCCATCCCTCAGGGTTATGAGACAGGTTATCTTGATGAAGCTAGACATTACATTGAGATGTGTCTTATTTAGAGGAGTTATCCTTATCAGGTGTTGATTACTCCATAGTTGGTGCAAGACATTATAACAGAGTTCACCATGGAGAAAGATTCAATTTCAGAGCATTTGAAACTGTGGCGATCTTTCATGTTAGCAAAAAGGGAATCAAAGCTTATTGTAACCCTGCCATTGGTCGTGGAAGACAGAACTATGAAGGTTTTTTGTTCCTCGGGGTCTTACTCCTGTTAACCTACCTACCTTTCTGGGAAAGTAAGCATGCATGCACTTGACCTATACACATGAAAAATGAGTAGACCTTTGTTGTTCAAAGATACCTTCCGACATAATAATTTACTACTGTTAACACGTGAAAAAGAGGAACATGTGCATATTTTTTAAGCCATAATTCATAATTTAATCTATTTATTTGGCATCCATGTAAAAGGAAAAAAATCCATGTAAGTACATAATCACATGGAATCTAAATATAGACCATGTGACACAAGCTGGCACCATATCAAAATTAACACACGCCTACCTTGATGTTAGTGTTTTGTAATTATAGCCACTAATCACCCCCTAGGCCCCGTCGATTGGAATTAAAGTTTATTTTTATCATTTAACTGAAAATATATTTACATAAAAATTTATTTAAACCATTCATTTTAGAACCAACTTTCACATTGTAAATACAATAAGTATAATTACAAGGACATTAACTAGAGCTCCCTAAATACCTTGAACCATAATAAATAATCTGTCTAATTTTAAAATTCATAATATATATTAATAAAATATGGACAAGTTATAGATGTGCACATGTAGAGAGTTATTATCTTAATACACATATGCCTCTCTATAAACTGAGGCTCAAATATATCCCCTCAATAGGAGATAAGCACTTTATGTAGAAAATTTTGATAACAATAGGCTAATAAATTGTTAGCATAAAAATAATTTTTCTATAAACATTAAGTATTTTAATTTTTCAATTCAAAATAATTTATAAAACACCCACTCTTATAATTCACCCAAGAGAAATGTGAGCTTAAAAATGATATTTTAGAAAAACAATTTGACAAAGATATCCCAAGCATAACCTTAATAATCTATCTCCGTCAGATAAAATAAATAAATTTTTAATAATTAAAAAATTTAAAACTAATAAAAAAATTCTAATAAACGATTTCACACGAGTTTGCATTTTATTTTGCATATCCATAATTTTTTAAAAAAAAATGTAGACAAGCCAAGAGAAAGGTTAGAGTCTGTGATGGGACTTTATCGTTTAATTATACTAATATTGACTATATATATATATAGAGTAAAAATAAAAATAACAATAATTATAAATTTTTAATTGTTGACTATATATATAACTTCAACAATTAAAAATTTATTATCATTGTTATTTTTATTTTTACTTAAATGCAACTCGTGCATAGTAGAACTTGTCTCCAATCAATATCAACGCAACAACCATCTAACATACTCAAAACCAACCACCAGCGTTTGCCAAATAACACAACAACCAACCCACCAATGGCCACCCTTTAAGTCTCTTTCAAGGAGCATTCAATATCAACGCAACAACCATCTAACATACTCAAAACCAACCACCAGCGTTTGCCAAATAACACAACAACCAACCACCAATGGCCACCTTTTAAGTCTCTTTCAAGGAGCATTCCAAAATAAGAGGCAAAACACACACACACACAAGGAAAACCACAAAATACAATGCATCCCTGCTTCTAAAGTCTTGTTTTTGCAACCAACCACCACTCCCATCTCACTATATATCTCCTACAACTCATCCCTTCCAAAACCCTAATCCTCACAGCCATGTTACTCCCAACCCTTGTTCCATTACTTCTCCTTCTCCTTCTTTACAAGGCTTTCAGAAGAAAGCTCCCTCCAGGGCCAAAGCCATGGCCAGTGGTGGGCAATTTATATGATATTGAACCGGTCCGGTTCAGATGCTTCTGGGAATGGTCTAAAAAGTACGGTCCAATCATGTCGGTCTGGTTCGGTCCAACACTGAACGTGGTTGTGTCTAGCCCGGAGCTAGCAAAAGAAGTGCTGAAAGAACATGATCATAAGTTGGCCGACCGGTCCAGGACCCGGTCCTCAGCCCGGTTCAGCCGGAACGGGTCGGACCTTATCTGGGCCGATTATGGAGCTCATTACGTGAAGGTGAGAAAGGTTTGCACTTTGGAGCTTTTCTCTCCAAAGAGACTTCAAGCTTTTAGGCCTATCCGGGAACATGAGGTATCTGCCATGGTTCGCGCCATTTTCAGCCACGTCACTCAACAAGGTTCCCATTTTTTTTAGATATTTTTTTTAGTAATTTTTTATTATATTTTTAATTTTTAATTTTTGTTTTTTATTGTATTTGTTTGGTTCACAATGAATTAGCACGGAATTATATGGATCTATGCCTATATATGTTAAATATATAAAAAAATATATATAAAAATAATATTGTAGAAAAAGTTCATCATAGATTTGGAGAAACTTCACAACTTGCGTTGATATTTTGCTTCTTTTTTTTTAGTGATAATTTTTTTTTTTAAAAAAATGTTAATTAAGTCAAGTTTAATAATTAGATTTTTTTTTTCACAAGCTAATTGAGCTTTACTTAAGCTTTTTGTATTTTAACAACATCACAAAAAATAAAAATAAAAATAAAAAAGGTTTTCTATATAAAATATAATATATAATACTGTAGAAAATGTTCATAAAAAATTTGGAGAAACTTCACAATCTGTGTTGATATTTTACTTCTTTTTCTTTGAGTGATAAATTAATTAAGTGTTGAAGTGTTGACCTACTTTAATTAAATTATGCCATGGTTTGTCCTTTTTTTTTTAAATACTATTAATTAGATAAATAAATGCTGACAAATATTGGCGTAAAAGTAGAAATGTGGCACTTCACCTATTGTTATTGTTTAGTACAATCTAAATAAATAAATAAATGTTGAGGTAATTGTGAAAAATGACGCTTCACTTACTTTTGTCATCATAAACCACACTAACCAATGTTTGAACCATATTACCTCCTTTCGTGACTAAGATAGCTTGAGCTTATATCAATTATGTGACACTTCACTTGGTGTTTTTCAGTCTTTCATATGTCATCTTTACATTGAAAATACTTGCTGAAACAAATTATTAAGATACCAATTTTTGTATCCATTTTTTTTTTAAAATTGCTATCATGAAGGAATAAAGTAGTAATTTTTCTCTAGCCCCCAAAATACCAAAATTTTCTTCTTTTTTTTTCAGAAGTCTTAGAAAAATCGGGACATAGATCTTTTTCTTGATATATATATATATATATATATATATATATATATATATATATATATATATATATATATATTGACTAATAAAAAAGAAAAAAATAAAAAAAATGCTAATACAACACACATGGTGGTGATGGTGTAGAGAACAAAGGGAAAAGCTTTGTATTAAGGAGTCACTTATCAAGTGTGGCATTCAACAACATAACAAGGCTTGTGTTTGGGAAGAGGTTCATGAACTCAGAGGGAGTAATGGATGAGCAAGGACTGGAGTTCAAGGCCATTGTTTCTAATGGTTTGAAGTTTGGTGGTTCTCTTGGTATCCCTGAGCACATACCTTGGCTTAGATGGATGTTCCCTTTGGATGAAGAGGCTTATGCCAAGCATGCCAACCGCCGGGACCGTCTCAGCAAGGCCATTATGGATGAGCACACTCATGCTCGCAACATCTCCGGCGGCGCCAAGCAGCATTTCATTGATGCTTTGCTTACTCTTCAAGATCAGTATGAGCTCAGTGAGGACACCATCATTGGACTTCTTTGGGTATGGACCATGCTCATTCACTCTCTCTGGTTGTTTTCATGTTTTATTTTGTGGCATAGGTGTCAAATATACAATAAGTACTACCTACTCAATTGAAAGCAGAAATTTAGAAACAGACCGTTGCTTTTGAAACAAAACTCATAAGAGAGATGTTTCGAATAGGAGTTATTCCTATGATTTGATTTTAAAGGATTAAGTTTATATATTTCATGTAGATTTAACTGAAAAGTTTGTCATCAATAATAAATTGATTGACCTAGCTATCACAGTACTTAACCTAAAATGTTTTGATTTTTTGATTTGGCATTTAATCTTTAGTATAAGTAATTTTTATTCTCGCCACTTTTGTACTTAAGAGATGGCAAATATTTATGCAGGACATGATAACCGCTGGAATGGACACAACAGTGATAACAGTAGAGTGGGCAATGGCAGAGATAATTAAAAATCCAAGAGTCCAAGATAAAGCACAAGAAGAGCTTGATCGAGTGATTAGTTCAAACCGCACCATCACTGAAGCTGACTTCCTAAGCCTACCCTACTTAAATGCACTAGTAAAAGAAGCTCTTCGGCTCCACCCTCCAACACCATTGATGCTCCCTCACAAAGCCAGTGCCTCTGTGAAACTCGGTGGCTATGACGTGCCAAAAGGTTCTGTCGTGCATGTGAATGTGTGGGCTATTGGCCGAGACCCAAGCATGTGGAAGAATCCGTTGGAGTTTCGACCGGAAAGGTTCTTGGAGGAGGATATTGATATCAAAGGGCATGATTTTAGGGTGTTACCTTTTGGTGCCGGGAGAAGAGTTTGTCCGGGGGCACAACTGGGAATTTACTTAGTGATGGCTATGTTGGGGCATTTGTTGCATCATTTTAAATGGAGATTGCCGGAGGGAGTGGAGAATGAGAATGTGGATATGAGGGAAAACCCTGGGTTAGTCACATTCATGAGCACGCCATTGCGAGTTGTGGCCACACCGAGGTTACCGGAGGTTCTTTATAAGCTAGTTGAAGTGGAGATGTGAGCATGCATGAGTCTTATGTTGGAAAGAAAAAGAAAAATTTGGGTTTTGTTACCATCTTTGGATAGTTTGAATGGTTAATAATCACTTGTTTTAAAACCTATTTGATAATTAAAGTAAGTATAAAAATAGTTTTTTGTTGTAATTTTCATATTGTGTTGTTCCAGATTTTTTCTTTTTTGATAATAATCACTTGTTTGAAAACCTGTTTGATAATTTTCAGTTGTAGTATTTCTTTGACCTGATAATAGATAAAAACAATAATAATAAACCACAATATATAAAAAAAATTATTGATCAAATTCAAAGATACATAACAAAAGTGTTTATAAATTATCAATCACAAGAAAGATAACACGAAATAGCATAGGTTGCATTAAAAATGATAATCTATAAATAAAGTATTGTTCCTCAAAAAGAACAAAATGAAACATAGAAACCAAAAAGCATTTCTCAAGTATAAGTTACCCTAATGTAAATATGCTAACTAGCATGCGCTGAGACCATCCTAATAGCTCCCCTGTCCATTAACTCCTTGATTTCTCTTCAAACAAGAGAACCATTCATCTGAAAAAAAAAAAAATTAACAAAGCATTAAACTTACCATAAAAAAAAAAACCAAATCATATAATTGATGCAAAGATTAAGAATAATAAGGAGTAGAAGTAGATGAAAGTTTCAGGTGTACAAACTCCTTGTCATTGCAATCATATCAAACTGATTCACTTAGCAAACAATTACTTTTACATGTCTTGAAAGAAAAGGGAAAATGAGATCTTGAAAGAATTTCATCTGATTCCAGTCTACAACTCCATGCCTTGAAGTTCTTTGGTTCAAGAAACAGAAATATTTAAGACTTAAACAAACTCATGTGAGAAAAAAGATTAGTTTGAGATACTGCAACACCTTTGAACCTATTTCCAGCTAAAAAGGTCTCTTGTATGTTCTTACACTGACAACTAAATAGGTTTCTTGTTCTAAATTCTCGAGAAACAAAAATATCACCTCTATTCATCAGTTATGATAACTACTTACCTCGCTTTAGCTAGCCAGAACCGTTATTTATTAGCATAATCCCACAATAAGGTATGAAATAGGGCTATCACCAATTTATCATCCCCATAAAAGATCATCGAAGCTGATTTCTATGTTCCAAACAAGGCTATCACCAATTTTCTCATTCACTGCTTGTTTATCTTCTGATATGTCGTTGATGTATGGCTCAAACAAATCAGATAATCATTCACATCACATGGGATTCATAATCCATGAGAATGCATGGTGAGGCTGTGGCAGCCACGGCCCGATCCAAAACCACAAGGAAAATTGTCTTCGAACTCAAATATCAAGTACTTGTCCTTGCAAGCTATTTACAATTTGAAAACCAGAACATGAGATATCGGTTGATCGGAAATGGTAATGTTAATGTTTGATTGTTGTACTTACAGTCCACAAGATTAGCAAGATGCCTAATATTTCTTATTTGAGTCCCATTTAACTTTAGAACCTGAAAATTAATGTTTGATTGATTTGATACTTTCAATTTGAATGAAGTGAAAGATTTTGGTGGGAAAAAAGACAGGAGAGGAAAGTACCTGCTGATTGGCCATTTCTTCATATCCAATATTTGCATCATTTGCTAAGACCTGATGTATGAGAAATATCATATGGAAGTGTTTTTGAAAGAACTAGTCCAATCCAGTACCAAGAAATGGCACCTCTAGTCTATCAAGGGTTCAGAGAATGGAGTAAACACAAGACCAACGATAATCAAATATGACGGCTGCCCACCTTCAATATGAAATGGCACCTGCAAGAAAATTTGACAAATTGTAATTCATGTTAAAGGAGTGAATTCTGATTATTGTTGCCGATTCGAATAGAAATAAAGCTAATTCATAAGATATTAAAGTAGACAATGTACATTTGTTTGCCTAATCCATACAATAATAAGAAACTAGGAACAATATAATCGAAGAAGAGCAAGAAAAATATCAGTAAATATATATATAACAATAATATTATCAGCAAATGAAAATTTGATGCAAAATATAGAACTGACATAAATGCCAGAAACTTATGGATCTATTGAAAAAGTAAAAAAAAAAAAAAAAAACACCGAAAAATGGCATATCATCATACTATTTTGAAAAACAAAGAGAAATTAGCAAACCGAATAGCAAGGAAGCCCATCATCGCTCAGCCACACGAGAGAGCACAAGAGAAACAATTTAATCCAATTGATAGAATTATCAACAGCCTGATGACAATGATATAGAGCTAGAATTACAGTAAAAATCGCAAGAAATCATATTACCAGAGCTCGAATTGATAAAACAATCAATTGAACAAAGATCTAAATCTAAAATTACTGTAAAAAATTGCAAGAGATCATAAGAACAATTAGCAAAGCTCTAACTGATAATGATCTAAAGCGAGAGCTAGAGCAAAAATCGCAAGAAATGGCAAGAAACGTAGCAAAGATCTTCGCGAATTCACCTGAAACCCTAGAAAGAGAGAGACAGGAAGAGAGATGGAGAAATGGTGCAGGTGGATCGAGGAACAGAGAGATGAGTAACAATTTCAATCCAACTATTTATTATAAGTTGTTTCTTTGATAAACCATGTTTTCCTTATTTATTTATTTTCCGTCACTAAAGATTTAATTTTTTTTGAAAAGGTAGATAAACCACAATGTGTAGAAAAGAACGAACAACAACAACCCACTACAAAAGAGTGGAACACAACAATACAACAAAGAAACAACAACAAAACAAAAGTCCACTAGATGTGGAACAACACAACAAGCCAAAAAACAAAGAGAGAACAAATGCGGAACAACAAAGTTTTCTCACACCCAATCCTCCCTCACAACAAGCTACCCCATGGCCTGGTCCTACGCCTCCTCGGCCAACTTGTCTCCCCTGAGCTCCTCTAAGCGCTGCCCCAAGAACTCCAAACTTCGCTTGATAGTGGAAATGGAATCCTCAAACTTTGCCTTGGAACCGTCTTCAATCGCTGAAAGCCAATATAAAATCATGCCATTGCTTTTCACAATAATAACAAGAGCAGGACAAGTAATATCATCAAAGATAAGATCATTTCAAACAAGCCAAATGTTCCAAACAATAGCTTTCACAATCACATCCCAAAGTACCTAAAAGCTGGCCTCAACAAAAAGCGCCAAGATACCTAAATGTGAGACATAGACTGGGGAGGTTCACGCAGTTGAAAAATCCGAATAAAATATTCCCAAATATATTTGGCAAAAGGGCACTAAAGAAATAGGTGATCGACAGATTCAATCACCAAAGAACACAACACACAAGTTGTTATTAGAAGTCTGTTACATTGACACCCATTTTTTTTTTAATCTTACCATTTAGTTTTTATTTTTCCCATTTTCCCATTTTTTCTAGTTTTCATTAATCTCTATTGTAAAAATAATAGAGGTAAGTGTCTTTTGAGGAGCTAATAAATGAAGATACCTAAAACCATTGGTCTATTATGTGAGCATATCATTAAGTATAAATCATCTTTTCATCTTCTAATCTTGTCAGTTTACCATGTAATAAAAACTGAATTAGGGCTTTCATAGCTTGCTACAGATATTTCTAGCCTAACCTCGATAATCCTAATATATATATATATATATATATATATAGTGGAATAAAAATTAAATAATGTGGACATATGTTTATACTAACAGAAAAAACACATAAGTAAATGATTGATTTGTTGCCACAGTTAAAGTTTCATTGATATAAACAATATATACCTATGAAATTTAATCCTTACTATTGATAAAAATCAATATAAAGTAATATTTATACCAACGGTTAGTAAATATCTTATTTATTATGACAATTAAAAGTTTCATTGATAAAAAGTCCATAGCTACTGGATTTGACTGTCATTATAGCTAAGCATTGGTAAATAGTGATATTTATAGCAACAGAAAAACAAGGTTTAGTAAATGTTTTATCTAATGTGGCAATTATAAAGTTCCATTTGTATAAATTGTCTATAATTAAGGAAGTCGACCATGACAGTTAATAAGCGTCAGTGTATGGTAATATTTATACCAATGGATGAACAAGCGTTAGTAAATGTTTGATTTATTGTGATAGTTATAAACTTCCATTGGAATAAACTATCTTTAGTTATGAAATTTGATGGTCACTATAGATAAGCATCAATATATGGCAATATTCATACTGACAGAAGAGCAAACGTTAGAAAATATCCAATTTATTTTAATAGTTATAAACTTCCATTCGTATAAACGGTCTATAGCTATGGAATTTGACCACCACTATTGATAAGCATCACTATATGGCATTTTTTTTTTGTAGTGATTGTGTGGTCTATATCAAAGAATTACTCAGCTTTATAGATCCACTCTCCCACCATTAGTCCATCAAAACATGGAAACTCTAGTTTAGTACAATGGGTTGTACCACTAAATCCTAAACCAGAGCCTAAGATGCCATTAATTACTCCCTCCATTAGAGAAATGCTATCAAGTCTACACATCGGTCTCGTTAGCTTGCAATTCTATACGAGCTATTAACAACTTATCTCCTCTATAGGCTTGGTGTTTTGCTCCCTAATCTCCTCAATGGCTTTAGTATGCATTTGATCGGTTTCCTTGATAAGGTTTTCCCTCCATTGTTTTTGGCTATTATTCACCATTATCTTACTAAGATCGGAGCTTTAATACTAATATTATGGAGAAGAAGAACATAAGAACAAGGAAAGGAAAAGCAATTCAGAAAAGAGAAATGAACTTCATCACTTTGCTGAAAAAATAACTTCCATTGGACATTACAAAAGGACAAGGTCAACGACCTACATTAGAGTTTGGATGTGGGACCCAAACTTATGGTCCTACGGCTAGGATCCTTCCCTAGCATTCTTATTACAATATCAGAGAAACTAACTATGTTGAGTCATCCAAACTAACAATGCTGAGTCAACAAATTACATTTACTCATTTACCATCCAACTTAACTAACACTGTCTAATTCAACATTCCAAGACACTGCCTTTAAGCAGCTTGCACCATAGCCTTCTCCACACTAGCAACACCCACTCATTTTCTTCATAACAAATCCTAAGAATGAGATAATTTAGTGAGCGATGGAGGGCATTGTTAATATCTGTAATGTCACGCCGCCCTGTGGGCCCTAGAACGCGAAAACCGCCGCGGCGACCAGAGGAAGGATACCCCACCACTCTACCCTCGAATTGCCCAAGGGTAACAAAAATACATGGAATCAACAACTTCAAGCAACAAGTACAGAGTAGAGGAATTCAAAGATATATAGTGGAAGTAACAACAATGACAGTAATAATACTTAGACATAAGAGTTGAAGAAGTATTTAAACAAGTATCCATGCAGATAGAGTTTTCAACACACTAGTGGATCCATGGCTTTATACAACATGTTCATGTTCAAAGACAGACATACATGAAACAAGAAAAGAGTGAAGAGAAAAAACTAGAAAATGCCCAGCACACCGCTTCAGTGCCACGCTATTGTTTGCTAAAGCCTGCTAAGAAGAAAGAGGGTTGAGAATCTAGGTCACTCAGTGAATGGGTTAGCACAATTCTAAACGAATATACCAAAATAATCGGTATAAACTACCAAAACAAGATTTTACCAATTATATAAAATAATTAGAACATAATAACATATAACCGAATAAATAGGTGCAATAATACAAATATTGCATAAAGAAAGTCTTTTCCTCAACTAGGGTTTCAACAACAAATTCTCGAAATACAAAACACTTTTTTTAAACCAATAAACAAGTTGAACATCCTCAAATCAGTTCACTTTTTAAATAAGACACGAGAGATCACAATTCAAAGTTCAATTTGAATAAAACATAATCCTAGTACAAGTGCCAAGTTTGCATCGCTAGCAAACTCATAATGGTCTAGAAATCCCTTTAAACCTTTGCAGTGGTCACGGCTAGGTTCAGAGCCATCAAGGTATTCATGCCCTTGACATTGACGCATCGGTTTACCGTATGGTGTCTTCGTTTCCTCAATGTTAGGCCAATCAGGATCCTACACACCCTCCTGAATTAGTCAAACAAAGATCAACCGGTCTATTGTCCCATCTCAATAGGCTGGCCGTGGAGACCGCCAATTGCACTAGAACACCACCAAATACACCATGCAATCAAGCATAACTCAACAGAGAGTCCAAAGCCAATGCTATAATTAATAACTAGAATAAATAACATTTGCATGCATAGAAATGCTACTATAATATGGATATCAAATATTTCAATGAGCAAGTCAACTCATAATTCGTAACACAAATATCAACCTAAAAAATTTCCTTCACACATCAATATTTTTCAAGTATGAGGCATCAATAAAGAATTTTACTTTGAGACAATCAAAGCCTCAATTCAAGTATAAAAACAAAAGAAAACTTCTCTCAAGCAATATAATATATATAGGTATCATTCTAGTAGAATTATGCATAACAAACCCACTCACAACTTAGACGATTAAATTTCCTAGACATGCGAATCCTTTGCCGGCTCCTTGCCTTGAACTGAGACTTCACCGCCAAAGCACAACCATAAACATCAATAAGAATTAGACAAAATAAATCAAACAACGAAACACTAGGTTTCTCTAAAGAGCAACCCTAAACCACTCCTAGGTTTGGCTCAAAGCTAGCTATTAGAATTTATAATGAATTCCTAAGGTTTTGAGCTTTACTCTAAACCAAAGAAATTCAAGAAACAACTAAAGTTCATCGGTACTACAGTACTACTACAGTACCCCCTGGATCCTAACAAATGGTTTTTTCTTAACTTTACAGCATTAAACATGGAAATTTCTATACAAACATCAACCATAATGAACCACAAGATTAATAACTTCAATTTTAACCTATAATCTTCCACAAATCAAGCTTTATCTTTAGGTTTTCAAAGAATTCAAATACGATAAAATATGAACAAAATATGGAATAAATTTTGGATCAAAACTCTTAGGGTACTCACGAGTAAGAGAGAAAGAGGTTTCAAGTTTTAATTCACCAAAATTGGGTTGCCGGATATTTCCTAAGGGCAAGGTTGCTCGGCCAAAAGAGAAGAAAACAAATGAAGAATAAGAAAGAAAAAAGAAAGTAAAACAAACTCGGGTTGCTACAGTACCAAATAAAATCTATAGTGCTGGGCTGAAAGGCTACAGTAACAAGTTGGTTATAACAATTAAGGCCATGAGGAGGGTTAGGCTGCGTAGTTTATGCTTACGTTGTCGATTTCGAAGAAGATTCCTAACATTGTGGGAGAAAGCTCATCCTAAAAGAGCTTTTGAGAAGATTTTGGACTGATCTTGATTATTGCAAGGCAAACAAGGTTTGATAATATCCTATTTTTTTTTTCTCTTCTTATTACCCTAACTAGCATAGCTTCACATATTCTCCAGTATGAACTCTTAGTTTTTTTTTATAGGGAACTGTAGTCACTTATTGTACGCAAGTGTATGTGCCAATCAAGTGATATAGAGTGCTAAAAAGCAAGGTTATCGGTCCACAAGGAACTAGAGAATACTAGCACTAACTCTAAATCTAAAAATTAACCTAATCAAAATAGTGGAATGTAAATGCATAACAAAAATTGAGAATCAAAACATAAATAGAAAATATGGCTAAACAAGCATGCACAAAGGGTGTCCTGGTATAGACTTCCCCTAGGATTTGTTAGTTCCTGGACAATGGTTGGAAAAAGTCTTGCAATCTAGTTGAACTGAGAGAGTTCCTGAAACATACTACCCCCTTTCTTAAGGTAAGTAGGAACTGGTCCCATACATCGCTGGTATAGACTACCCTATGACTATAATAGACTCAATGAACTCTTTCTTGAGAAAGCACACATTCAAAAGATAGATAACTCTTCTCTCGAACCAATTGCCTCTAATCTCATACAGAGGAAAATCGGAATCTCTTCCTGAAGCTACTCCCTACGATTGCATTATGAGCATAATCATATGCTAAATCACTTAGAAGGATTACGTGAGGAGAAATCTCAACTCCAAAGTATGCTATTTCTAACCGGACTCGTGATCCTCTTCAATTGTGGCTTATCTATATTACGTGGATCTCTCGATTCATCACACAAGTATATCAATCATTGGATTCTCAGCTCTCACTACAATAGAATCCAAGGCAATAGAAACACACAATTGAATTAAAAAAACAATAAATTGCAATTATCAATTAACATGAATGTATTAAAAGTCCACAACCAATGTCTATAAAAATGTAAATTGTAGATTCTATCTATGCCCAAACACCAACAAGTTAGTTCTCCATTAAAGGAGAACACTCATATAATACAATCGAGATAAGAGAAATAAATGAAAACATGAAAACTCCTTTTCTCTCTTTGCCCCTTGTAATGGTGATGAACTTTCCTTCTATCTTTCACAAAGGCTGCTAAGGATACTCCACGACGGCTCCAATGGTGTTTGGGATGGTGGATAAACCTATCCTTCTCACGGGATTGCTGTAGATGACACTGATAAATTCTCCCTTCTTTCTCCCTTTGCTTAGTTGTCAAAAGATTGCCAAAAATCCTCAACAGAATCTTATATATCTAACTACTTACATGCTCCATACTAGTGTAAGAACAAGGCAGTAAGGAGGTAGAGATGATGAGTCACGTGTTATAAGCTTCTCCTGTAAGGTCTTATGTCTTGTGTTACGGTCCATCTTACGGCCGTAAGTGCTGGACTGTAAACTTGTCAAGATGATGCTTGTGACCTCCTTTACGGACATGTACAGCTCCATGTAAGCTCCTCTAGATGACCATTATGGTCTGACTTACGGGCATATGGCTTGCAAGTAAGTCCCTCTATTTGGTTATTATGCTCCTTGTTACGGGCATAAGCACGCCCACATAATTCTTTGAATGAGGCTTATGGTCGTAAGTCTGGCAGTAAAGTGACCCTATGGTGTTTTGTCTCGCCTGTTCTTTTGCTGTTGATGTCGAGAAAGCTCTATCTTCTTTATTCTACCTCAAAATTGCTTCTTATAGCTTTTTTCCCTCATTATGCACTGCCCGTTACCTAAAATCATAATTTACACCATGTTTAACATCATCTTGCAAATAAACACCCTGATACATGCCAATTAAGTGAATGAAATAATATAAAATTATGTGCAATTCTACACATATCATTGTCACATAAAAAACCATCTTTTATGTGCTGAGCAAGAATTTTGAAGAATTATAGCATGTTGGATACTTTCACTTTGTCTTGGCTTAACTTAAATATTACTGTTTGAAATGTTAGAATCATTTATGAGGAAGAACAAGTAAATTGTTTAAAGATTTCAGTAACCAATTTGCCTTTTCAAGTTGCATTTAATGTATATATTGGTGTCATGAATTTTTGAAGAATTATTTGTGCTAATGCCCTAATGAGTTCAGTATTTGTTTGAACTTGGAGGTTTTTTGAAGGAAAAAGCTCATGATTGCAAAGATGTTACATATAGATGGATGCTTGTGTAAATACGTACCTTCACATGGTTTTAAGCACCATATGGAAGCATACCATTTGCTACTTTAGTTATGATTCCATAACCCACAAGCCTTTTTTGCATTTCACATTTCATCCAAAGTCTAATATCACAACATTGTGCAACACAACCTGTATGAATATCAATATCTTATCTCATATAGGTGAAGTCCTTTTTTGCAGTTCAATGGTTAACTTGGCCGAATTGTTGCAAATTGTGTATCAAAGACAATTGTTGAGAAGGAGGCATGGGATCATATGTAAAGAAATATGGAATGGATGTTGTGGTAATCAACCCATTTGTTGAAGTTGTGAAGTTGTCTAGCACCAACTCGAATTTTTCTCACCGCTATAACTCGCCGCCATGCAGTTAAGATGCTTAATTAGAAACTAATGAGAAACAATGTGCATATGTGGACAAATGAAACTTAAGTTCAAGTGTTGAACTTTACATGTGGCACTCTCTAAGCATCCACAACTAATAGATGATTTGGTCTCTTTGAGCTTCAAATGAGAAAGAACTAGCCGCAATTGTTGACTCATTCTTACCACCATACTTGAAGCTTAGAGAAAACATTAGATTGTTGTAAGCCATCTCATTAACAACCATTACATGTCCATAAATACATGTGACCCATGTATAATGTAATCGATGAAGGAGTTAATGAAATATTAACCCTTTCTTTCTTTCTCCTCTCTTTATATTCTAAATTATTTGTCCCACTTATAAGCCTTCAGTGTTCTAACAACTGGTATTAGAACTCCAAGTTTAAGTGCAGGTGTAGGCTAAGCAAGAAGTCCTCATTCGTAATAGTTTGATAAAGCAGTCCCTGGTGATGGTTTCAAGCGTTAGTGCAAGTATGGCACAATCCATGGTACCTGCATTTTGAAGGAAAATTATGATATGTGGAAGATCAAGATGTGGATGCTATTGCTCTCACAAAGATTATGGGATATTGTTGACAAAGGTTACACCAAGCATGCCACAAGACATCAACTAGTGGTGGAGGAAACAAAGTAGCTGCCCGAGACAAGATTAGAGATGTCATAGCTCTATTTCTACTAGATCAGGCTATTATAAAGAACCTGTTTATTCAAATTATTGGTGCAATAAAGGCAAAGGAAGCATGAGAAATACTAAGAGAGCAATTCCAAGGATCTACAAAGGTAATTACAGTAAAACTTCAAACTTTAAGAAGACAATTTCAAAATTTGCAAACGAAAGATTTGAAAAAAGTGAAGGAGTATTTTTCCAAGAGTAATCAAGGTTATGAATGAATTGTGGACATACACTGAAGATCTCTCCAACAAAAAAGTAGTTGAAAATTATCTTAAGAAGACAACTATATTGTAATCCCCATTGAAGAATCAAAAGACTTGTTAACCTTTTCTATTCACAACTGATGAGTTCCTTGGAGTCACATGAAGAAAGGAGATTACAACATGGGAACAGCTCCATCGAAAGCACGTTTCAGTCAAGTTAACCTTCAGAGGTCAAAAGTCTCCTTCTAAGGGACTTATCAAAGAGCCAATCCAAGGCAAAATACACGTAAGCATTTGGCCGAAATGACAAAGAACTAGGTACGAGTAATTTAAATTTATTGTGTGATTAAACCATAGTACAACTAAATGTTGAAAGAAAATGTGGTGCAATAAGTCCAATAAGTGTAACAAACTAGGCCATATTGCAAAGAGGTACAGATTCCAAGGCAATAATCAAGCAAATTTCTTAGAAGAAAAGAATAATCTGAAAGGGCTAGATAATATCTTCTATATGTGCCACTCTACAAAAGAAGAGAAAGAAGATACATGGTACTTTGACATTGGGTGTACAAACCACATGGCAAATCACCATAAATTATTTCAAGACATCGGCTTCTCCTATGAAATAAAGGTATGCATGGAATATGGTTCTTTTGTTCAAGAAAAAGATAAGGGTAGTATTTCCATGCATACTAAATTTGGGCCAAAATTTATTTGTGATATATTATTGTTGTCTGATTTAAAGCAAAATCTATTAAATGTCAGGCAAGTAGTTCAAAATGGATAAGTTGTCCACTTAGAAGATGGAGGTTGCAAAATATTTGATAAAAGAAATAGAAATCAGATGCTTGGAGACATCAAGGAATTTTCCTCTATAACTTAAGTATGCCCCGCATTTCGTATTCCAAAGTGAAGAAGCTAATGATGTTGATTTATGGCACAAGAGGTTCGAACATATAAATATAGAACCTTGACGCTGCTAAAAGTTAAAGACATGGTTCCAGGGCTACTGTAAATTACCTTGAAGACCAACACCTATGGAGGATGCATCTCTGACAAACAACACCGAGTATTTTATCCTAAAACAATATCTTAGCTAGCATGCACACCTCTGGAGCTTATCCACATTGACATTTGTGTGATGATACAAACACCATCTAAAGGCTAAAACTAGTATTTTCTAATCTTTGTTAATGATTACAAAAGAATGACTTGGGTTTATTTCTTGAAGGAAAAATTAAGGGCTTTTGAGGTGTTTAGGAAATTCAATGCTATATTTGAAAATCAAAGTGACCTCAAAATAAAAGTGCTAAGAAGCAACATAGGTGATGAATTCACTTTGAAGAATTTTGACCAGTTCTATGAAGAACATAATATTCGAAGACAGATGATAGTAGCTTATTCTCCTCAATAAAATGGTGTGGCCAAAAGAAAGAACCGCACAATTATGAAGATGGCAAGAGCAATGCTCAAAGAAAAAGGTATACCTAATATTTTTTTAGCAGAAGTTATTAACAATGTAGTTTATATTCTTAATAGAAGTAGTATAAAAGTTGTTCCAAATTGGACGCCTATTGAGGTAGGGAGTGGTGTCAAGCCATACATTAGTCATATGAAGGTATTTGGTAACATGTGTTATGTGCAAGTACTATAAGAAAAGAGATCAAATCTTGATGAAAAAGGTGAGCACCGCATAGTTATGGGTTACGTAGATGGCACAAAAGGATACAGGCTATACAACTTAGAGAAGAAGTAGATAATCAGCAAAGATGTCATGTTTGATGAGAAGACTTCTAGGACTTGGGAAGAAAAGGTGTAGGAGAATTAGTCAACAACAACCACTGTCTTAGTTTGATAGCCTATAGTTCTAATAACTGAAGACCAAGGTGGAACACCAAGTGCAACTTCTTGTCCAAGTGCAAGTTTAAGTCCAAGTACAATGATTGAAGACTTAGCTACATCAAATTTTTAGCTCCAAGATGAGTAAGAAGACTAGCACTAATTTATAAATCTTGTAATTTATTGCTAGTTGAACCATAAAGTTTAAAGAAGCACACCAACAAATTCATTGGATAAAAGCTATGGAGAGTAAGATCTACATGATCTAGAAAAACAATACTTAGGAGTTGGTAGATCATCCAACTAAGAAGTTATTGGAGTAAAATGGGCCCATAGAATAAAGCTAAACCTAGATGGTAGAATCCAGACATACAAGGCAAGGTTCATGGCAAAAGGATTTAAGTAGAAGCCAAATATTTACTACTTCGAGACATTTGCTCTAGTTGCAAGGCTAGAGACAATCAAGACTATCATTACTCCAGCTACTCAAAAGTAATTGCAAATATATCATCTTGATGTCAAGTCAACATTCCTAAATGGTGATTTTGAATAAGAGATTTGTATAGAGTAACCATAGGGGTTTTTTGTTCAAGGAGGAGAGAATAAAGTATACAAGTTGAAGATGATGCTATACAGACTCAAACAAGTTTCAAGGGCATGGTACAGTCAAAATGACAAGTACTTCACATATCATGGCTTTGGGAAGAGCAAGAGCAAGACAACATTATACACCAAGAAAAAAGATGCTCTTATTTTAATTATCTCATTATATGTTGATGACCTGATTTATATAGGTAATAATGAGACAATGACCAAAGAATTCAAGAAAGACATGATGGAGACATATGAGATGAGTGATCTTGGCTTACTGTATTATTTTCACAATATAGAAGTATGCTAAAAGTAATACTCGCATCTTCATATCACATAAAAGGTATACATAAAGGATTTTAAAGAAATTCAAGATGGTAGTATCAACCTCCTTGATGCCAAATGAGAAGTTGAAGCTAGAAAATGAAATAAAAAGGTCAACTTAACAGCTTATTGAAGTCTAGTTGGGAGCCTACTCTATTTGATTACAAATGAGACCAACATCATATTTTTTGCTAGTCTACTATCAAGGTACATGAGCAATCCAAGTTATTTATGTCTAACTACGATAAGTGTATAATTGAACATTATTTTATACTATTTTATACAATTAATTGCCATGTATTAGAGTGTTTATTTGGAAGATGATGTTAAACATCGTGTAAAATGTGATTTCAAGTGACGAGCAGTGCATAATGAGAGGAGGGAGCCAAAATGAAGAAGATAGAGTTATCTTGACATCAACATTAAGGGAATAGGCCAGAGAGAACACCTTACAGTGACCTTACGACCAAACTTACAGTTATAAGCCTCATCTAAAGAGCCTTGTGGTCATGCTTACACTCATAAGAAGGAGCATACAGATCAAATAGAGGGATTTACATGTAGGACTTATTCTCATAAGCCTGACCGTAAGGGTCATCCATTGGAGCTTACTGGGAAGCAAATTACACCAATAAAGGAGATCACAAACATCATCAAAAAGAGTTTAAGGTCCAGCACTTACGACCATAAGCTGGGCCATAACATCAAGATAGAAGACCTTACAGGCAAAGCTTACAGCTATAAAATATCCGCAAGGCACACGATTCATCATCTCCAACTCCTTAGGCCTTTGCTAAGGGGTTTTGGGAAATCTTTTGATGTCCAAGCAAAGAGAGAAAGGAGGAGAGTTTCTTAGAGGCTTCTCTAGTAATCCAACAAGGAGGAGAAACTCATGCACCATCTAGGGCACCATTGGAGTCGTTGAGAAGCATCCTTGGAGGCGTTTGCATAATATAGGTGAGACGTTTATTGGCATCTCAAAGCGGCAAAGAGGGAAAGGGGGTTTTCATGTTTGCACTTATTTCTCTTGTAACTATTGGATTGTATCAGTGTTCTCCTCTAATGGAGAACTAACTTGTTGGTGTTTGGGCATAGATGAAACCTAGGGTTTACCTTTTATTGACATTGGTTGTAGATTTTGAATGCTTTTATGTTGATTGATTAACTGTAATATATTGTTGTTGAATTTATTTGTGTATTTCTATTGTCTTGAATTATACTACAGTGAAAGCTGTGAATTCATGGTTTATGGACTTGTGTGATAAATAAAAAATTCACCTACTATAGACATGCCGCAATTGAAGTAGATCATGAGTTTGCCTAGAAATAAGGCACTTTGGAGTAGAGATTTCTCCTCCCGTGATCCTTCTGAGTAAGTTAGCATAGGATTCCTTGCGTAAAGTAATAGTAGGGAGTAGTAAGATTTAGGAAAAGATTCCAATTTTACTTCGTATGGGAGTAGGGACAATTGCCTTGGGAAAAGAATTGTCTAAACCTTTGAATGTGTGCTTTCTCTAGAAACAGTTCACAGAGTGTATTGCGGTCATAGGATAGTCTGTATCAGTGTCGTATGGAACTACACTACACCAAAAAATGTCTTTTGAGGTGGTTTTTATGCCCTATAGAGGCGGTTTTAACTGCTTCTATAGTTATAGTGTTGGTTTGTAAACTCGTCTCTAAACTGCCTTGTATCAAGATGACTCTATACCATTAGGGAAAGTTTTATCTACGGAAGTAGTTTTAAATAACAAGCGTAGAGGCAGTTATAACCTCATCTATAGCTAATAATTTATTTCCTTCCTCAATAGTTTTAGAGGTGGTTATAACTGCCTCTATAGCTAATAGTTTCTTATCCCTCCTCAATAGTTTTAGAGGTGGTTATAATGACCTCTATAGCTAATAGTTTCTTATTCCTTATAGAAATGGTTATAACTACCTATATAGCTAATAATTTCTTATCACTCCTCATTAGTTTTAGAGGTGGTTATAAACCACCTCTATAGCTAATAATTTCTTATCCCTCCTCAATAGTTTTAGAGGTGGTTGTAACCCCCTCTAAAACTATTATTTTTCTAATACGTTCATATTTTTAGAGATGGTTATAACCACCTCTAAATTTGTTTATTAATTGAATTAAATTTTAATTTATTTTTATACTAATAATAAACAAATTTGTTTAACTTATAAATCAAAACATGAATCTTGCAATTTCAAAAGTATCCTAAAATCAATTTCATTAACTTTTATTGACAAGTAATGAGCTCAATTGCAATGTATTTTGATTAATAACAAAATGTAAAGAGTATTACACTATTTGTCTACTTTTATTACAAAATATTTTTTTGCTTAATTACACAAAGTAAAAAGCTTCGTGTATCTTCTTAATCTTCAGGCCTCTGGATCTTTAACCATGAATTCTCTTACATAAGTAAACAAAAATTATCAACTAAAGAGCTATAATTGTAATTAAAATCAAATAAAAAACTATTAAATGCTAAATGATAAAATGATCAGAATACTAAAAACCGAGCATAAAGTCAAAGCATTTGTAAACAGAGTTCTTTACAAATCATGGATTGCACCTAAATCAGACAATAACATGGCGCAACAACTCACCAAAATCTTATGTTTATCAGAATTAGAAAATACACAAGCATTCTAGGAATAGTCAACAAACACTAGCAACATAAAAAATTTTACTTTCTTTTGTCATAAAATTTGATACTAAGTAGCAAAATCCCATCACCAATGTATCACAACCTAATGAAAACGTAAAATAAGTTGACAAACTTCCTAATTTAACAAATAACCCAACAATTGAACAACATAACATCAATAGAGTCTATAGTTAAAAATCAAAGAATCAAAATAGTTAAATCAAGCCTATCAAAATCTCCTCTTCACCTCTCAATTCCTCAATTGTTGCAATATTTTACAAATAATGACATTTAAAAGCGCTATGCAATAATGATTACCTTCTAGATCTTTAAAAATTTTGAGTGCTTCCCCAATCAGGCCATAACTTACCAAAATCTCCCAATACTCTCTGACAATGGGGAAAGACATAGGACAAGTAAACAATAGAACTGAACAGCAAAGATCATTAGATGTGCAAGAAGAAAAGTAAATATTGCAACAAAAGAGATAACCAAGCATACTTTCTCAATGCAAGAATTGCTGGGACATAAACCCCATATGAAAATTGAATCATTTTAGCAACTGCAGGTGAATATTCTTTTACACCTTCTACCTAGATGAGTAACAAGCAATAATGACCAAAGTTTAGATAGTGTATGAAAACTTGAATGGTGGAACATGGCTACAGTAGTAAATAAATAAAGAATTATCAGGTTAGATACATCGGTATGTCTATTCACACATAATAGATCAATTAAATATGACCATATCACATTCCACTAGGATAAAGTTCATCAGCCTATTGTACAATGCATTCTCATCAACTTTGAATTTTAGACCAGTCATGCAAATTAAGTCACTATCACTTCATATTAGATAAAACATGATGAATCAAATACCATTCTACATTTACTTTCCTATTAAAAGTAGACTAAGATACCAAAGAACAGAGCATTATAAAGAAAGTTGTACAATATTAGGAGAAAAAAACCTACCACTTTATCCATCATCAACAAGGCATGCTATTTTATGCAACTACGGGCGGACTCCCAACCAATACGCAATAAATCACAAAAATTTCTGATCTTAAAAGAATCCTTGTCAATTATAAGCTACACTAGCATAATATAAGCAACTTAAATCCATTTCTAGAGTTTAGAGTAGAGAAAATAACTCTAATAGACATTTACAATCCTCCCACTTGCTCAGGAGTGCAAATAGAACCATGTGAGTAGAATTCAACAAATCCTTATAGCTGATCCATGTAGGTAAACTAGAAACATAACATCAGCGTGGCAACAAAGGTCAATTGCAAAAAATCTTCATAAGGACTATCTTTTGACATACGAAAGTATCAAAAAAATCTTATGGATGGCTTTGAAAGATTTCAATTTACATATATTTTTAGCCCTGATAGCTTCCTTTTAGCACCTTACCAAAACCTAGTCAAATAGACTGGACTAAACAACCTTGTACACTAGGTCAAACAACAATAACACACTATGTAAATTTATCCTCATGATTTTTACCAAGTATCAACCAAATATGGAGCTAGTTGTCACCAAATGGACATCATCAAAAAGATAATAGCTAACATTAATGCCATAGGAACCATTAGTGTTGCCTAGCATGGTAGAAAAAGTAAATATTAATTCATGGAAATAAAAAAATTCTATCAATTAAAAAGATTTCAAGGCCACCACACCTCATGTCTCAAAATCATAAAAGTTACATCATAACTCATGCAATAGCTATTCCAACGCCGTAAAGTCTTATTTAGAATCATTTTAAACAATCTCATTACACTTATCTTGCACAACTTACAAGTTTTGTTTGTTGAAGCATCACGTCAGAAGGGATACAGCTAATTTACCACGGAGTAGAACACATTAGGTATCATACATGTACTAGTCACTAAGGGAAATAAGGAGAGAATAAGTAATGTATTCTTCTAAATTAATTTAAGATAGTAATAAAGAGAATGACAATCTTGCAGAAAATGCTTCAAAAACTTCATTTAACTGACTAGTTACAGATTTAGGCAATTTCAAGAACTTGAAAACACGCTTTCTATTTTTAATGCAAAATGAGAATTACTACCATTATGAAGGAAAAAGTGAAAATACTAGACAAGAATAACAAGAACTTACAATGAAATAAGATTGTTGTTAAGCATCTATAGCTTCTATATATGGGGCCATTTCCCACCCTGTAACATAAATGAATCAGGAAAAGAAATGAAATAAAAAATAACAGAATTTTTTAATGTAAAAGTAAAATAAATTAGGTGCTCATAAGACTGAGAAAATGATGAGGAAGACATTGTAAAATAACCACAAATATAATAGCAAAACTGTTGCATACATATGTAATAAAGAGACTAACTCGATAATTCATCCTCACGACTTCTTCTCTTGAGATATATGCATTGTGCAAGCACCATAACTTGTTGGATTGCAATTAATGTGACATTTCTACTGACATTACTTACTTGACCATCATTATCATTTTCCACTAGCCTTGGCCTCCTCAATATATCAAAGCAATCAAGATGGCCATTAGTGTTTTGATCCCCATTGTTATCAGAAGCATGGTCATTGACTTGAGCCTGACCCAAATTTATTGAACATCTATTGCCTTGATTTTGATGATCAATTTTTGAGATAAATATCATTTGAGCCTTTGCATCAACCTATCCCAAATAAAAAAAAAAATCCAATCGATAAGTACTTGGAGAAAAGAAAATATCAACAGCCATTAAATACAATAAAACCTGGTGGGCAGTACGAAGCTAAGACCACCAGTAAGAAAAAAGATACAGTCCACATGCTTTTTCAGCAGAGTTAAGATAGGACCTACAAAAGGAGGTCATCTCATAAAAAAATACGGTTTATACAGACAACATCTTGAAAAGCCCAACATGAAAAGATACTTGGCAATCTAATTCATACTTTAATAAGAGAACATTTGATATACATTAGGTCTGCTAGGCCATACAAGGAAAAAAAAAATTAGTACTTTTGAAATTAAAGCTAACTAATTAAGCTCCACACTAGACCAAAGGTAGTTGTTAAGATATCATGCCACATGCCACATGTCACATTCATTTTTAAAGATTAAGTAGCTTTTGAACTTGATATCAGCCAAGGAAATATATATATAACCAAAGAGAAAACTTGAATATAATAGTCAATTTAACACAATGTGCAAAAATAAAATACACAATGCATTAAAGAACCAACCTTGAATTGTCAACTCGACCATACTTGTATTCAAGAATCATTGCTTTTAAATAAGACATTGATGTAATCATCGAAGGTTCTTCATTGCATGACATAGAACCCCAATAATCCATAATATTCTCTGACTTGCCAAAATGAAGCAAGGTTTCATTCCTGAATATTTTTAGCAAGCCTTACAATGAAGAAGATAGCTCATCTAATATTCTTTGTTGTAGAAGAGTGAGTCGGCAAAGCTGCCATGAGGTAGTTCTACAACCAATTATACCATTATCCATCATCGCCTTTGACGAGTCCCATAACTTGCTTAGTAATACTTTTTTATAAACAATATATTGCAAATAAGCAACCCTATTAGAACCTCATGGAGCACTAAAAACATAATGCAGCAGTAATAAATACCATACAAAAATAGAAAACATCCTAGAAGAAAGAACATAAATATATGTCTCATCAAATCTATGAACATTTATTTTTACAGAAAATTGTCATGACCCTACAAGAGTAAATGTAGACTAGATAATAATCACGAATATTCCTCGTACATATTGGTAGTTCCATTCCCCTAAAAAGGATCATGATAAATTTAAGTACCATAGATACTCCTTGTGCTTCAACCTTGTGATATATATACTTCAAGCTAAATACTAGAACCATAACTAATATCTATAACTTTTACTTTACTACTAAGGGAGAAGACACTTTAGAGTATTTCAATTTCCTTTACTTTTAAAAAGAAATTTCAAACCTTGTTTATTTAGGTTGATTATTCCAGAATGCCGTTTCACTCAAAATGGGACTTTAACCTTTAGCCTTTTATATATAGCATAAACTCTCACATTAAGCAAAAAGTACTACTTTGATTTGTATCTTTTCATATAGTTCCATCACTGGGTCTCCTCTAAAATCCCAATGTGCTTTCTTGAGTTCCAAATCTAGTCATAACTTTTTCAAAATTAGAAAAAAATTTACAAAGATAGAGTATGTATTTTGTGTATTCAAAGGAAGATAAATAAATAAATACATAAACATTCAAAAATTAATTACAAACAGAACTTGGCAAGAGAGAACAATTACTAATAATTTTGAATGTGCTTCAGTTTGATTATTTTCATTATTCACATTGCCCAAATTTACAATCTATCATCCTATACCATCTTCCTAAAGTCTATACCTTTACAAACACCAAGAAACCTTCTTTCAACAGTGAAACATTATAGAGAAATCATGAAAAGGAAACTATTGATTTTTTTTAAGGGCCCAGCAATAATGAATATATTTTTAGAGTTTTTATGTTTATGTACGTGTCTAAAAACTAGAACCTCTAGACAAATAATAATTTTTTTTATGCTTATGTGTATTGATCCTTCATAAGTGTCTAACAACTAGAACAAGAGTAAAGTATGAGATCCCAAAGAAATTCTAGATTATAGACCAAAATTTCCTACATAAACTTATGCTCTTCCTGCTCAACGATAAGTATGGAAGTGATATCTAAAATATTAATTAAATATTTTATTTGAAATTCAAACATGGTAAAGTGAATGAGCAAAGCCTAAGCTAGCTTTGACATTCAAAAGTCTTAAAATCTAAAGCTTATGTAATGATATCATAAAGCTTGGGATGCCAATCACCACAACTATGCACAATAATTTAGCAGCAGTACAATTATTGTGTTTCTTCCATTGAGCAGGAAACTACACACTAGTAACTTTTACCATGCTACACAGGCTTATCTAATACATATATAGCCTAAATTTCAACACACCATAAGGCTATGCTTGGATAATTAAGAAACCTATAGAAATAACTCCTTTTAAATATAGCTATATTCTGAAATGAAAGATCTGGTTTTAGACTTTTAGTACAAGATAATATCATCTTTAATGCATGTACTACACTAGTTGGACTTCCTTGATGATGCATTTGATCAAAATTCTTACTCCAATGATTATCAAAATCAATGCTATAGTTCATGTATCCCATTTAAAAAAAAATTCTCTGACAAAGCCATAGGCCCATAATGCCAGCTACCCTTTATCTTTTGTTTTGTTTTTTTTTTGTAAGCATGGCCTAATCAAGTCATTAGTTCAATAATAGGATGGTCCAAAATGAATAAAAACAAATGAATAGGAGACCACACAGATCACTCATTAACAATGGAAACACCAGTCCATTGAACACCAGTGACAAGAAGCCAAGAACACATAAATCGTTCATAAAACCTAAACAAAGATACTTGCATCAATCATCAAATAATCAAATCACAGTCCAAGGACTCAAAGTCAAATGATCATTCCTTAAACCCTCATATAACAATCAACAATACATAATTCCATCAAAACAAACTCAAGAATAACCAAAATCAAAGTCGAAAGGATCATGAACAGTAATTAGAGTAGCATTCACATTAGACACAAGACAAATGACTCAAATCTCCAAATCAGAACACAAATAATAATACAAAGGGTCAAAACACCAACAAAATTGAACAAGGGTTCTTCCAGAGGACAGTGGAGCTAACCCATGGATCTCTTCGCCAAAACCCAAGGTACGAACAAGAAATCGGTTACCGAAGAGCGTGAGAGTAGGGATAGTGAGCTGGGACAATGAGCGATAGAGGAGAAACCCTAATCAAGCAATGGGGGAGCCTGGTTTGTCACACTCAGAGTAATAGTGAGATGGGATAGAGATGGCAAAATGGGGAATGGAGATGAATTGAAGCAACCTTTATCCGAGAGTGCGTGAGGGCGACAAAGGGAAAGAGTGCTTGAGTGAGTGCTAGAGAGAGAGAGAGAGTGTGTGTGTGTATGTGTGCGTGTGAGTGAGTGCCGGAGAGAGAAAGAGAAAGTGTGTGTGAGTGATTTATTTTTTTAATTTAAAAGTAAAGGGGTTTCATTAAACCGGCTGCATAAGTTAGTATAAAAAAAGATTTACATATTTATCGAAGAGGTGTTTTAAAAACCCCTCTAAATATGTGCTTCTAAAATTTAAAAATGGTGTAGTGCTAGTTACTATTTACCTTGACAAAAGGGGTAGTTTGTATTAGGAACTCTTTCTTGGTTTAACTAGATTGCAAGACTTTGTGCAACCATTGTCCAGGACCTAAAAAACACTATGGGAAGTCTATTCCCGGACACCTTTCCTTTATGCTTGTTTTGCAGTATTTTCTATTTGCATTACTAATTCTTAGCTTTTATGTTACTTTTATACTTTATTTCCTTGATCATGTTCATTGTCAGATTTAAAATTAATACTAGTATTATCTAGTTTCTTGCAGATTGCCAACCCTGCTTCATAGCACTTTGTCTTACTTGACTGACACGTACACTTGAGTACAATAGGTGACTTTAGTCCCTATCAAACTGTCACAAAGCTAGTATTATAATATGTTAAAGGTACAATGGACTACGGCATAAAGCCAGTAGAAAAATCAAAGTTGGTGGGTTTCATAGATAGTGAATGGGCTAGATGTAAAGAAGATAAGAAGAGTACATTAGGGTATGCTTTTTCACTTGGATTAGGTCTTTGCTCATTGTTAATAGAGACAAATCGTAGTCACCTAAAAAACACAAGTGTGCATGTCAATCGAGTAATAAAGTGTTCTAAGAAGTAGAGTATTGGTCAACAGGGCAACTAAAGACTATTGGTATTGATTCTATTATGAGAATTAACCTAATCTAAATAATGAGATATGAAAGAAAACTTAAAACAAGATTCAAAAGTGTAAAAGAAAGTATAGCTAAATAAGCATAAAGGGAGGGTGCCCAAGCATAGATTTCATCTAGGGTTTCTTAGGTCTTGGACAATGGTTATATAAGTTCTTGTAATCTAATTGAAACAAAAGAGTTTCTAAAATATGCTACCCCTTTCTCAAAGTAAGTAGTAACTCGTCCCATATGATACTGATATAGACAACCCTATGACTATAGTATACTTTATGAACTCTAAATCAGAATAAAGAAGCATTCAAAATGTAGACAATACTTCTCTCGAAGCAATTGGCCCTAATCCCATACAAAGTAGAATCGATCTCTCTTTGATACTACTCCATATGGTTGCAATATGAATGGAATTACTCATAAATTCATTCAAAAGGATTATGGGAGGAGAGCCCTCAACTCCAAATTACCCTACCTCTAGGTGAACTCATAACCTCTTTTCATCGTGGCCTATGCTATGTGGGTCTCTCGACTCATCACACAACCACATCCAACATGAATATAGGGCTCCCGCCACAATAGAATCCAAGACAATAGATACATGCAATTGAATTAAACAATGAAAAATGCAATTAATAATCAAAGTAAAAGCATTGAAGATCCATAATGAAAGTCAATCAAATTATAAACCCTAGAGTTCATCTATGCCCAAACACCAACAAATTAGTTCTCCCTAAGCTTGCCAGTTAAAAAATACTTCAAAACCCCTCATCAAAATCTTTTATACCTAACCAATTAAGAGCTCCTTACTGGTGTAAGAATGAGGCTGTGAGGAGCTGGAGATGATAGGTCACATCTGTTACAAGCATGCATCTTGCTGGCGTAAGCCCAACCTGTAAGGTTGTCTTTCTTGATGTTATGCTCCAGCTTACAACTGTAAACACTGGACTGTAATCTTCTCTAGATAGTACTTGCGACTCCCTTTGCGGACGTATGCTATTCCCTGTAAGCTCCTTTAAACATCCCTTACGGTCCAACTTACGGCAAATGTCCTACCCGTAAGTCCCTCTATTTGATCATTATCTTCCTCCTTACAGGCATTAGCATGCTAGCAAGGTTCTCAGGATGAGACTTACCGTCGTATGTCGATTGTAAGATGACCGTAAGGTGTTATGTCTGTCCTTTTCTTCAACTATTGGTGTTGAGATATCTCTATCTTCTCCATTTTACAGGCGACACTCTCTAAGCATCCAAAACTGGCAGATGGTTTGGTCTCTTTGACTTTCAAATGAGAAAGAACTAGACGCAATTATTTACTCATCCTTACCAGAATACAAAAACCGGCATACTTGAAGCTTAGAGAAAACTTAGTTTGTTGTAAACCACCTCATTAACCACCATTACATGGCTATAAATACATGTGACCCTAATTTAATGTAATCAATGAAGGAGTTAATGAAATATTAAGCCTTTCTTTCTTTCTCCTCTCTTCATATTCTAAATTATCTGTCCCACTTATAAGCCTTCAGTGTTCTAACACCATTTATTTGTCTTGACCTCCTTTTGCAACATAGTATTAGTGCAAGCTCTGTTGCTCTCCAATGACTCATACAAGGTTGCTCAAAATTAAAGGATACATGTGTGAGATCTTATTGATGGCCAGTTTATGATTTTGGAGAAACCAATTGCTTCGAGAAGACACCTGCGCACCAATGGTATATACCAATTTAAGGACTTTGCTAAAACAATCATGAGGGTTTGACATAGATACAATTTGACAAGGTAAAGAATGCTAATAAACTTTATCTTTGCAAAGACAACAACTAATTATTCATCTTAGCCTGTCACCAATATTGCATATACGAACCCATGATGGTGTGTGTGTTTAATAAGCAGAAGAACTTGCAACTCAGTTCACTGACATTGTTACATCACTAAATTGAAGTGCAAATTCTTTTTACCATTCAAATTGTTCATCAAATATTTTGTATTAACTAGTATTTTTCTCTTGTAAACTGCTGAGTAGAAGAAGATGAACTATTGAGAAGAAGAAGAAGAAGAAGCATTTTTTCACAATACAATACTTATGTTCATATTTTTTTTTTATTTTTTTTAAAACACTCACTACAACATAAAAGAGAGAAAACTCTCTTTGACTCAGTTGAACTTTTACACAATAACAAGCACACAGAAAACTAGGGTAACATAACAACAAGGCATAATATTCTCCTTTTTAAATGCAAACAACAACTAGATAACTCATTGGTGCTAAGCAAATTTCTTCATTCATTGGTGTATGCATAAAGGCTTTGTCTCCCACTGAGCTTCCTAATTTATCAACTAAGTAGCTTCTCTCCTTTCTACCTTGGCAGACACATTGGCCCAATCAGTCAGCATTCAATAGATTCAACACCTCTCCTTGATTGGTCAATGCAAACACACAACATGGTTCTGAACTTATTCTGCTTTGTAACAGAGGGTTTTTTGTAAGAATATCAATAGCTTCTTCATCACTTTTGCAGTATTAAAGAGTAATTACTTCATTAGAAATTAAAGTCTACCATTCCTAAGCGTGAAAGCTACTTTATGGGGCCACGTGAGAAAAAGCTACCTTAGGATCGAGTTGTGTGAAGTTACCCCCTTGAAGAGAAGAAGAAGTTTTGTGAGTTTTTACTAATAAAGTCTTGTAGATCAAAAGAAGCAAAGTAGAGAGTTGTAACACACAAAATAAATAACCTTGAATAGAGTTTGAACTATTTTTGGAACTTGAAATTTTTAGCATTCTTTGTTTTGTTTTCACCCAATTACTTTTGATACTCTCTATTTTTTATTACCCAAGGTCATGCACTTTTTCTTCTTGGTTTGTAATGTTTTATTTTTGTCTTAGGACAAGTAAAAGCATAAGTGTGGAGGAATTTGATGAGTGTACAATTATACAACATTTAATATCATTTTTTACACTCATTAGGTGTGTATTAGAGTAATAATATGGAATTCAGTGTTACATATAGTGTATTTTGTATTCTTAAGCTTCAAGTAGTACTTAAGGATGAGAGAGAGAGAGAGAGAGAGAAGAAGAAGAAGCAATCTAGAGCCAAAACGATGATGATGGAGCTCTCTCAGCATCAATCAGTGAAGAACATGTAAGGTAAACTCACTTATGGTCACCTTACGCCTGTGTTTATACTAGTAAGCCTGTAAGCCTGTTCTATAGAACCTTACGGGCATGCTTATGCCCATAAGGAGAAGCATAAGAACAATTAGGGGACCTTATGGGCAGAACTACTCGTAAGTCTGATTGTAAGGACTATTCTAGAGAAGCTTACTAGCACAACATGCGACCGTAAGGTTGGTCGCTAGGGCTATCCAGAGAGGCTTATGGTCCAATGCTTATGGACCATAACACCAAATAGAAGACCTTACGGCCGTATTCTTATGCCTGTAAGCATCCCGTAAGTGGCTAGGTATAAATATTTCTAACAAGGGTTTTGAGGGAATATTTTGTTATATTCAACGGTGAGGCATGGGAAAAGAAAGGGTCGGATCTCCCAGACTTTGGAGGTGAATCAAGAGGGAGAATCAACCCACATAGCTTGGAATAGAGGGTTTGGAGCCATCAAGTATTGTCTTTGCAACCTTTGTGGAAGATCCTTGGGCGTTTTATAACAATCATCTCTCAACGCAATTGAGAAAGGGGGTTTCATGTTTTTTTTTTGCTTATGTTGCATCTTGTTATTTGGATGCTTTCTCTCCTTTAATGGAGAGCTAATTTTGTAGATGCTTGGGTGTAGATAAATTCTAGGGTTTATTCTATTGTGACATTGGTTGTAGATCTTTATGCTTTAATTATTTTTTAATTGCAATCATATTATTTGAATCCAATTTGGTGTTTTCAATGTTTTGAATGTTATTGAGGTGAATGCCCTAGTTTTCTTGTATGATATACTTTGTGACTTGTAGAAATAGCTATTTAGCATTGACAAACTGCTATTGGAGGGGATTATGAGTAACTGATAAGTGCTTGTATTTAAGTAATATGAAGTGTTATTTTCTTACATTGAGCATTACTTTTCTCAGATTTTATCATTGATTAGTGTGCATTTGTGTTCTTTTGTACATGTAGGGTTGTGGAGAAGATTTAGAGAAGAAAGAGCAAAATTAGGTCATGTTCGCCATTGTTGAGGAGTTCTTGGACCAAGCAAGGAACTAGGCACGGGTTCTAAACTTGTGATTATGTGCCAACCTCCATTAGAGGGGCACAAAGGTAGTCACACTCATAACAGTCTAGCCTGTGTAGCATTGAAGAACTTCTTCAATAAGGAGAAACGAAGCAAACGATATGATCTACCATTGGTTGTGTGTCCAATTCAACTGCCTCGATGAAGAACATGAAATCGGGAACATTTTATGTGTGAGTACTGTAGCAAATTAATGTAGCAGTTTACTGTTCACTACTCGCCAGAATTCAATTCTAGAGAATCCACATGGGCGTGTGGAAATTCCACACAGCCATGTGGATGCCCGATTTCAACCTATTTAAAGCTGGGATTCAGATTTCATTGAAGACTTTTCGACCCATCTTTTCCCCAATTTCTTGAGGGTTCGCGGCTAGGGTTTGGCGAGGATTTTGTGGAAGATTAGAGCTAGTCTACGACATCAACATCGACATCCTTTGGAAGATAGCTATTGGGGGAGCTTTCATCGGCACTGATCTGGTGAGGTGTGCCCTAGGCTTGACGAGGGGCTTAGTGGAGATGACGCAGTGGCCTCACAAGACCATCGCCCTGCATAACAAGGGGGTTTTATCTATGTTTGCTATGCTTTGTAATTCATATACATTTAATGATTTTGTATAGCTCCATGGAGAGCTAAACCCCTCGCGGGTATTCGGACTTGTAAACCCTAGGATGACATTGTTTCTATGACTTTTGTTATGCTTTCTTAATTGATAATTTTAATTGAGTTCCAATATTTCATGTTAATTGTAATTGATTTTCCCTTAGCAGTGACACAAGGGTTGAGAATCATTTAGGTTATCCTTTGAAGGTGTGATAACTTCTATAGGATTAGACTACTTGAGATTGGAGAAGGTTGAGAGGGTGAGTCGTGAGGTAGCGAAACGTCCCCTGTACCCTTCGGTGTGATTTTCCCTACCTCGATGTTCTAAGTGTTCCTTGCAATCAAAGTAGAGTGAAGTGCTAGGAGATGAACTCCCCTGGGGCTTAGTTGCACGAGCAACAGAGTGAAGGGTTGTAGTGAATCCTAGTGCTAGGGCTTAACTTAGATTAGGGTTCTTTCGCCTGGATCAAAAGGTTAGAATTATATTTAGGGACATGGTTTATCACTTGAAATCCCTAGAACGTCAAGCAGTTCCACGTAGTGTGAGGCTTAGGATGATGGACTCCACTGGGGCTTAGTTGAGAGATCAATAGAGTGAAGGGTTGTAGTGAAACTTAATGCCGGGGTATAGTAATGGAACTAGTCAAGATTGACCTTAGGTTTAGGACCGTGTGCTTAAGGATTTCCATGACTCATTAAACATCAATAAAGAAGTATAACACTAGTCTTGCACTAGAATCATTAGTCCTAGGAGAAGCTTGTCCGAGTACCCTATATTCACATTGATTGTTTCCTCTCTACTCTTTGCTTGCACTTTCTTGTCTTTCATATTTCTCTTTCATTCTCTTGCGCACACATTGATTTCTCTCATCACTTGTATTTCACATTAGCTAAGTAGCAAACTCTCTTGTCTTGAATCACTACTCCCTGTGGATTCGACTATCCTCTCACCGGGGTACTTTATTACTTCGACAACCCATGCACTTTTGGGCCCCTGTTAGTAAGCCTAGCAATGGGGTACTTTCGAGTCAAGAGTTCTCCTCTCTCAATCCTCCCGAGTAATTTAGCAAGTAATTCCATACTCTTTGCAATTGTGGGGAATAGGTTTTAGGATAAATCACATTTCTATTCTGTATGGGATTAGGGGCAATCATTTCGCAAGAAGGATTGTGTACTTTTGAATTCTGGTTAATTTACATTGAGATTTCATAGAGTGCAATACAGTTGTGCGGTATTTGTATCATCACTGTACTAAATCAGTTACTATTCATCCTTTTAAGAAGGGGTTTAGTATATTTTAGGATTTCTCTTAGTTCAAATAGGATTGCTATACTTATATTGATTTAAATTCATTGATCAACTCTTGAGATAAGCTCATGTAGATCATGGCATCTACATAAATGCAGACTATCAAAACATTCCCATTATCATTCTTCATCATATAAAGTGTGCTCGTTTGTACTCTTCTCAAACCCTTTTATCTAAAAGTGATTGTCAATCTTGGTATACCATGCTCGAGGTGATTGTTTAAGGCCATACAAGGCCTTCTTTAATTTATAAACCTTGCTTTCATTACCTTCAATTATATAACCCCTCTAGTTGCTCCACAAAAACTTCTTCATTAATCACTCCATTTAAAAAAGTAGACTTGACATGAAAGTGGAATACTTGCCATTTTAGCTTAACAGCTAATAAACAGCTAATGCTAATAGCATTCTGACAGCATCCATCCTTGCTACTGGAGCAAAAGCTTCTCAAAGTCTACAGCTAGTTGTTGAGAGTAGCCCTTAGCAACTAGACGAGCTTATACTTATGAATTCTTCCATGTGCAAGATATTTAATCTTATATATCCATTTTAGTCCAATCACCTTCTTGTCTATAGGGAGCTCAATTAAATCCCATATTTGATTTCGATGTATAGCTATCAACTCCTCATTAATAGCATTTTGCAATTCTTTTCTCTTTATATCTTCTTCATAGGTAATTGGATCTAAAATATTCAGAGCAAATGAGCAAAGATCATAGATATCTCTAAAAGATCTTGTTCTTCTGATGGGAGAGTCTGAAGATGATTCAATCGGTATACTTGATTGTTGTCATCATTGATTGATTCTATATTATTAGTTGTGACCCTTGTATTCACAAATGATGATGATTGAGTTTTTTTTCTACTATTGAACTTCCTTCATCTTCAAATCATAATTTTTTATTCTGATTTCCACTTACATTCTAATTCCAACATTCTTCCTCAACAAACTGGAAATTCCTGATAATAATCAGTCTACCACTGTAGGATCATACAATTTATAGGCTTTTGATTATGAACTATATCCTATAAAAATACACTTCAAAGATTTATTATCTAACATGTTCCAATTCTCAACATGAAGTAAAGAATAAGCAACATAACCAAAAATCTTTAAATGAGTAATAGATGGTTTCATACCTCCCCACATTTCAAGCAGTGTGTTGTTTGTCAAGGCTTGAGTAGGTGAAATATTGATCAGATATGTTGTAGTTACCACAGCTTTAACCAAGAAACAATTTGGAAGAGCTTTCAATTTTAGCATTGTCCTAGCCATCTCCATTACCCCATTTTGCTGGCGATTATAAGGTGCAGATTATTGTCTCCTGATGCCAGTTTCATCACAAAGTACATTAAATTCTTTTGACAAAAATTCCCCTCCCTAATCAATGCGAAGAGCTTTAATTTTGGGTCCACTTTATAGTTCAACCATTATCTTGAACTTACGAAAGCAATCAAAGGCATTTGATTTGTGTTTTATGAAATACACCTAGGACATTCAACTATAATCATCAATTCATAGTACAAAATATTTACTACCTCCAAGTGACTTTGTGTTCATTGGACCATAAAGATCTACATGCTCATGCTATAGCCATTCTATTACTATCCATGCCTTGTTGGTGGAGAAAAATATTCTGGGTTGTTTTCCAAGTGTACAGGCTTCACATAGGCTTAGTTTCCCCAAATGTAGACACTTAAATTCTTAGAACATATATTCCCATACCTCATATGCCAAAGCATAGTGGCCTTCATACTCTTCATAGCCAAATTAACTCTTCCAAAGCTGGCCACATTCATGGGAAACATATTATTTCTTGTTCTCCTAATGTTTGCAACTTCCATTCCAGTGGCATTATTCTTTATAATACAGTGTTCACCACCAAAGAGTACAGAATGCCCTTTAGAGTGTAACTGTCCAACATTGATAAGATTGTGAGCTAGTCTAAGAGCCTACTGGACTCTATGAAGCAGTTTGGTTTTCCCATGTTGTACATCAAGGGCCATAATTCCCATGCCTTCTACTCTGATCTCCTTATCATCACCAAGCCGAATACTTTGTTTTTGAGTTTCATCTAACACACCAAACAAATCACAAGCCCTAGAAATATGGTTTGAACATCACTGATATGAATCCTATCAACTCTTAACGAAACCAGTAACAAAACTAGCCTATTTTGTTTGCTAGTGCTAGCTTGGGAAGTAAACTTGACCAGTTGCTTATGTCAAGCAAGAACCCCGGTATGTGAATACACCATGAATAGTTGTGGAAGGTTGTTAGATAAGTCAATGGTTGTGTGCCACAGAAACTCCGGTAAGCTCGAATAGTTTTCAAAGAACCAAAAGAAAATTCAAAAGAATCTCACAATTTTCTAGTAAAAGGTAATCTACTTATTTCAGCAGAAAAGACATCTTAAATGGAGGAGTCAATGAATTTTGGCAACTAACAAAATCTCTAAATTATTCAATCTTAGTTTGGAAAATACGAATTTCTTGGTATTCAATCATTGGAATCTCCAAATTAAGGCAAACTAAATAAAGAATAAAATAACAATTATTTTGCTAAAATTGATTCTCTGGTAAAACTAAAATGGCCAGTAATCTTTAATTTTGATTTGTGACTTTTATGTTTCATCCTCAAAGATTTCCTTCACAAAGATAAATTTGAATGATAAATTTTCCGCTATGTGACACACCTTCGTCACCTTCAATGGGCCTCCTCATATTAGCTTGGAGCCAAACTTCTCTAACCAACCCATTTAAAGTCTCCTTGAATTGCTTACTTCACGAGCAAGTGACCAGACCAATTAGGACTTGAGTAGGTGTTTTGCTAGTCATGTCCTCATCATAATGTTTTAGTTTCTTCACTAGAATCATGTAGTGCCATGAATAGGTTATTAACCTCATGCTCTTCTACAACTAGGCTTGTGCTCTTAACAGTATTTTTGTCTCTAAAGCAACAATTTGTATAATATGGCTAAACCTTTTACGTAGGTAACATTGTATATTTCCTTTATAAAACTTTGCTCACCCTGGCGATGCTCTTCTCTTGCTATGACATCTACCATGAGACCACAAACCTTTGCCATGACCTCTGAACCCTTCTTTCTCAACATCTTTTACACCATACGATTCTTCTTTAACATGAAGAGCTTTTTCACTTGGCCTTTCAACTATCTTGATCCTTACTTCATGTGCGTGCAATGATTTGCTGAGTTCATCCATGGACATCTTGGCGATGTCTTTGGACTCCTTGATCAGGACTGCAACATAGTCCCATTTAGGTGAAAGACTTCTTAGAACTTTGGCAACCATTTCACCCTCTTAAACCTAATAATCAAGTCCTTAATCTGGTTGACAATTGTGATAACCCTTAGAGATAGCCTTGTATACTCTCATTGTCTTGCTTTGGAGAGTTTCAAAGCTCTGTCAGAGAGTTTTGACACATCACCGACACCACCCCGAGATAATCCATAGTACTCATTTTTTATTATCTCCAAGCTGATAAGCCTCTTGCGTATCCACAAGTACACAGGTCGTATGAAGTAGTACAATATACCCAAAGAGGACCAGGTAGTCGAATCCATAGGGACCTGCAAGCTTCTAGTACTAATTTCTCTTACAACATCTAGCCTAATCAAATAATGGGGAAAGCTTTATTCTAAGAATCTAAAGAAAGAATAAGAAAAACAAAGAGAAGATGGAAAGAGATGGGATAAGAACAAAGTAGAAGCAGTGATGAGAATTAGCGCCCCAGACCAATCCCCTAGTGAAACATGCAGTGACTCTCTTACAATGATTATCAGATATATCCTATGGATCTTATGTGTGCAGTCTAAGCAATGTCACGTCAACAGTAATCAAATACGCCAATTTTGTAATTGTAACTATGGTAATCAAGCAAATCAAGTTTTGCAACTACATTACGGTAATCACAACTATAGTATTCAACACACGTAAAGTTTTACAATCACAGCTATGAAAATCATGCACATCAAGTTATGTAACATAGGTTTTAACATAAGAAACCAATAGAACTCCATAATCATTGCAAAAGAGTAAAGCAACTACATATTATCAACTAAGTTCATGAATCCAAAGCACAGGAGGGCGGTTAATTAGCCCCTCATTGATTCACACATCATTAAAAACATAAAGAAAACAATCAAGTAAGAATCCATGGACTCCCTATTTCTTCTTAATCTCTCCAATTGGGCTCCAAGGATCTTCCTGCCGGCTTGGCTTTACTCCAAATCGTGCTTCAAAACCTTGGCTTTAACCCCTTGACGGATGGTAGTGAAGATCGTCCAAAAGTCACCTCTAATATCTCAAACCAAACTCCCCTTGAAACCCCAACTTTGGGACTTAAAAAGGAGTTTTTGACCCATGTACGCTCGTGCTTGGGTCATGCTTTTCAACCATGCTCTTTGCATCCAGATCTAGGATTTTACATCAAAGTGAATTTTTCCAGATAGTGAAGTGTACAACCCAAAAGCACGCCCGTGCTTGGGACACGCTTCCATAAGCACGACCATGCCCTTGGCTTCAAAACCGTGCTTTTCTTCTTCTGAGTTTTCCTCGAAGTCTTGTAATCTGCACGGCTTAAAAGCACGCTTGTGCTTATCTTGGAAGTTTACAATTAAGTTCTTTTGATGTCATTTCCGACCTAATAATCGTTTTAATGTCCTAAGACATTAATCTACAAAAAAAACACAAAAGTACCCAAAGTAGTACCAAGATAAACAAAACAAATATTAAAAGACGAACAAAATATAAATAGGAGGTATTATATATATATATATTAATGCACTCATCGCAAACCTCATTAGCAATTGCAGCTTTAGCAATGTGATCAAGGATAGGTTCATCTATGACCTGCTACATAAAACAAAGGGCTTAAGCATCCTTATTCTTGTTGTCTTGCTACCGAGCTTCATCTTCCAAATCCGCCAACCCTTTTTCCGACCAGTTCCCACAAGTCTTGTGAACGAAACAACCTTTTCAATCTTAAACTCCACCAGGCATATCCATCCCCTTTACAGATAGGGACACATGGTTGGGAGAGGCTCACCAGATTCCTGTTGGTCGCCATGAGAAAGAGCAAGGTCTCTAATACCCCTATTGAGGAGAAGAAGATGAACTATTGAGAAGGAGAAGAAGAAGCATTTTTCACAATATAATACTTATGTTCATATATATATATATATATTCGATAACAGTCAGCATTTGCAGACATGCTGGCTCAATAAGTCACCACTTTTTCACGATAAAAAACTAAGCAGCTTCTCTCCTTTCCACCTTGGTAGACACACTTGTTGGGATTATGCCCTCGAATGCCAACGAGGATACTTGTATTAGGGCATTTCATTTATATTATACATTATTATTATTATAGGCATTTATTTTGATGTTTATATAAATCTTATGATGGCATTATAATTAGTTTTGAATATCATAGTCCATGTGTATTAAGTTAAACCTTCTACTCTTTGTGGTATAAAGAGAAGAGCACTAGAAGGGTTTGGTAGTTATACACTTAAATAGTTCACAAATCGAAGAATCTTTAATTGGGCGTTAAAGATTTATAAGAATTTGTATGCCATATACTTTGACAAAGAGTGCTAGTTAAACACTATGGAATAGTGGAAGCATATGTCATAAATACATCACTTGGATTGGTGTATTCGAACATGACTCGCAACAATCCAATCACATGGGTTTTACTCTCTGACAATCAATTATTGGGATTGTTGGTTATGATCATATGAGTGGACCTTAGACCTAAGGTGTCATGATCACAATGTACCTGTGACGTCTAGTCTGTTACTAGAGTCGTTAGGCTCAGTTTACCTTTTGGTAGGGCCGACCTCGAAGTGTGACTATGTCGAGCAAGTAGCAGTTGTAAGTGATCACCAAGAATAAATTCATTCTCTCGGAAGTAAACGAGTTAGTATCCTATATGATTATAAGTATATGAGATTAGAAGACCTTGGCCAAGGCAGTCAAACTAATCGTGTAGGATACGAAGGGTAGTTTGGTAATCTCACTCTACTATAGTTATTTGCATATGATCGAGTTTAGTGAGTTTGACAATTACCATGGCTCTCACTCGGTTGGTATACAAGAACGAAGGGTTTATACACATATGGTAATCATAATCGGAAAGGTTTGTAATGATTTACTCATTCGTGTTCGATTAGGTTACGACGTGGGGCCATAGGGCTGGCTAGGTGTCACCACGTTTTTTGGTATCCTCCTATTGCCAATCAGAATGAACCTAAGGAGTCATGGTTAAAAGGATAAAGAATCAATCTTATTTTTTAGTGCAGGGGTAAAATTATCAATTTACAATTTTACTTCATGGGATAAGTGAAATTGTAAATTGGTTTAGGATTTTTGTCTTAAGTTTAAATTTTGATTTAAATTCGATGGAGTCGAATAGATAATCAAAATTATAAGGACTCAAAGACAAAAGTGGTTTTAGTTAGATTAGGACTCATATTTCTAATAGAACTTCTATGATAATGTTTATCATATTATGAAGGTTCATATTTTGAATAGGACTTCATAATTGAATGATGTTTATCATATTATGAAGTTTCATATATCAAATAGGACTCATAATTGAATAATGTTTATCATGTTTTATGAAGTCTCTATAAATATGACTCCTCTTTAACCCTAGAATCAACTCAATTAATTCTCGAGTGAGAAAGATCCCCAAGCTCTCTCTTCCTTTCTAACCCTAGCCGCTATGTGGAAAAAAAGAGGAGATTGTTTCTTAATTCCGACGTGTGATCTAGAGGCGTGGGACCTGCGTTCGACGCTAGGAGATCTACGGCAATCCGAGAGACAAATTAGGCACATCAAAGAAAGGCTTTCAAACATTAAGAGTTAATTTTCTAGGCCTTTTAATTAAATTACAGTGTTCATTAAAGCAATTAGACAATATCACAAATTTTATTATTGCTTCCGCATGCTTTGATGATGTTATATGATTTTTGCGATATTACCCAACAGCACTGCCCCAATCAATCATTATTCAACAGATCAACAGTAAACACATTCACGTTTCTTTGAATTGAAAATTTGAGAGGATAAAACATTTTATCACATATTGAGTGTTTATATTTATTGGTTATTGTGCAAGCTTTGCCTTTATTTTTTCACATGATCTAGAAAATTAGTGAACAAACAACATAAATTGCTAGAATTTTGATGAGTCTCATTGCATTGGAACTAAATCCTTTCCTAGAATTATCGAAGAGTGCTTATTTATTTTTATTGAACTTCATTTTTTTTAATTGTTTTTTATACAGTCAATGAAATAAAATTGACATGATGTCATTGTAGGCTGAAGGAAAAACCCTAGTCTAGATTAAGCCCCAATGCATAGGATTTACTTCAACCCTTCACTCTGTTACTTGCGTAACTAAGCCCCAGGAGAGTTTATCTGCCTAGCACTTCACTCTATTTCGACCGCTATGAAATCAAGGAAACGGAGGTAAGGAGACCACGTCGGAGGGGAAAAGGGTACATCGCTACCTCACAACTCTTCCTCTCAACCCTCTTCAATCTTAAGTAGTCTAACCCTAAGGAGTTGTCACACCTCCAAAAGGCAACCTAAATTGTTCTCAATCCTAGTGTCACATCTAAGAGAAAACATTAGCAAGATGAAATTAAGATTGAAACTCAATTTTATTCATCAATAATGGAAAAGCATAATAACAATGTCAAAGAAACATAATAACCCTAGAGTTTGCAAGTCCGAATACCCTTAAGGGGTTTAGCTCCTCATGGAGCTATACATGTTCATCAATGTATGAAAGAAAGCACAAAATAAGGACATCAATGAAAACCCCCTTGCGTATGGTGTGGCCGTGGTCTTGTGCGGCCGTCGAACGTCGGTGACGATGCCGATGACACGCGCTAAACCTCCACGAAATCCTCTCCGAAACCCTAGCTGCACTCCCTAAGTTGAAGAGAAAGATAGGTCAAAAGATCTCCCAAAAGGTCTCCAAAATCGCCTTTTATAATGTTGAATCGCGGCTTTAAAATTTGATTTATCGGGGGATTCACACGGCCGTGTGGAATTAACACACGGGCGTGTGAAGTTTCTGTCTGCTGAAAAATTAATTCACACTGCCGTGTGTTAATTCCACACGCTCGTGTGAATTCTCTGGAGTTAGTTTCGTTTTAGTCTGAATAAAAGTCTTAGTTTTGGTGTCCTAATTTTCATGTGCTTATGCTGTGATTTCTATTGTGGATTATTGACGTTTTCGTGTGCCTTAATGTTAATTGACGAAGTTTAAGTCGGTTGAGTGTGTTTTCCATGGTATCTGGTCGTGTTTTGATGGTTTTCACAGGCTCCAAACATTGTATTTGTGTTTCTGAATTTTTGGAAGAGCCTGTGAATTTTTTCTAAGTAACCCAGATAAAACACACGGCCATGTGGAAATTACACACGGGCGTGTGTTACCAATTAGAGCTCAACCAGTGAGGGCACAGGGGCGTGTCTATACCCCTGTGAACAACCTCAGAAGGGGCACACAGCTGTGTGGAAATTCCACACGGCCGTGTGGAAATTCACAGAACTTAAACTCTTTTCCAGAGAGTCCACAGGGCCGTGTGAGTGCCCCTGTGAGTGCCACTGTGCCAAGGGACAAGGCCGTGTGGAAATTCCACACAGCCGTGTGAAACTCTGCAGAGAAAAACCCATTCTTCCCGAGAATACACAGGGGCGTGTGGGTGCCCCTGTGGGGGAGCTTGTGAAAGGCACACGGTCGTGTGGATTATTCACACGGCCGTGTGAAATACTTAGCGTTTCTCGGGCAAGTCAGAGAGACCACAGGGGCGTGTGTTGGCCCCTGTGGCCGGCCTTGTGTCTTGGCCAGGTGGGGCACACGGCCGTGTGGAATTAACACACGGCCGTGTGAAAATTTTCAGAGACCTTCTGTATTTTCCCGTGAATCCACAGGGCCGTGTGGGGGCCCCTGTGGATCCCCTTGTGAAGGCATACGGCCTTGTGGATTGTTCACACGGCCGTATGGGGTAGTCCAGAGAGTGAACAGAATGCACACAGGGGCGTGTGATGACCCCTGTGAACCCTAATTTCAGAGGTACACGGCCGTGTGGAATTTCCACATGGCCGTGTGATTTCCCAGAACGTCAAAAGCCGCGCGATTTCTTTTGGTTTTGACTTGTGCCTCTTGACATTTTCATTCTAAACTCTTCTCTACCTTCTCTATTACTTTTCTGATCGTCTCAGAGGATTTGTGAGGTGTTATTGGAGTTTTTCCGGCCGATTTTAAAACATTTCTTTATTCACTTCGTCGATAAGGACTTCAAGCCTTTTTCTTCGTCAATTCTTAATTTGATTCGTTCTATTGGATGATTTTAATTGTTTTAAATGCTTATTATGTTTGCGAACATGTATTAGATGAATGTAGAACGAATTTAGTTGTAAATTTTGGAATTTTAGTCCCATGGCGGTGATGCTCTGTTCGCCAGAAGCTCCACACGGGCGTGTGGATTTCTGCAGAATGAGTTTCTGAACTGATTTTTAAAATTTTCTTTTGCAATTTTGCAGATATGGCTTCTAGGTCTAAGAAATCGGCCGGTAAGCATCCTCACGAGCCTACACCCCCTCCAGCGGAGTCTGAATTCAGTATACCTGAGCACCATATAAGGTTTGATAGATTGTCCACACTCCGATTCGGATAGACGCTGATTTGAGTGCAGTTAGAGGAGTGCAAGGAGGAGATGCTATTGCCGACGAGATTGAGGAGTTTCTCGCGGTTGGTAGCTGGAGCCGTCTATTATCTATCAGAGATCCCACGATCAGGTCACTTACTTTAGAGGTTCTGGCATCATTTGAGTTCGATCGGGGGTATGACAGCTTTACTGAAGATTCCACTGTTCAGTTCCATGCCCTCGGTCGACATTTTACTTTGAGCATGACCCAGTTCTCAGTGCGGATGGGGTTATACGACGAGGTGTACACTGAGACAGAGGAGTACGCACTGCTCCAAGCAAATTACCCTGGCACCCTGACCCCCAGCGCGCATACAGTCGATTATGTGGTCAGGGCCAGTACGAGCCTGGGGTTTCCAAGGCCACTTGCTTGACCAGGACATCTCACAGATACATCCATGCCGTACTCAGCAGGTCAGTGAATTGCAGAGGGGACAGTACATGGGTGTTGAGCCGTCAGGAGCTCTTGTACTTGTATTCGATGGTGGAGAGCGAGCCACTCCACCTTGGCACATTGTGGCCGAGTACATCCGCCACCAAGGTCAGTACCCCAGGATCGGAGTTATCTTCACAGGCCCGTACATCACCCGATTGATTATTGGATTGGGGCTCAGAGATGGAGTTCGGGGGGCCGAGAAGATCAGTACACCAGTCCCCCTTAGTATTGAGACATTGAAACAGATGGGGATGGTCCGCAGAGCAGGACCAGGGACCTACACATGTATCATACCCTAGACAGATCAGGCCGAGGGGTCACAAGCAGCGTTAGAGCCACCCCCGACAGATAAAGAGACACAGGTACCACCCACCTCGCCGGAGCCACCTCCGGTGCGCATGTTCTCGCCCTCTCGGGGACAGGACAGGTTGGAGCGCCTCGAGAGCGCAGTGGGCGTGCTATAGGCAGAGCAGGCCGAGATTAGGGCCGCACAGGTTACACAGCACGCAGAGACTATGGCACGGCTTGAGACCATGCAGAGACTTCTAGAGCAGGCCGTGTCAGTACCATCTATGGCCCGACCCAGAGACCCCACTCCTCCACCACCATCTCCTCCAGCATCAGTAGATCCACCTACATCTCCAGAGCCTCCAGCAGCACCAGAGGCCACTATCCAGGACACCGACGCCGAGGCGTCTTAGTTTTAGTTTTTATTGCTTTTGATTTTCATTTTTGTACTTTTTATTTTATTTTTGACTTGTAGTACTCAGAAAGGATTATCCTTCTGAGTTTATCTTTTATTTTGCTTTTCTTTTATCTCGAGTTGTATTCATTGCTTCATATTTTATATACTCGAGTTTTATTGAGCTATACTGAACCCTTGTGTATGTGTGCGTAGATGGTCTTGGATGTAAGGATTTTGAGGAACAGTCATTGGCACGGTCATAGGACCGTGTGTGCTCCACAAACCATTGAGACTCAACTCTCAATGACCTAGCTCCATCAAACGCAACACTTGGAGTTCAGGGGAGTAATGTTTCAATTGCCCACTCCCACACTATTTGTTTTTATATGCTACTTATAATTGTGCTTACATGCGTACATTGGGGATAATGTATATCTTAAGTGTGGGGGGGGGGGGGGGGGGGGGGAGTTCACATTGCACACACTTTTACTTGTGCGTTCAATTGTTCATGCTCATGTAGCCTATGGCGGTTCACCTTAGTTGCAACGGTTGTATTCTTATAGTTTACGAGAATTTTTAACATTGTGTCCTATCATGCTCTAGTTTTCACTTGAATTTTTAGGGAATTTTTGCTCAATTATATCTTATGCACTACTCACTCTTGAAATCTTTTGGAAACTCAAACTCGAAGGTTAAAGGACTAGTTTAGTATTAATTTAGTAAGTTGTGAAGTTCTATGTAGTTAAAAAAAATTATTATGAGCTTGTGAATATTAATCTAGCTTTTATCTTTGCATTTGAAGTAGAAAGAGCTACCTCCTATGAAGTATGTAGCTACTCTCATAAGTCGGATACAAGTTATACCCTAATGAGAGAAAGAGCTATCTCATGGGAAGCGTGAAAGCTACTACCCCGGTAGAAAGAGCTACCTCCTCGAAAGTGTGAAAGCCACCTTTGGCGGCCGCCTAGGAAAGGGCTACCTTAGAGGTTGAGTGAAACTACTACTTCCTTACTTTGTATATATAAATAAGTCCTTGTAACAAGAGTTTAAGGAGTACTCGTTGGTTCTCTTGAGTGAATTCGCACACACTTCACGTTTCCGAGTTATTGTCCTTTTTTATTTGAGTTTTTTTAGCTAGAACAATGGTAACTTTATGCAATGTTTTAATTTCCCCTGACTTGTAGAATGCTTCTTTTGCATACTTTTGGTGAACCTAAGGCCGAGCACTTTCAATTGTTCTTCCCAAGTACTTCACATTCTATTTTTCTTGAGGACAAGCAAAAGCTTAAGTGTGGGGGGATTTGATAAGTACTTGTGTTATAGTACCGCGAAGCGTTATTATCTTACATTGAGCATATCTTTTATCAGTTTTTATCACTAAATGGCGTGCATTTGTGTATTCTTGTGCATTGAAGGTTTGTGGAGCTAAATTGGAGAAGAAGAACGAAATTAGTTCGTGTTCGCCGATGTTGGGAAGTTTTTGGAACAAGCACGCAACAAGGCACGAGCTTGGACTTGTGAGTGTGTGCCAAGCTCCTTTGGAGGGGCACAAAGGCAGTCACATTCACAACAAGTCTAACTCGTGTGGCTTAGGAGAACTTCACCAAGAAAGAGACTTGAAGCAATCGGCACGATCTACCATTGATTGTGTGCCCAATTCAATGGCTTTGATGAAGAACGACGGAATTGGGAGTGTTTCGGGCGAGTACTGTAGCAGCACTGTAGTTTGTTACTGTAGCAAAACACTGTGACAAGTTGCTGTTCACTTTCGGCCGAAATTCAAAATTCCAGAGAATTCACACGGGCGTGTGGAATTAACACACGGCCGTGTGAATTAATTTTTCAGCAGACAGAAACTTCACACTCCCGTGTGTTAATTCCACACAGCCGTGTGAAGCCACCGATAAATCAAATTTTAAAGCCGCGATTCAACATTATAAAAGGCAATTTTGGAGACCTTTTGGGAGATCTTTTGACCTATCTTTCTCTTCTACTTGGGGAGTGCGGCTAGAGTTTCGGAGAGGATTTCGTGGAGGTTTAGCGCGCATCATCGGCATCGTCACCGACGTTCGACGGCCGCACAAGACCACGGCCACACCATACGTAAGTGGGTTTTCATTGATGTCCTTATTTTGTGCTTTCTTTCATACATTGATGAACATGTATAGCTCCATGAGGAGCTAAACCCCTTAAGGGTATTCGGATTTGTAAACTCTAGGGTTATTATGTTTTCACATTGCACACAATTTTACTTGTGCGTTCAATTCTTCATGCTCATGTAGCCTATGGCGGTTCACCTTAGTTGCAACGGTTGTATTCTTATAGTTTAGAAGAATTTTTAACATTGTGTCCTATCATGCTCTAGTTTTCACTTGAATTTTTAGGGAATTTTTGCTCGATTACATCTTATTGCACTACTCACTCTTGAAATCTTTTGGAAACTCAAACTCGAAGGTTAAAGGACTAGTTTAGTATTACTTTAGTAAGTTGTGAAGTTCTATGTAGTTAAAAAAAAAAAAAAAAAATTTAAAACCTTGGGTTGCCTCCCAAGTAGCGCTTGTTTAACGTCACTAAGCTTGACGTACCTGATCTTATCTTACGGAGGTTCATGAATGAAGGTTGCCCTCTTCCCTACAACCTGAAAACATGCATTACATAGTCTTTGTAAAGTAGAGGGAGACTTGTCAAATTTGTTACCACAAGAGTGTGTAACACCCTTACTCCGTGAATGCTCATCCCATTTCTTGTTGGGGGAACTTCTTGTGGCGTCTTTTCGACCTCTTCAACCTCTGAAGCATCTTCTTCATACGCTCCTTCTCCATCTTGATGTCTATCTTAACTGGACCAAGTGTAAGTACTTCTTCTTCTTCTTGTATCTCCATGTCTTGGTCCGGCCACACTTCATATGGATCCGGGTTTAACATTTCCTGCACATATTCATCAATGCAATTATCAGTAACATCAAGATAATAAAGAGTGTCATCAAAGTCAAGAGAATGTCTCATGGCTTCCGCGAGGCGATATGTGAGCTTATCATCTCCGACTCTGAGTGTGAGCTCTCCACCGTCCATGTCTATCAAAGCCTTGGAAGTGCGCAAGAACGGTCTCCCAAGAATCAGCGGCACCTCGACATCCTCATCCACATCAAGCACAACAAAGTCCACCGGGAAGATGTACTTGTCTACCTTCACCAACACATCTTCCACAATACCCCTCGGATGCCTCACCGATCGATCCGCGAGTTGAAGTGTCATCCGAGTCGGTCTAGGCTCGCCCAAGCCTAGCTTTTGGAAGAATGTGTAGGGAATGACGTTGATACTTGCCCCGGAATCGGCCAATGCCATCTCTTCACCCAAGTTGCCAATGTTGCATGGTATTATGAAACTCCCGGGGTCTTTCTTCTTGCTTGGCATATTCTTTTGCAACACGGCCGAGCAATTAGCATCGGGAATCACAGATGCACTCTCCTCCAATTTCCTCTTGTTGGTCAAGAGGTCCTTCAAGAACTTCGTGTACTTAGGCATTTGGGCCAACGCTTCCGCGAATGGGATGTTGATGTGCAATTGTTTGAAGATACCCAGAAATTTCTTGTATTGCTTGTTATCTTGGTCACTCTTCAATCGTGAAGGATAGGGAATTCTTGGCTTGTAAGGTGGGGGTGCCACCTCTTTTTCTTTTGGTGCTTCATCCTCTACCTCCACAACCTCGGGTGATTCTTTCGTCTTCTCTAGAGGGAGATTTTTCTCAACCTCTTTCCCACTCCTCAAGGTGATTGCCTTTAGTTGCTCCCTTGGATTGGTCTCCGTATTACTGGGCAAGCTACCTTGAGGTCTTTCCGCCAATGTCTTCGTAATTTGCCCTACTTGATTTTCCAAATTGTGTAGGGAGGCGGTGTGATTGCGAAGAGTAGCCTCCACCGACTGAAATCTAGCATCCGATGAAGAAACAAACCATGTAAGGGCTCTCTCGAGATCGGTCATCTTCCCTTCTAACCCGGTCACTCGGCTTTCTAAGTTCGGAGCTTGTTGGCCTTGAAATCCCGGTGGTGCATTATTTTTATGTTGTGACTGCCCTTGATTGCTCCAAGAGAAATTTGGGTGGTTCTTCCTCTCGGATTGTATGTTCCACTGTACGGGTTGCCTTGGCCTTGTCCTCTATAAGCATTACCAACAAAATCAGCCTGCTCCACTGCACTAGTACCTCCAATAGCAATCGGACAATCACTCGAAGCGTGACCTTCCCCACAACCGTTACATGTAGTGATGGCCGCAACTCTTAGTAACTCTACTTGTGCCGCCAATGATGTAACCGCGTCAACTTCATGAATTCCGGAAACCTTCTTTCTGTCCCTTGAATTCCATTGATAGCTATTCATAGCCATCTCCTCTACAAGGTGCCGGCTTCACCGGGAGTCTTGCTTCCTAGAGTCCCTTCGGCCGCCGCATCTAAGAGTTGCTTGGTACTCGGATTTAACCCGTTGTAGAAGGTTTGAATGATCATCCACTCGGGAAATCCATGTTACGGGCACTTGCGAAGGAGCTCCTTGAACCTATCCCATGTCTTAAATAGAGACTCCAATTCCATTTGCACGAAGGATGATATTTCATTCCGAAGCCTTGCAGATTTACCCGGCGGAAAGTATCTAGCCAAGAATGCCTCGGCCATCTCCTCCCACGTAGTGATGGATGCTCTCGGTAATGAATTAAGCCAATGTCTTGCTTTTCCCTTCAATGAAAATGGGAAGGCTCTCAAACGAATTGCGTCGTCCGTTACTCCATTAATCTTCAACATGTCACACATTTCAAGGAAATTCTCTATATGACTGTTGGGATCTTCGTCGGCCAGCCCATTGAATTGTACGGATTGTTGCAACATCTGTATGAACGACGGCTTCAACTCAAAATTCATTGCCGTGATTGGGGGCCTCACAATGCTCGATTGGGTCCCCATGACTGCTGGTTTAGCAAAATCAGACAATGCCCGTTGTTGTTCATTCTGTTCTGCCATTATTTCTGACCATTCTGTCTCAATATCGGCTTGATTTGAAGGTTCTTGCACAGGTTCCTTCCCTTTACGATGTGTTCTTCGTCCAATGTCCGGGTCTCCTTCAACAAGAATCAAAGGGTTTCCACGGGTCATAACCTGTAACCGAAAACCAAGAAAAGAAAAATAAGAACAATGGTAGATAAAGAAAATATGAAATAGAATGCGAAATGAATAGCTAAAATAGTGAAAAACAAATATCTAAAACGCCTATTCCCCGGCAACGGCGCCAAAAACTTGACACGACCCCTTGCGTGTATCCCGCAAGTGCACAGGTTTGTCGAAGTAATAAATTTACCCTGATGAGTGGGTAGTCGAATCCACAGGGAATAGGGAATTAGAATACGAGATTTCACTAATTAAGCTATGCGAAGTATGGAAGAGCAATAGTAGGATCAATGAGTAAAAATAGAATAAAGTAGAATGAAAGACAAGAAATTAAAAGAAAGATGGAAGATGAGAGAGTGCAAGTAAAAGAGAATAGAGAGGACTAGTAATGAATGAAGTAGGGCATCCGGACAAGCTACCTCTAGGGTCTATGCTTCTAGTGCAGGACTATGCTATTATACTTTCCTATTGATGTTTAATCGAGTCGAGGATATCCTAAGACTCACGGTCCCAAACCTAAGGACAACCGTGACTAACCCCAACACTATGCCCCAGTATTAGGATTCACGTCACCCTTCACTTTATCGCTCGCACGACTAAGCCCCAGAGGAGTATATCTACCTAAACCTCACACTACGTGGGATTGCTTTAAGCTCTAGGGATACCTAATGGTAAAACCTGTTCCTATGTGTAGTTCTAACCCTTTGGTCCAGGTGGAAGAACCCTAGTCTAGATTAAGCCCCAATGCATAGGATTTACTTTAACCTTTCACTCTGTTACTTGCGTAACTAAGCCCCAGGGGAGTTTATCTGCCTAGCACTTCACTCTATTTCGACTGCTATGAAATCAAGGAAACGGAGGTAGGGAGACCACGTCGGAGGGGAAAGGGATACATCGCTACCTCACAACTCTCTCTCTCTCTCAACCCTCTTTAATCTTAAGTAGTCTAACCCTAAGGAGTTGTCACACCTCCAAAAGGCAACCTAAATTGTTCTCAATCCTAGTGTCACATCTAAGAGAAAACATTAGCAAGATGAAATTAAGATTGAAACTCAATTTTATTCATCAATAATGGAAAAGCATAATAATAATGTCAAATAAACATAATAACCCTAGAGTTTACAAGTCCGAATACCCTTAAGGGGTTTAGCTCCTCATGGAGCTATACATGTTCATCAATGTATGAAAGAAAGCACAAAATAAGGACATCAATGAAAACCCCCTTGCGTATGGTGTGGCCGTGGTCTTGTGCGGCCGTCGAACGTCGGTGACGATGCCGATGACGCGCACTAAACCTCCACAAAATCCTCTCCGAAACCCTAGCCGCACTCCCCAAGTTGAAGAGAAAGATAGGTCAAAAGATCTCCCAAAAGGTCTCCAAAATTGCCTTTTATAATGTTGAATAGCGGCTTTAAAATTTGACTTATCGGGGGCTTCGCACGGCCGTGTGGAATTAACACACGGGCGTGAGAAGGTTCTGTCTGCTGAAAAATTAATTCACACACCCGTGTGTTAATTCCACACGCCCATGTGAATTCTCTGGAATTCTGAATTTCAGCCGAAAGTGAACAGTAACTTGCTACAGTACAAACTACAATGCTGCTACAATACTCGCCCGAAACGCTCCCGAATCCGTCGTTCTTCATCGAGGCCATTGAACTGGGCACACAATCAATGGTAGATCGTGCCGATTGCTTCAAGTCTCCTTCTTGGTGAAGTTCTCCTAAGCCACACGAGTTAGACTTGTTGTGAATGTGACTACCTTTGTGCCCCTCCAAAGGAGGTTGGCACACACTCACAAGTCCAAGCTCGTGCCTTGTTCTGTGCTTGGTCCGAAAACTTCCCAACATCGGCGAACACAACCTAATTTCGTTCTTCTTCTCCAATTTAGCTCCACAAACCTTCAATTCACAAGAATACACAAATGCACGCCATTTAGTGATAAAAACTGATAAAATATATGCTCAATATAAGATAATAACGCTTCGCGATACTATAACACAAGCACTTATCACCCCATATGTGGAATTGTGTACCAGCCTTCACTAAAGCGGTTGAGGAGTCTTGGCTTCAAAAGCTTAGAGTAGGGAAGAGGGCTTTCAAGCAGCATCCAATTGTCAAAGTCACACATGTAACGATTGAAGCATTGTTAATGAGAAGATGACTAAGATAGTGGTTCAAGTTTTGATGGGAACCAGAATGTTAGGGTGTTTTTCTTTTTAGGTACACGTACAAATGTAGACTTTGATATTTATTATTTTTTTAAGACTTTAATGATATGTAAAGTTTGAAAATGTAAAGAACCAACCTCATGGCACTTCTGCTAGGATTCTTAACTGCTCTTCTAATTGCCTTCCGCTTGTCTATTTGGTGGTTCCCCTTTTTGGTAGGCGACCTAGATGGATCGACTGGTCTAAGCTTATTGGGACTATTCGTTCTAGACTCTCACCTTGGAAAGCAATTTATTTATCATTAGGCGGTCGCCTCAGTCTTCTCAACTCCGTCCTTTCCTCCATTCTAGTTTACTGGATGTCCGTCTTCAAACTTCCAGCTTGGGTTGTGAAAGAATTAGATAGAATTACAAGAGATTTCCTTTGGAAAGGCCCAGATTTGGGACCTTAAGGCGTCCGATTGGTAGCCTATGAAAGGATTTGCAGACCAAGAGACCTAGGTGGGGATGGGGGATTCTCAACCTTAAAGAGTTTAATCGGGCTCTTCCTGGAAAGTAGTGGTGGAAACTTACCACTAATCCTAATTGCTGTTGGGCTAAGATTATCAAAGCCAATTACATGCTCAAAAATCCCTCTGGATTCTTATTCCAACCTCCACCTAGGAACAAATCTTTCTTCTGGACTAGTATTCACTCCTCCCTTTATCCATTTCATGCCTGTATCTCCAAAACAATTCACAACGGTCACAGCATCTTGTGTTGGTTTGACAGATGGCATTCAGGGCATACCCTGAAAGACCTTTGGCCATCTCTCTTTAATGATTGTATTTCACCATGGTTAACTAGTCATCAATTTCTAGCATAATTCCATATTCCTGAGAACATCTTTCGCTTTTCCATTTCTATTGATTTATCCCCTCTTCTCAGAGTGATTCCTGATTGCTCTAGGGATCAAGAGGATCTCATTAACTGGACATTAGAAAAAAATGGTGCTTTTTCAGTCAAATCTTTCTACTTTTTCCTCATGGATGGCGGCAAGTGTTGCCCTCTATATTCACATTTCTGGAAAGCTAAATGTCCTAGAAAAATTTTGTTATTCTATTGGTTGGCTTGGGAGGATAAACTTCTTACCCTTTCTAACCTGTTCAATAAAGGTTATAATAACTTCTTAGCCACAGATACATGCGTACTTTGTCACAGTGCTACGGAGTCTGTGAATCACCTTTTCCTTAATTGTGACTTCACTAATCGAATCTGGTCCTTCTTCTCACAATTGTTTGATATTCAAACACTACCCCACTTTACCTCTAAGATCTGGATCGCCTAGATTACCTCCCAGAATCCTCAGATCCGTCCTCTCTGGGACCTTATTATTCATGCTATTATGCGGAATTTATGGCTGGAAAGAAACAATCGCATTTTTCACTCTCTAGCTTTACCTTTGCACTCTTTATTGATCAAGCCTGCTAATATGCTTATTTCCTGGTTTTCAGCTGCTGCGGATTATCATAAGGCTTCCCAGAAGATTAAGCGCGCCCTTAACTTCATAAGTGCCAGGGCCTCCAACCACCATGTCGATTCAGATCATACCCTTGCTATGGAGTAGTTCCTTCGCTTCCCAACCTGAGCATACCTGTGTCCCCACATGGCGGCCTTTATCTTCTAGGCTTTATTTTACTCATATTTTCCTGTCAGTTTATTTGTATTTGTTGATTGTCAGTGCCTCACCCCTGGTGAAAGCCCCTTGACTTTTATTTCCTCTCTTGTTGCTACTGTTTCCTCTTTTCCTATTCAAGAAATTCGTGGTTTATCCGCTTTTTTCAAAAAAAAAAAAAAAATTCCATTGCTGCAGAACCAAAAGGTATTAGCTAACGACTTTTGGATATATACCAACAATTTGAGAGCATCGGTAAATGATAGAGTCCCTTTACATTTACCTATGGAATGTTTATATTCTTAAGAATTTAGGAGCTAGTCCATGTTAAATAAAATGTAATCAAATGCTCAGGAGTAATCAACTCCTCCAGGTAGCTCAGACAGACATGTGACTCTAGATAGATGTCTTCGCCGACCCAGCTGCTTTATTTCTTTTTCTCTTCTCAATCCCCTATTTGTTTTCCTTCTTTTTGTACTGAGTGCATCAGTGCTGGTGAGACCTCAATTGTTTTGTTCTTCTTGCTTTGGTGCTCATTTTCTTCTGTATATTAGTCTCATCCTATACTTCTCATTTCTAATAAAGTAGTGGTTTATCCACTTTTATCACAAAATAAATGCTTCTTAATAAATTTTTTCCACAAAAACATAAAGTTCTTATAAAATCTTATCAAAATTATTATCGAATTATGATCTGACCAAACTATCCTTAAATAATTTTTAATAAAATTTTTATTATATATGATAACATGTAAGAAAATGTGAGAGAAGAAGATGTTATTCATTAGGGAAACAACCCAATAAATAAATACAAGAGTATGTAAGAATATAATATGTATGAACTGGGTGATAGAAAGTTTATATATATATATATATATATATATATATATATATATATAAAGAAATATTACTCTAACAATTAATAAAAAAATATTGATTGGTTAGTGGGTCAAAATTAATCTATACTAGCCTCTAGTGGCTCAAAACCGAATTACCTTGTTTGCAACCCCAGTATATATAGATATATATATAGATATATAGTATAATTGACTAATATTCTAATCTTTTCACATATTTATGTAAGAAAAAATTAATTAGATATTCTTAAGATATTCGCTTGTGGAGGACCTGACAATTCCATACCTGTACATAAATATATATCTATAAAAAAAATTAACCAAATATTACAGCATCCATTGCTTATCGTGATACTCCAAGCTATCTTCAAAAATGATCCATTAAAGTATCATCTGATCAATGATATTTTTTATGCATATAAAAACTATTAGTGCTTAAGCTTCCAATGTGCTTATTATGCATGCAAATCAAGATTTCATGAAATGTTTCTTCTTAAGGGACATGCATGCACTCAAAATAAAATTCAAGTTCTCTCTCAAGGACATCCATGCATGCAGATTTACATATCTCTTCATGTCAGTGTGTAGCAATCTCTTCAAACTTCATCATCGCCCCTCAAACAACATTTTATGTAGTTTGGCCAGGTTTATTGGAAGTTGAGGATGGTGTGTCCTCCACTTTGGCAACCCAAATATATACCGACGTAACTCAGCATCTTACTCATTTCATATCTGATCATATTTGGATTAATTAATGCGTTGCTATTCTTGTGCGGCATGCGTCATGCATAGACAAATCTCATGTCTTGCCTTCATCAAAGTGACAACCATATGCAGTGCTCTCAGCGTAGGAAGCCATGATAATGAGCTCAACTTATAAAATGGTGTTCAATAATTCATTGAAAATGATACTTCACTAATTAACACTGAATGAACAGTTTCACACATATATTATATATCATGAACCCAAATTCTTCAGTTATATTCACAATGTACACGTATCAACTGATCAATAGTGTTGATGTCAGTGGTATGATCTTACACATATAAAAAAGTGAAACTCACTCCATTGTTGGAATGTTTGGTAGGTTGGAGTGTTTCAAATGATTTTGTCTAGAGTGATGTTGATTAGCAATAGCATGAATGCTTCGGTTTGCTGCTTCCATTACTCACTCCTTGTTTCGTTTTTTGAATTCGGGACCACCTATGAGCCTGCCCATAAAAGTGAGCTATTATTATTGATCAACTCTGTTCGTGCATTCTTCAAAGTATGTATTTTCTTAATTTTCTGTACTTGATCTAGTCAGGTGTTTAGTGGAGATAAGTAGTGCTAAAGGGGTAAGACAATCCTTTTCTTAAAAGATTTTCTTTTCTTTTTTTATTTTTTTTTGGGAAAAGCAACTGCCAAGCTATTTATTAAAGAAAAAACAAAAAATAAACCAGAAGAAGGTTCAAAACAAACATAAGAAAAAACTTAAAAACAAACCAGAAGACGGTTCAAAATAAAAACAAAGCTGAAAACTATCAAACAACAAAAACAACAAAAGAGAAACAACAATTAAAACCTAAAACCAGCATCCTGAGTAATCTTCATCAACCAATGAGGCTTCTCCATCCATTTGTGAAATAAGGATAAAGGAATTTGATTGGTGCCCCGAGCAAATAGAGCAGTTGCAATTCGATTCTAGTTCCTAGGAATGTTATCCATTAGATAATTGCTCAACTGAAGGGTGAGCTGTCGAAGATTAGCAACAACTCCATTTGATATCCAAGCATTAATAATAGCTCCATCTTCCAAGACTTTAATAAGCTCCATAGAATTGAGAAAAAAAAAATCCTAGAAAGATTGATGTTATCCATTCGAGCACAATGAAGCACCACAGTTAAAGCTTTGATCTCCGCATCTGTATCGGAATTATTGAAAACCTGACAGCAACCTGGAAGTAAAATAGTAAAATTAGCATCAATAATGACAAAATCTACACCATTGATATCTCGTTTAGAAGATCCAAAAGCAGTTGGTCTGTTCAGGATATAAAACCGTTTCCCCATCTGATCTAAAGGAGCATACATCATTTCCTGAACATGATCAATTGCTTATAGGCAATACAAATAAAATTAGTTCTTTGGTTCTTGAAGATATTATCGCATCTGGCTTTTCAAAGAAACCAGATAGCTGCAGCAATGACAGAGGCATCGAATAAAGAAGAATTAGATCTATGCATCTCCAAACAACATCTAGTTGTGACACCCTCAAGAAAGCAGATAGCTTGACTAGTAATAGCAGCAATTTTATTCCAAACCACTTGGGCTCGGGTACAAGTATTAAAAATATGTTCTGCAAATTCATTCACCAAACCACAAAAAACACAAGGAGCATTGGGCCCAAGATTGATGGCATTGAGATAGTCACACGTTTTAACTTTGCCATGTAAAACTAACCAAATAAAGAATTTTGCCCTGGGAGAAACCTTAAGGGCTTGCTTGGGAGAGGTGAAGGAGGGGTTCATAATGGAAGGTAGAGTAGGGTAAAATAAGGGAAATGGAGGTTTTAAGTTATCCCTTGTTTGGGAGAAGGGTAAGGTAAATGATGGTTACCAAACCTTGTAATGTTTGGATTGAAGGTAATAAAGGGTAAGGTTTTATAGTAATATTACTAAAATACCCTTATAAGAAAATAAGACATTAATAGACCTTCATTGAGTTATTATAATAACACCACTACCACTAATACTAATACTAATACTAATACTAATATACTAATAGTAATATGAACATGAATACTAATATACTAAAACTAATAATAATAATATACTAATACTAATAATAATTCCAGTACTAATATATTAACATTAATATACTAATATACTGATATTAATACTACTACTACTACTAATAATAATAATAATAATACTAATTCTAATATTAATATACTAACAAGAATAATAATATAATACTAATAATAATAATAATAATAATAATATGAGTACAAATATACTGATATTAACACTAATACTAATAATAATACATAGATGTAATTTTTTGAAATGGTCAAGGGCATTTTGGTCAAAGAAAAAAACCAAACCTTCCCAACCCCCCAATTTGGAGGGTTGAGAAATGGGGGTAAATGGAGGTTTCTCAACCCTCCATTTAACCCCCTCAAACCCTACCCCTTGCAAAACCTTGGATCCAAACAAGGATAGGTTGAGAACCTTACTTTACAAAACCTCCACTTACCCTCTCCCAAGCAAGCCCTAAGCCTCCAAAGAGTCATCCAACCACACCAATTCTCTTTGCCAGAATGTCTGCTATTGAAATGGTTATAGACAATAGCATTAATAAAATTACTAGTAGTCTTAGAAAACCAAAACTCATTGCCGAGATCCCAATGACTAATGTTTCCATGGCTCAAAACAAGAGGGTTAGCATTTCCCCAAAAACAATTGAAAACATGTGAAAGTCCCAATCATTATTATGAGTGAAATCAGCCACCAGTTAGTTTTCAAAATTGAGGTGCATATTAAGAAAAGTAGGCTTAAAGGCAATCAGGATCTCGAAACACTAGGGTTCATAAAGAAAGGAAACCATAGAAGGATTAATAGAATGCATCTGTAAATATGATTTGATATCATCAGCAATTCTACAAATCCCTCTATATAACAAAGAACAATTTAAAGGGATGTGCTCATTCCACAGGTTAATCATCCCATATTTATGAATAAGCAAATGAAACTAGGAAACTTCTTTGCGATTCAAGTAATTCAAAACATTTTTAAACTTCAAAGAGATTTTAGCCACTCTAAGGTTCCGGATGCATATTCCCCTATCAAGTTTATCAAGCATAATATTCTGCTAGCTAACTAATGGGATATCGCTTCTATTGCTACCATTAGTTCACAAGAATTTTCTAACACTAGCTGACATTTTATCTAGGATACTGTTTGGAACAAGATAAATAGATAAATAATAAAGAGGCATGGCCATAAGGGAATTGTTAATCATCACAACTTTGCCCTGTTTAGACATTCTTGAATGTTTCCAACCTCCCATAGTTTTGTTGATTTTATCAACCATGAATTGAAAACAGAAAACAACTAGTTTTTTGTAAGTGATGAGGATGCCCAGATAGGTAAACAGATACGTGCCAATGTTAATGTTTAAAATAGTAGAAATGCTATTGGCAACCCTACTGTTATACCAGTGAGGAATATACAAATTAGGCTTTGAATGATTTGGGGTTTGGCCAGTCAAGGAAGCATAGAGATCAAGGTAAAGTTTGACATTTCTGGCATACTTCCTAGTAGCAATTTTGATAAAAATTAAATCATCTGCATACATTAGATGATTAAGTTACACCTCATATCATAACTAAAACCAGGAACAAGATTAAGGTGATGAGCATGATCGAGAATAGCAGTAACATTTTAGGAGACAATAATAAACAAGTAAGGGGACAGAGGGTCTCCTTGGCAAACCCCCTTAGAAGGAGAAATCCATCTAGAAGGCTATTCGTTAATTAAAAATGAGAAGGAAATAGATTTGACGCAAGCTTTAATCCAGGCAATCCAGATACTAGGGAATCACATATGGGCTAAAGTAGTAAGAACTACATCCCATCTCAAGGTGTCATAAGCCTTCTCAACATTAACCTTAATTAACAACCTATGGTGGGGAAGAGAGGTTCCGACCGATCATAATTAATAGAGTGAACAATTTCATGAGGGGCAAGAATATTATCAAGAGGGGTGCGACCAGCAATAAACCACATTGTTCTCTACTAATCAAACCATTCAAGATAGGTTTTTACCAATTGGCCAATAATTTAGTAATAATCTTATAACTCACATTACAAACAGAAATTGGCCGGAAATCTAAAACTTTGGAAGGGTGCTCCTTTTTGGGAATTAAAGCTACAAAAGTTTTACGCCAAGCCTTAGTCATAGAAGCATTAGTGAAAAAATGTTTAATAGCTAGAAAGAGAGGGTCACCAACGTCTTCCCAAAAGAATTTGAAGAATTCGACATTAAAACCATCAACCTAGGCTTTTGCTATCCTCAAGAGAGTTGAGAGTAGAGAAAACCTCATCTTTCTAGATTTCTTTAGTTAAAATATCACAATTAGATGCACTAGTGATATTTAGATCTTGAGGTAAGGCATGGAGAAGATAGGAAAAGGAGTTAGGATTAGGCTCGTCCCACAACTTCGAGAAATACTCTAGAAAAGAGTTCTCTCAATATGATCATTTTCTGTGCGAGCATGATCAAAATCATCAACAATGCTAGTAATGTGATTGAAATGATTGCGGATCTTAGCAGTGTTGTGAGCAAAGTTTGTGTTCCTATCACCATCCTTAACCTAAATGAGATGAGCACACTGGGTCCATCTAAGGGAGTTCTATCTAAGAAGAGCACTAAATATATGTTGCAAGGCCTTATTATCAATAATATGAGAATCAGAGAAGGGGTTTCCCATGTCTTCTAATTCCAAGGCTTGGAGTTGTAACTCAGTATCCCTAATTTCCTTATCAAGAGAACCCAAACCAGTACTTTTCTAATCAAGCATAGAATTATGAATACGAGTAAGCAGATAAGCAAAATTATGCATAGGAGAAGAGTGAGAACAAAACTAGAAAGCATTCCAAACCACATTTAAACAATCTAATGCTCAAGCTAATAAATTTCAAATCGAAAACCCTTGTGAGTAAAATGATTATCTTGAGAAGCCGAAACAAACAGGGGAGAATGGTCGGAAGCAATTTTAGGAAGATTAGTGAGAACTTTAGAAGTAAACACATTGGTCCAATATGGATTAGTAAGACAATGGTTTAAACGGGGCCATCGTCTGGCTTGTCCATATTGACCATTGCACCAGAAAACAAATGCGATTTATTAGCATAATAATGAAAAGAACCCCCTTTATATTCCATGGAAGAAGAGATATTATTAAATTCACCTATTACAAGCCAAGGAAGATTGATTCGAGACATATCAAAGAGTTCAGCCCATAAATGTTTCTACATGGCAATTCGATGTCCATTGAAAATTGCAATAAGGATCCAGGTAGTCCATGTTGTTAAAGAAACAACCAGGTGTAGAGCCAATATGGATTTCACTATCAAAGTAACAAGGCTAATTTTTGTGCACCATAAACAAATGATACCACTTGAAAAACCATCTACTTCAATGGTGGCCCAATTACAACTAGCAGAAAAGCGATCACAGAACCGCTTAATCCTGGCATTATTAGCCAGAGACTCCATAAGACAAATCAAATGAAGTTTATGCTTGCAGATAAGCAGTTTGATTTAATTCCTAGTATTAAACCCCGAACACTCCCCTATAATTCCAACACATTATGTTAATATGATCCATAAAACAACACAAAAATGATCAAGAAAAACCCAGAGAATAAATGAGAAGGAAAGAGAAAAGGATCTTGGATAGAGATCAGTTAGATCATGCCGTTATCCAACTCCAAACGTCCCTTCTTATGGGACTTTGATGTAGAAGCCATGTCCTTCCTGGCCAGCACTTCCTTTCTCACATTGTCTTGGAATTGTCCAAGGGTAAGATAGTCTGCAGGTTCATCCTCCATTTCGGAATCATCAACAGAACTTTTAGATCTATCCATCTCTTAATCCAAACCAATCCCTCGCCTGAACTAAATCCAAATCACCAATCACTCGTTCCACAATCCCTTGATGTTCCCCATCAACCTCACCAGTGCATAGGCCAGGGGACAGAGAAGATCATAGGACAGGATCGGAAGCATCATAGCCAAGGGGTTCCAGAACTTGGGCTGTATGGATTAGAGTTTTGCCACCCCTAGGGTTACAGGTAACATTAGGGTGTTTTAGAGAACGGGAAAGCATTTCATTCTTTTGCAAAGTCTTCACACAATCATCTGAACCGTTGGATGGAGATAAATCTAGAGCCATTGGATGGAGTAGAGATTTTTCAGCCAATCCATTTACCCCCATCATGATGTCACGATCTTGGGAAGCAATGTTTGATGGCTTAGGGTGGTATAGGGATTCAGAATGGACATTCGGTGCGTGGGAAAGAGCATATCACCTCTCTGCCTTCCTATGCCATGTTGAAGGTTAGTTGTTGTCCTGGGTTCCATGTGTCCATCATGCATGTTCTCCTAAAAAACTTGTTTGTTGGATTCCACAAGGGTCCCATTATCCTCATGTGATAGCCCATTAGTCACCCTACCATGGCCACACCCATAACCCTATCCCCTCCGGCAGGTCACAACCATCCAATCTCCGAAATCAGACCCCTCAAACACCTCTAGTGCGGGTTGTGGGGTCGAACATCAGCCATCTACCTCCATATATGTACCTCCCATGCGAGGATCCCTAGGCATCACAATAGTCTCCAACACCAGAACGTCCTGAGATTCGGAACGGGCACAAAAGGGCATGTCACCATGTTCATTACTCTCCAGTTAGTACATGCACTAGTTCCATGTCTTACCAGGCTACAATGATAACAAAAGTGGGCAACTTCTCATATAAAACAACTATAAACACTTTCTTGTCATAATCTTCAAGCCAATACCCTCACTACAAAGGGTTCATCAAATCGATCTCTAGACATAATCTCACAAACCGAGTGCGCGATAAGGAAGCCTTGTGTTCATCCACTTTGAGGGGTTTCCCAAAGCTTTGAGTGATGGTTTCTAGGATCTCAGCATCCTAGAAGTTAACAGGTAAATTATGTATCTGTACCTAAACTGTGGCTTTGGAGTGTTTTGTAAAGGTTGGCTCAACATTTGTAGGGTAAGGCCTTCCATCGTCCATGGTCCACCGGACAGTACTTTCTGCATCACATCATGAGATGCACAATGAATGAGGAAGAACCCATTTGGCATATCCAAGATCTGGATAGCACCCACAGAGCTCCACAAACCAAACAAGGTAGTCTTAGCATACTCAAAAGTTGGCGTCTTACTAAATAGTTTGTTATAGAGAGCATATTGACACCTTTGTTAAGTACAAAGTTTGCATTCATAATCAACAAGATGAACCTCAGTAACAGTGGTTTTAAATTTTTCCAGGATGTGAGGGTCTAACAAGGGAGAGAGAGTCTGTTTGCGTTGTGTAGCTCTCACGATCTCCACGTAGGATGGCGTCAGAGGTGGTTCTCCACTCTCCATCGGCCAAGGGAAAGATTATGAGAACAGAGACGGGGAGATGAGAGTGGAGATCAAAATAAGTGTGCAAAGCCTTTAACATAATTTTCTGAGTTCTTTTTCTTAATACGTTGGTTTCAAGGAATTTTATATTAATCTGTTTACAAAATTATAATTTAAATAATACTAATTAAAAATAAATTACTTTTAAATTAAACTTTATTTTTTAATTAATGATTGTGCTTATCGATATGCTTTTAAAGAACAAATTAATTATTTAAACAATTAAACAAGTTGGTGCTATAATTCTCGGCGGTCATTTTATTGCTATTATTTTCATTTACTTATAATATAGTTTAGGAAAAATTACCTATAAGTCCCTAAATAGTTTCAAACTTCTACTGTAGTCCCTCTGACATTTCCATTTGTCATTCGATCCCTCTTTTTTTAAGCCAAATTCTCTTTAGTCCTTGGTGTTACTTCCATCAGTTAATTGGATGGAAAATGTCACAAATGCCCATGTACACATGTGAGATGGAAAAAAGCAAAAGTTGAGGTTTCTCTCCAAGTCACAGCACATTTAATTGAAAGTATGGTCATATCTTCCAATGAAGCTTCTTTGTCAGAAAATAAAAGATATTTCACTCCTTCTTCTCATTCTTGCCATTCTTACAGAACTTCTCCTTCTTCATCTTGGTTGGGTTGCTAAAACTTGAACTTCTTCTTTCCATCTTGTTTAGGTTGCAGGTTGAAGTGAAGATATCTAGGCGTAAGTTGTTGTTGTTCTTCTTCTTGCTCTTGCTCTTGCTTTTCTTCTTCTTCTTCTTCTTCTTCTTCTTCTTCTTATCATTTTTCATGCTTTTACGTTTGTGGAATATAACAAGTTTCTTCACTTTTGCCATTCTTTTGCGGATGTGGATTTTTACAAGTTTTTAAAAATTTCATGTAGCCGTCATCAACAATGCAAACTTTCTCTGCCGTGCCACGATACAAAGGAGAAGGATGTGTGCTTCAATTCACCGTATTAAGTTCGTGGGAGTCATTCATGGGTGAAATATGCGCCCGTTGGGCCCTAGATGTTTCTTAAGTGAGAGTGAAGTTCGTAACGCCTGACTCATACAAAATGCTTTGCCTAATTGAGTTTGATGCAGATTTTCAACGCATGTGTCATATATACCATAGTTTCAACAAATTTGTCATGGACATCATCATCAAAGAAGTGAGTGTGTCTGCAGATGGAAACTCGGCCTCCTTGATCCTATTGTAATACAACAATGACTACTATTGCTTGTTACTTGTCTTTTATGTGTTCCTGTGTTGTAGACATCGGTTCGGTGAATGATAATCATTTTCTATGTATTATTAATGTTTCCTATATATAATATATGTTTCCTGTTTATAATATATGTTTCTTTTGTAGAATATTTGTTTCGTGTGTATTAATAACTGTTCCTGTGTATTTTGCGTTTTCTTTTTTTTTTGCAACATAGTGAGTCCTTGTCAGACAGCATAAACCCCAATGGCGATACTTTTCTCTCCCAACATAATTCTTCTTGGGTGCTCAGTATTGTCGGGTGTACCAATATACATGATGGTTCCGCTTTAAAAGTAGGCCAACGGTTTGAAAATGCATGCCACTTTAAGGATTGGATGCGAAGCATAGCTATAAGGAAAATTTTTGACTTTATATTTATAAAAAATGACAAAATTAAAAGAAAGCAATTCACATTTGCGGTGGAGGCATTGGTACGACAGCACATCCAAAAGCAAGCAAGAAATGGGTTTCCAAACATGTCATACATAAATTAAAAGAAAGACCATTGTACAGTGCTATTGACATACAAAAAAACATACTGCGTAACCAACATATTCATCTATCGTACAAGCGTGCTTGGATGGGGAAGGAGGTTGCCAGGTCGGTGTGATTCATGGTAGCGAGGTAAGTAGTTATGATTTGCTTCTACAGTACGCAGATAAAGTATTCGAGACAAATCCCAGTGCGTTGTCACCATTGACAATGACAATGAGCAATTTAAGCATGTTTTTTTTTCATTTAGGGCTTGTTTGTTGGGGTTCAAGCATGGGTGCAGGCCATTACTATTTATTGATGGAACTCATTTCTAGCAAAGCATGGTGGGATTTTGCTAAGGGCATGATAAGTGCTTGTGTTATAGTAACGCGAAGCGTTATTATCTTACAATGAGCATCTCTTTTATCAGATTTTATCACTAAATGGTGTGCATTTGTGTACTCTTATGCATTGTAGGTTCGTGGAGCTATTTTGAAGAAGAAGAACGAAGTTAGATCGTGTTTGCCATTGTTGGGGAGTTTTCAGACCAAGCAAGGAATAATGCACCAGTTTAGACTTGTGAGTGTGTGCCAACCACCTTTGGAGAGGGCACAAAGGCAGTCACATTCACAACAAGTTTAACTCGTGTAGCTTAGGAGAACTTCACCAAAGAAGGAGATTTGAAGCAATCGACATGATCTACCATTGATTGTGTGCCCAATTCAATGGCCTCAATCAAGAACAACGAATTTGGGAGCGTCTTCGGCGAGTACTGTAGCATCACTATAGTAAGATATGTAGCAAAACACTGTAGCAAGCTACTGTTTACTTTCGGCCAAAATTCAGAAATCCAGAAAGTTCACATGGGCGTGTGTGAATTCCACACGGCCGTGTAAAATCCCGATAAGTTCAATTTTAAAGCCGTGACTCAACGTTATAAAAGCCCGTTTTGGAGACTTTTTACACATTTTTTGACCTATCTTTCTCCCCAACTTCTGGAGAGCGCGGCTAGGGTTTCAGAGAGGACTTCGTGGAGGTTTGGAGCACGTCATCGGCATCATTACCGACGTCCGGTGGCCGCACAAGACCACGGCCACATCATACGCAAGGGGGTTTTCATCAATGCTTTCAATTTGTGCTTTCTTATATATTTTGATGAATTTGTATAGCTCCTTGAGGAGCTAAATCCCTCGTAGGTATTTGAACTTGTAAACCCTAGGATCATTATGTTTCTATGACATTGTTATTATGCTTTTCTATTATTGATGAATAAATTCGAGTTTCAATCTTAATTATCTCTTGTAATTGTTTTCCCTTAGCCGTGACACTAGGGTTGAGAACAATCTAGGTTATCCTTTGGAGGTGTGACAACTCCTATAGAGTTAGACTACTTAAGATTGAAGAGGGTTGAGAGGGTGAGTCGTGAGGTAGTGGAGCATCCCCTTTCCCCTCCGGTGTGATTCTTCCTACCTTCATGTTCCATGATTTCTTAGCGGTCGAGATAGAGTGAAGTGCTACTAGAGGAACTCCGCTGGGGCTTAGTTGCACGAGCAACATAATGAAGGATTGAAGTGAATCCTAGTGCTGGGGCTTAATTTAGACTAGGGTTCTTCCACCTTAACCAAAGGGTTAGAACTATACATAGGAAATGGTTTTATCACTAGGAATCCCTAGAACTTAAAGCAATCCCACGTAGTGTGAGGCTTAGAAAGGCATACTCCTCTAGGGCTTAGGTGACAGGTCATCGAGAGTCAAGGGTCATAGAGAAGTCTAGAGCCAGGTATAGTGTGGGATAAGTCACGGTTGACCTTATATTTAGGACAGTGTGCTTAAGGATTTCCACGACTCATTAGACATCAATTAGAGGGTATAATAGGAGTCTTGCACTAGAAGCATTAGTCCTAGGGGGAGCTTTGTCTAGGTACCCCATCTTTATATCGATTACCTCTCCTACATTTATTGCCCTTCTTGGTCTCTTTTACTTTCTTATATATATATATATATACATATTGATTTCTTTCACCATCGATTCCATTTATAGCTAAAATAGTGATACCGCTTATTTCTGAACACTATTCCCTATGGATACGACTACCCACTCACCAGGGTATTTTATTACTTCTACAACCCGTGCACTTGCGGGGTACACACGCAAGGGATGTGTCAGGGCAACAGCGATAGATGGCAATGATGGTTTCTTCCATATAGCGTTTGTTATCGTCGACAATGAAACTAATGAGAACTGGACTTGATTTCTTGCTACTCTTGGTAAGGCCAGTACGGTCAGGATTACTATAATAAAATTATAACATTCATATCAGATCGATCTAAGGGTCTGGTGAATGCCTCAGCGCGAGTCTTCCCCTCATCACCACATGGTTATTGCCTATGACATTTAGAGGTGAACTTCATGAAGACCAACTCTAACCTTGGTAAAGCATTGCGAATGCAATGCTGGGTAGTAATCGTGAAAATTGCATACACATATACTTCAAAAGAGTTTGGTGATGCAATTCGTGAACTTGCATGTATATCAGGTGACACACACGCTTAGTTGTTGAATAAGTCTTACATTAATCATTGTTTGAACTTTTTATTTAAAAGAATACGATGGGGCGAGATGTACTCTAACATGGCAGAATCCTTCAATGCCTGGATTAAATAGGCACGCCATCTACCAGTAATAAGCATGGTTAACTTGATCAGGTTAGTTTGTTGCTATGTATGAATATATGTTCTTGTGTATTATATAAACTTTTTTGCGTATTAAATCATTTTCCTAAATATAATATGGGGTTACTGTGTATTATTATATGTTATAGTATATAAATAGTGCTTTCTGTGTATTTATTTTTGTTTCCGTGTATATTACGTGCATTCTTATGTAAGATGTAAAGTTTGTATGTCTTATATGGTTTTCCGGTGTAATATTCACTTTTCCAGGTTTAAACTTTTGAATATATTGTCCAAAAGACACGAATAATCGAATAGGTGGGATACACACTTCTGCCCTGAAATACGAAAAAAGGTCAAACAAATCGTTGATGACAGCCATTTCCTAAGGGTGGGTTGCTCCACTGAAGATATGTACGAAGTCATTGATGACAAAAACAATGCAATTAACCTCTAGTTTCATGGATGCTCATGCAGAAGGTGGGAAGTACATGGCCTACCGTGTAAGCATGCATGTGTGGCGATCATGCAAATAGACACGAATGTCCATTCTTATGTTGACGATTACTTCACAGTGGAATGGTATCGTCGAGCGTATGCAAATCAAATATCCCCTGTTCTTGATAGTGACAAACCATCTAATGACAACTGTCAACTACAAATTAGGCCACCAATATCAAAGAAATGGACAGGCCATCCAAGAAGGAAGAGAATAGAGTCACAAACCTTCGATGTCCGTGAATTACATTATAGCCGGTATCATCAAGCTGGACATAATTCTCGATCATGCAATGTAGTCATAGCGGACTGACTATGCTAAACCGAACAATAGCATATGATATTTGATTTTGCTTTCACATATTTGTTAGCATGAACTTTGTATTATTTTCATTTCCTGTGTAAAGTAATCTCATTTATGTGTATTGCTTCTTATGTATTGTGTATGTTTTCAATTTATTATGTGTGATATCCATCTTCCTGTCTAAGTTTTTGTGTTATTGTGTGTGATTTTAACTTCCTATGTATGTTTTCGCATTTTTGTGTAAGATATCCAACTTCATGTGAGTTTTTGCGTTTACATAACCAAATTTTCAATTTCAAACAAATATAGGAAATACAAGGTCTGGAAAATTAATTGTTCATGTTAGTTGTAAATACATTATAAATTATTTGGGGCACCTTCGACATTTGCAGCATCTTCAACGTTAGCATTTGTGAGGCATACACAATTACGGTTGGAAAATTGTTTAAGTTAATGGTGGTCTAGGTTTTTCTAGTGCTGGTAGTCTCCCGCCTCTCCTCGTCCTGCCTCACTCCAGCGTCGGCAGCATCTTCACCAGTAGTTGCGATCTCCTCCATGGTCTCGTCCTTCTCCACACCAGCCTCTTTCTCCCCAGCGGCATCCTTCTCCATTTCTGTGTTCTTCTCACCTTCAGCGTACTTCTCACCAGCGGCATCCTTCTCCCCGATGGCGTTCTTCTCATCACTAGCATCCTTCTCCACGGTGACTTCCTTCTCCTCAACGTCATCCTTCTTACCTCTGGCGTCTTTCTCTACGACGTCCTCCTTCTCACCTCCGGCGTCCTTCTACACAACGGCCTCCTTCTCCCCAGCGTTATCCTTCTCACCACCGGCATCCTTCTCCACAATCGTATTCACCTCCCCAGCGGCGTCCTTTTCCCCAGCTGCATCTTTCTTCACAATAATGTTGGGTATAGTTTTTTCCTCATCGCGTCAACAAGTATCAGAGTGACATAACAGAGGCAGAGGATTAGGATGTCTGAATGTAGTATGTACAATTCTTCCTCATTCAAAAGTTATTCTATATAGCGCATGCAAAACACTGGATAATCAACTGACCCGGGTGCTTGCTGGGGACAGTTCCGCACATGCTCCTGTGGGAGATGTCAAAATGGATTATGGCCTATGTTAACCTCGATGCATAATTCGAAGAGATCCCACTGAGACTTAAATGGGACTTGTTACTCCCTAAATAGGAGAGCATACCATAGTTAAATAATATACTTACATCACTTACCATGTCTACGGTGTCAACATCATAAATGTCCAACCTGAATGATGAGTAGTGTATGTACTTTTACTTTTCAATGTCCAAAGTGAGCATATGGTAATAACCGTGAAGGACGATTGGCATAAGTATAAGCTCAGCCGTCTTGTGGCTGTATATAACATCTTCCATCAGGTACAATGCTTATTTCACTGCAAATTGCAATTTCTGCATAGCAAGCTCTAGGGGCCGTGTGACAACTGCATATCTCTTGAATACCAAAGGATTTGTTAGCAATTGCACGAGGAGCATAAGTATGTGGGCATCCAATACATCATCGGGGACATTTTCTTTTTCTTCGAGGAGGACTTACAGGTCATCACGAGTGGTAGTCCCATACTCGTTGTCATCTCTCCAAATCACAGAGCTATATACAAAAGTGCATAGTAATCAATAAGTTTACATAGTAAATCGAAATATACATAGGAAATGAATAATTTACACAGGAAATAAAAAATTATACACAGAAAACTAACTATTTACACAGGAAACATATATTATAAACAAGAAATTATAAATATACACAGACTAATGCAAATTTACACAGCAAACAGCATCATAATATTTTGCATGTGTGATAAAGACATGGTTTCTTAATATACAAAAAAAAGATTACCTGTCGACACGCATGGAAAGGGCTGCTCTTTCAAGTTGGTTAAGCCTTCAGAAACCCGGGTAGTTCTTCTTCTATGGTAGGAAGCATGATTCTAGCTTCTCCTGATCCTTATAGTAGACCTACCCTTCTACTTGAGTTTGGTATTTGACCAATGCCAGCAGCTCCTCTGCTTTTTTATCCTTTCTCAAACCGGTCAGGGATTCAAGTAGCGCATCGATAACGCGTAATGCTTCCTCATCAGTTCCGAAGATGTCACTCGAGGGGGAAGCCTTTTGAACAAGTTTGTTCTTGTATGATGGGACCCTCTTCCTTGGAGCTCTCTTTGTTAAAGCCTTTCTCGGTGGGGCCCACTTCTGCTGAACCCGCTTTGGCGGTGTCTTCTTCACTTGGGCTCATTTTGGTAGAACTCTTTTTAGAGATGGACTACTTTGGTGTATGTCTTGCGCAGCCATGCATCGCGTAACGCGCCTAGGGGGAGTATCTTTGGCTATTGCATCCATGCCGGCCTCAAGAGCGCTGGGACATGAGAAGGAATTTCATCCATACTCTCCTAAGGAATGTCATCCTTACCGGCCTCAGGAACAGGTATTTCATCACTTGGGACAGATCGATCAGCTATTGGGAACATTAACATCCTCGCAAGCAACATCGTCATGCTGTACAGGAATTTTCTCATTGGTAGTATACTTCATATTGTGCTTGCCAGGACTACTTCTCCAAGACCGTGCTACCCTTTTGAATTTAACGCCAATACTAGAGGACATACCTTTATGGAGAAGGATGACCGATATCTGCTATTGTCATAGGGTGGGCGAATCCAAAGACAATGACCGTGAGTCAACCCCCTTTCACTTTGCATCTTCACAGTTACGCACATTTATATGAGCTCATAGATCACAAACTCTGTTAATTGTTGCAATAACCGGAGCATTTCATCATCACCTCGCAGAACCTCCTCCGGCCTCTCAACCGACAACTGTTGGCGGCCAATTTTGTCAAAGGTGGTTCGAGGGATTGTTCCCGAGCTCGCTTCTTTGATGCCGCTACTCTTGGCTTTGTCTTAGCTATCGAGGGCCTGGTTGTTTGTCGAGACTTCCTTTTAGAGCCGCCCGGTTCCAACGATCTGACAAGAGCTTGTCTCTAGGTACTCTTAACATTACCAACTAACATATTATCTTCGTCGTTAGCTGGCAGAGGCTCATAGAACTGATAAGCAAACATGAAACTTTAGAACATTAGCATATTATACATAAAAATTATATAATATACACAGAAAAAAAAATTAAATATACACAGAAACCTTATTTTATACACAGGAAGATAATATTATACACAGGAAACTAATAATATACACATGAACATAATATTTTTCACAGGAATTAAGTAATATACACAGTAAAGAATTATTATACACAGGAAATAACTCATTCATCTAAATTACCACACATTTTAGGTAGTAACAGAAATAACTTGTTTTTCTTTGATTGAGTTCAATAGCGGCTCGATAGACACCGCCTTTATGAAACTAGACTCCCCGTAACACATTATATGGGGTGTCTGGCCTAGCCATTGTTTCTTTACACTACCCGTCACCTCATAAAACCAAATGATCAGAGCAATGGAGTAACCTTTCGAATACCTTGCATTAGTACACTTCCCTTTACACCGAAGTTGGATACTGGCGGTTGTCACAAGGATGTTTGCCATCATCCACTTGTGAGTAGCATGCGCATAGGTATAACAACCTAATGACCCCAGATCATCGAAGTACCTTAATACAAATGATGGCACATTCAGACAAGTGTTGGGGAACTGGATCATCATCATGAAGTACACCACCAGGAGCTTGACAAAGGTCTCCTCGTCACCTTGCTGTTTGTTGCGGACAATTTTCAATAGGTTATCTTTAATTGCATCGCGGTGACGGTTGTGCATTTTATGCAAAAAAATCTTCTCAAATTCTGATTAGACCCTCTCATGCTTGAAGGATACAATATTTCCATCGCAACAGAGGCCTAGGATGAGAGCAATGTCCTCTGCTCTGAATGAGAGCATGCTTTGTCCTATTTGAAACCTTTGGCTCTTGTCGTCGTACACTAGCAACACCGCATCAAGAACCCCTCTCTCTTGCAACACCGAACGACATCTATCAAATGGGCAAACGGCGTCCCACAGAGGATCTCCCAATGCCACATGTTTATTTTTTTTTCAACTCTGTAATCGTTTGACAGCAGGGACTAGATAACACCGAGTGTTTACAAGTGTTGTTGCCATCTTCTCTTCTATGTAAAAAATAAAAACACAGACTCAATCACTAAGAGATAAACATAATATTATACACAACAAACCACAAATTATACACAGGAATGTTGATATTAACAAAGGAATCACACAATATTACACAGGAATGTCTTCTCACCTTTGTGCAGCCTTTTTCCCTTGAGGTAAGTCGCCAATCTTTCACCAGAGGTTTTGCAAGAAAGAAGAGATCAGAAAAGAGGATTTCAATGGGTTTCAGATCAATAAGAAGAAGACGAAAAGTTGCGCCCTTTGGGCGAAGGTAGGGTTTCCATCGTGAATCCCAATGTTTCACCACGCTAACCGTCCTCGCCAGTGGTTCCCAAGGAAAAAAGCAGGGTCATAATCGTCATTTCAGCTGGTTGAAATGATGGGAAATTAATTCTTCTCAAACGTTTTGTCAGAGGGGCATTGGCATAATTTCACAGTTTTTGAAAAGGCTCCGCTCTCTCCATCAACTACAAATGGTCTGAAAAGTAAATAAACCAAAAAGGAGAGACCTATGGGGAAACTAAATACTTTCAGAGATTATTCAAACTTCTTAGGGATTTTTGGGTACTTCTCCGTATAATTTATTAGTTCATAAAAAAATAAAATAAAAATAAAAAATTCATTCTTTCCTGATAACCCAAAAAGTATTTTTTTTTATTTTTTATTTTTAAGACCCTATGCTTGTGAAGAAATAATAAAATATGTGTATATGGCCATTTGTTCACATTATAAAAAAATATGTACATATCTTAGACCCTCAAATTTGTTTCAACACAGAGGTACAGATATACATCTTATATTAAGTTGTTTGGACGGCTTCAAAGTTGCTAAAGAGCATTTATAACATTAGATTAACTAAATATATTTATATAAAAGTTTTTTTTATTTTTCTAACAATGTGGATAAACTATTCCGCACAAACAAATACTTTTTAATTACTTCATTTTAGTCGTTAAATATTTTACTACTCTACTATTTTGATGGTGATATTATATATTGCAATTTTATAAAAGGTGGGATTGAATTGAGAAAAAAGAAATTAGAAGAAACAGAGAATTGGAAAATACATAAATTTCTTGTTTTTTTTATAAATCAAATTAAACTAAAACGGTATATTAAAAAAATCAGTGAAATATAAAATTTGGATATAAAGAACCATGGGTTAGCTTACTGGTAATTATCTTTGCTTATGATTGAGAGGTCTCAATTTTGAATCTCTGATATTAGAATTCATTTTCTGGGTCCTCTGTGAGAGTTTTGTATGAGAAATACCTCTCATTCTCCTCTTCAGAGTTGTATAACGGGGAGTTTATCCCTAAGAGGTTAGTCAAACTACTATAACTGGTGCACTTCTGTACTCATTTGTCTTTTGTTTTGCTGTTTGGTGACTTTGTAAAAAAAAATAGAATATATATACATTAGACGTTACCACTTTGTTTGGAGAGTCGCATTCCCATAAATTGTAGAAGCTATTCATATCGAATTTAGAACATGGAATGCAACATTCTACTATAAATTCACATTTTTAGAAATTTTAAAAAACATGAATCACTTTAATAAATATGTCATAATGAGATACTTGGTTCACATTAGGATACTAATCATATGTCACATCCTTTTCTTAAGTGGATGCCAGAAAATGTAACATAATTAATAAGTGAATTATGTAAATACCATAAAACAAATATTTAGTAATAAATTATATATACATCAAATAAGTTAGTTAATAGCTAAAATTTAGGAAAATCAAAATTAAAATTAAAATTAAATTGATAAAATCAAATAAATTATTATTAAACAATAAAAATGATTGGGCTACATCTTTATATATTTTGTAAAGCACAAAAATTAAGGATGCCAGGTTTTTTTAATCAAAAATCCATATAAGAAAAGAGTGTTTTTGGCCATTTTAATTTGGTGATTAAAGTTATTGCCCATTTTAAAAATATAATAGTGTTTTTCATAATTTAAGAAACGTGGTCATTTTGGTAAGTGTAGGATGATAAGAGCATTTTGCTCAAGTTAGGAAGACACGAAGATTTGTGTTAGTTTGATATAAAATCTAAACTATGGACATTTGATAAAAGAATATTTCAAAATACTAAAATATATATATAAATAAAACAATATGTACCGTCATTATGATTTGCCATATTTTTATATTCCATCTAGTGCCCAAGAGAGAATGCAACAAAACTACTTGCTAGATAGGTCAAGGGGACACCCAACATGTGAAACTCCTAGGCATCAACAATGTCTAAGGGCTGTTTGGTTCCAATGATTGGATTGGGAATGGGTGGGATTGGATTGGGAATGGACTCTAATCTTTTATTTGGTTGGCAAGCATAGGAGTGAGGGAGCATTGTGTGAGGAATGAAATGAGGGGAGAGGGTTAATTGGAATTCCTCCAATTTTCATCCAGAATGGCCAATCCGGAACAAGAAATGACCATCTTACCCCTCACTTTAAATGTATTTCCATCCAATTTATCTACTTTTGTTTGGTATGTGAAAATTAAATAAATAATGAAATAATAAAAATAAAATGATAAATTAAATTAATTCTAAAATAATACAAATGATAACATTGTAACAATAAATTAAATTGTAAAATTACTTATAAAAAATAATTATAACATCCATTAATTGATACCATCGTAATAATAATAAATTAAATTAAATTAATTCTAAAATAATAAAAATAAAATGATAATATTGCAACAAAACAACAATATTAATAATGCAATTAATTGTAAAATTAATTATAAAAAATAATTATAACAATAATGACAACATATTACAAATAAAATAATATTATTAACTAATATATTTATTTATTTAATATTTACTCTATAAGGGCATAAAAGATAATTCCGACATATTTCTTCTATTTACTTTTTCCATTCCTAATGAATTACTCTCCCATACCCTTCAACCAAACATACTTTTCTTTTCATTCCTAATCCATTCCCCCTTATTCTCATTCCTAACTCATTCCTCCTCAACTCCATTCCTCCAATTTTCATCCGGAATCTAATAATATTTCATGGGTAAAACACCCTATTTAGTCCTTCTAATTAGGTCGAATTACCACTTTAGTCCCCCTAATATGAATTACCCACATGAAGTCCCTCCATTTCCCAAATCGGGAAATTTTAGTCTAAACTCTGACGGACGTTCATTTCTTCATCATTATTGGTTGATGTGACATTCTCATTGATTAAAATAATATTAAAAAGTTAAAATTTTGAAATCATGTTAAAAGCATTAACCAACTTCTAATTAAGCTTATTGGATTCGGATCCAAACCCGTGAGCTCATTTCCTCCTCCTCCACCTTCTTCACGTTTGGCCTAATCAGAAATCCACATTCTTCATCGACCCACCACCGTCACCCTAGCAAACGAATAGAAGTTTGTCAATGACCTTAACAACATCATGGCCCCACCCCTACCTACGGTCACTACCGTAACACCTCTAGCAGAGGGCTCTGACTACTTCTTCGGTCTTGAAAAGAGATTGGCACTTGCCCTTGTCTTCAAGACTTAGGTTCCATCGCCGGTCTTCATGATGCCGGAACCATTCCTCGTTAAAGCCGCTCTTTATTGATCAAATCTCCCTAAGGATGACCATCCTATCACAGTTGAATTAGGGTTGAACATCTAGCTCCAGATCTAGGCACTACAGAAGCTCTAAATCACCGAGAATTATGACTAGGCCCCGTTCTAGCACATGACGAGTGACGAAACACTAACTCGGGTTTACCCTGCCAAGTACTACCTCTCACCAAGAGTCTAATAAAAGGCTCCACAGCTTACCGCCCAGACTTTGGTCACCGCATCCACCTACTAGCTAGACCAGCACAACTTGGCGATGGGATTTCTGATCGGGCCACAGGTGAAGAACTCATAGGTTCTGATCCAGTTTGGATCAGGATCCAATAAGCTTAATTAGAAGTTGGCTAACACTTTTAACATGATTTCAAAATTTTAAGGTTTTTAAATATTATTTTAATCAATGAGAATTCCACATCAACCAATAATGACAGAGAAATTAACGTTCGTCAAAGTTTGTACTAGAATTTTCAAATTTGAAAAATGGAGGGACTTCATGCAAACAACTAATATTAGGCGGACTAAAGGGGTAATTCAACCTAATTAGAGGGATCAAATAAGGTATTCTACCTATTTCATGAACTAAACATGGGTATGTTGTGTGTCTTGTAGTAGACTCAGGATTTGCTAGAATTCCTCAACTAACATGATTTCTATGGACACCTATGATTATCAAACATAACCTTATGAGAATATGATTTTAATGGGCATCTTAGATACTCAAACCATACGTAGTAATTCTATATTTCCATGAAATTTGATAAAAGAAAATTATAAGAACTCCAAAGGACCAAACATACCCTCAAGGATTAGACTAGGCAGTAAAAGTTTAATATGAAAAAGTACCCATTTCCAATTAAGATTACACAAACATACCATTAGTAGGGATGACAATTATCTCCAAACCCATCCCGGCCAGATCCAACATGACCTGAGTTTGACGGGGAAAACTTGATTTAACCGGGTTTCAAATAGAGTTTGGATAAAACCTGACTAATATAAATCTGGGGCGGGGGTAGAGGGGGGGGGGGGTATGGCAATCCTAATACCCGACCCGAACCTAAACCAGAGCCTAACCCAAAAATAAAAATATAAAGTTTTGTAAATATATAAACATATCGGGGTTTTGGATTAACATTTTTAATTTCTACTTGGTATTGTTTTTTGTGATTTTGAATTGGGATTGAAATTTTCAATTTTTATTTTAATATTATGGATGTTTTGTCAAAAATACCTACTTGTCATATTTTTATAACAAATTATTACATTGATTAATTATTTTTATATAAGGGTTGCTGCGGGGGAGAGGATCCCCACAGGTACCCGATTACCCATCGGGTGCGGGTGTGGGATCAAGTTTTGAAAACCCAATGGATTCAGGACAAGGGTGGGGTAGTGGGGGTAGGGACGGGGTAGTCAAAACTTGCCCCCGAACCGATTGGTTGCCATCTCTAACCATGAGTCAGTATTTAAATATAATATTTAACCTTAAGCCAAATATAATTGTAAAATATCATTGTGGGAGCCATGTCTAAAAAGATGCTTTCCAATGTTGATAGCAAATGGAATCTAAGCTTCCAAATACAGTGAGTACTAATGTCATCAAGAGTGATATTATTACATTCTATGAGTATATTTTGATGTTTGCTTACTCACTAGTCACCTCCATGATGTTATTATTCTATTTTATTGCCCGTCCCTTTAGTTCATTTGTTACTCATTCTTCTCTTATTGCAAATCCAACACACTTTGCGTTCAAATGAAATCATCCCAAATTTTTTACCCCCAAAAGAAAGAGAAACTCAAATATGAAGGTTAAGTTCGTCAACTTCTTGCACCAAATCCATTGTCGATCTTAATTTATATCACCTAGTGCTAGCCCTTTTAACAAGGAAGCTTCATGGAATCATTTGCCATTGTGTTTTAAAATGGTCCATGCCCTTGGAGATGATACTAATGTTTGGAAGCATGTATACATGGAATCCAAGTCTCTCTTTCTTTTCCAGAAACTTATTATAAGTTGGTGCAAACCTTCAACTTTGTTCATTCAGGGGGATTCTAAAGATCAAGTTACATAAAAATGAGGAACGCATTGTTCATATATATAAATAAAGGAATTGACTTCTAATTACATTTTTATGATTATTGAGAGCATACTTATTGCTTCTGTAGAGGCATACATGTTTAACTATAAAATTTTTAGATTTTTAAATTGATTAAGCTGAGTAACTTACAGATTTATGGTGTAATCAAATGGGAAATATTAAGTGCATTATTTGTTTGAGATAAAGATATCTAGTGAATCGTTGCTATGATTTATTTAAGAAGTTTTCCTTAACCAAGAGGGATATATAGTTTATTCTTTACCTATCTTAATGATGTCTTTTAAAAGGACAAATGAAATTAACTATTTATTAAATGTGACTTGTATGTTTATATAGCTCACCAATTAACTTCACCTAACTTGGATCAAGATTCAAGATGGCAACATCAAGTGTGGCTCCGTGAATGTTAATTAATACTATCAAAGAAAATAAGTGATTGGAGACATTTTACTATATATATTATAGTGAATATGTAAGTAATTTTAACATTTACTCATGGTTAATTATGGAGTTAGATGAGAAGAGAAAGAAAGACTTTCTTAGCTGATTAGCTGATAGGAACTGATACAAGTGTACGTGGCCAACTAATATAGGGTACTATGAAGCAGAATTGTAGATCCACAGGGAACTAAAAAATACTCGTACTAATAACTAAATCAAAGAAAATTAACTTAATCAAAGTAATTGATTGTAAATGCAAAGTAAAAACTAAGAATCAAAACACAAATATGAAATACAGCAAAACAAGCATAAGAAAGGGTGTCCAGGCATAGACTTCCCCCTTGGTGTGTTAGGTCCTGGACAATAGTTGCACAAAATATTGCAATCTAATTGAACCTAGAGAGAGTTCCTTGTAAATATTACCCCTTTTCTCGAGGTGTACAGTAATTGGTTCCATACGGCACTGATACAGCCTATCCTACAACCGCAATACACTCTATGAACTCTTTCTAGAGAAAGCACCCATTCAATAATCGACACAATTTTTCTATCGAAGTAAGTGCCTATAATCCCATATGAAGTAAAATTGGAATCTCTTCCTGAAGCTACTCCCTACGATTGCATTGCTCATGGAATCCTATGCTAACTCACTCAGAAGGATCATAGGAGGAGAAATCTTTACTTTAAAGTGCCCTATTTCTAGGCGAACTCGTGATCCCCTTCAATTGTGGTTTGTCTATACTAGGAAGATCTTTCGATCCCTCAGAGAAGTACATCAATCATGAATTCTCAATTTTCACTACAATATTATCCAAGACAATAGAAACATGCAATTGATTTCAACAACAATAGATTGCAATTAATCAATTAACATAAAGCATTCAAAATAGACAACCAATGTCAATCACAATGTAAACCCTAGGTTCCATCTACTCCCAAATACAAATAAATTAGTTCTCCATTAAAGAAAAACAATCATACAATCTAATAAAAGCAAGAGAGTAAATGAAAACATGAAAACCCCTTTCTCTCTTTGCCCATTAGGATATGCCGATGAACTCTCCTCCTATCTTACATAAACGCTGCCAAGGATGCTCCTCAATGGCTCCAATGGTGTCCTAAAGAGTGGATAAGCATTTCCCCCTTGCTGGATTGCTGGAGAAGACTCTGAGGAACTCTACTACTTTCTTCTTTTGCTTAGCCATCAAAAGATTGCCCAACCCTCAGTAAAGTATTTTATACCTAACTACCTACAGGCTACTTACAAGCAAAAGGACAAGACAGTAAGGAGTTGGAGATAATGTGTCACGTGCCTTACACACATCTTATGGTCTTAAGCTCTGCTTGTAAGGTTTTTTGTTTTGGTGTTATGCTCCACATTATGGTCATAAGCTCAGCCTGTAAGGTCTTCTGTCTTGGTCTTTTGTCCTTTATAGGCATGTACTACTCCCTGAAAGCTCTTCTACATAGCTCTTACGATCTGACTTACGAGCGTAAGTCCTGCCAGTAAGTCTCTCTGTCTAGTTATTATGCTGCTCTTTACGGCCATAAGCATGCATGCAAAGTTCTCTAAATGAGGTTTGCAACCGTAAGTTTGGTCGTAAGGTGTTTTGTCTGGTATGTTTCCTTGTTGTTGATGTTGAAAGAGCTTTATCTTCTTCATTTTGGTTCTAAATTGCTTCTTGTGCTCCCTCTCCTTAAAATGCACTGCCCCGTCACCTGAAATCATATATTTTCACCATGTTTAACATCATCTTCCAAATAAACAACTTAATACATGCCAATTAAATGTATAAAATTGTATAAAATCATGTTAAGTTATACACTTATCATCATTTTTAAGGAAATCACAAATGAACAGACTTGAATTGATGGGTGGAATAATAAAAATGAAAATAAGATAATAATATAAAAAAATAAAAATGTACTTTGGAAGTTCTTAAATCAGAGAAAGGAAGAACTTTATATATCCATATGACTATCCATATGACTGAAAAAAAAAATCTAACTCTAATTAGGCTTGGATAATCATAATCCTAGCATGGCTATAATATTAGTCTTAATTGGACTTAAACCATATATTTGATTATCCTTAAACTCTAACTTAACTGAACTTAAATAATAGCAGACTAGAGTCAAACTTCAATCCTAAGCCATTTCAAAGTTACAATTAATGATATCTAATAAAATTTTGTTTATACTGTATAAAGTCATACTCCAGGTTGATCTAACAATACAAATCATGAAAATATCTCAAACCATAAGAACATGGTTTATTTGTTGAGATGTGAGAATATGTGGTCAAGAAGAATATAGAAAGCTTTGATATTATGAATTTTACCATATTGAAAGTGAGACACCTTGCAAAATGATGTTGGAATTTACACCAAATCACCCACTCTCCGATGCTAGCATAATTTTGGTATGGTATTACCATTTTAATCAGTGTAGAAACTATATATTAACATAATCTAATTATCGATAATACCTTCAAAGTTGTACTTGTCAACCCTTTATACAAGATAGTGATCTACTTAATGAGATGTAACTATGGAAATACAAGGATTAACTGTGTGACTAGCTTTCATATATCTTCTTTATCTATTTACATTTTACTATAAACAACTATATGAAAAACTAAATTATGTATTTTGATAATTCACATTCTAAGAAATTATCCCAAGCACAATATATAGGTATTGTTTGGAGTGTAATCCATTCCATTTTGGCCACTTTCCCCTCTATTACGTGCGAAATTATAAAAAATCTCTCAAACAATTCCATCAAATTGGATATGATTTTAGATGTGGTAGCATCTATTATATAAGGAATATCAATGAACCAAATTCTCATTGCCTCGGGGTTACTAAAGCACATAATCATTGTAATGATTTTAAATATCAGAGCCTCAACCCATGAGGGATTTATTTGCAAAATCCTTTTATAGATTTCTTTGTAATATCAAATGAAGATATGAGATTACTCTGATCATATGGAAGAACAATTACCCCCGAATAATTAACATTTTTTGCTGAAAAATCTAGCAGTTAAGAAATGTAACAGATTCCCAACAACCACTTGTATCTTCTGCCATGGCACAATAGAATTTATTGGTTATCTTTACCTCAGTTGCTATTTTACAGAGTATATTTGGTCCTATTTATAGTAACATTTTCAAGTTATCACTTTTACCAAGAACGGTTGGTAAACCACTTGCCGCCAAAGAAGCCACAGATGCAACCCTTACAAATGCACGCAAAGGAGCCAATCCCGCCAGCTTGAGTCTGAGAAACCTATGCATGCAATCAGGCTTTGTAGCTCTTCTAACTGATCACACGCATAGATGGGAACCCTAATTAGAGAAACCCCCATTTATGAATCAGGATTGTTATTGTGCATCACTTAGAAACCACACCTATTTATAAGAAAATTTATGGGGCTAATTACAAATCCGCCCATTATAGAATTTCTGATTTTGCCCCCAAAAATTCTACACATTATTATTTAAACCTACATATTTAATTTAGATAATTATGCCCCAATCTAAATTTTAAATTACTCCATTAGATTCTTCAATTTAAATTAAATATAACAATGCATACACAATTATTAATATGATCGATCCGTGTACGTGTACGTGGCCAAACATATGTATTTTATTAGATATTTGCATAATATGTAGTTCACATCCTAACATAGATATGTTGATGAAACTCCTGAATCTCCCTGATTCAAATGTGTTTTTTTTTCTCTCTCTCTCTTTTATTTTGCATATATTTTCGTATTTTGACAATATTGCTTACTTTTTTATTTTATTACCTACAATGGTATAATTTTTTTGGAGAAGCTAAATCATTACTACCCCTGTTCATTATATATTTTTTAATCCAAGAGTAGCACAAATTCCTTGTGATCCACCTCAAACAAATTTTCCAAACCAGATGTACAAAGTAAAGTTGAGATTCTTCTTCTAACATGAACTTTAGAGTCTGCAAGTTGCCGAAATTTTATACTTATGTAGTTGCATGGAACCATAGAATAGAATTTTCCTCCTTCTTAAAAGGATTCCTGGCACTAATTAATTAAGTATCAAAAATCATATAATGCTTGCTTAATGGAGTTCATCAAATGTTTGTCTTAATTATTCTCACGATCATCTAAATATTATATCAACTAGTGACGATGAAATCCATTAATAAAAAGTTTAGGACCCACAAACAACATAAACAGAACCAGATTCATTAATTCCAACAAGTAAATCCACTAAAAAAGACACTTAGTATTCTTTCTTTAATGTAAGTCATTGAGAAGCGTTTTATTTTAACACAATTTACATTTTTTTTAACAAATCATAATAATATCAATAAGGCAAGTAAAAATATTCTTACCACATTTTAGATGATTTATTGTTCAATTTCTTAGTTGCACATTGTTGTCTTCTGCTTTTTCTAATATATTAAATATAAATATTTCTTTTCTCAAATGTAAGTCGGAGAATCGTTTTTAGATAAAGTTGATGTCATTCTTTGTGAAGGTTATGTCCAATATGTATCCAGTACACCAATAATTTTTTTTTCTTGTATAAAATATTATTATCTGGTTTACATGCTTAAAATATCTTAAATTAAAAGAATTTTTGTGAAAAATTTTATTTTCACGCTTATGGAATGGGATATCTCAAAAATGAGAAAATTAATGATTATAATTTTTTTTTATAAAATATATGCCGGAGTTGACATCCCAACTTCTCAATTGAGAGAGAGTCCCCATTTGTGTATTACAAAGATGGTAGATTATAATTTGTTAGATTTATCTGTTTTTAAATTGTATTATTTGTCTTGATGATGTTTTGTAATATTTTATAATTATTTCATTTTAATGACGCGATAATTATGTGAGAATCAAATTAGACATAAATGTTTAGGAAAAGAAACATAATTCATCCTTAAATTCGAGAGCTACAAGACTCTCGGACAGGGAAATGCACTGAAGGGAAAAAATACCTCCGAGAAATACACTGAAGGAAAAGAGAGAGAGAGAGAGAACAAAAAGGCAAACAAGTTCCGAGCTTTGTGAAGGTGAATGACCAAAAAAGCCTCTTCACTGCATACCAAGTTCTTAGACAAAGAAGCTAAGCCTTTTGTGTATCCTTTGCAATTGCAACATCATTTGAGTCAACGATATCCATTCCCTTCCCATTCCCTTCAATGCTCTTGATAGCTATTGGCAACTCCAAAGCTGTTGTTTCCGTCATCTCTTTGTTCTCTTTAAACTTGGCCCATAGCACTGAGTAAAGTCCAGCAACAATCAAGACGGCGCCAATAACACTGTATTATTCCGAACACTTGGTTAAATCAGAGCATGTTTTCAAAAGAATATATATATATATATATATATATATAAAGCAAGAGAGAGATAAAGGTTTCTGTTTGCATGTACCCTCCCAAATAGATCTTTTCTGCAAGAATAAAAGATCCCATAATGGCCACTATGATCATCATCAGTGGACTGAATGCTGACGCAAACACTGGCCCCTTTTCCTGTATAACTAGTCCTTGCACATAGTAGGCAACACTGGATGTCACAATTCCCTGTGTGTATATTTATGTCCTTTAGTGATATATATTCATTATTAAGAAAGATATATATATATATATATATATATATATATATATATATATATATATATATATATGAGAGAGAGATTGAGAGAACTAACAGCATATGCAGCGGCAAGGAGGTTCATGTCCCACCCAATGCTCCAAACAGAGGCCTTGTGTTCCATGACAAAGGTGACAACAATTGCTTGAAGAGTACCAACAAAGCAAATGAGTGATGTGAGAGATATGGGAGCACTTGCGTATTTCTTGAGTGCTTCAGTCTGTTTACAAACAATACATGCATCAATACAAACTACTTAATAATTAAGTTCGTAATGATCATATATAACTATATATATATACCTGAAGAATGAAGAGAGCAGCCCAAGCAAGAGTAGCTATGATGACAAAGATGGAGCCCTTGAACCAATCTTTATCATTCGATTCATCGGTTTGCACTTCGTTAGTGTACTTGTGCTTATTCCACACCATCTCTACAATAGGCCCTTTGTAGAGTGTCATCAACATTGCTCCGGCCACTGTCACTAGAGTGCCAACTAGCTTTGCTTGGCATATCACCCTCCTTAAATCTAGCTTCTCCATCCTAACATCCAAAGCATATATAAATATATTGATCGCCACTTTCACACCGTTGATTTTACTGCAAATTGGATTATCTTTTTTACCTGAAAATCACAGCCATGACAAATGTCATCGCTGGCAACATGTTGCTAATCGCACATGCAAACGACGGCGAGGTATACTTCAGACCAGCGTAGTAGAAGTTTTGATCAATAACCGGACTGTAGCAATTCACGCATATCAGTGTCATGCGCATGTGTGTGTGTGTATATATATATATATATTTATTGGAAACTAAGGCTTATTTAGTTTACTAACCCAAGAAGTGCGAGGACAAATATTTGCAAGAAGATTTTGAAAGTCATTTTAGGGCGACCTTTCCTGTTGAAACAAAAAGAAGGTGGTTATATTTTTCTTCTCTTTTTTTTTCTCGTGTGGGTGTGTGCTTGATTTTACGTTTAGATTGTTACCTTTCAAGAAAGAGAGCAAACGGAGCAATGGATAGAGTAGCAAATGCATGGCGATAGACGACGAGGACGTAATGGCTCATGCCATGGTTAAGTGAAACTTTAGTGATGATGTTCATACCTGCATATCCAAATTGGAGGGAGACCATGGCGATGTAAGGCTTGCACTTGTGAAAGAGATTGGCACTGTGCCCTTGAATCTCCATTGTGAGCTTGAGCTTAAGCTTTTGAGGAGATGCAAGAGTAAGAAGTGGAGAACTTGATGAATGGGTTTTGGGTTCTCCTTACGTTTGCATTGTTGCTTCCTCACTGCTATTTATAAAGATTTTCAGGGTGTGATCAGAGAGATATAGCTAGCCTTATCTACATGAGCTAATGAGGGGGCATTTTGGGTATTTTGCATGCCAAGGCTTGTGAGATCCACGGGGGATTGGCTTTCGGGTGAATTATGTCCGCCTTTTCAATGTTTTTTATTTCTCTAGGAACATCAATAATTCATTGGGTGTGTCTTAGAATTTCAAGTATGGTTTATTTTTTATGTTGTTAATATAATTATTTCTCTAGAAATATAAATAATTCATTGTATGTGTATGTGTTAGAATTTCAAGTACTAATTGGAAAAGAAAATGTTATACCATACAATTCAGCATAGAATGATTTATTTTTTATGTTGTTGATATAAATTTATTTTATTTTTATTTTTTGGTGTTTGATTGAGTAGTCAGTTGTTCCTAGTTTAATCCGGTGAAAAGGATTAAAGAGCGTTAGGGTAATCACTTCTAATAGTTCACAAAGATTTAGATTTAAAGTTTTAGTTAAGCGACACAAAATTTTTATAATTTAGACCAACACATGATGGTAAATATAAATTTTTAAATAATAATTATTTGTGAATTTATGAGTGAAAACCGCATGACATCTAATTAGTATGTTAAATCATATTAAGAATTTTACCTAGTAGCTCTTCACCCAAAAAAAACAGTATTTTACGCAATTCAGAGGATGGCCCCCACGCAAGGCCAGTGAGAAATCTCCACGTGGCACTGGAGCACTCTGAAGTCTGAGTGGCGCACCAAAAGATGGAGAAAAAGATGGTGTTTGGTGATGTCATCAAGGACAATGAAGTAATTAAGTGGCTCGCACTAGTGGACCCATTCCATTGCCGGAGGGATGCGGCCATGCTCCGGCGATAAGTCACTGTTGCCTCACTACCACCAGAAATTTCTTCTTTATCGGATCCTTTTTCTTCTCAAACTTTTATATAAAGATTCGATGGTTTTTTTTTTTTTTAACAATATAGATGGATACTCGAAAGGAATAAAATTAGAAGAATAATTTATGACAAAATAACTTTTTCATTTTGATTTTAGTATATATATATTTAATTATCAAACTTAATATTTTTTAATTTGATAAAATACAACAAAAGTATTTACAACAATGTATTTGTGAACAGTAAAATCCATGCGCTCTCCCTTGACGATTTCAAAGATTGGGTTGCAAGTTCTCGTTCATAGTTGAGGATTTTTGGCATCACTGTATATAGTGTATTTTAAACTCTCATACTCAGTGAGAGTTTTGCAAATTATATCTTTTATAATGGGTTCAATTTCACTAGATCAAATACCTTTTTAACATTTGAAGAAGTTTATTAACCTACAAAAGAGTTGTAAAACAGCTAAAAAATTAAATTAAACAAAAATCCTTTTTTTACTATAAAAATACAAAACAAAATCAGGAGAAACAACTCTAAATTAAAGAAGTTTGAACCACCAAATGAGGTTGGCTTGTTTAGCAAGCAAATGAGAAATATAATTCTGCGTGAAGCGAATATTTGAAAGCAGATGTAAAGAAGATAGTGAATAAGACTAGAAGGGTGGAAGATGATGTTCATTGCATCCTCCCCACGGGTGATGCTTTGAGCAGTGGATTTTTTTGTCTTTTTTTTTTAATATATTGCTTTATTTCATTTTATTTTATAATTATTTTATGTAATATTTTTTATTTTTTTAATAAATTTTTTAATAAAACAAGACAAAAGGTGAGTTAGAAATATGGGCAAAGAAGGACAAGATCACTAAGAACTTATGTCATTGCCTTATATGATTATGAGGTTTTATTTCAAGTTCTTATTAAAATAAACACCTCATGTAAAAGACCGAATACTAATATGTGAGGAGGTTATTGGTGTTTACCGTTTTAATCTAAAAGTCAAATTAAAAAAAATTATTAAAACATGAGACAAAGCGCCAATATGACCAAACAAAAACAAAGAATATATAAGATCGTTGAGAATAGAGGGAGGCACGGCCGAGATTTGGCCCGGCCCTGCCAAACCCGTTGGGTCAGCTGACCCGCCTGGCCGGGCTATCAACCCATAAATAGCCTACACTGTAGCGGACCCGGCCAACCCATTGGGTTGAACAGGTTAGCCTAGCGAATTAGGTTTTTTCCCAATTTTCATAAACAATTGAATGCTTCACATGTGTTTTGAACCCTTGACTTATGCTACAATTCAAAAACTTTTTACCAAATGCACAGATGAGTGTATATTGTTCACGTATTTCATCTCTATTTGTATACTCATTTGGCATGTATTAAAACCATAATATGAAATTCGATGCTAAATATCGTGTGTTTGCATTAACAGGCTTAGGGCAGTACTTAAAGGCGAGGGAGACCCAAAAGAAGCAATTTAGACAAAAAAAAAACGATGAAGTTAGAACTCTCTTGGCATTATTAGAATAAGGACAAGACAAACTATGTGGCTTACAGGTAGCTTACGGTCCACCTTATGGCCTTAAGTATAGTCAAGAAGACCTTGAGGGCTTGCGTATGCCCGTAAGGAGGATTCAGAGTCAATTCAGAGGACTTTACAGGCAAGGCATACACCTGTAAGGATGCCCGTAAGGACCATCCAGAGGAGCTTACGACCACAGTGTAAGCCCGTAAGGGCAATCGTAAGGAGCAAATAGAGAAACTTACGGACCAGCACTTACGGCCATAAGCTGGACCATAACATATTCAAAAGACCTTACGGATAAGGCTTACGACCGTAAGCGTGCCCGTAAGGCTCGTGACAATCTTCCCCAACTCCATTGCAGCCTTGCCCTTACGCCCATAAGCATCCCATAAGCAGTCGGGTATAAATAGAACTTAAGAGGATTTTAGGGCATCATCTATTCTATTTCTCTATTCTTTGGGGGCGATTCTTGGAGGCGAGATTGAGGAAGAAAAGGGTCGAATCTCCAGCACCTTAGGCAAGATTTAGAGAGGGATTTAGCCCGACATTTTAGGGGATTGGGGATCATAGCCGTTAAGCTCATTTTGGTGGCCTGCGTGGAAGCTTTCTCAGTGACTCTCCATTTTAGGGATTAACAAGGGGGTTTTCATGGATCATATGTCTATTCATATTCTTTGCATCTTGAATGCTTGCCCTCTATTAATGGAGGGTTAATTTGTAGATGTTTGGGCATAGTTAAACTCTATGATTTACTTTTTTGACTTTGGTTATTGGATCTTTGATGTTTTAATTAATTTATTATTTGCAATCACATCTATTTGAATCTAATTTCATGTTTGAATGCTTAGTCGCTAACGAGGAGAAAGCCTTAGCTATCATGTTTGATGTGCTACGTGATGAGTAGAAATACCCACCTAGCATAAACATGCTATGATTAGAGGGAATTGTGAGTAAGCCTGGGTATAGGGTACTTTGGAGACTTTGTCTCCTCTAATTCTCCCAAGTGAGTTGTTGACAATCTCCGTACTCTTTGCAATCATGTGGACTGAATTTTAAGAGAAATCATTTTTTTGGTATGTATTCGGATTAGGGGTAATTTATCTCTTTTGGGGGGAGATTATCTACTTAAGAGATTGTCATTAGCTCACGGTGAGGTTTCATAGAGTGTTAATGTGATTGTGTAGATGTCTATATCTACTCTGCATCTATTCAGTTACTCTTGGGCCTAAAAAATCGGGGTTTAATATAATTCTTGAAACCTCTCAGTTCAAATAAGATTGCATACCTAGACAACCTTGATCCTGTACTTCATAACCCTAGATGGATACTACACTCGAATATCGTCTCAATCCTTTATGTCTCTCCGATTCTACTTCTCTTATTTTCTAGTTTTCTTTCGGTATGGTTTACACACACCATTTCACTCGTTAAGCTAATTTTCAAATTTAGAGTTATTACTAGTATTCACCTCCTTCCCTATGGACCGACACTCCGTACTTCAAGCACACTTTATTATGCGATCGGCATGTATACTTGTGTGCATCCCTATCAAGTTTTTGGCGCCGTTGTTGGGGAAGGATTAGTGATATTAGGAACACTTATTTTCCGTCACTTTAGCCACTTCTTTTCTTTTTCTTATTTGCAAAGGTCGTCTTATTCAAAAACCCCCATTATGACATCCTTTATGAATTGATTATCATATCACAATTTTTTTTTCAATTTTCTTTTTTTTCTCTTTCTTTTCGATTGTTTTCTGATTCTTTTTCTTTTGTTTGATTTCAGTGCATGCCACCAAAGGGTAAAGCTCCAAGACTGGCAGAAGGCGAGAGTAGTGTGGAAAGAGTGATCAAAACTAGATTGAGAACAGCTCTATTGAACGAGATAGGATCTTTGACAGTAAGTGTTGAGTAAGAGCAGTTAAACACTATTGCAGACTAGGGGAACCGACACAAGACCCTTTCAGACTATGCTTGACCCACCAGTTGTAGCAACCAATTTTGAGCTTAAACGCATGTTTGTCTAGATGGTACAGAATGCAGTACAATTCCATGGATTACCAGACTAGGATCCCAATAGTCATATTATGGGATTCCTCGAAGTTTGTGACATGCTTAAAATCAACAACGTTTCTGATGACGCTATCAGACTCCGTTTATTCACATTTTTATTAAAAGGAAGAGCTAAACAATGGCTTTAGGCTCTTCCTTGAATATCTATCACGACTTGAGAAAGGCTTGTTAGAATGTTCTTGGCCTGTTATTTCCCGCCAAGAAGAACGACCTAGTTGCGTCAAGAGATTACAACGTATAAACAGTCAGACGCTGAATCATTATTTAAGGTGTGGGAGAGGTTTAAAGATTTGTTGAGGAAATTTCCACATCATAACCTCCCCACTGGATGGAAGTTCAGGTTTTTCATCAGGGTCTCGACTAGAGTACCCGACAACTTATTGATTCTGTAGCAGGAGGATCGCTTAGCAGTAAGACCCCAAAGGTAGACAAATAGTTGATTGAAGAAATAGCCATGAACAATTATCAGTTGCATTTGAGAGGTAAATTAGTTGCTAAGCCAGCTGGGATAATTGAAGTCAGTGAGGTTATAGCATTAGCAGCCCAGGTGAAGGCATTGAGCAGGAAGAGTGATAGTTTTGTCTACTCAGAAATTGGCTGCAATCATGGTTTGTGATACTTATAGGGAAGGAAACACTCCCTCGGACTTTCCTAATGTAGTTGCTGGGCATGGATCCGTCGAACAAGTAGATTTCATCGGTAATGCCCCCAGGCAGCAAGGGAATCCCTACAGCGGCACGTATAACCCTGGATGGTGGGAATCACCCCAATTTCTCTTATGGAGGTCAAGGACAACAATGGAAATCTCTGTCAGGGTTTCCTTCTCACCAATAGAACGATAAGAAACCAGTATTAGAGGAAGTGCTTACTCGGTTCATTTAGAGCATGGACATCAATTTCCAACAATCAGATAGTAGGTTCCAAGGCATAGAGACATCATTGAGAAACCAACATGTTTCTTTTCAGAATTTGGAGACCCAAGTGGGACAGATTGCGAAATTATTGTCTGAGCAGCCTCAAGGAAGTCTACTGAGTATCAATGAAGCCAATCTCCATGAGTATCTCAAGGCAATCACTCTTTAGAGTGGTAAAGAGTTAGGGATGTGTAGTGAGAAGATGATGGAGAAGAAAGAAGAGCCAGAAATTGAGTCTGTTGAGAGTCCAACATGGGAAAGTGTACCTACTCTGATTGTTGAGAAGAGAATGCCGCCACCAGTGAAAGAGTACGTGCCCTGACTCCCCTATCCATTAAAGATGAGAAATGATCTTACGAACCAATAATTCAAGAGATTTTTGGGCTTGTTGAAGCACTTGCATGTCAATGTACCATTTGTGGAAGCCTTGTCCCAAATACCAAAGTATGCTATGTTTCTCAAGGATTTATTAACAAACAAGCAGAAATTTAAGGAGGTATCGATGGTGACATTGAGCGAAGGGAGTTCGGCATTGTTTCAAAACAGGCTACTGAGGAAGCAAAAAGATATAGGGAGTTTTACTATCCCTTGCAATATTGGTGATTTGGTAGATTAAAATGCCCTAGCAGATTTATGAGCTAGCACTCATGTAATGCCATACACCATATTTAGCAAATTGGGACTATTTGACCTTAAACCAACTAGGATGACATTGCAACTAGCGAACCACTCCATTAGACATCTTAGGGGAATCATAGAAGACGTTTTGGTTAAAGTCGACAAGTTCATTTTCCCGATAGATTTTCTAATTCTAGATGTAGACGAGAATATTGAAGTGCCCCTCATATTTGGTAGCCCATTCGTAAGCATCTCCCAGGCCTTCATTGATGTTAGTAATGGTAAAATGACACTTAGGGTTGAGGATGAGGAAATGATTTTTGCTTTATTTGATGCAATGAAGCATCCCTCTACTTTTGATGATATATGCCATTACATTGGTGTAACTGACTCACTTGTGGATGAATGTGTGCAAAAAATGATGCACAAGGAGCCTTTCGAGGAGTCATTGGATAACCCTCATGCTGAAGATGTCATCCTGTTGTTTACATCTACATTGTTGAGGAAACCACGTGAAAGAAGCAATGGTGAGAGGTCACTTCCCCAAGAAAAGCAAGAGAAAACCTTCGCCCAAGGAGGTAACACCCGAGTCAATCCAATACATCGGTAAGTTCTCTATTTTCTTTGATTTGGCACTTGGGCATTATTGCAAAGTTGTTGATTAGGGTCATGAGGAGTGCTTTTACTTTGAACCTTCATGACTTATGCGTTTCAGGTACGTCAAGCTTGTGACGTTAAACAAGCGCTACTTGGGAGGCAAGCCAAGGAAGATTTCTCATATTTTGTTTGAGTTTTAGTCTTTACTATAGTTCATTATCTTCTTTGGTGCTTGCAATAAATTGCTTGCCTTGTCTTGATTTTTATGTGTTGGTTGGGTGTTCATGACCATAAACGCTCATTTTTTGTGCTTCCTAAGTCATATATATATTTGAGCTTAATTGTAGGAAATAGGGAAAACTTTGCTCAATATTTCCAGGACTCTAATAGGCTGCTTACGCCCATAAGCACAGCTGTAAACCTCATACAGAGAGCTTTACTAGCATCTTACGCTCATAAGCCACCCGCGAGGGAGTTTCAGAGAGCCTTACGAGCACACTTATGGTCTGTAAGTCCTGGAAAGCACAGTTTAGAGGGTACTTACGAGCCACTTACGCCTATAAGTCAAGCCGTAAGGGTCATCCAGAGTACCTTACTGCTACATCTTAAACCCTTACGGCCCGCAACCTTTTGGGAAGTTCAACATAAGTTCCTTATGGGTGTCTTACGGTTGTAACCTAGATTGTAAAGGAGATGTACCCTTGCGGGGTAGGCCTTATGGCCATAATGGCACCGTAACTGTTCATTTAGAGAGACTTACGGTCGCTGCTTACGCCGATAAGCACCTAGGGTGTAACCACCATCTGCGATCTTAGATTTTCATTCCAAATTGATTTTCACTAGATTCTTGGTCATTAGTGGTCATTCCCCCCTCTCCCCCATTCTTTTTCATTGGTGTTCTTCTTCGTGTTTTGAGTGTTTTAACGCGGGATTGACTAATTTTTGAGCTGGTTTTCTCATTTTCTCTTTGTCTCAAAGGTAAAATTCATTTTTCATGATTTCTGAGCAAATTGTTTGATCTTTATGCATGGGAATGAATGTATATTGCTTAGCATTGCTTAAATGTTAGTTAAGAATCAATTTTGTAAAAATTTCGAGCTCCATTTTACAGGAGGGGTTCTTACAACCTGAGTCCACGGCTTACGATCGTAAGGTCACCGTAAAGGTGACTTTCCCCGAAGTTTACGACCATAAGTCTTTCTCTAAGCAAGCTGCAAGCTCTCTTGTAGTGTTCAAAGTTTGTAACTATGTATTCTAAACTTCATATTTCCTTATGTAGTATGGTAGGGCAAAGAGATCAGCTTCAGGGCCGGGTAAAAGGAAGAGACCTGAGGCGTCGACCTCGGGCATAGCCACCATAGAGAAGACATCAATTAAAAAGGTTTCCTCAACCCCCACATTTACAGAGGCTTACTTCCAAGAGCGGTTCGCCCATTTAAGGATGAAGCGGTTTAGCCAGTCACATACGATGGATTGGGTCATACTGGCATAGCTGCGGCTTGACGAGGAGGTCCGGGGTATGTTATAGTCTGGTAGCTGGAGCCGACTCTTCTCGTATGAGGAGAAACCTACAGAGATAGCACCCTCGAGGTCTTGTTTACTTTTGAGGTGGATAGAGGCCTTGGGGGGTTCGATAGGGCTGGCTCCATCAGATTCCAGTTATTTGGAGAGCAGCGACAGCTATCCTACACCGAATTCTCTCTGTTCCATCAGTTTGGCCTCGAAAACAACAATTTTGCCATTTATGGTAATATTTGATTTGATTATATTTTGGGCAATAAATCTCAGGATTGTAAGCCGTTTTCGGCATTAGCTTTTATTTGTTAAGTGCTTTATTTTTCTCGCTGAAATTTGAAAACTTGTCCTTTTTGGCAAATTTTTGAATCTTCTCATTTTTTAGGTTTTTAATATATTTCTTTAGATCTACTTATTGTAAGCCTACTGGCTAGGATGAGCAGTCTTGTTATAATTCTTATCGAGTAATAAAGTTTACTCAAATTTCTACCAAATCCTAGTAATCTTTGATTAACAGATTCGAAGGCTTTGTTATTAACATTCGTGTGCGGATCAATAGTTTCAAGATTATCGTTGCATGAAATTGTTAATAAATTATTATTATAAAAATTATTTGAATAATAATTGACCACTTATCTTACAACCTATATCCCGGTTCTCCCTTTAAAAATCTCTTCTTTTTATTTTTCAATTTTTTTCACCCTTACGATTATAAAGAAGCGAGTATCTTGTTAAGCCGGATCTCTTACGTTGTTGGACATCTACTCATCTCCAATGATCTCCAAAATCTTAAACCTTTTATTGTATTTCCTTTGTGGAGCTAGTGACCTACAAATAGCAAATATGTGCATAAGGCTTGCATGTGCTTGACTTTCATGCATGTGAGTGTCAAAAAAAGGGACTCTGATGCATATGTTGTTGGTATATATGCAAGTGGATGCATAATGACCCACTTCAAAATGACCATTTGCTCAACTTGAATTGTTTTTTTCTTTATTTATTTTCGTATACTTATATATTTGTAGAATTATTTAGGAATTTGCATTTAATATTATCTTCTTAGAAAAGGTTGGAATACTACATGATTTAGTGATAATAAAAAAATGTGATTAGTGTATTTTCAATCATGAGTGTAATTTTAATTTGCATTAGCAATAAATGATGGGATTAAGTAATATGGACTCATATTGCTAACTAAGCACCATATCACTTTTATCACTTTTTATGGACCAAAATGAGGGAAAAAAACAATAAAGTTCTTGGACTATTTTTTACACTTTTGAAACGTAAGAACTAAAATAAATAATGCCATCGAATATATAAATCAATGATGCATTTAATCTTATCTACTGATTTTGTAAATAAATAATTCACTACAAGGTCCCAATTGACCGTGATTGCAACATGTAAATGACTGATAGTGATCATGATAAATATCTTGATAATTTTGTTAAGAATTGTTGAAGTATGGAAGAATATTGTTGGTGAGTGCAAGATGCTTTGAAAGACTGACCCTGTGAGCAAGCAGTTACACATATCAGCAAAATTGGTTATGCCAGCTCAGCATTGGTTGTTAGGAGTTGGTTATGGTTGTTGAAATCGTTTGTTTATATAGAGTTCACATAGTATAAAAAAAGAGTTCACTGTAATATATTCATTGATTCAGTGGAGCCATTTGCCATTGTTTTTGTTTTTGTTTTTACTTTATTTTTATTTTGTTGTTAATTTTATAAAAACAAAGTATATTAACTAAAACAAAAAATGCATTTGGTTAGCACAAAATTATTATAATACTTTTAATTATTTTTTAAAATTTATATTTTTTATATTTTTATAAAAGTTTATTTTTTATATTAATTTACTTGATTGTATTACCAAATTTGACACATCCGATGTTTAAAAAAAAATAAAGGGGAGAAGGAGCTATAAAGATGTGGTCATATTTTTTTTTTTTTTTTTTTTGGAGAACAAGTAAAAAATCAATAACTCCAACAATAATCTTTTATAAATATTTATTTTTGATATATATATATATATATATATATATATATATATATATATATATATATATATATATATAATATGTTATATCTTAGTTTATTACAATCAGGGATCAACCAATAATTTGCACAAATATTTTCGAAAAGTATAAATTTTTATACTATATAAACCAATTTATAAAATATCGACATACTAAATAATAAAGTTTTATAAATATTTTTCTTAATGTATATTTTTTTAGACTATTAATTTTAATTTGTAAAAAAAATATGTTTTAAAACACCAAAAGAGACAAAGGAGAGGAGAGAGAGAGAATTAGAGGAGGGGTTTTATGGTGGGATGAAGAGTTTTGAAAAATTTTTAAAAAACTTTGAAAACATAAAAATGTTTTTTTTTCTAATTTTTATTTTTAAACATGAAGGTTATTGTCAAAATTTTGAAAATAAAAATAAGGTGTCAAACATGTTTTTATTAGTTTTATTTTCAAAACATAAAATTTAAAATAAAAAATAGTAATTGATAATAATGGCCAAGTACTCCTAATTTCCTCTAAAATCTTATTTTGTTTCTTGTTATTCTCTCTATGGATTTGATGAAGATCACCTCGTTTGTGGTGAAGATCAACAAGATTTAGAGTCTCAATGTTGACTAACAAAATATTGATGCCATATGCACAGAGATTAGTGGAGGAGGTTTGAAACCATAATTAATCAATTTATGGGATGATCTCGCTTTTGTAAAAATTGATTTGTAGGGTAGTACTATTGTTATTAAAAAAAAGCATGTGTCATTGTTAGGGTAAATTTTTTGGTAGGCCACCCAACTTTTATGTTTTTTTCATTTCGATCATCCAACTTCAATTTGTATCCAAATGCTCACTGAACATTAATTTTTTATTACCTGCAGGTCACTGATAAGTTTCTCGTTCCTCTTTGCTCGCGTGGCAATCGGAAAAACATAGTCATCACGCCCAGGACACGTCAGTATTCCCATTAGGCGTTGCCACATCACCAGCAACTCGCCACATCACTTGAAACTCGCTACGTCACCCCCAAAAAATCCATGTTAGCTTCATCTTCCTCCTTGGAAGGCTCCAAGCATTCTTTTCCATGCGAAGGCTCTACGTGAAGCCCGACTGATCCTTCTTTCCCAGTGCTTTGAAATCCTTCGCTGCCCTTGGCTCCTTATGCTTTAGCCAGCAGCTCCATCTCCAGGCCTTTTCTCCTTGGACTCCATCCTGATCTCTTTGTCGCCTCTGCTCTCATCGACATGTACTCCAAGTGTCATGTCATAGATGATGCTCGGAAGGTGTTAGATGATACACCTGTGAAGAACGTTGTCGTCTTGACATCCATAATTATAGGTTACGCCTGGAATGAGGCTGCATGAGAAGCTCTGCACACTTTTAAGTGCTTCTTTGCTGAAGAGGGTTGATCAGAGGTGGACTACATCGCTACTGTGTCAACTTTTTATCTGTTTTGTGTGTAGATTGCAGAAAGGAAGGAAGGTCACAAGATTGGTGAAGTTGGGTCATGAGATGGAGACAGAAGTGGGAAATACTTTGATGGATACTTATATGAAATATGGTGTCTTGGATGTTGCCAAGAAGAAGTTTGATGAAATGTCTCAAGAGGGACAATGTGTCATGGAATACGATGATTGTTGTTTATGCGCAAAATGGCTTGTCCGTGGAGGCTTTTAAATTATACACCTTGATGTTGAGGAGTGATGGTGCTCGTTATAACGCATCTCCAAGGAGGAACACGAAGCTTACAAGGATTTTTTGGGGCGACGTGGCGAGCTTCAGGTGATGTGGCAATGCCTAACGAGCATGCTGACATGTCGCGGTCGTGATGACTGTATTTTTCCGGTAGCCACGCAATCAAAGTGGAGCAGAAAACTTACCAGTGATCTGCCGGTGATAACAAATTAATGTTTAGTGAGCAGTTGGATACAAATTGAAGTTGGATGGTTAAAATGAAAAAACATAAAAATTCGGTGGCCTACCAAAAAATTTACCCGTCATTGTTAGAACATAAAACTCAAAGATATGAAACATGAATTTGACAAATAGATTTTGAATTGGTTTCTGAAAAGGCTAGAAGAGTTTTTTTTATAAGTTAAGTATTTCTGTTTAAAAAAATATATTTGTATTGGTTTTTCTGCAAAATCAGAAGCTGTAAAAAAAACCCTAAAATACTATTTTTATCAGAAGCTAATCATTTGGTGCTTTTGGGAAAAACACTTTTCAGAAACTGTTTTGGGTTATGAAATTACTATGTTAAACTCATGAAATAAAGAATTTTCTCAATCTTTTCACAACACTATTATTATTATTATTATTATTATTATTATTATTATTATTATTATTATAACTCACTGAATGCCCATTTTAGTAATTTGACATTGTAAAAGACCTTCTAAGAATGCACATCCAAACAATTTCACACATATAAAAGTTCTTCTGCATTAACTAATCCAAACATAAAATATATATGTAAACACTTAACTTACTCTGGTAATCACTTTTTTAAAAATCCTAAAAAAACATTTTTTTTTCTTAAGCTGATCCAAACAATGCCTATATAGGGATTTGATATGAAATATTTGTAAAAGGAATATGAAGTATTTGGTTATGAAATATTTGCTCTGAATATATAGAATGAAAGTGTCATATGTCATTCAATCTCATAGGTTACAATAACCATGCATACAAGCCTTTTGATGTCCTTTTTCTTCATTTGATATATAACAAACACCAAATGAAAAAGGTCCCCCTTCCATAAATAATCCTTATGCTTGCATTTGCAAACGCTAAGATACTCATTCAACAAATAATCTATGAGCACTACGATTGAGCCTATTTATGTTATTCTATTTAATGTCATAGTAAACTTTGGAGAAAAATCGTTATAATTATATGAGATGTTTCTTTCTCATTTTGAATGATTCTTCTTAACAAAAAAAGACCTGAATCCGTGTAGATGATAACATTGGTCTTCAAATAAGGTTAGTTGATTTTTTGGTCAAAGATTCATGTCAAAGTTGGGGGGCTTTATGTTCAATCATAAAACAAAATTAATTTATTTTTAAAAAGTGCCAAAGCTTCAAATTTCCATCTGAGATTGATTTACTTGTTAATATGATCCCCTTTGTTTTGGTCATATGGAGCAGTTAGGTGCAATATGAAATATAATTTATTGATTTGATTTTAATAGATATCTCATCACTTTTAGACTATATAATCTAGATATTTCATTCATTAAGTGCAAATGTGAACATACATTGAAGTTCAAAAACTAGGAGTTTCATTTAATGAAAAATATAATATATAAGAGATTATGAACAATTGTCTCATGGGATGACGTCCTAAAGTAACATTAGTAAGTGGAATACATCACAAATCAAGTGTCCGGTTGAAGAATATATATATATATATATATATATATATATATATATATATATATATATATATATATATATATATATTGTGTGTGTGTGTGTGTGTGTGTGTGTGTGTGTGTGACTATAAATCTAACGGGGCTTTTTTTTTTTTTTTTGCCATTTTTTCAATTTGAAACATTTGTTATCTAGTGCTATATGACACCAATTAAATGAAAAGAAAAGATGTAAATGCACATTTAGTTGTCATTACTCTATATCTAAATATTTATTTTATCCAATAATAAAAAAATAAAAAAAAACACGTATCTTGATCCAATAATAAAACTCGGGCTTTTTTTCATTATAGTCATCTTTTTGTTTTTAATTGTCAAAATAACCCTGCCTAAAATATATTCACCAAACTAACCATGAAAACATCACATCAACTCCAACTCATCACCCATGTGTTTTTAAAATATAAAATATTAGGTATTTTTTCAAAAGCACCCTTTATTTTTTTTTTAAAACATACAAACAAAAATATTTTTATTTTTTAAACATTTTCTTAAGTTATTATTAATAAATATTTATTATTATTTTTATTAAAACCCAAAAAAATAATTTTTTTAATTGGATTTATTTTAAAAGATATATTATTTTAAAAAATATGTATATATTATTATTTATTAAAAACACAAAAAACTTTTTCAACGGAATTTATTTTTAAAAATATATTATTATTATTATTATTATTATTATTGGTTTATATATATATTTTATTTTTAAGTAAAATGTGCTAGTTCAGATTGCAATTGGCGCCTCCATGCTTTAGTTTCATCCAGAATATCTATATCTCCTATTCATAGATCTGCGCCTGCCTTTATACAGTTAGATACGAAATTATCAATCTTTGAAACAGGGATTAAAGTGGTGGATCTTTTAGCTCCTTATCGTCGTGGGGAAAAATCGGGCTATTTGGGGGAGCTGGGGTGGGTAAAACAGTCCTCATCATGGAATTGATCAACAACATTGCCAAAGCTCATGGGGGTGTGTCTGTATTTGGCGGAGTAGGCGAGCGTATTGTGAAAATATAATAATAATAATAATAATAATAATAATAATAATAATAATAATAATAATGATGATGATGATGATGATATATTTTTAAAAATAAATGCCGTTAAAAAAGTTTTTGGTGTTTTTAATAAATTTTATATATATCTTTTAAAATAAAACCAGTTAAAAAATTATTTTATTTTTTTGGTTTTTTACAAAAATAATAATAAATATTTATTAATAATAACTTAAGAAAATGGTTTAAAAAATAAAAATATTTTTGTTTTGTATTTTTTTAAAAATAAAGGGTGTTTTTAAAAACATATCTAATATTTTATATTTTAAAAACACATGGGTGATGAGATGGGGTTGATGTGATGGTTTCATGGTTAGTTTGGTGAATATATTTAAGGTAGGGTTATTTCGATAATTAAAAACAAAAGAATGGCTGTAATGGAAAAAAAGCCCATAAAACTCCCTTTCTTTTTAAAAAGAAAAGCTCATATATTGTTCGCATACAATTTTTTTGTTGTTCTTATTTTTTTGAGTTTATGAATAAAATATGCATTTTTTTCCTTTAAAAGAAAAAAATCATTGTCAGTACTGTGATATACCTTTATGATCAACCAAATTAACCAAACAAGGAAATCTCCATGTCAAGGATGAAGCAGCTTTTTTTTTTTTTTTTTCTTTCAAAATAAAAAATTCACTCCACGTTAAAAAAAACTCATGGCGATAAAATTTCTCCAAATCTTGTATCCTTTCTTTTGCTTGCTGAGATCATTACATTGACAACACCAAGTAATAATGGGACTTAAAAATTTGATTCTTGTGTTCATGAGTGGGGGATGATGTAATTGCTTGATGAGAACATGAATGCAGTGTAAAAGGCATGCCAAGCAAATAGGATATCTTTCTTGTTTACCCTAAAGTTTATTCACCGATAAACTATATGTAGTGGGAAACAATTTGGCAAATTTAATTTATGCTTCCAATTACCAAAATATCCAAGTTAAACAAGAAACTTAATCTTAGTGGTGAATGATTAGCCCATTCAATGTAATTGTTATGTGGATTAATTATTAAACAAAGAACGCGGTTGTGGTTCTCACATAGTTATTTTCTAATGGCCATTAGTCATTTGTGTTCCAACTTTATTTGGTCATTAAGGGAACAATATGGTAGCTCCTCACTAAGTTTTATTTAAATATGTTTAATGCTGAGGATTAGAACATATTCCATTGAATTGTTCTTCCACTTCCGTTGGGAAAAACTAAGTAGTAAAGCATCATAAGAAAAAAGGTGATTTAATTGTACACTGATTAGGATGGGCATTTATACACGTTTTGGTTCCATATTGGTGACTGTTTAACCCAAGTTTTATTCGTAACTATCTTTGATAATATAATTGGCTATATATATATATATATATATTTATGAAAATATAATTGGCTCTATGCATATCATCATCAATGTTTTAATTACATACATATTTTTTTAAATTGTGTCCAAAAAAGAAAAAGAAAAAGAAATCACTTTTAATTAATAAAAATATGGGTAAAATCAAATTTGTCCTCTTTGTTCGGCCTTAAGTTCAATTTCAGATGCATGTTTAAGATATTTAACATAACTATTCTTAATATCCACTAACATTATTTTACTGATATGAATTAATTAATGTGAAATTTAAGACGTGGGCGAAAGCTAATATAGCATACCAATTTTTTTATTGGATTTTAGAATCTCATAAATTATTTTAAAATTTTAAAACAAATTTAATGTTAGTAAAAATGAATAAAATTTAGATCAAATGTCAATAGACAACTATATTTAATATTTTCAAATTACAGAAATAAAAATGAATATTAAAATAAAGCATAAAAAAATTCTTAAAATATATTGCCCGGACGAAATAACAAATAAATCTCAAATTCTGTAAGTACTTTCACTTAAGGCAACATATCACTCTCTTATTTCACTTTTGCAAATCACCCATGTATTTTATTTATGGTTTTCTTTAATGATTGCATTAATATATTATATTTTAATATTTAAGTGATTTATTTGAAAATTTTAAAAATAATAAAACTAAAAATTGTAATGATTCAACACTTGAATAATTAAAGTGACCTTCGTCGTAATAGCCCGATGATAGCCAGTCATTTTTTCCCATGCAGAAGTAAAACTCAAGATTATAATCATCTTCTTTACCTAACTTAAATCAAAAGAGACACATGTACACTCGAATATTCAGTAAAAAGTTAACAATAAAAAACAACAACAACAACAACAACAACAACAACAAATATGACTCATGTTTCATCTCCCCTGAACTCCTATGTGTCATCCACTTCTTACAAGCTTAGGAATATCATACAAACTTTAAAGTAAACCACTTACAATTTCTTACAACTCTTGCCATATCCTATGAATTAAAAAAAGAAATAAATGAGATCCTATATTTTACTTTTTCCCCCTTCATTTTTCATATCTTGAGATATTTATCTTTAAATTTAATGAAAGAATAACTTATCCACTTTTGCATAAAACATGGTTATCACCATGTTATGTTCCAAGGAATACACCAAATATAATATATGATGTCATTTTTTTTTATACACTTGTTATGGTTATTGACATAGGCAGGGCAACAAAGGAGATTGTGTGAAGGATATTTGGGGGGCATCTCGCTTCTTGGATTCATTTTAAGTAAAAGCTATCAGTATTTTACTTAAATTATTGGAGCCAATGATTTATTAATATACTACACAAATGTGCTTATTATTATTATTATTATTATTATTATTATTATTATTATTATTACTACTACTACTTTGTAATTAATAAAATTAGATAAATTATAATTTTATTAAACTCTAAATATAAGGAGTTATTGCAGCAATAAGCTACTGATTACATCACTTGATTCTTATGTAAAAAATCGAAAGTTGAGTGCTCGATTTCCTCTCAATGCTTGGCTGAGCCTTAACAATAAAAGGTGTATGATTGGAATGACTTGTCTACATTATAAAAGAAAAACTATAAATATAATTATCACAAAATTATCCAAGTACAATCAATAAAAAAAGAAATTTAATATGCATAATTTGATAGCATGATTAGGGACAATATATAAGTTTATAACTTACCTCGCATGGTATTTATTCCACTGTAATATATATAATCTAAGTTAATGAAATTAAAGATGATGGCAATGTTTCCATGTTTATTTGGGCATCTCAATTTAAAAATATAAAAAATTATTTTAATTTTGTCTAAAAATTAAAAGTCATATGAAAATAAACCAAAACTGTATTCTGTGATTGGTTAGGTTGTGGTATTTTAGTTCTTTTAATTAGTTTAAGATCCAAGTAGAATTATTTCTATATTTAAGAACCAAACGGATATACAGATCTAGTTTAATGATTAAAATTGCTTTTCTTAGCTAAATGATATATTTTGATAGATTATTAGAGTTTTAAACAATTGTACTTTAATTAGCATTATGTATATCTCGCTTGATATTTTATTATTATTTATTACTATTAAATGAGGTATATAAAGACCAATGTACATGATAACTACAGCATCATCAATTTTCATCTAAAAAATTAAAGATGTTACATCCTTAATATTAAATTATAATTTTAACAACACATTTCAAAGAAGTGAATTTTAGCATCCTCTAATTATAGACATCATATCAGATAAAAATATAAAATATTAAACTATAGCTAATCCTTCAAATACAAAATTATGATATTAGGTGTATATTAACCATAAACCTTATCCAGTACCATACAAACTTATATGAGAACTCACCATCCGAACCTTTCTATTCATAAATTGATCCTTAAACTTACCCAAAATAAATAAATAAATAAGTAAATGAAAACTTTATGTAAATGTAAAATGAAAACATGTAATAAACAACCACCAGATAACCTAGTAGAAGTTACCATGAGTGGTGAGTGAGTAGTGCAAGGTCAAATTCCTTGTGCTGAAGTTCTGTTTAAACATACTGTAGAAATAGTGTAGAAATATTATAATAGTACTGTTCACCTACTGTTCATATGATCCCCTATGAGAGGAGCCATATTCTCCATCTCTCTAAGGTTATAAAACAGGGAGATTTACCATTGTGGAGTTATGGTCATTAATATATCATCTTGGTCCCATGTGACAGACTCTAATTGCCTTAGGTGTTAGGTTGCCCCACATGATAAATTCCTAAGGAGTCATTAAGCCAATGTAATTAATATACCACTATATCTGTTTGTCCCTATGGCACCCCTTATGAGATGGTGCTTGTGACCCTCACCATAACAAAAAAAAAACAAAAAAAAAAAACATGTAATAGTTTTCCACCATTCTAATACAATAATAGTTATTTATCCTCCTAACAACCCATGATCCACAAAACACATGAGTTCCATCTTATGAAATCTATAGTTTCATTTACAAAATATATATCATTTATCACATTGGATAACCATGGCTATAATTCTAATCTTAGTGCTATCGTTAATTGGTCAAGAGACATTTATACGAAAAATTATATGAATTGATATTTATGATAATTCTTTTTAAATGAAATGTGAGCAACTCATATCAAGTGTACACAACATGAAGTTAATGCCTCAGCACATTTGTTCTTTTACCTTAGATGAGTTGAGGTTTTAACCCATTTTCTAAAAAAATAAACCGCAAAGAATATAGTGCCAATAGAATAAAAAATCATTAATTTTACTATAAATTTTTTAAAATATAATGTAATTACAATTTATATTACAAAATTATGTCTTCACACCACAACAAAATATAAATAAATAAGCAAAATATCTACAAGTCATTCCTCATATTATAAACGTGAAAGAAGAAAGCTAGCATTATTAACAAATATATCATATTTAATATTTGTTTAATAGCACACCACAAAATAGGCATTATATATTGTTTATATTTCATGTGATTTAAATTTATAGTTATGATAAGCACCATGAAGACCCAATAAATAATGAATAAATGGTATTTTTATAGTACTGTAATAATATTATCATCTTAGGGATTCATTTCTAGGTCTGCCATTCAATGCATTATGCCATGGTTATTTTAATTTAATTTAATTTATATTTTAAATTCATAATTTTAATTTATGATAGCATAAATCTAAATGGGTTACATAGTAATAAATAGGCTGCCAATCAATTATGAAATTATGTCAAATTTTAATCTACATAATTCGATGTTATGTTTTTATTAAATTAATGCATTGTGCTAAACTGTACCATCCATGGATATCAACTCTTGACCTTCAAATTATAATTTTTAATTAGTTGATATTGCCACAAAATCAATGATTATTTGTACCATATTCAAATGTCTTAAAAAATTTTAATTATTTTAGTTATAATTCATCCTAAAATTATATAATTATTTTCTCCCTAACTGTTTCATCATCTTAATTGTGTCTAGTTCGTCAACTAGTTAAAAAAAATGAGAAGTTATTTTCTAAAAAATAAAAAAATAAAAAAAATGGTTTATGGCCATCTTTTTAGAGAAAAAATTGTGTAGTTTTCAATTATCAAACTTGTTAAACAGGCAACTTCCATGCTAGCTCTATTATAGACTGCGCAATGTAAAATTTGTGCAATCTTACACTCAATAGCAAAACATATGTGAAATCTTGATCAATTTGGAGTTGGAATAAGTTCAAGCTAAGGCTATAAGTATCAACTGAAATAAAGCCCACAAATCTACAATCGAATTTGCTTAGCAAGAACAGAAGCAAACACACTTCCATTAATAAATGACGTGCTATGGAGGCCCATAAGCAATGGAAGAGATTGAATCGGCAAAATTTGATGGTGCATTTCACGCATAGTCCAAATCGAAAGTGTGGAAAGCTTGAACCAACTCAAGTATATATATATATATATAAAAGATGGATAAACCACTTTATTAGATTAAAATAGAAATAAAAGTAGAGCCAAGAAACAAGCACAAATGGAATAACTATTGGCCATAAGGCCCAGAATCAAAAAAAGAAAAAAAAAAACACCAGAAGAACAAGTGTTCAACAAATTCAATTACTACCGCTGTTAAAGTTTATTACATCTCTTGGTCGCTAGGTTTTCAAAAGTGAGAATTTTATTTTCTAAGGCCAACCACATGACCAGGCTGCGTTTGGTTGTACACCAGAGATCAAGTTTAGTTTAATATTAGTACAAGGCCTAGACCAATCTAATTATAGCACAATTCGGATATGATGTGGGATGATTATTATGAATAAGAATGAAGATTACTTGGTTATGATTGTACAACATAGACTAGGCTTGATCCAACAATAGTATGAGGCCTGGTCTGGTTGGACAGATCTAGTTCTAACATAATTAGGTTCCAAACTCTTTATGGTGCGTTTGGTTCACGGAATGGGAATGAAATGAAAATTGGAAAAGGGATGGTAATGAGACTCTAAGAATAACAATGGTAATGAATACTGTGTTTAGTTGGAAGAATATTTCATTGGGAATGGAAAAAAAAAATAAGAGGGGATTGTGACAAAATTATTTCTATACCCTTGATACACATAAATTCAATTACATAAAATTAATGATAAATAAATATTTTATTTAGAAAATATTTTGAATATTGTTATTAAAAATTATTATTATATTTAATTATTCAAATTAAATATATCATCTTAATTAGTTTTAATTATTTTAATTATTATTTAAATAATTAAATCTCATTAAGAGAAAGTGTTACTACACTTTAATTATTATAATTAATAACTTTTATCTAACTAAATACACACTATCGACGGTGTAATTTTAATAATTTTAACTTAATTTAATCTCTATATCATTTTACTTTCATTATTATATATATATAATACTTTTAAATTTTAATTATTAGTTAATTTAATTATTATAGTTAATTATTTAATTATATAAGCTTTATTTAATTAAATATTCAAATGGGTAAAAGTGTCATTTCAAAAATTTATACTATTCATTCCTTCCCAAATAGTGCCATTCCTTCCAATTTTGAACCGAATGAATATATCTTTACAATACCACTATTTATTTTTTACAAATTTTATTTCTATTCTAAAAGTTGTGCATCCAAATATGTACATAAACTTTTATTGATAGTAATTATCATTTTAACCATATTTATTACTTCCATTAGACACATCTTTTATGACTTGCATCTCTCTCGGTGTGGACCATCAAATGATAGGAAAAAACAATGCTAAAAATGTCACGAATGACAACTATTTGTCCTCTCTAATTTACATTTAATTCAATGATGTCGGTGGTTAGCCAGACATGTAGACTGTTGATTATGTGTCTCACTCCATTTAGCTACAAGGGCAATTTTTACACAATATCTTATTAAGTTAATAATAATTAATGAGATTTTAGACTTTGATTTATCCTCTAATTTCCAAAACTCTAGTGCTCCTAGAACCCTCTACAGTAGGCATTTTGCTTTTCTATGGTAGAATACTATTAAGTGGGCACAAAGAGCCATGACTCTATGGTCCAGTAAAGGTGACTTGAATACTAGCTTTTTCCATAGCTTTGCCCATATTCGTAGTTGCACAGATAAGAACCATAGTATTTCTAATGACTCTAATAATGTTTTCTGACATTTCTATCATCCAGAGGTTTTTTTTTTTTTTAACTTGAAGCTTTGATCTTCCCCTTCAAATATTTTCTAGGAAACTACTTTCAACGCTTTTATTTATCTTAATAAGCTTTCTTCTTAAAATAGAGACTTGTTGGTTAGACCGAGACAATTTAAGATGTTTATCAAACTTTTAAGGCCATACCGAAAGGAAAGAGCCATAGGCTTAATTAATATTGAATTTTACATACATTATTGCAATGCCATTGGCCATAAGCTTTTCGGGGTTGTTAAGTTTATATATATATATATATATATATATATATATATATATATATATATATATAGTCACCCTACCTACCTAATTTTTGGGGGAGAACTTACATTGTTTTAATCCCCAAAGTTAGCTCCCCCAATTGGGTTTCGGATTATAAGCCCATATTTTTATGAAATGACTCCTATAAAGTTTTTTTTTCCCCAAAATCATTTATAATCATTTAAAAGTTATCATCCACAAACTCATTGGGCCTGAACAAGCAGGTTTTTTGGCCGGTGGAGTTATTATGTATAACATTATCACAATTCAAGAGGTAGTGCATTCTTTAGAGAAGAATAACCAAATATTACCAAGAATGATGATTAAAGTGGACATTGCAAAGCCTGTAATACTTTGGAGTGCTATATACTATTGTTGCATTAGATAGAATGAATTTCCCTACTAAATTCATTAGTTGGGTTAAAGCTTTTATTTCGAGTGGTAGTTTATTAATTTTTTTTTATTAACAGTCAAGCCACTAGTTGAATAAAAAATTCAAGGGGTGTTAGACAAGGAGACCTCATGTCTCTTGATTTATTTATTCCAACATCTCAAATCTTAACTTTCATGATGAATTTTGCTCTTATATAGGTAAAATTTTATCCTAGCTTTTAACAATAAAATGGATAAGAACTTGAGTCATTTACTATTTGCAGATAACCTTATTATTATTATTATTATTATTAGAGCTTCCGAGGTAGTGGCTAGATCTTGCAGTATAAATTAACTAGTCAATGCCCTAACTCTATGGAATCAAATGTTTATTTTCTATCTTAGCTAAATAGAAAAATCTCCACAACTATTTGCAAAATTCTTGAAATGAGAGCTATCTCTTTCCCTTTCAAGTGTCTTCATGCTTACATTAATCCTACTAGACTTGCTATTAGTTAATTTCAATTTCTCATAAACGTGGGAGTGTTGAACTACTCCAACCTATCTTATGTTTGCAAGGCTGTTACCATCAACAGTGTTACTTAGTTAATTCCCAATTAAGTTCTATCTTCTTTTGATATCCCTGATTCTGTCTTAGACAAAATTTCTAAAATAGCTAGGGATTTATTTTGGTCTAATGGGGGACATAGATGTGGTGTCCACTCCATAGCTTGGAATTGTATTGCTTATGACAAATTTGATGGGGTGGCTTGGGTATTCATAATCTTAGGAATGCTAGAACTACTCTTATGGCTATAATGTCTTTTCTTTGCTCATTGGGGATGGCAAACACTGGGTTGAGATTTGGAACCTGTTATAAATGTTTGGAATCTAAAAACTAGCATAAATTCCTCTAATTTTTATAAAGCTATCTCCAAAACTACTAAAATTATTGGATCTCACCTTTGCAATACCAAAAAAGACCTAGCTATTTGAAACTCCTCTCGCTTTTAAGCCCACTTTCTTCAATATGCAGTTGCCGTTTGAAAACCTTACAACTTTTGATTTTGTGGTTGATAGTCTCATTAATTCAAGTGCCATTCATTTGTTGGTTTGTGCTCAAATTGATCTGAATAGACTTTCTAAAATGAGTTTTTCTGAAAGAAATTCAAAGTTTTGAGTACGGCATCCTGCTACAGATGATAGTAAGATTGTGAAAGTGGTCTATAACTAGTTAAACAAAAGTTTTAATCCAAATGACAATTGGAAAAGGTGAAGGGAAATTCAGAAACTAGGGTAGCTCCTCTAGAGTTAAGACATTTCTCTGGAAGCTTCTCCTTTGTAGACTTCCCACATTTGATTATCTCTATAATCTAAATATTGGACTTGCTTTACCTTGCAAATTTTGTGGTTTACATATGGAGATAGTTGAACACATTATCTAGCTATGCAACAAATCTTTTGAAGCTTGGAGAGAGGTTGAAGCATTTATTGCACTGCCTTGAGAGGGATCAATAATATTACCGATGGTACTTGGCTACTACAGAACTTAAGTTCCAATTATGATGAGAAATTATTAAAAGCTGTTATTGCAACTTGTTCTTAGGCTTTGTGGGGAGGCAAATTTCCATCCATCATCTCTCATTGTTTGTAGTCATTGCTTAGCCACTCTAACTAAAGCCATTGCATTCACAATATCTTGATCTATTCTTTGTAATGTCATCGACAATTCATTTGCAATCCCTAAAATATTTTTCATCAAATGCAAATTAAAAGCAAAGTCAAAAGATTGCACCAAATCTAATAAGGCATGCATAAGTTTGCTCCAAGCTAGTACCATCCAATGTAATAATTTCAAGCACATCAATAATTGCGCTAAACATAATGATCAAATTAATCAAAGAAACACAATGCAATCCCCATCGTATATCACCGGCTCGTTGAAGACTCATTTCTTGATTTAAACCTCTTCCAATAGAAAGTTCACCAACTCGTAATGCCTCCACAACTTTATCAAGTTGTTTCTCCCGAAGAATAGTTCTCCTTTTACATGAAGCACCAACAATATTCATTGCACTTGTGACAATGTTGAAGAGCAATGCAATTTGAACATGATTCTTTGCCACAGTTACAAGTGCCAATTGAAGTTGATAAGCAAAACAATGGACATAATAAGTAGATGCATTCACTTTCATGATTTAAGTTTTACGACCATTGAATTCTCCTTGAATGTTACATGCTCCATCATAGCCTTGCCTGTGCACCCTTGACATACTCAAATTATGCTTAGAGAACATTGACTCAATAGCTGCTTTAAGTGATAAAGCGGTCATGTCACTTGCGTGAACTAGAACAAGAAAATGGTAAATTACATGTCCCTTGGCATCCACATATCGCAAAATAATAGGTTCTTGTTCTTTGTCTGAAACATCATGAGATTCATCAAGTAAAATGGGAAAAAAAATCCATCACCAAGATCCTTCATGATAGCATTAGTAGTTTCAATTGCAGCAGCTTGGATAATGTCTTTTTGAATATCATGTGCTCTTAATTTTTAATTTCCACGCGTATTCTCCAAAACAACACTATTGATAGTTTCATTGTGATTGGCAAGAAATCTAAGAAGTCCAAGAAAATTTCCTTGATTACGAGAACTCTTTGTTTCATCTTTATCACCAAAGGCAAAACAATGACATAAGAGATACTGAATACAATCAAGTGTTGCAGTTAAGTGAACTCTATAATTTTCTCATGCTTGATAGGATTGCTTTGCAAAAGAAAATTGGATATGTTGCTTTTCATTTAACAAATCTTGACAACTCTTCCATACTTGTTGTGAGCACTATTAGGACCCCAACATGAATATCAAATCTTTCTTTCTTTTTCCAATTTGAGAATTCCTCCAAAACAAAAGAATCACCACTTGCTCTCCAATATCTAGTCTATAAAGATAATAACACAAGCAAAAAGCAACATCCTTCTCTATACTGTATTCTAACAAATTAGCATAATCTTTGAGCCATGAGGGATTAAAACAACGGAGTGCATTACCAATTTTCTTTTTTGGAAAATTATGTGAGTGAGGTTGACATGGACCTTTTTGCAAATAAACCCTTTTAACCTTGATCTCTCATTGGGATAGTCCAAATTTTTTTTTTCGCAATCCTAGATCTGAAGGAAGATCATCTAAATTTAAATCAACATGATCTTTTTTTGCACAAGGTTGAGAGTCAATAGTGTTGACACCCGATGATTTCTCCAAAATTGTCTTCCTTTTGATAAGATATTTGTCCATATCTAATTCCAATAAATAGTTTAGTTTAGTTTAAATAATTTCTAAATAATAAGAAAATATATCCAAACATAATTATAAAATTATTTATTTTAGGTTCTAAGTACTATTTATTTGTTACATTTAAATTCAAGAAATTTCAATTAGAATATAAGAAGGTTAGATTGTATTGTTTCATTCACATTGTAGAGTTATAAAAAAAAAAAAAAGTATTCCAAACTCAAAAGTGATCATTCATAGAGACATTAAACTAAAAATAAATAAATTACATTGAAACATGGAGGCATTTGAATGAAATATTACAATAAATCACAAGAATTCAATGCACAAAGCATTCATTCTAGACATGTAGTGCAACAATCAACATTCAACACAAAAAACAACAACAATCAAACACAATTAACATTCAATCCAAAGTATCAAAATCGACTCAAAAAATAATTTTTTTTTTTTTTTGAAAGAACTCCACTCTAGCCTTACCAAAGAATGAGATTTTGGGAACAAGAAATCGCCGGCATCACGTCATCATCAACCTGCCCACAGCTCACTGGTGGAGGAGTGTTGAAGACCTAAAGATGACCTGATGGTCCGTATCTAATCACCAACTGACAAGATGAATGAATATAGGGACAGATAGAAGAAAAACTGAGAAAAGAGAGGCTATGAAAAGAAAGACGGAGAGACACGCTCGGATGGAGAAAGAAGAAACGCTTAGAGTCTCAAACATAGAAGAATAAAAAAATAGAGTTGGGATTTGGGAACTTGGGAATTGGGATTCTTAATAGGGAACCCAAAAAACAAATTAAAAATTAAATTTTATTAAATAAAAAGTTTCATACAAGTAATCATATATAAATTTATAATTATTTTCATATATGTTTTATTTCTAGATTTTAAAGGGGGCAAATTGCAAAAATAACAAAATTACATAACTATCCTTCAATTTTTTGAAATTCAGTGGGGTAGTTGCTCCCAGTGCCCCCATTGTACATCAATCCCTATCCCCGAGTTTCCTTGAAATGAGCACTCCCTAAATGATATCCTGAGAGACATGAATCAAGGTGTTGATGCTTAAGCAAATCATGCATACCTGATCTTTCTTTATTCCGCAAAGGCATAAAGCTCCCTAAATGGTTGACTAAAACTACTTCTAATGTTGGATTATATTTTTAACCTCTTTATGTTGGAGTTTTAGTTTTGTTATTATGTTATATGCTGTCCCCATAGGCGGGTTCTTCTTTCTTCTTTTTATTTATTGTTGTTTGTGTTTATTTGTCTTTGTTTCCTGTTTCTCTTCCAATAAAATTCAGCTATTTACTTCCTCTGACAAATATATACATACATATATATAATATGTTATGAAACATTTAATGTGAATGCCCATTAACTTTCTCTCAACTCCTCTTGACTTTTGGCATTTCATTTGCCAAAAGTTTTTTTTTCAGATTATAATTTAAGCCCTATATATATGTACTAAAAGAATGACATAGTGAATAAGAACCAGAAGGAGAACTTCCACTACTTTCTTTTGCTCTACTTTTGTCTTGCTATATTATATAGCTTTATAATACGTTATCAGCACACGGCTTTAACCAAGCTCTGACTAATCCAATTTATCCGCAAATCTTTGTGTTGGAGATATTTTTCATATAAGTACACAAACATTTTTTTTGTCATGTCAAATCTTGCAAAACTTGATTTTGTTGCCCTTGACATTTCGGGAAAAACTTATTTGTCATGGGTGCTTAATACTGAAATAAATCTGAATGCTAATGGACTTGGAGAAACCATCAAGGATGGTAATCAAGAATCCTTACAAACCGTGCAAAAGCAATGATTTTCCTCCGACATCATTTGTACGAGAATTTAAAAATTGAATATTTAATGGTGAAAGATCCACCTGACTTGTGGAAAAATTTGGAGGAAAGGTATAACAACCAGAAGATGATAATTTTATCGAAAACTCGTTATGATTGGATGCATTTACGATTACAAGATTTTAAAAAAGTAAGTGAATATAATTCAGCCTTATTTTGAATAAGTTCTTAATTGAAATTATGTGGAGAGAGGATTACAGATTCTAATATGCTAGAGAAAGCATTCTCTAATTTTCATGCCTCGATTATGCTCTTGCAGCATCAATATCAAGAGAAAGGATTCACAAAATATTCTGATTTAATTTCATGTTTTCTTGTGGCTGAACAAAATAATGAGCTACTAATGAAAAATCATGAATCTCCTCCTATTGCTCTGCTCCATTCTCTAAAGTGAACGCAACGACATTTGAAAACTCCAATTGAGGACGTGGTCGAACCTGTGGGTGCGGTCTTGGCCACAACCGTGGTCATGGAAGAGGTCGTTGCTGGAATTAATAGTATAAATATCATAGTGATCATAGAGATGCATCTTACACACGAAGTGGACAAATTATGAAGAAAAATAGTTCAAAGGAAAAAATGGATCAAGTAACAACTCAGAAAATGTATGTTATAGATGTGGTATACAAGGGCACTGGTCGCATACCTGTCGTACACCAAGGCACCTTGTTGATCTCTATCAAGCATCAATAAAAGAGAAAAATGTCATGGCAAATTTTATATACCAAAATGATGACTTTAACAATAACCCTCTTGTGGGTATGCCGTCACATTTAGATGTTGCTTATTTTCTTGAAGATTCTCTGCTTAATGGTAGCCATTGAATTGACACCATAATTTTTTTTAATTAATGCATTTTTATAATACATTATGCATGTTTGATCTTGTTCTTAGCCACTATAATACTTATGTACTTTTATTTATTTTGTGAGGAATATATGGATGCTCCCAAATCCATGGTTGGATTGAACATCAAAGATGAGGATGTATGCCTTATTGATGGTGCAGCAATGCACTCAATATTTAAAAGAAAAAAATATTTTTCCCATTTAATAATGGGTAAAACTCGTGTCAATATAATATCAGGGAGTATAAATTTGATTGAAGGTTTCGGAAGAGCAAATATATTGTTTCCTAGAGAAACAAAATTTATTATAAGTAATGCATTATATTCTCCAAAGTCCCACCGAAACTTATTGAGTTTTAAAGATATACGTCTCAATGGGTATCACATAGAGACGCCAGATATGGGAAATATTGAATATTTATATATTAATGTTGTTACTTCGGGTAATAAGCATGTATTGGAGAAACTGCCCACATTCTCATCTGGCCTTTATTATACATATATTCAAACAATTGAGGCAAATGCTATCATAAACCAAAAGTTTACTGACACAAATAAATTTATTCTATGGCATGATCAGTTAGGCCATCCTAGATCAATAATGACGCGAAAAGTACTTGAAAACTCATATGGACATCCATTGAAGAACCTGAAGATTCTTTAATCAAATGAATTTTTATGTCCGGTATGCTCTCAAGGCAAATTTATTATCATGCCATCATCAAATAAAATTGGGGCTAAATCTCCTATGTTGTTAAAGAGAATTCTTGATGATATATGTAGGCCAATTCATCCACAATGTGGGCCATTTAAGAATTTTATGGTTTTAATTGACACATCAACGAGATGGTCGCATGTTTGCCTATTATCAACTTGAAACCTAGCACTTTCGACTTTGTTGGCTCAAATTATTCGATAACGAGCACATTTTCCTGATCATACAATTAAAACAATATGGCTTGATAATGTTGGTGAATTTACCATCAATCAGTGCGACCAAATAGAGGGGTTCATAAAACTTAATGCATTTATTGTAGTAAAGTGAGAAATACCTGCCTAACAATGTTTAGGTGTTAGTCACATAGAGATAAAGACAACCATAAAAAAAGAACCTCTGCTGGCTATTAATCAATTAGATTATATCAAGATTCTTTCTAGAAATCAACCTTTAAACCCAAATGAATTAAATATTGAAGGACCATCTTTACTTAGATCATTCTCATCCCAAGGTATGGATTGTGTTGTTTGGTTCTTGATTTCTTGTTTTCTTGTTTTTACTTTAGTTTCTTGAAATCATAATTATGAGGCTAGATAATAGATGACAAGTTTGTATCTAATATTCCTATCCATGTGGGAATGACTTTGCTATTAAAGCACACTCTATTACTTGTAAGACTAGTGCACTTATTAGCATGCACGCTTTCAATAGTGCATAATCAATAATTAAAATATTACCAAATAATACAACAAGTGGACCATGCCAACTACAGGATCTTTCTAGACTAGTCTTGTGTGTGGATATTACATACCATTCAACAGTGACTTATTGTCATGCTATTGGGTAAAATTGAAAAGTAAATATACTTATTGAAGATTAAAAATACTTCATAAGACTTTGGTTACAAGCTAGGGCCTATTCTTTAGACACATGGCAAATATTTCTCTGGCACTCTGTATTAATGGCAGTTTATTTCATTTGTGAACAGAGAAAATTTAGGTTGTTACAATTTATGAGGGGATTAGCTTTGATTAATTGATTCTTATTTAGCAAAATAAATTCAAAGTAGGAATAGAAATTTTGAGAGATTCTATTAGGTTTCCACAATTACCCTTGTTTGTACCATATATAGGGATGAACATTGGAGGAAAGAGGCCATACTCACTCTCATCACCATCAAATGACGCCCTACCCATCTTTTCTTTCCTTTAAATCTCTTCTCCAACTAAATTCATCCCCATATTCCCAACTACTTGAGTGCACATATGCTTTTTCTAAGCAGCTAAAAATGCTAAATGATATATTTGCAAATGGTAGGAGATTGCAAGACTCAACCATATAATATATTATTTAGCGATTCAATGCCCATAAGAGTGAATGTGCTCTTCATGTTCTTCATTGAGTGCATGAGAGCGAATGTGCTCTTCATGTTCATCATTGAGTGCATGCAGATGAATATCTAATTACTTTTTTAAATTTTCACTGCAAAATTTTGATTTGTTTATTAAACCTTGATTTTCATTTTTAGAGTTCAAATTAAAGTGCTCATTTTTGGCTATTTAATAGTTAACCCGATGCCCTATATTCTCTACCAAAATGAATTCACTTTGATAAATTTTACTTCTATCATGCATCATTTACTATAATAGAAGTTGAGGCTACTCTAAATTGCAAAAGATTACAAGTCTTAAAATGATGGGAAACATAATCTCTCGGATCAGTGTGACCAAATAGAGGGGCTCGCAAAAGTTAATGCATTTATAATAATAATATGAGAAATGCCTACCCAACAATGCTTTGGTGTAAGTCACTTAGAGATAAAGACAACCATAAGGTAGAAACCTTCACCGTCCAATAATCAATTAGATTATATCAAGATTCTTTCTAGAAATCAACCTTTAAATCCAAATAATTAAATATTTAAGCACCATCTTCACTGATATCATTCTACTTCCAAGGCATAGATTGTGTTGTTTGGTTTTCGATTTCTTGTTTTCTTAGTTTTATTTTTGCTTCATGAAATCATGCTTATGATGCCAGATAATAGAAGATAGTTAGTATCCAGTACTCTTATTCTTGTTTGATTGACTTTGTTATTAAAGCACACTCTATTACTTGTACAACTAGTGCAATTTCTAGCATGCTTGTTTTCAATAGTGCATACTCAATAATTAAAATATTACCAAATAATGCAACAAGTGGAACATGCCAACTGTAGGCTCTTCCTAGACTAGTCTTGTGTGTGGAGGATGTATATTATTTAACATTGACTTATTGTCATGCTACTTGGCTAAAATTGGTAAGTAAATATATTTATTGAAAATTAAAAATATTTTTTAACACTACGGTTACAAGCTAGGTCCTATTATAATATTACTTCAAAATGTGGCAAACATTTCTCTGGTACTTTGTATTAATGCCTTTTTTGTTTCATTTATGAATTGAAAAAATTTAGGTTGTTCCAATTTATGAGGGGATTAACTTCTATTTATTGATTCTTAATTAGCAAAATAAATCCAGAGTAAGAATAGTGATTTAGAGAGATTCTATTAGGTTTCCGCAATTACCATTGTTTGCACCATATATAGGGATGAACATTGGAGGAAAGAGGTCATACTCATTCTCATCACCATCAAATGAAGCCCTTTTTCATCCTTCTTTCCTTTAAATGTTTTCTCCAATTAAAATTAGTCCCAATCTTCCCAATTGCTTGAGAGCTCATATGCTTTTCTGAGTAGCTGAAAATGCTAAATGATATCTTTGAAAATGGTAGGATATTGCAATACAAGACCATGTAAGATATTGGTTAGCGATTCGGTGCCCAGAAGAGCGAATTTGCTCTTAATGTTAATGACTAAGTGCATGCGGATGAATATCTAATTACCTTTTGTTTAATTTACATTGCGGAATTTTGATTTGTTTATCAAACCTTGACTTTCATTTTTAGAGTTCTAATGAAAGTATTCATTTTTCGTTGTTTAATAGTTAGCCTTATGCCCTCTAATCTCCATCGAAATAATTCACTTTCATTAATTTTCCTTCTATCATGCCTCATTTACTATAATAGATGTTGAGGATATTATCAAACAGGGTTTATCTCATACATTAACCCTTAATTTCCCAAAATAAAACTTTCAAGTATTTTTTTAATCTAGTGGTTTTAGTCATAGGACTTTTTTTAATTCCTTAGCAATTGCTACAAAATCCTACCTATTTCATTTCTTTTTTCCCCCCTTTATCCCTCTTGGTTTCACAAATAATAGATTTGTTCACCTTATCTGGCAGAAAACTTTCAATATGTTCTTTAAAATTTTAAGTATAATTTCTCATATACCTACTAATAATAATTTTAAATTAGTCCTATGAACACATTTTTGCAAATTTTTCTTGATGACTATTACACGTTTATTGGAATAAAAGTTGAACATTCTATTACTCATGTTCATACACAAAATGACTTGGCAGAATCATTTATTAAGCGGCTCCAATTAATTATTAAACCATTATTAATGAAAACAAAGCTTCCGATCTATGCTTGGGGCATGCAATTTTACATCCCTCATCACTTGTGCGCATAAGGCCAACAAGTAATAAAAACTTTCGCCCCTTCAATTGGTTTCTGGGCAAGAACCAAATATATCTCATTTGAGAGTTTTTGGGTGTGGAGTATATGGTGAGTGCATTTTATATCATATTTTACATATCTCTAATGCACTCCTTCTCTTGTCTTTTAGTGCATTTTGTCTATAAATGATGCTATTCTGGGTATGTTATTCTCTGTTACAGGTTTTTAGGGCTCATAACACACATGGAGTGAAATCAAGAACAAAAACAACCAATGAAGACAATTCTTCTAACTGTCCAATGCGAGCACGAGCAGAGCATGGGCGTGCCATCTCTCCATGGTTCCCTCTGTCTGGGATTTCCTTGGTTGTCAGCGAGAGCACAGGCGAGGCATAGGGATGCTTTCTTCCCATGATTATTTTGGGGAAAGATGGTCTTATACTTTCAGAAGAAGCACGATCTACATGCTCTTTTCATAGGTGTGCTCAAGTTAAGCACAGGTGGAGCACGATTTTGCTCTCCCTGTGATTCCCTCGGAATGGCACTTACCTTTTTCACTCAGAAGCTTCAAGAAGAGAACAGTCTAAGCAAGACAGTACTTATACCTTATCGAGCCTGAAAAGTCCTTTTTAATGCCCAGACTTAGGGTTTCTCAACATCTCTTGTTTGGGAGTTTTCTTCTTCAGCGAAAGAACCTTTGAAGGAATGACGATCAGCCATCACCACTCGAGCTAAAGAGGCCAAGGGTGAGTTAGAGATGCCGGAGGAGTGGAGTTACCCATTCCATGGAGCTTTTGAAGTACATTTGAGGAGATTTTGTAAAGAGGGGAAGTCTAGATGTCTCTATTTCTTATGCTTGTTATTCTCTCTCATTTGTATGAATTCATGGGTGGCTAACTGTTCCACTGTGCCCTAGGATTATGAACTATATTGTTTTGATACATTGACTACTTGAGTTCTAATGCCTATGGAGTTCTATTATTTTCTTGTGTTTATTCATGTGTTTGCATGACTTGGCGTGCTTGATTTGCGTAGATGTTTGTGTAAAATTTGGCGTGTGTGGATTACCATAGTTGCAAAACTTGGCATGTATGAAACCCATAGTTATACGTGCAGAACTTTGGCGTATTTGATAGCTGTAAATGCAACATTGCTTTTAAGCACCAACAAGGATCTTAGAATGTACCCTGGTAGGCATTAGACTCAAGTTAGTATCTTAGGTACTTAGGGATCATCCAGGACATTATCCTCCTGCTATCGACACTCAACCCTAGTCTACTTAATTCTTCCATCCTTTGTTCTTATTCTTGTACTAGTTAATACCTTCATCACCATCTCAGTCGACTAGACATTAGAGGATCAACTAACACTAAAAGTCCAGTCTCTAAGATTGGACAACCCTACCCCCTTGTGGGATACCACTTTATTACATTGAAGCGATCCATGTACTAAAAGTCCAGTTTTTGGTGCTGTTGCTGAGGATTGGCAATTTTTAGAAAAATTAGGATTATGGTGATCTTGTTTTTTTATATTGTTCATTTATGTGAATATCTCTTTTTGTTTGTTTGATCATTTATCTTATCTTTTCTTTTCTTATTTTACTTTTGAATCGTGACTAATTTTACCTCAACTTACTCTGTGAAGGAACATTTGTATGACCCAATGGAGTACTTCAAATCCATTGGGAAGCCCCGATTCTGAAGTCGAAATAATTTTCAAAGACGATTGAGGCAAGTCAACCTAAACGAAGCCAGGTCTGTAGAAGTCAGTATTGAGGTAAATCAAGGGAAAGAAATGGCCGGGAATCAACAACAAAGCATATCTAATTTTGCTCAACCAAACTTGGAGGGAGTAGGGTCTAGTATTGTTCATCCTCCTATTACAGCGAACAATTTTAAACTAAAACCTAAATTTATACAGATAGTGCAACAGATGTTCCAGTTTGATGGGTTTTAGGACAAAGACCTGCATGAGCACTTAAAGAATTTTTTGGAAATCTACAACACTTTCAAGGTAAATAATGTTTCTGAGGATGTTGTTCACTTTAGACTCTTCCCATTCTCAGTGCGAGGAAGGGACAAGCAATAGCTAAATTTCTTGCCATAAGGGTTTATCACCACATGGAAGCAGATGGCCAAGACTTTCTCACACGATATTTTCCTCCGGCGAAGATTACCAAGTTGAGGAGTGATATCTTCTTCCTGTAGTTGGAATTTGAATCCTTGTACAACGCTTGGGAGAGGCACAAGGAGATGTTGAGGAAATGCCCACAACATGGAATAGATGCAAATCCAAATTTTTTACAATGGGCTGAATTGCGCCACTAAGAAGATACTTGATGTAGCCTTAAGTGAATCTCTATGCAGCAAATGACCAAGTGCCGCTTATAGTTTGATCGAAGAAAGGACAAGCAATGGTTATTAGTGGAGTTCTGAAAGAAACAAACCGGTAAAGGCTGCTGGTATTTATTAGGTGGATGCCTTTACTACTCTTGGTACACAGGTTGAAGCTATCACAAAGAAGTTGGACAAAATCCAGTAACTCTCTCCTCCTTGTGATGGTTGGGGGTCTCACAGTGAACCTAGTGGTTCTTCCTCTTCTGATATGGGTATTGGGCAAGCTGAGCAAGTTGATTTTGTTTGAAAGAACAGACATTATCAGAACAACCCATATAATGGCACATACAATGTGGGGTGGAGAAATCACCTGAACTTTTCTTGGAGCCAACCTGAACAAAGGGCAAGTACCACAATAGCCTATAGCGTCCTTAACTGGTGTTTAGTCGACTCCTTCCCCATCAGGACCTTCTAATGAGCTTACAGTTTTGCTGACCTGGTATATCAAGGACAATGAGATCCGTCTCTCAGAGCATGAAGAAATGATGAGAAACACTAATGCCACAGTGAGGAATCTAGATCATCATATGGACTAATTGTCAAAGCTAATTAAGGAGAGACTTCTGGTTCTCTTCCTAATTAAGGAGTCTCTAAATGTCGTAACATTGAGAAGTGGTAAGCAACTCTTGAGCCTTGTTTTGGAGAAGTTCATCGTAGAACCTAACAAACATCAGTTAGAAGCTAGGCAATCCGGAATTTTTATTTGGAGACCACGATGGACATTAAAAAGAAAGGAGAGAAAAAGGGAGAAACTGAGTTACCCAAATACCAACCCAAACTCCTTTATCTTGTAAAGGCAAGAAAAGACCTACAAGAAGAACAATACAAGAAGTTGCTTAACATTTTCAAGACCTTACACATAAATGTTCCTTTTGTTGAGGTTCTTTCTCAAATGCCAAGATATGCAAAATTCCTGAAAGAACTACTCACAAACAAGAGAAAGCTAGAGGAAGTGTCTTTTGTGACACTTAGTGAAGAGTGCTCAGCCCTAATCACAAATAAGCTCCCAAAGAAAGAAAAAGACCCTGGGGGATTTATCATACAGTGCACTATTCGAGGGCTTGTAGATAAGAAAGCTTTGGCCAACCTTAGGGTGAGTATCAACTTGATGTCCTATAGAATTTTCCAAAAACTAGGGCTTGGGGAACCAAAGTCTGCGGCAATGACACTACAGTTGGCCGACAGATCCATTCGGCAACCAAGAGGAATAATTGAAGATGTTTTATTCAAGGTGGACAAGTTCATATTTTACATAGACTTTGTGATCCTCGATGTGGATGAAAAGGTTGACATTCTACTCATTTTAGGAAGACCGTTCTTGGCGACCTCAAAAGCCCTAATTGATGTCAAGAACGGTTGAATGGCACTCCGAGTAGGGACGAAGAAGAAATATTCAAGCTTCAAGACCCAATGAGACACATTTTGGATTTGACGATACTTGCTACTATGTTGATGTTGTTGATGAGTTTATCTCTGAGCATGTGCAGGACACGTTCATGAAGGATGAATTATTAGAGCTATTGGAAAATAACCCCCCTGAGGCTGATAAATCAGAACAGTTGGTGGGAGAAGTATGTTATCATGATGTGGTATTGGCGGGACCTCCCATGCCAAGAGGTGGTGGAAGCAAGTAATCCTGAGGAAGAGGAAGCCACCTGCCCCACTAATGGAAGTAACACGGTCACATTTCTTGAATTTTGGTGAGATCAATCTGATTAATTCCTCAGCACCAAATATATGCAACTGCTTTTCAGGTAACCATGAGAGGTCATGATTCCACGAACCTCCTTGATGCTTTTCAGGCAACCCAAGTGTTTGTTTCATTTCTTTTAGTTAGTTTTGTCCCTTTTCAGTGTTTTGAATTGATCTGTGCTTGTGAAATTCTTTTCCTTGTGACCTAGTTTTGAAGTGTTGTTTCTTTGGTTATCGTTTATTTCGTGGCATTCTCTCATGTTTGTTGTGTGTCCTTGTAAAATTTGAGGGAGATTGCTAGGTTCTGGATATTTCAGGCTAAGCACGGGCAGAGTGTAGAGCACAGCACGCCCATGCTCATACCGTGGTTTTCTCTGTTTTTATCTCAGGAAGCATTCCAGGGTGACCACGGGGTGTGCACAAGCATGCTTACTAGTTAGCACGGTTTCAGTGCTCCTAGCACGACAATGCTTCATATTTTGGTGTCTTGGGAAGTTTTCCTGAGATAACCATGGGGAGGATGGGCTGAGCATGACTGTGCTCCCCCGGCGCAGTTACCCTAATTGGCACGTGAGCACACTAGTGCTTAGGGCATGCTAGAGGAAGCAATCGGTTGGCTTCTTCTCTCTCTTTGGCATCCCCGAGCAGTTACCCCACTGACCATTTCTCCCCACTGTTTCTCCTGTGTCCCTCTTTTCTCCCCTTGTAGTGCTTATTTTCTTGAGAGTTTTTGCAAGAGTTCGCCATCCATTCATCTTTTTCTCTTTGCTTATTTCAATTGAGACCTTGGTTTAAATGATTTCATGCTTCCTCTATTTGTAAATTCTTTATGTTCATCAATTGGGCTTAAAATGAGTGTACTTTCTTGATGTCGATGTCCCCTTGAGCATGCTAGTCTTTAGGGCTTTTCAGCGAAGAAGATCACCCCGAAGCATGGTCATGCTCTTTGTGGAGCACGATCATGCTATCATTTGTTCAGAATTTATCAGGGGCATGATCATGCCCCTGCATCACAGAAAAGCACGGTTAGTGCGCTCCTAGCACGACCATGCTCCTGAATTTTTTTTATTATTGAACTAAACTGAAATGTTAATGTTACCGATTATGACGAGGAAACATACGTCATCTGGGCCTTCATAATCAAAGAGGCCTCGACGCGAAGAGTTGGCCCCATCCACTGACTTGACACCTATCTTCCATTCTCAGGTGCACCAGGACCATTACACATGTCTTTCTCAATGTCGTTTTGGAAGATAGATTGGGATGTGCTACGTAAGGTTTGACTGGAGGATGAGTTCCGCAGATGCTTAGTGCAAGGGCTTGAAGGCAGCTATTCAAGGTTACTGACAACACCGACAAGTAGTTGGCGCTTGAGGTGTTAGCTACATTTGAGTTGTCTCACTGAGTTCTCAGTTCGACTGGGACTGTATGATGCAGAGTTCACTTGAACTCCTGCATATGATTTGCTATTGATTTCCCAGCCAGTTGGGGAGTCTCAGGAGGATGCTTAGAGGAGACTCAGCACTGACGCCACCTATGACTCGCATCGGTCTAAGGCTTCCACACTCCACTCTCCGGCCCTAAGGTGTTATACTTTGGTCTTTTCCCTTGTTTGTTACGTTGTTATCTTAGTTTTTTTAGTCATTTTCTCATTGTCGTTGGTTAGGGGCATCTTGCTGAGTGTTTGGCGATGTTTTTAGGGTGAGCACGATCGTGCTCAACCCGTGTTGGTGCCGCTGATTTTCTTAGGAGAATCCAGGCATTGAAACTTCAAATTTTAGTTCTGACATGCCCGTGTCAGGAAGAGCACTCTTGTGTCACTTCTGAAGGAGATTTTCCTGAGATTTGTAAAGGCAAGGACATGGGTGTGCTGTGGGCCATGATAGATCTAACACACCCATGTTAGGAGCACTCCGACCGTGTTCTTTCTTTACATGATTGTGTTCAAGGCGTGTTTCACCTAAAATATCGTGCGTTCGTTTATTTAAGACCTCATTTGAGCCTGTCTCTTCACTTTTCTTCCCTCAAAACCCTCCCATTCTCTCCTCCTCACTTCCTCTGCCATTCTTAGGGTTTAAAGGCTGATTTTGGAGAGATTTGCGGGCTAGCTAGTTCTTGCATCATAAAGAGTGATCATCGCTTGACTCAAGGTAAGCCCTCTTCTTTGTTTGTTCTTCCTTGTTCTTTGGATGTGTATAGCTAGGGTTTTGTTGTGGATTCAAGTGGGAGTTTGATTCTTTCTCCTTTTTTTCCTCTTTGTTAGTAAAACTTGAGAGAAGTATTGGTGTTGATTTGTAAGACCTTGTTATCAAGAAACCCTTGAACCTTCTTCTTCCTTGATTTTGGGGTTACTGTAGCTCCAGACCAAATTTGGTTTTCCTTGCTTTCCTTGTTGGTTCTAAGGGCTGTGAGAGATCTATTCTTGTTAGATTTTCAAGCTAGAGAGTTTAGGAAACCCTAGAAGCAATCATTCTCATTTTAAGCATTATCCTTCATTGAAATTGATCTAGTTGTTGATGTTGTTTGTGCTGTGAAATTATGGAACTAGGTAGAGCAGGGCCACAGCAAAAGTACTTGAAAAATAACAGCAATAAAGATAGACACAGAATTTACATGGAAAAACCCCAAAATAAATTAGGGTAAAAAAACCACGGACAAGGTAGAAGAATTTTACTATAGTGATGAATAGGAGCTACAAGCTTTCTATTAACAAAGAGAACACCAACTTATTCTCTCCTGTAACAGAAGCAACACAAACCCTCTAATTTTTCTTCCCACTATTTCCTCCCACTTTCTCTCTCACCTTCACTCTTCTTCTCAGAAAATGGTACGAATCAAACTTCCTCATTCCCCCTATTTATAGTAAAAAGGAATGAGGGTTATCACCTAATCCTTGGATTAGGTGAGGATTAGGAAGAGTGTGAGGATTAGGTGAGAATTTATATATATTTATATATATACTCACATGTGCAGCCCATAATATTTTAACATTTCTCCCACTTGAAGATTTGATTAAAGTTAATCAGATCTTCACATCATTCTTTCTACCTTGTCATTCGATGTTGCTTACGTCTTTGCCAGGCCGCATGAGGATCGACACCATATAAATTTATCGGTGTTGATTGCTTTTGTCAGGAAATCTGCTAGGTTATTCTTTATGTGAATTTTCTGCATATCCACTGTTCCTTCTTCCACTTTCTCCCGGACAAAGTGGTATTGAACTCTGATATGTTTTGTATTTCAATGAAACGCCGGATTTCTTGCAAGATGTAAAGCACTCTAGTTATCACAATATAGAGAAATATTTTCTCGCTTGTGCCCGAGTTCTTCCAGCACCAACTTCAACCACACTGCTTCTTTACTGGCTTGCGTAGCTGCCAAATACTCTGTTTCTGTCGTTGATGTAGCCACGACTGTCTGAAGTTTTGAAACCCAGCTCACAGCTCCTCCTGCTAGTGTGAACACATAACCTGTAGTGGATTTGCTTTTATCAAGATCACCTGCATAATCGGCATCAACATACCCATTGATAGTAAACTCAGATCCTCCATAACATAATGCAACATCTGAGGTTCCCTTTACATATATGAGAATCCTCTTGATAGTATTCCAATGCTCTCGACCAAGATTCGCCATGTATCGACTTACCACTCCCACTGCATGTGCAATGTCTGATCTTGTACAGATCATGGCAAATATTAGGCTTCCCACTGCTGATGCATACATTACTTGAGACATCTCCATCCTCTCTTCTTCACTGCTAGGACACATACTTGAGGATAACTTGAAATTAATAGGAAGTGGGGTAGAAATTGGCTTACAATCTTGCATGTTGAAGCGCCGCAAGATCTTCTTTAGATAATTCTTCTAAGAAAGCCAAATCTTCCTATTATTTCTGTCTCGGTAAATTTGCATCCCTAGAATCTTGTTTGCCGGTCCCAAGTCCTTCATTTCAAATTCCCTAGCCAATTGTGCCTTCAATTGCTTGACACGATCATTGTTGGGGCCTGCTACCAACATGTCGTCAACATACAACAATAAGAAAACAAAATCTTCTTCTTCTCCAAACCTCTTGACATATGCACAAGGGTCTGTATTGAATCTGTTGTATCCAATGCTCATGATGAAGGAATCAAATCTCTTGTACCAACATCTTGGCGCCTGTTTTAGACCGTACAGAGATTTGTTCAACCTGCAAACCAAGTTCTCTTTACCTTTTTCTTCAAATCCTTCTGGTTGGAGCATATAAATTTCTTCTTCAAGATCTCCATGAAGAAATGCGGTTTTGACATCTAACTGCTCAAGCTGCAAGTCAAATGTAGCACACATCGCCAGGACTAATCGAACTGTTGTGAGTCGAACCACAGGTGAAAATATTTCGTTGAAATCAATTCCTTCCTTCTGAGCATATCCTTTCACCACCAATCTAGCATGATAACGATCTACTTGATCTTCACTATTACGCTTGATCTTGTAGACCCATTTGTTGCCAATGGGCTTTCGCCCTTGTGGTAGTGACACCAGTTCCCATGTCCTATTTTTATGAAGAGCTTCAATTTCTTCTTGCATTGCTATCATCCACTGAGATACATCTGAATTGCTCAGTGCTTCTTCAAGAGTTGATGGTTCTCCATCTTTAGTTAGAAGACAGTACGCAATGTTACCCTCCATAATATAGTTAGAATGCCAACTTGGTGTCTTTCTTGTACGAGTTGATCGCCGAACTTCTGGGACTTCAAATTCAACTAGCTCTTGTACCTCGTGCTCTGGTGTAGCTTCAGCTTCTTTTTCTTCTTCTACCTGTACTGTTGTAGTCTCTGTGCTTTCTTTTAAAGTGTTTCCACCATCTACTTGCTCTTGTTATTTGTCTTCTATGAAGTTAACATCCCTGCTGATTACAACCTTGTGGGCAGTGGGATCCCACAAGCGGTACCCCTTAACTCCATCAGCATAACCTAAGAATATACATTTTCTGGATTTTGGATCCAGCTTTGTAGTTTCTTGTGTATTATACATTACATAGACAGAACTTCCAAATATATGAAGGTTGGAATAATCAACTGGCTTACCAGTCCACATCTCTATCGGTGTCTTCAACTCGATTGTAGTTGATGGAGCCCGATTCACTACATAACAGGCGGTGCTGACTAGACCTGTCCAAGGGCCGGGCTACCCGCCTAAGCCCGAAGACCCGCCCGAAAAATGGGAGGGCTTGGACACATATATGAGGCCCGATGACCGGGCCTTGGACAAGAAAAACAGCCCATTTTAAAAACGGGCCGGGTCTCGGGTTTATGGTTTTAAGCCCGAGCCCGGCCAGGCCCGGCCCGAATATATATATATATATATATTACTAAAACAGTAAAAAGTAAAAAGAGTAACATGTGGGTGTTATCAGTTGTGGTTTTAATTATAAATATAATATAAATATATTAGATATTAATAAAACTAAATATTCATATCCTGAAAATACAAAAGCTAATGTTTCTCTCTTTATATATATATATATATATTACTAAAACAATATATATATATATATATATATATATATATATATATATATATATATATATATATATATATATATATATATATATATATATATATATATATATTACTAAAACAGTAAAAAGCAAGAGGAGTAACACATGGGTGCTGTCAGAGTGTCAGTTGAATATATATATATATAAACAGTAAAAAGCAAGAAGAGTAACATGTGGGTGTTGTCAGTTGTGGTTTTAATTATAAATATAATATAAATATATTAGATATTAATAAAACTAAATATTCATATCCTGATGTTCTCTCTTTTGATTTAGGGCTAGCAGTCAGTCTCTCTTCTAAACCACAGTCATGAAGTTTCTCAAAAATTCAAAATCCACTGAAAAGCTTCCAATCTTCACAAATCAAGAGGGTTCTTGATCTCAACCGGAGGAAGAACTTCCCAAGGCCAAGAGTGTCATCGCTTATCAGAGAGCTCAATCTTTTTTCTCGAGTAAAGTTCAAATTTGAAAGTGCAAAGTAAGTTTTTCTTCATTTGTTGTTCGATTTAAGGTTTCATAACCAACTTTTAATTTGGGAATTAGAGTTCTCCAGAGATTTGCTTAATTTATTGTATTATATATTTATTTCTTTGTTCAACCATAATAGATCTTCTCCATTTATTAGGGTTTCATATTGATTTGATTTTAATGTTAGGTTTTATCTTTGAGTTGGGATTTTATATTATGATTTTGGAGAAAGTCTCCTCCTTTTGTGTAGCATGATTTGGTGATTTTTTTTCTTTTCTTAAATTGATTTTTGGAATGCTTCAAAGTGCATTGCTGGAGGACTATTACCTTGCCATGAATTATGAAACCATCAACTGTAACTTTTATTTCTAGAGAATGAAATTTGAAAAAATCAATGGTTGAAACTTAACGAATCGGATTAATCTCCTTGTTCTTTACATCTCAAACTACACCAATCACATTCATAATTCAAATAATGTTTATTATTATTTTCTTTAATTTAATTCTTTTTTATATATATTTGCTTTTCATTAGTGCTCTGCTATATATACACACACATAGGTTTTTTGGATTCTAATGCTTAAGTTGATTGTGCAACAAATTAATTTAGAAAAGTCAAATTGTGCTTTTGTATATTTTCTAGTACTCTTATTCATTTTAACACTTTATATTGTTACAGGACTTGACAATGGAAAGTTCAAATGCTCCCATAAATGTGGATGATGGGTACACTGAGTATGAAAATGCTTCCAAGCGTCAAAAAGCTACTACATCAAAGGTGTGGAGTGATATGACAAAACTTGAATGTGAGGACAAAGAGCTAATAAAGGCACAATGCAACCACTGTAAGAGCATTCTATCTGCTAAATCCTCTAGTGGAACATCTCATTTGAGATGTCATTTACAAGGCTGTCTTAAAAAATATAACAAAGATATTAGACAATATACAATAGCAAGTCAGCCAACTGCAAGTGGTGGATCACTCATCAAGAATTATAAGTATGACGAAGAAGAATGTCGTAGAGCTATTTCAATTTTCCTTGCATGTGGTAAGCATTCTTTTAGAACAGTTGAAGAACCAGGGTTTAAATATTTGATGAGTATTGCAAGTCCAAACTATAAAAATATAAGTAGACAAACAGCTACGAGGGATGTTTTGCGTTATTATACAAAAGAAAGGGAGCATGTCATAGAAGAGTTGGCTAAAGCCCCGGGTCGAATATGCCTAACTTCTGATAATTGGAAATCTGAGCATACTATTGATGAATATATTTGTGTTACAGCCCATTGGATTAATAGTGACTGGAAATTACAAAAAAGAATAATCAGATTTAGAGCCTTGACCTCTCCTTATGATGGTTTAAACATCGCAGATGAACTTGTTTTGTGCTTAGCTCAGTGGAAAATAGACAAGAAAATTTTTAGCATTACTTTGGATAATGCTTCTTATAATGATGTCATGGTTTCTTCTATTAAAAGTCGTTTTCGGGCTAACAGGGCTCTCTTATGTGATGGGGCTTTTTTCCAAATCAGATGTTGCGGACATATTGTGAATCTCATTGTTCAAGCTGGTTTGAAACTAATTAATGCTGTTGTTAATAAAATTCGTGATGGGATAAAGTACATAAAAAAATCTGGTCCTCGCAAGAAAAGATTTTATGAAATGGCTGAAAAAAGTTTTCACTTGAATGGAACTAAAAAATTGCATCAAGATGTGTGTGTTAGGTGGAACTCTACATATTTAATGCTTGAATCCGCTATTTATTACAAAGATGTGTTAGATTATTGGGGGCAGCGAGATAAAGATTTTCATTGTTTTGCACTTTCTAGTGAAGAGTGGGGATCTATTATGATTTTTTGCAAGTTTTTGAAAGTTTTTTATGATGTGACTTGTATGTTCTCTGGTTCAAAATATCCCACTTCAAATATCTATTTTAGAGGGGTTTGGAAAATTTACAATGTATTGATAGACACTGTTAAAGGTCCGCATTCATTCTTGAGTCTTATGGTTAAGGAGATGCAAGAGAAATTCAACAAATACTGGGCAGAATACAATGTGGTATTGTCTTGTGCAGCTATTTTAGATCCTCGTTACAAGTTGAAGTATGTGGAGTATTGTTATACAAAACTCTATGGCAGCCATGCATCAGAATTTGTGCAAACTATTCTTAATACACTTAGAATCTTATTTGATGAATACTTGAAGAACTCCAAATTCCATTCTTCATCTTTGGCTGAAAGTTCAAGTGTTATGGGGGCCAGTTTTGCTGAATTCAGCTGCCAGAATTCTAATATTGCTAGGGCTGAACTTGATAGTTGTGATGAGAGTGAAGATTACAAAGAGTATTTGAGCAAATCTACATCGGAAACTGAAAAGTCACAATTGGATCTTTACTTGGAGGAAAAAGCACTTGAGTTGAACACTGATATTGATATCTTGGACTATTGGAGTAGAAGCTCAATGAGATATCCTGAACTTTCATTATTGGCCCGCGATCTTTTGGCAATTCCTATATCTACCGTGGCATCAGAGTCAGCATTTAGTATTGGAAAGAAAGTCATCAACTATATGAGGAGTTCACTTAAACCAAAAACTGTTCAAGCTGTTGTTTGTTTGGATGATTGGATGCGTGCTAGAGGTTTTTCAGCAGGTTAATCTTTTGATTCTTTTCCATGTACTTATATGTTATTTTTACTTATTGATTCCTTAGTTTGTTATTTTATAATTATATTAGGATTTGAAGATGAAGCATATGTCTCTAGTGATGATGAAAATGATGAGGAAAATGAAGCTATTGCAATGACTTCATAGGTAAAATAGCTTTGTGATGTATTTGAAGTTTAGTTTGATTTATTTAATTTTGAAGTATATTGAATGATGGAAAAAGCTAGCTCATGGTTTCTGACTTTCTTGATTTTTTCAGATGTGTATCATGCATTGCTATCATTGTTCCATTATTTTTCCCCTAATTTGATTGTTCTCTTAATATTGAAATGTTTGGATGATCTTTTTTTTTTTTTTTTTTGGTTATATAATCCACTTTATGTGAAGAAACAAAAAAAAAAAAAATTAGTGACTTCTCAGATTGGATAAGTTGGATAACCAGTTGATAATTGTTTCTTTTTCCTCTTATTGATCAATTTGTTGCTCTTAGCTCTATTTGATTTATCTAATGTTGGTTATTATTTGTCTTGCAGGTAATGTTTTCTGCAAGAAATTTTGGGAAGAAACAAGTATCAACTTCTAATCTTATATGGATGCCAACAAGAATATATATTAGTTACATTTGGCTTTTTGATACCTAGTTTTGTGTAATGTTTGTTATTTAAGATGGATAATATTATCTCATATGATAATGGTTTGCTATTTAAATTGGATGATATGTATATATATATATATATATATATATATATATATATATATATATATAGTAAGTTTGTAAATGTTTGCTTATGCTGTTCCATATGTAATGTTCTGCAAAGATATTTTTTTTTTAGTTCCCAGATATGTGATAATGGTTTGTTATATATATATATATATATATATATATATATATATGATTAAATTTTAGCAATGTAATGTGTTATAGAATGTATTGAACATTTAATAATTAATTTATTATTTGTTTAAAAATTTTATTTGGGCGGGCCTTGGTTTAAGGCTGCAAAATATGGGCGGGTTCTGGCAAAATATAAAGCCCATATTATCGGGCCGGGCCGGGTTTGGACGAGTTTAAATTTTATAATTACCGCTCTCAGCCCGGCCCGAACCCGGCCCGGCCCGGCCCATGGACAGGTCTAGTGCTGACTGCTTCTGCCCAGAACTTTTTGTCTAAGCCTGTAGCTCTCATCATAGCTCTTGTTCTTTCCAACAGAGTCCTGTTCATCCGCTCTGCCACTCCATTTTGTTGAGGAGTGTATGCTGTAGTGAACTGTCTTTTGATGCCTTCTTGCTTGCAGAATTCATCAAATTCTATTCCAGTGTATTCTCCTCCATTATCAGTCCTCAAGCACTTGATTTTCTTGCCAGATTCAAGTTCCACCCGCGCTTTGTAAAATTTGAAGATTTGAAACACATCAGCCTTCCTCTTGATAGGGTACACCCAACATCTTCTAGAATAGTCATCAATAAATGATACAAAATAATTTGCTCCTCCCAGAGATGTAACTGGTGCTTGCCACACATCATAGTGAACCAATTCTAGAATTATTTTACTTCTAGAATTAGATGTGTTGAACTTCAGTCGATGCTGCTTGCTCACAATGCAATGTTCACATAAGGGTAGTGTTACCTTTGTGAGACCTTGAAGTAGATTTCTTTCAGCAAGAATCTTCATTCCTTGCTCCGACATGTGTCCAAGTTTCCTGTGCCATGTCATTGTGCATCTTTTATTTGGACTACTTGTGGCAACTGAAGCTTCTCCTTCTTGCAAAGTTTCTCCCTTCAGTATGTATAAATTTGCAGCTATTTTATCTCCCTTCATACACCAAGATCATCAAGTTGTCCAATAGACAACAAGTTCTTAGTTAGTCCCTTCACATGTCGGACTTCTTGAATAGTCCGATTTGTTCCGTCATACATCTTCAGTTTGATAGTGCCAATACCAACGATCTTTAGAGCTTGATTGTTGCAGCTATACACAGAACCTCCAGAGATAGGTTCGTAGTGATAGAATCATTCTTTTCTGGGAGTCATATGAAAAGTTACCGCTGAGTCTAGAAGCCAAACATCAGCAAACCTTTTCCCTGTGTTTGTTGCTACTTCACATACCATGGCATTTCGATCTTCTAAAGCATTTGCAACATTTCCTTGAGGATTGGAATCCTTTTTATTTAGACTCCAACAATCTTTCTTCAAGTGACCTTTCTTGCCACAGTGATAGCACTTGAAAGTCTTCTTACTCCTTGATTTTGATCTACCATGACCGTAGTTCCCACTGGGCCACGTTCTACTGGCCTTCCTCTCGTCACCATTAAGGCCTCTGCTTGTTGTGAATTTGCCAACCTATCTTCCTTGTTCTTGCGCCGACTTTCTTCCTCCAGAATAGCAGCTGCAATGTGGTCGAAGACTATAATGTCCTTTGAGACATTATTTGTTAAGTTGATGACGAGTTGATCATAAGAATCTGGTAGACTTTGGAGTAAAATTTCCGCACATTCACTTAACTCTATTGTATGTCCCAATGATGCAAGTTGGGAAAATAGAGTGTTCAGTGTGTTCATGTGCTCTGTCACTGAAGTAGATTCCACCATACGCAAGGTATAGAGTCTTCTCTTAAGGAAAATCTTGTTGTGGAGTGACTTGGCCTCATACAGCTTTGTGAGGTGATCCCAAATCTCCTTCGCCGTCTTCTTCTCTTCTATACTTGATAGAACTCCATCAGCAAGTGTGAGATGAAGATTTGCTATGGCATTACCGTCGATTTCATTCCACTTGTCATCTTTAACTTCAGCTGGCTTATTAGTAATAGCCGCTAAACAATTATCCTTCCTCAGGATAGCCATCATCTTTAGCTTCCACAATGAGAAATTACTCCCATTGAATTTTTCAAAATCATACATTGCTGTCATTGCTTCTGTCACGAACTGCTTTAAGGGCAGTAACCAGTTCCTAGAAAGGGTGAATAATAATCTAACTTATTTTATGATGTGGAGGATCCACTATTAGTGGCAGCTACAGAGCATACAATAAGTAGATATATATACACACCCTAAGTCTGGCTCTGGTACCACTTGTTGTGAAATTATGGAACTAGGTAGAGCAGGGCCACAGCAAAAGTACTTGAAAAATAACAGCAATAAAGATAGACACAGAATTTACGTGGAAAACCCCCAAAATAAATTAGGGTAAAAAACCACGGACAAGGTAGAAGAATTTTACTATAGTGATGAATAGGAGCTACAAGCTTTCTATTAACAAGGAGAACACCAACTTATTCTCTCCTGTAACAGAAGCAACACAAACCCTCTAATTTTTCTTCCCACTATTTCCTCCTACTTTCTCTCTCACCCTCACTCTTCTTCTCAGAAAATGGTACGAATTAAACTTCCTCATTCCCCCTATTTATAGTAAAAAGGAATGAGGGTTAGCTCACCTAATCCTTGGATTAGGTGAGGATTAGGGAGAGTGTGAGGATTAGGTGAGAATTTATATATATTTATATATATACTCACATGTGCAGCCCATAATATTTTAACAGTTTGGTTATTTGTTTGGTTTGATTAATTGCTTCTAGGAGGCGAAGCTTCAAGCAAAGGGAAAGAGCCGGTGGAGAAGTAACACTGGAGATTTCTAGCTAGCCAAGTTTGTGAGTGGGAATTTCTAAAGTTTAGACTATGATTCATGCATGATTGTTTTTGATATCTAAGTTGCTTACCTTTGAATGATAGACTCTTTATTACAAAATCTCTTTAAAGGTTTTTAATGGAGTTTAGCAATCTTGATGATTTATGATTTGGTTCATTTCTTGAACATTTACAAAGTATATACGTGTATATGCATATATTGTTGGGATTTGAAAACCCTATACTTTGAAATACATGTTTCAAATTATGTGATTTTAAATTATTTGAAAACCTTGTTATGAGGACCAGCAAGGCATGTGAAAACCAAGTTGAACTTTATTGTGATGATGCAATATTTGAAATGTATTTTCAAGGGATACCTTTATATGATGTTCTTGATGAAAATGATTTCATGGCAAATGTTATAACCAAGCTATTCACTCTTGGAGTGAGAATTGAAATTGTGAACATTTGTGATCTCTTAAATGAGAATTATGTTATCATGTTGATGTATACTGAGCCTACGGGCTGGATTATTATGTAATTGTTTTGATGGTGACATGGGAGCCAAGCTCCATTACTTACTGCAGTAAGGAGTGGACGGTTTCCACAGGTCAACCTATTTAGAGGTGGCGTGCAAACCTGTCAAACCGGTTATGCCATGATAGGTGGGAGCGTAGAGCCTTGACTTGGATATAGTTGGGTTGTTCGGAGTCACCACACGAACTTTGCAGCGGCCAATGCCAAGATACACGCATCTTGGTAGCTCCAGACCTAACCGAGGCCACGGTTAGCAATGGACAGTTTTCGAGGCCATTCTGGATACTGTTGATTATTTGGGATTGTTGGATTGCTCATTTCTAAGCATCTTGATATTTGAAACTATCGAAAAGCATGTGCGAATATTAGATTCCTGAATGGTATGGATTTTCTTGATGATTTTGAAGGAATTTTATTTTGCATTTCATTGAGAAAGCTCATTTTTCTTATATGATAACTGTCATTTAAAATATCTTATGTCTTACTGTGAATTGAAACATTTTATGATATTTTATTTCCATTGGATTATGCTTGAGTTGTAGTCCTGTGTTTAGCCCCTCACTGAGTAACCTAGTTACTCACCCCCTCTTTCTTCCTCCCAGGTGATAGCACAGCGTAAGAGTGAAGACGTGAAGTGCTTAGCAAGAGTTGTATCTGTCTTTCTCTTTTTAGTGGTATATGTTGCTTATTCCTTGTCATGTATTTTCAGGGATCCATTATGTGCTGTTGAACCCTATTATAACTCTCTTTATTTGAAATACTTTTGTATCTCAGTCTGGCCTATGTCATGTAGGAGTTGGTCTACTCTGTGTTTTCTTTGGCCTTATGGTGGTTGATATTGTTGTTATTGTTGTTGCTACCCTTGTTTTAGGGTGATTACTTATATTTCTTACATTGGTGTTTCCTTAATGAAATTGAGTAAGATGAGTAATGTATGTATTTAATGTTGAGTTATTCCTTGTGATTATAGATGTTTGTACAGGGAACAGGTCAGCTTTACGGCAATCTAGGGTGGAGGCAGTGTTGGACCTCCCCTGGGTTATCATGGCGGTATGTCACGTATGGGACCCGCGGGATAGGGCGTGACATAAGGTACATTCATTTTGTCCTTAGCCACACTTTGACAGGTCAGAGTGATAGCACGGGGGTGGTCAGAGTGATAGCAAGTGGTAGGAGGAGTCACCCTCATGTCCCTTGAAACCCTGAGATCAATGGGGATGCTACAGCGGGTTCACACCTTATAAGGATCCGAGTGCACTGTGCGACATCCTAACGATACTACTGTTACCCCTGCTCCTCCCTCTCCTACTGCTATTGTTTCTCCATCGAGACCCTTGCGTCCTTCCTTGAGCCACATTGATCGGGTTGTTTGTTCCACCTCGGTATTTCGGTGGCCTCAGGGAGTGTCACCAAGATTGTCGAGCACTTGGGGATTCATCTGCCCCCTGAACCATCCTCTCCCATTATATCACCACCTAAGGAGGGACAGACACTACTGCTAAGGCCGAGGATTTTGCCTCATCTTCTTCTGATGATGTCACTTCCTCTTTTTCTTAGAGCGCTCCATTTTGATCGTTGCACATCTACTTTTCTTTTCAATTTTCCGCAATAAGAGTTGTATTTCTTTTCATATTTTCTCAGACTTGTTTGTGTAGTAAGGGATACTCCCTACTAAACTGACATTTTGGTTTGTTTATTTGATGTACTTTCCTTTTGCATTTTCAATTTTGTTATCTTATGCTGTTGGATTATTGAGCTCCACTTATGTGTCTCTTGTTTCATCTCAGGAATGGTTGTGATGGATTGGCTAATGGAATACATGTTGAGAGTGGCAACATCACTCTTCGTGTTCAGGAAAGTCATATGAACCTCCATCTTTATTTCAGTTCTCAATCTTTAATCTTTATTGCCTATATTTTTAAATTGAGGACAATGCACCATTCAAGTGTGGGGGAAGGTTTTTGTTTCATTTTTAGGGATGATTGCATGACTTAGGACGATCTATGATTGTTATTGATAGAAAATCTTAAGTTCATAGGGGGGGGATTATGCGTGTTAAAGTCCTTATTATGAGCCAAATTGTTTACTCATTCTTGTGTTGGAAACCTAGATAAATCTTCTTTACCTAAGTTGTGGAATAACTTGTTTGGGTTGAATTTTTGTGTGAGACTTGAGTTCTAATAATAATATATTAAAAAAAATTGGGAAGTCGGATTACTTGTGGAATGCCCTACCGGTTGCTTTCTTGTTTTTGTAAATAGTTGGTAGAAAGAGCTATCATCTTAAAAGTGTGAAATCCGGCCGCTCTTGAGTAGTCAAATTTTGGGCATTACAAGTGTACATTTGATGACTTACCGGGAGAAAAGGCTACCTTCAAAGTGTATGAAGCTACTATCTAGTTAGTTCAGTAAGAATTCAAGTCTTTTTCCATTTTGTTAACCTAATGGCACATGAGGCACTCAACTCAAAGGTATACACAGTTATTAGGCTTTCAAACAAGAGTGGGGTTTTTATTTGAGCAATTGTGATCTTGTCCTTAACTGCTTTTGATCCTTCTAAACTTTAGTATTTTCTATTTTGATGAGATTAGAGGTCATGTACTCATCCACTTGTCTTTGATGAGTGCATTTTATAGTGAACTGAAGTTGCTTAAGGACAAGCAATGATTCAAGTGTGGGGGTATTTGATGAATGCATTTTATATCATATTTTACATATCTCCAATACATTCCTTCGCTTGTCTTTCAGCGCATTTTGTCTATAAATGATGCTATTCTAGGTATGTTTATCTCTATTGCAGGTTTTTAAGGCTCATAAACACATGGAGTGAAATTAGGAACAAACTTAACCAATGAAGACAATTCTTTTAAGTGTCCAATATGAGAACAAGCAGAGTACAGGTGTGCCATCTCCCCGTGGTTTCCTCTGTCTGCGATTTCCTTGGTTGTCAGAGAGAGCACGGGCGAAGCACAGGGGTGCTTTTTCCCCATGATTATTTCAGGAAAAGATGGTCCTATACTTTCAGGAAAAGCACGATCCTCGTGCTCCTTTCATGGGCATGCTTAAGCTAAGCACGGGTGGAAGAACCTTTAAAGGAATGATGATCAGTCGCTACCACTCGAGCTAAAAGAGGCCAAGGGTGAATTAGAGACACCGGAGGAGTGGAGTTGCCCATTCCATGGAGCTTTTGAAGTACATTTGAGGAGATTTTGTAAAGAGGGGGAAGTCTAGATGTCTCTCTTCCTTATGCTTGTTATTCTCTCTCATTTGTATGAATTCATGAGGGGCTAACCGTTCCACGATACCAAGGGATTGTGAAATATATTGTTTTGATACATTGATTACTTGAGTTCTAATGCTTATGGAGTTCTATTCTTGTGTTTATTCATGTGTTTGCATGACTTGGCGTGCTTGATTTGCGTAGATGCTTGTGTAAAACTTAAAGTGTGTGGATTACCTAGTGTAGTTGCAAACCTTGGCGTGTATGAAGCCCGCAATTATACTTTCAAAACTTGGCGTATTTAATAACCATAGATGCAACATAGCTCTTGAGCACCTACAAGGATCTCTAGAATGTACCCTGGTAGGCATTAGACACTAGTCAGTATCTTAGGTACTTAGGGATCATCCCGGGGCATTGTCCTCCTGCTATCGATACTCAACTCTAGTATACTTAGTTCTTCCATCATTTATTCTTATTCTTGTAGTAGTTAATACCTTCATTACCATCTCAGTTGACTAGGCATTAGAAGATCAACTAGTACTAGAAGTCTAGTCCCTGAGGTTCTACAACCCTACACCCTTGTGGGGTGCCACTTTATTACTTGTAACGATCTGTGCACTTGTGGAGAGTACATCAACATACATCTTAATTGCTCACCCACAAAGAGCTGGTATTGACTATTAAGATACGTACTCCCCTATAATGGATACAATCACTTTTCGTTATCTAATTAGTCTTAAAGTACATGAAAAATTACATATGTAATTAATGGATGTTGTTACTACATACTTATATGACCAACTAGATAATATATATACAATTTGAAATCCTAGGACATGTATTTAATTAAGTTACAAAGATCTTTGTATGGTTTGAAACAATTTGGGCGTATGTGGTATCATCATCTCAGTGAATATTTGTTAAAAGAAGGGTATAAGAATGACCCTATTTGCCCATGTGTGTTCATCAAAAAATCCGAAAAGGGATGTGTGATAATTGGGGTATATGTTGATGATTTAAATATAATTGGAACTCCTGAAGAGCTCCAAATATTATTAATTATTTAAAGAAAAAATTTGCAATGAAAGATCTTGGGAGGACAAAATTTTGTCGGATTGCAGTTCGAGCACTTAAAGAGTGGTGTTTTTATCCACCAATCGACATATGCAGAAAGGGTTTTGCAACAATTTAATATGGATAAAGCATATCCATTAACAAGCCCTATGGTTGTTCAATCCCTTGATATTCATAAAGACCCTTTTCGACCTCAAGAAGATAACGAAGAATTACTTGGTCCTGAAGAACCATATCTTAGTGCGATTGGTGCCTTGATGTATTTTGCTAACTATACTCGGCCAAATATAGCTTTTGCTATAAATTTTTTATCTAGATATACTTCTGCACCAACAAGGAGACATTGGAATGATATTAAACATATACTACATTATCTTTAAGGAACAGTTGATATGGGATTATTTTATACGCATGAATCAAAAAGGCCGATCACAAAGCCTGATCACAAACTGATTATGTGTTTACACATGGGGAAATGGCCATATCATGGTGTTCTATGGAACAAACTATAATTGCTACTTCTTCAAATCATGCAAAAATACTTGCAATTCATGAAGCAAGTCGTGAATGTGTTTGGTTAAGATCAATAACACACCATATTCAAGAAACTTGTGGTCTTTTGCGCCAACAATATTATATGAAGATAATGTAGCTTATATAGTTCAATTGAAAGGACAATACATCAAAGGCGACAAAACAAAACATATATCACCGAAGTTATTTTTCACACATGATCTTGAGGAAAATGGTGATATCCATCTTCAGAAAATATAAGCCGGTAAAAATCCTGCAAATTTATTCACTAAGGCATTACCCACATCAACTTTTGAAAAGTTTGTTCGCAAGATTGATGCGTCGCCTCAGGGTCATTCAATAATGTTCTCTTCAAGGGAAGTCATATGCGCACTGTATTCTTTTTCCCTCATTATGGTTTTGTCCCACTGGGCTTTTCTAACAAGGTTTTAATGAGGCAGCACATGAAGCGTATATTAGGAAAATTGTACTCAATTATCCTTTACTATGATTTTTTTATCTCCACTAACTTTTTTTTTTCTCCCTAGGAAGGTTTTAACGAGGCAATTCCTATATAATGGACATTCAAGGAAGTGTTATGAAACATTTAGAGTGAATGCCTATTAAGTTTCTCTCAACTTCTCTTGACTTATAGTGTTTCATTTGCCAAAAGTTTTTTCTTTCAGTTTCTAATTTAAACCCTATATAAGATATACGTTCCTGATTTTTGCTGCACTAATTTCCTAAGAATGATTGATTTTAATTAAAATATTTAACTCCATATCTTTAAGCTAAGATTTATTGGATAAAAAATTCAAACTTCCTAACTTCGCTTACATTAGAAAATTGTATTCACAAAAAAAAAAAAAAAAGGGGAGAGAAAATGAATCAAAGTACACATAATTTTTAGAGATTAATTTAAGATTTCAAATCACATTTAAACTTGAAAATGGGTTATTTGCTATGGTAGCCCTAGTTTTAAATTTAATTGATTTAATGGCCCATTCTGTCTTTTAAAATTACTAAATTGACTTCTTTTTTTTTTTTTTTTTTTTTTTTTTTGCTCTTTACCCGATTTTCTTAAAATTTTATTAAATTTTTAAAATAAGTTTATTTTAATTATTATTATTATTATTATTATTATTATTATTATTATTATTCGCATCCATTTTTGCTCATTTTTTAAATATAACGTATTTTAATTTATTTCAAACTTATTTATTTTAATTTTATAATATATATTGGATGTAACTTTTTTAATTTCCTTTCCACGTGTAACCATAATTTTGTTTTTTTATGTATATAAATATTTTTAATTAAATTAATTATTATTAGCAATTATTATTTTATATCTAATAAATAGATTAGTTTATTATTATTATTATTATTATTATTATTAGTTAATAATTTTTTATTTAAATGGCTTATTATAGTTAAGATAAATTGCATTCAACAATAGAATAGGAAATGCGTGCCCGAGTGACGACAGTGGGTCGCGCATCCCAGCATAGGATCCTCTCGGTTTCATTTGAGGGTAGTTTCATTAGTAGCCACAACCGGTTACACTGATGGTCACAAATATTTTTTTTGTAATGTTGTGGCCACAAATATTTTATCATTATAACGTTGTGGCCACAAAGGTTTTCCACGTGGATCATGTGTTTTGTGGTCACGTCATCAACTTCACCGGAAATAGCCCCCAAACATGCCATTGTGGCCATTAGTGCAACCAGAAAATAATTTTGTGGCCATAACATTATAAAAAAAACATTTGTGGCCACAATGTTATAATGATAAAACATTTGTGGTTACCATCGAACTGAACCCGCCTTATTTGGCATCACATGAAACCTTCGTGAGTCAAATTTCTCTGACTTTGTAAGACCGTATTAAAAATTTGATTAGATTGCACTTGAGTGATTATATGATGAAACTACGATATCACGTGGCCCACCTGAGAGACAACAACATCAGGGGTCAGGACCATACCGTCTCAATTGCCATTGCACGAAACGTCCATGATTCAAGTTTCACTTGTTTGCATCACTAGATTAAGAGTTTGATTGAAGTGCTCTAGTGATCTAGTTATCAGCTTTTAATTTTATAGTTGAATATAATTTTTTTACCCCATAAATAAGTGAGTCAAATAAAAGACATTGTAAACAAAATATTAAATAATAAGAATGAACTAATGCATTTATAATGTATAAAATAATAATTAATTTAATATAACAAATATTTATGTGTGTATATGAGGCAAAAATTACGAAGATTACAAGTGGAAACCGAAATTCAGAAGAAAAAAAAAATCATATCTAATTTACATTACAAAATAAAATAACAATGTTTCGAATAAATTAAAATATATCAGATTTTAAGGGCTTGTTTGGATCGGCTTATAAAAAAAGTGGTTTTTTTTGCTTTTGTTAGAAGCACTTTTGGGAAAGTGCTTTTAGAGTAAGTTAAGTGCTTATGCATATTTTTTTTGTTTGGATGTATTAGATTCAGATCTACAGTGGTATCAGAGCCCAGGTTACCTTCCTCTAAAAGGTAATCTCTAACCATGCAGGGGTAAAACCCTTAACAGGGTCCCCAACATGTAGATAGTAAGTTTTATCTTAGTCTTATAATCTTTATGTTGATCCATATACCATAAAAACAAAAAACAACTAAAAATTTGGAAAAATTAATGGCAACTAATGAATATCACATCCTAAATATTTATGAGATAATCTATCTTTTAGCACTCAAACATAATCCAAAGTATTAGGCTAGAGATAATCTAACTGGTAAAAAGAAGAAGTTAAGACAAACTGGAGAGCACCAAGAAGTACCCGCCAGAGGCCAGGAGAGCCGTTTAGGGGAAAAGAGTGTGGAGGTAAGTCTTAAACTATTCTTTAAACTGGAAAGATTAAGCTCCCAATATCAGGATATAATCATGATTCTTACTTATGGGCGTCTGTATCATATTAAGAAGAGTGAACAAAAGATAATTAAAAAAGAAGGGTTAACTCATAATATGAAGGATAAAGTCATGATTCTTGGTTATATCAAGAGAAATGAATATGAGCCAACTAAAAGCAAAGAAAAAATTGAAAAACTAGAAAACCAAAAAACATATGCAATTTACTTTTAATAATTATGGATCAATATAAGCTATTTGACTAAGTTTAACTTCTATCATATTATATGTTGGTGATCTTGTTTGAGCATAAGATTTCTCTCATAATTTTCTTTGTGAAAATTTTACTTTCAGTAATTTTAATTCAGCAGTTTCTTTTCTGCAATTTTTCTTTCAGTCTTTAAATTTCAGCAACTTTAATTTAAGTTCTGCACAGTTTATTTTCAGTACTTTTATTTCAGCAATTTTATTTCATATAAATCAGAAAAGCAATTAAAAAATAAAAAACCAAAAAGAAACTAAAAAGCAAAAAGCAAAAACAATATATAAAAACAAATCAAAAACAAACTAAAATTACTACTTTGTGTAGTATATCTAAAATCAAACTAAGAAAAGTAATCAAATAAATATATATTAAAACAAAGTGAAGAAACAATTAAAATCAACAACTATAAATACTAAATCAACAAATCAAAAAATCAAATGAATTAAAAATATATTATCAAAAAATCAAATCAACAATGATAACTGGAGAAATTATAGAAATATTATTAATACAAATAATATTTATAATCACAGCTATGATAATAAATATAATAATAAATGCAATCTTGAAATGAAAAATAAAATAAATACAAATTAATTAAAATGGATGCAAAAATGGACTTAATAATCAAAAAATTAAATAATTTGGAAACTCAACTATTAAAACTAGAAACTATATTATCAAACTTAGACTATGTGAAAAATAGCATCAAAGAAAAGGAAAATAATAAAATTGAAATAGATAAATTATGCAACCAAGTAAAAAATATCCAAATAGGAACAAATCAAAAAATTAGAAAACAAAATACACCTTTTAAAATTTGGACAAAAGAAGAATTATTAAAACCACCAGAATATAGATTAAGATTTCCAAGAAATGAAACATCTACTTAAAACAACAGAATTTTATAAAATAGACTTAATAAAAATAAGATACTATCCTTTAGAAGAATTAAAACAACAAAATCTAAAAGATAAAATAAAATATAAAAAACTCCAATGGCTAAATGAAGTAGAAGAATATCTAATAGAAAAAATAAGAATTGGTAAAAATAAATCAAAAGAAGAAAAAGAATTCTTAAAAAATTGGAAAACTAAATTGTCTCAACAACTAAAAGAAATAGAAACAAAATATGTCTAATGATAATTCAAAAAAGAAAATAGTAAAAAATATGGATAATATAAGAAGATTCTCTCTCTTAAATCATATAAAATATACAAATCAAATAAAACATCAAAAAAGAAAAGAATTAACACATACAATCGAAGAACAACAAGATAAATTAAGAAACTTAGAAATTAAATTAATACCTGGAGAAGAATTATATAAATTTGGAATGTTTGAATTAAAAACAAAAATATATGAACATTATGATGAAATGGAAATTTGTTGTACAAATGATGAAAAACAAATAATTTTAGATTTAATAACAGAAGAATCATATCATAAATTAGTATCATCAGGATATACATTAATCCATCTAGGTTTATTGATGTTAGGAGTAATTGGTTTACATAGACAAGGTCTAGGAACAAAAGTTTTAGTAAGTTTAGTTGACATAAGACAAGTAAAAAATATGACAAAAGCAACAATAGAATCAATTGAAATAGACATGAATGAAAATCATCCTGAAATAATTTATATGACACCCAATTTCTTAATCCCTCTAGAAACATTTTACAAATACATAAAAATTGTAATAAATTCAAAAGGTTATGACATGATCCCAAATGTAGCAAATATGTGTATAACAAAATCTTTTACAGGACAATTAACAAACAGTTGTAGGATAAAATACATCCTAAACCCAAAAACAATAAAATCTTTTTTAGAGAATCAAGGTTTAAAAGGAATAAAAGGAAAATATTATTCATCAGAAAACTTAGAAGAAATTGAATGGAATATACAACCAATAGAAATTGAAACAACAAAAAGACCTAGTAATGCAGAATTTTATGAAAACACAGATGGCAGTACTAGTGTAAGAATGTTAGACTATAAAAATAAAGGAATAGTAATAGAAGAACTTCAAGAATAAAAAAGAAAATGGATTTAATAGAAGTAAAAGATCCAGAAATAATTGAAAACGAATTAAAACCTTTAAGGAAATATTTAAATAAAATAAACATAAAAATAAATGATCAAATAAAATATAGAAAAGCAATTTGGTTAATATGTGTAAGAGATTATATAACCATAAAAAACATATATCAACAACAATCAGAAACAATAATTGAAGTAAATTCAGTAGAATATGACAATCAAGGAAATTGGAAATGGAAAACAAAAAATATATTAAGAAAAGAATTACATCCTTTAGAATATCAACATAGACAAAATATATTAAGAAAATGGAAAAAATCATTAATAAAACATTTTGAATCAATAGAAAGCTGTTATACATGAAAAATCTAATAGACACATCAGATTTAAAAATAATAGACAGTATGATACAAAATTCAATAAAATATACAATAAAGGAAAATAAAACTTTAAAAGAAAAAATAAAAGCTAGAAAATGTATGTGGCTAAGAGAAGTTAAAAGTTACATAATTCAAAGAGATCAAATAAATTATGAAGCAGAAAAATTAATAGAAGTAAAAACAAAAACAAAAGAAAAAGATGAAAAAGGAAAATCAATATGGAAACCAACAAAAATAAAATATAAATACTTTCATCAAAGTGAATATCTTAGAAACCAAAATAGACTAAGTTTTATGAAACAAAGATTAATAAATGAATATGATGAAATAGAAATAAGCTATGAATAAAATGAATAAACAAACATACAATCTGGATAACAATCCAAAATATCTATTAGAACAATATAATCAAGTAGAAAATTTTGAAAATTGTAATCATGAATTTGAGCCATATAAAATAAATCATAAACAAAAATGTGATAAATGTTATAGATATCATATTACAAAACATAGGGCAACATGTGAAAAATGTGACTTATCTTTATGTAGAAAATGTGTCCTAGAATTATATCAATTTAGTTTTGAAGAACAGAAACTAGAAAAATCAAAAAATAAAACAAATATAATAGATAGAGATATAATAGAACAACTGTTGAAAAGAATAAAAAATTTAGAAGAAGAAAATGAGAAATTAAATAAAGATTTAGAAGATGCAAAAATCAAAGAAAATATAATAGAAGAAAATTACCAAGAAGAAATAAATAGTTTAAGAAAAATTATTAAAGGGAAAAATATACTTGAATATAATATGCAAGAAGACAGACTAATAAAAACAAAAGGTATAGTAATTAAAGAAAATATTCAGGAAAATACTAGTCAAAAAGAAGAAAATAATGGTTAAAAAGAAAAAGAAACAAAGTCAAAAAGAAAATCCAATAGAATTAGAAAACATAATAAAAGACCTAAAAGAATGTAAAGAAAAAATAATCTTAAAATATCATCTTTCACGTTCTAGAAGTAAAGCTGTAGAGTCATTACAAAATTCTATAGATTTAATCACAAAAAGAAAAAATAGAATTAATGGAGAAATAATTGGTATAAAGGAAAAGAAATTAACAATGAAACAAAAAATTAATCTAATGGAAAATGAAATAAAAAATATCCAAGAAAAATTAAAACAGTTTGAAACTGGAAATCATCTTTCATTAGGTAGTTCATCTTCTTTAGGAATAGAAGATTCACAATTCTTTTCAAACCCTATTTTGAGTCTAGGAATGGAAGATTTACAATTATCTTTAAATTTAGAAAATACTCAACAAAAAGAATTTCCCTTTCTCTTTTCTTTGTGGGAAACATAAATGAAAAAGAAAAAGAAGAAGAAAAGATAAAAACAAAAGAAAGATTTTAATATCCTCATTATTTCATAAAAAATTCTTATGAGGAAAAAATTATTAAAATCAGCCCATAGTTTGTCCATATGCATTAGAGGAAACTGTGACTGCCAAACCAGCAGGTTCACAAGCGTTTTCTTTAATTGTGGGAACTATGTAACCAAAATCCCAAACGACAAAAGACTTGTTCATCTGAATAGTGAGACTGTGGCTGCAAAAACCAGCAGGTCCATTTGCGTTCTTACTATGGTGAAAGTCTGGATCATCTTTCCCATAACACTTGCGAAAGCAAGAAATATTATCACTGACAAGTTTCTTTGCAGGTTAATGCTTGCTTCTGATAGCAAGAAATTTTTATGCTAACAAGTTTTTGTTTTGCAGATAAATGCTTGCTATGCAAGAAAAATTATTGAAGTAGGTTTTTATTATTTTGCAGAAAATGGCAGGAAAACACTTCTACAACCAATCATCTTCCTTCGACCCTCAACTGAATCTGCCAATATTCCCCTCAACCTCATCCTTGAAATTTCGTACACAAGCTAACCTTAACCTACCACAACAAATTCTTCTTGATAACCTTTGGGCCAATAAACACAACCCAAAAAACCTCATCCCACTTTTCCACTCTCTTGCAAAATATTTTCATCAATCCAATGAAAAAATCCAAAATCCACCACAAAATTGTCATCTACCATTACCAACAAACTCCAATATCAAATTTTCTCTGAAACCTCAAACCCTTGATTACATGGTTGATCAAGAAAAAAGGATCAAAACCTTAGAAACAGAAATAATTCAAAAAACAGAAGAAATCAAAAAGATGCAACAACAGCTTCAAGAAATTTCTACTGAAGCAGAGAAAATGAAAGATATATTAATTGAAGATAGAAAACAAAGAATGGAAAAGCTTGAACTGTTTCCTGAGCAAATTGAAGAAGTAAAGCAACATGTGTTCAAGAAAATAATGACAGAACAATACAATCAGTTTATCTCTGAGCAAGAAGTTTTTAGACAACTGGCAAAAGGAGAAGTATTCCCTGCTGGATTTGCATTAGCAGGAAATGTGTTCAGAGAATTGGCGCACAAGGATACAGGATGCCAATGTGAAGAAGGATTTTCTGTTCTTAAATGTTCACTTGATATGTCCCAGTGGAAAGATCAAGAAATCAATGGCGTCCAGATCAAGGCATTAGACCTTTTCAGGCATGGCTACCTATCAAGGATTATGCTGACAAGTCCTGAGCAAGCAAGTTTCCTGAACAACTATTGGCAACTGACACATCTATTACACAAATTCTTCAAAGCTTTTGGACCACAAATTGATGGGTATGTGAATTTAGAATTAAATTCAATTCCACCTTGTTATGATGAAGGGTACCCAGATGAAGCAAGACACCACATCAAGCTTACTCTTCTTCGACATCATAAGCCTGATCAAGCAAGGATAACTCCTGTTCAATTAGAAGATGTGATCATTACAGGAGACATCAAGAAACAAATGAAGTTATGGCGTGCGTGTGCAATTTCAACTGATTGGAAAAGGACTTGCCCGACAATAGTTGATAATCAAAAATGTCAGATGGTGCTGGAAACAAAAGTGATGAAGGTGTACGTCGACCAGTACATGTTTCCCATGTACTGCCCATTCCCGAATCTCATTTCACAAATGCCAGCTACTGAGTTTCACATGAAAAAGATCTACGCCTGGGCAAGAGAATACAGGTTTGGAGATTATACAAGACTCAGTATTCCTTCTGCAGTCTTAATGCTACCAAGTCCAGATTCAGAACAAGGATCTCCACAAGGCCTCGACGACATTGCTGAATTCAACATTGACAACATGATGGAACCATAGAAGATCAACTTGAAGAACTGCAGCAGTGTTTGTTTTTTTTAGTATGTAAAATAGGCGGTGTTTGTTTTTTTTATTGTGTAAAATAAGAAGTAAGCTTGTAATAGTGTTTTCACTGTAGACACAGTGAATTTAGGTAAGTGTCATTATCTCTACGTCCTTAAAGTCTTAGGGATAAGTCCAAGGACATGTCCTTGTTAGGATTGGGTCTTGTCAAGTCTTATCTTGTCAAGCCTTATCTCCTTGTAATTATTATTGTTAGGTTTAAGTCTTGTCATAGTTACTTAAGGGACAAGGCTTGGAGCCTATATAAGGCCCCTTAGTGTTTGTAAGAAGAACAATCTTGGAACCCTTGGTTGAATACAAGAGAAATATCTTCTTATCAATATCCTTTGTTCTAAACCATCTTCTTACTAATATTCTCACATCTCTTATACTTGTTCTCCTTCTCTATGCCCTGAGCCCTAAGGGAGGCTCTCAGCCTAGGGGAGAAGGCTTCCGCCCTAACCTTTACCTCACCCCGGAGTCCGGCGACCCTGGAGTAGGTTGAAAGGCATCCAGTAATCTACAGAGTACTTTTGCAGTTATGAAAATGTTTGGGATGTTTATTTGGAAAGTGCTTATATAGTGAGAAATGACTAAAATACCCCTATACTGAATTATGATAATACTTCATTATTTACACATTTATCACCTATCTTATTTAAGAAATAAATAATATTTGTCACTATTGTTATAATTATAATTAAATATGTTATTATTATTATTATTATTATTATTATTATTAAATAAGTTACTATTATTATTATTATTATTATTATTATTATTATTATTATGATTATTGTTATTATTATAATTAAATATGTTATTATTATTATTATTATTATTAAATTTTGTTCTTTTTATTTTTTGTTGTTGTTTTTATTATTATTGTTGTTGAAGGATTTTTGTTTTTATTATTATTATTATTATTATTATTATTATTAAATTTTGTTATTTTTTATTTTGTTGTTGTTTTTATTATTATTATTATTGTTGATGAAGGATTTTTATTTTTATTATTGTTGTTGACGGTATTATTATTATTATTATTATTTTAAATAGTACTATGTATATTATCATAAATTATTTTTACTACATTATCATAATAAATATTCAACAACTTATATTTTCTACAATGGAAGAACAATATTGTTAATTACTAGTACAATAAAAATGACATTAACATCTTGCAAGTACATTGCATATTTTACCATAACAACAACAACCAATACAACAATTAATAACAAGATACAAATGGTTTTCAAACACACACAATAGCCATAATAATATTTTTACAAACATTACAAAATCAACTCGCACATTGATTGGAGAGTTGATTCCGAATAGTATTTCTAACTATGATCATTTGTTTGGTGTTTTCATTAGTCGGTTGTTGCCATGAACTTTCACCATCATCCTCAAAGCCCCATTCTCTTTCTTGGAATTGGTTAATGTGTTCAAGACCCTCAAGAGCATCTAAATCATTGTTTCCCATTCTTCGAATATAATTATGTAGAGCAAAACATGCCCATATAATTTGAAATTGTACCTTCGTCGTGTAAGTGGTCATATTTTGTAGGATTCGCCATCTTGCCTTGCAAACCCCAAATGTTCTTTCAATAATACTCCTCAAACTAGAGTGATGATAGTTGAATACTTCATTAGGAGACCTGAAAGCACGAGACATCTTAAATTGTGGAATGTGGTACCTTGCACTCTTATATGGCCCTAGAAACCCTTTCATGGTAGGATATCCAGAATCCACAAGGTAATATTTCCCTACAAAAAAATATAAGTAAAAAATAAGAAACTAGAAGTAGAAATTAAAATTAATTTTGGCCAAGCACGAACCTGCTGGTGGTTGAGAAAACTTCATAGATGGATTTCGTAAAACATCAAGTAGAATACGCGTGTCGTGCGCCGATCCCTCCCAACCAATAAGTGCATACGTGAAACACATATTGAAGTCACACGCAGCTAAAATATTGGTTGATGTGTACCCTTTTCTATTCATGAATGGGATTTGTTTGTCAGCGGGGACATGAATTGTCACATGTGTTCTATCTATTGCTCCAATGCAATCTTTGAAGTAAGGCCAATATCGATCATCACCTCGGATGTGCTCCTCCACATCTCTGAAATTCCTGTCCACTGGTCTAATGATATCATTTCCAAGTTTGTGGACAGCTTTCAACACTTGATGAAACTGTTGATGCACTGTCTCTCCAGAATGTTGAAACCTTTCCTCCACATTTCTACAAGTGACTCCTTGTCCAATCTTGTATAAGAATATTAGTACTGCTTCTTCAGAAGTGACATTTCTCGTATGCTGTAGACCATACTTTTGAGTAAGATCAGTTACTAAACTCCTAAATACAGACTTTTGCATACGGACTTGCTCGAAGAACCGAGTTGCAGATCCATTCAATATCTCATTGACCCATATGTGACCAGTCAAGGAAGATGTTCTTTTCTCATTCTTTAACATTAACTTCATATATTTATATTGTGCGACTGCTGCACCTGCATACATCCTTCCAAGTAATTCCCGGGAGAAGTCCACATTGTCATCTCCATCTTCTGAATCAGATATCATTTCATTCGATTATGTATCTGAATCGGACACGAAATCCATTGTCTAGTTATACCTACATAAACCACAAGATATTATAAATAAGAACTTCAACACATAATAGCAATTTGTAATAGATAATATGCCATAAGAAACAAGTTCAAAACATGAATAAGAACTTCAACACAAAAGCAAACTACGTTCAACATAACCAACAAATCCAAACATGAATAAGAACTTCAACACAAAAGCAAACTACGTTCAACATAACCAACAAGTTCAAACATAAATAAGAACTTCAACACAAAACCAACAAGTGAAAATCGGTTGATGTTGTCCAAATTGAATGTGTTCATCCAGCCCTTAGCAAGTGATGGATCCCTATCCATTAGGTGCACGAAGGTCTCTCTATAAGTTTTCCTTGCAAACATCCTGATCATGAGATAGTATTCTGGGCTCCCTCTTTCAACCCCTGGCATCATGTCCAACAAATCCACGCATTTGCCAATATTGTAGAGATCCTTATTTTCAGCTTTTGATCCGATTGAACGGGACATATTATCCATCCTAGAGATAAGACGGTCGAATGATTCTTGTAATTTGTCTATTGCACTTTTCCTTTCTTTTCGTGAAGTTTTTCATCTCTTCTTATCTTGTGTTGTGCTAGTTTCAGCCCTTGGGGTATCATTACATTCTTCAGGAGTTGCACCGTCAACATGAAAGTTGTCTGCATCGGTGTCTCTTTCATTCATATCATTGTGAACATCGTGATTAGAAACTTCATTGTCAGTAGATGGGTCTACATATGGTACCAATGCCATGTACCCTGTCGCAACATCTTTGAAGCAAATCTCCATCATGTCTAGGAATTTTGGACCCTCATTTCGCCATTTCAAATATTCTGGGTTTTCCTAGTGAAAACAATGAAATAAAACAAAGACAATGTGTTATAATTTCTTCAAGGAAAAAATAACATAAGAATTAGGTGATTAAATGATTCATGTCAGCTTACTTGTCTTTTTCTTTCCCACCAATCATCGCTTGCCAAAACTGTCCTCTTAACAGGGTCCCAGCCAAGGCCTGTCTGGTGCTCCACTAGCTTTGCCCATATTGAGAATTCTTTCTTCATCATGTCCCATTTATTTTTTAATTGCTTGTAGTTATAACTCACCCCTGTTCTCGAAGAAAATTTTGCCACAATATTTTTCCAACCTTCTTTTGTGAAATGGGTGTGTGGCCTATTACAAGCTTGAACCTTCTCAACACATATCTTCAGTAACGATTCAGTCTTTATGTCATCCCATCTAGCTTTTGGAATACTTTCAGGTACGATTATATTTCCATCACTTACATCTGTCCCACATGCAGCTCTTTTGGGTGCTAGTTTCGAAGCCATGTTTAGGATATGATTATAAATGGCCTGATTATTCAAAGAATTAAAGACCCGATTTAAAAAGGATTAAAGTATTATTAATGGCTTCCACTAATGTCCTAACAATTCACATAACAATCCACTCTATGGCCTAACAATTCACATATATATGGTCCGATTAAAAAGCATACCATAACCATTCACATGCTAGTGACACTAACTAAAAAAAGTCTAAAGTAGAGACAGGGAAAAGGAGCTCATTATGGCCTAACAATTCACATATATAGTTCAAGCAAGATTTTGGGTTATCATATAATGTTAATTAATCACAAGTAAATTTAAACAATGTAACATCCCAAAGAGTATATACATCTGATTATCCTAAAGAGTATATACATATATACATGCATTTTAGTAGGATGCTAATAGAAATTAGTACACACACTACAAAAGGTAGGGTGGTAATAGCAATGAGTATTTTTTTTTATATCAATATTCATCCATAACATATCTTGCTTCAGTTGTGAATCATGTTGCTAACAAAAGCAATAAATAATACTTTTTTTCAATTGTGAAATGCAAGGTTAATTCCACTCTAACAGAAATTATTTATTAGTCTTCATGAGATCAATTCAATCAATCATTTAAGGGCATGACTGACAATCATTGAAGAGCAGACTAGATTTATACTCCTCCAAAATGGACATGCATTTCATTTTATGAACCATTATAGAGGTAAGCATTATAAAATTATGAGGTGCCAGCACAAACCCCAATAATCTATAGGTATGTTATTCATTTTATGAACCATTTTATGAACCATTATCAGAATCTAACAAATTATGAGGTGCCATTTTATGAACCATTTTATAAAATTATGAGGTGCCAGCACAACCCCCAAAAAAATTTATGAACCATTATCAGAATCTAACAAATCCTGGATGTGAATTACTCCAGGATCAACAACCTATTTATGAGAATGGGCCCAATTATCCTGCATGAAACCACACAACACTTGCAAATTTTAGCATCCTGAAATTCTTTCAACACAACAGCAAATTGTGCTCTACCTTTATGCCCTTGACAACAAAATCCATTCTTCCTCCCATTGCAAAACTATGCTGATACTCAGTCAAGTATAATCTACATACATTTTTATTCGAAAGCTATATATTCACAAACTAATTCCCACATTTCTAACACTGTAAAAAATTTCAACCATTCAAAATGTAGCAGTTCAACTAAAATTTGAAAAACAAATTCTCAAACAACAACCATTAGCAACCATTTCATCATAACAAAAGTTGTAAAAATTTCTCCTTTCCCCTAAAATCACTAAAGTAACAAATAAACAACAGGCAAATAGGTTCAACACCAGCGATCGCCATCCACGTCTATTATCACCAAAAATCTCAATCAAATCACTACATCCAGAGCTCAAAATACAGAATCAACAACAAATCATCACAAATAGCATAAAAAAGCAACAAGAATAAGGTAGTGATAGCACTGAGTACTTTAGTATTAATGAAGAAGAAAAGACCTTATCAAACTTGAGCAGACCAGTATTGATGAAGAACACCAAATGATATCCAACCTGCAGAAAAAACCCCATGCTTTGTCAGACAAACACTTCAACAGAATGATGTTTGCATATGGCCAGAATTATTTACTAGCAATCAAAGGCGGTGGCAGCGGCAACCAGCAACTGGCGACGATGCAGAAGCGGCAACCGACAACTAGCGACGATGGATCTGCAGATCGGACTGAAGATGGAAGGAGCTCAGCTTTGAGATGGGGATGAGAGGATTTGGGGATAATATAAAAGGAAGTATGTTTTTAGATTGTGTAAGGGTAGTTTGGTAATTGCACTTACACAAACTGCTTATCAAAAACAGCTTATTTTCATAAGCTGGTATTTTGCAGCTTATGAAATAAGCTGTTTTTCAGCTTATTTTCCAGCTTCAGCTTATTCCAATAAGCCCATCCAAACACCAACTTTGACCCTATAAACACTTAACTTATAAAATAAGTGCTTTTGGATCAACAATAAGCTGATCCAAACAAGCCCTAAAAATATGTAAAATTGATGTTATTTTAATAATATATATTTATTTAAAATAAAACGGATTTTAAGAAATAATAAATTTTAAAAAACAAAAACAGTTTTTTAAAAATCATTGGTTTTTTCAAGGTTTTCAGACCCGGAGAAGGGTAAGGGTTAGGGGTCGAGGGATTCAACAGGGATCAATAATTTTTATTAAAAATAATTTAAATTTTAGTTATATATAATTAAAAAAATCAAATATTAAAGAATAAAAATATAAAAAATATAAAAATATGACTTTTAAAACTTTAAATAAGTATTCTACGTAAATAAATATTGAAATACACTACACTCAAAATGTAAAATACACTAAATAACATAAAAATAAACTAGTACAAAATCAATTGAAAAACATAAAACTATTCAACTAAGAAATCTATATAAAAAAAAAAAAAAGATGTGTAAAAATATTCAATCTTCATAAATTCAAATACATCAAATACCATAAACATAAACTTGTTCAAATCTCCATAAATTGTAATATAAACATGAAATAAACAACTAAATAATCCATAATTGAATAGTGAATAAAGTTTATTCCTAAAGTTTACAATTTTACATTTTAACCCACAAAAAATTGTATATTATAAAATAGAAAAAACTTAAAAAAATATATGCAAAACCGGGTTGGTGACCCGGCCGGGTCACCGGTCAGACCGGCCAGGTCACCGGTTCAGTCCCGGGTTTATTTAATGGACTGGATAGGCTTAAAGACCGGGTCCGAGTCAACCCGGTCTGATCGTCCGATCTGGTCCGGGTTTGAAAACCATGGTTTTTTTTTTTTTTTGCTTTTTAAATATCCAACCAGCAGCACAATCATGTGATCGTCCGGGTTATTTTGATAAATTAATTATATATTAGCTATTTAGCTGATTAAAACTAAAATTATTATAGGAAATGACCTTAGAAAATTATTTGCACAGTATCTTGATTAGCATAAAGTACAATTGTCAGGGTAGGTAGGCTGGCAGTAAGATGCGGCTGTTATTTGTACACGTCTATCTAAACAAAAGTCACTTTAATTTACTAAAATATTTTATGGATAATCCAAAAAAAGCGAGAGATATGTGATAAAATTATTTTTATATTTTTAATTTAAATAATTATTATTGATGTATAAAATATTGAGTTATACTCATTTTGGTTTTTTTTTTTTATGTCTATTTTAATAGATTCACACACATTATGAAAATTAGTTAAAATTAATTATTTTTTAAATTTATAAAAAATTGTATCAACTTTGTTATAGTACCCACATTTAAAAGCCATCAAGATTTCATTCATTTCTGTTTATAATTTAATTCTATCTTTTATTTTCTCTCTTTCAACATAGTGCTTTAGTTTTCCAAAAATATAATGAAAAATGTAACAATATCAATATGGGGTAAAAATAAATAGTAAAGTTAGAAAAAACATATTTAATGCTTCATAGATTTTCTATTGACGTGTAAAAATTATGAACGAAAACTTCTAAAATGAAACAAGTAAATATGACAAGGAAAAAGTATTAATCCGGTCATTTTTACTTGTCATCTTATATCTAATTGACATGATTAGTTGGTAATTTAAAATTTATAAAAATTTATATTAATTTTTCAAAATTATCTTTACTTAAAATATAGTTAACTAGAATGTATAGTTTAATATGATTTATTAGAAGTTATAAAAATATATTAAATATAAAAGATAAATTTCGAAGAACAATAGTTAATGCCTAATAATTTTTTTTTAATGGATTCCAATTATGGTTTGAATTGGAATCATAGATTTACATGAAATCGTAAGTAAAATGAACGAAAGAAAACCTTTTAAATGAGACAAGTAAAAAAGAGCAAAGAGAGAGACTAATAAATAATTTTTATTTATAAAATACTTAAATATTATTATTTAAATTAATTATTATAATTATATATGTTATTTTAAACTAATTCATATTAGTATGTATTTTAATTATTATTCTCTTTAATTACTATAATAAAATATTTAAATTAATTAATATATATTCATTATTATTTAATTTAATGATTATAATTAATTATTTAAATTAATAATTTTTATAATTAAAGATAAATAAGTAATTTATTCTTCATTCGGTTCCATCCCTACTCATTCCTCTTCAAATTGGGGCATGGGAATTTCTTTTAGTGCCTCTTTTAAAATAAGGGTAAACAACTTAAATAGTCTCTAATTTTTTATGTGATTCTATTTTGAGCACCCAATTTTAAAAAATTATGATTTGGTCTTTTAACTTTGTTTTTATTATGATTTGATCATCTGAACGTACGCCGTTAACAGTGATTATATGTGATATACTACATAGCATATTTTTGCTCAAAGTTGGTATCCAACCTGGTATATGCTACATGTCATAGTTGTTAATGACATATACTTAGGTGATTAAATTATAATAAAAATTAAAAACAAGTGATTAAATAGTAACTTCTTAAAGCTAGGTGATCCATGTAGTAACACAAGATAAAGTAAGGCCATTAAATTGTTTACACTTAAAATAAGTGGGTTATTTTATTTTACTTTTAAATATCCAACCAGCAGCACAATGATGTGATGGCCCAGGGTTATTTTAGTAAATAAAACTATCTTGAGCCCGTTTAGGCAATTAAATTTAAAACTAAAGTTATAACAAAAAAATAGCCTAGTGACTTGGGCAGTGTCTTGATCAGAATAAATGGTAGTGTCTACGTATAGATCCCACTATTTTGGCATTTATTTGTTTTTATTGTTGAAAAGTGAAAACTGAAGAGAAACTCTTGTGAGACATGTGGGAAGAAACCACTGGTTATTTGCACACATCTCTCGAAAGTCACTTTTATTTGCAATAAAATTCCTTGTGAGTTTTAAAATAAATAACTAATTAAAATAAAACAGGATGGGCTGTTTTTCTCAAATTGTGCTTCTTTTATAATTATTTAAATAACTTATTTTATTTTATTTAACCCAGATTTTTAAACAAATTATTATTAAAATAGAAAATATTATTTGAAATTAAAATTATTATTATAAACATGAGATTTATTGAAAGAGAAATTATTTAAAATTTTTAAATAATATTTTTGATTATTATTAGAATGGTAATTAATGGAGTATTAATTATTTTAAATTTTTTTATTATTATCACTAAAATATTATTATTATAATAGGAATTATTATAAATTATTTTATTGTTAAAATCAAGTCTGGATCATGACTTTGACCAGAGCGTGCTGATTGGTGCTCCGCCATTCGTGGCGATGCGACGATGTCCCACTCTGTTGGGTGCGGTGGGGGTTACATGTGCCTCTCCCCATTCTTCGGGACATGGTACGTTTGGATGGCTGTCGGTGAGCCACCTGGATGAGACGAGGCAGCCGCGCACGCAATCACGGCACATGTCCCCCGCTCATAGGTTTTGCTATATTTGACAAAACTTGACCCGAGGGGGGTTTCATGTGATGCCAAGTGATGTAGCAGGGCACCGAGCCAAGATGCCACAGTCCCCTTGATAGCCCCACCAACGAACCCGCTAGATCACTCAATTACTCGAGTGCGCTCTAACCAAAGGCATGATCTAGAAGTGATTTTATCAATAAAATAATTTAAAATAAATTCCCATTATAATGATAATATTTTACTAATAATAATATAAATAATTTTAAATAATTAATACTTCTTTAATTACCACTCTAATAACAAAAAATATAATAAAAATTTAAAATAGTTTCTATTTTAATAAATCTCATGTTAATAAGAATAATTTTAATTTCAAATAATATTTTATGTTTTAATAACAATATTTTTTTAAAAAATTGGGTTATAAAAACCACAAATAAACTATTCAAATAATTATAAAAAAATAAAAAATTACAAGGTAAAAAAAAAGTAGAATTTTTTTTTAAAAAATGGCCAATCAATAACCCAGTGGGTGCTGACTGGGTATTAATGTGATAGCCCTAAGGGGCCGTTTGGTTCGCGTTAATGACATATTACCACGTAATGAGATTACCATGGTAATAAGATCGGAAATGTTATATGCCTAGAAATATTGTGGTAATTTATGATAACCATGTTTGGTTGGAAACTCATATTAAATGGTAATCAACTTGGTAATGTTCTAAAATTCCCAAAATACCCTTAAGTCTACCGTTTTATGTAAATTTAAATTTATTAAAGTAAAATAAAATTTTTGATAAAAAATTAAAATTTCAAAGCTAAACATATTCCCAAATTAATGTTATTTAAATTTAATTTTTTTATCCAACAAATAAAATATGAAAATTATTATTTTTAAACAAAGGGTATATTTGTCCAAAAAATATTTAAGATTACCACCCACTTGGTAATCCAACATAGCCACCTATTTTGGTGGTAATGGGATTACCAAGTTTCTTGATAATCTTCCAAAGTTGGTAATTACATATTACCATCAATATTACCACCACCATCCATCCAAACGTGGTAATCTGAAAAGATTACCACGTAACTGGCGGTAATGTTTTCACATTACCGCGAACCAAACGCCCCCATAAGGCTATTTTGACAAATAAAATGCACGTAAAACCATTTGAACAATATTATTAAAAAAGAGGTTACTTTGGAAAAAAAAAAAACCAGTACTAAAGTCACTTCAATTTGCAGAAAATTTCCATTATAGTTTTATTAATGAGTCTATGTTCTCGTTGATCATGTCAATGTTCAAGTGAACAGAAAATCAAAGTCCATTTCATATTCATTTCACTACAAGTGAATGGGAAATGTCCCCGAGAAAATGGTAAAGCAGTGTCAGGACCACTTCCACTGTTTCTTTTTCTTGTTCTTTTGAACTTAGAATTATTGGCTAAAATTCGGTGTGCCAGCCATGAAAGCAAAAGTACTTCGTTGTTTCATACGTGATGCACATTCAATTATCTTTCCTTATCAAAGGCAACCGAGTTTTCGTTTATATATATATAATAGAGGAAATCCAACTCTTTTTAATTCTCCAAAACTTCCTACAAATTTACCAAGCCTCAACAAAAAATTTATTTTAAATCTAAATTAAGATAAAATTACAAACTATCTTTATCTTTTTCTTTTGACGAGGTGTTCATGCTTGCACCATCACCCTTGCACCCAAACATGAAGGAGGCTAGCTCACCCTCTTTTGCATATGTGCTGATCCTCTTTTACAAATTATTCCAATCTTACTCTTTTGCATATTTTAAATTCAAATTAAATTAAAATTTCAAACCACTTTGTATTCATATTTTAAGTGTTTGTTAACAATTGAGAGATTTATTCTTTTTCTCAAATTAAAAGAAGTCTAAAATCAATTTGAATTGGAAAAGTGTAAACTGACCTGAAAAAACGCACAATTATCATGACATCATTTGCTTTATATGGTATTGATAAAATTCAACTGTATTGAAATCACACAATAGTATGAGTACCAACTCGAGCATTAAATAGGGGTTTTTTTTTATTTTTTTAATAATTTTGGTTTTTGATGTGAAAGGGTGATGCTTATTTAAAAAATAAAATAAAATATTTTATTTCTACTTAAAAGTAGAAGACTTTTCCCATGTGCAAGGGGTTGGTTGATCTTTTGTAACATCACAGTTATTATAACATATATATAAATCCTTTCATTTGGTCTTTAAAAAAATAATAATAATTAAAAGACGACTTCTTGTAGAGACGAAAGTATTGATAAATTTTGAACATCAACTGGTCAAAGTTACCATGATATTAAATTAGAAACACATTGAATAACTAGATATTAATTCCCAAGTCATTCTTAGAAAAAGACCAACAATTAATAAATATTCTCTACTCCATATAAATATATATATATATATATATTCTCCAGATCACTCATAAAAAATAATGATATATACCCTTAACAATATCAATGAATGATTATGAAAAAAAAATAATATAAATAATAGAAACTAAAAAATCAACCTCTACTTTAGGCAAAAACAATTAATATTTAAAAAAAAAAGCTAAACTAATTGTTTTTTTTTTCTAAAATCAACCCCCTTTTCAAGTATTAATTTTTCTTAAAAATCTTTCACAAAATGAAAACCACTCATCTCATGTTAAAAAATAAATAAATAAATAATTTTAATATCAAAAGACTAACAAGCACGGCAAAAGAAACTACCCCAAAACTTCATAGCAGTATAGCACAATACTATCAAGCCCTAAACCTGCCAAACCAACTATAAAAAGGTCTCCACCTTCAACTTCCAAGTTCCAACCCTCACCTCCACCACACTTCCAAAACCCAAAAAACCTCCATCAAAATGACCACAATTGATACCAAGAACCCCAACTCAACCACCACCGATAAGACCGTCATCGATGAAGTCTCCGGCTGGCTCCGCCTCTTCGACGACGGCTCCGTCGACCGTACTTGGACCGGCCCTCCTGAAGCCCGCTTCCTCATGGCCTCCATACCTCCTTCACCCACTCCAAACTCCGACAACGTCACTGTTCATGATCTCCCCGGAGAACCCAACCTCCGGCTATACCTCCCCGCCGGCGATCACCTCAGCCCCGGCACTCTCCTCCCCATCCTCCTCCACTTCCACGGCGGCGGTTTTTGCATAAGCCACAACAGTTGGTACATGTACCATCAATTCTACTCTCGCCTCGCCGGAGCAATCCCTGCAGCCATTTTCTCCGTCGAGCTCTCTCTGGCACCAGAACACCGGCTACCCGCCCAGATCCATGACTCTTTTTCCGCGCTTGTTCGTCTTCGATCAATATCAGAAAACCAAAACTCTGACCCTCTCTTCTCATCACTGGATTTCTCACGTGTCTTCCTCATCGGAGACAGCTCCGGTGGAAACCTTGTCCATGAGGTGGCTGCTCTCGCCGGCAATAAAACAGATGAGTTCTGGTCTCCGGTGAAGCTCGCCGGAGCTATACCAATCCACCCAGGGTTTGTCAGAGCAACACGCAGCAAGTCTGAGCTAGAAATGAAGCAGGATCCTTTCTTAACTCTGGATATGCTTGATAAGTTCTTGGCATTCGGGTTGCCGGAAGGGGCAACCAAGGACCACCCTTACACGTGTCCGATGGGGACGGAGGCGCCGGCGATGGAGACGCTGAGATTGCCACCGTTCATGGTGTGCGTTGCTGATAAGGATTTGATCAGAGACACGAATTATGAGTACTGTGAAGCCATGAAGAAGGCCGGGAAGAAGGTGGAGGAGTTGGTCAGTAAAGGTATGAGCCATTCGTTTTACTTAAATAAGATGGCTGTTGATTCTGACCCTGTTACTGCTGAGCGTACTAAAGAGCTCATTGATGCTATTAAGGATTTTGTTAGCCGCCATTGATGGAGAGTTTGAGCTTAAGCTTTGGTTTTAGGTTGGTCATGCAGTTGTGATGTTGTTTTCTCACTTTGTTTTCAAGTCAAAGTTTGTAACTGTTTGGAATTTCGACAAGAAAGATGGCCATGATTGTACGCCATGATCTCATGAATGTATGGACTATTTCAAGAATAAAATATATTATTTTTATAAACTAAACTTTTCAAAGGGAATTTCATATAAATACAGAAAGAGAACAGAAACTGAGAATCAAGTTGTCTTAGAACAACTAGTGGACCCAGTCCAACAATTGAAACTAATGCAAGAGAAATCTGCTGAACTAGTTCCAGCAGAAATCTTATACAAACATGGCTTTTGGGAAACTAAAAGCATGGTTTATCAGCACCGAAGTGAAGAAATTATCTCTTGTTGCTCTTCGGAACAACAAATAGAAATGTCTTTCATCTCTGATAAATCACAGGAAAAATTAAAAGACAGCCGTTACCCACTGATTCATGTAGGGCTAGTCTTAATAGGAGTACATGCACTCCACAGACACAACTATGGCTCCAAAGTCATGATAGCACTTGTTGATTCTAGTGATTCAAATCCAAAGAAAGCTACCATAGGCAGCATGGAGATAGATATGTCAAAAGGCATGGAAATCTGCTACCTTGCACCAGACATGTTAATCAGTATTAAAGATTTCTGTAAGTTTTTCAAACTTATTATTAAAACAAAAGGATATGATACAATGACAGACAGAAAATCTCCTTATCTCAAAAGCAATGGTGGGAAGGCTTGGCAACAATAGCTCTTCCTCATATAATTTACAAATAGACAATGTCCTTCTACATCTCGAATCAAAGGGAATAAAGACAATTCCTGGATTCTCCATATCTCCAGATGAACTAGCAGGTAAGGGTGGATATGGGCCGGGCGACCCATGGGCTGGTCTGAGCCCAGGCTAAAAAATACAAGGCTTGGGTTTAGAAAGTTGGCCCAAATGGTTGGGTTGGGCTCAAATGTTTTGGCCCGATTAAATTTCGGGCTGGGTTTGGGTCAAATGAATTTTAACTCGACCCGACCCGAATATATATATATATATATATATATATATATATATATATATATATATAATAGGTTGATAATATTACTACTTATTTATATAGAATTTATTTGAACCATTTATAATACTTGTGTTGTAATTTTTTTAATGTTTGAAAAAATTTTAGGGGTTGTAGTGGCAGTTTTATTTAGTTATTTCAATTATTTCATAAAAAAATCATTTATTTTTTCGGTTGGGTTGGGTTGGGCCTGGGCCTAATGACAATCAAATGGGCCGGGTTTGGACCAAAACAATTTGGCCCGAACATGGCCCGCCCCAGCCCAGCCTGAATATATGGGTTGTATTTTTGAGTCTAGCCCATCCCAGACCCAACCCAGCCCGGCCCATGTCCACCCCTACTAGCAGGAGAAGAATGGACGATATGAAGCATCCACAAGTGAGCCAAAAAAGATGAAGAAGAAAGTAATGCGGCTATGTTCTTCTTAATAGAAGAACCACAAGAAGGAGCAATAGAACAATGGACTCAAGAAGAATGGGAAGAAGTCCAACAATACCTAGGTTATGGTATAGAACCTCCACTAAACTTGGAAGGTTCACAAAATCAGATTACAAATATATCCCAATATAGGGACATGGTTGGAGAGAATATAGCCAATTCTGTCTATATTCATCAATCACAACCAACATATACTGAACTAATCTGTTCGTGCTTGTTTGGGCGGTCTTAGCCTGCAAAAATAGCAATTGTTGTTGATAAAATCAACTTCAGGATGGTGTTCCCACCCATGAATACAATTTTGTTGATCTACCTGAAGTTTTTTGGAAGCTCTTTCTAAGTTCCAATCAAACTTCTCTGGTGTGATCATTAGTAGTAATTCTGCTAGATTATTTCGTGTCTCAGTGCTTTCATTGTCGTAGAAGGAACATATATTAGAATCATCTGGATTTTCGTTGTCGTCTAAACTCACAATCATTGCACCGATTTTCATTTTTAGAAACACTTTACTAGAGGGGTTTTTATAAACCGTCTCAAAAACTGTGTATATAAATTTTTTTAATAAACTATTGAGTCAGTTTGAAAAAACCCCTCAAATAAAAAGCAACTCTCACTCACACACACCTCACTCTCTCCACTCACTCACAATTCACAAACAACACTCACTCTCTCTCGCTCTCTCGCTCCCTCGCTCCATCACTCACTCACACTCGCTATAAAAACCTCCTCGATCGCTGTACCGCCGCACCGCTGCCGGGTGCTGATCTTCGCCGCATCGCCGCCGAAGACCCTCCTATCATTCGCCGAGCCTCGCATCGTGACATCCAAGCTCGCCATCGTTGAGAATGTCCCGCTCGTTGATCTTGTGATCTATGCTAGGGTTAGCTCTTCTTTAATTCACTTAATCTTCGCCATTTCCACCAGTCATTTCTCCTTCTCCAAGTGCTATTGCTGGGTGGATGTCAAGTTTTAACCCATCTCTTGTGCATGCTGTGGTGGCTCAAGGTCCACCAGGCCTTGTGCCACCACCCAATGCTGGTACTTTTTTTCCCCTTTCTGTTGCAATCCTCTTCTGTTTGTTTGAAGAGTAAGTTCATATGCCATGTGATATCTCAGTATTGAAGCTTGCTTGTTTTTTAATTTTTAATGCAGCAGAGGACTCCTACAAATGCTCCTGTAATGGATTATCAAACCACCGGTTCTGAACACTTGATGAAGAGAATGCGCACAAGCCCATCATATGAGGTGCCAATGAGTATAGGGATTTTTTTTTTTTTTTTTTGGTGCGTGTGTGCGTGTGTGTGTGTGGGGGGGGGGGGGGGGGGGGGGGTGGGGGTGGGGGTGGGGGATATGCAAAATAATCTTCCTGTTTTATATTTGCCTTAGTTTGAATTAAATGCATGCATACTCTTTATTATAACTAAAATGTCATTTGATTTTATAGGTGTCATTTGCTGGTCCCTCTCATCTGTTTACCATTTATTCACAAGATGATCTTCTTAGAACAGTGGTACTGACCCTTAATCAAGGTTCTAATGTTACAAGCTTGGATTTTCATCAACAACAGCAGACAATTCTTTTAGGCATGTTAACTTTACCAAAGATTCATTTTCGTCATTTTTATATTTTATTTTGATTTTTTATATGATGTTTTCCACTTGAATTGCACCTAAAAAAGTGGGGACAAATGTTGGTGATATTGGAATATGGGAAGTTGGATCTCGGGAGAGGATAGTGAATAAGACATTCAAGATTCATGAGATCTCAAATTGCTCAATGCCCTTGCCGGTAACGTATATTGTACTTCAATAGATTTACTTTGATCATACTTAATGTGGTGGATTCATACCCATTGCAATTTAGGCTCATTACTTGTTCAGGCACATTCTATCCTGTAATTTGTTGACACCTCATCAAAATCTGATTCAATTTCCAGGCAGCATTGGTCAAAGATGCTGGTGTTTCTGTCAGTTGACGCTTATGGAGTCCTGATGGGTCAATCCTTGGTATCATTGATAGCTCAATATTTGTCCCTTAGACATTGCAATTATGGTTTTCTCATCACAGTTTGATGTTTGATCTGGTGCTGTGCCTCTTGCCTTTTTCTAAGTTCTGCTATTTTGCATCTTAAAAGGTGTTGCATTTTCAAAACATATAGTCCTGACATTTGCTTTTATATCTAATGGAGAATTGAGACAATTATTGGAGGTAAGGTGCCCATTTTTTTTATAGCATAGTGGCATTAACTGGTTTTGATACACTGTACTTGCATCCTCAGATTGAAGTTCACACTAGTGGGGTTAATGACATTACTTTTTCACATACCAACAAGAGTTTGTCTATAATCACCTGTAGTGATCAGAAAACTATCAAGGTTAGGTTCACTGTTCTTCTCATTATCTTTGCTCATATACTCCCATAATTCTATTAAAATACTATGTTTTAACAATAATAATAAAAGAGGTTGGCATCAGCTTTTAATTTTTTTAGTTTTTCCAATCTATGCAGGTTGAAATGAAAGCAGTATCATTTACGTCAGATATTTCACTGTTGAATCAACAGAGCTTTTGTTATTTCTCTGGATTAATGGCAATAAGGTATCTCTACTTTTAGTAATTTTTTTTTTTATGAGATTTGGATTCATGCACTCTTTTGTGAATGTTCTCAAAAATGAGGAAAACCCTCTCAAAATCAAAATTTGATGCCAATAAACATTTTCGTGAGTTATTGGTGTAATGAAAACAACCTGCACTAGTTGTTGATAGGGAAGAAGAACATTCAAGATTTTTCAGTCAATGATAAGGGAAGTCTGGTGGACCTGTGCTTACATGACTTGATAATAGGAAAATGCCAGTCATTTTCACAGTCAAACTTCAATTCATAGTTGTTTGTGCTGTGCTTGTGACCACCAAAAACAAAATATCTGAGACACTTATGAACTTGAAATAAAAAAGTCTAATTTTTGGTGTGAACTCTTTCAGATTGGTTAAGCATGAGTTTTATTGATATACTAATTTCTCAAAAATCTCCACCCTGCTTGGCTCTTGGCTTTCCGAGTTTTAGCTTTCTTTCTTCTTTTAGTATTGTTGATTTTCATTGTTTGGTGGATGGAGGTGGCATATTTTACTACCACACTCAGTAAGCCAACCACTTTTGATTTTTCATCTAGTTTTGTTTACTTGGTTGTTGATGGTGATAGCTTATATTGCCTAAATTCTTGCTCAGATTTCTATTTAGAACTGGATATCTGTTTGGCTGATGTTTTTATGTTGTTGTTATTGCTGTTGTTGGCTGTTGAATAGGTGGACTTTCACACTGTTTATTGTTTATTTTGGGGTAAGTTTCATCTTGATAACTCTTTTGTTCAGTTAATCATATATTATGTTCTATTGGTAATGGTTATCAAGAACATGACCTTTGATGGTATATGTATGAATATTAGTTTAGTTATATGTGTTCCTTTATTTCCTTTTTTTATGTTGCTTAGAGACCATGGATTTTCTTTCAGCTTGGTTCATTGTTGTCCATCTATGGAATCCATCAGTATCACAATAAAGTTGGTGGTGATTAGGTTGATCATGAAAGGGCAGATGAAGAGCGAGGCACATATGTTGCACCTACAAATGAAGACAATGAACAATGCATGACTAAGATTTTTCCTATCCCTCGAGAAGATAATGCTCTTGAAGTTGCTAGATTTTGGGGTTATGCCTTCCAAATTATCTACCAGGTAATTTACATTTAGATACACTTAATACACAAATAATATCCTTTTATACTAATTTTCACTTATATGGTTATATTATTGTATTACTGCAATAATAATTAAAACCAAAGAACTTGTAAAGATAATTTATAAAATGCACTGGCTTTGAAGTTACTCAAGTTTAAACAATACATGCATTGCATTTGCATGTGTAAGTAAAATAAATATACAGAAGAACAAATTAATAGAGCTTTTATTTATAGTCTTCGCCCAAGTTCATATCCCTGATCAATGATTTTTTTTTTGTGCATATATATATATCTATATGTATAAAATTGGAAAGTGGTCTTTCCATGACTTCCATATGCGTTGTCTTAAATTCAAACAAAACTTTGAGAGGCCTTAAAAGTCTCACAAAAGGCCACTTGACAACTCCTAGTGGTGCTATTGGGACCCTCTGCAGGCCTTGGAAAGAGATAGGAGAGTTCTCATTATTCCTTTTTTTTTTAATAAAATCAAAATGAAAACATTTCTTATTATTTGTATTGTTTTGTAATCTACTAATAATTAAGAACCAAATGTTGTAATTTCTCTAGCTCACTCACCTCAGACATGGGACACTTATATCAAAATCGATCAAGGTGTCAAACTAATTGATCGATTTTGATATCCTGTGTTTTGTTTACCTATTGTAGTATTTCAGTAATTCCTATCTTATAAAGGCTGAGGAAGCTGGTGATGCCCCTTCTCTTTTCTATTCTTGTTCCTTTTTCTCATTATGTTTGTAGTTTGTATTATGGCTTTTCAGTATAAAAAAATTTGTGGTATTCTTCTTTCTTGTGGATCAGTAAGTTGGTGCGTCTTGTGAAAATGTGTATCTATTGACTGCTTGATGCATAAGATGTAATTTTGAGAATTTTTTTAAGTTATTATTGGAAGGCTTTCTGTTGCCTCTTGCATGTTTGTTGCTTGTTCATTGTGTGCCTATGGGGGTGGGCATAGGGTGTAGGATGTTCCCTCCTATCGTTTCCTTGACTTCTTCCAAATGTATGTTATCCCTTCCTATATGTTTCTATTGCCTGATGATTGTGGAGATGTAGTTTCTGTTATATCTAGGGATTTATTGTTGTTACGTGAATTTGATCATGTTATCAAATATTATTTATACTGAGTCTTAGGATTTTCTTGGATTTCTTATTAGTGAGGAATAGTTGATGCCCATATAATACCATATTTTTGCAATATGGACACAATGGTTTAGTAAATATCTGAAGTCCTTTTTAATGATTATTTAATTGAATTACGTCCAAGTATTTGATAAGATCACTATTCAGTAGTTTGTGTCATACTTAACTGTGGTGGTTGGGTTACTTAAGTTGATTTTTATTTCTTATTTTCATATTATTTTCTAAATGTTGAGCTCCATAATGTCCATGTGCAGATCAAGAAGGTTGTCCAAGGAAGTTTTAATTCATTCAGAGCACTGTACAAGCCTTTTCTAGAAAAGTATGCATATGAAGGATTGCTAAAAGTTTATTCTTTTGCTCATTAGAAAGTACTAAATAAACAGGTTAGCTTCTTTCACTAGACTTCAAATACTGATTATGATTTGGAAACAATTGCATGTTTGGTGCACCCACTGCTATTCAACTCATTAAAACCATTTTCTCATTTGGAAACTAGCGATAATATATCATCTTTTTTTTTTTTTTCTTTTTGTCAATGACATATGGATGCACTAATGACTGTGTCCTATTAGTAGGGCGCTAGTTTGTCTGTGACGAGCTGCCTCTTCACTTTTCTTCCTTCAATAGTATTAAGACTAGCAGTTAGGTTTTTTTGCCGATCTATTTGTTAATTTGTATTTGCTGAGATAAGGCTTGGATAATTTTTTTTAGTTGAATTATACTTGATTATGTATTTGTTGTTATAGGTTCAAATTGGAGGAATGAATGGTAGTATCTCATTTGTTTCCCCAATGGACAAAAGAGCAATCATCTCAACATTTAAACCTGTTGCTTGATAAGGTATTATCTTAAGTTAGTCTTCATTAATCGTGAACTACACAAATGGATTTACAGGAAAAATCATATTATCGCTTAGAATTTTCTTCACTGGTTTATACTCTAGGAGAAAGGTTGTTGTAAACTCTGCTCTTTTTTCTAATGCTTATTTGCACCATTTCCATTATCATTTTATATTATTTGCAGGCTTTTGGTATCTTTGGATCTAGAAATTTTAAAATAAATTAGAAGAAGTTCACTTAATATATAACGATTCATACATGTTTCATATGCCATATCATGAAAGAAAAGGACCTAAACAAACAAAACCAAGCTTATTAAATTAGCACTAAGAATATAAATTTTTAAAAACTTCTTTAATTTCTTCAAAGCACTGCAAAGCATGTTTTGATAAACAATAAACGTAACTGTATTGTTCTTAATGTTGTTAATTTTGTTTTTGTCCACACACTATTTAGGATATATTCCAAATTAAAATTATTATAGTTTTGTTCCATGTTGGCTAAAAATTGTGTTGTCCTTTCTTTGCCTTCGGTAATGATGGCCATCAGCTCCTAGTCTATTTCAGCCAAACGAGAACAAGCACCTTATTTGATGCATTTACTTATTTTAAAGACATTAATTTTATCGCTTTAAAAGTTAGGACTTGTTGCTATGTTTGTTTCATTTTTTGTATACAGAATACCTTGCAATGATATCTTTGTAGAATCACATAATGAAGAAGAAGAAAAGAAATTTTCTGATTCACAGAAATTTAGAGTTTGAGGTTTCACTGATCAAGCTGAAATTTCTCAGAACACTTCAAAAAAAAAAAAAAAAAAAAAAAAAAAAAAACTGAGAGCATACATCATATACATCCCCTTGGAAAAGTCATTTCTTTTCCTTTTGACCAACCTGACACCCAGTATGTAACTCACACACATTACACAACATAGTTTAATTAACAAGCATACTTGATTATGACACAAAACATAGTATTTAGATTGTAGAAATTCCAGCAGTATAAACTGCAGAATTTCTGCAGATACCACCAAAAGGTGCATTAACAACCAACAGCCCCAAGCGTGTGCATTTTTTTCTTTTGGTTTGCACTTATGAAAAATATATTTTGTAAATTTTAAGGCTATGTTGATTTGCTTTCTTATATTAATTTTGCTAATTTGTGGATTCTTGAAGTTATGGGAAAGAAAGGTTCCTGTCTAGGATTTTCTCTACCGTGTCGTTTATTGGTTGGTGCTGGTTATATAGCTGCACATATTAGTTATGATGTGGTAAGTCGTTATGTTCACGATCATCTGTCAGCTTACTTGCCTTTGGTTCATTTATTGCTGTACACAACTCTAGATAAACTAGTTGTTTGTATATACAGTATTTGTAGTTCTAGTCACCTGGGTGGACTATATCCAATGGTGGATCAGAATTAGAATAAAGTTATTATTCTTCAGTTGCATGTGTCCATCCGGGAAAGAGCAATTTATTGGCATGCCCTTTGGAAAAAAATAAAAACAAACTTCATAAGGATATTTTTGCATGTTTAAATGGAACACTTGTGATAAATAAGGTACGCAGTATTAGCTCAAGTTCTATAGTTCTATAGTATGTATTATTTACTCTATATTATCAAGCAAAGATGTTGCAAAGATAATTAATATATTCATCATTTATAATGATGAATATATTATATAATATTGCATGTAAATGATCATATCATTTAAAGATGAGATGAAGAAAGTTTGAAGGGTGTCATCTCAGTTAATGAAATGCTCTTATTCAAAATTATCCAATGAGAGTTTTAAATATCTTTTTAGTCTTCATATGATATGTACTCTGATTTGGCTGAGAGACACTGGGCTTGACATGAATTGCTTAAAGATGAGAAGAAGCCATTTTGTAGTTGGCATGGAACATTATGCCCCAGTGAGAGACATATTTGATTTACCACTGCTAATTGTTGTTCTGTGCATCTATTGGTTTTTTTGGATGATGTGAAAACAATACGTGACATTGATAGTTGATGGATTGTGTGACTTAATTTTAATAGATAAAGATATGCTTTTACATATGGCCATTAATTTTCAAAATGTTCCACATCTGCTTTTCTTCTGATACACCTCAAATTTCAATCCGTGTTCTTCTAGATTGAATGGTCTGTTTATTTTAATCAGATTTTTGCACTGTATTAATAATAGCTAAAAATATTTCTTGCACTAAATTTTTCATTGGGTCTAATCTGATCCAAACTGTTGCTTGTTTAACATCGAATAATGGAATTAGTAGTGCATGAATAGCGCATATGAGCAGTCATTCTCAACTTTATTGTATATGACTGTGGGGTTTTTGTATCTCATTCTTTCACCTTTTGCTGTAGCCTCTTGGTCAGTTGAATTCTCCGTATTATCATTGAACTTGTTTAGATTGGCTTCTCCAGATTATTGGCAATTTAGCATTTAGTCAAGTTCAACATTTTTCAAAGGTAAGTGCTATATATATTTTTTTTATATGAATTTAAAAATCAAATTAGATTTTTACTAAACATTGTAATGTTGAATGCAAGCAATGATTTGTTACCCATGTAGTTTTCTCTTTTAATACAATATTTTAGTTGTTATAGGCACAATAAACAATGTTGATTGATTTTAGATGCATTGCATTCCTTTTCTGGTGGTTTGTCAACATTATATATATAATGACTTGGATAGATATCAGCACACCAAGTATGTTGTTGTTAGATCAACACTGTTATAAATAAAAAAACAAAATTAAGAGAAACATCAATTTACAACTGGTCTGCATCTTCCAAATTGTAAGTACAACGCAAACATCAATTTACTAGATGGTTCAAGTCAACCTTTGTCAGGTGAAAATAATTTGGGTAGACAAGTCTTACTTATTAAGTTAACCTCGTATTCACTAACTTACCCTTGAATGACAATATATGGGAGTATATTTGTAACTTCAAATGATGAAGTACAGGATTGGTCTATTTTCTTTATTCAGCTGAAAATAAAGAATAAACAAATTTGTCTGAAAAGTATGCATAAATAATTCCATTAATCTGTATACTTTACTATTAAGAAATCAGGGTAAGTTGCATTGCCTGTTGAAAGAACAAAAGGCAATTGGGTGGTTGTTTAACAGCAGAGCATTGATGTTGTTGGTCTGGCATGTTTGTGTATATGTAGAGGTTTGAGGAGGTGGCAGAGCCATTAGATGTGTGTTGGCTGGAGATCTGTAGATGGATGGACACACACTAGGCAGTTGTTAGAGGGTTAATGAATTTGTTTAGGGCTATATTTTGTTGGTTGAATTTTCATTCATTGGTGCAAAGCGTATTTTTTTTTAAGTAGAAATTTGATCTTGGGGTGGTTTTCTCATCAAAGATGATTATTTTGCTGCGAAGTTCATATATTTGATGCTTCATTAATCTTTTTTTATTGTCAAAGTTTGATCTTGCTCTATAGCAAGAAAGTGATGTACTGGTATTCTTTTATGTAGTTTTAGTAAACTGTGTTGAGATTGCAGTGTGGTGTTCTCATCCTTTTTTAAGTTGAGGGAAAATAAAATTTTATTTCATGGTTGTTTGATCTTTTGAGATGCTTAGGTCGTGATTGTGGATTAGTGAGTTTTATATTATTCCATAGTTTTGATTTTTGATTGAATAAGATTGGATTTTTTTTATATGTTTTTTCAGATTTTGGAGAATTCATGGTTAAAGATCTAGAGGGTTGAAGATAAAGAGGATACACGAAGCTTTTTACTTTGTATAATTAAGTCAAAAAAATATTTTGTAATAAAAGTAGGCAAATAGTGTTAAACTTTTTACATTTTGTTACTAATCAAAATACATTGCACTTGAGGTCATTACTTATTAATAAAAGTCAATGAAATTGAATTTACAAACTAAACAAATTTATTTATTACTTTAATATTTTGATGTATTGAAAGATTTATGTTTTTTATTTACAGGTTAAATAAATTTATTTATTATTACTAGCAAAATAAATTAAAATTCAATTAAATTAATGAACAAATTCGAAAAACTATGAACTATAGAGCCGTTTATAATCTCGCCTTTAAAACTAATAGTTAGGGTTGAGAAATTATTAGCTATAGAGGCGGTTATAACTGCTTCTAAAACTAGCTAGGGTTGAGAAATTATTAGTTATACAGGCGGTTATAACCGCCTCTAAAACTAGTTAGGCTTGAGAAATTATTAGTTATACAGGCGATTATAACCGCCTCTAAAACTAGTTAGGGTTGAGAAATTATTAGTTATAGAGACAGTTAAATTATTAGTTATAGAGGCGGTTATAACCTCTTTTAAAACTATAGAGTTAAAAAATTATTAGCTATAGAGGCGGTTAAAACCGCATCTACGCTAGTTATTAAAAACCGCTTTCATAGATAAAACTTACCCCAACGGTTGGGACAAACCGGCTTTAAAATGTAGAGCCGGCTTGATACGAGGTGGTTTAGAGGCGGGTGAAAAAACCAACACTATACCTATAGAGGCGGTTATAACCGCCTCTATAGGTCTTGAAAACCGCCTTAAAAGCACTTTTTTGATATAGTGAATGTCCCATTGTGGTTCGAGCTCTAATTCTTCATATATATTCATTCTTTCTCTCTTGTCAAAGACAAAGATTAGAATTGGAACAACCAGAATTGAATTTCTCAGACTCAAAATAGGAGAAGGAGAAGTAAAGCTTCAGCCACACATTGTCACAAAGATCCTAGAATATCCCGACAGCGACTTACTAAATCTGAAAGGTTTACAAAGGTTTTTGGGAATTTTAAATTATGCTAGAAAATATATTCCCATCCTTAGTAAATATACAGGACCCCTGTATAACAAATGCTCATTGAAAGGAGAAAGACGGTTCAACCATGAAGACTGGAAAATCATACATCAGATCAAAGCATTGGTCAGGAACCTACCTCCATTAACTTTCCCAGAGAAAGACAGTCACATTATCATTGAGACAGACGGAAGTCTCAATGGGTGGGGAGGAATTTTTAAGTGGAAACCCACTAAGAAATCCTCTAACTCAACAGAAAAAATAGCCTGATATTGCAGCGGGAAGTACGAGTCAAATATTTCTGCTATTGATGCAGAAATAATGGCTTGTCTACCTACACTAGACAAATTTAAGTCAAGCCTATTCTTGACATATGCATCAATTTTTTTTTATTGCACCTTAAAAAACGAGCCTTATATGGACTAAGTGCATGATTATACTCCAAGTTAATAAGAGAGATAGTAAAATGGCCATCATTGCTAACAATAATATTGATCTTGACTTCACAATTTGTTTTAGTGGACAACCTTGGGGTTGAAGTACTTTTCGTAGTAGGTATCCTTTTACCATCTCTTACACAGGCAAGCATGTAATATTTTAATTTTCCATTATCTCATGATATTGTATTTTTTTTTTAGCAATATCAAAACCTTCTTATTGAGCATATTCAACATAAAACCTATAAATTTCTTCCTCTAAATTAAACACCATGCCTGCTAAGGGAATAGCTTTTTCAAAGGTTGAAATCTTCAACTCTACCATTTTCTCCTTCTCCTTGTTTAATATTTCTAAACTAGAAGATCCGGTTTCTATCCCATTCTTCGTTTGTTTAGAAGACTCGAGTTACAATTCAACCATATTATTCTTTATTTGGATCTATATTTGTAAACAAATAATAAAACATAAGTATATTAACATAAACTCAGTACATCAAAAGTTTCTTTAGACAAACTTATAGATGAAATCACTCTAGCAATGTTTGATAATCTGGTTCCAGAATCCAAACACACTCCAATAGGATGAACTGTAGGAAGATCCTGCAATATAATGATAATTTATTATTTTATAACCAGCTTTTCAGAGGGAATTGTTTTGCATTGCATAAGAAATGTTTTTGTTTTCACATTAAGTATATATCACACACACAAACACTCAACACACATGCAAAATTCATATAATTTTTCAGTATAAATTTGAAAATAAAAAATAAATAACAAATAAATAAACTCAGTACATCAAAAGTTTCTTTAGACAAACTTATAGATGAAATCACTCCAACTGGCAATGTTTGATAATCTGGTTCTAAACACACTCCAATAGGATGAATTGTAGGAAGATCCTGCAATATAATGATAATTTATTATTTTATAATCAAATTTTCAGAAAGAATTGTTTTGCATTGGATGAGAAATGTTTTTGTTTTCACATTAAGTATATCACACACACACACTCAACACATGCAAAATTCTTAATAAAAAATAACAAATAAATAAACATTCGCACACTAATTCAATGAAAACATAACATATTCATAATTAAAAATGTTCAGGGCTACATAGGCAAATATGAAATTTTAACCTGAAACCTCACCTAATTTCAGTTCGGTGAGGAGATGTCTCCAAACTCACAAATAGTGGTTTCTCTGTTGATTTCTTCTCCATCAATGCCCAAGGCGGGTAGCGTTTCTTCTCCTTGTGCCTTTGGTTATTGTGGCATGAGTGCGAGTAATTGTGCTAAAAATGGAGCTCTTGAGGTCCCAAATCGATCGTCCCCACACTAAAAAAGAGATAATCCACACCAAGTTGCTCGCTTGATCAGTGTCCCCAGAACTTGAGGAGACGAAGAGGAATCTAGGGTGAGGGAGACGAGGAGGAAGACAAATCAAACAAGCCGTCCTTCCTTTGATGCCTCCACGATCGATCTTGCAAAGAGGAATAAGATTGGGGGGTAAAGAAAGAAGTGGAGAGGTGGCAGAGGTTGAGCCAAAGCGAAAGGACAAAAGATTTTATTCCCAATTTTTTATTTTTTTAAATTGGACTAGGAGAGAGAAACCGGATGAATGGAAAAAGTATTTTTGTTATTTTATTAAAATAATCAAAAACACTACATATCCTCCCACTTCAACTTCCAACCCTCACCACTACCACCACACCATTTCAATCCCTAAACTCCATCAAAATGATCACTGATAAGACGGTCATCGATGAAGTCCCCGGCTGGCTCCGCCTCTTCGACGACGGCTCCGTCGACCGTACTTGGACCGGCCCTCCTCAAGTTCTCTTCCACATCTCCTCCATCCCTCCTTCACCCACTCCAAACTCCGACAACGTCACCGTTCATGACCTCCCCGGAGAACCCAACCTCCGGCTATACCTCCCCACCGGCGATCACCTCAGCCCTGGCACTCTCCTCCCCATCCTCCTCCACTTCCACGGAGGCGGTTTTTGCATAAGCCACAACAGTTGGTACATGTACCACCAATTCTACTCTCGCCTCGCCGGAGCAATCCCTGCAGCCATTTTCTCCGTCGAGCTCTCTCTGGCACCAGAACACCGGCTACCCTCCCAGATCCATGACTCTTTTTCTGCGCTTGTTCGTCTCCGATCGATATCAGAAAACCAAAACTCTGGCCCTCTCTTCTCATCACTGGACTTCTCACGTGTCTTCCTCATCGGAGAAAGCTCCGGTGGAAACCTTGTCCATGAGGTGGCTGCTCTAGCCGGCAACGAAACAGATGGGTTCTGGTCTCCGGTGAAGCTAGCCGGAGCTATACCAATCCACCCAGGGTTTGTCAGAGCAACACGGAGCAAGTCTGAGCTAGAAATGAAGCAGAATCCAACGATAACTCTGGACATGCTTGATAAGTTCATGGCATTAGCGTTACCGGAGGGGGCAACCAAGGACCACCCTTACACATGTCCGATGGGGACGGCGGCGCCGGCGATGGAGACGCTGAGATTGCCGCCGTTCATGGTGTGCGTTGCTGATAAGGATTTGATCAGGGACACGAATTATGAGTACTGCGAAGCCATGAAGAAGGCCGGGAAGAAGGTGGAGGTGTTGGTCAGTGAAGGTATGAGTCATACGTTTTACTTGAATAAGATGGCTGTCGAATCTGACCCTATTATTGCTCAGCGTACTAAAGAGCTCATTGATGCTATTAAGGATTTCGTTAGCCGTCATTGATGGAGAGTTTGAGCTTGAGCTTGAGCTTTGGCTTTCTTTGTTTTTTTTTTTTAATAAATGGTGATGTGCGTTGTGATGTTGTTTCCTCACAGATGTTTTCAATCAAGTCAGAGTTTGTTACTCTTTGGAATTTTAATTTGATGTTTATGCTAAGATTGAGTATAAATAAAGATGGCGATGATTGTCAGACCTCATAAATGTATGAACTATTTGATGGATAAAATATATAATTTTTATAAAATAAACTTTTCAAACTAAATCTAATTTGTAAGTTCAGTATTATTTTTTTTTAAATTACAATAACGCTTGATATTTTCTTTATCTAAAAATAAATTATAAGAATTTATTCTCAATTTTTTTTAAAAAAATGGATAAACCACAAAATGCATTAAACAAAGAGACGGAACACAGGTACAGACATCAAAGTACAAAAAAAGACCACTAGATGTGGTACAGCACAAACACAAATAAAAGATAGACGGAAATAAAAGGCAAGAGCAGGGCCGCAAGGAGAGAACAGACGCCCTGCTAACCAATTTATTGACGCTTGATATTTTCTTTATCTAAAAATAATTATAAGAATTTATTCTCATTTTCATCTTGTTACCTATATATATATATATATATATATATATATATATATATATATTAGTTATTTTCCATGTTCCAACCAATTTTGGGATATTTTGTGAGGTTGAACATTTTGATGAGTGGAAAAGATTGATGAGTTTGCAAAAAAAAAAAAAAAAAAAAAAAAAACTAGTTGCATTTGCAGAGTATAATTACTATTTAATCAATAGCTTTTCTTCAAATACTTTTTTATGATCCAAAACTTTAAAATTGCATTTCTTCTAGGCGAGATTGATTGATCATTTGGATTGTTAGAACTGCCATTTCATAATTGAGTCAATCCGAAAATAAAATTTAGTATCCAATCGATGATTTTTCACTTCAAGGGACTTTAGATCTTCTGGCTTTTAAAATCCAAACTAGACCCAAGTCTAATGCATGCTTTCTTGATTTTTTAAATGTGGGTTTTATTAATGTCTAAACACTTAAAATTTAGATTAATAATAATAATAATAATAATAATAATAATAAATTTCTCTGCACAAGTTACTGCACAGTGAAGGTCGTGGGCCCGCACAGTGGTGCGCAGGGCTGGGTGCGTACAAAAGGCATAGGGCCCACGTGGGCCCCGCGCACATTGCACACGCGGGCTCTATATGGCCGCGCGCATGGAGCTTGCACACGCGGGCTCTATATGGCCGCGCGCATGGAGCCTGCATATATATATATATATATATATATATAATTATTTTTATTTATTATTTATTAGGGAAAATTATTTATTAGTCCTTGAATTTTTTTTTTCTAATAACTCTATTTTGACAATATATTATACTATGCAGTCCTTTCTTTTACAACCAGTTTTATTTCATCTCTTTTGTCACTTTTGAAAATTTGAATTTTATTCGACAACACACAACTAATAAACTGATGTACAAAAAACCAAATAACAAAACTAAAAACTGAAAGTGATCTAAGAATAGTAAATCCGAAGCATCAAAATCAAAGAACAAAACTAAAAATTGAACATGATGTAAGAATAATAAAACCAAAGTTATCTAACCATTGTATTTGAAAGTAATTCTGGGAAAAAGGAGGGACTTCCAAGGAATTTGAAAAAATTAAATTTCTTTTTGGCTCATTGGTAAAGTTGTTTGGGACTTTTGAGCAATTCCTTTACATATTATTACTATTATTATTATTTTATTTTTATTTATTTGTTTTATTTAAACAAATAAATTCTGTTCACACTTCACACCCATGAATTATATGTATGATTGTTTTATTTTTGTTTTATTGTGCTGAATGGATAGATGACATATGATCATGGATTTTATAATTTTTTATGTTTATTTTATTTTGTTTTTATATATTTGGAGAATATTTTGTCCAATGTTATTTTCTTTAATTTACGTAAAAATAGATTACATCTAGGATGCATATTTATAAATTTTAAAGAAAATATAATCAAGTGATACAAAGGTTCCAGAATACATAGCAAGAAGCCCGGCATGAAGTCCTATTTGCATGTTTTGTATGGAGTGCAAAGCCATGTAATACATTAGGATTTTATTTTTATTTTTAGATTGACCTATTGACTCAGGTTAATCTTAGAAGTTCATGGTTATATGCGTGTGATGGCTTGAATATGTATGTATGTCATATTTTATACATATATGTTTGATATGAGAAATAATTAATTACATGTAAACAAATTCTCCCAAAAGAAAATACTAAGTTATAGGGCATGAGATGTCCCAGCTCTTCACCATGCTTTGGGTGATTAAAGTTATAAGGATGCATGATATCATCCCTATATAAGAGGATATTGTATTCGCTTGTAACTTTAAAAACCTTTAGTGCATTAGATGCCATCAATCGAAACAAATTCCTCGCTAATTATACTTTATGAGTTGATGGGGTGGGATTCAATTGTTAGATTGACATAAGTTTCTGGGCTTGACTTACATAGTTCACATGTCAATTAAATTGTATGAGTTGAGGTTTGGTAAATTATGGGCCAAATTGATTGGACTGCATATAAGATAGGTTGGTATGGGACACCACTTTATTATCTTTAGTGGTGCAATTATGTATGGGTTGAGCTCCATTGGGTTTAATAAAGAACATAATCACTCACTATGAAATCCTACCAACGAGCATTTCCGATGTCTACAGTGGAAGTGTAGATTTGCAAAAAATATAGTGACAACCAAGTTTTATTTAAAGACCTTAATATAACTTGGGTATAATATAAATGAACTAATAATGTGGTTATTTATTTTCTTGCAGTTTATTTCTCGATATGACTAAAAACCCACTTAATATGTTACTTGAGAAAATGGCCCTTACCGGGCCCAATTATGTAAATTAGCTCAGCAATTTGAGGATAGTCCTCGATCAATTTAGAGTGAATCGGGTATATTCTTGAGGCCGATGCTCATATCGAACTCACCCAAGGAAAGTAAGAAAGAATAAGATATTTATCTAAAATGGATAGAGAATGACTTGCGAGTAAGGAGCTATATGGTAGCCTCCATAAGTAGTGATCTGCAACATGCTCATGAGAAGATAAATAATGCGAGATTGATATTATTGCACTTACAGGAGCTCTATGGAGATTATAGTCAGACCGCTCGGTATGATATATCGAGAGAGCTATTTAGGCTAAAGATGACTAGGGTGGTGAAGATGGAGAGCATGTCCTAAGGATGATCTCTATGATCGAGAGTTTGGAGGCTTTTGACTTTACCATGAACTACAACATTCAGGTTGATCTCATCTTACAATCTCTTCATGATTCCTTTTCTTAGTTCATTATTAATTTTAATATGAATAATATTGAGTGCACACTGGTGGGCCTTCTCAATAAGAAAGTGAGTGCTTAACCCCATATGAAAACTAAAGGGAAGGATGTTGTTGCTTTGGCTATCTTTATTTCTAGGCCCCTAATGCTAAGAAGAAAAAGAAGACTAAGAAGTAGAATGCCTTGGTTCCCAAACTTGTAGGAGGAGTAGGTAAGAAGAAAGGTAAAGCTCATGCGGTTTGTGTGAGTGAGAGCTCTAAGCAAGGGGACAAGTGTTTCCATTATGGCTAGGACAATAGGTATGGACCGATTTGTTTTCAAAATAAATTGTTTAATTTGTATATTTTCAAATTCTTGGATTCTTGATTTAGGAGCTAGTGTTCATGTTTGTATTATGAATCAGGGCTAGAAAGAAGATTGAAGCTAGGTGAATGAGAGGTGATGATCAACGTGGGAATTAAATAGAGTATCACAATAACTCACATAAGATCTACTTCTATTCATTTATATCCGAGGCATGCCTTAGTTTTGGAGGATTGTTTAGTATTACCAAATGGGTTAAAGAACATTGTTTTTATTCCATTTTTAGTAAGAAAATGATATACCTTAAATTTGGTGAAACTAATGGTGATATTTATATTGAAAATAAATTATTTGGCAATGCCTCTTAACTAAATGGATTGTATTATCTGAATATCCAAAATAAGTGTGTTGTGAATTCTATAACTAAAATACATGGTAGGCATGACATAAATCAAAATCTTATATGGCATTTGAGACTAGGTCATGTTGAAGAACAAAGGATCCACGAGTTAGAGAAGGATGGTCTCATAGGTCCATTGGGATCGGATTCCTATCCAACATGGAGTCTTGTCTCTTTGGCAAGATGGCCAAGTTCTCTTTCATTGGGCATCCTGAGAGGGGTGCACAAGTGTTGTGAATTCTATAACTAAAATGCATGGTAGGCATGAGATAAATCAAAATCTTATATGGCATTTGATACTAGGTCATGCTGGAGAACAAAGGATCCACGAGTTCGAGAAGGATGGTCTCATAGGTATATTGGGATTGGATTCCTATCCAACATGCGAGTCTTAATGTCTCTTTGGCAAAATGGCAGCTTTCATTGGGTATCCTTAGAGAGCTGCACAAGTTTTGGATTTAGTGCACATTAATGTTTATGGGCCAATCAACAAGATGGTTCACGGAAGTTGCCACAATTTCTTAACTTTTATCGATAATCATTCAAGATATGGTTATGTGTACTTAATGAAGAACAAGTTAGAGGCTCTTGACATGTTTAGAAAGTATAAGGCTTTAGTTAAAAATCAAAGTAGTCATCATATAAAGACACTGTGTTCGGATTCTGGTGGTGAGTACATTAATTCCCAGTTTGACTTGTTCTTGAAGGATCATGGGATAGTTTCACAATTTATACTATCAACGACTCCACAATTGAATGGGTAGCTTAGTGTAGGAATCGAACCTTGTTGAACATGGTTTGTTCTATGCTTAGCTTCACGGACTTGCCATTTTTTTTAGGTGATCCATTTCTCAATGCTACAGATGTCCCTCCAAACCCGTCCCTAAGACTCCGCATGAGATAAGGAAGGAAAGGAAACTAAGTTTTAAACACATTAAATTTTGGGGATGTTCAGTCTATGTCAAGAAGACTAAGGTGGAAAAGTTGAAGGCTAGATTCTTAAAAGGGTGTTTTGTTGGTTACCCCAAGGATTCGACAGAATGCCTCTTCTATCGTTATGATGATCAACGGATTATTGTAGCTTTGCAATCCCACTTCTTGGAAGATGAGTTCATTTGAGAAGGTGGAGCGGGTAGAATGATTATTCTGAACAAAAAGAAACACCTGAGGAACTTACTAATCATGAACAATGAACAGAACCTATTGTGATACAATCATTATTGTGATGATCTAGTAGCTTATCTCGACCGCAAGATAGATATGGCTATCTACTTCAAAGAGCGCATAACTTTTATATTGTAGAAGAAGGGAACTATGGAGAGGATCCATCTACTTATGATCAAGCAATAATGGATGTAGAGCCTGCTAGGTGGCAAGATGCCATGCAAGTAGAGATAAATTTGATGCATTCGAACCAAGTTTGGACTCTAGTAGATTACCCCAAAGGGATAGTTCCTATTGGCTGCAAGTGGATCTATAAGAGAAAAATTGGTCCAAATGTCAAGGTGGATACCTATAAGTTCAGGCTAGTGGTGAAATGGTATAGCCAAAAGGAGGGCACTAACTATGAGAAACCTTTTCTCCAGTAGCTATAATTAAATCCATTAGAATTTTGCTCGCGATAGCCACATACCTAGATTATGAGATTTGGCAAATGGATGTGAAGATTGCCTTCCTGAATGGAAGGAGGAAATCTATATGGAACAGTCCAAGTGTTTCATGTCTGAGGCCGATTCTCATAAGATGCTTAAGCTTAATAGGAATATTTACAAACTAAAGCAGGTCTCCCATAGTCAGAATATTCGTTTGATGAAGTTGTTAAAACTTTTGATTTCATAAAGAATAAAAATGAACCGTGTGTCTATAAGAAGGTTAGTGGAAGCATTATATCATTCTTGGTATTGTATATAGATGATATTCTACTTATAGGAAATGATATAGGCATGTTGACTTTGGTTAAAGCTTGGCTCTCGAGCACATTCTCCATGAAGGACTTGGAAGATGGCACATATATTCTTGGAATGCACATCTATTGGGATAGTGTGAATAGGAAGATGGGCCTTTCCCAAGCCTTTTATTTAAAGAAAGTTTTAAAGTGATTTGGGATGGAAAACTCTAAGAAAGGGCTTCTACTTGTAAGGTATGGAGTGCATCTCTCTAAGGCCATGAGTCCTTAGGGTGAGGAGGATATAAACAAGATGAGTATGGTGTCGTATGCCTCTGTAGTTAGTAGTCTGATGTATGCCATGTTGTGTATAAGGCTGGATATTGCGTACGTTGTCAGCATTGTGAGTCAGTTCTAAGCTAACTTAGAGAAGGAGCATTGGATATGAAGTGTATTTTAAAGTACTTGAGAATGAGTAAAGATATGCTTCTAATAAATGGAAATTGAGAGTTAAGAGTGGATGATTACATAGATTCAGACTTTTAGCCTGATGTTGATGATTAAAAATGCACTTCAGAGTTTATATTCACTCTCAGTGGGGGAGCAGTGAATTGGAAGAGTTATAAGCAAAGTACCACTACAGATTCCACTACTGAGGCAGAATAGGTGGTTACTTTAAAGGCTATTTGGATTAAGAAGTTCTTGACAGAACTTCAGGTGGTTCCAAGCGTGGAGCCCCCGTTATCACTTTATTGTGACAACAATGGAGCTCCACTATAGGATAGCTTAGCTGATCCACTCACCAAGACACTATCACAAGCCATGCTAGATCGACATCTTGAGAAGATGGGTGTAAGATACCATAGTGGTTGCCATTGAGTGTAAGTGGGAGATTGTTAGGATTATACCCTGGAATGCCAACTGGGATACTTCTGTTATAGGATTTCATTTGTATTATACATTCTTATTATTATTATTAATAAGTATTTATTTTGATGTTTATGTAAATCTTGTGATGGAATTTAAATAACTTTGAACATTATAATGCTTATTTATTAAATTAAATCTTCTAGTCTTTATGGGATAAGGAGGAGGACACTAAAAGGGTTTAGTAGTTATACACTTAAATAGTTCACCAATCAAATAATCTTTAATTGGGCATTAAAGATTCATAAGGATTTGTATGGTGTATACTTTGACAAAGAGTGCTAGTTGAACACTATGGGATAGTGAGAGTATATGTCATAAAGACATAAATACCATTGGTGTAATCAAACATAACTTGCAACAACCCAATCACATGAGTTTTACTCTTTGACCATCAATGATTGAGATTGTGTTTTATGATCATATGAGTGATTCTTAGACGTGAGGTATCATAATCATAATGTGCTAATGACGTCTAGTTTGTTTCTATAGTCGTTAGGCTCAGTTTACCCTTTGGTAGCACCGACTTCAAAGTGCAGCTATGCTAGGTAAGTAGCAATTGTAAGTGATTACCAAGAAGGAATTCATTCTCTTGGAAGTAAAAGAGTTAGTATTTTATGCAATTATAAGTAGGTGAGATTAGAAGACCTTGGCCAACATAGTCAAACTAATCATATGGGACATGAAGGGCAATTTGGTAATTTACTCTACTATGGTTATTTGCATATGATTGAATTAAGTGAGTTTGATGATTACCATGGTTCTCAGTCGGTCGGGATACAAGAACCAAAGGTTTATAGACATATAGTAATGATCTAGGGTTTAACAATTACAAGGGTTTATATACATACAAGAACCAAGGTTTGTAATGATCTACTCATTTGTGTTCAATTGGGCTATGACATGGGGCCATGGAGTTAAATAGGTGTCACCCATGTCTTTTGTTATCCCCCAATTACTAATCGAAATGAACATAGAGAGTCTCATTTAAAGAAATTAAGAATTAGTCTCATTTTGAGTGTAAGGGTAAAATTATCAACTTACTATTTTACTTTATGAAATGAGTGAAATTGTAAATTAGTCTAGGATTTATTTTTGTCTTAAGTTTAAATTTTGATTAAAGTTCAATGGAGTAGAATAATTAATCAAAAATTATAAGAAATTTAAGACAAAAGTAATTTTAATTGCTTTAGGAATCATATTTCTAATACGGAGGGCCACCGGGCGGGGCGGGGCCGGCGGGGATCCTCACTCCCACTTGTACAATTTTTTTTTAAAAAAATTCAATAACTAATGCATAATATAAATCAATCAACCTAGATAATTGGAGTCATTAATAACTTCATCCAAGATAATACACTTAGAAAGTCATAATGCTCAGCCAAAAGATTACAAAAATTTGCATACAACATACAAATAACACTATAACTCCAACCAATAATACAAAAATCAAGCTAATAACTTCAACAGTAGGCCTTTAAGCAACAAGTTAATAACTCCAACAACATAACTACAAAAACATAACTCCAACATTCAAAATTAGTGCGGTATCTTCCAAGAGACCATGAATAATAAAAACTTAGAATTTATCAAACTCTTACTTTTCCTTTGAAAACAACATCTGCAAACAGAATTAAGAAAAAAATCATAATAGAATTTTGAATCATATAAATAACAGCATTCAAAATCATATTCTGAATAAAATTGTAAGGTTTGAACATGAAGGAGAATATAAATAAAACATTCAGAGCATATAACATATTACAAGTAGAAAAAAAATCTTTCTATTTGGAAAAACACCATCATTCATTCATTTTTACAAATAAAACAATAAATGAACTATAAAATAAAGAGTCTTCCATCAATAAGAGTGATGCCATCTTTTATTTTAGAAAAGAAAAGTTACATGGTCGCCTATCACCCTTCTATCAATCAAATAACATTTGATAACTTGGTCCACTTCCATTCTTATTAACATCAGCAATCTGAAATATAATCAATCAAATAAAATTGTATAAGTTTTACTTAAGTTATGAACTTTTTTATGCTAAGAATTTTGATAAATACAATATTTAGAAGCTTACCTCTTCATCTACATCAATGTCATTAATCGTTGTGTAACATTGAGAGCGAGTCGTGGAAATGAAATCTAAAGCATCAATTATTAATTAGCTCAACTACTACAAATTATAATTTGAAAAGTAAAGTTGATTATAAAAGTATGTAATATATATACCTTTTGTAGGAGCTAATATCCAATTTTGTGCACAAATTAATGCTCCAATTGTGTCGGGATGCATTCTGCTAGGCTTATAAATCTCCTACTTTTATTGAAAGCTAACTGTGAAGCTACTGTTGATACTAGAATTGCCAAAATATCTCTTGCAATTAATTGCAATGTAGGATATTTAAGGACCAACTTCCACTAACTTAGAATATCCAAATCATTTTTTCTTGGCATCAAACTTAGAAGAAGCAAAATATAAATCAAAATTGCCCATGTAAGCTAACCCACCATCATGACTCAATGATACTTGTGTAGGATTATTTGTTGATGACCTTGCCATTGAAATACCATGTTCACCAATCTTAAATTTTGATGAATATTCAACAACTAAATCATAACAAAGATTTCAAACTTTAGCAACTTTTGTTGGGATCGACAAGGGTCTACGAGCATGCTAGAAGCAAAATATGCACAGCGGATAACAAACAAAATTAGCATGGACCCTTGCATGCAATGGAAGAGAATAAAGATATAAAAATCTAAAATAAATAAATAAATACAATTCCAAGGGTGAAGTCAAAAAAGGGACTGCATATACGCTACTCCCATCTACTCTCACACACACACAAGCCGGAAACAATCCGGTATGGATTGCTAGTATCCAACGATAACTCTTATTGAGAAATACGAATAGCAATTAAAATTAGGTCTCAAAAACCTAATCGTAAACATGTGTAAGGAATTGTAAATCCAAAACTGACACTCAGCGAACGTTTCACATGTGAGAATTTTTTGAGAAAAATTCCACAACCATTATGAACTAATCTCAAAAAGGCTCTCACTCTGGCGATCTCCATTAATAAAGAAATATTAATGAAAAAGCCGGCCTGTGAACTAACATACATGAATAAACAAGAAAGATCAAAAGAGTGTCGACCTATACCTTTGCCGGAGCTGAGTAATGGCAATCCGTATGGAGAAAACTTTCTCCAAAAAAGGGGGGAAAAGGTGGACAGCACCTTTGTGAAGGATGACAGCGACCAACAATTGGACCCGACGGCGGCCTCGGCTTGGACGGAACGGCGGCGGCGGCATCCTTCTGGCTAGGGTGGACCGGCGGCCTCCTTGAGGAAGAGAGGGAGAGGAAAGATTAGGGTTAGGGTTTTCTCTAATACACATGTATTTATAAAACCCTAAAACCAATCCCAATGCAATATCAACCATTGATTCCACATTTTGGATCTTCCCTCTTATTGGATATTAATCATATTAGATCCAATAAGCTAACACTTAATTTCTAATTAAGTCCCTCAATTTTTAAGTTATCGCATGACTTAATCTTTACACATTCGCGGTTAGACCAAATCAACTCTTGATTTATCTAAACTCCATTTAGCTATTCGACTCATTAGATTGAGTCCGGATTTCACGGCTTTTACGTGTGCGATCCTGTAGGCTTATTTTAAAATCGGCAATGGGATTTTAACCTCGTTAAAGCCCATAAGTCACAAATGCCATCTAGCATGGCAATGTGACTACCCGAATTAAAACGGAGGTCGACTGGGTAATCAACTAACCTCGTAACCTTATCTGATTCCTTTGCCAATTGAATATCTCGATCAACATAAGGCATGGAGCTTAGTCACCCTTATTTATTTGTCGATCGATTTCTTGATCCTCGGTGAACTAACTAGGTCAAATAAATGATAACCCTTACCATTTCACTTGGGCGTGGCCACGCACTACTCAGTTTCACCGATCAAGTGGCCGGTGATATTCTCTCTCCTCAGAGAGTGGCAATCCCCTCGCATCGCAAATGTTACTCGCTATGAATCTCAATGCACCCAATCATACCCACACTTGTCACTCTGTTACGAATGACGTTATTCGTATGTCAAAGTACACCAACATTCATCCAAGCTCCATAGCGACCTTGAGTCTAAGGATTCGGTATAAGCGTTACACGAGAACCACTTATGACTTTGCAACCATGTAATGATCTCGTGAGCGGATCGATCTAGACATGCTATTCACTAACATGTGTCTATGTCTATTGATTGACATCACATGTCCTATAATCCGTAAAACATGATCATCACACAATAGGCATACTAGTCTTAGTTTACTAACATTCCCATGACAGTAATTGACTAGGGATGTTTAGAAAGTTGTTCCTTTACGCGCCAAGGTTTTACTGCCCGAATCACGTATTCGGCAACTTGTGCGGAACAAACTCTCAGGGATAGTTCTATCCAAGCATACATGCACATAAATGCAGTAAGATAAAACAAGCCAGGTTTTATTAAAAATAAACATATAACTAATAAAGGTTCAGATCAACGCATTGGGGCTAGGGCTAACACTAACAACTTCCATTTTTGCCATTTCATCACCATAGAAGAATGGGAAATAATATTCCAAAAATTTGATCTTGTATCTAGAATCTAATATAGTTTCCACACACGTGATACCATGAACTCGAGCCCAATATTTATCTAAATTTTATTTTATTTTTGATGCCATAAGTTGAATGCAAGGTTGCCCACAATTAACTCAATACATCAATTCCATCTTAATCTCACATATCTTGTGAAAAAAGAGATTGGCAGTGGGGTATTTACTCCCGGAAAATGTCTCAATGATATCATGAAATATTTTCAATTTACCATAAATTTGTGTAGCCATTTTCCATTCTTCATCTAATGGGAAACACTTATAAAGGACTCCCTTTTTTTCAAACATTTAAAAACATCTTTGTAACAAATGGCAACATTGAGCATTAAATTAGTGGGATTCCACCTAGTTTTACCATAAAAAATCAATGTCTTAGTGCAAGAGATTTTGAATTGTTGTGCCGTTTCTTCAAACTTTTCATTTCCTTTTGGTGTAGCACTCCAAATGTAACACTATCATGAACCTTTTCAACAATTTCAAAGATAATCTCTAAACCATCTTTGACAATTATATTCAGAATATACGCAAAACACCGAACATGCAATAACTTTCCATCTATTCAAACTATGTTACTTGGCAATTTATTCAAAATTAAATTCACCATTGAGTCATTTGTTGAACATTTGTCTAATGTCAATGCAGATAAATTGTGATCAAGATTCTAATCCATAAAACAATTTGTGAGCACATCACATAGTATATCAGTAGTATGTGGGAATGGTACATAAATGAACTTAATCACATAAAGAATGAAAAAATATTAAAGATATATACAAAAAGCTAAACTAGCTCAACACTTTTCAATCAAATAACTGATTACATAAATAAAATGTTATTCTATTGTTATGTTAAAAAATGATAACAACTTCTGAGGAAATTTTTTTTTAAAGTTTGTAAATATGACTAAATGCTAATATTTGCAACTCTAAAATAGTTAAAGGCTAGAGATGCTGATTCGGAGATAGAAGTAAAAAAAAGTTAAGTTTTAGACATTAAGAAGTTGATACATATGCAAGTGATAGCCATATGTATACAATTGGAGAAAGAAAATAGGAATAATTCTCCATCTGACAAGCATATACTTAAAAACTGATATATATAGTTCAACATTTGCTAATCAAATAACTGATTCCATAAATAAAAACATAAATGAAATTTCTAGAGATAAAGTTATAGCAAACTGAGTATAAACATAATATCATTTATATGTAAGAATACTAACTAGTTATAGTTAAATAAATAAAAGCAATACCTAATAATTAGACTTTGCAAGCTCTAATTAGCATCAGTGAAATGTGTTATGATTGCCATGAATCCTTTTTTTGATTGCTTGAAGTCAACATGTCGGTTATAATTGCAACTTTAGTCCCATTATTTTCAAGCAATTCCATTGTCTTCTCTTTTTCTTGCTCATATATTTTAAATATATCTCTTCTTACTATATGTTGGCCTATTTTTTTAAATAATGGTTGAATAGCCCCAACAAACCTTTGAAAATATTCATGCTCAACCATTGATAAGGGTTACTCATGTATAATAATCATTGATGTCAACTCTTTTCTTGCAACATCTTCATCAAATGTGTATGTCCCAATTGAAGCCTTGCCTTCATTATCTACTTTATGACTCAAAATGCTTTGCTTTATATCTCTAGTTTTTCTCAATGGACATGATGCAAAATGATCATGTAAATATTTTGTCATATTTTTGGTATCCCCTCTTAGTTTTTTTTTGACAATAATTACATATTGCCTTCCATTTATCATCTATTTTTTTGTCTCATATAATGGTTCTATACAGCTGATTTTAGACGAGTCTTCGTGCCTAATTTCAATTCTTCACTTTTATCTTTTGGTAATGTTTGACTTGATCCAACGGGTGTTATTGATTCAAGGTGTACTCTAGATTGGTCTCAACTTTGTTGTTCCATGGATTGTCCACAACTTTAAAGAGGTGCAATAGGTAAAATCTCTTCCTTATTACCCTCATCCATGTTGTCACTATTCACCTACAATGATTCCATTATTATATACTTGTGAGCAAACTAATAGATCATAACTTGAACATTAAAAATAAATAAATAAATAAAAACATCACTGCTTGACATAAGTTAGAAAAGCTTATATTTCATGAACATCACCCCTCAATATTATAAGAAGACCATGAATCATGCACATTAGAACAAATCAGTTAAGGATAATATAAACCAACCATTTTCTGGAAATAACTAGCTCATATTATCTTCTCAGTCTTATTATTATTATTATTATTATTATTATTATTATTATTATTATTATTATTATTATTACAAGCATCTTGTGCTTCATAATCAGTTAGTGTTGAAGAATAGCTCTGTCAAAAAGGCAAATTCTAAAGTATGTCAACATCCAATGCATTACAATCACTACACCTAAAGAAAAAAAAAACCTACTTGCCACCATTCTAGCAAAAAAGATTCAACAATGCAAATCAAAACTCTCAAAAATGCAATTTTCCTTGACTTTTCATTGGAATAGAATAGAAAATCAATCAAAATAACTACTAAATGTCCTACTTATTTCCTAAAAACACTAGTACACTACATCCATGGCAAAATTGAGATGCAATTCTCGAAGCTAATCCAACCAGCTATGACAAAATGAGAGAACAATTGAATAAACTAATAACTTGTTTATCATCAAAAAGAAAAATGCATGCATTTCTATCCAAATATTGAAAGATAAAATGACAGAAAAAATAGCAGACATTCATTTTCTCAAAAAAAAAAAAAAAAGAAAAAAATTGAGTCATGCATGAATAAATATCCAATTGAGATCCAACCCCATTAAATTCAATTACCCTAAAATCATCAAAGCAAACACTAATCTGGCTCAAAATCAACAACATTTTTAATAGAATAGAAAAATAAAAGACACACCCATTAGTGATCTAGCTCCAAAATCAACAACGTTTGGACAAGAGAGAGAGGAGAACTGATGGAGAAGATGGAGATCGATGGTTCAATGGAAGATGGAGGCGGTGAAAATCGGTTGTCTAGACTTCGGTGGAGCTCGATAGAGACAGGAGGCGGTGGACAAAATTAGGGTTCTGAGTCTTCTAAATTTTGTGTTATCCAACATTCCAGTTTAGCCTTGAACTCAATCATAGATGAATTTTTTTTTATTTTAACCTTTATCTTATATATGTGTGTGTGTGTGTGTGTGTCGGGGAGGTGAGATCATTCCTCGACCCCGCCCCACTATAAGGACTGGGGAAATATTCCCCTCCCCTCCCCCTCGTCACCCAGGGGTGGGGAATCCTTGCCCCATGCCCATCCCTAAGGACTTCATAATAGGATAATATTTATTGTGTTTTGTGAAGTTTCTATAAATATGACAACTCTCTAAGCCTAGAGGACATCATTTGATTCTCTGGTGAGATATATAATTCCCCAATCTCTCTCTCTTACTCTAGCTCTAGCAGCTATTTGGAGAAGAAGAGACTGTTTCTGGGTTTCGGCGTGTGATCTATATGTGTGGGGCTTTTGTTCGGCACTAGAAGATCTACAACAATTAAAGGCCAAATTTGACACATCAAGGGAAAGGGTTTGGAACATCCAGAGATAATTTTCTAGTTCTTTTTAATTAAATTAGGGTGTTCATCAAGTCAATTAGAGATATTTTGTTTTAGCTTCCGCATCTCTTTGATTATTTCTTGGTATAATTTTGTAATATTTCCTAATAGAAATCCTCTCTCATATCCTTTGGAATCTTTTCTGTCTCATCCTTAAATTCTTGCGAGAGTTCTTTCATATCCTTTGTGTGCCCAGATCTTTAATGAATTTGATGAATCTAGCAAGCTAAAAATTTTATCTTTTCATCAAATTTGATTGATCAATGAAGGAATTTCTTACTCTCTCTCTCACTCTTATTATTTTATTTTGACATGTGATGCAATTCTTCCAAGAAGGAGTTGTGTGTTTATTTCTATATTTTGTATGCTTTCAATTTGCACTTCAAGAGGATGAGATGATTGTTACCCATTCATTACTATCTTAACCTTGATAGTAATCTTTGCACTATTGAAAAGTCTAGGAAATCATACAAGTTGCATAGTACCATATATCACTAATATTATAATATTTCAAAGTTTAGAAAACTAAATAATTTGAGTTTCTTTAATCATTCACAACTATGGATCAAAATCTATGAAAAAAATAAAACTATAAGAATCATCTTAAAGTGCATTATGGGAATCATCTTCCTTCTTTGAAGCACCTCCCAGAGCACTACAAGATCTCTGGTATACTACAGAGAATTGGGTTGCACACCGGCTCTACCTTCTTCACCTTTTCATCATAATCTTCAATGTTCTTGTGCTATTATTATATAGTAATAGGTTTTGAAATTAAATGCTTTGCTTTGCTATGCTCCATTCATGATCTAGAACCACACATTTTCACTTATTTAATAAAAATTTAATCTAATTGCATATCAATTGTATTTTAAATAATTAATATGTTTAATTGCAATGTATACATTAATGACAACTAAGAATGGAACAACAGTCTAGCTAACACTTGAATTTGAATGGATGCTAGCTTTGGGAGCTCAATTTGATTCATAACCAAATGAAGTAGATGTTTTAGTTTCAGTGCAAAGCATCTCTACTTTACTAGTTATTGTTAGATAACATGATGATCTACTATATAGCAAATAGTTCAACATAAAAGAGGGGCGTGTGTGTGTGTGTGTGTGGGGTGGGGACCAAGTTATTTAAAAAATATAATCTCAATTTTTAGTTACCTAAATGATGTGTTCGATACTTTATGGATTAAAATGCAATTATATTGAGTAGTACACCTTGTACTAGGGAATACAAGTATTTCTTATTTTCTAGTTAATTGTGAATAAGTATCAATTTCAAGATTTGCAAAGTCATGAAGCTATTGACATGCATATTTAGCAAATTTAGAAAAAAAATTGAATTCTCCAAAAATCAAAATTGTTGTCCAATTTATTAAAAATATTTTATGTAATACAGTAACAAATATAAATATTATATAATGTAACATTATGACAATTTCTTGTGGACAAAGTTTAATTTGTGTGTCATTTTTAGTTCGTACATACCCTTTTCTTTGAGTTTTCACAAGAAGTAACATTGGTTTTTGATTAAAAAAATAATAAATAATAATGCTATATATATATATATATATATATATTTCAAAGGATTATTTCTTTAGCTTTTGACTTGTTCCTCTTTGATGGTAGTTGACCCTTACTCTGCACATTTAAAGAGGTTGGAAACTTCGGTGTTGAAAATGTTCTTTAGTTTCGATCATAATATTCTTCCAAGAAACATTGTTAATATAATTTGATTAGAGTCACTCTCGCAACAATTTGTGTTGTCCATGAGCTTTTCTATTGCCCCATTCACACATTTCATAAAAAATTATACTTCTCAATTGATTTTACTTCAATTTTAGCAGGTTTAGAAAAATAGGAACCTATTTTACTGTATCACACTTTCTACCCACTAGTTTGTAAGTCATCATATCAATTTTCATGTAAGTATACCTCAGTTTAATATTCATTTTCCAAAGAGGCAAAATATATTGAGATAGAATAATTTTTCATTAGTCTCAATAAGAATTTTACACACACACACACACAAATAATTCCTCGAACTCCAATAGCATTCATCTTAATTCATCTTAAGTATTTAATGTTGAATTAGAATTCATTGTGATAAACATTAAATACCAATTGTCTTTTAAGGTTGCTTTCTTTTCCTTTAAAAATGTCAAACACGTAAAAGGTATATACTATCCATTATGAGTTGATAAGCATAAGTTGTAATACAGCGTTCCTTTCAACTCATCTTGAAACAGTGTAAAAATTGTATTTATATAAGCTTTCTTGTAGTTGCTCTCCAAAATGACAACTAGTTATCCCATTGAAGATTGAGTTGAAAGAAGCAAAATCAGCTTTGCTTCATTCTCAATTTTACTTTTGAAAGTCTTATTATACTACTACACAAATTCCTTTAGGATAGTGTTGAACTAACATAACCATCAAAGAAAGTATTTATACTTTCACTTTTTTGTATAGTAGACATTTTAACATAAAAAATTGCTTTAACATATAAAGGAGCCCAATGTTGACGATTTATACATATGAAATGCATTCATTTATTTTTTTAATGTTATAATCCTTTATTATCAATGTCTTCAAATTCTTACATATCCATTGCCTTATAAATGATGCTATTGAAAATCTTCTTTACTTGTTCGTATAAGTTAGTCCTCTATGCTTCTTAAGAGCCTTCTTCAGAATAATTGCTAAAGATAGAAACAAAGATGAGAATTTGGAAAGTCTATCTTGATTATATCTTTATTAGCCATGATTTGATCAGTAATTATTCCCTTGGAGCCTTGCCTAATATGCATTCCAACTAAGGTTTGAAAAATGTAGGTTTGCATATCTTCCTTCAACAATAAACCACATCCAAATAATGCAATTTATCCATGATGATTTATTTGTTTAAAAAGGGTAAAGGTAGATTATTCTTATTCATTAGGTATGCTATGTCAAAAAAGTAACATTACCAAAAGCTTCATAGGCTACTACAGACCATGTTTCTACCTAAAATACATTTCTTAAATTACCCTTCTTATCCATATTAATCAAATAAAAAAATTGTATGCGAGAAAAATAATTGCCAATGTGTTTCCAAGTTCCCAATTCCAAACCCAAATTGACTTACTTTTTTTAATATAGTTCTGACAATCTTTTCATTATATGTTAAATTTTATGTCCACCACTTCTAACAATTAATGATAAAAAATCTTTATTCAAAGTTATACCTACTTAGTCATTTAGTTCAAGCCTTATCTTGGCATATGTATCCATTTTGTGGATTAAGTTCATGATGATGCTCCAAATTGGGGGAAAAAATAGTAAAATGTCTACAATTACCAATTATGACATTAATCTTAGCTTTGCAATATATTTTAATGGATAACCTTGGGTCGAAATAATTTTTTACATTGAATATTCTTTTACCATCTCTTACACATATGAGTGTGAGATCTTTTAACATTCCATCATCTTCTAATCTTGTCTTTATTTTTGTTATACCAAACTCTTTTTGTTGAATATGCTTACTATAGAAATTGTAAACTTCTTTAGAATTAATTATCACACTTGACTTTGAAATAACTTTTTAACATATTGAGTCTTCTAACTATACTTTTTTTTTTCTTTCCTTTTATTAAATATTCTTAAACTGAATATCCAGCTTCTGTCTCATTCTTGCTCTGTTCAAAAGACCAAAGTTCTAATTCTACTATACTACTCTTGATTTAGATTTATATTATTAGACTAATAATTATTATAATACGAGAGTACTATTAACTAAATGTGCCATCATAACAAGCAATATTTGAATAAAATTAGACAATTATGCCAACACCGTCAAAAATTAAAAGGGAAAAATAAAAAATTTAATAATTTTTTTTGTATAATTCTATTGACAAAACTATTAACCTTTAACCAAGTATTTTTTTCCTGATGTTCTTATTATGCCAACTAAAGACTTGTTTGTACATACATTGAATTTTCATGCTTTGAATAATGATGAGTGCATAAATACATGTATTTGCATATTATAAATTCATGCACTTAGCTTTTTAGAATAAATTCCATTATTTTGGTACTTTGTTGGTATTTTTGGTGAGTGATCAGGCATTTATGTACTTGGGACAAAAAAGGATGAAAGTTAGAATGAATCAAAGTGAGTTGAGCAACATCCAGTAAAGAGCATGGCCAGAGCACAAGTGTACTTGGGGTGTGCAGATCATTTGTGTGAAGAATTTTTGAGCATGCTTAGAACATGGTCATCTTGCTTGGAGTACAAGCGAGCTTGAAAGAGCAAGAGCATGCTTTTTTGTTGTGCTTATTTTTTGGAATTATGAAATCATGAAGATTTGAGACCTGAGTACAGCCAACAAACAGTATGACCAAGAACACCCTAAACACGGGTGTGCACTATCTTTTTGTTTGCATTATAAAACCTGATAGTTAGGTTTTTCAAGGGGCTTTTGGCGAAGGTCGATTAAGAGAAGGTGAGAGTTTGAAGTGGAGATCGAAGGGAGTCAATTAAGGATGAGTTGACATAACAATATTGACACTTTATGTGTAGGATTAAAGGCAAAGATGTTAATTGTCACGAAGGAGTCCATCATACACAAGGAGAGAAGCATAGAGGGAGTTTCTTCTATGTTTTCAATCATATCTCGACTTTTGGATTTTGTTGTGGATTCTTGTAATATGAGAGGCTAAATTTTTCATTGGTGCCTTGAATTAGTGAACCTTAAGATGAACTTGTAGTTGAACTTCTTTTCCAATTATATTGGTTAGTTAATGTGTTTTCTCATGAATCTTCTATATTTTCTTCATGACACTCTACACCTGACCAACTATGCAGAGGTTGTGGGTGTGTTAATTCCCTGCATACTATGTGGAGTGACACAAAGGATCAAAAGAAGAAATTTTAGAAGAAAATAGACAAAAGCTTTGATAATCAGGGAACCAGTCAGTTTGGAGGTGGAGGAAGACCTAGGTTGGATGCAGGACAGAGTGTATCTCAGATTGTTAATGAACCGCTAGCTCCATAATCTTGGGGGTTCCCATCTGTTTCGCTCCTTTCTAGGAAGAGGGGATATGCCACTTGTGGAGATGCTCATGCAATCGCAGATTGCAAGTGTTCTACTCGAGCTTTCTTTAAGTATGTTAGTTTAGAGCATCATATTGCAAAGTATCCACAACAATCTTTTGGAGCACAGAGAGCGTCCAACTTGCAGAAATCTAGGTATGTGCCTACCCTCAAAGCCTCAAGCATCCTCAGGTCAGTGCATTGCGAAGAAGGTGGTTAGTAAGCAACCATCTTCCTCAAATCATCAGAAGATAGGAAGGCCAAAGACACAGGAGTGTATATGTGATGAATGGGGAAGATCCACATGTCTCTAATGCAGTAGTGTTAGGTACTTTGTCAGTTTGTTCTACACATACTTGTGTCTTATTTGATTTTGGAGCTACCCATTCATTTGTCTCTTTTGCATTTATTCGGAAGCATGTGTTGTCTTTTAGTGCTATTGACTATGATTTGTGTGTTGCCACCCCGTTGGGACTCAATATTGTTGTTGATAGAGCATGTGTGAATTGCCTACTTTTTATTGCTGGTCATATGTTGCTAACCCGACTTCATGTCATGAGTATGAGACACTACGATGTCATTTTCGGAATGGATTTTCTGTTTGTCTCCCATTCCATAGTCAACTGCTATGCAAAGAAGGTAGTTTTTAAAATCCTTGGAGCAGCAAAGTTTACATTTTATGGGAGTGATTCTACATCACTACCTCATTCGATTTTTGCCCTGCAAGCTCAGAAATTACTCGGATGTGGGTGCTCAGTAATTTTTACAACCATCATCAATGCCAAATTAGAAGGGCTGCTATTTGATGATATTCCTGTGGTGAAGGAGTTTTCTGATGTCTTTCTTGAAGACCTTTCCGGTCCACCTCCGAACAAAGAAGTGGAGTTCTCTATTGACTTAGTTCAAGGAACTAACCACATCTCTAAGGCCCCTTACAGAATGGCATGTATTGAGTTAAAGGAGTTAAAAAAGAAGTTTGAAGATTTACTCGACCAAAGGTTTTATTCGAACTAGTGTTTCTCCATGTGGTGCTCCAGTTTTTTTTTTTTGGTGAAGAAGAAAGATGACAGTTTACTATTGTGCATTGACTATCGATAGTTGAACAAGGTAACAGTGAAGAATTGATATCCATTGCCTTAGATCGATGATCTTTTTTATCATTTGCAGGGTTCCAAGGTGTTTTAAAAAATTGACCTTAGGTCAGCATATCACCAGTTGAAGATTAAGGCAAGGAATGTGTTGCAGACTGCATTCTGGACTCATTATGGGCATTATGAGTTTCTTGTAATGCTTTTCTAATTAACAAATACCTCGGTTACTTTCATGGATCTAATGAATAGAACTTTCAAACCTTTCCTGGATAGATTCATGGTGGTGTTTATTAATGATATTTTGGTGCATTCCAAGAGCTAAACAGAGCATGAGGAGCATTTAAGGGTTGTGTTGGAGATATTGAGGAAGGAGAAATTATTTGCAAAATTCTCCAACACAAGTTTTGGTTGGACAAAGTGGCTTGCCTTGGTTATGTTGTAACCAAGGATAGAATTTCTGTTTATCCTCAAAAGATAGAAGCAATTGTTGAGTGGAAAAGGCCTGCTTGTGTAACAGAGGTTCACAGCTTCCTGGGTTATCTAGTTACTACGGATGGTTTGTGGAAGGGTTTTTTGTGTTAGTAGCACCATTAACAAAGCTCACTAGGAAAGGAGCAAAATTTCAGTGGTCTAATTAGTGCAAGCAGAGTTTCTAAGAATTGAAACATTGGTTTGCATCCGCACTTATTCTTATACTTTTGTCTCCCGGTGGAGGGTTTACCATTTACAGTGATGCTTGTAAAATTGATCTGGATTGCATATTGATGCAAAATGGCCATGTGGTGGCTTATGCTTCTAGATAGTTAAAACCATTTGAAGAGAACTACCCCACTAATGACCTAGAGTTATATGCAATGATTTTTTATACAAATATTTGGAGGTATTACTTGTATGGTGAGGCTTGTGAGGTATTTACAGATCATAAGAGGCTTAAGTATATTTTCACTCAGAAGGAGCTAAACATGAGGCAAAGGAGATGGTTGGAGTTATTAAAAGATTATGACTTAACTATCAGTTATCATCCTTTAAAGGCAAATGTGGTAGTTGATGCCTTTAGCAGGAAGTCTTTTAGCAGTGTTGATGGATTAATCACTTCCTAGAAGCTTATCTTAGGGTGTGTTTGTTTTAAGGGATTTGGAGTTACAAGTAACTCCAAATCCCTTATGTTTTGAAATCATGTGATTGTTTTGTGGGATTTGCTTTTCCATATGATTTCAAAATACCATGGTGGAGGGATTTGGTTTTACGGTCAAAATGACCGTAAAACCAAATCCCGGGAGTTCAAAACCAATGTATATGCATATATACATATACGTATACACAGATATATGCATATATACGCACATACATATACTTATACACATACACATATGCATACATATACATATACACATACGCATACACATACACATACTCATACTCATACATATACACATACATATATGCATACGCATACATATATATATTTATATAAACATACATATAGATATATGTATGTATATACATATACATATACATAAATAAACATACATATACATATACATATACATATTTATATAAACATACATATACACTTCTAGATATACTTGTACATAGTATGTTTACATATACAAATACACCTATATATGTATGTATATATGTGCATATATGCACAGATACACATACATATACTTATATAGATATATATACTCATATACATATATGTATATACACATATGCACACATATACATATATTTATACATATATATATACTCAATACATATATTTATACACATGTTTTCCAATTTCAGATTTTCAAATCCTTCCAAACAAACATAAAATCTTATAATACAGTAATTCCAGTTACATCCAACCAAACACAAGATTTAACTGCACTGCATTTTGAAATCCAAGTATTTCCAGTTACATTGTAACTGGAAATCCACTGCATTTAGAACTACATCCAACCAAACGCTACCTTAGAGGATATGAAACAAATGGAGCTACAAGTGGTGTTGAAAGGTACTAATGTGTCTTTGATGAGTTTAGTGGCACAAAGTGGAAAGTGGAAAGTGGCATGCAGATTCCATTCAGATGATTACTTATAGAAAATTTAGCAAGAAGTGAAAATGGCACGTAGGTTCAATTCAGAGTTCACGAGGATAGCTTAGTAAGAGTCGGTGAACAGATTTGTGTTCTAGATATTTTAGAGTTGAAAAAAGAGATAATGGAGGAAGCTCACTACAGCAGCTACTCAATACATCTCGGATGCACTAAAATTTACAAGGATTTGAGGAATATTTTATGATGGAATAACATGAAGCGAGATGTTGCACAGTTTGTTGCACAATGCTTAACATGTCAGCAAGTTAAAGTGAAGCATCAGAGGTTCACAAGACTTGTCCATCCTTTTCCTATTCTTAATTGGAAGTGGGAGAATATTCCTATGGATTTTATGTTTGGGTTTTCGTGAACCAGTAAAGTTTTTGACAGTGTATAGTTGATTATGGACAGGCTGAGCAAATCTGCTCATTTCTTGGCTATCAACATTGGAACGACTTAAGAGAAGCTAACTAGGCTGTACATTGATCAAATTGTGAGGCTTCAGTGGTGTTCCTGTTACTATTATGTCAGATTAGGATAATTGGTTTGTGGCACACTTTTGGAGAACTTTGCATAAGGCCTTGGGAACCAAATTGGCATTCAACACAGCTTTTCACTTGCAAACTAATAGCCAGTTCAAGAGGACAATTCAGATTTTGGAGGATATGCTTCTAGGCTTGTATGCTTGATTTTGGGGGTTCTTAGGATTGGCACTTGATTTTGATAGAGTTTTCTTATAATAATAGCTATCATGAAAGTATTCAAATGGCTCCTTATGAGGTATTATATGGAAAGGGATGAAGATCACCTATTTGTTGTGATGATGTAGGTAAGTGGAGATTGTTACGGCCATGTGCAGTTGATAGTGGAGAAATTCCATCTGATCAGAGATCATTTGTGAGCAACTCAGAGCAGGCAGAAAAGTTATGCAGATAATAGGAGAAGAAGCTTGGAGTTTCAGGTGGGTGATTGTGTGTTCTTGAGAGTAGCTCCCACTAAAGGAGTTATTTGTTTTGGTGTTAGAGGGAAGCTTAACCCTCAATTTATTGATTTGTTTGGGATCTTAGAATGCATTATTGATGTGGCATATCGGCTTGCACTACCGGCAACACTATCTCGAGTGCACGATGTCTTCCATGTTTCGATGCTGAAAAAGTTCATTTTGAATCCCGACCATGTGATAGAATCCTCAAACTTTGAGCTTAACAATGACATGACATATAAGGAACGAACAGTTAAAGTGGTGGATTTCAAGGAGCAAATATTGAGAAGGCGGATCATTCCTTATGTCAAAGTTCAATGGAGCAATCACTCAGCATGAAGCCACTTGGGAATTGGAATCAAAGGTGCGGAAGAAATACCTGTGCATTTCTGACGATCAAGTGAGAGTTTAGAGGACTAAACTCCTCTTTAGCGGGTATGTGAACCCCACCCAATTTTAATCATAGCCTTCAGATTTTAAATGTTAATTTTTTTTAAAACACATGGGTTAATTTGCTTATCTTTATAGCTTATCCTTAGCAACTTCCAAATCGTGGTGATAAGACCCTGAAACCCACGGTGATCAACCAAACTTGTTTTTTTTTTAATTAAAATCTAAGACCTAGCCTCATCTTTAATTTCCTGGTGACATGTGGTGTCGACGGTGAGGACAAGGGAAGGATCTCATCATCAAGGTTTTTATTTCATTGTTACTCTTAAGGTGAGCACTCTCTTCCTTGGATCTATGGCTAAGCTATCTCATTGTTCTCTTTTGAAACTTGATCTGCTGATGCCCAATTTTAATGATTGATGGGTTACCTTGTTTATGTGTAGAGATTGAGATATTTTCTAAGTTGCAGGTTAGATTTAATGTTTATGCTTGTTGTTGTGGTTGATAGGGAATTATGATGATAGGATCTTGTTTAGATGCTTGGTTAAATCTCTGTTCTAATTACGTTTGATGTTAATCTTGTTGTTTTCTTATGATTGTTTGGCATCTAAAGTAGTGATGTTTTATGAAGCTTCATTTGCAAGGGGATTGGAAGAGCATGTACGGTGTACGTGAAAACTAAAGTTGGTACATAGCCATTAGTTATTCTACAACTTTTGGACCTAATCCTTTGTAGAACTTTTGAATCTAATCCTTTGTAGATGTTGTAGTTTGATGTATAAGTTTAAGTGCTTTATGACGTAAGAACCTTGGTGGATTAGATATTTGGATCAACTACTTAATTTCTCTCTAGTTGTAAATCTATATTGAGTTTGCATGTGATTTAGAGTGAATTTCTTATACTGTTTAATTAAGGACATTCAATGTATATATATATATAATTGATGGTTTTTTTTTGTATGCTTGTTCATGTGGCATTAGACTAAATTGTTCGTAGCTACTGCCTCATACTGTATTTGCGGTGGTCACCTTGGTTTTAGTAAATGGTTTTGTGCTTGCATATTTAGCGCCTTACAGCCTTGATGATTATTAACCAATGGTGATTGTATGTAATTTACCTTTGGAATCTAAGTGAAGGTATAATGATCATGTTTTAGAGCTTTTACTCGAATTCTGATTTTAGTATTGGAGTGGATTCTATAGCTCGGCAAGTAACCATATATATATATATATATATATATAGCTTTTTTTAAATATTGCATATTTTTAAATTATTTATTTAAATGCTTATTTTTTTAATTATTTAACAAAATACTCAAAAATTGTAATGTACGTTTTGCACATGTATTTTTCCATATTTTCTTTTTAATTTTATAATAGTTTTTTATATAATATTTTAAATTTAGAACTTTATAAATTTTTTAAATTAAATTTTTTTCCTCACAAACCCTATTTAAATTTCACAATGGTTTTTATATAATATTTTACATTTAAGTCCTTATAAATATTTTAATTTAAATTCTTTCTCACAACCCTATTTAAATTTTACAATGTATGTAATATTTTTTTAATATATATATAATCCTTTTAAAATTTTACATGGTTTTTACATATGCAATCCTTTTATAATATATGCAATTCTTTTCATCCATTTAGAGTATGATACTGTCATGACTCATGACTAAATTGAAAATTATTATTTTTTATTGGGGACGGTTAAAAAAAGAACAATATTTTAAAACACACAATTTTAAATAGAGTTGTTAGAAAGAATTTAAATTAAAGAAATTATAAGAACTTAAACATTAAATATTATATAAAAAAAACTCATTGTAAAATTTAAATAAGGTTGTGAGAAAGAATTTAAATTAAAAATATATATAAGGACTCAAACGTAAAATATTTTATAAAAAACCAAAAATTTAAATAGGGTTTGTTAGAAAAACATTTAATTTAAAGAATTTATAAGGTTCTAAATATAAAATATTAGATAAAAACTATTATAAAATTAGAAAAAAAATCTGAAAAAGCACATGTGCAAAAAGTACCATGCCTATACCTTTTTTGCGTATTATGATAAATAATTTAAAAATACATATTTAAATAAATAATTTTAAAAAATACAATATTTTAAAAAAATCTTTTTGGCACTTGCTAAATTTGTTAATTTAATTATTTTATATATCATTGTTATAATTAAATTACTATTGATTAGTCAGTTATTAGTTTTTTTACTATCGCTATTTTCCAATTATCTATTAATTATCTAAAATATTGATTAATTATATTTTTCTGAATTATGTAATTATTAAATATTTAATTTAATTTCTGAAAATTTATATTTTCTGAATTTCTTGAAAATTTTTATTTGTATATTTTTTTCGATTAATTATATTTTTTGAATTATTTGGATTATTCAGTTATTTGATAATTTTTATAAATTATTGGTTCAAGTTCAAATAATTGATTATTTTGATATTATAAAAATGAGATCATACAATAGGTAGGATTTTTCCTTGGTGGTTTATTCCGTATTTAGTTAGTCTGGACTTTGTTGGTTATGGTTTTGCGAGCATGAAGTATTGTTTTATAATAATTATAGTATCCAAGTAACTATGTACTTCCTGTTATTGGAAGTTAAACACTGACCGTATCGACATGTAATTTTGTTAAGAAACTATAGTTTCACACCATTCTATTGTTGGAGAATAATGACCTTTGATTATCCGACTTGGTCACCGAGAGTAAACAAATGAATTCTGAGCCTCTGACTAAGGTCATCAAGTTTAAATAAATAATCACTTATATTTTCTTTTGAAAATAGTTAATTGGGAAATGTATATTATGGATTAATTGACAAAGATTATATTTTTTCTTAATTATTTTGGTTTTGAATTGTATTTTAACAAGTATTATGCTATGTTATAGTATTTGTAGTTAAAATTATGAGTTTTTGAGAATTGCGGTGATTCCAATATTTTTAGTGATTATTTATTGAGCTTTTGAGCTCATAAATGTATTTTCATCATTTTTCAGATCAGACGACGTAGGGTTGTTTAGGGGATAGCTAAATGGGGTCATTGAGAGAAGAGCCACCTAGTTTCTTTCAAGTTAATAATGTTCTACGCTTTTAGTAGACCTAAACACTAGTATTGAGTAAATGTTGTTTTTGTTAATCTTGTTAGTTTGAATTTTTTTTTGTACTAAACTCTGTAGTATTTCTGCGTTAAAATTTGTACTTCTGTTGGATGTATTTGCATATTGAGAAAGATTATGAGGCTTTACATGCTTACTTGATCTCAGGTTTTTGGGTATGCTGTCATTTGTCCATGTACAGAGCTCAGTGGACCGGGTTCATAACGTAACACCTAGGAAGCACGGATCCTAGTAAGAGGCTAGCCATTGATGATAAAAAAAATAGCCAGGAGAATCAATACGGCATTGATCCAATAAATCCTTTTTTCCAAGCTATTAATTTTGACGGTCTAAAATCCATGTAAATGTTATAGAAGTATTTTTAAAAAATAAGAAGGGCTTAAAAGGAATAAGAGAAATTAATTTTGAAAAGTTATATCTTGAAAAGAGAAAATCTTATGTGGTAACTTAAAATTTTGAAGAGAGAAAATTTTGAAATAAAAAGAGATAAAATTCTTATGTGGGAACTTAAAATTTTGAAGAGAGAAAATCTTGCGTGGTGTTACCATTTCATTGAGTCCTGCTTCAATGTCCAATAGCATTTCTTAATCAGCCACTTTAAAAATTCTTACGTGGGACCTATGATTTTGAAAAAAAAAAAATCACTTTCTTGATTGTTAAAACGACTTTTTTTAGTTTTTTTTAAACTTATTAAAGTTTATCTCATCAATTTTTAAAAATATATTATATTATTAAAATAAATATTATTTTGCATGTTTTTAAAACCCATTTCTGTTTTATTTGCTTTAAAAGTTATATATTTTTTTAATTTTTTTAAATTAATTAAGATATGTTTTTTTTTTTTTCAAAATTTGCTTTGGATTTGTAGTAACTTAAAAAAAAAAAAAAGGCCACGCCAAAAAATTTAAACTCAAAATTATAACCTTCATACTAGGTTCTAACCTAGGGATGTCAACTGGTAGGTCGGGTGGGGGGTTTTTCATACCCCTCCTCGGCCCCTATACCGCCCCTCCACTAATACTCGTCGGGTTTTCAAAACCCAGACTCATACCTACACCAGAAGGGGAATCGGATACCCACAGAGATCGTCGCTCCCACCCCTGCCCCCACCCCACATAAAAACATTTATCAAAATTATAATTTGTTATAAAGCCATGACAAGTATAATTTTTTTACAAAGCATCCATAGCATTAAAAATAGAAATTGAAATTTTCAATCCTAAGTTAAAAAGTGCACATTCAAAGTCACACACAACAATAATAAAGTATAAATTGAAAACTTCAATCCAAAATCATAGCGTTTTTTCATTTAAATGCCCACCATTTATCATCATTGTCAAAGAGATCAATAATCAAAATTTTCAAACCTAAATAATAAAGTGCACATTCAAAGTCACACAAAATGATACTAAAGTAAAAATTGAAAATTTTAATCCAAAAACATAGCTTTTTATTTTAAATGACCACCATTCATCATCATCTTCAAAGAGATCAATCATCCAAAATTTCAAATGTAAATAATAAAGTGCACATTCAAAGTGACACAAAATGTTGCGAAAGTAAAAATTGAAAAGTTTAATCCAAAAACATAGCTTTTTAGTTTAAATGACCGCCATTCGTCACCATCATTATTTTCATGGAGAAAAATCATCTTCCAATCTATGAGTAGCTCAACTAGCTAATAGTTCATCTACATAAAACAAAATGAAGTTTAGAATTCGAAATATGAAATGTATACATTTTTGTACCAAATATCATTAAATTTGTCAAATTTTCTTTTTTACATTCACTTTCAAAATCCATCCCATCAAGTAAATTGACATAGTCCTCCATTACTTTAGAACTCGATCCTATATAAACCACATGGAATTGAATTAGTTAATAATAATGAAACCATGCTATATTATGATATTAATACATAATATACAAATTGAATTCAACAGAAATGAGAGTTTTTTTTAGGTGATTGCCATTCATCATCAAATGATCAATCATCTTATAATCCATGAGTAACTCCACTTGCTAGTAATTCATCTACATCAACCAAAAGAAGTTTAGAATTGAAAATATAATTTTTTTTTTTGTTACGAATATCATTAAATTTGTAAAATTTTCTTTTTACCATCATCTTCAAAATCTATCTCATCCAGTAAATTGGCATAATCTTCCATTGCTTTAGAACTCATTCCTATATAAACCACGTGAAATTTAATGAGATAGTGATAATAAAATCATAACATATTATAATTCAAGTACATAATATTAGCATATATTATTATTATGTTAGTATATATGGATATATTAGCATTTACTAGAATTATGTTAGTATATAAGGATATATTAGCATTGATATATTAGTATATATGGATATATTAGCATATATTAGTATTATGTTAATATATAAGGATATATTAGCATATAAAACCTCTTATATGTATTCTCTTTTTTGTAGCAATGTGGACATGAAATCCCTAGCCTCTGTTTCTCTATTTTTATGCCTTCGTTTCTCTATGTCTTCACATAAAACATGTAAATAAACAACTTTACCTTTATACTAAGCATTTTATAAGTCGAAATCCATTTAGTTGAACAATCCAAACATAAATTTTTACTGTAAGTCATGCACAGCTATTTAGCTGTTTCCTTAAATATTTCCACTCTTTTAGTAATTGCAGTCCAATAAACTACACTTTTATGAATTTTTTCGCCCCATCTTTCGTCATCTCTAATCCATCTTTCACGATTAAATTTAATATATGTGCACAACAATGCATATGAAGCAATGAACCATCTTTTAGCAAAGTCCCAAGATGCAATTTATCTTTGACTTTTTCAATCATGGTATCATTTGTGTTACAATTATTCAAAGTTATGGTGGATAATTTACCATCAATATTCCAATCCAACAAACATCCAACCAAGACAGTGCTAAGTCTATCACTTGTGTGAGGAGCAGGGACATAAATGAACCTAGAATAAACAACACAAATAGCCACTCACCTATTAGTCACCCATCAAAAAAAGTTACGATTCGGTCACTTACATTTATTGTTATATATTTTTAGTCACCGAACCTTACGGCGTTAACGGGGAGCCGACATGGCTTGCCACATCGCACACGGTCAGCCAACAAGTTAACACTTGGATGTCATGTGGACTCCCACCCTTTCTTCCTTCCTTTCTTTTTAGTGGCCAACTATATAACTGCCGTGTGAGACAAGAAACTCTTTCATCTTCTCCGAGAGCAATTTAACTCTTTTGTCTCCATCACGATCCCTAATCTGCCCCATCACACAATGACTAGAGTGTATGCCACGCAAATTTCCCCTTCTTCCTTTGAATGTCCTCTCCCTTGTTCGTCCAAGAGAGGAGGAGCTTTGGGTGAGATCATCCACAAAGTTAATCTTTGTGGAAAAAGAGAAATATGCCATTTCATGTATGATTTTCTCTAGTACAATCAATGAAGAAATACACAGTTGAACTTGTGAGTTTGTTTTTGTCTTTTATAGTCATTGTAATTTTTTGGCTTACAAATGTGAAATTGGCCTCAATTTTCTATATCATAATTTTCTTGCTTATAAATGAAGCTATAAAATCTCTGCAAGGTTATACAAATTGTGCTTACCTTGGATGTTAAAATAGGGCAATAATCCACATGGACTAGGTAAATTGTTTCTATCTTGTGTTAAATCCCTTCAGAAATTAAAAGCTTCTACAAAAATTCAATATGTATGTAAAATATAAAATACCATTCAGGTTTGGAACACTTTGTTCATAACTGATCATTCCCAGTAGTCATATGTCATTTGTTCACAAAATACAAAACTTTTATAGTATAATACTGTAATATTTAAAGACAAAATAGATAATGATGCCACTTGTTACATGTTTCTTAAACAAGAAATAAAAGCAAGATAAACATATGCTCTTTGACATGCTACTTTCCAAAAGATAGAATTAGTTAATGTGTGCACATTTTACACAATTTCCCCAGTAGTAATTCTCCTAGTTTATACCATTGCATTGCTTTGTCCTACTTGGTTCTTCAGCGTTATTGGGTAATGGGGGTATCTTCCTCTTCCCTTTAGCCAAATACCTTGAGGGGGCTTGTCTTACTTGTTGTCTATGTTGTTTCCTGGGTGGATTTGCAATAGGCCCAGTCATAGAACTTTCTTCTCTGTAAATAACGTGTGAGGAATCCTTTAACATAGTCCTAAATAACATAAGTTATAAAATCAATTGCCAATAAAGATTATAAAAAAGGTTTGTGCCTTAGTAACTCACATCTGGCATCCATCTTACAGTTACTATAGATGGCTGAGTTGAACCACCCTCATTTTGAATTGGTGCAATACATCTCTACAAAATAAAATGGTTGGGATTGTGTTAAAACAGAACACTATTGTACATTAATCGCCAGTTCTATATTCATTTCAATTACCTTGGGTGGTATGGTTAGTTACACAATTTATGTTAGCTTGCTACAGAAAATAGCATGTTAGAATTTATGTTAACTGGACATTATATCATAACAATGGTTATATACAAAATTTAAATAAGATATAAACTAATTCAATGACTATATATAAGCCCACCCATCCACATACACAATTTTATGGTTTACTAACTAATGCTGATGATCAAACTATCCATTCATATCATCTATTTAATCAAGAAATTGGCAAAGCATTTCATAATCAAATAGATTCCTTTCTTATCAATGAGTATTCATACTTTGTTTCTTTCTAATCACTGAGTTTGAAGTGAAAGTTTGTTCATAAAAGCTCTTCCATTCAACTCTGCTAATAATGGATATGCCAATGCAATGAACATCATGTGAGATAATTGAGATAAAGAGAATATTGTAACAAGAAAAACCAAGGCAAATGGCACATATGATTCACGACCGTGATACTTTTTCACTTTAAAAAGTATTCCGGTTTTCTTGATCTTTATCTAAAGCAAGGCCTAGTGTAGGTAGGTAAAGTGCTTCCATTCAAAATATTTTAATATACTTATAAAATAAATTTAGAATCTAACTATAGTTATTCCCACTAACAAATGTTGTTTATCTTCAGAAATAAACTAATCAAGTTAATAGCAAAGAAACATGTATCAAGGAAAAAAATTGAAAAGGAATTGTCTAAAGGAAAATGGTGAGGTACCAAAGGAATCACTCTAAATCAATCTTAATAGAATTGAAGCGGTTGGAATGTAATAGTCTCTTTGTGGATGACATGTTTGGACAAATCATGGTTCTTTATTCTAAGAACATCGCATCATTGATCTTGATGAGTTATGAATCATATACATCTGATTCATAAGATCATCACCAAAGTACAAATATAGTGATGGAAATAATGGACAAATTTAGGAAATGAAGATAAAAAAATACGACATATGCTATAGCTGATATCAAATTTAAGAATTTGTTGTTTTTTAATCAACAAGATTAGAAAACAACATACTCCTTTCTTTAAAAAGCAAAAGACACTCGAAGGCCTTCCTAAACAAATCATTATTCAAATTAAGATCATTTTTCAATAAACATAGCCCATCTAGCACAAAATGGCTACAATCAATAAGAGTTCGAAGAGTTAGGTATATGTACTAGCCTTCCCTTTCCATTCACAATGCCTCCACTCTAGTCATTGTGCAATGGGGTAGATTATGGTTTGTGATGGAGAAGAAAAGGTTAGATTTCTCTTGTAGAAGATGAAAGAGTTGCTTGTCTCACACATCAAGTATACAATTGTCCACTGAAATAAAATGGGGGATAAAAGGGCTGGAGTCCAAGTAGCTTATGTATTAAACTGTTTGGCTGAGCATGTTCGACGTGGCAAGCCACGTTGGCTCCCCATTAACACCATAAGGCTCGGTGACTAAAAAAACAGAATAACAAATGTAAGTGACGGAATCATAATTTTTTTAGGTGGGTGACTAAAACAAAACACTCAAACAGGTTGGTGACCACTTGTGTTGTTTGTCCATGAACCTAATATAAAAAAGATACATTTAATCATTCCAATATATATTAAAAAAAAGTAAATAACAATTATCACAACTATTAAAAAGTAATATGTAATCATAAAATAGATTTACATTTACCTCAAAATGTGACTTTGTAAATTCTAAGAGGAATTAATGCAGTGAGTAGTGATAGCCATGTGTCCCTTTTTTTAGTTGATTGATGTTCACATATCTGCTGTAATTGCCACTCTTCTGTCATTAGTGTCCATCAACTTCAATGCCACCAATTTTTCAATATCATAAATTTTAAAAAAAAAATTTCATGGTGTTTCCAAAAGGGACTTTAAATAGTGGTTGAAGTGTAGTTGAATATCTTTGAAACCAATATGATCCACTATCGAAAGTGGATATTCATACATAATGATTAATTGAGCTAGCTCCTTCTCTGCAAATTCTAAATCATAAATTGTACATGTCATTTCTCGTTTGTCTTTAATCATCTTGGATGACTCCATATGTTGAGGCAAGTGCTTCATTCCATTTTTTTATTTCCCACAAAGCAATTTCTTACAATAATCAAATTAAGCTATGTCGTCTGCATTAATTTGAGTCTTTTTAAAATAACTCCACACAACACTTTTGAGTATCCTAGTCTATGTAGTAGACTCTATATGATCTCCTGCATCTCCTTCAAAGGTAGTTTCATTTGGAGTAAAGCCTTTAGGATTAGAACTTTTAATTTTAGTTGATTGAGTTGAACTTCCAATTGGGTGAGATATTGATTGATGAGAACCAATATCGTCAGCCATCTAAGAAAAAACCAATTATTCATATCTACAAAATGTCTCTAGAGGCATCTATGAATATATAATGACAACCTTTAAAGAACGAGGTATATAAGAAGCATAAGTACTTTAGAACTAGTTGAAGATAATGTGTGTTCATTACATTGCCCATTAGGACACTTAGAAATACTATCTAATTAGAAAGATTTTATCCTAAAACATTTAATGAAAGTTCTCACACAAAAAAAGCCTTCTAAAAAAAGGGTTCATAGAAAACTCAGAATCTAAATCAACTGTGTAATTCTCAACTCTTCATATTTGCATGAAGATAAAAAATATTGGATGAACAAACCTTATCTTAAACAACAAAATAATAGCAACTGCCAGAGAAATATAAAGGTAAGTAAAAATACAAACAGAATATTCACTTGTTTAGAACAAAACTGAGAATGAATATTAAAACAATGCAAAACTACATTGGCATTACAAGAATTATTGCATCATTTAAGACTTCATATGCATAATTATAGTTACCTATTAACAATTAAATAAAATGAATAGCAACAACATTACTTGTGTTGGGTTTGGCAAGAGTTATTTGAAACTACAACCTTTGATTCTTCAAAATGTGAAAAGATTTAAATATCAATCATGATTGTTTAACCTCATGACCACCAGAAATTTAAAAAATAAAAAAACAACAAGTATATAAGCTAGTGACAAGTAAAAAACACTGCATGTTTTGATTTGAGAAAATTTTCATGATATTAATCATGAAAATTGTCCCTAGCACAAATGTAAGGGATACTCAAATTTTTTTAAAAAAAGAAAAAGAAAAAAAATATTCAACACCACAATATAAACAAAGTATCACCAAAAAAAAAAAAAAAAAAAAAAAAAAAAAAAACAACAACAACAACAAAAAAAAAACAAAACAAAAAAAAGCGTTGTAGGATAAAACAAACTTGGATAGCATGAATCATGAATACTATGCTATCATGAATAACAAGTAATTTGTCTTTATAGTAATACTTAGATCTCTTCCCTACAAAAACATAATTGAAAAATATCTTACACTAATATATGAATATCCAACTCTTGATATATGTTGACACATGCTTCTTAAATTGATACCAAACACCTCTCATGAACACAAATTTGACACTATGCTCGGCATTTGTAATTTAACTGAAAACAATAATATATGGATCTAACCTCTTCTTTTAGTCAGAGGACCCTCCCCAAGAATCCTTTGAAAGCATCGTTCTAATCATGGAAACATATACTTTGAAACTATTGTTTTTTGCTTTAAGCAAAGAGGAGAAAAGTGATGTTGATACCTTTGTAAAACTTTGCCTCTCTCCCTGATCCCTCATGCAACCACAACAATAAGGCAAACAAATCTAAAAAACCCTAAACAAAAAGTTACAAATGGGTATATATATATATAATGGGGGTATTTTTTTGTAATTTCACTTTTCGGTCGAGTTCAAGTTACTAGTTTTGGTTGGGTATCAAGTTCCTCGTACCCACCTCGCCCCTACTTTATATATTGGGGCTTTATCTAAACCTGACCCAAAATCAAGTTAAAGCTGGTTTCCCCATTAAACTAGGTCGGGTCTGATCAGGTTTGGAGATATTTGCCATCCTTAGTCTAACCTTGATGGCTTGGTATTAGCTCCCAAAAATGGGGATAAATGGCAAAATAATAAATTACTAATTAAATTAATAGAATATGAAATCATAGGAGATTTCAATTAATTAGTCTATTAGTGGCATGAACCTAGATTTGATTAGCATTTGATTTGATGCAAATTAGGTCCTCTCCCTCTAGATTGTACATCTATAGTAGCTTTGTACTTGCTAATTAAAGACAAATTTTAATATAACCAAAATAACAATTGTCAATGGTTAAACATTATATACTTGCCTTCCAAATGAGCAAGATTAGCAAAACAAAAACTTTTGGTGCCATGCAACCATTACCACCACATACCTAACGAAACCATCTATAAAATAATGAAGTATATATTTATCTCAATTCAAGCTCTTGTATTTTTAATTTTTGTCATCTTAGCAACTAACAAAATGTTCCCTATGTCAACAGAGCTGTGGGACAAATAAATTGTGCTACTTCAATAGTGAAATGAATATTTCATTTATTTTAAAGATAAAAGGGAAGAGATTAGAAAAATGTTCCTTCAGGCGTTGTTCTTATTAAAAATGGTTTGGGAAAATTAAGAGAAATACAATTTTTTGTGAAAAGGAGAATCACAGTAAGGTTCTTAAGTTTTCCCTAAAAAGTGTAATTAATAAAGTATAATTAAACATTGTATTATATTATTTATATATTTAATTCACATGTATTAGGGTTTTTATTTGGAAGACGATGTTAAATATGGTGTAAATTATGATTTTAGATGACGGTCAGCGTATAATGAGGAGAGAGAGAGAGAGAGAGAGAGAGAGAGAGAGAGAGAGAGAGAGCCAAAAGAAGTGATTTAGAGCTAAAATGAAGAAGATAAAGCTCTTTCGACATCAAAAGTAGAGGAACAAGCTAGACAGAACACCTTATGATCACCTTATGGCCATGCTTACGGTAGTAAACTGAAGTTAGAGAACCTTGCGGGCATACTTATACCTGCAACGAGGAGCATAATGATCATCTAGATGGACTTACGAGCAAGACTTATGCCCGTAAGCCAGACTATAAGGATCACTAAGAGGAGCTTATAGGGAATAGTACACTCCCATAAGTGTGATTGCAAATACCATCCAGAGAAGTTTATGGTCCAGCATTTAAAGTCAAGTTGGATTGTAACATCAATATAAAAGACCTTACAGGTGGAGTTTACGGCCTTAAGCATACTTGTAAGGGAAGTGACTCATCATCTCTAGCTTCTTACGGCCTTGTTCTTATGTTTGTAATGAGCCCATTAGTAGTTGGGTATAAAAGATTCTGTTGAGTGCTTTTAGACAATCTTTTGACTGCTAAGCAAAGGAAGAAAATGTGAGAATTCCTTCAGGTTATCTATGGCAATCTAGTGAGGAGAGGAGGCTCACCCACCATCTAGGACACTATTGCAGCCATTGAGGAGCATTCTTGGCAGTGTTTATGGTAGATAGGAAAGGAGTTCATCAGCATCCCAAGGGGCAAAGAGAGAAAGGGGGTTTTCATGTTTTCATTCATTTCTCTTGTCTATTTGGGATTGTGTGAGTGTTCACCTTTAATAGAGAACTAACTTGTTGGTGTTCGGGAGTAGATCCCTAGGGTTTACATTTTGATTGATATTGGATGTAGATCTTGGATGTTTTTATATTGATTTATTAATTGCAATCTTTTATTGTTGAATTCAATTATGTGTTTCTATTGTCTTGAATTCTAAGAGCCGAGAATCAATGTTTGATGTACTTGTGTGATGAATTGAGAGATTTACCTAGTATAGACAAGCTACAAGTGAAGGGGATCAAGAGTTCTCTTAGAGATAGGCTACTTTAGAGTTGAGATTTCTTCTCCCGTGATCCTTGCAAGTGAGTTAGCATAGGATTTTTTTTCTTAATGTAATCGCAAGGAGTAGCTTTAGGAGGAGATTCCATTTCTACTTTGTATTGGATTAGGTTCAATTGCTTCTAGAGAAGATTTATCTATCTTTGAATGTATGATTTCTCTAGAACGAGTTTATACAGTAGATTGCTGTCATAAGGTAGTTAGTATCAACACTGTATGGGATCAGTTGCTATTGACCTTGAGAAAGGGGGCATTATATTTTATGAACTCTCTTGGTTAAACTAGATTATAAGACTTTATACAACCATTGTCAAGGACATAGCAAATCCTAAGGGATGTCTATGCCCTTACACTCTTTCTTCATGCTTGTTTAGCAGTATTTTCTACTTATGTTTTGATTTTCAGCATTACTTTGCATATACATTCCATTATTTTCATTAGGCTAATATTCGGATTTAGAGTTAGTACTAGTATTCCCTAGTTCCCTGTGGACCGTTAATTTTGCTTTTTAGCACATTCTATTACTCGATCGACATGTACATTTCCATACAGTAGGTGACTACGGTTCTCCTATCAGTAATTTATATATCTATAGAGTTTGAATTGTTAAATGTTGTGTTTTAAACTATATTTTACCTTATTTGAATCTCATGTATATTTATTAAAATTATAACTAGTCTTTGAAAGTGTTTTTTTATATAAATTGGATCAACCACTTATCTCAACTAATTTTGTGAGAGGAAATTTATTCCTTAACCCATCACTTGGCAAGGGAATGAGCAACATCTTTTTCTAATTTGAACTTGATTATTCATTTTTTTACTTAAATGAAAAAAGAATCATGTTACTAAAATACTATATTGCCTTTATTTATTATTATGAGTTACCATTATTTGTTAAGTCATTACTTAGGTAGTTTTGATGTGTGAGCAGCAAAGTTTTATCTGTTGATGTCCAAAGCAATGGGGTTATGTTGAAGGTTTGCTTATTTAAAGAAACCATATTAAGTGGATTTCATTTATGGAAACTTGATTGCAATTATTGAAGAGCTACCAGATCTTTTCTCTTTATTTTTTAATTTTAATCAAATATGCCATGCCACATGTCAGGGATGTGCAGAACATGGGGTTACTACCTCAACACACCTATGCTCTCACCTTACTTGACTTAAGTTTCAAACCCATCTTCTCTTCAAAGACACAAGAACCATATGCAAAAGACTCGGTACTAGTAGACTCTAAGAGATCAATGCCTTGAAGAAACTATTTAAGGTTGAGAGTTGTTTATGGAGATTGCATATTTAATTAAAGATTTGATTGAAGAGATACTTGTAGCAAGGAGCTATAATTTTGGAGTTGGCAATGAGGGTTGATTGAAGACTATATTGGTTGTCTAGGGTGAGTTCTAAATTAAGTTGGAGATTTGAATTCATTAAACATTAAATTTTTCTAATTCAAGTTTTATTGAAGAATAACATATGGATAATTGAAGATTAATTAAAGACTATTCTTGATTAAAGAGAATGTTTAGTTGATTTGTGATTAATTGAAGTCATATTTTGTATGAAATGATTGAAGAACACCAAAATTGGTCATGTGATTGATGACTCAATTTGCGTTTTTGCTAAGTGGGATTGCAAATATAACTGGTTGGTTGTTTAGCCTAGACTAGTAGTTAATTCAGGAATTGGAGTTAACTCGAGGTTAAAGGTGTTGAAAGATCATATTGCAATACGGTATTGTGACTTTGAGAAATTTTAACATGTTTGTTGGGCCATGTCATAATGGTGTATTGCAACATGAATTATGACATAGATTTGTAGCTAATAGAGAATAAAAAAAAAACGAGAAAGCTAGAGAGACAAGTTGTGTTAACGTCTATATGAGTCTCATCTCAAGGATTTGCGATGTCTATCGGTCAATCTTCTGAGAGGAAGTACTTATTTATTAAACCAATCTAACTATGTTTGAGCTCAGAAGAATTACATATTGAGATTGAAATGAACAAAAATATTCAAATGAATATTAATTATTAATATTTAATTAACTACATCCACCGTAAGAAAAAAATGATATTTCATTTCTCTCTTAATTGCAAGGTCAAAAGTTTGAAAACCTCCCAACTTAATAGTTGAGTGTTAGTTGTGTATTTTTATATATATAAACAAAAGTTAAACCCTTGTTTTAAAATAAAAATATTTTTTTTTCTAGCGTTATGTGCTTGTTTGGTAAAACTAATAAAAGATACTTGTCAATAAAAACAATAAAATAGATTTGGATATATATATATAGAGTATATTTTAATTTAATCAATATAAAAAAATTTTGAACTATAAAAATTATAATGGTCCAACCTGCCATGGTCAAAATTACAAGGGTAAAAATTACAATGACAAAAAACTTCAATAGCTAAAACTTCAGTGGTAAAAAATTACAATAGTTAAATCTACAACAGTAAAAAATTATAATTGTCAAATTTGTAATGATCAGAAATTACAATGGTCAAAATTTTAACAATTTTAATTAACAAAAAAAAAACAATGATCATAAATTTTAACGGTTAAAAATTTTATTAGCAAAATTAACATTAGTTAGAAATTATGTGGGTTAAAATTTTAACAACTAAAAATAACAATGGACAAAATTGCAACAATTAAACTTTCAAAAGGTGAAAAAGCCTTGTTATCCAAATGTGAAAAAAAAATCCCTATATAAACATTATCATCCAATTTTAATTCTTACCATATTTACTTTATTTAATTACTATCCCTACTTTCACATTCTTCATCTTCAACAATTATGACAAGATTCGCTATCAGTCATTCAAATTACATGAAGACCGAAATGTTCGGATGATGCTTGAGTCACAAAAAATTTTTACGATATTCAAGTTCTTGAACTGTACATGGAGTTTGATGCTACAACTTCCATTCTTCTAAACTAACAAATCAATAGAATGATAAAATTCAACACACTATTGGATGGGAGAAGACTTCACTCGTATGTCTAGTTAATGAAGATAAAAGGATCTCGACGAAAAAGAGGATACGGGATGATCTACCACATAATGTTGGGTGTGCCAACGTATTGTGGAACTAAAATGCATCCATAGACACAATCAAGTTACAGACATCTTAATGTTAGAATGGCTTCCTTTAATGATATGCATGAAAACAAAGTTAGTGAATATGGGAGCTCAAGTGGGGAATAGCACGATGGCGAAAACTATATAGTGAATAATGAAACAAGCACTGAAGATTGTAATTTAGAAAATGTCCCCAAATAGAGTGTAGAATTCATGATGACATTATTCAAACCTCTAGCACATATGAGGGTAATAGATTTGCAATCAATGTTTGCACTAGAATTACCTAAATACCCTTTCTTATTTGCTAATACATTATGAGGTGTAATGATAGATGGAGAATTGCATGTAAACATGCAATTTCATAAAAAAAAAAAAAAAAGATGCCATAACACCGATTAAGTATTATTTCTTGTAAAAATTGGTGGAATACAATGTAATCAAGTATGATCCTAATTCGGTATTGAGGAGGATGCAAGTCATATGACAATGGATGCAATTGGAGAGTTCACACATCTTATAGCATGAGGAAGGAGATTTGGGAGATTACAAAATACAATAATCCTCATTTATGCACACCAACAATGATCTCCCAAGATTACTCCAAGCTAGCTTCAAACATGATTTGTTGGTATATAGAAGCATTAGTCAAGAGAAGCCGAGAACTAACATATTTTGTTTTGATATTAGAGATCAGGAATTGATATGGGTACACTCTAATATATGGAAATGTATGAATTTCCAAGCAGAAAGCAATTGAAGTTGTAGAGGCAATTGGAAGAAGTAATACAATGAATTACCGAGATGGCTATCAGCATTATACCAGTTGGTTCCTAAGATAATAATTGATCTCAAGAGTCAACTGACATATAACAGAATTTACCTGGTAAATGATACTTGTATCTTCCATAGACTTTTTAGGAGCTTCCTCTCGTGCCTAGAGGCTTTCAAATATTGCAAAATGGTAGTTAGACAAAAAGGCAACGGATATTTGCTAATGCTGGTAAGTTAAAAGTTTACATTTTGATAGTTTTAATCACATATTATTACTATTTGTTGAAGTTGTCTTACTTTTCTTATGGTGATTAATGTAGGCTATTAGAAAATTACTCATGATTTTAATTGCTAGTATGATTTACTATGGAACTATGATACAGATGCAATAAGGTGGTTAGATAATATACAAATTCAGAAGTAGACAAGTCTTCAATAATAAAGGTCGAAGGTATGATTATATGATTACCAACCTTGTCAAAGGTGTTAATTTAGTATTGAAGAGGATAAAGAATCTTCTTATAACAACTTTGGTTAAGTCGACAAACTTCTATTGGTTGGGTTGTTTGTAAGAAAGGTGTAAAGGCATAAACTCATTTTGCATCAAGTCAAATATTCTCTAAAGCACTAATGAAGATAATTTTAACAAAATAAACAAGCAATAGGTAACATTTATGTTCATCAATTTAATCATGAAGAAAATTCTTTAATGTAGACAAATAGCACTATCATAGTATGGTGGTATAGCTTCCAGTTATCACATTGCTCTGAGCTTGTGATGGTGAGATTGTAGTAAGTTTGAAAGGCTTCATTTTCCTTGTCATCATATTCTTATAGCGTGCTCATAAATTCATCTACATTGGTAGAAATATTGGATAATGTCTATAGGCTTGAGACAATTTTTATTGTATATTATCAAGAGTTCTATATCCTAATCTTACAAAGCAAAGACCTTCAAAAGGGTGCCCAAAATCTAGAAGGATTCATAATGAAATGAATTTAAGGGTCGATGGTCAGCCTAAGCATTGTAGTATATGTCGAAACAAAGGTCATAGTCACTGAAGTTATCCTAATGTAGCTGGTTGATAAGTGCTCGTGTTATAGTAATACAAAGTGTTATTGTCTTACATTTAGCATTACTTTTCTCAGATTTTATCATTAATTGGTGTGCATTTGTGTTCTTTTGTGCATTATAGGGTTGTGGAGCCAATTTGGAAAAGAAAGATCAAAGTTAGGCCATGTTCATCGTTGTTGGGGAGTTCTCGGACAAAGCAAGGAACAAAGCACGAGTCTAGACTTATGGGTGTGTGTGCCAATCTCCTTTGGAGGGGCACAAAAGCAGCCATATTCACAAAAGTCTAACCTGTGTAGCATAGGAGAACTTCGCCAATAAGGAGAAAGGAAGCAATCGGCATGATCTACCATTGATTGTCTGCCCAATTCAATGATCTCGATGAAGAACAATGAAATTGAGAACATTTGATGTGCGAGTACTGTAGCAACTACGGTAGTAGTTTACTATTCATTGCGCGCCAGAAAACCGAATCTAGAAAATCCACATGGCCGTGTGGATGCCCGATTTCAGCCGATTTACAACCGACATCAACATCGAAGCCCGTCGGAAGATAGCTATTAGGAAAGCTTTCGTCGGCACCGATCCAGCGAGGTGTGCCCTAGGCTTGACGAGGAGCTTAGTGGAGAGGACGGAGCGACCTCACAAGACCATCGCCACACAATGCAAGGGGGTTTCATCTATCTTTTCAATTTTTGTTTATTCTTATACATTGATAAATTTGTATAGCTTCATGGAGAGCTAAACCCCTTGTGGGTATTCGGACTTGTAAACCTTAGGATGACATTGTTTCTATGACTTTTATTATTCTTTCTTAATTGATGCTTTTAATTGAGTTTCAATCTTGATTGCTTATTGTATTGATTTTCCCTTAGCCATGGCACTATGGTTGAGAATTATTTAAGTTATCCTTTGGAGGTGTAACAACTCCTATAGGGTTAGACTACTCGAGATTGGAGAGGGTCAAGAGGGTGAGTCGTAAGGTAGCAAAACGTCCCCTTTCATCTTTGGTGTGATTTTCCCTACCTCTGTGTTCCAAGAGTTCTTAGCGGTCAAAGTAGAGCGAAGTGCTAGGAGATGAACTCCCCTGGGGCTTAGTTGCACGAGCAATAGAGTGAAGGGTTGTAGTGAATCCTAATGCTGGGGCTTAACTAAGACTAGGGTTCTTTCACCTGGACCAAAGGGTTAGAGTTACACTTAGGAACAGGGTCTATTACTTGGAATCCTTAAAACATAATGCAATTCCACATAGTGTGAGGGTTAGGAAGATGGACTCCCCTAGGACTTAATTGACAGGTCAACAAGAGTTAAGGATCGTAGTGAAACCTAATGCCGGGGCATAATGTTGGGATTAGTCACGGTTGACCTTAGGTTTGGGACCTTGTGCTTTAGGATGTTCACGACTCATTAAACATCAATAGGAGAGCATAATACATTGTCTTGTACTAGAAGCATTAGTCCTAGGGGTAGTTTGTCCGGATACCCTACTTTACACATTGATTTTTCCTCTCTTTTACTCTTTGCTTACACTCTCTTATCTTCCATATTTTCCTTTATTTTCTTACATACACACATTAATCTTGTTCTCACTTTCCGTATTTCACATTAGCTAAATAGCAATCTTTTGTGTCTTAAATCCCTATTCCCTGTGGATTTGACTACCCACTCACTGGGGTACTATTATTACTGCGACAACCTATATACTTTCGGGACCCTGTCATTGGTCCAAGTAGTCTATCCTAATATAACCTAAATATTTTAATTGTTCAAATCCTTTTATAACATATATATGTAATTGCCTTCATCCATTTACAATATGACATGAGTTTGTCTTGATTATTGTTAAACATGGTCATCATAATGAAAATTTAATATTTTCATTAAAGTTGTAAAAGAAAATAAACAAGTAATAGACAGCATAATTATTAATAGCTTAGTTTGAAAGCTAGTTTCATGCCAAAGATTTGTTGACATAGACGTTAATAAAGTGCATAATAGGTTATATCTTAATAAGATGTAGTAAACCAACACATATGCAAAACTAAGTGTTCTTTTAAACAATGTAGTTGTAGTTAATACATAGTTTGATGATTAGTAAGAAAAAAAAACAAGTAATACAATATTCTATCATTGAGCATTCCATGCAAGGTTATGTAAAAGATTTAGTTAGGTGAATATCTGTATTTTGTGGTTTTTGTGATATATGCCTTCTTAGTGGTTTAACAAGTGGATCATTATCTAATGAATCTCTTGACTCTTGTATAGATAAAAGTGGAGTATTTATGTTCCTAGCAAAGTATTCATGTTCATAGAAAAGTATATATGATGGGTTCTCCTCGTCTCATTAGCACATAAGATTGATACTCAAAGAGTTTACACACAAGTCCATCCTTAGATCCACTGAGTATTTGCTGGAACCATGTAAATCAATTTTAAGGTGATAAGATGATTGGCTGATGGCAACATCAATTGATAATGGAATTAGCTGGTATCTTTCATTCTATTGTTGATAAATGCTTGAATACACACATTTTCCATTATAAATCGATGCACATAACTTGTCCTTTTTAGCAAATTTTATAATAATTGGTACTTATTCACATCCTTTGGAGGTGTAGGCTATATATCACAAGCCTGAAGTAAAAAATAGTAAAAAGGAAGCAATTCAATGTAAAAATTGGTCAAGTGATGAGGTTCCAAAGAAGAACACAGGGCTAACATCGCCTAGTGTTGATCAAGTGGTGAAGACCACTGTGTTTCCCCTGGATTTCAGAAAACCTGAGAAGAACACGAGGTCTACATGCCTCATCTTAAGGCCATGTGCTTCTCAAGAAATTTAGAACAATGCTTCAGAACAGTTGACTCGGCCTAGTGTTTGAAAAATAAACTCAAAAGCTTTTCTTGTATTTCTCATTGATAACAGAAGAGGTGCATGCATATTTATACATTGATAACACAAATAGTACCACACTGCATTGAATCATAAACTAATACATCAATTCCATGATTTTAGGCTATCAAGGATTCAATCAACATTCATTAACTATTATGATTTTCAATCAATTGGTTGTCATGATTTTCCTTATTCCATGCCATATTTATTTTCTCGGTAGAGATTGTTTCCTTGTTTGATTTTGATGCCTTATCAGCCTCTCTCAAAATGGAGTTTGAATGTAAAGGAAGACCCATCTTGCTACGAAGAAAGAAAAATGACCCACTCACCAAAGGCTTGGTAATGATATCTCTAATATGATGAGAGGATAACACAAATCGTTTGACCAAGTTACCCATTGCTACCTTTTCAAGAATGAAATGGTATTCTATCTCAATATGCTTTGTCCCTGCATGAAACAAATGATTGACAGACATTTAAAGAGCATTAATATTATTGTAAAATAAATGGGGAGGTTGACATAAGGGAATTCCAATGTCATGCAATAAAAATGTGAGCCATGTTAACTCAGTAATGATGGAGGCCATAGATCAATATTCTGCTTCAGAACTTGATCGAGCAACTGTAGGTTGCTTTTTAGAACACCAAGAGATGTAATTGGCACCTAAGAAAACACAAAAGCTGATTATTCTCCATTGAGTCAAAGGACATCCTACACAATCAACATTTGAAAAATCATATAAAGAGAGCGGATTGCGAGATATAAAACGTAAACCATATTCTTGTGTGCCCTTAAGATAGCGTAGAATTCACTTAATTGCTCAGAGATGTAATTCAGTGGGTTATTGAGAAACTGACAAACTTTATTGATTGCATGCTAAATATATGGTCAACTAAATGTGAGGTATTTAAGAGCACCAACAATACTCCTGTAAGATGTTGCATCAACAAATGTATCATTGGAGTCATGAGGCTTATCCTTGAGAACCGTAGGAGTAGCAGTAGGAGCACAATTAGTCATGCCACTGCGAGTAAGCAGATCTTTAATATACTTGCCTTGTGAAAGAATGACTCCTCCAGTGAAGTGTTTAACTTGAACTCCTAGGAAGAAGTATAGCAGCCTAAGGTCCTTCATGGCAAACTTTGAACCCAATTAAGCAATTAGTTTGGAAATGAATGAGTTACTATTTCCAATTACCAAAATGTCATATACATAAATAAGAAGTAACACTATAATAGAGCTTTGATGATAACAAATAAAGAAGAGTCTGCCTTGCTACAATAGAAACCAATGTGTAGAAAAAGCAAGATAAATGATCAAACCAGGTTCGAGGAGCTTGCTTTAAGCAATGAAGGGACTTATGAAAAAGGCATACATGATCAGGTTTGTGAAAATCTGTAAATCCAAGGGGCTACTCCATGTACACCGTTTCTTTCGAGCTTTCATGCAAAAAGGCATTCTTTACATCAAGTTATTTCATGCACTACTTTAATAAAGAGCATTCTTTTCTTGTTGTTGTTTGAATTCCTTAGCTTCTTCTTTCATGGAGTAGTTTGAACTAAATCCTCTGTTATTGTATCCACTAGCTAGAATGAATCCTCTACCTCTTGGGCTAAAACCACATCTATTTCCTCTATTGCTTCTGCCATGCCCGCATTGGCTAAAGAATGTTTGGTTGTGTTCAATGTAGCCTTTTCTTCTTCCTTTTGAGTGGTAACATTCAGCTTATACCCCTGAAGAGCAGGCACAAATTAGTTTACCCATAATTCCCTTCAATAATTGTGGATCTTTGTAAATGGATTTCTTAATCTCCCAATTAAGGTTACCTTACCTTCATATTTCATTGAGTACTAGTGTAACTATTTAGGGATAGATTAGAGAGACATCTCAATTTAGTTTTATATGGGATTAGTAACTAATCATCTTGAGAAAGAAATTAGCCTAAATTAGGATATCTAGGTTTATTCTTTTTATGGTGTTAATAAAGTATTAATGCAATCATACAGTATCTAGGTTAGAAAGATATTCCAATCTAGCTCTCTATAGAGGATTAGTTGGTTATCATCTTGAGAAAAGGGGATGAGTATATTCTAGGAGGACCATGGTCCAATCGACTCAATTTTAGTCCGATATCCTTATTTGGCACTCTATAGGAAACCTTAGGGGAATTCCATGTCGAGATACCTTCCTTCTAGTCAATTCCCATCATTCTCATATTTTTGATTTATTAGTTCTTTAATTTATCACCTCTGTTTTTAATCGGTTAGATAATTGATGAATAGCTAGTAATTCATATCCTGGAGGGAGCAATAACCTTGTGTATATTGCTATATACATTAGTTGTAGAAAAGACTCTAAGTGGAGTTGAAAGAGCATTCTTTTCATATGGAATTATAATAACTTATGGTGTGTTGACAAAAAGATTATGGTATTAGTGGAATACTGATCATAAAATGGTGCTGACATTGTGTTCCTCTGAGCAAGAACATTAAGGTTAACGCAACATGATACTCTCTATCTCTAGTATCCAATACACCTACTATGAGTTATCTCCCCATTTGTGTCTATTTTAACATGGATCATGAATTGGCATAATAATGACTATAGCATGTGGAATACCTTAGGTGAATCCAAATTGCCTTGTCACTCTATTATTTTAGCATTATTCAACAACTTCAAAACAAATTAATGATGCAAACTTAATCCACAATAGTCTATTTGCATAAATTTCAAGTGATAATTTTGTTATTTTCTCCTCCATATCATACAGCCTCCATATAAACTATTTAATTTTTTTTTTAAAGAAGTTAGTAAATATCATTAATGTATAAATGTATATATATATATGATTATTAGCATCTTTTTTTTTCTACTTGTTGTATTTCCAACAGATTAAGTAGCTATCTGTACACCCTAACATTATGGTTGTTACTACACTTGTCATCATCCACTTAAATGTGGGTCTACCTGATAATAATAATGCATTAGAATTCAATTTATTCTATTTGATTAGAAAATAAATTATCACTAGAAATTTTTCTTACCTACAAGCAAGAAAAAATGACACAATAAATTGAGTTTTTGAAGATATGCTAGAAATCCTTTACGATGCCCACAATTGATGTAATATCATGGATTCACTAACATTCTTCATGCACTTATTGCATAGACAATATAGTGATCTATATAGGGTTGCTAGGCATGCCTGTCCTCAACTATATATTTCAGCTTCTGTGAAGTTCAACAAAAGTAATAATTACTTCAAATAAACACTATTTTATAACATATTTGGCATTAGTATATAACTAATGAGCCTAAGTATATAAGCATGGGTGCAACACTCTATTTTTTATTGGTTTGTATCATATTTCAACACATCAAATGGTTTTTGGAGCATTGTTAGTGTTACTATTTATGTTTGTTTTGCTCAAGTGGTGGAATAACACTGAGTAACTCCACACAAAGGGCAATTCTTATGCCAAATGTTTGCAAGATGGCTTCATTCCTGTTAATGGGTAAGACCAATAACAATGCCACATCCTTGCATGTAATTGTAATTTCATCACAAGTAAAAATAAAATGTGTGCATTTCTAACCACCATTTCTCCAATAATGTGCTAATAAAACTAGAATCATTTCAAAAATAAAGTATGCACCTAAAACTGACCACCATTTTGCATGCTAGAACTGGTTTTCTCTAAAAATGCCCTTGATTTGAGCAAGATATTCAAGAATAGAACATGCATGCACCTTAGAACTTATCATGCTATAAAAAAAATGCAAAGCAATTAATGTGAAAATAAATAAAAAAATAAAAAATAAAAATATGATTCCATGAGATCAACTATTAAATTTAGCATGTTTGAACATCAAAAGATAAAAAGAGATGCATGAAGATACATAATATTTGATGATACTTGTATGTAATGCAATAATTAGCAATGGGAATTACGAGAAAGCATCTAGTAAACACTATGTTGGAATAAAATTGAGCATTAAATTTAGCATGTTTAGACATTGAAAATAAATTAAGAGGAGTGAAGATATGAGGTATGAAACCAAGCAGGGGTGGACCCACTATACAGGCAGCCCGGGCTGAAGCTCGGGTTGGTCTGCCAAAAATCCTTAAAAGATATGAGTCCCGCTGAGTTTAAGCACTTGCTAATAGAGAGGGTAGCCCTGGCTGAATTTTATTTCTGAATGTGATTTAGTTTGGTGACTGAGGTTTTGTTTTAAATTAATAGATGATTAGTAGTGGAACAAGTGGAGGGTCAAGATGAGTTCATATTGTTTTTTTTTGTTTCAAGTTCTAGGCAGTTTTGTGTTTGTTGAGTTGTGACTTAAGTTTTAAATTTATAGATGACTAGTGGGACAAATGGAGGGTCAGGATGAGTTCATCATGTGTTTTGTTTCAAGTTCTAGGCAAGGTGGTGTTGTGTTGTTGAGTTGAGCTGAGTTGTTTGTTAAGTCAAGGGTAGTCTGGTCCTTTACTAGTTTATTAGATTTATGTTTTTGTTTTTTGCTTCAGTTGGTTTTTTCAGCAATGAATATTATCAAGACTGCTTTGCGTAACAAAATGGAGGATTATTTTTTGACTGATAGCTTGGTTTGCTATATTAAAAAAGACATATTTAATGGAAGTGATAATGAAGATATTTTACAGTATTTTCAAAATATGCCAACTCGTAGGATTCAATTGACACCTCTTGATCATAGCAGTACTAAGAGTGGCTTTAGTGTTGGCATGTAGTTGTATTTGTATTTTTCATTGTTATTTCACTTATTATGTATTGTATTTGAACTTTGTTCGTATATTTATTATTGAAATTGAATATCGACTTAGTTTGTATTGCCCTTTAAATTGTCTGTGTCTTTTGTAATTAATATCAAACATTAACTTTTATTTAAGCCAGGGCTGGACCAAATTTCTGGGTTCGCTAGTGAAACTAAACATTCTATTAAACACTTTGTTGGAACCCTTGGTCTACTTTATTATAGTACATCATAATGGAACAACTACTAATTACTTTCTCCCGTCCTAATTACATTCCCTTTCCTATTGTTCCTTTTTATATGTCCATTAAGAAAATATTTGTAGCATTAAATAATCTTTTTCCAAATTTAATTTTTTATCTTGAATGTATTTCTATACTTTCTAATACTTTTTGAAAAATGTAAAGCATCATTTTGAGAGAGTGAATAAAAGGTATAATTAAAATAGAAAGAAATTAATAATAGAATATTGATGGATTGTTAAATAAGGGCAATTTTGAAAAGTTGGTATATATTTTATAAATTTAAGACCATCAACTAGTTTCAACTAACATTTTTAATCTGTGTAAATCGGTTAAAGCGAACATATAAATAAGACAGAAGCGAGTAATAAATTATCAAGCTAATAAAATGACATGTTCACAAACAAGTGCTAGTTATATACAAGATCATCAATCTAACATAATAGCATTATATATAATGAAAATATAACTAAATATAATTTAATATGATTATATAAATCATTTATAAAAAAAAATACTTTCTCCCATAAGATGGAAGATATGTACTCATTTTGATCGAGTAGCAATGCCATTTAGAAAATATATTTATTATTTGGATTATTACGAGTGGGAAAAATCTTATGAAGGTAGAGAAGTAAGGTTGGAAACACGATGAAGGAGTTTTAAATGTAACTAGAAAAAGAGAAAGGTGTGGTTTATTGCGAAAAACAAATAGTATGCTTATTTAAAACAAGAGACTCTAAAAGGAAAATAGGAAAACATTTACTCATAGGGAAAATAGTAAATGCGGCGTTTAGATTATCCCATGAATCTTGATTAGGTATATTACCTTGTTTGATTGCTTAGGATAACAGTATTGCATTCTTGAAATCTAATAACTTGAGTAACATTACCGGTAATGTGATTACCAACTCAATAGGTGGTGATGTAACATTCTGTGTGGAATGTTAAGTTTTTTTTATCATAATTCCAATTTAATCCTATAAAATCATGAAAACATCACTTTTTAAAAATTGAAAATAAAAAAAAATTCATGTTTTTTTTTCGACATATGTCCAGTTTAGGAAAACATATTTATCGAAATATTTGATTGGAGATAAAAGAAAAACATTTAAGACTAAAAATATTTTTTAGGAGAAGAAATTTATAATTATTTAAAATAATAAATTTTGACTTAATTAATATTAATATAAATTAATTATTTTAAAATTAAAGTTTACTTTTTTTAAATACATATTTATTATTAAAAAATTTTGATATTTAAATTAAAATCTTATTAAGTTTTATATATCTGGTACCTATTATGTAAAGTTATTTTAGTAAAGAGACAATTGATTAATAATTAAGAATCTAAGATGATATATAATGTTATATTCTAACTTTTGCCCTGAATCATATATCTAATAATCCTATTCATCGATAATATAAGATTACGTGAACCGATCTTGCGCAGGTAAATATTACGCAGATATTTTTATACTTTTAAACATGCTAAGCCTTTTGCAGTTTTGAGGCCCTGTACATTAAATATTTCACAGGTGCGTATAATTGTAAATAAAGATTTTAATTATAATGTTTAAAAAACACTTTTATATATTTCTATTTAGAGAAATTGTTCATATCAACCTTCCAATTTTGTCACTTAATAAAAAAAAACCCTTTGACTATTTCATATCCCTAAAAGTCCTACCTTTCTCTAACACCATCTAATGGCTTATTTTTCAGTACTTTTATCAGAAATGCCCCTCAACAATTTTTAACCAAAATGCAAAATAATAAAAAACAAACTAAGATATTAAACATCAACAACAAATATTAAACAAAAATGTTACATTTTAAATGAAATTTTATGTAGTTACATGTAAACATACAATGCTAAATATAAAATATAATTAAAAATGGGAAGTACATTTCGTAAGCGGGGAAAAATTGGATTTTTAAATAAAATAAAATGATGCAGGAACTAAAAAGAAGTAAACTGAAAAAAGAGGGACTGTAGAGGAAAATGAAATGTCAGAGGGACTGCAGAGGGTATTTTAGAAGTTGCAAAGACTAATAAATAATTTTCCCTTTAATTTATTTAGATACTCATTTTCTAAAAGATAATATCATATATATATTATACTTATTATGCCCATTCAAATTAGTATATAATTACATATTAAATCTCAGCCATAATAATAATAATAATAATAATTATTATTATTATTATTATTACTGGAAATTAACAAAACCATAAGTTTGCAATATGCAAAAAAAAAACCCTATAAATTTGAATATCCCTAAAAACCTCCTCCTTTTGAATTGAAGGAATTTTAAACCCCTCAGAGCTGTAACGGTGATTGACGGATTTAAATTTGAATTTATTGGATGAAATTGCCCTTACGCGGGGAGGTGTGGCATTTGCAACTTGGTTTGACGATAATGCCCTTATGTGCAATAATTTTTTCGTTTTTAGAGGAAGCGGGTTATTTTCTTTGTTTAATCCCGAGAGAACACCATTACTGGCGTCGATTATTTCCTATCATCGCCTCTTCAGCTTTTCCCTTTCCGAAGTTGTTATTGCCCGGACATCTTGTGAAAGATTGTTGTTTCGTTCCACCATTGCCTGAATATCTTCAGCTTTTCCCTCTTCGACAGTTCATCAATTTGCGCTCGAAGGTATTGAGGCGAGGTGGACGCCATTGAATAAGTTGTGTTGTTTCGTTTTGTTTTACATTATGTGTGTTGTTTTTGCGCATTTGGTTTATATAGTATTCCGTTAGGAAAAGAGATTTTTCGGTTTCTGTTTAACAAATGAGGTTTCTCTTTAATAATTGAGGAATCTGTTTAATAATTTCAGTTTCCTTTAAGAAATGAGGTTTCTGTTTAATAATTGAGGCTTCTCTTTAAAAAATGAAGTTAACATTTAATAAATTAAGTTTCCGTTTAAAAGTAGCTTTTTGTTTAAGAGTCGTGAATACTGCTTGATATGTTGTTCTTCTCGTAGGTTTACGCTTATGGCGGTTAACCTAGTCAATGGTCGATGCTACTTGACACCGGTGGTCAAAACTTTGGCTGAGTTGAAAGTTCACATTAGTGGACGACACTGGGAGATCATCCAAAGGACACCGTTTGCAGCATTTACTTAAATTGAAGCTGTATTTCAAGAGAGGGACCTCCTTGATTCTCTGCTACAGAGGTATGATGACCGCAACAATAAATTCAAGATCGAGACAAGCCTACTGACTTTTATGCCTCAAGATGTGGCTCTCATCCTTGGGCTAGGGTGTGATGGAGAGGCAGCCGTCTTTCAGAAGAAGAAAGCATACTCAGCTTTTGAAATTAAGTACTTATCGAAGACCTACGAAAGACACAGAGACTCCATCAAGAGAAAACTTGGCCAAATAGTTTGGCAGAAGGGAGAAGAGGAGAATTTTGTAAAGCTCCTTATGTTCTACCTCATGGGCACTATCCTCTTCCCGAACACGTCCTGCTCGGTTCCGAATTGGATCGTTGACTATATCGATGACCTACCCAGAATGGGATGATATGCATGGGCGTAAGTGACGCACAAGTGGCTCATGGAGGACGTTCCACAAGTGACCGCTTGAGTGCAAGAGAGATGCTTTGGGAAGAAGACGAACACAGATGAAGAAGTCTATGCTCGGGCCACTCGCCGTGGAGATACCACCATCGTTGGAGGTGACATTGCTCCCGCTCCACTGCCCGTTCGACGCCGATCCCCTTCTTTGAGCCCACCACGTGCACGCACTTCTCGGGGTCACTGCATGTCTATTGCACGCCCGCCAACCCCCCGAGGGCAACAACCGACGATGTCACTACACGTCTATTGCAGGCATGTGAGATAGTGACAAAAGAGTTCCCCCGTCTTGTTGCTCGCGTGGAGGCGTTGTAGTCACATGCACAGTTAAACACGACGTCTCCCCCTCCACCGGCCAAGATTAATATAAATTCAAATAGCACAGATGCTACCGACACCGCCCCGGCGTTTGCCAACGCACAAGTAATTATTTTACGTCTTTGAGCACGCATGGATCCTTTGGTAATTGGGCCAAAGAAAGAATTTGAATTTAGTGAATTTATTTGTATCTGTAGTGAATTTATTCCGGCATTATTAGAATGGCCATCCAAAAAGGCCCGCGTTGGAAGAGGCTTGCTCCTCGAAGGAAATCAACAATGTCTCTCCCTTTGCCGGCTGACGTGGAGCCAACGGTAGCACCATCCACGGTTGAACAAACAATGCAAAAGGCCACGTCTGAGGAATTAGGCCCTGCAATCGCTCCGCCTGTTGTTGATAAATCTGTATCTTGATCTTGGGTTGATAATGCCGGCCTTTGTCTTGGCGGAATCGGCAGACGACAGGACCGCATCGAGAACACATTAAAATTCACAGCAACTACCGCCGACGAGCTATCGTTGGTAAATCTGGGCAAGAGATGATAAGGAGAGCACATTCAAATTCACAGCAATTACATATCAAAGTCTCTGTTTAAATAACAAAGTTTTTGTTTAAAGATTCATTATTTCTGAGAAAAAATTGAGTTTCTGTTTAACTTTTATTGTTTCTATTTACATATCAAAGTCTCTGTTTAAATAACAAAATTTCTGTTTAAATATTCTTAATTGACGTGTAAATTAGTCTTTTCTTTTTCTAATTTTTGTTTACTTACAATACATGCGACGGTTTACAATGAATATCAATGAGCCTTAATTATAAATGTTACTATTTAACTATCAATGTTACTTTTAACTATAAATGTTTTGGTTTATCTCCATGTTTCTGTTTAACCCGCCATGTTTATGTTTAACTCTCCATGTTTCTTTTTAACTTTCATTGTTTTCGTTTAAATATCAATGTCTCTGTTTAAAGAACAAACTCTCTGTTTACAAATTTGTGTTTATTTACAACACATGCGACAGTTTGTAATAACTGTTCATTGCAAGTTCTATGCTTGAGACTGCAACGTAACTCACAAGCCTCCAACGACAACTGTTCGGATTAATCTAACGAGGACGAGAGGCCTGCCACACCATCAGTTTCGGCATGAGGTGAAACCGGTGCAGAATACCTACCAACATGCACTTCAGTTTAAGCGGAAATAAAAAAGGTATGGGACAGGAAAAACTGGTATGGGACAGGGAAAACAAAGTAAAACTTATGGTTTTCCTTTGCTTTAAACAGAAAACTTATTTTTAAAGCGGAAAACAGAGTAAGCGAAAACTACAATAATTAAGCGGAAACATATAATTTTAAGAGAAAAAATAAAGGAGTATAAGTTAAAGTTATACACCTTTATTTTAGTCTTTTTCTCTCTTTGTTATTTTTTAAGAATAAATATTTCCATTTAACTTTAACTGTATCCATTTAAATATAATAGTTTCAAGGCAACGAACAATTTTAGTCTTTAAATTAATATGTTTCTGCTTAATTATGACATTTTATGTTTAAAAATTGAACATGGACACGGAAATAAGTTTGATTTTGTTTCATTACAAGATCATCGATTACGACTGAACGTGTGCCAGTGACTGCACCGTAACTCACGAACATCAGACGCTCGATTTCTGCAATGCCTTTGCAGCCTGGTACTCCACCTTGTAGAGGGTCATAGTATTTCGCAGCTTCATCTTTGTTACCAAAACAATTGATGGGACATCCGCATGACCCGTGGACGCGTGGGAGACATCCACCCTAATATAATTGTTCGAGTCTTGGAAATCAGAGGTATCGCAGGTCGTTATTCAACTTGTAAACCAAATTCATTTTTCCAAGTTGAACAGCCACCTTCGATGCCTCTGGTTTCCAAGATTCCAACGATTATACTGGGGATGGATGTGTCCCACGGGTCCCCTGGTCATTCAGATGGCCCATCATTTGTTTTGGTAACTTTATAATCTAATCACTTTGCAAATACTCCGGCAAAACCCCTACAAACATGGTCACCTTCCTTTTAAGTAGAATCCACCACGTGGGTTTAACCTTAAGCAACCCCTCCCAAACTCTATATATACACCCCCTCACTACACGGCTTTCAATATATATTAATTGAATGTGGACGAGAATTTGAAGGGCCGATTTAAAGGGTCGATCAACTTGCCTTGGTTTCTTGAATTCTGGAGATATTGACTTTAAATGAGAATTTGAATGGTCGATTTAAAGGGTCGATCAACTTGCCTTGCCTTTTTGAATTCTGGAGATACATTAATTGACTTTGAATTGAGTTTTTTTTATGTAATAAATGTGTTTTTCTGTGTAAGAAATTGAGTTTCCGTTCAACAATTTATTTTCCTGGTTAACTATTAAGGTTACCGATTAATAAATAGAGTTTCTATTTAACTCTTTTAGTATCTCCGTGTAAATATCATAGTTTCCATTTAACAAACAATTGTACTCTTTAAATTAAGATGTTTATATTTAAATATGGCAGTTTAAGTGTAAATATCAAACTTGGACACGTAAATAAGTTTGTTTTGTTAAAATAGGTGTCTATTTACAATGCCTAGTCGGCGACAGTTTCATTACAAGATCTACGATTATGACCGGACGCGTGGCAGCAGCTGCAACGTAACTCGCGAACCTCGGACGCTTGCGACTCAATCCTCTTCCGTCTCGAACGCTCAGGTTGCCTTTTCGTAACAGGCAGACGCAAATGGAGTTCTTGATTGTCGTCTGTAGGCTTGTCATCGTCTTCTCAAAGTGAGGGAACCGGCAGAGTTCAAAAGAATGCAAACCAAAGATTATTACTCTATCGCAAGATGGGTCTTCCAAACTTTGTTTGAGAATAAGCAAAGCAAGAATGAATGAAAAAATATTGCCAAAAGCCAAACCTATGATGTGACTAGGTGGTTTTTTTCCACCATTTACAAGGGTAAACAAGAAAATTCACAATATAGATCCTGTCCAAGTGATATACAGGCGGTAAAAAAGAAGTTAAACAATAATGAAAAGGCTGTCTGGGGTATTACAAACTTGCAGGGGCTGATTGGAAAGTTTTGAAATTCCCGAGGAGTAAAACAGTAATTTCCTTTATTATTATTATACACCCATCAAAGTGGATAATTGCTATCTTACAGGGAATACCCTTATAAAAATCATTTTTATTTATACATGCTCACTTTTATTTACTCATATATTTTCATTTTTTTTTAAAATAAGTTTACAAATTTGATCAAGATATGTATTAATTTTTGTTTATTTATTTATTTATAAAATTGAATTCAGAGAAATAAGCCTTTTAATAAAAATTTTTAATTGCTTTTATTAAAAAGATATACAAGTAATAAATATTATTTTTATTGGCGCACAGAAGTAATCTCCTATTTTTTACTTTGGCATACAAAGTAAAAGAAAAAAAAATCTCTTTTTATTTATTTATTTATTTATTTATAACCACTTTTGTTAATAAATTGGTGATGATCACCAACCCATGCTTACACAATACAACCAATCCCACCCAAAAAATGGCCGGAAATTCCACCAAGAACGAGATCATCGACGAGGTTTCCGACTGCCTACTGCTCTACTCCGACGGCACCGTCGACCGTTCCTTCTCTGGCCCTCAAGAAGCCCTCTTCCTCACTACCCCGGTCCCTCCAACGACCACCAACTCCTCCGTCTCTACCTCCCCTCCGGCGACCCCCCACAACCCCTCTCCCCATCCTTCTCCACTTCCACGACGGCGGCTTCGCCCTTTCCCACTACACCTGGTTTTTCAACCTTGAAATTCTTGACAAGTTCTTGGCTTTTGGATTACTGGAAGGGGCGACGAAGGACCACCCTTACACATGTCCGATGGGGACGGCGGCGCCGGTGATGGAGGAGCTGAGGTTGCCGTCGTTCATGGTGGCGGTTGCGGATGGAGACTTGTTACGTGATAGGAAACTTGAGTACTATGAAGCCATTAAGAAGGCTGGAAAGAACGTGGAGATGGTTATCAGTAAGGGTGTTGGGCATTCCTTCTATCTTAATAAAATCACCGTGGATTCTGATCCAGTGACTGCTTGGCGCTCTGACGAGCTCATTGATGCTATTAAGGATTTTGTTGCACGCCATTAATGGTGATGGACCTGATGGCTGATGTTGTATACTTGTATGTTGGTTGATGTGCTTTTGCAGGTCCTAAATCTTGAATAAAAGAATGAGTTTATTTTGAGGACAGTACTAATTCAATGGTTGAAGTTGAAGAAGCCATATGGGTAATATTTAAGTATATATTAAAGTTGTTCTCCACTAATACCAGTGCTTTGAAATGGTTTTTGGGTTTACTTGTGTTAAATTTTAATTGGTTGTTACTTTAATTTTTTTTATTTGTTTTTTTCCCTTGAGTTACACTTGATACATGTATTCATATATACATTAACACCCATGTAGGGACGCCCCTAAATTTGAAATTTAAAAACTTCCGGCTACAATCAATTTATAAACAATGTCAAACATTGTTATATAGTGTTACACAGTAATCATCCACAGTAAATATGTATAGTATCTTTATGAACAATAGTTATTGGATCATCATCCAATGGATGTAAATAAACATCCCTAGTGAGCAGGCATCTATGTAAGTACATTTTGCGTAGATGACTTAAGTATATGTCAGCAGATAATAAAAAGTAAGAGATAGAAAGAGACGAAGATAAATGGGTTTGAGAACAGTACTATGAAAAGGGGGATGTTCATTGCCAATCTAAATGGACAAAATTAGAAAATTGGGCTTTATGCTTTCAATCATATCCATTGTCTCTTGTCAATTGCTTAATTGTTCTCCTTTGATGAATAACTAATTTGTAGGTGTTTGGGCATAGATGAACCTAAAGTTTTATGATTTGATTGATTTTAGTTGTGTATCTTTCATGCTTTTACATTGATTATTAATTGCAATCATTTATTATTGAATTTAATTGCGCGTATTTATTGTCTTGAATATTATTGAGGAAAAAGCCCTAGATTCATGTTGGATGTGCTTATATGACGAGTAGAGAGACTTAGCATAGGCAAGATATGCTTAATAGGGATTGTGAGTACGCCTAAATATAAGGTACTTTGGAGTTGAGAGTTCTCCTCCTATAATTCTTCTGACTAAATTGATAAGTAATTCCATTTGTATTGCAATCGTTGGGAGTAGTTTCAGAGAGAGATCTCGATCCTACTATGTATGGGATTAGGAGCAATTACTTCAAGAGAAGAATTGTTAATATTTTGAATGCTTGTTTATTCTTGTTAAGAGATCATAGAGTGCAATACACTCATAAAGTTATCTATATCAGCACCGTATGGGGTCAGTTACTACTCACTTTAAGAAAGGGGAGTATAGTATAATTAATTTAGGAACTCTCTCAGTTCAATTTGGATTGCTTGACTTATACAACCATTGTCCTGGATCTAACAAACCCTATAAGCAATCTATGCCTAAACATCCCTTTTCTTGCTTGTTTAGCCTTATTTTCTTTAGTGCTTTTGATTCTTGTTTCTTTTTAGTTTGTTCTCATATCACACTCTTTGGATTAGGCTAAATCTCATATTAGAATCAGTACTAGTAGTCTCTATTTTCCCTGTGGACCGATGCACTGATTCTTAGCACACTTTATTACTTGATTGACACATATACTTATGTCCTATAGGTGACTCACAATTCATCTCTATCATACTTTAATCACAAAAAAAAAATTAAAATTAAAATTAAAAATAAAGTTGCAAAAGTGAATTCTAAGAATATTTAAGAAACTTAGGAAGTTTCTAGCACTACGAAATTCATTACTCTACTTAGAATAAGGAATAAGAACAAATAAAAAGATTCCAAAGACAACAAGCACTTCATAATTTCTATTACTAATGAATACAATGCACTTGACAGGCATAAAAAAAAAAATCCTAATACAAACAAAAGGCTTGAATTCATAGAGGATCTTACCTTTGGTTGACATGGAAGACACTATGGTAAATCCTACATAGAATCAACCCAGTTACGAACATTGACCACGAGCAGGGACGGAACCAGGACTCGATGGAAGGGGGGCTGAAGCCTAAAGGAAATATATATATATATATATATATATATATATATATATATATATATATATAATCCAACAAAACAATTATTTTAAATGGAGAATAATGTGCTAATATAACAAAAATTTGAACATATATAAAAATATATAGAGTATAATTTAAATTTTTGTTATTACCGATGGCAAATATATGAGATTTTCAATAATTCAACTAATAAGAATATATCTCAAGTTTGTATGTTTTTTAAAATATGGTAAAATTGATCCCTCTCACTACAAATAATCAAACTATTGTTTATAAAAAATTTTTGCTCTTTCATTCTAGCATATATGGTACATTATAACATATATGTATATATGTTATAATATATTTGTTGTGCCTCATCATCTATTTAAACTTTTTTAAAATTACTAAAATTTTTATATAATTTTTTTTTATTAAAATTTTGAAATCCTAGTAATTTTTAAATTAAAAAATAAAATGTGGAAGAAAAATGCACCCAAAGGGATTTGAACTTGGGTGGATCACACAAAAAAGCAAATGCTTTATGGGTAATCCCACAAACCACTTAAGCACACACAATTTCATACCATCATGTGTTAAAATATTGTATTTTACATTAATTTAAGTATAGAAAAATCGAAAACCATCAAATTTTATATTACTTAAAAAATATTATTTCCGACGCCGAGGGGGGGCTTCAGCCCCTACTAGCCCCCCCTTGGTTCCGCCCCTGACCACGAGAAGCATAAATGACATTTCAAGAAGACATAATCATGCAAGGACTAGAGATGATAATGTTCTCTCCTTTAAACGCATAATAGACTACATAATGAAAGGTATGTTTTAATTTTATATGATTCTTTGTTGTAGAGTACTTTATTTCAACTTGGATATGACCTTAACAAGGTTATTTGCTTGTATGACACAGTGGATCAAATAAATGAAAATTCTTGAGATTATTGTCAAGCAATGAATGAGTTCAGTCTATTGTATTTAGCTTGATTTAAATTTCAAAATTTTTGATGAAATGCTTATAATTTCTCTTATGGATATGATAAATTGTGAACATGTAAAATTTGTTAATTAGCTCAATATTAGAATTTTTTATGAAAGTTAATCCTTAACAGATGATAATGACAAAGCATGTCTTATAAAAGGTACATAATTTAATACCTTTTAATAAAGTTTGTATCACTTTTGATATTCATTCTCATAAGTTAAACTTGTTGTCATATAACATTGTTAAGCATTGAACAAGTAATATCATGAATTTCTATTATCCAATAGTAATGTGATGTGATTAAAACAAAACAAATTACTATTTTTCTATAATTAATCACTGGATTAAGTCATTTTTGGTTTCTATACTTTCGTAATATTCATTTATGTTACCATAATTTGTATTTTTGCTCATTTTCATCTTTATGCTAATATGGCCTTAATCCATAATAATTATTGTTAGGGTTGGAAGCCTAAGTTGGCATTATATGACAAGCAAGGAGATGACGTGGAATAAGCAATGGTAGCATGGCAAATGAAGTTACTTGGCAAACAAGGTGATGACATGGAAAAGAATCTAATGATGTGGCGAAAGAAGACATGAAGGCTGGAAACTCAATATAGGAGCTTATATTTGGAGGATCCCTCTCAATAAACCAAGTGGAGAAAATCTATTGAAGCTATCTTTGGTAAGAGCATCATTCTTGAAAGATCACTCTTCAGGAGCAAGCAAAAGGCATGTGGAGAATATCTACACAACTATATTTGGAAAGGAGATCTATTTGAAGACACAATGATATCTATGGTCACAATTAATTGATGAGATCAAAGCTTTATTTAGAGAAGCAAGTGGGTTGCAACTTCAAGAGCAATCAAGCAAATGATGTGGCAAACAATGGTAACAAGGATGATGATGTGGCTAACGCATGGTGGCACGGCAAATGATTAGGCATGTGATGATTATGGTAGGAGAATATGATTGGAGTATTTCTCTCAAAAGAATTATATGAAAAAGGTCTATCTTTGGCAAGGAGCATCAAGATGAAAAGATTTTTTGTCAAGAGCAAGTTTATTTTAGGTATGATTTTATTTATCTTCGATAAGATCCAAGATGATGAAATCTATTTTTGGTAAACTCTTTTCATGAGAGGTATTTTTCTAAAGAGAGAAAAAATCTTTTGATTAGCAATGATTATCATAATGATTGTATGGAGCATAATTTGGTATGAAAGCTAATTATGAGCGGAGCTATTCAAGGATACAAGGCATATATGGTGAGATTTGATTAAAGATTGAAGACCCAAGCTTGGATGATTGAAGATCATACTTGGAAGATATTGAAAGCTAAACTTGGATAAGAGAAGATCAAGTTTAGTAACAATATATTATAGACCCAATCTTAGATGAATGAAGATCGAGTTTGAGGATTGTGTGAAGACCAAATTTGTACCAAGTTTGGAAGAAGATTAGGAGATCTTTTGAGGCCATCTTTGGTGAGATGGATTCGCACCTTGGTGGGTGCGATCCTCAAGAAAAGGACTTGCTGAAATGACGTGAGGAAGGAAGTAGTTGCAGGCAGGAGGAGCTCGGGATGAGTCAACTACTACGAATCGAACTAAAGGAACTGGGAGGGTTGAAGATGTCGCAAGTTCGGTTGCAAATTGGCTAAAACTCAATCAGGTTCAGCAAGGTAGCCCGTGTTACAAGTTCGATTGCAATCGGTGTTGTAACATCTAACTTTGGAAAGTGTCCAAATTAGGAGGCCGTGGAGAAATCTAAAAGAGGAAAGTTTGATGGGATGTAGGGACATCCATATAAGATACCCTGTTTGAAGATTTAGGATGAGTCACGAGGGAGAGACTTTTGTGTGTGGGTTGAATAAAGTGGGCATCGGGTAATCTAGAGAGGGTTTTTTTTTTTGTCATTGTGTGAGTGAGAGAGTGTGTTGTGCTCTTTATTCTTTTCCTCTTTTAGTAAATTGTTTTCTCTAGACTCGGCCCCCAAACATAGGCAATGTTATCCCAAACTGGGTAATCAATTTGTGCGTCTCTTTTCTCTTGCATGATTGATTGGTTGTGATTTCATTTCTTATGAGTTTGAGTGAATATTATCACATACCTACCCCTCCGGAATTAACAATTATTTTGCACAAATGTGAACCTCTTAAAAGTTTAAAATTAACAACTACATTATACACTTTTGTATGATTTCCACCTTTATTGATTCATGCATGCATTAATAGTGTTAACTAGGTGTTTAACAAAAGAGTATACAAATGAAGCTCCTAGAATGGCTTAATTAGAAAGACGAATTATTGCATTAATTTTCAAACTATGGTGTCAAAATATTGAATAATAATTAACTGTTAGTTTTGTCTTATTAAAACATAAACTAATAGTGATAGAACAGATCATATCAGACATACCAGAGCTGATGTCATTATCCGCTGAATGGAAAAACCACATGGCTTTTTAGCATGTATGCATTGATAAACATATATTCTGTGTTTGATTTGAGCCCAAATTTCAATTACAATTTGATACCATATGTAAAAGAATTAATAGCCCAATAGCATTAATTGTAGTGGCAGAAAATTCATTAAGTAGGGTCAACATATAAATATAGTATTATTACCTATAATATAAAAAAAAATCATATATACATACACAATTATAGTTAAAAAAAATATAAAATTATTAATAACAAAAAAATAGAAGAAATTTCATTAAAAATTTATATATAAAAAATTATCTCAAAAAATTAAAAATTGAAACTGATCCTTAGAGCTTAATCAGATCATGTAATATGCTTGTACATTAATATTCTTTAATATAGCTTGAACGGTGAAGAGAAGAAAAAAAAATTGCCTTCTTAAGAGTTTAAATTTTAATTAAAAAAAAAACTAAAATTCTAATGACATCTTTGTTTGATTGGACAGAATATTACAAAATAGCTAAAAGAATATAAAAAATGAAAAGGATAAAAGGTGGTTTTAGTTTAATTTTTTAAAAGTTATTATAAAAAACACAAAGCCAAAAATATAGGTCTTAAAATACAATTGCTTTCAAATTTGTAATATTTATATAATACATTACATGTTTTTTTAGACCGCCAATTGTTTAATTTAATGGGGGTCAAATTAACATTTTTTTCAAAATATATATATATATATATATATATATATATATATATATATATATATATATATATATATATATAATAAACATTTTTAAAATTTTTAAAATTTTTGTGGGTCATTTGACCCCACAATTATATATATATATATATATATATATATATATATATATATATATATATATAGCTTTATCCCTAATTAATTGGGCCAACCTCAAAAAAGATTAGTGTGGGCATTTAAAATTCTCAAGTTTAAGTCCCATTGGATGTAGTGGTAGTAATAGACCTCAGTTGTGGGTGCAAATTTGTAATCCAAACTCCGTGTCACCTTGTGAAGGCACACAAATTGGAAGATCAATTCCAAACCTATGGGCACACCCTGACTAAATTGCACTTGCTGCATTTTTAAAAAAAAATTTGATACAATATAAATTTCATGAATTGCATTTTGTGATCACTAGCCCAAGTTTTTTCCTTGAATAAAATAAAATAGTTGACAAAATTTTATTTTATTATCCATGAGCAAATTTATGAAGACAATAAGATTTAAAGAAATCAAATCATAATATATCTGACGAAAATTTTATAATGTAGCTACCAACGGCTCGCACTAATTGGACACAAATTGATTCTTTAAACGAGGACAAAAGAAGACCACACATTGTCTTGATACGTGTAATGAAAATAGCTGCAACGAAAATCTTATAATAATGCCAACACAATGTGTTACAGATGTTCGGTGGTGGACATCAAAGTTATAATGTCACGGCTAATTTTGTTTGAGATGGAGCTTTCGATTGCAAACAAGCTTTAGTGCAATTTGCATTATAGTCCAAAAATATCTTAGTCTGAAAACATCAACCACTAATTAATTCGCAAACAATCTTTATATAAATAGCAAGCTAGCAATTGAACATATTAAATCTCAAGTGAAGCCATACATTCTAGTTCCACTTAAAGCTTGACAAACAATGTTTGAAGAGAAGGTTAGAGTTTGTAGAACGGACATGCCAAAGAACATCCAAATCCATGCAACAGAATTAGCTCAAAAGGCTCTTGATTTGCATAAACACTCTGATTGCTATTCCATAGCTCGCCACATTAAAAAGGTGAAGTTCATCATGTGCTATATATATATATATATATATATATATATATATATTGGAAATACGAAATATTTTCTTTGCTTTTCTTTTGTTTTATAACATAGATAGGCCTTTTTTAACTTTTTTTTGGGGTGACAGGAATTGGATGAAGCACATGGGGAAGCATGGATCTGTGTTGCAGGCGGTGACTTTGGATCATGCGTCACATGTTTGAGTGGAAGTTTTATCTTTTTTCAAGCGGGGGGGTTGGAATTTCTTATTTTTAAAGATGGCAAGGACGGACATGAGAGTAAAGAAGAGGCTGTTGGAGTCAAGGCTTAAACAGGACATATAGAGATTTTAACACATATTTGCCTTGAACCATAATCATTAATGGAGATATAAGGGTGCAGAATGGGATGCAAAGAAGAATTGAGATATGAGAGAGAGCACTTTAAATTGTTTGTACATTTTAAGTATTTATAATTAATGAGAAAATATGACCTATTAATAGACCTTTGTTTCATACTAATTTTTTTTTTTTTTTTTAACTTTATTTTCTGATATCCGTCAAATATGATTGTATCATCAACAAACTCTAGGGGCCTCATCCACTTTTCAATTATTAGAACTACACAAGGTGCCCCATCCAAAAACTCATTCAATCCAAACGAGCCCATTCCAATGTTTGAATAATATTTTAAAGAAGCAATCATTACTCTGACCCCACAAGGAATGAAGGAGGATGGAGGGGTAATGGGTGTAAATTATCTATTTTACCCATGTATTAATATTAAAATAATTAATATTTAATTATAATAATCATATAATAATTATATTAAATAAATATTTATTTTAAATATAAGCCATAAAATAATTAGTAAATAATTTAAATAATTAATTATAATAATTAAAATTTATTTAAAATATTTTATAAACAACAAAATTCATTTGTTTTATTTTAATAACATAAAGGTAATTTTATATCATATTTTTTTATTACATTTCCAATTCTCAATATATTACTTTTCTCATTTTCCCAATCCCAATCAATTATCTCTCCAACCAAACACCTTTTGTATTACCGTCACCTAGGGGTGTAAATGATACACTACTATTCGCAAGCTGCTCGAGTTCGATTTGAGGAAAGCTCGAACTCAACTCGCTTAGGGTCGAATCGAGCTCGATTAACTCGAGTAGTCGAGCGAGCCGAGTTCGAACATTTTAATACTTGACTCGAGTGCTCGCGAGCTTAATCGAGTAGTTGTATTTATGTATATATATATATTATATGTTAGTTTGTTTTATATATATAATTGAGTTTGAGCTCGAGCTCGAGCTCGAATTCGAGTTCGAGTATAAAATTATCTATGATCAAATCAAGTTTATTAGCTTTTATCTAGCTTAATCAAGCTTAATCGAGCGAGCTCGAGTAGCTCGAATTATGTATCGAGTCGAGCTCGATCTACATAAATAAAACTCGATCGAGTTCGAGCCGAGTATCGAGCACCGAGTTTTCAACCGAACTCGAGCTCAAGTAGCTTGCTGCTCGGCTCGAACTCGATTGATTACACCCCTACCATCACCTGCCCATTTCTTTCCCCCATCTTTATTACCTCATTCCCCCTCATTCCATTATGGTAATCCAAACACACACTTAATACTTTGGTGAGCATATCCAAGGGCATAATAAAGTGAAAATGTGGTAAAAACGATTTGTTATAACGCCTTATAATCATCACCTTCATATTAGAAAGATGGTGACATTTTTTTATCAAAATAAAATTTGAGGGTTTAACTCACTCTCACACCATTGATTCTATTAAATCATGCTTGTTGGCATTCATGATTATGAGCATCTGTACTTTATATCTCTTAGTGTTGTTTGATTTGTCTAGGAATGATCAGTTGAACATCACTTTGCCTCACTGGTTATTCGATCTCTGTAATGTTGTTCATCTTAATTTATCTCATACCCACCACCAGCATTCTCGTGCCATATATATATATATATATATATTGTGCGTAAGGAACCTATTATCACTATATTGTAACTTGAAAATTTTAAACTCAAAACAATGAAAGTTGTTTACCATTGCTAGTGGTCATGCTGCTAAACTATAAACTTGTTGGCGATATATTTTGGTTTGATTTAGTACATATTATTTGATATTTATAAAAAATGATATAATTTCTTTTATTTTTTAGCCATGGTTTTTTTGTGCATATACCTTTTTAACATTATTTTTTTAAAATTTATTTCATAAATTATTTTAACATATCTAGGGATGTAAATGAGTCAAGCTACTCGTGAGCTACTCGATATTGGCTAGGTCAGTGTTCAAATTCGATTCGACTTTTGACAAGTCAAGCCGAGCTTGAGCTGCTCGTTTACTTTGACAAGCCAAGCTCTAGCGCAAAAATACTCAACTCGTGAGGCTTGCGAGCCTAAACAAGCTTTTATATATAAAATATTAAAATTTTTATATATAAATTACAAAAATACATAAGTATATAAACAATATATTAAATTATTCGTTGCAAGGTATGGAGTAGGAATCATTACTTAGTGATTCCAATACCTTGTTTGGATGGCCATGTATGGGAGTGAAAAAGGAATTGGTGAGTAATGAGTGAGGAGTGAAAGATGAATGGCAATCCTCCCAACTCTCAAACTCCTTGGGGTGAAATGTCACATTTGCCCATCTTATTTAATAATTAAAATAATAACTGAATTTAATAATAATTAAATATATAATTATAATAATAAATAATGATTTTAGTGAAATAATAATAACTGATAAATAAAATAATAATTAATGTGAAATATTAGTAACTACTAATTTAATATAATAATCTAGTTCAAATAATAATTAATCAATAATTTTAACAATAAATAATAATTAATGACAAAAAATAATAACTAATAATTAAAAATAATCATCTTGTTCAAATAATTATTAAATAGATAATTTTAATAATAAATAGCAATTAAAGTGAAATATTTAGTTAAATGAAAATAAAGTGGTCCTCTCAAATGGTGGCGGCGTGTGACGGCCGAATTCTGTTAGCAGGTCTCGACTGCCTCCAGAAGTGTGCTGTTGGCGCTGGTTGCGCATCATTAGCATCATTTCTCTCATGATGCCTGTCAACATAGTAGGGTCGGGTTGTTCTTCCTGTTGTCCTTCATTATTCGACTAGTTAAAAGCCTCCTGCCCCCAATCCATGGGGTCCAGGGCTAGGCTTGTAGGCCCTCTGCGAGATCGCACTCTACCCCTTGGCATGATTCTGCAGATTACAAGACAGATAGAACTTTAGAACGAGTTACACTACCCAAACCCACTCTCAGAAAGAACTTTTGAAGATTGACAGAATTTAAAACAATAGGGTGACATCTAACAATAGCTCTGATACCACTTTAATTTGTCACACTCCAGTCCACAGCCGGGCCCACTGACAGATCGACCGCATCCAACGGGGCAGGCCCCACTGGGTGTAAGAGGAAAAGCTCCCGTTAGGGTGGCCAGAATCCCTAAGCCCCTCGGTTCTGATGCATCCGACCCTGTTTTGAGATCTTCTCTGTCCCCCAGCCTATGTGCTGATGAGGTTGATGAGAAGCATCAAAGGATGGTGAACCGGGTAACTAGGGATTTAGATCCAGAGCAAGAAGAAAATGATTTGGATCAAGAGATGGAAGACTCTGAAAGCTCTAATGATGACTCAGAGATGAAGGAAAAGCATATTGATTCTCTAACTCTTGTATAATACCAGGATAATATTAGAAAGGAAGCGTTGGCCAGGAAGGGGTTGGCCATTGCTTCGGAATCCCATAAGAAGGGGCACTTGGAGGTTGATGGAGGCGAGGTCTAGCCGTTCTCCATCCACAATCTTTTTCTCTCTATTTTATTTTCTCTATTTCACTGTCTTATGTTTTCTTTTACTTTAATATACTTATGAATTATATTAACATAATGTGTTGAAATTGCAAAGACGTTTCTAGGGCTAATACTTGGAATCGAATTAAATTTCTTATGCGCAAGCACAAGCTGCAGCAATTTTTCTTGGTTGAGTCTCAGGTTGATAATCCCAGGATCATCCATTTTTGTGAGCAATTTTCTGCTAACTGAAACTGGGATGCCATTGAAGCAGATGGATATTCGGGTGGTATTCTTTGCTTATGGCGCAGATATAGGTATTGTTACTCCTGTTGTGAAGTCCAAGTTGGTACTTCACCTAGTTGTTTCTTTTCCAATGTGGACTACCTGGATTTTTACTGCAATCTACAATGGGCATCGAATCACAATCTAGAGACAATTATGGACCGAACTTTCTGGTATGTCTCGAACCAACCTCCCGTGGATTCTTATGGGTGACTTTAATTATATCACTTCACCCATGTAACACAAAGATGGCCCTTATCGTTACTATGCTAATAAAGCTCGTCTTTTCTCGGATTTTATTAACGAAAATTATCTTTTAGATATAGGGTATGTTGGCCCTATTTTTTCTTGGTGCAATGACCAATATGGATAAGCCAGATGATGTGCCTGCTTGGACCGTTGTTTGATTAGTCCAAATTGGTCTAATGTGTTCAATTCGAATATTCTCACTCACCTTCCTAAAATTGCTTCTAATCATTCTCCTCTATTTTTATCGGCTGGTAATGATAACCATTTTACTTGAAAAGTGTTTCATTTCAAAAATTATTAGTTTAAACATGCAGATTGTTTAAAAACTGTGCGTAATGCTTTTCATTTTCATGTGCATTCTTCTCCTATGCATAATTTTGCTCATCTTCTCACTTACATTCGTCATTCGTTACGTTTGGGTGCTCTGGATAAGGGGATTTGGAATACGGAGTTACAACTTTAGGCCCTTGATTTAGAGGACATGGAGAATCCTCTTTCTAATTCTAATCTTGATAATTATAGAGCCTTACATAATAAATATAATGCTCTTCTTAGGCAGAACTCTCTTAGATGGGCTCAGCATGCTCGCCTTATGTGGGTTAAGGACTGGGACAGAAACACAAATTTTTTCATAACACTGCTAAAATTAGAAATCATGCCAATCGCATACCTTGCATTGTTGATGATTTGGGTCATACCCACACAGAGAGAGATCATATTGAAAATACTTTTATTGACTTTTTCTCTAAGTTGTGGGAGGAACCTATTCCCAATTCTTTCTCCAACCTTCTTCAAACCTTTCCCCATGATATGAATACTATTAGTGATGCGGATTGTGATTTTTCTAACTAGGGATGTTTTAAAAGATGAGATTTTTTTTGCGCTTAACTCTCTTGATGATGGTAAAAGCCTGGGACCGGATGGTTTTAATGTTGAATTCTTCAAATTTTTTTGGGAAGACATTGGTGATTCTCTCTTTTTGGCTATTAAACATTTTTTTCACCAATGCTTCGATGCCTAAATCCTGGGGTAAAACTTTTATAACTCTAATTCCCAAAAAGGAGCACCCTAAGAAAAAGTGTCGGATTTCAGACCTATTTCCTTATGTAATGTGAGTTATAAGATCATTACCAAATTGTTGGCTAATCATTTAAAACACATTTTGAATGGCCTAATTAATAAGGACCTGTGTGGATTTATTTTTGGTTGTACCCCTCTCGACAACATTCTTGTTGTCTCGGAAGTTGTCATGATATCAATCAGGATAGAAATCACCCCCATAGGATGCTTATCAAGGCTGATATTGAGAAGGCTTGTGATACCTTAAGATGGGATGTTGTTCTTGCTATTTTAGCCCGTATAGGATTTCCTAATATCTAGATTTCTTGGATTAAAGCTTGCTTCACCTCTATGCCCTTCTCCTTTCTAATCAACGGTCAGCTTACTTGGTGGATTTGTCCCTCTAGAGGTGTTCGTCAAGGGGACCCTCTTTATCCCTACTTGTATATTATTGTTTCCCAAAATCTTACTAATATTCTCAATCATGCCCGGCTTCTTAATTTGGTCCTGGTTTCAGTCATGATGTGAATTGCAACTTTAATCACCTAATGTATACTGACGATTTAATTCTTATCACAACTGCCACTAGGAAATCTACTAGGAATGTCAAACTTAGCCTTGATATCTATGATTCCGTGACCGTCCAAACTCCAAATCTCTCTAAGTCCAATTTATACTTACCTCACTGTTATAATAGGAGGGTTGCTAGTAGCATCTCCTTTATTTTAAATATTGGCATCGTTTCCTATCCGTTCACCTATTTGGGCATTCTCATTTCCTATAAGAAATTGGTGGTTTCTTGTTTTCAATTCATGATTGATAAGATTAACAAAAATTTGGGTGGTTGGAAAAGAGCTAGGATGTCAAAACAGGGCAAAGTTTTTTTTTTTTGCCAAGATGAGCGGCCTAACCGCTAAGACAGGGGCGTGCACAAGCCTCGGCGGAGCAAGTGGGAGCGGGGCCCGCGCACACATGGGCGCAGGGACCACCCGCACACAACCACTACTCACACTCCCAGAAATATGCCCTCACCCAAGATTCGAACTCTCACCACTTGTGAAGAGTTCTATTGGGGACCCGACTACCAATAGACCACATGGTCGTTGGTAAAACAGGGCAAAGTTGTGATGATTAATAGTTCTCTTATGGCCATGCCTGTTTACTATTTATCTGTTTATGCTATTCCTGACAGTATCCTTGATAAAATTTCTGTTGGGGCTGGGAAATTTTTTGGGGCTAATTGTAGCAATGGTAGCGACATCCCATTAGTAAATTGGCAGAACGCTATGCTTGATAAATCTAATGGGGTTATTGACATCAGGAATCTTCGGGCAGCCAAGAACTCTTTGATTTTTAAAAATGTTTTGAATTACCTTAACCAAAAAGATGTCTTTTGGGTCCATTTACTTATTCACAAGTATGGTATGATCAATTTGTGGAATCTCCATATTTCTCCAAACTACTCTTGGTTATTTAGAGGGATTTGTAGAGTTGTGGATGACATTAAAGCATGTATTTGGCTTCAATCTATAAATCCCTCCATGGTTTCCTTTCTTTTTGACCCTTGGTGTTTGAAACCCTTCTTGCTTTTAAGCCAACCTTTCTTAATATGCATCTTGATTTTGACAAACTCACAATGGCTAATTTTATGCATGATAATGTTTGGGATTCTTCGACATTCTTAATAGTTTTTTGTATTGATGCCAATCCTCCGGTCTTGAGTAATGGAAACATCACCCCATGTGATCCCTCTCAATGGGTGTGGTTTTCTAAAACTAACAGTAAATTGGTTATTACTACTGTTTACAATTTTTACAATGGCAGACATGCTTATCATGAGAATTGGAAGGGTTGGACGACACTTTGGAAACTTATGGTCTCTCCGAGGGTCAAATTATTTATTTGGGTTCTCTTACATGGCAAGATTAAGACCTATGACTACCTCAATGCAATTAATCTTGGCCTTAGTGCCCTATGTTCCTTCTGTGGTTTGGTGGATGAGTCTGCTGAACATATTTTTAACTTTTGTATCTGGGCTCAAGCAATTTGGAATTTAATTGCTGGAATTACTAGCCAAACTTTCTGCTTCCTTGAAGGCATCACAACTGGGCTTTGGTTGGAGGCACATAACTTTGATTTCTCCTTGAGCAAGGCTTCGACCATTGCTGCTGCTATTTGGATCCTGTGGAAGGCCAGATGTGATCAGATCGTCAAGGACAGGAGGCCTAACTTTGATTGGATTGCCTGGAAAGCTTTGGATCATGTACAGGAAGTGATATTTGCTCCTTTGAATCAGATGGGAAAACGCTTTTACATTCTTAATAGCCCATTTGCTGGAACTTATGGCCTATACTCTACAGCGTTTGGATCTACGAAACCGGGTATTAGTGGTGCAGGCTTCCTCATCATTAATTCTAACTTTACTATTGTCCTTATAGGTTGTTGTCAAGTGATTAACAATTCCAATTTAGATGCAAAAATCAAGGCTTTAAGTGTAGCGCTACATTGTGCCAGAATGGACAACTTTAATATTTCCAGGATATACATCAGTTCCATGGAGCTTTCAAAGATGATTGATGATGGTAATAGCTCAACTTCTTGTATCTCAGGAGCTGTGGATGAACTTCGTCAGCTTCTGCATCAATTAAGGAATCACTAAATCGATAACATCCCTCAGAAGTGGAATCGGATTGCTATTTCTCTAGCTTCCCATGGTATCAACTTGACTTCACTATCTCTGTTCCATCAAGGCATGGAGCGGCCTCGATGGTTGATGAAGATTACTCAGGATGCCGGCTTCAATTTTTAAGTTTTTATGTTGTGTTTTTAAGTTGTAGTTTGTGATCTTTAACTCTTTGTTGGAGTATCCTTTTGCTGTCTTGGTTTGTATAGTTTGTTTGCTTTTATTAAAAAGCTGCTTTGGCAGTTCCTTTTCCTCAAAAAAGAAAAAAAGAAAAAAAAAATTATTAGCTTCACTAAAATTGTAATTTTGAATCGGATTAAGCCTATTCTTTAAGTTCAATTAGGCTAGAGTTAGAGGATAATGAAATCAGTGGTTTGAGAGCAACTAAGATTAATATAAGGTTAGGTTTGGTTGGGGTAATATTATATTATCCTTGGAATTAGAATTTAATAATATAAGATTACTTATTGTTTAGGGTGAAAATATTACATTCTCAGAATCTAATAACTCGGTGATATCATCAGTGATGTTATCACCAACTAAATAGATGTAATGTAACATTCTAAGCGGAATGTGATGTTTTCTCCCATTATACCCTTTAAATATAATAAAATCACAAAAACATCAATTATTTTAAAAATAAAAAAAAATCATGTTTTTCTCCTCTCCACATATCTTTTTTAAAAATAAATTTATCAAAATATCTGTTGGGAGATAAGAAAAATATTTAAGATTAATTTTTTTTACTTATTTTCCACACAATTTATATTTATTTAAAATAATTTAGTTTGGTTCAATTAATATTAATAAAAATTGAATATTTTAAATTTTAACAATAACACATATTTGTTACTAAAAAATTTTGATATTTACATTAAAAATATTTTAAATTTTAATATATTTGTCACTAATTAGGTAAAGATATTTTAATAAAATATAATTGATGATATGAGATTCCGTAACATTTCGTTTTAATTACATGTATTGTCAACCAAACATAAATTACACATATTTTAATTTCCGTCCATATGTCATGGGACAAGTTTAGTGAACCAAACGACCCTTAAGGGACATTACGATTATGATTATTTAAGCCTAATTAGAATTAGATTTTTTTTTTTTTTCAACTATAGGATATATATAATGCTCTTCTAATCTTTATGAAATTATTAGCAAAATCTTATGAATTTCCACTCAAGATTTTTTTTTTTTTTTGAAAAACACTCAAAGATTTTTTCCCCTACATTATTACCTCATTTTCAAAATTTTTTATTTTATTTTATCCATCAATTCAAGTCCTTGCTTCCGTTGTTCCTTAACAGCCAAGCCGAGAAAGTCACTCTTTCTCTTCTCATTTAACTCCATAATTAACGTTTCACTGAGCAACACATGATCTTGTCATCCTGATTTTTGAAATAATGTAGAACTAATTTCGGTAAAGGAATTGGTAAGGTATATAAACATTAGAGGGTTTCGAGTCATATTTAATAAATAATTAATTTCATTTCCCCTTTGAAAAAACATCATTTAGATCGATAAAAAATAAACTAGATAACTCTCTAGAGAAAAGAAAATTTCATCTACTCGAACTTGAAACCCTTGCAACCATAGGGGACCTTAGTGCTGTTAGATATAAGCCCTTTAGCAATAATATATTTATTTGTTCCCATTTGATTACTCAGTAAATCTATAAGTTATGCAATTTAATCACATTTATTTTATCCAAGTGCTTTTTATAGTATCTTATTCTAGTACCTTATCCAGGTGGATATATATATATATATATATATATATATATATATATATATATATATATATATATATATATATATATATATATATATATATATATATATATATATATATCATACAGTAAATAAACCACTACTTTATTAAAAAAAAAAATTACAAACTAAAACAAGAACAAAAAAAAAGCAAAAAAAAAAAAAACATACACACAACAAGCAAAAACAAAACAATTGACAACGTAAACAAACAGAAAACCCAAACAGAGAAAATAGAACAGCTAAGGAGACGAAATCCACCCCTTCGTAGCCGAGGCCTCCTCAAGCTGGCAAAGGGAGTGGATTACTTCTGAACAGATGAAGGTGTCATTGCTTCAGTAGTGTCCTCTGATCTAGTACTTAAGAAACCAAGTAAGCAGCTAAAGTTTTAAATGGAGTCGCCTGCCAAGCATTGATTTGGGGTTTTAGCTGTAGAATTCCAAACAAGTAGCATATAAATAATCTTGGGAATAATAGAGAGAGGGGCAAAAGCTTGTGAGTTAAAAATACCAAATTACTAATATCGTCATGGTGAGAGTCCTCTGCTTCCTGTGATCTCTTTCCTCCTCCAGCCCCTTCGACTCCCCCCCTTGCCATGGCAAGCGGGGGAAAAGTCTCTCCTTCTCTGCCCTCCAGGGCTGAAATAGCAGCTGCTGCCAAGAATCGTCCTCCCAATCACTCTCCTCTGGTCGATGGTCCGGTGTTGAGCAAACTCAAAGCGTCTACCTCTGAGTTTATCCGTTTTGATGAAGATGCCATGGCTAGGGCCAGGCTCCGCTTCCAACACTCGCTGATTGGCAAGTTTTTTGGAAAACCACCTTCATTCGATCAGATCAAGACTATTCTCCAAACTCGTTGGTGCGATTTTGGCGAAGTTACCATTTCTGATCTCCCGAACGGGTACCTCTTGTTCAGATGTGAATCCTTTGAAACTTCTCAGAAACTCCTTTTTGAAGGTCCCTGGGGGGTCAATGGAGCTGTTCTTCAACTGGCCCCCTGGAAACCTTTCTTCAAACCTGCTTTTGCCAAGCTCTCAACGGCCGTCGTCTATGTTCAACCAGAACCTGCCGGTGGAGTTTTGGGATGGGGAGTCTCTTGAATCCATCTCAGCTGCTCTGGGGCGTTTATTGAAAATTAATGATTATACTTTCTCTATGTCTAGGTCCAAATTTGCTCGCATCTGCGTGGAGATTGATCTGACCAAGCCGTTGAAACGAGGCTTTTGGATTGGCGATGATGTTCATCGTGTCTTTGTCGTCGTCCTGTACGAGAAGTTGCCCACGTTTTGCTACCTTTGCGGTTTGGTCGGCCACGAATCCAACCAATGCAGCCGATGGAGTTCAGTGGACCATACCAGTGCCTCGCCACCCCCCTTATTTGTTCCCAACGAACGAAAGGGGAAGGAGGTAAGGATGGATATGGATACGCTGGATGAGGTCATGGAGGCAGGTTTGGATCAGCCACCGTCAACTGGAGATACCTCTCGTAGGGACGACGATGATGCGAACTTTGGCCCCTAGATGCTAGTTTCCCGGCGACGGGGACGAGGTGGTGGTCACGGTGGTGTTGGAGGTGGTGCTGGGAGAACAGCATCACGTGCGACGCATGTGACCACCTCTGAGCCTTCCAACGTCTCTCCTGATTCTCTGACACGGAATCAAGCAGCGCGATCTCCACGTGGCGGTGCTTCCTTTCGTGGCAAGGGAGATCACTCTGGAGACCGTGTACACATCTCTGCTTTTCCCACTGATCAGACAGTTGCTACTGTTAGAATCATGCATCCACCGCCTTCTCGAGACTTGGAAACCCCAGCTGGTGTCGCTTCCAATGTCTTGGAAAACCCCTAGACGTGCTGTGCAGTAATCTTTCTGATCCTGTTCCCACTACTTCTGTGGGTTCCAAAGAAAATGTCACTATTACCAGGCAATAATCTACCCCCTCTCCAATCCTTAGGGTTTTTGATGGGTTAGGAGAAAGTCCTTGTTCTGTTCCTGTTTCCTCTCCTTACGAATTAGTTGTTGAATGTGTCTCTAGAGCTTTAAATCCCTCTTCCACAGAGATGAATCCGGATCAGCCGATGAGTGAATCTGGTGAAGAGGGGGTCTGACAAAGAGGAATGTGATAGTGAAATGTCTGAATATGATGATCCAGATGAACCAGAAGACTCCATGACTCTCGACCAATATCAGTCCGGTTTGCGCAAAGAAAATCTTGTCCATCGAGGTTCTCAGTCTTCTGAGCTCTCCCATAAGAAAGAGAGATTGGATCAGGGGGCCACTGTCAAACAGGGCTCCGGTCCCCACTACTGAGACGATTGTCTCTCGGTTTCCTGTGGATGTTTCTTTTCTTTTTTCCTAGTTTCTATTATGATAGACAACACTACTAATCTCATTTGTTGGAATTGCAGGGGGCTCTCAGGTCGAGATAGCTTTTCTCGTATCAAGTATCTGATAAAGAAAATCAATCCGCTCATCTTTTGTTTAGTGGAAACTCGTGCGGATAATAGCAGATTAGATCGATTCTGTAATAGGCTGAGTAAAAATTGGGCTTGGGCAGCCATCGTCGCCGATGGATACTCAGGAGGCATTTTTGTTTCGTGGCAAAAACATCTGGACATGGTAACCCCCCTGGTGAAGTCAAGGTATGCCTTACACTTAGTCATTTCTAATAGTTCGAATGAATCGTGGATTCTTTCTACGGTTTACAACTCCTCTCGCATTCGGGAGCAATCTGTTGTTTGCCTTGAACTCACTGGTATTGGTTCTACTAACCTTCCTTGGATTATTATCGGTGACTTTAATGCGGTTGTGTCTTTGAATGAGTTTCGGGGGGGGGGGGCTCTCAAAACTATTATCGCCGTAAGGCTTGTGTTTTCTCGGATTTCATTTTCTTTAACAATCTTTTGGAAGCTAGATTTGATGGGCACAACTTTACTTGGTGTAATAACCAATTTAGTTTGGCCAGAAAGTGGGCTCGGTTAGACAGGTGTTTGCTTAATTTTGGTTGCACTTCGTATCTTGACTCTTATTTAATTAAGCATCTTCCTCGTCTCTTTTTCTAATCATGCCCCTCTTTTACTTACTCTCACCCCCGGTATTACTCTCAAAAAGAAAGTTTTTAGATTCGAGAATTATTGGTTTGATTATATTGGGTGCCATAATGTGGTTAGAGATGCCTGGAATTTCCTGCCTCATTCTAATCCTATGCATGCTTTTTCCCATTTAATCTCTCGTGCCAAATTTAATCTTATTCATTGGAAGAGCAGGGGCCTTAATTCCATTGATTCCAATATTAGCAAGCTTGAGATGGACATCCTGGATGGTGAATCTAGAGAAGCTCAGAACATGAGCAATTTTAATGCCTCTAATGATTTGTATCCTCTCTACAATAAGCTTGCCGCTCTTCACCGTCAAAACTCCATTAAATGGGCTCAGCGAGCCAGGCACATATGGGTATTGTGCGGAGAAAGGAATACAAGTTTATTTCACAATTCAATTCACTCTCGTAATCATCTAAACTCTATTCCGTTTATTTCTGATTCTTATGGGAATTGTCACAGGAATTTCAAAGACATTGAGAAAGACTTTTGCGACTTTTATACTAATCTTTGGTCTGACACTTCAGGCAATTCTGTGATACACATTTTTCAGGCCTTGCCTAATGACCTTCCCTCGATATCTAATGGTGAAGGTGAGCTCTTGATCACGGATGTTACCAAGAAAGAGATATATCTTGCTCTTAAGTCCCTCCCCTTTGGTAAGAGCCCTGGCCCCGACGGCTTTAATTCTGAATTTTACAGCTTCTTTTGGAATGAAATTGGTGATTCTCTTTTCGATGCTGTCAAATATTTTTTCAATAATGCTGTCATTCCTAATTCTTGGGGTCGTACTTTCATTACTCTAGTTCCTAAAAAACCCAATCCAAAACTAGTTTCTGATTATAGGCCCATATCATTATGCAATGTGTGTTATAAAATTATCTCCAAAATTTTGGCCAATCGGCTTAAGGGAGTGCTTCCCAAAATCATCGGTCGTGAGCAATGTGGCTTTGTGTCCAATCGTTGCCCCTTTAACAATATTATTGCCCTCAAGAGGTGGTGCATTCTATGAATAGAGATTCTAAATACCCGCCTAGGATGTTAGTCAAATTGGACATTGAAAAAGCATATGACACTTTGAGTTGGAATGCAATTCTTGCCACTCTCTACCGGATGAACTTTCCTAGTAGATGGATTTCTTGGGTTCAAGCTTGTATTAGTTGCGCTTCTTTCTCCTTTCTTATTAATAAACAGCCTACTGCCTGGATTAAATCTATTAGAGGCCTTCGCCAAGGGGATCCCCTTTCATCATATCTATTCATTCTAGTAGCGCAAAATTTGACCAATCTTCTGAACTTTGCATTAAGGCACCAAATGATTCCAGGCTTTAATCATCAACTTAGACACAATTTTAATCATCTCATGTATGCAGACGACCTAATTCTTATTACTCTAGCCACTAGAAAGACTGCTCGCTACATCAACCTTTGTCTCGATATTTATGAGCGTCTTACTGGTCAACGTGCTAACAAATCTAAATCTGCTCTGTATTTTCCTTCTCGGTTCAACAGTCGTCTCAAAAATAGTATTAGTTACATTTTGGGTCCCCACTCTGGATCCTTTCCTTTAACTTATCTAGGGATCTATATTTCTCCCAATCGTCTAGCTTTAAATAAATTTTCTTGTTTGCTGGATAAAACCAAACATTCTGTCTTCAATTGGAAGCACTCTCACATTTCCATGGCTGGAAAATCAATTCTTATTAACTCTGTGCTTATGTCTGCCCCTTTGTATTACCTTTCGGTGTATCCTGTTCCTGATTCGATTCTTGACGGTATTACTAAGGTTTCTAGATCGTTTTTCTGGTCAAAGAGTGGCAATAGAAACAGCATGCACTCAGTAAACTGGACAGATACTATGCTTAGTTATACTGAGGGGGATCTCTCTATTTGTAATTTGCGGGCTTCGAAGATTTCTCTAATGGCTAAAAATGTTATTGCTTATCTTAATCATAAAAATGTCATCTGGGTGGATATTCTTATTCACAAATATGGGCAAATGAACTTTTGGACTGATTCCATTCCACCAAATTGCTCTTGGTTTTTTCGGGGTCTCTGGAACAATGCCAATATTATTAAGCCCCATCTCTGGTTGCATCACTTTAGTGTTACTCACACCAATTTCTTACTTGATCCCTGGTACTTTGAGATTCCACTGGCTTTCAAACCTACATATATCAACATGAACTACAATCTTGATTCTCTCATGGTGGATAACCTTTTCATGGATAATAATTGGAATTGCAATTTGCTCAATGAGACTTTTGGCAATAATTTGAATTTTGAATATCTGTTAAATAGCAGAATCTGCGGTAGCAATGAAAGTTGTTGGGTTTGGTTTCCCAAATCTAGAAAGCACAAGCTTACTTCCATGGTATATGCTCACTTTAATAAAGATGCAGGTATCCTGAACCCTTGGGATGGTTGGGCCAACATCTGGCGTCTTAAAATTGCTCCTAGGACTAAGCATTTTCTCTGGTTATTACTTCATAATGGCATCAAAACATTTGATTATCTTTATAAGTTGAATCTTGGTTCGCAATCTTATTGCAAATTTTGCAATCTGGAAGTTGAGAACTCTGAACATCTGTTCAATACTTATGTCAAGATCCAGCCTGTTTGGAACTCAGTCAGTATCGTTCTTGGCAAACAAGTTTATGTTCATGAGGGTTTTACATCTGAAAATTGGCTGAGTCCAGCTCTCTCTGAATACATGAAATTTGATCAATCTGTGATTGCTGTGGTCACTTGGCTCATCTGGAAAGCTAGGTGCAATCTTGTTTTCTGGAACGAGACCACTGATTTGCTTTCTTTACCTATCAGAGCTATCAATCATGTCAGGGAGTTCTCTCAATCTTCTTCCTCTCAGCGCGGGAAGCAGTTAATATTGAACAATTTCACCTTCACTGACAATCCATTTCTCTTTGTCTCTTCGGCAGGGAGTACTGAGAATGGGATTTTTGGTGCAGGGTTTTATCTCACTGATACTAACTCCCAATTCATTTGTGCAGGCTGTTGCAGCAATTGTGCCGATACAATTCTAGAAGCTGATACCTTGGCCCTCTCCTCGGCGCCGGGCAGCCTCTTCGCCTCAGACTTTCAGACAAGCACTATTTTCATTGCTAATGCTGAACTATATTCTCTCATCTTGGCTGGGACTTTGCAGCAGGCTTGGCGACTCAACCCTCTGCTTTCTAGCATTACTGATTTTTTGTAGAGTCTTGGACAACCTCAACTTATCATTATTCCTAAAGACTGGATGGTTGCAGCTACCTGCTTAGCTCTTCATGGTGTCAACTCACATGTTCTTACACTTTATCACCAGGGAAGAGACCTTCCATTCTGGTTAATGAAGACGTTTAGCAGTTATGGTGTTAGGTTGTAATTCTCTTGTATTTTTTTTGTTTTTGTTATTTCCTGGTCTTTGTATTTTCTGGTTTTTCTTTTGCTTTGTTGCCTTTTTGGCTTTGGTTTGTAATTGAACTCTTGTATTCTCCTTTTTTATTCAATAAAATAGCTCTGTGAGCTCTTTCCCTCAAAAAAAAATAAAATAAAATAAAATAAAATACCGTTATTTCGTTCAAGCCATAAGTTCCAGAAGATGGCCCTAAATAATTATATTATCTAAGTGTATATATATCACAGTACCTTATCCAAGTGAACATAGATATTTACCTTATCCAACTCAAAAGATTTATAAAATGTTTATCTAAGAAAAGACTCATGCCACAAATACCCAAGCAATCAACACTAACTAAGCTTCGATCACATTGCTATGGAAGGTTCTCTCTCTCTCTCTCTCTCTCTCTCTCTCTCTCTCTATATATATATATATATATATATATATAATCCTGAGGCACTTGAACCGTTAGACGCCACTATAAACTACGCATATAGTTCTTTTTGATTGTGCATATTGTATCTTTGGTGTGATCTCTATATAATCTAGATGGGTTTATATATATATTTGTTTGTTTGGTTTTAAAAGTATTTAGCGTCAAAAATTTTAATATGATCTGTTCAACGAGCTAGGCTGAGCAACACTGTAGTGGGTATTTCATAGATCTGACCCAACCATGACGAATCATGATGAGAGTCATGCACTTGGACTGGGCAATCAGCTACACATGGCTGAAGGAAGAATAACACTTGAGCATGTAAGATGCCCTCAGGAACAACTCCTTTTTTGACAAGGCTAATAAGTTATAGCTAAATTTTACTTTTATGATTAAAAACAATACAACCATCAAACACATATGATTATAGATAATATCTAATGACAAAACATGTGGTGACAGATAATCCCCAATGAGCAAATCTAGTATCTCTGTTTTAAGTCTGGTACTTTTTCTTTTAGAAATTCAACTCTAATTTTCAATTGTGCACCTAAAGGAAGCATACAAATATTTAAGCACTTGATAAATTTAGTTTGCCTATAATGTCAAGTTCTGGTATGCTTTCAATCCTAGGTTGTAGATTAAATGCATACATAAAAATCAAATTGCTCAATTCATGTTCCAACATCTGCTATTCGTTACACAATTAGAATAAAAAATTTCACACAAGATAAATCATTTCGAGAAGTTTGAACTATAAATCTTTTGGCCTCCATACATAAACTAGTGTTGTGGAGTATGTGGTTTGCTGTATGGTGAGATCAACTTATGATGATAGATCTATTTTATCTAAAGCTTTCAGTTAAATTTTAAATATTGACATTGAAACTTTATGGAGACACATTCAAATACAATTTTCTTGATGTTAACAAACAGGTTCTTTAAAAGCGTAGTTGACTTAAAGGTTTACAAATTTCAGCTAAGAGAATTACTCAGAAAAACAAATCGTGGACTTGATGTAAAGATATATAGTTAAGTTAACGGTTGTAAATGCCTTAATTTGTTGGTTTATTGTTGGCATTTAGCACAAAGAAACCAATTTAAAGCTTGAAAACCGAGTGATGTTTTCCATGGAAACTAAGATGCATTTGCCAAATTTTTATTTCTAAATTTACAGCTTTGGTAAAAAAATATCAGTTTGTAATGGGAAACAGTTAAATTTTGGTAAATTACACAGATGAAAATTGACATTCTTGGCATACTTTGGTTTCATTTGCAAACAAAAACAATCTTGGTTAGATGGTCCTCTGTTTTACTACTACTTATTCACTCTATGCATGAGTTCTAACTAAGTACCTGATTAAACAGCATAAGTTTGATCTTTCTATTGAGGCTTTTAACGGCTCTAATAAATTGTAGATGCTAAATTAGTTACAGAGCCCATCATCAACTTCTCGAAACTTTTATGCAATGCACATGCTAGAAACTTGTTTTCTGAAGTTCTTCAATTAATATGGATGAAGATTTTAACTAAATACATCAGAAGCGAATTAGTTTTGTTTGTTTTGCTTTCAGTATAATTGTTACCATAATAGTTCAGTTCACAAAAAGTCCACAGTTAAAATCATAGGGCGGGTGCACTTTATTTCAGCCACATGCTTTCAGTGATAAAACAGAATTGAGATTTAGCACACATACATCATAAAAATCAGATAACACAAAGAACATACCTGGCCTTAATTCCTCCTAGTAAGTTTTGATTTCAGTCTCTTGGAGTATATCACCAACTTCACATAAATCCAATCATAAACCTTGTCTATCAATCGGAAATAAGAAATTCTTCTTGTTTGGTTGATCATGATGAACAAAATGAACATCCAAAAGCCAAGAATGAATCCTGATGCAAGGCCTATGTAAAGCCATAAGTCATCAAACCAATTTCCATGTCCATCCTGATTTCCTTCATCTAAAGAACCATGATGAGTCTCATTAGTGCAATCACCAAGGGGAAATCCGCAAAGACCATCATTCCAAAAGAAAGCTGATGCATCGAAAGTTTGAAGTTGATTGCCTGATGGTATTTTCCCTGACAACTTGTTGTGTGAGAAGTTCAGATGACTCAGAAAGTTCAGCATAGATATGCTTTGAGGAATGATACCGGAAAAGTCATTGAAAGATAGATCAAGGGACTCCAGCTGATTCATGTCACCAATGTTTTCTGGTAACTTTCCATTGAAAATATTGTCAGAAAGACTAAAGAAGCGCAATCCATGTAGTTTCGTTAGCTCATTAGGGAATTCACCAGAGAGCTTGTTGCCTGACAAGTCAATGCTTGTGACTAATAAGAGCACCTTTGTGTATTCTCTTTGCTGCCCTTTCGCTCTTATCACTAGAGATTCTAAGTAATTATGGCTTGGTGAAGTTGCACCAAGAAGTGTGACATTAAAAGAAAGCCTTGTCTGATCATATTCAGAAATAAATAGCAGAGATCTGTTACTAGTACTTGTGACTATGGCTTTAAAATCTCCAAAAGAATGAGGAATGCCACCTGAGAGGTTGTTGTGAGAAAGATCCAGAATCTGGAGATTTGAGAGTTTTGATAATTGCTCTGGTATGATACCATTAAACATGTTTGATTTTAGGCGGAGGATTACTAATGATGGAAGGTTTTCACCTATCCATGCAGGTATGCTCCCAGAAAGATTGTTTTCACCAATGTCAAGAGCCACCAATCTGCTTGCATTTTTCAATGACAAAGGGAGATTTCCTGATAGGCCATTGTTTTGCAAATGCAAGGATTGAAGATTGGTAAGAGAGCCAATGGCATCAGGAATGCTGCCAAAGAAACTGTTGTTAGATAAATCAATAATTGCTAACTTTGACAACTGATTCCAACAGTTGGGAAGTTCTCCAGACATTTTGTTGCTAGATAGATCAAGCACTGTCAAAGAATTAAGGCCACAGAAGAACGGTGGAATGCTTCCATTAATATGATTATGTGATAAAGCAAGAGCTTCAACTTGGCTAGCTGAAGCAAAGGATGATGGAATAGGACCAGAGAAAGAGTTGTCACTAAGATCAATGATGTACAAACCTCCAGAATTCAACTCAGGTATCAAACCTTCAAATTTGTTTGAACTCAGATCAATAACCTCCAAGAAGAAAGTTGGGATAGCAGGTATTGTTCCACTTAGATCATTGTGTGATATATTGAGAAAAATAAAACCAACAAGTGAAAAATTCCAAAACCATGTTGGGACATTGCCAGAAACTCCAGCCTCTGATAGACAAATAAGATTCAACACTCTTTGAGTTTTAAGCCAAGTAGGAAACATGGGGCCTATTCTGCAAGAACACATCAGTAAAGAAGTAACATAAAAAGGCGGCACCCAATCCTCAGCCACGTTCAGCTGCAACAAATTATAGGAGAGATCGATGTAAAACAAGTCTGTCAGATTCACAAAATGGTTTTCAGTTAACATACCAACGAATGAATTTTCCTGAAGCTGTAACATTCTCAGTTTAGCTAACCTGCCTATGCTCTCAGGGACAGTCCCATTAAATCTGTTGTTTGTCAAATCTAAGTTAAATAAACCATACATATCCTCTAAAACAGAACTATTTCTCATGGATTTCTTGTTTCCTCTGCAACTGGACAAGCCATTCACCAGATCATCAATTGCTCCATTGATAAAATTGCTACTCAACTCCAAATTCCCTAACTTGCATAAGTTCCCCATGGATTTTGGCAATGTTCCACTAATGTTGTTCATTGATAAGTCTAGCTCTATCAAGCTACTGAGTTTCCCTATAGACTCGGGTAATGGGCCATTGATACGATTACCTCTCAGTCCCAAATGTTGCAATCTTCTGAGATTTCCAATGCTCTCCGGTAATTCCCCGACGAGCATATTATTAGACAAATCTAGAAACTGAAGGTGAACAAGGTTTCCAATATTTTCAGGCAATTTGCCACTGAAAACATACCCTCCAGACCCATTAAAGAATTGAAGAAATGTAAGATTACCAAACGCTTCTGGTATCTCCCCACCCATCATACTATATGACAAGTCCAAGTGTTGAAGAAACATAAGATTACCAAAGGATTCTGGTACATCTCCACTTATCATACTCTGTTTCAAATCCAAGTATTGTAGGTTTCTAAGTCTACCAACTCTTTCAGGCATGGATCCCATGAGCCGAGTAAAAGATAAATCAAGATGAACAAGGCTAGTGAGATTGAACAACCACTGAGGCAGAGTGATGTTGAGATAACCATTCCCAGATAGATCAAGTACACGAAGAGATGTGAAGTTGAGATGAGAGAGAGTAGCATCATGAATGCCACCGCCTTGGAGATTAGTATCAGAGAGTTGTAGGACAAGAAGAGAAGGGAGCATATTGATATCATGAAGCCAACCAGAAACCTTTGAGAGGTCAACACCACTCAAGTCAAGGTACTGCAAAGAATTCATTCTAGACAACCAGTGGAGGTCATTAGCTTGTAGGAAGGGTTCATAATAATATGAACTAAGATTAAGGTAGCGCAGACATGTTAGGTTTCCAAGAGCATGAGGAACGGCTCCTCTGAATCTGGCATGGGAGAGGTCAAGGTATTGGAGGTTGGCAAGGGAGCCAATGAAGTCTGGGATGGGGGAGTCACTGAAGTTGTTCATGCTTAAGTCCAAGTGCTTTAAGTAATGAAGCTGAATTAGTGAAGAACTCAACTTACTTGGTGGTATGGGATAATCATCAATATCATAAAGCTGTCTGAGATCAAGCTTGATGACGTGCCTTCTTTCAAGGTTGCAGGACACTCCCCTCCATTTGCAGCAGTCATCGCCGGTCCAAGAAGAGAACCAGCTTTGGTTGTTGCTCTCAATGCCTTCTTTGATGCTGAGAAGGGCTATCCTTTCATTCTCAATGCAGCTTATACCATGTACATGATAACCAGGGGTTGCTGAGACAACAATTGTAACAAACATGACAAACACTGAGAGAAAAGCCATGAGATCAAATAGAGAATAACTCACACATGCGTCTGTGGTGTAGTGGATTGGATACAAGAAATGCTAGGTATTTATATAAGCAGAGTGAATTGAATGGCTTTTAGTCAACCATTGGATGGCCCAATGGTATGACATCAATGTGTTAAGGGAATATCATGAGTTCAAATCCTCTTCCCTCAAGTTTGTACTATTCTATACTGTTGATATAATGTACACCGGGTTTTAATACTATTCATTTATCAGGGCGCTTGTCGCCTATTATTCAAAAAACAAAAAAAAATTGAATGGTTTTGCATATGCACCCTTATTGAATTTCGTTAATTAAAAAAAAATCATATTTTATAGCCATACGTATACACGTTTTACGAAGTTGATATATGTATATATATTTCATGTGGGTTATTACAGTTCTTTCCTTTGATTAATATTTATATTAAAACCAAAAGATTAATAATGGGCAAAGATATTTCATATTGTTAATTAATTTTTAAAAAAATAAATAACATGTATTAATCAACCCCTAATTTAATCTAAAACAAGGAGATACTTTATGCACAACAATCATAATTTTTTGTGTATTATTGTTGGATCAGATAAAATTGATGCTCATATTGGAATCACAAACTATTATGTATGACCTGTATACAGAAGAGTTTTTTCTGCGAATTTTCTATTTTTCTAACACAAACCAATCAATTAGGCTAAGTTCATCAAAAATAAATTCGCATCGTTAAATTATTTAATTTAATTTCAAAGACGGATAAATATGTAAAAAAAAAATCAGGAGTCATAATTATTTCATTTACAATAGTGGGTAATTTGTACATGATTTAATATGCTTTCTATTGCTTCTTGTAGACAAGTATAAAAAAAATTAAAAAGAAAAATCAGTTGGTTGGAGCCTTTAATTGGTCTAATTCCAAGTAAACACTGGACTTTGACAAAAGAGACCATAAGAATCCATATGTGGTCTTGAATACTTCATGAATGTGAACAATTCCAAGTAAACGCTGGACTTTATGGTGCTGGCCAACACACCCTTAATTACTTGGCCAAAGACTCAAGACACCTAATTAAATGTTGAGTTTGCATTTTCAAACTTTGTTTTTGGTCTATATGGAAACAAAGACACCGAATTACGTGTCTAATCTATAATTTCAAATTTTTTTGAGGGTCAAGGTCTTTGTGGAAATTTGTCTTCCATAAAACTTTTTTTATTTTGACTAATTGTCTTCCGTAAAGTCATAAATTCAAATTGTCCTGGAATTAATTACCATGTATTGACTCACAAAGCATCCGGTGGACAGGTTGACTACTTGACTTGATGCAAGGAACTTATCATAAAACGTTAATATAATATATATATATATATACACACACACATAGAATATGTATAAAATTTCATAGAGTATTTAAAAAAATTGATAAACCATAACTTCTATTAAAGAATATGTATAAAATTTCATAGAGTATTTAAAAAAATTGATAAACCATAACTTCTATTAAATAAGAATGAAGGATTAGAGAATATAAAGTTCTTCAACAAAGAGGGAATTTAAAAATAGAAAGAGAACCCTAACCACTAAAGTGATTATGTAGCAAAATAACAAAGGAGGAAAGAATGAAGCAGGTTCCTAGAAAACAATCAGTAGTATGGATCATCTAACCATGACAGAACATGTAAGTCCATAATAATATCAGATGCTGGATCAAGTAAAAAGGAAGAATTAATGAAGTATAGGATCTAGAAGCCTCTACCTATTTTCTTATCAAATCGTAGAGCATTAATGATGGATTACATAAATGCATATTAATTCAAAGTGGTAATTGGTTTCTAAAATTTAAGTCATTATTTGTTTTTAGGTAGGGTATGAAGGATAGGACACCACTGTAACCTTAATAATGAAAGTCTATTTCAGATATGCACCAACCATGCACAGGTGTGGCGCAAGATCAACAAACACCTGCTGCTAAGTCTATATGTTTCACTGAAGGCTCAGTGATGCAATCAACAACAGCAAGCTCATCTAATGCTGCTGCACTACTCAGAGACAGGACCACAGACTGCAGGATTTGTTTCAACAGTCCTGTATACGGTTGATTTTAAGGACCTGGTTGATCTTGCAGTTTTGAGACGCACCAGTAACTGATCAGCTGGATGTCCATGCCTGGACTTCTCCTTCACTGTCCTGCACCTACTTTGGAGTGATTCTTTAATGTTACTTGGCGAGTAGAGGCTTAATATCGACCCCATCTGCAAACATGAAGATGTGAACATTTTGTCTGAATGAGTTCAAGAAAAAAAAATGATAATAACATGAAATAACAGTAAAAATTTTACAACACCATCAAATTATCTGCGTGATAATGGCATGGGTTCCAGCCATGTGCAAAAAATTTGGTTTTTTTTTTTTTTGGGGGGGGGGGGGGGGGGGGGGGGGGGGGGGGGAGCTACCAATGTAGCTAAATATTATTGAAAGATAAAATCAAAGGTTCACAAAAGAACAAGAAAACCAAAAAAAGACAAAAAGACAAATTACAGGAACAGAGAAGTAACAAACAAGAAAAAGATAAGACCACTGCTTAATTAAACCCAGCTTGGTTTATCATCTTCATTAACCAATGAGGTCTAGCCATCCCCATGTGAAATAGCGATAGCTGCGTCGATAGAATCCCACGACCAGCAAGAACGGCCGCGGCACGATTCCATTGATGTGGGATAAGCTCGAGCTTTGGAACCAGTGTTTGTTTTAGAAGTTCCTTGAGAGAAGAAATTGACCCAAGGTGTCTCTAATGTGCCTGATCGTCCGTATATTGGAGTGCCTTCCATAGTTCATTCGAGCTGAGGTAGATATTGGAACATCTTCCGCGAATCGCCAAGCATTGTTGAAGAGCCAAACTTAAAGCCTTTAGTTCGATATCCAGTTTATCAATGAAACAGCTTGGACCAAAACCTGCACAGCATACACAACCATTAGCATCAATTAAAACAAAACCAAGTCCACCCTTACCTGTGACAACATTCCATGCCGCAGCAAAGAAGATCCCAAGAAAGCCTGGCTTCGGTCTATTTTGCATAAGATAGCTTTGCAGTTTAAAATTGTTAGAGCCAATTGAAAAATCTTTCACATGCATCACGGCCGAGTTAGCACATTTGGAAATGTCAAGAGGTTCCTGTCTGAATATGCAATTACACCTACACTTCCAAATATGCCATAAAGTTGAAGCAATAATAGAAGCTGCAAATTGAGAGCTACCAGGATTAGAAAAGTAAAGCCATTGACCACCACGGAAAATATTTAATAAGTTGCTAGGATAATGGACAACAGATTCAACCACTTCTAGATTCGGATACAAAAATGGCATTCCAAAAAGAGATGAGTAGCCGACTCCAAAGTTAGACCACAGAACACACAAGGGTCCGGAGGACCAAGATTCATATGGTAAAGGAATTCATAAGTTTTAATCTTACCATGCATTAGAAACCATACAAAAGATTTTGCTTTCGGAGCGATGGACAACTTCCATATGTTGGACCAACCAAGCCATTTGACAAGAATCTCCGTGTTATGATTCAAGGTATTATAGATGGAAGCCGAGATCTTGTTACCTTTGGAGACAGGAGTCCAAACCCAGTGAATGTCACCCGCAACAGAAATTTGGCCATGAGCAATAATGGGTGACTCCCAGCTGAGCCCAAATAACATGTTAAGAGCATTCACATTCCAAGAGTCATTAACAACCAGATCCTCAACCTTGATATCCTCCACATTACAATTCATATTGAGAAAAACAGGCTTATAAGCAAGAGGAATATCAAAAATCCATGGGTGAAACAAAAAGGATGTAGCAGCTGGAATGACACAATTAATCCATAAAAAAGGTTTAATGAAATCGGCATTTGAGCAAAGACCCCTGAAAAAAGCCGAACAATTAGAAGGGGTTTTGTCGGTCCAAAAATTGTGGTCTCCATATTTGAGATAAAGAATGTCAATCCAAAGAGAATCATGCTTATTGAGAAATTTGAGTAAGTTTTTGGCCATCAAAGAGTGCTTAGCTTTAATGAGATTCCTTATGCCTAATCCCCCCTCAGATTTACAGGAAGTAATGGTGTCCCAATTGACTAAGGGCATACCACTACCATGGTCATGATTAGCCCACAGGAATTTCCTAGCAACTTTGGATAAATTAGAAAGAACTGAGTCAGGAATGGGATAGACCGAGAGGTAATATGTGGGAGCAGCCATCATGATGTTGTTGATGATAACAGCTTTACCAGCCTTAGAGAGTTTAGCTTTGCTCCATTGTTTAACAGCCTGATTCAAACGATTAACCATAAAATCAAAATGAGATATAGCAAGACACTTCGGAGAGATAAGAACATCTAAATAGGTAAAAGGGGTTTTGCCTTGATTGAAATTTAAGATGTTACAAATCCTACTAGAGACCCGGCTGTTAAACCAAGATGGAAAGTAAATCTTAGACTTCTGTTGATTAGGAAACTGACCCGTCAAATGAGCATAGATGTTCAAACAAAAACCAATGTTCCTAGCAGTTTTCCTAGAAGCATTAAAGACCAGAATAAGGTCATCCGCATACATAAGATGGTTGAAGTTATTGTTCAAATTTTGGGAGAACCCCGGAATAAGCCCAAGCAATCTGGCTTTGTTAAGAATGGATGTGAGATTTTGAGCAACCAGAATGAAAAGATAAGGAGACATTGGATCACCTTGTCTAATATCCCTTGACGGTCTGAACCATGAAGAAGGTTTCCCATTGATAAGGATAGAGAAAGAAGTGGCATTCAAACAAGTTCTAATATAATCCACGCAAATGCTATGAAATTTCATATTGATAAGAGTAGCCAAAATAGCATTCCAACCAAGAGTGTCATAAGCCTTCTCTATATCGACCTTGATTAGCATCCTAGGGGGGATGGTCCTTTCCTGGTTTAAGGAATGAATCATTTCCTGAACCGTGATGATGTTGTCCACAGGGGAACGACCCGGCACAAAGCCACACTACTCCTTACCCACTAAGCTAGCAATCACATCTTTAAAACGATTGGCTAAGATTTTAGTGATGATTTTATAAGCCACATTACACAAAGAAATAGGACGAAAATCAGAGGCTAATTTGGGGTGATCTTTCTTAGGAATTAATGTAATAAAGGTTCAGCCTCATGCTCTAGGCATCACAGCTTTTTGGAAAAAATACGAAATGGCAGGCACCAAATGACATTCCAAGTCACTCCAAAAAAATTTATAGAACTCAACATTCATGCCATCAGGACCTGGAGATTTCCCTTCAGCGAGAGACATGAGGTTGGTATACATCTCATCTCTAGTAACTGGTCTGGTCAAGGCATTCTGCTGCTCAATCGATAAGGTAGGCAGGTCCGAAGGAAGAGCATTAATGTACCAATCCAAAGGTCTAGGATCATGCTTGTTCCAAAGATTTGAGAAATGAGCCACAAGAACATTATCAATTTGTTGAGGGTCATGGAAATCACTGCCAGCACTATCATAGATATGGGTAATAGAGTTATGGTGTCTGCGAATCCTAACACTATTGTGGAAAAAGGAAGAATTCAAATCCCCACCCATGATCCAATTAATTCTAGATTTCTGGGTCCATCTACTGTGATATTGTCTCAACAAAGCTCTGTATCTGTTCTGAAGACTTCTGATAGAGTCTATGTTTAAATTAGAGCTTAACATATCATTGACCTCTAGAGCCTGGAGCTGATCTTCAATAGATTTAATTTCTTTATCAAGATCACCCAATCCATATTGCCTAATAGAACAGACCCCTCGTCTAATACACGCTAACAAATGATAAAAAGCATGCATTGGGGAAGAGTGAACATGGCTAGACAAAGCTTTACGAATAACAAAAATATAGCTAGCATGCTCCAACCAATAATTCTCAAACCGAAAAACCCGATGACTCATAAAATTCAATTTAGCAATATTAATAATCATAGGCGAATGATCAGAGAAGATTTTAGGAAGGTACTTGATATGAATAGCCATGGAGCATGCTAACCAAGTATCATTAACCAAGCATCGGTCAAGCCTCGCCCAACGTCGTGCAAGACCCCGTTGATCATTACACCACGAGTAAGAAGCGCCCGAGTAACTGACATCAGCAAGGGAATTATCAGTAATAAAATTAGAAAAGAGAGCGGCTTTACGAGCATAATAGTAAAAGCTACTTCCCTTGTGCTCGGCCATAGAAGAAATAGCATTGAAATCACCCATTACAATCCAAGGCAGATTCAATCTAGGGATTAGAGAAAGTTCTTTCCAAAGTTTTTTCTGTAAGTTAATGTGTTGAGCATTATACACCACCGAGATTATCCAAGGATGATCTGCAGAAGAAGAAAAAATTAGGTATAAAACTCTACAAGAATGAGCCATAGGAGATATCTTCCCTAAGTGTTTCCTCCAAAGAATAATTATCCCCCCAAAATAGCCATCCGCAGGTATGGCAACCCAGTTCCAATACTGAGCAAACTGGGAACACAGACGAAGAACACGTTCCTCGTTTGCCCGAGTTTCCACAAGAGCAAGAATATCCACCCTGTAATCTCTAGACAGTCTACGCAGACGGTTGATCTTATCTATACCAGTCGTTCCCCTGCAATTCCAAGTCAAGATATTAAGTTTATCAATCATCACAAACCATAAAAATAGGAAACTAGAGAAAATCCTGTAAAACACCGCAAGATAACAAGCAAAAACAAAAAGGAAACAGTTAAACTGGAGGTGAGACAAAACGATCGATCCGGATGGGATCACCATCATCACTATCTCCAGTCCTTCCTTTCTTCAGAGCAACCCTCGGCAGAACACTGCCTTTTTTGGCCAAAGAATCCTTCCTCAACCCTTCTTGAAACGCAATTAATGTGGTCGAGTCCTCCACTTCATCAGCGGACTCCATTTCTAGATCATCCTCTTCAGAGTCAGAGTAGGAGTCCCCAGAACAATCGGAACCTCCCTCGTCATCTGAAAGAATTTGTCCAAGTTTTTCAATAGTCTGCTGATGAACATCAGAAACACCGTCATCATCGGCCACCGGCTCCTCAATACCCATAAGGAGAGTTGGGGCTGGTTCACACTCAGCAGCCGACACTGCGGAGCCTCGCACCATCCCCTTTCTCCTCACAGTACCAGACGAGGCGATTTGACCAGAGACCGAACCAGAAGCTTCGATAATAATTTTCTTTCCTTTGCTGGCTTGTATCGAGGAACTTGAGGAGTCGTGATTGTCAGACATTATGACCTCCTTGGAAACCTGCACCACCGAAGGCATAGAATTCTCAACAGGAACAGTGTCTCCCTTGGAAAGTGGTAAGGCCATCAAACGGTCAGAAGATTGGCTGGCGTGCGGCTCCATGACTGTCAACGGCTCATTGGGAGAGGACGTCTTGGCAGAGCGGTCAGACCCATGATGCGAGAGGCCTCCACGTCCTCCACCACGCGACCGAAACCCACCACGTGTATGGCCCGAACGGCCACTGGCACCCACGTGATGGCCAGCATCCTCAGTAGCTCTAAGCTGCCCATCACGAGAAGCAAGAACGGTGGGAAAAGCACCATCCCTACCACCCTGTGACACGTGCGAACCATGTGCCACGGAGAAACCGGCACCACCGCGGTTCCTCCCCCTGTTTCTCTGGCGAGTGGCAATCATCCAAGAGCCAAACTCAGTAGAAATAGTATCGTCATCTCCTCGTGTGTCGGCTTGGACATCAGAAGACTGAGCAGCTACCAGGCTGACCTGTGATCCCTCCGGCTCAGACCTAGAGATAATTGGAAGGTTGCCACCATCCGGGGCATCCTCCATCATCTGGTCCTCCGGCGGGCTTCCACGTCGGCAACCACAACCAATTGATCCATGTCCAACCAAGCCGCACAAATAACAAAACGTAGGCAACCGTTCATAGAGAATCACCACAAAAACTCGGTTAAGGCCATCCTCAACCCAGAAACCCCTTTCCAGAGGTCGTGCAAGATCAAGTTCGATGCAAACTCTCGCATAGCGGACTCTGGACAGAGAGGAGGTAAACTCGTCCACTTTCAATAGTTTGCCAATGGGTTCCGTTATAGTCTCCAGGGATTCACCGTCCTAGAGCTCAATCGGCAGGTTGTGGAGTTGAAGCCACACCATTGCTCACGTGAGCTTGGTATGGGTTGGCTCGAAATACGGCTGCCACGGCACCAATTGTAATGTAAGTCCATTCACCGTCCAAGGGCCATTGAAGAGCAGTTTCTGTTTGGTCGCCTCAGTCTCACAGCCGATCAGAAGATAGCCATTTGGCATGTCCAAGATGTGGACTATTCCATATGTTTTCCAGAGACCCAACAGAGCAGATTTAACCGATTCAAACGGAGGAGATTTGCCGAACAGTTTGCCATATAAGGCAAGTTGGAAGCGCCGATGGGCTCGTTGCGTGATCTCCGAGTCCACCCGAACCGTGTCGGAGATAGTGGCTTTCAGTTTAGCTAGCGTAGATTCATCCAGTGGAGCCGACATCGCCGGGCGCTTGTGAACAGCGCTAGCAATGTCTGCCCACGACGGGGGAGGAGGGGGTTCTCCGGAGGACGTCATTCACTATCACTTGAGAATGTGTTTGTATAGCATTTTGTGCAAAAAATTTTGTTGTAAGAGCATCAAGACAAGAAGCTTAGTGGTCTAAATCACCTGAAAGATGATGACATCAAGGGGGAAGCATGCTATAGCTGCACCCGAACTGAACAAACTGCCTGCAACCAGCAAGCATGAATGATTGAGCTAAAGAGTTAACTGGTCCTTTTATTGCATGGCTCTTTATGAAGCATGAATGTGTACTCAGTTAAAACTGTAAAGAAGATCCACTTGGGCCTTGTCAGAGCATCATTGATAAAACTATCAAGAGCACATTCAATTTATTAAATGGTTTTGATGCATGCAAGAACACCTGTTTTGTTTGAATATGGCGTCTACCTAATTGGTTATCATTTGAAAGCGTGACCTTTTCTTTTAATTATTATGCATTTAGACTTTCAAAGGTTTACAATCACCAAATAGTCTAACTCTAAATCATTCAAGTTAACCAACAAGACCATTTTCCTACACTAAGAAATATATTACAAACAGGGGCCAAGAAGTTCACCATTTAAGAGAGATTTTGGAGGTTCTTGCAATCTCACTTTCATGGATCTTAAGAGTCATGGCAATAAATAACACACTTGATGACATTAAAAACAAAAGATCAGTACATTTATCTTATCAAGGACCAACTAAATGTAGCCATGTCAAAAGCATTCCGAAAACAATGAAAGGAGCATCAAGAAAGATGAAACAACAGAAAACTTAAATGAGTAAAACAATAAGAGGTAATTAAGTGGGTCTCCATAACATGAGAGGAAATGAATTTCATCAACCAAAACAGAATGTCTGGCTTCCTAAATAAAAAAAAGGTCATCTTGTGGCTTTAGTAAAATGGTCATTGATGCGCTTATGCAGTAGAGTAAACACATTATTGGAAGTAAGGTGGAAGCCCTTTCAAAATAATAGCACTCATCGAATTCTGCAAGAAACAATTAAGATAAAAGCCATACTTAACCAATGTCCAAAAATGCATTCCAAATATTTTTATAGGTAAGAAACAAAGCATTAAATTGGTCTATAATTCAGAAAATGGTTTGGCATGGCAAATAACAACTGAACAAAAAATTATATGAAGTTGGCAGGTACTTTAACTGCTGTAAGCTTCATTCATATAAATAGAGATTCTGTAAATGAGGATTAAGGAGTTTAATCCACTTGTTAGTGCAAAGGCACTTTAAGTTGCCATAATTTGGCACCTAGTCAAGGTGATGTGGCAATCATAGTGACATGACATGCATAATGACGTGGAAAGAATGATGACATGACAAGGTGGCTTGGCTAGGAGGCAAATATCCTTGAAGATCTTGATGAAGCTATTTTTGGCAAGTGGATCAAGCAAGCTTCAACTTGAAGACAAGATCTCATCAAGACCATATTTAGGAGATGTGATTGAAGACTAAATATGGAGGAAGCTTAAATGAAGAAATACCTATCAATGGTAAGATTTGGATGATATTGAAGATATGATTTGCAGAACCTTAATAGATTTGGATGAAGACGATTAAGGGTAAGATTTGAAGACATGCCTATTGTTGCCATGATTGGGCTGATTGATTGAAGATCTATCATGGAAGATTTGAAGACCAAACTTGGGTGAATTGAAGATCAAGTTTGGTAAGTTTTATGAAGACGCACAAAGGCGCGCGTGCGCCCCTTGCGAGGGGATTGCGTGATGAGGAGCTAAGGAGGGAGGCTAGTTGCTGGTAGTCGGGATCAGATGATCTGGTTGCATCGACTTGAACTAAGCATAACCAGGTTGTTGATGGATTTTGTGGTCGCTTAGCAACGGAACCAGAACTCAGCCAAGTCAGCAGTTAGGGCCATGTTGCAACACATGTTACAATAGATGTTGCAACAGCTATTTTAGGAAGGTTCTAAAGATAGTAGCCGCGGAGATTCTAAAAGAGGTATGGACTATATTTGGGACATCGAGGCATCTATATATACTACCTTGGTCTGAGTTGGGTGCGACTCTTGAAACAGGGAGTAGGGAGGCACCGGACAATCTAGATAGGGTAGTATTCTTGTTTGTGTGAGAGAGTGACAAAGTGTTTGTACTCTTCATTTATCATCTCTTTTAGTGATTGTTTGTCTCCGGGCTTGGCCCCCGAGACATAGGCGAGTTGACACCGAACTGGGTTACCAACTTCTTGTGTCTCCTTCTTGCTTGGTTTGTGTGTGCTTTTCTTTGAGTGTTGAGTGTTCATCTAACCCACAAACCTTAACCTGCGGAACTAACAAGTGGTATCAGAGTAAGGTCACCATGTTTGCTTTGGTTTCAAAGTCGGCGAGGTCCTAGCAAGTTCCAGTGATGGCCGGAAGGGAAGGAGCATCCGTCACATGACCTCCGCTGCTCAATGGATCTAACTATCCTTATTGGAACGCAAGGATAAGGGCGTTCATAAAATCCCTAGATGAGAGTGCCTAGATAGTTGTTGAAGATGGATGGTTTCCTCCAACTCAAGTTGATAAAGATAAGAACGAGATTGTGAAGAAGAAGATAAACTAGAGTGCCGAAGATATGAGGAGAGCTAATGCAAATGGAAAAGCTTTCAATGCAATTTTTGGAGGAGTGAACGAGAACCAGTTCAAGTATGTTGCTACATGTGAGAGTGCCAAAGAAGCTTGGGAGATCCTTCAAACGATTCATGAATGCACAAACTTGGTAAAAACCTCTAAACTTCAAATGTTAACTACCATGTTTGAAAATCACAGGATGGGAGAGGAAGAGACAATAGCCAGCTTCAATTCAAAACTAATGGACATTGCAAATCAAGTCTATCAACTTGGAAAGAAGTTCTCAGACAAAAGTTAGTTCGAAAGATTCTTAGGTCTCTTCCAAGAAGATTTGATGCAAAAGTGTCCGCAATAGAAGAGGCAAGAGATATCACAACTATGAGGCTTGACGAGTTGATGGGATCATTACAAGCGTACGAGATGAACCTGAACCTTGAGAGAAAAGTGAAAGACTTGGCTCTGAAGACAAAAGCAATCAAGCAGAAGGAGTTACAACAGATTGTTGTAACAGATGATGAGGATGAAGAAGATGGCGAGTTTGTTTTCCTGTCAAAGAAGATGCACAACATGTTCAGAAAGTACAAGAAGAAAGGTAGCAGATTCCAAAGGAAAGAGGTTCCCAAAGAAGAAAAGGAAGAAACAGAGGATAATCAACAGAAGATCAAGTTTTGGGAGTGTGGTGGTGTTGGCCATTATCAATCGGAGTGTGCTAACACTCTTAAAAAGAGGGGGAAGTCACTCAATGCCAAATGGAGTGATGACTCAGATTACAGCATGGAGGAAGAAGAAGATGAAGACAACTACAACCACCATATTTCTTTCCCTGCAGTCATAAGTGGAGCAACATGCCTTAACGAGTCAAAACCTGTCACAAAATGTGTTACAACATCTGACACAACATCAGACAGTACTGGCAGTGAATATGGAGAGGTGACTGAAAAAAATCCTCTAAGTTATAAACTTATGCTCACAAAATTTGATAAGATGATGTTACGAAACAAACACCTGAAGGAAGAACTTAAAGTTTATCAAGGGAAGTTGAGCCACACTGAAAAGGTTCTAGATTCCATAAACAGAGGCACAACCAAGCTATATGAAATACTTTTGGTTGGAAGATCAAGCAAAGACAAAAAAGGCATTGGTTATGTTGGCGGAACTTCAAGTGCCAAGGCTGAAAGCACAGGAGTTATTTTTATTAAGGCAACTACTCAATAGAAAGTGAAGCAAGTCAAATTAAAAAAGAAGCATATAAGAGAAGAGCCTACATGTTTTTATTGTGGAGAAATCGGGCATATAAGACCAAAGTGCAACAAACTAAAAGAAGACTTGAAGAATGGAAGAATGGTTGGTCATGAGCAAGCAACCATCAGAAGAATTGTCAGAGGCAAGACAATTGTTATCAACAAGCTGTGGATTCAGAAAATTATAGAATTAAGCAAAGATACAGCACATTTCAGTCAAAATCAAGAAACAATGAAAGATAAGATGAATTAGAAGGTTGTAACATCTAAATGCAACACCCATTGTTCTGATCAAGGACCTTGGAGGTCAAAAGTTGATAAACCCAAGTGAGGAGATTTTTTTTTTTTTAAATAAAAGGAGGTATTGAAAACTGAAGAAAATTGAAGAGTTGTCTTGGAAGTTATAACCTATTTATGGTTAGACGGCTTTTGTTTCAAAATCCCTAAAATCCCAAGCTCTTCCCCAAGTTATTCATCTCTGAGAGGCGATTGATTTTGTGAAGAAGAAGAAGGATCAGCTGAATATCAAGATGAGGACCAAAAGAATTGCTCGCCGGACTCGAGATACTCCTCAAGAGATTGCTGCTCGAGTAGAAAAAGAGAAACAGAATTCTGATGGAAGCCCATTGAGGAAGGAGGAACCAGAAGATCACTCAAAGGCCATTATTCCGATCACTTTTCCTCTAGGTGCTGAGTCTACTGAACAGACTGGACAATCATCCACAAATGTTCCCCTAGGACAAAAAGACCGAGATGATCTTCTCAGTTGGGGTGAGAGACACTTTCCCAGGAGCGTACATCCACAGTCCCGAAGAAGATGTTAGTTCCTCTACAGAATCAGAGGAGGGTTATCCAGTAGAGCAACCAGAAGTTGAAGTAATTGTTCAGGAAAAAGAAGCATCTCCTAAAAACGCTGAAGAAACTATTGAAGAGAAGAGTGCAGACCCTCCTACCAGTGCTGATGAAGAAGCAGCCGAAGTTCTGGAAAGCATACATCGTCATCCTGGAGAAACAGATCAAGTCATGAAAACTGTTGTAACACCTGCCTCAACATCTGAAAGTTCTCACAGCTCTGATGATATTCCTCTAAAGGAGAAATTTTCTAAAGTGCGTGAATCTTCCAATAAACATCAAAAGAAGCAAGGTAAAAAGGGGCAAAAGAGAAAGTCCTTTGCTGATCCCGAAGTTAGTCCCAGGCCCAAGAGAAAATGTACAGATGCTGCAAAATAGGGGGAGAAGAAGTCCTTAACCTTTGAGAAGGGTAAGAAAACGAAGGGCCCTCAAGATACTGAAGCTACAACACAGGGGGAGAAGAAATCCACTAAGACTAAAAAAAGGCAAGAAGAAGAAAACAAGCCAAGTGTCTGACAACAATGATGAAGAGAGATGCCGAGACAAGGAATCAAAGATGAAGTTCAAAAGGGTTGAGAAGAGAGGAGTAGTAGTTGAAAGATCAATTGATGATGCTGCGTTTCTGAAGTATGGTCTGACTGAACTATTGAAAGGAAGGGGTTTGTACAAGTCAGCCACATTTGCTGAAGGTTATAACCTGACACTGGTCCAAGAGTTCTACAGCAACCAGCTTCCGTCTGATAAGGGGATCTCCAGGGTGTACATTCGAGACAAATAGATCCCATTTACACCAGCCACTCTCAACAGATTTCTGGATTTCAAGACAGAAGTAAAGGGAAATTATGAAGAAGGACTTGAAGTAAATGAAGAAGTCCTGAAGGAGATAACAGGAGATAGAACCAACTCATGGGGAGAAGAGCTAGATTGCCAGCCTCATTGCTCACAGCTAAGTATAATGTTCTTTTTAGACTTGGCATTCTTAACTGGCTATCTGCTCCGCATAATTCAAGATTAGTGAAAGATCTGGCACTGTTGTTGTACTCCATTGGGACTGGAAGGAAGATCAATCGAGGAAGACTGATATTTCAAAATATTGTGAAGGAGGCAGACAGCATGAGCACTGCAACTTCTCTGGGCTATCCTGCTTTGGTGTCGCACTATTTGTTGCAACATGGAGTACAACTCAAGAAAAGAGAAGTGTTTACTACAGTGAAGAAGCTGAAGATTTCACAGAGGTTGTTCATTCCAGGGAAGAAGATTGATTTACCCGTTGGCAGAGTGTCTCCACCACCACCAACCGAGGAAGATGTTGAAGGGTCAAGTCTGGCTATTGGAATGGAATATAAGAAGCTTCTAAAGGAACAAATTGAAGATCCCGAGAGGAGACAAAGAGCAGCTGCTACTGAGTTGTTCATCATTGCTCGACAGAAGCAAAAGCTTACAGCCCGCCTTGATGCTTTTCAACGAAGACCAAGAGAAGCTGATGACCAAGAGTCATGAATACAGGGGGAGTTACAGAAAATGTCGCAACAAGTTCCTGCAACAACTTTGAAGACTTTGGCATCAATTCTGTCACAAAGGGGAAATGAATTTCTACTGCATCACCAGACTGATTGTTTAGTTTGTTTGTTAGTTTCTGGACATTTTTTTTATTAGTCCTATTGTTTGGGGACAAGTCTTATTGTTTGGGACAATCTATATGTTCTGTTATGTTTTAAGCATATTTGTTTCTCTAGTTGCATTTTGTTTGTGATAAAAATATTTCACTCTCTGTAAGCAACTAACAAATTCTCTTGTCACGTCTGTTGTCTGGTCTCCAGTAAATGTTGTAACTGGAAGTTGTAACAGTGTCAGTTTAATCTGTGTCCTAGTTAAATGTTGTAACTGGATGTTGTAACAATGGTCAATCTGGATGCAGAAGAAGTTATGTCAAATTATGCCAAAGGAGGAGATTATTAGTGCAAAGACACTTTAAGTTGGCATAATTTGACACCTAGTCAAGATGATGTGGCAATCATAGTGACATGGCATGCATAATGACGTGGAAAGAATGATGACATGACAAGGTGGCTTGGCTAGGAGGCAAATATCCTTGAAGATCTTGATGAAGCTATTTGTGGCAAGTGGATCAAGCAAGCTTCAACTTGAAGACAAGATCTCATCAAGACCATATTTAGGAGATGTGATTGAAGACTAAATATGGAGGGAGTTTAAATGAAGAAATACCTATCAATGATAAGATTTGGATGATATTGAAGATATTATTTGCAGAACCTTAATAGATTTGGATGAAGACTATTAAGGGTAAGATTTGAAGACATGCCTATTGTTGCCATGATTGGGCTGATTGATTGAAGATCTATCATGGAAGATTTGAAGACCAAACTTGGGTGAATTGAAGATCAAGTTTGGTAAGTTTTATGAAGACGCACAAAGGCGTGCGTCCTTTGCGAAGGGACTGCGTGATGAGGAGCTGAGGAGGGAGGATAGTTGCCGGTAGTCGGGATCAGGTGATATGGCTACATCGACTCCGACTAAGCATGACCAGGTGGTTGATGGGATCTTGAGGTCGCTTAGCAACAGAACCAGAACTCAGTCAAGTCAGCAGTCAGGGCCATGTTGCAACAGCTATTTTAAGAAGGTTCTAAAGATAATAGCCATGGAGATTCTAAAAGAGGTATGGAAAAATTTGGGACGTCGAGGAGTCTATATATACTACCTTGGTCTGAGATTGGGTGCGACTCTTGAAAGAGGGAGTAGGGAGGCACTGGACAATCTAGAGAGGGCAGTATTCTTGTTTTTGTGAGAGAGTGACAAAGTGTTTGTACTCTTCTTTTATCACCTTTTTTAGTGGATTGTTTGTCTCCGGGTTTAACCCCCCAAACGTAGGCGAGTTGACACCAAACTGGGTTACCAACTTCTTGTGTCTCCTTCTTGCTTGGTTTGTGTGTACTTTTCTTTGAGTGTTGAGTGTTCACTAACCCACAAACCTTAATCGGCGTAACTAACACCACTATTTAATCATCCTTAATCCTTTTTATAAGGAATAAGAAGGCTTTATGCAGATTAAACTACTCCCCATCCCACAGTCCCACCCAACCAATGGCAGTGCATAGGAAAATTCTTTTGTGTCATTTTCATGTCACATTCCTTTATTTCTCTATTTTCTCCTCCATCAACCACAAACAAAACTTAAAACAACTTGCCATCACTCTTCTTATGCCCTTAGTTCCTATCCCTTTATTATCAATTACATGTGATTTTCTTAAATCATTGCCTTTTCATTCCATTTTTTTTGTTATTTTTCATAACTTCCTTTTTTTTTTAATGGTGGAGATAGTGATGATGAGTGTTCATACAAACAAAATATAAAAAGGACCAGTGATGCAAAACATGGTGATCTTCTTGGAAATATCACCAATCAATTATGGGTGCAATGATGCATGTATGCATCGTTATTAAAAAAAAATATGAATTATCATGTATTTGAATTTGATTCTTACACTAATATAGTTTTGTTCAAACTTATTGCTCTGATTTCCATGATTTATAATAATAGCTATTGTGCAAAAAAATATATATAACATAAATATATTAAACAATAACAACATCCATTAACCTCAGTTGTTTTTTTTTTTGTTCTTTTTCAGTTTTAGCAATGTAACGATGATACCATTTCAAAACAAAAGAACTTAATTTGGGGAAAATGCTAAATTACCAATGATTTGCACAAAACATTTAGCCCAGAAACATTTGTAACAATAAAAAATCCATGCCGAAAGCCAACTTGAAGACAATTTGGCAAAACCAGATCTTATGTATACTTGAGCAAGATACAGTGTCTAGGTCCAGCGAGACATCTCAGCAGCTAACCTTGCCCAATCAGTTTCTTCTTGCCAGCCCTTAATCACATCATCAAATTCATTGGTTTTATCTTTCTAATACCAATTTCTTTGTGATCCAACAGTTATCTACTAAATTCTAGAAGACTTAAAATATATTCAGAGCAAAATTTGGCACAAAAATAAAAGCTTGAAGACTGCAGCAAAGTGAACATGTCTAGTGGGCAAACTACAATGTTGGGTTCAAAAAACACAATGAAACCACTCATCATTTGCAATCTAGTGATCAATCTTCTTACAAAGTCCTAAAAAACAATGCTCTTGATAAAAGACAACATGCACGAGTGAGGGTGTGTGTCGGGATTGATGGACAAGGGAGGAAAGGAGAAGAGAAGGAGAAGCATTGTCTTTTTTCTTGTCGTTTGGTTTTATGAAAAAAGTAAAATTGATAAGAAAATCATAGAAAATTCATCACATTGTGTTCTCCTGAAATTAAATTCTACCCATTTTATGTTTTTCTTAGCTATTCTATCAATCCAAGCACACCAAAACACCATCTTTTTTCTTACATTTGAGATTACAGAACATGAAATGCATAAATCTGTAGACATTTAATTCTCATAGAATTAAGGATTTGCGGAACTACTAATCCGATCATATCTTAGTAAGAGTATTCATTCATTCATTCAAACAACACAATGAATTTTGATCCATTAACTATCAACACCAAAAACTAAAAATTAGGGATTTGAGGGAATTACCCATTTCCTCATGTAACCAAACTTGCTAGACTTGAAATCATTCGCAACCGAGCGCCGAAGACGGAACATCAAGCGCTCGCCATTGAGACTTGATAACTTAAAAGAAGGGATAGAAAAACTGCACTCTTTATTCATAAACACTGAAGCCTTTATAAAGGCAAAGTTCGGAAAAGATAATCTTCTACTAATTTGAATTCTAATCAACACACAACTAACTTAATTATTTAAATCAAAGATATCCTAACCAAACTAAAATAAAGATCATTATCTCAACACCGTCCCTTAAACTTATGTTTATCACATAAGTTTAAATATTTTAAAGTTATCTCCCTTGCATGAATGTTTTCATTTTCGAATTGAAGTTCTTCAAGAATATTTCTCACCCACACTACTTGAGAGGCACATGTTGTTGCTGCTACAAATTCAGCCTCAGTAGTTGAAAGAATGCCAATATGTTGCTTCTTTGATGACTATGAGATAGCTCTAAAGCCCATCATAAATACATAACTAGATGTACGTTTCCGATCATCTAAATTCCTGCATAATCACTATCTGTAAATATAATCAAATCTGACATCTCTTCTTTCTTGTTTAATTTTGTTTTGTATACCCACTTTAAACCAATAGTTTTTTGCCCTTTGGGAAGTTCAGTCAACTCCCATGTTTTATTTTTTTCAATGGATGCAATTTCATTATTCATAGCTGTTTTCCACTTTGAATGTCGGATAGCTTCTTCAAAAGATAAAGGATCACAATCTAAAAATAAAGCAAAGTGAGTAGCAAGGTCTTTATATTGGTTGAAATCTGTTACCTCATAATCTGCCATCCAAGCCAATCTTTTTTTAACACGAGTAATATGGGTCTCTGCTGTTGTTTGTGATATTTCAGTAGTAGTAGAGGCTTCATTAGTTGAAATTTCATGATGTTGGACCTGCTCTCTTTCTTCTTCGGCTTCATCACTAATTATAATTGAAGTAGGCTACTGCTTACTCCAATTCCAAGTGCTCTCCTCATTAAAAATTGCATCCCTACTCACCACAATTTTCTTTCTCAATGGATCATACAATTTAAAAGCTTTGGATATTTCACTAATCCCAAGAAAAACACACTTTTGCCCCTTATCATCAAGTTTCTTTCCTTTCTCATCTTGAATATGTGATATGCAATGCAACCAAAAATTCTAAAGTGATCTACTGCTGGTCTTCTTCCATTCCATGCTTCTTCTGGTGTTTTGTTTTGAACAGCAAAAGTAGGACTTCTATTCAAGATATAAATGCTCCAATTCACTGCTTCTGGCAAAAAATTATTCAAAATTCTACCCTCTGTTAACAAGGTTCTCACCATATTGAGGATGGATCAATATTTTTTTTTTTTTTGATACACCATTCTGTTGTAGGGAATAGGAAGCTGTGAGCTCTCTTTAGATGCCATGATCATTACAAAAACTTTCAAAGTCATTTGAACAGTACTCTCCTCTACGATCAGTATGAATTGTTTTAATAGGTTTCCCAGTTTCACTTTCAACATATGCCTTGAATCTTTTAAATGCCCTAAAAGCTTCTGATTTCTCCTGTAAAAAACAAACCCAAGTTTTTTCGAGAATAATCATCAGTGAAAGTAATAAAATATCTTTTACCTCCATTAGAAGTAGGATTCATTGGTTCACAAATATTAGAGCGAACAAGTTCAAGACATCTTTTGCTCTCCAAGACTTTCCTTGAGGAAAAGGAGTACGATGTTGTTTGCCAACAACACACTCTTCACAAACTTGGGAAGGAACATTAATCTTAGGAAGCTCTATCACCATATCTTTTTCTTGGAGTGTCTTCAATTCATCAAAGCTCAAGTGACCATACCGATAATGCCATAGCCATGAAGAGTCTTTTGTTTTAGCTATCAAACAAGGTTGAGCACATTCAATCTTTATAGGAAATAACCTATTTGAATTCATAGGCACAATTGCAATTGCACCTCTACAAGAATCATATATTTCACAAGTACCTTTTTGAATAGTAATTGTGTATCCTTTCTCTTGTAACTGACTAGCACTCAACAAGTTACTTTTTAAGTCAGAAACATATAAAACATTAGATATTTTTTTGTAAAAACCATTCTTGGTTTTTATATTAATATCATTCTTTCCCATCATATTCACCATAGAGAAATCTCCAAAGTTAACAGTAGAGTGAAAATCTTCATTTAAGTAAGAAAAGAAAGACTTACTTCCACACATATGGTTGCTACAACCAATGTCCACAAACTAAATATCTAACTTATGAGATTCCTAACTATCTTGAATTGCCATTAGCAAAGTTTCTGTTTCTTTATTTTCTACAAAATTTGACTTTTCTCCTTTGTTTTTGTCATTAGGTAGCTTAGTGTGACATTCAGAACGGTAATGACCAAATTGATGACATCTAAAGCACTTAATCTTAGATTTATCAAACTGTTGACCTAGTCCTTTTCCTTTACTTTGTAGATAACCATCATCCGTATTTCTGTTGCCACTTATGTAGCCTCTATCTGCTTTTCCTCTTCCTCTACTTCCACCTTGACCTCTATCTCGTAATATTGAGAAATTGTTGGTTGTAAAGGCCTTCAAAGCTTGCTCCTCAGTAGTAAAATTATGATTCATCTTCTATTCATGAACTAATAAAGAGCTTTGAAGTTCTTCAATGGAGAGTGCATCTATATCCTTTGATTCTTCAATTGAGCAGACTATATAGTCAAATTTTGCTATCAAAGATCGCAATATCTTTTCAATAATAGCAAACATCGTTCATCTTCTCCCCATGAAAACACATATTATTAGCTAACCCCATGGTTCTTGCAAAATAGTTGTTAACAAATTCTCTATTCTTCATCTATAGATTTTCAAAATCCTTTCTCAAGGCTTGAAGTTGTGCACGCTTTATTCTTCATCTATATCCTTGGAGGTTTCTTTGCAAAAAATTGTCTCCAAGGTAAGATCGATCAATGGCCTGAAATAAATAATTCTTCGCCTTCAAGTCTTTCAACTTTGATGTCTCAAATTCCTTCCGTTATGCTTCTGTAAGTATCACGCCAACATTCAGGGTTGCAACTCCGAATTCAACATTATTCCAATACTCCTTGGATTTTATGAAATTTTCCATCAACATGCTCCAATGATCATAGTGACCATCAAAACGTGGAATAGATGATTGCACAAAGTTGTCTGCAGACATTGTAAATTTCTTCACTACAAGATCTCTCCCTTTTGTTGAAAACCAAGCTCTTGATGAATTCAGACAATTGTCATCAATGTCATGCAACTCATCACCATGTAAGTAGGCGTTTCTTGTAATGTACTGTATTTTGTTTCAAATAGATTTGATGAGTTCCCACTAGAATTGGTTCATAAAATTCATCTGGCGTGTTTTCATCACCTCATGTAACAACTTTCATCATATTAATAATTTTTTAAATTATCAACAAACTATAATCCATGCATCATCGGACGTATATGTCTTTTGACATTAAAAAAAAAACATTTTTATAAAAAATAAAAAGGGCAATATTGAACAAAATATGCGGCTTTAAAAAAAGTCTTACAAAAACAAATCACAGATTAATAAATATATCTCTTTCTACTCTTCAGCAAATTTCAGATATTCTTGCATAACAACCTCCACAAATTCAAAATAGAAAACGATTACACTTCACCAGTACATCATCGTCCTTATAAGTGTGACACGAAGCACAAAAGACAAACCATTCATCATATAAATATCAAGAACTAGACAACCACTCATTTTATCTTAAAATATCTATCCCTTATCCTAACCATCAATCCATGCTTCATCCTCAGTGTAAGTGACAATGTATGTTCAGGAATCTTCTCCTTCTCCACAACATCCACTCTGAACCTCTCCAAAACACAAGCAGCAATAGACTTCATCTGAATATAAGCCATTTCTTTGCCCAAACACATCCTCGGCCCTGCATGAAACACTGGATACTTGTACGGGCTCTCTGGCCGGAAAACTCCATTTTCATCAAGCCATCTCTCTGGTTTGAACTCCATGCAATCCTTCCCCCATATGCTTTCCATTCTCCCCATTGCATAAGAATTGTAAGCCATGAACATTCCTTTCTTGATCACTGAACCGTCTGGTAGTACATCATCATTCATGCACATAGTTGAGTTCACAGGCACTGGAGGATACAGTCTCATTGCCTCAGTTATTGCTGCATGAAGATAGTGCATTTCTCGCAATTCCTCGAATTCAAATGCTTCCTTATCATCTCTTTTCTGTGCCCGAATCGAGCTTATCTCTTGTGTTATCTTGTCTTCAACTTTTGTATTGAGAGAAATGAGCCAAAAGAACCATGACAGGGCTGATGACGTAGTTTCCCGGCCGGCGAGGATGAAACTGATGACAATGTCACGGAGGAACTCATCGGAGTTGTTGTCCTCATTGGCAAGAAATCTTGAAAGAAGATCATCATCAGCAGCAGCAGCAGCAATAGCAGAAGCATTGGGCTTCCCCTTCTTTGATTTGATGATCTGGGTAGCGAAATCATGGACAACAGCAATGGATTCTTTGAGTTTTCTCTCAGATCCGATGTTGAATAGTCTAGTGATGACCCAAAATTTGGGAATGGCGTAACGGAAGCGGCCGGCGCTGAGCTCGGCGGCGATCTTGAACGCGCGGGCGAAACGGGATTCAGGGGCGTCGGAGAGAGAAACAGGGTCATGATTGAAGGCGAGCTTACAGACGTTGTCGAAGGCGAAGCGTTCGAGGAGGTCTTGGAGGTCGATTGGGGAAGAAGACCGGGAGGAATTGAGGAGAAGAGGAAGGAGACGAGAGTGGAGCTCGTGGTGGACGATGAGGACAATGAAGTTGCGGAGGGATCGAGTGTTGAACTCGAAGCTGGCGGTCTTGCGTTGGGAAAGCCAAAGAGGGCCGTCGACGTTGAAGATGCCGCGGCCGAGGAAGTCTTGAAGATGGTGGATGAAGCGAGGGCCTTTGGGGTAGTTGGGGGAGTGGGATTTGAGGTAGTGATGGAGATTGGAAGGGTTGGCGGTCATGAGGCCGCGGACGTTGCCGGGGCGGTGGAAGGAGATGGTGAGGTTGGGGGAGGACGAGAGAAGGGAGGTCATCCATGAGAGGATGTGGTGGCGGTTGAGGAGGAACTGGGGGAGGTTGCCGATGATGGGGTAGTGACGGAGAGTGGTAGAGGATTTGGTTGAAGAGGAGGAGGAGAAGATGGAGAAGAAGATGATGAGGGGAATGAAGAGGAGGAAGAGGATGATGGTGAGTGGGCAGAGGAAGTCCATGATTAGTAGAATTTGTTGGGATTGTGTACATGGTTTGTTTGGGATTATTAGGAGTATTTATAGATTTGTTTATTATAATATTATTATGTAATTCATAATGTTAAAAATTATGGTAGTTCTTCTAAAATTATATATCAGGTTTGTTTTAGTATATGTAAAAAAAAAAAAACACACATGTACTTCAAGGAGCTTGGCACATGATTAGTAAGAACCTTGCCTTGAATGAATTGAATTGATGTTAAAAAAATTTAGAAGAAAAGTTTGTTTTTTTATAAAAATAAATAAACCATAAATTTAAATTTATTAAAATTGGAAGTAAAACATGATAAACCATTCAAAGTCTGAAAGCTCTTATCCGAGGTGAGTAAAGACAGACAAACAAAAAAGAAACAAACAGAGCATAAAAATCTAGAAAATGAGAATCGTTGAGTGGAAGCATACGTAGGCCACAAACATAAAGAAAAAGTTTTTTTTTTTAATAAATTTAATAAAATGTGGGGGAAAAAAAGAAATTAGGAAAATGAAAGTTTATTATAGGAACAAATTGCCATGAACAGTATGTTTCTAGAAGCTTAATATATTATTGCTAACAACGTTAACTTACTGGAGGAATTGATGTTAAAAGAAAAGGTTTTTTTTTAAAAAAAATTAATAAAATGTGGGGAAAAATGGAAATTAAAAAAAGAAAGTTTATTATGGGAACAAATTGCCATGAGCAGTACGTTTCTAAAAGCTTGATACATTTTTTTATTATGAACAATTATAACTTAATAAATGGATTGATATTAAAAAGTTCAAAAGACGATAATTTGAATAAATTAACCAAAAAAATTGTAGAAAAAAAGAAATTTGGGAAAGAAAAGTTTAAATTATGGTAACAAATTAGGTAAATATGAACATACATAAATATATAAAAACACAGACTAGCATACACGCACATACATATATGATTAGCATACACGCACATACATACATGATAAATATTGTGTCATTCATAAAGCAAAGTGTTTAAAATTAGTTTTCCAAAAATTATTTATGGATTTTTTTATCTTTCTAATATACCTCTTTGTAATTAGGATGGCAAACATATGAAAAACATAATTCCCAAACCTAGAGCTGTTTAAATTTATCAAACTCAAATCAGTTCCAAACTTGTTAAATTTTTAAATAGTAAGAAAAAAATCAATTATATATATTTCTTGAAGCTTAATACATTAATATGAACAATCATAAATTACTAAATAAATCGATATTAAAGTTCCAAAGGAGATATTTTGAATAAATAACTAAAAATATAAAAAAGAAAGTTAAAAAAAAATGTTTAAATTATAGTAACAAATTAAATATGTATACATGTTTGGCGGCAGGTCCTCTAGTGTTAAATCCCAATTTGGGTTATAATTTAAAATCACTTCAAACCAATCACAAATGCTAATAAGGTTTAATAAACTGGTTTTTATTAAAATTCAAATAAATCATGTATTCCTCCAACCTATAAAAATTCTCATCCCTATATGTGACCCCAATTTAAGGTCCGTTCGGATTACAAAATGAGAATAAGAAGGTATTGGTAATGGTAATGGGAATGGTTAAGATAATGGTCAGTGGCGGAACCAAAACTACTTTGGTAGAGGGGCTGAAGGTAAAATGTAAAAAAAAAATTCTCCAACAAAACAATTATCTTCAATAAAAATAATGTGAAAATGTAATAATAATTTATATGTATATTTATATATATAAAGTGAGGGGAGGTAACTACATTTTTAGATTTTATGTTTTCTGAAAAAACTAAAATCAATTATTTTTACAATAAATATCAAGAATGAGAAAAATTAGATTGGGAATGGTATGGAAATTACTTTAATACCCTTAATATATAAAATAACTACATATAAATAAATATTTTTTATCTTATAATTATTATAATTAAATATTTAGAATAAATAATTTCTTTTTATATTATCCACTTTAATTATTAAAATTAGTCATTTTACATAATTATTATTGTTCAAATTATTTTAATGTTGTACATTAATATTTAAAATTAATATTTCATTCTAACCAAGTTAATTTTCACATTTCAACTTTTGCCCATATGAAATTATTGATATAATTAAATATTTTATATGTAATGAGTAGGATGGATATCAATCCCATAGATCCTACGTGAGACTTTGGCATTAAAAAACTTTGACAATTTTAAGTATTTTTTCATTTACTAGTACATTTATGAATAGAGAAAAACACATGATCTAACAATAACTATTGCCCATAATAGCAACTTAATATGGTACAAAATATGATAATACAACTCCATTACTTAATACTACTAATAGTAGCATATTTTGAATATATTTTTATTATTTTATCATTTATACTTTATAATTGTTGTGCATATTTAAAATATTTTTTTAATAATATACTTATTTTATAAACGAATAAAAAATTAAAAAAATTATACTTAAATTATTTGTCATTACCAATATCCACAAACTTATAAGATAGTCAATATATCTTAAAATAATAAAATTATTTTTTGTCATCCCATGCTAATTTCCGTACAAGTCACCGTACTTTGGACTTATTTCAAATTGGTGTCCAAAGTTCAATTTACATCAAATTGGTTATCGAATTTTAATTTTTTTTTTTTCCAGTGGCGAGTGACCCAATGAATTCCGGTCTATGTTCCAAGAGTAGCTAGTGATGTGGAGTTTGATTATGGTGGTTCAGATGACTTGCAATCTTGTTCTTCCACAAATGAAGAGTCATTAATCTCTTTGAGACCTAGATATGTTGAATTTAATCATGAAGTGGACATGAAGAATTGTAAATTCAAAATTGGAATGAAGTTTAGGAGCATGAATCAATTTAAAGAGGTTGTTAAAAATTATGGGATCAAAAACATATATGTTATAAAATTCAAGCCCAACAATAAAAGAAAGTGCAAGGCTTTTTGTAAGAGGGGGTGTCCATTCTACCTGTGGGCTTCACCGATGGTGAAAGACAATAGCACTGTACAGATCAAGGCAGGAATTTTGGAACACGAGTGTGCGAGGGACCATAATAACAAACATGTAAATCCAGATTGGATAGCTAGGCATTACCTCGAACAATTCAGGGCAAACCCAAGTTGGAAACTTGCTGGCAAAGTACAAGCTGTCAAAACTAACCAAGAAGTGGACATTACAAGGATAAAGGCTTACAGAGCCAAGAGCATTGCATAGAGGTGATTTTTATGTTTTTTTCATTCAATGTATCCTATTTCTGTTATATTAATAGCCATTAACCTAACATACTTAAGATTCATTTTCCTTGTCATATCTGTCTAAAGGATCCTAGATGGTGATGAGGAATCTCAGACGAATAGTCTATATGATTATAGGCTAGAAATGTTAAAGACACGTCCTGATTCAACAATAGAAATCAAGTGTGATGAGGATGGAGTCTTTCAAGCCTTTTATGTATGCCTAGCTCCATTGAGAGCAGGCTTCCTTGCAGGTTGCGGACATCTAGTTGGGCTTGATGGTTGTTTCCTGAAGGGGTTGTATGGAGGCCAGCTTCTAAGTGCTATTGTGATAGATGCAAATGACTGCATCTATCATTTTTCATTGGCAGTGGTGAGTAAAGAAAACAAAGATAACTGAAAATGGTTCTTGGCAGGCTTAGCAGAGAACCTTATAAATGCTGACATCCACAAGTGGTCATTCATGACTGATAGAAAAAAGGGAGATCAAATCAATTGATTTTTAGTTGTTTATTTATTGATTTAGTTATCTAAACTTCCTTGAATTTAATATGATTCCTTGATTAAATGTTGCACTACTTCTAGGTTTGAATTTAATTTTTGTTCTATATGTTCATCTCACCTCTCTGATGTACTTTAAACCTGAGATGCTTTAAACTAGGTTATCTATGCTTATACTACTATGAATGAGTTTAAATGTTGTGAGTTTAGTATGCTTGCATTAGGGTAGGTATGTTTATGCTACTGTGAATGATAAATGTTGCGAGTTTAGCATGCTTGAATTAGGTTAGGTATGCTCATGCTTATGCAACTGTGAATGAGTTTTAATGTTGTGAGCTTGAATTAGGTTAGGTATGCTTATGCTTATGCTACTATGAATGAGTTTAATATGTTGCACTTCACACTGAGTTAAATATTTTACTCTGCTGATTCAAGAAAATTTTTTTTTTGCCTTTTTCTTTTTCCTTTGTTTCCCCTGGGTATGGGAGTTCATGTTATTAATAATTGACCACACTAGGGTTTAATGTCAGCAATAGCAGAACAATTCCCTCACAGTGAGCATAAGTACAGTGTGAGACATATTCACACAAATTTTAAGAAATCTTTTAGGGGAAAAGCACTTAAGGATCAATTATGGGCATGTACAAAGGCAACTCACAGACCTGCTTATGAGAGAGCAATGGAAACCCTAAAACAGATGTTTGTAGGGGCATTTGAACATGAAAAAAATTGAACCCCAACATTGGAGTAGATCACACTTCCAAACCCAGTTTAAGTGTGATATCCTCCTAAATAATTTGTGTGAATGTTTTAATAGTCACATATTGGAAGATAGGGTCAAGGGTATCATTACAATGAATGAAATGATCCGGACACAGTTGATGAAGAGGATCCAAAGGAGGAGAGATGCCATGCAAAATGTAACCACCCAGCATTGCCCTAGAATTCTTAAAAATCTTGAAAAAAAAATAAGAAGTTAAGTTGGTTTTATAACACCACTTGGTCTGGTGGAGACAAATACCAGGTTGTTGGTCCTGAGGGGCAATTTATAGTTGATAAGAAGGAGTGTAGCTGTTCATGTAGGAGATGGCAACTAAGTGGTGTTCCATATAGTCATTCCATATATGTCCTGTACTACAGCAAGGAAAAACCAGAAAATTACCCGCATTCATGCTATAAGGTAAGCACATACATGGACACATATAGGCACATCCTGTACTCAACCCATGACAAAATTCATGGTCAAAGAGTGATCAGCGTCCCATCATACCACCTGAGGCAGTCAACAACAGAAGCGGTAGGAAGACTACAATGAAGAGAAAAGAGACAGATGAAAACTTAACCCTGGTTTCACTTGTGGAAAAGTTAGCAGGAAGGGAGTAAGAATGACTTACAGCCTGTGTGGTTCTTCAGGGCATAATAAAAGGATCCACGGAGTACAGGTAAGCTAATAGTTCAAGTATATTTAAATGTATGTGCACCTCTATGTTGTGTATAGGGTTTTAATTTAATTTGTGTGTATTGCAAGGAAAGAATGCATGTTCAACTAGTCAGACAAGTCAAACAGGGCAAGCCAACCCAGAATCAATGGTATTCTAATTTTCTTGTTCTCTAGTGGCTTTGTTTTTTTTTTTTTCTTCTGCAAAAATAGTCTATGCAATTTGTGCTTTGTGGACATTGCAAGGTTGATAATTCAATGGTAAGAAATCAAGAAATTCCACACAGTATGGCAGGATTACACACAATAAGGAATCAAGAAACTCCAATTAGGATACTGTTTCACAACAATAATGGGAAATTCCAGTTGAACAGGTAAATGCATACAACAATCTACAGTTTGGTTTTGAAATTTTTATTTATCTTGAATTTTGTTCTTGTTATTTAGTTTTTGGTTTTTTGTAACAACTAGGTAAAGCTAGTATATGATCAAAGTCTCTCCAAAGCATCAGTTGGCTTGACTTCACACAATAACAGACCAAAATTAAACATCAAAAGATTTACCAAAGGGAGGCTAACTGAAGCACAAGCTATGTTATTTCATCAACAAATCCCAAATAAGGTTGTGTCTCAGGCGGGTGTAACAAGTGTATTTTTTTTTTTTTTTTTTTTTTTTTTTTTTGCTTACAATTCAATTTGACTGAATTTGTTGGAGATCTAGACAAACCTACCAAAAATATTTAAATTTGTAATTTTTTTAATACTAAAAAAAGATACATAAATGTAGGTTGTGACAGCTCCAGAACAAACACACCATGTAGGATCCTCATTGGGAGAAGCTCAATTGAAGAGGCAACATTTAACAAGAAAAGGGGTCAAAAAGACAGAACCAACACAAAAATTTTGTCATTGCCAAAAGCTCCTAGGAATCAAAAGGGCTCTCATGGAAATGGCAAAGCTGAATGTGCAGACAAAAAACGAAAAATTTGGTTACCACTAGGAATTTGAACTTACTTCATTGATGCTTTTTTGGTTGTTTGTTGTATCATTTTTGTATGACCTCTCAAAAGAAGAATGTGCAAAGCCGTTGGTTGATGCTTTTTTTTTGGTTTTTGGTTGTATTATTTTTGTCTGACTTCTCATCTGTCTGAGAATTTTTTATAACCTTGCCAGAAATTTTTGAAACACTTTTGATCTGGAAGAATTACAATAGAATTTGCACAATTTTCATCAATTAGCAATCAAAATTTTGCAGCACTTCTCAGCTTGCCACAAATTCTCAGTTTTACATTTTTGCTAGTTCATTTGTTTAAATGAGCCACACCATGTAAACTTGTGATGAATTGTCTTCAGCTATGATGAATTTTCTGTAGTTTAGTTTGCAGAATGGTCAGCTGTGTGATGAATTGTCTCCAGCACAAACTGGTGTAATATTTAATATTGTTGTTGAATTCAATGTCATACTTGCATTTTCATGAATGGATTTCTATTTCATTAGTTGTTGATGCCAAAATTGGATACAATGTTTGATTTATTTAATTTCAATTCAATGTATGCAGCTTTAATTCAGTTATGTTGGGATTACACACAGCAAGGGATAAAAATACAGTAACTTCAATTCTATTAGGATTTAACACAGTAGGAGATAACAATTAATTCATTTTAGCATGGACACCAAACTCCATCAAACTGCAACTTTATTTAATGTAAACAAAATTGCATATATAAAATCTCAATGATTAATACAACCTAGTAGAATTGAGACAAGAACTCAATACAACTGAGGAAAGAATACGTCATGCATGTATACAGACCCAATAACTGAAACAATAATGAAAACCCTAAATTGAAACTCTAATGCACTAATAACAACAAGGGACGAAAGTACAACCATATCGGTCACCAAAAATAACAAAAAAAAAAAAAATTACAAACAAATTATGATCAAATAGATCAAATCACAACAATTACTATCAAACAGATTAGTCACCAATCGATTGATTCACTCCAAGGACCATGAGAACCGATGCGTCTCTCTCTCCCTCTCTTTGCGTGTCTTTATCCCAAGCTCCACCAAAACAATCTTCTTTATGTATCCCTAGCTTTCTCTTTTAGGATGATGGCTCTCCTTCTATGACATGGCAAAGCTGTAGCGATGTGGCTAGAGTACGTCCCAGTGGCAAGACTTAGTGATGTGGATATCGGCGACGTGGCAACCAGCTCAACAGATGAGCGCTAATGCATACATTCCGGTGGTTATGCAAGCAAACATAGGCCGGAATTCATTGGATCACTCGATGCTTAAAAAAAAAAATTAAAATTCGATAATCAATTTAATGCAAATTGGAGTTTCAACACCAATTTATAATAAATGCAAAGCATGGTGACCTGTACAGAAATTAACCCATTAGTGCGCACTAATAGATTTGGGGAGAAGGTTATTTGAAATGAAAGTAAATAATTGAGGGTGTCCATCGAAGAATTATCCCACCTGATCTTTTTTATATGATTTTAATTATATATTTATTAATTCATTTAAATAATCTAATAAATATTTATGATTAGTTAGGAAAATAAAATTTGTAATCTTAAAATATTGCATTCTGATTAGTATCATATCTTAGAATCTCCTCTTCAACTGGTCGGAGATTTGTTATTTTTATTACTTATGTATTATGTTGCTTTCTTATTTTAAATGTCGTTTGCCAATTTTTTTTTTTAAAAAAAAAACCAAGCATCACATCCTGGAATTTTCCATAATCTTTTGCATGTATTAAATTGTATGGTTACAAACATTTAATTTTATTAAATTGCTTTAATTTATTTTGTTTATATCAATCTTCTTCGTCGATTGATGGTATGACACATATCCATGAATAAGGATATTGATCTGAGAAATCATTTATTAAAATAATGCATCAGCAAACTCAAATTAAATTAATTAGGTAAATTTTGAATTCAGAGTATGTTGTATTTAAGATACCCTCCAAGCACCAATTAATTCCTTCACTATTAAACTTTGGATTGCCATATATGAATATTTTGACTAATTTAGACATCACTATTACAATACAAATCAAATTCAAATCATCAAACAAGTCTGAAGTTGTCTCATGCTAAACCTAAAAATTGGTTTTATAGACAAGTCTATATATATATATATATATATATATATATATATATATATATATATATAATGCATCAAAATCAAATTAAACAACCAACCACATTATATTGACAGGGAAGAAAATGTCTCATTTCTGATAAGTACACTTAGTTAAAAAGAAAAAAAAGAAATATAATTTACATATATCTGAATGGAGAAAGAGTTCATGTCAATGTGGCATCTCAAGTAGAAAATCAACCTTCCAACTATTTGAACACCCAATGAGGCTTCTCATTCAGAAATCTCCAGCACAAAGTGGTGAACACCTGCTTTTGCCTAATACAATGTAAATAATATCTCATACTGGTAAAATGGTCTTGAATTTCATATAATTAATCAGCTCCACATCAAATTCACCAAGAACATCACCTTCTGATACTAGAGTAAAGAAAATACCCAGTAAAAATGCTCTTCGGTCGTCAAATCATTCGCACACTCCAGGTAATCTCCTTGACCTGCAAAATCCAATTTCTATATTGTCATACACAAGCAATCTTGTTAAATTAGTTTACATTGTAATCATTATTATCTTATTACCATCGAACTCACGACTTCTTCGATCATCTCAATTTCGCAATATGACATTCAGCTCACACTATGAACAAAGCAAAGGAATCTCTTCCGCCTCCAATTGCTGCTCTCCGTGCAACTTGTTCAACCTATTTGCCTCTGCAAGATAATTTTTCAAATAAAATGTTTATCTCTGAGTAACCACAAGCCAGATCCTCAAACAAGCACCAAAATAATAAAAATTTAGCTCATACCGAAAAAAAAGTTCATATTACCAATTGCACTGTAACTAACTCAAAACATCTCTCTACTTCCTCCGACCTCTTCATACAATGTCAAGTAACAGAGATTTACAAGAGGCCCATTTCAACATTTACTGCTTTCCCTTCATTTGTTTTGTAAATTGGAAAATACTTGTACACGTATATAATACTCTGACAATCTATCAAGTACTGTGGGAAACAAATTGACATGATTTATCTAGTTCTCACAATAAAAGCTAAGGATTATCCTACTTGCCTTCTTGGCTGCGGTGCTCATTGCCATCCCTAAGCTCCGTGTAGCCATCATCACGTTCATCAGTCACAGCATTTGATGATATCTCAGGCACCAGCATTTCCAATCTCTTGTAGGTATAAAATTTCGCACATATGATAAGGTAAATGAGGTTAAGGAATTCAAGCCCCGTCATTAGCCACCAGTAATAGTCCAGCTTCCCTCTATTGATGTTGTCTTGGAGCCAGTCTCCATGATTCTTGCTGCATTTGTTCACTAAAGCTACTATGCCTGAGCTAACATAATCGCCGATGGCTATCGCCAGCCAATATAATGCAACAGCTATGCTTCGCATGCTCTCCGGCGCTTGGTCATAGAGGAACTCCATCTGACCAACTGAAAGGAATGCCTCGGCCATTCCATAGACGATATACTGAGGTGCTACCCAAAAGACACTGACAGGAATTACCGCCTTTGGCTTGTCCAAGAGTCCATACTCTTTAGCAACTGATTTCCGTTTTATTTCAGCAAGTGCGGCGACCACATAGCATAACATTGAAATAACTACGCCGATGATCATGCGTTGTAATGATGTGATGCCAGAGGGCCTCCCAGTGATGCGGCGGGCAATAGGTACAAAGATTCGGTCGTAGAAGGCCAGAGTGAGAATAGTAGAAATGTCCAAGAAGATGGACATTGTGGCAGGAGGGATTTTCAAGTGTCCTAGTCTCCGATCCATGGTTCGTGCTTGTAGGATCGCAAATGTGCCAATATTGGAAGCTGTGGCAATGAAGAAGATACCAACTGCCCAGATAGGAGTTATGTGAATCAGAGATTTTAACTCCTCTACCCGATGCACTGTTGAGAGCCTCCAAGGGTTTGGTTTGCCAGTGTCAGTTTTGTCACCCTCCATCACAATTGCAGCTCTATCCAGACACCTTCATGCATGTATTTGTTTCAACAGTCAGAATCACATAAAAGGAGCATTTAACCAATTCATTAAACTCTAACCAATGACAAGCTTTAAAAAAATCAAAACCATTGTTAACAAAGCAGTAAGTAAAGGTGATCAGCAAACAGAAATCAAAGTTCACTTGTCCTCAGAAATGTTTGCGATTGCGCAGATGTTATATCATATTTTTTATTCTATTTATTTTTTATTTTCGTGAATGACATTCATCTGCACAAGTTAAGAGAAACCATACTCACACGGAGAATGCTATAAAATAAACACAGTGACGTCCATAGCAGGAAAAAAAAAATCTTATTCCATAGGTCGATTCTTTGAACCATAAAATTAAAAAAAAAAAAAATTAAAACATGATTGAAAGGTTAAATTAGAATACTCGGGCAATGCAGGAAAAATATCTTATTCACAATGGTAGTATAATCAGTTCACTGGGACGTCCATAGCCATTCTTCTCCTTAACCATTTTTTCAATCCACTATTAGATAATGTTTCCAACAAGATTGGAACATCCAATAGCATTTTCCTGTTGGGCAATGTGTCCCTATTTTATCATTTTACCCAAGTAATGAAAAATAGTTATCAACAAACAGGATGAACTGCTTATCATAATACTTTCAAAAATATGAATTGCTAGAATAAAGCTCCTACGTGACTAATGGGACTATACAAGTAATGAAGAATAGTTATCAGCAAACAGGATGAACTAGCTATCACAATACTTCAGATAATTGCTAGAATAAAGGTCCTAGAATATTAAAGAGGCTATAGTGGCACATAGTGAAATCATAAGCTAAAGTTAGGACTAAGAATCCTTGCTCACCAGGCGAGTGATATAATACAAGATACAGAGGCTTCGAATTAGATTCAAACACAAGTCAATATCTCTTCAAAACATCATGAGAGATGCAGAACGATACATTCTGCATCACAAATGACTTTAGCAAAACTAGTCTCAAGCTAGAAATCTCCTAAGTGAAATCATATCGGAAAACATGAAGAAATATGCTTTAACTCAAAGGTTAAATGGTGAAATTATGCATTCTTTTCAAGAGCATATAAACATAAATTCTAGTTCAAAAACGATAACAATCTGATGTGAACACCTAATCACCTGATCTTATCTGTGTGCCGAAGCAGTCCCGTGGTTGAAATACTCGCATCTAGTTCCTTATCTTCATAGAGAAGTTTTGCATCAATAGGCCCATCAACCTTCCTTTTCTTAATTGCAGCAACCACAACTTGAGCCAACCTTGTCAATGGACTTCCCTTTGGCTCTGACTTAATGTAGAGAGAGTAGCCGAACACAAATATTATGATCGATATAAGCATGGTTATTGTAGGAATGTTCAATCCCCAGCCCCAGCCTACATTTTCTTGAACATACACCACAACAATGAGTGCGATGCCAGTAGCGAGCCTCAAGCAGAAGAAGTAGAGATTGAAGAAGGTCCGTTTCTTTGCTTCCATGTTGGCTCCAGCATGGTTGAATTGGTCTGCGCCAAAGGCCGCTACACAGGGACGAATACCACCAGAGCCAATAGTTGTTAAAAAAAGAGAAAAATATAGAAGGATGAGTTGCCATGTTGATGCTTGCTTGCACTTCTCATCACCAGAGCAGCTCGGCGGATGGAGCATGGGAAGAATTGCGGAAATTGTGAGTATGGCCAATCCCTGTTATACCATGAACCATCAGGGTATTGAAAATTTGGCAAGTTGTATAACATCACTCTATTGATCAAAAATAAGATTTTGATAAGGATTTTGGTATTTATCTAAAAGGGATAACAGAAACAAGTTCAAGAACAAAAGAAAGTCATGATTCATCAAATTGCTTCAATTAATTTTGACTCTATGACTATCTTATACAGATGACGAATATTTTCAACAATTTTCGAAGTTGAATTAAAAGGGGGAAAATCCAAAGACTTTTACCAGCAGATAAAAGATGGAACCAACTGTGATAGTCCAGAAACACCCAGCAAATGAATCAGAGATGAGACCTCCAATGATAGGAGTGAAACTTGATGTGCCTTTAGTGATTGTAACTGTATTGGTTGCTATAACAAGGGGCATATGCATCTCTTTAGTTAAGTAAGAGATCAAATTGGCATTCAATCCACTTGTGGCAATTCTATCACAAAGTTCAGTTGCTACAAAAAACAGATCCAAAAAATCAATCCTCCATTAAACTGTCCAAACTTCAAAACTACAAATGCAAATCATCAATTCTTACAATCAAGAATAAGTCACTATGTTACAAACCAAGAAAAACAAAGAAAAGAAAACAAAATGAAAGAAAGAAAGAAAGAAAAAAGAGAAGAGAAGGGATTCAAAGGAGTTTTTCTCACCTAGAATGAAAGGCATAGACTTGAAGCCTCCCTTGCTGGTTTTCTTGGCCTCACGGCCCTCACTGCCATTCTCTTCAGCCATGTTTGGGACAAGCAGAGGAGTTCTTGGGCTTCCCAACTGAAAAAAAAAATGGTACTGATCAAGGTCAGCATATATGTGCAAGCAAAAACATAGATTTTTATGACAAAGTGGGACCAATACAAAGAGTTCATACTTCATACGACAATAAAAAAAAAAAACTTTTAACTTTGGGAATGTTTAAAAGGGAAGAACAGTGCTTTCTTTGAGACATTCATGCCACCTCAGCGAACACACACGTGCGAACGAGCGTTGTGCACGACCCACACAACACTCCAACCATGCTCACGCGCACGCAAACAGACACAGGATTGTCTCCTACACGCGCGCACACGCATTGTATATATATATATATATATATATAGACACACACATAATTTTTACGAGGATCGTCTACGAGTATGAATGTAAACAGGTTGTTGTGGTGTTCTAAACTCTGTTTCATAAAATTCCAATGAGGGGGTATTTTGGAAAAACTCTTAAACTTAAATGTTTGGTTGAAAATGGTACAATTCCACGGAAGGTATCTGATTTTTTTTTAATACGTAAAAACTTAAATTATATTTGACCCAGTTTAAATTAGATACCAAAAATTGAGTACCCCGTTTAAACATATTAGATATCCTATTTAAATTTAAGGTTTCCTTCCTATGGAATTTTTTATAACATGACATAGAAAACAAATATAACAAACTTATAATTAAAAAAATTATATTATTCTTTAAAAAAATAATAATAACTTTTATCAATCCTAAACAATAAAAAAAAGAAATTAAATATTTTCGGAACCATCAAACGTCTCATATAGAGAGAAGTCACAGGCAATAAAGATTAGAAGAGAGAAATTAAAAATATATATATTTTAAAGTATTGAATTAGGGAATTAGATATTTATTTTGTACTTTTAACCCCTATATATAATAAAAATCAGATAGGATTCGGGTACCCAGTTTTTATTTTCTTCCGACTCAAATTCGATCCGGTTTTCATGTGAAAAGTTTGGATCGATACCCGCAAAATTCGGGTTCAAAAATCCGATATCGAATTGGATCATCGGATTAGGATTTTTTTGCTCACCCCTACACAAATCATACCATTTTTAAAAGGATGAGTTGGGTAAACATTTTTATTTTTCATTTATGAAAATATAGTGGATGCTCCTTTGTTTATATTTTTCCAAATCAATATACATCATGAAAATAGAAATATCTATATCCATATATACTAGGAATTGTTCAAGTTGCCCAATAACCTCTTTATTTATTGGTACTAGATCTTTTATGTAAAGTGTTTGTTTTGGGAAAAACTAAAAATAGAACTCTAAAGGCCACGTAAAATGAAAGTATAGATGTTTGTTGAGTTTGTAGTTACACTCAATGCTGTTGCACATCTTTGATTTCTTTTAAATGGGAGGAGAGACGCTTGCCATTTATTCATTAAAAAAAAAAAAATTGTTGTGATTAATGGGACCAAACTACATTCTCATAGGGTCATTTTCTCATTTAGAGGTAATATTTGTTTGTTTGGGGTTGGATTATCTCTAGCAGTTACATTGAGTCTACTATGCTATTTAGTAATGCCGTTTAGGTATTTTTTAGATTATATATATATATATATATATATATATATATATATATATATATATATATATATATATATATATATATATATATATATATATATATATATATATATATATAAACCAATATTATAAGAAGCGGAAGAACTATTATTTTTCAATGGGACGATTAGTAAAATTATCATAAATTATTTAATTACGAATGAGTAGGTTGTTCAAAAACATGTAATATTAATAACATTTTTTAATTTACTTTTTATTTTGAAAATAGTTCTTATTATAATTTATTTTTAAAATAATTAAAAGTAAAGAAAAATAAGGAAAAAAAAAATATTTTCAATTTAGTTAAACAAAGGAATGAATTAGCTGAGAAACTAATATAAGATAAACTCATAATAAATCAGTCCACCTCTAGGTATAATTTTATGGAAGTCACTTTGAAATTTATCAATAAAATTTATTTGGAGAGTAAAGTGCTTAATAACTCTTTAAAAACTGTTTAGTTGTCATTCTTTCTATAAAAGAGTTTTATTATATGATTGACTAAATTTTGTTTTTCAAAGTCAACATTTAAAGCATTGACTTCTAGCATGGAAAAGATACAAATGAAGTCATTTGTCTTGGCCTTTTGTTCTCACGGAGGTGATGAGGATGAGGTGGTGTATAATGTGAATCATTTTAAATATTAAGGTAAAATTTGACCTCAATTATATATATATATATATATATATATATATGAAATTCAAAATTTTAAAGGGGTGTACTGTGGTGTACTTTAAACTCTTTTACTAACATAGTTATAAAATATTTTAAAATTAGTAATCTGGCACATATATATATATATATATATATATATATATATATATATATATATATATATATATGAATAAAAACAGTATTCTTTTGAAGGTCCATAAATCTACCGATGTCTCCCAAGGGTGTTGCATCAAAGGGTCCCCAACTCCTACCCGGAATTCCCCCAAACCCAACCCTCACCCCTATTCTTTTTCTTAAATCAACATTCACTAAACACCCGATCTGCATTTGTTTTTTTTTAATTTCATTAAACCAGCACATGTTTATGAACGTGCATAGATGACGCTTATATATAGATATAGTGATCATGTCATAAAAGCTCAACAAAATACAATATATATGTATTTTTAAACCACAAACCACAAACAAATAAACAAACCATTATATTATATGTGGGTGTGTGAACATGGTTGGCATATATACAAAAATATAAAAGGGTTAGTGAGATCTCAATTTATTAATTTATTATTATATATTATTTTTATAAATATGATAAATACAACCCCGTAAGAGACGTGCATATGGGATGAAAATTAATTATATACACACTGTATTTTCACCTCGGTGATACAGAATTTAAACTATAAGTGTGCACCCATAACCAAACACTCATTAATATCCCTGTGTTGAGCAAGACTTGAACTCAAGACGTGAAATCCTCATATTAATATTATTTATAATTGGGCCAATATCATTGGAGTATTAATTTTTTGGTTATTAATTAGTATATTTTTTTTGGGTATATGATTTGGCACTAACTTTTAAGAAATCATTTTAGTACACTTGATTAATGCTTGTCTAAGATGAGAATATTATGGTTTTGAGGGGATTATATGTGAACAAGGGACAAATATCAGTGAAATGAATTATTAATTAGTATCAAAATCTCAATATTCTATTTGAAAGATTCTCAAATTAGTCAAATTTTTACATTTTAAAAATTCCAGTTTTTTTTTTTTTTTTAATTAGGTGTCATCTCCCATGGATTTAGTGAATGAAGTGGTATCCAAGTCAAGCATATAATTAAATATTAGGAAACAAATCGTTTTGGCCATCCTATTTTAAATATTGTTTAATTTCTTCAATGTATTTTACAGATTAATTTAAAATTAAAATATTTACATTTCAAAACAATTTATATGACCAACTTCAAATGGCTCTCGTGGGTAAATGGCCCTATTCTCGTGTCAAACATCGTAAAGTTATGTTATTAAATTTTTAATGAAATTTAATTAGTTGTTAATTAATTTTCATATATTATTAATATTAATAATTTTTATCATTAATAAAAACATAAAAATACCTAAATATTTAATTTAAATTTGTATATGTTAACTCAAATAAATTTTTTCTGCCTAGATTAATTTTAAAATAATTCTTTTTCCACATTCACTCTTACCCATCTATCAAAATCTGGAGTTATACCATATAAAAATTATAATTAATTTTATACCCCTTGTAAAAACATATTTTAATGTATATTATTAAAAACCAGTCATATTTTTATTATTCCGTTGATGTTGAGAAAAAAAATTTCAATGGTGTTCAATATACATATATAGGGAGAGGGAAAGAAAGCAATTATAGGTAAAACTAATTAAGTGACCATCAAAGGTGGGCTTGCATATATATGGTCTAGTTAAATATAGTTGAATGTATATATCCAAACATATCTCAATAGGAAGGTAAATATTATTGTTATGGAAATAAACACCATTTTGAGTTTTTCAAAGAGGTGCATATACATAAAAAAAAATATTTTTATTACGTCAAAATTACATCAATAATATGTCATAAAAATAATTAAAAAAAAATTTCAAAAGAAACAATAGTGGGAATGAATGTCAGCCAGGCAATAATTTGGACTTTGAAGAGAATGCCATGCATACAAACTTGCATGACAGAGAAGTTAGGTCTTGGTCTTTGAGAAAGAAGAAGATCAAGAGCATGAGCAGCATCTGAACATTCAGACCTTTTTATCTTCCATTAATTCAAGCCTATCTAAAATTCCACACATTTGTGTGGCTCTCTTTGCTTTAGAAAACTGTGTCAAAGAATTGGAGTTGGGGCATTCACATGGAAAGAATTTTCTATGTTATTTATGAAATGAAATTATTTGTCAATGATGTTATGTATGCGTCAACATTTATAGTACCTTGAAGATAAAGGAATGGGTCCAAAAGAGTGGCTCCACCACCAAGTCTTGGAATGCTTATTGATGGAGTCAACATTAAAGCTTTTGTTTTATGTTATTCTTTTGTTTGGCAAAATAAACCAATCAAAATTGAAGTTTATGCATCCATTGTGAGCATGATATCATGCTTCATGAGACTACACAAACCACAAATTATATATAATTAATGCTAACCAAATTGTAGACTTTATCTCAATTTACAACAATTGGTACGATAACATTTTAATAATTAAATTTTTTTATAACAATACCTATAAATAAAGAAAATTATACATTAATTGGTGCCATGATCCTATCATGCGAATTTCATTATCAATCATTTTCATCATAAATTAATTTATTAATTGCAATAGTCTTTGAATTGTTCATCGTATTAATAATTGAAGCATTGACAATAAATTTACATAGTTTACCTAATTTCATGGATCTACTTAAAACTATTTCACATTACCACTATAAAGAAAAAAAAAAAAAATCTCTACCTGTTTTTAATAAACACTTCTCACTATATTAATCCCGAGTACACCAAATAAAATAAATTTTCTAACTCATAAAAAAAACTCACTAATTTTCCTCTTAAGAATATTTGTATTTTTTTTCAACCCTAAGATATATCAATGAGAGAAGCAGCCAATAATTTATAAGCTCATAACACTATGATATATGTGATAAATAATTACTTTCATTATTTCTTAGCATTTTATAGATAGTAATGTCGCTTATTCTCCTCCATTTTCTCAGAACATCAGCTATTTGTGGCAATATTAATTATTTTTTTATTCTATGAAGCAGTATTGTGTTATATACAGTACTATCAAGCATTTTTCTTGATTTCCAAGAGAGGTATCTACTATTCATGGTAATATCTATTATTGTTTTTGATTTCTTGAGTGGTGTCCACTAACCTGTTTTTACAAGTATTACTTTTAAGAATTTAAATTAAATACCATTCATCTAATATATCTAATTAAGTATATTCTCTTACCACAAAAATTTTTAGGTGAGACTAATTGTGTGAGAATGAGCGTGATTTTCATTGAAAAACAATTATAGATTGCAAACTATGCACGCAAAAAATATGAAATTAATTAAATATCTTTTATTCTCCTATTTTGTTGTCTTTTTTGAAATGCTTTAATGAGATATTTACCTGATAAAATATATGGATTAAAATTACTTATCCTTGTATATTAAAATTACTTTCAACATTTTCAAAATACCAATAGAAACAGACTTGCACGGTTCTGTTTTCACCTTAACAACTTCATTTGAATTCTCCCGCATTGACTTGGATGACCAAGTTTGTTTTACTCTGGCATTGTAATTCTTTTGCTTGAAAATATGGTATATTATTTATTTTGATTGTTAGGGAAAGTAGTGGGGAAAGTAGTCTGACTTCTCCTACTTCTGGTGTTCATTTGTGTTGAAGTGGAGGAAATGTCATTTTCCCCACTTTCGACTGAAATGGATTTTGAACTAAACCTAGTTCAGTATTTTTTTTTACTGAAGTGGGGGGAAGTGAGCCAATCTATAAAAACTCACTTCTTTTCACTTTAAAATTATTTTTTGAATTCTAAAACTTCACCCAACACCTAAATTCTCCGATTCTATTATTACTTTTCTGACAAATGAACACCATAACTAGTAGAAGTGATATCACTTCCCCTTACTTCAGGGAAGTGCCACTTCCCCCACTTTCCCCACTTCTCCACTTTCGCCTAGTTCCCTTGAAATGAAGGCTCAGAATCAAGAATTTAACATGAGAATTCATCAATATTTTATTTTGATAATATGGACAAGCCACGACACACATCCATTACATCTCAACCACGCATTAAAAGAGAGTCAAATCCTTGACCTCTCTTATATGAGTCAAATCAAACTATTAGGCTATTATTGTGGTGACTTCATGAATATTTTTTAAATCACGCTTTAAAATACATTTTTAGTACTCAAATTACAACTCTATAAGTTAGTTCTTCAACCATCACAATAAGAAAGTGATCAATCATTTCTTTACAAGTGAGTTGCTGGAGATTGAACTCCCCCTTGTAATAATAGTTAAGGATTTTGGTTCGTAAACATTTATCAATTAACGAAAAATATTCAAACTAATAGTTATTGATGTAGTTGATGTTGGAAATAAATATTCATATATACGTGGGATATTATAAATAAAACAAAAACTTTATATAAGAAATGAGAAGACCTGATCTTAAAGATGAGATCAGACAAAATCGAGACCTGTGTATCATACAATTTCCTTAAAATAGATTCACCATCCACCTGTACTTGAATTTGAATTAGTATTTGCTTCCTAGATATAATGGCTTCTAGTTTTAATTGGAGGACCCTATCTCTCTCTCACATAGGTGATTTTTTTTAAGAGTCACCCATATTACTCCCCTTGAAATACCAATGCATAAGAATAATTAAAAGCATAGCTTAACCTATTACCATACGGGCACCATTATTTCATCATAGGAATGGACAAGGATAACCTTACAATGATCAGCAATAGTCTTTATAATTATGTTGTCCCATTAAACCTTCATGTTGTGATCTCCAGCTACAATGTTGGGTTTCCACTGTATTGATTTATTCTTTTATAGGATTTAGTTCCATTCTCCTCAATGACATATCAACTAAATCTCTATTTAACCCTTGGGTTAGTAAATCTATTAAGTTATCTTTTGACTTTACATAGTTAACAGAGATAACTCCTATAGAGATTAGTTGTCTAATAGAATTATATATTTGACGTACGTGCCTAAACTTTCCATTATACATATTGCTCTGTGCCCTTACAGTTGCATATTGTCTATCACAATGAATACAGATAGCTGGCACAGACGGCGACTACTCTGGAATATCCTCTAAGAAATTAGGTAATCATTCAGCCTCTTTATCACATTTATCTAGAGTATAAACTCTTATTCCATTGTAGATCGAGCGATAACTGTTTGTTTAGAGGATCACGATAGAAATTGCTCCTCCTTGTGTGAACCCTTAACCACTAGTGTATTTAGAAATTTTCATATTAGAAATCCAATTCACATCACTATATCTCTCTACAATTGTTGAATATTTAGTATAATGTTGTCTGTTACTACAAGTATACTTTAAGTTCCTTAATACTCTTAAAATTCCTTCCAGTGATCAATTCCATGATTGTTCGTGTATCTATTTAGCTTACAAACTGTGTAAACTATATTCGGTCTTGTATAACTTATTAAGTATATCAGACTCTCTATCTCTCTACAATATTGAAGTTATGAAACATTTTCACCTTTATTCTTAGATAGGTGTAGATTCACATCCAATGGTGTTCCAGCTATACAAGAATCATTAATGCTAAATTTTCCAAGGATTTTGTCCACATAGTGCGATTGACTAAGAATGAGGCCATTTGATGTTTATATGATTTTGATTCCCAATATTACATTAGCTAATCCCAAATCTTTCATGTTAAACCTTGAATTTAACATAATTTTGGAAGATTTGATCATTATCATTGCTACCAACAATGAGCATGCCGTCAACATACAAACATAAATGACATATCCATTTTTAGTCTTTGATATATACACATTTTTCACACTCATTGATTTAAAACCCATTTGACAACATGACGGTATCAAACTTTTCATGTCTTTGTTTTGGAGCTTGTTTTAAGCCATATAAAGACTTTACCAATCTATAGACTTTCTTTTCATGTCCTGAAGTAACAAAGCCCTGAGGTTGCTCTATGTAGATTTCTTCATCTAAATCTAAATCTCCATTGAGAAAGACTGTTTTTACATCCATTTGATGTATTTCAAGACCTTTCAAAGCGGCACTCGCTATTATCATTCTGATAGAATTTCTTCTCATCACAGGAGAATATGTATCAAAGTAATCTTGGCCTCCAAGCTACTTGTAGCCTTTAATTATGATCCCGGTCTTATACTTGTCAATAGTTCCATCAATTTTCTTTTTCCTCTTAAAGATTCACTTAGATCCTAAAGGTTTACATCTTGGGGGTAGATTCATTAATTGCCAAGTATGATTTTGTAAGATAGAATCAACTTTACTTTTAATGACCTCTTTCTATAAAGGACCCTCTGAAGAAGTTAGAGGTTTTTAATAGGTTTGAGATTCACTTTCTAGCATATAGTTTAGAAAATCTTGACCAAGACTTTCCTACGTTTGCTCTCTTGCTACGTCTAAGTTCAATCTCTTGGTCTTGATCAACATTGTCCTTATTATTAACAAACTCATGTCTTCATTTAGATGAGTTTGATCCTTCATTATTCTTTCTACGAGGGGACACATGTTCAAATAAATATGCATTTCTTGATTCCATTGTGGTGTTTTTATGAATGTCTGGTATATTAGACTCATGAACAAGAAAAAGATAAGCACTACTAAGTTATGCATATCCAATGAAAATGCAATCAACTATTTTTAGGCCTATTTTCACATCCTTAGGTGTAGATATACCACTTTAGCAAGACACCCCACTCTTAAGTATTCCTAAGGAGGCTTTCTTCATTTCCATAAATCACATAGATCTTATTCTTTTTCTTGTAGGGTACTTTATTTAAAAGATAGTTAGCTATCCAAATAGTGTTTTTCCACATGTTCTGAGGTAACCCAAAACTTATTAACATTGCATTCATCATTTTTTCAGAGTTTGATTCTTCCACTCAACAACTCTATTTGACTGAGGTGAATAAGATAGAGTTATATATCATGCATGTTGAGCACACAATTCACTGAATGGTGCTACGTACTCACCACCTCAATCATTCCTTATAACCTTAATCTTTCGATTGAGTTGATTCTCAACTTCCATTTTATAGAGCGCAAATTTCTCTATAGCTTCATATTTTCTTTTGATTAAATACACATAGCAATATCTTGTGCTATCATTTATAAATGTAATAAAATATTTATTACCTCTCCTTGTTTGCATAAATTTTAAGTCACATAGATAGCTATATATTAAATCAAGAGGTTTTGTGTCTCTTTCAATTGTTTGGAAGAATGATCTTCTTTGTTTTGCTTCGACACAGGTTTAGCACTTATGTTTAATATCAATATAAAAAAAAGGTATGTGATACAAGTTAATTAATCTACCCAAGGTATGATAATTAACATGTCCTGGTCTACCATGCCATAAATTGGAAGACTCAAGCAAGTAAGCAGAAAGATCTAACATTATTATTATTATTGGAAGACTCAAGCAAGTAAGTAGAAAGAACTAGCATTATTGTTGTTGTTGTTGTTGTTGTTGTTGTTGTTGTTGTTGTCGTTGTTGTTGTTGTTCGGCTTAATAGTCATCACATTGAGCTTAAAAAGGCCATTAGTCCTACATACATTCCACTTTTACTAATGATAATTTTGTCGGACTCAAACACTAAGCAGAATCCATACTTGATTAGTAGTGAACCGGACACCAAGTTCTTACAAATTTACAGCACATATATACAACACATTGTTAAGAGTTAGTTGTTTCCCAAAAGTTATTTTCAAGGTTACCTTGAATCTCAGACATGGTAGAGTTCCCATGAATAACTTCTCCCCATTCTCTAATGGTTCGAAAGTGGTGAATATGCCTTTATTTGAGCATATGTGCTTGGTAGCTCCAGTGTTAATCCACCATTATTTTGGATTAGACCCAACCAAGTTCACTTCTAAAACAATAGCTATAAGGCTTATGTTAAATGCATGCATCTTGAAAGATGGCATCCACTATGTTGACTTGATTCTTATTGTTCTTTGGCAACGTACACTCAAATGCCTTGTGACCCATATCATCAAAATTGGACCATTTTTCTTAGAATTTATGTTTCTTTGAAACTCCACCTTCTGGTCATAACATAGACCTTTACCCTAGCTTGTTTTTCTTCTTATTTTTTGAGCTTAGGCTATGTTATATAACTTTTTCCTTAGCCATAGCTAGAGTGACACTTTTCTTGTCACCGCTTCAGTTGTCCTCCTCAATCTAAAGTTTAAGCAGAAGATCCTCAACATTCATCTCCTTAACATAATTTTTGAAGAACATCCAACATGGAGGTAGCTTCTTAATAATAGAAACTATTTGGAAGGCTTCACTCAAGATCATCCTCTCAGCATAAATTTCATTCAAGATCACTTGAATTCCTCTACTTTATTGCTCAAAGTCTTAGAATCCACCATTTTATAATCAAGAAATCGGCTAACCACAAACGTTTTGGTTCCACCTATTAGGAAATATTGCAAAGTTGTAAAAAATAATCAGAAGCATGCTGAAGCAAAAATAAAATTGTAATATCAATTAATTAACTTGATGAACAACCTAATTTAATTAAAAAGGTAAAATAGATGTTTTAAACCCTTTCCTTTGATGTGTCAAATTTGTCCCTCGGATTGTCGTAGATCTTCTATCATTAAACAAAAGTCCCACGCCTCTAGATCACAAGCTAGAATTCAAAAACATTCTCCTCTTCTTTTCCAAATAGCTGCTAAGGTTAGAGAGGGAGTGAGAAAGAGAGAATCAATTGATTTTTTCTAGGGTAAGAGAGAAGCCATATTTATAGAAACTTCATAAAATATGATAAATATTATCCTATTATGAAGTCCTATTAGAAATATGAGTCCTAAACCAATTAAAACTACTTTTGTCTTCAAGTCCTTATAATTTTGATTAATTATTCAACTCCATCGAAATTTAATCAAAATTTAAACTTAAGACAAAAACCCTAAACCAAATTTACAATTTCAATCTCCAATGAAGTAAAATTATAAATTGATAATTTTACTCCCCACACTTAAAATGAGACTGATTTTTAATTCGTTTAAACGTGACTCTCTTGATTCATTTCATTTGATAATGGGAAGATACCAAAGGATGTGGGTGACATCTAGCTAGCCCCAAGGCCCCACATCATAGCCCAATTGAACACAAATAAGTAGATCATTACAAACATTTACGATTATAATTATCATATGTGTATAAACCCTTTGTTTTTATATCCCAACTGAGTGAGAGCCATGGTAATTGTCAAACTCACTAAACTCAATCATGTGTAAATAACTATAGTAGAGTAAGATTATCCAACTACCCTCATGTCCTACACCATTGCTTTGATTGCGTTGCTCAAGATCTTCTAATTTTACCTACTCATGATCGCATATGATACTAACTCATTTACTTCAAAGAGAATGAATTCGTTTTTGGTGATTACTCATAATTGCTACTTGCCTGATATAACCGCATTTCAAGGTAGGCTTAACCAAATGGTAAACTGCGTCTAATGATTCTAGTAACAGACTATATGTCACAAGCACTTTGTGATCATAATACCTCAGGTCTAAGGTCCACTCATATAATCATAACCAACAATCTCAATCATTAATAGTCAAAGAGCAAGGCCCATATGATTGGATTATTGCGTGTTATGTTTGAATACACCAATCCCATCGTTATATTTATGATATATGCTTCCACTATCTTATAGTGTTCATCTAGCACTCTTTCTCAAACTATATGTCATACAAATCTTTATGAATCTTTAACATCCAATTAAATATTCTCTAATTTGTGAATTATTTAAGTGTATAAGTACTAAACCCTTATAGTGCCCTCCTCTTTATCCCATAAAGAGTAGAAGGTTTAACTTAATACACTTGAACTATAATGTTCAAAATAAATTAAAAATGTCATCACAAGATTTATTTGATTATCAAAATAAGTGACTATTATTAATAATAAGAATGCATACAACAAATGAAATGCCCTAATACAAGTATTCTCGTTGCCATTCGAGCCCATAATCTTAACACCAACATCTTCAAATTTGTATTTGTGGTCCAAAGCATCCCATAATTTTTTTACAGTTTTCTTCGAATGGTATACATTGTATAATGGATTTGACAAACTGTTCATAATATAGTTTTTGCATAGATAGTTAGACTTCTTCCAAGCTTCAACTATGCTAATCAGTTGAGCATCTTGCTCTCTTCTTCTAGCTCAGGTATTTTCTTAGTCAAAAACCTCACAAGGTTCACGACGGTTAAATAGAACAACATTTTTTATTACCACCTCTTGAAATGCAACCTAATAAATTTTTCTGGCCATTCCGTATGGTTCACAGGAACCATCATAATCACCATGGGTGCTTGTAATTGAGACACAACTATGTTCACAGTGGGAATAACCACTTGAGGCACAACAGTGCTCCTAACAGGGGTAGGCCCTTATGCCACATTAGAAACATCATTTGTATCAGAAGCATTAAATCTGCTTTAAGACTATTAGAAAAAAAATACTACATAGGATATTAGTAAATAGAAAATTACAAATAGATCAAAAGCCTTATATAAAAAAAAAATGAGAAGACCCGATCTTAAAGACGAGGTGAGACAAAATCGAGGCATGTGCTTCACACAATTTTCTTAAAGCAGATTCGTCACCCTCAGGTGCTTGGGTTTAAACTAACATCTGCTTGTCAAGATACAATGGTTTCCAGTTGCAAGATAGCACTACTTTACAACTCCAGTGAACTGAATTATGTGAGTTCTATCACGCTGAACCTAGAACTTAGGCCTTCTAATAGTGAGTGGGGGAGAAAGAAGGAAAAGGAAATTTCTCTCTTGTTGTAAAGTTAGAGAATGAATACCTTTATAAAGGCTAAAGAAAGAGAGCCAAAAACCATTGAAACTCCAAAATTAAATTCTAGAGTTTCAATAGTTATAAACTTTTTAAAATCCTAATTAAACGTAGAATTTCAAAGTTTTGAAACCTTTTCCAATTAAGTTATTTTAGAGTTGTAAAAGAATTTAAAGATTGAAAGTAGTTTCAAATCCTAGGACAATTAATTAATTTTCCAAGTTCCAACTCTACAATTCCCATTCACTAATGAATTTTCCAACAGTTAATGGATTTGTCACCACATCAACATTAGAATAAACAAAAAAAAAATGTTTTAAAAAACCTACATAAATGCAAGCATGGTTAGAAGGCCAAAGTATAAATTTTCAAATTAAGAGGCTAAATTTCATATATATTTTAACGAACTATAGGTGCAATTATATCATATCCTTATGTAAAGATGTGGATCTCAAGTCTGGGTCCACGTCTATCTTGTACAAACAATTAGGATTATATAAATTGCACAGTTGTTTCATCAAATTAACATATGGCAATGAAAACAAACCCTAAACCAGTTTCAAGAAGCTCTAGAGTTCAAAAGGGCGAAACTAGAGGACTCGGTTGCCACAGCTAAATATAGTCTGAAGTTTCTAAGAAACCACATGAATTCATGCAATCACTCTAAGAGGACAGTGTAGACAAAAGGCGTCGTAGAAGTCTATTGCATTTTTTTTCTTTTTATTAAATAATTGTAATATGGTTACTGTTCACCCAACTTCTAAGATGTTAGAATAAATATCCAATGGATAATAAAATCAATTTAAAATGAAGAAGGTATTGTGTGATTTTTAAAAAAAAATCATAAAGCTAGGCACATGATTTCTTGGATGCCAAACATGACAAAAATCTAGTTGGAAAATAGGCCAACAGTTTTTGTCAAATTTAAGATCATTCTCATTTCCTTTTAATAATGTCATCAATATAAATTATGTTAACTAAATTGATTTCACACCATATGAGAGACTACCCTCCTAAGAATGATAGCTAAGGTTTGCCTCTCCACACAATTCAGATATTGTACAGTAGTCGACAAGTTTATCACTCAAAAAGTTAACGGTCAATATTGTTTAAATTAATTATAATAACTTATGTTTTTGTCACTATTATAGTGATAATTATGACAATTTAGTATATTTCACAATCAAATTGTCACTACTAATATATTAATAGTGCCAAAATTTCTTTATGTCCAGTGTTCGTTACTAAAAGCATATAAGATTTGGTGTAAAAATGTTCTTGATGAGAATGATGTGTAATTGTGACAAGAAATATTATTGTCGCTATAATTTTTCATTTGTTGTGATGAAAGTGTTCTCCACCACTCAATATATATTTTTTGTTACAATAGTTTTGTTACAAAAAAATTCAATCATTTAGTGCCTACTAAATATTGTCACAAAAATTAAATTTTTTAACTATGTTATTGGGGGTTTTAAGTTAAAAACATTAATTTACTCTATAGTAAGGATTATTTGTGATATCTAATTATTTTATCACTATTACAATTCTAATTGTGATAATTTAGTATCCATCACAATTATACATCCTATCTTTCGTGCCGATAATTTTGGATACAAAAAAAAAAATTCAATCATAAAAAAATATAAATTAACATATATAGTCTTTTATAAATTAGTACATATAGCTGTAAAATTATATTTTTAATAAAATAAGAAAAAGTCTATTTTTCCTACACAATCTCAAAGGTTAGGTATAGATTTTTTAAAAATTTTATTAGATATTATAAGTAATTATAAATAAATTTAAAAATTAAAATTTAACATAATTTTATCAAACAAAATTGTTTTTTATAAGTACTTCAAAATAACCTATTAGTTACTAAAAAATTTTGTTCTATTAAGCCAAAATATTAACCTATTCAGACATTTCAAAGCAACTATGCCCAAATACTAAATTATCATCATCACATTGGTGTAGCCCTCGTATCTACATTGTGAAGAAGAATATATATATATATATATATATATATATATATATATATATATTCGTCAATCATTTATCAAATAAATTAACAACTATTTTTCATATAAAAATACCAAAAATAAACAAAAAAATCTTTAAAAATGGTAAAAATATAGGTCTGGGTTTATCCAATTTATTTGTAATAAACCAAATAGATTATGCTTATACTACAATAATTAAGACATTAAGTAACGAAGTTTTCTGTAACTATCTATCATTTTGTCACAAATATAAATTATTTAACACTATTGTTTAAGTTAATTGTGATTATTTTTTGTCACTAAAACTATTATAATTGTGATGATTTAGGATCTCTCTCAATTATGTTGTCACCATTAATATACTAATAGTGTCCTAATCATTTTGTAATTGTCAGTGGGAATACAATATTATAGTGATGCAAATATTGTCGTCATAATATTTTCAATGGTTGTGACAAAAGTGTTCTTCGCCACTTGTCATTTTATTTTTTTGTGATCACATTTTTTGTCACAAAAAAATAAACTATTTAATGTCTAATAAATGTTGTCACAAAAAACAAGATTAACACCGTGGTCTTAAGGCCTTGTTTGTTTAGAACTAAAATAAAAATCCTCTATCTTGTTTAACATATTTTAGTAACCAAGTTCGATATGTGTGTGTGTGTGTATAAACGCTTTTTTTAAAAAGAAAACTATTCAAATTTTAAAAATATTTGTAAAAGTATGTAAAAAAAAATATTCTTTAAATTTATTGTTTTGCAAGTTTCTATTGTTTACCCAATCCTCAAAATTTATGTTTTAAGGAGTAGAAAACAAACTTTTAATTTAGATCATACCTAGGATTTATAGTATTAGAGAAAAGTTTTAAAAATTAAAATTAAAATTAAAATTAAAATTAAATAGAGATTTACCAAAACTCATGAAACAAAATCTAGATAATATAATTTTTTTTTAAAGATATATATCCTCAATGAACTTAACATATAAAAGGAATAAACATAGATGGTGAAGACTCAAGTAATTATGTGCCTATGGAGATCGGTGGCAACGGTTTGACTTTATTTGATTTGGAGAACTAAAGCGATTCAACTAGCTCTAGATGTAGAGATACATGTTATTGATGATCACAAGATTTGCTTCTTTTTTTTTTTTCTTAAATTCATTTGCTTAGTTTTTTGTGATGGATAAGAGATAGTTGTTGTTTTGCTTAATCATTTTTAATCTTCAAATTTAGGTTTATTGAATTTTATTTTTCAATGATGGTTGTTTGTTAGTGTTTTCTTTTTTGACACTTTGAATCTCAGATTCATATTAGGAATATGTTGTTTAGATTTTGATTATGTGATTTTCTTCTTTTTTTTTTATGATTTTCTGTCTATTTAAAATGACAAAAGTCAAATGCAACATAGAATTTGCTTCTGCTTAATTGAGAAGAAACAATGGTATGAAAGTCATAATTAAAAAAAATATTTTTTTTATTTTTAAAATTATTTCATTAGATTTTTTTTTCTAAATATTCAGAATAAGTATAAAAAAATAGGGAATAACATTGAAGTCCCAAAAAATGAGGCAAATTCTAGCAGAAGTTATGGTTGAAAAGCCAAAAAGAAGATTCAAATGCATAATTGAGTACTTCATCTCCAAATTTGGGATAATTTTATAAACCTTTTTCGTTTTTTAAAAGGATAATTTTATAATTGTATTTTGGATAATTAAATTTCCAATTTTATATATTCAAAATTAGAATTTTGTATATTTTTAGTCATATTTATTTATTTAATATTAAATATTTTTACTTGCTTGTGTGACAATATGTTTGCTATTAAAAATTTGTATTTTGTGAAAAAAGTATCTTAGATATAATTTTATATTTATCACAATAATTTATTATATTAGTGACAAAATTAGCGTAACATATAATTTTTATTTAGTGACATGATTGTTAAATTAATAATTTTATTTGTGACAATAATAAACATATGATAATATCTTTAAACAACATTATAATGAAGTATTGGTCACCAATAAAATGGATTATTGTGACGGCTTATTTGTTACTATTTAGCATTTTTCTTGTGTCAACAAAGTTGTTACAATAAAATGGACAATTGCAACCATCTATTCGCCACTATTTTTAATTTTTTATGTCAACAAAATTGGCACATAGAATAAATTATTGTGAGCACTTTATTTGTCATTATTAAAATTTTTTTGTGTCAATAAAATTGATAAAAATAAATAAGGTTATTGTAGCCACATCGATTTATCACAAATACTAAATTTGTTAATGACATGAAATTGGTCACAAAATTACGGAGTAATTGTGACCATTTGTCTAAAATGGTCACTCTTGTATTAGCATCGAAGGTATTTGTGACGGGAGGTGATGACTTCTAAAATATGCTACTACTACTAATAGTGACTAAAATTACTACTTTTAATGATATCCACCGAGGGGATCCGAACCTGTGACCTACTATTTGTCTTGCTTTTAGGTTAGCACCTCTCACCTTTAATCAACCATATCAATTAAATTTTTATACTAAAAAATATGAACAATCAAATATTACGCACGATCAATCATACTAATCTAAAATTCAAAAAGCATTACTTATTCCATGTCATCATTAATTATTCCATTTTATTTATTTGCGAACTGCTTGACCTAGCTAAATATGTCCAATGGTCCTATCATTCTCCCCGGGCATACGCTATGGTTGCCTATATGGACACGCATCATAATCACAGCAATTTCAGTACTACTATCATCGCTTATATGGACATAGTATCATGACACAATATCATCACCTATATGGGGAGGTATCAACACCCTATCATCATCTATATGGACAGATGCAAGAAAAATCACAATACACAACATAAATCGTTTGGCCAAAGGACATACCTAAACAAGGCAAGCACTAGTCATCTACAATTTTTTGATTATTACATATCTCACATCATAACATCAAATAAATCTCACTCTACCATAAATTTTTCTCATATGCTTTCCAACACACGTTCTTAGATCTAACGGCCACTGTGCAACCACCTCTCGTTCACATCTCTCATTTATTTACTCATCTCTGGATGGTGTTGCCCCTCTCCTTTGGTTTACAGGACTTCCTCCGTGTAGCCCCTTCCCCAACACTGCTAAGCTCCACATCATGCCTCTAACTGAAAGCCTCCAGCCGTTCTCCACGGCGGGGCTGTAAATCACACTACGTCCTCAACCAGAGTTGCCGATATCTACCGATTGTATCCTCATTAGAGCATCACTCAACTAGAAAACTCAAGACACCAAGCTTCAAGCCTCCTACACCGAACCCTTGGCAGATGTAGACATTGGCTATTTCAATCCCCGATGGCACCGAATCAATAGTGCCTCTTGGATGCCCCCGGATGTGAGGTCTGATTGGGATGAAATTTTTTTATTTTGAATAAATTCCTTGATTTGTTCTTTGAATCAAAGAAGGGATTCAGTTTTCCTACTAAAGGTGTGAGTTTTGGTTGTGCTTTTCTTATTTTTGTTTCAAATTTTGGGTAAAGCTGAGTTTTTGAATCCCTGAGGAAGTGTGAAGTCCCTAGTAGCTGTTAAAATCATATATTGGGTTGGATTATTTTTAATCAAATTCTCTCTTGGTAGATTGGATTATCTTCAATCTGTGTTAAAATTCATGTCTTTTAATATGCTATTCTGGGATTGTTCTTCAGCTAATGAATAGTTCATTACTGAATGGGCTAATATGTTGTTTTGGCCTTAATTATTAGAAGTTAATAAGTTTTGACCTAAGAAAATTGGTAAACTTTTTATTTTAAGAAGTATTTGTTAATAACTTCTGCATTTGCTCATTGTGAGATAAAGTGTGCATTGACAAAATAGTTAGCAATATCTTTTCTCTACATTGTTAGTGGGTAAGTTAATGCACATATGTAGGTGTTATTTTGGAATTGTAACTGATGGTTAGTATCTTTTCATTTTTTATCTTGTTTGAACATGAGGGACATTTAAATTTTCAAGATACAAGGGACGATTGGACGAAAGACAATCCTCCATTTAAATCCCATAGTCTGGAAGTAGTTACCGTGGACTTCAATTGAATTATATAAGATCGCATCCCTTTTATATATGTCTCAACTATTGTTTGACTAGTTATTAGATCTTACTTTGGAGTTAATGCACCTACTATATTCAGTTCATTTCTTTATCAAGATTGTCATTTCCTAATGAATATGCTTCTGTTCTTGCCATAAACTCTTCCTATAGATGGATTTCCAGCATAGCGGATTAGCATGTGGAGTTGTATTTATACCTTCAAGTACAATCACTAGTTTTAACTTTCATCATATCATGGTAAGATATCAGCTGCCAGTTGTCGTGATTGTGTTCAACAATGGTGGAGTATATGGTGGTGATTATAGAAACAATGAAGAAATTACAAGACCAGACAAAGATGACCCTGCCCCATCTTCATTTGTCGCAGATGCAGCTCACAATACTCTAATTGAAGCTTTTGGTGAAAAGGTTATATTGTTGCAACTCCCGATGAACTCAAATATGCTCTCATTGAATCATTTGCTGCCTAAAAACTAGCAGTTATAAATGTTATCATCAACCCTTATGCATCTGCCGAAAGTGGTAGACTGCAACACAAAAACTAAGATGCTATCCAATCTAATAAGTTTCAGTAGCCATATAAAATTTTCATCGAATATTATACATATGTTGCCCAATAAATATGTAGCTAGTGAGAATAACATCACCATGTTCTGTGATCTTTCATTCAGGAATGGATCACCCTTTTATTCTATGATTGTGTGGATTTGCCTTAAAGTTTTTTTGTTGGTTATGTTGTTGTAATTGTGTACCATATCTCATTTCATAATGTATGCCTTTCTCATTACATTCCAAAAACCTGCAGTAGCTTAACAAAATTTCTGCAGCCTAGCAACAAATCAAAGATGACATTCCAAAAATCTATAGCTTAAGGAATTTTTGCAACTTAACAAATTTCTGCAGCCTAACAACAAATTTTTCATTCCAAAAATCTATAGCCTAACAATTTCTACAAATTAACAAACTTAAAACAATTTCTACACCTTAACAAATATCTGTAGCCCAATAATAAATTAAAAATAGACATTTCAAAAATCTATAGCTTAACAAAAATTTGTAGCTTAACAAAAATCCGCAACCTAAAAATTCTTGCAGCTTAACAAATTTTTGCAACTTAATAATTTCTTCAACTTAACAAATTACAAATTAAAGCTTCAACAAATTAAAATGACGCCAAATACTACACAACTTCAAATGTACTTGCAACAAATTAAAGCTGAACATAAACAAATTCAATACAAATTCACCAAAAACATGAAAATCAATATGAACATAATGTCCACAATCAAAGAGATAGATATAATCTGCACAAAAATTGGCATTTGGAACAAAGTTCTGTAATATATTTTGACAAATTTTTGCAATAGTTTTGATTAGGAGTCCCACCATTGATTCCTACAATGTGAAAAAAAATGAGAATTTTGAAGTCATTCATGTGAAATCTTACTTTTTTTTGTTGAGCATTTATAAGCCAGACATCCAAGGACATTCCAAAAATATGGCTTAGGGATGACCTGCATTCCCACATAAAAATTTTCATTGTCAAACAATAATGATCAATTGGAAATATGAATTAAATTAACACGAACTTCAAAGAAATTGTCTTACTGAATGTGCATGTAGACATGTAATGACACTTTCTCCCACATCTACTGCAAGTGCTTTTACTCTTTGCTGGCAATTGGAGATTAATTCCAGATTTACTCCCTATATTCACTTATCGCTGACCTTTGCTCTTGACGGGTTTTGGATCAAGAATACTAATGTGTAACCCACAAACATCATCTATACCTGAGATGGCTGGTAAGGAAGAGGAACAAATAATCTCCTAATTTTCCTTACTTTGCTCCGTGCATAAGCTATGTTCTCGTGTAATAGGCAATTCACCAACCATTTTGAAGGTTTCATTTAGCTTAGGCATAATTTTCTCGTACATCTCTAGGGATGATATAGATTGTGCAATAAGAAAACACATATTTTGTGCACTCCGCTTCATCAAGGGTGTAAAATCATTGTTACTTGTCTCAACCACTATAACATTTGACCTGTCTTGCAATCATAGTCCAACGACGGAGAATATAATTTTTGGGAATCTTTACAACCTTTTTTTTATATAAATATTTTCAATATATGGCAACACAACACACCTTCCCTCTCAAACTTCTTACAAGAGCATGTAGTGGAACCACCTCGCCCCTCCCAATCTTCAGCACCATCTCTCTTAAATACAATAACATGATTGCAAATTTTATATTTGGCATGATCAAACACAACACGAATGCATTCATTTAGCATACTATCATTTTCTCGCAATTTTGTCTGGAAGATATTAAACATGGCTTATATATACACTTTTCCTCCATATCTCTCAATTGGATGACCTGTGTGAAAGTTAGGCATAGAGTTTGAAGTCTTTAAATCTTCATTTTCTTCATCATTTCATCAAGCACATAATGCCTTATCATACTGTACAACAAACTCATCAAAAATCAGTTTGTGAATTAACAAAGCCATAAGAAAATAAGTTGATACTTTCACTGTGTTGTGTAGAGGTCATTCCAGTTGTGAATATATCTTGCCAATATAAATAAACCTATTTGTGTCGAATTTCATACATTTTACTCAACCAATCTTTGTCATCAATGTTGTATGTTACTTTAAGTTCACCCCAATTACTCTCAAATGCTTCAATCAATGTGCTATGGTACAACTAGTTGTTGTAGTCCCCCATGAAGCCTTCTTTGCTCCTCAAATCTACTAAATACTTGATTGAATTTCTCCCAATGTACCAAGAGCAAAGTTGATGACCAAAATTTGAAAAAACTTTTGCAATAGCTTTCCCCATAGCCAAGTCTTGATCTATAATAATTGTTTGTGGATGTTTTACTAACATACATTTCAACCGTGTTTGAAATAGCCATAAAAAGCTTTCTTCTTTTTCATCTACCATTAGAGCGCAACCAAATAAAATAGACTATTTATGATAATTAACTCCAACAAAAGGAACAAAGGGGAAACAAAACCTATTAGTTCAATAAGTAGTATAAAAAACAACAACATCTCCAAATTCTGAATATGCCATTGTACATCTTCCATCTACCCAAAAAACATATCTAGTCTAACCAAACTCATCAAGCTCCATATCAAAGAAAAAGAAATCATCATTGAGTTTTTTCTCCTTAAAAACTTAACAATAGCCATGCATTCTTTCCCAATATTATTGCTTTGAACTCCTCTTAAATGATTCGAGCAATCATCTCAGCTAATTGGTGTAGACCCCGTATTTAAAAGAGTTTCATTCAATATTCTAGACATTTGGCTCTGTCCCACTCTACTGTTGTGCAATGCCTCCATCAAACTTCTACATGTCTCACTAATATGGCGGTGAGACCATACCTTCATCACCTTAGAGGGACTAGTAAGTAAATCATGGTTATGTGCATTGCCAAAGGTTTTTATAGTCCAAAATCCATCATTTTTAACACTACCATTCGAGCTTGGCAATTTGTCTTTGTATATCTATGTCTTGGAATAGTTTTGTCTAGTTGCCTTTTGTCTGTTATACAGTTAGCTCCTTTCTTATCACAAACAACATGTCGACATGTAATTAATTGAGAATGAGATAAACATGTAATTAGTTGAGAATGAGATAAACGATACACGTGACCTTTTCTTACTTCAAAACCTCTAGACTTTGCATAATCTAAGTAAAATTGAAATGCTTCCTCCTCATTATGGAACTCTGTACCAACAAATGGGATTCTTTCCAATTTCTGTTCATCTTGAGAATGTTGAATCTTTGCTAATTCTTGTCCATCTTGTGTTTCCAATTCATGTCCATCTAAAAGATGTTGATTGTTAGTCTCTTGTATCACACCATTGCCTTCTTCATGATGTTGAGATAATTCAAGCTTATTCGAATCTAGCTATTTCCATATCCTCCATGATATCCTACACCAATTAGAATATATCAAAGCATATTACTTATGGGACAACTAACCAAATCATCATATTCAATTAAAATTGATTTTGTCAATTCTGACTTCTGAATAAACATTAATCAAACATAGATGAATAATAAATAATTTAATGTAAATGGGAAATTGGCAAAATTAAATCTTTAATTTGTTAATAAAAATTTTAGCTTTTGATTTGGTCACTTTTAAACACCATGTTCACATCAAATTCAAGAGAAAATTTTAGGGATATTGGCAAAATTAAATCCTTAATTTGTTAGTAAACCCTAACCTCTTCATCAAATTAAACACCAAACATTACAATTTCCTCACATTCCACTCCTTTTTTTCCCAATCTTTTTGCAATCCAAACAAAACCTAACACCAAAGAACTTTAGCACTGCACCAGAATGTGAGTAGAAAATCACCTAGGATGGAAGCCCTTGGAGATCTTGTCTGAAGTGATCTTGGTATTGAAGTTGAGGACAGCTTGGTGGTGACAACCTGGCAATAAAAGAGAAGGGCAGCGCAAGGCAAAGGTTCCATGGTGACAGCTTGACAATGAACTAAAGGAGCAGCATGAGGGACACCATAGCGTTGGTCTCACTGTGAGGGGCGAGCTCGTGGTGGAAGAGAGGACAAGTGCTAGGTAGTAATGGGCTGGGGAGGCTAAGATTGGAGAGGCATCGTGGGAGGCTCGGGCAACATGTATGGAGGATTTCTCACAACCTTTTGGTTTAATTCATCAACATCATCCGCTGCCTTTAGATGATAACTAACGGCTGTGGAAGGGACATCCCTAGAATTGAATTTTTGGGGTGTCCATAGTTGATGAATTGCCTTATTTATACATATAGATATAAAATAATCTCTTAATCCAAATAAATTCATCTAATGCATATATTCACTTGATGCATGATACATCCACATACAAGGCACTTAAAACAATCACTCCATCCAATAATTCAATCATATATATATATAAACTAACATAGTCTGTCACGCCCCGAGCCCGAGGCATCAACAAACTGGCTCACACCTACAAGGCCATGTCCAAGTACGCACGCAAGGCCTCAGTACCTGTCTTAACTAGAAAAAAACATCTAACAAAAGTACTAACTTCACAAAAACAAAAGGATTAAAGGAATACAATAACCAACATCACAACTAGAGTCTAAGGAAACTAAAAGTGCAAGATTCGAAGTTTTAGAAAAATAACAAGTTCCAGGTTCACAACAGAAGAACTATTTGCATGCTAACCAACTAGTATTTGCTCAACTGTTCCCCACTAAGTTATCCACCACACACTTACTCTTGATCTGAAAAGGATAAAACAATTATTTATGAGCTTGACAACCCAGTAAGCAACCATTAAAAACAACAAAAATATAGGGATCACAAAAACTCAATAATTTTGAAAACATGCTTAAGTGTGATATTGTACAATAAATATCAAAAATAAAACTCAGAATTCAGAGTATTTCAAACAAACATAATTTTCCAATTGAACGAGCATATATGTCCCCCAAATAACAAATGCCAAAAACAAAACTACAGAATTCATGTATTTAAACTCGGTGACCCGAGTCGGATTGTCAGAGTTCATTTATTTACTCTCGGTGACTCGAGTCGGATTGTCAGAGTTCATTTATTTACCCTCGGTGACCCGATTCTGTTATTGTCCACCGACAGAACGGTGTGAAACTATAGTTTCTTATCAGAGTCAGAGGTTCATGTCGACATGGTCAGTGTTTAACCCCCAGTGACAGGGTTATTGCAAAATTAATTTGGGGACTATAAGGTATTAAAATGCATCAGATCCAAAATTTATTGTCAATGCAGAGATAATGAAATTCGGTGATCCCGTTTTCTAATAAAAATAATCAATTATTCTAAACAATAATACCTTGAACAAATCGATAATTAAATCACAATATTTTCATAATCTAACCCATAAAACAAATAATGAATACAAATTAAGTAAACATAGTTAACAACCCAATAATTAATCCGGTAAATGATTAAGTATATAAGAAATCCATAACTGAGTTTTTAATTAAGAATTTTAATAATAAATCTCAAAACAATTCAGTAATTCACAAGTAATAAATGTTTCTATAATTTTACAATAAAAACAAAATAAGTAAATCATATAACAATTAACTGAATAGTTGCTGACAAAATCGATTAAATAAACGAATAAATATATCAAAAATTTATAAATTCTGACTGTAAAGGTATGCACAATAGTCAAAACCAAAAATATTTAATTAATATATCATTCTTTTAATCGTAAAACCGAAATTATTTAATCAATTATATAAATCATTATCAATAACTAAAAATTTAATATATACATACATACTGGTTTATATGTAGTTTACTTACCTGATCTTCGCTAAATTTCCAAAATCCAAATCTTATACCAAATCAAACTTGCTGAACATGTCCTATATTTGAAAATAAATTTCAAAGACATAAAAATCTCCTTGAAACATAAGCAATAGAATTTAAAAGATGCTAATGTACCATGTCTCTAATTAACCTTAAAAGACACAACCCTAAAACAAAAATTCCTACCATGCTATAAATCCAATTGTTGGCTAAGCAATGCTTAACAGTCAGAAAAAAGGTAAAGAAATATCATGCTCCTACATGCCCAAGCAGGACACAAACTTGAAACCCAAGCCTATTACAAAAAGAAAAAAATATATATATATATTATAAAGGTCTGTGCAAACAAAAAAAATCAAGGAATTTTCTTTTCACAATTTTAAACAACAAAGAACAAAGTTGAAAAGGTTTTGCACTTGAGAATACAATTAAATTTGCTTTGCAGTGCATTAAAATTTGATGTTCCAAGTGGGACAGTGACATTAAATGTCAATTAAAGAAGTGGATTCCTGGCATTTGTAAGACATGGATAACTAAACTAATACATTCCTGAATGATGGTTATCCACACACACACACACACAACTAGCAACGCACCTAAAAAAAGATCAAAGTGGCGTCTTAAAAGAAGAATTATGAAATTATTCACTGAATACATAAAATAAATAACACAAGTCATTCTTGTTCTTTCTCTTCTCTACTTTTCCAAACTCCAAGACCCGAACACAATTTAACTCTAAGAAAATATCATAGCATACAGATTCCTATTCACAAAATTCATAATTTATTGATTCAATGGATCCAAGCATCTCAACAAAACTCCTAAGAAAGGGAAAAAAAAATACCTATTGACAATTTTTATGGATAAAACCAGATACTCTCCTAACCACTCTTCAAAACCCTAGAACAAATTAAAATAAAAAGAAGAAACCCTAACCATTAAGAAGTCAAAACAATAACTAATAAAAGATAACAAATCGAAGAAGGGAAAGAGAAACCTACCACAAATACTCCTAGACAAGCACTCGACAAGGATGATTCTCTCGTCCACGCACCTGCAAAGCTGATCAATGAGAAAGAGAAAAGCTACAAAGTTCTCTGCTTTCTTTTTTTTTTTAAAAAAAATCACGTAACCACAAGAGGTTATAAGGAATTTGGGGGCTCATGATCTCTGGAAATATAAGGTTGGATTTAAACTTTTAAAAAATAGTTTTTTAAAAAATCATAAAAAATAATTTAAATAAAAGTCGGGTCCATATAGTCAAACATACAATCCTATATAAGCAAAAATAAAATACTTATTATATAAATTAACATAGTCAAACATACAATCTTAGGCGAGCACCTCTCACCTTTTATCAACCATATCAATTAAATTCTTATAATAAAAAATATGAACAATCAAATATTACGCACAATCAATCATACCAATCTAAAATTCACAAAACATTACTTATTTTATGCCATCATTAATTATTCCATTTTATTTATTTGGGCATCACTTTACCTAGCTAAGTATGTTCAATGGTCCAATGGTCATATCTCTCTCCCCGGGCATAGGCTATAGTTGCCTATATGGACACGCATCACAACCCCAACAATCTCAATACTGCTATCTTCGGTTATATGGACATAGTACCATGACACGCTATCATCGCCTATATGGAGAGGTATCAACACCCTATCATCACCTATATGGACAGGTGCAAGAAAAATCACAATACACAACAGAAATCTTTAGGCCAAAGGACATACCTAAACAAGACAAACCCTAGTCATCTACAATTTTCCGATTATTACATATCTCATATCATAACATCAAATAAATCACGCTCTACCAATAAATTTTTATCATCTTCTTTCCAACACATCTATGTCTCAAACAGAATAATTTACTCTTATCTTAGGATAACATAAATTCTACCATGCCATCAATCCAAGAATAACAATATTGCACTTAACATTTATATATATATATATATAGTAACATAGTCAAACATACAATCCTATATAAGCAAAAATAAAATACTTATCTCTCACCCAACACTAAACCAAAGTTTGTGCATCCACTACTTTACACCTATTTTGCTCACTTGTTAACCGATATTGAGCAGCAATAGCCTTTTAGAATCTTATACAACCTTTTATATTGGAAAGAAATTCAGGAATCTTGAAAAATTAAGGTAAGGGAAGGGGAAAGTTTGGAAGCTTAGAAGGGAAAAATCGATAGCTTTGTGAGGAAAATAAGAGAATAAATTTAGGGTTAAAAAACATATCTATATATAGATATTTGTTAATCCATATTGATCCCTCAGATTTACTTAAATTCTATATTTGAATTTTTTTTTATTATATTGACCTATAATATATAATTTATTTCTGTTTTAATTCCCCTAACTATTAATGACTATTTAAAATTTATTTACTCAATAACTAATTAATTTTACTATAAATATGGATAATAGCAAAATTTTTAATTGTGAATTTAGTTAGAGGTTTTAATTTCAGGAATGTTACATCTATAATTTGTTGCTAATTTACAAATGGATTTCATGTCCATTTCCAAAATAGAAATGGATTAGCAATGGACTAAAATTATATTTCTAAATTTAAAACAGATGCGGATTTCATTTTTAAAACAGAAACAGAACCCAAATCTGTTGCTAATTAGTAACAGAACAATTATGTTTATAAATTTCTATTTCCAATTCAACATCTTCTCATAGTGAACAATTTGAATATTTATCTTAACTAACTTACCACAAATGATCTATTTTCTTCAAAAAAAAATTTAAAAAATATTTAAAATAAAATATTGTTAACATTTAATATATATATATATATATATATATATATATATATATATATATATATATATATATATATATATATATATATAATTTCTTTTAAAAAATGATAAGTGACATTATTTATATTATTTACTATGTATGAAATGGAATTCAATCGCTAACCTTCTGTATGCAACTCTCGTGCTTTACTTTTAAACGACACTAACGCTGGTAATTAATATATGTGAAATACACTTCAAATTCTACGCGCACTTCAAAGTCTCCCATAGACATAGAGCTTCGGAGTAAGGGGTGTAAACGAGTTGAGCCAAGCTTGGCTCGCCATTTTTTAACCAAACTCGAGCTTTTTTTTATCTGAGCCCGAGCCTACATCGAGCTTCATAAATAGTAAAGCCCTCAGGTTCAACTTGTTTACTTGATAAAGATCAGTTATTTTTTCATAAGTAATACATCATAATAATAATAATTATTATTATTGAAAAAATATTGTTTCAAAATTAATATTGAACCTTTTTATAATAAAAATTATAAATTAATCTTATTTTTTCTTAAATTTATGCTTAAAAATTAGTGCAATATTTTTGCAATACATATATTATTATTATTGATCCCATTGATGATGATGTTAATATTACTATAAAAGTTTCTATAAATACTTTACATAAATAATATTGTTGATGATATATAAATAGTTATATTAATGATTTTTATAAATAAACTTATTAATAATACTATAAATGAACATTTAAATGATTATCATAAGCGAGCTTTTAATGATACTATAAATGAGTTGTTCGCAAACTTTTATGAACCGAGCTTGGTGGTGTTCAAATTGTTTGGTTACTTTACGAGTTTTAATAAATGAGCCAAGCCTTTGAGCTTTTAATGAACGCTTTGGTTCATTTACAACCCTATCACGAGTTCAACTTACTGAATTCTCTATAGTATTTATTTATTGGATGATTATTCCCTCCAAGTCTCCCAATGATGAACATCTCAATTAATTGGACACTAGACAAGCACAACTTTCTAATTAAATATTATTTCATAATTTGGATAAGGAAAACTTTTCCAAATTCTGTTGGCCAATTTTACCTTTTATTTTATTCCACGACTACCTTAATATCCAACATATACATGTTGATAGATACAACTAAAATACAGGCACACACAATACAAAACAAATACAATAAAATCTTAAGCAAAAGAAGCCCCATTACTTTCACGCCCTTCACCAACCTCACTTTCTCTTCCCTCAGCCTTCAATATTTGGTCATCTTCCATCACTTCCAAAGGCTTCAAAGTGTGCAACATGGCACAGACAAGGAAATACATAACATTCACCACTTGCAATCCAACCACAAGCCAATAATAATAATCAAGCTTCCCCTTATTAATGTTGTCCGGCAACCACTCCCCACTCTTCTCTGTAATTCTACTCACAAGACTAACCAAAACTGTCCCCAAATAGCTCCCAATGGATATGGCCAGCCAGTACAAAGCTGCTGCAACACTTCTCATGCTCTCCGGTGCTTGGTCATATAGAAACTCCATTTGGCCAACTTGCATGAAAGCCTCACCAATTCCATGAATAGCATACTGAGGCACCAACCAAAACACACTTGTTGGTATCACAGCTTTAGGTTCATCTATCAATCCATTCTCGGCTGCCGCAGCTTTCCTCTTAACCTCGACAAGTGCGGCAGACACATTGCAAAACACGGTGATGACAAGACCAATACCGATACGTTGTAGGCTAGTAAAACCAGAAGGTTTATTAGTAAACCGACGAGCCAAGGGGGCGAAGATTCTGTCATACATCGCAAGTGTGACTAGCATAGCAATGTCGGAGAAGACAGACATCGATGCCGGAGGAATTTTGAAATTGGATGATATATGTCGGTCCATTGTTCGAGCTTGTAGTATTGAGAATGAATGGTTATTAGAGGCAGAGGCCGCCAACAAGATTCCGACTACCCAGAATGGCAACACTCGGATAATACATTTTAGCTCCTCTACTCTATGAACTGTCGATAATCTCCATAACCTCAACTCACCCAATTGTAACTTGTCACTCTCTGTGACAATCGCTGCTCTATCAAAAAATCTGAAAACACCAAAAATCATTAGTTGTCATCTAACATAGTATCAGAGCTACAGTAAATATTTTTCTACTGACCGGAGTTGGCTGGTATGGAAAAGTCTCCCCTTGGTGGATATGTCTGCATCCAACTGCTTGTCAGTGTAGAGAAGACTTGGGTCAGTTGGCTTGGATGCATTTCTTTTCCTTATGGCTGCAACCACAACTTGCGTCAACCTTTTCAATGGACTACCCCCAGGCTTTAACTTTATATAAAGCGGGTAACCGACCATAAAGACTAGCAAAGATGCAAACATAGAGAGTGTGGGCACACCCAATCCCCATCCCCACCCCACATTGTCTTGGATGTAGACCACCACAGTGTGTGCGGTCACTGTCGCCACACCCATGCAGAAAAAGTAGAGATTGAAGAAGCTCCCTTTCCATTTATTCTCTGGATCGCCGGATTCTAACTGATCGGCTCCGAAAGGGACGATGCAAGGCCGTATCCCACCGGAACCAATAGATGTTAATAGTAAAGACAAGTAAATAACAAGAAGTTGCCACCAAGAAGCACGCTGGCACTTTTGGTTTTTGGAGCAAGACGGAAGCCGGAACATCCGCAGAAAAGAACATACAGTCAAACTAATCATTCCCTGTGAATACAATAAAGTAATTATTCTAAGCTCTGATGCTATGATAGATGCAAATTGTTGTGACTTTTACCAGTTCATAGATGATGGTGCCGACGGTGATGGTCCAGAAACGTCCGGCGAATGAATCGGCAATAAGACCACCGATTATTGGTGTGAAATCTGATGTACCTTTGAAAACTGTGAGTGTGTTTGTGGCTTGCACAAGAGGCAAGTGCAGTTCTTGAGTCAAATAAGTGATCAAGTTTGCATTGAACCCAGTCATGGCAAATCTGTCACAAACATCATTTGCTACAGAAACAAAAATATTAAACCATCATCATCCTCTTTATTTAGAATTAGAGATCACCAAAAATGAAAAGAGGAAACATGAGATAAAGGCATGTGTTAATTACCTAGTATAAATGGCATGGTTTTCAAGCCACCTTGCTTGTTCATCTTCTTCTTCTTCTTCTTATTCTCTTGCTTAGTGGAATCCTCTGCCATAGTTAGAGACAGAGGGGAAGGTGTGTCCAGAAACTTATGCATTCCTGTTGGCTATGGCATTGTGTGGTGTGAAACCTTTTATAGGCTCATCTTGGGGGACATATCTAATATATATATATATATATATAATTTAATAATGGCAACTTATATATGGCTCAGTGTACATTCAAAAGAACGGTTGAGAGAGAATGAGAATACTTGAAAAGTATGCTGATTCATAACTTTTTTGTTAAAAAATTATTATTATTATTATTGTTATTTTCATTCATGGTAAAGTATTCAGTTTCAAAGTAACTCACTGAAACATTAATTGCATGTCCAACTGTATTAAATACTACTGCTTGACTAACAATAAATAATTTTTTTAAAGCTTTTTTTGTCCAGTTTGACTAACAATAAAAGTCTAAATGGCAACACTATCAAGGTGGTTGCGTGGTTAATTGATTATGAAGGGTTTTCTCAATGGTGGGTATGTATTAATGATCTGAAATAAATTTAAAATTTTTGACAAATTCAAACTGAAAACTAATCCTATTTGTCAGCGTCATTAGACTGAAGAAGTAAAAAAAATAATAAGTTATAAATGAGATTTTATTTTAAAATAATCTAATAAGAAATTTCTTTTAAAGTTAAAAATTAAAAGAGAAAATATAAGGAAAAATCTAGAGATCTTATTTTTGTGTGAGTTGATAAACAATTATATTAGACTAACTAAGGTGAAAATTTTAAATTACTTGACTCATACAGTTGAGATGTTAATTTTTTTTCATATTGATTATTTTTAGTTTTTTATACGTAATTTAATAAAAATAATAACAGAATATATGTGTCTTATACTAGTTTTTTTTCTTTAATAATCACACCAATAATGAAATCACACGTATGCAGTGCCAATGATTGCCTTATCTAGTTGCCAAATGAGACAAGATAAAAAGGAATTTTAGTGGCTTAACCAAGTCACTAATATGTGGATGACTTTGGTCAAAGCTTTCATCAACCTGGATCAATCTCTTCTTATCAAAGGACTACTTTATACCATGTTGGAATTTCAAATAGAGAAACTTATCAATGACTACTATATTTACAACTTTCCGGCCAATCCCTTTAACAACTAACATTATTATTATTATTATTATTATTATTATTATTATTATTATTATTATTATTTATTTTGAATTTTTGAGTTTTTATCCTTTTAATAATTTTTATAATACCAAAACTTTGTTCATGTCAAATGAGAAGGGGCATGTGCCAACTTGTGGGTAAATATCTCCATTGGTCACCACACTATGGCCAAATATCAAAATGGATACCACGCTTCAATTTGTTTTTTTTTTTTTATACCAAAGTTTGATTTCATTCCAACGGGAGGGTACCCTGCCATTTCCGATGAGGAATTGATGACGTGGCTGCCGGAATGACCACGTGGATTAAGTTTTGACAGCTCATTTTCTCATTTGGAGATGCTAGCAAGGATTAAACCGGTTCTCCAAGCCTAGTCAGCCTCTTTTTATCCACCTCATCGGTTTAATCCTTGCTGGAGAACGGGTTTAATCCTTGTCAGCATCTCCAAATAAGCAAATGAGCTGTCAAAATTTAATCCACGTGGTCATTCCGGCAGCCACGTCATTAATTCCTCATCGGAAATGGCAGGGTACCCTCCAGTTAGAATGAAATCAAACTATGGTATCCAAAAATAAACGAATTGAAGCGTGGTACCCATTTTGATATTTGGCCATAGTGTGGTGACCAATGGAGATATTTACCCGCCAACTTGTGGCCCGGCACAATACACCCAAACCAGTCAAGTCAGCTGACCCAATGAAATTGGGCTGGCAACTCGTAACTGGTCTTCATTATAAAGGTCATTTTATTAGTTAAGATATCTATGAGCCCCACACAGGCCTTGTCATCCATGGCTGATTCAGTGTTATTGTTGAGATAAGCATCCTCTTCCTTGGATCTTTGACCAAATTGTAAAATTGTTATTGTTGTTTTCTAGACATTGATCTGTTAATGTCGGATGTTAGTGAAGGATGGGTTAGGTTAGCTTCTTTTGAGGAGTTTGAGATTAATTTGATAGGTTCCAGTTTTCGTTTTTGATAATGGCAGAAACCCCTCTTCGATTTTAAATGTCTTAAAGGCAAAATTTGGAAGAGAAAAAAATAAGAAACTTGTAGAATTCAACGTTGGCTAAGTATCTGCCAAATTTTAGAATTTTTGCAGTTGTATCCTATAAGATATAGCCTTTGAATGCAGGTGACTCTAGTAGGATTTTTGTGCAAGCCTTTAAGATTTTTTTATTTGTTTTATGGTTTTTTAGTCTAAATTAGATTATTTATATATGAAGTTGTAGATTTCGATGTTACCTAAGTGCCTGTAAAATTTCAAATTTTATACATCCATAGTTTGTGAGATATAGCCCTATTAGTATAATTGTCTCGAATGATATTTTTTGTGTAGAGCTTGAAGATATATGGGCATTTTTTTTATGATAATGGAGTTTGAATTGGGTAAGGTGAAAAATAGAAAGGTTGTTTATTATTAAGTTATATAATTGTTAGTTAAATTTCATTGCTTTTAAAGCTATATATTGAGAGATATGCATGTTTGAAAGGGATGCGTTCGAATTACAAGTCTGCAGAAATAATTGGAGATGTAATTGAATGGTATGCATTGAGTAGTGCTCTAAATCATGTGAATTTTGGATATGTCATAGCCTTAGCTGTCTAATATTCTTAGAATTTATAATTTTGTGATTTGGGAAAGAAAGACAAAGTTATTTCAGATTTAGCACTCATGGGTCATGATAGAATTTTGATATGACCATTTAGAGTGGTTAAATGCTATTATACTCTTGGAAATAATCTAATAATATATCAATTTTCAGTTATTTATTTAATTTATGATATTTTATTTATTTCTCATTTATTTTATGAATCTTTTAGTTCATTGCATTTTTTAATAAAATTATATTTTTTTAAATTATGTTAATTATTCATTTATTTGGAAATTGTATAAATTATCTCTTCAAGTTTGGATTCAAATAATTGGTTTAATTTGATATTATAAAAACGGGATCACGTGATTGCTAAAATTTACTTGGCAAATTACTTTGTTTTTGCTCAATATGAGCTTTGATAGTTTGTTGTTATGTGAACATTAACTATTTTGACATGAAAATTAGTCCCCAATTAACTATGCACTACCTTTGTCACTGGAGGTTAGACACTGACTGTGTCGATACGTATTCTGTTAGGAGACTATAGTTTCATACCGTTCCGTCAATGAAGAATAACGGTCTCTAATATTTTGGCTCGGGCCACCGAGGGTAAACAAATGAACTCTAATATTCTAGCTCGGGTCACTGAGAGTAAACAAATGAACTCTAATATTTTTGTTTTGACCATAGTTATTGTGAGAAATATACTATATTTATCTGAAAATCAAGATCTAGTGGATGTTTTTGTTTTGTTTCTGAATTGTATTTTGGTAATTGTTCGGCTATATCATATTACTGATTTTTTATTTTGAATTTTGAGACTTTTTATAATCCTAATATTTTTAGTGGTTGCTTACTGGGATGTCAAGCTCATAATTTGTTATTAAAGTTTTTTTTTTCAGATCAGGAGTTTAATAGCTCACCGAGAATGAACAAGTAGCAAGCCTGTCCTTGGTCTAGTTAAGATCAAATCTTTGTTTGTTTTGTAAACTCGAAGATCTGTATTCTAGAAGTTTTGTATTTTTTTTCAAAACTTGACTTTTGAAACCTATAGTATTGTCTGAATGTATGTTCTGTTTTGCAATAGATTTTGAGGCCTTGCATGCCTATTATGCTATACACGATCGGGCCACCGGGTCTAACAAGTCCGGTTCGAGGCATGACAATATCCTAACCCAGTGCCATACCAACCAGCCTAGTTGGGTCCCTTTTTTTTCTTTAATTTTAAAAGTAAAAGAGCAAATTTTACAAAATTAATATTCACCGACCACACATCCTAATTACTCAACTTACAACTAAGCTTTCTTATATGTTAAATTAATAAAAACTAAAAACTAAAAACATGTTTAAAAAAAAAGAAAATTATTTGACACTTTTATAGAGCTATATATACCCTTATATATCACATTATTTTAAAATGAATAAATCCATCGTTTTTCAATGTATTACTTGCCTATATTATTAATATTATTTAAAATGAATATAGTTATACTAAATTATTTATATAGAAAATTTTTTCCTATACATGTCAATTGTGAGCAATAGTATAAATATATTGTTAATTTAAAACTATAATTTTTCTACAACATGTTTGTGTTTTTATGTGGGATTTCTAAAATCTTGTGTATTTTTAAACATGTTATTAATTTGATACCATAATATTTTCTGAAATCTTAATTACTATATAATTAACTTAAAATTTTGTTAAATTAATTAACAAGCTTTTCACTGAAATGTAATTTCAAAAAAAAAATATTTTAATTATATTTTTTTCTCATCTCCATTAAACATGTATTTTAAAGAAAAAACTAATATTCATTAACCCATTAATATTTTAAAAATTTTGAGATTTATCATTTTCATATTTGACTATTTTTTATAAAAAAAAAATAAATTTTTCATTTAGTAAGATCTTTGCAATCCCCACCTTCGATTTATTTTAATAAAATCAATTAATCTTAAAGAAATTCAAATTTAATCCCACTTCAAGTGATATACAATTTTTAAAACATTGTGAAAAAATATTTAATAATAAGTACACAGGGACACATTGTGAACTTTATCATAGTTACATAGTTGCAATCATTATTGGAGAGCATTTGCTGTTGATAGGGCCTATAGTTGATTGTCTTCAAGGTAAGGTATCCCATCCTCAGCAAGCATGGGATTACTTATGGGGTTGCTAGTGAAAGTGACTTCCGCATAATGTGCACTGTCCATAATTTGTACAAGTAGCAGTTCATGGAGATGAAGGTCAATGATGTGGAGGGCATAACTGAGAGAGCTTCATCCACAGTATTCACATTATAAACTTCCAGTAACTAATCGTGTTTTATTTGCAGTTTATGCATGGATTATAAAAGTAGTCAAGCTTGTATGCCTAGAGTCTAAGCTCTTGGTTGTTAGTGTTATTAGCAGTGACATTGTCCAGTGTCCAACAACTTGTTCCAATAAGCTAATGTACTGCCTATGTGTCCTCCTAAGAGTGCAATAAACATCATGTTGTGCCACAGTGTGTTCAAGTTAGAGCACATCACTTAAAAATGTGCCATTTTTAAGGTTGCACTCTCTATCAATTTTTTATCCTTCTCTTGTAGATAGCATGCTTACCTATCTCGAATGATCGATTATAGAGTCTGCCATCATTATTTACTTTTTACAGGGTTCCAGAGATATTTGCGTAAAAGGTTGGTGCAACTATTTAGATTATATTATTACTATACGTTCTGTATAGGGGTTTAGTGAGATATATATGAGCAGAAGGTCAGCGTAGCTAGCAACCATTCAAACTTCATGATTTCCCACAACTACATGTACTATCTGTCCCTGAATGCTACCATAGTTTTTGACTTCGCCTTATGGTTTGGCAAGGTTTGCGCAATCATCAACCGTTCGGACTTGGTGATTGAACACAACGGTCATACACCTCTGGTCCCTAATAATGGTAAATCCCTCTTGCCATACAACCTTGGAGGATTGGAAAATATGACTCCTCCCATAGACCCACAATGGGCCCTAGTGAATAGTATTTGAATAATGCTCTACGATATTGAAACATCAATCAACAGTGAGTAGACATTACCTCTAGTACCTATAGAACCCTGCGCATTCCCATTCATCATTGAGGTGAGAATCCACTGGACTATTTAGTAGTACAATAATATTTTTATAATTAAAAATTTTAAAGCTACACAATAAATAAAGAAAATTATACATTAATTGTTGCATGATCTGATGGTCCTATCATATAAGTAGATGAAATCTCATTATCAATCATTTTCATCATATATTAATTTATTCATTGCAATAGTCATGGAATTGTTCATCATATTAACAAATGAAGCATTGATTGATTTAAATGATTTACCTAATTTCATGTGTCTACGAAACTATTACACATCATCACTATAGAGGGGAAAAATCTCTGTAAGTTTTTTATAAACACTTAACACCTAACTTGGACGGGAAAACCCGTTTTAACCAGGTTTTGAGTTAGGTTCTTGTAAAACTCGACTTCTATGGAGTAGGGGCATGGCGGGTCTGAGGATTTTGGTAGCTGACTGGAACCTATCCTTGAATCTGACATGAATTTAAAATTACTAAAATACTTATGTGTGTGTATTATATACCAATATGTTTAACAACTTAACAGTTTAGGCTTTTCATTTCTCCTCTTTTAGTTTTGTGATTTTTTTTTTTTTTGTGAAAAAAATTATAATTACTTTTAAGTTATTTTTATAACAAAATATATATTTTTGATTATTTTTTTAGTGTGGAGATAGGGGTGGGGATCCCCACAGGTACCCAACTCCCTGTCAGGTTCCGGTGTGGGTTGGGGATTTGAAAAGCCAGAGGGTATCGGGGTGGATCGGGGATGGGGTAGGCAAAACCCGACCTGCTGCCATCACTAGTATCGACCTTATGAAAGAGAGTTAGATCGTGTAAATTAATGCCATGAGTAGCCATCTTGGCGGCGAGAACAATCTAGGCTCACGGGATGATATGGATTACAGGATTGCCAGTTGTGTTAAGGAGTTATCTAATAATAGGGATCCAAGAATTAAGACGCCGAGCGCCATCAGCTAACAAATGTTGAACCTATAGACAAGCATCCACTCCAACTTGAAGAGTAACAATCAGAGCTTTTAGATAATCTACAAAATTTGTATCAGCAGTAGTGGAGAAACATCTTACAAGTGAAATATAGTGATTAGAGTTAAAAAAAGGAAAACCCTGCACAACCTACCTTTGTAGCACCACCTAACTCTGTAGCACCATTCCAAGTCATGGAAGAGAATAAGAAGAGACCATCAGCGTTAGAGAAGTTATTAAGAATCATGCACTTGTTGAATTGATCCATGTTAGTTTGGAAGAACTTTATGGCATGAGTAAAAGCCCAGCAGACAATAATGGAGCAATTTGGAGGAACATTTCTAAAAACAACATCACATCTAGCTTTCAAAATGAACCACACAACTATTGCAATAACCGAGCTAATAAATATGGAATAATTATAGTTTGTAAGCCAAACACCAAAACCAAACCCATTGGGGAAAATTAAGCATTTGAATATCTTGGAGCTAAGAAGATTCTAGACCAACCGAGCCTTATTGCAGAGGACCAACAAATGCTCAACAGATTCATAATTAATACTACAAAGGATACACATATTTTGGGAGCCCAATTTAAGAAAGTAGAGATGGTCACTGGTAGAGATTCTCCCTTTGAAGGTTAATCAAAGGAAATGTTTGACACGAGGAGCCACCCTAAGTGCCTAGAGTTTCCTCCACTAGGCCCAAGAATCTAAAGAGGTCAATAAGGCCAAGTCTAGAGGTGAAAAAATCCAAATTATCCTCAAAGAGGCATTTCAGCCTTGTGGGGGGTCCCAATTGCCATCCATAACCAAATTAGAAACACTGAGGGAATCAAAATCAAAACTTACATTAAGAAAAGTAGGCTTCAAGGCTAAAGGAACTTCCAAACACTACAGATAAAAAAGAAAAGAGGTGCAGCTCGGATTGACAGAATTAATCCAACAAAAAGGTTTCAACTTAGCAACAAAAGAACATAAAAACCTAAAGAACCAAGAACAGTTATAAGCGACAGGATCCCTCCAAAAATTAAGCATTCCCTACATGAAATGTAAAATATCGACCCAAAAGGCATCATCAGAATTGAAATATTTGAAGACTTTTTTTAGCCATAAGAGAATGTTTAGCAACTAAAAGGTTCTTAATTGCAAGGCACCCCTCAGTCTTAGCTTTAGTGATAGTTTTCCATGCAACAGCATGGATACCCTTTCCATTGCCACCCTTAAGACAAAAGAAACCTCTAACAACCTTAGAAATCTCATTCAGAAGAAAATCTATAGGATAGGATAGACAGATAAATAATAAATTATTATTATTATTTCTAACCCTAAATTTTTATTATCAATCTCCTGTAGCCAAAATTGTTTTGATTAATTCTTCTCTTCTTTTCATACCACAAAAAGTTTTAGGTAAGACTAATTGTGGGACAAAGTGTGCTTGATTTTAATTGAAAACCAATTATAAACGGCAAACTATGTATGTGAAAAATATTAAATTAATCAAATTACTTTTATTCTCCTTTTCTTAAAAAAAAAAGGTTTTGGTGAGATATTTATCGTATATGAATTAAAATTACTTTTATTCTTGTATATTAAAATTAATTTAAACATTTTGAAAAAGGAACAAGAAATCAAAGTTAAAAGGTCATGTTTTCATGCACAACTTCATTTGAATTCTCCCACATTGATTTGGATGATCTTAACAAAGTTTGGTTTTGATGAGTATAATTTTCATTCAATTATATAGATTTTGTTTAACTCACAATGAATGAAATGTAGATTATTTTGAGTAGGAAAGAAAGAAAATGATTTGAAGGAGGAACTCATTAAAGCACAAAATTGGAGAAAAGAGAATCAAGTTTCAATGAAGAGTGAACAAACAAAATAAAAAATCTAGTGCCTAGGCACTACAATAGTAAGAAGTGCAAAACATAAAATATAGCGCCTAGAAGCTACACTCTTTAGCACCTAGGCGCTACCCCGATATTCAAGTTATAAAAGTGACTAGGGTTTGAGACGAAATTAAAGAGAAGGAGAATTTTGGAGAACAAAAGGCCGGGAACGAAGATTTGGTGAATATTCATTGCCACACTTTAGTTTTGAGTTATTCTTTGTTTATTTGATTATGAACCTTGTTAATATGTTGAGGTTTGCATTTATCATGTTCTAAATACTTTTTTTCAGAGCTACAATGTATCCAAACTATGAAAACCTAGATTTGTCTTTGTTTAATTTAATTGATACTTGTTTTAAGGTTATGTTGAATATTTTAATCTATTCTTAATGATTGCAATTGCTTGATCAACAATTGCATAATTGGTAATTCGATTTGAGATGGAGAGGTGATAATTGAAATTGGTTTTGATTGAAATATCATACAATCATCATAAAATAGAGATATTTATGAGATTGTATAAATCATTATAAATTTCAAGAGTTTAATGAGTTCCATAAATTCATAGTTACCTCAGAGATGATGTTAACTTATCTAATGGAATATGCTATTGATGCCTGAGAAAGATTAAAAGGTAATTTAGGGAAATTTGATGACAACATAAGAAATAAACATTGATTGATTGAACTCGATAGTCTAGGTGGACTTAGAAACCTTAGAATTTTTAAGCATTAGTTTTTCCTCATTTAACTATCTCTCTATTCCTCGAATTAATTTTTTCTAAATTAAAACTTTCAATTTTATTAATCAAGTAGAATTAGGGTTAGAGTAATTTTGGTAATTAATAAACTCAATTCCCATGGGACGATACTCTCTTATCATTATATTACTTGTTTACGATAGGTATGCTTGCGTTATAAAAATTGCACAACAGATTTACCCATAATGATATTCATATATAAAATATTAATTAAGTTGCCTTCGCAACTTAATGATAATTATACAAAATATTAAAACACAAATGATTTCTAAGAAATAGAAAATAATGAAAATACTTGTAATCTTAACCAGTAATTTATTTTAAAATATCACCACATTGAGTAAAATTTTTTCTATTAAATTGGGTTACAATACGTAGAAATATCCCATTTATAATGTGTAATATTATATGTTATAATAATAATAATAATAATAATAATAATAATAATAATAATAATAATAATAATAAACTCTAGGGATATTGTAACGCAATTCAATAATCAAACCTTCCTTTACGAGTTGACAATCATATTTTAATTAAATATGTTCAAACAATCTGTGTATTTATCTTAATTAACTTACTACAAATGATCCATTTTGTTCAAAAAATATTTTTACTAATTATTTAAAATAAACATTTTTAACACTTAATATATATCTTCAAGAAATATCTCCATCTGCTCATTTACTTTTGTGCATGAGCCATATACATCTCGCTTCAAATTCCCCTCAAGCCACATAGCTCCATACTTCAATTTGCCAAGCTCTCCATAACATTTGGTTATTGGAGGATAACTCCCCTACAAACCTCCAAATGATGAACATCTCAATTCATTGGCCACTAGACAACCACAACTTTCTAATGATATATTAATTTTATGATTTGGATAAGCAAAACTTTCCCAAATTCTAGTCCCAACTCTCCCTTTTATTTTCTTCAAGTACAAGCTTAATATTCAAGATAAAAATGATGACAAATACCACTAAAATACAAGCACACACAATGGAAACCAATAAAATCTTATGCAAAAGAAGCCCCATTCCTTTCGTGACCTTCACCACCCTCAGCTTGTCCTTCCTCAACCTTCGTTATCTGGTCATCCTTCATCACCTCCAATGGCTTCAAAGTGTGCATCATAGCACAAACAACGAAATACAAAACATTCACTACTTGCAATCCAACCACAAGCCAATAATAATAATCAAGCTTCCCCTTATTAATATTGTCCGGCAACCACTCCCCTCTCTTCTCTGTGATTCTACTCACAAGACTAACCAAAACTGTCCCCAAATAGCTCCCAATGGATATGGCTAACCAGTACAAAGCTGCAGCAACACTTCTCATGCTCTCCGGTGCTTGGTCATATAGAAACTCCATTTGGCCAACTTGCATGAAAGCCTCACCAATGCCATGAATAGCATATTGAGGCACCATCCAAAACACACTAATTGGTATCACAGCTTTCGGTTCATCTATCAATCCATTCTCGGCTGCCACAGCTTTCCTCTTAACCTCAACAAGTGCGGCGGACACATTGCAAAACACAGTGATGGTGAGACCAATACCGATACGTTGTAGGCTAGTAAAACCAGAAGGTTTATTAGTAAACCGGCGAGCCAAAGGGACCAAGATTCTATCATACATTGTAAGGGTGACTAGCAAAGCAATGTCCGAGAAGACAGACATCGAGGCTGGAGGAATTTTGAAATTGGGCGACATATGCCTGTCCATTGTTCGAGCTTGTAGTATTGCGAATGAGTAGTTATTAGATCCAGTGGCCGCAAACAAGATTCCTACTGCCCAGAATGGCAATACTCGGATAAGACATTTTAGCTCCTCCACTCTGTGGACTGTCGATAATCTCCACAATCTCGACTCACCCTCTTGTACCTTGTCACTCTCCGTGACAATGGCGGCCCTATCCAAAAATCTGAAAGAACAGACAAAATACAACTCCATTAATTCCAATCTAATATGGTATTAGAGCTATTGTATAAATATATATATATATTTACCTAAGTTTGTTGGTATGGAAAAGTCTTCCTTTGGTGGATATGGCTGCATCCAACACCTTGTCAGTGTGGAGAAGACTTGGGTCAGTTGGCTTGGCAGCATTTCTTTTCCTAATGGCTGCAACCACAACTTGTGCCAACCTTTTCAAAGGACTACCTCCAGGCTTTAGCTTTACATAAAGAGGATAACCGGCCGCAAAGACTAGCAAAGATGCGAACATAGAGAGTGTGGGCACACCCAATCCCCATCCCCACCCCACATTGTCTTGGATATAGACCACTACAGTGTGTGCAGTCACTGTTGCCACACCCATGCAGATAAAGTAGAAATTGAAGAAGCTCCCTTTCCGTTTATCATCCGGTTGGTCGGATTCTAATTGATCAGCTCCGAAAGGTACGATGCAAGGCCGAATCCCACCTGAACCAATCGATGTCAGTAACAAAGACATGTAAATAACAAGAAGTTGCCACCAAGAAGCACGTTGGCACTTTTGGTTGTTTGAGCACGGTGGAAGCTGGAAATTCCGCAGAAAAGCGCATATAGTCAAACTAATCATTCCCTGTGAAAACGAAAAGAAAGTGATTATTCTAAACTTTGATACCATAATAGATGAAAATTGTTTTGAATTTTACCAGTTCATAGATGATGGTACCGACAGTGATGGTCCAGAAACGGCCAGCGAATGAATCAGCGATAAGACCACCGATTATCGGTGTGAAGTCTGATGTACCTTTGAAGACTGTGAGTGTATTCGTGGCTTGCACAAGAGGCAAATGCAGTTCTTGAGTCAAATAAGTGATCAAATTTGCATTGAACCCAATCATGGCAAATCTATCACAAACATCATTTGCTACAGAAACAAAATTATTAAACCATGATCATCCTCTGTATTTGGAATTAGAGATCGCCAAAAATGAAAGGAGGAAACATGAGAGAAAGGCTTGTGTTAATTACCAAGGATAAATGGCATGGTTCTCAAGCCACCCAGCTTGACCATCTTCTCCTTCTCTTGATTAGTGGAATCCTCTGCCATGGCTGGACACACAGGGGGAGGTGTATCTAGGGACTGATGCATTCCTGATGGCTATGGCATGGTGTTGTGTGAAACCTTGTATGGATATATATATTTATAAGCCTTCTCTATGCCTTCTATATGCACAACTTGGCTGACATATATAATTTAATAATGCCAACTTCTGTATGGCTCTGTGTACATTTAAAATGTATACTTGAGAGAGAGAGAGAATAAATATCCTTAAAATGTATGCGGGATTCGTAGGTTTTCTGTTTTAAAAATTATTATTGTTATTTTCATTTATGGCAATGGTTTCAGTTTCAAACTCATTGTACTATTTATTCTACTAAATTGAATATAAATACGCTTTTTTTAGTTTTTTTTTTGTACAATATGGCTAAATAAAAATCCAAATGTCAACTCTCTATCAAAGTGTGTTGTGTGGTACGTAATTATGTAGGTTTTCTTAATAATGGGTATGTACTATTGATCTGAGATAAATTTAAAATTTTTGACAAATTCATACTGGAAACTAATCCTATTTGTTAACATCATTAGACAGAAGGAATAAATGAGATTTTATTTTAAGACGATATAATAAGAAAACTTTTTAAAAATAAAAATCAATGAATCAGGGCATCGCCTAATGACACCTACCTAGTATTAGGTTTGAGGGGTTTAAAATTTGAGTTTTTTTAACTCTCAGGGTTTTTTAAAAGAAATTTATAGAAAAAACATTTTTCCTTCCCTCCAAAATTATGTGGTAAAAAGAATGTATCCCAGGAGATATATAAACTATCATAACTAATATACCTCTGAACCAAATATTAAAAGCTAAATCAAAAAAAAAAAATTTAAAAAAATCCTAGAGATATAGTACTTATTTTTGTCTTAAAATATATGTCTAATGGTGAGTTGATAAACTCACCAGGACATATTTGACCAACTTAGGTGAAAAATTTAAATTTTTTTGGCTTATACTTTTGATTTAAATTTATTTTCATATTTATTAACTTTAATGTTTGTGTGTAATTTTATGAAAATAATATTAGAATACATGCTTCTTATACTAGTTTTATTATAAATAATCATGCAAGTAATGAAATCATACACATGTATGAAGTGTCAATAATTGACTTATCTAGTTGCCAAATGAGACAAGATAAAAAGGAACTTAAGTGGCTTGACCAAGTGACTAATATGAGGATGACTTTGGTCAAAGCATTACCTACGACAACCTGGACTAATCTTCTCAAAGGACTACCTCATGTCATGGTGGAATTTCCAATAGAGAAAATCACCAATGGCTCCTATATTTACAACTTTTTCGTTCAAATCTTTCTAACAACAAACATTTTTATTATTTTTTATTATTTATTTGAATTTTTATGATTTTAATAACTTTTTATAATAAAAAAATTCTTTTTTATTTGTGTCAAAACTTACTCTTTTTTTTTTTTTTCCTAATTTAGAGCAACTTTAATGAGAGCATCTTTGTACTTAATGGAAATGCCCCCCATTATGAGCACTCAGCCGCTTAATGGCCACGAAGCGTTCAATCGGTGTGATCCACCAAAATATTTTTGTGCAATTTAACCGTTACATACAGTTCATTTTAATATTTTATTTAATACTTTTTTAAATTCAACCATGCAACGGCTATCTTAATTATTATTTTTTTTTTGAAGTTTTAATTCTTAAAATTTTATTTTATCTCTATAAATACTCCCACATACTCAAATAAAACTTATATTCTTCTCGACTTCTTCATCTTCCCAAGCTCCGAATTTTCCAAATAATTTTCAAAATTCTTCATATTTTTTTCTTCCCACCAAATAAAATTTTTAAATATATTATTAATTATTTTGTTAATAATATTTAAGAATTTATTAAATAACTATGTTTTAATGAAATATATTAATGTTAATAGTTAAAAGATGAATGAAATGATTGTGGTTCCCATTTTATAGTATAAATATTATGAGAAATAATTTAATGGGTAAGAGTTTGATGGGTTGATTATAGGTTCTATTTTATAGTATAACTATTATGATAATAGTTTAATGAATAAAAGTTTAATGGGTTGATGAGAGGTGGCATATGCATCAAACGCTAGGATAGTCTAACTACTAAAGATGCCCTTAGACATAAGTCCATCGATCTAAGAGCAAGCTCACTCTCTCGCTCTTGGACAATGACATGCTAGAAGAAAGATGAGCTCATTTTTCATGTTTAGCTGCAGATGCCGCGTGCAAGAGTTGAAGTCAAGCTCGCTCTCTTTGAACCAAGCCATAGGAATCCCAGTAAGCTCACTATCCCTCCAGCATGCATGCCTGTAATGAACACCATACAACAAAATGAATAAGATTTGAGGTAATTTGATATGAATTTAGATTTTCAAGGTGATCCATTATCACCTCTTCTTTTTGTTCTTGTAATGGACGTGCTGAGTGAAATGCTCAAGCATGCGTTGCATTCGAAAATTCTGGTGGGTGTGCCGCTTGGGGACTTGGTTGGAATGTGCAACCTTCACTATGCAGATGATCTTCTTATTCTTTCCACGGGGGGACTTGAGGATCTCTGGGTCATAAAGTTGATGCTTCTCACTTTTGAAGGAATGACTGGTCTAGCAACTAATTTTTCCAAAACTTGTCTATACTCTAGCATTGGGGAGAGGTTGCCGTCTAGGGTTGCTGCGGACACTCTGAACTGTGAGGTTAGGTCACTTCCTGTGTTGTATCTTGGTATCTCGATTTCCGGTAAACGTCCACGCAAAGTGGATTGGGAGGGCTTGGTTGATAAGGTGCGAAGTAGATTATCCTCTTGGAAGGCGCAACATCTATCTTTAGTCGGGAGGCTAACTCTGGTTAATTCTGTTCTCTCTACTATCCCTACGTTTTGGATGTCCATTTTTAAGCTACCTAGTTGGGTTATTAGGAAGATTGATCATGTTCGGAGAGATTTTCTTTGGTCTGGATCCTTGTCGCGTTCGAGATGCAGATTGGTGAGTTGGAAGAATGTGTGTCGTGCTCGCGACCAGGGGGGATGGGATGTCTTAGACTTGAGCACCTTTAATCAAGCTTTGCTTAGGAAATGGTGGTGAAAATTTTCCACGAACGATAACTGGTGTGGAGCAGCGGTAGTGAAATTTAACTACAAGATTGATAATTGGAATCTTTACCCTAGGTGTGTTGGGAGGGTCTCGTTTTTCTGGAAAGGGGTGTCCAGTTGTTTACCTGCAATGAGGTGTTGCATCACCCAGATTGTCAAATCAGGAGCGGAAACTTTATTCTGGCACGACCGGTGGTGCAATGGCAGGGCCCCCAGGTTTTTGTGGCCGGCGGCCTTTCATGAGTCTTCTCATTGCAACGGCACCCTTCGGGACCTGGCGCTTCTGTTGTATTTTGCACCATTTGCAGACAACTTGGGGTTTGACCCAATGGTTTTGAGATCTATCCTGGATGGAGGGTCAAACAAAGATCAGAAATGGTGGGCTTTTACGGCGAATGGATGTTTCTCGGTTAAGTCCTTCTATAACTTTCTCAATGATGGTGGACTTCGCTGTCCAATTGCCAATTGGTTTTGGCGGAAGGGCTGTCCGCGGAAGATCAATCTTTTCAACTGGCTAGCGTGGAAGAACAAGATCCTCACTCTGGATATTCTGGCGTCGCGTGGTTGTAACAGACTTCCGACAGCCACATGTGTCTTATGCAATGCTGGTTTGGAAACGGTTGATCACCTGTTCCTTGATTGCTCCTTTGCCAGGTCTATCTGGAATTTTTTTGTTGCCTTGCTTCATCTTCCCGAACCCCCGGGCGACATGTTCCAGTTGTGGGGTTCATGGAGGGAGAGCCTGCGTTCGGCACCCAAGTTGGTTGGGGATTGGATTGCGAAAGCGATTGTTTGGAATATTTGGATTGCGAGAAACGATTGCATTTTCAATGATATTGTTCTGTCTGTGAATGATGTGATTTTGAAATGTATTTATATGGTTCTCTCTTGGCATCCAGTGCTTGCAGATGGCCCCAGAGAGAAGCTAGAGGAGTCTATGAGCATCGTCAGGCGCAGCTTAGAGTTCGTGGAGTAGCGTGACGCGGGGATCGATGGGGGTCCCCTTGCCGAGGAGGCTCCTTCCTTGTCGACAGAGTAGTGGTGTTGCTGGGACTGTTTTGGGGCCGGGTGTTTGCCCCTGGGGTTGTGTTTTGTGGGTGGGTTTTGTGAGGGCTTGTTGCTTTTTTCCATGGGCTTTGGTCTGCCTTTGTGTTTGATCTGTTGTACCACAGCTAGTGGTCTCTTTTGCCTGTTTTGTTGGGTTGTACTTTGTTCCTTCTCTCTAATTGAAGTGGTTTATCCACCTTTTAAAAAAAATAATAAATAAATAATTAATTAATTAATTAAAAAAATTAGTTATTTGGCCATGTAAATAGTTTGGGAGATTTTTCATAAATTTAGAAGAATTTGAATGATCTATTCGTTACATTTCTCTTTCCACCATAGCAAAAACTAATTGGATTATAATTTTTTAATAATATAATTTAGGTTTGATTTTTTTTACTAGTAGGAGATGTAATATTTGATGTAAATCAATTTATGTAAAAAAAAAAAAAGTTGGGAGTTGGGAGTTGGGAGTTGGGAGTCATTTGCTCAAATATCTTGTCACGCATGAACTTAAATCTAACTATTTTAATTAATAACGAGGATTTAAACAAGTTGCATATAATATTAACTTATGTTTAATAAATAAGTCTAGGTCACATGGGCTGCCATAGGAGTAGAATATTAGTTTAATAAATATTATATAAAAGTATAATTTTTAATAATTATTTAATTAATAATATTTTTTTTAAATCACACCTATGAAAAACAAAAATAAAAATTACGTGGACCAGAATTATGGGATTTAGATATACATTGTTTTGTGTATTGTTGTTATCCTCCTTGGTGATGATGTAAGTCCTCCGTTTATGAATATATTAATTTGGTTTATTTACTTTATAAAAAGTATATTGCCTTGAGTAAAACACTATTTATTTTTTATTTTCAAATATATCCATGTCTAACACCTTTATTTGAATACCATAATTAGAAAGGATGGGACCATCTAAATTTGTGCTACTAAAATATATTAAATTATTTATATAAAATCTTTTTCTCTTGATAAATACAAATAAGCCACATGTTATGGGAGTGTACGGACTTTTAAATATATCGCACACCCTCACCTAATATTGCATGAAATTTGATCATCAATTTCCTCACCCAAACTTGATATATGTGTTTCAAAATTCTTGAATAATTTCAATAACATATTTAATTATATTGTTGTTGACTTAATACCTTACTCAATTGAAAGAATTAATTCAACAATATTAAAAATTAAAAAATAGAAGACAATTGGGAAATACATTGAAAATTGATATTTTTCTTGACTTCATATTGTGAAAATAAAAGTTAATTCTTATTAATGAAGACATTTACAAAGAAAAAAATAAGTTTAAGTTCAAAGAGATTTTTTTTAAGAAACAATGGGTAATTAATTAATAAAAAAGATAAAAAAAAAATTAATTTATAACATTTATATAACAAAACTTGAACTGATGGCATTTGTTCCAGAAACTAAAATTTAGTGGGTTTTCTTTCTTTTTAAAGGAACACTAAAATTTATAACCAAGGTACTTTTCAAGCATAAGTTAAGCAATTATTTTTAAAAATAAACTCAAGTAATTAAGAAATCTAGAAACATAGAGTTGGATGTGTGAAAACCACAAGGAAGATGAAAATGAGGCTATTTTTTCTTTGTATAGATATATGTATTATTGAATTCGTTTACATGAGATGAGTTCAAATTTAGATCTTGTATCTAATTTAACTAATGATGTTACTAATCCTCCAATATTGAAAAGAAATATATATTCCTTTGAGCTATAAGTGGCATTTCTTTATTGGTGTATAAGTTATAAGTACTTGATTGATAATTACTTAAAGCATTTTGCTTGCCAAATTATTTCTGGTATTTAATTCGCTTCTCTTTTGTACTCAGACCATAGATTATATTTTGGATCAAGAGTAATAGATATAGAGCAATTTAGAGACGTTTTGAAGCAGAATTGAAGTATTAAATACTTATATGATCAAGAACACAGTCATGCTTAAGGCTGTAGACAATGCAGGACTATAATTGGTTATAACCATTGATGAGTAAAGAAGTTCAAGTTTAGTTTAGCGAAGAAACCAACTTCTTTCTTAGTGAAGAAGTAAATGCCTTTATTAGCGAAGAAGTAAAGATTTTTCTTGGTGTAGAAGTAAAAAAAATATTTTAACGAAAAAGTCAAGGTTTTTCTTAGCTAACAAATAAGCTACCTTTATATATATGAGTTGTGGATTCTAGTTGCAATATCATAATCTTAATCTTCAACATCTCAATAGAAAAGGGCTTTTTTAATGGCTCCCATCATGTAGAAAAAATAGAATGTTTTGTGATGAGAAAACTGCAAGCTTCTCAATTTTAATTGATCTAGAAGACTGCAAGCACTACATCATTATAGGGTTTTAGCGGCATTGTTTTAGCGGCGTTTTACATAAACGTTGCCATATCTATGGCTTTTTCATTGTAAAACGCCACAAAAGGTCTTTCTAGTATAGAAGAATTGGACCTTTGCGACCTTATAAGCCAAAACGCTGGGATTAGTTTTTTCATTAACGACGTTTACAGTTAAACGCCGGCAGTGTGTTCGTGCGCGCTATATGGAAATGGATGGCGCGAAGTATTTGAGAACATCAACGGGGTTTTCTCTAAAACACCGGGGGAGAAATGCTGAGAAAAATTTTGTTTTAGCGGCGCTTGTTTGTATAAATGCCAGGAATATATTGGTTTTAGCGGGGTTTTTGGTAAAAGGCCGGTAAAATTCAATTTTAATAATTTTTATTTAAAATGTACCCTTGATTTGCTGGCGTTTGTTGTAAAAAACGCCGGCAAGTGTATTATTTTGCCTTGTCTGCACGGAGGTCGTCTTCTAGCTAGCTCCATCCCGATTTAATTTAGAGGCCAAATTTGTCTTCTCTTCATTTTTTCTTCGAGGGTTCATCAAAATCACTCTAGGTCCTCGTCGGCACCATTTCGATTTAGAGTTCCTTCGTTGCAATCTCTGGTAATTTTTATCCCTATTTCCATTTTCTTCTTGTGATCTTTGATTCTCGATCCAATTCGGTTCGATTCATGTGGTCGTTCGTTTTGTTTTTTTAAATTTTATGGATTTTATTTTTATTTGTGGTTTTATTTCTGATTTCCTAGTGGGGTTTTTTCTTTTTATCCACTTCATCACAATGTCGATTATTGTTCTATGAGTTGCTCTGTTAGGTCTTTAGGTCTCGATCTAGATTTGAGCTTCTCTGTTAAGGTTTTGATCGGCTGAAATTTCATGTGATTTTATCCTTTTTAATGTTGTTTTTAGTTTTGATTCCGATTTGTAGGTTTTAGGGCAATTTGTGGTTTTGATTTTGTTCGTCTGATTTATTATTTCAGAAATAACCCATTAATTCTACATTACAAGTGAAGTCTTCTCAGAATTATGTTCTGAATTGATAGTTTTTCAAAATTAATCCACCCGTAGATAGTTTCTTATCAATTGCGATGAATTTAATAAAGCTTCAGAAGTATTAATGATTTTGCATGTGGATCTGAGTTTTTTTAGGAATTTCTGTGTGATCGATCTCGATTTCATTGCCGGAACGCTCGGCTTGCTCTCGGATTGCAGGTGGCCTTTCAGGTATTAAATTTCTTATATTTTTCTTGGATTGTTTATCTTGTTGGTTGTTTTTTTTATCGTGTTGCGTGTTTTTTATTTTCTCCGCTAGTTGTATGGCAGTAGGTGTGGTTCTTGGGTGTGTTGTTGAAATTTGCAGTGCGCTTAAGGTGTTTAATGAGATTCAAGTGTGTGTGCACGTTATGGCAAGACATAATTTCACATCCTTTCTTTATTACCATCCACTACCAACATCATTGCAATCAACAAGAGACACCAGGAATTATATTCCAATATGGATATTCTAAAGAATGTTGTAGATACTCTAAGGAATATTTTAGTTACTTTTACTCAATTAGAAATGATATGCTCTTATCACTCCTTGATCCTAGTCTCTCTTTCATCAAACGCCGTGTTCCAAAAATATTAAATGTTGAAGACATGAAAGTTTCAGCTTTATGCTCTTGTGATGGTTTTGTGCAAACCAGCTTGGACAACCAATTGGGTCTGAGGCACAATTGTTCTATTCTTTCTTGGGTATGATCGCTCGCTCTAGCCATAAGATTGGTCTTCACTATGAGACTTGGCATAAAGTACCGAAAACATTGAAGGACGAACTATTAAACTTCATAGAGTTATACTTTTATGCTTAAATTTGTGTTATGCATAAAGTGCTCTTTATTTACAAAACAATCTTATTAAGGTCATAATATTTGGTTGACATTATTTTTTGTTGTCAAATAGATGAGCTTTGTTCTTGAAATCCCAAAAGACTATGTGCTTAAGTCTTTGGGAAAGAAATGGAGGGACTACAAACATGATTTAAAGAAAAAATATTTCAAAAGAGAAGATGGGTTGCAAGCAAATAAAGAGAAGCATCCAGAAGGGACCATTAATTGGCAATGGGAAGAATTAGCTGACTTTTGGTACTCGAGGAAAGGGGAGGTTGGAATAATATATTGTTTATTTTAAATGTAATAATCATGTTATCTTATATGTGTAATATAATGTTCATGTTATTATGCAAGAATCAGAACAAGTTGGGGTTTCCTCGAGAAAGCAACAAAAGTACACACACACTTCTGGTTCAAAAAGTTTCGCAAGAAAAGAAAATGAAATGGTAAAAAATTGCTAAGTCTTTCAAGATTCAATACTTGGTTATATATGATTTTTGCCAAAGAGTATGCTTTGCTGTTAACATTACTAATCTATATTTTCTTCATTTAGGAGCTTAGAAGTGGAAAGAAAATAGGACGTTTTGAGTTTTTCAAAGCGACCCATACTAAAAAAGATGCATCATATTTGAATAAAGAGGCAGAAGACATTATGGTATTAAGTCTTTAGCCATTATTCTTTCTTTTATTACTTTCTTTACAAATGACATTTGTTAAAAAACTTTTACATAAATGTAGGAAAAGGCGAATGAAAAACTAGCTAAATATGACTCAATAGATGGGGATGAGGGAATGGCTGAAACAGAAATTTTGAATCAAGTGATTGGAAAAGAGCGACATGGTCGAGTAAGAGGGCTTGGATTGGGTCCTACACCCACACAATGTTATGGCCATTCAGGTAGTCGTCGTCCCGTAACATGTGGTGACCATTCATCTAAGTGCATAGAATTTCGCCAACAGATGGATGAAAAGTTCTAAAAGATGGAAGATGAGCTTGGGCGAGAACGTGCTAATTACAATGCACTTTATACTTTCTTGCAACAACAATTCCCAGAAGCCACTATCCCCCTGCCTAGGTGGATCATCTTCCCAATCGCAAGTATTTCAAACTTGAATTGCAATTTCTAATGAAAAGTTCTATTTTTCTAGGTTTTTGATGAGATTTATTCTTATTTGATCTAATTTAGTATGTACTTCTTGTTCATTTAGGGTGTGTTTGTTTGGGTGTGTTTCCAATTACATGTAATTGGAAATACATCACTTTTAAAAAACTGGTGTTTGTTTTGATGAATTTGCAAATCCAACTGTAATGGCAAATAACCCCAAACCCATTGGATGCTGTATTTTTAAATACCCTCAAAACCACCGTAATACCAATTCCATTGTAATTGTTAAAGCATTGTCTGAAAAGCAAGAAAGTTTGCAGCCTTTGTTTGGTCACCCTTTTGAGAAACTCATCTTCTTCATCAACCCCCACCGATCGCTGCCGCTCTAGCGCTCGCCGCAAAAGCCTCGACCACTACCACCGTGCCACTACGAGAACCGACAGCCTTCGTTTGGCCGCCTACTGAGGAGGAGGAGGCGGTCATCAACCGCATGCTGTACGGGTCCAGCCAGAAACGCAGGCTCCCAGTCTTCCTTGAGATCTACCCCTCTTGATCCGGCTGAGGTATCACTGCTTTTGGTTTGTGATCCTAAAAACACCAATTTAAAGGCTTTTGGTTTGTGATCCTAAAAACACCTTGAGATCTGCCCCTCTTGCTCCCAGTCTTCCTTGAGAAACGCAGCCTCTTGATCCAACTTATCTCAAGGCTTTTGGTTTGTGAACCTAAAAACACCAATTTATTTTTTTTATTTTTTTATTTTTTTTTGGTGGGGGGGGGGGGGGTTGAATTTTATACTAGATTTGATTGATCATGGTTGTTGAAAATTTTTTTGCTGGGTTTCATTGAATGGAAAATAGATTAAAAGTAGAATGGATACAAATAATTTTTCATTCGGATAAACACCAATTAAAACTATTATTATTATTATTATTGCCCGTCATGAACTAGATTGAATCAAAACTTCCAATTTTGTAATGCAAGTGAATATGGTTGGTGTCGTAAACTTTCTACAATAGATTCATATTTGTAAATGCATGCTGAACTGAAAAGGACGAATGAAAAATGAATAGAATTCTAATTTCTCTGCATCCTGATAAGCCAAACTGATAAAGTAGAATATAATAGCCATGTTCCTAATCGATATAAATCCAGGACCTAATTTTTGAGTGGCTAATATAGATTATAATATAGATACTGGAGTTCTGGCTATAGGCAAGGATTTTTGTGCTTCATGGTCTGAAGATTCCATGCTCAGGTTCATTAATTTTGATCAATTTGGATGAGTGAGAAGCTTAGGCGCCAAAGATCCTATTTACTTCATCTGTATTTAGTAATAGATAAGATAGGCGGCAAGTGGAAGCATGGTTTCTATAGTTATTAAATGAAAATGATAAAATCTTGCCCTCTGCCTACAAGAGCATAGCTATGCTTTTCTCCAAAACCATCATCTTGCCTTTTCAGTTAAAGCTTTTGCTCCTTATCTATTGCTATTTGTCGTATTTTAATCACTTTCAACATTTTATAAGTTATGCTTGCCTCTATGCAGAACCACTGGGTGATTCTATATTTTTATTATCAGTTCTCATTTGCTTATGCATGTCTTTTCCTTGTCAATATACCCTGTATGCAAAACCACTGGGTGATTCTATATATATGTTTATATAGTTTAATTTGTCTTCAACAAATAATTAATCTCTATGTTTATACATTGAGCCTTCTATTTGCTTGAACATATATGGACATATATGGACGCGTGCGCGCACACACACATAATTAAATTGATGTCTTGAATAGATACATATTTCTTGCTACATATCCTTTCTTGAGCATTAATTATTGACTACTATCTATTACTTTAGATGGATGATCACAATGGAAATGATGAATTGTACCTATTACAATTAACGGTTTTGGCCGTGGCCTACGCCGTGATGGTACATGTTTGTAACAAAAGACGTCGAATATGTAGAGAACCATCCCGTGATAGACTGCAAATAAGGGAAACATATTTGTCTAGGTTGGTAAATGGGAATGATGCCACGAGTGTAAACATGGTTCGCATGGACAGATTTAGATTTTTTAATTTTTGCACAATACTACGCGCACAAGGATATGTGCGTGATACCTTACACATGACTGTGGAAGAGCAATTGTTTATGTTCCTGCATACTATTGGTCATAACCAGCACAATCGTGTTATTGCCCACAATTTTCTAAGGTCAAGTGAGACAGTTAGTAGATACTTCCACCATGTCTTATTTGCAATCGGTGAATTACAACATGACTACATACGGCCACCAAGTATGCAAACACATCTATACATAGTAGCGAGGAGGACATTATACCCTTACTTTAAGGTATCCTTATATTAGATGTCACATATAATTTTTTAAAGGTTAATTCTAACGTAATGCACCCGATGTTAGGACTGCATCGGGGCCTTGGATGGAACACATTCATGCTTCTGTCCCAGCATCTGAAGTTGCAGCATTTCGAGGAAGAAAATCATACCCAACCCAAAATGTTCTTGCAGCTGTAGATTTTGACTTGCGTTTCACTTATGTTCTAGCTGGTTGGGAAGGTTCAGCACACGATGCTTTAGTGCTTCGTGATGCTCTGGAACGACCTAACGGACTAAGGGTTCCCGAAGGTACATAGAGTCATCTTTTTTAAAATTAAAAAAATGCCCCCCTAAATATTAATCTTGTTCTCGTAATATTTTTTATTAGGAAAATATTATCTCGTTGATGCGGGATATGCTACTCGTCCGGGTTTTATGCCCCCTATAGAGGGGTTAGGTATCACTTGAAGGACTTTGGCTCAAGGACTCCTCAAAATGCTAAGGAGCTTTTTAACTTGCGACATTCATCTGCTCGTACATCTGTTGAGCGTGCATTTGGTTCTTTAAAAGGGCGATTCAAAATTTTATCTTCTAGACCTTTTTTCCCATTTAAGACACAAGCAGAGCTTGTGTTGGCATGTTGCATTTTACACAATTACATCATTAGTGGTGGGGAGGATGAATTTATTCCATCTGAAGAAGATTGGATACCACAACGGAATTCACAAGGAACTGCTAGGGAGCAAAGAGAAGAAGCACAAGAGTGGGCTGCTCGTCGTGATGAAATTGCAGCTGATATGTGGGCGAACACGTAGATACTTTTGATGAACTAATGTAGTGTTGTCTTGAAAATGCAATTTGTTTTGTTATTGTGTAATAATTTTTGACTTAAACATGTTTGTTGCTTTAATTTTCATATGTTATTGTATGAACTAATGTAGTGTTGTCTTGAAAATGCAATTCGGTTTGTTATTTCTTGCTACATATCCTTTATATTATTTTTATTTTATTATGTTATTGTATGATAACATTTGACTTGCATGAACAAGTAGAATGGAGGGACGCAATGAATCTGAATGCAGCCACGCCTCCTCAGTTAAGAAATCCACATCAAGTCCATCAGGGACCAAGAGATGGACACCAGCTGAGAGTCGCTATTTCATACGATTCATGGCCAACCAAGTTGAACAAGGGCTAAAGGTAGACAAAGGCTTCAAACCACAAGCAATTCAAGGTGCAATTCGAGCTATGAAGGACATGTTTGGTGTCCTAGTCACAGAGGGCAATGTGGGAAATCATTTGAGGACAATATGGAAGCGGTGGGCAAGGATTAAAAAATTGAAAGACATGAGTGGTGTGGGTTGGGACAACAACCTTAAAATCATTATCATGGGGGAGGCTGAATACAGAGACTACATTCAGGTATTTCTTTTCTTAGCCAAAAATAAGTTTTTGGTGATAAATTGTAATGCTTAGATCTTGTATTGCGCAGGTCCATGTACAAGATGAACCATATCTGAATAAGCCAATAGAGGATTACGACCTATTGGAGTTGATATGTGGCAATGATCAAGCAGGTGGTCATTATGCCATTCAAAATGATAGAACCCAAATAGGCACAAATATGGACTTTGACACGACACCAGGACCAAGATCCCCGGATGAGAATTTTGTTGATTTGTCAACTGGAGATGCAGACGCACATGATGCCTCCCCGTTTGGTAATACTCAAGCTGGTGCTTCTGAACATACATCAGCGACTAGTCCCCAGAGAAAGAAAGGTAAAAGCAAGCGCAAAGCAAACACTGACGATGAGCTAATTCGTGAGTTGGCGATCACCATAAACAAAGCATTTAAATCAGTTAGATCAAACCAATCGCTTACTTTTACAAAAGAACTTTCAGAAGAATGTATGAAGCTGAAAGAATTTGGCTACTCTACAAGACAAATTCGGAGGGTATATGAGCATTTGATGATGGATGATGCACGAGCTCGAATGTTCTTTGGCATGGGTGAAGAAATGCGCAAGGATTGGTTGGAGGAATTTTTTGAATCATTTGGTTGATATTCTTGAGTTGTGGAGATGGTAAGAAATAATGCTGTATTTTTCATTGCAAATTTACTTCAACATGGAATTAAGGTGTGGTAATTTGTTTTACTTGCAGAATTAGGTCAACATGAAAGTGGATGAATCTTGTTCCTCCTCGAGATGACTTCTTTCTAGTGAGAATTTCTTATATGAATTGTTATGTGTATGTTTGACTTTGTGGACTTGTAGAACTTATGTTTGTACTGTTTGAAGTTTATGTGTATTTGAAGACTTATATGTATGTGTGGACTTGTATGAGTTTTTATATGGACTTTACATGGATAATTATATGTAATTATTGGACTTGTATGACTCGTTGTTTCAAATGTTATTATCTTAAGGTATTTGTTTGTATATAATAAATTTTTGTATTTCATAGTGATGTTGTTTCAAAAATTATAGATTGTCATGCTTGCTTTGGTAGTTAAAATTATAATTAGCTAAAATTAATTGAGTTGCAAATGCATCACTCATTATTTTGATCAAATCATGCCAATGTTAATAGTTAAAATTAATTGAAATAATTCCAATAATAATTAAAATTCCATATTATTGTAAACTATAATAATATGTTGACAAATTAATTTAATAATATAATTATGATTTTCTTAATGTTACGATTTTTTATTTTATATATATAATAAAAAAAATGAGATGTTAAACATGTGAGGGGTAATTTCACCATGGTGAGCATATACCTCAAATACATCAAACTACATCAACCCAAACACAGTTTTTACAAATCCAGATTTACAAATACTTTCAACCAAACACAAAATTCTAAAATCCTGCATTCCAGATACATCTAAACAAACACTGGATTTGTTACTTCACTGCATTTTCAATTACAGGATTTACAATTACACTGTAATTGAAGATCCACTATCTTTTCAATTACAGCTAACCAAACGCACCCTTACATGCGCTTCAGAAAATTGAAATATTTATTGTTGTGTTTGTTCAAATATAATTTTTTTCTCAGAATGAACTTTGTCTTATTTGATCTAGCACTTGCTTATTTGTGTACATAACACATCATTTATTCCCTGATTATTAATATTGTGCTTATTGACCTTTATAATTAATTTATTGGTTTAAATGTTTAATGCAACTGTAGATTGATTGATTTCTTTCTTTCTTCTTCCTTTCTTTCTTTGTTGTTGTAATTTTTGTTAGTGCGAGAGCACTTTAAGTTGGCATGATTTGACACCTAGACAAAGTGATGTGGCAACCATAGTGACGTGGCATGTAAGCATGGTGACATGGCAAGGTGGCTTGGCTAGGAGGCAAATATCTTTGAAGATCTTGATAAAGCTATTTTTGGCAAGTGGATCAAGCAAGCAACAACTTGAAGGCAAGATCTCATAAAGACCATATTTAGGAGATTTAATTGAAGACTAAATATGGATGAAGCTTAAATGAAGAAATATCTATCAATGGTAAGATTTGAAGGATATTGAAGATATGATTTGAAGAACCTTAATAGATATAATTGAAGACTATTAAGGAAATGATTTGAAGACATGCCTATTATTGGCATGTTTAGGCTGATTGATTGAAGATCTTTCGTAGGTAGACTTGAAGATCAAGTTTGGTTTCATGAAGACGCACTAGGGGACTGCGTGATAAGGAGCTGAGGAGGTAGGCTGATTGCCGGTAGTCGGGATCAAGTGATCTGGCTGCATCGACTCAGACTAAGCATGACTGGGAGGTTGATGGGTCTTGAGGTTTCTTAGAAACGTAACCAGAACTCAGTCAAGTCAGCAGTCAGGGCCATGTTGCAAGTCGTGTTATAATAGGAGTTGCAACAGCTAATTTCGGAAGGTTCTAAAGTTAGTAGCCGAGGATATTCTAAAAGAGATATGGACTATATTTGGGACGTCGAGGCGTCTATATATACTATCTTGGTCTAAGATTGGGTGCGACTCTTGAAAGAGGGAGTAGGGAGGCACTAGACAATCTAGAGAGGGTAGTATTTTTTGTTTGTGAGGAAAAGTGACAAAGTGTTTGTACTCATCTTTTATCACCTCTTTTAGTGGATTGTTTATCTCCGAACTTGGCCCCCCAGACGTAGGCGAGTGGATGCCGAACTGGATTACCAACTTTGTGTGTCTCCTTCTTGTTTGGTTTGTGTGTGTTTTTCTTTGATTGTTTGAGTGATCTTCTAACCCATAAACCTACACCGGCGGAACTAAAAATTTTGATTGGATTAGAGTTTTTCTGTGTTGTGAGCTTGGACAACACTCTTGGTTATGTGCAAAGTGATTCTGTTATATTTGTAGATTTCTTCCTCTATTTTGTGAATTCTCATTTGCATTGATTTGTGTGGGTTCTTTAAGCATAGTTGTGCATGATGTCTGTGGTTCTAAACTTTTTCTGTGTTCATGATTGATAACAATTAATGTGATCTGAATATTTGATATGAAGTTCTGTTACACAAAGTACAACCTTTTCTGAATCCAAACTCTGTTTTGCTGTGGAATTGGATAAAAAACTAATGTTGTACTTACTCTTTGTTGCATTAATTAATATTTTCTTGCCTGTTGTTAGATATTTAGTTGAGAAGAAAAGCACTAGTAGGTCTTATACGGTCTATAGTTTTTAACAAGCCCACAGGATTAGGATTTACAATATTGATCAAATAGCAGAGACTGATACTTTTACCACTGAAATTTTTACAGAAGTTGGAAAGGAATGTTGAATGTTGAGTTTACCATTGAACAAGTTCCAGTCATTTTAAATATTGTTTGTACCATGTTTTGGCAGTTGAGAAGCTGGAATTCAAATTATGAAAGTTTCAGCTGAGCTGCTGATCTTATCACTAGTTTTTCTTTATATATATATCGATGAAAAAACATGAGAAACTGTAAGAGCTATATATATACTCAAAATTTTCACTTGAAGTTGTATGAAAAAGTTGTGGCAACTTTGGTGTCCCTTAGGATCAATTAACTCAATGAGAAGATGATCAAATCAATTGGGATAACGATTAGTTGCATACATTGATGACAAACTGAGCAATTGCGTGTAATTCTACCGGTTTGCAACTGTGTTATGATTGGCTTTTTTTTTTTTTTTTTTTTTTTTTTTTTGCTTTCAAAACAGATTGGTTTGCTTGTTGGAAATCCATGTTGTAACTAGTGATTTGTTCTGAGTTTCTTGTTCTAATCTCTGTTTTCATTGTGACTTGTCAATAATAAATACTTCTTATATATGCTTACAACTTATTTTCCACAATTTTATTACATAAGTATAAAAACAAGTATAAATATAATGTTTGGACAACGTTAAATTTTTTTTTTTGATGGTACACATTAGCCTCAAAGTTTATTTAAACTTATATATATATAACTCAAGTTAACTGCCAATTATCATGTGATAATGGATAAAAAGTAGCTAAAATATTTTGTTTATCGTATATAAACAATATATGAGTACTTTGATGCTTCCTCTCTATAAGTTTTTACTACTATATTATTATTTTCATTTCTATATTTTAACCATGTATTTGTAATTATTGCAAAATCAATGCATTGGATCTCAAACCCCTAAGGCTAACACAGTAGGGTCTAGTGTGCATGTTCAGGTAATTGTACATTAAATATATAATGTTGTGTCTATGAATAATATCTAATACTCTACATTATTCTTGCATAATCAGGCTTCAAAACATTAATGCACTCTAAGGAGGTTTTGAGGATCAAGACAGATGAATGTTTGATATTTTTCCCCATTTTGATGTGGTTGTATTCGAACTTTGAATGGTCATGGTGTCTTTATGAGATTTATTGACAATTTTACCTATCATATTTTGTTAAATACTTGTAATTGTCAATGAGATTCAAGATCTCTAAGTTGATTTATATATCTTTGTGGCATTCAAATATAAGAATGTACATTATTTATTGCTTTCATATTTGTATTTATTAACATATGGAGAACCTTGAAGTTTAATTTGGGTTTTAGATACATAATATTCAAGTTTATTACAGGTATTAAATGCAAAAATACAAAAAAAAAAACATATTACAGGATTAAAACAAAAAACTGGCGACGTTTATAAATAAAAACGTCGGCACATTGGTGCGTTTTATTTATGAAAATGCCTCAAATAAAACAAAACTCTAAATTAATACACGCAATTCTTTTGCCGGCGTTTATGAATTAAAACGCCGGCACATTGGTGGCGCTTTATTTCTGAAAACACCGCAAATAAAACAAAAACTGTATACTACACGCAATTCTTTTGCCGGCGTTTATGAACAAAAACGCTGGCGCCTTGGTGGCGTTTACATTGAGAACGCCGGTAAAGCCGGGGCTTTATCGGAGATTTGGCTACAACATTGACCGCATTTTATGTTCAAACGCAGTTAACTTTAGCAGCGTTTTTAGTGGACAAACGCCGTTAACTGGCGGTATTTGATCCAAAAACGTCACTCCTTCAGTGACGTTAGAACTCCTGGGGTTTGGTCCGGCATTTCCCAAAGTCACCACTTAGTGATTTGGTGGCGTTTATGAACGCCGGGAAATGTCAAGAAAAATGCCGGAGAAGACCATATATGTTGTAGTGAAGCTATTCAATCTCAATCAATGAATTCAGGTATGCTCATAGATTCGTGTTTCCAGGTAACTTCCATATAAAGTTATTTGGTTTTGTGATTTTGTACAGAAATTCATACTGAATTTCAGTGTTATGTACCAATATTTTCTTGAATTTTTTAAAATAATAATAAAAGTTTAAAAAAAAAAAAATCATATAGACCAACCATTCTTGAAATATTTTACATACATATAGGAGGACGAAAACTAGATACAACCAATATCTTCATGAGATTTACGCCATTTCTCACATTGAGTTCACTCATAGTTTACATAATAACTCAACGTTGGTGGCAAAGTCAAGTACGACAAAACACAGGTCCAATTTTCAACAACAACAGGAAAATTTGGTCCTTTACTTGGCTCTCATATCAACAACACCAGCCAGCTCCACATCTCCATTGCCACCACCTTCTTCATCACCCACTCTAAACACCTTGTCCACCTCAGCCACTTCCAAAGGCTTAAACTTATAAAAAGAAGCACATAAAACATAATAAGCAAGATTAAGCACCTGAAGTCCAGTAACAAGCCAATAATAATAATCCAGCTTCCCCTTATTAATATTATTTTGCAACCAATCCCCTTTCTTCTTTGTCAAATCATTCACCAAAGTCACCAGCAAAGTTCCCATGTAGTTCCCAGTTGACACAGCCAACCAGAACAGAGCCGCTGCTGTGCTTCTCATACTCTCCGGCGACTGATCATATAAAAACTCCATGTGAGCCACTGACATGAAAGCTTCAGCAATTCCAGAGATTGAATACTGAGGAATCAACCAAAATACACTTAATGGAATAGTTGCATTTGGCTGGTCTATAAATCCATATTTAGCTGCCACTGCTTTTCGCCGGACTTCCACCAGAGCAGCAGCCACATTGGCCGTGACTGAAATGCTCAGTCCAATGCCTAACCTTTGCAGGTATGTTATTCCTGAAGGTTTGCCAGTGAAACGCCGAGCAACCGGCACAAAGATTTGATCGTAAAAAGCGAGTGTTAGAAGCATGGAGAAGACGGTGAAGATGCTCATGGAAGCAGCCGGGATTTCAAAACTGTGCCAAAGATGCCGGTCCATTGATCGAGCTTGTTGTATAGCGAACGTGTGGTTGTGTGATGCTGCAGTAACTAAAAGAATGCCAACAACCCAAATCGGCATCATGCGTATAATTGATTTAAGTTCTTCGACTCGATGGACTGTAGATAATCTCCAGAGTTTTGGCATGCCGGAGCTTAGCATGTCACCTTCTCTTACAACAGCAGCTCGGTCGAAGAACCTGAATTCATATTCCAGAATATTATCAAACTAAAATAGTACTACAACATACATAGAGATTGAATTACTATATAAAATAGTACTTGAGCTGATCAGTGTGGAGGAGTCTTCCGGTGACGGAAATGTCAGCATCCAACTCCTTGTCTTGGTAGAGAAGATTAGGGTCAGAAGGCAGGGGTGCTTTTCTCTTCCTGAATGCTGCAACAACAACTTGAGCTAATCTGGTTAGAGGACTACCCCCAGGTTTGAGCTTGATGTACAAAGGGTACCCTATAACAAAGACAACAACGGAGAAGAACATTCCAATGGTTGGGATTCCAAGTCCCCAGCCCCACCCTATATTCTCCTGGATGTAGACCACTACTGTTAGAGGTAACAATGTGGATATCCCCATGCTGAAGAAGTAGAGGTTGAAGAAGCTCCATCTCTTGGTGTTTGGATTAGGGTCATTGAGACTTAGTTGGTCTGCACCGAAGGCTACCACACATGGCCGGATACCGCCAGAGCCAATCGAGGTTAGTAAAAGCGAGCCGTAGAGGAAGAGGAGCTGCCATTTTGATGCTTCTCTGCATGTCTGGTTGCCGGAGCACCGCGGTGGATGTAAACCAGGTAGAACAGCAGATAACGTCAAGCTAATCATTCCCTGTTATGTCAACAAACTTAGCTCTGATACCATAAAATAATGTTAAACTCATCGGTAAATTTTTTAACTGATTGCCTACTTTTTTTTATGAAACGAAATAATATATATTATCTTGGGATGATTAGAGTATAAACAGACGACAATGACGGTATTAACAACAATGATTGGTATAATTTGATGATAAAAGATAAGTTTATATATGGTATATATTATTACTAGTTGATAAAAGATGGATCCTAGTGTGATGGTCCAGAAACGGCCGGCGAAGGAGTCGGCAATGAGCGCGCCAATGATCGGTGTCATGCTCGATGTCCCAGCGAAGTTTGTTAGGGTGTTTGAAGCTTCAACAAGAGGCATGTGAAGCTGTTGAGTTAAATATGTGATCATGTTTGCATTGAATCCTGCTGTTGCAAACCTATCAAACACCTCATTTACTGCATTCAACCAAATTATTTACATGTGTATCAGATCATGTTAATCACTTTAATGCATGATTAATGAAGACATTTTAAATGAAAGGAAGTTAAAGTTAAATATAGTGTACATCACCTAGAATGAAAGGCATGGTTCTCATGCCTCCTTGTTTTATCTTCTTCATCTTCTTCTCGCTTTCACTTGTGGCCATTGAAGAGAACCGTATGGCATATATGGTTTGGTTTGGTTTGTTTGTAAACTATGGGCTCTACTGCCCTTGCATTTCATGTAAGGAGTGAAGTCTGTGGTATATATAAGTTAATTTCTAAGAGTGCTTTTGATTAAAAAATTTAAAATAAAAAAATATATGAATAAAAAATAAATAAATAAAAGGAATTGAGGTGGGTGTCTTCTTGAGATAGGAAGGACCACATAAGAGTTAACTCCCGGAGATCTCACGACACTAAAAAAGAAATAAATGAATAAATAAATAACGTCATGTCTTGTTCATGCATGTTGTTTTGTGGATGTTTCTTGACTAATCAAGTATCAAAGTAAGTTGAATAACCACGTCTTTATCATGTCTAACTTGTGACATGGTTGATCCACAGGTTCAAAAATTAAAATAAAAAAAAAATACTATGAATTGATGTATATTTCATTTTTCATTGGTTTCAAATCTTAAAAAAAATAAATATATGCTTTGCCTTATTTAGGAGAAGGAAGGTAATTATATTGGATTTTAAACAACAAAATGTATTTGAGAAGAGACGGGTAGATGCTAATAATTAATGGACTAATTAATTAAGATTAAAATATCTCAAAGAGTAAATAAATTTACTCTTGAAAAAAAAATTAATTTAAATTTTTGAATATGTTTAATTTTATTTAACACTGATAAAATAGTCGGTAAAGCAGTCAATTGAGTGGCTTCTAATGAGAGTTTAGTTTTAGGTTTAATAAAAAAAAGCTTAAATTTGCTAGCAACAACTTCGCTAGAAGTAATTATTAATGGGAGATCTTTGTTGTCTATTAATAAAAAAATATTTTTTATTTATTTTAATAATAATATAGAAATGACACGCATATTTTAAATAAGAAAACAAATATAAAGAAGTGATTGAAATGCTCAGAGAAAAGAAAACATACATATAAAATACAAATCATCTTGATGAATAGAAAGTCAAAACAAAATAAAACAAAAAATAAGAAATATAATGAAGAGTGGAGTTGAGGCTACAGTTGAAGGTGACTGTTGATTCTATGAGTTACTTTGACACCGAGGAAAAATGCATGAGAGGTTAAAAATCACAATGATAATTAATTATGTTTCTAATAGAAACTTTAATTTATTATAAATAAGAAAATCATATTAATTAATCAAATAATTATTGATTTGAATTATATATATATAGATATATCTCATTATGTAGAGATGTTACTACTTTTAAAATTTAAGAATGTTAATAGAAACAGTTGGATTTGTATCCAACTAGTATAATCTATTTATGTATAGTAGTAAATAGTATATAACAATATAAAAAATATCAACAATAATTATATATATAATGATTTAGTACAGTATTTATATATAATAGCTGTTAAATATAATAAATATGGTTAAATAATGATCTGGTGGTAGGTAAGAATCTTAATAAAGAGTATATATATATATATTAAAGATGGAATTTTGGGTTAGGAACACAGAAATGCTTTGGTGGAATGGTGTTCAGAGAAATGAAGGGGACAATAAGAAGTTGGTGGAATGGTGTTCAGAGAAATGAAGGGGACAATAAGAAGTGCGTCTTGTCCTTGCAAGTCACATGTAATGATATCATGTGAAGAATTGATTATAAGGTGGTCCACACGTGTGGACTCATATGTGCACGCGTGTTAGGTCTAGACAGATAGGTCGGCTTGACGAACCTTGACGGACCCAATGTGGCCATGTGTCACAGAACAAATTTCAGTGCGATTTGGAAGTAGCCATTTTGGATTTAAGTTCAATGCATGGTTCTGGTTTGGATTCTTGATTCAATAAGATTATAGTACAAATAAAAACCATGGAGTTGGCTAAAAGCTTTTGAAGAATTATTGTTTAGATTAAGCATGAATAATGCATGATAATATTGATTTATTATGCATATTTATGTCTAAAGATTAGATGTGAGTTTTCTTAGAGAATAAACTTCATTTTATTGGTTAATATCCTTCACCTTGGGTTAATAACGGAGAGCTTCTAGTTTGCATTTTGGTAGTTCCCAGATTTCCAACAATACTTTAGGGTGTATTCGGATGTTAGGAGTGGAGTGGGAGTGAGGGGGGATTGGATCCAAGAGGTTGTTTGGGTATGCATGAGTGGGAGTGGGAGAGGAGTGAGGAGGGAGTGGGAGAGGCCTTGCCAATCACCACCAATTGGGTGGATTGGCCCAATCCGGAATTGGGAAAAGACCAAAATACCCCTAAAAGCAAATTTTTCACTCCCAATTCATTACTCTTCTCTGAACCCTAGGCAGCCTCTTCGTTTGCATCTCCACCGGAAAACACAGGAGCTTCGTCGGCGTCGGCATCGGCTCTCTTGGTCTACTTTCTTGGTGTCAAGGTAGATATATTTGTTTTGGTTGATTTGTATGGATTTTTGTGATGTTCATGTTCTGATTCAAAAGGAAAGTGTTTTTGTTTGATATTTTGAGAAAGTTTGTAGCTTTTTGTGGATTGGTATGATGTTTGGATGCTGAAAAAATTCAGACGGATTCCCAATGATTTTGGATGCTTCACTTTGATGTTTTAAAACAAAAAATCAGCAGAAAATTCAGATAAGCATATATGGTATACAATTTCAGAGAAGCATATATGCTTCACTTTGAAGTATTGGCTTGTTGCTATTATTAACTTTTTTTTTTTTTCTTTTTGGTTTTGCATGGAGCATCTCAGTTGTAGTTTAAAGCAAGATTTCTTGTTTTTTTTTGTTTGACCAGCTTATTAAAGCACATCTGCTCTGTTCTTTCTTGTTTCTTTTTTTTTTTTATTATGCACATAGATTTTTTTTTATTATATGATATGATGTATGAAAAAAATTGAATGAGTATAACTAGTTCAATTTAACATGTTATTCATATTTTTTTTACTAATCAAGAATATGTGAAGACACAATGTCATTATATATAGCTGACCTTAAATAGTAACACTTGTTATTGTTGATATTAAAATGGGAAGACACAATGTCATATGAACTTTGACTTAGACAGGTCATGTTGTAAGATGATATAACTTAAAAGGATGATGCATTTATGTCTTCTTCTTCTTCTTCTTATTCTTCTCTTGTTGTTGGTCCTTATGTTTTCTAAATCTTTTACCATTCTCTCTTTGTAAAAAATGCTTCACTTTTTGGCTATGTTTAAACTTTCAAGAGAAACATAGAGAGTAAGGGTGTTGCTGCAGAAAAACCCTCTCAGAAATTTAATTTAGAGGTGCTTAAAATTTATAGCTTAGGAATTAGGATGGAAGCTTTTAAATTTAGAAGTTGTGTGTTTTAAAATTAACATCTAACTAGCTTTAATTTAATCATCTTGCCTTTAATGTTTGTATTCTAAAATATCATATATATATATATATTGTGGATTATAAAGACATAGAAAAGGAGTTGATATTAAAGCTCTCCTTAATTACATGCCAAACCAGAGCCAGAGAACACAAGCTAAGTTAAATAAAATAACAAAACAAACAACAACTTCAGCACCAGTGAGAGTATTGTTTAGCATTAATTAAAATAAGTATATATAAAGGAAGAGAAAAAGACATGTGAGTTTTTGGCACGTGGGAAGGGTATATATAATTATAGATTGCCATTCTCCATCTAATCACCTTGATTACACACATATGTGCAAATAACTTGGGGATTATAGCTTCTTAGATCAAACACACTATATAAATATAGATATATATAATTATATATAATTTTTTTTGTTATTATATGTTCCATTGTTAATTAATTTTATATGTGCAAATAACCACTTGTTCTATTGCTTCAAAATATATTTTGATTAACTTACACATATGTATTATTGTCAACTTAGATTTTGATAATATGACGAGGCTTAAACAACTTCGGGATTATTGTGCAATGATCGTATGTTACTTCTACGTTTTATGTGTTGTCCTCGCCACGTATACAACAGAGGAAAGTAATAATAGACGAAGAATGATTGAACATGAGATTTCATCATCATCTACTAGACGCCGCAAACAACATGAGTACATCCACCGTTTAGTTTTTGAGAGTGATATTAAATGCATTGACATGTTGCGCATGGATCGACATTGTTTTCATAATTTGTGTCAATTGTTAACTACAACCGGTGGCCTACGAGGTACATTAAATGTTAGTGTCCAAGAGATGACTGCAATGTTTTTGAACATTATAGCACATCATGTCAAGAATAGAGTGATTAAATTTCATTTCCTCCGCTCAGGTGAGACCATTAGTCGGCATTTCCATGCTGTGCTGAAGTCAGTTATTCTTTGTCACTCTGTTCTTTTGAAGAAACCAGAACCTGTAACTGAAAACTCAGACGACTTTAGGTGGAAGTGGTTTACGGTAATGACCTAAAGATCTTATGCTCAGTTAGTTCTAGATATTATATGACTAATTAGTTATTTTTATTTAATGTAGAATTGTCTTGGAGCATTAGATGGGACACATATACGTGTCAATGTACCCAAAATTGATCAAGCAAGATATAGATCAAGGAAGTCTGAAATTACTACAAATGTCCTCGCCGTATGCAGTCAAGACATGCAATTTATATATGTCTTGTCTGGATGGGAAGGTTCAGCTCATGATGGTCGGGTTCTTAGAGATGCATTGACAAAGCCTTAGAGATGCATTGACAAAGCCTAATGGCTTGAAGGTCCCCGAGGGTAAAAAAAAAAAAATAGGATATTACTTTTCGAGACCTATTAATGAATGGCTTCTGAACCATTACCTAATATTAAATATTTCTTTATTTTCTAGGTTTCTACTACTTAGTAGATGCTGGGTATGCAAATTGCCCTGGTTTCCTTGCTCCATTTCGAGGACAACGCTACCACTTAAGTTCTTGGGCCGATGGGTATCAACCAGTTACACCTCAAGAATTGTTCAATATGAAACATGCTAGCGCAAGAAACATAATCAAGAGGACATTCGGTCTTCTAAAAAGCCGTTGGAAAATCTTATCTAGCCCAACTTTTTATAATATAACCACTCAACGGCGTATCATAAATGCTTGTTGTTTGCTTCATAACTTCATTAGACAAGAAATGGTAGAAGATCCTGCAGAAGATGATGTTAGTGATGCAACCCCAGAAGAACACGCACCTGATGATATAGAAAACATTATGGCTGTTGAACCGACGGAGGAATGGACACAATTTCGGCTTAACATAGCCATGGATATGTTTAATATTTGGCGCTCAACTTGAGTATAATCAAGTTGTTAATTACTTTTATTTTATTGTATTCTATGTCATGATGAACATGATGAACACAATTTTGATGTTTGATGTTTTTATGACCAATTCATATTGTATGCCAACATGAACCACTTGATATTTTATGCCATGATGAACATAATTTTGATGTTTTCATATATATTTCTGAATTTGATGTATTTATGACTAATTCATATTAGTAACGGGAGTATAGTTCTATTTTTCTTTTGTTGTTTAGTATGGAAGCAGATTCACAATCCAGGGGTAGGAGTCAAAGCAAACACTACTGGACCGTAGAAGAAGATAAAGCCCTGATTGATGCTTTAGTTGAGCTATCTACAAATCCAATGTGGCGGGCTGAAAATGGGTTCAGAAATGGGTACCTTGCTCAATTAGAAAGAATGGTGAAGGAGAAGATTCCAACAAGCACATTAAAGGTTGTTCCTAACATTGAGTCTCAGATTAAATTTTATAAAGGCAAAACCACTGCAATAGCCGATATACTTCAAATAAGTGGATTTGTTTGGAACCATGAGATGTGCATTATTGAATGTGAGAAAAGTGCTTATGACGAGTATGTGAAGGTACGAAAAATTTTAATTTCAGTTTGTACTGTCTTATAATCAATAGTATTTGGATTTTAATTTTATTGTTCATCAATGCAGACTCATAAGGAGGCAGCTGGTCTTTATGGAAAGCCGTTTCCGTTCTTCAATTATCTTGTCGCAGTCTTTGCAAAAGATAGAGCACATGGAAATGCAAGAGGCGACATTGGTGATGATGCTGAGCAGTATTTACATGAGAATGTCACATTGGATGAGGACACGGGTTTCTTTCAATTTGCAAGTGATGATGTTTCTATGCCCACACAGGAACCCATTCCGATTCCATCACCCATAGGATCAGAAACAAGTACCTCAAGAGCACGTCGAAAGCGGAAAAGTGTTGTGGACCAATCAGCAGAGAAAATTTCACAGAATTTGAATAAGTTTGTTGAAATTGTTGGTCCAGGATTTAAGACACTAGCCAATGCCGCTGCACGTGAAGTAGCTCGTGATGAGGCTCGTGAAGCCCGTGAGAAAGCACGTGACGACCGTGAGAAAGCACGTGAAGACCGTGAGAAAGCACGCGAGGATGCTCTTGCAGAAATTATGAAAATGAAAAACATGTTGCCACAAGTAGTTTTTGAAATTGATGGGCTTTCCGATGATGAGGCGATGTTGATCCTACAGGTTTTTTGTAACCGCAATTTAATTTTTATTGCATTATTTGTCTTAAAATTCTTTATAATAATGATGTAATATATTTTTTTTTTTTGTAGGTTTTGCCTAAAGACGACGACCAATTGAAAATTTTTTTCGGGCTGCCAGATAACAAGAAGTTGCGTTTTTGTCATGTATTACTGTCATGATTATCATCTCGAGCACCTAATATGTGATATCATGAGTTTGTTTTACTTTGATTGGATGATGTTGTTTAATTTCACAAAATCTATCGTCGCGAGGTAGACATTTTTTATGGATTGTAATGCAAAAACAATATGATAGACTTATGTTGCTTATGTTGCTAGGCAGAAATCAAAACTTATAAGCTTATGTTGCTATATATATTGCATTTACTAAGAAGCTAATGTAGGAATGAAAAAGAAGAAGTAGCAAGAAATTACTTGTGAGGCTGACCCTGCTTATGTTGCTATATCAATTTGATAATTAATTTTTTATTTTATTTTATTCATGTGAGGCTGACCCTGTTATTATTATTTGACCTTGAGTTCTAGTTAGTTATTTTTATTTTATTTATTTTGGATGACGAAATAATACATGGTTTTTTGGCTTTTTGTTAGCATGATGGTGGTTTAGATTTCCTTTGAAACTTTTTTTTTCTTTATCTCTAAATTTTAGAGTTTGGAAGTAAAATAAATTTAACATAATTGGTCAAAATATCAAAACTTAAATTGGATTTATTTAAAATATAAAATGATCTAACCTAACTCCTATTATTTATTTATTTGGTTTGTAATAATATTATTAAATGTAATTGTTTTTAACTTAATTTGTCAACCCGTCAAAGTCCTTTAACATGTTTTATGGATTACTTTAACTAATGTTGTTATTATTATTTTCAATGTTGTTATAAATATTTATTTTTGAAAATGAAGTAGTTTTTTTTTCAATGTTTTATAAAAATATAATTAAAAATAACTCATTATATTTAACATCATTAATTAATAAGTAATTAATGATATTAATATTTACATTTTAAAAATAGAATGAAAGTGTAGTATCATAAAAGTAAATATTAATTTATGATAATTAACTACTTATATTTTTTAATTTTTTAAAAAATATAAATTAAAAAATATAAATTACAATTAACTCATTATTATACATACAATATCATTTAATTATATAAGGGGTATAAGTGTCATTTTATCTTATCTACTATCTTTACTTTTCCCATTCCCAATAAATTACACTCTCCAATCCTTACCAACCAAACACATTCTTTATTCTCACTCCTACTCCACTACTCCCTCATTCACTCCCAATCCACTACCCCTCCAATCCACTCCTAACATCCATATTAAATAGGGAAAAGAAAACTCATATTTGTATATGCATCATTTTAATCTAAACATGTGACCTATTTTTTTACAAGGCAAAACTATGAGCTCAAGTACATAACAAGGCAAAAGCAGACAATTATTTATATATATAGACTCGTGAAAGAAAATATATACCTACTTCCACTTGGGTAGTCACTTATAATAAGTGGATTGATTTATTTACCTATAATTTTGCTGGTAAAATAGACAATTACTTTTTTTTTTTTGTGGATAAAACAGGGAGTATATATATATAAGATCAAATTTAATTACATTTTAAATATTTAGGCCGTGTTTGGTTCGCTAAAGTGGAGGTCGAAGTGACGGAAGTAGGAGCTGATATGACACTTCCACTTGTTTAGTTCACTGAAGTGGAGATTGAAGTGCATAAGTGATCACTTCCAAAACTTTTTACTTCACTCTTTGATTTGAGGAAAATTCTGGCTGAAATCTACTTCGATGTTCCACTTCGATCACGTGGTTTCATGTGGATGATTAAAATAATTCATACTTATTTATTTATTTATGTTTTATTATTTTTTTTATTTTTTATTTTTTTATTTTTTTTCTCCTTTACTTTACTGTTTATAAAAAAATAATTTTAAAAATAATTATGATAAATAATTATAAGATCAACCCATCAAATACAAAGAGGTAATTTCACCCATGATAAAGTGGTGGTTAGAACCACATTTTCATCCTTTTCTAAATTTTTATTTCCACCAACTTAAAAAAAAAAATTGGTAATGGTTTGACATTTTCCCTTTCAACCAAACACATGGAATTGAACACTTCAACTAAAACTTCCGTCACTTTGATGGACTACTTCCGAACCAAACACACCCCTTAATAAATTAATAGTTAATTAGATTTTTGACAATAAGTAATTCTTAAAAACTAAAAGTTCTATTACAATAAGTAGAAATTACATGCTTTAACACGGGTATACACAATTGCATACAAAAGATAATAGATGGTACTCACATTGAGATTTGTATTACATATGCATTAATAACAACTATATCAAATTTTAAATTTCTATAAAAATTTATGATTTTAAAATAAGCACAAAAAATATATGGTTATAAAGAACATCAGAGCCATAACATATATATCTGTTAATAAATGAGGCACCTTCCTGTTTATCCTTATACGAGTATTTAAGAGTAAGTGGTTTATAGATATACATGTAAAAAGAGAGAGAAATCCTACCTACACCTACCAATCCATAGGTAAGATGACTTGTAAGTGAATTTCACCTACTTCGCTCATTTGTTAGGTCTATTCACATGTGTAAAGCAATCATTTTTCATCCTCGGACTCTGTAGTATATCTAATCATTTGTGTTTCTAAAATTGGCTTTAGTTTGTTTTAGAGATATAGCAACTTAATTTTTCAAGACTAGAGTTTAATTAATCTAATTTTTCACTCTAAATTTATATTAATAAAAAAAATGAATTAAATAATAATAAATTCTAGATAGTATATTAAGTGATATTTAAAATTACTCTTAATAATAAAAAATAACAAAATAAATAAAACACAACAGTTTTATTAGAAAATACTGGATATATATATATATATATATATATATATATATATATATATATATATTGCTCTAGTTCATATTCAACACAACATTTTTTTTTTATTTTAATTAGTAAACTATTAATATTAAGACAAAGAGCTAAGCGATAAGCTCCAAAATGTGAGCGTAAATGATAAGCCATGATTGGGCAATAAAATGAAATTGAATATCAAAATTTAACTAACTTTTAATATGTATACTCTACTGAAATTGAAGTGGAACATATACATACCCTAATTCCTCTGAGTATTACAAAACAAAACTATTGTTGATATTTAATTATGTTTCCTAGTTGCATATAATAAAAAAAATATCGCACTTGTATGGAATAAAATTTGAGTATGTTGCTGATTATTAAAATTTTATTATTTCAATATATGTCTTAATTAAGAATAATTTAATAAAATTTTGCAATTATTCGATCAAGATTAGTTAATTGATGTTAACACTAGTAAACTAAAATTATCATATGTGATGGTTAAAAAATTTAGATAAATATGGTGGGGCATGGTTGATTTATTTATTTATTTATTTTTTTAACAATAAAAGAGAAATGCTCTACCATGAGTTGGGAGGGATTCCAATCCTCAACCTCGGGTTTGAGAGAGAAATGAAGTATTAATTTTCTATTATATTATAGTGGTGGTTACTGTCGATGTTTGTATTTTGGTCTTTGTTTTGGATGTTATTTTCTTAAATATAATATACTAATCGAATAGCTTCATTTTTATCATCATATTATTTATGTTTCAATATTTTAGCCAAGAGACTTTATTCTAAGGTTTGATTTTCACTCATATATTATGTTACATTTTTTAAGTTGTTATTCGGCCTTTAGAGAAATGTACCTTCATGAGAGTTTACGAAAGATAAACAATATGATAAATGTACCCGAGTGAAAAAAAAAACTAACTTGAAAAGATCAGTACCATGAATGAGACAAGAGTAATTCATGCGTGTATGCAACCTCTCAAGTATTTGGATAGCCCCTTGGTACAACTCCGATTAGTGGCATCTTGGGGGAAGCTTTTATTATAAAATTTTATAATAACGAGCATGGTTATTAATAAAACTATTATTATGTTGTTCAAATTTGAATTTCTTATCCAATTTAAAAATATTTTTATTATAAATAAATATATTATTTATAAAATGGTATATTTCAATAGGTGGTTGTTGTTAAAAAGGATAGATATATTCATTAGTATCTAACAATTAAGGTTTTTAAAAAGTTGCATCTTTTAAAATCACATCCATTCACAAACTATTAATACAAGTGGCACTTAACTACTTTACGTTCTTGGAAAACTAAGACAATCAATAACTACTTTCTTAACTCCCAATTCCGATTTCTTTTCACTTCTGTTGGGTGTAAAAAAAACCAAAGGCTTATTTAATCCACTAAAGCTATTTGCATTCAAATCCTACAGCAATCTCAAGAGGAGAGGGGGCAAATAACTCTTTTAGGAAAGCGTTTATCTACACAATTTTTCTAACAATCTAAAAGCATTATTTTAAAAGGATTGCTAACACTAGATGAATCAAGATTTCATTTGTCTAGTTTGCTTTGATGGCTTAAACTTCACAAGATAGAAAGACAAATTAAAGTTCATGCTTACTGCTTTGAAGGTGTTCTATATACTCGATCTAGATTTGGCACCAATTCCTTCACCAAATGATGATGATTATGATGATTTAATTACTCAAAGAAAGAAAAGAGAGGAAGACGAAGTTATATGTAGAGCGCTCATCCTTTATTCTCTATTTTATCGTCTTTATGATCTATATACATCCAAGAAGTCTACACTTAATATATGCAATAATACACTAAAATTCAAATACAAGGCAGAAGAGGCATGTGCTAAAAAGTTTTTTATTATCAAAATATTTTGGTTTTAAGTTTGAAGATAATGTGCCTATCTTGCAATAAGTACATGAGTTATAAGTTATAGTAAATCAACTAAGAATTGCCGAGATTGATATTCCCATTGTTTTTCAAGTTGGAGCAATTGTGGCCAAGTTGACAAGTTCCTGGAATGGCTATTGATAGAAATTGCTCCATGATTCCAAATACTTTACTTTGGAAGAGTTACAAAAGCATCTTCAAATAGAGGAAGAATTAAAGAGAAAACAAAGAGAGTGGAGTCATTTTATGGAAACAACAAGGTGAATATTCTTAATCGATCTTACACCCAACAACAACAAGCGAATCAAAGGGGGTCCTGGTCCAAAAAAGAATCAAACAAAATATAAAAAAGTCAAAAAAGGGGATTGTTTTGTTGGTAAAAAATCCGACCGTCATGCAAGGGATTTCAGTTCAAGAAAGTGCATTAGTCATAGGCAAATTTGTTGAACTTAAATCCAGACATTATTGCTACTATTAGCAAAGTTAATGTCATACAAGGAAAAGTGCCCCATTGGTGGTAAGATACATGTGTAAACTATTCATATTTGCTATGATAGGTCATTATTCAAGACATATACATGGGTCATTGATAGACAAGAAGTTCAAATGAGACATGAAGTAAGATCTAAAGTAATTGGCAAGGGAAATGCGGAACTTGTTTTACTTTAGGCAAAAAGGTGATCATCGTTAATGTACTTCCTGTTCTGATCATCGCTAGTAAGTGGAGATTTGTTAAGCAAACTTTGAATTATATCTATGTATGAGTTAGGAAAGTAAATATTAGCTTGGAATAGTATCTTTTTTTTTTTTTTTTTTTTTTTTTTTTTTTTTGAGAAAGGAGTTGAAAGCTAAATAACTAAAAAAAGGTCACAAAACACAACAAAATAACAAACTTAAAAGTGGCACCCCCATTTATCAACCAACTCCATGAGCGATCTGGGTCGATCCAATCCTTGATGAAACAGTGAACAATATAGGTTCCTTCTAGAGAAATTCGCTAAGGAGTCAGCAAGTCCATTTAGCTCTCTCAAAATAACTTGTAGGTCAACCATTGGGAATAAATCCATCATTAATCTAATATCTTGAAAGATCGAGTGGCATCGCCATCCAATAGTGTCATCTTCCTCTAAATCGCAACAAAGTAGCACAGTTAGTGAAAACAGCATCCGGCTTCAAGTGAATTCTCCTGTAATTTTCCAATGTCAACTACAGAGCTTTAGCTTCTACCATCAAGCTCAATTCTGTTAGGATTATGCCCTCGAATGCCAACGAGGATACTTGTATTAGGGCATTTCATTTATATTATACATTCTTGTTATTATAGGCATTTATTTTGATGTTCATATAAATCTTATGATGGCATTATATTTAGTTTTGAATTTCATAGTCCATGTGTATTAAGTTAAACTTTCTACTCTTTGTGGGATAAAGAGGAGTGCACTAGAAGGGTTTGATACTTATACACTTAAATAGTTCGCAAATCGGAGAACCTTTAATTGGGTGTTAAAGGTTCATTAGGGTTTGTATGACATATACTTTGACAAAGAGTGCTAGTTAAACACTATGGAATAGTGGTAGCATATGCCATAAATGCATTACTGGGATTGGTGTATTCGAATATAACTCGCAACAAACCAATCACATGGGTTTTACTATTTGACAGTCAATGATTAAGATTGTTGGTTATGATCATATGAGTGGACCTTAGACCTGAAGTATCATGATCACAATGTATTTGTGATGACTAGTCTGTTACTAGAATTGTTAGGCTCAGTTTACCTTTTGGTAGGGCCGACCTTGAAGTGCGACTATGTCCGGTAAGTAGCAGTTGTGAGTGATTACCAAGAAGGAATTCGTTCTCTCGGAAGTAAAAAAGTTAGTATCCTATGCAATTATAAGTGTGTGAGATTAGAAGACCTTGGCCAAGGTAGTCAAACTAATAGTGTGAGACATGATGGGTAGTTTGTTAATTTCACCCTACTATAGTTATTTGCATATGATCGAGTTAAGTGAGTTTGACAATTACCATGGCTCCAACTCGGTTGGGATACAAGAACGAAAGGTTTATACACATATGGTAATCATAATCGGAAAGGTTCGTAATAATCTACTCATTCGTGTTTGATTGGGTTACGACGTGGGGCCATGATGCTGGCTAGGTGTCACCCACGTTCTTTAGTATCCTCCCATTGCCAATCGGAACGAACCTAGGGAGTCACGCTTAAATGGATAAAAAATCAGCCTCGTTTTTTAGTGCAGGGGTAAAATTATCAATTTACAATTTTACTTCATGGGATAAGTGAAATTTGTAAATTAGTCTAAGATTTTTGTTTTAAGTTTGAATTTTGATTTAAATTCAATGAAGTCGAATAGATAATCAAAATTATGAAGACTCAAAGACAAAAGTGTTTTTGCTTAGATTATGACTCATATTTCTAATAGAACTTCTAAGATAATGTTTATCATATTATGAAGGTTCATATTTTAAATAGGACTTCATAATTGAATAATATTTATCATATTATGAAAGTTCATATTTCGAATAGGATTCATAATTAAATAATGTTTATCATGTTTTATGAAGCCTCTATAAATATGACTCCTCTCAAACTATAGAATCAATTAATCAATTCTCTCGTGAGAAAAATCTCCAAGCTCTCTCTCTCTTTCCCTCTAACCCTAGCCGCTATTTGGAGAAGAAGAAGAGATTTTTTTCTTAATTAAACAATTATTAAGAATTAATTTTCTAGGAATGAAAGTGATCTAGAGACGTGGGACTTTCGTGTGGTGCTAGAAGATTTACGACAATCCGAGAAACAAATTCAACACATCAAAGAAAGGCTTTCAAATATTAAGAAGTAATTTTCTATGCTTTTTAATTAAATTACGGTGTTCATTAAAACAATTAGAACATATCGCAAATTTATTATTGCTTCTGCATGCCCTTGATGATGTTATTTGATTTTTGAGATATAACTTAACAAATTCAACATCAACTACCTACATTCTTGCCACAAAAAACATGTTTAGTGCAATCCATGATAATAAAGGCAATACCAACAAGATTAGAATCACTGTCTGAAGAGGCATAACAATAAATAGAAATCCCTCGAGATGAGCTATAAATGGAGGAGACTCCTTGATTTTCATATGATTTTGGAGAGCAAAGTCCATGGCATATCGAAGTTCAAGCTTGAAGACACCAGAAAAATCTAGAGTTGGTTGCGAAATACAAGGATGTATCTTGCATTCCATATTGCCCAAGCGCAGGAGGCCAGTAAAGACTTGAAAATTGGATCAGTAAAATTAGAGCTAAAAGTATTCAACAGCCAATCTCTAGTAGAAATAGGTCCAATTGAATCCAAATCTACAAAAAGCAAAGTTAATCACCAAGTTCTAACTTATCCTAATCTTGAGGCAGTTCAATAAAACATGTTCAACAGTCTCTAGAGTAAGATTACAAAATCTGCAAGACATTGCAGTACCCATATCCAAAGCATACATACGAGCATAGGTAGGCAATCTCCTATGAAGAAGTTTCTACATAAAAAATTTATCTCTTAGAGAAGTAGAAAGTTTCCAGAGGACATGCCAACCTGACCAAGAATCAGATGCAATCTTGCATTTACTAAGGTCAGAATAAATAACTTTAGGCACTTTGCTTGATACACAAACAAGTAGCCAAACCAAATGATTATCTGAAAGCGTATTGAAATGTATTTTAGAAAGATGATCCCATCCAAGAGTGATCCCAAAAGAACTATGTGGCTTCCTTATCAAGGAAGTGACCATTGATAAAATCCTGCAAGATAAGATCTTCCACAGGGAGAGCCATATTAATATGTGTAGGTTTATAGGCAAGAGGGATGTCGAAGCACCAAGAGTCTAATCAAAAGTCAGTAGAATTAGGATTACAAGAATTAATTTAGAAGTTTAGTTTAAGAACATTAGAAATTTTACACAAAGATTTGTACAACCCGGAACTTTTGGTCAACTTAACACAGTTTCAAACATGAAAATCACCATATTTAAGTTTAAAGATAACTTCCCAAAGCTTGTCATTCGAGTTGAAAACTGCAAATAAGTTCTTGGCCATAAAAACAACCTTAGCATACCTAAGGTTTCGGACCCCTAAGCACCCCTCAAATTTGTCTAGTGTAGCAATGTTCCAAGAAAAGGAATGAAAGCCACAACCACTGTCATCCTTGGCCCATAAAAAAATTTATGGTAATCTTGGTAATTGGTAATTGGGGATGCTCAATAGAGCACTATAAAGGAGAACAACAAGACCAGCTTAAGATATCGAAGTGTGATTTAAAGCACTGATAACCAAATTAACTTGATCTATAATAAATTGATAATGTCTAACCGCCAACCTAGAAGGAGATATGAAAGCTCCCAAATATTTGATAGGAAAAAAACTCTCATATTTAAAGATCAAGAAATGGCATCTAGAACTCTTTTATTAAGCCAAGAAGGCGCATGAATGGAGGACTTAACAAAGTTAGGAGCCTATCCTGATAGGTTCTTCTAAATGTCCAAACAAAGCCGGCAATGTTTAGAAACTTTCCTAAAAGCTCTAGTGATAATAACCAAATCATCCGTAAACAGCAGATGATTAAAATTGTGAGAGAAATGACTATCATACCCATGCACCGTATTTAGTCTAAAAGCATAGTTCATAATAGCAATTAAATTCTAAGAGATGAGAATGAATAGATAGGAGAAAATGGGATCACCTTGTGTAAGTCTCCTTTAAAGTTTAACCCAAATACTAGGTTGACCAATGATAATAAAAGAAAGTCTCACGGAGTACAAACTGGCCTTGAACCAATCAATCCAAATGTTGGGAAATTTGTAAGCCTAAGGGTGAGAAGAACAACATTCCATTCAACGTATCATAAGGCTTTTCAATCCTAGAGGGGCTAGTAAGGTTATACTCCAAGGAATGTACCATTTCTTGCAAAGCCAAGATATTATCTACAGTAGACCTACCTACAAGAAAACCACATTGCTCAGGATCTAGCAACATGTGAATTACAGACTTCAAGCTATTGGAGAGAAGCTTGGAGATCACTATATAACACACATTATAGAGGGAAATAGATTTATAATCAAAGACTCTTTAGGATAAGCATTTTTAGTGATCAGCAGTACAATATGCGTTTTACCCCAAGAAACAGGCAAAGAAGTATATATGTTTAAAGGAATAATCAATAGCTTGAAAAAGATGAGCACCCACAAAATCCTAGTAGAACAAATAAAACTCAACATCTAAACCATCAGGCTTGGGTTTTGCCTTGGCTATGGATGTAATGGTTTTAATAACCTCCCGGAACGTGACAGGCTTCAAAAGAAAGATTTGATCCTCAGAGCTAAGAGAATTTAAGTCATGAAGAAGAGCTCTCTAAGGAGAGTATTTTCAAAAAAAGAAGTAGAGGAAGTTCACCAAGCAGAATAGAAATTAATAAAACAGTTAGCCATATCCATAGGATCAGAACACACCTCACCAGAATTAGACAAAATCGATGAAATTTTATGCGGTGATCATGAATCCTAGCAGCTCTATGGAAGAACTTAGAGTTTTGGTCCCCATTATTAATCCAAAGGAGTTTAGCACATTGGGCCCACTTAATAGATAATTGTCTAAGCAAAGCTGAGTAATGATTAATCAAAGAGTGAAGAATTAAAGACTGAGAAGGATCCAACCCTACAGAAGAATCCAAGTTTTTTGATTGAGTGATATCAGCCTTGACACTATGGATCTCTTGCTCAAGGAAAAAAAGACCAAAAGCCCTCCAAGCCAAGAGAGTATGCCGATTTCTAGACACACAATGAGCAATTGCATGGAGAGGAGAAGAATTGGCATCACAAGTCCAAGCTTTGGACACTGACATATGACACTCATTATACTCAAGCCAATAATTATTGAAAAGAATAAAATTCTATTCTTACACTAAGTAGAAGAAAAGGCAGAAAGACAAAGTGGTGAGGATTTACCATTTCTCTAGATATAAGTATATCCAAATGGATTTGCCATGTTCCTAATTCTCTGAGGATTAGACAAAATTTGCTGGGAAATCCAACTCTTTCACTAGGAGCTTTCTTATGGCTAGTGGGGCTAATCCTCAAGATCTTGGAGGATCATTAATAAGAAAAAGTGGCCTGGATTTGCCATTTCTCTAATAGATATAAAGTAAGGATATAGTTACTAGGGGTGGAAGTAGATATTTTATAACTTTCATTGATGATTTCTCCAGATATATTTATGTGTATTTGTTAAAATGTAAAGATGAAGTTTTTAATGCTTTCAAGAATTAAAAAGCAGAAGTAGAAAATCAATTAAAGAAAAGAATCAAAATTTTAGAAGTGATAGAGGTAGAGAATGTTATTTTTTTTTAATGATTTTAATACATTTTGTGAAGAATATGGCATCATACATCAAAAATTTGCACTTGGAACTTCTAAACAAAATAGCTTGGATTAAAGAAAAAATAGAACATATCTTGAAATGGTTAATACTTTATTATTATATACCGAACTATCACATCCATTCACTAAAAATCACATCCATTCGCAAACTATAAATACAAGTGGAAATACATAGTTTTAAGACATAACAGCACACAACCGCTTTAGGTTATTTGAAAACTGAGAAGATTAATAACTACTTTGTTTTTTTAAATACCAATTTCTTTTCACCAGTGTTGGTTGCAAAAAAACCAAAGGTTTGTCTTATCCACTAAAACTCGTTGCATTTAAACCCTACAACAATCTCAAGAAGAGAGGAGACAAATAATGCTTTTAGGAAAGTATTAATCAACGTGTTTCAAGCCTATTTATTGTCTACACAGTTTTCCTAATGGCCTTTACCTCATCAACTTCCTAGAAGCTTGTGTTTATGTTAATTTAAGTTGCAAGCCCGTCTGTAGTTAGTGGAGTTTGTGTTATTTTTGTTCTCAAGTATAATTCTATATCGTCCTCTTATTGTGCTTTGTTTTATTTAAAGAAAAAGTGGTTTATCTATTTTTTTAAAAAGAAATAATTGCACCTTCCACTATGTTTTGATGTTTTCTTTATTTATCTTCCATTACAGCTTGTTTTATTTTTAAAAAAGTGATCTATCTACTTTTTTTTATAAAAAGAAAAAAGAAAAAATTGCACCTTTCACTATGTTTTGATGTTTTCTTTATTTATCTTCCATTGCAGTTTGCTTTTTTTTTTACTTAAATTAAAAAATCTTTTATAATATTAATTTGTGATGTAAATATATATTAAACATGTTAAATCTATATATTGCTAGTAAATCATCTATTTCAACAAAGTATAGTTTTTACGAATACCAAATACCATTTGATGTTATTTTAATCAATAAATTTATATATAATAAAAACAAGAAACATGACCATAGAAGCATCATATTGAATGTTTATGAATTATCTTGAATTATATAACTCAAATATTAATTTTTATAATAATTAAAGTCATTATCAATCTTTGTACTACGTAGCGTCATTGAGTTATTTTCTTCTTATGATAATAAAGACCAAAAAAATGTTTGCTTCCTAGCGAAATTCTATAAAAATTCCGGCTACGAATCTACAATTAACACATCTAAACTAAACTATATTTTAAAATCACTATTTTTTTAATTCATAAAAACATGAACAAATTGTATCCATAAAATAAATGTTTGAGATTAGTTTATCCAATTCCATATATCTTGATAACAATATATATTGAATTACTCATAACACAGAAGTATCACATGAAAAAGACTTAATTTGAAAACAAAACAGAGTGATTAATTAAAGACAAGTAGAGTGATATTAGCTCATTTAAGTTAGTTTGGAAACTCATAAACTACTTCTTCTTCATTGATTCTTTTATGTTGATTATGATGCATACCTGCCTTGTGATCGCTGGAATCAAGGGTTTTGTCATCTTACAATCAAACTTATTAATAGATGGAGAAGGTGTGATTGGTCCCATTGGTGGACTAGAACTTCAAGTTATTATGACATAGTGTGAACCTTGAGAAAAAATTAGGTATTTGAGATGCTTTTTAATTTTTCCCTTTTATCTTGATTTATAATGTTCAAACTTGATTATTCTAATCTTTACATGCATGTGTGAATAGATTTAGATATCTGTCGGTTATTAGAATATGAACTAAATAAATAGTTTGAAAATGACACTTATAAATAATTCATGAACAACTTGTATAAAATGGTTTGTTTCTCTTATGTCTATCTACTGAACTAATGAGGACAATGAAAGGAGAAATAAGTTTTATTTGTATACATATTTCTTAAAAATATAAATATATGTAGTAAAAAATTTTAGTAGATATTCCTTTCATCAAACAATGAATGGTGGAATGATGACGTTCAGCCAATCATTTGACAAGTTGAAAAATCTAATATAATTATTTTTATTTTTTGAAAAATATAGATTAAATGCATACCAGTAGAGGTAATGTCATGATTTAAAATATGTGCATAAAATGACTCGTTATAATATATATTACAATGGAGGAAATTTAAACTCTCAACTATAACTGAAACATTGAATAGTTCAATTGAGCTATTTTCTATGAGAAATTTATTAATTGAGAATTTTTTGTATTTTCAATATACATTCCTTATTTATCTTAAAAAAAATTAAAAAACTAGAAACCAAATAATAGGTATGATATGGAAGAGACATAAGGCCATTGAAGGACAAAGAAACCTCATCTAACCAAACAAAATAAAGCACAAGAAAAGCAAAGTTGGGATATACTAACAATGATAAAGATGATCATGGTTCATGAACTTAATTCAAAGTGGGGTGGCTTATGATTTAGTTTAGAATAATTTTTAAAGACCAAAAAAACAGTGATATAAAACACCTCATGGCTTCTGTCAGCATTATTGGCCTCACTTCCCTCAAGTCATTTTTTTATCTCTGCAAGTGACCATCTATGCCAGTACTATGTCTCTGCATGTTTTCTTTATCTTTTTCAAGAACCTTCATTTGCTTTTGGTGAGAAGAATCAAAACGGCTTTGACATGGGTACTCCCTCCACCAGATGGATGCACACAATAATGGGAAATGAAAAACAAAGAAGAAAGCAACAAAACGTCTCTGTAGAACTGTCCCTTTTATTCATAATAGATGCACTAATTTTGGCATTTGCTTTTTTGACTGATGAGAATAATAAAATAGTTTCTATTATAGGAGTGGAATTTTAAGGATAAATCTTGCATGTTTGGAAAATAGCTTCATTATCTTTTTTTAATTTGCACAAAAAAGCAAGTAGGACTATCACAACATGCATCTTTTTTGTTTTGAAGAGGCCCAATAGTTTTGTTTTGAAGAGGCCTAGGAGTAAAAGAACTTCTCTCCAGTAGTTAGAAATAATATTATTTTCGGTAATTCTTATCTTAATTTTTAATAAATAAAAGAGTATTATAGATTTAGTTTATTTTGCTCATTTCTCCTACCTCACTGGAAAAAATTAAAATGGACTATGTGTTCTCTATTTCCGTTTTGTTGTTATACTTTTTTTTCTTTTTTCATTATGAACACATTTATCTATTTAAAAAATAAATAAATTGAGTTTAATTTAAAATTTTAAAAAAATAAATAAATAAAGTGAAAGAAGTGTCATTTTCTCTCCACATGAGAGCAAATGAACATGTAAAGTGGAGAAAAACTAGTCCACCTCAACATATTTCTATGCTATTCGAGAACAAATAAATGCCCTTAAATAAAAAATAATAATAATATTTAAAAAAGAAAGAGTGAAAAAATAAAAATAAAAATAAATAAGCGGAGGGCCTTCAAAAGTTGAATGAGTGAACTAAAGAAAGGGTGAGGAATGGAAGTGAAATCAAGCAATATGGCTGGCGTTATCCCTGATGAGAAAATTTCATTTGGGAAGCAGACACAACCACTCAGACAATTTTTTTTTTTTTTCAGAATTATAGACACACACACATCATGTGTATATATATGAATCAATGCTAAACTTTTTAAACAACAACAAAATGGAAGTTTGAAAATGGAGGAGTGATGGGGGACAAGGATGCTAGTGGCGCATTTGCATGCACAGCAACTCAAGGGGGGAATAAAGGGATATGTGAACAAGATATAAGGATGGAGGAATAAAGGAATCTGTGAATAAGATAAAAGGAAACAGGTTGGGACTTTGCAGGCAGGTAGATGCATGCCCTCCATCACAAACTAGTATTTCGAAAAGTATATATATAATACAAAACAAGTATTACCCAGGTTGAAAACAGAATCTCAATATACAATCTTAGACTACAAAATGCCTCACCATATCTTTCAGATTTCTAAACCCAAACATGTGAAAGATAACATTAACATTTATAGGGATGACTAGGTTTTGATGGCACCAAAACACATTATGAGATAAGTTCATTAACTGCACATCAGAAGAGACATCAAGCTCTATAAAATACAGCATCTTTAAAGGTGACGTCTAGAAATCAAAATAGATTTTCATATAATTCAAATACCATTGGTAAACTTTCAAATTTAAAAAATTTTTAATCTCACATTCAATCAAACATTTTCTCAACAATTTCTTGGGGTTTTCTTTTTTGCACTATCCAATCCTCTGCACTTTCAAAGAAACATTCATATTAATTGTTCAAATCTGTGAGAATTCCAATCATCAGACAAGATTGCAGCGAAAACAACTTGACATACATGAAACTCTCAAGATCCAAGTTACAAAATAAACACTGCTAAGATGACTGAACCTAGTTAGCATAAATAGGCAGACATATAGAAGAAGTCTGACTAGGAGTATATGTATGCCTATTAGCGTAAGTCTATAGCCTCGAAAATTCATTACACTTACATTAGATCCTTATTAAGCCGAAAAACACATCCAAAAGACCAGCTGGCAGTTAAATATAATTTAGTTTCACTTCATCCACCAAAATTAGTTTACCAGATGAGGCGCAGGTGTTTTTCGAGGAAGGACACAAGAGTATGTGACATACTTGACACTGTCCATCAGCACCACCACGAAAATCCTTGAGAGTGACTTCTTTGGTGAAATCATACCCTCGCCATCTCCATCACCGGCCTCCTTTGGATCAGCCAGTATGGAAACAACCATAGAAGGAACAGATTTATTCCCAAAAACATTGGAATCTGAAGAATTCCCAAAGCTGGATTCCGTGTTGTTAACGGTAGATCCACTGAGAGGAATAGGGTAAGGATACATGGTTCTTCTATTTCTCTTCTTCCCTCTAGGGAGCTTACCAGAAGTAGCATTAGCAACTGCGGTAGCTGGAACTATGCCACTGCGATCCACAGAAGATGGTGAGACTTCAAACTGAAATACTTCAGTGCACATGCCAGAGTTTAATATTGGACCTGTCAAAAGAACCATCATGGCTCAGTTAAAAAGGGCAATGCTAGTACTCAAACTAATATGTGATATGGAATTTTTAATTAAATCTGCAAGCCAATACATTTTTATGAACTTCATAATTATGAGTATAGCATTCAAGGTCATCGCACTTTTGCAATTCTTAAAAAAACAATACAAACACATAAAACAAAAAACAAAAATAAAAAATGAAGGAAACTTGCTGAAATTAACAGTATTCTTTAGTTCAATACATATAGAAACATCATTAGAAATTCAAGACCAATGCAATATAAAGAGGCCATTGTTAACACATGAAGATCAACCATCTGATTGCTTACATTCCTTTCCACCTGTAGTTGGGTCCTGTCTATCAAGATAACTGGCCCCATTAATGAAGAAGCAACATCCTATAGAGGCCATTTGATAAATGACCCAGTTAATTGTCAAGAAAGTAACAACATGGAACAAGGTGGCAACTGGCAGCTTGGCAAAAAGGACTCCAAGTTTATCCCCGATTGACTCATCAATTGAAGCAGTTAATCACATTCATCAAATGAAACAATTGATCAAATTGTTCATCAAAAGTGAAAGCTAGTGTGGACTGCCAAGATTTAAGGTAAAAAGGTAGACTACAGGGTCATGCAGAACATGAGCTATCCACTATTTGTGTGAAAAAAAAAATCCATTTTATATCACCTAAAACACTATATTGAGCTAAATGATCTAAAAAGTAGGATTAATCATTAATAAATGGTTTGACATTATGCCATGATCTCTTTGATAGAATGCCTATATTCTTTGATTGCATCAAAATCTGTCTACTTAGGCCTGCCAATAAACAAGCTGGTTTATGAGCTACCCACATTCAGATAACTTGAGCTCAAGCTCAGATCAATGATTTAATAAATGAAACAAACTCAAACTATTACTCCTGTTAAAAATAAATTGAGATGAACTCAAGACAGGGTATTGTCATTCAGGTATATCTAGATTAGGCTAAGTCCTGACAGAATTGCTTTTATTATATAGAAATTAGAACTGGGTTTCAATCACAAGAAAAGGAAAGGTGAAGAGTTAAGAGGGTTCCTTCTGTGGCTAGCTCAGAAGTGAACAAGTAAGATTACTCCCTACATTTTATACATCCAAATGTGTAACTTTGCCAAGTATGGACCCCTATGTTATTCCTTCACAAAAGATCGATGTAGGAGACCTGGTATGTTCTTGATCAAGTGAAGTTCTAAGAATCCAAACCACTCGTCTCCTTTCTTATTCTGTTAAATGGGCATTTTAAGTCAAATTTTCCTTTAATGCTTATAAAGCTCATGTACATAATGGCCTCAAGTAGAACACAAACCATCTTCAAACCCCTTAATGCTTCTGCAGTGTTTCACACAAAAGGTTGATAGTTTTATTAACGCATAAATTTGATAGTAAGTAAAAAACCAAAAAAGGGAAAGACAACAGATAAAACCATCTTTGAAACCAACAATGATTCCCTTCCCTGGTTCTCTTATGCTAACTACACAGCACAACAACAGCATAAAAAATAAATAAATAAAAACAGATTCCTACATACAACTAAAGGAAAATTTGACTTAAAATGCCCATTTAACAAAATTTAGTGGACATTTACACCAACAGCCAAATTTCCCTAGAGTATTGATGATACAAAAATCCACTTTCTTCAGATAATAAGATTAAAAATTATGGATAGGGAATGAGAACCTCACTAGCAAACTAAGTTCAAAAGATCATTTTAAACCGGAACATTTTCGCAACTAGTGATGAAACAGCTGGCTATAAAGTTCAAGGAATAGCCACCAAAGAAATCATGCATCGTTGCTGTAGCTATTAAACTACCGAGTTTGGATTCATGACAGACACAAACCAAAGTCAGACAACAAAACCAATAAAACTCTAAAGAACCACAAGCCATTAGACTTACAATCATGATTTTTGAACATTTAAAAGAAAAAATCTATTTCTCTATCTTATCCTTACCCAAAGTTCAAAATTTAAACACTATCAGGGATGAAATTATGCCATTGGTTACTAAATTTGGATTCCAGAAAATTTCAACCGATAACCATAAAATGAGTTATGTGAACTAATATGTTTAGATATAAATCAGAGCTTCCACCAATTAAAAACATTGCAAAGAATTTAGATTAGAATATAATTTATCATTCACCACCTTTAAGAGGGTTCAACCTAAAGAGCGCATAGTTTTCAATGTACAAATTTACTCCTAGAAGAGCAACTCTGCACAGTGAATATGGAACAAAAGATCATTCTATAAGGTACCTTGTGGGAAGCTAAGAGGTAATATATAATCTTAGATGAACCAGAAAACATGGGGTATAAGCCTAGAATAATCCTGATAAGTGTTCCTAGGCTATTGCACGTATGCTTGAAATTTTTCCACAAATTCAATGTAGCGCAAAACTAATAAAGCAACAACATATTCAACGTCAACAACCTACAAAGGCTAAAATAGACAATGTGAAAACAAGATTCCAATCCATGGATTCCTTTCAGTATAACCCACAACTTTTACAGTAGGTGCTACTCTATACTTTTCAACGGGAAAATAGAGGGAAAATAATGAACAGTTTATAAATAAAAGCATGCATCTAATACAGAGCACTAGACCTAAAATGAGCAGGTAAAAAATATATGAGAATTTATTGGAAAAAACATTATATCCACATATAAATGTGATGCCACATTGTTTTAAAGATTTATTAGATAATAACCTGGGACGTTATGCAAAAATATCAGAAATGTACCATGGTTCGAATTGTATGTGCCCACACACACACATCATTTAACAGATCAGATACAAAACCAACACCAATAGGGACTGAGTCGACTGACACATGGCCAACCAGAATCTCAATTCATTAGAGACGATCTGATGAAGAATGAAGGTATACAACATTATTTTTTCAATTTCTGTCCTGGTCTAAAATGAACACTGTGATTGGTGTATCATCCACTTTTAGATGCCTAGTGTTAAATGATACCACTACTTTATCTGTCAATGAAATTGATGTTGGCCATTACTTTTATCTCCATCAAGGGGGATCAGCATTAACATGAGGCCACATTTAGTTTCCTAACTTGTTCATTCATGCTAATGAACCTACCAATAGTATTGGAAAATTGTCACAGCTTGCAATTGTACCCAGCATTGCATTCAATATTTTGGCAAGCCCGCTAGAATGGAAATCCTCAACATTATAGCAAAAGCATAAGGGCCAGAACAAAAGTTCTATGAGCCAATCATTGATAAAGGTACACCTCTCGTAAATTTTCTTCATGAAATCAACACAACCAAGAAAGTTCTAAAACAATTATCTAGTTCTAGTTCAAGCGTTCAAGACATTTTTTTAGATCAGAAAAAAATGTCAAGGAGGAAAACAACGTTATATAAACTATTCTAAATGAAAACACGATCATTAGGTGTAAAAGCAAGACATAGTCCAAAAATTATAAATACATTAGCAGTCACAAACAAGGAAAAGGGGAAGTTCATTTATAAGCAAACAACTTCATGCATACCTGCCAATCCTTCACGAAACCATTGCTGTAAAGGTCCTTCCCCAGGAGTTCGTTTCAAGGATTCACCATAATGATCTTTTGAATTCGAACCAATAGCTCTCTGATGTTCAGAAATGGCCAAAGCTGAGCCCACATTCCCAGCTATCGCAAGTCCAGTCTCCTCACTGTCTTTCCCGGTAGTATCCCTTGCTTTTTTCATGGCTTTCTCACCAGCAAGAAAAGAATGAATAATCAAGTTGCCATTTATCTTCACATGCTTTCCATTCCTTGGAACATACAGAAAAGCAGGGAGAGATTCACTAGAATTCTTCATTGTCCCAACTTCCTCAGTACCATTAAAAACATTCGGATAATTACTAACCCCCGAATTTCTATCTCTTTGCTCACCCAAGATCCTACCTTTAACACCACCCATGTCACTTACACCATATCCCAGATTGCTGACTTGAGGAACAACAACTCCAGCTATAAACATTATAAACAACAGACCCAAAAAGCTAATGCTCGCGACCTTCTTGCTCTTTCCCTTAGCCTTTGGCGCAGGGGCAGCCTGCTGGGTCTTCAATCTAGGGATTGGAACCAACGGAACTTGGGATCCATTCGGACGCATTGCATAACCACCACAAGGAATCCAAGGGAAATGCATTGGGGCCATCGGCGGGTAAACAGCCATAGGAGGAGCAGTGCCGGCGTTCCCGCCCAACTGCTGCCTCAAACTAGCGTTCTCAGCCATGATGAACGATAACCTACTATTCAAATCATTGATAGTAGAATGCATAGATTTCACCTTATCTTCCAATTCCTCAACATAGTGCTTCTTCCGCTGCCGTGAGAGCTGAGCGCTCTCCCGGTTCCTCATCAACCTGGCCTTCTTCTTCTCATCATCATCGCCACCCTGACTGAAGACGCAAGAAGAAGTCCCATCTTCCGATCGTTGTAATTTGCCACTCCTGGGGTTAGGGTTAGGGTTTTTACAAGGGTTATCGATGTCTCTCTCCTTACGCTTGAAACCCTCCGAACTAAGCTCTCTGCTAGTGACCCCGGATTGGCCCGAGTCCGGAGAAGGCGGATTGGTATTGGTTCCGGCGGAGGATGACGAAGACACGGCAGACGCAGGGTTGGGATCAGGATCAGGATCAGGATCAGGATCAGAGCCGGGAGACTCATCAGCGGCAGAAGACGGATCATCAGAGGGTTGAAGCAGGTCTTCAACGGAGAAATCGAAGTCGAAATCGAGGGGATCGAGGTCCAAATCCGCAGAGAAATCATCCGGAAGAGGGATTTCACCAGAGGGGAAGTTAGGGAGGTCGAAAAGCGAGGAATCAAAGGGATCACCCGAGAGGCTGGAGTGATCGAACGCCATGACGCCGGCCATGGATCAAAGGATCGAAATTCTCTCCGCAGTGCCGGAAGACGGTGGTGGTCTTGCACGCGAGACTTCGTGAACCTTCGGGGAGTACCTTTGCTTGTCGTAGAAGAAGCGCGATGAAACGTGGGCCTTAGGACTCGTTCATCGCACGAACACGTGGAAGTGAACGGTGAGTGGATTAGGTTTTTTATTATTTTTTTTTATTTTTGGAAATTTCTTAGAAAAACCCTCGTGTTTTATTTTTTTTAATTGTTCTGAAGATTTTTTTTTTTTTTTTTTGGTTTGGGAGATTTTAGTTTGATTTAATTAAAATGAAAATGTGGGTGTTTGTGAGAAATTTAGAGGACTAAATTTAGACTGACTTTTAAGAATCAAATGACTTTGACTAGACCTGCCAATGTTTAATTATATGTGTGTATATAAATATACATATATCAAATTCATTGATAATTAATTAATTATTTTTTTATACATTTTTTAAAAAAATAATGTAATTAGATAAGTGACAGTCAAAAATCATATTTGTCCGCATTTGTATTCAAATTCTGGTTATAAAAATTACAAATTAATATTGATTGTTTAAAAAATATATAGTATAATTACTTAAAATTTTATTAATTTTATGACTATCATCAATCAAAGTAAATAATATGAATCATTAATCAAGTATAGTAATCACCTATAATTCACTGTAATTCTTGAGCCATTAAAACGCTCAACTCTTTAGGTCGAGCATTCGAAGCATAAGTGAAATCTATTTTAATTTTGAAATTCCAACAAAAAAGAATTTATTTTATAAGAAATGGCAATCAAATATAAATTTTTGTGAGGTTGTACTTTTCATCTTAGATGCGTGTATGTGTATTTATATTAATAAAAAAATTAATTTAATTTTTTGTTTATATGGCTTTTTTTATTATTATTTGGTATAGTTTGATCATTGACTTATGCTCTCGCTCGATGGACCATGGTTTGATTTAGAAACAATTTCTTTAATAAATGGAAGCCTAACATATTAAAATGGCCTCTTCATCTCACTCATTGACTCATTCTCTTATCTCATTATTAATACTCATTTGAGTTATTAGTTTAAGTGTTTGAGAATAAAGAATCATATAATGAAATTATTAATTTTATATATCACACCATATTAAAGATTAAACAGGTCAAGGAGAAGAAGAATAAGGAAGAACATGTTTGAAAAATAGGAAGAATACAAGAAATTTTAAGATGAAGAAAAAAAGGTAAAGATAAATTTTGAGATTTTGTATTGATTAGGTATACATATACTTTTCATATGACAAACATTGGATATCATCAACCAATACAAATGCTGGTTTGAATATATAAAATACAGTATCTCTTCTATCTTCACTGAAATTTCTATTGGATTATTTTATAGACCAATACAATCTAAATTAGAAAACTATTTTGGTGAGCTAGAGATCTAAATTAGAAAACTATTTGGAATTCCATGATTAAATAGTTCTTAATTGGAGGGAGAAAAATAAAATGAGGATCTTATTAAAAATTCAAGAAATAAAGAATGAAAGAAAAACTGTGGGTTTGTGTGCATATCGTTTTAGAGGAGACAGGTTTGTATCTCAACTCATGTAGGGTGAGAACATAGGGTGCTGAGGTATTAACGTATTGCACGTCTATACACACCCTTGTATGCCTGTACGCATGAGAAAGAGAGAGAAAGAGAAAGAAGAGCAGACCAAGCCAAGGAGGGAGAGCATTCCTAATTATGTGAGTGAGAGCAATAAAGGAAGCTGATCCCATTGAAGTTCTTTGGCACACCCCTTGCGTGTGTGTACCGCAAGTGCACAGGTTGTCGAAGTAATAATTACACTGGTGAGTGGGTAGTCGAATCCACAGGGAACGGAAGTACTAGTAATGACTAATTCTCAGTTATCTAGTCGAATCAATAATATGAAGCAATGGATGTAATGCGTAAAATAAGAAAATAACAAGCAAGCAAGTAAAAGAAAAGGTAAAGGAGATCTCTATCAATGAAGATGAGATACCCGGGCAATGCTCCCCCTAGGCTCTATCATGAAGTGCAAGACTAACTAAATGCTTCTAAACCGAGTTCTGTCAGTCGAGGCAATCCAAGAATAATCGGTCCCTGCCTCCAGGCCACCGATACTAGTTCCCTACAAGGTCCCGGCGGAAAAATCGCTCAATCTCAACACCTCACACCCCATATGACCGCAATGAACTTTAGGGATACCTAGGAGTGAAACCGATTCCTAAAATTAGATCTAACCCTACTTCTAGGTAAAAGATCCCTAACCCCCTACAAAGGTCCCGACGAAGAAATCTATCAATCTCACGCCTCACACCCCATATGGTTGCATAAAACTTAGGGAATACGGAGATAGGAAACACTCAATCGGAAGGGAAAGGGGACACTCCTCTATCTCAAGACTCACCCTCTCAACCCTTTTTAACCTTGTATGTTCTAATCCCTAATGGAGACCTCTCTTTCACCAAGACAACAAATCAAGCATACCAAACAACCATACGAATCAATAAGGCATGCAAGCAATGATTAAACAAGATTAAAACTCAAATTAACTCAGAATTAAAAGAAAGCATAAAGAAAGTCAATACATGAATCGAAACCTAGGGTTCATATGCCCAAGTATCTACTAGGGTTTAGCCCTCCATGGGGTTTATTACAAAGCAAAAGATAATGAAATAAAGAGCAATGTAATCCATGAAAGTAAACCCCCTCGAATTCGTGATGATGGCCTTGATGAATCGTTCAACGTCTCGAAGGGACCTTCTCCGAAGCTAGGTCGCCAATGGCTCCCCGATGCTATCTCGTCGAAGGATCTATCAAAGTTGGTCAAGAACGACCCCCAATATTGCCAAAGACCTCGTCTTTGAAACCCTAGCCGCTTTTGCCTTCAAACGTGCGCAAAAAGTTCTCTCAAAATCGGCAAAACGGGGTATTTATAACTTTGGAAACGCGCTAGTCACGTGTCTTCACGCGACCACGTGAGATCCCACGCGGTCGCGTGGGCTGCAGAATTCCCACGCGGTCGCGTGAACAGTGGTGTCTGCTATAGTACTGCTACAGTAAAAATAAACATTGTTTTTGCTACAGTACTCTTCATAAAATCGGGATCCAAACTCTCTTATCTTGAGGCCACATGGTTGGGCACACATCCATGTGGTAAGTTATAAGACTTCTCCTCCATCGAACCATCATTTGGAAGCTTTAGATATCTTCACACAAGAAGGGACATGAAGGTGTGACTGCTTTGTGCCCTTCCATCACACAAATTGGCTTGAATTCTTCTGGAAGTTAGCACACACCCTCATGTGCATGATCCCCTCTCGTGCCTTGACACTTGTGTTGTGCAAAAACTCCCAACAATATGTCTTTATAACCCATCTTTGCTTCCTTTTCCTCCTTCAATACTTTCATAACCTAATTGCATAAAAGAATACCAAAATACACTTTGTGAGACATAATCCATGGTAAAATGATGCTCAATGCATGTAAAACAAGTGGATAAAACATGTCTACTCAATCACTTATCATTCTTTAGAAGGAAATGGTTTATACCTTCTTTGATGCTTATTCCTCTTTCTCTTCTTATATTCTTGCTTGCATATCTTGTTGAAAATATAGAGAGGAAAATCACTCACTTAACAAGGTGTGCTGTCAAATGATGATATATTAGTCATCATAAAAAAAAAAAAAAACAAGAGATACATTTAATATTGAAAATTACAAATAAATTAAGAAATCAAATATATTTCAATAAATGAAAGTATCAGAACATTAGAACTGTCTATAGTATACGCACGATAGACCAATATTTTACATATTAGAACTAGACGTAGAGATGAAGAACCATTTTATCAAGTAACTTTCATGATTAGAAATCAAAGCTTTTGCAACCGACAATTTCAAAAGCTAACATATTATATTCAGTGGCTAAATTAATTTAGTGGCCGAATTGATGTTTTCAATTGTTGGTGGTTAAAACCATGGTAACAAATTTGTTAGAAACCGATTTGCATCTTCGGTTGCACACTCTGCGATCAATATATTAGTGATAAATAGTGTAAAATGATCACTAATCAATATGTGATGCGACTTATTTTTGTTACTATTTTTCCGTTGCCAATCAGTGGCTAGCATATCGGTCGTTAGTACAACTTATTTTACCATTTACTTTCGATCGCTATTTGATTGCTACATTTGTAACTAATGTTAGTATTTAAATTGGTAGCTATTTTATAACTATTTTTCAGTGTTTGATTTTCAGTTGCTAACATAGTTACAAATTCAACTGCTAATATTAGTTGCTTATGCCATAAGTTCTTGTTGCAAAATCGGTCTCTATTTTTTAGCTATTTTTCAATGACTAATTATCATTCACCAAAACGGTTGCAAATCCATTTGCTAACATTGGTTGCCAAGTTTACAACTACATACAATTGCTGACATCAAAACTGAAAATAACAATTAGATTAAAATCCTACTTTAAGGAAAATATTTATTACACTTGTAGCAACTTGCTAAAATAATCCGTAGTATTTCTTAACAACGTCTAACATCCAATTAATAATCCCAAAAAAAAAAAATCAAATATTTAACATATAAAATCACAAACAATGCATCACTACTGAATACCAGACACAGATGTTTCGACTATATGACGAGTTTCAAACAAAGATTTCAGTAGATCATTCACCTCTTTAGTCCGTTTTCTAACAAATCATTCTTTGACTACATCTCATCTAAAAGTTTTTGTTGTTCTTCTATCTTCTGTTATTGTTTTTCTATCTTCTCTTGCAATTCATGTTCTTATTGAACTTGCTCTTAACTCATAGATTGAGTGGATAATCTACGAAAGTTTATCAATGAGAAATTCCTAACATAATACAGTTGTCCTTTACTTGGTCCACCACATGCTTTCAACCACACAAGTTCAAAGTTATATCCTTCATTACTCATGAAGTCCTCACCGTATTTCTATTTAGCAGTCTCCTCAAAATTTTCTTGTATCTAAATTTATGCTTATGAAATAATGCCAAAGATAGAACTACGAAGGCCTAAAAGATAGAAACTTATGTAAATAAATCTTGATTTGCTATCAACAAAAGGACCATTTTCACTTATCTTTTCCATGAGTGCGATTATATACCTCTGCATATAAAACTTCACGATTGTATTCCTTTTCCTACAAAAAATTAAAAAAAATCATGTTATTCACAAAAACTTTACATCAATGTAGTAACCTCAAACATAATAATAATAAAAAAAAAACACTTAATTTCAAATCCTCTTCATCCCCACAATGATTTGCTAATGACCCTTCTTTCTTAATTTTTGATTACCAAATGCTTTCTTAAATTTTTTGTTGCCATTTCTACATATCCCAAAAAATATCCATCAACTTGTTCCAAATGTCAGAGGGTATCTAATAAGGGTTTTTGTTATGACAAACTGTAAAGAGTGTTTCATCTCTCATTGCAAGTGCTCTTGCTTTACTTAAACCATCTTTGTAGTGGTTTGCAATAGGCTTATTCCAGATTTTCTTCACAAAATGTTCTTGTGACGAATCCCAATATAATCTCTCCTATGAATTTCATGAAAAAACCATCTTGATAAATATTTTTTCGTCTTGAATTTAACATTATGTAAAAAGCATCTTAACTTCTTTAACAAATTTTTTTAACATTATGTAGAATGCATCTTAAAATAAATATTTTACTAGAAACTTTAATATTTATACAAAAACATCTTAATAAATATTCTAAAAAAAATATCAAGAATATCTTAAATTTAATAAATATTATGTTAAAAATGTTTTCGTATAAATATTAAAAAATATTTAATAAATGTTTGATAAGTTCTTGTATGTTATGTTAAGAACATCAAAAATACTATGGAATAATGAAGGTTCACTATTTATAGAAAAAAGTTAAAAATCATGAAATGTTATAACATTAACCAAGCAGGACAATTTTGCAATATTTACCTACATTAGAGCAGTAGTTTGTATATGTTATTGTGCAGCTGTGCTTGCATGTATGGTAAAGAGTAATACAACAACAAACAAAGAGCAATAAAAGAGATAAACAACATGTTTTGTTGAAGAAAGTACCTAGTTGGATTTCAATCAATTAAAACACAAAAATAAAATAAAATCAATGTCTCTTAAACCTTATAAAGTGTTTATTTAACATAATGCTTTGAAGCAATGAAACTTATTAAAATGTATATAGGAACATCTTTAACATACAAGAACATCTTTAACATTATGTAAAGAGCATCTTAGTAAAATGTTAAATTTTATTTAACAACTTTAACATAAAAAAACATATTTAACATATATTCCATTACCTTAAATTTCATGATGAGAACATCTTTAATATGTAGAGGGATGATAGTCTACGTAGGCCACACATCAATTATGGTGCCCTATAAGTCATTAGTGATGGTCATACCATGTGGATTAGGAAAACTTAAAACATACCAAATATATATATATATATATATATATATATATATATATATATATATATATATATATATATATATATATTATGTAGCAAATTTAGTTGACCAATATAAACACAAAATAAAACTGTATAAAAAGTAGAAGAAAAAAAATTGACTACCTTGTTCCATTAATAACAAGCGTTGCATTTGAGCCAATTTGTTTGTGAGCGGCTTGGTGCTCGGCTCAATAAGAGCTTTTTCATGTTCAACTCATATTCGAAATGAATCAAGCTTAAGCCTCAATTTCAAGCTTGATTAATAAACGAGCCAAGCTTGAGTAGATGAAAGCTCACATTGTTTTGGCTTGCAAACATATCTCATGAATAAGCTCATGAATAGACTCATTTATAATCTAGGTTGTGAGCTCATATATATATATATATATATATATATATATATCAAGAGTGGAACTAGGGGTAGGTGAAGGGTGACCATAAGCTTGAACTTATCATAAGTGGGAAAGGTAAGTACTAAGTGAGAACACCAAGAGAATTGTAATATACTAAGCAGAATTGCAGTTAATAAGTAGAAAACCACTATATTAAAGGAGAACGTTATATGGAAACCTATTATATTAAGTAAATATCTAATATAATATGTGGATAGGTAGATTAGTAAGCGAAAAAGCCCTATAATAAGTGGATAGGTAGTTTATTAAGTGCAAACTTGACATCCTTTACATATCATTTTTTGTAAAGGTAAATTTAAAATTTTTGTTTGCTAGCAAAATTGCATAGTGTATTTTAGAAGTGTTCAATATCCAAAAACCATTATTTATCGACTTTCATCGGCACACTTTCAAAATGCTCTGACGAAATAGGGATGGCTAGGACCCCAACAAATCTTTGTTGGGATGGAAACGTGTCTTGGTTAAAAGATATGTTCTTCAAAAATGAATCCATGTTCGTGTATTTATCAAAGTGAGCATGGAATAAATGTAACTAAACCGAAAAAGGTGACGGCATTCTAACACTAAATTATAAGTAGAAATCTATAATGTTAAATGGAAACGTTGTATACTAAGCAGAAACCCATAAGTTAAAATTCCGTTTGATAACGAAATAATAATAATAATAATAATAATAATAATAATAATAATATTATTATTATTATTATTATTATTATTATTATTATTATTATTATTATTATAGTAAAGGTTTAAAATTGTCATTTGTACGAGATATGGTTACAATATTTAAAGATTATTTATATGAGGTCTAAGTATAATATTAAAGATTTTATAGAAGGTTATACATTCCAAACTATATCATTTTGTCAAAATTACGTAATTTTGTTACAATTTAAGAAAAAATCTAAAAAATACAAAGAGTCACTACATAGCTCTAAAATCATATCATTCTTTTCTTTGTCTCCCTTAAGGTCGCCGCCCACCTACCACCATCCCATTTCTTTGTTCTTCATCCCCTTCTTCCTTCATTCCTCTTTTTTCATCTCGCTTTGTCTGACATTGACACCGATAGCTGGGAAATGTAAGTTAAGTTTTTTTTTTTTAAGTTAAAAAATGTTATTTTGGCATCCGCTATTTGGAGATGAAAAGTGAGGATGTAATGTTTATATGATTTCGGCTTTTTTGTAGAATCTCTACTCCTACATCATTTGATGAATCATCTACTACTGCTAGTCCCATTTTTAGTGTTGGAAATTTGGATGATGATGTTAGTGAGGTTGATCATGTTAAAGTTAAATGAATCTGCTGTCAATGTTTAAGATGACGAAGTAGAAGAGAATCCATTTATAACCAAGATGAGAAAAAGAACCCCTAAAATTTGGGATGAATTTAAAAAAAGTTACTCTCCCGAATGGTCTGAATATAACAAAATAGGCAAAGTGCATTCATTGTAAGCATCAATTTGGCTTACTGACAACTCAGTTTATTCGGTATTTAAAAGTATGCATGAGATGACAATTGGTGTTGAAGGGACAAAAATAGCCGACTTACTCAAAAAATTTGGCAAAACATGAAAGTGTAAATGCCATTTAGAATTGAAAATATGACCAATCAAAGGTGTTGCAAGTTTATTCCCAAATGGTTTTAGTACATGACTCAAAATTTTCATTTGGTGAGAATGAAATTTTTTATCATTTTATGAGATCTGTTAGTCCTAATTGGGAAAGAATAAGTAAAAGAATTTCAAAGGAAAATTGTATATCTACTTATGACATTGAGAAATAAAGAATAGTGTCATTGTTGAAAGAAGTTGATTGAGTTAGTGCCACTACTAGTTTGTGGAAATCTTTGGTGCAAGATTTAGAGTATAAGGTTGTTACTTGTTATGTTATGTATCCCAATTGGAAATTGCAAAAATATATGTTATGCTTTCGTTTTGTTGTCTCTCCACACACTAGTGTTGCTATTTGTGATGAGTTACAAAGATGTATAGTTGATTGGGGTCTTGAAAAAAAATTGATGATTGTGTCTTTTGACAATGCTAGTTATAATGATCTTACGCTATAAGTTTGTTGAAAGATAATTTGAATTTGAGCAATTAGAATACACTTGTACTTGATGGGAAATTATTTCATGTGAGATATTATGCACATATTTTGAATCTCATGGTTCAAGATGGGCTTGGTGAAATTGTGATATAGTTTACAATATGCGTGAAAGTGTGAAGCATATCAGTAAAAGTGTGTCCAGTCTTACTATGTTTAGTGATATTGCTAAGCAATTGAATTTGCCAAATAAGAAGCTCATTCTTGATGTTTGCAAAAGATGGAATGCTACATATTATATGCTTGCAGCTGCTTTGGTTTTGAAGGATGTCTTTCCTAGATATCAACTAAGAGATTCAAACTACCATCACTTGCCATCCGAGGAAGATCAAAGTCCAAACTGTTTATACATTTCTTAAAGAATTTTATTATGTTTCAAATGTCATTTCAAGTTTTGAGTATCCTACTTCCAAATTATTTCTCCTTGAACTTGCCACTATGAAGAAATCTTTGTCTAAAAATGAGGAATGTGATGATTTTATGAGCCAAATGGCTACATGAATGATTAGAAAGTTTGATAAATATTATTGTGATCATAATTTATTGATATCAATTGAAGCTATTTTAGATCCTAGGAACAAGATGTCTTTGGTTGAATGGGCTTTTCCCTTTTTCTATTCAGCAGAGGATGTTCCAAATAAGATGAGGTATGTTCAATCATTACTTTACAAGCTTTATAATGAGAATGTGGAAGCTCTTAAGGCCAAGAATGACATAGAAACTAAAAGTCAACTTTCTGCTTCTACAACTTTCTCTTCATCCACTCTTAGTGTTAATAAATCTAGAGGAAGGGTTGAATTTGTTAATAAAGATGGCTTGTGATGTTCTATCCATACCGATAACAATAATACCTTCTAAGTTGGCTTTTAGTGTAGTTAAAAGAATTATTGAGCCACATCATGCTTCATTACCACTAGCTATGGTTGAAGCATTAATATGTGGGGGAGATTGTTTGATAGCTTATTATGGAATTCAAAGAAAAACAAAAGTAAGTAATAATATTTTATATTTTTCTATTTTTGAAGTTAATTATATGTAAGATTGTCTGTAATACTATTTGCATTTTGTAGAATAAGAAGGAAGTCCTTGAATTTCTTCTGAAATGAAGCCATCTTCAAGAACTAGTAACCAATATTGGTAAGAGTGCTACATTTTGCTTTTAAATTTACATTTTGAATTTGCTAATAACATTGTTTTTGCATTTTTTTTTTTTTAGGTAATTATGCTTATGTCAATTTGCTTGGACTTGTGAGTTTGTTTGAACTATGAGGAGTTTGCTTAGAAGGAAGGCTCAAGTGTTTTTATACTTTGTTGTTATTGATTATAGGCAAGAAACTTGTTATTTCAATATGAGCAAATGATGTTTTCGTTGTTGTTGTTGCATGAATTGTATTGGATAATATGTTGTTCATTTCAAGACTACGTTTGAATTTGTCATTTCATATTTTTAGCTTCTTGATTGCATTTGATAATTTATTTTGATGTAAAGATTTCATAGGTATAATATTTGTGAATATGCATGTTCTTTTTTTTTTTTTTTCAAAACTGAGATTGTCAATGAACTTCAAATGAGCTCTTATTGAACAGGAGCTCAAATGAGCGTTTAAATAAACTTGAGCTTGAACGAGACCATAAACAAGCTTTTCTAAGTCGAGCTCAAACAATATATTAGGCTCGATTCGAGCCGTGAGTTGAGCTTAAGCTCTTCCTTTTAATCACAAGCCAAGCCTGAACACACGAAAGCTCAACTCGGTTCCACTTGAATACACCCCTATTATTTACCAATGGTTGGCGACTGGATGGATGCGATGGCATAGTAGTACCTAAACTTAGGCATTTTCTCCTTTGAGCCAAGATAGACTCATTAGAGTGATTTAGTGATTCAGCACTTTCCTGTATTGTTTCATGAGGGCTGGTTATAGAATCATCCACTAATGCATCAGTCTCCTGCATTGTTTCATGAAGATTGATTATAGGCTCATCTATTAGTGCATCATTCTCTCACATTGTTTCATGAGGAGATGTTGAGTCATGATCACATTACTTCCTCTTATTTGCTCACCTTCTTCCTCTTAATTTGCTCTATATAATGGGACTAAAAATATTTAAGCAACAATATGTTAATTGATTTGAACAAATATAATTAAATTGCATTACATTACATGACTATAGTTATTCAAGAAGTATACTTAGATCAATGACTTTACTAAAATTCAAAAATCATAATAAAATAATATATATATATTGCTTATAATATCACCAAGTAATAAATAAAAAAATACATATTATAAAATGACCAAGTCCATGTCCTTATTCTTCATGTAAAATATTACTTAATTTTGAAATCATGCATCATCATCCTCGTCATCAATAGCTTTGTTGCTGTCATTATCATCATCATCGTCATTATCTTCATCTTCATCTTCTTCTCAAAACAAGGTATGTTTTGTGTATTATTGGTCAAAGGTACTTCCACCGTGTAACCATCATAATCAAGAATATTATCATAATCAATTTCAATGGAAGTCATCAAATCTATAGGAAGAGATGCCTCATCTTCTTGGCATTCAATCTCTTTATCAATAATATGTTTCCACCTTATTTTAAATATTGCCCACCAATCTTTTCTCTTCTTAGAAGGATATTTGGTGCAATATACATGTTGAGCTTGTTGTGCCATATAAATGGGTCATTCAAACTCATTCTCAAGGCAATTTCCAAAAAAAAAAAAAAAAAAAATTCACCCAATTAAGTTAATGCCCAAAACCATGTATTTTTTGAGAGCTCGATTTTGTGCCAAATGTGATATCTAGAAAAAATAGATATGCATCTAAACATTTCCTCACAAGATAATCTAAGTGGCATGTCATCATTCTCATCCCTACCCTTAATGAATTTCTCCTAATTTTTCCAAAAAAAGATGATCCATAGGAAGAAATTGGCGATATAAAAAATAAATAAATAATGTCTTCCTACCTTCTTTTAGAACAAAAGACCATGTGTGTTGCATACAATAAGGGCATGCTAACCTTCCATAAGTGCTCCTTCTTAATATCACGTCATAAGAAAGAAAATCATTTATCGTCGATAAAAGTGGTGATGTCATCTAAAAGTTTTATTGCCTTGAAATATCATAAGTGTAAACCCCATCAGTCCATAAAACCTTAAGCTCATCTATCAAAGGCTGTAAAAAAATATTTATATGCGTGTTTGAACTTTTTGGACTCAGGATGATCAAGCTAAGAAAGATAAAAGCCCTTTTCATGCACATTGGTGGTGGAAGATTATACACTGTAAGAAATACCAGTCAAATAGAATAAGGAGTAAAAGAATGACTAAATGGATTAAATCCATTTGTGCATAAACCGAGTTATATATTGTACTTTTCAGATGCAAACAAAGGGTGAGAATAATCAAAATGCTTCCATGCTTCATAACCATTAGGGTGTGTAACAACTTCAAGATCATGTGTTGAAGCATGCCATGGCATGTATTCAGCAGTCTTTCTTGACATATATAACCTTTGAAGTCTCGGTGTCAATGGTAAGTATCATAATACCTTTTAAGTATACCTTTCTTGCTATTTGATCCTCCTAGTTTAAATCTTTGATGACCACAAAATGTACAAGATGTTTTTTCCTGATTCTCTTTATAATACAACATGCAGTTATCCAGGTAAGCATATATCTTCTCATAACAAAGCACCAGTTTGCTCAACATTTTCTTTGTTGAATAAAAGTTACCAAACAAAGCTTCATCTTCAGGCATCATGCTTTTAATTGCTAGCATAATGAGATCAAAGGGCACCTCACTCATATTACTCTTGGACTTAAGATTCAACTAATGCTTTGCTTGGATGGGGGTTTTGGGAAGTAAGGTAAGGTAAGGTTTTGGGAATAACCATGCTTGAGGGAGGGGGTAAGGGTGGAGGTAAGGGTTTAAAGGGTTAGATGGAGGTTTTAAAACCTCCATCTAACCCCCATTTTCCAACCCTCCAAATTAGAGAGTTGGGGAGGTTTTGGATGAGAATTAATTTTTTATTGACCAAAATACCCTTGGTCATTTACAAAAATTCCATCATATTTAATTAAAAAAAAAAAACTACCAGCCTTTGGTTATCTCTCTTCTCTAGCCCCTTCTTCGTTCTTTCTCTTGCGGCATCCCCAGAGGAGCATCGGAACCCTAATCGCCACCATCTTCTTCCTTGTTTGTGAACGTTAATGGATTTTGCTTTGGTTTGTGCTCAGTTTTCCTTTCCAAAGTTGGTGTTTTTTTTATTGTAATTTTGAATTCAAAGAGAATTATAAGTTTGATTGTGCTTGTTATTTGCTAGATCTGCATCTGTTTGGTTATCTGTTGATGATAAATCAATCTGTTTGATTGCTTTGATTATTTTGATATCCTAGAGTGATGATTGTGGTAGAACTATCAATAGATCTTTTATTGGGTAAATATTGATTTTGATGTAGATTGTTTATTAAATTACAAGTTTGATGTTTGAATAGATTTAAGGATGATAATACCTTCGCTCTAAGTTATTTAGCTTGGTATTTATTGTGCTCAATTACAGATCAAGTTGGATTCTGTAGGTGTTAATTCATTTCGCTTTGTTCTCTAATGATCAGAGCTTATTGGTTTACTATTCTATTTTTATTTCTTTGTGGTTTTAGGTTCAATTTCTCCGTGATTTAACTTTAAGATCTATGCATCTGATTAATATAATTGGGTGAGAATTGATTTTTGCTGGTGTTAAGTTGGAAGTTAAGATTTTCCTAGATGTAGTATATTTTTGTGTAATGAACTAAAATACATTGTTTTATATCTAGCAATAGCTTTGTCGGACATAGTAGTGTTAAATGCAAGCATGTGTTAGCTCATATCCTGTACAAAAAAGTCAACTGGGAGGATTGAATAACTAAATACAAAATGGGGAAGAGGGAAGAAGCTCATGGAGAAAGAGAGATGATAATCATGAGACAGAAAACAAACCAGTATAGTTAGATCACTCCTATCTGAATTTATATGGAATAGATAAAAGGTTGTGAACAAGTTGGTTCTTTATAGACTTTCTTTCTTGACTACCTGTGTATTTATATGGACAACACTAAAATGGGCATATATATATATATTAGTTTATAATCAATTGTTTGATGTGGTCTAATCGTATTAAATGATGGTAATTAGTAATGATAAATAGATAATTTATAATAACAGTATAAAGGTGTGATGGATTCCATCATAGTTAGTATAGTATGCATTCTTAAGCATGTATCCTTTTCAATTGAGACATTAATCACTTTCATTTACCTAACTTCATATATAATGTATAGTTGAATATCACAAGTGGTATCATCTCTTCCTTTATTCTATATGTCTTTCATTTCTTCATTTAATCAATCAGTATAGTATAGTATGCATTCAACTATACATTATGGATGGTTAGTATAGTATAGTATAGTATGCATTCAACTATACATTTAAACCATTCCATCAAACTTTTTTTCTTCATTTAATCAATCAGTGGTGTAAATTAGTTTTTGCATGTTGAAAACATCACCACTAAAAATTTGATTCTAATTTTGATCATGAATTTGTTATGTTTAGATGGATGACGAAAAACAAATGTTGGTTAAACTTCTGATGGCCCTAACTACATTGCATTACCATTTTATAAAATTGCAACAATTACATCATTTAGCAGCAGCTGAGGTTGTTATTGCCATAATTGGTTGGTATGCAAGACGTAGGGATGAACGCAATACATACCAAATCCCACGTGAAATTCGGTTAGAAGCAGACTGAGTACAAGATGGGTTAATGTCGCATTTACTTTCAAATGATTTATGTCATAGTATGATACGGATGAGTCCTAGAGCTTTTCAAGGATTATGTGACATATTAGTAAGAGAAGGAGGTCTTACACCAACACCACAAGCTACCGTTAAGGAACAGGTGGTGAAAACACTATACCTACTTGATCATAATGTTTCACATCGTGAATTATCCTTTTTTTTTCCGGCGATCTCATGAGACAATTTTTTGTCATTTTCACAATGTGCTAAAATCTATAGTGGATTTGGAGGATAAATTTCTGAAACAACCCGATGGCACAGAAACTCCTTCAAAAATATTCAACAGTCCTAGATTTTATCCATACTTTAAGGTAATAATTTATATATTGAATTATAATTTAATGATAAAATACGTGTATGTTCAGAACGAAAATGTGAAATTATTTCACAGGATTTTGTCGATGCTATTGATGGAACACATATTCGTGTAAAGGTCTCTAGTACGGAAGCTCCCAAGTATCGTGGGAGAAAAAATTATCCAACACAAAATGTTTTGGCGGCATGCACATTTGATTTAAAGTTCATGTATGTGTTACCTGGGTGGGAAGGTGTAGGATCGAAAATACACGTCTGGCATCATGTCTGTGAAGAAGACACCAGATGGCACATCGAAGCACAAATATCATATTTGTTTCGTGGGTTCTTCATTCCTAATAGAGGCAAGCCCCTATTATTAATTACCCCAGACAGTGTCTTGGGAACCTCCGATTAAGGGCAAAAGTACAAATAAAAAGGCAAATATATATTTTGTGAAAACATGATGATCATTACATATGAATATCGCCATATATATATATATATATATAGGCATACATATTTTATTTATTTATTTTTTATTTTTTTTATGACGTCGTCATCCGCCTTGGGGAACATGCTTCGCCGGCGTCTCATCAGCCACTTCAAATGCAGGCCTTGTTGCCATTTTGTACCGCTTTTGACTATCTTGAAACCAAGGTTTCACCGTCATTCCGAGATTCGTGTTATTTGTATTTTTTATTTGCCGCTTCGAGATGTGTGTTTATTGCCACTTCAAGGTTAGTACCCCTCCACCATTTCATATTTCATTGATCGCCTCAAGATGTATATTGAGTATCACCTCAAAATTCATATCCTTTCAAGATTTGGATTTCATCAACTGTCTCGAGATATGTGTTCCAATATTGCATCGAATAAGCATTTTATTTGCTTTGGAATAAGAAAATACACGTTGTCGGGCTGCATCAGTTGGTCTTTGCCTAGGCGGCTTTTTTTACTGCTCCATACCCTATAAGCCGCCATGATCATTGTTAATGATATCACCACTTTGTTTTGCCACTTGAAATTTATTTAAACCATGCACGCGTGCATGCTTGTTCCATTTTTATTTTTTATTTCATCATGCACATATGCCTGGAAAACACATGCTTTCCTCAAATTTTTTATTATTAATTATTATTATTTTTTTTAACATGCACGTGAGCATGGAAAAACATTGCATGCTTTTTCTCATTCTTTCTCTCATATTCATTTTTTTTTTATTTTTTTGATCTTTTTATTCTTATCATGCACGTTATACATGCATAGCACTAAATGCTTTTCCTCGTTTTTTATTCTTTTTATTATTATTTTTATAACATTGAATGCTTTTCTCATTTTTTTTATTATTTTTATTATTTTTTATTATTATTTTTTTTTAATCATGCATTTATGCGTTCTATTCATCATTTTTTTTATTATTTTTTACATCATGCATGTATTCATGCTCCTCATTCATCATTTTTTTATTTTATTTTATTTTATCTTATGCATGTATACATGCATGCTTGGCATGATGCATGCTTCTCATTTATTCTTTGTTATTTTATTTTATATGTCATGCACACATATACGCACGTGTTCCCTTGCACATCTTCCTTTATTTTATTTATTTTATTATTATTTTTTTTATGCATGCTTACACTTGCATGCTTTCATCATTTTTTTATTCAAAATTTTTTAACCGAAGCTGCAATCCCTCTAACTTTAAGAGCAGAATCTGAACACCATAATGACAAACTAAATAAAGGAGAAGGATACCATAGTCAACTATAAAAAAAAAAACTTGTACTTAAGCAGTGAGCTCGTCATGACAACGATCCATGATATATATTGGATACAATCCTCAGGAAAATATTTGGCATTATCACTTTAACATATGCCACTATGCATATATAACATTCTCAATACATGATAATGTCCTCAAAGACACATAAAATTTTATTATATAACCCAGTTTTTTTGTTTCAAAGAGTTACGGTCTTCTTTGTACGGCTTCCAGAACCACACCATTGGTATCACGACGTAGTCTAACTTCTTCATTCTCCCAAGATGTTATGTTGCCATGCTGTAAAAGTTAATCTTCCAGCTATTAAGTTTTGACAACAAAAAAAACAAAACTCTTTCCAACTTGATCTGTTTGGTTACATATCCCTTGTTTCATATTCCTTGTTCCCTATTTGCCTAATTGAAGAAACTCATATCTCACATCACTATGAAATTTTCAGCAGTGGTTCATTCATCTAGTCATCCGTATAATAATAATGAAGCAAGTGTAACGAATGTTGGTGAAGCAAGTGGCTGCAAGTGTCCTAGATTGAATTTTGAAAAAGCAGCCAGCAAGGTATTGTTTGAACTGGTGTGTTGACCAGCAGAGAGTGCAGTAATGTGGCCCTTTGATCTCATCGTCAGTGATTGGGCGGCCATCCTTGTACTTGGATTCAATAAATTAACACTGCAGCATGTCATCCTCAGACTTGCCGGACACCTTGCGAGAGTTGATAATGGTTGAGAAGATCTCAACAATTCTTGCTCGAGCTCTATCATGACGTCGATGAGCAAGGATTGCGAGGTACGGGAAGATGACGCTAATGGGACGCATGCCATTGTCAAGATCATGGAAGAGCTCATAGACATCATCAAAGAGTTTGTCTCTCACTTCCCTGCCTAGAAAGCACCTGCTTGCCTTTAGAATAATAAGATGTTCCAACTTATATTTCAGATCCACTTCATCACACTCTCGCCACTTTGAGAAGTAATCCTTAGCCTCCATAACCATCTGGTCAACATAGCTCTTGAATTTGCTCACTCTAAGCGACTCCTACATTGAACTGGTACACCTCTTGTTGATTGAGCTCCACTTCAGGCGCCTTGAAGAAGTGCGAGGACGCCTTAGGACCCACGAAAAAAAAAAAACAGGTCATCTGTTGAGCGTGAACACGCTCCCAAGTTTCTGATGCTCCTGACAGATCAGCAAGATGGGGGCCTTCCTTTGTTGAAGCCTTCTGATCACCGGCAATGATTTAACAACCGGCGGCTGGTGGTGCTTGAATCCAGTCCAAAAAAAACGCAGCCAAGAGCTTGATGAAGATGATAGTGGCCAAGAAGACAAGGCCAATTCTGAAGAACTTGTTCTCCTTGAGATCCATGGCTTTTCGTCGGTCCTTTTCTCTCTCCAGCGAGGCCATTATCGTCTCGGACTAGTATTACCTTCTTCGCCAACCTTTCTGGGCTTTCTTTTAACAGCATTCAAACAACAACACTATCTTTGGCAAGCAGCGTCGGTGGGCAATGTTGGTCTCTTTTCCTTAACAACAAGAGCATTAGAAGCAACAGGCAGCAACAAGACAGCAGGCAATGACATCGGGCGGCAATGGTAGCAACATTGACATCAGGCGGCAGCATCAGCATCAGGAGGCGGCAGTGGCATCAGGCGGCAACATCAGCATCAGGAGGCGGCAGCGGCATCAGGCGGCAACATCAGCATCAGGAGGCGGCAGCGGCATCAGGCGGCAACATCAGCATCAGGCGGCGGCAGCAGCATCAGGCGACGACGGCGATTTTTTTTTTTTTTTTCTTTCATTTTTTAGATATATGCCTTTTTTTTTTTTTTTTTCTTCTTTCTTCTTTTTTTTTTTTCTTTCTTCTTCTTCTTTTTTTTGAATCTTTACTCAAATTTTTTTTTTTCGGCCTTCTTCTCTCTTTTTTTTTTCACTCCGCTTTTTTTCCAAAACTCCCCCTTCTTCTTGTCTCTCCTTTTTAAAACTCTTTTTTTTTTCTTATCCCGTAGGATCACAACCCCGTAGAATCACCAAACTCCCCCGTAGAATCACAGACCAAATCAGAGGTAGGATAGGATAAGGCTAAATTTAAATTTGAATTTGAATTATTTTTTTTATTATTTTTTTATTATTATTATTTTTTTTAATTTGAAAAATAAAAATAAAAATAAAAATAAAAATAAAAAATAAAAATAAAAATTTAAATCTAATTTGCCTCAGGATATATGTTTTGGGTGCCTCGGGATTTGTACTATCCCATGTTGCCTCGAGATCTGTACTCAGCCATTTGAAATTTAGGATCGCCTCGGGATGTTTATTCGGGCTATCCTGAGATTTGAGGTTGTCTCGAATTATGTGTTCTCGGGGATAATTTTGTAATTTGCCATTTTACCTCGAGATATGTTCTCAAGGGCGATTTTGTAATTTGCATTTTGCCTCGAGATATGTTCTCAAGGGCGATTTTGTAATTTGCATTTCGCCTCGAGATATGTTCTCAAGGGCGATTTTGTAATTTTCATTTATCCTCGAGATATATTCTCAAGGACAATTTTATAATTTAAATATTTAGATCACCTCGAGATCTGTGCTCTCGGCTGATCTTGGGATTTGAATATTTTAGATCGCTTCGAGATCTGTGCTCTCAGCTGATCTGAAGATTTGAATATTTTGATCGCTCGAGATATGTACTCTCGGCTGATCTTGGGATTTAAATATTTTAGATCGCTTCGAGATCTGTGCTCTCAGCTGATCTTGAGATTTCGCCTTGAGATATGTGCTCTCGGCTGATCTTGGGATTTAAATATTTTAAATTGCCCCGAGCTAACACTCTCCGCCAATTTCAAATTTTAATTAATTAATTTTTAGATTATCTCAAAAATGTCTTCTAGATTTATTTATTTTGACCACATGTTGTCCTAATTTGATTAGGATTTGGCTATATTTGATTTTAAGTTTTTTTATTTAATTAATTTGAATTAGGACATGCAATTTTTTTGATATAAACAAATGCCCCCTTCATACTTCTCTCATGAAGAATTTTAGTGAGATTGAGTGAGAGAAGTATGAACTCACAATCTTTTCTTTTGTCATTGCCAATATCTCTCAACATTTTTGGGATATGGCTCAAAATTGTAATGAGGTTCATCAAGTTTTCATGCGCCACATTCCTAGCACAAATTCACCTTATCCCGAAATTTGAAAATTTATTTTCTTCTTTTTTTTTTTTTTTTTGAAATTTAGAAATTTTGACAATTTCTTTTCTTTCTTTTCCTTCATGATTTTCTTCAAATTTTGTTTTTCTTTCTCATTTTTCATTTTTTTTTGTTTTTTTCTTTTAATTCAGAAATTCAAAAAAAATTATTTTTTTCATGATTTATTTTCTCTCTTCTTTTTTTCTTTTTCAAATTCAAAAATTTTGAAAATTTTCCATCACGATTTTTTTTGTTCTTTTGTTTGTTTTGTTTTTTTTCCCCCTTTTTTTATTTTTTTTATTGATTTTGATTTTGATTTTGATTTTTTTTTTTTTGATGTTTTTTAGAGAACACAAGGGCCGATGTTTTTGCCTCAGGAAGCATGTCTAATTGTGCATGACCAGTCTACATGGAGACGGATGTTCCGTCATAGACAAACACATGCCTCTTTATTTCATTAAATGAATTTCAGTACAAAAGTGAACTTAGTACAAAAAAAATATATGAAAATGAATGTTTTGCCTCAGGAAGTACATTTAATTGTACATGACTAGTCTACCTTGTGAGGGACCAGACGTTCCGTCATAGGCCAACATTTTTTACATCAAGCATAGTATTTCTTCAGGAAACGACCATTGATGGGCGGCATTGGTCTTTCTCCATTGGCGTCAATAAGTTGATAAGCGCCTCCTTCGTAGATGATCTCCACAACATAAGGGCCTTCCCAATTTGCTTTGAACTTGCCACCGGCCTTTTTGTTGGTGATAATGGGTCTTCTAAGGACAAGGACCATCTCTCCTTTGGTAAAAGTCCGGAAACGAGCCAGTTTGTTGTAAGCTTGAGACATTTTGGCTTTATAGACTTCAAGATTCTGTTGTGCTCCTAACCTTTTCTCGTCAAGAGAATCCAACTCATCCAAGCGAAGTCGAACATTATCTTCATTTGAGATTTCATTTTGCACTGCCATTCTCAGTGAGGGTATCTGGATTTCGAGAGGTAAGACTGCTTCAGTTCCAAACACCAAAGAATACGGCGTGCATTGTGTCGGAGTTCTATAGGTGGTACGATATGCCCATAGCATCTCCGGGAGTCTTTCATGCCAATCCTTCTTGTTCTTGGACACTGCTTTCTTCAACAACTTTGAGAGAGTCTTATTGAATGCTTCTGCCAATCCATTTGCTCTAGCGTTATAGATGGAGGTATATCGCCAGTCTATTTTATGGTGCTGTGCAAATCTCCCGATCTTGAAGCTTCTGAAAGCGGACCCATTATCTGAAATAATTCTTCTTGGATTTCCCAAATCTGTATAAGATATTCTCCCTGAAGAATTTGAGGATATTCTCCGTCTTGACTTCTCTCAACGGGATTGCTTCTGCCCATTTGGAGAAATAATCTGTTGCAGCCAATATGAACCGATGTCCCAAAGATGATGGTGGTTCAATTGGACCGACTATATCTGTCCCCCATATCTCAAAAGGCCATGACGAGACTGTAGGGTGTAAAGGATTTGGATGTTGATGAATAAAATCTCCATGTATCTGGCATAGATGACATTTTCTAGTATAATTGATGCAATCTCCGACTATGGTTGGCCAGTAATATCCCAAGCGCTTGATCTTGAGTCGCATCTTGGGTCCGGATTGGTGTGCACCACATATCCCGGAATGTATATCATGCATAACTTCTTGGGCTTCTTCATGTAAAAGGCACCGCAGGAGTAGTTGATCATATGACCTACGGTACAATATATCATTTATGAGGGTGAATCTTAGGGCTCTTCGCTTTATCTGCAGGCCTTCTGATTTATCCCATGGGAGTTTATCATATTTTAAATATTCTATGAACGGTTGCCTCCAATCTTCCTCTGGCATTTCGAGAGTGAGGACTTCCGCTTTGCCCCCAGCACTTTCCTCTTCGACTTCGTCGGGGATTGTACTAATGGGCCTTCTATTTCTTATGGTTATATGGATTTCTTCATAATTCGGATTTGCCAGTTCCTTTGCTACTTTTGCCAAGGAATCAGCTTCTCCATTTTCTGATCTTGAAACCCTCCTCAACTGTATCTGGGGGATTTTCTTCATCAGATTTTTGACCTTCTTGTAATATTTTAGAAGTTCAGGTTTGTATATCTTATAGTCTCCTTCGACTTGTTTGATTATGAGTTGTGAGTCTCCAAATATGTGTATGTCTTGGATCCCCATTTTGATTACCAGTTCCAAACCAGCTATGAGAGCTTCATATTCTGCCTCATTGTTTGTACATGGCTCCGTAAGGGAGAGAGCATATCTAAGGATTCCCCCTTCCGGTGTAACGAACACAAGTCCTATCCCAGCTTTGATTTGCGGAATTTGGGACATAAGTGCCGGTTTTATAGATGACGCTCCATCAAAGTATAGTCGCCACCTTGCTTCTTCCACTCTCAATGTCTCTTCATCAGGGAGATCAAAATTCAGTGGTGAATCATCAGGGAGAGGATGCGCTGCTAGGAAGTCTGCCAACGCTTGCCCTTTAATAGCCTTCTGTGGAGTGTATGTTATGTCAAATTCCATCAGAATCAGCGCCCATTTTTTGAGTCTTCCAGTAAGCAATGGCCTCGTCATAAGGTATTTGAGTGGATCTATTTTTGATATAAGTATTACTTTATGCGCTAGCAAGTAGTGTCTCAACTTCTTGACTGCAAACACCAAAGCTAGGCAATGCTTTTCAATTGGCGTGTATTTACTCTCAGCTCCTATCAACATCCTGCTGAGGTAATATAACGCATTTTCTTTGCCTTCTTCATTGTTCTGGGCCAACATGGCTCCCAAAGACCCTTCCAATGCGGCAGTATATAAGATCAGAGGCTTTCCATGGATTGGGGCTGCCAATACCGGTGGCTTCAACAAGTACTGTTTGATGTCTTCGAAGGCTCTCTGACATTCATCATCCCATTTGAAAGGCGCATTTTTCTTGGCCAGTTTAGATAAGGGCTTGCATCTTCCAGAGAGGTTGGAGATGAATCTTCTAATATATGCTAAACGTCCTTGGAAGGAGCGCAGCTGCTTCAGTGTTTGAGGAGGTGGCATTTCCAGGATCGCCTTTATCTTGGAGGGATCTATCTCTATCCCCCGGTGCCTCACTATGAAGCCTAAGAATTTCCCAGAGAGGACTCCAAAAGCACACTTCATGAGATTCATTTTCAACTTGTATTCTCTGAGGCGTGTGAAGACTGTCCTCAGATCATCAAGATGCTTGTCTTTGGAACTTGTTTTAACCACAAGATCATCCACATAGCATTCGACAACCTTGTGAATTAAATCATCAAATATCCTGGTCATAGCCCTTTGATATGTTGCTCCCTTATTCTTCAGTCCAAACGGCATTACCCTGTAACAGTAGATGCCCATGGGTGTTCGGAAGGCAGTATTTTTCTCATCATCTGGATGCATTTTGATTTGATTGTATCCAGAATATCCATCCATAAAGGAGAACATCTCGTACCCTGAGGTGTTGTCGATCATGATCTCCATAACTGGAAGGGGAAAATCATCCTTGGGACATGCCTTGTTCAGGTCTCTGAAGTCTACACATATCCGTATTTGCCCAGTCTTCTTTTTCACAGGGACTATGCTAGCTATCCAATCAGGGTACTTCTCTTCTCTGATGAAACCAGCTTCAATCAGCTTCTTTGTCTCTTCTATCACCCTTTTTTCCAGGTCAAACTTCATCTTTCTCGGTGCCTGTTTGACTGGAATAGCATTAGGGTCAATGGCAAGTCTGTGAATAGCTACCTCGTCATCTAACCCGGGCATTTCATTATAGTTCCAGGCGAAGCAGTCAATATACTCCTTCAGGAGAGCCTTGAATGATGCTTTTTCTTCTTCTGATAGCTGTGTGCTTAGGAAAGTCGGCCTTGGGTCCTCATCGCTTCCCAAGTTGATTTCAACCAGCTCATCGATTGTTGCTTGCCCCCCATCTTCTAGTTCGAGCGGTGCATTCTTCATCTTGATTTCTTCTTCTTCTTCTTCCTGGGATGTCACCATATAACATGAGTACCTGGAAAACTCGAAGTAGCCTATTCCTCTCTTATCCACATGTGCAGGATCCCACAATCGGCGAAAGCTTTGATATGACTTCCTTGACCACTTGATTTTGCCCCCAAACCTCTCAACTATCATCTTGAGCTTGTTAGGGTAATAGCTTGGGAAATTTATGGGTTGAATTTCATCATCTTCTATTTCTTCCATATTTATGACATCATCATTTGAAATCTTTTTGCTCTTGGCCTTGTAAAAGAGAATGCCTCTCTCATTTTCACGCCGAGCTGGTACATAGAATGTCTTCATATGCTCAACTTTATTTACATTCAAATCCTCTAAGGACTTGTAGAGTCCATCAGGAACCCTTGTAATGTGCAACGCACTTTCTTGAGCAGATCTTTCATTTTGACCCTTGCTTTGGTGTATATCCTCATCACTTTCATCTTCTGATGACTCAGTGTCACTACCAAAGTGAGGTAGTACTGGTTCCCTCTTTTGGAGCACTGGAGTAGCTTTGGTCATCTTCATCAAAGAACCTTCTTTTGGACTCGGTAATTTACCCTCTTCGGTTGATTTGCCTCCTTTGGATGCATTATGATAATACCTTGCGTCCTCATAGTGTATTTCATGGATGCCAAAGGGTTGGATCTCTCCATCAATTCTGAACTCTTCCCCGTCTACCAGGTATTTCACACATTGATGAAGTGTTGAAGGAACCATCTGGTTTTCATGAATCCATGGCCTTCCTAGGAGAGCTCTATAACAAGCATCAGCATTAATCACATGGAACTTCACATCAGATGTCATCTTTCGAAATTTAATAGGAAGAGTAATGGATCCCAATGCCTTTTGGCTGTGTTGATTGAAACCCTGGATAATGATCTTCTCTGGAGATAAGTGGCATATTTCAAGGGCCAATGCTCGCAGAGTGTTAAGGGTCATTAAATTCACAGAAGACCCTGGATCAATTAAAACCCGGTTGATTTTTATTCCATCACAAAACCCTGTTACATATAACGGTCTGTTGTGTGCTGTAGTTCCAAGCAACAGGTCTTTATCTGTGAAGGACACTGAAAGTGTATGGACTGCATGTAAAACATCTTTCATGTTGACCTCGGCAAAGTACGCTTGATACTCTTCAGGATTTTGTAAAGCATGTATTAAGGACTCCCTAACTTCTGTTGACATCATCAATGCATCGTACATACTGAGGAGTGCTGGGACCTTCTCCAAATGTGCCAAAATGTTATAATTCGGCCTTTTTGAGGGTTTCTTTGGGGAGACATTATCTTCTTCAATTATTTTCCCTTTATTTTTGTCACTTGAGCTTGAAGCATTCCCTTTATTTCTGTCATTTGAGCTAGAAGCCTATCTTGGTTGAAGTGTTTTCCCAGTTCTGAGTTGCATCTGATGTACATGTTGTGGTACTTCCTTTTCCTCATCAGGAAAGTTCAGCTCGTCTTCTGAATCGTCGAGAACGGCTATGGCACAACATTCTCCTCTTTCTTCAAAATAGTCTTCTGTGAGTGTCAAATTTCCCATAGAGACCTGTCTTTGCAACCAGTTTTGGAATGTTTTGCATTCTTCTATGGTGTGTCCTACAAGTCGGTGATATGGACAGTAGTTTGGATGACTATCAAGATGCATCAAGCACGGCCTTTTGGGTCTAGGCAAATCCAACCCTTTTTCTATGGCTTGATCAAAAAGCTCTTTTCTCTTGTCTTTTTTGATTTTGATAACCCGAGAGATAGATATTTCCTTAGCATTTGTTGTTTTGGCAGGAGCCGAAGGATCTATGATCTCAGAGACAAAATTTTGTCCTGATGCTTCTGGAGGGTACCTCCCAGATTCATCCCACTCAACATCTTCAATATCTAACTGCAGCAACCTATTAGTTGACTCATCCGTCACCCTTTGAATGAAAGCAGGGATGTCTTCAGCAGGCATAACTTTCCTCAAGACCTTATATTTTGGGGTCTTCGGGGTGTAATATGGTTCTTTGGGCTTTGTTTGTTGGTAGGGCTCCAAGAGCTTGGCGTTCGTCTTCTTTACTCTCTCCCTAAATGCTATCTTCTTTCTCTGTTTCTTGCTAATATAAGGCCGACCATAACGGTCATATGACTCTTCTGGCTCAGAGAAGCTGTCATAGTCATCATTGTCATCATCTTCTGGGTTGTACAGAGGGTATTCTACTCCCGAAATAACCCTGCAAGTCTCTACTTGCACATCTTCATCAATTTCTTTAACTAATTCTCCAAGTAATTCATTGACTTCTTCGGGGAAATAATCTTTGAGGGTAATCAGAACCCTTTCCTTCTGTTCATATTCATCAAGAGTCTCTATATACTCCTCAATAATAGACTTCTTGCGCTTTGATTGTTCGCGCTTTTTCTTCTTATTCTTCTTCTTTGATTGTTTTGTTGGGGGTCCTTTAGGAGGTTCTTGAGAGCGTTTCCAAGATATCCCTGGGAGTGCAGCCAACCTTTTCAACATCTTCATTGATCTTTTGGATATACATAGCTCCCATAACTCTTCTGGAACAGCTGAAAGTTTATCATCTTCTGTCGATGGAAGTATCACTTTATTGCCAACCACTATAACTTCCCCTTGGGATGATCCCTGTGAATCTAGGGTGGTCACATAGCGGGTATGTTCAGCTGGTTGCTCGGACAAGACATTCTTTGAGAGTGTGATTTTACCCTCTTGGTACTGTCGCTCCACCCAATCCTTGAAAACATAGCAATCTTCTATTGTATGTCCCAATACCCTATGATATGGACAATAATTGGGATGGTCTTTCTTGCTTTGCTCTTCAGGCCTTTTGCATTCAGGAAGCTGCAGACCTTCTCTCACAGCATCTTTAAAGATCTTATGTACTTTGTCTCTTCTAAAGGAATACTTCTTATTCATCCTATCTTTCAAGGAAGGAAGAGGTCTTGATTCATTACCAGTAATACCTAAGGCAGATGCCTTAACTTGTTCCGGCTTATGGGGCTCAGCTACGCTTTTCCCTTTCTCAACATTGAAGGTTGTGGCAGTGTATTTGACACCTTCTGTTCTCTTGGATTTATCTCTATCATTTCTTGAAGTGGCCTGGAAATTAGACAACACCTTTGGGTTGGTCCTTTCTAATTTTTTAGCTTGTGAGATCAAGTCTTGGAATGTAGTGATGCCAGATGTACTCAGAAAAGGTGCCATCCAATTATCAATATTCCCAAGCAATAAACCCACTGCCTGTGGCTGATCAAGTGGTTGCTCGCATTTAATGCTCAAGTTCCTCCATCTCATAATATAATCGACTACTTTTTCATCTTTGTATTGGCGAGTGGCTGCGAGGTCAGCAATCGTGATTTTGTCACTTATGCCCCCGAACCGTACTCGAAAGGCATCTTTCAGCTGCTGCCATGTTTGAATTGACTCGGGTAGTAGATTCGCATACCATTCAAATGCTACTCCTGCTAGACTTGCAGAGAACTGTCTGAGGAGGAGTGACGGCTTCGCACTTGTATCTCCACAGGCCGTCACGAAATGAGCCAAGTGTTGGTCAGGATTACCAATCCCACTAAATTGCTTGAATTTGGGAACATTATATCCTTTGGGGTAGGGTACCAAGTCATGGTAACTAGGATAGGGCTTGTCTCCATCGGCCCTTGTCTCACTTCCTTTGGCTTGTTTTAGTTCAGCAACTACCATTCGCTGTATCTCTTCCCGAGTCATTACAACTGATTGTTCTTGAACAGGAATATAAGATGTTCCCCCATGTTCCACCGGCCTGAAGGTTTCCCTTGGATGAGGTGTTGGACTTCTCGACCTCTGCTCAGCTGGCCTAAGGGCTTCTCTCGGCCTTCGGGTCGGACTCCTCGACCTTCCTACTTGTTCAGGTCGATCTTCCATTAGAGTTTTGATTTGTTTCTGCATTTGTAACATCGACTCCATCAACATTGTCATATTGTCATTGAGTCTTTTATATTCAGTATCACGGTGTCCCTTTTGAGGAACAAAAACTGGTTCATCCTCATCATCTTCATTTAGGGGATTTACTTCTTTATGTTTCCTTGGCATGTGGAGTGGTGGAAGGCTAGTCCCTATCCCTTGCCCATCATGTGGTGGCACGTGGCTGGAGCCTTCTTCTCCATTCAAGGAGTCTGCTGCTCTTCTACGGGATCTCGTAACAGGTCCCTGTTGGTCTTGTTCTGGTGCGGTATCTCCTCTTGCCTCAGTAACCATCCGACAAGTGTGTATTTCCACATTTTCATCAGACATTTCCTTATCTTTCATTTCCCTTCTCCATTGAAATTTAGAGCGGGAAATCTTGGGTTGACTTCTTATTTCTTCATTTGCATGAGCCATTTCTTCATCTTTCATTTCCCTCCTCCATTGAAATTTAGAGCGGGAAATCCTAAGTTGATTCCTTGTTGGAGTTAAACGGTCAAACACCGTCTTCCGTGCTTTTGAGATCAATTGCTTCTTCCTTTGATAAAATTCTTTCGGCCGCATCTTCTCTGACTGCAATTTCTTTGATGCTGCATAAGTCTTGTAAATATCTTGGCCAAATGAGTTCTTGTGATAGGATCTTGGAGGCCTACCGACCTTGTTTTCATTCAGTTGAAGACGCAAGTCTGCAGTGGTTGCATTCTTCTTCACCAGCTTAAGAGGTTCAAATGAGTTATTGAAGGTACCCATTTGAGTATTCTTGTGTTCATGGAATGACACAAAGTCCAGCTTTTGCTTTGGAATTTTGACTTTTCTTTGTGTGAGCCTTGAAAACACACTTTCCTTCTTCGGTGTGTCTTCGTCAGATGAGTGGAAGATTCCACTTTCCCGCCCCTTTGCAGTAATAGTAAAGGTGGGTTCATCATCATCATCATTCATAGAGACTGTCCTTTTGGAGTGAGATAACCTCTCAAATGCAGATACTCTTGGTGGTTCTTCAACAGCAACGTTCTTGCCAGCTGCAGGAACGATCACATTGGGACGACGACCCTTGGAAGGAAGCCGTGGGACCTTCAAGTTCTCTTCTAAAAGTGCAGGCCTCCTTATGAAATGTACTGACTCAGATATTGTGCCGAAGGTCAGCTCAGCTCCTGCAGCTCCAGTGTTGAACGTGCAATTCGGCAGTTGAACTTCAGTTCCTTCGCCAAGGAAGATCTTGAGTTTCGGGCTTCCAGGGGTGGTTGAATTCTTGAATGCCATTTCTTCTTCTGCAATAAAAAAAATCAACAATATTAGATTTCTTTCACAGGATGTAGAAATAATGCCTCTACTTGTACTTTTGCCTCAAAGATGGGAGGAGGAATGTTTCCCCACCGGGCGTGCCAGAATTTGTAGGATCGAAAATACACGTCTGGCATCATGTCTGTGAAGAAGACACCAGATGGCACATCGAAGCACAAATATCATATTTGTTTCGTGGGTTCTTCATTCCTAATAGAGGCAAGCCCCTATTATTAATTACCCCAGACAGTGTCTTGGGAACCTCCGATTAAGGGCAAAAGTACAAATAAAAAGGCAAATATATATTTTGTGAAAACATGATGATCATTACATATGAATATCGCCATATATATATATATATATATAGGCATACATATTTTATTTATTTATTTTTTATTTTTTTTATGACGTCGTCATCCGCCTTGGGGAACATGCTTCGCCGGCGTCTCATCAGCCACTTCAAATGCAGGCCTTGTTGCCATTTTGTACCGCTTTTGACTATCTTGAAACCAAGGTTTCACCGTCATTCCGAGATTCGTGTTATTTGTATTTTTTATTTGCCGCTTCGAGATGTGTGTTTATTGCCACTTCAAGGTTAGTACCCCTCCACCATTTCATATTTCATTGATCGCCTCAAGATGTATATTGAGTATCACCTCAAAATTCATATCCTTTCAAGATTTGGATTTCATCAACTGTCTCGAGATATGTGTTCCAATATTGCATCGAATAAGCATTTTATTTGCTTTGGAATAAGAAAATACACGTTGTCGGGCTGCATCAGTTGGTCTTTGCCTAGGCGGCTTTTTTTACTGCTCCATACCCTATAAGCCGCCATGATCATTGTTAATGATATCACCACTTTGTTTTGCCACTTGAAATTTATTTAAACCATGCACGCGTGCATGCTTGTTCCATTTTTATTTTTTATTTCATCATGCACATATGCCTGGAAAACACATGCTTTCCTCAAATTTTTTATTATTAATTATTATTATTTTTTTTAACATGCACGTGAGCATGGAAAAACATTGCATGCTTTTTCTCATTCTTTCTCTCATATTCATTTTTTTTTTATTTTTTTGATCTTTTTATTCTTATCATGCACGTTATACATGCATAGCACTAAATGCTTTTCCTCGTTTTTTATTCTTTTTATTATTATTTTTATAACATTGAATGCTTTTCTCATTTTTTTTATTATTTTTATTATTTTTTATTATTATTTTTTTTTAATCATGCATTTATGCGTTCTATTCATCATTTTTTTTATTATTTTTTACATCATGCATGTATTCATGCTCCTCATTCATCATTTTTTTATTTTATTTTATTTTATCTTATGCATGTATACATGCATGCTTGGCATGATGCATGCTTCTCATTTATTCTTTGTTATTTTATTTTATATGTCATGCACACATATACGCACGTGTTCCCTTGCACATCTTCCTTTATTTTATTTATTTTATTATTATTTTTTTATGCATGCTTACACTTGCATGCTTTCATCATTTTTTTATTCAAAATTTTTTAACCGAAGCTGCAATCCCTCTAACTTTAAGAGCAGAATCTGAACACCATAATGACAAACTAAATAAAGGAGAAGGATACCATAGTCAACTATAAAAAAAAAAACTTGTACTTAAGCAGTGAGCTCGTCATGACAACGATCCATGATATATATTGGATACAATCCTCAGGAAAATATTTGGCATTATCACTTTAACATATGCCACTATGCATATATAACATTCTCAATACATGATAATGTCCTCAAAGACACATAAAATTTTATTATATAACCCAGTTTTTTTGTTTCAAAGAGTTACGGTCTTCTTTGTACGGCTTCCAGAACCACACCATTGGTATCACGATGTAGTCTAACTTCTTCATTCTCCCAAGATGTTATGTTGCCATGCTGTAAAAGTTAATCTTCCAGCTATTAAGTTTTGACAACAAAAAAAACAAAACTCTTTCCAACTTGATCTGTTTGGTTACATATCCCTTGTTTCATATTCCTTGTTCCCTATTTGCCTAATTGAAGAAACTCATATCTCACATCACTATGAAATTTTCAGCAGTGGTTCATTCATCTAGTCATCCGTATAATAATAATGAAGCAAGTGTAACGAATGTTGGTGAAGCAAGTGGCTGCAAGTGTCCTAGATTGAATTTTGAAAAAGCAGCCAGCAAGGTATTGTTTGAACTGGTGTGTTGACCAGCAGAGAGTGCAGTAATGTGGCCCTTTGATCTCATCGTCAGTGATTGGGCGGCCATCCTTGTACTTGGATTCAATAAATTAACACTGCAGCATGTCATCCTCAGACTTGCCGGACACCTTGCGAGAGTTGATAATGGTTGAGAAGATCTCAACAATTCTTGCTCGAGCTCTATCATGACGTCGATGAGCAAGGATTGCGAGGTACGGGAAGATGACGCTAATGGGACGCATGCCATTGTCAAGATCATGGAAGAGCTCATAGACATCATCAAAGAGTTTGTCTCTCACTTCCCTGCCTAGAAAGCACCTGCTTGCCTTTAGAATAATAAGATGTTCCAACTTATATTTCAGATCCACTTCATCACACTCTCGCCACTTTGAGAAGTAATCCTTAGCCTCCATAACCATCTGGTCAACATAGCTCTTGAATTTGCTCACTCTAAGCGACTCCTACATTGAACTGGTACACCTCTTGTTGATTGAGCTCCACTTCAGGCGCCTTGAAGAAGTGCGAGGACGCCTTAGGACCCACGAAAAAAAAAAAACAGGTCATCTGTTGAGCGTGAACACGCTCCCAAGTTTCTGATGCTCCTGACAGATCAGCAAGATGGGGGCCTTCCTTTGTTGAAGCCTTCTGATCACCGGCAATGATTTAACAACCGGCGGCTGGTGGTGCTTGAATCCAGTCCAAAAAAAACGCAGCCAAGAGCTTGATGAAGATGATAGTGGCCAAGAAGACAAGGCCAATTCTGAAGAACTTGTTCTCCTTGAGATCCATGGCTTTTCGTCGGTCCTTTTCTCTCTCCAGCGAGGCCATTATCGTCTCGGACTAGTATTACCTTCTTCGCCAACCTTTCTGGGCTTTCTTTTAACAGCATTCAAACAACAACACTATCTTTGGCAAGCAGCGTCGGTGGGCAATGTTGGTCTCTTTTCCTTAACAACAAGAGCATTAGAAGCAACAGGCAGCAACAAGACAGCAGGCAATGACATCGGGCGGCAATGGTAGCAACATTGACATCAGGCGGCAGCATCAGCATCAGGAGGCGGCAGTGGCATCAGGCGGCAACATCAGCATCAGGAGGCGGCAGCGGCATCAGGCGGCAACATCAGCATCAGGAGGCGGCAGCGGCATCAGGCGGCAACATCAGCATCAGGCGGCGGCAGCAGCATCAGGCGACGACGGCGATTTTTTTTTTTTTTTTCTTTCATTTTTTAGATATATGCCTTTTTTTTTTTTTTTTCTTCTTTCTTCTTTTTTTTTTTCTTTCTTCTTCTTCTTTTTTTTGAATCTTTACTCAAATTTTTTTTTTTCGGCCTTCTTCTCTCTTTTTTTTTTCACTCCGCTTTTTTTCCAAAACTCCCCCTTCTTCTTGTCTCTCCTTTTTAAAACTCTTTTTTTTTTCTTATCCCGTAGGATCACAACCCCGTAGAATCACCAAACTCCCCCGTAGAATCACAGACCAAATCAGAGGTAGGATAGGATAAGGCTAAATTTAAATTTGAATTTGAATTATTTTTTTTATTATTTTTTTATTATTATTATTTTTTTTAATTTGAAAAATAAAAATAAAAATAAAAATAAAAATAAAAAATAAAAATAAAAATTTAAATCTAATTTGCCTCAGGATATATGTTTTGGGTGCCTCGGGATTTGTACTATCCCATGTTGCCTCGAGATCTGTACTCAGCCATTTGAAATTTAGGATCGCCTCGGGATGTTTATTCGGGCTATCCTGAGATTTGAGGTTGTCTCGAATTATGTGTTCTCGGGGATAATTTTGTAATTTGCCATTTTACCTCGAGATATGTTCTCAAGGGCGATTTTGTAATTTGCATTTTGCCTCGAGATATGTTCTCAAGGGCGATTTTGTAATTTGCATTTCGCCTCGAGATATGTTCTCAAGGGCGATTTTGTAATTTTCATTTATCCTCGAGATATATTCTCAAGGACAATTTTATAATTTAAATATTTAGATCACCTCGAGATCTGTGCTCTCGGCTGATCTTGGGATTTGAATATTTTAGATCGCTTCGAGATCTGTGCTCTCAGCTGATCTGAAGATTTGAATATTTTGATCGCTCGAGATATGTACTCTCGGCTGATCTTGGGATTTAAATATTTTAGATCGCTTCGAGATCTGTGCTCTCAGCTGATCTTGAGATTTCGCCTTGAGATATGTGCTCTCGGCTGATCTTGGGATTTAAATATTTTAAATTGCCCCGAGCTAACACTCTCCGCCAATTTCAAATTTTAATTAATTAATTTTTAGATTATCTCAAAAATGTCTTCTAGATTTATTTATTTTGACCACATGTTGTCCTAATTTGATTAGGATTTGGCTATATTTGATTTTAAGTTTTTTTATTTAATTAATTTGAATTAGGACATGCAATTTTTTTGATATAAACAGAAGGTACAGCGTCTGATTCAAGAATTATCAAGAATGTCATATCTAGAGCATGTCCTCTTAAAATTCCTGAAGGCACTTATGTGCATGATATAATATTAAATTAAACACGATATACATAATTGAAGTGTATAACAAAGTTTAAAATTAATGTGCAGGGAAATATTATCTAGTTGATGCCGGCTTCATGTTGAGACATGGACTTATTACACCATATCGGAGGGAAAGATATCACTTGAAAGAGTATTCAAGAAATCCACCACGAAATCCATGTGAACTGTTTAATCTTCGACATGCGTCTTTGCGCAGTGCTATTGAATGAGCATTTGGTGTTGTTAAAAAATGTTTCCCTATAATTGAGAGCTCTACAAAGCCTCATTACGGTTTGGAAACACAAAAAGAATTATTTTCGCATGTTGTATCTTACACAATTATTTAATGTGTGCGGACCCTGATGATCCAATAGTAGCACAAGTTGATAGAGAACTTGGTGATGGCACAGAAGATGAACATCATGTTAGTTGAGAAAACAATGAAGAAACAAGGGCAGGAGAGCTTATTAGAGATGCTATAGCAACTGAAATGTGGCTCAATTATAATGAATAATTTGAATTATATGGCACAAGTTGATGTTTGTCTTATTGAATGTTTTGCTTTTGGTACTGTATCATCTAACAGTAACTTTTTATTTAATGTTTGTGTTTTTTTACGTACCCGTTCTTATTTTTTAACTCCTACATATGGGTTATGTGTATATATATATGGATAGACACATTGTCATTGTTAATCCTCTTTATTATGTTTATGTTGTATTTAAGGTATGCCAAGGGGAGAGACTAACACAAATGCTACTAATGGAAATGCAATGTGTCAATGGAATTTTAATATGGATGATGCTTTAGTTGATGTCTATTTGCATCAACAAACAATGGGAAATAGAATTAGTGACACCTTCACGACGCATGCATTAGAAAACATTGTCAATGAATTGAAGGAAAAGTTTCCGGATAAACCAATAGATAAGGAAAGGGCTCAAAACTGCATGAAAAATATGAAAAGAGCGTTTACCAAATGTTATGATATATTCAAGAATGGGATGAGTGGATTCGCTTAGAATCCAACAAAGGAGATGCGGGAAGCTGAGCCTGAAGTATGGCAACACTTAATTGAAGTGAGTTAATGTTTTTTGTTTTTTTGTTTTTATTTAATTTTTTAGTACAAGTCATGCAAATTAATATTCATATTGTAAGATGTAATCTTCTTACCATTGCTATATTTATAGGCCAAACCAGAAGCTGCTGAGTGGATGAATAAAAGCATCAGAAATTATGACAAGTTAGTTCAACTCTATGGACAAGATAGAGCAACTGGACAACATGCTGAGACTGCATCAGAAATGAGAAGAAGAAGAATATCTCAAAATTCAACGAATAGATCTGGTGGACCTCATTCAAGGAACACAATTGATGACATTGATTTCATAGTTTCCCAAAACACAACAAACATAGAAAATTTGGGAGAGAATGAAATTGAGTTTGCAGAGGAAGCATCTCCTGAAACTCCAAGGTCTTCCGAGTCTAAGAAGGCTAAAAGGTCCGATAGTCGTGACTATGTTACTGTGTTATCTACGAGAATGGAGTCAGTATCGAATGTGATTGTTCAATCAACAACATCAATAGTCCAAGTATCTAACACGGTGTTGGGTGTGACCACCCAAATTTTGAATAAACTTGGTCCAAACCCGGATCCAATTAAAGCATCCGATGTGTGAGCTACACTAATGAATTTAGGGTTCTCACAACCTTTTCTAAACCAAGCTTATTTGTTTCTCGTGAAAGATCCTAAGATGTTAGAAGCTATAATGGGATGCCCGGATGAACATCGCAAGTCAATGTTGTTGATTTCAATGGGCTATGATCAAGAACCACGCGATTGAAAAAAAAGAAAGGTAAGTTATTGAACATTGGTGGAAAATTTTGTGTATATTTCAATATATACATATACATGTTTTTGTCTTTGCTATATTTATCTTTCTTAGTATTTGCCATTGAATATCTTTACTTATCATTCTTAGCGTTTGCCATTGTGATTTTTTGATGCAGGCAATGAAAAGTTTGTTTCATTTGAGGGAGTTTGCTTCATGCTTATGGATCTTGGGGTTGATGATGATTTCTTATTTAGATGATGTTGATGAATGATCGATGAATAGCAAATGTTTCACTTTTTTTTGTCATCATGTATGGGACATGTTTAGTTTCTTACTTTCTTTGTTATTGTTTTTGTCATCATGTATGGGACATGTTGGTTTTGGATATTATGTGTTTAATGTTTGGGATGATGATGATGATGCATGTGTTTATTGGAACTTCTTTGATTATTGTTTTTGATGTTTGGTTGTTGTTGTTGTTGTTGATGTTAAGAATATTTGGTAAGAATATATATTATTTTTATTTTTTTTATAATTGTGGAGAATGAGATGTTTGTTTCTCTTTTACTTTTGGTCATGTAATGTTGTAAAATTTTTGTTGTAATTGGAACATTAAAAAGTTTTTTGGTATATATGATACACCTTTTAGTGAAGCATTCATGGACACCATATAATTGTCAAGAGTCTCTACCAATATTAATTAATTTTAAACTATAAAAGAATATTAATTAATAAAATAATATTATTTAATATACCAATAATCAAGGGAGATGCTTATGTAAACAAGGAGAGAATCATATAAAGTTTCATGTAATTGTAAATGAAATTACAACTTTTGCCTTTTAACATAAGGGTAATTTGGTAATATTACTATAAAACCTTACCTCCAATTACCTTCAAACCAAACATAACAAGGTTTCAAAACCTCCATTTACCTTACCTTGCCCCAAACAAGGATGGGTTTCAAAACCTCCTTTTACCTCCCATTACTTTACTTTACTTTACTTTACAAAACCTTCCAAAACCCCCCATCCAAGCAAAGCATAAATTGATGCAACCGACAACCTAGTATATGTTTTGCAACCATTCCATAAAGGATAATGACATCATTTAAAAATTGCAAAATTTTTGTGCATCAAAGTTAGGCAACTCTTGTTCACACATGGCTTCATAATTCATTAATTTGTAGACCTACAACATCAATCACAATATCCTTATATAGATTTGGAAACTCGTCTCTCATTGTCCTTGATGATTCACAAATATTGATTTCACTTCAAAAAGGCTCCCCATATGCATCCCATTTTGTGTAATTATGCATAAAACCTTTTGAAATAGATGAAACTTGACTTCCTCTCTATTATAGAATAATTTTTTCTTGCATTTTTTACATGGACATCTAATTTTGTCTCTATGAACATACATTTCTTGAGAGAATACAAAACAAAAGAAATTCTCAACACCATTCAGAAAATCATTATTGAGAACACTATTAAAATTCAATTGACATGCAACTATGATCATTGATCATGCTACTTGTTAAACTGCAAAATGACATATATTGAAAAATATTTATTTTTATAAAAAAAAAAAACAGATAGATCAATGAAACTTGAGATAAATCAAGTTATGTACTTATTCATTAATATCTAAATTTTAAGGGTTGAAAGGAACAAAAATAGTAGACTTACACAAAAAGTGGAAAGGAAGTAATTGGTTGTAAGAGAAAGGCATCAATTGAGACCTAGTATAAAGATCGAAGCAGCCGTGAGAATATTTTGATGGGAAACTAATTACTGAAAAGCTATCATTTTTTTTGTTTGGCATGCATTGAAACTTTTGATTAAATTGATGAAAAAGTACACCAAACACTTCCTAAATGATAGAGAACTTGCAAGGGACCCACACTTCTAAAAAATATCTCATGTTCACTCATGTACTACTTTCCTTTTTAAAAATAAAAATAAAAAAAACTTGTTACGACCATAAACATATTTTATACATTTAATTATTATTTGACTACCACAGTTTAACGAAATGGCTGTCATTGGTTGTGGCCACAATTTAATATCCATTAACTAATTTTGCAACCATTCCACTTCTTTGCTTTTTACTATTAGGGGTTTTAACTCAAATTCCATTGTTAAGTATGTAATCCAAGTTTGCTTTTTTATAGCCCAACTTATAGCATCTTCATCTAAAATAAAAACTCAACATGAGTTGTCTTTATACTTTCATGATTATTTGTTAACCAACTTGCATCACAATAACCTTTGGTATATACAAGAGTGTTTGCATCTTTTATACCAAGATATTTACATTTATTAAGCATTTTATCAATATAATGAGTTTGGTTTAAGGTATAGCCTCTATTATGTTTCTTTACTTCAAATCCCAAAATAGTATCTACCTCTCCAATATCTTTCATCTGAAAATCAAAGTTATATGCATTTTTGTTTCTTTAATGTCTTTCATATTTATGATAAAAATTAGTGTGTCATCTATGTAAAGGCTTCAAATCACTCCATACTCATTTATTGTCTTATAATAGACACTACAAGAATTATGACTTTTAGTGACAAATTTTTTATGACAATCTAATATTTTACCACAAATATTAGGTTTTTTGTGTCAAAAAAGTTAACCGACACTATTATTTAATTAATTGTGACAACTTATATTTTTGTCACTATTACAAAGATAATTGTGACAATGTACTATATGTTACAATTAAATCATCACTACTAATATATTAATAGTGGTAAAAAAAATTTGTGTCCAATGTTGGTCACTAAAAGCATATAAGATTTAGTGTCAAAACTTTCTTGATGAAAATGATGTGTAATTGTGACAAGACATATTATTATCACTATAATTTTTCATTTGTTGTGGCAAAAGTGTTTTCTATCACTCAACATCTATTTTTTGTTACAACAGTTTTGTCAAAAAAAAATTAAATCATTTAGTGTCTACTAAATATTATAACAAAAATTAAATTTTTAACTATGTTAATTGTCACTATAATTTGGATTAATTGTGATGTCTAATTATTTTGTCACAATTATTATTTCAATTGTGACAATTTAGTATCTATCATAATTATGCATCTTATCTTTTGTGCTAACAATTTTTTATACAAAAAAATTTAAACATGTAGTGATTATAGATAAAATTTAAATGGTTTTTAAAATTATAATTTATCCAATATTCAAAATTTATATTATAAGGCTTAGAAAACATGCCTTTAATTTAGATTATACCTATGATTTATAGTATAAGAGAAAATTTTAAAAATTAAAATCAAAATTAAATAGATATTTACCAAATCTAATAAAACAAAATATGGATAATGTAATTTATAAAAAAAATAAAAAGTTATATATCCTCACTGAACTTAACCTATAAAAGGAACGAAGATGATGAAACCTTAAGTACTTATGTGCCTAATGAGATCGATGGCAACTGTTTGGTTTTACACATACATATCATTGATGGTCACAAGATTTGCTTCTTTTCCTTTTTCTTGAATTCTTATACTAAATTTATGAATTGAATATGAGATTATATATTGTTCTTTTGCTTTATCTTCTTCATCATCACAGTTAGGATTATTGGAATTTTCAATGGTGGTTTTTAATTTGTTATTGTTTTTATTTTTAACACTTTGAATTTTAGGTTCATAATAGATATATGTTATTTAGATTTTAATTGTATAGTTTTTTTCTTAATGATTGTTTATTTATTTAAAACAACAACAAGCCAAATGCCACACGGAATTTGCCACGCACTTCTCAATTGAGAAGAAATAATGGTATGAAAGTTGTAATTAAATTAGAATTTTTGAAAATTTTAAAATTATTTTATTAGATTCTTATATTTTTTTTTCTAAATATGCAGAATAAGCATCAAGAAGAGGAGAAAACGAGTTAAATTCTAGCAGAAGCTGAGGTTGAAAAGCAAAATGGACGATTCAAATATAGAGTAGTGTACTTCATATCCAAATTTGCATTAGAGAATAATTTAGGATAATATTATAATTGTATTTTTGGATATTTAAATTTTTCAATTTTATATATTTGGAATAAGAATTTTGTACTTTTTATTGATATTTATCAATTGTTATATAATATAAATACTTTTATTTGTTTGTGTGGCAATCTTTTACTACTAATGTTTTTTTTTTTTTTTTTTTGTGACAGAATTATATAAGATATAACTTTATATTTATCACAAATAGTTTTATTTATATAATTTTTATTTAGTGACAACACATGATACCATCTTTAAACTAGAGGGGGGCACAGGCCGAGATTTGGCCCGGCCCGGCCCGGCAGAAACCGCCCGGTCAGCTGACTCGGCGGGCCGGGCCGGTAAGCCGTAACCGGGCCCGCTCTGTAGCGGGCCCGGTTACGGGTTAGGCTTTTACTAACCCGTGACCCGGCAGGCCAACCCGGCGGGCCCAGCAGTTGGTTTTTTTTTTTAATTTTAAATTTGTGTAAAAAACTCAAACTTGTTACTTCCAAGATTTGATTGAGAAACCACTTGAGCTAGCTATTGTTAGTGATGGTTTAATTTTGTTTTTTAGCAAATTTATAATGAAGATATGAATTTGAATTCAAATTCAAAGTTAATGAGTTTTAAATTTTATTTTAATAAGTTTTTTATCCAATTATTTTAATTTATTACTTGAATTTTTTACTTTCTACTTCTATTTAATTATCAAATTTTATATACTTATTATAACTAGTGTTTTTAATTTTTAGTTATAATATAATAATTTAGTATTGATTTCTCTTATATTTACATGTATTGCTTTATTTGATTATTTCAACCACCAATTAGTAAGATTAGTTATTTTTTTTTACATTAAGTTCATGAGTTTTAAAATTTATGTTAATAAGTTTTCGTATAAAATAATTTCAATCACCAATTCATAAGATTAGTTATAATATAATTTCCCTAATATTTTATGTCAATCATGAATAAATTTTATGTTAATTTCTCAAACAAATAGATAGTAAAATTTTTAATATAAAGTAATACATTTTTATGACTATAATTTTTCATATAATATAATTTTATTACTCAAAAGAATATATAAACTATTTAATTCAACAAACAAGCAAACTTAATGTAATTTATTATTATTTTTTTAATTTATTTTGAGTGGTTTTAAATCCTTCTAATTTATTAAATATTTCTTATTTTTATTTTTTTTTTAAATTTATTTTGAATTATTCTTTTTGTTTATAATCTTTTAATATAAATGCATAAAATTTTTATAAGGTAGTTGGTAATAAAACTTGTTAGTGTTATGGATAACCCAAGGTTCAAATCCCACTCAAAGCATTTAAATTTATTTTTATTTAAATTAGTAATAAATTACCCGGCGGGCCCGCCAGGTCAACCCGGCCCGGCGGGTCTTCAATAGAAGCCGGGCCGGTTTCGTGTCTGGCAAAACCCGACCCGGACCCGCTGGGTCGGGCCCACCGGGCCCAGTTAACCGGCCCGTGCCCCCCTCTACTTTAAACAACATTAATGATTAAACATTGATCACCAACAAAAATAATGGTGTCACAAAAAAATAAACTATTGTTATGACTTTGTTCATCACTATTTCATATTTTTTATGTCAACAATATTATCACAAATAGAAAGACTTTTGTGACAATATAATTTTATCACAAATAACAATGTTTTAGTGACAACAATTTAGCAACAAAATTTTCATTATTTGTGGCCACATAATTTTATCACAAATATTAATGTTTTTAGTGACAATAATTTTATCACAAATTTTTTGTGTAATTGTGGACAAATTTCTAAAATGGTCACTATTGTATTTGTGACGGAGGTATTTGTGACAAGAGGTGACAAAAATTGGTCACTATTAATAATATTGACAGAAATTACTATTTTTAGTAACGACTTTGGTTATCACTAAAAATATAATTTTTTTGTAGTGAGATGCACTTGTCAACATTTTTAAGCCTGAAATGATTTGAAAAAAATTATTGTATCAAATTTTTGGTGCCACTATTTTAAAACTTGTTTTAAACCATATAATATTTGGACTAATTTACAAACTTTATGTTCATTTTCCAAAAAGCACAAAACAGGCCTTTTAGTTGTTCCATGTCCACATCTTCAATTAAGTCACCATTTAAAAAAAGTGTTCCAAATTCATTTGATACACATACAATTTATAAATTAAAGCTAGAGCAAACAACAATCTAATAGATGTTAATCTAGCTGCTGGTGTGTATGTGTCAAAATAATTTATGCCTTACTTTTATATATATATACCTCAGCTACCAATTTAGCTTTATAAGTATATATTAAAACATCATCCCTATGTTTCTTTTTAAACACCCATTTACACCCAATTACTTTAGAACTAGGTGGTAAATCAACTAAGATCCCAGTGCTATTAGACATTATAAGTCCATTTCATTTTATGCTTTTGGGCAACTTTCCAAATTAGGCTTAAAAGGTTTTTTATTTAAGATTTTAGTTCTTTCATTTTTAACGAGGAAGATAATAGAATCTAGTGAGACAAAAATTTGAATCTAAATAATTTTTTTTTCCTAATTCTTTGACATCTTCTTGGTTCATCTGACACATTAGTTTCTTTTATTTTCACCAATCCCTACATCACTAGCATTTTATGCAACTTATTATTGTGTTTCTTTTACATCCTTAAATAAAATTTCATCATCAAGGAACTTATCTCCAAAGAGTTCCACATGAATAGATTCAATAATAACATTTAATTCCAAGTTCAATAGCCTATAAATTTTTGAGTTTTGTGCATAGCCAATAAAAATGCCTTGTATATCTATTGGTCCTAACTTTGTCTTATAAGGATTGGCATCTTATAAAATACAATTTACCCACATAAATAATTTAAGCCCATTATTCCCAAATTCATAAGTTGAAGCATAAAGTTTCTTGAACAAAATTATATTATAATTATGACTTGTACTCAATAAAACTTCACCCAAAAATTTCAAAGGTAATTTGGCAATCATTGGAAAAGCAATAACCATTTCTACCAATCATTTATTCTTTCTTTCAGCTATTCCATTTTTGTTGATGTGTGTAGAAGCAATTTTTTGATGAATAATATAATATTCTTCACCAAAATTCTTAATATCTAGATTCAATAAAATATTCACCCTGTCTATCACTATGAAACATTTTAATTTTTTTCTCTTTTTAATTTTCGATAACTGATTTGTATTCTTTAAATTGTTTTATCTTTTTTTCTCAGAACATATATATATATATATATATATATTCCACTGTAGTGTTCGAGTGGATTCTGCTATTTCCTCTCGAACCATACTAATATTCTAATTTGATCAGATCATTGAATCATTTATTTCTCTTGATAGTTGTTTAATTCTTATTTCTACACACGTCTTTTTTGGGGAGGTCGACATCCATTATGTGGCATAGGGGTTACATCACGTACGAAACTTAATAGTATACCACTTCTACGAATTGCTCGTAATGTTGCATCTCTTCCGAAACCAGTACCCTTTATCATAACTTGAGCTCATTGCATATCCTGATCAATTATTGTACCAATAGCATTTACTGCTATAGCTTGAGCAGCATAGGGTGTTCCTCTTCTTGTACCTTTGAATCCAGAAGTACCCGCGGAGGCCAATTCTTGGTATAGATTTTGTCATATTTTATTATCTCATAATAATGAGTCAGAAATATATGTATATATATATATATATATATATATATATATATATATGGTTATCGATAAAAGTGAAAGTATTTTTTTCTTCCCCTAGTTAATTGCCCATTTAATTCACATATATCAGAATGCACAAGTTTTAGTAAATTTGTACTTCTTTCAATCTTTGAAAAAGGTATTTTAGTCATTTGGCTTCAACATAGATTTCACATTTTCTTTCATGATTATCATTACAATTTATATAATAATTATTTAACATATAACGAAAGTAACTACAATTTAGGTGTCCTAATGTAGCATGTCGTAATATGGAGGAATCGACATGATAAGCAATAACAGATAATTTGAACATGCCGTCATTTGAGTATCCTTTTTTCCCACAAATACTCCATTTTTAGTTACAATAAATTCGTCAACTTCTAAGATATTCTTAAAACCATTCTTACACAAAAAAATTTGCAAATATTAAATTCCTTCTAAGATTTGGCACATGAAAAACATTAATAAGAGTGAGTGCTTTTCTAGAAGCGAAATTAAGTTCTACACTCCCATTGCCTAGATCCTTGGTAATAACATGGTTATCCATCAACATTTCTTCAGGTTCCTTTAATTTCTTATAGACTTGAACATTGACTTATTTATTGTTGCCAACATGTATTGTGGCACCCAAAATATAGCATCGATCTTTAGTTACAACCATAGCAGGCATGTGAAGTTCTTGATCAAAGCAACAAAATCTATATTTTCTATTTCAACCACATTGGCCTTATAATTATTTGAGTTTTAAGTACCAGCTTTCATATTCAAGTTGTTTTTGTATCTGCACTCCATTATAATGTCCTTTATTTCCATAATAGAAACAACATTAATTCTTCTTGAACTTACAAGAGGAGTTCTGATAGTTAGCATTCTTGAAGCCCTTTTTATTCACTTTCAAACTGTTTGAATACCACCAAAAGATGCTCCAGTATCTGAAGTAGCAGAGACATGGTTCACCTTTGAACCTAAAATCATATCATGATCTCTTGTTCAGTTCTCACATCAATTTGGAATTATGTGATGAACTTCTCTATATATAGTAAAAAATCTCTAAAAAAATGTAGAATTTTTCTTCTGTAAGCATTCCAAGTTGAAGTAAGTTTTGACAATATCACTCCCACTTGGATATCATTGAGAATTCTAATCTGAAGTTCAATCATTTGGGAAACAAGATCTCCAATTCTTTGACTTGATCCATAATGGGTATGCTCTCAAAAAATAAATTCAAAATATTTCAAAGCCAAGATGCGGTCCATACCTTTCTTCATATGCTTGTATTTAGATTCAAGTGCATTATATACCTTTTTTGGTGTCTTGTAATTGTGATACACATCATACAATTTGCTTGTGAGAGAATTGCCCCTGCACAACATTTCATCTGTCTCTCTTTTTGACATATCTACAGCTAGTTTTTCTTTCATTCTTTACAAATTTGTTAGGATCAGGTTCTAGAATTGGCTATAATTTTGGATCCGTAAAATAGAATAGATTTAGCACTGCCATAAGACATCTAATCTTGCCATCAAGTATAGTTTGTTCCATCAAACTTATCTAGTTTAAAAGTTTCTTTATCTTGGAATTGGACTTTCATGTGTGGATTTAAATCAGCATATATGATATTGCTTGTAGATTGTTACAAAATAATTTAAGAATCAAAGTACGGAGTGGATTTAGAAAGTATTGAAGAGTGATATTATCACTTTTCTAAAGGAAATATTTCCTCTCTTATATGGATAAGAAAAATGCCCTCAAGATATAACAAGGCTGAGAAAAATCTTGAGAAATATAAAAGATTTTAGTGTCAATCTCTCACCAAAAAAACAAAAAAAAAAAAAAACAAATATATAAAAAATAAAATAAATAAATAAATAGGTCTGCAAATTGTCATGATACATCTTTCCAATTATTCACATCTAAATGATGCGCCTTGACATCTTTTAGTATTATTATTATATAAAACTAAGATTAGTCAGAGATTATCATAGTTTCCTATTTTGCAAGTTAATTTATATCCTTTTTAGTTATACAATACTATTATATTATCATTAACTTAGATAATGATTATGATAAATAACTTCTTTATAGATAAATTTTTTTTTTATAATGTGGACAAGCCAACTAAACAGACTATTTATATTTCAATTACGCATTGGACGCATTGGAAAGGTGCCGAATCCTTGACCTCCTACATGGGAGTCAAGTGTTTAACTGCTCAATCATTAAGATAGTGGTTATATATAAATTCTCTATAGGTGAGAATTGATCATTGCAATAACTTCTTCTGATAAAAATCATAAAATTAAAAAAATTCTTTTTAAACATAAAAAAAAATTAATGTGCTTAAAAGATAAATTCTATTAAAAAAAAATATAATTTTGAGCTTTCACTTAAAAAAATGGTAATTGGAGTCATTCTTGTTTTTCACATTTTCTTCCTAAAAATTATTTAATTTAAATTTTTAAAACACAATTTCTTTTTTATAAATTATAAATAAATCACTTGTTAGTAGCATGTACAAATATAAAATTACTATCTCAACATACATGTGATTTTATATATTGTGAGCTGAAATTTAAATTAAACTCTTCAACAGAATATAAACAATATAAAAGATTTAATGTCAATAAACCAAAAAACTGTTACCGCAAACATAATTTTTTATAAAAAGAGAGCTTTTATTTATGAAAAAACACTTTCAGATATTTAAATAGCAAACCAATTAATAGGTTGACTTTAATGAATCAACCCAACCTGATACTTTGATAAATACATGAAATATTAAATCAGCCTTTCTCTCTCTCTCTCTGACAAACAAATATCTGCGTGTGCACTGATCGTTGTGCTTTTTGTGATTGATTCTGATCACTATCTCTACGTTGAAAATACAGATTGGTTATTGGAGATACATATATACATATATATACGTACATACGTGATACGTGTGTGTGTGTATATATATATATATATATAACACGGCAAACAAGTCAAAATTTGAAACAAGAAACTTACATAACACATAATATTTTTCCTTACCGATGAAGATTACCCGATCCATGAGATATGTATGACATTATCCTGTTATGTGTAATCCCCTCATTTTATGATGACTCAACAATTTTATGTAAATTTTTTTATAATAACATTAAATAATTGATGATGAATATATTGTGATCACATACAAACTCAGTTGTTGTTAGGTGAAAATTAAAAAGCAATAATTAGTACTATTATGTTAAAAAAAATTGAAAGTTGTAATATATATATATAAACCACAATTGCATGATTGGTTTATATTTTCCTATGAAGTTAGTTTATCAAATTTTTTAAATTGTGCTATTATTATTATTATTATTATTATTGTCAAACTACCATACATGCACCTCTTGTTTTTACATTTCGACTATGCATTAAAAAAAAAAATAAATCCTCAATCTCTCATGTGAGTTAAATCAATCAACCATCATAATGATGGTTGTGCTATTATTTTTAAAATTTCAGAACCAAAGGCCTGATTGTACTCTCCAAAATGACCTTTTAAAATGAATTCAATGATGAAGCCAATCAAAATTCTCAATTTTACTTAATAAAATTAGATTACTTCATATTTACATCCAATAACCAACATAATAATAAACTAAATTATTTCCCTTCTCTTTTTTAGCATTTTAGTAGGCAGTAGAAAAGTCTTCCTTTGATGAGTTCCAGAAGTGATGCCCACCAAAAAAGAATCCTATGAATGAGAGAAACCTCTCTATCCCCATTCCAGCTTTTCTAATATTTATGAGACTAGACTTGCAGGACAAAAAGGTCCATTTCAAGGAAAAAAATAAAAAAGAAAAGGAAGCAGATGCTTTTGCAAAACCCACAAATGAAGCTAACTTTTGGTCTCTTTCTTCACAAGCCTTTGCCATGAATCCAACTAATTCCCAAACATAAGAAAGAATAATCTAATCTTAGACTACTACTACTAATTCACAGGACCCACCAAATTCAACAAGTGCTGAATATACCACAAAACATGATGGGGTTGATAGATGGAATGGACGGTGAGTGTTTGATTGACACTATGAATGCCTTCCATGAAAGAATCCAACTACAAATAAAATATGTTTTCTTTAAAAGAGTTAATATAATCAATAAACAATTCACATGAATTGCTGTGATGTGAACAGACATGTGGGTTTTCAAACCTTATCCACATGGACAAGCTCACTGAGCTTTCTTTCTTTCATTCATTTAGCTTTCTTTTTTTATTTTTTTATTTTTTAAATATTAATAAGATATGCTTGAAACTAACAAACATTTAATGAAATTTTGTGAAATGGATTATGACTAAATAGCGCTTCATCAACCATAATAGAAGTCAATTTCATGCTAAAGATATATAACAATCATAAAATAAAAAACACTTAATCAAGGAAAAAAAAAAAGGAAGTTTTTGAGAAAGAGAAAAAATAATAATAATAATTCCATGGATAAGATAAGGCAGGATATCATTTTGTATGTGAGATAACCTATATGCAACAAACTCAATTTTAAACATCACAAATATCATGTCAAATGACATATATATATATAATTTAAATAAGAGGGTCACAAAGGTTTTTCTGTATTTCTCCATGGTTGACTAGTTTTAAATTATTTAACATTTTAACAACAAAGAGATTACACACATGAAACCTCAATGAGTGGCTTTTTCCTTTTTTTTTTCATTTATAATTTGTTCAAAAATGTTAACTACAAGTGCTCAACATAAAACATATATAATATCATAATGAAATATCAAGGAAACATCTGATGAAAAGGGTTCAGTCATACCTGAAAAAAAAAGTACAAGGACTATGGGCACCCTGAACTTTAGCAGGATCTTCTCAACAAGGTCTGATTGATAGCATATCCTTTAATTTCATTCTTTGTTTCTAGAACATTGAAAGAATCTATACCAGATCTCAAACTTAGGAATTGCTTGGAAGCCTCAGCTTTCTTGATATATAAGATTTGATAATGTTCCACATATCTTACACAATACTGCTCATCAGATAGTAACAATAATTAGCTAATAATTAATTATAATCATATTAAAGAAAACATTAGATCTAATGATTAAAAAAGAAATATGCAAATGCTAAGGCCATCTTACTCTTTCCAAATTTTCCAGACCACACTCAATTCCTGCAAGAGAATTCAGCATCTGTAACATTCAGCCAATTTCATTCTGTACTCCAGAGTTAATTATGTGTTTGGTTGAAGTAAATGATAAATCTAAATCTTTTATTCAGGCTATAGTTTCAGGTATTGGTCAGAAGGGGGATCTCACCATGCAAATTTTGTACTGAATACCACACCTTAACTTATGCCCAAGTATGGAGCAAATAGTGTCTAGAGCCAGTAATACAACTTGCATCATTTCTCCATAGCCTTCCATGCCTTTTAAGTGCATAACCAGTGAATGTTATTCCAGCATGCATTTAGCATTGAGAACCAAATATGGCTCTGATATGGAGGGCAGAAAAACCTTCACTTGCGATATGTGATGAATCTACTAAAAATTAGTAAATTATGAGATTGTGACTAAACAGTGTTCAATGACTTGTGAACCTACTAAAATTCATTGATGAAAATTTTCTATATGGCCTGGAGAGTAGTGTTCAACAATCATAAATTGAAAAAGAACAGCATATCCCAAAGCATCAAGGAGAAAACAGTATGCTTGCAAGAACAAAATTAAGCTGCATAAATCCACAATGAAATTCCTAATGTTGCTCCTAAATTGTCAACCACCGAGTTCAACCCACTAATGGCAAATAAATTAGCACAGAAGTATGTACAAGTGATCAGCCATTAATTGCGGAAGACCACAGTATGCAAGAGTTTGGTATAAACTCCATTATGAGTAGATGGTCATTGCGCATGCTTTATTACACACCTATCTCAATAATCCAAAGCAAACTAAAGTGCAGAGCAGGTTAGTAACTCTATACACAACTATGGGGTTTTTACAAGTCTTTTCTACTCTTTATAGCATGCATATAACTTTGATACTGCTGAAATTAAAATAATTGCATGAAAATATAGGATAAAAGATGCAGTCATCAATCTTAAGGAATTATGTATAGTAAAGCAGGACAGGCTGCCCACCGATAAATGCTGCTGTGAATTATATCGCTTCAGGAGTATTGCCCATCTAAGCAGGAAATAGGAGGTAAACACAGATGAGACCTCATGCATGGAATGCAAATGAAAAATTCATGCAAAGCCACGCAACTAATGTTAATACAGCATTCTAAGCGCAATTGTACATATGGCAGAACACTGTTAACCAAAAAAAATTTGAAAGTAAAACTAAAAGAAATTTACTTTCCAGTTCTAGGAAACAAAACTATATCTTCAGTATTCAGCAAAAGCAGGAAAGTCTGAACAGCAATAAATGGAGTTCAAATACCTGATACCAAGGATAATATAATATTGGAAAACCTTCAAGAAGCATATAATTGAGTATAACCTATCTAATTGGCATCGGAGACCTGCTAAAAGAAATTTCTGTAAACATTTATCTGCAAGCATTTAACAATTAAAAAAAACCTGCAAGCATATTATAAAAGGAACCACAAAAATGATAAATTCTTGTCTGAAATAGTGGCTTAAGACTTCAAGAGCATAGTATAATACTATAGGGCATTCACATAGACATTACATTATGATGGAACATTACATGCTGACAGCGAACACTTTACCTGATATATTTCATAATTTCACATGTGTTCATTGATCACGCCTAGATACTCATGTATCAAGATTTAAACAATTAAAAATTGACCATATAAAAAACACAAATAAAGTCAAGCTAGATATAATGTATCAAACCAAGCTGTTTGGGCAAGTTAAACAAGAAAATTCCAGGAAAATTGTTGCAGCATTTAAGGTGTCTCCCATAACAACAAACAATCAAGTCAACCAATTTGAAATATATTGATGGAAGGTAACATTAATGTACATTTAATTTTCAGAAACATCAATAGTTTCCCATTATCCTGGTCCCATTGCATACATCTAGAAACGCATAACTTTCTAGGTTTACTGACTTTACAACCATCATCACAAAGTCACATAATTTGAACCCGTCAACAGAACAATAAGTACATTAAGAAACAAAAGCACTTGGAACAAGAAAAAGATGGGAACACAAGGACTCTCTACAATATCTCAATAAACACCATGGTGCAGAAGCAGTTCAGAGTCTTCAGCCATAACACAACAAAGCCAGATTCAGGGATGTTGCATGCTCCATTCCTTAAATCTCCAATTTTTAATTTGATTCTAATCGTATCTCCGTCAGCCATAAATTGAAAAAAGATCACCATCACCAACCTATTTAGATGACTTAATCATCCCCTGCCTCAATCACCAGTACCGCAGTCCTTACTGACTCCATAATTGTTTTTCAAGAACAAGTAAAAATATATCCTCAATGTCTACAAGAAACAAACAGCTGAAGCTGGTGATTCATATGAATCCCCTGCACCTAATCACATGAAGTTTCGAGCTGAAACAGCCATATTATTTTAGTGTCGCCGACCTCAACTGCTACTGCACCAAACACAACAGTACTACAGCTAACAATGACAACAATAACAACAACATCAACAACAACGATAGACTAAATCTGATTGAAACCCTAAAACGACATGAAATTCCACATCTATCTCATTGTCCTCTTCTCAAATTGCGGTTTTCCCATGGATTCATTGGCAGATGATGATAGAATTAGAAAGACAAGAACCAAGAGGATTACCTGATTCAATCCTCATTGGTCGGGAAAAGGGTCAACACTCTCCGATTTCCACCCCCAGTCCCCGATTCAAGATCTTCCACATAAGAACCAGCCGTCGATGGCGGCGCCGGCGCCGGCGTCTGCACTATGCCAACCCCACCGGGCCCCACCATCCGATGCAATCCAGGCTGCCCCACGGCCCTTGTGAGAAACCCATGATCGGCGAATCCATTCCCCGGCGGCGATCCGAAGTGCCCCAAATGCCTCTGCTGCTGCTGTTGCTGCTGATGGTAGTACTGATGCTGATGGGCCGCAACGGCCGCGGCGGCCATCTGGTGGTGCTGCAGCGCGGCAACCGCCGGGGCATAAGACATGAAAGGATCGGCAGCCGTGGCAGGGCCACGGGTGAGGAAGTGGTGAGGCACAGGAGCACTAGCGAAGAGCTGATCTTCAGCGGAGTGAGAAACGCCAGAAGCCGGCCCACCACCGGACGAACTGAGACCCTGCATGCGCTTGAGGTAAAGACGATACTTCTGGAGATGACTAGCAACGTTCTCGCGCGTCAACCCATCGACGCTCATCAGCTGCATTATAGTCTTCGGGACAGCGTTCTTGATCCCCAAATGAGCAACAGCGTCGACGAATCGTTTGTGCAGTTGAGGAGTCCACACAAGCCGAGGTCGCTTCAAGGTGCGCGCAGGCTCGTCGCCGCCATTAGCAGCGGCGGCGCCACCACCGCCGGTGAGATCAGGGGATTCGAAGTCGGATTGGTGAGGAACAGGGGGAGCAGGGTTAGGAGAAGGGTTTGGGTGGTGATGAGTGGTTGGGATGTCGAAGGCGAGGGCGAGGTCAGGGGTGATGAGGGTTTGCGATAGCGGCATGAGCTCGTCCGGCGATGGTAGTTGCTCCTCCCATCGAGCGAACCAGCTGGGTTCCTCCTCCTCCCTCATGGACGTGATCTCGATCTAAAGCTCTAGAGAAGGAGAGGGATTTCGAGGTGGATCTCAGAGGAGGAGGAGGAGGAGGAGGAGGAGGTGGTGGTATTGATTGTGCTGGAATGAGAAGAAGGGATGGATGGATGGATGGATGGATGGGTAAGTGATGTGGGAGTGGGGGTATGATTGATTGATTCGTTGGTTTGATATTTAAATAATATTTAATTTATTTTTTTAATATTAATAATAATATTATTATTACTATTATTATTAATATTATATAGTAATATTATTATTATTACTATTAATAATATTTAAAAATATGGATAAATCATATGTCAATGTTACAAAAAGAAATTGATTCAGCTTGCACATTTTTGTTACAAATGAAAGATTTGAATTATAAACCCCTAGTGATATATTACCACCAGCTTCGTCAAATTTAAACTCAAGATATTTGAGTGCATAATAATAATAATAATTATTATTATTATTATTATTAGTATTATTATTATTATATGGTCACTGGTAATTATTGATCATCTAATTTGTATATTTTTAATCAGGGATGAAAATTTTGGGTTATAGTAGCATTTGCAATTATTATTGTTTCTATTAGACGGGAGACATTTTAATTTCTCATAATAATATTATTATTATTATTATTATAAAAAATATAATCATTAGTCACTATTAATCATCCAATCTGTGTATTCTATTCTCAATCAGGGATGAGAAATTTGGGTTATACTAGCATCTACAACTATTTTCGCTTCTATAAAACTGAAGACATTTTAATTTTTAATAATAATATTATTTTTATTATTATTATTGATTAATTAAATAATAAATAAATGAATAATATATAATATTGTGAGGGGGACTAGGGTGATGATGGGTTATATTCCGGAATTTGGGGAATGAGGGTGGCTTTTTACGGCTGAGTGGGGGTCTTGTCATCTAGCGCTTGTGAATTTAATTTATTTTATTCTGTTTTTTAACTTAAAAAAAATAATAATAGAAATTTAAGTGACTGGTTGGTCATGAATTAGATGTCGTTGTTCAATTCCCTTGAACTTAATTGATTTATTTGTTTTGGTTTTTTTAATTTTCATCCTAGGTGATAAGCTGCAAAGATTAGATTAAATATTATTTTAGTTTGAGGGTTTAAAAGGAAAAATGACGCGTGGTTTTAAATTAATTTTAAAAGTGTTGGTGGTTTTATGAAAATTGGTATTTGTTAGTTTTAATATTGCCATTTAAAAATTAAGATTTATTTTGATGGAAAGATGAAACTTTTTTTTTTGTTTTTTATTTCATCAGTTTGTATTAAATTATGCTGTTGTACTTGTAATGCAAGCTTTCAATTTTATTATTTGTTGGTTAATTGTTAAATGTGGCAAGATGCCATTTTACTTGACCATGAAGTCAAGGACAAAATTGTTTAGGTTTGAATTATTTGTAATAATAAATTTTAAAGTTTATTATTTAGTTTAGTCATTTAAATAAACATATGTTCCGTTCCTTTTAGTCTTTAAATTAAACGAAATTATTTATTTATTTATTTATTATTGATATGAGTTTAAAGATCAAAATGAACAAATATACCAAGTTCAGAAACTAGAAAGAATACATTTTTCATAAAAGTAACCAAAATAAACAATAAATTGGGACCACAATGATGTTAAACTAGATTAATTTAGAAGGTCACTTGCATGTTATTTGATTCTGAGTCTGAACCCTTAGTGCTTGGATTGTGATAAATGTTGGACCATTTCTTTTGGTTATAACTTTGAAACTTTCTTTTGGATGATGTTGGTGGTTTCAAGATTTGGTGGTACAATGTCCATTTCTTAATATATATATATATAATATTGGAATCAAACTATTATATGAAATATTTAGGGTCAAATCAAACCACTAATTTGTGCATTGGAATGATATGAGAATGAGAATTGGTAGATCCAAGTTCGAATATCTAAGTCAATAATATTATTGTAGTACTATATAGATATACTGTCGTAGTATTGCTTTATTTATTTTTCATGGATCCCCTATGAAAATATGTTGTTTCTGTCCCTTCCAGAGTTGCATGGTAAAGGAGATTTATTAATTTAGTTTGGTTCATGAAATATTTTCTGGTCGTGCATATGGTAGGTAGGACCTTAATCGCCCTATATAATATCTTTCCGAGTTAATAAATTTTTAAATGGTCATTAAATCATGACTGGTGCATTACTATATCTGTCTGTCTTTCAACACACCTTTTTATAAAGTGGCGCTTGTCACCATTATCAAAAAAAAAAAAAGAAGGGGCAAACTATCCCCATAATCTTTGAGGTATAGAAACTCAACTAATAGTTAACTATTTACTATACCATAAAATAAAATTGTCTAAAGTACAAATTGATTGAATTAAAATTTTAGGGTATACATGTAAATCCAAAATTATTTTTTCTAACCTCTCCAATATGAATGGTTTGGGAGGGCATACATGCAAATATATTTTTTATTGGGGTATATAAATAATACGTACATATGCAATTTTCCTTTTTTTTTTTAACAAAGTTATTATTTTTCTTCAATTGTATTACACTGTATTTCCATATCTCCATAAGTTGACCACTTTTGTAGGTTTTGTTTTGGAAATTAAAATGCATATAAATAATGCACTATATTTATATTTTAGCTCATTTATATATTTTTTTTTGTGAAATGTTTTTAGTTTTCATTGCTAAAATCAAATTAAAGATGAATTTATAAATAGAATTGTAACAAAATAATAGACAAAAGTGTTTGTATTTTTTATTTTTTTTCAAATATTTGTTATATATCACAATAATTGTTTTGTGGACAGTTGTGAAGTCATATGACCACAAAAATATACAATAATATTGTGACCATATATAGTTTGATTTGTGGGCATTATTTGACTAAAAAAAATCTAGAATAATTGACATTATAAAAAATTGTAGCCATCAAATAATTAAATGTATATTCTACATAACATAATATCTAGTTGATGAAGCCCAAGAAGACATTATGTAATATTTTGATTTTTTTTATTTAATTATTCTCAATAATTGAATAGAACACTTTAATGAGAGGCTCATGAATGAATAATTATTTTAGATTCACATTATAGAAGAGAACGACAAGCTGGGACAGGGAATATAAAGGGTTAAATCTTTTACTATTTTCATTTTATTTATTTTATTTTTAAAATTTCTCTATTATATCATATAAAAAAAATCACCAAAGGACTCATAACCTGTCGTTATTTAGTCCTACATTAAAAGTTGGAGTGAGACATTCAAATATCTCAAGTTTGAGATTTATTATAAGCAATGGTGGTAACGGTCACCGGTTATAGGTGTGGACTCATAGCTTAAACCTCTTGTTCCTAGTTGAAGATCGAGACACGGATTAAAAAAATCAATTCTTGGCCTATGCATATGCCCATGATATAACAACCCTGTAATTAAGTATCTTATGAAGTATTATTGTGTTGGCATTAATTTAAATAAATAAATCTTTTTTATTTGTAAATCATGATATAAATAAGTCTTTTGAATTTTTAACCTTACTAAAAATGCCAACTAAAGAATGATAGTGAGTTTCCAATTGGAAAGGTTAAATTATAGTATTTTATGTTTAATTTGAAATGCCAATTATAGTATATTATTTTTATTATTATATTAATTAGTTTAATTATTAATTACTTTATTTTTACTACAATTATTATATTTATTTTAAATGCTTTATAATAATTTTATTTTTTATTTATTAATTTAAATATTTTAATTAGTATTTTAAAATATTTAAATTTATTATTGTAAATATATAAAAATAAAACATCATTGTATGATAGTCACATTAAGCTTGAATGGGAACATGGAATTTTATAATTTTGACTCACACCCATTTTGGGAGCAAGTCAAAATCTCTCAAAATCAGAAGTTCATTTTAAGTTCAATGAATTTAACGAGTCCAACTAAAGAAACAATAATTTTGGGATCATGTAATTCTAGTCACATGGAGTTCCAAATCTCATCAAACAAACAATTTAAATGTGCTTCAAAATATATTTGTGGAATAGATAATCTTATTAAATATAATTTTATATGTTCGATTAATTACTTATTTTTAATACAAATTAAGTTTATGGTAAATTTTAATTTTGCCATATATAGCTGTGTAGATGATTCATTAATTAAACTTAAAAAAAAATTGCACTATTATATATATATATATATATATATATATATATATATACTTGATTCTTTTTTTTTAAAAAAAAAATCAAACATTAAATAGATATTAAAAGAATCTTGTTTGCTCTTGTTGCTTTCCTCCACCTAACCTGATATCCACATTTATGAAGACAAATTGTTGCCACAACTTCTGATTTTTGTTTCCCCTCGTTTTTCTTGTGTGCATGTTTGATATCTCCAATGTATCAGATAGAGATAATGCTTGACTTGGGAACTCAAAATTTGGTCATCCTTGAACCACTTGACGTGTCTCTCATGCAAACAAGCCTAAGTAAAATTATCAACGAAACTTTGCTTAGACTAAGTAAGAAATAATATTAACTTTTGCATTACAGAGTGAAAATTAAAATAAAATAATTAAAAGTGCTTCATGAGTTGAAGGTTTATGTTCTATTTTTTTACATGGTGGTAGTAAAGACAAGGCGAGTATTCACATTTATCTTTCTTGTTATTAGTATTGGTTTCGAGTTTGAGTATTTTCTTCTTTATTGTTGTTGATATTTCGTTGAACATTTGGTGAATGGATTCTTATTTCATTGGCTTAATGAACTCATATTCCAGTGGTGAGTAATCTTGTATTTTCTTTGATTAGCTCAGTGATTACACTTTTATTACATGGAATTTAAAGTAGAGATTTAGATCCATTACATTGGTGTTTTTATTTCTATTGAATTCTTCAAGGCTGAAGTAACTCGTTTCAAAGATCTTATTGTTAAAATACAACTCCAGCTTATGGATTGGAAGTTCAACTATCATGTTCATGAAGATTTTATTTTGCCCAGGTGTCGAGCTTATGGAAGACCATCTCATTTGAAAAAAATCTTTAATTAGTTGTTATTTTGAATTATTCTATGCAATCTTGTTTTGGAATATTCTTTAGTGGTTAGTAGGTCTTATCACTAACAATTAGTTCCTAGAATTTTGAATATGTAAGTCTATTTAAAGACATGTTGTTTTGCTGGAAATTAATAAGCATTAGAGAGCATATCAGTTTTTGTTTCTCTTCATATCAGATTACTTTTCTTTTTGTCAGTTATTGCATATTGTGTTCTACATTGTGGTATCAAAGCGGGTTATTGGGGATTTTTATCTCGACAAAATGAATGATCTGCAAGTCGAGTCAAAAAACTCAACAATCAAGTTATGCAACGATGATGATACAAATGGAACACTGCAGAAATGGAAGATTAAAGTGGGTAAAGACAATAGTTGAAGAAGTGTTGGAGCACATTTGACATGCCAAGACTCTTAACGAATCCTTGGACACATTAGCTAAGATGTTTATGAAAAGGAATGATACAAGACTCCAATTACTACTGGAAAGTGAGTTAATATTAGTAGCCTAACATGACATGGCTATAGCTTAATATTTTCACAAGGTGAAGACATTGTGCCAGGAAATTTTTTAGTTGAATCCACACGCTCCAATTTGGGAAACAAGAATGAAGAGGATAATCATTCATGTTTTAAGACCTAAATATAGAGACTTTGTTGCTTCAATACAGGAATGAAAAAATTAGCCATTATATGTTGAGTTTGAGAATTTGCTTGTAGCTCAAGAAGCTTTGGTCAAACAAATGAGAGAAATTTCATTGAAAAGTGAAGAGGAGGCACTTTATGCTCACAAAAGTAATTGGAATTCCAAGTAGCACAATGATGGTGGATCGAAAAGAAATAAAGATAAGGCAAAACTTTCGCAATGTGAAGGGAGCAATCATATAGGGCTAGCGTCAATGAACCATGGAAGCAATAAGAAATTTAAAGGGAAGTGTCACAACTGTGGAAGAAAGTCATAAGGCAAAGTTCTATTGGTCAAAGAAAAGGTCCATATATAAAAAGCAATGTGGTTACTTCTAAAAGTAAAGAAGAATGGGATGCAGAGGCAATCTTTGATACAAAAGAAGATGAGTTCACTCTCATTGTAATAACATAAAAAAAAAATTGATTATGAGAATGATTGGATTGTCGATTTTGGCTGCTCAAATCATATGATAGGTGGCAAGGATAAGTTGCAAAACTTGTCAAAATACAAGGGAAGTTGAATTGTGGTGATAACGAACAACTCAAAACCACCGATTGCTCACACTAGTGATGCAATAGTCTCTCCTCAATATAGTGAAGTATCTCTCTAAAATATCTACTGTATTCTAGGTATGAATAAAATCTACTTCAGTAGTACAACTATCATCTTCAAGTCATTTTGTCTTATTTTTCCTGCAAGATGTGAAGGTAAATTGAGATCTCAACATTTCAAAAAACTAATGACAGAATAACAAATATTAGAGTCAGTTTATGTGATGACAACAAAAACTACATATGTGGGCAAGACTAGGAAGAGTGAAACAACAGATTTGTGGCACATGCGAAATTGAGTCATGTTAGCTACTCCAAGCTAGATGTGACGATAAATAAGTTGATATTGAGGGGATTCCTTATCTTGAAGTAAGAACTAGCATAATTTGTGCAGGGTGTCAACATGAAAAAGCTTATTAGCTACCATTTAAAGAGTCAAAGTTCCAAGCAAAAGAATCATTGAAGTAGATTCACTCTAATGTGTTTTGGACTCGTCAAACAACCATCAGTTTGTGGAATGAAGTATATGGTGACTTTTACTGATGACTTCTCAAGGTATGTATAACTTTATTTTGTCAAGGCAAAATCTAACATTTTTGCAAAGTTTAAAGAGTTCAACGAAACAATTGAAGCTAAAGTTGGTAAGAGAATTTATTGCTTATGTATTGACAATGACGAAAAATACAATTTAGAAGAATTTAGCTAATACCTTCGAGAAAGTCAAATACATCCCTGGCGTACATGTGCCAACACACCACAATGAAATGGCGTCATCTAAAGAAAAAATAGACATTTAATAGAAGTTTGTCAAAGTATGCTTCATGCAACGAATATACATGGAATATTTTGGACAGAAGCAATGAATACTGCAGCTTTTTGTAATTAATCAGCTTCCTCAACAAATGTTATGTTTTTTGTCACACCCGGAACCTAGTCTGGTTAGACCCAGTGCATTGGCAAACAGTCGTAGACCCACAGGGTGGGAGCCTAGTGAACCTGCAAGGCCTCAAAACCTAACATAGAGCGGAGATAGAAGATAAAATGACAAGAATACAAAATACGAGTACATCTTAAGAGTTATAACTAGATTCAAATACATAGCAAATGTAATATAAAATGACCCACAAGGAGGTTCTTAAATAACCATACAACTGATAAAAAGACATAAAACACAACTCCAAAGGAAAGCATCTACTAGAAGCTTTCTAAGATCCCTGGGTTTACTGCTCCTGATTTGAAAAGGATTTAAAACAAATCCATGAGCTCACTAGCCTAATAAGTAATCTAAAAATAAACTGAAAATAAAAGTTCAAATTTGAAACTGGCACAAAAATCAATAACACAAAAATAATGTAGTCAAAATCAGAAGGGCAAAGCAAAATGTAACAGGTTCCAGAGTATTTCTCCAAATTCACTATAGATGTCAGAGGTCATTTGTTTACCCTCGGTGAGCTAAGCTAAAATAATAGAGGTCATTTATTTACCCTCGGCGACTTGAGACTGAATATCAGATGCCCATTGATTATTTCACCGAACGGACACGGTGCAAAACTGTAATCTCATTTTTTCAGAATTTCTTGTCGACAAGGTCAGGCCCCACTGACAAGGTTGCATATCGCTCATTTGGAGACCAAAATATTCAGACAGATTTCAAAACCAAGATACAGAATGTTCACAATTATCTTCCCAAAAATTTCATATAATAATATAAAGTAAGTAAATGAGTAAATAAATAAATGTAAAAGAATATACCAACTTTCCCGATGGTTCTCGGTTTGAAGAAACAATAACAACATTTCACAAACATTTGCCAAAAATCCATGTAATAACAAAAAGCAATTAAATAAATCTACAACAGCTTTAGCCGGATTCCCATGTTAAGAACTATAAAAAATAGTAAGTTTCCACTAACACAAACATCCCATGAGTGGAAAAATATTTTGAATAATTACTCAAAAGAATTAAACAAAAGGTAAAAACACATTAGAACATAAACTAGTAATTATAGAGAAATATCTAAATGATTAACAAAAGTATTTTCTAAAATTTCAAAAAATAAGGATATAATTAATAACAAAATATATGCAAAAATATAATGGTAGCTTATTTACTTGATGATCACCGAATTCCAGTTGAAATCCAAGGTTATCTCTCAAGATGGTCCTATAACCCAAAGGTAAGAACCAACCAAAAATATGTGAATACTTAAGCATAGAGAGTTCATGCACAAGGCTAAATGAGTAAGCCTAAATATCAACTCTACCAACAAAACATGGGCCCTTCTAACAAGCATTCAGAACTTATAGGTTTAAAGGAAACAAAAAACACAAGGGAAAGCATCAATAGCTATAATTATTTGAATACAAACACAGCTCTGACTAGAGTAGTTTAAATATGCCAAAATAATAACCATAGCATCTTGGAAGAATTATAAAGACATGCACAAAAATAAATGCCTTTGAAAGGCATGCACAAAGATGTAGAAATTTGCAAGGCCAACACACATACTAAAAACATATATATACATTCACTAGGCATGCAAAAAACTTGGCTTTTAGGCTTAGGTTTCATGCATATATGTATATATATAAATAGATGCTTCGAAGAGTTTTATATATATATATATATATTTGAGGCCAAGAATTATATATAACGAAAAATCAGGGGGTAGAAGAGTGTGTTCTAGAAAAGTAAACATGGTTTCAGGTACACATACTCTATAACCATATATGAAAGTATATGCATGTGAATCCATCTACAAAAATGTCTGATTTCATGCAGGCTTGGGCTTTTAAGTATAGATACAAATATGGCTTCACTGCATAAATCTCTCAGGCTTCATGCAAGGATAAGCACAAACAACCAAACAAGAAGGGGGCGCAACCTCATGCAAACATAAGCAAAAAAGTTATCAAACATAAATGCCACCATTGGAAAGTTAACTTTCTAACAAGGTCGGCATACTTCAGCAACTACCTCTAGGTTAGCTGACAAACTGATGAGCTCCTTTCTGGCTTGAATACTGTCAGTACAGTCCTCTGGCAAAGCTCATTTCTTGAGGTTCTAAGTGGAGAAGAAATGAAACTTAGGAGTGGAAGGAAGCAAGGAAGGAAGAGGAATGAGGCAAGGAGATTAAAATATGGTTGACAGCCAGCAAGGATGGGATGGAGCCCAGGAATCACTCAGGGAATTCCTTTTTTTGCAAGGCTTTCATAGAAAGAATCCAAGAAAAAGGGTTAAGGAAGAAACAGATGGTTTAGAAGCCTAAGTGGGTGTTTAAAGCATGGGCGGGGTCCACATTTTCTTTCACCTTATGAGAAATTACAAAGTGTGAAACCTACTATTGGTTATTTTCAAGTTTTTTGGTTATATATGTTATGTATTCATACCTGACTAATTACTTAGAAAAATGCACAAAAAGGCTGTTAGATGTATTTTTGTAGGATGTGACAACCAAAGAGAAAGGTGGAAATGTTGTCATCCTACAACCGATAAGTGTTGAATGTCCCAAAATGTGGTGTTTGATAAAACCTCTTCATGCATGGTGGTCCTCAAGCAAAGAAATGTTGCCAAATTTAGATGATTTTAAAGATGTGATGCAATGTTCTGAAACTCAGTTGAGAATTGATAATACTAAAGATGCAGATGATATTAAAGGAGCTGTATCTCAAAATCCATGGCAAACAGGTGTACACAATCAACTACGTGAAGAAAGTGGTGTAGAGGCACTTAGGCAAACAACTAAAGTCAGAAGACCAAATCCTAAATATGCTAATGCTACCATTATAGAAGAAATGGATGCCAAAGAACCATAGACATTTGAGGAAGTATCTCAGAATCTAAAGTGGGTTGAAGCTATGGAAAAGGAGGTTGTTGCATTATGACAAAATAAAACTTGGGAGCTTGTGCATAAGCTAAAAGATGTGCAACCTATTTCGTGCAAATGGGCGTTTAAGATAAAATGGCGCACAAATGAATCGATTGAAGGATACAAAGCTCGCTTGGTAGCTCGAGGGTTCACTCAACAATATGGGTTAGACTACGATGAAACATTCAGCCTAGTTGTAAAGCTTACAACTATTCAAGTCTTACTTTCACTTGCTACAAGCAAAGACTATAGTTTATGGCATACAGATGTTAAGAATGCATTTTTATATGAACAATTGAATCAAGAAATTTATATTAATCAGCCAATGGATTTTTAAAGTCAAAACTATCTTGAGTATGCTTGCAAACTTTGAAAGGCTCTATGTGGATTAAAGAAGGCACCAAGAGCTTGTTATAGTACGGTTACTGAATTTCTTATTTTTAGTGCATATATGGTGATTGCTATTGATTTTAGTATTTTTTTCAAATCTAATGAAGGAAAATTAATTGTTGTGCTAGTATATGTGAATAACTTGATTGTAACAGGAGATTGGGAGGAAGAAGTCCTTTGTACAAAGAAGAATTTATCTGTTCATTTTCAGATGAAAAAACTTGGATAGCTTAGGCATTTTCTTGGTTTGGAGATTGATCATATTGAAGAAGGAATTTTCCTCCATCAACTAGTATTCTAAAGATTTGTTGGGAAAATTCGGAATGCTTGAGTGTAAGCCAATTTTTAATCCGACGGAACAAAATTCCAAAATATGTGCTGATGAAGGAAAAGAATTAGAAGATGTAACTCTGTATCGACAATTGGTGGGTAGTTTGATCTATTTGACTATAACTTGACCTAATATTTCTTATTTAGTTGGTGTAGTGAGTCGATATATGAAAAATCCCAAAAAGACTCATTTAGAAGCGGTGCGGCGAATTGTGAGATATGTGAATAGCACACTTGGTTATGGAATTTGGTATAAAAAAGGTGGAGATTGCAAGCTAGTTGGATTTTGTGATGCCAATTATGAGGGTGATCATGATTTCCTATGTTCAACTACTAGTTATGTATTTTTATGTTAAGATATGGAGTAATCTCTTGGTGCAGCAAATGACAACAAATTGTATCTCAATCAACAATTGAAGTAGAGTATAGAGTAGAAGCAATAACAACTCAAGAAAGCACTTGGCTTATGAAATTATTGAAGGATTTATGTCAACCAATAGATTATGCGGTTTGTTATCACTTTATCCGAGAGAAGGTTTTGCATGATGAAATTGAGTCGAAGCACATTAAGACAAAAGACCAAGTTGCTAATCTATTTATGAAATGTTTGAATGGCAATAAGTTTGCAAATTTTCATTGTCAACTTAGCATGATAAGAAAAGTAGAAGCTAGTGTTGAGGGGGAGTACTAAAATGCAACTCCAGCTTATGGAATGGAAGTCTAGCTGTCAACTTCATGAAGATTTATTTTGTTCTAGGTGTCTAGCTTATAAAAGACCATCTTATTTGAATAAGTCTTCAGTTAGCTACTATTCTGAATTGTTCTATGCAATCTTTTTTGTCCTATTTTTTAGTAGTTAGTGGGTCTTATCAATAACAATTAGTTCCTATAATTTTGAATATGTAAGTCTATTTAAGAACATGTTGTTTTATCAGAAAATAAAAAACAATAGAGAGCATATTAGTTTTTGTTTCTCTTCATATCATATTACTTTTCTTTTTGTCAGTTGTGGCACATTGCATTCTACACTTAATGGCAAAATGAACACCATCTTAGCATTAATCGCACAACAAGATGAGAGAATAAAAATGTTAGAATAATCACTGACAACTATTTTACAATATTGAGAATCAACAAACTTATAGCTTTGCCAATATTTTGCATACTGTTCAACAACCTTTCTCTGAATCATTTCCTCAAATGGATCTGAAACATTATACACCATCACAAACGCAATCAATTAAGCTAGACTTTCTGTGATTTGATGGATCTAATACTCTATAATGGATATTCCACACAGAGCAATTCGTTGAATTCTATGAGAATAATCATCGGTTAAAGATTACCACTATTTATATGGAGGGGCAAGTGGTTCCTTGGTTCTAGATGTTGCAAAAAGTAGGTGAACTTGCTTCCTGATCCTCTCTTGCAAATGCAATAAAAAAAAGCTTATGGATTTTCAATATTCCACTATCCTCAATTTGTATAATTTAAATTAAAATAGTAGGATATTGTTTCAAATTATTATTCTACTCTCAATGCTCTTGCTAACAGGGTAGAGGGATAATCTTCTGTTTCTCTATTAGATTGCTTTATTAGTGGACTCAGGCTTGACATACAACTTGAAGTGATTCCGTGGTAACTTGATTCTCTTACTAAAGCAGTTGCAATAGCAAACCTCTTTGAAGAGAAGTATTATCCTCCAACTAGACTTATCATCAAAACCCCATTTAGTCCATACATCATTATATTCACAAAAAAAAATTCACTAGCTATGCTACCTGCATGCTACACTTCTTATTCCAAGGAGTATTTTAGCACCTATAACCTCTCCAAACCTCTACATTGAATTCCTACTACCAGTACAACACAACCAGTCAAGAATATCCTTCAATGAAATGCAACTCAAAAAAGCCAAAGGTCAGTGCCACAATTGCGATGAGAAGTATTCTCTTCTTCATAAGTGTCCCAACAAAAGGTTGTCATTGCTTCAATGGGATGAGGAACAAGTAGACACACACGAGACCAAATTTCTTCAAGATACCAATCCCTTACAACAAGTAGAAAACAATTTCACAGCTTATCATTAAATGCCATAGACAATACCTCAACTTCTGGTACCATGTGTTTTTTGGAATGTTGAATGGCCACCAAGTACAAATTCTCTTGGATGGAGGGAGTAATGATAACTTCATCCGACCATACTTAGCAAAATTTTTGCTACCAGATATCGTTTTGGCTTAGGGGTTCATAGTATTAATGGGTAGTGGTTAAATACTCCAAGTAGAAGGTCCTATTAAAAACTTGCAAGTTTAACTACAGAATAATTGACTTCCTTTGAATGCATATCTTCTTCCTATGAAGGGGGCGAAAATGACACTAGGAGCTTCCTGATTGGCAACATTAGAACACCACCTTACTGACTACATCAAGTAACTCATGTAATTCTACCAAGATGATAATTATATCACATTGAAGGACAACCAAAATAGCCATCCTAATTGCGTCACACCCTCCCTTTTAACCTAGATGAATGTGGCATCCATCAATTAAAACTCAATTTAACTAAACTGACACCCTTATAAAACAAATTAAATCAAACTTACAAAACACTACTGGCAACTTTAACACAAAATACATGTTCAAATACATGTATACAAGAAATATAAATACTCAAATATACTGGTACAACTACTACAAGACTATAATAAAAACAAATAGAAAGGAAGGAGACCTACTGCAACCCAGAGCTTAACCCTGACTGGCTTTATACTCGTTCAAATGACCTGGTAAGGTCCTGCTCTTGTAATTGTGGCGCATTTCAATTAGTTGGTAGTGACTACATAATTTCAAATAAAAACAATAATATATAAAATAATAAAAATAATATAACAATAAACACAACTGTAAGATTTACTTAGTATCCAATTACAAGTATATACTGTATCAAAATTATATCACATGTATCAATGGGAAGTTTAGCAAATCGATCAAAAGATCAATGGTCTAGAAAATCTCTCTAAACTTTAGCTGTGGTTGGTACTAAGTTCAGAGCTATCAAGGTTCTCATACTCTTGATGTTGACCCACCGGGTTCCGTGTAATGACTCCGAACTCTCGATACACATCCAATAAGGACTCTACAAGCCACCTGAAGTGGACAAATAAATCCGGTTCCTCCACACCACCTCTACAGGATAACCCGTGAGGATCCCCTACTGCAGTAGGTGGGTCACAACCACATCACCATCCAAACCACCCTATAGGTGTATCAATAAATTGGGTAAATGACCCAGATGGTCACTAAAGTATATGCCAATTCCTATTTGGGTCACTGAACTAAAAAAAACTTCTATTTGGGTCACTGAACTTATTAAAATCTTCTAACGGCAGTCCGAGCTGGACTGCCACCTCATAGGCAACCTTGCCCTGTCATCAGCACCCGCACAAATTGTGTCACTGTTCAGTTGCGCCTCTTCTCTTCTATTTTTATCCCGTCTCTGTGATTGTTCCTTTCCATCTTAAATCGCTAATTCCTGTTTTCAATCTTCCTAAATTCCATGGAAGATACAGTAACCAAGTGGAGCACACGACGGAATGCTGCTCGAAGTAATGGCCGGAATCCTGACATCGTGGATGGTGAGGTGGAGGTAGGTCCCCTTTACCCAATTCCTCTCCTCTCCTATGCAATGATATGAGTATATGGTATGGTATATCTGTTTTTTTGTAACTTAGAGGCCTGCTCAAAGTCCTACTTTATTTGAAGAAACTAGAACTACTCAACCACATGCACAAACTATTAGGTGGATGCCTGATGTAGGTTCATTAACCTTGAACTTTTTTTTCTAATGTATGATTGTCTTCTTCTTTGATGAGTTACATTATTTCTGATTGTTTAATAGGGTTCTTCTCAAGTTATAAACACACATCAACAAAGACAACAAGGGAGACAAGTGCCTTCACGGTATATGAAAGATTTATCTTAAGGTGGAAGCAATGCCCAAAAGAAAAGAAAGGTGGCTGCCAAGACTCTTACAGAAAAAAGAGAGACATAAGCATGGGTGCACATGAAGAGAAAGACTGCTACTGGGGAGGTTGTGCACATTGTAAGAGTGTAAAATGAGCAAATTCATGTCAATCTAGTTGGATTTGTTGGAAATAGTTTGCATAATTCTGCTAAATTTTGTAAAGAACAGAATTCTGGTCAATGCCATGGATATCATTAATTTTGGAAACAGTTGGTTGTTAAATTGTTGTAATTCTGCTAAATCTGGTTGCTGAATGTCATGTAATTATGCTAAATTGTACAAGCACTACAGAGGAATCTGCAGAGTGGAATTTCAATATAATGACTATGTTCTCAAACTTGCAATTTGAATTTTGTGGTTTACAGTATAATTGTACAGTAATTATACAAAATAATTGTATAACAATAAGAATAGATAATTACAGTAATTATAATGATAATTGTATGCTCTTTTAATGAATAATTACATAATGAATAATTACAGTTATTATACAAAATATTTGTTTCTTCATTTAATGATTACAATTATTATACAAAATATTTGTTTCTTCTTTTAATGATTACAGTTATTTAATATGCTTCAACAACTTCAGGAATAACAATAAGAATAACTCCAACAATAGTTATTTAACAACAGTTATTTAACAATAAGAACAATAAGGACAACAGTTCTTTAACAACTTCAGGAATAACAACTTCAACAAGAGTTATTTAACAAGAATAACAATAAGAAGAATCATCATCTTCAACAACTTCAGGAATGCTTCAGGAAAACCCAGCTTGAACATTGCTGCACCATCAACATCTTCAACCCAACTTTTTTGCTCACCATTATGAGATTTTGGCGGGAAAAAAAAGAAAATTGGCGCGAGAGAAGGACGCTGGAGAAGAAAGAAGAACAGTCCCAGCCACATGGCGATGAAGGCCCTGTGAGGTGGCAGTCCAGCTCGGACTGCCGTTAACGCCGTTTGCGTGGGTGACTTGATTGGAAGATTTTAATAAGTTCAGTGACCCAAATAGAAGCTTTTTTAGTTCAGTGACCCAAATAGGAATTGGCACATACTTTAGTGACCATCTAGGTCATTTACCCATAATACAATCCATGTGTATAACAGCAAAAGGTCCTTATCTAGGACAAACATTCACATATTGGTTATGAAAACTATTTTTATAAATGTCAATACCAAAAGCATGATAATATGTACAAAGCTTCATAATTCATTTCAAACCCAATATATAAGTATAGTCATGCAATGTCGTATAAGTACAAATATTATAAATAACTCAATCACGGAGTAGGAGCATATAATTTATCAAATATTAAATCTTAATTTGGCATGTTATAAAACACATTGTAAATTTTGAGTGAACAAAATACATAATCATTCATATTGGAAGATAGTAAACATAATAACTTGTTACATAACAAGATATAATATTAAATATGCTTTTAGAAAATAATTAAACATCTATTTCGAAATATTCTTTTATAAAATAGTTTCCACTACCAACTTACTTGGCATTCCTTAGGTTTCTTGCTAGATTGGGCTCTCAGCAAAAACTTTCTCTCCTATGCCAAAACCATGACCTAGAAGCGTAATAGAATAAAACCAAATAAATAAAACAACACTAATAACTGCACTGCATCTATAAATAAAAATAAAACACAAGAGAAATGATTGACTCTCTAATCGGGCTCATTCTCTCAAACTAGCTCAAAACCGACTTTGCATAATCAAACTAGCCTCCAAACTTGTGTCAAACTTATCCAATTGGACTGCAACTACTAGAATTGGGTTTAAACCAATTCAATTTGGCCTAAACCCTCATGAACCAACTTGAACCAAACCTAATTTCATTGAACCAAGTTCAAATGAACCAACCACCCTTGAACCAATTTCAATTCTTATATAAAAATCTCTTGAACCGGCTTGGTTCAATTGAACCCATTCCACATTGAACTGGTTCAAACCATAAGCATGGATCCATATTCTGAACCAAACCCAATCAATCCTCAACCCAACTTAACAATTCAAGCCCAACCCCAATCTCATTTTGATTTGATCAAACCTAGACCAAATCAACTCAACTGAACCCAACCACATCAACTAACCAAACCTGCTTAACTTAACATGATTGGCTCAACCCAAATTAACTCAACTCAAGCTCATTCTCAACTCAATTGAGTTAGCCGAACTTAAACCAAAGTGATTGAATCAACCCAATCAACTTAACTCTTACCAATCTCATCCAACTATGTAGGTTCAAAACTACTTAAAAGAACTTGATTAAACCAAATCAAACCCACTTCACTTGATTTAATCAAGCCCAACTCAACCAATTCACTCTCACTTGGTTAGCCAAGCCCAACTCCAAATCCATTTGCATGAACTCAACCAACTCAATTGGACCATACTCCACCATCTCAATTTGGATAAGCTCAAACGCCTCAAATTCCAACCATTATCATCATCATCATCATCAATAACCACTTCAACTTAATTAATGAAGACAAACCCTAATTCCGGTTGCTATAGTATCTCTACACTAAACACAAGAATTTTTTCACCATTTCAAGCATGATTTAATTCAAAATACAAGTATTTTCCAAACAAAATTGAAACAACAATCATCACTAACAACAACTTCATCTTTTCCATAAAAAATCCTTCTTCCTCTCCAATAAAAACAAGAAATATCAACCGCAAACACACACAAACAAACAAAATATATCAACCAAATAAACCATCAAAATTTTTACAAAAGAATGCTTCACCTCATTCTCCCCTCTATCAAACACCAAGGTCCAACTCACCCTTTTTTCTTTCCTTTTATCCTTTTTTTTTCTCCGAATGATGTTGCAGCCTCTATTGATGAAGAAGAAGAAAAAAAGCCATCCTTTAGAGCTGACCGGATTCCACCTTTTTCGCTCTTTTTATTCCAAAAAGTAACTTTCAGTCCCTACCAAGAAAGAGTCTTACAAAAAAGTCCCTAAAAACTCACCAATGACCCCAATGTTGTAAAACAGTATTTTCAAAAGGTCCCTGCTAACTCACTTCTCAATCTTTAGTCTCCGGAAACACTTCAGATCAAATCCTCTTACTTGCTCTTAAGCCCAAAATCTTCCACAAACTCTCACATATAAGTCCTTGTGTTTTCCATTTTGGATTTTAAACAGAAAAGACTCATCTTTACAGTCCTGTTGTAACTTCAGTTTTACCATGAAGGTAAATTCCAACGAGTCGAGATATTACAAATTGCACTTCTCTCTATCAAGTATGCCACCATTCTCTATCGCTAAGTAATAAAAAATCTTCAATTATATTTCCAAAAGAATGATTAGCTGTGTCCACTAACTCCACAATTCGTAGAACAACCAAAGTATCTATTTCATAGACTACCTTCCGATAACTTGATATATGAGGTGGAAGAATAGGATACTGTCATTAAAAATTTCTAAAGCCATTCTATTTATATCCTTGCAAAATATTTTATGTAAGCTTTTTAATTTATATACATATGTAAACTCAAACATATCATTTGCATAAAAGTTGAGCAAAGAAAAAACATGGTATATATAATCTTATCCCCAAAATATCTCCTCTTTTTAGTTTCCTTTTACATATGACATTTGTACATCTGCCATTGGATCTTCATCTGTCCATCTTAAAGACCTCTTTGATTTCTCCATTATTACATTATTATTCAACAAACCAATGAAAAAAATGCCAGTGTTAGTGCTTAGTAACATCCACGGGTGAGTGTACCGTCACTTTAATCTCTAACTACCTGTTCATCTCGCTCTTATTTCCTCTTTCCCTTTCCTTCTTTTTCTTGTCGCTTCTTCGTCACTATCAGTTTTAGTTGCTCACTAGAATCCTAATTTCAACCTACCCTTTCGTCCTCTTTAAGGCCAACTCAAACCCTGATTAAGAAACCCGGTCAATTAACCATTATTCAAACTTCACCATCACTGCTAGTTTTAGTGGTTCATTGGAACCTTTTCATAAGTCTCTCGACCTCCTTTGTTCAAAGTTTGGGCCTTTTCCTCATTTTTTGTGCGATTTTTTGTGATCTTTAGGCATTTTTGGCGTTACATAGTGAGCTTCGTGAAGCTGTATGATTGAGAGGGTGTTGATATAGTGGGTTTGGATGACACGTCTAGGTAGCTAGGGGTGGAGCAGAGATGGATCTATGACATTGCTAATGTTTTGGAGAGTGTGGGGGGTGAGATCTGTGGATTTGGACTTTATTTTGTGTTTTCTAAGAGGTTTTCGCTTGATTTGTGAGTTTTTTTTTTTTTTTTTTAATTTGTGATTTAGATCCTTGCTAAGGTGGGGAAGAATCGATATCCTGGATAGGGTTTTCGGGGATTCCTGATACCTTGCATGAGCTCAAGGTGCCATTTTTCTCTTTACATTATTTGGTTTAGAAATTAGATGTTATTATTACTATTGCTACTATTGTGATAAATCTCGTGTATGTTTCTCATTTTAATTTCTGTGAATTAGGAGGAGGTATTGAGGGAAATGCCAGGCTTTGTTATGGATCTTGCTAGCTTAGAACCAAAGTATGTGATGATTGATTAATTTAGTTGGATGACAAAAAAAAAAAAAAAATTAATTATTTTTTTCCCATTGATTTGTTGTTTGGGATTATTTATTTATTTTTAATTTTTTAAAGGGATTGGATGTTGCGGGCTACCAAATCCCAAAAAGTTTTCAAGAATTTCTAGGTTTCAAGAACTTGGAAAGTTTAGAAGAGAAAAAAACAAGCTTGACTCCAAGGTATCCCCCCCCCACCCCCCCAAAGAAAATTGTTTGTATTTTGTGTGTATAATGAGTTAGTTTGAGATAATGAGATAATATGTAGAATAGATTTATGGCCTGATGAATTCATACTACTCTTCTTGCTCCGTAGATAATATTAAATCAAGTATTTCCTGCTCTTCACTTCTTTGATGGATTAATGGATTAAAATGCATTATGCTTTGTTGAAGATAAGAATGAATTTGTATTTTGTGAGTATTAGGAGTTTTAAAAGTTTAAAATTTTCTTTCCTCCTCTATCTCTCTTGATGATATATTGTAACCGCACTATCGGAACTCTAATCCTGAATATTAATTACATTTTTTCCCTTGCTTAATTTTATCTTTCCTATTGCAGTGCATTCCAAATTGCTATGCAAGAATCTTGGATTTATCAACAACACACATTGACATTGTTTTGAAATTTTTAGACTAGGAAAAAAACTGTGAAGGGTTGGCATATGAAAGCATGAACCATAATTGAGAAGAGAAAAAAGCGTTTCCATTTATGTTGATTAAGAAATCTCCAATCTCTCTCTCTCTCTTTATGTGTCAATGCTAGCTGTGTGAAATAAAATTCGTAAACTGTGTTATGCCTATCTTTATTCTGCCTTAAGGTTTGAATTGAAGTTTAAAAAATATATTTATTTCTTATCTCTTAATGATATACATTTCAGACATTTTCCTTCTTAAGCATGAAGATCCTTTTTACTATCCTTCTATCATTCTATGCGAATATCATTTAAAAAAAATCTTAAGAAAAGAAATTATTACAAAAATTTGGAAAGTATGCATAATATATAAGAAAAGACATACATCTTAGTTCAATTCTTACACCAAAGAAAAGAAAAAAAAAAAAACGAGAGGAAGCCTTAATATTTAAAATTGTTTTTTTTCCCAAAGTATTCCTTCTTGAGCATCAAGATCCTTTTTATTATGCTTCCATCATTATATGTGAATAGAATTTTAAAAATTTCGTAAAAAACCAAAACCTTACAAAAATTTGAAAAATATGTATAAAGTAAAAGTTTGTGTAAATAAATAAAACTACTATATATTGAATATATATTCTCTATAAAATCTAATTTCCTAAAGAAAATAAGTAAACCACAAATCCATCTTTTCATAAATAAATACTTGGTCATAAAAATTAAGCACTTTTAATTTTTCATGGCACACTACCCGCAATAAAATCTGCTCAACCATCATTTATATATATATATATATATATATATATATATATATATATATATATATATATATATATATATATATATATATATCTTTATTTAGTGCAGGATGATTGCAAATTTTAAAGTTGTGATCAAGATTTATTGTGATTGTATATAATATCAAATGTATAAATGAAGTTATTTTCATTATTCAATAAACAATATAACATATTCCAGTAATATATTTTCCAACTTTTCACATCTTGCGAATATACTTCTCATACTAAATATGACTTAGAAAAAATGGCATTAACAATGTTTTTTTTCAAAATTTATACTATTTTTGCAATTTTCCTTTTAAATATAGTTAACCCGCAGCGTTAGCGAGAATACTTAAACTAGTATATATAATAATAATAATAATAATAATAATAATAATAATAATAATAATAATAATAATTTTAAAAACCATAGTTTAACTACGGTTAATTATTATTTTTATAAATTATTAGAATTTTACAAGGGTAATATAAGATTTTTTTTCCTATTGAGTGTGGCTAATCCTCTATTTGGCACTTTATAGTTACTATTTATTCCTTATATTTTTGTTAATTATATTCACACTCAATTGCTACATTTCAGTGAAATCACAATTGAAATATAATAGATTTTAGGATTTTATATGTGCAATTAATAAATAATCCCATTTTTATCAAATTATTTTTTCTATGTAGAAGAAACAAATGTGTTTATATATATATATATAATATAGAAATACAATTTTGATATTTAAAGGGGATTTATATGCAAAAAGGCTCCTCAGTTAATCTGAAGACCTTCTTCGGACTACACAGTAGTCTTCAACATGATTTCGTCCACGTGGAGCCATGCCCGCTGAGAAGGATGAAGCCAAGGAGCCCGACCGCGTCTAAGGCTTTCTCTTACCTTCAAAACCTTCCTTTACTTTACCTTTGCTGCAAACAAGATATGGATTGATCCCTTCTTTTCCCTCCCCTCCTCTTACCTTACTTTATGAACCCTTTCTACACTTCATCCAAGCAAGGCCTTATGCTAGTGCTTATATACTAAGGATCATTAGCTATGTCCTAATGTAAGATATGTCACAAAATAGGGTTCACTTGATGTGGTTACCACTTTTGTGGGACTTCACAATAGCGGAAAGATATATTTGGGGATTAGCATAACAAACAACCCTATCTAGGTTCCTAAGTCATGCACATAACAAGGATTTGAAGAATATTAGTGGATTCATGATACTACTTTAGTTGTGGGAAAGGTATAGAATTTATAACATATCTTTAAGAAATTAATTCAATGTGTTATTTCCTTTACCCTGTAGGTAAGAACAATTTTTAGTGATCATGCATTTTTCAATAAAGTACCTAAATGTTTTTATAATTCATTCTTCTTGTTAGGTGGACACATTCAAATGGATGACGATAGACACAGTAATAGCCATAATGTTAGGGTGTACAGATAGCTAATCGATCGAATGGAACCACAACAACAAGTAAATTATATTTATAAAAAAGATGTAAATAATCATATATATAGTTATGTACATTGAAGATTACTGCATACAATTTAATTTTTTTTTTTTTGAACAGTTCATATGGAGGCCGTTTGATATAGACGAGATAATTGGAGAGGTCCTACTTGAAATTTATGCGGACATGTTATTGTGGCCTGCATTTACATCACTAATTTATTTTGAAGTTGTTGAGTGGCACCAAATTGATAGAGTAATAAGACAATTTGGATTTGCTCAAGAAATCCCACAAACTTTAGTCGACATTTGACCAAATCATGATCAAGACATCATAACCTTTTGGTACAGCAAACATAGATTGGGAGATAACATATACAAGGTGGATTGGATACTAGAGAGAGCATCATGTTATCTTTATCTAAATGTTTCAATTGGGGGAAATGCAATGTCGGGGCCATATTATGGCCAATATATCACCAATATATAGTCTTTCTATTATTAGATCATAACCCAAAAGAGGTAATATTCTACCAGCTTCACTTCACACCTTTCCTATAATAGCAGATATTGATGTCCCATCACTGAGTCCTCCACTACTAAGGTGTCGTAGGTGTGGTTCTCATCACATGGGTGAAGATGAACCTATTTAATTTGCATCAACAACATAATGAAGTTTGCCAGCCAAGCCCATCATCAGTTGATGTTGCTATCAGCCAATCATCTCATTAACTTGGAATTATTTCATTTGATCCTAGCGGATACTTTTTGGCTATAGGGTTGGACTTTATACTAGATCTATTTGAATACAACCTCATGTGTTGATGGAACGAGATAAATCAAGTCGATCAAGATAGTTTTTATAAGAAGTTTGGTGATCATCTCTGCACCAATCATATTTTGCTATGAACTTGAACACTCCATCTTCAGTTATGCAAGAGTCTAGAGATTCATCTGATGACAATCCAACCGCCGAACCATAGAAAATGACATAGACCACATGGACTACCAAACAGAGATGTTCATCTACCTTAATGTTTAACAAAAAAGTGGAATTGTTGATGATAGACTATAGCTTGTTTTGTTTTTCCTAGCTTTCAGTAAACTAAGAAGTATATATAATTATGTTGTTTATTTAAACATTTGTTTTCACATGGGGCCAATTTGTTATTATTAATGTTTATGTGGACATACCATTGTTATGAAACTGACTTCTAAACCAAGTTATAATAATTATGTAGTGTTTATCCTGTTTTTCCCCCTTATACATGTTCTGATAAAATATTTCATTTTCATTTTAATGATGTTTACCAACACTTGTGACAAAACTATATCATATTCTAAATAGATGATAAAAGTTGCATATGATATAAGAACATTTCAACAATTATACCATCTTGGCAATATTAAGATTGATTACTTGGACCAGAAACATTCGGGTAATTCCAACGACTATGACCTTCATTTCAATATATACCACATTGCTTCAGCTAACCACATTTCCTTATATCCATTTAGTTACGAATCCTTGTGGATTTGGGGCTCCCTTTTAAAGGTCTTCACATTGTAAGGTCAGGACATAGAGGCGGGCCATTATAAGAGTTCTAGTATCCCTCATTTAATATAACCTAAAATTCTTTGCAATATACATTAAAAATGGTCTCAAGCATATAAATATTGCTCATGTATTCCTACCAATGTAGATGAATGGAAGCGCACACTATAATAACATGGCGATAGGGGAAATGAAGTATTTGAAACTCACCACAATCTCACCATCGTGCTCTCATATCAATGTGGTAAATGCCAAATACACCGCCATACTGTGGTAGGGCCATTTTTGTCTACCATGAAAGAGTTTTCTTTACGATCAAATTGACGAACAAAAATGGTACCTGTTGATTGTTATTTTCTGAATTATCTTTGTTAGTGCTTCTAAAAACGTTTGACTTAATGTAATCTAAGCTTGTGCTTGTACACCTTTCCTTACAAATAACCCAGCCAATCAAAAACATGTCGATTTAACTAAAGCTATTATAGGTAGATTGTTTATCCCCTTCAGTACAAAATCAACACATTCAACTAAGTTGGTAGTCATATGTCCATGCCTTTAGCCTTCAATATCAAAGGCTTGATCCCACTTCTCTCACGGTATATTGTCTAGCTACCTCATTGCCTCTTCATTGTATTCTCGCACTAAAATCATGAGTAGTTCTCAAGTAGCCTATGTTAATCACCATGAAGAAAGTAAGGCAACAGAAACAAATAACAACAAGCATAATGTAAGTTTTATTATTTACCAGCATTAACAAGTATGTGTTGCATTTTTTTAATTTTGAAACTACGCATGAAGTTTGAAGATATATACCTAATGCAATAAACATGGTAGGCATGAGGAGGATTCATTCGACAACTAATTAATTGAAGTGCTCTTTTTGATAGTCTTGTGATGATTGAAAATCAAACGTATTCCTTCTTGTGTTGTCGCATTCAACCCTAAGAAGAAATGTCATGCATTTAAATTCTCCCCTTCTACAATGGCAAATATGATAGGAATGATGTTTTTATTACCATTCTGGCCACTGTCATTAGCAAAGTCGGTTTATATTTTCTATAAAAGTGTGTGTTGTCCATCTACACCACTTACTTAGAAAATTTGAAAGTCTTCACACATGAAGAAAACTCCAAAAAAAAGTTTATGAACGACATAAGTATCACGTACCAAGTGACTTCTATTATAAGCCAGCCTGGTCTGGAGATCAATTATAGTTCCAGATATAAATTCATGCAATGCTAATAGTTATTTTGGTAATTCATTATATGACTCCTCCCAATTTCTGATGCTACTTCAACTGCTTTCTACTTGGCAATCTATACTTTTCTATATATCAGAGAGTACCCATATCATCTGATCTAACAGATACATTGATGTTTGGTTTCTCTTTGACCAAAGCCTGTATATGCTGACAAATCATGTTGGAAATAAGCTTGGAATGATCTTGGGAGATCATTGCTGATGTGCATGTATAAGGATTGCTATACTTTGTAATATGCATCCATTGCCATATAAGTTGCATGTTCTTGAATGCCGAGTCGGATTGGACTTGATCGCTTTGTATTTCACTGATTTCTAGAAGCAGTAATGCTTAATCGCTATAATGGCATCATCTTTGGTTCTAAATTGCATGCTACATGCAATATTCCATCTGTTATTATTCCTCTTGAAGTGTGAGTATATAAGAAAAAAAATTCTGAGAATTCTAGTTTGGACATTGCTTCCAAATATAATGGCCTCGTATGTGTTGTAGGCTCAAATGGTGGTATTCTAAATTCTGCGCTTTGTCTGGGGATATCTTCCAAATTGCAATCTTCTAAATGAATATTTTTAGTGCTTGCTTCACTATTCACTATGTAGTTACCATGATCATAGTCATCCCCACTGAAGCTCTCATACTTTCCAACTTTATTTCCATGAATATCATGAAAACAAGTTGTTCCAATATTTTGATGTCCGTAATTGGATTGTGTATATGGTTGCATTCCAGTTTAGTGTTATATCAATGCATTTGGTGGGGTGTGGGGGAGTGAACCCAACAATGCATGGTAGATCATCCGTTAACCTCCATCGTGTTAAGGTCCTTTTAGCTTCATTAATTGGGCACGTGGATGTAGTTAGCTCCCATCCCATTATATGTTGCATGTTATTATCTCTATTGATGTGTTGCTAAGAGGAACCACTGGCGAAAGTAGCATCACTGAGCTCCATGTATAGTTCAAGAATTTGAATATCATGAAATCTTTGGTGATAGTCGAACATAATTTGAACACCATAGTCATTTCACAATTTAAATGATTGATAATAAATCTTCCCATTACCTGAATAAATACAAAGCATGTATTTGATATATGCAACTCACCATCTGCCGGTTCTATATTTTCTTCAATGATTCTCTTTAAAAATTCTAAAGAGATATCATTTTCCATATAGAAACAAGATTGGTTATCCAAGAAACATATAACACCATCTTCACTTATAGTAATGAAACTATTATAGTAAACTAGAACAAGTAATCTTTCTACTATTTTTGAAGAAAAGAATAAATTGTAGAGAGCGTAATTTAAATAGAGTAACTAAGGTAAGAGTTAAAATGTAATGACAGGGTTATATAGTGGAGGATCTCAGGCATTTTGATAAGAAAGATTTTGCCTGTTGACATTTTAATCATTGTGATTTTCACCATTATCATTTTTTATTGTAAAATTTGTAATTGTTGCAAATTTGACTATTATAATTTTTAATATGTGCAGGTTTGACTGTCCCGATTTCTAACAATTTCAGACTTAACCTTTTTAATTTTGTACCATTGTAGATTTGGCAATTATAATTTTTAAGGTTGTAGGTTTGGCCATCATAATGTTTGACAGTTACAGATTTGACTGTCATAATTTATGAAAATTATAATTTGATCATAGTCACTTTTTATCAATTAATGTAGATTTAACTATAATATTTTCTAACGGTTGTGAGTTTGATGTCATGATTTCTGACCATGTAGATTTAATAATTATAATTCTTACCGTCTTACATTTAATAGCTACAAGTTTTATAGTCTAATATTTTCTAAATTTTTGTTTTGGTTTAATAAGCGGTGTTATTTAAATAGAATTGTGTGAAAGAGTTGTAATTAGAAAAATGTTGGGGACTAAAGTGTAAAAGGTTTATATAAAAATAAAAAAAAATTAAAAAAAAAGATGAGAAAGTTTAAAATACAAGAAATGGGTAGACGTTTTACACTTTTTCCTACACCAGTATAATATCTACCAATTTCACTGGCAATTTGGTAAAAATTGGGCAAAATGCGTAAACGCATGATATATATATATATATATATATATATAACTCGCTCCCAAAAAAATATATAAATAAATAAATAATCATGAGAAATGAAAACCAATCATGTATCCTATATTTTTAACCATTACAAATATTGTGACAATTGAAAATTAGTAGTATAAATTTTCCTTTTGTTTGCTCATCAAGTAATTATATATTTTTTAAAAATAAATAATAAATAATAAAAATTGAGATAAAAAATATTATGAAATATTGGAGGGAGCCAAATATTTATAAAAATAACTAAGATTTGATATTTAAGGGGATATATTTGCAAAAAGACTCCTCCGTTAAAGATCTGACGGAGATCTGACGGCTTCCTTCTTCGGACTACGGTAGCCTTCCTTTGCCGGCGTGAAGCCATGCCCGCCGAGAAGGATGAAGCCAAAGAGCCCCGGGCGCGCCCGAGACTCATCGTCCTTATCGCTTCTTTCCTCGTTTCTCACAGTACTCTCTTCAGGTACTCCAATCTCACAGCCCTCTCTTCGCTTTCTTCTTCTTCTTTGATTCCTGTGATTTGGATGATGAATTGTCGCTGAACAGTGTGGTGTGTTGCATCGCCGGGTTGATTGCGCTTTTGCTTCTTCCTGTCCTGGCCAAGAGCACCTATATATCAGAGAACGCTCTCATGCCTGGTTAGCCTTACAATTTGGTGTCTTTGATTCAATGTATCTCGAAAGTCTTGGTTTTTTTGGTGCTATTTGAGACGTATGTTTCTGCGGGCGCATTTTTCTGGTAGATCTGAAAAAGATAGGAATTTGTGAGTGAAGGTGTTGTAATTGTGCTTTTAGTTTAATGAACTTGACCTAGAGTTGACATAATGTGCTTATAAGTGATTTGTTAACGTTTTGTTAGTTGCAGCTTTGGATCAGTTTGGTCTTGTACTATGTAGTCCATTGGTGTGACAGTGTTGCAGGTTTGTGGATTAGCAACAATTAAGATGAAATGATTGTGAAGGAAATTAATTTATATATTTTTTTTCCAATTTTCTTTGGTAGTGTAAATCTATTTTGAGTGAAACAGATTGTGTAGGCAAAATTAATTTTTAAGGCTTAGTAGATGGCCTTTAACATGGTCAGTGAAGGATTTAGACATTGGCAGCTAAACTTGAGTTTGTTTCAATAAAAGAAGAATTGTGGATTCAAATTCAAAAGCCAAGAAGTGGTGATTTTGATATATGTATAAATACTTAGAAGCATTTCTCATTCTCTTGCCTTTTGTCAAGACTATGGTAAACTCGTATCTTTATAAGTGACTGATGCTTAATATGAAGATTGCATTTATAAAGTATCTTTTCTTATGTTTATGGATTTATAATCTGATTTGATTTCTTTGCTTATTAATTACTGTGAAAGTTTTCTGGTTGTAATATGCTTCACTTAATGTGGAATTATAGGAAGGAAAAGCTCTATGGACTGTTTTTAAATTTTCAGAATTCTTCGAGATATGGATCTAAATACTGCTGTTTTGGCAGGTTCTGCTAATCCTGTATTTTCTGGGCAAGATGTATCAGAGGCAAGCAGGCTTGTTAAGGATATTACTGAAACACAAAAAATGGGAAAGATGACGGGGATGTATGTCATCTTGCCAACTTTTCTTGTGCTTCATGTCAAGTTTTAAGTTTAATTAGGGGTTTAGATCATTTGGCATGAAAGTTTTCACTTCTTTTCAAGTGAGGTCCAACAATTGCTTTCGACCAATATATAAATTGAAAAACTCTAAGGCCTTTGCTTGGATTAACTAAATTAAATCCATATCCTATGAGAATCAGGTTTCCTGCAGTATGTATATTTTTATCTCTATATCATCTTGTAGAAGTGTTTGGAAAATTTTTGGCAGAATGATGTATTAAAAAAATATCTTTCTTTCTTTCTTTTTTTTTTTAATTTTGTGCGAAATTGCTCATCTTTTCCATAACAAAAGTGATAGCCATAGTTTCTTTTGCTAAACTTCTCATAGTTGCCTATAACTTGAGGAATTAATGTTAAAATTTTGAAAGTTTGTAAGCTAGCGCTGGCAGATAATTCTAAAACTGACATTCTTCATTTTATTGCTTCTTGGGCATAGTATCAATGTCCAACTTAATGATGTTCACCAATTCAATTCATCCCATAGTTCAATACAAATTCGTTCTGTTTGAAGTTCTTTGTTGGATGCGAAGTTTAATTTGAAAATATTTTGGCTATCTTGTCCTTTTGGTACAATTATTTGGTTTTCCAAGGAGACTATGGGTAAAGAAATCTGGTAAAGGACATTGATTTTACCATACTGAGAATTGGCTTTCTTGTCCAAACAACCTATCTATTTAAGTACAAAGGAGAATGGAAATCTATTTATTTAGACAAATCAACTGCATGTTTGATTAGCTCTTGGGTTCTTGAACGCAACTATAATAATGCCATGCACAAGGAAATTCATCAAATGGGCATTCCAATGTAACTTTACTATAGTCAAATTTATCATGGAAGCTTTTTTTTAAATGTGATTTAAGTGTTAGAGTATCACATGAAAATAATCTTCATTTTTTATTACTTGGTTTTGTTGTACTGAAAATTATTGACAATATTGTTTCTAAAAGAGTGTGCAGTGGCAATACCATTTTTTGACAATAAACTTAGGGTATTATTGTATCTTGTAAGTTGGGCACTTAACATACATGATCTAGGATCAACATATCCATGTTGTGACCTTAGTCTCGATTGCATTCCCCTTTGTTGTGGAATGCCATTTCTGGGAATTAAATTGACAGTCTAATGCATACGATATTTGTCCTTAAGTTTGTGTCAATTTTAGTTTCATTCTCTGTTGTAATTTTCTACTTTGATTTTAACCATTTTTTACAGTTCTATGGTTCAGTTGAATTTATGAAGCTTTTCCCTTTTTTTTTTGTGAGCTTTTGTTAACTTATGTATGAGTTGCTCTGTTATTGAGGCTGATGTACCTGTCATTGTTTTCACAATAGATATTGAGTTTTTTTTTTATAATTTTATTTGCAAACAGAGAAATTCAAAGATTAATTATTCAGCGTATGGCTGATGTGGGTGCTGAAGTCTATCACCACAAGTTCCACTCGCAAAGCAATCAGTTTCACCCTTTTCGCTTCTTCTCTTGCGACTCCAATTCAGCAGTGACAGAAAGTAATAGTAATACTTCATATGGTCTCAATACTGTAGGTATAATACGTGCTCCTCGTGGTGATGGTAAAGAAGCCATAGTTTTAGTGACTCCATACAATTCAGAATATGTCAAACTAAATGACGCATTATCCTTAGGCCTTGGTTTTTCGATCTTTTCACACCTTGGCCGTGTTTCATGGTTAGCAAAGGATATTTTGTGGCTGGCTGCTGATTCACGATATGGGGAATATTCCTCTGTTTCTGCATGGCTGAAAGATTACCATAACCCTGTTTTCTTCAGTTCAGAGAATGTAGATGCAAATGTAACTCATGATAAAGATTTTCTTAACATGCAGAATAAGAACATGTTAAATGGGAGAAATGTTGACGTGTTCAAACGTGCAGGCACAATGGCTGCTGCCCTTGTGTTTAAGGTTGGTGAGGTGATGGAAAGAGATCCAAGGGATATTCTTACAATTTATGCAGAGGCGTCCAATGGCCAGATGCCAAACTTGGACCTTATCAATGTTGTCCATTATTTAGCTGTTCACAGACAAGGTTTTCGTGTAAACATTGGGAAACTAGCTTCTTTAGTAAACTCTGCATGGCTTAATCTTGTTGGCCAAATTCTGGAATGGCTTGGTAAATTAGCGAAAAATCTTAACCCAAAATGGAACTTTGGCATTTCATCAGCTGATTATGCTGAGGGGGCTGCTACAGTTGCAAGCTCAATGTATCATCAGGTAGCAATAGCTGTTTTCGGAGTTCATTTATTTTGGCTAGCCGAAGATTAATGTTTTTTTCTTATTTTCTTTGTGGGACTTGTTTAAACTCAATCCGTGCTCTATTTTTGCAGGCACTTGGTGTGCCTACTGGTTCACATGGTGCTTTCCGTGATTATCAAGTGGATGCAATTACTTTTAGCTTTTCACCCAGATTCTATCTGAATAATGAAAACATGCAATCTTCCTTTATTTTGAGAGGTGGTAGGTTGGTACCTATCCAACTTTTCTTTTATTTTTCTTTTAAGTTTATGAAAGCTACTTGAAATCTAAAGGAGAAGAGGTTACTTTTTGATGAATTTACTTGAGAATGTAGCAGAGCGAGTTTGCTTGACTTGCCTTCTATTGTTACATTATGAATCACACACTTGTCTTCTTGTCAATGTTGGGTTCTGCTGTCATAAGGCTGTTCATATTGTATGAATGGCTGTTCAATAGCATACTCATGAATTAGTAAATAATACTGCAATGGCCATTGGTGCCATGAATACTTGTTATTTGATATAATGAGTTCTAATGTGCGGTTATTCTTTGTTGGAATTATGCTGTTATAAATATTGACCCACCAAAGGCAGAGTGGTATATCAATGTTTAAAATATAAGCTCTTATTTAGAAATGTAAAATTTAGTAATGCAACAGCTGATTTTAACTATTTGTTTTATTTATAATCAACAATCCGAAAGTGTTTTATTTATAATCAACAATCCGAAAGTAATGCAAAGTATTTTATTTTAGGAGAGTGTGATGTTAACATGGAAATACCACCTTAATGCATAACTGAATTTTAAACAGCAGAGCAGTTTGGAAGTGATTATTCTCCAATAGTGGTCAGGAATGGGATAGCAAGAGCTGGTATGTGAATCAAAAGAAGGTAAATCTGGGTAATATTTATGTCTAGTATATCATGATTCATGACCATATTGTCCAAATTTTACTTGCAAGTCAGTCAGATTAAATCAACCATCACTGGCAATCCATCCTAACTTTAGATGATAAGGAACTACTTGACATCTCTGCCTATTATTATACACGTATGTTTTTGCACTTTCACTTCCCTATTCTGGGCTCTTCATTAATATTTCTAAAATGTGAAAAATGTGAGGTCGAACCTATGATTGTTTGTTATCCAAGCCTAATATGCAGTATATTATCTTTCGAATTATTACTTTGTAACTTCGTTTCTGATTACTTTTAACTTTGGATGCAGGTTGATTGAAGGAGTCATACGTTCTGTGAATAACCTCCTTGAAAAGTTTCACCAGTCATTTTTCCTGTATATGATGACTGCTCCAAACAAGTTTGTGTCAGTTGGAGTCTATATGATTGGGTTTGCCCTACTTGCACTTCCACTTCCTGTTGTCGCTGCTTCACTTTTTCTAAACCACAAAGCCACAGGCTTTACTGGCACGGAGGAGGCAAAAATTGCTTTTGGATCATGGAAATGGCTCTATGCAGCGAAAACTGTGCTTATGATAGACCTATGGGCTATGTTTGCGTCACTAATGCCGTATTTTATTTCCCAAATCCCAAACATAACCTCCACCGAGAGCACATTTCTATGGGTTGCACTCTCTGTTACTATCCTGGCCGTCTTGTATGTGATCTTGGGTTCCCCCCCTTATTCACACTCGGGTAATGTTGAATGGCAAACTCTTAAAGCCGTTATGATTGCTTCTGTTACTATAGGTCTGGGCCTTATGTCGATCATCAATTTTGCAACAGCTCAGATTGGTGCATTGCTCATTGTTCCCATGTGCTTAGTAGTTCGTCCTTTGAAGAAGCATATACAGGGAGCTCTGATTCTTAGAGCCCTTTCCCTAGTCTGCAATCTTGTTATGGTGGTTATTGGATTCCCTCCTGCTGCTTTATTGTTAATGAAAGGCTTCTCTAAAGGATTTGAAGGAGTTGGTATCGGTGCCGTCTGGGAAGTAGCAGAATTCCTTTGGGCTTGGAATAGTGCTACGTATCTATACGTGTTTCTCGTGCACCTTCCTTGTTGGGTTCTCTGCATTCATATATTACTGCACCCATGACTGAAAGTTCCTCTATACTTCGAGATTTACTTCAAAACGGGTGGAAAATTTTCATCGCCGCCACGCCATGAAGAATGATTTTTATGGGTTCATTCATCTGCTGACCAAGTATTCCTCCATGCGAACTTCATTTTTAAAACAATCAATGGTCTGTAGTTCATATGAATGAAGAATTATTGCATATCTCTGAACCTTGAAGCGAAGTACTGTAATGTTAGTAACTTTAGACTGCCTTATGGTTTGGAATTAACAGACCAACAGAAGATATTAGTTAATGCCTTAATCTAATTTTCTTTTCTCTTTGTAGTGAGAACACAGCCATAGATAATCCTTATGACAGAACTGTTTGCATTAAACTGATCAAAATGAAACCTCTGGGTTTGCAAATATTAGAACTATAATGTGGAATGTCCTTCCCAGGTGTTATATATGTTGATGCGGTTTATTATGTTATGTTGTCTCGCTTGATTCTTAGATATGTTTTTATTTTTATAAAAATTTTAGGATTGTTGTGGTCCTGGTGGATATGGAAATGCAACATTTCCCTGGATGCTGTATGCACAGTGAATATACTGAAGATATCTACATCTTATAGGATGCAATTTCACTCTTAATCACCGGTGAAGTTATTTTTGTTTGAAATATGCTTTGCAATTATTGGTTTGGATTTGTGCATTTTTTCCTGATTAAAGTTTTTTTTTTTAAATAATAATTTCTGTTAAATATAAAGCAGTCACTGCTGGTCCCTTGTAGTTTATTTTGGTCCATTAAATCTTATGCATTTTGGGAACCCAATTTCATAGTACACATATTGCTCAATTTAACTGATTTGTAAGTATCAGTTTTATCTCATGACATGTAAAGTACTGTTTTTCAAAAAAATTAAAATCTGCTTTTTAGTTGTTGATATTAAGATAAAATTTTTATATATATATATTATGCAAAAACCCCCTTAATAAATAAAATAATTATAGTTTACATAGACATCAACAAACCATCCTCTCTCTCTCTCTCTCTCTCTCACAGCTGGAGCCGCCCATGGCTTCTCCTTGGTCTCGGATCGCAATTCCTCTCCGCCGTCTCCTCTCCTCCCAACCGCCCCTCCGCCTCCTCTCCACCGCTGCCGCTAAACCTGAACCATCTCCGGAGTCCTCCGAATACTCACCAAAGGGCAACATCAATGGCGACGATGCGATATTCGTGAAGGGGCCGTCGTCAATGGGGTCGGCGACGCGAGATGGTACGTCGGTGACCATGCCCATGTCCTTCATGACTGGCTCCATCGTTGGTAAGCGCTTCTACAAGGAGGTCACTACAAGACTGGCCGAGGATGGAAATGGGTGGACGGTGATGCTGGACTATAGAACCCTCAAGACGCCGTCCAAAAGGCAGCTTAAACTCCCCACCCTCGCCCTTGCCAAGGCCATTGCCGCTGAGTGGGAGTACCAGGTCTGTTGCCTTTCTCTTGAGATTCATCTTCAATTTGGTAACTATGCTGAAAGTCTTCATCTTGTTAATTTCTTGAAGAGTTGAGCACTTTAAAAGAATCTAATTCAGTGTTCTAGTATTCGCTGGTTAATTGTTAGAAATCAACACCTGAAAGAAACAGAATTGGTTGAGATTGATGAGTGAAAAGTATTAATTTTGAGCATTAAAGTAACATAACAAATTTCCTCTTGTTTGGCATTGAACTTGAGAAGAACTAGTTATCTTGTTTTGTTTACCTGCTTGAAGTTGCACTTATATCAAAACCAAGCCATTTATGTTGCTATTAGTGTATTGAAAGAAAGTAGTGCATGGCGGAGAGTTTTTACATCTGCCTCTGATGTGGAGATTTTTAGAATGTCATCCATGAAGATATTTCAAGCCTTTTTAGGATGCTCCCTGGAAGAAATCATTGAATGAAATTTCATTCTGCTGGTTTTGTGAATTTTGGCTGCCTAGGTGTTAATGATGAATAGGGGCACTTCTAATTGACTGCGTAAATGCAGTGTTATAATTGATTGATTGGTATCCACCTAGAAAGTAATTGGCTGACTGGTTTTAATAAGCACTCGTATCCAATCTGAATGGATAATCTAGCAGGCAACAGAGTATCTCTTTCATAGATAAACATCTTGAATTATATCATGTATACCTAAATAATGTTCTTTGTATATGCATGAATTTGCAGCCTGCCTGAGTGCGCTTGTTTCCTATGCTCTCTAGCTATTTGTTGAACTTTTTGTTTCTTCCTTGAATTTTCATTTTTGTAGTCATGTTTTTCTAATCCTTGTTTACTGTGGTCCTTGTTCCTTCTTTTCATGTTTTTCCTTAGTATGTGTCATTTTTTTAGATGATTTTCCATAGTAATTTTGTTGGTTGAATAGCAAGCAGATGGGATCAGGCCCTTCACAATGCCGATGATGAAACTTGCTTGTACTGCTCTAGAAAGAGTCCCACTTACACGGAATAAAGTTATTGAAAATTTGATGAAGAAATTTCATCAAGATTTGGTATTTTGCCGAGCTCCTGGGGATAGTGATCTGACAAGAAGAGTTTATGGTGAGTCCTCTAATTTGCTTTTCCATATGCCAAGGGTAGACAATATGCTAAAAATGTGGAGCATGGTATACTTTTAAAGGAATTTGTGAAACAATTAAAGCTGTTACTTGGTTGGGCAGGTGATATTAAAGCTTTTGATCTGCTACCATCAAATCTTGATGCCCATGTGAAATTGTGATTGGTGGATAGAAGAAATATGGTGGTGAAATACACTAGTATAAGGATTATTTGTGCTAAACCTACATTCTTGACATGAATTATATATGGGGTGATCAAGTTTTTCTTTTGATGGATGCACCCATTATAAATGGACTGCTCTTGGTTTAATATTTGCAATTATTTATGCAATTATTGAATTGATATGAGATCTTGGGATGAGTCAATTAGAACCACCATTTGTGAACTAATTATGTGACCAAGCATCGTAAATAGCAAAGCAGATGAAAAGTGGTTGCCATGGACTGTATGGTGGTTTGCTAGGAGACACATTATAACTAATTAAATTATTATATATTTAATGAGAATAACATTGCATGGCACCATGATGCATTAAAACGCAAGGTGAGTTCTCACCAAATCAGTGCCAAAGGTTATTCGAAGCATCTTAATAACGCATTTGATGCAGTACTGCTGTTCTGGTACAACAATAGCTAGAGTAAGGGAAATGCAAATTCAGTAGCAAACCTCTACTTAACTTTCCAAGAAAAAGCAGATGCGGAACTTGTCATTATGAAACTAAATCCAAAATGCCCCATTACTGAGGGAAATCAATGAACAATTTTTTTTTAAAGCACTAAAACTAGATCTTTGCTCTAGAACTGTCATAAGTAAGATATTGTAGTTGCAAGCCGGTGTTCACTATTGAATAGGTATTCATGACCTTAGGTCAAAAGGGGTTTCAAAGGCTGATGGAAAATGAAAAAACCTGTTTGTGAGCAAGTTATACTGGCAAAAAAAGTAAATTGATTGATAACTAGTCCTGCTATTGCTTTTTGTGGAGTGATTTTAATTCTAACGGTTTATGTTGCTTTTGGGGAAGATAAACTTGCAGGCATATAGCTAATGCCTGTCCTGCATATATGGATAAGAACTGGGGTGACAGTGTATTTGAATAGAAATGAATCCAATTAGAGATTCATAACTTTAATGAGTTGAGAACCTTACTGGAAAGATTGAGTGGATGCCAATAAAGATAGGGAGAAGAAACAGCTATTGTGATCACTCATGGTAGGGCTCAATTGTGTTTTTGTGTGTATGCGTGTGTGTCACCTGTGGGAGCATTGTACCCCGCTGTAAATCTGAATAGAAGTTTTATAGTTGCTAGTTTTCATATTAGGTTTTTTATCATTGTAGTGGATCAATTTTGTTCCTATGGTTGCTGTACAATGTCCTTGGTTGTTGAAAGACGAACAGATATATTTGAAAGGCTCTTATACTGTTTCTAAAGGTGTACTGCGTGAATGCTGCCTGTTTTGTAACAGTTCATGGTGTTACGGGCTACGTTACTTTTTTGACCATCTGTTTGCAACTCTTTTGACCATCTGTTTGCAACTCTGTGGTACCTGGTTGCTTTATTCCATCCATTAGAACTTGATTTATTGCAGAAATACCTACACGAATAATTTCATGTTAGTATATTTTAACTAAAAGAAGATTAATGTGTGTAGCAAATTGAATGTTCAAGATGTGCATGGTTCATCTTTATGAATGTTTAATATCTTGACAAATGTCTTCCTACCATTGGCACATGTTTTGCAGAAAGGCAAGTGGAGAAATTGGACCCTATACTTGACTGGGTAGAAACTGAGTTTGGATTTAAACCAATTGTTCATTCCAGCTTTTTTGGTGTGAAGCAAGAGGACTGTCTTGTTAAAGTTATTGAAGATGTTTTGAAGAGAACTACTGATTGTGAATTAGCAGCTATCGATGCAATGGCTGCCGCTTCACATTCTTTAATCATTCCTCTTGGAATGTTTCATGGGAGGTTGGGGATTGAGGAGGCCATTGAACTGATTAGGCTTGAAGAAGATCTACAGGTACCATATAGTGTCCAGTTGGTCATTTTTCCTGTTTTGTAATAATAAGCTCTTTGTTTTTACCATTTTCTTTATGCTTTCTAATCAGGTTGACAGGTGGGGCTTAGTTGAAGGTGGTCATGATGTTGATATTGCTGATCTCCAGGTGCAAATTTCCTCGGCGGCTGTGTTCCTTGGACTTTCGCGGAGACTTTAAATAATTAACTTAATAGTTAAGAAGCACTGCTTCATCAGTTCAGAATATGGATTTTGGGTTGTTATTATCTTACATTAAAAGTATGAGCCACTGCGTATCATGTAATGCATGAATTTTGGCAGTTTGATGCATTTGTAGCAATAAAAGCATCCATTAGCAATGGCTTTTCCCGTACTGTTATTCCGATTTATACATTTTCGTTAAAACCACAAAGTTCTTCTGATTGAGTTTATATCACTCTGTGTATGAATGATGGTATTAGCTTTTGATTTCCGAAAGCTCATTTTCATCTGACTTTCGTCAATACAACAAATTTGAAGTGTTGCTCGCTTTCTTCAGCTGCTGATTTTTGTCTGAATTATTGGTAATGCATTTGTTTGAAAACTATGATGATTCAAAAGCTATGTCAAATACAGCGGTTAGTGTGCATCTTATTTGTTAAGTTTGGATGTTATCTATTCAAATTGGCCTGATTCTATTAAGTTGACCGAAAGTATTTTGTTTTTCAAGGGCACTATTTGCCTTGTTACTGGAAAGTCATTCTCGGTGGTTCGAGGCATTAATTACCAGAAATTGTGTTGTTTATAGTTTTGGAATGAATGACAACTTTTACAGATATGTCTGCAGTGTTCATCTATAGTTTGTTTTTATAAGTTTGAATTGCTGTCATGCTCATGCCTTCAAATTGAATCTCTTCCTTCCTTTGGAAAATGCACAAATATGCAATGAATTTTACTTTCTTTGTTGAGTTTCTAGAATTGGAGCTAAGTTTTTCATTGCTATTTCCAGAGTGTTATTTTGATTAACAGTTGTTATACCAGGTATTAAATTTTTTTCAAACTTCAAGCTTTGCTTAATGTTGAATCCGCACCTTGTTTGAACCCAGACAAAAACGCTCTGTTTTTCAATGCCCTGCTTCAATGTTCCTTGAAATGTCAGGCTGACATCCTTCTGATGATTTACAAGCTTTGTATTAATTATGTTCCATGCAGCCTGCTTGCTCTTCAAGTCTCACAGATATATTTTATTTAATGTTTTCTCTATCTGTGATCTATGCTTTCTTTTTTCCCAGTCAAAAGTCCTCCAGTCTTTGGCTGTGCTGCCTCTCACGTTGCTCCCAAAGCTTTGAAGCCTTTGGTTCAACGCCAAATTAAACAAACAAGAGAAGGTATCAACTCTCAACACTTCCACACTGTAATTGTCTCATTTATGAACTTACCTTGTTACAGTCCAACATTATTAAGGCTTGTCCAACTTGTTCCTCCAGATGTGGAATTAATTAATTAATTAATTCAATGTCTACACTTTCTGCATTGCTTTTATCTCTTCAATGTACGACACCAAATTTCCTTTACTCTGTTTGATATGATGCCTATGAATATAGCTATATTGTTTTTCATGTACTTATCTATGCTTTCTCAAAACATATAGGTGTAACATGCTGAACTTTTGATTAATTGAATCACTTTTATGAAACCATTTGCCTAATCTCATCTTATTGCTTTAAAAAGTGGGGTTTAAATTTCAACAGCAGCTCCTGGAGCCCCGTGACCATCCATCCCATGTGCTTCCTCTGTCCATTAATTTTTTTTTCTTTCTTTATAAAATTTTTTTTCTGATGATTGTTCAATTTGATACACTACTTCCTACCTTATGACTGACTGCATTATATGGCTGACAAAGTGATGACTCCTGATGATATCTGTACTGATGACCAAAAAAGTAAAAGTTGTGAGCATTTGCAGATTTTACATTTTACATTAAAAAACAATTATTATGCTTAAGATTCCAGCAGTTAAACAGCAGTAAAAGCAATGAACTGGACTTTGATTGCTTGATATGTAAACGCTCTCCATACATGCACTCTTCCTTGCAGGTTAAACAGTAAAACGTAAGAGGCCATGCGTGTGGGGTGCAGGGGTGCAGGTGAAGTGATGTTTTTATCTTCCCTTTTTTCTCCACTTGCATACGTTTTGTATATATTTTCATCAAAGTAAAATTAACATATCAGGCTATGAACTAGGGACAGAATATTGATACGGATGTGTTCACAGGTCAGGTCTAATGATACTGATTTGACCACCACCACCATTCCTTTTCATCTGTAGCTTGTAAAAAAAAGCCTGGACTTTTGCTGTAAGTCTACTTCCCAGTTCCCACTGTCTTTCTTTCATGTTGGATTTTTCCTTATGGTTCTTTGCTTTTAAGCCTTTCATATTAGCAATTCATTTCTCTTTGCTTTATTACTTGCACGTGAGTCTCTGAACCTTGTCTCACAGCTTCACATATAATCTAATTACATATACTACTCATACTCATGCAAAATCTATTCTTTATTTGCCCCTCAATGCTATAAGAAGACACTCATTTCCACTGAACCATTTCATCAAACAATGGCTTCCGATGGACTTCTCAATGGTCTGAAACTCTATGGTTCATGGGCAAGTCCTTACACTCACCGTGTCCAACTAGCTCTCAAGCTCAAAGGCTTAGAGTTTGAGTACATTGAAGAGGACCTCACTAACAAAAGCACTTCTCTTCTTCTCCACAACCCAATTTACAAGAAGGTTCCTGTGTTGCTGCATGGTGATCACTCCATTGTTGAATCAGTCATTATACTCCAATACATTGATGAAACTTGGACTGACAACTCTCTCCTCCCCAGTGATCCTTATGAAAGAGCTCTTGTTCGGTTTTGGTGCTATTTTATTGATGACAAGGTATGTATGTGTATATAAAACAACCACAGTGACCTCTTGCTTCTTTATAACCTTTTGTTTTTACATTAATGCAGCTTGGCACTACACTTGGAACTGTGTTCAAATCAGCAGGAGAAGAACAAAAGAAAGCTGTGAGTGAAGTTCATGAGAATCTGAAGCTTGTTGAAGGTGAGCTTCAAGAGGGTGTTTTCAAAGGGAGGAGGTTCTTTGGTGGTGAGAAAATTGGGCTCTTGGACATTGTTCTTGGTTGTGGTTCTTACTGGCTTTCAGTCTTTGAAAAAGTAGCTGATGTGAAGCTCATTGATTCTGAGATGTTCCCACTCTTCTGTTCATGGCTTAAAGATTTTGAAGAACAACCTGAGGTCAAAGAAATCATTCCGGCCATTGATAAATTGCTTGAATATGCTCATGGTGTTCGTCAGCTGATGCTTAGCCTGAGCTCCACCGCCGGTGACCCCACCACCACCACCACCACCATTACTGGTGATGATCAAGGTAGCAAAGATTAGATGGATGGTTGCTTAATTTATTATGTATTTAATTAGTGTTAATGTGTTTGGTTTAATGGTTTTATTTGGTGGTTCATCATGCATGTTGTCAGAATCATGTGAAGGGATGGGTTTAGTTTATGGGATGCTACTATGTTCTGTGTTTGTTATTTATGGTTGGTTTTTTATATATAAATTGTTAGTTTGTTTACTTGTCATCTGTTTCTCTGCTTTTGTGTTTGTGTTTGTGGTTTAATGTTACAGTGGTACTCAGTGCAGGTTTTTTTTTTATTATTATTTTTTTTCTTTTGGTGTGTTTGCATTGATGGAAAATAAAAGGAGGAAGATAGATTTAATCAATGTTGGGGTATGACCTAAGAGTTTTTGGGTCATGGGTGAATAATCGATCAGGTCATAAGAGTCGGGTCATAAATATAATATATATTTTTATAAATTATTATATATTACTGAAAATTTTAAGAATCAATAATACTAAAGTTTCAAAGGTAAATAGTTTTTTTTTTATAATTTATAAATATCAATTTAATACTTTTACCAGGTGGTTGTTCAATTTATCTCGTAGGATGAACTTGGGTTTTAAAATATTGGATTTAATTTATATAAAAGTGGGAACTAAAAAAAATTGCTTTACTTTTATTTATTTATTTATTTTAATGAAGAAAATTGTGATTGATGCCAAGAAGAAGAAATAGGCATGTGCATAAAACTCCACTTTGTAGTCCCATCATGTTGCATTATTTTCCTTTTTGTTTTCATTCAACATAATTCAATTGTTTTCAATATTTTGCAAACCTCAATGAATTATTATCTACGTCGAAAAGTCATTAAATTTAAGTTTTAAAATAAATTTAGAAAATTGTAATTGTCTATGCATCATTACACAAATTATGAGCTTCTTTTGCAAGAAGCTTTATTATATAATTAAAATATATAATATATAGTCTTTCTTTTCTTGCTTTTCCTAACATTATTTTCCATTCACAAAGTCAAAGTTAGATCTTGAACCAACAAAAAAAAACAAAAATGAAAGTAAAGTACATGTTGGAATAGAGCGATGCAAACAAATGCTAATTAGTATTCAAAACTTTCCATAACAATCATTCATTCAACAAAGCATTTCTTGACTAATCCTTGCAATAAAAAAAATTATTTAAAATTGTACCCATTAAACTAGCCATCATAAATACCACAAAACTAATTAATCAAGTTAATTTAGAGTAATCAAATTATATACTCAAAATACAAAGAAAAGCAAGCAATGAAGTTAAATAGAAAATTAAGGTGAAAGTTGCATGGCACTGGGCTAGTAATTACTCACAAATAGAGTGCAACTAGCCCTTCACACGAAGGGAGTGTAGTATGAGTATAGAAGAGGAACTTAAGGATAAATGCCCGTCTTGTTAGACAACCCTATGTATAAGATGGTGCATGCCTGTCCTTGCTCAAGGGGACTGTCCTATAGCTGAGTCCTTATTCATTCTTCAGTCCGTAGATAGATGATGTTGGAAAGACAACCCTATCATGCCATGGTCTCCTTTTGGTGTCACGTTTTTTGATATATCTAAGGTCCTTTTAATATTTCAAATAAGGTTTAACCTAATTTACTAGGTTGATGATTGATGAATAACCAATGATTTAAAAACCGGACTGGACCGGCCGGTTCAACTGGGAACCGACTGGTAAACCGGTCCGATTAGACACACCAAATAGTAAATAACCAGACCGGACCAGATTGTTTATTAATTTAAATTATTTAAATAATTTATTTATTTTACAATTAAATATTTAGATAATTCCGGTTCAAATTCCAAAAATTAAAAAGTCAAAAATTAAAAATTAAAAAGTAAAAAAGCAACGTGCTTCATGCTGCCAGCTGCCATAAATCCAAGCCTTTATTATGATTAACCTGCCATCTTACACTAAATAATAATTAAATTAAAGTTTAAGTGTTAATTACTTAATTTGTTAAAGACTTAAACTTTTAAAGCAAAGAAAACTAAAAGAATATGCCCTAATTGTTCTTCTTCTCCAGCCGAACCATCTCCATCAACAATAGCTCCCGCGATCTCTCCTCTGTGAAGCCAACTAACCTTCTCTTCCTCTCCACCGTGAAGCCGACAGTAGACCACGTTCATCTTCAGCCGATCTAAGTTTTTGAATGGTTTTTAATTTAATTTATAAACCTCTACTAGGTTCATGCCTTTTCACTTCTCTGATGGATCTTGTGCTATATAAACCTCTTCAGCTTTGATTGAGTGGTTTGATGCTTTATAAATCTCTTCGGCTTCATGATATATATATATATACCTGTATATCAAATTAGTAATCCAACTTCCCATTATTATTAAATTAGTAATCCAACTTACCTGTATATCAAATTAGTAATCCAACTTCCCATTATTATTTAGAGTACTGTTTCAATGTTTCATTTAATTTATTTTAGCCTAATTTGGTTGAATTACTTTGAATGATTTTTTTATTTGTTCCATTTGGACATTAGGACTTGGTAATTACATTTTGTATTTTTATTATTATTGTATCCTTATTTTTTAAATTATTTTTTTACTTATTTTTTAATTTTTAAATATTTATTTATTTAAAAAATATTTAATCCGGTTGAACCGGCCGGTCCAACCGGTTGTCTAACTGGGTCGACAACCGGTCCTTTTATTAAAACATTGTGAATAACCTTATAATTACGTTATTCTTTACTCATTGTCTTTTATTATTATTATTATTATTATTATTATTATTATTATTATTATATATTGCACAGTTATATTGCCTTACAAGGTCACAAACTGTCAACTCTACATAAAATTAAAATTTTCAAATAAAATATACAAGGATACAAGCATACAACAAATATTTAAAAATAATTAATTAAATAAAATATAAGTATACAACAACAACAATAAACAATGAGAAATAAAATAAAATACAAGTATATAATATCTTATTTTTTGTTTTTTAGAATGAATTTAACTTTAAAAATTTAAAATAAATAAACTAACCAACCGGTCAGGTTACTTAATGTTTTGTGTGACTAATCAGACAGGTTACCGGCCGGTTCCCGATTGAACAGGTCCGTCGATCAGGTTTTTACAATGCTAAAAAGGCAAAGAATGCACAATCCTTGACGTATGTAGTAAGTGGGGCCGGATAAAGCTTTTGCACACGTAGGTGTTTGGACCATCTATGTATAATTACTACTTATACTCTTAAAAGTATGCCCTCACTTACAAATCGAACTCTCTCACAATTTGCAAAGTGTTACCAACGACCATGTGGTCTATTGGTAGTCGGGTCCCCAATAGAACCCTTCACAAGTGGTGAGAGTTCGAATCTTGGGTGAGGGCATATTTCTGGGAGTGTGAGTAGTGGTTGTGTGCGGGTGGTCCCTGCACCCATGTGTGCGCGGGCCCCGCTCCCACTTGCTCCGCCGAGGCTTGTGCACGTCCCTGTCTTAGCGGTTAGGCCGCTCATCTTGGCAAAAAAAAATTTGCAAAGTGTTCTTACGGAAACTCAGGTACTAATTTATATAGATTTAGCCTTATAATTATTTATAACCTTGGAATGTGTATTTGGGTATATCACCTACCAACTTTCTTACCTACGTTTAGTGTATTGTACAAAAATATATGGCATGCAATAAAAACTCACTTTGAAACACAACATGGCACCAGATTAAGGTTTTTTTTTTTTTTTTTTTGGCCTTTAAACATGTGTCTTCAACATCCTTTTGCCATCCTCCTATCGTGAGTTTTGGTCCTTCTTCATCTTCATGCTAACTCATTGTGTTTTTACCAGTGGTGGAATTCGGAGTGTAAATGATATACTTCTACTCACAAGCTACTCTGGCTCGACTCAGTAGAAACTCGAACTCGAGCTCGAGTAGCTTGAGTAGTCGAGCGAGCTGATCTAATCGAGCATGTATTATGATATTTGGCTTGAGTGCTTGCGAATCTAATCGAGCATGTATGTATATATAATATTAGATTTATTTAATGAAAATCAAGGGGAAATACTTTCGAGCTTGGGTCGAGCTCAAGTTCAAGCATAATGTTTATGGTCATTTTTAGCTTTTTTGAGCTTAGTCGAGCGAGCTCGAGTAGCTCAATTTGTGTATCGAGTCGAGCTCGAACTATAAATTGAATACTCGATCGAGCTCGAGCCGAATATCGAGTATCGAATTTCCAGTCGAGCTCAAACTTGATCGATTACACCCCTATGTGGAACCAGCATCAATATTAGGGATGCTCACTTCATTTTTTTTTTTTTTAAATATAAATGTTAAAAAAATTATATTAATTTAAATTTGACATTACAACTACAAAGTTGGGGTTGAATTGTGCGGGTTTTCATATAATTTTTCACAATAATTTTCATGTAATTTTTCAAAGCAAAAATGAAGGGATGTTTATAAATTTTATTTTGTTTGTAATATTTTATATTTAAAAAAAAAATTAATAACTGGATGACCTTGTGATATTTTGTTTGTAATATTTTTCCATTGATATAGATAATTGATTAAAGAAATAGTAATTACTACATGAACTGTGATTGAAAGTTTCGTTTTTATACATTTGTAACTTAATTTTTGGAGCTAATAAAATAATTAAAGAATATAAAATTTGAATAAAAATATATAAAACAAATTAACCATCACTATCTTTGCAATTTAAAAATTTATAATTACGATATAGCTAATTTTATGGTTTTTTTTTTTTTTTTGTAAGTTTGGTTTGCCTTTTTTATTTTTATTTTTTTGATAAATTAGCTGATCAAACTAATTAACTTTGAAGATTAAATATCAAGGCCAATGGCCACTAGGTCAATTGGCACCTGATCCCTTGCGTAGGGTCTTCGCCTCGTATGTCGAGCGTGACTCCCCGAGTTCGAATCCCGCTATACGCAAGGTGAGGGCACGGAATGTGTGTTGAGCGTGGCTCCCCGCACGTGCCCGTCCGTGACTAAGTTTGACTCCCTGAGTTCAAATCCCGCTATACGCAAGGTGAGGGCACGGAATGTGTGTTGAGCGTGGCTCCCCGCACGTGCCCGTCCATGACTACTGTAAGCCTGTAACAGGGGGGCGCTTGTCGTCTAGTGTAAAAAAAAAAAATTAAATATCAAGAAATAAATATATTTAAAGAATACAAATAAAAATATATAATATAAATAAATCAGAAGAAACTTTTAATAAACTTCTAATAATTTTATAATAAAAATATTAAATTAACCTTAAAAAATGTTCACTACTTTTCAAATAGACTATTAAATAAGACAGGAAAAAATATATATATAATTTACACATGAAATTGAAATAATCAAGAATTACTTTAAAATACAAAAAATTTAATTTATTATTTTCAATTTTAAAAAAGTAGTTCAGATGATTTACATTGATTTATATTAAATTAAAAAAATTAAATATGGTAATTGATTATAATTATAATGATGAGGGTTTAAAATTAATGAGGCGGCATTCTATTGTAGGAGATTTTTAATACATTGAATTTGTTGAAATGTTGAATTTCCGTTCCTTCATTAAAATAATAATTATAATAATGTGAATCTTTGTTTTAGTGGGTGTTCTCATAGGGTACAAGCACTATAGTAGGCCCACCCTTCTTCCGGCCATGGTTTCTACTACCAATTTGCTCACAAGTTTTTGGTTTTGGTCTGATCTATTCAGGTTTTTGTTTAATCTCTGGGATGGGTCAAGACCTGGTTGTGTTTTCTCTGCATTTGGTAGCCGTTTTGCTCCATCAATCTGTCGATTTCTCTATATATTTTTTTCCCTAGCTTCTACTCATTGATATATATATATATATATATATATATATATATATGGAGCTTAATATGGATAAAAATTGAGATTTCTTGTCCTATTGCAACTGTTTTGGATGGTTTAAATAATACTATGTGGTCACAACAAAATAAAAGTTTTTTTTTTAAAACTTGGGCACAAGCAAAATTAATGCTAAATATGGTGAATGCATTAAGGATTATGGTAGCAAAAATCACCAAATAATTACTTGGTTTTGCAACACTTCTACTTCCATTCATATTCAGTTTACTAAATTTAATATTGCCAACGAAATATAGGATTTCTTGTCCAATCAATATAATATTATTGGTCTTGCACAATATATACTATCAGTTGCTCAGTACTCTCAGGCTCTCAGCAGCCTTAATTAAGAATCAGGCTAGTGTATTTTCTGTGGTCTGCATCGTGAAACTATTAATCATCTTTTTGGTTCATGCTCACATGCTCTTCGGGTGTGGGATTGCATTAACCAAAAAGAAAATGCGAGCATTACTTGGTCTGATGGTTTCTCCTCTGGCATCTGGCTCTCTCAGTTTCAGCACTCCAAAAAATGTCTTGCATTGATTGCCGCTGGTGCCTGGTATATTTGGATGAGTAGATGTAACTTTATTTTCAAAAATGTTAGGCCTAATACTCCCATTATCGCCAGCAGAGAAATTGCTCATGTCAGAGAGTTCGCTAGCAGTATGATTGTTCCCTTTGGGAAAAAGTTAATCCTGAACAACTTCACTTTGGCTGATGGGCATTTCATCTTCACTCATGCCTCTTATAACGACATCTCCCAGGTAAGAGCCATTGGCTTCTTCATCGCGGATGCTAATTATCGAATTTTTATTGCAGGGTGTATCTCTCTTCCCATGGATTATAACTCTTCAGACAATTTGCTAGCTTTGGAGATTGCTATGCAGACTGCTCTGGATTTTCGGTTGCTTGTTCGGTATATCCTCATCTGTCATGGCAATGTTCTTGAGCTCCTTTCCAGCCCCAATCAGCTTCTCTCTTGGCGTTACCAGCAACAAATCTCCAACACCAACTTTCTGGTGGATATGCTTAACAAACCAAAGATCTCTCAAATCCCTCTTGCCTGGCTGCGACCTGCCATCAACCTAGCTTCATTCGGGTTTCAGCACCGCCACCTCAATCTGTTTCTCTCCGGAAAAGATCTCCCTCGCTGGATCATGCGATCCATTCAATCGGACGGCTTTACTTTTGATGCATAGTACTTTAGCTTGTTTTGTATTTTTCTTGTTCTGCTTTTGTTCTGTTTGCCTGTATTTCTGTTTTTTGTAACTTTGAACACTGTATTTTTCTCTGTTTTAATAAACTAGCTCTTTGAGCTCTTTCCTAAAAAAAAAAAATTAAGAATCAGGCTAGTTTATTAATCACTTTCCAATAATCATTTAACCCATGTGGAACCATTTGACTCAAGCTAATATCTGTTATGATAACATTCATTTTATCCAAGTTCTTATGGTTCTTCATCTAAAATTTAAATCTGTGTGAGTTGCTCTATCACAATGCAAAATATTGCTCACTTTCAGTGCTCATAATGAAATTGTGTGTGCTTGTTGCAATAATATTTGTGGTTAATCCACTTCATCAAAAAAAAATAATAATAATAATAATGAAATTGTGTTTGAGGAAGTTCGTCTTTATTTGACATAATCGCTTTCATTAAATGTTGTTTTTGTAATCACTCAGCCATACTCCACATTTAGCTCATCTTATTGTAAGAATTGCCATAGCACTAACCATGTGTTTGCTAATATTCCTGTGTAGATATTGTCAAGGTCATGGTCACGTTTTTGGAAAATTGACCGACTTGCATCTTGCTCTAAGGGAGCTTGGATAAAGCCCAAGTCTTCTTCCACTATTGCTTCTGTCTTTGATGGGTCTTCTTTATCTGTTCTTATCGTGAGTGATCTAGAAGCCCTTCTTAATCAAGTGATATTCTCAAGTTCTTCATCCTCCTATACCTCACCTGTCACTCAAATGATTCTTAGCTCTTTAATTCTGCTTGTTGTATTTAATCATATGACTTCTCAACTCTCACTCTTGTTTGATACAACTCTTACTAGTTTAATCCCTTATATTCAAACTACCAATGGCATTCCTCTAATCTTAGTCTTCCCAATACTTTTTTATCCTAATTTAGCTTTTAATTTTGCTTTTGCTAGTTAATTACGTCTTGCTATTCATTTTTCTCCTATTGGTTATCAGCCTTAGGACTTCCAAACGTATTATATTCTTGAAACAGGGTGCAAGTTAGGAGGATTCTTTGGTAGGATCGTGATCTCGAACAATTGACAAACAATCACTTGACCAAAGAAGCAAAATCACTTGAGCATTTACAGAAGCAGATAATGTATTCACTCGAAACTCAAACTTGCTCCCTTTTTCTTCTAAAGAGAGTTCAAATATTTAAACAAACAAGTGATATGCATGTCAACCAGGCAGCTCACAAACATACATTCTAAAGTAGACAAAACACCAATACAGAGAAAATAACTAAAGCATCTAGACAAACTGGAAAAACAAGCACAACATGTTAAGTAGCTTTTAGACACATTAGCTTCCAATTCCAAAGCTCTTACACAGTCAAATTGCCCTATTTCTAGATACCTGCTACTTCTGGTTGCTATAGTGAAGGCTCTAATCAAGTCCTAACTCTAACATGCTCCTCTTGATAGAGAATTCTCCAACTCCAGTCCTTCATGAAATGAATCAAATTTGACTCTTGGTAATCCTTTGGTGAAGACATCTGCCAACTGTCTTAGTGCTGCAATATTTCACATGTATTATCTAATCTCTCATCAGGTCACGGATGAAATGAAAACTAGTATCAATATCGTTTGTTCGACCGTGTAGGATTGGATTCTTTGCAATGGATAATGCCAATTGATTATCACAATAGAAAACACTTGAATCCTTTTGTTTCTCATTCAAATCTTCCAGCAATCGTCACATCCACACCGCTTTGCAGGCAGCCGTTGCCAAAGAGATGTACTCTGCTTCGGTGTTGGACAATGCTGTAATTGGTTGCTTCTTCTTACACTAATCAACCGCGCCGGAGCCCAGAGAGAACACCCATCCTGTGGTGCTTTTCAGGTCGTCTTGAGAACCTCCCCAGTCGCTGCCTAAGTGACCAACTAGATTAAAAAATTCAATCCTGCTGTAATAAATCCCATAATCAATTGTTCCACTAATGTAACGAAGGATTCTTTTGGTAGCTCCAAGGTGATTTACACTTGGTGATTGCATAAAACAAGATATCACAGACATAGCATACATAATGTCTGGACGTGTGTGAGTGAGGTATAATAGTCCACCAACTAGTTTTCTGTATCTCAGGGGATTTGTATCACTAGAACTGTCATGTGACATGAGTTTTTCATTTGAATTCAATGGTGTGCCAACTGAGTTGCAATTTGACATCCCTGCTTTGCGTAGAAGATTAGAAGCATACTTCTATTGGGATACAAACATAGAGCCTCTCTTTTGTGCTACCTCCAGACCAAGAAAATACCTCCCAAATTCAACATCTCGAATGTCTTCATCATGGCGTCGTTGAGTTCCATGATCATTTCCTCTGAGGATCCCATATAGAGTATATCATCTATGTATAAACAAAATAAGAGAACATCAATATTACCTCTCCTCTTAGTGTAGACTATTGGTTCATTGTTGCTGTGAATAAAACCCATCTGGCTGAATTGAGTGTCGATATAGCAATACCATGCTCTAGGAGCTTGGCGCAAACCGTATAGAGCTTTGTGAAGACGATACACCTGTTCTTCTTTACCATTAGTAGTGAAGATTTCTGGCTGTGAGACAAAGACTTCCTCCTTGAGTTTTCCATTCAAGTGACAGGGGAGAAAACTTCTTCAAAATTAATTCCTTCTCGCTGTGAAAATCGCTTTGCAACTAGATGAGCTTTCTTCTTTAACAAACTTTTGTTAGGATTGAATTTGGATTTGTAAACCCATTTCAAACCTATTGCTTTCTTCTTCTCCGGCAAGTTAGTTAGTTCCCAAGTTTCATTTCTTTAGATTGCTTCTATTTCTTCATTCATAGCTTTTACCCAATCTGGGTCCTTCACTACTTCTTCGTATGCGATAGGATCAGTTGTAGTCATAGCAAACGAACAGGAGCTGTAAATATCTTTAAGTTTTCAAAACCTCACCGGAGCTACATCATCTTCTCTGGTCAAGAGATCTAGATCAACTGAAGAGTTATCCCTATCTTGCTATGTGAAATCTGGCTGTTGATTAATTTGATCAAATGGTGAGAATTTTTCAAGAGTATCACTACTTTGCTCTGTTTCCTTGTCACGTGCCTACTCACAAACTGAGGCATCCGAGTCAGCTGAATTTGGCCAACCCTAACTCTTGTTTTCAAAAAAGTGCAAGTCTCTACTGATGTGGACTCGATGAGAACCTAGTTCAATCACCTTGTATGCCTTCGACCTATCACAATAGCCTACGAATACAGCTGCACGAGATTTGGAGTCGAATTTTACTTGCTACAGCTTGTCAATATGCTTGTAGACCAGACACCCAAAGGTTTTAAGATGGTCAACACAAGGTCTTGATCTGGTCAATGCCTCATACGGGGTTTGAGAATCTAGTGCTCTCTTCGGTGACTGATTGAGGAGGTAGACGACAGTGGCGACAGCCTCGACCCAATGTTCTAGCGACAATTTCTTTGCTTTGCATCATTGTTCTTGCCATCTCGGTCACCATCCTATTCTTCGGCTCGGCCACCCCATTCTGTTGGGGTGTTCTTGGCACCGTGAGCTGATGAAGAAGATCGGTGGTCCTGCAGAATGATTCAAATTCATGTGAAGTGAACTAGCCTCCGCGATTGGTGCATAAAGCTTTTACTGATCGTGAGAATTGGGTCTCCATCATCTACTTGAATTGCTTGAACAGCTGGAAGACCTCTGACTTCCTCTGCATAAAGTATACCCAGCTATACCTTGAACAATTGTCAGTGAATAACAGGAAATATGAGTTACCTCCGATGGAGGTTATCTTCACCGGACCAACAACATCAGCATGCAAAAGTTCAAAAGGTGCACTTGATCGCTTGGACATTCCTACAGGAAATTTGGCACGAGTTTGTTTCCCTAAAGAACATGCTTCACATCTGCTTGTTTCAATGATAGATGGAAGACCTTACACCATTTGATGATCGGTTAATTTCTTCAAACTCTTCATGTTTAAGTACCTGAATCTTCTGTGCCAAAGTTCTAATATATCACTTGCATCTTGAGCTACATTTTCATAGTGAACATCATCTCCATCAAGTGGAAACAACCTATATGTAGTCATCGGCACCTGAGCAACAATTGTTTGAGAATTTTCTTCTTTGATAACACATTCACCTTATGTGAATTCCACTACATATCCTGATGTTATCAGTTGTCTAATACTTAGCAGGTTGTGAGCTAAGTGTGGCACAAATTAGACATCATTCAAAGTTGTAATCTTCCCATTACTTGATCGATGAGAAACTTTGCCTATCCCTTCCACTTGGAGAGCCTTACCATCGCCAAGTTTAATTGAATGCTTTGGAGCGGCTTCAATGCTTTGGAACAACATTCTATCTCCTGACATGTGGTTGGAGCATCCACTGTCAATAAACCAAGTACCTCTATTTTCTTTTATATCATCAACTGTTGCCATAAATGCAACCTCTTCCTCTTCTTCTTCTTTTGTTTCTTTTACAACATTTGCTTCTTTATTTCTATACCAACACTGACTTTAACATGCCCATACTTTCTACATACATAGCATTGTATTCCTTTGTGTTGCTTGCTGCTGTCCACATGATGAGATGATTCAACTTGGGCGGACTCTGTGCTCCTTCCACATCCACGTCCGTGACCTCTACCCTTGGGAAAATGGCGACCTTGATCTCTTCCACCTCGATAAGGATGTTCACTGAATTGTGTTGAACCTCTACTAGCATGCAAGGCCTTTTCTCCTTCATTATGACTGCTTTCAATGTTGAGAATTGATTCATGATTCTTCAGTGAGCTACTGAGTTGCTGAACTGTTAATGTGTTTAGATCCTTTGCCTCAATGATGGAATGAACAACTAAGGAAAATCTGGGAGTAAGGCTTCTCAGGATTTTAAAAACCATAGACTTTTAGGGAAGCTCTTGCTTCATCATACGAATTTGATAAACTATATCTAAGACCCTTGTCACAAAGTCTTCAACACACTCACCTTGTTTCATCTTAAATGCATCAAATTCCCACTGAAGAGAATGCAATTGAATTGTGTTGTTGTCTGAATCTCCATGAAATTCAGCCTTGATGATGTCCAAAGCTTCCTTAGCAGTTTTGGCTGCAGATATCCTCACAATTATTCTTGGATCGATAGCTTGCTGAATCAGCTACAAAGCTTTTGCATCATTTTTTAAACTTTCATTAATTCTAGTTGCATCTTCTTCCTCACTGAAGCCTTTCTCAACAAGCTTCCATAAATCTTTTGAGCGAAACATTGTCTTCATCATCAGGCTCCAAAGATTGTAGTTATCACCTTCGAAGAAGGAAGCATTAGCATCCTTAGCACTTGAAGAACTTGACATTTCCAATAGCTCTGATACCACTGATAGGATCGTGATCTCGGACAATTGACAAACAATCACCTGACCAAAGAAGCAAAATCACTTTAGCATTTACAAAAGAAGATAATGTATTCATCATTGGAAACTCAAACTTGCTTCCCTTTCCTTCTAAAGAGTCCAAACATTTAAACAAACAAGTGATATGCATGCCAACTGGGCAACTCACAAACATACATTCTAAAGTAGACAAAACACCAATACAGAGAAAGTAACTAAAGCATCTAGACAAACTGGAAAAATAAGCACAACATGTTAAGTAGCTTTGAGCCTCATCAGCTTCCAATTCCAAAGCTCTTACACAGTCGAATTGCCCTGTTTCTGGATACTTGCTGCTTTTAGTTGCTATAGTGAAGGCTCTGATCAAGTCCTGACTCCAACATTCTTTAAGCTCACATCCCTTCACATTCTTGCTCCTTGATAGATTTTTGCTTCTACTGCATTTCCTATTATCTACTAGTGACATCTTTATCTTGGTCATACATTTGCTAGTAAACTTCAACCTTTTACTTTATGGTGGATCATTTGGGTTTTCTAAATTTAAGTTTATTAATTGGTTATATTGTCAACTAGCAAAGTTGCTTGCTTCATTTTTTTTTAGTACTAATAGCTATATTTGAGATACTTTCTTTTTTTGGATTAATTCATCAAGATATTTGGGTTTTGGCTCCTATTCTAACTATAAATGGTAATTTATATTTTGTTTATTTATTAATGATTGTTCAAGATTTATCTGGATATATTTTCTCCAACATAAATCTAAAGTACATCAATTTATATTGATTTTGTATTATAAATAAAATATAATTCTCCTACACTGTCAAAATTCTTCGTATTGATAATGCCAGAGAATATTAAGGGTCCATCCATCTTAAATTTCTCAAACAACAAGGCGCCATTACCTAATGTTCCTACCCTCATACTCCCCAACCAAATGGTCAAGTGGAACAAAAACATTATCATATTTTAGATTTTGTTCGTGCTTAATTTCTTTCTGCATCTTGTCTTGAAAAGTTTTGCAGTAAGGCTCCACTTACCTCCGTTTACACCATTAATTTGCTTTCTATGCTGGTTCTTTAGAAATTTTCTCCTTATGGATAATTATGTCGAAAAGCTCTTGATTAGTCAAATCTTAAAGTTTTTTGTTGTGCTTGATTTGATCTCCTTAATCCCCATGAACATACCAAACTTTAACCTCATGTCCGCCTTTGTTATTTTCTAGGATATAAAATTGAACACAAAGGTTATTGTTGTTTGGATCCCATTTCTCCTAAACATGTCACATATTGGGAAAACAACATGTTATCTACTTTTGTCTAAATTCTATAGCTCTTTCTCTACTTTCCAATCTTTCTTTATTAACTTTTCCATCAAATTATTCCCTTCCTCTGATGCTAATTCTTCTATTGAGCTCACTACTTCTGCTTCCACATAAACATCTGATTCTATAGAATCTAGTTCATCTAATGATCTTGTCCCTTCTCTTTGTCACTTTAGTCAAGTAAGGTAACAACTCAAAGATTATTGTTTTTTTTTCTACCATTGTTTTCCTGCATAAACCTTACCCTTATTGTGAAGCTAGTACTAAACCTTTTTAGCAGCAAGCACTGTCTAAAAAATTTCATGCCTTAGAGCAACTCACACTTTAGAGTTAGCGGATCTTCCTTCTAATAAGACTCCTATTGGGTTCAAATGAATATATAAGATCAAAACTCACTCTGATGGTTCTATTAAATGGCATAAAACTCTCTTAGTTGCAAGAAACTTCACTCTTAAGTATGGTATTAATTATGAGAAAACATTTGATCCCATTGCTCATTTAACATTTGTCAAAAGTTTGTTAGCAGCTGTTGTAATAAAAAATTTGCCTCTTTTACTAATGGATATTAAAAATTCTTTATTGGGGATCTTGTTGAAGAAATCTATATGCATCCAGCAGCTGGGTACCTCATTCCCCATAGCAAGTTTATCTCCTTTGTTATACTCTACTTGGTCTTAAACAAGTTTTCACTACCCAGTTTGCCAAATTCAATGCTACTATTGCAAAATTTGGCTTCACCTCAAGTTCTCATGATTCCACTTTATTTATTCATTGTACTATATAACAAAGGTGTTTTTCTTTATTACTTTAAGTGGATAATATAATTTTTTACAAGTGATCATAAAAAAGACATTTTTGCCTTATAATAATATCTCAGTCAACATTTTAAGATGAAATATTTAGGATCACTTGTTTACTTTTTTGGTTTTGAAATTTCTTCTAGTTTTGATGGTCATTGTCTATCATAAGCCAAATATGCTTAATTTACTTTGCAGATTTGATCTAGCCAATTCTACTGCTGCATCTACACAATTGGATTCCAATAATAACTCCATCATATAACACACTTTTCTCTAATCCTATTTTATATTGACGACCTATTGGCAGTCTGATTTATCTTATAGCGACTCATCCTAATATTGCTTATGTTGTTTGTATGTTTAATTAGCCAATTTATGGCTGCTCCTCAAACAACCCATTTTACTATTATTTTTCGTGTTTGTTGATATGTTAAAGGCAACCCACTTTACTACTATTTTTCATGTTTATTGGTAGGTTAAAGTGTGTAGTAGGATTAAAAAGAGGCTATTTGTAGTATTTAGCAACTTCATGGGGCTTTGTGAATAATATTTTTATTTTTTTTTTTAGGGAAGAGCTCAGAGAGCTAATTTTATTAATAGTATAGAAAAATTACAAACAGTTTAAAGATTACAAGTAAACAAAAACAGCAAAACAAACCAAAACAAAAACACACTAACTAAGCTAAAAACAAGAAAAACATCAAAATTGAAAGCCAGCTGAATAATGTTTTTATTAAGCCCATCTTTCAATCCGAAACAAAGAGTTTTGGCGTTTTGTTTTCTGGATAGACCTATGAGTTGGGAGAGGAAGAAGGAGTTGAATTTAGTGCATCATATCTATTTTTTGTGAGAGAGATTGGGGATTTGGAGCCTCTCCATTGTTGTTGGCTTTCACCTTGTATTGCTTCATCTCTATAGTGGATTGATTACCTCACCGCAACCCGTGGTTTTTCCCGCAAGGATTTTCCACGTAAATCTGAATGTTTTTTGATATATTGGTTGCTTCTTAAGATATTAATTGTTTTGGTATGCTATACCTAATAGATATTTTATAATTTGAAAGCTTGTACACTTAGGTGCATAACAAGATGTTGCTACAAGGCATGCACGCAAGGTGTTCAATGAAATACCTATGAGAACTTAACTTGTCATTTGATTGTTTCCACTATCTCATTACACTCACATAAAGACACTTTTTCATGGACTTCATTTTTCTGCTTATTTCTCCTTAGTCTTATTTCCACAACTGATGAATTTGTTTTTGTTTTTATGACTCACTTATTTCATACTCTAATAGAAAGTAAATGGTTATATCTCGCTCTAGTATAGCATTTAAGTATTGGGCAATTACTGATGCTACTCCTGAATTGCTTTGGCTTGCTAATTACTTGAGAATAATTAGGGTGTTGCATATTCCACTGCTATTGATCTATGCCGTAACAATTGGAGTGCCATTCACATTGCTTATAATAATGCTTTTTATGAATGAATAAAACACATTAAAAATGACTATCATTTTGTTAATCAACATCTTCAGTCTGACATGTTATAACTTCTTGCTATTTCTTCTACAAATCAAAGAGTGATATTTTTACCTTAGCTCGTCTGCCTAGTTGATTTAATGTTTTATTTAATTAGCCTTAAATTGTGTAGTTGGATTTATTACCCATCAACTTTATTATTATTGTTATTATTATTTTGGCAAGACCTATATAAGCTAAGTTGATATGTTCATATAGATGTATTGTCCAAAGCACATGACACAGACCTTAAAAGTAAGCTAAGTTGATATGTTCCTAAATGTATGTCCAAAGCACATGAGTCATGACACACAAGAAAAAACATACCTTGCAACACAACTCAGCACATATATTTAGGGGGTCTTGTTGACTAGAAATTTTAATTAATAGGAAGGGGGCCTGGCCATGCAAAACCAACTATTCGGTTTTTTGATTTAAAAATTTATAATTTGACTACAAACAAGGACTGCGCACAATTCAATTCCCAAGACTAGCAGAAACTTACAAAAGCCTACAAACCTTAAGAGCATGCAATCAATAAACATTATCACATGACGTTAATAAATTAAAGATCCCAGCAGTCAAGCAATCAAGAAAAGCTCCTCTCAAATGGCGTCATGGCCAGGTTGGCAAGGTCTGCTACCAAGCTATTCAAATTCCTTTGAGATGAACTAAAGGACAGTTGACGTAGTAATTCCCTTCCTATGAATTTCTTGGTTTTTCTCTAAGCCCAAACATGCCTTAATACACAGCCAAGTAATTATATGGTGGACTTACCAATGGTTAAATGGTTTATTAGTAATCGGGTCTTCATTAGAACTCTTCGTAAGTGGTGAAAGTTTGAATAATGGATGATGATATATTTCTAGGAGTGTGAGTCATGGTTATGTGCCAGTGATCCCATCACCTATGTGTGCACGAGTCCCACCTCCACTTGTTCTATTTTTCATAACTACCTAACCACTTATCCTAGTAAAAATAATTAAAAAAAATATTGATGATGGACTTAACTCTCAGTGAAGTCTTCTTGAAGCCTATCAGGCTCTTGAATGAAACTCTACATGTGAGGAAAAACAAAAAAACAAAAGAAAACAAAAAAGGAAAAGTCTACATCGCATACCATTCAAACAGTCAAAGTTTGACCTAAACAACAAAAAATAAATACGAAAACTGTAGTAGGTAAGAATAGACAGATTAATAAACAAATGCCACTTATTAGTCTTCAAAACAATCCATTGACTTGCATCCATAGACAAAGCATATTTTGACTATAATCAATTAGCTTAGTAACCAAGAAACAATTAGTTATAAATACCACAATAGAAACAATGGAGTGGAGAGTCTAAAGCCACAATATAGTTCTCTTAGAAGGCAAAAGAAACAATGGAAAGATCAGTGAAGTTGCATGGGCACTGGGCTAGTCTTTTTGTACATAGAGTGCAACTGGCTCTTCATTTGAAGGGTGTAAAGTATGAGTTCATAGAGGAGGACCTTGAGAATAAGAGCTCTTCTCTCTTGTTATACAACCCTGTGTATAAGAAGGTACCTGTTCTTGTTCATGGGGACTGCCCTGTGGCTGAGTCCTTAGTCATCCTTCGGTATGTAGATGATGTTTGGAAAGACAACCCTATTATGCCTGTTGATGACCCTTATGAACATGCCATGGTCTCCTTTTGGTGTCACTTTGTTGATAACAAGGTATGACTTCATTATTATATAAAACACAGGGTGAGAAATAAATAAAGAGTTAGTATTTTCTTTTATGATAAAAAATAAAAAAATTATTTTATTCTCATAGATAGAGTCTTAGAGATACCATATCGCTAATTAATTTTATCATTTAGCGAATTTTTTTTATATTTGTTTCATAGTTTTTACCCTAATTTATTTAGGGGTTTGCACCTTAATTTGTATGCCTTTTGAGTAAGAATTTGTATGTCTTTCAATTTTTTTTTTCTTTTTTTTCTGCAACAATTCTATGTCTGATCCAATTTTTCATGATATTTACTACATGTCTTCACATAATTATGCATACGGATATATTAGTTAAAATGAAAATATTGACTACTTAAATGTTAATGAATATTACTTATCGGTTGGGGTGGAAATAATAAAATAAATAAATAAATGGACTCATTTTAGTAGAAATTAATGATTTAAGACCATGCTAATGTTGATAGGACTAATTAATAGTCCAACAAGGAAAATTAAACTGACTGGAGCCATATTATTTGAAAAGTTCATGTATGCATCAATATTGATACCAACAATCTTTTCATTTGGTTAAATTTTTTTAATATGAATTAGTTGCAGAACTAATTAATTTTGCAGTCAATTGAACTAAATTTTTTAATCATATTGTCAAAGAGCCACATTAATTAATGTTTGTGAATGATTGAATTGGTGCAGTTGTCTAAATCATTTGGAGCAGCGATTAGAACATCAGGTGAAGAACAAGCAAAGGCCATTGAAGAGTTTCACCAAAACTTAATGTTTTTGGAGCAAAAGCTTGCTGAAAAGGGGAGTAAGTTTTTTGGGGGTGAAAAGATTGATATGCTTGACATTGTTATTGGTTGTGGTTGTCACTGGTTCAAAGCAGTTGAAGAGTTATCAGGATTGAAGCTCATTGATCCCAATTTGTTCCCTCACTTCCTTGAATGGAAGCAGAATTTTATTGAAAGTCAGGAAGTGAAGGAAGTCATCCCTCCTTTTGAGAAACTCACTGACTATGCCAAAAGCATTTACAAGAAAATTTTGGGGCATGATAACAATTAAATTAAAGATTTGAATTTGTTGCTTTTAATTATATCTTCCTATTGTTAATTTGTTTGGTTTAATGTGAAGCTCGGCTTCTCTTTCACTTTTTTTTTTTCTTTTCTATATGTGTAGTAAAATTGAAAAGAAGCTATTTGTAATATTTAGCAACTTCAGGAGGCTGTTTGAATAATGTTTTTATTAAGCACATCTTTCAATCCGAAAGAGAGTGGTTTTGGTGTTTTTGTTTTCTGGATAGAGCTAGGAATTGGGAGAGGAAAAAGGAGTTCTTTTTGTGAGAGAGATTGGGATTTGGAGCCTTCCCATTGTTGTTGGTTTCCACCTTGTATTGCTTCATCTCTATAGTGGATTGATTGCCTCACCGCCGCTTGTGGTTTTTCCCGCAAGGGTTTTTCACGTAAATCTTAGTGTTCTTTGATATATTGGTTGCTTCTTGGGATATGAATTGTTTTGGTATGCTATATCTAATAGGTATTTTGTAATTTGGAAGTTTATACACTTAGGTGCATGACAAGGTGTTGCTACAAGGCATGCACGCAATGTGTTCGATGAAATACCTATGAGAACTTAGCTTATCATTTGATCGTTTCCGCTATCTCATTACACTCACATTTAATATGAACATGTTTTTGTGTTCTTGTATCAAGACATTTGAGATTTGTTTCTAGGTGTATTGTGGTTCTTCAATATATTAGTAAATAATGGTTGTTATAAATTGGGTATAAATAATTTTTATTTTCTATGACATCTTTGACATCTAACCAAATTAAAACATATTTTTAATGAGAATATTCATGACCAAAAGGATGAATAACCCCAAAAGTTTTGGCTTCTAATAGATAAATAGTATTAGTAAAATAATAATATTTTGGTTTATGAATAATTTTTGTTATCCCTGACATACAGTCATTCCATCTACACTAAAAATATGTTTTTTTTTTTTAAAGTGAGTTCACATCTTTCTCAAAATTAAAATTAATTTTCAATTAGATGGTATAGAATAACAAAAGCTTGCTTTGGAATAATTTAATGAAAAAATAATATAATAGATTTCCGACAACGTACAACGTTGATGCGAAAATGAAATACTACCTCTTCTTCTAATATTCAAACTCAAATCCATATTCAACTTGCCTAATTGCCTAACCTCCATGATGGAGTCTCAGGCTTGTCCTCCAAAAGAAACAGCATGGGTAGTGACATGAGTGAGGAGTATGCCAATTTACTTAAACATCTAGCTAAAAGACATTGATGTAATTTTAATCATAATTAGTTTCCACAAAATTTGTTTATCCTTTTATGATTGATCATATGTTTTTTCTCGGATCTAAAATGGCCAAGAATCTGTTATTGACTTATCAAATACTTTTTTAGATTTAATTGGTAGAATTTCAACCACCATTGGTAGTGAGTGGTGGATATAGGAGATAGGCCTTGATGCTTAAATTGATTGTGATATCTAAATAATTGATCCCCACTCGTGATTATTCTATTGGATTTATGGTAATGATATATTATCACTAGATTATCATGGTAATATGAGTGGAAATATTATATAGTTAAGAATATTGTGGTAATTTGATATAACCATGTTTAATTGAGAACTCTTATTACCGGGAATAGTTTATTACCAAGTTATGAGATTGCTATATGCTTGGTAATCCTAAATAGACACCAAATTTGGTGATAATAAGACTACCGACTTTCTTGATAATGTTCTCATATTGGTAATATAATATTATCAAAGTTATCACTGGTGCAATATCAAACATGGTAATCTTTCTACATTACCGCGAACCAAGCATCCCCTTAGAAGTACTTTTATTATAACATAATTTTATTTATTTATTTATTTACAAAATGCGGACAATCATATATCAATGAGGTATATGATCATTTTGAACTGAGTTTTGAGCATGTCTCTTTAGTGGTAAGACATAAACAATTTATGCAAGAGACTTGGATTATTTACTTTTAGTTTTTTTAAATTATTTTTAAATTACTTTTAATTGTTTATATGGCCCTCGGCTATTTGAAATGTCAAAATAGTTGTAGGCCATCCCATGGTGTTGGGTAGTTCAAGGTGGTGCTACTATGAAGCAATTGCTTTAAGTCTCCCAATAATTTTTTATTGTAAAAAATTCAAATATTAAAATTTATAATTTAATTATTAATCAATATCATATATCTCAATTATTTTTAGAATTTAGAACGATAAATTAAGGTATTAAATATTTTAATTTTATGACATAAGTTCTTGCAAAAAATTATTTAAAATTCTTATTTTTCTATCTTTTTTAATAATCCATTTGAAAAATAATGCATCTTTTTCCTAGACTAGTCTAACATTCATTTAAATAATAAATCATTTTTTTATATTGTTACTGTTTTTATATATATATATATATATTGTATGGCGCCGAAATACCCTTTAACCTCTCTGTTTTTGTCCCTATAAAATAGTCCAATATCATACACACCCACCTTAAAACCTCAATTTGTAGGAATAAATTATAAAGAGAGTTTTTTACATTCACCCATGTGAAAATATGCATTTATAATTATTCCTTATAAAGTCTTAAAATAAAAAAAAAATTGATAAGTAAATTTTTAAAAAAATCTATTAGGGTGTGTTTGATTGCCCTTTTTTTCCATGAAAAATTTTTCACGGGTGATTTTCCAGTTTTTTAGTGTGTTTAATTGCCAAAATTTTTCGTGGAAAATTTTTCCACAAACCTGTCACATGACCCTATTTTCCCTCAAATCGGTGAAAAATTTTTCCTGCCTCCACTCTAGGAAAAATTTTCCAGGGAAAATAGAGAGGTCTTATTGGTAATAAAAAAAATAAAGGGGGGTTTTCGTAAAAAGACAAAAAAAAACCCTAGTTTCTCCTCTCCCTCCAAGCCTCCGCCGAAATCCTTACTCTCCCTCCCCGCAGCGATATCAGATCTCCGCCGAGCGAGAGGCATTTCTCATCCCAAAGATTCTTGGTATTGTTCTTGGTGAATTTCTCGAATTATATCTCCATCGAGATAAACAAGGCTGCTTGGATTTTCTCAAGAGACACTATTTTAGTGTTATTTTCTCATGTTTTGGGATTTTAAAGGTTTTAAAATTAGCAAATTAATATGATCAACGCTAGTTATTATTAGTGTATGAAAATCAATTATAAAAACGGGGAAGTACCAGAAAATCCCTGAGAAGTTTGGTTTTTCCCATTTAATCCCTGCAAGTATTCAGTTTCCTCACAAGTTCCTCTTTTTTGTTTTATTTACTTTTTAATCCAAAAGCAACTGACGGAGGAAACGGAGGCATTTAAATCACTGTGAAATTACCTCAATGCCCCTTCTGACAAAACATTAAAGAAATCAGTTGAAATGACGATTTTAACCCTCCTTTTTCTTTTGGGTTAAATGATATTAGAAATTACTTGATTGCCCTCCGAACAATAAAATATCTTTTTACAAAAAAAACAACCTTAATTATTACTTTGTTAATTTTTTTCTCTACAACAACCATTTCTTATATTGAAAATGTTGAAATTGCATGAAAATTATAATTTTTTAATTAAAATATTATAGTTTGAAATAAAAATTAAAATTTTACTATTTTTTTAATTGACACTTATTTGAGAATATATTTTTTTATCACTCTAATTGTCACTTATTTTTCTGACTTGAGTTATACTTCTCAAGTTAAAAAGCGCAAATAAAAGTTTTTTTTCAAGTTATCGACTAAACTAATATTTGTCATATTTCCCTTTCAAATTTTGAAATTTTTTGTAAAATTAGTTCATCAACATGATATAAAATTAATAACAACTTGATTTTTTTATTAAAAATTAAAATTAATTATTTAGAGATCTTCTTTTCCGCTCTCTTCTCTCTCGCGAAACCTTTTTCTTGAGTTCTCTAGCGACTTCCATCGTGGTCTTCAGTTCTCCGGCGACTTTCAAGGGAAAAAAAAGGCACAAAGGTGAGAAGACATTCCTATGTAAAATTGGGTGAGAACATCGATATTCATGTGTAATATTGTGTGGTTTCTTTGTTGGTTTTGACATTCCTGTGTAAAATTTGTCGATTTTCCTGTGTATAATTTATGGTTTGTTGTATATAATATTATGTTCCTCTCAGTAATTGACTATGTGTTTGCATTGTTGACATAGAAGCGAAGATGGCAACAACACTTGTAAACGGTTAGTGTTATTTGGCCCCTATTGTCGAAACGATTGCAGAGTTGAGAAAACAAATGAATAAGCGCCATTGGGATATCCTCCGCAGGACATCGTTTGCCCATTTCATGGACGTCGCTCCCGTACTGCAAGAGAGAGGGGTATAAAATGATGTTTATGTGTATATGCTTTTTCTTATGTTTTTCTGTGTACAATGTGGATATCCTCCACGGGACATCGTTTGCGCATTTATATTGATGTGTACAATGTAGATGAAAATGGTTTTCTGTGTGTACTATGCTTTTTATGATGTTTTTCCTGTGTATAAAATGATGTTTATGTGTATATAATGATGTTCTTGTGTATATTATTAGTTTCCTGTGTATAAAAAATGGGTTCCTGTGTATAAAATTGTTTTCCTGTGTACATTTTCATGTTTCCTGTGTATAATATTGTGTTCATATGTTGATGTTGCAAACTTTGGTTTTTTCTTTTCAGTTTTCCGAGCTTCTGCCAGCCAACGCTGAAGAGCGTTTGTTGGTTGATAGTGTTAAGAGAACTCATAGACAAGCCAGCGCCAGTTCCTCGGATCTTGGCGAGTCTAGGAAGAAGTTCCGCCCAACAACAAGGGCCCCTCCTGCTGTGAAAAAACAAAAGTTGACCCCGCAAAGAAGCGAAGTCCGGATCAATCCTTTCCCAACCCTCAAGAGATGCCGGAGGAGGTTCCCCGAGGGGATGATGACAGGCTTTCTTCCACAGAGGAAGACCTACCCTGGTTTTGCAAAGCTTAACAGAATGGAACGACTAGCCATCACCATCTTTCTAAACACACGCGTCGACAGGTATTGTTTTTATTTCGTATGATATATGTTTCATGCCTTTATCATGCTTAGTGCTGCGATTATATATGATTTCGTGTGTATAATATATGTGTAACTTGTACCATTTTTTTACCTGTGTATAGTATGTTGTTTCCTGTGTGTAGTATGTTGTTTCCTGTGTATAGTATTTTGTTTCCTGTGTATACTATGTTGACTCCTGTGTATAGTATGTTGTTTCCTGTGTATAATTCTATGGTCTCATGTGTATTGCACTATATAGTTCTGTCATTTGGAGGGGCGCTGATGATAACGGCTTCACCACCCGTGCCCACCTGAAAATCAGCCGGAAAGGAAAACATATTCATAAGTTTGAACCTGGAAATCAGAGGATAGAAAGGGAAAACATAGTCTAATTAGGAAACAAAATATGGACGGAAAGGAAAACACAGGAACTGACCACACACAGGAAGTGACATTGTATACATAGTAAGGGAAATTGTCTACGCAGGAAGTCACATTGTATACACAGGAAATGATATTGTATACACAAAAAATGACATGTATACACAGGAAGTGGTATTGTATACACAGAAAGTGACATTATATACACAAGAAGTGGTATTGTATACACAGAAAGTGACATTGTATACACCGTAAGTGACATTGTATACACAATAAGTAACATATGGTACACAGGAAGTCATTATTACACACAGAAACATATTATCGACCAAGGAAATTTACCTGATCGAGTCAACCATGCTTGTTACTGGTAGATGCCGTGCCTCTTTAATCCAGGCATTGAAGGATTCTGCCATGTTGGAGTACATCTCACACCATCGCATTCCTTTGAAAAGAAAATTTGACCAATGATCGACGTCCGAGTTATATAGCACCCAAGCGTGTGCGTTGCCCGACAAACATGCAAGTTCTTGAACTGCATCATCGAACTCTTTTGAGGTGTATGCGTACGCAATTTTGATGATTACTGCCCAGCATTGCATTCGCATAGCTTTACCGAGGTTAGAGTTGGTCTTCATGAAGTTCGCCTTCAAATGTCGGAGGCAATAACCATGTGGTGATGAGGGAAAGACTCGGGTGACGGCATTCACAAGACCCTTTAAGCGATCTGATATGAATGTTATGACTTTGTCGTAATCATCCTGACCGTACAAGGCCTCACCAAGAGTAGCAAGGAACCAAGTCCAGTTGTCATCAATTTCGTTGTCGACGATAGCAAATACTACGTGGAATAAACCCTCATTGCCATCTTTCGCGGTTGCACCTAGAAGAACCCCACCATATTTGGCTAGCAAATGAGTTTCATCAATAAAAAGTAATGTCCTGCACCCCTGCTTGAACCCTAACAGACAACCCCCAAATGAAAAGAAAGCACGCTTAAACCGGTCGCCATCATTCTCAATGGTGACAACGCTACCAGGATTTGTCTCGGATACTTTATCAGCGTACCATAGAAGCAAATCGTAGCTACTAACCTCGCTACCATGAATAACCGAACTGGCGACCTCCTTCCCCATCCAAGCACGTTTGTATCGTAGGCGAACACCATGGTCACGCAATATGTCTTTTTGTATGTCAACAGCTTTGTACAATGGGCTTTCTTTTAATTTATGCATGACACGTTCGGAAACCCACTTCTTGCTTGCTTTTGGATGTGCTGTCGTACCAATGCCTCCACCGCAAATGTGAGTTGGTTGCATTGTCTTCAGCCGGAACGTCTCATGAATTCCCTCTTTAGAAGCATGTACTCTCCATTGGCATTCCGGGGCAGCAAACCTTACAGTCACCCTCATTTTGTCATTTTTATAAACGTAAAGTTAAAAATTTTCTTGATAGCTATGCTTCGCAGGCAATATTTAAAATGATCTGCGTTCTCAAACCGTTGGCCTACTTGCAAACTTGAACAATCGCGTGCATCGGTACACCCGGTAACACTCAACGCCCCAGAAGAATTATGTTGGGAGAGGAAACTATTGCCATTCGGGTTTATGAAGTCCGACAAGAACCCCTGCTTTCGAAAACCCAGAAATATAAGGGAAACAAATATTATATACACAGGAAGTGAATATTATACACAGAAAACCTAAATTTATACACAAGAAACCTAATATTATACACAGGAAAGTAATTTTATACATAGGAAACAAATATTATACACAGGAAACAATAATATACGACACGAAATAAATTTCACATTCAAAAGGGCAGAAATCTATTTAAAGAACAATACGTATAACACAATTGACAACTACTAGAGCTCGTTGTTTTATTACGATGGGATCAACGGGCCGGAGTTTCCATCTGCAGAGAGACGCACTTCCTCGACAATGATGTCGACGACGAACTTGTTAAAGCTATGGTATATATGACACATCCGTTGAAAATCCACTTCAGACTCAATGGGGCAAAACGTCTTGTATGAGTCAGGCGTTACGAACTTCACTATCACTTCAGAAGCATCTAGGGACCAACGGCTACATATCTCACCCATGACTGACTCCCATGAACTTAATACAGTAAATTGTAGCACAAGACCTTCTCCTTTGAATCTTGCCACGGCAGAGTACGTTTCCATTATACAACTACAACAACAATAAAAAAAAACAACAATGTAAATAGAAGAAATAACAAGAACAATTACAGGAAGAACAACAATTACAACAATAAAAACAAAAAGAAGAAGTTCAAGAACGAAAAGAAGAAGAACAATAACAATACGAACATGAAGAACAATAACAAGAACATGAAGAACAACAACTACCTTACGCGTGCAGGAGTTCACTTCAAGTTTTGGCAACGGACCAAGATGAAGAACGGCAAACCCAACCCAAGATGAGAAGAAGAAGAACAACAACAACAAGAGGAAGGAGTGAAATATACTCTCTCTCTCTCTGACATAAAATATTGCATAGCCTTACTCAAAATAAATGTGATTTGACATGGACATGAAAGCTACTTTTTGCTGGATTGCTTTTTGCTTTATTGTACATGTTGACGGAAGAAACAACAAGGACTAAATGGAGTTTGCATTTAAAAAGGAGGGATCTAAAGGGAAACGAAAATGTCAGAGGGACTGCAGTGGAAGTTTGAAACTTCACAGGGACTTTTAAGTAATTTTCCCTTATAAAAATAAAATCATAAGATTAAAATCACAATTTATCCTTAAATAAAAAAGTTCTACCACAAGAATTTTGATGTTTCGAATGCTGAACACACTTAAAAACAATTGTTTAGTATTTGACATATTAAACATTATAGTAACATTAAAGTGTATATATGATACTGATTAACTAAGTTATGATCTAGGGCCATTTTGATAATAGTCTGGGGCCATTCTCATAATCATGGCTATAAAGGGAAACTAAAGATGGCAATTTTTTTTTCTCATTGAGTTTTTAGAAAGTTGATATCTTTTAGATTTTATCAAATTTGAACTGTATAACAAGGGAAAAAAAATATGCATTCCATTAGCAATGTGAGAAAAAAATATACATTCCGTCAGGAATGTGAGAGCAATGTGTAAATATGAGATTATCACCTATTGAGTTGGTAATCATATTCCCAGTAATATTGGACAACTTATCATATTTCTAGAATATGATCTTTCCCCTTTATATAACCAAACGAAGTAATATAAGATTATCTTGTCCACATTTTGGAGTAATGTGATATTACCCCCAACCAAACGACTCCTTAGGCCTTGCTTAGTAGAAGGGTTGAAGGGGGGTTTTGGAGGTAAGGGTTCTCACAACTCTTGTTTAAGGGAGAAGGGTTGTGGGAGGGGATAAGAGTTTAGGAGGTAAATAGGGGGTTGAAAACACCTCATTTCTCAACCCTCCAAATTTGAGGCTTGAGAATGGTTAATAACTTTATGGATGAAAATACCCTTATAATAACTTTGTAATGACTAATAATATCTTTATATTTTGGCAGTGAATGCAAAAAAAAAAAACACTCGAATTGAGCTTCCTCTAGTTCTCTCATCACCGGAGATCTATTGGAATCTCTTGTTATAACTTTTTGGACGAAAAAAATATTTTTATTTATATTTACTAATATATATCGGGTTATATAGAAGATTTAAAATTATTTATATAAACTTTTTTGTATGTTACTTAATCATTTTTCTAGCAATACTTAATTGAGATTATTGATTAAAATTTGTTTATTAATCCATTGCTTATCATAATATAACATTTGAAACTGAAAGGATATTTTGGTAATAACAATGTATAAACTTACTTTCTATTACTTTCAAAACTTTTTTTACTTTACTTTTGCCTCAAACAAGGTATGGGTTGTTGATCACTTCCCTTCCTTTCCTTTTCCTCCCCTACCTTACATTATGACCCCTTACTATTCCTCATCCAAGCAAGGTATGGAGATTAATCTAAGATTCCTAGGAATATAAGTTAAGGAATATGTTATTCCCATGTATGGTATGAAATTTATGAAATTATTCCCATGAATCATTTATTTCTAAAAGTACACTATTCTCATAAGTAATAGCTTTCTAAATTCCCATAGGAGTTTAGGTATAAGATATTCCCATAGCAAAGGAATAAAGTTTTTTCTTTTTTTAATAAAGTGGATAAACCACAATTTTATTGAAAATAGCAAAAGAACATAGTACATACTCAAAAAAAGTAAACCAACCACACATAAGAAGACAAGTAGACTGAAATCCTCACTAGGGGTGAGGGATGCAACAAACAAGAAAGAGAAACAATAAAAAATGAGAAGGAAGAAAAGCTAGACCGGCAAAGACTATCGTCTTTAGTCACAGGCCAGCCCGGGCTGCAAGATGTGGATGACTACTCCCGGTCCATGGTGTGCACTATATCACTGGAATAATCTGCAAGTCTAGTGCTCATAAAGCTAAGAGATCGCTTGATCCTCTGAGAGGCTTCATTGTTCTCCTACTGATGAGACTCAGAAGCTGCTGAAAGCCAAGAGAGAAACATGTTAGCACAAAACAAAAGAATACACTTGCATAAAAAAAGTGACAAAAAAAACCTTCAATTTTTATTTCTTGTGGCACAACCTCATCTCTATGAAACCCTAAAATCCCTATTCACTCTATCTCTATATACATCCAAAGCTGCAAGTAAGATTTATTGCAATACCCAAGCTAGAAGATTCCCTTTTTTGCCTTAAGAATTTGATAAGCCAATGATTTTTTTTCCCGTGATTAAGAATACAGTAAACCAACATGTTAACTAATCGATTATGGTAAATTAAAGTAGATTTTGTAGTTTTTTCTTTTGCAATACCTCAATGTGACATAAGCACGAAAGTAATTCAAAAATCATTTTTACTTTCATCAGGGTTTAGGGTTTAGTTAATTATGCAGCATTTGATCATTTTAAACCACCAACAATAATTTGATAATTGATTTTTTTTATTTTGGTAATATTCATTTACATTCTTAAAAAATCTTGTATCTAAACTAAAGAAGGGAATGAAATAATTTTTAGTATTATAAACATATTCCTAGGAATATTAATTTTTTTGTAAACTAAATAAGAAAACAGAGTATTCCTGGATTTACCAATCCTAAGAATCTATGTTACTGGGAATCCACATTCATATAGGAATATTTCAAACCTTATCCTAAGACCATATATACAATTGGCACTATGATTATTAACATACTATCAAACACTCCTTTACTTTTCCATGGCAAGAGTTAGAAATGAACAAATATTTATAAACTAAACAAATCTCACAATTAAACAACTAAGTGTTAATTTCTCCTTAAGCATATATTGATAAATTAGATTCAATAATAAACTCAACAACAATATCAATAATGAACAATTAAACATGTAAAAAGACAAACATAGGAACCAAGATTTTTAACGTGGAAAATTTAACTTGAAAAATACACAAAACTATGTTAAATGAATAATCACAACTATAAAAATACTGAACACAAAGTTCAATTTTGCGCACACAAATAATAACAACATTAACGTCACCATACACATACATCCATAATAAATTCTTATACTAGAACTACAATTTTACAAAAGTTGGTTGAGAAAGATCTTACCATAAAAGAATAGAAATGAAATTCGGAATCATATGGCTAAAATTTTATTAAGATTGGATATCAAATGACCAATTCTCCACTTTTTTTTTAATTTATATATATTAAATAACCATTTTTTTAATATATATATATATATATATATATATATATATATATATATATATATATATATATATATATATATATATATATATATATATATATATAATTGTTTATATTCTTTTCCCAAAGTCTCATTCACTTAGTTATTTGTGGGCAAATGGCCATTTTATAAGATAGACTCTAAACCTAATACCACATGCCATGCCCTATTTTACGTCTTGCTTTGTTTACTCGGCCCCACCTCCTTTGGCATTTTTTTAAAATAAAAATATATACTTTAACTATTTTTTGAGCTTATTTACATTTTTTTTTAAACAAAGAGCAAAGCTAGGAAAGAAAACAAGAGCACAAAGATTTTAAAAGCAAAGGTTTCTGCTTCTGCAAATGTCGTCTAGCCAGTGAGGTCGATCACATCCTTGAAAGTAGAGAAAAAGTTGCACATTGCTTCTTCCAGAATTTGCTAGCGCATTTGTGACTACGTTGTCCTCTCAAGTAATGAGATTGAAGTGCAAATTGAGGAAGTAGCTCAACAATTTCTTCAAAGTGGAGAATTCAGAATGTAGGTGCCAGACAACACAAGCATTGTAATTCTTCAGCAAGTTGGGAATGCCTAGACAATCACAGAAGACACAGTCCCGCTTCCAGTTATGATCCTTGTAGATTTGGAAAGCGAGATTAATAGCAGCCATTTCAGCCATGATAGGAGTGTAGTGCTTAGCCCCTAATGAACCTGCAATTAAGATTAGCTATGATAATGAACCTCAATCCAGACGGGGAGGAATTGGATCTCCAAGAAGCATCAGTAAAGATTGATATAGAGATATTGTGAGCTTGAGTAGTGCACTCCCTGAAAGAAAGCATGTCAAATTCAGATCTCAAGGACCAAGCTCTGGAAACTGCATCAAAGGAGAAATTTTTGAAGATTAAGTTGCATCTTTGTTTTCAGATTAAGTTGGATCTCCAAGAAGCATCAGTAAAGATTGATATAGAGATATTGTGAGCTTGAGTAGTGCACTCCCTGAAAGAAAGCATGTCAAATTCAAATCTCAAGGACCGAGCTCTGGAAACTGCATCAAAGGAGAAATTTTTGAAGATTAAGTTGCATCTTTGTTTTCAAATTAACCAGGCAACTGTAGCGATTAATGCTTGTACCCAGGGTCCAGGAGCCCTTCCAAAATTGTGATCCATAAGCCAACCACCTGTACTCAAAGTATTAATCATGTCAGTAATGAGATCTAACTTAATAAAAAGCTCATCCCAACACTAAGTCACTTTACAACAATTCCAAAGAAGATGTTTAGAAGTTTCCACCCAAAGACCACATAACAGACAGGTACTAATCTGCCCAATGTTTAGTTGATACAAGAGGTTACCAGTGGGGAGTCTACCATGGGCAAGTTTCCAAATGAATATTTTAACTCTAGGCATCACACGCAATTTCCATATTGAGGACCAACCAAGCCATAAGTCATCATTATTTGTACTCCTGCTAATGAGATCTTACATCGAGGAAGCAATGGATATTTTATGAGAGGAATGGCTCCAAATCCAGAAATTGTTTCCTTCAGTAAGAATATTAATCTTTCTGATTTCCTCCTAATTCACATCACTACCAAACATGTTGGCCAAAGTATTGATGCAAAAACCATTTTGAACAAGAATGTCATGAAACTGATAGTTATCAAATTGCGGAGACATATTAAGATAGGTAAGCTTCCGAGAGATAGGGAGATCAAATATGTAGGGATCATTCCAAAGATCAGTGTAAGTAGGATTGCAGGAAAGTAATTTAAGATTGGGTTTTAAAAAATTAGTAGTCCTACAAATGGAATGATAAAACCATGAAGAATGTTTAGGCTTAACAGGGTTCCAGATCTGCCAACCAACATATTTTAAATTGAAATATTGACCTAAAGCTTATCAACTGAGTTGAAAATGCAAAAAGGTTTTTGGCTATAAGAGAGTGTTGAGCAAGACGAAAATTCCGAAGACCTAGACCCCCCTAAGATTTTTTAAGTGTAGTAATTGTTCATCCAATTGAGTGAAAGCCAGAATTGTTGCTTGTCCTACCCCAGAGAAAGCATCTAGTCATCTTGAAAATATTGTCTAGTAGGGTAAATTCATAACTGAAAGAATATAATTGGGAATAGCGAAGATGGCACTGTTAATAAGGACAGCCTTACCAGCTGTAGAAATAGAAGAATGATTCCAGCTGTGTATGGTCTTTCTAACTTTAGCAGGGATGTGTTGAAGTTGATTAATTTGAAGCTTCTTAGGGGAGATAGGAACACCCAAGTAAGTGAAAGGAAAAGTCCCAATGCTAATGCCAAGGATACCAGAAATAACTTCGGCAAGCCGATTGTTACACTAAGAAGGGAGATAAATAGCTGATTTAAGGAGGTTAGGCTTTTGACCGGTGAGATTTTGGTTAACATTAAGACAGAGAAGGCAATTCCTGGCATTTTTTCTAGAAGCTTTAGTTATAAGAATGAGGTTGTCCGCAAACATCAGATGATCAAAATTATTAGGGAGACTTCTATTAAACCCAATAATCAAATCTATAGAAAGGGCTTTGTTAAGGATAGCTGTAAGATTTTGAACAGAAGGGGTGAAATATGGTCCCTTTGTCTAACCCCTCTAATACTATTGATCTAGGGAGAAGTTTTACCATTAATGATAAGGGAAAAAGAGGCAGACGAGAGACAAGAGTTAATCCAATTAATCCAAGAATCAGGGAAGTGCATTCTCCGGAGGGTAGCAAGGATTGCCGCCACTCAATAGTATCAAAGGTTTTTTCAATATCAATTTTACATATCATCATTGGGGGTTATAGGAATCAATTTCTAAGCTTATTTACATTAATAATTATAGACTTTATAAGACCAAATTTATAAAATATTACAAGATACACAACAACACAACACCGCCAACATTCATCTCAAATTCCACAAAAATATTGAGAGAAATTGAAAACCAATTGTTAATTGTATTATATATTTTTAATAAATCATTAAAATACATAAGTATAATAAAAACACACAACTATTAAATTTGAGTAAATATAATCCTATTTATCTAGATTTGGAAATAGGATTAAACCTATATATAGGTTTTCAATCGTTGCGGACAAGGCTAAACTTAAAATAAGAACCGCCCGCTCTATATTCCCAAAAAAAATCTGCACCCTACTTTTTTTCGTGCCATCCTCTCGCAAAGAAAATCACTCCGACCGTGATCAACTAGAGTTTTGCTATCCCTTAATTACCAAGTAACACAAGGTTACCTCCACTCTCAAATAAAAAAATCCCAAAAATTAATATTGTATAATTATTTAAGTTCATATATTAAACATTTAATTTTAAAATACTAACATTAATAAAGATTTATAATTAATAAAAAAAATTAAAAGGTTTGATTCAACTACTATTAATAAAATCAAAATTTACTAATCCAAAAAACTCTACAACAGAAACGGATACATTTAAATCCACATCTTTTAACATATTATTTGGGCTTATATTCAAGGGTGATGATACAATGCATATTTAGGGAAACAATCCTTTTCATTTTTTTTTTGTTTTTATTTTTTGCTAAGATGAGCGGTCTAGCCACTAAGAAAGATATGGGCATGCACAAGTCTTGGCGGAATAAGTGGGAGCGAGGTCCCTACACATACGGACGTTGGGACCACCTGCATACAACCACTACTCACACTTTCAGAAATGTGCGCTCACCTAAGATTTGAACTCTCACTACCTGTGAAGAGTTTTATTGGGGACCTGACTACCAATGTGCCCTCATCCAAGCTTCGAACTCTCATCACTTGTGAAGGATTCGTTGGTAAAATAATCATTTTCATCATTGGTTATAGGTGTAATGTGCCAAGATATGCGCAAAAATTTTGCATTATTTCTTAATTAAAAAAATATATCTTATTAATTAAAGAAAATTAAATACAAACCATACCGGCATTTCATTCAACTAAACCTTGTCGATCATAAAATAGAGGACTTAATTTTATATATTCAAATTATTATTTATCAAATTAACTGATGTGGAGCTCTTAATTATTCCAAAAAATATGATTAGCTTAAGTTTGAGCCATTGGTTACAAGTACAATGTACCAAGATATTTACAAAATTTTTTCATTATTTTTTAATCAAAAAAATATACACACAATTAATTAAAAAATTAGCCAAACATATTACAAGATTTCATTCAACTAAAAATTTTTTATCATAAAATAGAGAACTTAATTTTATATAATCAAATTATTATTTATCAAATTAATTGACGCGGAGCTCTTAATTGTTCAAGAAAGTGTGATTAGATGAAAGTTTTGAGCCATCCTTTGTTTCTTTTATTGTTACAATAATTCATGAACTATAAAATTATTGTGGATTTGATTGTGAAGTTTATCTGCAAACTTTATGAGTTTGGATTGGGATGAGAGCAAGGGGCAAATGAGGAGAGCCAGATATGCACGTAAAAGACGCTTGTCATGATGCAAACACATAAGTAGATCAATCATAATGTTTAAGATTAATGGTAATTAACAATTAATGCTGTAGGGTACTTTCATTAATGGGTTGGTGCAAATTGGATGATATATATATATATATATATAATTCCTGAAATTATTTGCACATGCTAGTAGCTCTCATGACTTTTCTTAATTTTTTGGAATCTTTTTCCCCTCTAACGCAAGCGAATATTGTTCCCTAACTTTTTTTTTTTAAATCTCCAATATTTCTCTGAACAACATTTTAATCTCTCCTCCGCTCTTTTGCCATGTCAGCAATTTTTTTTTTTATTTTTAAGCACAATTTTTTTATAATAGAATATGGATAAACATAATGCGCTCAAATATAGAATTAATATTTTAATATATTTATATTCCATTGCTCTCACATTATATGCATTAAAATTCTAGCTTTTTTTCATAAGTGGGGCATGATATAGATACAATGACAATAGGTCAAAAGGTTATTGGTAATATATTTCAAATTATATATTTTATATAGTTCAGTGATTTAAAATGTGATCTCTAAACCATTTATTAATGGATTTATTTCACTAATTAGTTTTGAATTTGAAACGAAATATATCCATTTTAAAATTTTAATTTCTAATCAAACCCTTTTTTTAGAATAACTAAATTAGAATCCATGAAAACATTCTAATGATTTAATATACATGTTTATTTGTTTAGGGCGTTCATTTCGAGGGAAGTGAGGAGAAATGGGGAGAGTGGTCTGATTTTTTCCACTTCTGATGTTCATTTATATTGAAGTGGGAGGAGTAAGGCAATTTATAAAAACTCACTTCTTCCCACTTCTAAAATCTTTTTTCAACTCATACAACTCCACCCAACACTCGAATTTTCCAATTGTATTTTCAATCTCCGATAAATAAACACCAAAAGTACTGGTAGTGATATCACTTTCCTCCACTTTAGGAAAATGATATTTCTCCTGCTTTTTTACTTCAAATTATTTCCTCTTAAATAAACGCTACCTTAATTGTGTGAATTTTTTGGTTTATATGTGAATTTGAAAATGGGGTGCTATGTTTTTTTTTTTTTTACAAAATAGCTAGCAAAGATGGAATAAAGAAGTAATTTCATGAAAATTTGAAACAATTTTTTGTTTGAGTGAAAAATATAAGATAATTATTTAAATAGTGATTTAATTATTCAGGATACTCCTATTTAAGTCATCGAATTATAAAATTTTCAATTATATACTCAAACTTTAAATACATGTTCACTTAGTCACTCCTGCTGTCAACAAGAGCTTGGTGTGGCATAGCATGTCCTGTCAGTTATGCCACACCATTCTCTCTTTTATTTTTATTTTCAAATGTGTCAAATTTCAATTTATATATATAATCAAGTTCATCTTAATAAGATTATCAAACCTTTAATTATATTATCAAGTTGAAATTTTATTATATTATTATATTATGTCACATAGCATGGCTGATATGGCATAAGTTGTATGATATGTCATGCCACGTCAACCTCCCATTAACGGTATGAGCACCAATTAATTTAATTGAATGTGAATTTAAAGTTAGTACTAATTGAAATTTTCTATAATTCGGTGATTCAAATAGAAAGACTATTTAAATAATTTATCAAAATATAAATATGTTAGTTTGTGAAAAAGATTTTGGGCGAGCTTGGTTGTGAGAGTACTGGGCCTATTGGCTAACGGCGTAAATGAATCGAAGAATTCCCTTCTCAAAACATCCCTCAAAGGGTGGGAACCCCCCTTGTCAAACGGTAGCGGGGAGTGGAGATTCTCCAACTAAAAAATTAATAAATCCTTTTTATTTTGAGGACGAAGGGATTTGAATCTAGTTGGTTCAAATCTGTCGTTATATATATAAATTATTTTGAAACATATGATTATAATCGATATATTAGTATAGTTTAATTGTTTAAACTTAAAAGGGTTTGAATAGTATATTATACGAATGATTAGTAAAATAATATTATTACTAATTTTATTTTAAGTATGATATGTGTTCAGAAAAAAAATGGGTAACGTGAGATTAGGAGTGGCAAACATCCAGGTCCAGAAAAACCAAGTTCGAACAATTACTAATATAAATAGAAAAACTTGTGTCCAGACTCGGCCTGGTTTTAAATCCGGATAAACTTAACATGTCTAAACCTGTTTTTTTTTTTAAGTCGGTTGTCTGGATGTCCAAATTTGTCCAAATTTTATAAGCTACTTTTAAGTTCACTCAAATATTAAATCATACAAAAATAATTTAATTCACATTAAATGAAAAAAACAATGTCAACAATTCAAAACTTAACTCAAATCATACAAAAATCTAAATTTTAATAGGAAAAACAATATATATTTGAAGTTTTTAGAAGATTTGGCTTAAAACAAATGGGCCTAAGATTGTGGGTCTTTAAAATTTTAGGGGGTAAAAGGGACATGTTGTCTCAATTTTCATGTTCAGACCCGGCCCAGATTTAAATCAAAACAACCAAGCCATGCCCGAATTCGGCCAGTATTTGCAAAATTTATGTCCAAACTTTTTTGACTGACGGGTTTGGACAGACTATTGCCACCCCTACATGAGATTAAAAGGAATATCTCTTACACAGAGAACTTTAGGGAAAGAAATTCTTGCTCTATGAAGAGTGGGAATGGGATGCCATTCTCTGTTCTACCACGTTTCACTGCATTCTTTAGTGACAAAACATTTGAAGATATTTATACTTAAAATAAGAATAAATTGGATTTCATTCTCCATTTAAATTGTCATTGATTCTTCTTTATATCTTATTTTTAAGTAAAAATTCGTTGTATTCTATATAATTAAATATATTTTGAAAATCTTTATTTTCTATTTCTATATATATATATATATATATATATATATATATATATATATATATAATTTTGCACAAAAATTCTCTCATAAAATTCCTCTTGCCAAGTCAACCATTAAATAGTCCAATGGTATTACACCTAAAGGTAAAAAAGTGAGATCATAAGTTCAAATCCTTCCTCTCTCCGCTTGCCATATATGCTCCTCAAAAACTAAATTCTTGTTTTCTAGAAACTTAATAGATGTATGACAATTCATTATCAAAATGTAATAAAAAATTATATAACATTTTACTTACTTCAATTCATTACTTAACCATAAAATACAGTTAATTTGTTATCAGGATTAAAGTTTCAAATCTTTTTTAAAAACACATAAAAATTTCAAGTCTTCATTTACAAACCTTTGCATCAACCATAAAAAATTATTAATATAATTTAATTAATATTTAAATAAATATGCATATAATATTTACTGAATTAATCTTTCATTTTCATCCTATAACATGGTCATTGAAAGATAATAATTTTCTTATAAAAAAAATTAAAAATATCAAAATCAAATTTAAAATCAGTATATTAAACAAGTTAGGGAGTTGATTCCCAACCCAATTAGTGTGGATCAATAAACCAATCAATATGTTTACATTCAATACGGATCCATTTAACATGAGTCACTTTCAGATCAGGTCGGCATGCTAGGTCATATATATATATATATATATTAACGAAGTAGACATGTCATGTATTAGAACCGTACACACTACTGAAAATTAATTGTTCGGTTGATGTATATTCACCTAATAAATATGAAGATTCGTTAAAAACTCACACTCATAACTGAAAAAAAAAAAATGACATTATTTCGATATATTTTTGAAATTTAAACTATGACAATCCCATAAAACATTTTTTACATTATCACCTAAGTCTGTCAAGTCATACATTCGTACCTAAACAAGACAAACATATTATTTGATTTTGGTTGCAAAGTTGAAATTGAATTCTATAGTACCTCTTTAATGTTTTTTTTTGGGGCTATTAATTTTTCCGGAGGAAAATAAATAATGAAAAATAAATAAAATACAAGAATTCTCTTGTCCACATGAGTAGTCAAGAAGACATGCATGTCTTTCTCCATGTTGATTCTCGAAGCATTTATTATAAAAAACCTTGTCATCTTTCTGGAATTCTCAAGATGTTTTCTAAATAATATTAAAATAAGGTTGATTATACATTATATGCCATCATTTTGAGATTTTAATAAATTCTAAAATGATAAAGATAAAAATATATAATTTAAATAAAAGTTAACAAATTATTTTATTGTACACGTAATACAGATTGATAATGACATTCTGAAGACATTAAACTCATGGGAAAAAATGCTTTTATTTTATAAAATGATTTTGAAATTAAATGTATATAATTCATAATTAACCACAGTAGGGATAAAAACCCTGTTTCTATAGGCTTTCTTCACTGCATACCCCCACAAAAAAAATGAATAATTACTAATATAATCCTACAGACATTTATATTTGATTCTACATTAAAAAAATAAAAAATAAAAAATTAGAGCCCTTAAATCTCTACTGCTCAATATGAAAGTGGATGTGGAAGACAAATATTGAAAAGACTCAAATATGTTGAACCTCCCTTTGAAAGCTCGGATGCAAAAATCCCAATTTTTTAGATTTATATATCAATCGTCGTAGCACATGCACAACTTTGGGTTGAGCTGAGGAGTTAATTCTTTAGATTATTTATGGCTATTTTGATTTTTTCTTTATTTTTAATGGATTATGTGGCCTCCTCTCATATATATTTGTTAGTTTTGACTTTTCTCGCTACTTAATATTATAATTCATTTATTTTTATTAAAAATATTAAATATAAAAAATAAATATACCTTTTTATAATTTTTTTAATATCAGTAAATAAAAAAAAACTATTTGGACAAACAAATAATTGTATAAGAGTATATTGGTAATTACCATCTTTTATAGGGGTCATCCAAACAATTTTTTTTGTTTATATATATAATAATACAAAGTTGAGACATGAGATTCTTACTTTTATAATCTATTGAATCAGACACAGTGTCAAATATAACACTTAAAGAAATAGGTAACATTTTGTTTTTCAACAAAAGTCAGACAAATCTCAAACAATCATTTGTGATGGGAAAGGGAGTATATTTTCTTGCACACACTATAAAAATGAGAACTTATTAACATACTTTTAGAAAAAAAAAATCATTTTTTATATATTTCCATAATATATATATATATTTAGGGATGTCCCTAGATTTGAAATCTAGGGATGTCCACAGTAACCATCGGATGATAATCTGACGGCTATTATCATTTTAAACAGTAGAAACCGCGTTCTACAGTGTTGGACAGTAATCATGAATAGTAAAAAACATATAGTGTTTATATAAACAAACAACCATTGGATGATGATCCAATGACTTAGATTTAAACATCCATAGATTTCAAATCTATGGACTTACCTAGATGATGTTTTTCCTATATATATATATATATATATATATATATATATATATATATATATATATATTTTTTTTTTTTTTTGTAGTTAGAAATTAATTACAAAGTGGACCCACATTAAAATTCTAAATACATGGTCCATGGACCCACATTAAAATTCTGAATACATGGTCCATGCTCATCCACTCATGCCATTCTTCAACCACATTTTCTTTTCTTTTTTTTTTATTAATTATTAAATGCCACCTTGCAATCATCAAACTAACTTCTTATATACATCATGCTCACTGCCTTCAAACTCTCAACAAACTTTTAGTTCTCTTTTCTGAAGGTAAGTCCCGTATGTTCTACTTTCATTCATCTCTCTTGTCATCTCTTTTTTTTTTTTCATTAATTATTGAAGTTATATGCCTTGTTATATACATGAATATTTTCCATCATGATTCAATCAATATGCATTCTATTTTATTTTTTAAGATAAATCAAATATGAAAATTTGTATTCAAATCAATGTTGAAGCCTTTTGATTAATCTTTATTAGCTTCTCCATTGGAAAGGAAGAAATAGATGAAAAGAATTTTACGAAGAGAATGTTGATCCTTATATTTAAATTAAACCCAAAAAAATCTTTATTTATTTATTTATTTTTTTAACATCAATATCTTACCTATGATTCTTAGTTGGGATCCTCAATTTATTTATTTCTATTGCCTACCTGTTTTCAACTTATCCATCTTATCTATAAAGCATTTCTATCTCTTTCTATTAACATCAATTAAAGTCACTTTTTAGATGAATCCAATTGTTTAATGGAATGTTGTATTTTATTTCATTTTTAATTAGATTCTAATCACAAAGCATTTTTTTTTTATTATTAGTTTTTGCATTTATATATAAACAATTCATGAAGATATGTCCAAAATTCCAAACACTTGCAGTGGAGGATCTCTTAGATTTTGTTTGGTTCAATGGTTTTATAGTGCTCTGTTTCATGTTGTTGTATTCAACCGGTAATAATGGGTGCCGGACTGATTTACACATAATTTTTAAATTTGAAAGATTATATTTTTAAATTTATTTTTTAAAAAACTTTGAATTAATCACCAAATATTAGTATTCTATTTTTTTTTTAATTGTGTCTCTTCTTCTTCGTTTATTTTAATTGCCTATTTTTAATTTGATTAATTTAAATTTTGAATTAAATTTTGTAATAATTAAAATTATGACTATAATTTTTATTTTGTAATTTTTGAATAATTATTTATTATTTATTATATTAGTATAATTATATCAGTTAAATTATAAATCTTACATCCTTAATTTAGAAAGTAAATGGAATACTAAATCCATATATATATATATATATATATATATATATATGCATAGTTGCTGTGTATATAATTATTGTGTAACAATGTTTTGTACTATTTAACACTGTTTTATGAATTGATGGTGACCTTTGATACAAATCTAACGATATATAGAGTTATTTTATAATTAAAATATTAAAAAAAAATAGTAAAATACCCTATTTAGTTCCTCTAATATAGTCAATCTGCCCCTCTGATCCATCTAATATAATTTGTCTCTAGAAGATCTCTCTATTTTAACATTTGAGAAATATAAATCTCTCTTAGGGACTTCCTATAGACAAATTATATTAGAAAGAGACTTATATTTCCCAAATATTAAAATAGAGGGACCTCCTAGAAACAAATCATATTAGAAAAATCAATGGGGGAAGATTGACTATATTAGAGGTACTAAATAGGGTATTCAACATAAAAAAAATTGACATAATAATCATATCGCCTCACTATGGCTCTTATTGTCTTTCTCAATATATATATATTAAAGAAAAACTCTAATTATTAATCAGCGTAATCTCCAAGATCTCTACTCCGACTCATAAAATTAGCTTGCAAAACCTCAAATTACTTTAACATACATCATTATTATTTTAACCTAGCAAGCACGTCTTGTGACTAGTGCGTAATCCTGTCTTTTATTTTCAATTCATATGTAGCCTAACATTAGTTTCCCAAAAGCAAGTGAGAAAATGGCACTCAGTCTAAAACAAAACATGTGTCATCATCATCAACCCTTTCCTACCTCCGTTTTTTCCACGGATTCTCACTAACATACATATCTTGTGAACAAAGTTCCTCAAGTTTTCTTCTTCTCTGTTTTCAATCACAATCCAATACATAACTCTTCTGTCTTCTTCTTCTTCTTCTTCTTCTTCTTCTTCCTTTTTCAAGTGGAAAATTCATAGAAGTTCACTATGGCATAGTTTCCCATACCTTAATCCATGCATCCATTCAGAGATACAAGTCTGAGCCAGCAAGCAACTTGGCATAAAAATTCAACCAGTCTTTATTTATCTAACATATGTACTTTATTTAGCATGCATGCCTTTGTCTTTATCCTCAATTATTGACAAAATTTTAACTCACAATTAATGCTCTATTTTTTGTGTCCATAAGACATAGCACATCACAATTCAGAAGAAGATGGAGAAGAAAATGAAGAGTGGGAAGAGAGGGAAGTCTGGTTCTTCAATCTCATCTTTATGGACAATACTCAAGCAAGCAGATGTTCCAGATAAGTGGTTGATGGTCATTGGATTCATTGGAGCCACAGTGAATGGTCTCACAACTCCAATCATGCTTTTGATAACCAGCAAGATTATGAACAGTTTGGCTGGTGTTTCTTCTTCAACCCCACTCTTCATCCATGATGTCAACAAGGTAATTGAATTATTACTCTATTTCCTTCATTGTTTTTAGATATTTATATCTCTATTTTCCATGACTGAAGATATTGATGTTGTATTGCAGAATGCTGTTTATATGTTGTACATGGCTTGTGTATCCTTTGTGGCTTGTTTTTTAGGTACTTTCCAAGAGCACATTGATGTTTTTTATGTGCATCTCTGATTTATTATTGCTTGAGATTGATGATTGTTGTTCTTACAGAGGGATATTGTTGGACAAGAACTGGAGAACAACAAGCGGCGAGGCTGAGAGCTAGGTATCTTAAGGCTGTTCTTCGCCAAGATATCGAGTATTTTGACATGAAGGTTGCATCAACCACAGAGGTTGTTACTAGTGTTTCCAGTGACAGCATTGTGATTCAAGACTTCCTCAGTGAGAAGGTAATATATGTAGATATTTATATTGATTCATGAACAAATAGAATGAATTGATTTGCTAAACATTTGTGCAACAGATGCCAAATTTCATTATGAATTGTTCCACATTTGTTGGTGGATATTTGATTGGTTTCTTCATGATGTGGAGATTGGCTTTGGTTGTTTTCCCAACTGTTGTGCTTCTTATCATACCTGGGATCATCTATGGAAGAATTCTTATTAGGATTACTAGGAAGATCAGAGAACAATACAACAAAGCCGGGGCAATTGCCGAGCAGGCAATTTCCTCAATTCGAACTGTATACTCTTTTGTCGGTGAGCAGAGAACGATAAAAGAGTTTGGCGTTGCACTTGAAGGTTCATTCAAGCTTGGAGTGAGACAGGGGTTGATCAAAGGCATTACAACAGGGAGTAATGGTGTAACTTTTGCAATTTGGGCATTCATGATTTGGTATGGGAGTAAACAAGTCATGTTTCATGGAGCTAAAGGAGGAACTATTTATGGTGTAGGAGTTGCTATAATCACTAGTGGATTGTAAGAGCTCTAATGAATCAAATCTCAGAAGTTTTTATCTTTTTTTTTTTTTTTTTAAATAGTAATGAGTTGTTTCTTTTGTTTATCAATGAAAACAGAGCATTTGGATCAGCAATTTCAAATTTGAGATACTTCTCAGAGGCAATCTCAGCTGGGGAAAGAATACTGGAAGTGATTGAGAGAGTGCCAAAAATTGACTCAGAGAGTGAAGAAGGTGAAATCTTGGAGAGTTTTATTGGGGAGTTGGAGTTTAAAGATGTGAAGTTTTCATATCCTTCGAGGCCGGAGAGTCTTGTGCTCAATGATTTCAACTTGAAAATTCCGGCCGGGAAGATTGTAGCATTGGTGGGATCAAGCGGGTCGGGGAAGTCGACGGTGATAGGATTACTAGAAAGGTTCTATGATCCGGAGTTTGGTTCAATCCACGTTGATGGAGTGGATATCAAGAACTTAAAACTGAAATGGCTGAGATCTCAAATGGGATTAGTGAGCCAAGAGCCTGCTCTATTTGCTACTTCTGTTAAGGAGAACATACTGTTTGGCAAAGAGGATGCTTCAATGGAAGAAGTTGTGGCTGCTGCAAAAATTGCAAATGCTCATGAATTCATTTCAAACCTTCCTGATGGTTATGACACCCAGGTAAATGATTATTATGCATGATCATTCATCACCAATGTCTTATGTGAATTTTGATAATTGAATTCTTGGAATATAGGTAGGAGAAAGGGGAGTTCAAATGTCAGGAGGACAGAAACAAAGGATTGCTATAGCAAGAGCAGTGCTAAAATCTCCAAAGATTCTTCTGCTTGATGAGGCCACAAGTGCATTAGACACTGAATCAGAGAGGATAGTTCAGGAAGCACTTGACATGGCATCGGTTGGCCGGACTAGCATTGTTATTGCTCACCGATTGTCTACTATCAGGAATGCAGATATAATTGCAGTTGCACAAGATGGGCGTGTCACAGAGACAGGAACTCATGATGAACTTATGCGTGATGAGTTTGGTCTTTATTCATCCCTTGTTCAGCTTCAACAAACCAAAGGAGGATCAGATGAATGCTCATCCATTGATTCATTAACAGCAGTTATATTATCAGAGGATCAATCGGTTAGTCATAAGATTGAAGAAGGTATGCCTAATTCAAGCCTGAAATCTGAAGAAAAACCAACAAAAGCATTCCCTGCACCTTCGTTTCAGAGACTACTACTACTGAATACACCAGAGTGGAAACAAGGCACATTGGGCTGCTTTGGTGCGATGGCATTTGGTGCGATACAACCTCTATATGCATTGGCAATGGGGAGTATGATTTCGGTCTTCTTTCTCAAGAACCATGATGAGATCAAGGCAAAAACAAGGACTCATTCTTTGCTGTTCGTCTCCTTATCTCTCTTATCCTTTTTCAGTAACATTGCACAGCATTTTAGTTTTGGTTTGATGGGGGAGCATCTTACTAAGAGAGTACGGGAGCGAATACTCTCAAAGATACTCACATTTGAGGTTGCTTGGTTCGATAAGGATGAAAACTCCACAGGAGCAATCTGCTCTCGTCTTGCCAAAGATGCTGTTGTGGTTAGTCTCTCAAAATCATTACTAAGTGAATCTTGAACTAATACACCAGAATGAAATCTCGTATTTTTTGCACAGGTAAGATCATTGGTAGGAGATAGGATGTCGCTGCTAGTTCAAACAGCAACAGCAATCGTCATTGCTTGCACGCTTGGGCTGGTCACGGCGTGGAGATTGGCTTTGGTCATGATGACTGTCCAACCTTTGATCATTGCTTGCTTCTATTCTCGCAAAATGCTTCTCAAGAGCATGTCAACCAAAGCTGTTAAAGCTCAGTTAGAAAGCAGCAAACTTGCGGCTGAGGCTGTTTCCAATGTTCGCACTGTCACTGCCTTTTCTGCCCAAGAGAAGATTCTCAGGTTATTTGAGTTCACACAAGAAGGTCCTCAAAAAGAAAATCTACGACAATCTTGGATTGCCGGACTTGTCCTTGGCATTTCCCATAGTCTTACCAAATGTGCATTTGCTCTCAGTTTTTGGTACGGAGGGAGATTGGTATCTCATCATCTTTTAACTCCAAAATCACTCTTTCAAACATTTCTAATTCTAGTCGGTACTGGCCGGGTGATTGCAAATGCCGGAAGCATGACTAGTGATCTTGCTAAAGGCGCTGAAGCTGTCAGTTCAGTGTTCACAATTCTTGATCGTCAAACATGTATTGACCCAGAGGATTCCAAGGGTGATTTCCCAAAGAAGTTAATCGGGCGAGTTGACATTGTCGATGTCGATTTTGCATATCCATCACGACCAGATGTCTTGATCTTCAACAACTTCTCATTAAGCATTGAAGCTGGTAAATCAACTGCATTTGTGGGACGTAGTGGATCTGGGAAGTCAACTATCATCGGTCTAATTGAGAGGTTTTATGACCCATTGATGGGATCCATAATGATTGATAATAAGGACATAAAGACTTATAATCTCCGATGTTTGAGAAGGTACATTGCAATGGTAGGTCAAGAACCGGTTTTGTTTGCAGGCACTATTGAAGAAAATATTGCTTATGGTGTCGATAAGACTACAGAGGCGGAAATAGAGTCCGCTGCAAGGGCGGCTAACGCCCACGAATTTGTTAGCAGTCTAAAAGATGGATATAAAACATGGTGCGGAGATAAGGGGACCCAATTATCAGGTGGACAAAGACAACGTATCGCTATTGCTCGAGCAATATTAAAGAACCCGAGCATTTTGCTTTTGGATGAGGCCACAAGTGCATTAGATACTCAATCGGAGAAAGTGGTGCAAGATGCATTGGAGAAGGTAATGATTGGGAGGACTTGTGTTGTGGTTGCACATAGACTGAGTACAATACAAAATTGTGATACCATTGTTGTTCTTGAGAAGGGAATGGTGGTTGAGAAAGGTACTCATGCTGCTCTGCTTGAGAATGGTCCTTCAGGTTCTTACTTTTCATTAGTTAGCCTCCAACAACGGAATTTGAATGTGTAATCTTGTTATTTTATTGGACAGTTATGCTGATTATGGGGACCACAGCTATTATAATGGTGAATAAAGAAAAGACTGACAATAGTATGATCCATGTTTTTATTTAAATTGCTAATATGCATTTGTTAACATGAAAATGTATTGTAGAATTAAGGTCAGTTGGCCGGACCAAGTCATATTTTATTAAAATCTCATAAAAGTATAAAATTAGAATAATATTAATATTTATCAAAAATTTAAATTTGAAAATTTATAATTATTCAAATTATTAATTCAATAAACTGAGAAGGAATCACTCCAAGCAAATTTTGGCATATTTTTGTCATACTAAATGCTAATTTTTTATGGAGACAATCTTTTGGCACATATAATGCTTGGAATAAAAATTTATATTTTTACAGGAAATTACCAAAAACATACACAAAGATTGCAATATGCATAAATTCTCCCCAAAATTTGAATATCTATAAAACTCCTTTTCTTTTGAATACAATGATTTTCAAACCCCCCAAGCATGTAACGGTGATTGACAGAGTTAATTTTGAATTTTTTGGATGAAATTGTCCCTTGCATGGGAAATTGTGGCAAGTGCGACATTGTTTGACCATAATGCCTTTGGGTGCAATATTTTTTTCACTTTTAGAGGAAACGGTTTTTTTCTTTGTGTAATCCCAAGAGAACACCATTACTGGCGCCGATTATTTGCTCTCATCGTTTCTTCAACTTTTCCCTTTCCAAAGTTGTCGTTGCCTAGACATCTTGTGAAGGAATGAAATTTCGTTCTACCATTGTCTCGAAGGAGAACTCTCGCTCAACTTTACGACATTTCATCAGTTTACACTCTAAGGTATTGAGGCGAGGTAGATGACGTTGAAGAACTTGTGTAGTTTTCTTTTGTTTTTACATTCTGTGTGTTGTTTTTGCCAAGCTGTGTAATGTTTATAATGTATGTTTCTCATTTAATTTGATATGGTTGCATTATGTAGTGTTTAATACTACCAGTTTAAAAAATGAGGTTTTTGTTTAAAAAATGAGATTTTTGTTTAAGAAATGAGTTTTCTGTTTAAGAAATGAGTACGGGCATTACTTTTCATGCAAACCTAAATTCTTTTGTTTGTAGTTATAAGTTTGTTTGCAGTTTTAATGCACTTATGCTAACCTAAATTCTTTTCCACTAACTTATTAAATTTTTCATGTAAATATCGTTGTCTCCATATAATAAAGAGCAGCTGTATTTATGCTTGATCGTCTTTGTTTAACTATCAATGTTTCTATTTAACATATTGCGTTTACATTTAAAAAAGTGCTTAAATATCATTGCTTCTATTTAAAGATGTACGGGTGGCCAGGATTAATTGGTTTTTATACCCAGGATTAATTTATCACGTAAATATTAGTTTTTCTGTTTAAATATCAATGTTTCTGTTTAAATATCAATGTTTCTGTTTAAGAAATGAGGTTTCTGTTTAAGAAATGAGTTTTTTTTTTTTAAATGAGTACATGCATTACTCTTCATGCTAACCTGAATTCTTTTGTTTGTAGTTATAAGTTTGTTTGTAGTTATAATGTACTCATACTAACCTAAATTCTTTTCCACGAACTTATTAAAATTTTCATGTAAATATCGTTGTCTCCAAATAATAAAGAACAATTGTTTTTATGCTTGATTGTCTTTGTTTAACTATTAATGTTTCTATTTAACATATTATGTTTACATTTAAAAAATGCTTAAATATCATTGTTTTTATTTAAAGATGTACGAGTGGGCATTATTAGTTGGTTTTTATACCCAAGATTAATTTGCCATGTAAATATCGGTTTTTCTGTTTAAATATCAATATTTCTGTTTAACTATTATTGTTTCTATTTAAGAAATGAGTTTTCTGTTTAAAAAATAAGTACATGCATTACTCTTTATGCTAACCTAAATTCTTTTGTTTGTAGTTATAAGTTTGTTTGTAGTTATAATTTACTCATGCTAACCTAAATTTTTTTCCACAAATTTATTAAAATTTTCATGTAAATATTGTTGTCTCCATATAATAAAGAACAATTGGCTTTATGCTTGACTGTTTTTGTTTAACTATCAATGTTTCTGTTTAACATATTGCGTTCGCATTTAAAAAAGTGCTTAAGTATCATTGTTTCTATTTAAAGATGTATGAGTGGCCAGGATTAATTGGTTTTTATACCCATGATTAATTTGTCACGTAAATATCGTTTTTTTTTGTTTAAATATCAATGTTTCTGTTTAACTTTCAATGTTTTTGTTTAACTCACAATGTTTCTATTTAAAAAATGAGGTTTCTATTTAAGAAATGAGGTTTCTGTTTAAGAAATGAGTACAAGCATTACTCTTCATGCTAACCAAAATTCTTTTGTTTTGTAGTTATAATGTACTCGTGCTAACCTAAATTCTTTTCCATAAACTTATTAACTTTTTCATGTAAATATTGTTGCCTTTATATAATAAAAAATGGTTGTCTTTATGCTTGGCTATCTTTTGTGGAAGGAAGGCTTGCTACACTGTTAGGATCGTCTTGAGGTAGAATGGATATGCTTGCAGAATCCGAATACTTGCTGAAATCAAAGAACTTTACAACGAGAAGAATGTTTAAGTGAAAATACTATCATTTTAAGCGGAAACATAACAGTTTAAATGAAATCTGGAAAAATTTAAGCGAAAAAATAACATTTTAAGTAGAAACTGGGATGGGACAGAGATAACAAAGCAAAACTTATATTTTTGCTTTATTTTAAGCGGAAACTGGAATAATTAAGCGAAAATATATACTTTTAAGTGGAAACTAGGATAATTAATTAATAATTAACTTTTAAACGAAAACATTGATTTCCCAAGAAGTCAGTGCCATGAACACTAACACCCGTCTCTTCCCTTTGTATCTAGAAATAATATAAAAACTCTTTATAATTAACCTACATAAAAATAAGGTGTAAATATCAAAATGGTCCCTCTATTTTGCGATTTCCACCCTTTTAATCCCTCTAATATAAAATCCGCCCTTTTGGTCCTTGTAATTGCACATTTTCCACCCTTTTGGTCCTTTTGGTTCTTGATATTGTTACTCTTTCTTACAGGATGATCAAGGTGAGGACAAGGAAGAGATTGTCACCTTATTGGGCAAACTGCAGAACTCCAATCGAACACACCAAATGGGGAGGAATTAAAAAACTCCAAGGTGATATGAGTTTTCCAAAGTTTGTTTGAGAAAAAGTAAAAATGAATGCAAAAAAAAAAAAAAAAAAAAATTCAAAAAGGTATGATATGATGTGATTGGGCGGTTTTTTTTCCCACCATTTTCAAGGGCAACGATGAAATTTCACAACATGGACCTAGTTTGAGTGACCTACAGGAGGCAAAAAGAAGTGAAACACTAACGGAAGGGCTGGCCGGGTTGTTCAAAACTTGTAAGGGTTGTTTGGGAAGTTTTGAAATTTCTGAGGGGTAAACAGTAATTTCCCCTTATTTTTATTAATAGAATTTGTGTTATATATATATATATATATATATATATATATATATATATATATATATATATCCATCATCTATGAGCTTTCGTATCAACTATTAGATTTCAATCCAATGATTATGCATTGTGTAATGAACAGATTACTGCGTTTAGAAATAATAGTACAGTGAAAAGTGGGATATACAATATTTTAACCTGAACTATCCAATTAAATATGCACAGTAATTTGATCAGTCATTGAATTCGATTTCTTTTAGATCTAGAGCAACTTTCATAAAAATTAAAACCAAACTAATCATCCCAAACTAAACCCAATTAACCCATTTATGTGTTTGTCTCTCTCCCTGATATTTACTGTGTTCAACTGTTGACATTCTACGAACGTCTGCAGTTGACATATTATATATAGAGAGATAAAGTGTACTTTAACTTAGAGGATAGTAATAAAAGAGTTGAAGGCAATGGACAGGGGACCTATTCGATTGCAAGTCTGATTTTTTTTTTATTTACAATAAGCGACAAACGACACCAATGTAAGGAATTATCATAAGAATAAAAGGGTACGGAGGTGCATTAGCTACCATGACTTATAGACTTTATAAGAAAATCCCCTTTTCCTGTAATTCTAGAGGGGTGAAACCACTATTACTCCTATAGAGGACCACATCTAGGCTCATGAACAGTATTGATGAATAGTATAGACCCAGTGTACAATATATAAACAATATAAGAATAGTATTGCCGGAGGAATGATTCAAACCCTTGCTCTCCCTCTTAGCACTCTTGTGTCATTCTATTGGGCTATTCAATGATTGACTATTGCAAATTTGATTCATGTAGTTAAACAAGAAATCATTACTATGCACCTTATTTTTTAATCGTTAGTCAAACATTCTTGACAAGAAAAGAAGTGAAATTGTTTTTCATTTTCATGAATAAATATATAGTAAAAGTTTATTAATATGTACATTGCACGATGTTAAGTTATCCATGCCCATCAACAATCACGTATTTATTTTATAAAAATCAAATAAAACAATTAAAAAAAATAAAAAAATGGTGAATTTTACAAACGTCTTTTTTCAAAATAAACAGATCAAATCCCTTGTGACCACCCAAGCTAGGTGAGTCTATCCGGAGTAAGTTTGCAAAGACAGCGTGTCTACACCTTAATAAGCTCGTTGGAGCAGAGGAAAATAAAATGGTAATTTTAAGAAAATTTTATTTAAATTAAAAAAAAATATATTCAAAACAAAATCTTTTAAAATAATAGATTTAGGAAATCTTTTTTCTAGAATAGTATTATAAGCTACCTTATTGCTTTTAAGCTCTATATCAATTTGATAATCAAATATGGTGCATCCACCCTGTTTTGGTTGGATAGTTGAGATAACTGTTGTACACAATTGAACTTATAGCATAATATTTATAGGAATTTATAATTCTTGAGGGGTATTGTTAAGTGTCTTATATATCTCTATCTACTTCCCCCCCTCGTTTCAAAAATTCTCCTTTTGTTTTAGATGTAAATCTAGGCCCATGGATCCTTGTCCCAAAAACTGACTTAAAGTATGGAGCCTTATCCCTAATGGATGCTTCTCAAGTTAAATCGTTTTCCAACTTCCTCGACAATGGAGGTCGGAGTTATGCAATTACCTGTCTTATTGGAAAGGCATTAGCTTGTCCTTGGAAAATAAACATTTTTAACTAACTGGCCTAGGATGATAAGATTGTTACACTAGATAACCTTATTAATAGGAGGTGTAATAAACTACAAATTGTTACTTGTGTGCTCAATCACTTAGCAATTGAATTGATCGATCGTATCTTCCTTTCTTGTCGTTTTGCTACCTAAATATGGAACCATATTGGCAATTTGTTTGGGCTCAAATATTATTTGAGCTACAGAGGCAATATATGGAATTTATAGAGGCATTACCTCTAATCTCTACTTAAAGAAAATTGGAATCACGTGTTTAGGGCCATCCTTTAAAATATTTGGCACACTAGAAATAAGTGCATATTTAATTTCATAGTGCTCTCACCAATTTTGACAAATGTCAAAATTAATCATATGTTTTTTTTAGGTATTCATAGCCTTGGATGTGAAAAGAGAAATCTGAAGCAATTGGCACCGTGAAGTGAAGCCTTGAGTTCCTTGGGTCATGTAGTGATGCTATTGATTTTGGAGAGATGACTTACAAATGGGCTCCAATTAACCCGAAGGATGAAGCTGCGATATGCATCTTAGTGGTTAATCTATTCATCTTTCCTAGGGATGCCTATGTCTTTTTTTTTGTTTCTTAAATGTTTTGTTACAGTGTAATTCTGTATTATATCTTTATTGGTTTTCTTAATATTGCTCTACCCCAACGGACTCTATAATCATTCGCTCTTCTTTGTTTTCTCTCTAATACTTGTAGAAAACATACAAGAAAGAGGATGTCTCCGAAGGTCAAAATTAGCCCTTCCCTTATTTGGATAAATTTTTTAATTTAATGAAGGGAAAGGAAGGGTTAACTCCGATCCTCCGAAACCTCACTTTTTCTGGCCCCCAATTTGGGGTGGGGGAGAGAGAACCTCCTAAAAATTTTATAATTTTTAAAAAAACTTTAATACCCTCAGGTTTTTAATTAAATACATAATAATTTATAAAGTTCTTCTACCACTTTTTTTTAATCTACTTTTATTGTAATCAAGGATTCATCAAGCACCAATCATTTTGTCTAAAAAGTAAGATTCTTGTAACTTATTTTCGACTCTTGATTCAATCCATGTTGTTAATTCCACATATATTGCATCAATTTGATATTTTTTTTTATTTTTTTTCTCTCTCTACTTATTGATGTAGATGGCACATCTATATTTCCTTGAACATTACTATATCACTAGACTTCTCCTTTTTAGGCTTTTATTAATATATTATTTTTGTTATTACGTGCTTTTTAATTGTTTATAGTCAACATTTCGCTGTCTCATATGTTAGGGGTTTTTGTTTTGCTTGTTAATGTACATAATTTCTTATTGAAAATATATGAAATTGTAGATTTAACGAGTTTACACCACACCCATCGCACATCCTCATTATTTCTTTTTGTCTGTTTATTTGTTTATTTGTTTATTTGTGTTTTTCTAAGTCAATAAAAAAAATACTCAATTAAACACCCAACTAATCACCGTGTTTGCATTGTAAATTTGCAATTACAAATAATTCTACTAAAGTAATAGGAATTAGACCTAAAACAATTCCAAATAGAAAAACTTCAATGATTTGAATTTTTTTTTTTTTTTTGAGGAGGTAAAAATAGAAGTAAGATTTATCTCTAAATATTAATATGAATTATTCATTATTCTTAATAATAACAGTTGATACAGAAAGGAATCATATAATACCTACAATTCTAGAGTAATAATTTTAATATTTATAAAAAAAGTTAAAGTTTTTTATTTGACCAATAGTGCCTAGAGATGTTCATAAAAAACCCTGTCAATCAAGTAGATCTCGTTTGACAAACTCCTCTTTGTCTTTGGTCTTGAGGATGCCAATGGAGATAGTGTTGCTGAGTGCACTTAAAGTGTTAATTTGTTTGATACATTGATAATACATGTGTTTGAATAAAAATAAATAATTTTTTATTTAATAATAAGGATATAATTGGTTAATCATATTATTATATATCCTTTTTTTTATTCCTTGTTTTAACCAAACAAGGTTTATCAAACAACCATCATTTCCTATTCTTTCTTTTACTCTCCTTTCATTTTCCTCCCCTTCCCTTCTACTTTTGGCTCTAAATACTATGTAAGTTGGATGAATCAAAACCTTTTTTTTTTTTTTTTTAACTTCTATATATAAGAAAATATTTAACAACAACCCTCGCTAGAAGAAATGCACTCAATCATTAATTTAATATAAATATATATATATATTATCCAAGATCCTACATTTCTTTGTTATAAAATAAAACCCATCTTCCAAATCATCATAAAAATTATTTCTAGGCCTCTGCATGTTTCGTTTGCTGCGACATAGATGCTTTGAGAAAAGCAAATATACTAGCTAGTCCCTACTTTTCAGTATACTTACTTTTTCATCCTTCTCCTTAGCAATGTATGTGAATTTTATTAGATTCCCGATCTTGCCCATGTACTGATATGAGAGTGGGAAAGAAAAGTCTATGTAATACTATCATTGCTTTTGAGTTGTGATCAGTGGCAGAACCAGGACTAGTTGGTAGGGGGGCTGAAGGCGAAGCGTAAAAAAAGTTTTATCTAACAAAACAATTATCTCTAATAATAATGTAAAAATATAACATATATATATATATATATATATATATATATATATATTTGTAGTATATTTGACATGCCGTGAATTTTTTGTAATTACTATTTAAAAAAATTAATCTGCAATTTTAATATTTTTGTTGAATTTTTTTGTAACTTTTGAAAATAAATTTAAATTTAAAAAAATAAATTAAAGAACGAAGTCCACAAGCAGGATTTGATCCTGCACACTTTCACATGAGTACCCTACCCACAGTGGCGGAACTAGGACTAGTTGGTAAGGGGGAATGAAGGTGAAGCGTAAAAAAAAATTCTAACAAAACAATTATCTCCAATAAAAATAATGTAAAAATAAAACAACAATTTCCATATATATAACAACAATAGTAATAGGTCAAATTGTGGTTCCGCTCCTGCCTACCAATTCCCACTAACCATGCAAGCAAACTATCTTTGTTTCCAAACCTTTACACAAAATATAATTATATTAATATAACCATATATTTTCCAAACACCCCTCTTTAAGGAGAGCAGGTTTGCTAGAGCCGAGGGGGGAAGGGGGGGGGGGGGGCTGAAGTCCCCTCTTGCCCCTCTTGGTTCTGCCCCTGGTTGTGGTGCAAATACTGTCAATGCCCTACTGGCTTTTCAAGTTGTTGAGGGTTTTATCATATGGATATGCACCTGCTTCTTGTTAGAGAAATAATATCATCTCCTCCTTTTCTTGTTGTTCTTGTTGTTGTTGTTGTTCTTCTTCTTCTTCGTTACTTAACCTCTTTTGTTCCCATCTCCCTCTTAGGCAACAAATGGATGAGGTCGTTTTGTCCTATAGAGTATTTGAGTCATAAATATAATAAAAAAATTATTATAAAAATATATGTGGTAATATCATACCAATCAAGTTGAAAAAGCGCATTAAATTCATCAAAATATTATTATTATTTTTTTTTGGAAAAAATGAATTATAGATCCTTGAAAGTTCAAAATTTCCCAAACAGTCCCTATCACATTTATATTGTCCAGACAGTCCCTCTTTTTTCAGTTTATTTCATTTTCAGTCACTACATCTCACTCCGTTAGTTTATTATATCTTACAATATGTACTTCCCATTTAATAAGTATATTTTTCGTTTAACATTGCTTGTTTATGTGTAATCACATAAGTTTTGACTTAATATATTATATTTTTATTTAATATTTGTTTTTTGATGTTTAATATCTAACCTTTCAGTTTAATATATATATATCATGTGTTTTCGCATATAAAGTTGAAGGACATTTCGGTCAATGTCAACTATCTGGCCCAAGCCCCACGGACCAGCCCAAACCTGGCCCAAGCCCGACCCAAACCCTATCCTAAGTCAATGTTTAAAGGGTCAGTCCAAGCCGAACCCCATCAAACCTTGGATTGGATATGTATATGGATATAGATATTTTTTTTAAGTGATGGACCAGCCCGCAGGTTGACCTTTTTGGACTTTTTTTTGTGCTGATCCAATAGGTTGACCCATAATTTGGCCCATTAGATTTATTACTAAATATTAATAATAAGAGTTTAAAAAAATATTACAAATAATTGATTGATTAAGGAAAGCCCATCATACAAGGGCCTAACTAGCTAAGAAACTAATTGTCATGGGCCAGTCTCCAACCAAGGACTCTCTCCATGATTCATTTTGGAAAGAGGGTTATATTTTCATTGATCAATCAAGTACATATAGGTCTGATTTTATTTTATTTTTTGATAAAAACGGATCAAAATCTATTTATTCGAACTGAAAAGAGGAAACAAGAAAAAAAAAATAAAAACAAGCAACAAAGACTGCTAACCTTAACAAAAAACAAACTAACACAGAACAAACAAAGAAACAACTAAGCTACATATAAAAACCAAGTTTTAAAATACACTTCATGATCCACCTTGGAAGGTTCCTGCCTTCGTGAAATAGAGTAAGTGCATGCATACTAGCCCAATGACAAGCCAAGCTATGTGCAATGTAGGCTCATTTGTGAGGTATGACTTGAGCTTTAGTACTAGTTGATCCTCTAATTTTTAGTTAAGTAAAAGGGTGATGAAGGTATTAACTACTATAAGAATCAAAACAAAGGGTGGAAGAACTAAGTAGACTAGGGTTGAGTGTCGATAACAAGAAGACTATACCCCAGGATAATTCCTAAGTGCCTAAGATACAGACTTGAGTCTAATGCCTACCAGGGTACATTTTAAGATCCTTATGGGTGCTCGAAAGCAATATTGCACCCACGGCTATCAAATACGCCAAGTTCTACAAGTATAACTACATGCTTCATACACACCAAGTTTTGCAACTACAATAGGTAATCGCAACTACAGTAATCCACACAAGCCAAGTTTTACACAAGCATCTATGCAAATTAAGCACACCAAGTTATGCAAATACATGAATAAACACAAGAAAACAATAGAACTCTATAGGCATTAAAACTCTAGTAGTCAAAGTATCAAAGACAACATAATTCACAATCTTGGGACATCGTGGAACGGTTAGCCCCTCATGAATTCATACAAATGAGAGAGAATGATAAGCATAAGCAAGAGAGACATCTAGACTTCCCCCTTTTTACAAAAGCACCTCAAATGTACTTTAAGAGATCCATGGAATGGACAACTCCACTCCCCCGGTGTCTCTAACTCGCCCTTGGCCTTCTTAGCTCTAGTGGTGGTGGCTGATCATTGTTCCTTTGAAGATTCCTCCACTAGAGAAGAAAACTACCAAACAAGAGATGTCAAGAAACCCTAAATCTGGGCATTAAAAAGGAATTTTTGGGCTCAGCACGGTCGTGCTTAGACAGTGCTCTTCTTGAAGCTTTTAAGTGAAAAGGGTTAAGTACCATTTAGAGGGAATCACTGGGAGAGCATGATCGTGCCCCACCCGTGCTTAGCTTGAGCACACCCATGATAGGAGCACGCGGACCGTGCTTCCTTTGAAAGTAAAGGGTATAAATGTGTTGATGTACTAACTCCATCTTTGTGCATGTTTTAGACACATGGTTTGTCTATATTTGGTCAAAAAAGTTGTTAGAAGTATTTCATAGTAAACCAAAATTATAATGGACGAGTTCGTATTTCATTTTTCTCCTAAATAAAAGGTATATGATTTACATTTACAACATATTCACATTTCTCAATGAATAAATAAATAAATAAAATACAAGTTATTTTTAAATAAAAGTCAGAATCCTAATTTCAGCTTGTGCTAATAAAGCTATTTGGATTTTGGGGGGTATAGTTCTCTTTTGCACTACAATTACCTTTACACCCTTCATTCAATTAAAAAAAAATTACAGTTCCTTTATCTTTTCTTGTAGCTTCATCTCAGGGCTTGAAAATCACTGCTGGCCTGAACTATCTTAGCACCGAGAAGCTGCCGATCTGGACCATCTCAGCCACAAGTAGCTTGAAAAATAGCCGATCTGAAACGTCTCCAAACACCTTTCATCTTGTTGTTTGCCCAGCTCAAGATCCATAGCCGTTGATCAGGTACTCAACATCTTTCTCTTCCTCTCTCCAGATCTGGCCTCAATTCCATCTAATTGTAGCCAACTATCAATGCATGAGAGCTCACATCCAGCCAATAATAAAACTCCATGTCATTAGGACATATTGATCTAAAGTTGTTACTAGAGAACATGGAAATTTATTTTGAGCTTATCTTCATCAACCTGTCATTGTGTTAGGGTATTCATATCATTTCTTATTTCTTTTTTCTCTACCATATTCAATAATTAAGATTGATAAGTGGATGTTGTTTGAAAGAACAAATGCATGTGGAGATGCATGTGTCCCCCATTCATAGACTAAGCATTGTTAAACATTACAAAACCCCCTTTGTTGTTGTTGTTGTTATTATTATTATTATTATTATTATTATTATTATTATTATTATTATTATTATTGTTGTTGTTGTTATTATTGTTATTATTATTATTATTATTATTATTATTATTATTGATAATTATTATTACTATTATTTGTCCCATTTGGCAAATCATTCATCCATATAGGCTCTGATGAATGTGAAGCTAATTCTCTTCTAATTTTTTGGACTAGCTTTGGCTACATTTACATTGTGGCATTGAGGATCTATAGAATAACATGTGATCAAAGTTTGATATTAGGTTGTCAATAGATTATAAAATCTATATATAGTTTTTTTTTTGTGTACTTAAAATTCGTAAGTCAAGGATTTGAAATTTAAATGGAGACATTCCTTAATTTTTTGCTTTGCAATGAGGGCTTCTCATGTGGACTTTTTATTTTGTTTTGTTTTGTTTTTTTTTTTTTTTTGGAAAATGGCAACCATATGCTAGGTTTAGTGCACTAGAAGAAGAACCAAGATATCATTTCTTAATTGTAGCTCTCCTTGATTACTTTGAATAACATGCAAACCATGAATAGAGTTTCGGGTGAAACATTCTAGAACCAAAACAACAACAATTGTGGATATACTCAGCATCAGTGGTTTTGTTTGGAACAATGAGCACAGTACTATTGAGTGTGAGAAAAGTGCATATGATGAATATGTGAAGGTAAGTTTAGTAACATTTGCCAATTATATTGAAAGATGAATTTGTTAGTACCATTATTGACACTTGCTTGAAATTGGTTACAGAATCACAAGGAAGCAGCGGGCTTTATGCGAAGTCCTTTCCATTTTTTAATGATCTTGCTCCAGTCTTCACAAAGGATAGGGCGCAAGTCAATGCAAGGGTGACCCTGGAGATGATGTGGACCAATATATGTATGAAACAAATTAACTTGGAAGATAATGCCAATTTCTCTTAGTTTCAAAGTGAGGAATTTTTTATGCCCATGGATGAACCTAAAGAGCCTCCATCACCCATAATTTCAGATAATGGCGCCTCAAGCTCTGCGGTCCAGAAGAAGAAAAACGTACCAAAGACTCAATTATCTCAACAATTTCATAAAATTTTCTAAAATTTCTGGAGATGGTTGGCCCTGGGTTTAAAACAACGTCTGAGTGTACAATTTGAAATGCTAAGAGTAATGCACTTAAGGAGGCAGCTCATAAAGAAGTTCAAGAGAAAAAGAAATTATTGAATCAAGTCATCTTCAACATCAATGGTCTTTCCGAGATGAGGCATTACTGGTTATGCAATCTTTAAGGAAAGACGAGGAGAAACTCAACATGTTTTGGGATTTTCCAGATGACAAGAACCTGCATTTTTGTCACCTACTTCTAGGAGGTATGAGTCTATCTTTATTATTTGTCACTTATGGCTTCATTTATCACTACTTTTTTCATTCATTTCTATGAAAGTCGTTGCATTTCATATTAATGTCATTTTGAATATTGTCCTGATATGTTCATTAATTTATACAATATATCATTAGTTTCATTAAGAATTAGCACAATCTAATATTTTCTTGATATGTTTCTTCTACTTGTAGGAAGGAACACAATGTACTAAAATGACTTCCATTCATGGGTTGTACGATGACAAATTCACCAACTTTGCTTCCTATGGTCAATGAATGTTGTATGTCTTTTGAATGTTTCTAAATTGTCAAAAACCACTCTTGCAAGTTGTCTTTGTATTTGATTAGTACTATGTTGTAACCACTCACTATTTTTTGAAACTTGGTTGTTTATGTGTTGCATTAAAACTATGTTGTCTTTTATTTCGTAATAAATCTTTGTCTTCAGTTTTGTATGACATTATAATTGATGATGCAACATTATGGGTGACATTGTTTGTGCCATTATTGATGATTCAACATTATGGGTGACAATGTTTGTGCCATTATTGATGATGCAACATTGTAGGTGTCATTATTCAAGCATTTCCTAGAGATGGAATTTTATGTTTGTGTGTGTATGTTTTAATTTGCTGCCTAGGAATATATCATGCTAACTTGAGTATTTTTTTGATTGATTATAAAGTTAGGAAGCAAGGTGTCATATTTTGATCATTTCAATTTTTGTTTATAGCTATGATTTTATTGAAGAGGATTATATTGAGAAGCTATCAATTAAAGAATATATATATATATATAATGCTTTTGTCTTCAAAGACTCCATCAACGCCATGATTCTACTATTACAGTTCAAATAAAATTATTCATGTCTAATTCAAAATTTTAAAATTAATTAATCTTCATAACTATCCTAATTTGAATTTGAGATAGTTTATTAATAGAGTCTTGTAATCACTATATTTTAAACAACGAATTGAGCAAATTTTGAAATGGCATAGTTGACGTAGATTAGATATTATTGCATTATTATTTTGGAATTTTGTATAATGGGTCAAAATATCAAAATAGTCCATCTATTTTGCGTTTTCCGCCCTTTTACTCCCTCTAATATAAAATCCATATTTTTTGTTCTCGTATTTACACATTTCTATCATTTTAGTCTCTCTAATTGACGGATTAGCTCTTTTGGTCCTTTTAGCTAATAAATTAGAGGGACCAAAAAGGACAAAAATGTGCAAATACGAGAATCAAAATAGAGGATTTTACAGCTTAAGGAAGAAAATATGCAATTACAAGGACCAAAAGGGTGGATTTTTTATTAGAGGGACTAAAAGGACGGAAATCATAAAATAGATGGACCATTTTGATATTTACACCTTGGATTTTTTATCATACTGTTTTATCAAATTGGTTAATGATATTAAAATTACAATTTGAAAGATATAATTTATCTATAACTAGAATATGTTAAATTTTAATAATTATTAAATATTTAATTATGTTGTATTAAAATAAATAATTAAATATAAATGTAGATATTAAATAAGAATTCATGTTAATTATTTATTATTAAATATAAACTATAGTTTTATAAAATGTCATCTTATTTATATATAAAGGGCATATGTGTAATTTTACTATATTTCTCTCTCTTATTTTTCATATTACTAACTCTCATTCCCTCAAACCAAACACTTTCATCATTATCCTCCTCTTTTCCCCTTTTCCCATTTCCATTCCTCCCTACTTCTCATTCCCCCCCCCCCCCTCCTCCCCTTTTTTATTCATATTCTGCAATCTAATCGCCCCCTAATAGATATGGAGAACCATTAATGCTCTCTATTACAAAATATCTCAGTCACTTGACTAAGATTACACAGTACGCCAACCATACAGTCCTCCACGCCTACATGAGATCAGCAAAAACTCTTCTGGCCTGGCACCATGCTACACACCACCATCGCCAACAACCTTAGGCGATGCTGCACAGACCATGCTTCCAATCATACCTTAACAGCATTGTCGTTGTACCAATAGTTGTGACAGAAAGAATTAAATGCCCCATTCCCAATGGCGAGCAGGGTACATGCATGAAAGACTAGCAAACATTCAGAAGAAAGACTTTCCTCTTATGGGAAATAAAGTGAAGGCTCCAAGTGTAGAGATTTTGGTAATAGTTGAACTAAAGTTGGGACCAATGTTTTTAGAATCGGACCGGAAAGTGAACCGGCCAAACAACCGGGTCATGGGTCAATCGGTTGGGCCGGATGACCCGGTTTGGTCGAATCGGATGAGATAATATATATCAATTATCCAAACTCGCATATATTCCAAGGCTAATTCAAACAAATGACAATAACTGCATCTTTTATAACATGATATCAAATAAAAAAAAAAACAAAATGGTAAAACAATGGACCAGGTGTTCCCATGATGTGTTACCACCGGTGGCATGGATCAGTTCTCAGAGTGCCAAGTCCCCGTGCTCGCTCGATGACTCTAGCAGCATGTCCAGCGGTGTCAAACCTATATGGTCTCTTGCATTCACTTCTATTCCTTCTTTGTTTAACAGTAGCTTCACACTCTACAAGAAAGCCATGAATTCATAAACCAATTATATATATATATATATATATATATATATATAGACACACACACACACATACATGGATCGAGTTGCCTTTGTCATCTTGGAGATTCAAAAGCTCATTAAAATCATCATCAACCTCCGGCTTCTTCATTAAGAACTCAAGTGTCTCAAAGGAGTTGACCTGAACGACGAGGTGGAGGATGCTTTCATTTTGGCATTTTGGTATGTGAGTGCTGTTGTTGACTCTGGGCATACCTTGATGAGTTCTTCCAAGATGTCAATCCTGCCTTTCATGGCTACAGTGTGGATTGGTATTTTTCCATCCTTGTCTTTTAGAAAACAAAGATGAGAGCCAAACTTTGAGATCAAAAGCTTAACTATTTCGAGGTGGCCATTAGATGAAGCCAAGCGGAGTGATGAAAGGCCTCTGGGGTTGAGCTTTGAAGCAAGATGAGGCTTCCTAATGATGAGCTCATTTGCTAAGTCAGTGTGTCTAAGTGAACCTGCAATATGGAGTAGGTTGTGATTACTAAATGCAGGGATACTGCCGAGGCTGTGGAGGAGCTTGTCTTCTCTAAGGAGGCAGTGTCAAAACTCAAAAGAGTAAAAAAGAACTCAAGCTTAAAAAATTAAAAATAAAAAAAAAGTTAGAACCGGGGTCAACCCGGTTCCGGTCAAACCGACCGGTTTGGCAGGTTTGACCGAGTTTGACTGGGTCAACACCCAGCCAATGATTTATATAGAACTGGACCGGACTGGTGGCCGTTTCCCGGTTTTACTAGTCCGACCGGCCGGTCCCGTCCGGGTTTCAAAACATGGGTTCGGACCAAGACTAATGTAATCTAAATGCCCACCTTTGACTACCATTTGCCTAACAAGGCATTATTAAAATCCTAGATGTTTAGAAGACTCTACCCTATGGTCAGAGGATTTGCATAACCGATCCAAGTAATAAGATGACACTATACGTACCAGTGGAAGTCTCTGTGAATCCTATCAAGCACTTGAGTAACCTAGTTAGTTAGGTAGCTTGACCAAAGACATTTAGTAGGTTAGAATTGAAAACAATAAAAAATTTAGGAGGGGCACATTTGTTGCACAGTATAGGCTAACGGCTAATAGAATAAGAGAACTTGATAAAAATAAGAAAGGTATATAAATTTGATAAACTCATATCGTAGCTTGTGTTTGATGCACACTAAATAAGCTATTATATAGTATTTTGTTATCATGTCATATATTTGAAGAAGACCAAATAATATCACGATTTGGTATAAATTCTATGTAGATAGATAAAATTACCCTATATATAACTTTTTATTTTGTCTTATTTTACTTATTTCTTATTTAAGATTATTGAAAAAATATGTTACTAATAAAATAAATCCCATAAATTTAAATAAATTATATCACGAAGTATCAAATAATCTACATAAAATTTCTAAAATTATATATATATATATTGTCTTTATGATTAAAAATTTTTAAAAATTAATTTCTAAATTGTTTTGATTGCAAAATTAGTTTTTAGAATATTAATTTTGTGATTATAATTAAAAAGATCCACAATTAGTTAATAATATAAGGCCAAGATTACACTGAAAAGTTTTCAGTATCATGAAAATTTTCTATAAATTGCAATACCATAAAAAACAACTTGAAAAAAAAAATAATACATATCATACATAACTCGTTTTTTTTATTTTTTATTTTTTATTTGCCAATATGAGTGACTAGGGTCCTAAGAAAGGCATGAGCTTGCATAAACTTCGGCGGAGCAAGTGGGGTCGGGGCACATGCACACATGGGTGCTAGGACCACCAACACACAACCTCTACTCACACTTCTAGAAATGTGTCCTCACCCATGATTCGAACTCTCACTACATATGAAGGATTCTATTGGGGATCTAGCTTCCAAAAGACCACTTGGTCGTTGGTATATCATAGACAACTCATTAGCATAAATCATAAATGCAATCATCAACATAATCAATAGTTATTACATAAACAAAGTTTATAAAACCAAAAACAAAGGCATGGTACAACTTTTATTAATTTGCAAATGGGGTAGCAGTATAACACAAGAAGTTTGAGGATAGCAAAAGTAGCAAAAAATTTTATCCTACCAAAACCATGGTACAACTTTTTAACTGAGGGACAACATAAGTTAAAGACAATTTTGACCCCAATTTAAATAAGAGAAAACTACAAAAAAAAAACCCTCGAGATTTCTGAGTTTTGCAAAAATAAGGGCAGGGGATTTTTATTCCCTTTAAATAAAAAATTATAGGGAATCTTTTTTTTAAAAAAAAAAACTTGTGTTTTCCCAATTTTGCAAAAAAAAGATAGAGGTTTCTTTTTTTCTTTTTCATTTTTAAATTATGATGTTTCTCCAGCTAATAAAAAGGGAAAAAATATTAAGAAGCTGTTAACAGTGTTAACTCAAGGGGTAAAATCATCATTTTATTTATAAGTCGCCTCATTTGCCATAAAAAAAATATTTTTTTAATCTATTAATATCTCCCAAACTTTTAATATACAAAAAAACTAAAATTCCAAAAGCTAAACAAATATGTTAAAAATCATGTTTTTTTTTTGCCATGTAGCAGTTTTTTAAAATAAATTGACTATTTTACCCTTATAAGTTAACACCGTTAAAATGTTTATTAATGGTTTTTTTCCCTTTTTATTAACTAGAGAAACCACATAATTTTAAAATGGGAAAAAACCTCTATCGCTATTTTGTAAAGCTGGGAAACCACAAATTTTTTTTTTTAATTTTTCCAAAATTATAACAATGACTAACCACAGCCTAATCAAAGATGTCACAATCGTAACTCCTTCACCTTCTCCTCATGCCAGACAATAGTTGCACCTTCTTCATTTTCTCATGCTCCACCATAGACACACCTTCTTCTCTTTCTCCCCCACTGTGTGCTCCGTCTCTTCAAATCCCTCTCCTTCTCCTATCTCCCTTTTTCCTTTTTCCCTTCTCGTGTCTCTATGATTTATAGGGTTTCTCGGGGGTAGTTTCATTGGTGGCCACAAATGTTTCATTATTATAACGCTGTGGCCACAAATGATTTTTTTTGTAACGTTGTGGCCACAAAACTATTCTCCGGTCACACTGACGGTCACAAATGTTTTTTTTGTAACATTGTGGCCACAAAACTATTCTCCGGTCGCACTGATGGCCACAAATATTTCATCATTATAACGCTGTGTTCACAAAAACTTTCCATGTGGATCATATGTTTTGTGGCCACGTCATCAACTTCACCAGAAATAGCCCCAAACATGTCATTGTGGCCATCAGTGCGACTGAAGAATAGTTTTGTGGCCACAACGTCACAAAAAAAACATTTATGGCCATAGTGATGAAACATTTGTGGCCACCAGTGAAATGAACCCGGGTTTCTCGGCTTTCTGCGAGATTAATACCAGTTGAGGGCTCACATGCATGAGAAAGATACGTATTAGTAAGATTAAAAGTATTCTCATCACTCTAAGATTTCTAAGGTTTCTCAGGCTTCATCATTTCCTGATTTTTTATTATTTATGTCAAGTATTGTTAAGATTAAAAACTAATATCATAATGATGATGGCAAGGCGGCCTAACCCCACTAGCTCGGTTTAACCCCTACTTATTATTGTAACTTCTTGTTATTGTTTGCTCCTAGTTATTATTTTACGTTACAAAACAATAACATTAACACTGCAAAATAGATAAAAAAAAAACGGTTGACACCGAATCATCGATTCATCATAAGTGAAATCGGGACAAAAAAGAAACAGAAATAAAGAAAAAACGGAAGGAGGTTGGATGTAGTGGGTCGGTGATGCTCTACGGAGGTGCCATAAAAAAGGGACACATGCTTGTTGGAGCTGACGGTTTTCTAGTCCGGTAAAAAATAAGATTATATATATATATTTTAATAAAAGTGGATAAATCATTGATTTATTAAAAAAAAATAAGACTATATTTGATAGTGGGAAGAGAAATATTTTAAAAAATATTTAATAAATTTTTAAAATTGATTTATGATTAAAAAATATATATAGAATGATTGCAAAAATATATAAACAATTAAATTATTTCAATTGACTAATTCTACCGAAAACAGCTCATATTTAAAATTCCGAAATACATGGGCAATACTCAACCAGTCATGGCACTCTTCAACCTCATCTTCTTTTCTTTACAGTTTTTTTTAATTAAATGCTGCCTTTCAATCATCAAAGCGACATCTTGAACCTCAAACCCTCACTGCTTTGAAACGCACACGAACTTTCACTCCTCTTTTGTGAAGGTAATTCCCACATGTTTTCTTTTCATATTCCTCTTGTTTTTTTTTTTATTTTGTCCATCAATTATTGAAGTTGTATGTCTTATTATTTGCATTAGAATATTTTCCATCATGATTAATTATATGAACATGCATTATGTCCTGCCTTCTAAGATAAATCAAATATGTAAATTTATATTTAAATCAATGTTGAAGTTTTTTAATAAATTTTCATTAGTTTCGCCATTAGAGAGGAACATAAGAACAAATACATAAAGGGAACTTCTGAATAAAGCACTTGTATTAATAAACTAAAGGAGTACATAAGGTACAAGGCATAAGGAACAAAAACAAGAACGAAAGAAAGACACAAGGACACTAGCAGTCTTTTTCAATATCTTTCAACACAATCTGTAGAGCCTTTCTATATATATCTCTCTTTCTTTTCACATCCATTAAAATAACTTTTTAAGGTGAATCCAATTTGTTAATGGAAAGTTGTATTTTGTCTCGATTTTAAATTTTTTTTTATAGAATTGTTTCGATTTTAATTAGTTTTTAGTGTTAAAAAAATTTCTTTTTTCATTTATTTTGTGTTCGTTTATTATAAACAATTCATGACGATATACACAAAATTCCAAACTTTCGTAGGGGAGGATCACCTTGACAATGTTTGGTTTTTATTTGTTTTAGTGCTTTTGTTTATGTTGTTGTATTCATCCGAATAGATTAGTCTGGTTTGAATTTTTGCTTTAAGTGAAAATTAAAATTTTGAAATTTATTTTTTTAAAAATGGAATTCGACCACTAAAATTTTGAAATATACTTCTAAAAAAATTAAAATTCGAAGATCAACCTGGGAACCAATTAACCTTGTAACTGCTCATCCTCATCCCCTGCGAGAAGTTTTTTTTTTTTTTTTACAAAAGTGACAAGCGTCCCACAAAGCACCACTCATCTTCGTATATCTTTATGTTTTTTTTGTTTGACATATCTATTGGATTTTTTCTTTTGTAAAATCTTCCTTCTCTTGTAATTCTAATTGTTTTATGCTTTTCTCCCAATATATTTTTATTTTTATTTTAATAAGATCATAGTTTGTTCACATTTTATAATATATATATACATTGAAAAAATATTGAAATTAATTAGTCATTTTAGCTTTTTTTTATTTTCTTTATCTTTATTATCAATATTTTGTTTATTTTAATTTTTTTCAATGGATATTTATTATCTTTATATCTTTTATTTTTTTAAAAAAATGGATAAATTACTAATTCAATACTAAAAAGGCCAGAGACCAAATACAAAAGATCTTTCACTTTAGTTTTCATAAGATTATCATTAATTTTGAATTAAAATATTTTATTTTTAATTTATTGTTAAAGTATAAATTTAAAATTATTGTTTTCTAGATTTTTTTAGTTTAAGAATAATGATTTTTTTTTACCTTAGATTTACCAAATAGGTTTTCCGAATAATGTGGATGTCAAGTTGGTATATTGTCTCATTTTTTCTCTCTCTTCTTTTTTTTTTTTTTTTTTAAATAAATTTCACTTTATCAAGTAAATCCTAAATTTAAACTTTTAGTTATGAACTTTAATTTAATTTTATTATTTAGTGTTTAACATTTTAGATTTTTGGGTATAGTATTCTGTAGTATTTGGGTTTAAGATTTTGGAATTTTAAATAAAGTTTTATTATTTTTTTAAATTTGAAGAATTTAGGGATTTTTATTGTTTGAATTAGAAATTTATATAAAAAAATGGCGTGAATGATAACGTGGATGACAAGTTGGTATTAACATCTTTTGCGAGACCCATTAGGCAAATCTGCTATGTAAATATAGAATCACCTCTATTTTAAACTTAAAAACAGAATTTAATTTTTTTTTATAGCAGTTAAATTTATAGTTACAATTTTATTTTTATAATTCATGATAATTATTTATTATATTAGTATAATTAATATACTAGTTAAACTAGTAGATGTAACTATTATATGGTTATTTTTGCGTTTGGCCCACTAGGTTCTTGGGAGAAAGAAAATATACTTTTCCTTGGAATTTTATTTTATATTCATAAAAATTTAAATTCAAAATCATTTTAATCTACGTTTTAACTAACGTCTGTTGGTTAGTGTTTCATATATTATGTTCAAAATATTAAGAAAAAACATTTACATTGAAACATGAGGAAAAAAAAATATACTCAAATTATTAATTGTTGTGATCTTCAAGATCTCTAATCCGAATATAATAATACATCACCCATAACCCTTCCTTTTCTCTTTCTGTTTTCGCCTGGTACTTGCACTAACATGTATATTTTGTGAACATAATTCTTTGAGTTTTCTTGTTTTGATTCCACACACAATCCAAGACACAACTCTTCTATGTTCTTCCTTCATCAAGTGGAGATGCATGCAAGTTCACTATTGCGGCTTTGTCGCCCACACATTCCATGCATTCATTGAGGAAACATAAGTCTGGGCCGGCCCTTGTGGGCTTAGTAAAATAAAATAAAAAATAAAAACAGAAAGTAAAGGCTTATTTATTTATTTATTTATTTCTTTTTGTATATAAGAGATAGCACATCACTACTCAAAATAACAAAGAAAAGACGAAGGAGAAGAAGAAAATAAGTATAAATCTTCTTGTTTTGAAGGTCAGTGTGAGATGACAAAATTCTAATTCTCACGAATATTTTCAAGAAAAGATGTAATTTTCAAAATGCCATAGATACATGTGTCCTGTTTTGTGTCCTAAAACAGTGGAACACATTTTTCTTAATTGTGACTACACAGAGCCAATCTTGACATTTTTTTTTTCGGATCTTAGAACTTCATTCACCTCCACAAAAAAATTTCAAAGATCTAGACCTCCTGGTTAATGTCGTTAGGTTCCCGACATCGACCCCTTTGGGATCTCATTTCTAGAGCTATTGTTTGGAATATTTGGTTGGAAAAAAAATAATTGGATTTTTAATTTAATCACTATACTTTTTAATTCGATTATTATTAAAATTGCTAATATGCTACACTCTTGGTTTTCAACATCTACAAATCCAAAGCAGCACCTACCAATTAAAGCTTCTCAGAGGATTAGGCGCTCTTTCGATTTCATGAGCGCAAAACTTCAACTCACATCGGCAATATGAACCAAGATTCAACTCCGGAGTAGTTTACTCTAGACAGTTCAGGCATGCCTGGAAACCACACGGTGGAGTTTGCTAGCCTATCTATTCTTTTTTTCTTTAGCTGCTATTTTTTTGCATGGTGTTTCCTTTCTTTCTTTATGTGCTTCACCTCTTGTAAAAGCCTTTGGCTTATGTTATTTTTTTCTCGGTGTTCAGTACTTCAGTGTTTGTTTTTTGTCCTTTTTTTTTAATAAATAAGTGGTTTATCCACAACAAAAAAAAAAAAAAAAACAAGAAAATGGAAAGGGGGAAGAGAGTGAAGTCTGCCTCTTCAATGTCATTTTTATGGATGATATACAAGCAAGCAGATGTTTTAGACAAGTGTTTGATGATTATTGGATTCATTGGAGCCGCGGTGAACGGTCTCACACCTCCATTCATGGCTCTCATCGCCAGCAAGATTATGAACAGTTTGGCTGGTGCTTCTTCTTCAACTCCACTCTTCATCCATAATGTCAACAAGGTTATTATTACTCTATTTCCTTCATTGTTATATATATATATATATATATATATTTTTTTTTTTTTTCCATGACTGAAAAATTGTTGATGCATATTTTATTGCAGAATGCAGTTTATATGTCGTGCATGGCTTGTGTATCTTTCGTGTCTTGTTTTTTAGGTATGTTCTAAGAACATATTGATGCTTTTTATGTATATTTGTGATTTATTATTGCTTGAGATTGATGATTGTTGTTGCAGAGGGATATTGTTGGACAAGAACTGGGGAACGGCAAGTGGCGAGGCTGAGAGCTCAGTATCTTAAGGCTGTTCTTCGCCAAGATGTCAAGTTTTTTGACATGAAGGTTGAATCATCAACAGAAGTTGTTACTTGTGTTTCCAGTGACAGCATTGTCATTCAAGACTTTCTCAGTGAGAAGGTAATATATGCATATAAATACACACACACACACATATATATATATATATATATATATATATATAGATATTATTGCTTCATGAACAAAGAGAATTAGTTAATTTGTTAAACATTTGTGGAATAGATGCCAAACTTCATTATGAATTGTTCGACATTTGTTGGTGGATATTTGGTTGGTTTCTTCATTATGTGGAGATTGGCTTTGGTTGTTTTCCCAACTGTTGTGCTTCTTATGATACCTGGGATCATCTATGGGAGAATTCTTATCAGCATTTCAAGGAAGATCAGAGAAGAATACAACAAAGCTGGAGCAATTGCTGGGCAGGCGGTTTCCTCGATTCGAACTGTATATTCTTTTGTCAGTGAACAGAGGACGATAAAAGAGTTTGGCGTTGCCCTTGAAGGCTCATTCAAGCTAGGAGTGAGACAAGGGTTGATCAAAGGCATTGCAACAGGAAGTAATTGTATAACTATTGCAATTTGGGCATTAACGATTTGGTATGGCAGTAAACAAGTCATGTATCATGGAGCCAAAGGAGGGACTATTTATGCTGTAGGAGTTTCTATAGTCACTGGTGGATTGTAAGAACTCTAATGAATCAAATCTCGCAGGATTCCATCTTTTTATTTTTCCTTTTATTTTAAATAGTAACAAGTTGTTTGTTTTGTCTATCAATATAAACAGGGCATTTGGATCAGCCGTTTCCAATATTAGATACTTCTCAGAGGCAATGTCAGCAGGGGAAAGAATAATGGAAGTGATGAAGAGAGTGCCTAAGATTGACTCAGAAAGTCAAGAAGGTGAAATCTTGGAGAGTTTCGTAGGGGAGTTGGAGTTCAAAGATGTGCACTTTGCATATCCTTCGAGGCCGGAGAGTCTCGTGCTTAATGACTTCAACTTAAAAATTCCGGCAGGGAAGATTGTAGCATTGGTAGGATCAAGCGGGTCGGGGAAGTCAACGGTGATTGGATTGCTAGAAAGGTTCTATGACCCAGTTTTTGGCTCAATCCAGGTTGATGGAGTGGATATCAAGAAGTTGAAACTGAAATGGTTGAGATCTCAAATGGGATTAGTGAGCCAAGAGCCTGCTCTATTTGCTACATCTGTTAAGGAGAACATACTGTTTGGCAAAGAGGATGCTTCAATGGAAGAAGTTGTGGCCGCTGCAAAAATTGCAAATGCTCATGAATTCATTTCAAACCTTCCTGATGGTTATGACACTCAGGTAAATGATTATAATGTATTGTCATTTATCATCAATGTTTCATGTGACTTTTGATCATTGAATTCTTGGAATATAGGTAGGAGAAAGGGGAGTTCAAATATCAGGAGGACAGAAACAGAGGATTGCTATAGCAAGAGCAGTGATAAAATCTCCAAAGATTCTTATGCTTGATGAGGCCACCAGTGCGTTAGACACTGAATCGGAGAAAATAGTTCAGGAAGCACTTGACACAGCCTCTGTTGGCCGGACTAGCATTGTTATTGCTCACCGATTGTCTACTGTCAGAAATGCAGATATGATTGCTGTTGTACAAGATGGGCATGTCGCAGCGATGGGAATTCATGAGGAACTTATGCGTGATGAGCCTGGTCTTTATTCATCCCTTGTTCGGCTTCAACAAGGCAAAGGAGTAGCAGATGAATGCTCATCCATGGATTCATTAACAGCAGTGATATTATCAGAAGATCAATCACCTGGCCATAAGATTAATGAAGACATGCCAAATTCAAGCCTGAAATCTGAACAAAAACCAAAACCAGTATTCCCAGCACCTTCATTTCAGAGACTATTGCTTCTGAATGCACCCGAGTGGAAACTAGGCACACTGGGCTGCTTCGTTGCAATGGCATTTGGTGCGATACAACCTCTGTATGCATTCGCAATGGGGAGTATGATATCTGTCTTCTTTCTCAAGAACCATGATGAGATAAAGGAGAAAACGAGGACTTATTCTTTGATTTTCCTTTCCTTATCTTTCTTATCCTTTTTCAGTAATGTTGCACAGCATTTTAGTTTTGGTGCAATGGGTGAGTACCTTACTAGGAGAGTACGAGAGCAAATACTGTCAAAGATACTTACATTTGAAGTTGCTTGGTTCGACAAGGATGAGAACTCCACAGGAGCAATTTGCTCTCGTCTAGCCAAAGATGCTTTTGTGGTTAGTCTATCAAAATCATTACCAAGTGAATCTTGAATCAATACATCAGAATGAAATCTCATAATTTTTTTTTACACAGGTAAGATTATTGGTAGGAGATAGGATGTCACTGCTGGTTCAAACAATATCAGCAATTGTCATTGCTTGCACACTTGGGCTAGTCACGGCATGGAGATTGGCTTTGATCATGATAACTGTCCAACCTTTGATCATCATTTGCTTCTATTCTCGCAAAATGCTTCTCATGAACATGTCAAGCAAAGCTGTTAAAGCTCAATTGGAAAGCAGCAAACTTGCTGCTGAGGCTGTTTCCAATCATCGCACTGTCACTGCTTTTTCCTCTCAAGAGAAGATTCTCCGGTTATTTGAGCTGACACAAGAGGCTCCCGGAAAGGAAAATCTACGACAATCTTGGATTGCTGGATTTGTCCTTGCCATTTCCTATAGCTTTACCAAATGCGTATTTGCTCTCAGTTTTTGGTATGGAGGGAGATTGGTGTCTCATGATCTTTTAACTCCTAAGGCACTCTTTCAGACTTTTTTAGTTCTAGTCAGTACTGGCCAGGCTATTGCAAATGCGGGAAGCATAACTAGTGATCTGGCCATTGGAGCTGAAACAGTTAGTTCTGTGTTTGCAATTCTTGATCATCAAACATGCATTGAATCAGAGGATCCCAAGGGTGATTCCCCAAAAAAGTTAACAGGCAGTGTTGACATTGTTGATGTGGATTTTGCATATCCATCACGACCAGATGTCTTGATCTTCAACAACTTTTCATTAAGCATTGAAGCCGGTAAATCAACTGCATTGGTGGGACGTAGTGGATCTGGCAAGTCAACTATCATCGGTCTCATTGAGAGGTTTTATGACCCGTTGATGGGATACATAATGATTGATAATAAGGACATAAAGACTTACCATCTCCGATGTTTGAGAAGGCACATTGCAATGGTAGGTCAAGAACCGGTTTTGTTTGCTGGCACTATTGAAGAAAATATTGCTTATGGTGTCGATAAGAGTACAGAGGCGGAAATAGAGTCCGCTGCAAGGGCTGCTAACGCCCACGAATTTGTTAGCGGTCTAAAAGATGGATATAAAACATGGTGCGGAGATAAAGGGACCCAATTATCGGGTGGGCAAAGACAACGTATTGCTATTGCTCGAGCAATATTAAAGAACCCGAGCATTTTGCTTTTGGATGAGGCGACAAGCGCATTAGATACTCAATCAGAGAAAGTGGTGCAAGATGCACTGGAGAAGGTAATGATTGGCAGGACTTGTGTTGTGGTTGCACATAGACTGAGTACAATACAAGATTGTGATACCATTGTTGTTCTTGAGAAGGGAATGTTGGTTGAGAAAGGTACTCACGCTGCTCTCCTTGAGAAGGGTCAGTCAGGTTCTTACTTTTCATTAGTTAGCCTCCAACAGCGGAATTTGAATGTCTGATCTGGGTTTTTTATTGGACAGTTATGCTGATTATGGGGACCACAATTATTATAATGGTGAATAAACAAAAGATTGACAAAACTGTCTCAAGTTTTTATTTTACTCATTAGTGTGTATTAATTATAGTTAATTTTTTAACAGGGTACCAAACTATGGTTTTTTTATTATAGGGTCTGAGTTTCAATTTGAATCAAAATTGCTACTTAACTTCAATTTTGTTTTACCGGGTGGCTACCCGAAAAATTACAACTTATTTTTTTCATAATATAGATGGCAATAATTTTCTGTCAATATATGCATGATACACTGCCGGCCCAATTTGCAATTCCATTTCACATGCTAACAGAAATTTCTAGCATCATGTTATACCCCAAACCTAGCTCTAAGGATATGGGATGCCGACAAACGACAATACACATACAAGGCCGAAACCAAGTAGATATACAAGGCCTCAAAACATGATCCAAAACAGAATAAAGAATCAGACTAAGTGGTTTACAAAAACAATACAAACATATTCAAATAAAACATAGGCCCATAATAAACGGGATTTATTACATGCTAATTATTCGGCGATTACCTAATGATCCCGCTAAGCTATCCGCCACGCAACTCTACTCATGATTTGAAAAAGAGATATCAACAACATTTATAAGCTTGACAGCCTAGTAAGCATCCACTAAAAATATAGGGATCAGTTACAGAAAGTATAATCTATCAAAATAAAAAATCAGTAATCAAATTTATTTCAAATAAACATAGATATAAAAAACTAAGCATATAGGTCCTCCAAACAATTATTGCCAAAACAAAATAACAAAATTCATATATTTACCCTTGGTAAACCGAGTAAGAATTTTAGAGCTCATTTGTTTACCCTTGGTGACATGAGCCAGAATTATTAGAGGCCGTTATTTTTCACCGACGGAACGGTGCGAAACTTTAGTTTCTATGTCAGAAGTACGTGTCCACACGGTTAGTGTTTAACCCCTAGTAACAAGGTTATTGCAAAGTTAATATGGGGATTACGAGTACTGTGTCAAAATATTTTTTATCCAAACATTCAACAAAGTCGAAATACCAAGGTTCAAATGACCTCAATTTCACTAAAAATATTTCCATTTATTTAAGAAACAATGATCTCACAAAGAATTTCAATAATACATAATTTAATGAATAAAAATAAAAAATATAAACAGAATAATATTAAATATCAAAGCTTCCAAGTAGCCCAAAAATATATACTAATGATAATAATTTCTTTTTCTTTTTTTCTTTGGCACTTTCAGAGGTACCAAAAACCAAAACTTTTTGAGTTTATACATATAGTATAATTTATATGTGGGTACTTGACAACACTCTCTCGAGTGTGCCCCGAAAGTGCAAGGGTTGTCGAAGTAATAATACCCCGGTGAGTGGGTAGTCGAATCCACAGGGAGTAGTGATTCAGAACAAGAGAAGTTGCTACTTAGCTAGTGTGAAAATGATGGTGATGATGAGAAAAAAATGTGTGTAATATAAGAAATAAAAATATGGAAGAGAGAAGAGTGCAAGCAAAGGGTAGAGAGGAAACAATCAATGTAAATATGGGGTACCCGGACAAGCTCCCACTAGGACTAATGCTTCTAGTGCAGAACTAGTATTATACCTTCTAATTGATGCCTAATGAGTTGTGGAGATCCTAAAGCATATGGTCCCAAACCTAAGGTCAACCGTGTCTAGTTCCAACACTATGCCCCGGTACTAGGATTCACTACTACCCTTCACTCTGTTGATCTCTCAACTAAGCCCCAGGAGAGTCCATCTCCTAAACCTCACACTACGTGGAACTGCTTGGGGTTCTAGGGACTCCAAGTGATAGACCATGTTCCTAAGTGTAGTTCTAACCCTTTGGTCAAAGTGAAAGAACCCTAGTCTCAGTTAAGCCCTAGCATTAAGATTCACTACAACCCTTCACTCTGTTGCTCGTGTAACTAAGCCCCAGGGGAGTTCATCTCCTAGCACTACACTCTACTTTGACCGCAAAGAATTCTTGGAACATGGAGGTAGGAAAAATCACGCCGAAGGGGAAATGTGACGTTTCGCTACCTCACGACTCAATCTCGTGTAGTCTAATCCTATCGAAGTTGTCACACCTTCCAAGGATAACCTAGATGACTCTCAACCCTAGTGCTACGGCTAAAGGAAAATCAATGCAATTATTAAACAATATTGGAACTCAATTAAAAGCATCAATTAAGAAAGTATAATAAAAGTCATAGAAACAATGTCATCCTAAGGTTTACAAGTCCGAATACCCACTAGGGGTTTAGCCCTCCATGGAGCTATACAAAATCATCAATGTATATGTATGAACAAGCATAGAAAACATGAATAAAATCCCCTTGTGATGCGTGGTCTGGTGAGGCCGCTCCGTCTTCTCCACCGAGTAACTCGTCAAGCCTAGGGCACACCTCGCCAAATCAATGCCGATGAAAGCTCCCCCAATAGCTATCTTCCAAAAGACGTCGATGTTGAAGCCGTAGACTTGCTCCAAACCTCCACAAATCCTATCCGAACCCTAGCCGTGAGCTCTCCAGAAGTTGAGCAAAAGATAGGTTGAAAAGTCCCTAAATAAATCTGAGTCGCGGCTTTTCTAAAAGTTGAAATCGGGCATCCACACTGGCGTATAGAATTTCCACACGCCCGTGTGGATTTTTTGGAATTGAATTTCTGGTGCGCAGTGAACAATAAACTGCTACAGTGCTCACGTCCCAATTGTTCCCGATTTTATTTTCTTCATCGAGGCCATTAAATTGGGCACACAACCAACGGTAGATCATGTCGTTTCTTCATTTCTCCTCATTGACGAAGTTCTTCAATGTCACACGGGTTAGACTTTATGAGTGTGACTGCCTTTGTGCCCCTCAAAATCATAGAACTGTTTGAGCATAATGGAGGTTGGCACACACTCACAAGTCTAGAACCCATGCCTTGATCCTTGCTTGGTCCAAGAAAATCCCAAAAAAAGGCGGACATGATCTAATTTTGCTCATTTTTCTCTAACTCTTCTCCATAACCCTACATGCACAAAAAAACACAAATGCACACTAATTAATGATAAAATCTGAGAAAAGTAATGCTCCATGTCAGAAAATAATACTTCATATTACTTAAACACGAGCACTTATCAGTACTTACCTGATTAATGGCCAAAACTCCAAATTGCAAATCGAATAAATTTCCTTAAAATACCGTATATTTGAGAATAATTCTCAAGGATATAAAAAAGCCTATTTAACAGAAGCAAGAAAATTAAAAGAAGGATAAAAATGCAAAAGTCAAGCTATCAATTTGCTCTCCCAAATATTGGTTATTTCCAAGAGTATAATAGCATTTAACCACTCTAAATGGGCTTATTAAAATTCCATTATGATCCATGAGTATTAAATGAGCCATAAGTTTCTCTATCTTTTCCCAAATCCCAAAATTATAAATTCTAAGGATATTAGACAGCCAAGGCTATGACATATCCAAAATTCACATGGTTTAGAGCACCACTCAATGCATAACATTTATTTGAATGTCCGGCTATTCCTGCAGACTTGCAATTCTGACATACCCCTTTTAAAACATGTATATATTTCAATCTATAATTGGAAAATTAGAAATATTTTATGAAGAATCAGATAACTTAATAATAAACAACTTTCCTATTTTCACCTTACCCAATTCAATCTTTATGACCATAAAAAATGCCCATCAATCTTGATGTTCTGCACAGACATCCCATCTGAAATAGTTTACTAATAAAATAATGTCTCATAAAATACACGGGCGTAAAATCTGAAAAATTTTCAGATCTTTAGGTAACATCAATATATTTAACTTCATATTGAACATGAGTCATAATTCAACTTCTAAGATCCTCAAATTCTTTGATTAATTTCCATACTTCCTGAAAAATACCATTGAACACATCTACAGAAATCTGATCATATCTCACAAATTACAGGGGTAAAATTCTAAAATTTGGTAGAGACAAATATAAATTCATCTTCTACAACTTTCTTATATAAATATAAATCTAAATAAGAACTTACAATCATAAAATTAATCAAAAATGGATCAAGGCTTCACAGAAATCCTGACTGCGTCACATGCGTTTAAAGGATACTTGTGCAAAAATTCTAAAATTTGGCAGAAAGTTAAATAAGACCTCAATCTACAATTTTTCTATTTTGATCTCTTCCAAATTCTATCTCTAGGTCTCCTAAAATTAAAAGGGATCTCTGCTATGCTAACAATAAATTTCTGAATTTTATCCTAAAAAAAAAAAAAATAATTCAACATTCTCACAAAACCCTAACCCTAACTAGTATCATGTCACAAGAAATCATAATAAGAGTATAAACAAAATAATTCAGAACCTTAACCCAACATTAACAGTTCTACAATTTATTTCAATGATATGAGGAATAGGATACTTATCTCATCAATAACAGTGAATCAACCAAACCCGTGATGGTGAGATCCTTCCTTTTTCCTTATCCCGGCACCACATGTAATCAAGGGGAAAGGCTAGATCTAAATTTTCTTAAACGACAAGACCAAGATAGGAGGCGAAGGGGTGCGTAGAGTTTTGAAACAAATAACTGAAATAAATAAATAAATAAGCGTAACCTAAAAATTTAAATTTTGAATTAAAAAAAATAGTGGGCCCCACACATCAGATCATTCAACATAGACCAAAATCTCTCGAGGGATCAACTAGTGAAACAAAATTAAAGTTGGGTAACCATTTTTATTCAAATTAAAGTTTGGACCCTAAAATAAAAACGGGTCCTAGTTTGATACCTTATCAAAAAATTTACCCGCATTAATTAACATGAAAATGTATTGTAAAAAAAGGTTAGTTGACGGGACCAAGAGTGGACTCAAGTTGTTCATCTCTAAAAATTGACCCAAATAGGTCAATTTACGGACATCTTGACTCTTCCGATTCAGGTTTTATTCAAATTATTTTTTTTAAATAGGGAAAAGAATTAAAACTCACAAAAAAATATAAGATAAGAATAATATTATTTATTAAAAATTTAAATTTGAAAATTTATCATTATTCAAATCATTAATTCAATAATTGAGGCAAACTGGGAACAATTCATTCCAAATAAAAAAGAGCCGAAAGGCACCTATTATAAATTTTGGCATATTTTGGTCATATTAGATTTTTATATGGAGATAATCTTTTGTCACTTATTACAATTAAGTTATTGTTTCTTCTGGTTGGTTATAGATCCACTTTCAGTGGATTGTTTTTTGTAGTTGTAGTTGTGTTGTCTTGTTTTTTGGTTGTTTGAAAGTATGTTATTTCTGTTGGCTCAATAGATCGTGGTTTATCCATTTTTTTTTAAAAAAATTGACTGAATTGGAATTCTGTTTATTATTTTTATCAATAGAATTTATTTTTGAGCAATGCTATTTGTCCCAACTCACTTTCCCGAACAAACTTCCTGATTGACTTGGTTGCCCATGTGGTGTAAATTGCATATTCATATTCTCTCTCCTACTCATATTAATAAAGAGCTTCCTATAAAAAAACAACCAAAAAGAAAACCTAAATCCTATCAGGCTGAAGTAGATAAGAGGCTTTCTCCAAGAAGCATAAAACCTCTCCAAAACCTTAGTTCAAAAACCCTAGATCTCTAGCTCTCTTCTTCGGCGCCACAACTCTCCATGGAAGCATCAAGTCTCTCAAAACCCGTAGATCTCGAGCTCTCTTCTCCGGCGCCGCAACTCTCCATGGAAGCATCAAGCCTCTCCAAAACCCTAGATCTCGAGCTCTCTTCTCCAGTGCCAAAACTCTCCATAGAAGAATCAAGCCTTCCCAAAACCCTAGATCTTGAGCTCTATTCTCTGTTACCATAATACTCCATGGAAGAATCAAGTCTCCCCAAAATCCTAGATCTTGAGCTCTTTTCTCCGCATGAGCAATCAAGACGATAAACGGAGTCATTTCAGAGATTGTGGTGATGACAATGGATTTTGAGCTTGTGGTGCTTTACTTTTCATTGGTTTGGTATGATTTTGTTTTTGTGAGAATTATATGATAGCACATGGTTGCTTTTGTTATTATTTTATTTTTGTGAGAATTATATGATAGTATATGGCTGTTTTTGTTATGATTTAATTTTTGTGAGAATTATCTTATTAATTATTGAATTTTCTTGTTGTTTTCCTGATGTGCATTATGTCTCTAAGAATTATCTTATTAGTTATTTCTTTTGACTAAACTTGCAAGGTTTCCTTGTTTATATTTTTTGCAGAAAATGTGGGGCGAGTGACATGCATTGGAACAATGGCTTTCAAGAAGCATCAATCGAAGCTGAACAAATTAGATCCTATGAGAACATTACCCAAACTTTCACAGCAAGGAGATTCTTTGTAATTGTCTTAATTGGATCAAGAGAAGAAGAATTTAGATAAGAGTTGTGCCAAGGATTGCTTGGGTTTGTCTAAGCTCATCGATGATAATGACATGGTGACAAAGAGGAATGAATGTGCCAAGATTAATGGCCAAGGGGACTTGGTCGAGAGTAGTAAGAGTAGTATGTGCAAGGCCTATGCAATAAGTGATGTTAGTGATGTGAGTACTTGAAGTAGTGTTAGTAACAATTTGAGCAAGCCTCACAATGTAAATGATTCAAGATGGGAAGCGATTCAAAGGTTCAGGGCCAGGGATGGAGTGTCGAGTTTGAGCCATTTTAGGCTTCTCAAGAAACATTGTACTTAAATTGTTGTAAATTTTATAACTTAATGCAATTGGGAAATTATTGACTTATGTTTATGATCTTGGTTGAAGCTTATGATCAATGGCTTGTATTTTTGGCATTAACCATGAAAATTAAGCATTATTCACTTTTTAATCTCACTCTTTCTGATAATTGCATTTTTTAGTCTCAATGTAAGCACTACAAGCTAACAAATAGAATACTTTCCATATCTATTGAAAATCGATTACGTAACTGAAGAGAAGAAAAAACATTATTGATTGTGAGAATCCAAAGGTCATCATAGAACATGGATTAATTGTGAGAATGCAATGGTCATGAAATCCATTGATTATATATGAAAATACAGAGATCATCAAATTTATTGATATATGAAATTTTAGTCCATCCACACCATGAAATAAAATCTATCTCACCAAATTACTCTGAAACAACACAATTTTCTCAATTGATACAAAACCTAGGAGTACAACTTAACTATGAAGTGCATCCTTTGTACATTGAATCTTACTTCCTTTATTAGCTAGCAAAAATCTTCACTTATGTGTAAACAACTCTTTATTTGGACATCTAGGAGGTCCAACCTGGCCACAAACAAAAAATTTACATACTCTTTGTAAAACAATAAATTTGAAAACTAAGATTAAAATAGACCACTATGCAAAATGCATGGAACAACTAATTGATGCGGAACAACAAATAAGTTACCCGTGAAGAACTATCATTGGCCAGATTTTGTAAAGTGACACTATCAACACGTGGCATAGTCACCACATCTTGAAGAGAATTTGAATTCACCTAAGAAGGGAAAGACAAATTTTAATATATTTAAAATATTTCATATAATATTATGACAAATTAAAATTAAATAAAATAACATTACCACACTTTCTTGAGTACAAATTTCAACTTGTGTGTTGTTTTGAACTTGTGTATTTCCTTTCATTTGTGGTTTCTGAAAACAATAACATTATTTCTAGACCATAAAGACAATTTTTAAAAATAAAAAAGAATGGCTTAAATTGTAAGTACCTTTTTTTATTTCTAATGATTATTTCTTCAACTTTTGATTTCTTTCTCTTTGATGGTGACCGACCTTTACTCTGCACCTTTAAATGAGTCAAAAATTTTGTGGTTGAAGATGTTACTTAAAGGTGCTCATGATCTCCTTCCAACAAAATTGGTGATATAAATTGATCATTACGGATCTCCCAACAATTTCCATCATCCATAAGCTTCTCCATTGCCTCATCCATGCACTTCATTAAAAAAAAAATTATACTTTTGGCTGGATTGCACTCGAATTTCAACACTTTAGAAAAATGGGAACACAATTTGTTATATCGCATTTTTTTCTCACTAGTTTGTGTGTCATCGTAGCAATTCTTCACATAAGTATGCCACCTTTTAATATCTTTTCTCTAATGGGAAAAAATATATTGAAGTTGAATCTCTTTCACATTCCTCTCAGTAAGAACTTTGCATATATCTCTACAAATAACTCCTCCAAACTCAAATAAACAGCATGGACATTTAATGCCAAATTCAACTTCATTGTATTGAACGTTAAACACTACTTGCTTTCTGATTCTACCTTCTTTTCCTCAGAAGATGTCTGTCATATGAAATGCGCATATTAGCCCATCTGAGTTAATAAATGCAAGATTGCATTATAACATTCCTCGTTATTCATCTTGGAACAACTTAAAAATTTCATTTGTGTAGACTTCTTGTAGTTGTTTCTCAAATTGGCAATCGGTTATCATTAAAAAGCCTAAGTTGAAGGAAGCAAAATCAGCTTTATTTTCTTTCTCAATTTTACTTTTCAATGCATTATTATACTATTCCACAAATTGTTTCAGAGATGTTGTCGGACCAACATATCCATCAAAGAAAGTACTTATACTTTCACTTCTTTGAGTGGTAGACATTCCGGCCCAAAAAACTCCTTTAACATATACAGGAACCCAACGGTGACGAATCATGTATAAAGAATTCAGCCATTTATTTTTTCCAATGTTATAATCTTTGATCATCTTCAGCCAAACTTCTTGAAATTCTTGAATATCCACCACCTCATAAAAGATAATTTTCAAAATCTTCTTTATTTCTTTGTACTGAATTAGAATTCCAAAATTCTCTAGAATTTTTTTTTATAATATGCCAAAGGCAAAGACGATGATGTGAATTTGGGAAGATTATCTTGACTGCACCTTGAATGGCCATGCATTGGTCTATGATTATCACATTTGGAGCCTTACCTGACATGCATTCCCAACCAAGTTCTGAACAACCAAATGTACTTTTCAGTATCTTTCTTTGATAGTAGACCACATCCAAATAATACAGTTTATCCATGATGGTTTACTCCAACAAATGGAGCAAAGGGCATATCATATTTATTTTTTAAGTATGTTGTGTCAAAAGATACTACATCACTGAAAGCTTCATAAGCTGCTATAGATCTTGCATCTACCCAAAATAAATTTCGTAGCCGGCCTTCGTCATCTATACCCAAAATAAATTTCTCCTTTGCATTCAAGAGAAATAATTACCAAGTGCTTCGGCATCACCTACTCCAAGCCTTAGTTACCTTGCTCTTACAATATAGTTTCGAAATTTTTTTTTTTGTATATGTCAAATTTTCATACCCACCACCTTCAATAGCCAAAGAATGGAAGTTCTTGCTTAAACCAATGTCTTCTTGGTCATTTAGCACAAGCCTTCTATTAACATGCATCCATTTTTCTGTTGCACTTTTGAAAACAGGATTTATGTGGACTAAGTGCATGATTATGCTCAAAATGGATTCGGGATATAGTAAACTACTCATCATTGCTAACAATGACATTAATCCTGGCTTGACAATTTGTTTAGTAGATAGCCTAGGATTGAAAGAATCTTTTGCGGTGGATATTTTCCTGCCACTTTGCACACAAGCAAGTATGTAATATTTCAGTTTTCCATCCTCTCCTAATTTTGTATTTCTTTTTGTAATACTAAACCCTTCTTATTGTGTATACTTAACATAGAAATCATAAACTTCATCTTGAAATTAAAAACCATCATTTGGAACAAATTTTTCACATGCTGAATCTTCTATGTGTACCATTTTTTATTTCTCTTTGTTTAAGTTTTGTAAATCAGTTGCCTCAACTTCTGTTTTATTCTAGCTCTATTCAAAAGATCCAACTGTTAAATCTACCATATTGCTTTTAATTTGGATTCAAATTGATGCACAATTGTTGCACAATTAAATCTCTTTGGGATTTTATTTTGTCTCTAACTCTTATTGAATTCATTGCATTCAATTTAATTAAACACAAGAAGCTTGCTTAGAAAATGGTGACATATCCTGTGATTATCTTAAACAATCCATCATGAACTAAAGCTTTATAAATGGCAGAACAAAAAAAAAAATATTACATTGAAAAATTGTATAAAATATTTCAAACATTCTTAATAACTGACATTGAGATTTACATTGCAAACTCCATTAAACAAAAGAGATCTAAAACTTAATTTACATTGCCAGTATAATCTAAGTATGTTTAGACATAAGAAAACTTAATTAATTTGGACATAAGAAAATGAACATGAAAGAATAGTTCCAGAAATATACCAGTAATGAACTCATAGTGGTCTTTCCCACAATACCATTTATATTCACTATCAAATACAATATGTAAAAGGTCTTACAAACATAATTAACAACAAAATGTCAATGAAAACCCAACCAAAAGTTAGAAAACTAATTAACCGAACCTAATTAAGTGAATAAAATCTACAACCCATTCCATAAAATTCTAAGGAGAAATCAACAAAACCCAACCAAAAGTTAGAAAACTAATTAACCGAACCTAATTAAGTGAATAAAATCTACAACCCATTCCATAAAATTCTAAGGAGAAATCAACAAAACACAACCAAATCCAAGAAAAAAATATCCCAATTAGAGCAAAAGAGAATAAGCACAAAAGACGGACAATGAGAAATCCGTACTGTAGCAGATGAGCGTGCAAGTCCCGTGAACAGCATATCTGCTTAAAGAGATGCATTTGATGACCTTGGAAATGATGGAAAGAGGTCAAGGTTAAGGAGGAATGGAGAGGAGGCAAAGGAGGAAGAGGAGTTAGGTTAGGGCTTTCATACCTCAAAGGAGGAGAAGGATGATGACAACGGTGGGTATTAATCCAGTTTGACCACCACCCTCACCTTTCTATTTAATGTCGAGGCGACAATAACCTCTTCTTCTTCTTCTTCTTCTTCTTCTTCTTCTTCTTCTTCATCTTGATAGGATTTAGGTGTTCTTTTCTTTTCTTTATAGGAATCTTTTTATTAAGATGAGTAGGAGAGAGAATATAAATATGCAATTTACTCCTTGTGGGCAGTCAAGCCAATCTGGAAGTTTGTTCGGGAAAGTGAGTCGGGACAAATAGCGTTGCTCTTTATTTTTATATCAATACAAATCAAACATATTCATATTTGATTCACCATGCATTCATTTTCTTCATATAAGAATACTTTAAACTAGGGGATAGTACTAAACTTCTGTAATAAATGTGACACAAGTATTCTTCAAAGTTCGAAGGCAAAGGACATGGCATCCTTGTGGTGTAATCTAAATCCTGATTTATTGGGATGCTGAATAAGTACTTGCTATTAAGATTTAATGGTCATTTTCTTAGTTACGTTTCTCCTATCTTTAGTTCCAAATGATTAGTTAGTCTATCAAGTTTGTTTCAAGTGGTTAGTGGGTCTATCAAGAATAGTGACGAAATTGTTATTTTAATAAAAAAAAAAATCCTTTTCTTGAAATCAATTCATCTTTTCTATAAACTTGTTCTATTACAAGTCTGATTCATGTACAATAGTGACGAAATCATTTCTTTGCACCATATTTTTTAAACTAATTTATAAATTTAGTCATCTTTACTCAATGAACAGTATGTAACAATTGTACATTTATTTTTTTATTTTTTTTAAAGGGATAAATCACTTATTCATTGCAAAACAAGAACCAAGAACAAAAAACAAAAAAGACAGACAAGAAACAAGAGGACAAACAAGGAAGAAGAGGACCCTAATCACCAGAAGTGAATCATGATGTTAAAACAGAAAGAGTAAATAGAACTGCTAAAAGAAAAAACAAAGAAACCAATCCAACACAAACTAAAGGATGGATGACGGAACTAAGCAGACTAAAGTGGCACCATCACATAAAGGGGGGCTCTAGCTTGAATGCCAGAGTTAGCTGATCAAGGGGCACTGGCTCACTTATAGGAGCTAGCTGTTTAGAGTGGTTAGAACTCCTAGGATCCGCGTAAACAAGATTGTGCTAGATATTTAGAAGAGACTCCTCGAGCTAGAACTTGACCAGGTCAGGGGCTATAATAAACCAAGCAATAAGCATGTGATCAATTTTACCAATAATAGAAAGCACATCTAATGCTTCAAATTCTTCAAAAGTAAAAAAGAGATAGCCCAACATATGGCCCTAATAAGGAATTGATTGTACATTTATTTTACAAAAATTATATGAAATAATTGTTGCGGAAAATAAAATAAAATAAATTGTTGGTAAATTTTAAAAGGTCTTTGTCAAATATGATTACAATGGAGAAGAGAACTTGTCAAAAGTAGAAGATAAGAAAAAATTTAACTCAGCACCATGCAAGACGCTTCCTCTAGTAAACCCCCTGCAACTCCCACATGGTCAAAGATTGCTAGCGCCATCCATAAAGGGTATTTCTATGTTGATGGACGGAGCAACCCTTGAATGTTTGAAAGCCACAATTACTGGCATAGTGCCCATGGACGCTAACACAAAAATGAGAGCTCACATGCCATTCCACTTCACCCTCTACGGTAAATTATTTGGGAAATCTTCCCCTTTTGAGGTGGTGAAAACCATCTTGCTGGGTCTTTGGAAAACTCTAGGAGTGATTCACATTTCAGACATGCCCAATGGATATTTGTTGATAAAATGTGAAACAGAGGCAACCAAATAGCAGCTACTCTCCTGAGGACCATGGACGGACAATGGACTCAGACTGCAGCTTGTTCCCTGGCAATTGTACTTTGAACCCACATTCACCAAACTCACAAAGGCGATGGTGTGGCTTCAGCTACACAATCTCCTAGTTGGTTGTGGGATGGTGAATCTTTAGAATCCATCACAGAACCCATCGGCAAGCTTTTGAAAGTGGATGAACACCAGAGACTGCAAGGAAATAGAATTTGGTTCATGGATGTTGGCAACCCACTGGATGAACGGGGGATGCGACCTGGGGTCACGTGGTTCCCACGTGTCTCATGTTGGACAAGATGCAACATTTCCCACCTTTAGATCATCGCAAGGTGATGCAAATCTATATGTTGGTGCATATCCATGCCATATGGGAGTAAGTGGTTACAACGGAGGGACACGTGGTGGAGGAGGGTGTGGTGGCATGTCACACTAGTCTTTTGACCATTCCTCTCCACTAGAGCACGGCAGGGAAAAAGTCATCGCCCCTGGAATTGGAGTGCCATCATCCTCTCCAACACATCGGGAGGGGCATATGGCAGTGTTTCGAGGATAACAAGAAACAAAGGAACATGGTAGGAAAAGTAAAATGGTCATGATTGAAGTATTGGGATCCACAATCAGTTTGATGTTATCTGCATCTTTGTATTAGAAAAAGGACTCCACAAAGGGGCCCGAACCCTCTCTCACCGATCCAAAAATCCCACCAAAAATTCTCATTAGGAACAACATACCAGTTGAGAACTCTGCCATTGAAGAAGACAAACACTAGATGATGGTAAAGTGAATGAAAGAGGTCCTTCTAAAGATGATGAAGACGTAGAGCCATCAGACGAATCCATGGAGGAAGCTGAAGACCTTGAAGATGATGTTGAAATGAGCGAAGAAGTGGATGATTTCATAATCCTCAGCAAATTCCAAGAGGGGCTCCAGAAGGATTCTCTGGCTTAGAAGGGCAGCCTTTTACAGTTAATCACTCAGAAGAAAGGAAGGCATGAGGGTAGTGAAGAAGGGGACATCCTTCGAAAGTCAATCCTTCCTACCTCTCCGGAAATATCCTGATTTTATCGTTCATTTTCTTATCGGATGTTTCCTTGTTATTTTGTTGTTTCTCTCCCTTATTCCTTTTTGTTAATGATGACTGAAAACTTAAATATCCTTAACTAGAATTGCAAGGGATCTTTAGGTAAAGATAAGCTCAACTGGATTGGGATTTTTATGAAAGATTTCAGTATAGACATCATTGCCATAGTGGAAACATGGGCAGATGAGTCTAGGGTGTATCATTTCTGTGACAAGTGTTCTAAATATTGGAGCTGGGTAATCATCGCTTCTGTGGGTTTATCAGGAGGAATCATAATTCTATGACTCTAGCATATAGGCATGATTACTCTGGTAGCCCACTTTCAACAAGCTCTACACTTGATCATCTTGCCTCCTTCAAAAAACCAATGGATCCTTATGGTGGTTTATAATGCACAAGGATTCAAATTCTAGCAAAAGATTTGGAAAGAGTAAACATAGGGAAGTAATTTTAATTATTATTCTAGGAAAGCTTTGTTTTTCCCTAACATCATTTTTGGCAATTCCCTGATAGATGTTAATTATTTTGAAGCAACCTTTTCTTGGTGTAATGGACAGTGAAGCCAAGCTAGAAGATGGGCTTGTCTCGATAGATGTTTGGTAAACTCTTTTTGGTTTGCCAATTCTAATACTATTCATCTTAAATATTTCCCAAAGATTTTCTCTGATCATTCTCCTATGATGATTAACATTTCTTCTTGTAGAATTTTTTGTTTTGAGAATTATTAGTTGGAGCATGCAAATTTTATTTTTGAAATTAGAAATGTTCTCCTTTTTTATGCTCACTCTAATCCCATGAGTGCCTCTTATCATATTTTGGATTGAGTCAGGAGAAATGTGTGTTCTATTAGGCAATATGGTTTGGGTGCTCTAGATCAAGAAATTAAAAAAGTAGAATTTCAGCTCCAGGCTTTAGAGGCCAGTAATAGCAACAACTCTAATATGGACTCTGATTCTTTTAGAAGTCTGCATAATAAATATAGAGACTTATTGAGACAAAATCACAACATATGGGCTCAAAGATCTAGACTAAATTGGGTTATTGGTCGGGATATGAATTTTTCCTTCTTTCACAGAACTGTTAAGATTCATAGACACCATAATTTCATCACTAGTATCTTAGATGAGAATGGCTCTTGCTATACTGATAAGCATCAAATAGACTCTGTCCTTTTGGATCATTTTTCTAATCTTTGGAGAAACTCTGACACCAAATCTTTTGATCATATTTTTAAGGCTATCCACAATGATATTCCCACTCTTACTCATGCTCAAAAGAACTCTTTAAATCAAACAATTACTAGAGATGAGATCCATAAGACTCTTCTTTATTTACCTAAGGGGAAGTCTCCAGGGCCCTACTGTATGAATGTGGAATTTTATAATTTTTTTTTAATGATATGGAGAATCATTTGGTGTCTGCCATTAATTACTTTTTTGATAATGCTATGATGCCTAAAGTTTGGGGCAAAACATACATTGTTTAAATTCCCAAAATCCAATTTATTTTTGTAATGTTTCTTATAAGATAATCACTAAGATTCTTGCCAATCGTACCAAGGAAGTTATAAATACTCTGGTAGACAAAGAACAAAGTGGGTTTGTGTCTGGTCAATCTCCTATTGACAATATCATAACGGTTAAGGAGATCTTTCACACTATTAATCATGAGAGGACTATCCCCATAGGATGTTAATCAAAGTTGACATTGAGAAAGCCTATGACACTCTTAGTAAGGATACCATTCTTGCTACCATAACCAGAATGAGTTTTCCTAGCAATTGGGCTTCCTATATCAAAGCATGCCTCAATTCCATTTCCTTTTTTCTTCTTATCAATGGGAATCCTACAAGTTGGTTTCACCCTTAACGTGGACTTAGACAGGGAGACCCTCTATCTTCCTATCTTTTCATTTTGGTGGCCCAAAACCTGACAACTATTCTTAATTATGCTAGACAACTTGATTTTATTCCTAGCTTCTCTAGCAATTTAAGATACAATTTCAATCATCTCATGTATGCAGACAACCTTATTCTTGTTACCACAAATTCTAGAAAATATACTAAAAATATCAATTTTTTCTTGAATTCATATACTCAGCTGGCTAGTTAGAAACCCAATCAGAACAAATTGGAGGTTTACTTCCCCAATTGGTTCAAAAAAGGGTCTCTTCCAATATTTGTTCCATTCTGAACTTCAATCATGGCAAAACTCCTTTTCAATTATTTAAGGGTTCTCATCTCTTATATACAGTTAGCTATCTCTCATTTCAATTCCATGATCGATTGTCACAATGTTGCTGCTGCTAATTGGGTAAGGCCAATATGTCCAAGGACGGTAAAGCTATCATTATCAATAGTGTGATGATGGCCACCCCCATTTATTACCTCTTTGTCTATCCCATCCCAGATTTTGTTTTGAATAGGATGTCTCAAATCGCAAGGAAATTCCTTTAGGCCAATAATGATAATGGTAGAGGTATCCCTATGGTGAACTGGAATACTGTCACTACTAGTAAAACTGAGGAGGGAATGGGCATTAGAAACCTTCTCAATGTTAAACACTCCTTGATGGCAAAGAATCTTCTTAATTATCTTAATATGCATAATTTCATTTGGGTGGACATCCTTTACATGAAATATGGGAATCATAACTTTTGGTCTCATAAGACTCCCTTTACTTGTTCTGCCTTTTCAAAGGTTTGAGTAAAACTGTTGATCTTTTGAAACCTTATTTATGGATTAATTGCATAAATCCTTCGGTTACTTCTGTTTTACATCATTCTTAGATGTTTGAAATTCCTATAGCTTATAAACCAGTTTATCTTAACATGAATATCAATTTTGAAGACATCCAGCTTTTTGATTTTTTGGATAATATAGCTTGGAACATTCATGCTCTCAATATGATTTTTGGAACTAATTGGGACTCTCCTATGATCAATCATGGGAAGATCACTCTAGAGGGATCTAACCACTAGATGTAGCTCCCCAAGACTAACATTAATAAGATCACTTCTACTGTTTATAATGTTAGTGTAAGCCTTAGCCCCAATACATTGTATGAACTCTTATTATTTGGATAATTATTATGAGGCATCATTTTTTCTATTATTATTTTTGTGCATAGTTAATAAGATAAAATATCCTTGAATATTGGTTCTGCTCAAGTTATCAAATGCTTGATTTGGATAGTAAAACCTTGAAGCATAAACTAGAACAATATTCTAAATGTCCCTAGTCGATTATTTTCATAGGGATGAAAATAAATTAAAACTAGTATATCTTTTGTGAGATGACCTTGTTATACGGGTTATAGGATATGGGATATCAATCAAAGGACATAGATACATGTTAGGGAATAGTGTACCTGGATCGATCCGCTCTTGTGAACACTGCATGGTTGTAAAGTCATAAGTGTTTTTCTCAAGCAATTCTTGTACTAGAATCCTTCGACCTGAAATCACTATGGATCTCGGATGAATCCTTACATGTTTTGACTTATGCCTAACGTCATTCGTAATTGAGTGGCAAGTAAGAGTATGTTTGGGCATGTCGCGGTTCATGCTGAGAGACATGAGTGAAGTGAAGGGATTGTCCCTCTCTGTAGAGAGAGTGAATATCACCGGCCACTTGATTAGTAAGACTGAGTAGTGCGTGGCCACGCCTAAGGGAAATGATAAGAGTTATCATTTACTTAACCTAGTCAGTTCACTAAGAGATCAAGAAATTAATTAGCATTAAAATAAGGGTGACTCGCTCCATGCCTTACGCTAATTAAGATATTCAGTGGCAAAGGATTGTATGAGGTTGCGATAGATTCCGTTAATTCTGAAAATTGACCTTCATTTAATATTGGGTAATCGTATTATCTTACTAGAGAATAATTATGATTTATGAGCGTTAAAATTGTTTAAGCTCATTGCCAATGTTAAATGGACCTACAGGATCGTACACTAAGAATGCCGGGATCAAGTTTCAGTATTTATTACTTATTGGACCACCTATTTAGGGTTTTGGTGAAAAAAAAACTAAATTAGGTGGAGCGAATAGCTTATTTGGGTTGGGTCTTATTAAGTGTTGATCCAATCTAATCAATTTGGTTAATTAAAATGGTTTAATTAATCAAGTAAAGAAGAGATTCCTAATTTGATTAGGAGTGAAGTGGTTTTTTTTTTTTTTTTGTAAATTAGGGTTTTGGGTTTCCAATATAAATAGATGGTCTAACCCTAATATGATAGAAAGAGAAAAATAGAGTGATTGAGAGATTGTCGCTCAAGAAACCCTAGCCGCCACCCACTCTTCTCCCTTGGCCGCCGCCGTCGGATCCCGCTGCCGCTGCACCTACAACCCCTTGTTCTCTTAAATCTTGGGTGCTTGCTATTCGAACCAAGAAACAAGTGTTGTTTCTTGAGGTACTAGCATACCTGCTTGATTCCCAGAGGTGTTCGTGTGTACATGATTGTAGAGGGGAGTCGCGATTCGCAGTCCCTTTCGATTTTGGGGAAACAAGGGTACATTAAGAATCATCATCAAAAGAAAGGTATAACATTTTATTATCTATTTATTTAGAATTTAATCCTAGTTCTGGCATGCATTAGGGTTTTATCATGTTTACTTGCCATTAAAATTTTCTTATCCGCTGCGTATTGGCATGTATTTTCACGTGATAATTCCCTTGTTAGAGTGATAAGATCTCAACATATAATTTTATAAATAGCAAACATTCTGAAGATGAGTTCTGGTGTGGCTAGGCAAACATTTGGAAGCTGAAGGTGGCTCCTAGAATTAAATCCTTTATCTATCTTATGATCCAAGGAAAAATTAAAACCTACGATTATTTGTACCACATGAATCTGGGACCTCCAAACCATTGTGTCCTTTGTGGGCTAGTCATTGAGACACCATAACATCTTTTCAGATTATACCCTAAAAGCATCATAGTTTGGAAAATGGTGGAGGAGATGGCTGGCATCAAAATTGACATAGCTGATCATATTGCCAAGGGAGAATGGCTGAAATTTCAACATCAGGGAAACTCTAAATACATTGCCTCTCTTATCGTAGCAACAATTTGGCACATTTGGAAGGGTAGATGTGATTTCATTTTCAGCTAGAAAACATTGATTTGTTCTAGATCACCAAAAATGCAGTTGAACATACCAAAGAATTCTCCTTGCCCTTTGAGAATTACAAAATGATGAACTATTTTATGCAAAACAAGCCTAAGCCGGGGACTATGGCATTTTCTCAGCAGCAGCATGGAATGAAACAACAGGTAAAGGTGGGATTGGTTTTCTCATTATAGACACTAACAAAAATGTTTTTAGTGTGGGATCCTATCCCACCCTCTTAGATGAAAGAATGGAAATGGATCAAGGGCCTTAATGGCGGCAATGCTAAAATCAGAGACTCTAATGAGAGGTGCTCCAATATCTAGTAGCTAATTCAAAAATAATAAATAAACTTGTGTCTATAGTAGCTAATTCAAAAATTTGCCGTTAAAAGCACATCTATAATGACTAATATAAAAAATCCGCCACTAAAAATATTTATAGCGATAAATTTATAAATTTGCAATTAAATTTAGTTACTATAGGCCAACTTTCTTATAGTGTAATGACCCATCTTTATCCTTATCCTCCGCATCCCAATTGGAGCCTGAGTTATGTAATAAGATCATGGGTCTGCAATAACCACCACCCCCCTCCCCCCTCACACCTGCCGCGGGCACCCCATATTGGTTATGTTGAAAACGAGAAATTTTATTTACAATAAAATATATTATACCAACTTCATTAGGTAGACTACCACCACAAGAAGTGGCTTGGTACTTTGACTTCTTTTGAAGTCAAAAGGTGAAAATGTTTCAACTTGTCCCAATTAAAAGGATGGGTTTAATTGTGTGATTTACCCATATTTATTAAATAAAATAAAATAAAAAACCGTTACATAGATGGGACATGACGTTTAAATTACATTATATTATATCATTATGAGGTGGCTCATATTCAATCCCTTGCCAATTTGAGCAAAATAAATATGTGTCTTAAATGGAACATGAAATTAATAAGTATTTATTAGAATTATATGAGCAATAAATTTACCCCAATAGATAAAAGATTAGAGAATAGGACTATAAAGGGCCTCAACAAACATGTGGAAAATTGCCTCATAGAACCATCCCATAATTTTCATATAACAATGGAGAACAAGAACATTTCTAGCATTTTACTGGTGATTCTCATCCTAGTTCCTACAGGTGAGTCTAGCTTTTATTTCAAAAAAAAAAAAAAAGATAATTGGTGTATGTTCCTTATTTGCTGAAAATATTCACTATAATAACATAATTAATAATTTCATGTCGGTTAATATATATATATATATATATATGATAGCAATTGAAGGAAGAATTTGCAAGGCTTGGAGCAACTCTTTCAAGGGCATTTGTGTTCAAAAATCTATATGCGATCTCTGTTGTATTGTTGAGGGCTATACAAAAGGAGGAGTATGTGTGTTTAAAATTCGACCTTTTGGGATTCACTGTATGTGTCTCTATGATTGTTGAAAAAAATTTGTGAGTCTCTAAATCAAACAGTACTGAATAATTAAAAATAAAACTCTTTCTCTTTCATACAAGTGTTTTATTTATTAAATTTAATTATTAATATTGATATTATTATTAGAATACAACTATTACTAATAAAAATAACAAATTTTGGAATTTTGGGTTTATACTTCAACCTTTCTTTTTCCATCAGATTAGAGAAAAATAAATATTACAAATTGACAGTAACAAAGCAATAGAACAACAAAAATATAGGAAATAAACCACCAACGAACAATAATCTTCAAGGAGTTGATACTAAAATAATAACAAAAGACTACAACGACTCCAATAACAACTAAAAATAAAAGTTAAGACAACTACAATGACTACAACAACATCCCAAAGAAAGTAAGGAAACAAATCACTGTCAAAAGTATCATCTCATGTCTAGACTATCCTCTCATAATGATTGCCTATTTTGAACAAGAAGCATCAACAAATCCCAGTGATTGAGACATGTGAATGAAGGTATTTTGCATATCAAGCTGATGAAGAGGCCCACCATACAACAATAGTAGAATAACCCGAATGGTCGATGGAAACCCTTGGCAACCAACTCAGCTTTGTAATGCTCCATAGTCCCATCTGCCTTCCTTTTGATCTTCTACAACAACCTATAACCCACAACTTTTATCGAACTCTAAAAATGTAACTAATGTCCAAGTGGCATTCTGAAGAAGAGCCTCGTGCTTATCAAACATAACCATGTGCCACTCAAGATACTTATAAGCAATAACGAAGGCAGTAGGTTCTATTGCAAAGGAAGTGGTGGAATGTGTGCTCATCAAACCATACATGCACCACACTGTACAACTTGTTCATGCTTGGGTCAAGACATCAGTAATGATAATGTGTAGGACTATAATAGAGAATAATGCAAGGAAAAGACAAAAATTCCATTTTATAGTAATTGTACGACCTAAGATAAGGAAAATAGAGACAACCAAAGAGGGTTCATTTCACTGGTTGCCACAAATGTTTTTTTTGTAACGTTGTGGCCACAAAACTATTCTCCAGTTGCACTGATGGCCACAAATGTTTTTTTATGCAACAAAGCCTCAACCATGCAGGAATCTGATCACTTCCAATTTTACTATTGTTGATGGCCTTTTGTCTTTATTACTGCAGTTTGGCATAGCGAGAATGCAGAAGGTGGAGTGGGATTCTTTGTCTCCAACTAGTGACTTTCTATACTTTTGGCAGACTGCAGTTCTCTCCGGACTGATTCCTTGATGGATACAAAAGCTATCTCTCTGGCTTTGGCTCTTAATACAATCATCAGTTACAATATTCCTACTCAACACATTTTTCTTCCTTCACATGATCTTCTGAATGCCATCAATGCTGGTCTTCGTATGAACAATTGGAGAGCTAATTACTTGATTGATTCTATCCATCATCTGATCAACTTAGCTGGGAATCCTAGAATCCACGAAATTCCAAGAAGCAAAGTTGGAGCTGCCTCCAAACTGGGTCTAGTTTGCATCACCTATCTCTTTTTCTTCAAGACCGGGATTTGTCTCGGTGAATTGTGAAATCTTTTTGTAAATGATGGCTTTAACTTTAATTAGTTTCTTTTCTTTCTTTCTTTCATTTTGTAAGGTTTCCTTCCATTGTCTTAGTTTCTTATTTCTATAAATTAGCCTTTGCACTTTTTTATAAAAAAAAAACATGAATTTTTTTTTTTTTTTTTTTTTGGTTAAGAAGCTACACAGTAGCTATTTATTGAGAAAAAAACCGTTCAACAACCTGAAGAGATACAGAAAGACTAACAAACTAAAATACAAAACAAAACAGTGCAAAAACTCCAAAGATTAGAAGTGGGTTTAATGGAGCAAGCCCGCCTGATGTAAGATTTTCATGAGCCAGCGTGGTTTATCCATGCCTTGGTGATATAATGATAGTCTTGATACTCTAATTCCTCTTCCCACCAGTGCTAAAGCCACCTTGTTCCAAGATTTTTGAATCAAATATAGTTTAAAACGATGAAGCCAGGTGAGTTCCTGATTAATTTCTCTAGCGCAATCTGAGTATATCCACAGAGCTGGATTAGATACACCATGAATAGCATCCCAGATTTCCTTTGAGCTGGTGTAAATATTAGAACATCCGCCCGCCTCTTCTAGGGCAACCATAAGAACAGTGAGGAGAGCCTTTGATTCCAAAGCCAGTTTATTGTCTAATCCAGTTGAGCCTATACCTGCATAAAGAAAATTGGCATAAGAATCAACAAATATGAAACCCATGCCCCCTTACCTGAAGAAAAGTTTCAAGCTGCTGCCGAGAAGAGGTCCACTGACCTCGGTTGAGGTTGATTATGGATGAAGTAATGAATCAAGCTGGTGTTGGGTTTGATGAACTTAAAGTCACAGAAGTGATCCACTGCATTTTTAGCGATTAAGTAAAAGTTAGGATTGACTTTCCTGAATATGAGCTCACACCTGCTTTTCCAAAGGAACCATATGGTGGCTATGATCAGGGAAGAAACAGCCAATGAGTTACCATTACCATTAAGATTCATCCAGTCACCAGAGGCAATGTGATTGGGTATAGTTATTTTCAATCCTGTCATGTGACTAACCCAATTCCAAACTATCTGACTTTTTGGACATTCTCGAAATAGATGATCTGCAATTTCCAAGACAAGACCACAAAAAACACAAGGCTCCGGAGGACCCATATGCATATGATATAAAAATTCATAGGTTTGCACCTTACCAGGAAAAGTAGCCAGATGAAAGTTTTAACTCTCGAAGCAACATTTAACTTCCATAGACTATGCCAACCATCCCAATTAGAGTTTTCAGCAAAGTTGTTGTTTAGAGAATTGTAAGCAGCAGCAGTAATTTTATTACTATTAGTCTTAGGGATTCAAACCCAGTGGTTATCATCAACTGAGATGATTTTCCCATGACTAACAATCAGTGAATCCCAGTCATGGCCAAATAGTAAATTGAGAGCTTAAAGATTCCAATAGTGTTGATTAACAAGATCAGCGATTTGGACATGCTCAAAATTAACAGACATGTTAAGAAATGCAGGTTTCATGGCAACAGGTAAATCAAACATCCATGGATGATATAAAAAAGTTCTGTCTGGATTGACACAGTTGATCCATAAATTGGGTTTAATAATATTAGCAGTAAAGCATAACCCTTTGAAAAACACTGAAGCATTAGCGGGAGTTTGATGGCTACAAAAATTGTGATAACCGTATTTCATGTAAAGAATGTCCACCCAAATTGTATCTTGCTTATTAATATAATTAAAAAGATTCCTAGCCATCAAAGAGTGTTTAACTGCAAACAAGTTTCGAATCCCTAATCCGCCCTCGGACTTATTAGAAGCATCATCAGCCCAATTGACCCAGTTCATACCTCTGTCATTCTCATTCTTTGCCCACAAGAATTTCCTATCAAGTTTGGATATTATGTTGAGAATTGAATCAGGGATAGGGTAAACTGATAGATAATAAATGGGAGCAGCCATTAAAATATTGTTAATGATAACTGCCTTTCCGGCTTTAGACATTTTGGCTTTGTTCCAGCCCACAATGAGATTATTCAGCTTACCAATCATTGAGTCAAAATGAGAAATTGGGAGTTGTTTGTGAGAAATGTTCACCCCAAGGTATTTGAAAGGAAGGTTACCAGCTTTAAAGTTGAGTATAGAGAAAATCCTAGAAGCAACCTTATTAAACCAAGGAGAAAAAAAGACTTCGGATTTGGCCAAGTTCGGTTTCTGCCCAGATAAGTGGTGACAAAAATCCATGCAAATAATGATGTTCCTAGCTACTTTTCTAGAGGTTGTGGTGACAAGAATCAGATCATCTGCGTACATAAGGTGGTTGAAATTATACTTGAGATTGTTGGAGAATCCGGGAATTAGCTTACACTGCTTAGCATAATTGAGCATGACAGTTAGATTCTGAGCAACTAGAATAAAAAGATAGGGAGAAAGAGGGTCTCCCTGTCTGACACCTCTAGAAGGGAAGAACCGATCTGTAGGCTGCCCATTAATGAGAAGAGCAAATGAAGTTGATTGAAGGCAAGCCTTGATGTAAGAGACCCACTTGCTAGGAAATTTCATCTTTATGAGAGTTACCAAAATGATATTCCAGTTAAGGGTGTCATAGGCTTTCTCAATATCCACTTTAACTATCATCCTAGGGGGGATAGTTCTATCACAATTGATGGTATGGCAAGTTTCCTACGCCGCAATTATATTATCAATAAGGGATCTACCCGGAACAAAACCGCATTGCTCTTTGCCAATGAGAATTCCTATGACCCCTTTGAGGTGATTGGCAAGAATCTTAGTAATTATTTTATAGGCAACATTACAAAGCGAGATTGGACGAAAATCAGCAGCAAATTTAGGGTGCTCTTTTTTGGGAATTTAAACTATATAAGTCTTGCCTCAAGCTTTAGGCATCACAGCATTGTTAAGAAAGTGATTGATAGCATTCATAAAAAAAAAACATGATTGATTTTCTCCAAGATCATATAGTGACTGTAAAAGAGAGTTGCTAGCTTCTGATGTGTAAGTTTATAGACTATTTCCTATTTATATGGATGAAGTTTAGGTAGCACCATTTCATCTATTACAAAAGAGGAATCTCACATCTTCTTATCTGCCATTTGCCTCGTATGAATGAAGGGCAGTCATAAATTTCATTTAAGTTACTACAATAGCTAATCTCTAGTAAGCAAAGCCTTATTAACTTCATCTATTATTAAACTCCTTGGTTTGTATGGAGGAACTAGAGAAGGAGTCCCGCCATATAGAGCTTCGAAAGGGGTTATCCTTATGGAACGATGGAATGTGGTATTGTACCAATTTTCAACCAAAGGTAAATATGAACTTCATTTTTGTGTCCACTAATAAATGAAGCAACATAGATACTACTAAACAAATATGTTAATTACCTTGGTTTGACTGTGGGTTTGTGGGTGGTAGGCAGTACTAAATTGTAGCTTGGTCAGACATTTGGAAATGTTCTTCCCAAAACTTACTAATAAAGGGTGTGCCTCGATCTCTTGCAAATGTTTGAGGCAACTGATGAAGTTTAATGGCACTGTTAACAAAGGGCTTAACCATTATTTTTCTTATGAAGGGATGAGCCAATGGCACAAAATGGAATGATTTAGGAACCATCCCCCAATTGGTCCCCTGTATTTTACTTAGGATATCCTTTAGGCCCCTCTATTATGAAATGTCCTAATTGAATCCTTGTATTATTTTGGTTGGAAATACAGTCTAGCAGCTAACTCCCATCAGTCTTTCCATGATTCCATCCATTGGTATTAATGTGGTGATTTCGTGGCAAGCGAAAGAATAAAATATTACTAAAATATCTATGTCATTTGTGGATCCAGGTTTTAAAACCCCCAACCCTAAACTAACTCTTCTTTACACCTCTCCATCCCGTTTTCATCCAGCCTTAATCGGCAATCATCATTCATGAAAAAGATCAGCGTCATCATCGTTTGCTTTGCCAAGCATCCCTGATTTGAGCTGCCTAGATTTAGGATTCAGCTAGATTTCCTCATGCCATCTCTCAATGATGGATCCATCAGCCTTGCTCTCGTCTTCACTGAAGTATTGTCGATGTGTGTCGGAATAAGGACTTCATTCATTTTATGTTTATTTTTTTACAAAATATAGTATTATATTAGTTCGTTAAAATCATATAATTATTAAATTATTGTAAAAACGTATATATACAATATTATGAATTGCATAAAAAAACCGAATTAAACAAGTTTTTATATTTTTATTTTTAAAAACTATTTTTAAATTTTTTTCCCCAAGAGAGTTTAATTGTTTTTTAGGTTTTAGATCTGTTTGCAAACTACATTTATGTAAATAGTGTTTTTATTTTTTTAATTACAAAACTAGTTTTAAAAATCAGTTTCCAACATTGTTTTGAAAACAGAAAAACTAAAACTAAATCAAACATTCCTTTTATTTTTATTTACATCACTGCCTTACCTCTAATTCTTAATTGGGATCCTTAATTTATTTATTTCTATTGTCTGCTTGTGTTCAACTTATTAATTTTGTCAAAAGTTGGTATAGACCAACGGTAATATATAAAGTTCTATGTGAGAGATTGTGAGGTTAAATCCTTCCTCACACATGTTATTTATAAATAATGGCTTCTACATTTCTCATATATATATATATATATATATATATATATATATATATATATATATATATATATAAACTTATCCATCTTGTCCATCTTATTAGTCAATTATCATCTCTTTCTTTGCACATCCATTAGAGTCACTTTTTAGTGGTTAGTGGAAATTTGTATTTTGTTTCATATTTAATTAGTTTTAATAAAAAAAAAGTATTCTTATGTTATAAATTTCTTTTTTATTCATTTTATATTTGTTTATATATAAATAGTTCATGAAGATGTATCCCTAATTCCAAACGTTCGCAGAGAAAGATCCCCTTGATTATCTTTCAGTGCTTTGTTTTATGTTGTTGTATTCATCGGGTTAATTTTTTAGCAGGGTATCAAACTATGGTCATTTTTCATTATCGGGTTAATTTTTTAGCAGGGTATCAAACTATGGTCATTTTTCATTATGGGTCTGAACTTCAATTTGAATCAAAATGGTTATCTAGCTTCAATTTTGTTTTACAGGGTGGTTACCCGAGATATTCTGACCTATTTTTCTAATGATATAAATACTGAAAATTCTCTATCAACATATGCATGGCACATTGTCCTCCTAATTAGCAATTTCATTTCAGATGTTGATAGAAATTTATAACATCAAATCATTAAAAATAGGTCAAAAACTCTTGGGTGATCATCCAATGAAATAAAATTAAAATTGGGTAACCATTTTGATTCAAATTGAAATATGGACCCCAAAATAAAAACGGGTCATAGTTTGGTACCCTATCAAAAAATTTACCCGGTCCCCAAGTTTGAATTTTTTGCTTTAATTTAAATTTAAATTTTTGAAAATTATTTTTTTAAATTGATATTTGAGAACTAATTTAAGGATCAATCATGTTACTCCTCGTCTTCATCCTTGCAAGACTCAGACAATCTTCTCATCCCTGATGTGTTCAATGTATCTTTATGCTTCTCTTTTTGCCGATATGCTACTCTTGTGACTTGTCTGTTACATTTTTCTTCTGTCAAATCTCTTTTTTCATGTAATCCCATTGTCTTATGCACGTGTTTGTTAATATGTTTGTTAATAAAGATGTAGTTTATCCATTTGTTTTTATGAAAATTAAAATTAAGCAATTATTTTTAATAGTCTATTTCTTTCTTTATCTTTATGTTTTATATTTATTTTAAATTTTTATTGGATGTATATTATTTTTGTATCTTTCACTTTAGTTTTCACAAGATTGCTATAAATCTAGAGTTATTATTTTTTTATTTTTAATTTATCAATTAGATTATAAAAAAAATCACAATTTTCTAGATTTAACATTTTAAACTTAGGAAATAATTTTTTAGAACAATTAAATTTTATAATTACAAATTTATTTTTATAATTTAAATATAATTATTTATTATACTAGTATAATCATATTGGTTAAACCATTAGCTGTAATTATTATATGGTATTATTATGCTCAAAATGTTAAGAAAAAAACACTCATGGAACATGAGAACAAAAAATACTGTAAATGATTAATTGGAATGATCTTCACTATTTCTTCTCCAAGTAAAAAGATTTGCGTGCAAAATCTCTTATTACTTTTACATACATTATCATTATAATTTTGCTATATATATATGCCACCTTTTATTTTCAACTAATATGTAACCTAATATTAGTCTTCCAAAAGCAAAGGGTAACATGTGAAAACAAAACAAATTTATCACCTTTAGGATTAGGATAAGAGAATGATAACTCATTTTTCTCTTAAATACAAGATTAAAGGTTTAATTCCTTCCCATAACAATAGTTAAAAATAGTGCCTTGTTTACACTTGTTAACAATATTTGCGTGTGTGTATATATATATATCCTCTTCAACCCTTCTTTCACAACTTGCACTAACATCAGTGGTGGAACTAGAAACAAAATTTAAGAGGTGCTCAAGTCAAATTTAAAAAAAAATTATAAATACCAAACAACTTTATTAATTCAAACCGAAGATGATAATAATCAATATTTCAAAAATATAAAAATATACATCCATCTAAAAATGTTGGTTAAGGTGTAAAAAACCTATTATATCTACATAATTAGCAAAAAAAAAACTCAACTAACTGTTAAACACTAAATTAACAAATAATGTAATTAAAAAACACCTTAGTACAAATTCCCGATCTAAATTCATTTATGCAACAATTATTTAATAAATAATCTATGAATAATCAAATTTTCATAACAATTAATCACAACAAATATCTAACAATTTTCACAACAATTTTAGAGAAATATACATAATAAGTCCTTATAATAAAAGATAAAATATAAACTAAGAGCTTGAGCAAAGAGAGAAAACTCACAAACTACAATGTTTTTTTTATAGAGATTTTGATATATCAATTGCATTTCTTTTAGGGTTTTTATTTTATTTTTATTTATTATTACTATTTTTTACATTAATATCCTAAAAAATTGATAATTATGCATTGATCAATAAAAAATATATCTAAATAACAAATTTTAAAACAAAAAAATTTGAAGATCTTAGCCATATTATATATTATTGTCACCCGAAATTAATTTATTATTTTTATTTAATTTATTTTAAATATTGTGGGTAGAATTTTGAAAAAAAATAAATTAAGAGTATTACTTTCCATATAAATAATAATAATAATAATAATAATAATAATAATATATTCATTGTCAAGGGGGTGTTTGAGCACACCCTTGCCCCCATCTAGATACGCCTATGACTAACATGCATATTATGTGAACATAATCCCTCAAGTTTTCTTGTTTTGTTTCCAAACACAATTTAAGACACAACTTTACTGTGTTCTTCTTCCTTCTTCGAGTGGAGATGCATGCAAGTTCACTACTATGACATAGTCGCCAGACATTTCATGCTTTCTTTTTTTTTTTAATCTATAGAGATAGCACATCACTGTTTAAAATAATGAAAAATGATCCCACAGACATGGTTCCCTGGTATTTATGATAGAACCAAGATGTGGCTCATCCTCACCCATTGGATTGCCTCAATTTAATGACTTTTAAAACAAAGGGTAAAAATCTTTTAATATAATCACCAATCTATCCCCATATTATATAATATATAAAAAACAAAATTTATAAACACATGGTTAAAAATGAGCCATGCCTTGGTTTCATGGTAGTTATCATGGAACCTAGTCCATTAGATTATTATTCTAAACAAAAAAATAAGAAGAAGAAGAAGGTGAAAATGGAGGGGGAAAAGAGTTAAGTCTGCCTCTTCAATATTAATTTTATGGATGATATTCAAACAAGCATAAGTTTCAGGTAAGTGGTTGATGATCAATGGATTCATTGGAGCCACTGTGGGCCACACCAAAAGATTAATTTTTTTTAAAGGTTAGGAAGTTATGTTTAAAAATTTTTATATTCTATGTTTTCAGTTCAAAACCCTAGTCACTTCTTCTGCTTTTTTGATTTAGATCGTCGTTTAGAAAAAGTGAGACCTAGTCTCATCTTTCTTTTGTGTGTCACAGAGAGGACGGGAGAAGGGTCTCATCATCAAGAGTTGTTTTATTGTTATTGTTGAGGTAGTGTTCTCTTCCTCATATCTTTGGTCAAGTTGTAGATTGTCATTGTTCTCTTCTAGATCTTGATTTTTTTTTATGTCGGATGTTGATGATTGATGGGTTATGTTAACTTCTTGTTTGAAGAGATTAAGATTAATTTTGATTTTATTTGGTGTTGATCATTACTGGGGTTTTAGATTGATTATGGCTTTGAATTTTGTTTGATTCCATGCACTTTGAGGCGTTATGATTGTGCACCGTACAATAGTTGGTTGAAAGTTGGGGAAGTAAGGTATTACCTGCTCATATTTGTCTCTTGTTTGCTTTCTTCTATGGCATCATCTCAGATTTAAATCATATCCATCCTGATTAGCATATGGGCATAACATCCTTTCTTGATTGTTCTCAAGTTTAAATCCTAATCATGTGGGGGAAAATGTGTGGATTGATTAGTTAGTATGCATAACTAAACAACCGTGGTTGCTTGTTTTTGGAGTTGACCTGTTGTTAGTATAGAATGTATAGTTGCTTTTGCTTCCTCATAATATTTCCTAGACCACGTAAGGCCAACAATCTGTAACATCTTTTCCAACATAAGTTTTCATATAGAATGATGGAAGTTGTGTAAGAATTTAACTGCTTATTTATATGCTACTTGATACCTGCTGCATCAAAAGTCATATTATGCTTTGGGTTCCACAAGATATAGGGCATTTTATTTTGACCAATTTAATTCATAATATCATTATGTGCTTTGATTTCATAAGCTGATTAGTGGACGTTCTGTGTATGAGTTATTAATATATATATATATATATGATGGATGTGGAGTGAAATTTAATTCCAGTGCTGGCGTCCACTTGTTTATAACACACACACACATATATATATATATATATATATATAAATTGATGGACATTTTTAGGTACTATTCTTAGAGTCTTGGTGATTATTAACCAATGGTTTTTGTATGTAATTAAGCTTTAAAATCTAAGTCAAGGTGTAATGTTTATGTTTCACGGTCTTTACTTGAGTTTTGATTTTAGTCTCCGAGTGGATTCTATAACTTGGGGATTTTTCCAAGTACCTACATATAAATCCTCTATATAATAAATGTAAATTTTTTGTTTTTTGCACTCCCGGAATTTCCATGGAAAATTTTGATTATTATTTAATATTTTAATTGATTACCTATTTATTGGTTCATCATTTTGAAGATTATTTTATTATATTGTTTTACATTACCATTAACTTATTTTATGAAATTGACTTAGTAGTTGATTTATGAATTCTGATTATAATTATCCGTGGATCGATTTTTATTATAAACAGTATTATTATTATTATCATCATCATCTTAGCTGTTAAATCTTGTGATCTTTTATTTTCAAATAATTTGAGAATGTAGTTAATTATTTATGTTGTTTATGTATTTATTTGATATTTGCATTGCTCATGGTGAAGTAACTTATTTTGTTATAAATTGGAATTATTTTCATTAGAAAATGGGATCACCGAATTTCATTATCTCTGTATTGTCAATAACTTTGGGCCCAACACATTTTGATATAGTAACTTGTACTCCCAAAATTAACTTTACAATAACTCTATCATTGGGGGTTAAACATTGACCATATCGACATGAACCTCTAACTCTAATAAGAAATTATAGTTTCACATCGTTCCATTGGTGGAGAATAACGGTCTCTGATAATCTAGCTCAAGTCACCGAAGATAAATAAATGAACTATGAAAATCTAACTCATGTCAATGAGTTTAAATATATGTTTGAAAAATTGGCATTAGTTATTTGGGGGACATATATACTTGTTCATTTGAAAAATTATATTTATTTGAAATATTCTGAATTCTTTGTTTTATTTATGATATTTATTGTACAACGTCACACTTAACTATGTTTTTGAAATTGAGTATTATGTGATCCCGATATTTTTTTAGTGGGTGCTTACTAGGCTGTCAAGCTCATTAAGTTGTTCTCTTTCTCTTTCAGATGAGGAGCAGAGTTAGGTAGTGGACAGCTTAGTGGGGTCATTGAGCAAGTTGCCACCTAGTTGTTTAGCACATTAACAATTTCCCTTTCTTGTGGACTTGGTTTCTTATTTTTGTTTAGTTGTTATGTCAATCATTATTATTTGTCATTTTTTTTCAAACATTGTAACCTTCCTTTACATTTGAAATTTTGTACTTCTGTTAGATGTTTCTCTCTAGTGCAAGATAGTACTGAGGCCTTGTGTGCCTACTTGGTTATGTGAACTACAATTACCACCTCATCAGCCCAGAGTTTAGTGGGTGAACTTGTGTCCTTTAACATAGTTCTGGGCATCTCCGTCACAATGTGATTTCACCGTTTAGTGACACTATTCTATTGCGGTGTTCGAGATGTAGTAAGTTGATGCTTTATTCCGTTATCTTCATAGAACTCTCTGAAGGCGCCGAATGTGAACTCTCCCCCTCGGTTCAAGCAGAAGGCCTTCACTGGAGATGAATACTGCTTCTCAATAGCGAGCTTAAAAACTTGAACTTTTGTAGAGCCTCACTCTTGCACTAAATGAAATAAACCCAGTTGTATCTCAAAAAATCATCAGTTAGGAGAAAGAAGTACAAGTTACCTCCATAGGATAGGGTCTGCATTGGGCCAACTAGATCTCTATGAATGAGTTCAAGCCGAACTATAGCCCTGTATGCTTGTCCTTTAGGGAATGCCATATGATTTTGTTTCATAATAGCACACGCCTCGCAAGGTTACGCATGAGTGATGGAGGGAAGTCATTCACCATCTAAAAATCAGACAGATATTTTAAACTTCTATGATTAAAGTTGTCATACCTCCTATGCCAAAGGGTTGAAACATCTTCAACTTCTTGTACAATGTGTGCAGCATGCACTTCATTGGCATATGAGGGAAATAGCCTATGTGATGTCATTGGTATCCTTGCCACCTGATTGTTAGATTGAACCTCTCTCATTGTGTATTCTCTATCAGAGAATTCCATCTTATATCCTAAGCTCATAAGTTGGCCAACACTCAGTAGATTATGCGCCAATTTGGGCACAAACTGCACATTAATGAGTATATGATTCTTTCTAGAATTAGCCTGAAGAACTAGTGCCAATTCCTGCAACGTGAAGTAAGTTTCCATCTTCCAACCAGATATTGTGTTGAGGAGTGCTTTCCAAGTTCTTGAAAATCCTCAGATCTCCTAACATGTGGTTAGAGCAACTACTGTCAATGAGCCACTTTACTCCATCTACACTTCTTGTTTCAGTGCTTACTATAAAGAAAAGCACTTCATCTTGCTCCTTTGCTTCTTCTATTGCATTTGCTTCTTTGCTTCTATACTAACATTGCGACTTAACATGCCCAAATTTTTTATAGATGAATCACTACACATTCTTGTGCTATCTTGAGCTCTCAGAAGTGGGAGATAAATCAGAGTTCCTCCCTTTCCCATGTCCTCTTCCTCTCCCTCTATGAAAGCCACCACATCCACAACCTCTTCCTCCTCTATTGAAGTGATCACTAGGTTGAGTGGACCTCGCATATAGTGCATTTTCTTCATCTTAGTCACCTGCATTATTTATAATAGATTCATGGCTCTAGGTGAGTCATAGAGATCATCAACAGTAAGGGCGTTGAGGTCCTTGGCCTCAACTATGGAAGAGACAACGTTTGTAAATCTAGGGGTCAAGCTTCTAAGAATCTTTGTCACCGCCTTCTTGTCCGGGAACTCCTTTCCAAGGAACTTGATGTGGTAGATGACATCAAGTACTCTAGTGATGTAATCTTCAATCTTCTCCCAGTGCTTCATTTTAGTTGCATCGAGCTCTCAGTGCAAGGAGTGAAGGCTCCGGTGATATTGTTGGTATTTCTTTGATAGTGAGTTTTCAGCAGATCCTATGCTTGTTTAGCTGTTTTTGCTTCTATAATTCGTAGAAGAACATGATCATCTAGGCTTTGTTGGATCAAATAGATAGCCTTTGCATCTTTCTTCATAATTTTTGTGAGACGATTGTTATCAGCTTCTTCAGCTATCCCTTTCTCAACAATACTCCATAGATCCTTGGACCTGAAGACAGACTTCATCTTCAAACTCCATAGATTATAGTTCTCTCCCTTAAAGAGTAGAACATTAGGTTGAGAAGAATTTGAAGAACCGACTGACATTTCCACCAAGTCTTTGATACCATTGATAATGTTTTTTAGGAATCACTCTCAAACTCTCATAGATATATCTTAAGGTTTGAAGAAGAAAACATGGAGTCAGACTAGCTCTTCAAGCATTCAACTTTTCTTCAACAAAAGCATTAAAACTAAATATAAAGAGAAAGGTAGAACTAACTTTCTGGCAAGGATGCTGACAAGTTTACAAAAGATACAACAAAAAGGCAGGAAGAAAAAGATAATGTCCAATCATCTTTTCCAGCAGGATTTGGTGAAGTCCAATCAGCATGGTTTCCTTAATGAGTCAGTACACAGTAGTTAACTCTACCATCAGGTCAATTGAGCATTAGATGCATAACACTCAAGTTGACTTGTCAAACATCTCCACATGCAAGCTCTAAGTAGATTGCCGCAAATATTTCATGAAGTTTGTCATGAGTTCCAGTCTTACACAATAGCAATTATATATCCATTCCTGACAGTAGACAATCGGTGAGTAATAATAATGCCCGTTCGTCCAATTGATGTCGTGTCAAGTGTTTCCTAAACTATCCTCTCTGTTTCAGTGTCTAATGCAATTGTGGCCTCATCAAGCATAAGAATCTTTGGAGATTTAAGCACTGCTCTTGCTATAGCAAATCTTTGTTTGTCCTACTGACATTTGAACCCACCCACTATTCCAAGAATTCAATGATCTAAATTCACATAAAACATTAGGAAACTTTGAATTGAATTCATGAGCATTTGCAATCTTTGCAGCAGCCACAATTTCTTCTAGTGAAGCATCCTCTTTTCCAAACAGTATGTTCTTCCTAACATAAGTAGCAAATAGAGCAAGCTTTTGGCTCACTAATATATCCCATTTGAGATTCAATTTCTTGATATCCACTCTATAAAGCTAAGGGGCGTTCATTTCGCCGTAAGTGGGGGGAAGTTACACTTCCCTGAAGTGGTGGAAATGATCTGACTCCACCACTTCATGTGTTCATTTTGCAGAAAGTGTCACTTCCATAAAGTGTAATTTTCCATTTCTAGTGTTTATTTTTGTGTAACTGGTGTTACTTTTGCAATGACTACCATAACATGTTCATTTCAACAAAAGTGTGGGAAGTATATAAAAATAAAAAGATTGTAATAAATTTATAATTAAAAAGGATTAAAACTCTATATCTTTACAAAATAAAATATTTTTAAATTTAAATGATTTTTTATGTTTTACATTTTATTTTAATTTTTAAACCCACAAGTTTAAATAATAATATACGTTGATATATTTTGATGTTAAACATTATTTATTAAATTAAATTTTAATAATGTTTTTCTTTTGTAAATATTTTAATTTTATTTACTTCTAATATGAATTTAGGTATTTTAATTAAACATGCCTGAGCTACTATTTTCCCTCTAGCACTTACTATTTCCCATATATATATATATATATATATATTGGGTAATTATCTTGGCTGAGCACCAAAGTTTCCCCATATATCACTTTGAGCACACAATTTCAATTTGTATCAAAATGAGCACCTAATATCTATCTCATTTCAACAAGAGAGCACTAGGGTTATTTCGGCTGGGTTTGGCTAATGTGGTATTTTTCCACGTCATATTTATGCATAGGCATTCCACGATAGCAACTAGAGCACGTGACCATCCAACTAATCCATGTCAGATGCCAGGTCAGCAAGCAAAACCCTAAGCCTAAAAGCACCATGTATTCCAGCAATCTCGCCCAAACCCTAAATGCAGATTATCTCTGAGCATTTTGAAAACTAAGTCTTTCATTTCTCTCCTTGCCTTCTCATCCTCCCTTCAAGTACCACCTACAAGATTCTCATAAGGATCTTTTCCCCTCCACCTCCATTGCTACTTCCATCCTCTATTAAAGAAGGGGCAAGCTCCAAAGACACTCTTTTCAGCACTTTCCCTGCTTCTTAACTCTCAAGATACCTTTGAGTGAGTAAAGACTCCACTTTCCCTCTTTGTCTTTTGCCCATGGCGCAGCCTCCAAGTACTCTAACCAAGACAAAACCCCAGCATCAAACCCAATCGCCCACGAAACCTAATCAAAATCCAACACAAACATAAGAAAAATCAACTAAAAATCACCATTTTTTTAAAACATAAAAAGCACCTTGAGAATGCCAAGGATCTTGGACACATCCTCCGTTATGAGATGCCAGCAAATGTCCTTAGAGTACATGAGACCAAGAGTCCCAACGTAGACCTTGACATATTCATAATCTGAGATCTTAACAAGGTGAGGAATAGACCTCTGCTATTTTGACTACCAGTCAGAGAGTTTTCCAGCGAAGAATTGGCTGTGAGTGACGAGGATGTGGCGATGGATGTTCATGGCGATGCTGAGTTCGTCTGTCGAGTTGAGAGTGAGTCTCACATCACTAGTTTCTAGGTTGTTAAACTGGTTCCTAGGGCTACGACTATTGAGAAGAAAGGCTACCTTTTCTTGGAGGACTAGCTGTCAATCTTGCATCATTGTCAGAGGTGGCTGAGTAAGAGCTTATGGTCTCGGGTGGCAGTTCTGCTCATTAGCCATTATATCGAAGAGAGGAAGAGAAGAAGATGGATATGTGGACTAGATGGATGGCCACGTGTTCCAGTTACTCGCATGAAATGTCCACGTGTGAATATGATGTGGAAAAATAACATCCATGTCAACATTCCAGCATCCACGTCTGCCAAACCCAACCGGAATAGTTCTAGTGGCCATCCATTGAAATGAAAAAGATATTAGGTGCTCATTTTGATACGAATTAAAATTGTGTGCTCAAAGTGATATATAAGCAAAGTTTGGTGCTCACCCAAGATAATTACATATATATATACACACTCCACTATTATGATGAACAAAAAAAATGCCATTTGAGTGGAGAGAAATTAAAAAGAATTCTAGGAAAAACAAGAATCAAGCAATGGCATTCTCAAATATAAAAATAATGATAATGAAGAAAACAATCCTAAGAAAAAAATCAACTTATTTATAATGCATAATCAAGTATAAATAGTGAAACAACTCTACATGGAATCTAATGTAAATGATATTTGTACAATTAACAACACATGAGAAACTGATATAATTTTGAGTAGAATCTCATTTGACAACCAAAAAAAAAAAAAAAAAAAAAACAAATATAATATAAGCATGATTCCATACAAAAAAAAAAAAACCATACAAGCAACAACACATGAAATTTTTTGCGTTCACAAGTACATAACACAAATCCATACAAAAGAAACCATAACAATGCATGCCAAACATAAAATCCATACAACACTCTTACAAATACATAACAAAATAATAATTGTCTCATTCAAGATTCACTTCCTTCAACAAAAATGTTTGTCATCCACCACTCCAAAGAACAACCTATGCATTCATGATAAATACAATAAAGAACTAATTAAGTATATAAGTTTTAAATAAATCAATTTGTGTTGTATGACTAGAAATAAAAAATACATACCTAGTATGATGATCTCCTCAAGGGCTAAAGTTTCTCATGGAAGCAATAAAATTATCTATCCATCTTTTCCAGAGAGATGGCTTCCTCAGGTAGAAGTTCTCGGCCTCCTTTTTGTTGTTAATTAACCTATTGAAGACAATTTCTATGTCATCATCACTATAACCCTCCATGTCCCACAGTGCATCGGTAAGTTATTCTTTCCATGTCCTCTTTCTGGTCCTATCTATTAATGACATCAACCCACCTATCTTTTCTACAATGTTTTCTCCTAAATCATTTTGACCATTAGTCCTTGTTCCACGGGTAGCCCTAGCAGTGTTCTTACTAGTAGAAGGCCTTAGTGCTTCATGTCTTTGATTTCTTATATCCATAGGTTCACCATCTAATGGTGCATTAGGTGGAGGTGCACTCTCATCCTCACCAGGCGTACCACCAAATTGATCAAAAATGGTCCATGCATAATCACTAGTAGCATGATCATCTCCATCAACGAAATGTAGCTCTTCAAAAAAGGGTATAGACTTGTTTAAATACTCCTTGGCTTCTGGTTTTCCCTGTATAAAATGAAAGATAATGAAGTAAATAATAGTGTTAATAATCCTACAGTCAAGCATAATAAATAAATAAAACAAGCATACCTCAATATATGTATGATACATCTCATCTTCTAGCACCAACTTATTTTCTGTGACATTCCATCCAACACCACTAAGGTTCATAAGCTTTTGAACGTCTTGATATTTTTGTTTCAAAGTGCACATGTGATTCTCCACATTATCGACATCCATGCAAGCGGTAGGGAATCTACTATTCACTACATTCATTGCTTTGACAAATGCCTACCATTTGAAGGATTTGTCAACTTTTAGGCCACTCTTTGCCATAGCTACAAGTAATGGTATCAAGACATTATCCATTTTTTTTGTCCATCTTTTGTTTGCAATTCCTTTCTGCTTCTCACCCTGTGCACCCTCAGTATTATTCATCCTACAATAATGAAAATAGACATCATTATCAAACCAAGGAAAAAAATCCATCCACCAAGTAATGAGTAAACAAACCATTTAATACAAACATGAAGTTTCACTATCCCAAAAATTTATTAGAATACGAAATAAAACAAATGTAAAAAATACATCCAAATAAGAGTTTTCATAATGGTACCCCAAAGGCACGACCACTTGATGCATAGTCTTGGCACATGTCATCTTTAATTTTCTCAAGGAGTTCCATCCATTGAGCTTGTGGGTCACATCGTTCAACTAATATGTTAGGTATCTTCGTGTATGAGTATTTCATCTTCATATAGTATATGTTCTTACACCACAATGGCATCAAGATCAACCTCCCTTAAAAATTATGTAGCACACAAAAACCAAGAACAATGTCCACTTGTTTTTTTGAAAGAAAACAATAACCTTGAATCTAAAATCCAAAATCAATTTTTAAAATCCGAACACTCTTTCTATTCTTGTTCTAAGTTAATAATGCTAAAGATTGAATAAGTCCTTCACATTTTGGGGTCTACGGCCTTCTTGTTCTCGTAAATGATATCTAACTTTTCGGAACGGAGACATGAAACCATGTGTTGTTGTGTACTCGGCATAAAAAAGGTAGTATTTACCTAGCATTAAATATTAAAGATATTGAGTTCACTTTACAAAAGAATATATGAGAAAAATATAACATGTGTTATATTATTAAACCTAGAGATATACAATCCATATGGTGGTGGTTGTGATAATGCATCTTTCAAAACTAAGTAGTCATTTGCCGAACCTTCCTAGTCGGCAAGAACGTATGTAGATTTTAGATCCAAATCACATGCGGCAAGAACATTTTGTTTGATACCCCGAATTTTACTCATTAGATCTGCACTTACCCTTAAGTCAATATGAGTGCCATCAACAAATCCAATGCAATCCTGTAGGGGTGAGCAAAACCGGGTACCCGACCCAGCTTTCAAAACTGGATCGGGTAGCCAGCTTTTCAGATCGGCAAAAACTCGACCCGTATCTGACCCGGTTTAAACTGGGTACTGAAAATCGGGTACCAGGTTTAAACTGGATCGGATATCAGATATCTGGATCCGAATTTAAGTTTCATGTACTCCATGGATTTGTTTTATATAACAACATCAACATTCATAAAAAAAAAACAAATATGAAAAACTTATAACTTATAAAGAGGATTAAAACCTTACATTATTCACCCCACAAAAAAAGTCATACAAAAATAATAAAGAGTTTTATCAATCTTAGACATTAAAAAAAAAAATCAAATATTTTCTAAAACATCAATCTTAGACAGGGATGGGGGCTAGAGAAAAGAGGGGAGGTGATGGACATTGAGGACTAGGAGGCAAAGATTTGAAATTTTTTTTTTCCTTTTACTTTTAACACTAGAAGAGTTTAAATTTATTAATATGTATATATAAATATAACTATATAAGCAATTAAGTATATAACTCTTTAAGTTTTTAAACCAAGGATTTTGATTTTTTTTCTACTTAAGCCCTTGTAAAATTTTAAATATATATATATATATATATATAATAAATTTTAATTTTATATGGTCTACAGAATAAAAAAGAAGAAAATCCAAATCCCATATAATAATAATAATAATAATAATAATAATAATAATAATAATAATAAATTTTAATTTTATATGGTCTAAATAATAAAAAAGAAGAAAATCCAAATCCCATATATATATATATATATATATATATATATATATATATATATATATATATATATATATATATATATATATATATATATATATATATATATACTAAAAACTGGATCGGATTCGGACACCCGGTTTTTAATTTCTCCCTACCCAGATCCAATCCAGTTTTCACCTTAAAAATTCGGACCGTGTACTAGACCCTCTTTTTCGGATTAGGTACCCAAAAAATTCGGGTCAAAAAACTGGATATCAGATCGGATCATCGGATCGGGATTTTTTTGCTCACCCCTACAATCCTGAGAGCTAAAACATAATTAGAATGGTCGGATAAAATACTTACTAATTTGAATTTAATGGTAAAGAAATACATCACACCTGGAAAAAAAAGGATAAAATTTTGGGTTGAATTCTATATCAGGTTGTATTGATATGCCTAGTTGTTTCACAAAATCAATTTTCATTGTCCTGTTCTTTGCATGGTGCGCGACTATGTGTAAGAACAATGCCACTTGTTCCTCTACTGCCATGTGGATGGTATCCCTCAAGTAACCAGGCTCCCTTAATATATTGCAAAGTATGAGGAAAGTATCCTTGGGCATCCATATGTATTCAACACAATTATGAACGCCTCCATCTAATATTCGGGCCATGTGTGTATCTATAATGAAAGAAGATTCTTGAGGTAGCACATGTCGTCTTTGTCGGTTAGACAACATTGCTAAAATGACGACCATGGTAACGAACACAGTGGTGTCGATGTAGATTAATTCGGATAGATTGTCATTTGCCATTATAAACCTATATTGACATCGAAAAATTCTTCTGGGTATTATCATCAATTTCATATTTATAAAAAATGTCACTAAATATCTCTAAACCTATATTATCATCGGCTCTCTTAAATTTGAAAACCCAAGTCAAATTCAATAGGGGATGTCTACAATTAATGAGCAATCAAAGTATATTAGAGCACAACTAAATAGAACTAATAAAGGAATTAAACAATTGCAAGGAGAATTACTAAAAACAAAAAAAAAAAAAAACATGATAATACCTGCTCCAAGTCATAATAACATCAAATGAAAGACCAATAGTTTGAAATGGAATTCTTTACAACACAAACAACAACTGCATGTAACGACAAAGTGCATTTAGAGATAACACTTCAAGTTAATTATCTTCAATTACTAGTAAACCATCTCATTTCCCCAAATTACACAAATCTATACATCAACATTATTTAGTCCCCACAACATTATGTTGGCAAACCAGTCTGAAGACACTTGAATTACTAGAAATTTAGTTATTCATAGGTACACAAAGAGTTCCAAAGTTGCCAGGACTTCATGTAAAAAAAAATTATCTGGTGCCTAACAAAAATATCAATAGTGTTAAAGTGAATTCTTCTAGAGTTTCACCATTTTATCATTGTTAACAATTGTCCCAAATTCAACACATCAATTTTCCCATATGCTTATGGTCTGAGATGAATGACTAGATAAAAAAATTTTAAAAAAAAACTTATAAAAATTCAAGAGCTTCAAATTAAATGGTAAATTGATATCCTGTGTAACTTTATTGCGAATTGTCATCGAAACTCCCATTTCGAATTAAATCTTACACAAAAAAACATATATACAAGTCGAAATCTTATTTAACCTCCACATAAAACAACAAGTTTTCAGCAACAAAGAGAAACATGAAAGAAATTTCTTCAATATATATTCATATTATATTTATCCCCTTTTTTTACTCTTGTTAGTGCATTCATAACTCATAAGTCACCAAAAAGAAAACCTAATATTGAATTTCCATAGATAAAAATGAAAAAAAAAACAACATAAATCAAAGAAAACCTACAAAAGAAACAAAATCAAAATCCCAAACCTTTCCCATTATTTCACAAAAGAAAAAGGGCCAAATAATTTCAAGCCATTCAAAAAGAACAAGACTATGAACTCCCAAACACTCACATTTTCAATCCTGGATCAAATCCATGAGAGCCATAAAGAAGCACTTCTCATAAAAAAAAGATTAAAAAGATTAGAGCCATAAAGAATCATAAAGAAGCACTTTCTTTGGTCTGGTACGGATATCAACCACCCTAAATATCGACCGGTCGGTTGGAAGAACCTCATATCGTTCATGGGAGCATGGTGGTTGGGGGATTCTAGATTTGGCTAATTTCAATCAGGCACTTCTAGGAAAATGGTGGTGGAAATTTATGACTGATCAATCCTAGTGTGGGGCTGAGATGGTTTCTTTTAATTATGGTGTAGCAAATTGGAACATGTTCCAGAGGCACACAGGTAGGATCTCTTATCTTTGGAAAGGGATGCTGAACTGTTTGCCAGCTTTTCGTAGATGTGTGATCCATAAAATTAATTCGGAGCGGGAGACAGTCTTCTGGAAAGACAATTGGCTAAATGGTTTGGCCTCTATGTTCGTTTGGCCTAACGAATTCAGGGCTTCCTCATCTCCTAATGGTACTTTTGGGGAGCTATTTAATCTGTTGATGGAATCCCAATTTGTGAACTATTCTGAGACTGGCCATGTTAGTGACCAACTGCTAACCTACGTGGGTGACAAGAAAGACTTGAAAAGTTGGTCACTCATTGGGAATGGCATTTTTTCGGTTAAGTCTTTTTATAACTTTCTCAATGATGGCGGGATTCGCTGTGTGGTGGCAAAGTTTTTCTGGAGTAAACCCTGCCCCATGAAGATATCCTTATTCAATTGGTTGGTGTGGAATAACAAAATTCTCACTATAGAAAACTTAGAAAAATGAAGATGCAATCGGTTGCCAATGGCGACTTATTTTTGTGCCATGGGGGAGTTGAATCTATTGAGCATCTTTTCCTCCGATGTTCTGTGGCTAGGAAAGTGTGGAAGTTCTTTGGGAACATCCTCCACCTCCCTGCCCTTCTCTCCTCCTTGGATCTTATTTGGGGATCCTGGAGGTTTCTCATTCGCCCGGCTCTTAGATTAGTGGCCAACCTCATTGTTAAAGCTATTGTGTGGAACATTTGGCTAGCTAGGAATGATATGGTCTTTAATGCTATTGCTACTTCTGTGCATGTTCATGTGGTGAAAATCATTCATTCTCTCTTGTCTTGGTTCTCAGCCGTTGAGGAGGGCCTTAGGAAGAAATTAGAAGGTCCGATCAACGCCATCCGCCGCAGTTTGGAGTTCGGTGTTGATCAGGTTATTGCCATAGGTGAGATCGACCCGCATGGGGAGGACCGCATTCTTTCTGAGGAGTAGGATGACTTGTTTGTTGGCTTAAGGAGGCATGTTCCTTATTTTGTTGTTCTCTTAGTCTCTCCCTTGCTTCCTTCTTCTGTTGGGTTTCTTTTCTAACCACTTCTTGTGGTTAGTTGTTTTGTATCGGTGCACCTTCTTGGGTGTGGGTTTTGTGGTTCTTATTTTATCTTAATGGATGTGGTTTATCCACCTTTTAAAAAAAAAAAAAAAAAAAAAAAAAAGTATTGAACTTGAGACATAAGCATTGTTATGAATTTTAATACCACTACTTTAACCAACCCATTCGTAAGTAATTCATTAAAATTGGTCATTTACAAAATGATATAATTAATACATAAATCTTATGTTATTCACATTTAGTTACACATGACTATTTTATGAAAGACAATATAATAACTGCCTATAAAAGGAGTGATAGCTATCCCAACCTTTCTATTTTAGTTTTTACTTATTTTAAATCATTTTTGAATTGTATTTCAAAATTTTATTTAAAATAAATAAAAATAAAAATAAAAACCCCGGTAAATTGGTGGGTTCCGGCCTTCCCGCCAGTTTGGGCAGTGGCTCGGCTCGGGTCTGCCGAGCAAACTCGGCCCACTAGTTGGCACAATTGGCCGGGCTAGTTTCGGGTCAGTCTTTGGCTGACTCGGACCAGCCAAGTCAAGCACAGTTAACCAGCCCGTGCCCCCTCTACCCATGAGAAGTGAAGTAGATGGTAAGTTTGACCTAGTTTTGAGAGATGTTATCAAACCAGCTCACCAGTCTTCATCTCACACCTCATCCTCACCAAGAAAAGGGCATTTTTGTCTTTCCAAGTAGCACACCACGAGGTTTGGAAAACAAACTCCCCCTTGTTCAAGGATGTAAAATTAATATCTCATTGTTCATAAAAAATTAAAAAAAAGCTCATAAACAAAGGACTAAAAATCAAAAACAAATATTACCGGGGAGTCTTCACAAAATTTTCAGAGATGTCAATCCCCGGGCCCCCGAATTTCTACTCCCATCCTCTAGTTAGAAGCAGGCACCCTGCTAGAAGACTTATTCAGTAGTCATTAACAGCAACATAAGGACACTGTTCATTTTGAACACAAGAAGTAAAAAGCAGCACACATTTTTCAACACCCATCTTCAAAAATACACTCTGTTATATATATATATATATATATATAGTAATGGTAATAACAATAATACATTTTAGCCTATATCATTAGTAGAATGGTCTTACATTGCCAGTCAAGTTGGTCAACATGGGAGAGAAAGGGAAAATGGAAAGTGGGGCATGTGAAGGGCATGAGAGGCTGAATCAAGTGAGTGAAGGTAAAAAGGAGGACACGCGTCGGATAGGGAAGCGCGAGAGGAGAATAAGCTCAAGAATTAGAGGGTATGTTATACCTGTCATTCAACATAACATAAAGAGGGGAAGTGATAATGAAGGGGGGCAGCTGGATTCTGGAGTTTCTTGAGGTCCCTGGTTTCTTTCATTGTGTGGGAGCAGGGAAGCATTTTTGTGGGTTGCTTCAAGGGTCCCTTGGAGCAATTTTATCTTTTAATTCAGTTGGGTTTCTTCCTTCAGCAACTATAATCTGGTGGTGAGATTGTTCTCATTCTCTGGTGGTGAGATTGTTCTAATTCTCTGGTGGTGAGACTGATTAAATTCTTTAAACTATTCTTTTAGTTTGTTTGTTTGTGTCTTTTCGTTTGGTTGTTTGTTGTGAACATTTGTTTTGTCTTGGTGTCGAACATTATTATGATGGTTATGTCTAATCGTAGCATGGTTGTTTTTCTCTAGTTGCAATTGTTTTTGTGAATGTTTTCACTCTCTGTAAGCAACTAGCAGATTATCTTGTCAGGTCTGGTGTCAGGTCTCTAGTAAATGTTATAACTAGATGTTGTAACAAGTGTCAGTCCAGTCTATGTCCCAGTCAAATGTTGTAACAAGATGTTGTAACAGTGGTCAGTCTGGGAGCAGAAGAAGTTGTGTCAAATTATGCCAAAGGGGGAGATTGTTAGTGCAAATGCACTTTAATGATTGGCATAATTTGACACCTAGTCAAGGTGACGTGGCAAGCATGATGACATGGCATGGAGAATGACGTGGAATGAAGAATGACATGGCAAACAAACTTGGCTAGGTGGAAAATATCGTGGGAGATCTTGGAGAAGTTATTTTTGGCAAGAAATTGCAACTCTCATGAAAATTAAATGAAGATCTTGTTGAAGTTATTTTAGGCAAGAAGATCAAGCAAGCAACAAGATGATATCAAGATCTCATCAAGACCATATTTAGAAGATGTGATTGAAGACTAAATATGGGTGAAGCTTAAATGAAGAAACAACCTATCAATGGTATGATTTTGAAGACTATTGAAGACAAGATTTGAAGAACCCTAATAGAGATGATATGAAGTCTATTAAGGGTATGTTTGAAGATGCGCTTATTGTTGGCAAGATTCAGCTGATTGAATGAAGATCTTTGTTGAAGATTTGAAGACCAAACTTGGGTGATGTGAAGACTAAGTTTGGCAAATTTCATGAAGACGCACATAGGAAGTGCGCCCCATGCGAGGTGGCTGTGTTGTGAGGAGCTGAAGAGGGAGGTTAGTTGCTGGTAGGTTCGGATCAGGTGATCGGGCTACATCGACTCAGATGGGGTGTCTTGAGGTCGCTTAGGAATGGAGCCAGAATTCAGCCAAGCCAACAGTCAGGGTCATGTCGCAACATTTGTTATAACATAAGTTGCGACATCTAATTTCGGAAGGTTCCAAAGTTAGAAGCCGCGGAGATTCTAAAAAGGGTATGCGCTATATTTGGGACGTTGAGTCGTCTATATATACTACCTTGGTCTAGGATTGGGTACGACTCTTGAAAGAGGGAGTAGGGAGGTACCGGACAATCTAGAGAGGGTAGTATTCTTGTATTGTGAGAGAGTGACAAGTGTGTTTTGTACTCTTCTATCTTTTACCCTTTTTTAGTGGATTGTTGATCTCCGGGCATGGCCCCCCAGATGTAGGCAAATGGATGCCGAACTGGGTTACCAATGTCTTGTGTCTCTTCTTGTGTGGTTTGTGTTTGCTTTTCTTGAGTGCTTAAGTGAGTGAGTGTTCCTCTAAGTTCACAAACCCTAATCGGCGGAACTAACAAGTGGTATCAGAGCTTAGGTCGTCATGTTAACTTTGTTTTCAAGGTCGGCGAGATCCTATCTAGTTCCTTTGATGGCCGGAAGAGAAGGTGCCTCCGTCACACGTCCTCCTTTACTCAACGGGTCCAACTACCCGTATTGGAAAGCAAAGATGAGAGCGTTCATAAAATCCTTGGATGAAAGCGCCTGGATTGCTGTTGATGAAGGATGGTTCCCTCCAACTCTAGTTGATGAAGACCAGAACGAAACTGTGAAGAAGAAGACCAACTGGAGTATCGAAGACATGAAGAAAGCTAATGCAAATGGAAAAGCGTTAAATGCGATTTTTGGAGGTGGGACAAAAATCAGTTCAAGTATGTGGCTATGTGTGAGAGTGCAAAAGAAGCTTCGGAGATTCTTCAAACAATTCATGAAGGAACGAATGTGGTAAGAACATCTAAACTTCAAATGTTAACTACCATGTTTGAAAATCTCAGGATGGGAAAGGAAGATACAGTAGCCACTTTCAATGCAAAGTTGATGGATATTGCGAATCAAGCCTATCAACTTGGGAAGAAATATTCTTGTAAAAAGTTAGTGCAAAAGACTCTTAGATCTCTTCCAAGAAGGTTTGATGCAAAAGTAGCTGCAATAAAAGAGGCAAGAGACATCACAACCATAAGGCTTGACGAGTTAATGGGATCATTACAAGCATATGAAATGAATCTGAACCTTGAAAGAAAAATGGAAGACTTTGCTCTGAAAATTGAAGCAGTCAAGCAGAAGGAGTTACAACATACTGTTGTAACAGATGATGAAGATGAAGAAGATGGAGAATTTGTTTTCCTATCAAAGAAGCTGCACAACATGTTCAGAAAGTATAAGAAGAAGGGTAACAGATTCCAAAAGAGAGAGGCTACCAAAGAAGAAAAGGAAGATGTAGAGGACAATCAACAAAAGATAAAGTGTTGGGAGTGCGGTGGTGTTGGACATTATCAATTGGAGTGCGATAACACTCTTAAGAAGAAAGGGAAGTCACTCAATGCCAAATGGAGTGATGACTCAGACTACAGCATGGAGGAAGATGAAGATGAAGACAACTACAACCACCATATCTCTTTTCCAGCAATCATAAGTAAGGCGGCCTGCAAAGTGAAACCTGTTGCAAAAAGTGTTACAGCATCAGACAGTACTGATAGTGAATTCGATGAAGTGACTGAAAAAGATCTTCTCATGAGTTACAAACTAATGCTTACAAAGTTTGATAAAATGATGATACAAAACAAACACCTGGAAAAGGAACTGACTGAATGTCAAGGAAAGTTGAGTCAAGCAGAGAAGATTATAGAGTCCATGAACAAAGGGAAAGCCAAGCTAGATGAAATGCTTTCAATTGGAAGACCAAGCAAAGTCAAGAAAGGCATCGGATATGTTGGTGAAACTTCAAGTGCCAAGACTGAAAACCCAAGAGTTATTTTTGTCAAGTCAACCGCCCAACAAAAGGAGGAGCAAGTCAGAGGCAAGAAGAAAAACATAAGAGAAGTGCCTACATGTTTTCATTGTGGAGAAGTCGGGCATATAAGACCCAAGTGCAACAAATTGAAAGAAGACTTGAAGAGTGGAAGAGTGGTTGGACATGTACAAGCAATTGTCAAAAGAAAAGTCAAAAGAAGAACTATTGTCATAAAGAGGATGTGGATTCAAAAACCTGAAGAATGGAGAAAGAAGATAGAGAACTCTACTGCAAATCATGTGTTGATAGAAGAATTGAATCAGAGAGTTACAACATCAGGTTGCAACATAGAGAAGTTTGACCGAGGACCCAGAAGGTCAACAAACAAAGTGTCATGATGAGAATTAAAAAAAAAAAAAAAGAGAGAGAAAAAGAAAATTTTAAAAAAAAGGGAAAAATAAAAAAAAATAAAAAAAAGAAGGGAGTTATTTTTTTTTTGAAAATCATGAAGAGGTAGTTATCATGAATTTAAAAAGGGGCTCTTGTTTCAATACCAAACCCTAAATTCCCAATTTGTTTTCCAAAATTTTTTTTCTCTGACAAAGAAGAAGACGAGAAGAGCCAGTTGATCAACAGGATGAGGACCAAGAGAATGGCTCGTCGTGCTCGTGTTACACCACAGGAGATTGCTGCTCGAGTCGAAGAGGAAAAGCAAAAGCAGGTTCGAAGCCCACCAAGAACTGAAGAGACGGAAGATCTTTCACAAGCTATTGTTCCATTTGTATCTTCTAATGCAGAGTCCACTGAACCAGCCAGACCATCTGATGCACCCCCTAGTCAAAAGGATCGAGACGAGCTATTAAGATGGATACGAGATTCCTTCCCAGGAGCGTATGTTCAACAAGAGGACAGTTCTTCAACATATTCAGAAGAGGAGAATGAGCAACCAGAGACTGAGAAAGGTGTTCAGGATAAAGAAGATCCTCCTATCAGTGCTGAAGAAGAAGCTGCAGAAGCCTTGAAGAGTATTCATCAAGACACAAACAATGTCACAGAAACTTTTGTAACACCTGCAACAACATCTAGCAGCTCTAATGATGTACCATTGAAGGAGAAGTTGTCAAAGGCATCTGACAAGAAGAAATCTGTGTCTACTAAAAATCAGAAGAAGAAAGGCAAGAAGGAACAAAAGAGGAAGTCATTTGCTGATCCTGAAGACAGCCCTAGACCCAAGAGAAAATACACTGTTGAAGAAAAACAGGGGGAAAAGAAATCTTCAACCAGTAAGAAGGGAAAGAAGAAGAAGGCTTCCGAAGTGTCAAGAGACAATAATGAAGAAAAGTTTCGAGATAACGTATCCAAGAAGAGGTTCAAGAAGATTGAAAAGAGAGGAGTTGTAGTAGAAAGACCAATTGATGATGCTGCTTTTCTGAAGTATGGTCTGACTGACCTATTGAAAGAGAGAAGTCTGTTCAAGGCAGCTACATTTGCAAGGGAATTTCCAGGGTGTTCATTCGAGGCAAATGGATTCCATTTACACCTGCACATTCAACAGATTTCTGGATTTAAAGCCAGAAGTGAAAAGAAACTTTGAAGAAGGACTTGAAGTGAATGAAGAAGTCCTGAAGGAGATTACAGGAAACAGAACTAAATCATGGGGAGAGGAGACTCGTCTACCAGCATCTCTACTTACAGCTAAGTATAATGTTCTTTTTAGACTTGGTGTTCTTAACTGGCTACCGGCTCCACACAATTCAGGATTAGTGAAAGATATGGCATTACTACTGTACTCCATCGGGACTGGAAGAAAGATCAATCTGGGGAAATTAATATTTCAAAACATTGCGAAAGAGACAGACAACATGAGCACTGCAAGTTCTCTGGGATATCCTGCACTACTGTCGCACTATTTGTTGCTACATGGAGTACAACTCAAGAAGGGGGAAGTGTTTACCATAGTGAAGAAGCTGAAGATTTCGCAGAGGCTGTTCACTCCAGGGAAGAAGATTGATTTGCCTGTTGGTTGAATGTCTCCCTCATCGCCAAATACAGAAGAAGCAGAAAGGTCAAGTCTGAACATTGAAGAAGAATATGCAAAGCTCTTGAAAGAATAGCTTGAAGACTTGGAGAGAAGACAACGAGCAATTTCTGCTGAACTGTTCATCATTGCTCGACAGAAGCAGAAGATTACAGCCCGCCTTGAAGCATTTCAACGGAGGTCAAGGGAAGTTGATGATCGAGAGTCTTGAAGACAGGGGGAGTCACAAAAAATGTTGCAACATGTTTCTACAACAATTTTGAAGACCTTGGCATCAATTATGACAAAAAGGGGGAGATGATTTTCTGTTGCACCACCAGACTGATTAAATTCTTTAAACTATTCTTTTAATTTATTTGTTTGTGTCTTTTAGTTTGGTTGTTTATTGTGAACATTTGTTTTGTCTTGGTGTCGAACATTATTATGATGGTTCTGTCTAATTGTAGCATGGTTGTTTTTCTCTAGTTGCAATTGTTTTTGTGAATGTTTTCACTCTATGTAAGCAACTAGCAAATTATCTTGTCAGGTCTGGTGTCAGGTCTCTAGTAAATGTTATAACTAGATGTTGTAACAAGTGTCAGTCCAGTCTATGTCCCAATCAAATGTTGTAACAAGATGTTGTAACAGTGGTCAGTCTGGGAGCAGAAGAAATTGTGTCAAATTATGCCAAAGGGGGAGATTGTTAGTGCAAATGCACTTTAATGATTGGCATAATTTGACACCTAGTCAAGGTGACGTGGCAAGCATGATGACATGGCATGGAGAATGACGTGGAACGAAGAATGACATGGAAAACAAACTTGGCTAGGTGGAAAATATCGTGGGAGATCTTGGAGAAGTTATTTTTGGCAAGAAATTACAACTCATGAAGATTAAATGAAGATCTTGTTGAAGTTATTTTAGGCAAGAAGATCAACCAAGCAACAAGATGATATCAAGATCTCATCAAGACCATATTTAGAAGATGTGATTGAAGACTAAATATGGGTGAAGCTTAAATGAAGAAACAACCTATCAATGGTATGATTTTGAAGACTATTGAAGACAAGATTTGAAGAACCCTAATAGAGATGATATGAAGTCTATTAAAGGTATGTTTGAAGATGCGCCTATTGTTGGAAAGATTCAGCTGATTGAATGAAGATCTTTGTTGAAGATTTGAAGACCAAACTTGGGTGATGTGAAGACTAAGTTTGTTAAGTTTCATGAAGACGCACATAGGAAGTGCGCCCCATGCGAGGGGGCTGTGAGGTGAGTAGCTGAAGAGGGAGGTTAGTTGCTGGTAGGTTCGGATCAGGTGATCGGGCTACATCGACTCAGATGGTGTGTCTTGAGGTCGCTTAGCAATGGAGCCAGAATTCAGCCAAGCCAACAGTCAGGGTCATGTCGCAACATTTGTTATAACATAAGTTGCGATATCAAATTTCGGAAGGTTCCAAAGTTAGAAGCCGCGGAGATTCTAAAAAGGGTATGCGCTATATTTGGGACGTTGAGGCGTCTATATATACTACCTTGGTCTAGGATTGGGTACGACTCTTGAAAGAGGGAGTAGGGAGCTACCGGACAATCTAGGAAGGGTAGTATTCTTGTATTGTGAGAGAGTGACAAGTGTGTTTTGTATTCTTCTATCTTTTACCCCTTTTTAGTGGATTGTTGATCTCCGAGCATGGCTCCCCAGATGTAGGCAAGTGGATGTCGAACTGGGTTACCAACGTCTTGTGTCTCTTCTTGTGTGGTTTGTGTTTGCTTTTCTTGAGTGCTTAAGTGAGTGAGTGTTCCTCTAAGTTCACAAACTCTAACCGGCGAAACTAACAGAAAGGATATGCTGTTGACATTGTATTTGTTTTCTAAAATCGTTGGTTAATGGGAATAGGAAACTATTGTAGAAGTTATGATTGTTTTGTTGAAATTTGCACTAGGGTTTTATTGAGTTTAACATCCATTGCTAAAAAGATTATAGAAACTTTTTTGCTTTTGGGTTTATTATAATTGTTCTGTATGCTTTCCATGGAATGCGATGTCACATTTTTCTCTCATGTTTTTTAAAAACAAAACAGAACAGGTTATGGATCTCTTACATAGCAAAATGAGATCTATTGATCATTAACTTATCTTCTGGTTAATTTTTTGCCTTGCAAGAACTCTCTCCTCATTCTACATTTATTTTTTTATGTTTAGTGATTTTAACTTTTGCAGTGCATGATAAACCTTTATACGAATCTCTGCTCAATTATTTAGCATTTCACATTATACTCTAGATGATAAACCTGAATGAACAGTCCCCTTGACTTATTTACATTACAATGTTTAGTTCTGTTTAATATAGGGCTGATGAGTGGAATGTAAACAAATGGGTATGGGACGGAGCATTGAAAGTGGTTAGCTAAGGGGAAGAGTGTACCATTAAACTTGAGCATAAAACCACAGGTGCATCAATCTTCTTATTAGCTGGGGAAATATGTGCATTTAATTGATTGTTCTACTTTTATAAATCAGGGGAATTGTATGCTAGATCATTTTTGAGGGATGGAGAGCCACATCCAGTGGAGCCTGTAATTGACAGTAGCAGGTTAATTCCAATTTGATTTCCTAATCTGCTATGGTACTAATTTGACTTGTCATGCTTATTATTTATGTTTTTTAAGTTGACAAAGTTCAAACTATCTTTCTTGCCACACATTTTCCCCAAAAGCAGTTTCTGAGTTGTCATTTTCTGCGTTTCCAGATATTTTGTGCTTCGAGTGTAAGAGGATATTGGTGAGATTGCGTGTTCTCATTACTGAACCTTTCATTTCTCTTCAAAAAATCTTGAGTAGTGTATGGTGTAATGCCTATGTGCGAACTCAAGTAGCGCCTTTCTCAGAAAATACTACCTTCATTTGATTTTTCTTGAACTCTTACAAACTAGGTGGTAAAAGTTGGAACCATAGGCTCTGAGAGTCTTCAAATTTTCATGAATGACAAAAATAATAAAGTTTGGAGCTCTAACCATGTGTCAAATTAGCTTTTACTCTTGCTGGGAGACAAATAGCCAAATTTGAAGGGTTTATATGAAAATATTTCTATTAATTCTTAAGAAGCACTTCATTTCTTGTAAATGTTGCTGGTAAGTTCACACATGCAGCTTACTTTCAGATTCTGGCTCCAAGTTATGTGTCCTTGTAAATATGAACTTTAAGCAGTAGACATTTTGAAATGTGGATATTTTTACGCCACTTAATTTGTCTAGCTTCAGGAAAACTAAGTGCACATTTGAGAACTTGATGAGTTAAAACTTTTAATTGGAGGAATGAATTCATGGTATGTTGTTCATTTTATTATCTTTCTGACATTTTAGTTGCTCAGGTGCATAAAAAGTTCTATTCTTTTTGGCTCACGCAGGTGGTCGAAAACGACATGCTTTCATCGGTATTGTTTTCTGAGAAAGGACTGAAGCTTATATATGATTTCCAGGCTGCTCTTTATGGTCATATGAAGTATCCTCAGGCAAATGATATTGCTCTTAGTGTTTTCTTTCCATTGTTAGTACTTATCATCTCTTGTTAATTTTATTTTATATTATTGCAGACTGCAATTTTTCCTTTAGGAGATGAAGAAATTCACTTGGTTGCTATACTTTCTAGAAAAAAACCTCTTACAGTCTTCATGTTTTTGGGGTTTTAGTGTTGCACCTGGGTTGTACACTTCTTGCCTTGTCACGCTGAACCTGAGGTGCCTTGGGATTGTCTCTGATCTTGATGAGACGCTTATAGTTGCTAACAATGTAGTTAGAATCGTACGATTCTCGAATAGTACAATTGATATCGTTTTCCATCCGTAATGGTTCGAATCTTATAAAAGAATGAATCGTTTGAATCAATCCCAAATCGGTCGAATCGAAATGAATTGAGACGAGTTTTGAATTAAAAAAAAGACAAATCAGCCCTTATTTGATTAATCTTTAAATTTGTTATTGAAAAACAAATTCAAAGAGTAATTAAAAGATAATGTTTTCTTTTAAAATTTTAATATAAAATTAATTTGTTATTTTAAAAATATTGTTATGGAAAAAAATCTTTTTAATTAAAAAACTAATCTTTAACATAATTTAATCTGTGATTATTTTATTAATTTTTAAATCTGGACTATTTTTAAAATAACCAATGTTTTTCTTTAAATATATATAGCTTTGGTTAATACTTGAAAATGTCTTCCAAACTTAAAAAAGATATCAAACTAAGAAAATGTCTTCCAAACTATTTTATGTTTAATGCATGACTTAGAATTTTTTTTATAATCATGCTATATATATATATATATATATATGATTTTGAAATGTTGAACTGAATCTTATAATTCGATTCATGATTCTCTCCATTTGCAAATTTAGAACTTTGATTTACGATTCGAATCTCGATTTGACTACCTTGGTTGCTAATACTATGATCGTTTGAGAATAGAATTGATGTCCTTCAACGAAAAGTAAACAATGAAATGGATCCACAAAGGGTTACTGGGATCTTGGTAGAAATCAAGCGTTATAAAGATGGCAAATCTATCTTGAAGTGATATGTGGAAAATGATCAAGTAGTTGATAATGGGAAGGTCTACTCAGTGAAACTCAAGATTGTTCCACCTTTGTCGGATAATCATCAATTGATTAGTCGGCTAGTTATTAAGTTACAAGAGAAAAACATCATCCTGACACGAATTAATCCTGCGGTATGTGCTTTTCTTGACCATAACTTCCTTAATTTTGCTTTGATTATATTTTTGTTTTGTCCCCTTTGTTGGAACTGTAAATGTTTGAAAAATGATTTACTTGAATTTTTTTTAGCGCATATATATTTATTTTGTTGTTGTATGGCTGTCAACAAATCTTCTGTTAGACAAGTTTATTGTTCCTTGTACTTCTTTGTATTCTTCTACACAAGAGGCTCTTGTTTTGTTGCTTTCAATTGTGCTGGCGCGCTTTAGTACCTCCTTTTTCACATTGTTTCTTATGTTGTTGCACTGGTTTTCTAGTTTATATGAGTGGTTTTGGCTTACGTGAATTTTTTTCCTCTCAAATAAACATATTGTGGGCTTGTATGCATCCATGTGATGTACATAATAGAGTGTAAATGTCTGTCTTGATAGATACATGATACTATTGTTCTTGTATGACTAAGGCCTGCTTAGGAGGATCTGCGAACATACTTAACCGCAACAGGTCACAAAAGTTTTGAGGCCTATGTTTGTACAATGGCTGGAAGAGACTATGCTTTTGAAATGTGGAGACTATTTGATCCAGAATCAAACTTGATCAGCCCTAGGGAACTTTTGGATCGAATAGTATGTGTTAAGTCTGGTATGTATTGCATAAGTTTTTCCCTTTCTATACAAGAAAAATCCACATGATTGTTGTTAAATGTTTGTTATTTTTCTTTAAATTTTAGGAAGACCACAGCTCTCCGATTTTATCATGTGATAGATTAAAAGTAGTGTCTGATAAATGTGATTTCCATGCTTAATTTTAAAATGTGATGTTCGGCTTCTCATTCACTTTCTTTTCTATATGTGTAGTAGGATTGAAAAGAGGCTATTTGTAATATTTAGCAACTTCAAGGGGCTTCTGAATAATGTTTTTACTAAGCCCATCTTTCAACCGAAACAGTGAATTTTTGACGTTTTTGTTTTCTGGAAAGAGATAGGAATTGGGAGAGGAAAAAGAAGTTCCTTTTGTGAGAGAGATTGGAGATTTGGAGCCTCCTCATTGTTGTTGGTTTCCACCTTGTATTGCTTCGTCTCTATAGTTGAATTATTGCCTCACCGCCGCCCGTGGTTTTTCCCGCAAGGGTTTTCCATGTAAATCTTAGTGTTCTTTGATATATTGGTTGCTTCTTGGGATATTAATTATTTTGGTATGCTATATCTAATAGGTATTTTGTAATTTGGAACTTGTACACTTCGGTGCATGACAAGGTGTTGCTACAACGCATGCACACAAGGTGTTCGATGAAATACCTATGAAGACTTAGCTTGTCATTTGATTATTTCCCCTATCTCATTACACTCACAAGTGGTATCAGAGATAGTTTCATATCAAAGGCATGTGTTTGTTTACTATTTTGTCAAAGATGTCAACTTTGGAAGTGCACAAGTTTGATGGCAATGGTGACTTTTGGCTATGGCAAGTCAAGATCCACTCTATTGTAGTTGATAAGGGCTTGGATAGTGTGCTTGAAGGTGATGATCCGGACTTGTCAAATGATGAGATGAAGAAGCTAGATAAAAGGGCATTGGCGGTGCTCTAGTTGGCTCTTGCGGATAATGTGTTATGACAAGTATGTTTGGAGAAGACCTCTATAGCTCTTTGGAAGAAATTGGAGTCTCTCTATTTGGACAAGTCTCTAGTCAATTCTACTTCATGATGCACTTGTTTAGGATGCGCATGCAAGAATGAACTTCTATCAAGCAATATATTGATGAGTTCAATAAAGCGGTGCTTGATTATCAAAATTCTGGAAGCTCTATGGACATGGAACATTTGGCTATTTTGTTCTTGTGCTCACTCCCTGATTCATATGATGGCATTAGAGACCAAATCCTTTATGGTAAGGAATCTATTTCCATGGATGATGATACTTCTATTCTATTGTCAAAGGATTTGCTTAAGAAGACTCGCATGGATAGTCATGGTGAAGGTGAAGGTCTTGTTGTCACACGTGGGAGGTCAGTAGAGTGTAGTCATAGTGGTGATGATGCTACTTATAACAAGGGTAAGAAATCAAAGAGTGGTTCAAAGTCTCGTTCGGGCAAGAAAGATATTCGTTGTAACTATTACAAGGAATTGGGTCATATTAAATGGTATTGTCGGAAGTTGAAGAAAAAGAAAGAAAAGCATGGAAACATCAGCAAGAGTGATACATCTTCAGCTACTATAGCAGTTTCAGATGGCAGTTCTGGTGAGTTACTTATTGCTAGTGCAGACCTTACTTCAGTTGGGCATTGTGCTTCTAGTGTATCAGCTGGGTGTGACCTGAGTTTTAGCACTAGTTGGATTCTTGATTCTGCGTGCTCTTACCATATGTGTCCACACAGAGAGTGGTTTGCTACTTATGAGCCATTTAATGGAGGCTCAGTTACTATGGGCAATGACTCAAACTGTAAAGTTGTTGGTATTGGCACCATCAAATTCAGGATGCATGATGGCATGATTTATAGATTCATAGATGTTCGTCATGTGGTTGGACTAAAGAAGAATTTGATCTCATTCAAGGAACTTGATAAGGAAGGCTACAAGTTTGTAACTCAAAACTATCAGATCAAGGTGTTTAAAAGCTCCTTGTGTGTGATGAAGGCTCTTACTACTCCAGATACAGATGATTTGTATTTCTTACATGGCAGCTTAATTACTGGGTCAATTTCAGTAGCTTCCAGTTCTCAAACGGATGAAGATACTATGACTACTTTGTGGCACATGTCAGAGCATGGCTTAGTAGAGCTGAGTCACCGTGGTCTGTTAGGGAGTCAGAGGACAAGCAGTTTGCAGTTTTGTGAGCATTGCATCTTTGGGAAGCAAACTCGTTTGAGATTTAAGAGGTATGTTCACATGATAAGGGCAATTCTTGACTATGTGCACACTGATTTATGGGGTCCAACGCCAGTTACTTCTAATGGAGGTAGACATTATTTGCTAACCTTCGTTGATGATTTTAGTAGGAAGGTTTGAGTTTACATCCTAAAGTCCAAGGATGAAACTTTTAGTCATTTTCATCAATGGAAAGCTATGGTCGAGACACAGATAGAAAGAAAGGTCAAGTATTTGAGGTCTGACAATGGCACAGAGTTCCGCTCGAGAGAGTTTGAGAAATATTGTCAAGCTGCCAGCATCATTCGACACTATACCACAGTTCATACTCCATAGCAAAATGGAGTAGCGGAACGTATGAATAGAACATTATTAGTGAAAACCCGGTGTATGCTCTCTTATGCCGAGTTACCCCAAAGTTTTTGGGCAGAAACAGTTACCACAGCTTGTTACTTAGTCAATCGCTCGCCATCGACAGCTATTAAGTGCAAGACACCAGAGGAGGTGTGGTCTGGCAAACCACCTCAATATAATCACTTGAGGATATTTGGTTGTCCGGCGTATGTTCATGTTCGCCAGAATAAGTTAGAACCTCGGGCTCTGAAGTGTGTTTTCCTTGACTATGGTGATGGAGTTAAGGGGTATTGTTTGTGGTGTAAGGATTCTAGACCCCCTAAGGTAATCGTCAGTAGAGATGTGACCTTTGATGAAATGGCGATCATTACTCCAACAGGTCGACAGTTGGCAAAAGCTCCTACTTCAGGTGGAGCTTCTACATGTGGTAGTTCTGAGGCAGAGCAGGTAGAACAGAAGGTAACATTTGGGGCAGAGACTCCAGTGACCGAGTCTACTACAGTTGACAGTCAGCATCAGCGGCCATTGTTATCAGAATCTGCAGGTGGTATTCATGAAAGTTCAGATGAGACAGAGTTCGAGTTAGATATTGTTGATGATCAATTAGAGGATACAGATTCAGTTGGATCTTCAGAGGCTCCACATTCTCCTATAGCACATCGTCTGCGTGGGCAGACGAAGCCACCATAGCGCTATGGAGAATGGGTCACACCTATAGTGAAAGGTAGAGGTACAGTTGCTTTCATTTTGACAGTTGCTGAGGATATTATGCATAATGAGCCTAGCACTTTTCATGAGGCAATCAGTTATTCTCAAGAAGCTAGTTGGATCCAGGCTATGACTAAGGAGATGGAGTCATTACAGAAGAACCACATATGGGAGTTAGTGTTGCCACCAAAATGGCGCAAGATTGTTGGTTGCAAATGGGTTTTCAAGCTCAAAGAGACTTCTCCAGGAGTTCATACTCTAAGGTATAAGGCTAGATTGGTGGCGAAGGGCTTCAGTTAAAAGGAATGGATAGATTATCATGAGGTATTCTCTCTAGTTGTGAAGCATACTTCGATTCGGGCCTTACTTGCTTTGGTTGCTCTATATAATTTGGAGTTAGAGCAAATGAATGTGAAGACAGCCTTTCTTTATGGTGATCTAGAGAAGAAAATCTATATGGTGCAACCAGATGGGTTTGTGGTGCAAGGCAAAGAAGACCATGTTTGTTTGCTTAGGAGGTTATTATATGGCTTGAATCAGTCTCCAAGGTAATGGTATCATCGGTTTGATGCTTATGTCAGCAGCCATGGATTTGAGAGGAGTTCATTTGATGTTTGTGTTTATTAGAAAACATTTATAGATGGATCTAGGGTGTATATGTTGCTTTATGTTGATGACATTCTTATTGCTGGAAAGAGCCATTCTGTAATTGAGAAGATAAAGGTCATGCGTGGAAGTGAGTTTGAGATGAAGGATTTGGGTGCAGCTAAGAGGTTATTGGGGGTGGATATTCGTCGTGACAGGTCCCAGGGCATGCTTTGGCTCTCACAGAGCCAGTATATTGAGAAGGTTCTGGGTAAGTTCAATATGTCACAAGCAAAGCCAGTTTCTACTCCCTTAGCGACACATTTCAGGTTGTCTACTTCATCAGGTTCTTTGGATGCAGACGAGGAAATGTACATGTCTAGAGTTCCTTATGCTTGTGCAGTTGGCAGTTTGATGTATGCTATGGTTTGCACGCGTCCTGATATTATGCATGTTGTTAGTATTGTAAGCCGTTTCATGTAAAAGCCAAGCAAAGAGTATTGGAAGTCAGTACAATGGATCTTTCGATATCTACGTGGCACAAGCAGTTATGGTTTGATGTTTGATCAGAGGACAACAAATCCAGGGCAAGTTGTTAGTTACTCAGATTCAGATTTTGCTGGGGATCTTGATGAGAGGCACTCACTTACCGGCTATGTATTTAAGCTATGTGGCTCCTGTATTAGTTGGAAATCAATTTTACAGTCAGTTGTTGCATTATCAACTGCAGAAGCTGAGTTCATATCTTGGACAGAGGCGGTGAAGGAAGCTATTTGGTTGCATGGTTTTCTAGGTGATTTGGGTGTTGAGCAAGTTGATCATGTTGTGTTTTGTGATAATCAAAGTACGATCAGTCTCGCTAAAGATGAGAAATTTCATGAGAGAACCAAGCATATTGATGTACGCAACTTTTTCATTCTGCTTCATGTGAAGAAGAAGACTATGTTTGTGGAGAAGATTGACACAAAACACAACCCAGCTGATATGTTAACCAAGGTTGTCCTAAAAGCAAAGTTCGAGCATTGCTTGGACTTGGTTGGCGTTCGTGCTTGTCCAAGCTAGATCCATATGGAGCATTGGAGGAGGTGAGTTTTACTATTTGTTGATTTATACATTTAGAGATGAAGTTTTTTTTTAGATTGGACGTTTGGCATCAAGTTACTTGATGTGTTTGCTTTGTGGTTCAATCATCGCCGAGGTGGAGAATTGTGATGTTCGGTTTCTCTTTCACTTTCTTTTCTTTTCTATATGTGTAGTAGGATTGAAAAGAGGCTATTTGTAATATTTAGCAACTTCAAGGGGCTTTCTGAATAATGTTTTTATTAAGCCCATCTTTCAGTCCGAACCAGTGAGTTTTTGGCATTTTTGTTTTCTGGATAGAGATAGGAATTGGGAGAGAAAAAGGAGTTCCTTTTGTGAGAGTGATTGGGGATTTGGAGCCTCCCCATTGTTGTTGGCTTCCACCTTGTATTGCTTCGTCTCTATAGTGGATTGATTGCCTCACCGCCGCCCGTGGTTTTTCCCGCAAGGGTTTTCCACGTAAATCTTAGTGTTCTTTGATATATTGGTTGCTTCTTGGGATATTAATTATTTTGGTATGCTATATCTAATAGGTATTTTGTAATTTGGAAGCTTGTACACTTAGGTGCATGACAAGGTGTTGCTACAACACATGCACACAAGGTGTTTGATGAAATACCTATGAAGACTTAGCTTGTCATTTGATTGTTTCCACTATCTCATTACACTCACAAAAAATATGTTTTTTCTAGGCTCAAGAAAGTCATTGCTCAATGTATTTCAAGATGAAATCTGCTGCCATCCTATGATGGCATTGGTAATTGATGATTGCCTGAAAGTTTGGGATGAGAAAGGTCAACCTCGTGTTCAAGTTGTTCCTTCCTTTGCTCCATATTATGCCCCTAAGGCAGAGGTATGATGAATCCTACCAAGTTTGATTATACTTTTAATGCAATAAATCTATTTCTGCGGTAAGCATAATTATTTATAATTTTTTTGGTTTGAAAGATTCAGTTGGAGGGGAGCTGTTGGCTGTTGCTAACTTAGTTCAATTTCCAGCTGAAAATGGACACAAAAACTACCAGCCCTGCTCCGGCTCCATTTCTTATGAGGTTTTTACTCCATTGGTTTTAATGTTTTTACTTAGGTGAATATGATTACTTTACCCCTTTATTTATATAAATCTTTTTTTTTTAATAAAAGTGGATAAACCACAAATTTATTGAAAGAAAACAAGCAGAAACATAGAACAAATCCTCTCACTAGAGATGAGGTATAAAGCAAAAGACAAGTAGGAAAAACAAGAAAGATAAACATAAACTAGGCAGACGAAGAACACCCTCTAGGGTGACAAGCCAGCCTAGTCAGTGAAGTGGAAGAACCTATTCCTGTGCTAAGTCATGGTCTGAATCACCGGTCTGGTCGGACACTCTTGCACTTAAGAAATTGAGAGAGCACTTAATTCACTGAAAGGCTTTAATATCTTTTTTATAATGCCTATCATTAGATATTAAATATATATAAGAATACATTATGTTTCTAATTATGTGCATGATAAAGAACATTCTAGATAATGAAAGGGAAAAAAATAAGATAATTTTATCTCTAAGTTTTCTCACTATAGATTTATTTATTTATTTTGTTGAAAAATAAATAAATCTGTAGTGAGAAAACTCAGATAAAATTTTAAGATGTTGAATCCTGAAATTTTAAAAACTTCCAAACCAAACATGAGATTTAACGTCCCATTTCTAAGATTAATAATCCCAGGTTTGTCTCTGATTTTCATCCCATTTCACTTCGTAATGTCTGTTTCAAAATTCTTCTCTAAGATTCTTACCAATCGGCTGAAAGTTGTACTTCTTAAACTCATTAGTCATGAGCAAGTTGGCTTTGTTATTGGTCACTGTTCTTTTGATAATATAATTGCCTTCCAAGAGATTGTTCATTCCCTAGAGCATGACATCAATGGCCCTTCTAGGATGTTAACAAAAATAAACATTAAAAAAGCTTATGATACGTTAAGCTGGAATGCAATTCTTGCCACCCTAGCTAAGATGAATTTTCCTAACACTTGGATTTCCTGGATTAAAACTTGTCTTATGTCCAGCTCCTTCTCTTTTCTTATCAATGGTTCTCCCTCCCCTTGGATTTTTTCTTCCCGTGGAGTCTGCCAAGGTGATTCCATTTCTTTTTACTTCTTCATCTTGGGTTCTCAAAATCTTACCTCAATGCTTAATCTTGCTCTGAGATCCGGTATGATTCCGGGTTTAAATTCTAATCTGTCATATAATTTCAATTACCTCATGTATGCTGACGATTTAATCCTTATCTCCCTTACCTCCAGTATCTAAAAGTATCTACTCAATTCTTAAGTTCAAAATTTCCTTCTTTCCCCTTACATACCTCGGTGTTTTTCTTTCTCCCAAGCATTTAGGTGTTTCCTATTTTAGACCTATGGTTGATAGGATTTCTCGTACTTGTTCTAGATGGAAACATTCTAAATTATCTTTAGCTGCTAAGTCAATTCAGATTAACTCTTCTATTCTAGCTGTTTCTACTTACTACTTCTCAGTCTATTCCATTCCTGACTCCATTCTCAGGTAGATTACTAAGATTGTTAGAAATTTTTTCTGGCACAAGGGTGGCAATAGAAAGAGCATTCATGTTGTTTCTTGGAGTTAAATTACCGAGCCTAAAACAGAGAGGGCTTTGCTCTAAAGAATCTCTCGATTGTTAAACATTCTCTGAAGGCAAAGCATGTTTTCAATTTTTTAAATTCAGAGGATTCTGTTTGGGTGGACGTTTTGCAACAAAAGTATGGCCGCTTTAATTTCTGGAAAGATCCAATTCCTTCAAAATGTTCCTGGTTCTTTTGAGGGTTATGCTTGACCACTTCCATCCTAAAACCGCATCGTTGGATTAAAATAGTCAATCTGTCTTGCATTTCTTTCCTCTATGACCCCGTGGTGTGGTCAAATCCCTCTTGTTTATAAATCAACTTATATTAATATGAATCTTGACTTGGATCTTCTCAATTGTTCTGATTTTTGTTCAAATAACGGATGGGATCTTCACTGTTTAACTAATTTGTTTGGTCCTTCAATGGATGTAATCTTTCCCAGATTGGGTCAAGTGAATTCCACTTCCTCAAATGAGTGTGTCTGGGCTCCCAAGACCTTTAAGCTTAAGGTTGCCTTTTCTATTTATCAGTTTTTTTGAATAACAAGTTTGCAGCTCCCGATCCTTGGGTGGGTTGGAAGAAGCTTTGGTCCCTCAAAGTCATCCCCCTGAGTTAACTACTTCCTTTGGCTAACTTTGAATGTGAGGTTATCCACCACTGATTTCCTTCATTCTATAAATTTGGATCCGAGAAGCATGTGTATTTTTTATAACCTCTACCATGAATCTCCAGAACATTTGTTTTATAACTGTTGTAAATCTCAGGATGTTTGGAATTTGATTTTGGCTTTAACTGGTAAGAATATTCTGTTTTCAAAGGGATTTGTAACATGCAGCTGGCTTTCTCAACCGCTTTACCCTATGAGGATCAAAGTTCGTATAACTTTGGTGGCCTGGTACCTTTGGAAAGCCCGGTGTGATGCAATCTTCCGCAATATCGGCCCCAATTTTTTTCCATTATTGCTCGAAAGGCCATTAATTTTGCTAAAGACAGCAACTGTGCTCACAGGGATCTCATGCCAGGAGAATAATTCTTAGTAATTTTACTCTTCTATGCTTCTGCGTGGAATGACCACAACTAATTTTGTAATAGGGGTTTCTTTTTTTGGTTTAAAGAGCCCATAGGCTAATTTATTGAATGAAAGAAAATAAACAAGGGCAAAGAAACAACAGATAGGAAAAGAGAAAAGAAAGATACAACCTAAAAGACAGAGAAAGAAATGAAAAATACGGAATTACAAACTAGAAAGAAAAACCAGCTCATGAGATACTCTTCATAATCCATCTGGTAAGATCCAATCCAGAGTGAAATAATGTGATGGAGTGAAGATTAGAAGCAAAGAAAGCCAATTTAGATGCAGGGGTCATCCAGTCTTTAGGAATAACATGTAAGCAAGGATGGTTAGCAGCAACAATTAGCTGAGAGAGTGTATTGACCCAATTATGATGCCAGCCACACCAAGAGTTAGAGTGTGATAGTAATTCATTGAGATCTGAGTTTGAAATGAAAATATGTTGCACTGAAATGTGATTTGTCACACAAAGCCTGATAGCGAAGATGAGCGCAAGAATCTCGGCTTCAAGCATAGTTGAAGCTACCAAAGGCCTGCACCCAACAAAAGACAAGTGATAGTTAGAATTTGAGATGAAACAACCAGCAGAACTTACCATGGATGTGTCATTCCAGTAAGCAACAGAGAACAGAAAGAGCCCATCAGAATTAACAAAATTGTTAAGCAAGAGCTTTCTGCCATTCATAAGAGAACTGAGATTGTAATAGTTTTTGGCAAATTGAAAAGCTCGAAATGAAATTAATCAAATGTTGAGACCAGCATTACGAAAGATAATGTCACAACGAGCTTTCTAGATGTGCCAAGCCACAGCTGCAAAAACTGCTTTAGTGAAAGAAGAGATGGAGGGACTAGTGACCCAATTACCAGAACTAAAATCCCCAAGGAAATTGATTTGAAAGCCCAACATGGTGGCAATATGGTTCCAAATAAAATGAGCCTTGAAACAAGAATTAAACAAATGTTCTGTAGTTTCAGGCATCAACCCACATAAAACGCACATGTTACCAAGACCCATATTAAACATGTGAAGCAAGTCACTAGTTAACAACCGACCATGAAAAACAAGCCATAGAAAATGAATCACTCTAGGAGCTGTGTTAAGATTCCAAATTTTCTTCCAACCAGACCAAGAAGAATGAGAAGACCTCTTGTTGTTAAGGATATGATAAACATTAGTGGAAATTTTAAGAGTGTTAGACTTAGGAAACCAGACCCAATGGTTAGAGCTAGTAGGCTCGATGGTTCCTAGTCTCTCAATGATGTCAATATGACTGCTACCAAATAGAGAATTCAGCATATTACAATCCCAGCTATTGTTAACAATGAAGTCAGACAATGTCAGTCTGTCAAGATCATATTCATTATTAACAAAAGTGGCTTTGAAGGCCAAGGGGATATCAAAGCACCAAGAGTCATAGTACAAAGATGTACAAATGGGGTTTAAGGATTTATCCAGCAGTTGGGCTTTAAGATGTTAGCTGTAACACAGAGGCCTCTGAAAAATGTAGAACAATTGGAAGAGATGGAATTGCCCCAAAAGTTAATATAACCATACTTATAAATCAGAATATCAACCCATAAAATATTGTCCCGATTCAAATATCTGAAAACATGTTTTGCAAGAAGAGAGTGCTTTGCTATTGATAAATTACGAACCGACAGACCCCCCTCACGTTTACCAATCAGTTATATAACTCCAACCGATCAAGTGGATGCCCTTTCCATTGCCACCCTTATGCCAAAGAAAATCCCTAATGATTTGATTAATATCTTTGATGACAGATTCAGGGATAAGATACACTGATAAATAATAATTAGGAATGGATAGAAGGGAGGAATTGATCAAGATGGTCTTCGCAGCCATAGATAATTTAGAAGACTTCCAGCGAGCACAAGTACGACGAATCCTTTCAACCATGTGATTAAAGAAAGAAACAACAAGCTTTCTAGGAGAAATAAGAACACCTAGATATTTGAAAGGAAAAGTAGCAGAATTAATTTTCAGAATGGAACATATGTTGGTTTGGAACTTTTTATTAAACCAAGAAGGATAGAGACTGTAGATTTATTGGCATTGAGATGTTGACCAGTTAAATAACCATAAGAATTTCAACAATCGTTAATATGACGGGCAGCACTTCTAGTGGCATGAGTAATAAGGACGAGATCACCAGCAAACATGAGATGATTAAAATTATGATTGATATTACTATTAAACCCTGGAATACGACCATCATGGAGGCCAGAGTTAAGCTTGGAGGTCAAAATTTGAGAGACTATGATAAACAGGTAAAAAGATATAGGGTCACCTTGTCGGACTCCTCTAGAGGAGGAAATCCATCTGGTGGGACAACCATTGATCAGAAAAGAAAAAGAGGTAGAGGTTAAACAAGTTTTAATCCAAGAAATCCAACAATTAGGGAAATTCATTTTAGCTAGGGTGGCAAGAATTGCACTCCAACTAAGGGTATCATAGGCCTTTTCAATATCAATCTTGATTATCATCCTAGAAGGGTCATTAATATCTCTTTCAATAGAATGCACCACTTCTTGCAAAGTAATAATATTATCAAAGGGATAGTGACCTGCTACAAAGCCTGACTGCTTTTTACCAATAAGTTTTGGGAGAACAGAACAGAGCCTGTTAGCAAGGATTTTAGAAACGATTTTAAAGCAAACATTGCATAGAGAAATAGGACGATAATCAGAAACGAGGATTGTCTTTCTTAGGAATAAGGGAGACAAATGTTTTACCCCAAGATGCAGGCATAACAGCATTATTAAAGAAATAGGCAATGGCTGAAATTACCTGATCTCCAATTTCATTCCAAAAAAACTTGAAAATTTCCGCATTGAATCCGTCAGGCCCAGGGCTCTTACCAGAGGGTAAACTAACCATAGCTGAATAAATTTCTTGTCGAGAGACATTGCGAGCAAGAAGGTTGGCAATCATCATCTGAAATTTGAGGAAGCTCAATAGGAAGGTCAAGAGCAACTTCAAAAGGGTTTGTGTTAGACGGCTCATTCCAAAGGTTAGAATAAAACAAAATAAAAGCATTTTCAGCATCCAACCGATTAGAATGAAGAATCCTATTAGTGTCTATAACATGACTGATATTGTTGAAATGGTTGCGAACACGAACAATATTGTGGAAAAAAGCAGTGTTCTGATCCCCGCTAAGAAGCCAGTGAGATGAGCATGCTGAGCCCATCTAGTGGCGTTCATATACTAGAGATTAGAATACTTACCATATAGTTCAGAAAGTTCTGTAGCAACATTCGAGCCCAAAGAATCATTTTGCTTAAGAGAATGAATTTTGGCTTCTGTGTTGTGAATTTTGATATCGATAGAATTAAGACCTGCACGTCTCCACTAGTTAACTTTAAAACGAGTTCGAGATAAAAGATGGGTAAGGGCATGCATAGGGCTACCATTGGGATCAAAATTCCAAGCATCTTTAACAGCTTTAATACACCCAATATAATCAAGCCAATGATTTTGAAAATGAAAAATATTTTTGGGAGAGACAGGATTACTATTAATAGTAAGGAGAAGAGGGACATGATCAGAAAAAATTCTAGGAAGAAGTTTGAGAGAGTATGATCTAAACTTGTCCTTCCAGATATTGTTAACCAAACACCGATCTAATTTAGCCCATCGGCGAGCAGAACTTGATTGTTTGTTGCACCAAGTATAGCAGGGGCTAGAGACTTGCAGATCAAATAAATTATTAGTTTCAATAAAATTAGAAAAGAAATGGGCCTTACGAGAATAGTAGGCAAATAAACCTCCTCTATGTTCTTCTCGAGAGATAATGCAGTTAAAGTCTCCAAGAATAATCCAAGGGAGATTCAAGCTAGCAATTCTGTTTAATTCCTGCCACAAGAATAATTGATTAGTAAGACAGTGAGAATTGTAGATAACAGAAACAATATGATTAGAAGTAGAAGAGGGAGAAATAATCAGATGCAAAGCACGATGAGAGACTGCCAACGGAGTAACTTGACTAAGGCATTTCTTCCAAATGACTATAATGCCGTCAGACAGGTCGTCAGCAAGAATAGCAGCCCACTCCCAGAGTCTAGAAAGTTTGGAACAAAATCGGTCAAAGCGGGCAGAGTCTGGAAGAAAGGCCCTTGCAATTCCAACACAAAATATTAATAGATTTCATCATCATAATAATAAGAAGGGTTAGAAGAGAACGAAAGGAACTAAGAGGAGATGAAGGAAAAGGAGAAGAGATTAAGAGCTGGGAATCCCAGTCTCAAGCCTCCCTTTCTTCTGGGAAGAAGTCCAAGTGTGAAATCCCTTTTTGATTAAAGCTTCATGACAAATTTCATCTTGATATTGATATAAAGTCATAAGATCATTAGATTCATCATCATCTAACATAGCAGAATCATCATCCTCTTAGAAACTAGCATCACTGTCGTTGTCCTCCGCCACTTGATCACCATCAAGGGCTGCAGATACCTTGTCTACAACCATGGCATGAGGTGGATTGGAAAAAGTTGATGACCGAATGACAGGGGGTGTGGAGCTCGAGGAAGCAATGATGGGATTTTTGCTGCTGGACTTCACACTGGGATTAAACAGCTATAGGTTTGGAGTTCCAAGAGGTTTTGAAAAGAGAGAAATATTATTTAATTCAAAAGGTGGTGCTTCGGGAGAGGTAACATTTTGGAAATGAAATGAATCATCGGGGACATTGGATGGTGGTGTCAAATCGGATAGAATGAGAGGAGAACCGTCAGAGCGAGAATCACGATGACCCCCTCTAGCGCTCCCTTGGGCCCCACCATGCATGCTACGAACAGGGACTAGACGAGAGCCGTTGGATCCGTCTCTTGGATCGGCTGCCACGTCAGGTGTCGTGTGATGACATGACCCCTTGCGTGTATCCCGCAAGTGCACGGGCTTGTCGAAGTAATAAAATTACCCTGGTGAGTGGGTAGTCAAATCCACAGGGAATAGGGATTTAAAATACGAGAATTTGCTATTCAGTCGTGCGATGTATGAAAAATAATGATCGGAGTAATGAATGAATTTATGGAATCAATTAGAATAAAAGATAAGAAAGTAAATAGAGAGATGGAAGACGAGAGAAAAGCAAGTTGAAGTTAAAAAAGAAGACTGGCAATGGATGAAATAGGGTATCCGGACAAGCTACCTCTACGACTTATGCTTCTAGTGCAAGACTATGCTATTATACTTTCCTATTGATGTTAATTAAGTCGAGGATATCCTTAAACTCACGGTCCCAAAACTTAAGGTCAATCGTGACTAACCCCAACATTATGTCCCGGTATTAGGATTCACTACGACCCTTGACTCTCGTTGACCTGTCAACTAAGCCCCAGGGAGTCTATCTTCCTAACCCTAACACTACGTGGGATTGCTTTAAGCTCTAGGGATTCCTAGTGATAAAACCTGTTCCTCTATGTAGTTCTAACACTTTGGTCCAGGTGGAAGAACCCTAGTCTAGATTGAGCCCTAAAACTCTATCTCGACCGCTAATTAACCAAGGAAACGGAGGCAGGGAGAAATCACACTGGAAGGGAAAGGGGTACATTGCTACCTCACAACTCTCCCTCTCAACCCTCTTCAATCTTAAGTAGTCTAATCCTATAGGAGTTGTCACACCTCCAAAGGATAACCTAGATTGTTCTCAACCCTAGTGTCACGGCTAAGGAAGAACAATAGCATAAGATAATTAAAACTGAAACTCGAATTTATTCAATAATAATGGAAAAGCATAATAACAATGTCATAGAAACATAATGATCCTAGGGTTTTACAAGTCCGAATACCCATGAGGGGTTTAGCTCCTCATGGAGCTATACATGTTCATCAAAGTGTAAAATAAAGCACAAACTAAAAACATCAATGAAAACCCCCTCGCGTATGGTGTGGCCGTGGTCTTGTGCGGCCGTCGAACGTCGATGTCGATGCCGATGGCGCCCTCCAATCCTCCACAAAGTCCTCTCCAAAACCCAAGCCGCACTCTCCAGAAGTTGGGGAAAAATATAGGTCAAAAAAAGATGCTCAAAAAGTCTCCAAATCGGGCTTTAAATAGGCTGAGTGGGGCTTTAAATTTTCACACGGCCGTGTGGAATTTCCACACACCCGTGTGAAGTTTCTGGCTTCCTGGAAAAATTACTACACAACTCCGTCTCCACATGCCCGTGTGACGTTTCTGGCTCACTGGGAATTAATTCACTCGGCCGTGTGTTAATTCCACACGCCTATGTGAACTCTCTGGAAACCTGATCTTCGGCAGAAAATGCACAGTAACTTGCTACAGTGAATTGCTACAGTACAAAATCTACAATGCTGCTACAGTAACTCGCTGAAACACTCCCGAATACATTATTCTTCATCGAGGCCGTTGAATTGGGCACACAATCAATGGTAGATCGTGCCGATTGCTTCAAGTCTCCTTCTTGGTGAAGTTCTCCTAAGCTACACGAGTTAGACTTGTTGTGAATGTGACTGCCTTTGTGCCCCTCCAAAGGAGGTTGGCACACACTCACAAGTCTAAGTTCGTGCCTTGTTCCTTGCTTGGTCCGAAAACCTCCCAACAACGGTGAACACGACCTAACTTTGTTCTTCTTTTCCAACTTGGCTCCACAAACCTACAGCGCACAAGAATACACAAATGCACACTATTTAGTGATAAAATCTGATAAAAGATATGCTCATTGTAAGATAATAACGCTTCGCGTTACTATAACACAAGCACTTATCAAATCCCCCCACACTTAAGCTTTTGCTTGTCCTCTAGCAAAAATAAAACGTGAAAATACTTAGGAAGAACAATTGAAAGTGCTGGGCCTTAGGTTCACCAAAAGTATGCAAAAGAAGTCTTCTACAAGTAAAGGGAAATCAAAACATTGCATATGGTTACCGTTGCTCTAGCTAAAAACTTGAATAAAAAAGGAGAACAACTCGAAAACGTGTAAGTGTGTGCGAATTCACTCAAGAGAACCAACGAGTACTCCTCAAACTCTTGTTACAAGGACTTATTTATATACACTAAGTAAGGAAGTAGTAGCTTCACTCAACCTCTAAGGTAGCCCTTTCCTAGTCGGCCGCCAAAGGTGGCTTTCACACTTTCGAGGAGGTAGCTCTTTCTACCGGAGTGGTAGCTTTCACGCTTCCCATGAGATAGCTCTTTCTCTCATTAGGGCATAACTTGTATCCGACTTATGAGAGTAGCTTCATACTTCATAGGAGGTAGCTCTTTCCACCCCAAATGAAAAGCTTAAACTAATATTCACAAGCTAGTAGGTTTTTTTTTTTTTGGCTACATAGAACTTCACAACTTACTAAAGTAATACTAAACTAGTCCTTAAAACTTCAAGATCGAGTTTCCAAAAGATTCCAAGAGTGAGTAGTGCAATAAAGTGTAATCGAGCAAAAATCCCTTAAAATTTAAGTGGAACTAGAACAAGATAGGATGTAATGTTAAAAATTCTCCTACACTCTAAGAATACGACCGTTGCAACTAAGGTGAACCGCCATAGGCTACATGAACATGAGCAATTGAATGCACAAGTAAAGGTGTGTGCAATGTGAATCCCCCCCCCCCCCCCCCCCCCCCCCCCCCCCCCCCACACACACACACACTTAAGATGTACATTGTCCCCAATGTACGCATGCAAGCACTATAAAAAGTAAAACAATGAAAAACAATTAGTGTGGAAGTGGGTAATTGAAACATTACTCCCCTGAACTCCAAGTGTTGCGTTTGATGGAGCTAGGTTTATTGAGAGTTGTGTCTCAATGGGTTTGTGGAGCACACACGGTCCCATGACCGTGCCTATGACAATTCCTCAAATTCCTTAAATCCAAGACCATCTGCACACATACGCAAGGGTTCAGTATAGCTCAAGAAAAACCAAAATACAGCTCGAGTATATAAAGATATGAACATGAAATACAACTCGAGACAAAATAAAACAAAAAAATAAAAGCAAACCCAGAAGGAGAGTCCTTTCTGGGTACTATAAGCCCAACAGAATATAAAAATAAAAAGTGCAACAGAAGTGAAAATAAAATAAAATAAAACTACGACGCCTCAGCGTCGGTGTCCTGCTGTGGATCCTCTGGTGCTGGTGCTGCTGCTGTTGCTAGTGGATCTAATGCTGATGGAGACGGAGGTGGAGTTGGTGAAGGGACCCTTCGAGGTCGCACCACAGATCGCTCGAACAACTGTATCACTGTGGCAAGCTGTGTCGATAACTAAGCGAACTGTGATACCTGAGTGGCCCTGGTGGCGGATGTACTCGGCCACAATGTGCCCCAGGTGGAGCGGCTCGCTCTCCACCATCGAATATAGGTACAGGAGCTCCTGGCGGCTCAGAACCCCTGTACTGTCCTCCCTGCCACTGATGGACCTGCTCATCACTGCATGAAGATATCTGTAGGCAGGTCTGGAAAGGCATGATGCCTTGGAGACACCCGGCTCGTACTGCCCCTGACCGCATAACCTACTGTACGCACGCTGAGGGGTTAAAGTACCCGGATAGTCAGTGGGGAGCTGTGCGTACTCCTCTGTCTCAGTGTACGCCTCAGAGTAAAATGTTGACCGAGGGCACGGAACTGAATGGTGGAATTGTCAGTGAAACTGTCGTACCCCCGGTCGAACTCAAACGAGGATAGCAACTCCAATGTAAGTGTCCTGATCGCCGGCTCATGGATGGACAGTAGTCTACTCCAACTTGCCACTGAGAGGAATCCCTCAACCTCCTCTGCCAACTCAACTCCTCCCTGAACATCTCTCAAAATGCCCAAGTCATGGAAACGGCTCTGTCCAAAACGACGATCTGATAATCTCTTGAACCGCTCCTGATACTCAGGGATTGTGAACTCGGTCTGCTCTGGAGGGGGTGAGGGCTCTCGAGGATGCTTGCCGACCGATTTCCTAGGCCTAGAAGACATATCTGCAAGATTGAAAAAGAAAAAGGTCAAAAACAAGTTAAAATACTCAATCTGCAGAAATCCACACGCCCGTGTGTTAATTCCACACGCCCGTGTGAAGCTTCTGGCGGACAGAGCATCACGGCCGTGGGGCTAAACATCCAAAATTTACAACTAAATTCGTTCTAAATTCATTTTAAATACACTCGCATACATTATGGGCATTAAAAACGAGCGAAATAGTCCAAAAGAACGAATCAAATCAAGAATTAACGACGAAGAAAAAAAAAGCTTGAAGTTCTTACCGACGGAGTGGATGAAGAAATACTAAGAATTGGCCGGAAAACTCCAATAAAAACCTCCAAAATCCTCTGAAAAGGTTGGGAGAATAATGGAGGGTGTCAGAAAGTGATTTGGAGTGAGAAAGTAAAGAGACACAAGTGGAAAATCAAAGAAATCGCGCGGCTTTTGAAGTTCTGGTAATCCACACGGCCGTGTGGGAATATCACACGGCCGTGAGCCTCTGAAATTAGGGTTCACAGGGGCTAACACACGTCCCTGTATACACTCTGATCACTCTCTGACCTATACCACACGGCCGTGTGAGGAATCCACACGGGCGTGTGCCTTCACAGGAGACTATACAGGGGCTGGTACATGCCCCTGTGTATTCTTGGGAAAATTCAGAAGGCCTCTGGAAATATTCACACGGCTGTGTGTTAATTCCACACGGCTATGTGCCCAACCTAGCAAAGAACACAGAGTCAGCCACAGGGGCTCCCACACGCCCCTGTGGTTTCCCTGGTTCAACCCGAGAATTGTCTAAGTGTTCCACACGGCCGTGTCAAATTAACACACGGCCGTGTGCCTTTCACAAGTCCTCCCACAGGGGCAGCCACATGCCCCTGTGAATTCTCGGGAAAAATAGGGGTTTCTGCAGAGTTTTCACATGACCGTGTGTTAATTCCACACGGCCGTGTGCCTTAGCACAAGGTTTCTCACAGGGGTACCCACACGCCCCTGTGGACTCTCTGGAACGAGAGCTTAAGTTCTGCAAAAATCCACACGGCCGTGTGTTAATTCCACACGGCCGTGTGCCCCTTCTGAAGTTTTTCACAGGGGCAAGGTCACGCCCCTGTGTCTCCTCTGGTTGAGCCCTAATTGGTACCACACGGCCGTGTGTTAATTCCACAAGGCCGTGTGTTTTCTCTGGTTACTTAGAAAAAATTCACAAACTTTACAGAAAAATTCAGAAACATAACTATGATCCTTAGAGCCTGTAAAAACCATCAAAACACGACCAGAAACCATGGAAAACATGCTCAACTAGCTAAAACTTCATCAATTATCATTTAAGCACACTAAAACATCAACAATCCACAAAAAATTTTGCAGCTCAAGCATTAAAAATTTAGGACACCAATACTAAGACTTTTATTCATGCTAAAAACTAACTAGATCCTAGAAAAGCATATAAAACCTTGGGTTGCCTCCCAAGAAGCGCATGTTTATTGTCACTTAGCTTGACGTACCTGACTTACTTTATGGAGGTTCATAAATGAAGGTTGACCTCTTTCCTACAACCTGAAAGCATGCATTACATAACCTTTGTAGAATAGAGGGAGAGTTAGTGATTCTGTTACCACACAAGGGTGAACCACCCTTATTCCGTTCTTGTTCATCCCCACTTTTCTTGGGTCTTTTTGTGTGGCGCCTCCTTTCTCTCTTCATCCTTCTCCTCATCTTCTTCATGGCTCCCGGATCCGGCTTGGCTCCTTTCTCTAGTAGACCTAGTGAAAGTACTTCTTCCTTGTTCTCCATGTCTTGATCCGGCCAATCTTCATACGGATCCGGGTTCAATATTTCCTGCACATAATCATCAATTAGTTCATTGGTAGTGTCAAGAAAATATAAAGTATCATCAAAGTCAAGAGAGTGTCTCATGGCTTCGGTGAGGCGGTATGTAAGCTTGTCTTCTCCCACTCGCAATGTGTGCTCCCCACCGTCCATGTCAATCAAGGCCTTAGAAGTGCGCAAGAACGGTCTTCCAAGGATCAATGGAACCTCGACATCCTCATCGACATCCAACACCATGAAGTCAACAGGAAATATGTATTTGTCGACTTTTACTAAAACGTCTTCCACAATTCCCCTCGGATGCCTCACCGATCGGTCTGTGAGTTGAAGTGTCATCCGCGTAGGTCTAGGCTCGCCCAAGCCTAGCTTTTGGAAGAACATGTAGGGCATGACATTGATACTTGCCCCCGAGTCGGCTAATGCCGTCTATTCACCAAAGTTGCCAATGTTGCATGGTATTATGAAACTCCCGGGATCTTTTCTTTTGCTCGGCATGTTCTTTTGCAATACAGCCGAGAAATTGGCATCAAGGATTACCGACACATTCTCCTCCAATTTCCTCTTGTTGGTCAAGAGGTCCTTCAAGAACTTTGCGTACTTAGGCATTTGGGCCATTGCCTCCGTGAATGGTATGTTGATGTGCAATTGCTTGAAAATTCCCAGAAATTCTTGTATTGTTCGTTCTCTTGGTCATTCTTCAATCGTGAAGGATAGGAGATCCTTGGCTTGTAGGGTGGGGGTGCCACCTCTTTTTCCTTTGTCGCTCCTTCCTCTACCTCCACTACCTCGGGTGTCTCTTGGGTCTTCTCTAGAGGGAGATTTCTCTTGACCTCTTTTCCACTCCTCAAGGTGATTGCCTTCAATTGTTCCCTCGGATTGGTCTCCGTATTACTAGGTAAACTCCCTTGAGGTCTTTCCGCCAATGTCTTCGCAATTTGCCCCATTTGATTCTCCAAATTGTGTAAGGAGGCGGTGTGATTGTGAAGTGTAGCTTCCACCGATTGGATCCTAGCATACGATGAAGAAATAAACTGTGTGAGAGCTCTCTCTAGATCGGTCATCTTCCCTTCTAGCCCGGTCACTCGGCTTTCTAAATTCAGTGCTCGTTGACCTTGAAATCCCGGTGGTGTGTTTTTCTTTTGTTGTGACTGTCCTTGGTTGCTCCATGAGAAATTTGGGTGGTTCCTCCACCCCGAATTGTAAGTGCCACTATACGGGTTGCCTTGGCCTTGTCCTCTATAGTTATTTCCCACAAAATCAGCCTGCTCCACCGTACTAGCGCCTCCAATAGCAATCGGACAATTACTTAAAGCATGACCTCCCCCACAACCGTTACAAGTAGTGATGGCCGCAACTCTTAGTGAAGTTATAACATCCAACTTCTTACTCAATGATTCTACTTGTACCGCCAAAGATGTAACTGCATCAACCTCATGAATTCTGGCCACCGTCTTTCGGTCCCTTGTGTTCCATTGATAGCTATTCATTGTCATCTCTTCAATAAGGTGCCGGGCTTCATCGGGAGTCTTACTTCCTAGAGTCCCTCTTGCCGCCGCATCTAAAAGTTGCTTGGTTCTTGGATTCAACCCGTTGTAGAAGGTATGGATGATCATCCACTCGGGGAATCCATGTTGCGGGCACTTTCGGAGGAGCTCCTTGAACCTATCCCATGTCTCAAATAGAGACTCCAATTCCACTTGCATGAAGGATGAGATTTCATTCCGGAGCCTCACTGATTTTCCCGGGGGAAATACCTAGCCAAGAACGCCTCGGCCATCTCCTCCCATATAGTAATAGATGCTCTCGGTAATGAATGTAACCAATGTCTTGCTTTTCCCTTCAACGAAAAATGGGAAGGCTCTCAATCTGATTGCGTCGTCCGTTACTCCATTGATCTTCAACATGTCGCACACTTCAAGAAAGTTCTCGAGATGGTTGTTAGGATCTTCGTCGACCAACCCATTAAACTATGCGGACTGTTGCAACATTTGAATGAACAACGGCTTCAACTCAAAGTTCTTCACGGTGATTGGGGGCCTCACAATGCTTGATTGGGTCCCCATTACCGCAGGTCTAGCAAAGTTGGACAACATCCTTTGTTGTTCGTTCTGTTCTGCCATAGCTTCCGACCCTTCTAAATCTATGCTGGCTTACTTGGATTGTTCTTCTACAGGCTCTTTCCCTTTACGGTGTGTTCTTCTACCAATGTCCGGGTCTTCTTCAACAAGAATCTAAGGGTTCCCGCGGGTCATAACCTGAAGCCAACACAAAGAAAAGAAAAATAAGAGCGATGATAGTCAAAGAAAGTGTGAAATAGACAACGAAGTGAATAACTAAAGTAGCAAAAACAAGTATAAAAAATACGCCTATTCCCCGGCAACGGCGCCAAAAACTTTGACACGACCCCTTGCGTGTATCCTGCAAGTGCACGAGCTTGTCGAAGTAATAAAATTACCCTGGTGAGTGGGTAGTCGAATCCACAGGGAATAGGGATTTAAAATACGAGAATTTGCTATTCAGTCGTGCGATGTACGAAAAATAATGATCGGAGTGATGAATGAATTTATGGAATCAATTAGAATAAAAGATAAGAAAGTAAATAGAGAGATAGAAGATGAGAGAAAAGCAAGTAGAAGTTAAAAGAGAAGACTGGCAATGGATGAAATAGGATATCCGGACAAGCTACCTCTAAGACTTATGCTTCTAGTGCAAGACTATGCTATTATACTTTCCTATTGATGTTAATTGAGTCGAGGGTATCCTTAAACTCACGGTCCCAAAACTTAAGGTCAACCATGACTAACCCTAACATTATGTCCCGGTATTAGGATTCACTATGACCCTTGACTCTCGTTGACCTATCAACTAAGCCCCAGAGGAGTCTATCTTCCTAACCCTAACACTACGTGGGATTGCTTTAAGCTCTAGGGATTCCTAGTGATAAAACCTGTTCCTCTATGTAGTTCTAACCCTTTGCTCCAAGTGGAAGAACCCTAGTCTAGATTGAGCCCTAAAACTCTATCTCGACCGCTAATTAACCAAGGAAATGGAGGCAGGGAGAAATCACACCGGAAGGGAAAGGGGTACATTGCTACCTCACAACTCTCCCTCTCAACCCTCTTCAATCTTAAATAGTCTAATCCTATAGGAGTTGTCACACCTCCAAAGGATAACCTAGATTGTTCTCAACCCTAGTGTCACGGCTAAGGAAGAACAATAGCATAAGATAATTAAAACTGAAACTCGAATTTATTCATCAATAATGGAAAAAGCATAATAACAATGTCATAAAAACATAATGATCCTAGGGTTTTACAAGTCCGAATACCCACGAGGGGTTTAGCTCCTCATGGAGCTATACATGTTCATCAAAGTGTAAAATAAAGCACAAACTAAAAACATCAATGAAAACCCCCTCACGTATGGTGTGGCCGTGGTCTTCTGCGGCCGTCGAACGTCGATGTCGATGCCGATGGCGCGCTCCAATCCTCCACAAAGTCCTCTCTGAAACCCTAGCCGCACTTTTCAGAAGTTGGGGAGAAAGATAGGTCAAAAAAAGATGCTCAAAAAGTCTCCAAATCGGGCTTTAAATAGGCTGAGTACGGCTTTAAATTTTCACACGGCCGTGTGGAATTTTCACATGCCCGTGTGAAGTTTCTGGCTTCCTGGAAAAATTACTATACACAGCCGTGTAGAATTTCCACACGCCCGTGTGACGTTTCTAGCTCGGTGGAAATTAATTCACACGGCCGTGTGTTAATTCCACATACCCATGTGAACTCTCTGGAAACCTGATCTTCGGCAGAAAATGCACAGTAACTTGCTACATTGAATTGCTACAGTAACAAAGCTGCAATGCTGCTACCGTAACTCATCGAAACGCTCCGTCACACTTTGTTATGGAGAATGAATGCATCACATCGTTGAAGAGCAGTGCAGCCTCTGAAATTCCAATATGGCCACGTCATTGGAATTTAGATGCTGGTGAAAATTATAACCTAGGTGATTGCTCCAACATCCATACTCTGCTAAATTGTAGAAAAGACTTAAGTGTGCTGTTGAAGCTGAAGATGGTGAGAGTGCTCGACTTGAGTCATGCATACGTTGACGAATTGCCTGCATCAATAGAGCATTTGCACCATCTAAGATACCTCAATCTTTCTTCTACTTATATTAGGAAACTTCTGGAGTCCATTTGTATGTTGGTTAATCTGCAGACATTGATTCTCTATGGTTGTTATAAACTTTCTGAGATTCCCAAAAGCATAACATACATGAACAGTCTTAGACATCTTCTTTTTTATGATAATCGTCCAGAGTTCGAGGCATTAAATACTTGTTTGAGTCATTTACAAAACTTGAAAACACTATCAGGATATACTGTGGAAGATGATGCAAAGAACAATATAAGACAATTAAAGTCCTTGAATCCTTTGGGTGCACTTGCTTTGTATAACCTCCAGAAGGTGAAGAATGCTGATGATGCTAGAAAAGCTAATTTGGACAACAAACAACTTATTCACACATTAAAATTAAGTTGGGAACCTGATGATGAATGTTGTTCGACGGAAAATGCGGAGGAGGTGATGGAAGGCTTGAAACCTCCCAGTTTGTTAAATAAACTTACCGTTAGTTATTATCTAGGCAAACAATTTCCAATGTGGATGGGAGAAAGGCAAAAATTCAAATATCTACATCGCATTATACTATTCAAATGCAAAGCATGTGCGCAACTCCTTCCACTTGAGATATTACCCAGTCTTGAGAATCTAAGTATCAGTGAAATGCATAGCATCAAACGCATTGTTAATAGCACAAGGGGCAATCCACAGCAATCATTCCCTGCATTGAAGAAGTTGTACTTAGAATCAATGAGGAACCTAGAGGGGTGGTGTGTGGAGGAGGATAGAGAAGCAAGTCTGCCCTTGTTTCCATGCCTCAATTGGATGGAAATTCAGAGATGCCCCAAATTGACAACCCTGCCACTTGAGATATTACCCTGTCTTGAGTATCTCAGAATGTATGAAATGGATGGCATCAAACACATTGTCAACAATAGGAGAGCCTATGCATTGCAATTATTCCCAGCATTGAAGAATCTGTATTTCGAATCAATAAGGAACCTAGAGGAGGTGCCGTGTGAAGGAGGATAGAGAAGCAAATCTGTCCTTGTTTCCTTGCCTCACTTTTCTTGAAATTCGAAGATGCCCCAAATTGACAACCATGCTACCAGAGATATTACCCTGTCTTGAGTATCTCAGAATGTATGAAATGGATGGCATCAAACACATTGTTAACAACAGAATAGGTGATGCACCATAATCATTTCCTACACTGAAAAAGTTACAATTAGTAAAAATAACAAACCTAGAGGCATGGTGGTGTGTGGAGGAGGGTAGAGAAGCAAACCCGTCCTTGTTTCCATGCCTCCTTTCGATGGATATTATAGAATGCCCCAATTGACAACAACCATGCCACCCATTCCAACTCTCCAAAAGTTATATATGGTGGAATCATTCTGTGAGACACAAATCTTTCTCATGTCCACGAGAAGAGGGTTCTTCAAGCATTTCGAGTCTCTTCAAACTTTGACTATAAGTTCTTGTACTGATGAGTTGGTTAAGTCGCTGGAAGATGAAGAGGAAACAAAAGCCATGAAGTCATCACTTGAGGATTTATCTATTAACAACTTCAGTCAGCTTTCGTTGACATTGGTTTTGCAGAACCTTACATCTCTAAGAAACCTATGAGTGATTTTCGATTGAAAATCTGGTGTCATGGCCAGACGAGATGAAAGGTTGGAAGTCCCTCTATGGTCTTGAAATTGGTTCTTGTAAGAATTTGACCGCTGCATCATCACAAGGTGACTGTGGTCCACTCGTTTCTAGCGGATCTTTTTGTTTCTGACTGTGATGCCCTAAGAAAATTGCCCATGTGCCCCAAATCACTCCAATCCTTGAGTATTAGCAATTGTCCAGTAATGGAGTCTTTGTGGCCAGAATTGGGACACCTTACTTCACTTTCCAGATTAGAAGTATCTAATCGTCCCAAGCTGGTGTCTCTATCTCATGGGATGCAGGCCCTCACTTCCCTTCAGAATCTATCTTTTATATCTTGTCCAGCACTGAAGTCATTCCCAAGAGGCCTTCGACAACTACTTCCTACTTTAAAAGAACTAACAATCAAAGAATGCCCTGAGCTAGAGAGGTTATGCAAACCTGGAGGAGACTATTACAACCTTCTTTCTACCATTTCATATAAAATAATAGGAGAAGAGTCAATTCAAGTCCCTCATGAGACTAGTACTGGTGCCAAACAAGCTTTGAAGTGCATTGCCACAAATCTATTCCTTCTATCAACGATTTTGATTTGTGCTATTGCCTGTTTCATAAATTTCCTTTTTCAACCAACTTGATAGCCAGGTGCCCTATTTCTCCCTCTTTATTTTTTGTTTTTAATTTAGCTTTTTTTGGGTTTGTTGAAAATACATTTTATCCTATCTCTCTTGACATACTTGAACTCGGGCAATGAAAGTCCTTTACTACTATCAATTTATGCAATGAAAGTCCCTTACTACTATCAACTTATGCAAGTGAGATATGTATTAGTAAGCCCCTCTTGCTGTTTTTTTTTTTTTTTGGAAAATAGCGAGAGATATTTTCGTATACTATGTTGAGTTAGTGCTTTTTTATCATAATCTTAAATAAATTTTTCCTGGGCAGACCGCTAGCTTTATCGTTTCCTTTCCCATGTCTTGCATTCTTAATGATTTTTTCTTTTGTTTGTTTTTTCCCCCTTTCATGAATGAGAAAGAGTTTTGGTATATCCCCCCAACATGAAGACAAAAAAGCACAGGGAGTCTGAAATCATAATGTAAAGGAAGCTAATCATTTCCAAATATCAATTCAATTCTCTACCGTGCCGTTTTGGTTTTTCCTTTTGTCATTTGTTTGCTTGTTGATAGAAGCTCATTATCGCTAGTGATGGCTTACTATCTAGCTTTGTTGTTCTTATCTCAGTTGTTTGGTTTTTCTTTCTGTATGTCTGTTTGTTTCTTCTCTTCAAATTTGTACTCTTTACTCCTTTTTTAAAAAAATTGTGATTTATCCACTTTTTTCAAAAAAAAAAAAAATCAATTCAATTAGCAATTTTAATTCTTGGTGTCCCATTTGTGAGTATATTCTTTATATTACGTCATGGAGATGAATCAATAGTTTGATGAAAGCGTCCAAATCACAATTGGAATAGGCAAGTTTCTTAACTAATAGCTCATAAGAATCCTATTTTGTTAAATAGATTTTTTTTTAATTATTTATAACCATTTGATGGAAGATAAATTCACTTTGCCATAAATGTACATAAACTATCGTGGTGTGTACACCTGATGTGGTTCCGTTCATAGAACTTCTTTCAATCAATCTGATTGTTCAAGCATTCTGATCACTCCTACTCCTGTGGGTGGAAATAGTATTTATATTTATAAGTCATGGGACTAAAGCAACTGTTTAACCCCTTTTTAAATCCTCTGCTCTCAATCCACCTGCCATTTCCCAACATAAGTGATGCAGAAGTTTTGTAAGAGCATACTCAATTGTGGCAACTACAAAGTGCACTCCTCCACAAATCTTTCAGTAAACTTGAAATCATGTCATCTGAAATCTAAACTGTTCATAAATCTCTCCAGTATCATCACTCTTGCTTTGATGATTACTATTGTTTTTGTGGGAATCAGTGTCTTTGATGGTTTCGCTTGAGGAAGTAGTAATGGAGTTGGAGGATGTTGTCTTATCACTTCTTTCATTACTGACGTTTTAAAAGGCCTCACTTCCCTTCAAACTCTGTTAATTGAAGATTGTCCAAGGCTGAACTCTTTCTCAAAAGGCCTCCGACCGCTTCTTTCTACTTTCAAGAAAATGAGAATCTATGAATGCTATCTCATGTTCAATAGTAGGAGGTTAATTATGCAAGCCTGGTGGAGATTATTACCACAATCTCTCTGCTATCTTATGTTCAGTTTTGAAGAGCATAGTCACAAATCTTTTCCTCCTATCAGCAATTAATTTTTATTTGTCCTATTGCATGTTTCATATACTTCTACTTCAACAAGCCTAATACCAAGGTACCACTTTTTTCCCATATTCTTTTCTTTTTTTTTTTAAATGGTCTTTCTTTTTTTTTTAATTTTATTTTTTTTTAAGTTTGATTGAATATGTATTTTATCATATCTGAATTGATATATAAACAATTAGACAAAGATCTTATCTATTTTATCACTTCATTTCAAGACTGAAACACGAGCCTTATGTTTAGCATTTTTTTGCAAATAGAATCAACATGTTAATTAGAATTAATATGAGTCAGTATTCTTATCATTGCGTTGACGAAATGCCTTCTCTGGAACATTTGAATTGAGAAAATGGAGGAAGAAATGGCAGAGATATAATCCTCATTGGATGGAAAAGAATAGGATACATAGAAAATAAAATTATTATTTTACAATTTTTTTCCTATTTTCTAATTATTCCAATGATGTATTCAAACTTTGAAGGCAAAGTGCCTTTCTTATCATAAGCGCGTACTATTTTTCTTTTGAATATTGACCAAATTAGAAACTGGACTAGAATGCATTGGAGTATATATGCTGACATTAGTGTTGGTAGACCACTTGCTTTATTGTTCTCTTTCCCATGTCTTGTGTTCTTATTGATTTCCTTTCTTTTGTTTTCTTTTCTTATTTTTTGGGTTCAAGAATGAGCCCCCAACATGAAGGCGGAAACAGAATGAAATTGAAAAGTATCCTTTCCCAAATATTGGTTCAATTAGCAAATTTGGTGCATGGAGTCTTCTATCTATGAATATGTTCTTTCTTTTACTTCCTCAAGATGAATCAATAGCCCAATGAAACCTTGCGAAATCACAATCAGGAAAGGCAAGGTGTTCTTAATCAATAGCTCATGAAAATCTAATTTTGTTTGCTTTTCTTCTCATATTAATATGTGAGTTAGTTTAATCCATGTAATCTGCTGTAAATAAACCTTTGTTTTGAAATTTTTAATAACCACTAGATGCAGGAAAGATGCATCTGTGCAATCGATGTACAGAAACTCTTGTGTTGTGCGCACATGGTCTTTGACAATGATGGAACTTCCCTCAAGCATTCCAATCCTTTTATCACTGAGTATAATCCTGTGGGTGGAATCGATTTAGTACATATAAGTTATCAAAACTGAGGTAAATGTTCTAATCCTGTCAAATCCTCTGCACTCAATCCATGTGGCATTTCCTAATTATAGTGATGACGCACGACATTTGCAAGAGTAAATTCGACTATGGCAACTGGAAACTGCATTCCTCCACAAGTCCTCCGCCCAACACCAAATGAAGTAAACTCAGAGTTATGTCATCGGAAATATAAATCACTGTTCATAAATCTATATGGTAAACCCAAGACTTTAGATCCCTCCATAATGCTCTTGCGTTGATGATTACTCTCGTGTTTAGGTGGGAATCTTGTAGCCATACAACTCAGTGACTTTGATGTTGTCAAGCAGATTTTATTCGCATCCTCCACGGTCAACAATGAACTCTTTTCACCCACTGTCCTTGCCTCATCTTGTAACTTCATTATTTTTGGATTCCAAATGAGCACTGCTAGTCCACTCCAAGAATATATCTATGAGGTAGCTGTTCCAGCAGCAAACATATTCTGTAAAAATCTTGGAGAATTACAACATTGAAGATCAACTAATTATCTGTGTATTGTTTTGTGCAGGGACCGACCAAAGTTCATTTTTGCAGCAGATGATGTGCACCTAATTCTCATATCTCTTTGTCCAAGAATTTAGAGGTTCTTATTCAAAGATTGTTTGAATGTACAATCAATTTTCAGCCACAACTGTGTCTGATTATGGCTATGACTGAGCAGATGCCCCGAGGATGTTCAAAACTTGACTTGTTGAATAACTAAAGAATTCATGAGATACTTTTAACTTATTTGTTGCTGTTTTGGATGATATCAATCAATAACCACTTGTTTTTCCTGCTTTCGCCTTTTTATCAAGGATTTGTAATTGCCAGCAACTATGAATTATCAGAATCAAGCAAAAGTTCATTCCTTGTTGACTAAAAGACACTGTCACATGTTGTGTTGTATCATCTTTTGCACTAGTTTTAGAATGTTGAAATTAAACATGTTTTTATTTCTCTCTTGTTTACTACCTTTTGCGCTAGGTTGTCCATGTTAAAATTGGAACATGATTTTTTTATTGCTCTTCTGTTTACATAATCAATTACAAAGAGTGTGTATTGTTGATTATACCATACTTGTGTCCATCCATTCATTAAATGTTATTTCAGCTCCATTGTCATAAATATAGAGACCTTTAACTAGCAATGTTGAAAATGCTTATCCAAATGCAGGTTTGCAATACAATCAGAATGATGTAATTTCAAAAGAGAAGAGAGAGAAAACAAGAAACACTCAAGGTGATGAACTTGCTCTCATTAATAACCTATTTGACAGTGAGGATCTCACAATTAAAATTCTCAATAGCATTGATGAAGAATTCAAAGAATTGGCCAATTCTATTCAACTACGTGAATCACAGGTTACATTTGAGGAGTCGTATGAAAAGCTCTTTAATTATGAAGCTCATCTCGCAACCAAATAGGTTTGTCTAGGCTCTCTTTTGGCATCCACTTATCTTGCAAAACATACTCCTTCACAAGGATGGTGCAATAATAGATCAAATCCCTACCTAGGGATTAGTTCTACTCGTCCTTCTGGGCAGGTGCATCATTGTCCTCTAGCACCTAGAAGCCCATGTCCTTTTTTTTTTTTGAAGAAAAGAGCTGTGCCGCAGCTAATTTATTAAAACCAAGAATAATTAGAGGCTACAACAGAATTAAAAAAAAAAACAATAACCAGAAAGAAGAGAGTAAAGAAAAGGAAACTACAACCGAAAAGAAACTAAGCAAAACCAATAGAACTTTTGCTCAACCACTTCATAAGCCATCTAGGGAGATCAAGGCCTTGATGAAACAATGACAGTCCATGCCTTGATCTGCCATGCACAGCAAGCTTATCAGCAAGTAAGTTCCAATCTCTTAGGATAACTTTAATGTTTACTTGACCAATATTCAACAAGTTCAGGATAGAGTCTATTCGAAGCTTCAACCTCCACGCAGTCACAACATTAGTATTCTTTAGGGCGCGCTGAACTCCAACACAATCAGTGAAAATGGTGCTGATAAGGAGTCCTCGCTCAGTAGCAACCTTCAGCCCAAGCTCCAGCGCAATCAGCTCCGCTTCAAGTGCTGAATTGAAAAAGCACTTTGAGCTTCCAGCAATCTCAATTGTATTATAGCATCTTGAAATGAAAAAACCACATCCACCTTCACAAATATCAGGTAACCATGATGCGTCAGTGTACAAATAGCAGTACTGAGAAGGATGACAATTAAAAATGTTTGAGAAGAAAGCTTCCCTCAGATGATCAGACTTCATGGAGTACTCCTTCACTTGGGTTAGAGATGTATTGGCAATGCAGTTCAAATCCAGGGGCTGCTGTTTAAAAATGAGGTTGCATCTGGCCTTCCAGAAATTCCAGATAACAGATACAACAACAGAGGCTATCCAGAAGTGCTTAGGAGACTTGAGATTTTCAAGCCAGCACCCTATATGCACTTTAATCTCAATGAAAGCATCAAAATGTATAATCTTTGAAATAATTCTCCAAAGCAAAATGACTTTGGAGCATGAATTGAAGAGATGATCAATGTTCTCCTTCTGAGCCCCACACATAACACAAATTGGATTAGGGATTAAGTTTAAAAAGTTAAGAAAGTCAAGTGTTTGAATCCTCCCATGGAGAACCAACCGAGCAAAAATTTTGCTCTAGGAGCTGCATTGAGCTTCCAAAGAGATTTCCAACCAACCCAAGAGAGATCGTTAGAATTAGCACTGTTAAAATAATGATAAACTTCCTTCACAATGTTTTGTCTCATCAAGCCCTGCATCCAAACCTAAGTGTTAACAGAGCTATGATCAATGATACTGAGAGCAAGCATAGACGGGTTGTAGTGTCAACTCAGGAATTGATGAATTCTAGGAAAATTCCAGCTTTCATTGATCAAGAAGTCATCAATCGTGAGATCCTCAGAAAGGATATTCATATTCACATATGTTGGCTTAAACTGTAAAGGAATTTCAAAAAATATCAGGTCATCAAGCACAAAAGATCTGATTGGATTGACAGTATTAAGCCAGAGGTTAGTTTTAGCCATCTCCAGATTTTTACACAGTGATAAAAAAAACCATGAGCATTTAGGAGGAATTTTAGAGCACCAAGGGTGGAACAGGCCATACTTGAGATTCAAGATGCCCACCCAAAGAGCAGCATCATTGTTAAGATATTTAAAGCCATTTTTGATGAAGTAAGCTGTGCGCAAATGTCTTAGATTCCTAATAGCAAGCCCCCCTTTAGATTTATCAAGCATAATTTTGTTCCAAGAGATGCGAGGAAAGCCACTACGATTTCCATCTCTGTGCCAAAAGAATCTCCTAGCAATCTTGGCAAGAAGATCAAGTGTAGTATATGGCATATGAAGAACAGCTAAGGTATATGAAGGAATGGTTAACAAAGCATTATTGATCAGGATAATTTTACCAGCATTTGAAATATGCATCTTGTTCCAAAAGGAAGTGAGATTATGGAATCTAGAGACCATTTAGGCAAAATGAGAAGGCGGGAGCCTGGATGGTGAGATAGCAATTCCAAGGTAAGAAAAAGGAAAGGAGCCTATACTGAAATCCAGGATGTTGCTAATCCCATTAACCACTCTATGGTTTAGGCAGTTAAGGAAAAAGATGGCAGATTTAGCATGATTAGGCTTCTGACCAGTCAAATTGGAATAAAGACCAAGACAAAATTTGAGATTTCTAGCAACAGATCGGGAGGCTTTGGTTATGAGAATGAGGTTACGCCTTTTCAATATCAATTTTTAGAATCATCTTCAGGGGGAAGCTATAATCCTTATCTAAGGTATGCACAGCTTCCTAAAGAGAAATAATATTATCTGCGGGGGATCTACCTTGAATAAACCTAGACTACTCATGGCCAATAAGCTTGGGAAGAACAGTCTTAAGCCTATTGACAAGGATTTTAGCAATGATTTTATAAGAGACATTGCATAAAGAAATGGCCAGATAGTCAGTAACAAATTTGGGGTTCTTTTTTTTGGGAATCAAAACAATATGAGTTAGGCCACAGGAGTTTGGCATACTAGCATGCTCAAAAAAAATAAAAAAATGGCACTGCAAAGAGCATCCTTCATATATTTCCAGAAAAATTTATAAAACTCCACATTAAAGCCATCTGGACCCATACACTTACCAGGGGCTAAAGACATAAGAGTTCTGTAAATTTCCCTTTTAGTGACCTGCAAAGTGAAAAAAAAGTGGTGTTAGGTTCAGACCAGATAGAGCAATAGAAATTAGAGAAGGCTTGTTCAATACCCTCCCTAGTATTCTGAAGATTCCCATGCTGATCAATAACTTGGAAAATAGAGTTCTTATGCCTATTTAAATGAGCACTGGAATGGAAAAAAGTGGTGTTAAGATCACCGTTAAGAACCCACATCAATCTGGCCCATTAAGCCCAACGGATATTATCCTATCTAAGAAGAGCAAAGTATCTATTAGAAATGCTCCTCCGATCAGAAATAAGGGAAAAAGTAGCATCCAAAGGAAGACCAGGGGATTAGATATGAAGATCAATGTCCACGAGCTGGGACTCAGTTATCCTAATATCCTTATCCAGAGAGTTCACACTTGAAGATCTCCAACTAACAAGGTTCTTACTACTTCTACTGAGCAAATGAGAGAAAGCATGCATATGTGAAGGGTGGGGTTTAAAGTCCAAGGCTTGAAAAACCGCTCTGAGACACAAAGGATACTCCAACCAATAATTCTCAAATCTAAAGAGTCTAACCCTAGCGAGAGTCTAGGAACGGGCAGTAATGAGAAGAGGTGAGTGATCAGAGCATATTCGGAGAAACCAAGTCTACTATTATACCAAGTGAAATAAGGGCCAGTGTAGTTAACCTCAAGAAGAAGATTGCAAGCAATAAAATTATTAAAAAACTTGGACTTTTGAGCATAATGTCTAAGCATACCTATTAGTTAAGGATAGACAGACGGGAGAGCTCCCTCTAAAGACTACGCTGATTGCGGATCATCTGGCCATTGTAAACAATAGAGAGGATCCAAAATTTAGGGTTAGCAGAGGAAATAACCAAATGAATCAAGAACTTGGAAGCAGCGATGGGGTGATTAAGCCAACAGAGCTCTTCCACAGAACAATTATTCCTCCAGAGTAACCAATCGACAGCAAGGCCATCCAATTCCAAGATTGCTTAAATTTGGAAGAAAAAGTTTTGGCTCAATCCTCATTTGCGCGAGTTTCAATCAGACAAATAATAGCAGGATTGTTAACTTTAATCAGGTCACGAATGCGATTCAAAGTGTTGACGTTGAGGCCTTTGCAATTCCAACAAATCATATTAAAACTAGTCATAGGAAACACTGTGGATAAAAAGGGAGAAAGAAGATTGACAAGTAAAAGCATCAACACAAGGGAAGCTTAAGAACCTTAGGCATCTACCTCTAGCCTCCCTTTTTTATGAGCAGGATCATGAAGATTAGAACCCCTTCTAATCAGCGTTCCTTTATGAACATTATGTTGAACTTGATCCATAGTCATTGAATCTTCAAAGTCTGTTTCCTCCTCATCTTGATCAGTATCCATATCTTCCTCCAAGTTGGCCTGTTCTTGAGGATTATCTTCCTCAATCTCCAGTTGGGGGGACTGAAGGGCCTCCAGAACTCTTTGGGCAAGCTTGGAATGAGCGGAAGTAGCATCTCCATCAAGACCCGAAGTCTGGAAACTGGAGGAGGTGAGGAGAAGCGGTGTTTTGGGCTCCTTGCAACCAGGAAGCCTTGGGTCCTCTCGGAAGACCCTTTTCCCTTTGGAAAAAACCGTTGAGGGAGGGGGGAGAGGGGGAGGTTGATCAACAGTCAGAGGCATGATGGAGAGGACAGTAGCCGACTTTTCTCCGTGGGGAAGAGTGCTTGAACGGGAGACGGATGGGATGTTTTCCTGGTTGTTGAGAGAGCCAAGAAGGGGAAGGGTGCCTCCACGATCTCCTAGGTGGCCGCCCTCATTAAAGGATTTGGATCTGGTTAAATCTCGAGGTGATACAACATGACGAGTCCCTCCTCGGCCCCCATACCCACCACGCCCTCAACTTCCACGAGTCGAGAGGGCCGGTTGAATGGGTGCCAGAGAAAGAAGGCTAGAGGCCATGTGGATGCTGCTGGGGGCCTCACCATGCGCAGTTGAAAAGTCTGAGGACATGTGCGAATCACGAGTGCTCGCACCCGGTGTGCTACCCCAACCTCCACCATGCCGACGGCGAGAGACCATCATCCAGGGTCCGAAATTCTGATCATCAAGAACGATTTCTACTAGTAGATCAATGGAAATATCTGGATTTTGATCAGGGATGGACTCGCTCATCGGCACATCTCCCATATGGCCAGGAGCCGAGTCGAAAGACACACCTAGGCTAGGGCGAGAACCTGCCAGAAGGGAGGAAGAGGAACCATGTTTACGGGGACAGGAAGCTTCCCCATATCCTATGATCCCGCAACTATAACAGTAGATGGGAAGGCACTCGTACTGAATGACAACGAAGACTCGTTGTTCATCATCGCCGACCCAAAAACCTCGCCGGAGAGGAAGCGTAAGATCCAATTCAATGCACACTTGGGCATATTTGGCACGGCTCAAGTTGATAGTTTGGTCATCAATCTTTAGTAGCTTACCAAAATTGCTAACCAAGCCCTCTAGAATCTCACATTCCCAAAACTCAATAGGAAGGTGATGGAGCTAGATCCAAATGGCTGCAATGTCCAAGCTAGCTGAAACAGGTTGAAAATATGCGCCCCAAGGAGAAAGTTGAAGAATGAGTCTATTCACCATCCAGGGGCCTTCAAATAAATTATTGTGCATAGCATCTTGCGATCCACACTGGATGAGAAAATACCCATTAGCGAGGTCAATAATGGAGAAGTCTCCTCACTCTTTCCACCTTCCAAGGAGAACGCTTCTGATGGTCTCCAAAGGCGGAGCTCTTCCGAGAAACTTGCCATACAAGGCATTAGAAAAGTGACAGTCGGCGCGGAGTTTAGCGTCTTCATCAATACGGAAGAAGTTAGTAACGGAGGCTTTTAGTTTCTCAAGCGCAACACCCTGAACAACTAGTAACTCCTCAGAGCGGAGTTGCTTGCTTCCAGCAACCGACGCCCAGCTACGGTGAGTCGGGAGACCCTGAGATCCAGGCAGTGGATCAGGGGGAAGACGCCGAGTTTGGGGGGAGGGGGGGTTTAACACCACTTTCCATGGAAGACCTCGCAACTCTTTCACTAGAAGCCCATGTCCTTACCAAGGATGTTGCTAGCTTTGTGAGCAGTAAGAGCTTTCACCCAAAAGATGTCCTTTCAAGAAAATCCCATGGACAAATGTTGCGCCATCTAGAAATCAAAATCTACCACTGATAAACGCCTAAATATATGTATTTCCTATGTATTCAGGCGTATGTATTGCGTATTTTTATATGAGTTAATGCCCATTTTTGTTCTGAATTGCTTTCTTTCATTTTACAGGTACCAATGAGACCACAACGAGCTCGATGACAGAAGTTGAGAAGAAATCGGCATCGAAAACACTGTTTCTGAGCCCAGGGGGTACTGTAGCAACCACTGTAGCACGAAGACTTGAAAAACGGCTTGGTCAGGAGATTCATGCGGCTACCATGCGGGCGCAGTGGTGGCCGCATGCGGTACTGCAGCAGTTAATGTAGCAGTCATTTTCGGGTTTTTCATTTTTGTACTTTTTATTCTATTCTGGACTTGTAGTACTCAGAAAGGATCTCCCTTCTGAGTTTATCTTTTATTTTGCTTTTCTTTTATCTCGAGTTGTATTCATTGCTTCATATTTTATATACTCGAGTTTTATTTTATCTTTGTTGAGCTATACTGAACCCTTGTATATGTGTGCGCAGATGGTCTTGGATGTAAGGATTTTGAGGAACAGTCATTGGCACGGTCATGGGACCGTGTGTGCTCCACAAACCATTGAGACTCAACTCTCAATGACCTGCTCCATCAAACGCAACACTTGGAGTTCAAGGGAGTAATGTTTTAATTGCCCACTTCCACACTAATTGTTTTAATTGCTATATGTTTTATTGTGCTTGCATGCGTACATTGAGGACAATGTACATCTTAAGTGTGTGTGTGGGGGGGGGAGGGGGGGAGTTCACATTGCAGACACATTTCACCTTAGTTACAACGGTTGTATTCTTAGAGTTTAGGAGAATTTTTAACATTGTATCCTATCATGCTCTAGTTTTTACTTGAATTTTTAGGGAATTTTTGCTCGATTATCTTATATTGCACAACTTACTCTTGGAATCTTTTGGAAACTCAATCTTGAAGTTTTTAAGGACAAGTTTATCATCGTTCTTAGTTTTACTTTGGAAAATGCATATATAAAAAAATATATATATTTGAAAAAGATGGAAGAAATGAAAAAAAAAAAGATGGAAAAGAGAAAAAGAAAAATATATATATATATATATGAGTTTGTGAATAGTTGCTTTATGTATGCATTTGGGGTGGAAAGAGCTACCACCTATGAAGTATGTAGCTACTCTCATAAGTCGGATACAAGTTATGCCCTAACAAGAGAAAGAGCTGTCTCATGGGATGCGCGAAAGCTACTACCCCGGTAGAAAGAGCTACCTCCTCAAAAGTGTGAAAGCCACCTTTGGCGGCCGCCTAGGAAAGGGCTACCTTCAAGGATGTGTGAAGCTACTACTTCCTTTTCTCTTTAGTTTTGTTTTTGTATATAAATAAGTCCTTTCAAACAAAAGTTTGAGGAGTACTCGTTGGTTCTCTTGAGTGAAATCGCACACACTAACACATTTTCGAGTTTTTATCCTTTTTGATTCGAGTTTTTAGCTAGAGCATTGGTAACCTTATGCAATGTTTTGATTTCCCCTTACTTATAGAATGCCTCTTTTGCATACTTTGGGTGAACCTAAGGCCGAGCACTTTCAATTGTTCTTCCCAAGTACTTTCACGTTCTATTTTTGCTTGAAGACAAGCAAGAGCTTAAGTGTGGGGGGATTTGATAAGTGCTTGTGTTATAGTACCGCGAAGCGTTATTATCTTACATTGAGCATATCTTTTATCAGGTTTTATCACTAAATAGCCTGCATTTGTGTATTCTTGTGCATTGAAGGTTTGTGGAGCTAAACTGGAGAAGAAGAACGAAATTAGGTCGTGTTCGTCGATGTTGGGAAGTTTTCGGACCAAGTACGGAACAAGGCACGAGCTTGGACTTGTGAGTGTGTGCCAACCTCCTTTGGAGGGGCACAAAGGCAGTCACATTCACAACAAGTCTAACTCGTGTAGTTTAGAAGAACTTCACCAAGAAGGAGACTTGAAGCAATCGGCACGACCTACCATTGTTTGTGTGCCCAATCAATGGGCTCGATGAAGAACAACGGATTCGGGAGCGTCTCGACGAGTACTGTTCATTTCTGCCGAAAATCAGGGTTTCAAAGGATTCACACGGGCGTGTGAAAATTCCACATGGCCGTGTGAACTGATTTTTTAGCCAGACAGAAACTTCACACGGGCGTGTGGAAATTCCACATGGCCGTGTGAAGCCACTGATAAGTCCGATTTTAAAGCCGCAATTCAACAATATAAAAGGGGATTTTGGAGACCTTTTGGGGGATCTTTTGACCTATCTTTCTCCCCAACTTCTAGAGAGACGGCTAGGGTTTTGGAGAGGATTTTGTGGAGGTTTAGAGCGCGTCATCTGCATCGTCACCGATGTCCGGCGGCCGCACAAGACCACGGCCACACCATACGCAAAGGGGTTTTCATCAATGTCTTTACTTTGTGCTTTCTTTAATACTTTGATGAACATGTATAGCTCCATGAGGAGCTAAACACCTTGATGGTATTCGGACTTGTAAACTCTAGGGTTATTATGTTTCTTTGACATTGTTATTATGCTTTTCCATTATTGATGAATAAAAATTGAGTTTCAATCTTAATTTCATCTTGCTAATGTTTTCTCTTAGATGTGACACTAGGATTGAGAACAATTTAGGTTACCCTTTGGAGGTGTGACAAATCCTTTAGGGTTAGACTACTTAAGATTGAAGAGGGTTGAGAGGAAGAGTTGTGAGGTAGCGATGTACCCCTTTCCCCTCCGACGTGGTTTCTCCCTACCTCCGTTTCCTTGATTTCATAGCGGTCGAAATAGAGTGAAGTGCTAGGCAGATAAACTCCCCTGGGGCTTAGTTATGCAAGTAACAGAGTGAAAGGTTGAAGTGAATCCTACGCGCTGGGGCTTAATCTAGACTAGGGTTCTTCCACCTGGACCAAAGGGTTAGAACTACACATAGGAACAGGTTTTACCACTAGGAATCCCTAAAGCTTAAAGCAATCCCACATAGTGTGAGGTTTAGGTAGATATACTCCCCTGGGGCTTAGTCGTGCGAGCGATAGAGTGAAGTATGACGTGAATCCTAATACCGGAGCATAATGTTGGGGTTAGTCACGGTTGTCCTTAGGTTTGGGACCGTGAGTTTTAGGATATCCTCGACTCAATTAACATCAATAGGGAAGTATAATAGCATAGTCCTGCACTAGAAGCATAGATCCTAGAGGTAGCTTGTTCGGATACCCTATTTCATTCATTGCTAGTCCTCTCTATTCTCTTTTACTTGCACTTTCTGATCTTCCATCTTTCTCTTTAATTTCTTGTCTTTTGTTCTGTTTACTTCTGCATTCACTCATTGATCTAGATATTACTTTTTTATACACCACATAGCTTAATTAGTGAAATCTCGTATTCTAAATCCCTATTCCCTGTGGATTCGACTACCCTCTCACCAGGTTAACTTTTATTACTTCGACAAACCCGTGCACTTGCGGGATACACACAAGGGGCCGTGTCACCCATCTTATGACACGGGCGGGTCAAGCAATTCTAGTTGAGCCCGACGACGAGATCGAGCGCACCTTGCATCAACGGTTGAGAGGGGTTACCAAAAGTTCGAGGCAACAAGAAGTTCGGGTTGATTCAAGTGAACCATCAGTTATGGCCGAACGAAGAAGAACTTTATCCGATTTTGAGAGGCCACAGTTCACCGGGGAGGAATTCAGTATGCAAGCGCCCACAGTACCCGCTAATAATTTTGAGATCAAGGCGAGCACGATTGGGATGATACAAAATTCAGTCCAGTTTAATAGGCTAGCTGATGAAGATCCGCATGCTCACCTATCCCGTTTCCTGCAAATTTACTCTACTTTCAAGATCAATTCTGTATCAGATGATGCCATAAGACTACGATTGTTTCCATTCAGTTTGAGAGGAGCAGCAACATACAGATGGCTCACCTCTTTGGCTCCCGGTTCCATTACCACATGGAAGGAGATGGTCGACAAGTTCTTGGCACGGTATTTCCCACCAAGCAAGGCCGCGAGGTTGAGATAGGAGATCTCCTCTTTCAGACAGGGGGATTCATAAACACTCTTTGAGGCACATGAACGGTTCAAGGACTTGTTACGTAGGTGTCCTCACCATGGGTTCCCTGCTTGGATGCGTGTGCAGATGTTCTGTAATGGCTTGAATTATGCTGTGAGGCAACTCATAGACGCCGCGGCAGGTGGCTCCTTGAGTGACAAACTCCCTGAAGAAGCTGAGAAATTAATTGAGAACATGGCAAGCAATGAGTGCCACTAGAGCACGCGGCATAAAGGACCAAGGGTTACAGGCTTGTTCGAGGTTCGAGGTGAATGAGAACACCGCATTGACTGCAAAGGTTGAGGCCCTATCAAATAATGTCACCAATAACAACGCGGCAGTCAGTGCGTTAACACAGAAACTTGATCAGTTCATGTTGGGGTCTAGTTCTACCCCTAAGGCAGTGATGTCCTGTGATACCTGCGGTGCCGGGCATGCAACTTCGCAATGCCCCATTTTCATTGCCCCTTCTGCACCTGTGGATTCAGTGGATTATGTGGGTGGAGGACCTAGGGGACCAGGGAACCAGTACGGTAACAGCTACAACTCGGGGTGGAGGAATCCCCCGAACATGTCTTGGAATCAAGGCCAGTCTCAACAGAGACCTCCACCACCCCAGGGCCCCCAATTTCAGCCCCAGCAGACTCAAGAGAAGAAATACTCAACTGAGGATGTTCTGGCAAGATTCATGATCACCACGGAGGCAAAATTTCAGAATGTGGACAGACGGCTTGATGAGTTTGGCATTATAATGAGAAATGTCCAAGCCTCCATTCAGTTTCTGGAGAACCAGGTGGGACAGCTTGCTAGGGCACAATCAGATCGACCTTCGAGTAGTTTACTGAGTAACACTGAGTGCAATCCGAGGGAACACTTGAAGACAGTGACACTGAGGAGTGGAAAACAGTTGGAGGCAAGGACTGGGGGTAGTCCAAGTGCCTCCAACGATAGGGTAGCCGCCCAGGAAGACCCTAAGTTGAGCAATGATGAAATTGAATAGATTGAGAAGAAACACGACGAAAACACTCCAAGTTCTTCGCCTAAGAAGGAGCTCAAATATAAACCTGTGGTACCCAACCCTTCTAGGCTCAAGCAAGATAAGGAAGATGCTCAATTCAAGAAATTCCTAAACATCTTTAAGCAACTTCACATAAACATCCCCTTGGTCGAGGCCCTCTCACAAATGCCAAAGTACGCTAAATTTATGAAGGACCTCCTCACCAACAAGAGGAAACTTGAAGACTTGGAGACTGTAACTCTATCGGGAAACTGTTCGGCCGTAATCCAAAAGAAATTACCCAAGAAACTTAATGATCCGGGTAGCTTCATCATCCCTTGTGTGATCGGGGATGGAGTGCAGGAAAATGCCTTGGCCGACTCGGGAGCTAGCATAAACATGATGCCGTATAACTTATTCTTGAGGTTGGGGTTAGACAATTTGAGACCCACACGAATGACTTTGCAACTTGCGGATCGTTCGGTGCGAAGACCCCGGGGAATTGTTGAAGATGTTCTTGTGCGAGTCAATAAGTTAATCATCCCGGTTGATTTTGTAATTCTAGATGTGGATGATGATGTGGAGGTCCCCTTGATCCTTGGGCGTCCATTTCTCAACACCTCCGGCGCACTAATCGATGTAAAGGGAGGAAAGATGACTTTAAGGGTTGGGGATGAACAAGTGGTCTTCACCCTTCCCGAAGCAATGAAGCGTACACATGATCACGATGATGCTTTGTATTTCACGGATACCACTGACGTGATTATCTCTGATTGTGTGCAGGAAGTCCTCGCGTTGAACCCCCTGGAGGAGTACTTTGAAGATCTCGGGGATGACGTTGTGGATGATGAACCTTCCCCTCCACCATTGCAACAACTAGCATAAGTAGAGGTTGAATCTTCATCCCATTCCAATGAGAAGAGAACCTTGAAGAGGTTATGGAAGAAAAAAGAAAAAGAAAAGTAAAAGCGGGAGTGAATGTCTCTACAATGTCACCCGAAGAGGTAGACCGCTAATTCTTTGAGGACAGCGGGAAATTCAAGATCTTCTCATGCCTCTCATTGAGCTTTTCGGGTAATAACTCTTTATCAAAAAATGGAGGTATCTCTCACCCCTTTGTCCCACCATGATTTGAGGTAAACCAATGTCGAGCTAAAGACATTAAAAAAGCGCTTCTTGGGAGGCAACCCAAGTCTTTAAATTCATTGCACTTATTTTTTCTTCATAGTTCTTGTTGTTGTGTTTGTGTGTTTTTCGTATTTTTTTTGTGGTGCTTGTGAGCTTGAGTGTTGTTGTATTTTTGTGATTGTGGTGGTTGTTTAGTCGTTTCCCATAATTCATTTCATCATGTTGCAATATTGTTTTTGTGAATTTTGTATTTCTCTTTGATTGTTGGTGCTTCATTTTCCATGTTTTCAATGCTTGTGAGTGTTTTCGGCTTTGTTTTCATGCGATTTTTAAGTGCTAGGTTGAGTATGATGTTTTGTCAGGTTGTTTTTTTTAGCATTCTAATGCATGGGGCTTTCCAGAAACCCATGCGGCCGCACAAGGAACCACATGCCCAAGCAGAGCCTTGTGCGGCCTGCTATGTGGCCGCACAAGGGGCCGCATGCCAACCCAGTGCCTTGTGCGGCCTGCTATGCGGCCGCACAAGAGCCCGCATGGGGCACCCGACCCTTTATTTCATCTTCTCCACTTCATCTCAACACTATTCACTCATTTTCATCATTCTTCTTCTCTTTTCCCCTCCATCTCTCCACCATTTTCCTTCATTCTTTTTGCATCAAAACACTCTCCTCAACCTAGCAAACGAGTTTTTGGGAGATTTTCAAGGTTTTATCAAGCTTTTAGCCGAATTTCACCCCATCTTCTACTTGGTGCCCTAGTTCAAGGTAAACCTCCTTTCTCACTCATTCTAGGGTTTTTCTTTGTTTAAATGATGGGAAATCTTTGTTGTTATTGTGGTGAATGCTTCTTGTAATTGTTTATCTTGAATTCAAAGCGTTGTAGATTGCCACTTTTACAAGGAGAATCTTTACCAAATTTTTCCCGAAATTACTGTAGCACTGAGCAAAAATCAGGCTTCCTTCTTCATTAAGCATTTTTATCATGAAACTTTGGCTTGATGATGATTATCTTCTCTTGTAGGGATGCTGACCAAGCATGTGGCCTCCAAGCGAGTTAGGAGAAGCTCTCCACCGCCCGTTTGAGAGCCTATGTTCAAGAGTGAAGCCCACAATACAAGATTTGCATTTTTGTCGAGAAGGAAGTTCGGCACCGTTCGAATTATTGATTGGGAAGCCTTAGGGGTTTTAGGCCTTGACAATACCATCTAGGACTTCATCTCTCATGGCGGGTGGGATAAGGTATTTGAGATTGATGAGCCCACCTATAGAGAGTGAACCTTGGAAGTGTTGAGCACAATTGAGGTTACCGATTATGGTCAATTTGCGCGCCAAACGAGTACTGTATCTTTTAGAGCTTTTGGCAAGAGGCATAGGATCAATCAAGACCAGTTGGGTGTTTATCTTGGGCTCTACATTGATGAGGACACCCAAACTACTAACTTCGCGGATTTGCCTCGTGATTTCCCACGCTCAGTCTCCCCTGGTTCTTTTTGGAGGTCGATTTCTTGCACATCATCGAAGAAGGCTTCTACGATGGTGGACCCCGTTCACAGATTCCTTCAGGCTTTGTTATCCAGAAGTGTGAATGGTCACGCTGATTCTACCGAGGTGGTTACTCGTACTGACTTGCTTATGATGTACAGTATCCTTGAGCGGTACCCCATCCACATTGGCCATCTTTTTACCGGACTTATTGCACATAAGGGGACTTCTACTCGCCTTGGAGCTATATTTGCCAGACCATACATTACGTGCATTATCAGGGGCCTAGGATTGATTGAGCTCACCCGAGGCATGAGTGTTGTGAGCCCCATCGCACCGCTTAGTCTGTCGATCCTGCTTCATATTGGGATAGTTGAGAGGTCAGGAGACACTTATCGCCTCCTGCGCAGTGGAGGCAAGAGCACCCATGATCTCGACACCTCTTGAGATTCTGAGACAGGATCCGGTTCTAATTCGGAGTCTTCCCCTGTGCCCGACGCAGCACCTAGCCGGAGTCGACCATCACTTGAGGACAGTTTCGTGGAGTTTCGCATCGAGGTCCGTCAGCAGTTGCAGACACTTGGGACATCTCAGGAGGCATTGGCGACATCAGTGGGGGACTTAGCCACATCACAAAGCCGCATAGAGAGTAGCATGGCCGAGATCCTATCATATCTGCGCAGCTCATCATCATCTATCGGCACCTCCTCCACGGCTACCACGTGCTTTGCACCATCACTCCCTCCAGATCTCTAGACTCACAGCACCACTTTTAGTTTCCTGTTGTTTGTACTTGTTTTTATTTCTAGACATGTTTGTTTGTATTGTTGTACTTTTCAGTTAGCAAGGGTCCTGACCCTCCTAAACTGTACTTTCCCGTTTTTGATTCATGCTTACTTATCCCGCTCTCTATTTATTTCTTGGGGTGTGATATTTTTTTTTACTTTCAGGACTGATCATTATAGAAGCTTCACGCCCCTTGCACCTCACAGCTTTCCCCGATTCATGCACATTTGGAGTTCATCTCATTGACCAATTGGGGAAGTTTCTTTACCTCATTCCTTTAATTTTATGGCATATCTCGCACCTTACTCTGCTGATCTACGTACATTGAGGGCAATGTACAACTTTAGGTGTGGGGATGGGGTACTTTACTTGTTTTGCATGCATGATTACCAATTATAGCTATGATTTTAGTGTTTAGACTTCCTAGCTTGAAAGAATGATAGAAATGAGTTGTATTCTTATACTGTGCTTGAATGATGCCCTGTTTTATCTTCAGTGCTTTTCCCTGCTCTATCATGATTACTTCCACCTTATACACTCCAACCAACCCATTATGATGATCTTGGTATTAGACAGTTAAATTCTTTCTTCAATATTCTTTTAAGAGCTTTTGAGTTCCTTTGTTGTTTTCTGTAGCCTTAAGTGAACTATTGTGATAGGTTACCAAGGGACTTGAGATACAGTGTGTACAAAAAAAAAAGTGGAGTCTATGACAGTATTCCTCATGCTAGTACAGCATGAATGCGTCTATGTAGACTGTAATTGAGTAGGTTGGGTGTCTCTTGTGCCTAATCAGCATGTGCATCCTTCTTAAAGATTTGTTGTGCAGTCTATGTTAGTCGGACTCAGAAAAAAAAAAGTGTATATTTGTGAAAAAGGAAATAAGTATCTCTACTGCATCCCCTGGAACTTGTTGCACAGTCACTTAAGTGCTAGAGTTTTATTTAGGAACCCAAAAGACTTTTAACTGAGTATTGAAGATGTCTTTAACTGTCTAATGCCACTCTCACCATATGCCGGGTGAATGGACCCCTGGGGTAATCCAAGGTGTGGAGGTTAAGGTTGGGAGCTAGCACACACTCACGGAAGCACTTTGGATAAAACAGGGCTACCATTACTCGATCACTCATTGTACATCTCACTTTCAAGATTTCTTTCCACCTATGCTAGTGGAGTACTTTACAATTGAGCTTGAGGTCGTATGTTTAGTCATTTATCATCGTGCCCCTGTTCTTCATGTGTGTTTGCTTGGGGACAAGCAAATGCTTAGGTGTGGGGATGTTTGATAAACGCCTAAATATACGTATTTTCCTATGTATTCGGGCGTATGTATTTGCGTATTTTTATATGAGTTGATGCCTGTTTTTTATTTGAATTGGTTTCTTTCATGTTACAGGTACCAATGAGACCCCAGCGAGCTCGATGACAGAATTTACGAAGAAATCGGCATTGAAAACACTGTTTTTGAGTCGGGGGGGGGTACTGCAGCAAACACTGTAGCACTAAGACTTGAAGAACGGCTTGGTTAGGAGATTCATGCGAGCTACCACGCGGGCGCAGTTCTACTGTAGCAAACTTACTGTAGCGGCACTGTAGCAACTTACGCGATTTTTGGAATTTCTCGGAAATCTTCTCTCCTCGCATGCGGGGCCGCATAGCTCGCTGGAATTGGTTTTTAAGGGTTTTTGGAGCATTTTTGAAAGGAAGAACCTAGGCCTTGGGAGAGCTTCACTTCACCACCTTCCTTGGGAGCTTGAGGCCTGGTTTTGGAGGTGATTCTTGAGGAGAGGACGATGGGGAGAGCACGACACGACGAGTCCACGCTTTCGATTTGCATTTGAGAGGAAGATCGATAAAGAAAGCCATCCCTTGGGTAGCGTCCTTGGAAGCGTCATTCGGCTTTGATCTTTTGAGGGAGTGTTTTTATGATGTATTTAGTTGTTTTTATGTATTTTCTTGCCTATTTTGTGACCATGAGTAACTAAACCCTAAGGTCACCGGATGTGGGTGAACCTTGGGGGTGAACTTGTGTAATTTTGGATGCTTGAGCTAGTTTATGCATTTGTTTTGGTTTGTGATCCTTGTTTGGTGCTTCTTGAATGCCTTGGTATGTATGAGAACTCTATGTATCAATTCCTAGAAAATACTAGGTTGCATGACCATTGCCCTAGTATTAGGCTCACCAAGCTTGGAAGGGAATACATGTATGAATACACCGTGACCATCGGGTATTTGTACCCCTTCAATTGTTAGGGTTGTCTTTGATTGTGTTTCAACCCTAGCTTGAGAAATCCACTAGACCCATTACGATCGTAGGAGGATTTGGGCGGAAGTAATTCCATATTCCAATACTCGTACCGGATTAGGGACCAAACACCGTGACCATTGGGTTGGTCTAATTTAGGGTTTCTCGGTCCAAACCACCCACGTGCATGCTAGTTAGGGCATCCTTAGCACTTTAGTAGCCTCCGAGGGGATCCCCATCCGTGACCATTTTCCTCGTCTTGATTTCCCTCCGCATTTGTATTTATTATTTGCATGCTTTTTACATCCGTAGATTATTTGTAATTCTCTTGATCAAGTGATTGCTTAGGTTAGACAACATTGCGATAAAGAAGTAAGAATAGATTCTCGGGCCCTTGGGAATACGACCCCCTCGTGTTCGCGCGAGGGGTATTACTTGGTGACCCCGTGCACTTGCGGGTGAGCTAACGCACCAACCACGGAATGCTCTCCCACAAGTCAATATCACATATCTTCCTTTGCTCCAACTACTTCTGAGTGGCATCTTGACTCAAGGGCCATGCATCATGTAACACCGGATGTTGCCAACTTATCTCATCGAGCTCTTTCACTCAAAAAAAAATGCATAGCTAAAGGAATATGGGTATCTAACATTTTGCATATTTTATTATGGGATAATGATATTAATGATGAATTATGTTAGTTAAGTAGATTTAGTAGCAATGAAAGTATTGTAATCAGGATGTTTTGTTTGTTTGCAATCATGGGACGATATTGGAGAATGACTTGACATGTCAATTGTTCATTAGAATGCCTCAGAGAGTCACATTTTGTATTCAAAGATATTCAGAGAATGTCTATATATGTATGATGATAATGGAATGAACCAAAAAGGAAAAATATTCTCTTCTCTATCTCTCTTTCTCTTCATCTTTTCTTCCTTTCTCTCTTCCTCTTCCCTGTGAGCCATTCTTACTCTCCTCATTATTCCAAAACTGTCACATTTTTGTGCTTTTGTTGAGTCTCCCGCTTCGATGACCGATGGTATGATGACCAGATCCAAAGCTATGGATGAACAACTCGTAGCAATTCATGATCGCTTGAATAAGTTGGACTCTTTTTGTACCTTGGCTTAGCAACATTCCGACACCTTCAAGGTGTTGTCAAAATCCATATTGTCACAAGAGTCCATCATGGCTAACCTCATGATGAAGATCGGGTGTTTAGAAAAGGCCGCGAACATACCTCCTCTACTGCCATTACCCACTACTTAAATTGCACTAGCACATCAACCAGCGCTGCTTACATCGCCATCGACCCCAGCCATCAACTGTCTCAACGAGAACAGAGACTTTATTTTAGCTGCGACGAGAAATTCACCAAGGGTCATCAATGCAATCCACCCCACCCAATTCCCATGTTTATTGACCAAAGACGAGGATGAGCACCCTATTAAAGAAATCATCTCGGTGATCCCAGTTCTGAAGGTTGAGACCAATTCTTCACCGAATAATCCATCTCTTGAGGAGACGCCTAGTATCTCCTTTCACGTGCTGGCAGGTATCATCATACCCTCCACCTTGAAGCTTGCCGGCAGCATTCATGGGCATGAGGTAGTCGTGCTAATCAACGGTGGATCAATGAATAATTTTATCCAATCCAAATTAGCAACCCATCCATCTTGGATTGACAATAAAACCCTCACCACACCTGCGCGTCACTATTGACAATGGTCAAGGCCTTACTTACGTCGGTGAATGTTCAAATGTACCCGTTTATCTCGGATAAGCCTCTTTCTTAGTGGACCTCTTTGTGTTGATAATTTATGGTGCAGACCTTGTTTTAGGGGTATAGTGGCTTGCCAGCTTGGTCCAATCTTATTTGACTATAAACAACTTTGGATGGAGATGTAACTTAATGGTGGAAAAACACAATTACATGGTATGGCTAGCCCTAGTCTCAATGTTATTTCTCACTTGACCATGTGCAAACAGATGTGATCTAGCCAAGTTGCTTCTTACCTTCATGTGTCAGTGGAACCACTTCACTATGATTCGACCCTCACACTTTTCCACCAGTTCCGTGAGGTTTTTTTCCCACCGCCCAGGCTTCCCCCTTCATGGACCCATGATCACCAGATACCACTTTTTCCCATGCCACTCCAGTTAATTTCACCCTTATCATTACCCCCATTTTTAGAAGGACAAAATTGAGCGTCTCATTCGTGAGTTGGCATTTTTGTGTTGATTACAGAGCCCTAAATGCAGTTGTTAGAAGATGATAATCACTCACTTACATTACTTTAAAACAAGGTTACATGTATATATAAATATACACATGTATACAAATATGGCAAGTATACAAAGATGGATAGACAGCTGTATACACAGCTATATTGCCTAACACCCCCCCCTTTCAAACTCACAGGGGATCAGACACCGAGAGTTTGGACAAAAAAAATCATGTTGCTCTCGTGTCTAAGACTTGGTGAACAAATCAGCAAGCTGGTGCTCGGAAGGAACAAAATGGAGAGTCAGGATGTCTTTATTGTACTGGTCACGCAAAAAGAAAACGGTAACACTGATATGCTTGGAGAGTGAATGCTTGACGGGATTCAAAGTGAGATGAATAGCACCGGTGTTGTTACAATGAAGAGGAGTTGGAACATGAGAGGCAACACCAAGATCTTGCAAAAGCCAACTCAACCAAATATTCTCCTCAATACTAGTGGCCATAACGCGGAGCTCAGCCTCGTTGCTGGACCTAGAAACACCTGTTTGCTTCTTCTACTTCCAGGTAATAAGAGAAGATCCCAAGAACAAACAAAATCCAACATCAGAGTATATACGAAGCTGCAGAGAACTGTGATAGGAGAAAAAAAGACCACGAGACAGAGTCTCCCGGAGATAGCATAAAAGACGCAACAGATGAGCATAGTAAACAGAAGTAGGTGCATTGACAAACTGACTCAAAACATGCACAACATAAGAAATGTCTGGTCGGGTGATGGTAAGATAGACCAAACTCCCGACTAAGTGATGGTAGCATGTCGGATCGAACAAGAGAGCCCACTCATCAGGATGCAACTTCAGATAAAGCTCCATAGGAGTAGTCGCGATGCGAGAATCAGAGAGAGTGGCCGGAGCTAGAATATCATAAGTGTAACGTTGCTGGGACGGCTGGAAACCATTAGGAGTAGAGGTGACCTCAATGCCCAAGAAATAACTCAACCGACCAAGATCAGTCATTTGAAAATGTTGTTGAAGGTGATGCTTGACAAACTCCACATGTGCATGGGCATCACCGGTGATGATCATATCATCCACATAGAGCAACAACAAAGTTCGGCCATGAGAAGAGGAGTAAACAAACAAAGCTGGATCATGCGGACTAGGCTGAAACCAGCGGCTACCATAGCGGAACTAAAACGCTCAAACCAGGCCCGGAGAGCCTGTTTGAGACCATAGAGGGTGCGTCATAGGCTGCAGACAAGGCCAGAAGGAGTGGAGAGGCCAGGAGGATAAAGCATGTACACCTTCTGCTGAAGGTCCCCCTGAAGAAAAGCATTCCTCGCGTCAAACTGAAAGAGGCCAACGACGAACAGTAGAGACATCAATAAGAGCTCGAATGGTTATCATATGAGCCACTGGAGAAAAAGTCTCATCATAGTCACGACCCTGCTACTGTTGAAAATCACGAGCCACAAGGCAAGCCTTGTACTGTTCTACGGAACCATCAAAGCGAGTCTTGACCTTATAGACCCACTTGTAGGTAATAGGAACCACACTAGGAGAAAGGGGAACCAAATCCCATATAGAAGTGTGCTCAAGAACCTCCAACTTAGCGGACATAATAGCCTGCCACTCAAGTATCTGAACAGCCTCATGGTAAGAAGTCGGCTCTGGAGGGCCACTGGAAAGAGGGGTAGATCAAGTAGCTGAGAAGCAAGGTTGAGGCGGTCGAGGGAATGGTGATCTCGAAGGGGATAGCGACATGATGAAGATCATCCACAGCACTCGCTGGAGGAAGCTTAAGGCGCCGGGGATGAATGCTCAAGAGGAGGGCGATAGTGACGACTATAGTGATAAGGAAGAGTTTGGATAGGAGCCTAGACAGGAAGATAAGCAAGCAACAGAGATGTAGGTGGAGGAGAGGATGGGCGAGACACAAGTGGAGATGGGAAAGGGATAGATGGTGGGGGTAACACAGGAGGTATTAAAGTAGGTCGTGATGACACAGTAAGAAACTGGACATCAGCCGATGTAGTGGAGGAGTAAGAAGATGAGGAAGTAGAAGGGACAAAAAAAGGACGATCCTCGATAAATGTAACATCGCGAGAGATACGAATGCGACACACGGCAGGATCGTAACACCGATAGCCCTTGTGCTCAAGACTATAAACAAGGAAGACACAAGAAATAGACTGAGCAGAGAGTTTAGTTCGCTCACGAGGCAAAAGAAAGACATAACACAAGCAACCAAACATACATAGGTGAGCGTAACGTGGAGGGCTAGAGAAAAGACACTCCCTAGGACAGCGACCCTGAAGAAAAGAGAAGGGTTGAAGGTTGATAAGATAAACAACAGTAGAGACAGCCTCAACCTAGAAGTGGGGTGGAACGTGGGAGGCAATAAGGGGGGTACGAGCAGTCTCAATGATATGACGATGTTTCCTTTCTGCAGTGCATCCTGAGCATGAACACCGGGATAGGAAAGCTGAGGAAGAATGCCATAGGAGGCAAGAAGATCACGAAACTCATGAGAAAGATACTCCACCCTGAATCATAATGGAAAGTACGAATGAAGGCAGAGAACTGGGTGCGCACTATAGTAGAGAAAGCAACATAAATCTTAAAGAACTTGGAACGAGAACGCATAAAATAGATCCAGGTGTAATGAGAAAAATCATCAATAAAAATAACATAATATTGATGCCCGCCTTTGGAGACAAAAGGTGTGGGACCCCAAACATCAGAATCAACTAACTCAAAGGAAGAGACAGACTGAGACACACTCAAACGATACAGGAGTTGTAGCTGTTTACCAAGCTTACAACCCAAACAGGAATGAGAACGATTAACTGAGACATGACCTAATACACCCTGGTGAATGAGAGATGACAGACGAGAGCCACTAGGATGTCCAAGATGATGATGCCACTGGTGAAAGCTAACTGAGGGAAGACTATAGACAGAGACAGCCATGAACGAAGAAGATGACAGAAGATGAAGGTGATCAAGCACATACACCCCAGTATGGCAATGGGCAGCTCTAATAAGGTTCCCTATAAGACGATCTTGCACATGACACCCAAACTCATAAAAAATAACAAGAGAGCCAAGAGAGGTGAGTTGGCTGACATAGATAAGATTCATAGATAGTTGGGGTACATAGGTAACATAGGGAAGATGAAAGTTAGTGGTATGTAAAAGGCTACGATTGGTGACGCAAAGGGTGGTGCCATTAGTAATTATGACTCAAAGGTCAGAGGAAATAGTCTGAGAGAAGTGGAGATGGGTAGCATCATAGGTCATATGAAAAGAGGCTCCAGAGTCGAGCAACCAAGAGGACGGAGAAATACCTGTAGGGGCGGAGGCGACCAATGGGTGAGAGGAGGTGTCCGAGGCATCCTAAGTGAGGACGGGGGCCGAGGATGGAGAAACCTGACTCTTGAAAGCTGCTGAAGTTGCTCGACAGACAGAGGGCCAATTGGAGGAGTAGAATGTGAGGTTGGGGCGACGCGCTGCTGTGCTGTGTACTGAGCCCGTTGGAGCTTGCCACACTCAGCACGAACATGACCCGGAGCATAACAGTAGTGGCACCGAATAGATCGTCGCTGGGGCTCACTAGATCCTGGTCACGAGAGCACCAAGACCTAGTAATAACAACAGTGGAGGTATCGGAGAGAACAACGAAGCGGTGGTCGGCAGTGGGATCTGCTGAGAAGTAGCAAGAATAGAGTGGGGAGCAGTAGGTAGTGGAACCATATCTAAGGACTGAAGATGGGTCTCCTCAGCAAGCACATAAGCCAAAGTATCACTAGCAGATGAAGGGGTAACCCGGTGAAGAAGCTAAGCATAAACTGCCTCGAACTCAGGTCGAAAACGCATAAGAAACTCATAGATGCGGAAATGGTTGTGGTCCTGAGCTATGGCAAGACATTAGGCACATGTCAGAGAAAGAGATGGGGTCATCTCATCATACTGACACCATAAATCACTGAGTGCTGTGAAAAAATCCTGGACAGAGCTCTCACGCTGGTAGGTGGCAGTGAGAGTCTGTAGCAGAAGTAGCGTAACGCCTGACTAGAAGGAAGGTAAAGTGTGCTCAAGTGATCCCAGATCTCTTTGACCATAGGAAAATCACAGACTGCCAAACAAATAGGAAGCTCGCACGATTGACAAATGATAGCAATTGTGTGAGAATCATCCTCAGTCAACTTGGCCAAGTCCTGGGATGTGGAGGAAGACACACTGGTAACAATAGATTGAGAGAAGCCTGTGGAGATTACAGTAGAAGAAATCAGAGCCAGTCGGGTACCATCAACATGACTCCAAAGATTAAGGCCTCGGAGGAGCACGCGAAGGATGGAGGACCACGCCTTATAATTCTTGCTATTAAGCATCACATCAGATTTCTGAAGATAGTAGACTTGGGAAAAGGCCATCAAAGCCAACACCAATGTTATATTAATGAAAAGATGTGTTCCTGTTCACTGAATAGAGATCAATCGAGTAGGTCGAGGAGAAGAGTGGGTCGGCACAGAGAAGCACTAGCGCGGGGAAGAGAAGATCGGGAGCCGAAGAAGCACCGGTGAGGGCCACCGGGTAAAGAAGAGCTTGTCGCAGACAGGCGCAGGCATGTGGTGGGGAAAAGGAGCGGAAGAGACCTGGCATGCGTAGGAGACCTGGGCGTACGGTGGAGAACAGGCGTATGGAGGATGGTTGATGCGCGGTGGAGAACCGGGCACGTTGGAGTACTACGAGGCGCAGCACGATTACCCGCAGAACTAGGCGCGGGTTTGCACTGGGACAACCGGGCTGAGGTGCGAATGAGGGGCTAGGCTGCGAATACAAGCACGGTCGGTGGCGTTGAAAAAATAATTAGGGTTAGGCTCTTGATACCATGTTAGAAGATGATAATCACAAACTTACATTACATTAAAACAAGGTTACATGTATATATAGATATACACAGGTATACAAATATGGCAAGTATCCAAAGATGGATAGATAGTTGTATTGCCTAACATGATGGATAGACAACTTTATACATAGCTGTATTGCCTAACAACAGTGATCATAAAGGATCACTTTCCCATAATAACGGTCAATGAACTCCTCGATGGACTCACCAACGCTAGTATCTTCTCCAAGCTTAACCATTAGGTGTGAATCCATCCTACAGATATCAAGAAGACCACCTTCTGAACACACGATGGCCACCTCGAATTTTTGGTCATACCATTTGGGCTCCCAAATGCCCCGTTAACATTTCAATTCCTCATGAACTCCATATTCAGGCAAGTGCTTCACAAATATGTTCTTATATTTTTTTGATGATATACTAATATACAACCCAACATGGGATTCCCATCTCGAGCATCTGTGTTCAGTTTTCTCTATCATGAGATCTCATCGATTGGTTGCCAAAGCTGTAAAGTGTGAGTATGGGAGCTGTGACATCGGGGTATCTTGGCCAAAGAATTCCAGCCGATGGAGTCTTGATTGACCTAGAGAAGGTGTCAGCAATTACTGATTGGCCATTCCTGGATTTTTTTCCGTGCTTTGCAAGGCATCTTGGGTATCTCTGGCTACTATCGGCAATTTGTTCTTGCATTTGCGTCCTTGCCCGCACCGTTGAAGATTTGTTGCATAAAGATGCCTTTGTTTGGACTACAACTGCGACCACATCCTTCACTCATTTGAAGGATGCTCTCACTGGCACACCTATGTTGTAATTGCCCAATTTTAACTTGCCATTTGAAATCCAAGCAGATGCATCAGGTGTGGGCATCGGCGCCATACTCACATAGAGTGGTCGTGTTTTGGCATACTACAGTAAACAATTAACCCCATGGCTGTAATTGGTGTCTGCATATACACGAGAAATGTATGCCATTACAAAAGTGGTATGCAGTAGTATCACTATTTGCTCAGTCAGCAATTCACCGCCCACATAGATAACCAAATTCTTCGTCCATTGCTTCATCAGACCATTTTAGACACCATAACCAAAAGTGGCTCTCCAAACTCCTCAGATATGATTTCAATGTCGTCTACAAACCTGGTGTGCAAAATAAACCTGCCGATGCACTGCCACACCTGTCGGGAGCCTCATTTCAAACACTTGGGATGCCCTGCAGAGAGAACAACAATCTCACCCCACAACAACTCAATTAATTGCAGCAGTCAAAGCGAATCTCGCCGAGCATCCAAGTTATTCAATCCGTGATGGATTTTGTTTTAGTAGCATCATAATGTATTCTTCGCAAGTGTACAGGTCGCACACAAGTAATACAGTGGTACCCCAGAGGGGTAGAGTTATCGAACCATAGGGACTAGACTCCTAGTACTAATTGATCTTCTAATCTCTAATCAATCAACAATAGTTGGTAAGATGATTAAAACTAGATTCTAAATGAGGAAGGATGACAGGTAAGGGATGGATTGGAACTAGGTGAGATACAGAGATAGAGCAGTGCCCCGGACTAATCCCCTGGAGAAACATGCAATGGACTTACTTCTAATACCTACCAGGTACATCCTAAGGTTCTTGCATGTGCTTAAGAGCAATGTTGCATCTATGGTTCTCAAATACACAAAGTTTTGCTAGAGTAACTATGGTTTCTTGCTAAACAAGCCACACACTGAGTTTTACCCAAGCAATTGTGCAAATCGAACTCATCGAGTTATGCAAACACATGATTTAAACAGAAGAAACCAATAGAACTCCGTAGACATATTAAAAGCAAGTAGATCAACAAAACATGTAAACATCCATAATCATAGATCCGGGGCACCAGAGAGTGGCTAGCCCCTCATAGTTTTACAAATAAATAAAAGACTAAAGAAAAAAAAAAGTAACGAAGCTACAATAATGCTACAGTACTCTACTACAGTCATGCTTCGCCTGATGCAAAATTCATCTGAGAAAATCAGGGGGAGGAACACGGGCGTGTTGATCCCGTATTCTACCTGGGACACTGTATCTCGACCTCTTTTCTTACTGTAACTGCGGCAAATCCTATTCTTTTGTATAAAAACCTGTTTTCCTGCACAAATACGCAACAATACCCCATAGTAGCACTGAATCACAACAAATAAACACTTAAGGACAAGATAAATACATGAAGAAGGTATGAAAATATATATATGAAATGCACTCATCAGATCATGCTCGGGTTCTACAGGACTTTATTTTGCAACCAATGATCTTGGCGGAGTATCACAATTCCCTTACAGGGGGGGGGGGGGGTCATGCAGGAGCTACCCGGACACTTGCGCACATCGCTACCCTATTTTTCTGGCCGAATCTCCGAAACTCAATTCATGATTTTGTCCTATAGTGCTCCGTGTGCTAAGCAACGAAACCCTTTAACCTCACACCGCAAGGGTTATTGCACCCTCTTCCTATCCTAAACAAAATTTGGGACTCTGATGGACTTCATCACCCACTTACCATCCTCTACTGGCAAAGGCACAATTATGGTTGTAATTGATAGGCTGACAAAGCATGCACACTTCTCAGCATTGGGAGCCTATTTTGCAACCACCCAAGTCACTAAAATTTTCATCCGAGATGTTGTCAAGATTCATGGCATTCTGGTGAGCATCATTTCTGATCGTGATCTTCTCTTTACCAGAACGTTTTGAAGGGAGTTGTTTTGTCTTTATGGCACCACTTTAGCCATGAGTAGTGCATATCATCCCCAAATGGATGGACAGTCTGAAACACTCAATAGATATTTGGAGGATTACCCCCATTGCTTCACCGCCAATCATCCATGACAGTGGGTGTAGTACTTACCTTGCTCTAAGTTGCATTACAACACCGACTGACATTTGGTGATCTAGATGATGCCATTTGAAGCAATATTTGGTCGCTCCCCATCTTCCTTAGTCGACTACCTCGTCGGAACCTCTTCTGTGGAGTCTGTCGACACCTTGATGAATACACAATTGTCTATTCTTACAACACTCAAGGAGAATTTACTCAGGGCCTAGACACGGATGCGCAACCAAACTAATTTAGGATGTTCTAATGTCATCTTCACCAGCGGTGATTGGGTTTTTATTAAGCTGCAACTGTACCGGTAATCAACAGTGGGTAATCAGCCTTGGGTTTAACATATATGTTTAACTTGAATAATTTGGTTGTTTTTGGGCTAAAGATCTTGAGGTTTAATTTAAAAAAATAAAAAAATAAATTTGAAAATTCATGATGGCAAAAGCCGTGAGGCATTCAAAAATCTCAAGTTCAATACATGTTGGAAGCATTAATGGTAATCGATCGTTGATTGTGAGTGTGAGCTCACAATCCAAATCCCTTATCCCCGGCTGAGTGCATACAAACTGGACGATTAATTTTTAGGCCATACATATATCCCCTAATATATATAGGGTTTGTCCTTTGAAAACAAAATTTTTTTAGAAAAAATTATAAATTAAGAATTTAGTTTCACAAAGAATTTCAGGAGTGCTCTAAAAGAAAATAGTTTTTCCTGGTTATTGTCCAGTGACTCTAATGCGTCCACTATCATCTGTCCATGTGAGTCCACGTCGACTGGGTCCAGGAGAGGTCTATTTTTTTCCTTTTTGTTAAAGTTGGCGTGGAGGACATTGCCCCGACGACTGCTCCCAAGTCAGTCACTGATCAATAATGCCTTCCAGGAAATATCACAAACAAACTGAAGAAAAAGGAAGGAATCACTACCGTGTCTAGCTACACAGTTGACACACAATCTCAGTTGAGACGCTAATCACCCTTCACCGGAAACAATGGCCGGACTTTTCTCAAATGCTTTGGAGATGATCAAAGAGTTATCCACGCCTCATGCCGTTCAATATCTTGAACCCATATGGAGTGGAGTTGATGAACAGCTTCAAAAGCTCCAATTCTCCTTACTTCTTATCCAACCGCTTGTTGAAGATGCAGAGGCGAGGCAGTTGAAGGAAAAGGCTGTCAGATGCTGGCTTGTGTGGCTCAAAGATGCAGTCTATGACGCTAAAGACATTCTTGACGAGGCCAAGACGCATGAACTAGTCATCCAGCGCAAGGCACAGCTTTATGGTCCCCCAAGAAGCAAGGTGCGTGAATTCTTTTCTCTTAATTATAAACAATTCTTGTTTAAACTTAAGTTGGGGAAGAAGCTTAAAAACGTCAATGAGAAAATAAATGACCTCATTGAGAAGATGGATAAGTTCAAACTCAGGCCGGTTGTTGAAAACAACAGCAAGCCTTTGGGGAACAGGCCTCAAACCTACTCATATTTGCATGAATCAAGGGTTATTCTTGGTAGAGATGAAGATAAAGAGAAGTTAGAGCAGATGCTGATCAGTGATTGTTTTGGTGAGAAAGTGGCTGTGGTTTCTATAGTCGGCATGGGTGGTCTGGGTAAGACAACACTTGCTCAGTTGGTCTTTGCAGATGAAAGGGTCAAGAATCATTTTGAACAATGCATATGGGTATGTGTTTCTGATGATTTTGATGTGCCAAAGCTTGCTGGAGAGATCGTACATACAGCATCTGGGGAAAAGTGTGATTATACAAACATGGAGGTGCTACAACAGAGGCTGCGAAAAGAATTGTGGCAGAAGAGATATTTGCTGGTGTTAGATGATGTATGGAATGAAGATTTCCAAAAGTGGGATGCTCTAAGAAACATGTTTCTTGATGGAGGAGAAGGAAGCAGAATTCTTGTGACCACACGCAATGAAAAATGCTCTCGAGTGATTGGTGCTCAGAAACCTTTCATTCTCAGTGGTTTATCAAAAGAAAGCTCATGGGTCTTATTTGAACAGAAAGCATTTGTTGATGATGCAGAAAAAGCACCAGAACTGGTAGAGATTGGTAAAAGGTAATGGTGTCAAATGGGCCGGCCCGGCCCGGCACGGCACGGGCCCATTGCGGGCCGGGCACTATGCGTGCTCGGGCCGGCACGGCCCGTCAAGCAATCGTGCCGGGCCGGCACGGCCCACCAACCACAAAGGTTGGCCCGGCACGTGGCCCGGCCCGGTTATATTATATTTATATTTTTTATTTTAAAAACCCTAAAAATATAAAAAAATCCTAAAATTGCTAAAAATATATAAAAAAAAAACCCTAAAATTCAAAAACATATAACTAAAAGCCTTATTGACTAAAAAAACAAAAAATATACCAAAAAAAATAAAAAAAACGAAAAAAAAACTTGTATTTGCGTGCCGGGCCATGTTGGCCCGAAGCCGGGCCGCGGGCCGTGCCGGCCCGCGGGCTGCAAACCGCTAGCCCAGCACGGCCCGGGGCTTGGGCCGTGCCTAGCCCGGGCACGGTACTGTAGCACCGTGCTTGGGCCAAGCACGGCCCAACTCGTGCCGGGCCGTGCCGGGCCCGGGCCGGCACGGCCCATTTAACACCACTAGTAAAAGGATTGTTATGAAATGTCGAGGGCCACCACTTGCTATACAAGTAATTGGGTGTGTCATGCGCTGTAAGAGCGACGAAAATGAATGGCAGGCTGTGTTGAAAAATGAAACATGGAAGTCACACCATACTGAAAATAAAATCTTGCCGGAATTGTGGCTAAGCTATGTTGACTTGTCTTCTCATTTAAAGAGATGTTTTGCCTTTTGCTCTATTTTCCGAAAGGGTCGTCCTTTTTGGGAACATGAGCTGATTCAATTTTGGATGGCTCATGGGCTTATTCCGTCAGGAAAAGGAACTGATATGGAAGCTGAAGGGCGAGAGACTTTCACTGCATTAATAAGGAGATCACTTTTACAAAATTATTTTCATGAAGTAAATGAAAGAGTATGTCTGATGCATGATCTCATTCATGATCTGGCGCACTTTGTTATGGAGAATGAATGCTTCACATCGTTGAAGAGCAGTGCAGCCCCCGAAATCCCAATAAAACGACGTCATTTGAGTTTAGATGCTGATGAAAATTATAACCAAGGCGATTGCTCCAACATCCATACTGTGCTATATTGTAGAAGAGACTTAAGTGTGTTGTCGAAGCTGAAGTTGGTGAGGATGCTTGACTTGAGTGAAGCAAAGATTGAGGAGTTGCCTGGATCAATAGAGCATTTGCACCATCTAAGATACCTCGATCTTTCTTTTACTAATATAAGGAAACTACCGGAATCCATTTGCATGTTGGTTAATCTGCAGACATTGATTCTCTATGGTTGTTTTAAACTTTTTGAGTTTCCCAAGAGCATAACATACATGAACAGTCTCAGACATGTTTTTTATAATGATCATCCAGAGTTCGAGGCATCAATTGCTGGTTTGAGTCAATTACAAAACTTGAAAACAGTAACAGGATATACTGTGGAAGATGATGCAGAGAACAATATAGGACAATTTGTCCTAAAGTCCTCGAATCCATTTGGTGAATTTGCTTTGTATAACCTCCAGAAGGTGAAGAATGCTGATGATGCTAGAAAAGCTAATTTGGGCAACAAACAACTTATTCACAAATTAAAATTAAGTTGGGGAAAATTAAGTTGGGGCCGGAGATGATGATGAATGTTGTTCGATGGAAAATGCGGAGGAGGTGTTGGAAGCCTTGAAACCTCCCAGTGGAGTAAAAGAACTTACAGTTAGTTATTATCCAGGCAAACAATTTCCAATGTGGATGGGAGAAAGTCAACAATTCCAATATCTATATCACATTGAACTATTCAAATGCAAAGCATGTGAACAACTCCCACAACTTGAGATATTACCCTGTCTTGAGTATCTCGAAATCAGTCGAATGCATGGCATCAAACACATCATTAACAACAGAGGCAATGCACAGCAATCATTCCCTGCATTGAAGTTTCTGAATCTAGAATATATGGAAAACCTAGAGGGGTGGTGTGTGGAGGAGGTTAGAGAAGCAAATCCGTCCTTGTTTCCATGCCTCCTTTCGATGGAAATTATAGAATGCCCCAAGTTGACAACAATGCCAACCATTCCAACTCTCCAAGAGTTATATATGAAGAATTCATTCTGTGAGACACAAATCTCTCTCATGTCCACGAGAAGAAGGTTCTTCAAGCATTTGGAGTCTCTTCAGAGTTTGATTATAAGTTCTTGTACTGAGGAGTTGGTTTTGTTGCTGGAAGATGAAGAGGAGACAAGAGCCATGAAGTCATCACTTAAGTTTTTATATATTGACAATTGCAGTCAGCTTTCGCTGACATTGGTCTTGCAGAACCTTACATCTCTAACAGACCTATGGGTGACTTTGATTGAACATCTGGTGTCCTGGCCAGACGAGATGCAAGGTTGGAAGTCCCTCAATTATCTGACAATTAGTTCTTGTAAGAATTTGACCGTTGCATTATCACAAGGCGGCTGTGGTCCATCGTTGCTAACTCGTCTTCATGTTTCTGACTGTGATGCCCTGAGAAAATTGCCCATGTGTCCCAAATCACTCCAAGACTTGGTTATTTGCAATTGTCCAGGCATTGAGTCTTTGTGGCCAGAATTGGCACACTTTACTTCACTATCCTCATTAAAAGTATCTAATTGTCCCAAGTTAGTGTCTCTATCTCACGGGATGCAGGCCCTCACTTCCCTTAAGAATCTATCTATTACATCTTGTCCAGCACTGAAGTCATTCCCAAGAGGCCTTCGACAACTACTTCCTACTTTAAAAGAACTAACAATCAAAGAATGCCCGGAGCTAGAGAGGTTATGCAAGCCTGGAGGAGACTATTACAACCTTCTTTCTACCATTTCAAATAAAAAAATAGGAGAAGAGTCAATTCAAGTCCCTCATGAGATTAGTACTGGTGCCAAACAAGCTTTGAAGTGCATCGCCACAAATCGCTTCCTTCTATCAGTGACTTTGATTTGTGCTATTGCCTATTTCATAAATTTCCTTTTCAACCAACTTGATGGCCAGGTGCCTTATTTCGCCTTTCTTTGTTTTTATTTTTTGTTTTTAATTCTAGTTTTTTTGGGTTTGTTGAAAATATGTTTTATCCTATCTCTCTTGACATATTTGAACTTTGGGCAATGAAAGTCCCTTACTACTATAAACTTGATGCAAGTGAGATATGTATTAGTAAGACAATTTTTTTTTTTTTGGGAAAATAGTGAGAGATATTTTCCTATACTATGTTGAGTTAGTGCTTTTTTATCATAATCTTAAATAATTTTTTTTTGTGGGCAAACCACTAGCTTTATTGTTTCTTTTTCCATGTCTTGTATTCTTAATGATTTTTTTTCTTTTGTTTATTTTTCCCCCTTTCAAGAATGAGAAAGAGTTTTGGTATATCCCCCCAACATGAAGACAAAAAGCACTGGGAGTCTGAAATCAGAATGTAAAGGAAGCGTATCATTTCCAAATATCAGTTCAATTAGCAAGTTTAATTCTTGGTGCCCCATTTGTGAATATATTCTTTATATTACTTCCTGGAGATGAATCAATAGTCCGATGAAAGCATCCAAAATCTCAATTGGAATAGGCAAGTTGTTTCTTAACTAATAGCTCATAAGAATCTAATTTTGTTAAATAGATTTTTTTTTAATTATTTATAACCATTTGATGCAGGATAAATTCACTTTGCCATAAATGTACATAAACTATTGTGGGGTGTACACTTGATGTGTTTCCCGTTCATATAACTTCTGTCAATCAATCTGATTGTTCAAGCATTCTGATCACTATACTCCTACTCCTGTGGGTGGAAATAGTATTTTTATTTATAAGTCATGGGACTGAGGCAAGTGTTTAAATCTTTTTTTCAAATCCTCTGCTCTCAATCCACCTGCCATTTTCCAACATAAGTGATGCACAAGATTTGTAAGAACAAACTCAATTGTGGCAACTGCAAACTGTATTCCTCCAGAAATCTTTCAGTAAACTGAAAATCATGTCATCGGAAATCTAAACAACTGTTCATAAATCTCTCCAGTATGAAATCTAAACAACTGTTCATAAATCTCTCCAGTATGAACACTTTGTGCAGGCCTGGAGTTGGAGGATGTTGTCTTGTCACTTCTTCCCTTCAAACTCTGTTAATTGAAGATTGTCCAGGGCTCCAACCGCTTCTTTCTACTCTCAAGAAATTGAGAATCTATGAATGCTATCTGATGCTCAGTAATAGGAGATTAATTATGCAAGCCTGGAGGATATTATTACCACATTCTCTGTACCATCTCATGTTCAGTAATAGGAGAACAAGTTTTGAAGAGCATGGTCTCAAATCCTTTCCTCCTATTAGCAGTTAATTTTAATTTGTTCTATTGCATGTTTCATATATTTCTACTTCAACAAGCCTAATATCAAGGTACCGCTTTTTCCCGTATTCTATTCTTTTTTTTTTAAAATAGTCTTTCTTCTATTTTAAGTTGGTTGAATATGTATTTTATCATATCTGAATTGATAAATAAAACAATTAATCAAGGATCTTATCTATTTTATCACTTCATTTTAAACATGAAACATGAGCCTCATGTTTATCATTTTTTTGCCAATGGAATCAACATGTTAATTAGAATTAAAATAAGTCAGTATTCTTATCGTTGTGTTGACTAAGTGCCCTCTCTGGAACATTTGAATTGAGAGAATGGAGGAAGAAATGGTAGAGATATTTTTCCAGACTTCATTGGATGTAAAAGAATAGGATACATAGAAAATAAAATGATTATTTTACAATCTTTTTCTATTTTCTAATTATTCCAATGATGTATTCAAACTTGAAGGCAAACTGCATTTTTTATCATCATTGCTTACCATTTTTCTTATGAATATTGATTAAATTAGAAACTTGAAGGCAAAGTGTATGTGCTGACATTAGTGTTGGTAGACCAAAGCTTTATTGTTCTCTTTCCCATGTCTTGCGTTCTTATTGATTTCCTTTGTTTTATTTTCTTTTCTTATTTTTTGGGTTCAAGAATGACCCCCCAACATGAAGGTGAAATCAGAATGAAATTGAGAAGTATGCTTTTTCAAGTGTTGGTTCCATTAGCTTCTTTGGTGCATGGAGTCCTTTAGTAGTGAATATGTTCTGTATTTTACTTCCTCAAGATGAATCAATAGCCCAATGAAACCTTGTGAAATCACAATCGGAGAAGGCAAGGTGTTCTTAATCAGTAGCTCATAAAAATCTAATTTTGTTTGCTTTTCTTTTAATATTAATGTGACAGACCGGCCCACCTCAATGACACCCGGAATAAAACTCGTCATAAGCCAGGTATTGTTTTGCTTGGTCGGCCATTAATTCGCACTCCCTAGGAGTCGAACCCGCGACCTAAGACTTTTGTCTCACTTATAGTGAGCGCCTTGGCGGCGCTCACTATAAGTGAGACAAAAGGCTTAGGTCGCGGGTTCGACTCCGGGGAAGTGCGAATTAATGGGCGACCAAGCAAAACAATACCTGGCTTGTGACGAGTTTTGTTCCAGGTGTCACTGAAGTGGGCTGGTCTCTCACAAAAAAGGTGCCTTTTTAGGTCCAAAATTTTGAAGGTACCTGATCGGAAAAAATGGCACCCGATCCAACTTTTTAAAATGAAAATCGGATCATATCTGGGTGAGGAGAAAAGAAAAACTGAGTGCCTGAATCGGATCAATATATATATATATATATATATATATATATATATATATATATATATATATATATAAATTTAAATTAAAATGGGTTATAAAAAAAATATCCAATTCCCTAATGCAAACCCTTTAAAATATATTTATTTTTCTTTTAATTTTTTTCCTTTAGTCCTCATCAACCAGTGTTTTCTCTCTATCTTATTGATAAAAACTTTTGATGCTTATGAAAATATATGATAAAACTTTTCATTATTTCTGTTGTGTAAAGAATAATATAAAATTTTAATCTTCTTTTGTAAACTATAAGTTTATTATATTTTTTTTATGTAATGTTATTATATAAAAAAAATTCATAAAGTCGATAAAACTCAATTTTGGATTCGGATATCCGATATACGATCTGGTTTAGATCGGTATTTGGTTTTTGATATCCGATTTAAACCAGGTTAGATACCGGTCGAGTTTTTACCAATCCGAAAAATTAGATATTTGATTCGATTTTAAAAACCGGATTGGATACTTAGTTTTGCTCACCCTTACATGTCATCATGTAGGTGATAAATGGACCTTTTAAAAATACTATGATATTGCTTGTTTTCCATGAACATCCTTCTATTTTAAAAATTTTTAAAAATGAAATTGTTTTTGTCTTTTTAATAAGTTATTATTATTTTTCAAAAAGTTGTATTTTTTCAACGGCATTTATTTAAAAAAAAAATGGTGTTATTATTATTATAATTATTATTACTATTATAATAATAATAATAATTACTATTATTATTATTATTATTATTATTATTATTTGTTTATTAAGCCATTTTAAAAAATAATAATGTTTAAAAATATCTTAAAAATACAGCTTCTTTGGTTTTAAGGTATTTTTAAACATTATTATTTTTAAAATTGCTTGATAAACAAAGAAAATTAACAACAACAACAACATATTTTTACTAAATAATTGCGGTTGAAAAAATATAAATTTTTAAAAAATAATAATAGCTTAAAAATGTTTAAAATGACAAAAAAAAACCATTTTTGTGATTTTTAAAAGAGAAGGAGCCATGAAAAAACCTAATATCTTAGAATTTTTAAAAATTTCCCTCATCACTAGGTGATAATATTACTTGATGTAATATTTTGAAACCCATGTTACCAAAAGTGGATGCAGAAAATTGTTTTAGGAGGGCGACAGTTTTTTTAAAGGGAATCAAAAATCTTTTTATAGTACAAGTAAAAAGTGAATGAGGCAAATAATAGATTTTTATAGATATTTTCCTAAAAAATATTTATTTAAATAACATATATACTAGAAAATTAAGTTGTTCAACAATAAATTTTATAAAAATATTGTTAACATATAACCAATTATTAAATGTCAAAAAGCTAACCAATAAAATTTTATAAATATATTTGTCTAAAACTATAATATTTTTAGACTACATATAATAGTTTGTAAAAATAAAATAAAATAAAAATAACTCACCAAATAATAGACTTTTGTTAAATATTTCTGACCTCTTTTTGAGAGATGTTATCAAGCCAGCCCACCAATCTTCATCTCACACCTCATCCTCACCAAGAAAAGGTCATTTTTGATTTTCCAGATAGCACCGCATAGGGATTGGAAAACAAGCTCCCCCTCCTTCAAGGTTGGACAGTGAATATCTCATTGTGCATTAAAAATAAAAAATAAAAAATAAAAAACTCATAAACAAAGGACTAAAAAACAAAACCAAATATTATCCCGGAGTCTTCAACAAATTTTTAGAGATGTCAATGGGGTGGGGATTCACCGGGAGATACATTCCCCCAACCCGGGTCTGAATTTCTACTCCTATCCTTGACCCAGCCTTGAACTTGAATACGGAAAAAAATTTTCCCTGTCACCATCCCCGTAGGGATTTTCCAATTAAGGAATTCCCTGACCGATTATAAATTAAAATATTATTATTATTTAAAATAAAATTTATAAAATATTTGCTAATGTTTAGAATTTAATTTGATTTTTATATTAATGTTCATTTAATTATTAATAATTTGTTAATTAAATAAAGAGGAATTGCTCAAAAGATCCAAACAACTTTACCGGTTGCCCAAAAAAACCTTTGATTTTTGCAAATCCCTTTGAAGTCCTTCCTTTTTCAAAGAATTATTTTTAAGTCCAACTGCTGGATAATCCCGTTAACTAGCCATGGAAATAACCATGTTGCCCATTCAGTTTTCACTGAATTGAAAGATTCGAAAAATGGGAAGTTATACTTGAAAAAACACCATAATAACCATCACATCACTGAATTCATCTTCTCCCAAGACACAATATACTTGGTGAGGACTTTAATAATTCTGGTTGGCAAAAAAGAAGGCAAGAAAAAAGAGAGTTTTATAAAGCTTCTGTCGGTGTACATCATGGGATCCTTACTTTTTCCCACCACTTGATGTACAGTGCCGGCATGGTTAGCCTACTATGTGGAAGACTTGTTAATGCTAGACCAATATACATGGGCTGAAGCCATCCCACAGGTGGATTATGGATGATTTGCCCACTACAGCTACCCGCGTGAAGGCCAGCTGTTCTGGGAAGCAACGATGCATAGGGTATTTGCTAGGTTGTACAGTTGCATTGACAATTTGGCTCTATGAAGTAACCGGAACTAGGAAGAAGACCTATTTTGGAAGAACACCATGCATTCTCTGCCAGTATCAAGAAACAAGAAAGTGTGAGTGCCTTGATTGAGTCATTGGTGAGAAAAGAGGCATGCAAATTAGAATCCATTTAGTATTTTTTTTACTGTTATAATTTTATATCATATTGGTTGCTTTTACTCATAGGTTATTAGTATCCATATGTGCTGCTCAGTACTACATTTAACATTTTAACATCCATAGTTCTTGTTTATTATATGGATTACAGTTTAGTATCTTGTACATGTATTTAGTTTTTTGAGTGGGTGTTCATTTTTGAGATTAAAGTGTATATGTCCATGTTAATGTTTGTTGTTATATCTGCTAGTTTTGCTCACTCATGCTAGAGAGACAATATGAAATTGATCTCATTGGTCTAGGAAAGATTGAGCTCAGCTTTGCAAGGACAACTTTGGATCCATCCGGTGTAACCAAAACACCAAAATTCATCAAGAAAAAAATAGCAAAAGTTTTGAAGAAACTTGGGGGAAGGGCCTCCCGCACAATAGATCAAGAAAGCAGGAAGTCAGAGAGCCCACCAATGGAGTCTAGAAAATTATCATCTTCGAGTCTAGAGAAGAAAGGGATGGAAGATGACAAATATGAAACATTGATGACTGAGGTGATAGCTATAGCACTTCGTGCGAAGGTTGATATACTTGAAGAAAAGAAGAACTCAACTGATGACAAAGAGGATGTTGTACCACCCCAATCTATAGATAACATTAGCCCAACGACATCAGCTAAAAGATCCAGGAGAGTGGCATCCAAGACACGAGCTACCAAACCAACACTAGAAGAAGCCTTGGAGGAGTCTCAATCGGAGAAACGTGTCACTCGAGCTTTAAAGACAACAACAACCGCATAAGGAAGGAGCCATAGAAGGAGAAAAAGAGAAATGGATATAAGAACCTGCCCGATAAATCGATTTCAATCTACCAAAAAAAAAGCCTACCGGATTTAGCCGGCTAAAAAAGATACACCAGATGTCATTAAGCATATTCCTCAATCGGTGAATAGATGAGTAAGCACATTGTTCAGATATTCTGTATCAAAATTTTTAGTATGAAATTCATATTTGCAATCCAATTTTTTGCTAGAGTAATCAATATTTGAAGTTGTTGATGTATATTAATACAGAATATTTATTTTTAGCATTAAGCATATACTATTCATCACTACTGTTTATTATTTGGCATACCACATTAGTTTTTAGTCATATATATGCACTATCATGAACATGCGTCAGACTGTTGGCTACCAAATTAATTAATTTTTCTATATTACATGAGAACATTGGTCTAGAGCTACGAGAAAGGTCACACAAAGTGTTCTCATTTGTATGTATTGATTGATGGCAAACAAATGGTGTCAGATGATATGATTGACGTCTTTGTTCTTATGTTACTTGATACACTGAAGAAATCTCCTAATGTGTTTAGGATGACCACCACAATCACCAGGCCCATGGCTCTTGCGTTATCAAGGTAGGAGCATTTGACCAGTGGAATGGAAAGAATGATGGGCCCTGGAATGGAAGATTTCCCTGGCTTGGAGTTAGTCCTCATGCCAATCATATGGAACAAGCATTATCACTTGTTCTGGACAAAGCTAAGAAGGAGTACTTGCACTATGACTCTATCGACGGACACGTTTATGATTGTTTATTATCACTTGTTCTAGACAAAGTTACATTTGACCATTTTCTTTTCAACTTATTCATTATCGTGTGTGATATTTTTCCTTCTTGCAGTGTGCATTGTTTGAAGAGAAATTGGAGAAGAAGCTTGGTGTTAGTGAAACTGTGGCATATCCACTAATCCACATGCAAGGTTGTCAAAAACAAAGGAATGATAGTGTGGATTATTCACTTTATTTGATGAGGTTCATGGAACAAATATTGAATGATTAAGAGCTATATCTCCCCTATTCAGATGTAGTGCATGTGCAGGTAGAGTATGCTGCACGTATTCTAGAAGACGGTATTATGTGGAATCTTCAGAGTAATGAGCAAGTTGTTGAAGATGTGCCTGAAATTGAGTAGGAAGCTGTGATTGTAACTGAGCCCACTTTAGAAGATGCTCCTCCAGATGTATCGGATAATGTGATTGCAACTAAACCCGTTTCCAAAGATGTACCTGTAGAAATATTGGATATTGTGATTGCAACTGACCCCATCGAAGATACATGCACTAACCGTAGAGCCACGAATGAAGAGGCACCTGTACCGGTTGATTTGGCCCCATATGAACTCAAGTGAAAGTTAGAAATACCTCATTTAATTGTTTAGAACTGACTATGGTGAACATAATACATTACAATTTAACTTCAATATTGTATGGAGCAACTTCATATACTTTTTGGTTTATTGTTTTCTAGCTAATGACAACAGGTATAGTACTTTATGTTTACTTTTGGTGGCCCTAATCCAGTTTCCATGTTGTTTATTTACTATTAACGATTATAGTTCATCACTTGTTGCTTCAGATTTACTATTTTTATATTACCATGAGGATTGGCAACAATTGATCAGTTTTTGGTGTATCCACTTACTATTTGGCTAACCTATTTAAATAAAGTCTACTTTGTTTAAATTTGTGTATTCCCATAGAGAATTCGAACTTGATATGTAATATCCATAATTATCATTCATTCAACATACGATAGTAGTGTTTAAAAAACAAAATAAAGTGAAGTACGATGTTCATGGTTAGTCTGCGCTTACTTTATTACATGTGGCCCTGTTATGGCTGACTTCATGGCATTGACTACAATGTAAGTCATGAACACCAAATGCTTGTGATTCAATCCTCCTTTCCCTCGGTTATCCGGGTCTCTTCTTTAAGATTGGTGGATGAATAGGAAGATGTCGATCCTCATCCATTGGTTTGTCGTGATCCAATATGGGGAATATTGGTCTCGCATATGCTTCCTTGTACAATGAGACCATGTCATAGCCTTCCACGAAACAATTGACATTTATATCAGTCTACAAGATTACACATCATGCATGGTTACAAGGAAAACTACACACCTCCCAATGGTGACAAGAACATGTTCTGTGACACAAATTGATAGAGTTGACCTGGTTGCCCACGATTTTAAAAATATCATAATTAGATCGACCTATGACTAGGCACCTACTTTCTTCAATTGTATTTTCGATCTTCTTCACACAGATGGGTTTCCCATTTCATGGAGTTCTGACGATAGGTGTACATTAAGTTCATCATCTTGAACCTAGATTGGATGGGAGTGATTTAGAGGAAGTGTACATGAGAGACCTAACATTACTACTAACAATATAAGAAAAAGGAACAGCAAATCCATAATAGTAAAGACTACACACAATAGTGAACACTAAAATAATTAATATCTGTAACAAATACATAATAAAGAACACTAAAAGCTGATACAAAACCACAAACTCTAAAAGTACTCATGATGGTCAAAACCTACAGATTAAACAAAAAAATTAAACATTAAATAGAAATACATGAGATCATTTGAAAGTAAATATGATCATTTGATCTTGTACGACAACTGCACATAGTATTATGATTGAATTGTACATGTCCATACCTTATTGTGTTGACCATGTTACAGATAGGTAGATGCCGTGCCTTCCTAATCCACGCATTGAAAGACTCTGCGACATTTGAATACATCTCAACCCAACATTGTCCTCTAAACAAGTAGTTGCACCAATGCATCATGTCTAACTTTTGGAATAACCAATTATGGACCTATATTGATGCCGCTGACAAGGCACCCACAGCTTCATCATATTTTGATGATGTGCATGCATACGCAACCTTGACAGTCAAGCTCTAACACTCATCTTATAATCCTTTTCCTAAGTGGCCATTAGACTTCAAAAAGTTTGCTTGGAGATGTTGTAAACAATAGTCATGTGGGGCAAAAGGAAAGACTTTGGCAATAGCATTGACAAGTCCTTTAGAACTGTCTCAAATGAATGTAATGATCTTGTCGTAGTTATCTTGACCATATATTGCATCACCCAAAGTGGAAATGAACCACATCAAGTTCTCTTCAGTTTTATTATCAATAATAGCAAAAGCTAAATGAAATAGACCTTCATTACCATCCTTAGCAGTTGCGCCTAGTAGGGTGCCACCATATTCACCTAGAAAATGAATGCCATCTAGAAATAGCATGTGTGTACAACCACGTTTTAAACCATCGAGAGATGCATGAAAGAAAAAAAGAACCACTCTTAAAGCATTCTCCATCATCTCAATGATAGCAACGCTACCTAGGTTGGACTCACAAACCTTACTTACATACCATATCAACATATCATAACTTGCAACATCGCTTCCATGGAGAATTCCCTTTGCCACCTCTTTACCTATCCAGGTATGTTTGTATGGTAGCTGAACACCGTGGTGACGCAATATATCACACTGTATGTCTATAGTCCTATATAGAGGATGATCTCGCAAACTTGCCCGCTAACAGATATTTTAAAAGCCCTTGGATGAGATGTTGTGCCAAAACCCCCGCCACATGTATGAGTGTTTCGTGTTGTTTTGATCATAAATACGGGGAAGTTGATATCTCTTGAGTCACGGACACACCAGTGACGTTCCTCGGCAGCACATGTGACAGTAGTTCCATCTTTATCATTTTTTATGAACCTGCAGTTGAAATTACGGTTAATGGCTAAATCACACAATGCATCCTTGAATTCTTTTGCATTTTTGAAGCGTTGCCCAACTATGAAAATTTCAGCTTCTGAGTCTTGTGAAGAATTGATTAATGTTATGCCTCCTCCATGTAACACTGGCGGCAACATTATTTTGTGATGGTAGTTCCCTTGTTATATGCATTGAATAAATATTTAGTAAAATAAATAAACAACAACAATTTAAAACTGAATAATTATGCAAAATAATCTTCAATAATGTTAAAAACTAATGAGAACAAAATAAAACTAATAACAAACAAACAATATTATGCACAAACACATATTAATGGGCACAAAAGCCAAAAATAAATGGAAAGCCTAAAAAAATATGATATTTATAGTGGCAATAGTGAACTATAAATGACCTCCATTGTTCCGTTCATACTCTTTACGATCATATCCACCATTGCCTTTTTAAATTCATTGTGAACATTACACATGTTTTGAAAGTCATCCTCTGAGTTAATGGAACACATTGGTTTGTTCTCGTCTGGATTATATACTTTACTCACACTGTAGGAGGTTCGAGAACCCAATATGTGCATATCTCCTCCAATATTATCTACCATCCAGTTAAGACAATAAAATCCAACACGTAACCATCCCCTTTATACTTCGTAACACTGTAAAACATATCCATCTAGGGTTTGCATCAACAAAAACCACTATAAATGAAGGAGGATCCGTGAATGTGATACCCGTGAACATGATAGTTAGTAAAACATATTAATATGGCCAAAATATACACTTTAATGGGGATCCAAGAGATACCTTCACCTCACGTTATTTGCGGTAGAGTTTTGTCAAGATAATGTCCTCGTCGTAGGGGTGGTGCTCTACCGAAGAATATAAACTGGGAAATAAAGGTGGGCGAGTGATAAAAGAGAAAGATCACTCCATAGCCAATGCCAAGGAGGAACAAGAGATAAATGAAATGAAGAAGATAGAAGCTTCTTTAGCAAGACAAAAGGTAAGGAAGAAAACTTCTGAAGCAAGTCAAAGTACAAGCACCATGATTTAACGAGACATGACGGCACAATTCCCACACAAAAAACCAAGGGTATTTGGGGGTTTTCAAAAATATAGACGGCCAAAGGTGACAGGAGGGATGAAATGGAACTGGCTATAAAAATGATGGACTTGAGAGGATATTATTTCGTTGAAGGACTTATTGGAATAAAAAAAATTCCAAGGGCTAATAAGTAATTTTTTTTCTTAAGTGAATAGAGTAATGATATTTAGGCCGAATTGGTAGGCTGAATGATATGGATGCCAAGTTGGCATCCATGTCATTCTTGCTCTCTTTTTTTATATAAAAAAACTAATTTCTCGTTATCATCTAAACCTTAATGTAAATGATAAACTAGAAACCTCCTCCCTAAACCCAAGTTTGCTATTTATTATTTAGGGTTTAGGTCTTAGGATTTAGGGTTTATGTTTTTTGAATTTTGGGTTAAAGATTTTATAATATATGGTTTAGATCTTAGGATTTAGGATTTATGGTTTTTGAATTTAGGGTTTAGAGTTTTATATAAATCCTTAAACTTTAAAAATTATAAAACAAATGTTTAGATTATAAAAAAATTAAAAAAAAATTTTCTAAAAAAAGATATACTAAAATTGACGTGGATGCTGACATGGACGCCAACTTCTCATCCACGTCATTTAGATTATTAATTCGGTCTAAATAGCATTACTTAATAAATATATGGCTTTTGTTCCATGTTTATTTATGTATTTATAACATAAAATTATATATATATATATATATATATATATGTAATATTTAAATTTAATATTTATTATTTCGGCCCGGGCCTCGACCACTGAAAAAATTCTTCGACCCGTCGACATCCCTAAGAATTTCCTGGCCGGCGACGGACTCGGTGACTTGGTAAAGGCCAGGGAGGCGAGACTGGGTGACAGAGACGACCATCGTCTCTGGATTGCATCACTACTAGCTGCTGCTGGCCCTCCAAGCTGAGTGTGCCCTAAGGGCACTGTCTCGGCGGCCTGCATCATTGGCGCGTCCTCTAGCTTCACAGCCTCTCAGCCAAGCTCGCTGCTCACTTCGAACACATCATCGCACTTGATTGGCTCCTGCTCCGGCTCTGGTTCCTGGACTCTGATTGGGATCTCTCCCCGCCATGGTAGGAAAACAAAAGCTCCCCACTCCATCCTCTTCAGGCCTTCACTTGCTTTGATGAGCTCTTCGGAGGGAGAGAGGGAATGCGAGCAAGGTGAGAGATCTGCTTTCTCTACTCCAATCCTTGGTTTTTGGCTTCTTTTGGTTCTTATTTCATTTGGATTTGTGGAATTTGTGATTGTTATCTTGAAATTTGTCATTAGGGTTTGGTTGAGTTTAGCTCCAGTTCGATGCAGTTGATTTTTGTTATTGGTTTTATGTGATTTTGATTGGAAAGGATTTGCTGTTGACATTGTATTTGTTTTCTGCAATCGTTGGTTAATGGGAATAGGAAGCTGTTGTAGAATTTATGATTGTTTTGTTGAAATTTGTCACTAGGGTTTTGATTGAGTTTAGCATCCATTGTTAAAAAGATTAGAGAAACTTTTGTGCTTTTGGGTTTGATGCAATTGTTCTGTATGCTTTCCATGGCAATGCGATGTCACATTTTTCTCTCGTGTTTTCTAAAAACAAAACAGATTCTGAATCTCTTAACATGACAAAATGAGATCTGTTGATCATTAACTTATCTTCTGGTTAATATTTTGCCTCACAAGAACTCTTTCCTCATTCTACATTCATTTTTTTATGTTTAGGGATTTTAACTTTTGCTGTGCATGATAAATCTTCATATGAATCTCTGCTCAATTATTTAACATTTCACGTTATACTCTGTGAAGATAGGAAAACTAATTTGTATATCACATTAGTAAAAGAGTACAAGGATATATATAGAGAAATATTAGGGTTTTGTGGTATGGGCCCAATATGGCCCATTAACTAAATATAAACCATAACATAACTCTAACACTCCCCCTCAAGCTGGAGCATATATATCGAGCATGCCCAGCTTGTTACATAAATTACTAAAGACTTTAACATTTAAACCCTTGGTGAAGATATCCGCCAGTTGCTCAGATGACTGCGTATATGGCGTAGAGATAACTCCCTTCAGTACCATATCACGTACATAGTGACAATCAACCTCCACATGCTTGGTACGCTCATGGAATGTTGGATTATTTGTAATAAAGATGGCGGCCTGGTTATCACAGAATATATGCATAGGTATTGTGATGGAGAATCCCAACTCAGATAGAAAAGAATGCACCCAAACCATCTCACAAGCTCTCTGTGCCATCGATCTGTACTCTGCTTCTGCACTTGATCTCGAAACCACATTCTGCTTCTTGCTTCGCCAAGTAACCAAGTTTCCACCAACATACATACAGAAACCCGACGTAGACTTTCTGTCTCCTTTATCGCCAGCATAACCTGAATCAGAATAGGCTGCAACGTCCAGGTGAGCATGATTCTTGTAGAGAAGACCTTTGCCAGGAGCTCCTTTAACATATGCAAGAACCCTTAGAGCACCCTGCCAATGAACTTCTTGTGGCTCATGCATAAATTGACTCAGGAGTCCGACTGCGTAACATATATCAGGACGAGTAACTGTCAGATAAATGAGCTTGCCAATCAGACGCCTGTATTGACCCGGATCTTTGAGAAATGGGGAAGATGTCTCCCAGAAGGGTGGTGACTGTTCAATAGGTGTACTCTCTGGTTTACAACCCAATAAACCAGTCTCCTCAAGTAAGTCCAACACATACTTCCGCTGTGAGAGCGTCATCTTTCCTTTTGGCATATGCAAACTCAATACCAAGGAAGTATCTGGGTCGTCCCATGTCTCGTGTAACGAAATGCTTCATCAAATGTTCCTTAGTCCTCTGAATGCCCTGACGATCGCTACCCGTCAACAAGATATCATCGACATATACCGCAAGCACAACACATCCAGATGAAGTGTTTTTATAGAACACAGAATGATCCACATTGCACCTGCGAAAACCATCTGCAACCGCAATTACACTAAACTTGTCAAACCATGCATTAGGACTTTGTTTCAGACCATAGATCGCTTTCTTAAGCTGACAGACTAGATTCTCCCCCTGAGCAACATACCCCGGAGGTTGCTCCATAAACACAGTCTCAACTAAATCTCCATAGAGAAAGGCATTCTTCACATCGAGTTGACAAAGAGCCCATGATTGATTTATAGCTACCGACAGTAGAATGCGAAATTCAGACGAGCAACCGGTGAAAAAGTCTCAACATAATCAACACCATAAGTTTGAGTAAAACCACGAGCCACCAACCGGGCTTTGTACCGATCAACTGTACCATCTGCTTTGTGCTTGACAGAGAAGACCCATCGGCAAGTGACGACGCTGGCATCAGCAGGGCGAGGCACGAGCTCCCATGTACCACGAGATCTCAAGGCTTCCATTTCCTCATCTATTGCCGTCTGCCATTGTGGAAGCAAACGCGCATCCTGGTAGTTCCTGGGAATTGACTCAGCAGATAAAGAAAGAGCAAAGGTGGGGAAGGATGGGTGAAGATTATCATAAGAAACAAAAAGTGAGATGGGATGTTTAGTACAAGAACGAATACCTTTGCGAAAAGCAATGGGAAGATCAAGAGACGGATCTGCATCGTCCGGAGAGGGGATTGGAAAGGGCGGAGCTGGCAGTGGTAGATGTTGGCGGCGATGATAAACCTGTCCAAAACGACCATCATCTGTATCCATTGGAGGAGGTGTCACACTAGGCATAGGCACATACGGAGAGACCGAAATAGGAATGGGAAGAACAATATCAGATGACGTGGTCAACATATCATGAGAAACCGAGTCAGAAAAAAATGATTGAGACTCAAAAAACATGACATCCATAGACACATAATACTTCCGACTAGTTGGATGAAACAAACGGTATCCACGTTGGGTGCGAGAATATCCAACAAAGACACATTTAATCGCACGCGGGCGCAACTTGTCCAAACCAGGAGTTAAATCCCGAACAAAACCAACACAACCGAAAACACGAGGGGACAAGTGAAATAACTCGGTATCAGGTAGAAGACGACGTAAAGGAACCTCTCCCCCTAAGGGTACAGAAGGCATACGATTAATAAGATAGACTGCAGTTAAGATAGCATCTGACCACAAATACATAGGAACGTTACGCTCTACCAAAAGAGTACGCGCAACATCCAAGATGTGACGATGCTTTCTTTCAGCAACCCCATTCTGCTGAGAGGTGTGCGGACAGGTGGTTTGATGAATAATCCCAAAGGACGCACATAAAGAATTTACGGTAGAAGATACAAATTCTAAAGCATTATCGGTGCGAAAACATTTGATAACAGTAGAAAACTGAGTTTTTATTTCCAAAATGAATGTTTTAAGGACATCAGCAATAGATCGACGGTCTTTTAACAAATATACCCATGACACTCGGGAAAAATCATCAACAAACACAACATAGTAACGATGACCAGAAATAGACGCGACCTTAGAAGGTCCCCAAACATCACAATGAACTAAATCAAATAATGACCGACTAGACACTAAAGTAGAACGTTTAAAGGTAGCACGATGATGTTTACCCAACTGACACGACTCACATTGAAAAGGCTCGACCCTAATCCAAGGCAAAGCCTGCTGAAGACGACTAAGAGAAGGATGACCCAATCTACAGTGCCATATGAGTGATGACTCGGAGGTAGAAACAGAAGCTGCTAAACCACGAGGAATATCATCACGCACCAACGTATACACGCCATCACCACGATTACGCCCCAAACCAATCCTCTTCCCCGTCTGCAGATCCTGAAAAATGCAGTGAAAAGAGAAAAATGTCACGCTACAATTCAAATGTTTGGTGATTGTAGAAACGGATAGCAAGTTGACAGGAAATTCAGGTACGAAAAGAACATCATTTAGTTTGAGCTGAGAGGAAGCCTGCACAACTCCCTCCCCAGACACTAAGCACGATCGTCCATCAGCAATTGCCACAGAACGAAAAACAGACGGAGAAAGATTTTGAAAAAAAGGTTTTGTACCTGTCATGTGAGAGGAGGCCCCAGAGTCAATAATCCAGGAACTGTCCCTGGAAGCAAGAAAAGCATTACCTGAGGAAACAGAAGAAGAGACTGTGGCTTGAGAAGCTGTGCCCTGTAGCTGCTGAAACCGTGCAAAGTCAGCCTGAGAGATGGTGACTAACTGTTTAGCACCAGAAGTTGGTGACGGATCAACCACCTCAGTACTTTGGCATCTTCGTCCTTGCATCAATAGCCTTAATAGCCTTAACCGTCTTCTCCTTGATACTAATACTTCTCGCATTCACACTATTCCTCATGATTGGTTGTTTGTCGCCCTCAAGCTTGTTGTTTTTGGGCGTAATCTTCACGAGTTGAATCTTTTCCACTATGGGTGGGATCATCTTCAGTGGTTCGTGCGTTATTTTTCTGAGTCTGGATTTGTTTTCTGGTTGTTTGTTTTTAGGTGTTTTAGTTGTTGTCTACATTTTTCTTTCTTTACAAAACTCTTGTTTCTTTCCTTTGTGTTTAATAAATTTAGCCTCTTGGCTCCTTTCTTCCAAAAAAAAAAAAAAAAGAAAAAACAAAAACCAAACATGAGATTCTAAGAGTGAGGTATATGAAATTACTTGCAACTTCACATGCTACGAAATAGGAAAATAGTTTTTCACGAAATAAGAAAATAGTTTTTCTTGAAATTACTTGCAACTTCACATGCTACGAAATAAGAAAATAGTTTTTCTTGGTCATTGTCCAGTGACTGCAATGCATCAGTATCCACTATAATTTGTCCATGTGAGTCCACATTGACTGGGTCCGGCCAGGAGATTTAATTTTTTTTTTTAATCTCAATTTGAGATTAAAAAAGGAAGCACCACCGTGTCTAGCTACACAGTTGACTCACAATCTCAGTTGAGACGCTAATCACCCTTCACCGGAAACAATGGCCGGACTTTTCTCCAATGCTTTGGAGATGATCAAGGAGTTATCCACGCCTCATGCCGTTCAATATCTTGAACCCATATGGAGTGGAGTTGATGAACAGCTTCAAAAGCTCCAATTCTCCTTACTTCTTATCCAACCGCTTGTTGAAGATGCAGAGGCGAGGCAGTTGAAGGAACAGGCTGTCAGATGCTGGCTTGTGTGGCTCAAAGATGCAGTCTATGACGCTGAAGAAATTCTTGACGAGGCCAAGACGCATGAACTACTCATCCAGCGCAAGGCACAGCTTTCTGGTCGCCCAAGAAGCAAGGTGCGTGAATTCTTTTCTCTTCATCATAACCCACTCTTGTTTAAACTTCAGTTGGGGAAGAAGCTCAGAAACGTCAATGAGAAAATAAATGACCTCATTGAGAAGATGGACAAGTTCAAACTCAGGCCGGTTGTTGAAAACAACAGCAAGCCTTTGGGGAACAGGCCTCAAACCTACTCATATTTGCATGAATCAAGAGTTATTCTTGGTAGAGATGAAGATAAAGAGAAGTTAGTGCAGATGCTGATCAGTGATTGTTTTGGTGAGAAAGTGGCTGTGGTTTCTATAGTCGGCATGGGTGGTCTGGGTAAGACGACACTTGCTCAGTTGGTCTATGCAGATGAAAGGGTCAAGAATCATTTTGAGAAAAGCATATGGGTATGTGTTTCTGATGATTTTGATGTGCCAAAGCTTGCTGGAGAGATCATACGTACAGCAGCTGGTGGGGGAAATCGTGATTCTACAAACATGGAGATGCTGCAACAGGACCTGCGAAACGTGTTGGGGCAGAAGAGATATTTGCTGGTATTAGATGATGTATGGAATGAAGATTTCCAAAAGTGGGATGCTCTTAGAAACATGTTGCTCGATGGAGGAGAAGGAAGCAGAATTCTTGTGACCACACGCAATGAAAAATGCTCTAGAGTGATGGGTGCTCAGAAACCTTACATTCTCAGTGGTTTATCAAAAGAAAACTCTTGGGTTTTATTTGAACAGAAAGCATTTGTTGATGATGCAGAAAAAGCACCAGAATTGGTAGAGATTGGTAAAAAGATTGTTATGAAATGTCAAGGACTACCACTTGCTATACAAGTAATGGGGAGTATCATGCGCTGTAAAAGCGACAAAAGTGAATGGCAGGCTGTGTTCGAAAATGAAACATGGAAGTCACAAGATACGGAAAATAAAATCATGCCGGAACTGTGGCTAAGCTATGTTGACTTGTCTTCTCACTTAAAGAGATGTTTTGCCTTTTGCGCCATTTTCCCAAAGGGTCATCATTTTAGGGAACAGGAGGTGATTCAATATTGGATGGCTCATGGGCTTATTCTACCTGGAAAAGGAACTGATATGGAAGTTGAAGGGCTAGAGACTTTCACTGAGTTAATAAGGAGATCTCTTTTACAAAATGATTGTTCTTTACCTGTAGGGAAATATGGAAGAGTGTGTAAGATGCATGATCTCATCCATGATGTGGCACACTTTGTTATGGAGAATGAATGCTTCACATCGTTGAAGGGCAGTGCAGGCCCCGAAATCCCAATAAAACCACGTCATTTGAGTTTAGATGCTGATGAAAATTATAAACAAGGTGATTGCTCCAACATCCATACTGTGCTAGATTATGGAAGCGACTTTAGTGTGATGCTAAAGCTGAAGTTGGTGAGGCTGCTTGACTTGAGAGCAGCAAACATTAAGGAGTTGCCTGCATCAATAGAGCATTTGCACCATCTAAGATACCTTGATCTTTCTGTTACTGATATAAGGAAACTGCCGGAAACCATTTGTATGTTGGTTAATCTGCAGACATTGATTCTCTATGGTTGTCATAAACTTTCTGAGCTTCCCAAGAGCATGACATACATGAACAGTCTTAGACATCTTCTTTTTGATGATCATCGTCCAGAGTTCGAGGCATTAAATGCTTGTTTGAGTCAATTACAAAACCTGAAAACACTAACAGGATACACTGTGGAAGATGATGCAGAGAACAATATAGGACAATTAAAGTCCTTGAATCCCTTTAGTGAACTTGCTTTGTATAACCTCCAGAAGGTGAAGAATGCTGATGATGCTAGAAAAGCTAATTTGGGCAACAAACAACTTATTCACACATTAAAATTAAGTTGGGGAAAATTAAGTTGGGGAGATGATGATGAATGTTGTTCGATGGAAAATGCGGAGGAGGTGTTGGAAGCCTTGAAAGCTCCCAGTGGAGTAAAAGAATTTACAGTTAGTTATTATCCAGGCAAACAATTTCCAATGTGGATGGGAGAAAGGCAACAATTCCAATATCTACATCACATTAAACTATTCAAATGCAAAGCATGTGAGCAACTCCCACCACTTGAGATATTACCCTGTCTTGAGTCTCTCGTAATCAGTCGAATGCATGGCATCAAACACATCATTAACAACAGAGGCAATGTACAGCAATCATTCCCTGCATTGAAGTTTCTGAAGTTAGAATATATGGAAAACCTAGAGGGGTGGTGTGTGGAGGAGGGTAGAGAAGCAAATCTATCCTTGTTTCTGCGCCTCAAAAGGATGGAAATTAAAGGATGCCCCAAATTGACAACCCTGCCACTCGGGATTTTACTTGGTCTTGAGGAACTCATAATGGTTGAAATGGATGGCATCAAACACATAGTCAACAATAGAAGAGGCGATGTACTGCAATCATTCCCTGCATTGAAGGAACTGCACTTATGGGAAATGAGGAACCTAGAGGGGTGGTGTGTGGAGGAGGACAGAGAAGCAAATCTGTCCTTATTTCCATGCCTCACTTCAATGGAAATTCAAAGATGCCCCAAATTGATAACCATGCTACCAGAGATATTACCCTGTCTCAAGGATCTCAGAATGTATAAAATGGATGGCATCAAACACATTGTTAACAACAGAATAGGCGATGAACCACAATCATTTCCTTCATTGAAGTGGTTATGGTTAGAAAAAATAACGAACCTAGAGGCGTGGTGGTGTGTGGAGGAGGGTAGAGAAGCAAATCCGTCCTTGTTTCCATGCCTCCTTTCGATGGTTATTATAGAATGCCCCAAGTTGACAACAACCATGCCACCCATTCCAACTCTCCAAAGGTTATATATGGTGGAATCATTCTGTGATACGCAAATCTCTCTCATGTCCACGAGAAGAGGGTTCTTCAAGCATTTGGAGTCTCTTCAGGGTTTGACTATAAGTTCTTGTACTGACAAGTTGGTTAAGTTGCTGGAAGTTGAAGAGGAGACAAGAGCCATGAAGTCATCGCTTGAGTATTTATCTATTGACAACTGCAGTCAGCTTTCGTTGACATTGGTTTTGCCGAACCTTACATCTCTAAGAGACCTACATGTGAAATCAATTGAAAATCTGGTGTCCTGGCCAGACGAGATGCAAGGTTGGAAGTCCCTCAATAATCTGACAATTATTTCTTGTAAGAATTTGACCGGTGCATCATCACAAGGCGTCTGTTGTCCACCGTTTTTGACGAGTCTTGGTGTTTATAGCTGTGATGCCCTGAGAGAATTGCCCACGTGCCCCAAATCACTCCAATCCTTGAGTATTGTCGATTGTCCAGGCATCCAGTCTTTGTTGCCAGAAATGGGACACCTTACTTCACTATCCTCATTATACATACATAATTGTCCCAAGCTGGTGTCTCTATCTCAAGGGATGCAGGCCCTCACTTCCCTTCAGAATCTATCTATTAAATCTTGTCCAGCACTGAATTCATTCCCAAGAGGCCTCCGACAACTACTTCCTACTTTAAAAAAACTAACAATCAAAGAATGCCCAGAGCTAGAGAGGTTATGCAAGCCTGGAGGAGACTATTACAACCTTCTCTCTACCATTTCAAATAAAAAAATAGGAGAAGAGTCAATTCAAGTCCCTCATGAGATTAGTACCGGTGCCAAACAAGCTTTGAAGTGCATCGCCACAAATCGCTTCCTTCTATTAGCGACTTTGATTTGTGCTATTGCATGTTTCATAAATTTCCTTTTCAACCAACTTGATAGTCAGGTGCCTTATTTCGCCTTTCTTTGTTCTTATTTTTTGTTTTTAATTCTAGCTTTTTTGGGTTTGTTGAAAATATATTTTATCCTATCTCTCTTGACATGCTTGACCTTGGGGCAATGACAGTTCCTTACTACTGTAAACTTAATGCAAGTGAGATATGTATTAGTAAGCCATTTTTTTCTTTTTTTTTAGAAAATAGCGAGAGACATTTTCCTATACTATGTTGAGTTAGTGCTTTTTTATCATAATCTTAAATAATTTTTTTGTGGGTAGACCACTAGCTTTATTGTTTCCTTTTCCATGTCTTGTATTCTTAATGATTTTTTCTTTTGTTTGTTTTTTTTTTCCCTTTCAAGAATGAGAAAGAGTTTTGGTATATCCCCCCAACATGAAAGACAAAAAGCACTGGGAGTCTGAAATCAGAATGTAAAGGAAGCGTATCAGTTCAATTAGCAAGTTTAATTCTTGGTGTCCCATTTGTGAATATATTCTTTATATTACTTCCTGGAGATGAATCAATATTCCGATGAAAGCGTCCAAAATCTCAATTGGAATAGGCAAGTTGTTTCTTAACTAATAGCTCATAAGAATCTAATTTTGTTAAATAGATTTTTTAAATTATTTATAACCATTTGATGCAGGATAAATTCACTTTGCCATAAATGTACATAAACTATTGTGGGGTGTACACCTGATGTGGTTCCTGTTCATAGAACTTCTTTCAATCAATCTGGTTGTTCAAGCATTCTGATCACTATACTCCTGTGGGTGGAAATAGTATTTGTATTTATAAGTCATGGAACTGAGGCAAGTGTTTAAATCTTTTTTCAAATCCTCTGCTCTCAATCCACCTGGCATTTCCCAACATAAGTGATGCACAAGATTTGTAAGAACAAACTCAATTGTGGCAACTGCAAACTGCATTCCTCCACAAATCTTTCAGTAAACTGAAAATCATGTCATCGGCAATCTAAACAACTGTTCATAAATCTCTCCAGTATGAACACTTTGTGCTGGCCTGGAGTTGGAGGATGTTGTCTTGTCACTTCTTCCCTTCAAACTCTGTTAATTGAAGATTGTCCAGGGCTCCAACCGCTTTTTTCTACTCTCAAGAAATTGAGAATCTATGAATGCTATCTCATGTTCAGTAATAGGAGATTAATTATGCAAGCCTGTTCAGTAATAGGAGAACAGGTTTTGAAGAGCATGGTCACAAATCCCTTCCTTCTATCAGCAATTAATTTTCGTTTGTTCTATTGCATGTTTCATATATTTCTACTTCAACAAGCCTGATACCTAGGTACCACTTTTTTTCCCATGTTCTTTTCTTATTTTTTTAAACTAGCTTTTTTTTAAAGTTGGTTAAATATGTATTTTATCAAATCTTAATTGATAAATAAACAATTAAACAAAGATCTTATGTATTTTATCACTTCATTTCAAACCTGAAACATGAGCCTAATGCTTAGCATTTTTTTTGCCAATAGAATCGACATGTTAATTAGAATTACTATGAGTCAGTATTCTTATCATTGTGTTGACTAAGTGCCCTCTTTGGAACATTTGAATCTAGAGAATGAAGGAAGAAATGGCAGAGATATTTCTCCACACTTCATTGGATGTAAAAGAATATGATTATTTTACAATCTTGTTTCTATTTTTTAATTATTCCAATGATGCATTCAAACTTGAAGGCAAAGTGCCTTTTTTTATCATAAATTGCGTACCATTTTTCCTTTGAATATTGACCAAATTAGAAATTGGAATAGAATGCATTGCAGTGTTTATGCTGACATTACTGTTGGTAGACCAAGCTTTATTGTTCTCTTTCCCATGTCTTGTGTTCTTATTGATTTCCTTTGTTTAATTTTCTTTTCTAATTTTTTGGATTCAAGAATGAGCCCCCAACATGAAGGCAAAATCAGAATGAAATTGAAAAGTATCCATTTCCATGTACTGATTCAATTAGCAAATTTGGTGCATGGAGTCCTCTATCTGTGAACATGTTCTTTATTTTACTTCCTCAAGATGAATCAATAGCCCAATGAAACCTTGTGAAATTACAATCGCAAAAGGCAAGGTGTTCTTAACCAATAGTTCATGAAAATCTAATTTTGTTTGCTTTTCTTCTAATATTAATATGTGAGTCAGTTTAATCCATGGAATTTACTGTAAATAAACTTTTGCTTTGAAATTTTTTATAACCACTTGATGCAGGAAAGATGGATCTGTGCATTCAATGTACAGAAACTCTTGTGTTGTGCACACATGATCGTTCTCAATGATAGAACTTCTGTCAAGCAGATTTCCAATCATTCTATCACTCAGTATAACCCTGTGGGTGGAATTGTTTTAGTACTTGTAAGTCATCGGAGCTGAGGTAAGTGTTCTAATTCTTTCAAATCTTTTGCACTCAACCCATCTGGCATTTCCTAACCAAAGTGATGATGCACAAAATTTGCAAGAGGTATTCGAGTGTGGCAACTAATTCCTCCACGAGTCCTTCGCCAACACTAAATGAAATAAACTTGGAATCATGTCATTGGAAATCTAAATCTCTTCTCCATAAATTTATCTGGTATGAACTCTTTTAGCAAGTCCCAAGATTTTTTATCCCTCAGTAATGCACTTGCATTGATGCTTAGTCTCTTGTTTAGGTGGGAATCTTGTAGCCTTACAACTCAGAGAATATATGTTGTCAAGCACATTTTATTCGCATCCTCCTTGGTCCACATTGAACTCTTTTAACCCGCTGTCCTCGCCTCGTCTTGTAACTTCTTTACTTTTGGATTCCAAATGAGCACTAGCATAGCCCACTCCAAGAATATATGTATGAGGTAGCTGTTCCAGCGACAAACATGTTCTGCAAGAATGTTGCAGAATTATAACATTGAAGATCAACTAATTATCTGGGTATATGGAGGTTTCTGATACAAGTGAATTGTTTCGTGCAGGGACCGACCAAAGTTCATTTTTGCAGAAGATGATGTGCACCTGATTCTCGTATCTCTTTGTGCAAGAATTTAGAGTTTCTTGTTTAAAGATAGTTTGAATGTACAATCAATTTTCAGCCGCAACTTTGTGTCATTAGGGCCATGACTGAGCAGATGCCCCGGGGATGATCAAAACATGCGATGCCCCGGGGATGATCAAAACTTGACATGTTGAAGAACTAAGGGATTCATGAAATACTTGTGTATCTCTTTATTGCTGTTTTTGGAGATATCAATCAATCACCAACTGATTTTCCTGCTTCTGCTTTTTTATCAAGGATTTGGAATTGCTAGCACCTTTGAATTATCAGAACCAAGCAGAAGTTCATTCCTTGCAGACAAAAAGACATTGTCACATGTTTTGCACTAGTTCGAATGTTGAAATTAAGCTTGTTTTGATTTCACTCTTGTTACTACCTTTTGCGCTAGGCTGTCTATGTTAAAAATGGAACATGATTCTTTATTGCTCTTCTGTTTACAGAATAAATTACAGAGAGTGTGTATTGTTGATTGTACCATACTTGTGTCCATCCATTTATTAGATGTTATTTCAGCTCCATTGTCATAAATACAGAGAATAACCCTCAACCAGCAATGTTGAAAATGCTTATCCAAATGCAGGTTTGCAATACAATCAGAATGATGTAATTTCAACAGAGAAGGGAGAGAAAACAATAAACACTAAAGCTGATGAACTTGCTCTCATGAATGCCCCAGTTGACATTGAGGATCTCACAATTAAAATTCTCAATAACCTTGAAGAAGAATACAAAGAATTGGCCAATGTTATTCAAGTCCGTGAATCACCGGGGGCCTTTGAGGAGTTGTATATATGAAAAACTCCTTAATTATGAAGCGCATCTTGCCACCAAATAGACAATTTGAACAAAATGAATTTTATTACTCAATCAAAAGAAGAAAACAAAGGAAACTGAAGTACTAAATTTAGATGATGAATGGAGACGTGCGTTTAACATTAAAATCGTACTGTTGGATTGATGTTGAAGTGTTCCCTCCCATGTATACACATGAATCCCCTCTTATGTGAAAGGAAAATCTTTGGTAACTGTGGAACCAACCATTGCTCCGTTATTTGCTTTTATGATGTAGAAATAGAGAATCCTCTGGGTATTGACATGTCCGCTGGTATGAAAACCTTCTTGGTGTCGGTGCAAGGGATGCTAGAGTGAGTTTCAAATTTAGTCCGAGTGAGCAGAATGAAAACTCACACACGGGTGTTGATTTTTCTATGGCTACTTAAACTACATGTTCTTTGGAGCACCAGTGAAGGCAAATGGCCTCTGATCTACAAAAGTAGCCAATGAGGCAAAACATTGTGGTAGAGTGTATTAATTCGTGCATACATGCCCAAGGAAACTCACCCATCGCTCAGGCCTATGCAATTGTAGATGAGCAAATGTGTCGGAGCCTAACTAGCCAAAACGGACACACTAGGTGGCACTGAGGATTTACATCGATCCCTTGCATATATAGTAGAAAAGAATGGGTATAAGTCGATTTACTATGTGCTTTCTCCTCACAACGAGAAGTGGGTTTGAAAAAGGGTGGACCCGACTCCATATACCAGCTGGATCAGCTCTAAAGCAAGGTCTAGTTGGACAAGCTTTAAAACAAAGTATAGGTTTGACAAAGGGCCGACTTGATGTTGCAGGTGAATTGTCAGGATTAAATTCAAAACAAATCTTAATGCACACCTATTTGAATGACTTGAACTACTTATCCCAGCCAATGGGCCGGTCTAAAATAGAACCCATTCATTGATATGGAAACTGATAAACTAGTGCACCATAACCCTAAAAAGGGATATGGTCAATGATTCCCCCTAGATCAGCAAAGAAGAAGAGGCCATCAAGAACACCTCTTGAAGCACTCGAGGCTAAAAAAGATAAAGATGGAGGTTTCAATCATAAATGTCAGCCACAACTTGGAACTTTATGGGTCTTGTGCAAAGAGAGTGACCTTGGTGAAGATCCAAGCATCGGTTAGATTTCAGAGTCACCCAATCACACTCTAGGGTTCCTTTCTCAGGTGTGTCGTTATTTGTGTCTCTACAATTTACTACTCTTGTGTTTCTCCTCTTTTTCACTTAGTTGTGTATCCTCTCTCCCTTCCACTCTTTGTATGTTTTCTCTATCCTTTTTGTTGTCCTTGTATGTTACTTTTGTTTTTGTCTTTTATACTTTTATTTTCTCTTAATTAATTACGATTTGTCTATTTTTCTAAAAAAAAATACTGAATTTAATGTAGTTCACACTTCAATTATGCTAAAATTTTGTGAAAGAACTCAACTAGTTTTGCTAAGAAACAGTTAACATACTCCTAATTTATTTCCACAGAAAAAGGGACAAATCTGCTGACTAAATCCTAATAAAAAGAACCTTGCATCATCAAGATACTGCATGTTTCCTCTCATCATCGACTTGCTGATATTTTTATAAAGGTATATCATCCCTTATATCTACTTTCATCTTCTCATGTGCAAGATGGGAATTCATAACATTTATTCTCCCTCTTAAGATAGACAATTGAAATATATAGCCAAATATCTAGTTTGTAAATCAACAAAATATGCTAAAAAGAATGTAAGCAATTTGAAGTGGATAACTCTAGTCTAACTCCCATCGTTAACTTTCAAGGCTAGGGGATTATAATGTATGTTAATTCCTTTGTGTAATATAGTATTTGAAGTTCAATTGATAACCCATCTTATCGATGAAGCACTATATGAAAAAGAAACACTATACTATTTTGTTATGCCAAGTTGTTTATTTTTAGTTTTACAACCAAGAGGGTATATGTTCCCAATGAAAAAAAATTTTACTTATCACTTCGCGAAGCAAGTAAAGGTTAAAGTTAAATGTTCCTACAAAGATCATCGATGTAATAGTCATGTGATAATAAATTTACTTTCTATGCAAGAAATTAGTCTATTTTTCTCCCAAAATATATTGAGTATTTAGTAAATGATGGTCATTTGTCCACATTATACCGGGGTTACTTCTCTCTCACTCTCTTTAGGTTTTTTATTTTTAATTTTTTAAAATCTCTCTCTCTCTCTCTCTCTCTCTCTCTCTCTCTTAAAGGTGGATAAATCACATTCATTAAAAAAAAAAAAAAGGAGAACAGTTTGAAAAAACAACACAACCCACAACAAAGCCAACAAAACAACAAAAAGAAAAATGGAACCACCAGGGGTGGTCCATACAAAAGCCAAACTACAACAACCCTAGGGAAGGAGATGCCCTATGGATGGGAGACGCTATCCACAACTAGATCTTGCTAGGGCTTGGGGCAGGCTCAAGGGGGACACTCGGCACTGAGTCCTTAGAGGAGAGAAACTCAAGCTATCCTTGACTTTCGCCATTGGCTCCTCCAATCTTTCCTTCTTCGAATCAGGGGTTGTAGAAAACCACAGAAGAAACATATAATCAATTTTTGAAATAATGGAAGCAATCAGAAGACAAATAGAAGAAAAAATGTGGTTATATCTTTGAAGCCAAATGTTCCAGAAGATTACTCGTATGAGCAGGTCCCAGAAAGAAATGAGTGGCTTTCTAATGTTTTTCCTCTAATCCCCCCATAAATCCCTAATGGACCAAGAGGCACAACTAATTGCCAAGAACTAGCCAAAGAAATTACAGATGTGAGATGCCACAGGCCCCTAGATGAGAAGATGGTCGGCATTGGCATGTTACACCAAACTGAACGCGCTGGCTAATGCAGTTTCTAATGGGCTTGCAAGATACTTTTTCTCAACCTCAAAGCCAATTGTTACTCACTATAGAACTCCCTTCTGTTTCTCATGCTTATTCCTTATTAATCCAAGATGAAGCACAATGACTCCACTATCAACCATTTTAACCTACTGAGCACTTAGCCCTCCAGATGTATAATACTTATGAAAGAAAACAAGAGGCTCCAAATAAACCCAATAGCTTTCACCAAGTCCATGTTGCTAGATCTACTCCTACTCGTTCAAGACCACGCTGTACTCATTGTGCCATTATTGGCCACACTCAACAAGTTTGTTATTGTTTGCATGGACACACACCGGGCCACAAGTTTTACAAAAAAGGGAATACCCAGGCTTTCCCTGCCAAAAACTCTCAGAATGCCACGCAAACTAAATATATACTTTCTTCAGATTCCATACAACAATTGCTTCATCTTCTTCGAGAGGTAAATGAACCCAAAGCCAACCTTGCTAATAAGCCTCTTACCCTTTCTTCTACTCTTAATTTGCCTACTGAATGGGTTATTGATACCAGTGCCACTGACCAAGTTTCTAATAATTCTTCTTTATTTATTGAACCATCGATTTCCCCTATTTTCCCATCTTCAATCTCTGTATGCAATGGTGCTTCCATTCCTATCCTACGGAAAGGCAATGTGCATGTCTCACCCCATCTAACTTTATCCCATATTTTGTTCGTACCAAACTTTCGATTTAACTTACTCTCTATTCAACAAATCACTAAAGTCTTAAATTGCAATGCTACCTTTTACCCTAATTATTGTATTTTTTAGGACCTTTTGACGAAGAAGGAGATTGGTCGGGGCCATGAGCAGGGTGACTTATACTTTTTCACTAACACTTCAAAGGCCACTAGTTAGTTAGCAATTCCTTCCTTCACATGGTATTCTCGGCTTGGACATCCCTCCCACAAAGTTCTTAACTTTAGCTTCTACTTTAGGTTATTCTGATTCATGTTTTGCTCCTTATGAAATTTGTCATTTGTCAAAACAAATTGGTTTACCTTTTCCAATTCATCAAATTTCTACTATTGCTTCTTTTGATTTAATCCATATTGATGTTTGGGATAAATATTCTACACCCATTTGAAATGGCCACCATTATTTTCTAACTATTGTTGATGAATTTTCACGCGTAACTTGGACATATTTGATCAAATTAAATTTGATGTCTATGCTTTACTTGTTCGTATTTTAGCATTTGTCAAAACTCACTTTAACACATGTGTTAAAACTCTTATATCAGATAATGGTACTGAATTCACCAACCAGGCATTTCAAAAACTTTTGCTTGAATCTGGTATTCTTCATCAACTTAGTTTCCCTGGAACAACTCAACAAAATGGGGTAGTTGAATGCAAGCACTTTCATTTTCTCAATGTGGCACATGCTCTCTGTTTTCAAGTAGATTTGCCTCTTAAATTTTGGGGTGATTGTATCCTCACTGCCACACACCTTATTAATCGTACCCCTACTCCAATTTTAAAAGACAAAACCCCTTATGAAGTCCTTTACAATCGTTATCATGATTTTACTCATTTGAGTACTTTTGGATGTCTTTGTTTTGCATCCACTAACCACATGCATCTTAACAAATTTGCTTCTCGGGAAACACGTATTTTTCTTGGCTATCCTCAAGGACAGAAAGCCTATAAATTATATGACCTAGATGCACAAAAATTTTTTGTTAGTCGTGATGTGCTTTTTCATGAAACAATTTTTCCATTTAGGGATGATCCCCACTTACGTAGCATATTAGACCCATCACCAATTTTACCCTTACCTATCCATGATTCTGATTTCACCGAGCCTTTCACAACTATCTCATCACATGCTTCCTCTTCCCCAACCCAAGAATCTTCCAACCATGATGCAGTTCCAAATATTCTTCCCTTCATTGCCTCAAACCCAGTAACACACCCACGATTTAGAGGACTATGTTTGCAACATGGCCTCGATTCAATCTCCGTCAATGTCTTCTGGTATGGAATATCTTCTCTCTAATTATTTTTTCTTGAATACGTACTCCAACCACCATCTCCATTTTATCAATACCATCCTTAAGCATGATGAACCCACCTTTTTCATTATTGCTCATAAAAGATCCCGACTGGAGAAAGACAATGAAGGATGAAATAAAGGCCCTTGAGACTACCCAACTTGGACTTTGGTGAATTTACTCTTGGAAAGAACCTGACTGGATGCAAATGGGTTTACCACATCAAGTATAATCTTGATGGCACCATTGAGCATTACAAGGCCCGTCTTGTTGCAAAAGGATATTCTCAAATTAAGGGATTGGATATCACTGATGTTTTTGCCCTTGTCACTAAACTAGTAACTGTCTGCACTGTTCTTAGCATTGGTGCTGCCAAAGGTTGAAAAACTCATCAACTTGACGTCTCCAATGCCTTTTTGCATGGGGTTCTACAAGAGGAAGTATACATGAAACTTCTTCCCGGCTTTAATCGAAGGGGGGAGACTCATGCATGTTTGTCGTCTCTGCAAATCCCTTTATGGACTCAAGCAGGAATCTAGAACTTGGTTCTCCATCTTTTCTACAGCTCTTTTAGAAGTCTGCCTTACCCAATCTAAAGCAAACTACTCCATGTTTACTTATTGTCTTGGTTCACGATTAATAGTCTTGCTTGTTTATGTTGATGATATTGTCATTAAAGGTGATGATGATCTTATTGCTAATCTTTTGGAAAGCTTCTTGGCAAGATGTTTTCATATCAAAGATTTAGGTCCCTTGAAATATTTTTTGGGAATTGAAGTTCACAATCTTTTACTGGTATTTTCTTGAATCAACAAAAATATGCTCTCGACATCCTCTCAGATACCGGGCTCCTTGGTAGTAAACATTCTTCCACACCTATGGATGCCAACCATCAATTATGTCCAGATATGCGTGATCCCTTCCAAGATCCTTACATCTTGTAGGTAAACTGCTATACTTGACAGTCACATATCTAGATATTACTTATGCAGTAAATCTCCTGTCTTAGTTCATGTCTTCACCACAAGAACCTCATTGGCAGGCTGCTCTCCGAGTTATGCGTTATACTAAAAAATGCACTAGATCTAGGAATTCTCTTACATGCACAAAATTCCTTGCGATTGTAAGCTTATTGTGATGTTGACTGGGCCTCTTGTCCAACAACAAGGCGCTCTACTACTGGTTACTGCACTTTATTAGGTCTTAATTTACTTTCTTAGAGAACTAAGAAGCAAACCATAGTTTCTTGTTCCTCAGCTGAAGCCGAATATCTTGCCATGGCCAACACTGTAAGTGAACTCACATGGCTCCAGTTGTTATTAAGGAAATTGGGCATTCTGAAGTATCTAGCTCAATTGCATTGTGATAACCAAGCATCTCTCCACATTCCCAATAATCCAGTTTTTCATGAGCATACTAAACATGTGGAGATTGATTGTTATTTTTTCCATACAAGATCTAAGAAGGGCAGCTTCGCACTACTTTTGTACCTTCTCATCTATAACTACTAATGTTTTCACAAAGAGTCTATTCCCTAATCCTTCGAGAACCTCACATCCAAGCTCATGCATCGTCCACGAGCTCGAGGAGGAGTGTAAAGATATTATTCTGTGATGATTTATTACCATATACTCCATGTGCATAATTATAGAGATTGACAATCACACATATTAGGCTATCTCCTAAGACAGGAATGACAATCATACATATTAGGCTACCTACTAAGATAAAAATTATTTAACATTATTTTCTCCTTTACTGAAGCAACTAATTTGTATTCATGGTTGCATATATTCATTACCACATCAATGAAAATGATCAGCATTATTAGTTTTTCCTCTCGAAGTTTCACAATTTCAATTAGATATATTTTTTAATTTATTTTTTAAATAAATTCTTGAATTTATTGGTTGATTAACGAACACATTAATTGTAGGCTATATAATTTATTTGTTTATTATTATATCATTGAAAAAAACATCTAATCATAGATTCATTATTTTGTTTCGTATTTTTATCTTTGTTTTCTCTGCAATCCTCTACCTTGAGTGACGCCCAGAATAAGTTCCAGAGGGGACTCCATTTACCAAGGCACCACTCGAGAGATTTTATTTTTTAAAGAGAGAAATTTATGAAATGAGATTTCTACGAGAAAAACAGTGCGGTGATTTTTAGATGTTTAAATCTCTATGTTGATATATATATATATATATATATATATATATATATATATATATATGTTAAAAAATATCACATCAAGCCATGTCATTAAGGTTGAGCAAAAAACCCCTGATCCAATGATCCGATCCAGTATTTGATTTTTGGACCCGAATTTTGAGGATACCCGATTGAAAAAAACGAGTACCCGATCCGAATTTTTAAATTAAAAACCAAATCTGATCGGGTAGGGAGAAAAGAAGAACTAGGTATCCAAATCCAATCCGGTTTTTAGTATTTAAATTTTACATGGGCTAAAAGTAAAAAATCCAAATTCATAATCTAATCTTTATATATACATAATAACTTAAAATTTACTAGAACTATAAAAAAAAAAAAAAAAACCCAAATCCCTTGTCTAATTAATGTAAGAATATAATTTTATAAGGTTTAAAACTAAAAAAATATCCAATTCCCTAATGCAATCCCTTTAAAATATATTTATTTTCCTTTTAAATCTCTTCCTTTAGTCATCATCAGTCAATGTTTTCTCTCTAGCTTCATTATTGATAAGAACGTTTGATGCTTATGAAAATATTTGATTTTTTTATTGTTTGTTATTGACACAACTTTTTATTATTTTTGTTGAGTAGAGAATAATATAAGATTTTAATCTTCTTTTGTAAACTATAAATTTGTTATATTTGTTTTTTCATGTAATGTTATTATATAAAAAAATCATAAAGCCAATAAAAATTAAATTTGGATCTGGATATCTAATATTTGATTCGTTTTAAATTGCGTATCCGATTTTCGATATCAAGTTTAAACCAGGTAGAATATGGGTTGAGTTTTTACCAATCCGAAAAACTGGATACCCAATCCGGTTTTAAAAACTTGATCGGATATCCGGTTTTGCTTATCCCTACATGTCATCACCTAGATGATAAATGGACCTTTTAAAAATACTATGATATTGCTTGTTTTTCATGAACATCCTTCTATTTTGAAAAATCACAAAAATGAAATTGTTTTTGTCTTTTTAATAAGTTATTATTATTTTTTAAAAAGTTATATTTTTCGACTGCATTTATTTTAAAAAATGTCGTTAATAATAATAATAATAACATATTTTTATGAAATAAATATTGTTGAAAAAATATAACCTTTTTTAACAATAATAATAACTGAAAAGTGTTAAAAAGGAAAAAGAATTTTCATTTTTGTGATTTTTTAAAAGAGAAGGGCCTAATATGTTAGAATTATTAAAAATTTCACTCATCACTGGGTGATGATATTACTTAATGTGATATTTTAAAACCCATGTTACCAATGGTGGAGGCAGAAAATTGTTTTAGGAGGGTGAAAAAGTTTTTTAAAGGGAATCAAAAATATTTTTAGAGTACCAGGAAAAAGTAAATGAGGCAAATAACAAATTTTATAAATATTTTTCTAAAAATATATTTTTAAAATAACATATATGCTAGAAAACTAAGTTGTGTACCAATAAATTTTATAAAAAAAAAAATTGGTACTATATAACCAATTATTAAATGTCAAAAAACTAACCAATAAAATTTTATAAATATGTTTGTCTAAAACTATAATATTTTTAGACTACATATACCAATTTGAAAATAAAAAATAACTCACCAAATAATAGACTTTTGCTAAAAAATATATATAAATCAATTTGTAAAATATTGAAGAGGCAAACAATAAAATTTCACAAATATTTTTCTAAAAATATTATTTTGATATATATATATATATATATATATATATATATATATATGTGTGTGTGTGTGTGTGTGTGTGTGTGTGTGTGTGTGTGTGTGTTTTGTGTGTGTTATTTATAAAAAACCAAAACCAAGTGGGACCCGCCCTTAACCCTCCTGGCCTCGCCTAGCTCTGGCATTACATGTTAGTAAATAAATTTAGTTGTAATTCTTTGCATAGTCCATCTATTTTTTAAACTTATTTTTAAGTCAATTATTTCAAATTGTAATTTTTTAGTCCCTCTACTACTTTTAAGTGTGCCATATTAGTCTCATAAACCCTAAATTCTAATCTTAAGAAGGACTAAGAAACTCACTTAAAAATAATAGAGGGACTAAAATATTACAATTTGAACTAAAGAACTAAAAGGGTAAATCTACAGAGGGATTATTTAGAGAATTATATTTAAATTTTATATGATATTATTTTGATAATTTATAAAAATATTATATTGGAAAACCCCATATATATATATATATTGAAAAGGTGGATAAAACACTTGCATTAAGGAAAACGGACAATACAACCCAAGTCGCAAATACGACTCACTGACAACCAAATACAAAATACAGGTAACCACAAGCTGTGCTCACCAAGACCAGGAACAACCCAAAAAGCAACACACCAAAAGTACAACAATCAAGGACACACGGGAGCATCGGAAGAAGGGCTGGCCCTCCCCAAAAACCAGTAAAGCAAACGCCTAAATCTCCTCCAAAGTGTGATCATCCCCGATGTGCGGCGCCAAATCAGCATCCAAAACCCTCGGGCCAAGAAAGTCCAGGCTTCTACGAACCATGGAAATATCCTCCTCGCATCTCTCTCTGGGGCTGTCAGCTATTGAAGACAACCAAAAATGGATCAATCGGACAGTTTTCATAATAATACAGTTCACAGTCGTAAAAATGTCTTTAAATAAGCAATCATTTCTGGCGAGCCAGACATTCCACACAATCGATTTCGAGACCAAATCCCCAAAAACCCTTTTGTCCTTGGGCCAAGTCAGTCTCCATTGTCCCCAAAGGTGCGACATGGATCTAGGGGCGTCCGGGAATTGAAAGAGCCCAATAAAGTGACACCACACCTGGTTGGCCACAGGACAAAGAAAGAAAAGATGATCGATAGACTCAATCTCGGAGTTGCACATGACGCAAGTAGCGGTGGGCAGTGTATTGCATTTCCGATGCGCCAGATTATCTAACGTCAAGATCTTGTTCGCCCAAGCCAGCCAGTTGAACAGGTTGACTTTCTTAGGACACCAGCCACTCTAGAAGAATTTGGTCAAAAGGCATCGGAGACCCCCGTCAATGAGGAAGTTTTAGAAGGATTTGACCGTGAATGCCTTATTTCTCGACAACTTCCAATGTTTTCCGTCATCAAGGGTCCCCTCGAGCTCCCGAATCCTACTCTTAACCACACCCATCTTCTCATTAACAGAAAACGATGGCCTATTAAGAATATGGAGAAGCTCGTAAACAGTGCCCCTGGGCTGAAGACTAACCCTGAATTCATCTGGCCACATGTACATGGGCGCGACGTCGTCCAGCCACCCGTCGAGCCAGAAGAGAGTATCTTTCCCACAACGGATATTATGAGCAGTACAGCTCCTAAAAGCAGGGAGACCTTGTACTACTCCGTTCCAGAAGTAGGACATTCTCCCTACCCGGCCTGGGTTCAGACGCCCTCTTTTTAGGCCATAATTGAATTGCACCACTTTTGCTCCAGACCAGGTATGGTCATCGATGAATTTCCACCACCACTTCCCTAAGAGGGCCTGATTGAAGTGGCGAAGGTCCAGAATACCCCATCCCCCCTGTTCCCGGGGACGACAGAGGTTTTTCCATCTAACCAACCGACATCTCTGCCTAGAAATGTCAGGGCCAGTCCACAGGAAATCCCATCGAATTTTATCAATTTCCTTGATGACCCAGCAAGGGAGTTTGAAGATAGACATCCAATAAGTTGGGACAGCAGACAAGACCGAGTTCACAAGCGTGAGACGTCCTCCGAGTGATAAGTGTTGCACTTTCCAAGAGGAGAGTCTCCTTTTCACCTTGAGAATGATAGCCTCCCAGTCTTGTCTGCGGGGCCTTCTACCCAAGATCGGGATTCCCAGATAGGTAACGGGTAACATGCCTACCGCACAATTGAGTGTGGCAGCCACCGCATAATCCGGTAAATCCCCCATCCGACTTGAGAAGAGACAAGTTTTGGAAAAATTTGTTGCCAAACCTGTAATCCCCTCAAAGAGATATAAAATCAGTTTGATAACGCGGAGGTCCTCCAGTCCGCCCGTGGTAACAATCAGAAGATCATCAGCGTAGTGGAGATTACATTTGCTGCCAAAATCCCGCGGAGGCACCCCAATCAGAATTCTCGACCTGATGGCGTGAGTGAACATGGAGTTCAGGACATTAGTGACCAGAATAAAAAGTAGAGGCGACAACGGATCCCCTTGCCGCAGTCCTCGGCGATACCGAACGTACCCATTCGGGGAGCCGTTCACGAGAATAGAAGCTTTAGAGGAGAACAGAATACTTTTGATCCAACCAATCCAACGAACACCAAAGCCTCTCGCCGTCAAGAGTTCAAAAAGGAAATCCCAACTCACCGTATCAAAAGCCTTAGCAAAGTCAACTTTGACAACATTCCCTGGCAAACGTCGTTTGTGCAGACTGAAAATCAGCTCTTCAGCAGTAGCAATATTGTCGAGAATACAGCGACTTTGAGAAAAGCCGATTGATCCTCGTCAATCAGTGAGTTCATCACTCTCCCCAATCTAGTTGCTAAGATCTTAGATAAGATTTTTAACGTCGAGTTAATGAGGCTGATAGGTCTGTAATCACCCGGAGATTCCGGAGTGCGCATTTTGGGGATCAGCGTAATATTAGCCCAGTTGATTCTTTCCAAGTTGGCTGTCACAAAAAAGAAGTCTTGGCAAAGTTGCCAAATGCTGGCTTTGACAGTCTCCCAAAAAGTAGTGAAAAAATGCAGCCGGAAACCGTCAGGACCTGGGGCTTTATCCCTACCTAACGTAAAGACTACGGTCGTGACTTCCTCCATTGTGAAAGGAGGCTCCAATTGTGATAGATCCACCTGCGCTTTGTGCGCCAACAGCTTCGGGATGTCAATCCGGAGTCGAACAGTCTGCTCACTCCCAAATTGCGAGGTAAAACGGTCCGAGAACACCTTCCCAATATCACGGGGATCTGTCAGAGTCATGCCATCGCGCAGGACATGCGGGATAAAGTTGCTGTTCTTTCTCCCATTGGGGACAGCGTGAAAGAAACGGGTATTGTCATCCCCTTCCTTCAGCCATTGAAGCCTCGACCGCTGCTTCCAGTACACCTCCTCCTGTTTTCGGGTCTCATCCAACTTAACCAAGATGTCATCTACCAGTTTGAATTCCGCAGAGGACAACCTCCTACTTTCCTTAATTGCATCGAGATGCTCAAGCTCGTGGAGAAGAGCAAGCTTCTTCAGTTTAATGGACCCGAAGGAAAATTTAGCCCAGTGTCTCAAATTTTTCCTTAGGTGTAAGCACTTTTTGGCCAAGATAAAAGCACCACAACCCTGAGAGGACAGCTCCTTCCACCAACGGTCGATAAGATCGCGAAAACCATCAGTCGTGGTCCAAACTAACTCGAATCTAAACGGTCGAGGTCTAGAAACATGGTTTCCAGCTTTGAGCCGAATAGGAACGTGGTCCGACCCCAGTCTAGGGAGACTGTTCTGGATCAGCCTAGGGAACACCCTAGCACAAACGCCGTTAACAAGAAAGCGGTCCAACTTGACCCAGATTGGGTCTGATTGGCCATTTGTCCAGGAGAAATGTCTACCAACTATAGGGGGCTCAAGCAGAGCCAAGTCTTGAATAAGATCGTTGGCCATTTTGAGGTCCCCGAGATTAGGAGTACCGACATTTTTGTCCCCTACCTCAAAGATTGCATTAAAGTCCCCGCAAATGATCCAGGGCATGCCCGGGGCCGGCACACATTGGTGTAGTTCCTCCCAAAAAGCCTGCTTAAGAGCTCGAGCGTTTGGCCCATAAACAGTCGTGCATCTCCAGTGCCGATTGTCCTCTTTGGAGCAAAAGTCCACCGTCAGGCTAAAAGAGCCAACTTTCCAAAGCGAACCAATCAGCTTGCCACTATTCCATCATAGGATGATACCGCCAGCTGTTCCTCTAGCAGGAACGACAGCAAACTGGTCCAGTTTGCACCCTCCAATTTCTCGCCACAAGGATTGCGAGACAACATCTAGTTTGGATTCTTGGAGGCAGCACACGTCAACAAAATGTAAACTTAAAAAGTCCCTAACTAGGAACCGCTTGGCCGGTTTCCCGAGCCCCCTAACATTCCAGGTTATATTATTCATCAAAACATCAAAGGCCGCGACCCTCCGAGGAGGTCGCCGTCGGTACCGAGGACCGCGGTAAATGAGACAGTTCAAGCATACGAATGTGATTAAGGCAATCAGAGACAGAATCCGAAAAAGAAATGCCGCAAGCATCACAATAATTAACAAGTTGAGCATTGTTCTGTTCAGAAATCAAAAGCAGGTTGGAAGACGTACCTTCTCAGGCGTCACCACACCCCGTCTTTTTCTTAGAAGATCTGGGTGTCTCCACAGTAAAACCTGCTTGATCGTGGAACCGAGAGGAGGGCTTTTTCTGGCGTTCACTTCTTCTTCTTCCCTTGTGCTGCTCAAGGGTAATCCGAGCCGGATCCCTGGAGAGATTAGGTAACAATTTTCGGAGCTTCCTTTCAAAATCTGTGGACGAGTCAGATTCAGAGTGGTTGTCCTCAGTTTCCTTAATAGTAGAAGGCGAATGGGCATCACTGGATTCTACTGGCCTTTGCAAATTTTCACTAACAGTGGATGCCCGGTGTCCAGAAACCGGTACAAGAACCCAGCCACCTTCCAAGAATTTCCACATAAATCCCAAGGGTGGAGTCATACTTGGCATTGCTCCTTCATTGATGCAATCAGCGCTAAGTAAAACTTGGTCAGGTTGCACACCCACCATTGTGTTCATATTATTAATCTCCAACATATGGGCCGGCCTAATCAATTGGTTATGAGGAGAGTGGGCCTCATTTAGCTTATTATCTGGCTTCTCAACCAGGCCCACCTCTTGGCCCAACAAGCCTTCTTTAGCCCCCAAACTGCGGTGAGACTCCATCCAAATTGAAGGACTCTGATTAGATCCGATGTGGTGGCCCAAAACTCGGCCCACTTCACACAAGAGCACAGGATCGAATGAATAGGTGAGCCTAAATCCCCATATGATTCAGCTCTGATAAATGGGTCCGAGTTCTTGAGAGAAACCGCAGCTTGCTTACTACCAACCGACGTGAACTTTGCAACCTTAACTCCGACATGCAACCTTGTACCATCCGAGCCACTTACCACCAACCGGATGCTGACACGCTTGTGCCTCGAGCCCTACGCGACATGTCCCTTAGAGCTACACTAGGAGGACCGAGCAACCACATGTCCAACGGTCCGTCCCAAATCAGGCACCGGAACACGTCATCGCGGCATCCCCGTCCTGGGGTGGCGCTGGAACGGCCCAGTATCACCGTGGGAGCTGAGCTCCACCACGTCACCGCCGCGGGTGCTGAGCTCAACAGCCTAAATCAAACCACCGTCATCAGCCCTCGTCTCGTCTGGTAGTGGTCTAGCAAGAGTCGCCTCCGGAGCATTCGACTCCTGCCGCAGAGAGCGAGCACTCCTAGGCTGCACCGCCGGCTTGACCTTCACTTGGCATTGATCGCCGTCCGTCACCACCTGCTTGCCTTTGTCGACCCGTGGGATTTTATGCGTACTTTTGCGGGTCAGTTGCCGGTCCTCCGACGTCAGTTGGTTCACCTCCTGCTTATCCTGGAACGCATACTGCCCTAGTTCGCGCCGGAAGATGGGGAAGGCCCCTCGGTCTCCAGTGATGATAATAGCGTATCGTCGCATGCTGAATGAAAGATCAAGCTCGAACGGCAACAACACCTCCCTCCGGCGACGCACCAACGCAGTGATGAAGAACTTATGAGGCTGCGAGGCTGCGAGGCTTGCGAAAGGGCGATGAGTTCCCCCACCGGCTTCAACACCTCGGCGATGATGGGCCAGCACCGACCGTGCAGTGGGAGGTTCCAGATAGAGACCCAACTTCCTTCTCCAGAAGCCCGGCCCGAAGCGCCAATCTCCGCCGACCACAGTGCAAGCTTGACGACGCACGGATCATCCTTGGTAGCAACTCTGCACTTGCCCATCGCACATACCTCCTTGACCTCCTCTCGGGTAGTCAGTGGGAGAAGGAATGAATCGTCATTTAGCGGCGTGATCGGCCCTGCAAGTCCTTTTTTGATGACCGATGGAATCACCTCCACCAAACTGGCTTCATTCACTGAACCCTCCACAACCGAGAGCACAGCCACCTTGGCCAGTTCGTCCCGTAAACCCGCGGTCTCAGGCGTGAGCGAGATCGAGATAGCAACGTTTGACACCTGGCGAGGTCCCGGCGGCGACCTCACAAGCGCTTCAGTCTCCTTACTCTGGGCATGCTGCACCGAGGACCTCCCTTTCTTGGAGCGGGCATGGGCCTTCTTCCTATAAGGGCTCCGCTCCATCGGGCAACTCGCACCTATATGACCCACCCCTGCGCACCGAAGACAGACAACCTGATGGAGGCACTCCGCCGTCTTGTGTGACACCCTGAAGCAACGTCCGCAAGAGGCATCCGAGGGAGAACAAGGCCTCTTCGAACCAGCGAGACGAATCCAACAGCACCTTTCACCGGAGAAACGATCTTGTCGCCCATTCGTCTCTTTCCCCTCCCAGTTTGACCCGACTCCGAAGATGAAGAACTTAAAGCTTGAGCGTACGACTTCTTACTACCGTCTTGGTTGGCCAGCTTTCCCCCTGCACCCTGATCCCCTGCCGCCTAGCCTCTCTGAACACCAGAGTCCGCCGTCCCTCCGGTGTCGCTCCAAAGGTCTCCGAGGAGCGTCATTCAAATCATTTTATTTCCGATAACCCCCTATATTTTGGTTTCTCAAATTTGTGATGCTTTTTATCTTATTTTATTTTTTTTAAGAAACTTTGTGATAACTTCATACTACATTTTATTCCCTGTGCAAACGCAAAAAGGAATGTGGACACATGGGTGGAGGATTAAGGGCGGTCTTTTTCTTTAGGTCTCTCTCTCCATTTATGTTTTTTATTTTTATTTTTTTAAAAATTTCTCTCTCTCTCTTTCTTTAGGATTTTTTATTTTTATTTTTATTTTTATTTTTAAAAAATTAATTTTTTAAAAAATTAATATCAATAGTCTAAAACATAATAATTTTTTAAACAATATTTACAGAAATTTATTATGTATAATTTTAATTTTTTATAAATTAATTTATATAATATATAAAATTATATTTTTAGTAGAATTCTTATAAAAATTTATTATTCGACAGTAAATTTTTATAAACTAAACTATAAATTAACATATAAATAAATTTAAAAAAATATAAAATTTAATTAGTTAATTTTTTAATAATTTGCCCATACTCGATAACATCAACGTGATTGAGCTCATCCTTATTTTTCTGCACATTTGTTTAGAATATTTATTTTATAAGTTTTAATAAACGTAGTCATATCACAACTGTTATTGTAAAAGAGAGTTTGAACTCTCAATTTTCACATAGGGAGTGTTTAGTTAGATGTAATTCTAAATGCAGTAGATTTCCAGTTACAATGTAACTGAAAATACTTGGCTTTCAAAATACAGTGCAGTTAAATCTTGTGTTTGGTTGAATGTAACTGAAATTACTGTATTATAAGATTTTATGTTTGTTTGGAAAGATTTGTAAATCTGGAATAGAAAATCATATGTGTATATATGCATATACATACATACATGTATATGTGTATATGTACGTGTTTGTATATATGCATATATGCATATGTATATGTGTGTATACATATGTAAAAATACCTATGTATGTTTATATACATATACATATATATGAGTATATGTATATGGGTGTGTATATGCGTGTATATATAAGTGTATGTATGTATGTATGGATAAGTATAAGTATATATGTGTGGGTATATGTATATGTAAACATACTATATATATATAGGTATATGTATGTGTGTATATATGCATATATGCATATGTAGAATATATATATATATATATATTTATATATATGTGTGTGTGTGTGTGTGTGTGTTATAATTCTAAATGAAGGATTTGGTTTGACGGCCAATTTGGCCGTAAAACTAAATCCTTTATCCGTACATCTAAAAAGTATTTGAAAATACATCAGTAAAATGAAATCCTTTCAAACAAACAATGAATTATGGTATTTGGTATATTTGAAATTTACATGTAACTTCAAATACCCCAATCAAACACTACTCTAAAAAAAAGAAAGAAATGTACTTCGACTTTTGTAAGTACAATTGAAAATTGTATAAGGTGCATGATGTCATCAATGATATAGCACCCTTCGTTATGGGGAATGAATGCTTACACAGATGAAAAGCTGTGCATTAAATTCCCAATACGGCTACATCATTTGAATTTATATGCTGATGAAAATTATAACCAAGGTACTTGCTCCATCATCCATAGTGTGCTACATTGCCCAAGAGATTATAGTTAGTTGTCAAAGCTAAAGTTGGTAAGAGTGCTCAACTTGGGTCATGCATACATTGATGAGTTGCTTCAACCGATGAAGCATTTGCACCGTCTAAGATACCTTGCACTACAAGAAAATTGTGTTATAGTGATTAAATTTAACACATATTTATAAATTGGTCGCACTAAATCTCTATAACGGTAGACACAAGTTTATTTATTAATTTCTTTTAACAATAGTTTTTATAGCGGCCAATTCATGTATTAGTGCTATATATATTAAATTTTAAAAATTATATTTAACGCCGGAATATGATTTTCACTGTTTTTATTATTTATTTAAATAAAAAATATTAGTGGAATAAATCTTTGTCACAATATATTATTTAAAAAATTATTAGAGAAAAAATTTGCTTTTGGTTGCTAATTATTATTTGAAAATAATAATAATAGATTATATAATAAAATGTAAAAGAGTTACATAATTCATTCTTATTGTTGTGAACACTAGTGCAATCAAATCTATGTTCTCATTCAATTATTTAAATAATAACACCAACAATAATAATAATATCTACACACAATGGGGATAATTCGATAAACGAACCATAAAAATTAATAAATAAACATCAAATTTTGTAATTATCTCTCTCTATATAATATATCATTATGATAAAATATAGGGTTTGCTAGGATTGACTTTTGGAAACTGCAGAAGTATTTTTTTATAAATTAAGCATTTCTGGGTTTAAAAAGACATGTTTGTATTGGTTTTTCTGTGAAGCTCAAAAAAACTGAAAAGCATCTTTTTTTGTCAAAAGCTAGCCATGTGGTATTTCTAGAAAAGGCAATTTTTAGAAGTTATTAAATTACTAAGTTACCCTTATCAAATAAAATATTTCCCCCAAATTATGATAGCTCAATCGAAACCCATTTTAGTAATTTCACATTGAAAAAGTCATTTTAAGAATGTACATCCAAACAAATTTTACACATAAAAATATTTCTATATTAATTATTCAAATATAAAAAATAAATAAGCACTTTAACTTACTCTAAAAAAACACTTTTTTTTTAAAGTTTTTTTACTAAATTGAAAAAAAAAAAAACTTTTGTTTTACCCAACGGGTCACTTGATCCGGCTGACCCGCGGGGGTCACAAGTTGGCCCTTTTTTCCCTATTTTATTTTTAAAGTAAAAGATAAAAAATTTTATGAACAAACCCACCCAGGAATCAATCCCAAGAGCTCATCAAATCTAATGCAAGAAGCAAGCCACTTAACCCTTGAGTCTTTCTTGAAAATAATAAAACTTAAATTATAAACACATCTCTTACCATTTTTTTTCAATTTCTTTACAATCTATGTATATGCACCTCTTCATCCAATTATTTTGTATTTAATTCAATTTTATTTTACTTTAATTGTAATTAGCATAGAAAAAATATTCATCTGTCAATATTAAAATCCATTGTTTTTATATTTATTAATCATCTCCATTATTGAAATTACTTAAATAGAATATAATTTATATCAAATATTTATAAAAAAAAATATTATTATATAAAACAATATGAGCTGTACTATAAAATGATTCTCGAAGAAATTCAAATTTAATCCCATATCAAATAATATTGGTTTAGAAAACATTGGCAATCAATGTTATCAGACCTAGCCTGGGCATCGCCCCGGCCTAGACTCCGGGTCTCGGGTCAATTGATTCAACTGCAGGGTCATTCGGGTCAATACTGGGATGATAAAATTATTTTTAAATATTATTTTTAAATTATAAATTAGTTTTTAATTTTATAATAATATATAATATTCATTTATTATTAGTTATCAAAGAAATAACTTGAAGGGAAAAAATAAATTGTCAAAATACATGACAAGCATAAAACCAACACATAATAAAATTTCAAAATTCAAGCTACATGACTATTCCACAACACAAGTTTAAATTTCTCACCACCCAAGAACCTATAAAACTTATCAAAATCTCCTCTTAGGTTTTTATTTTAGGGTTTATTTTAAATGAAATTACATCTTTACCCTCCAACATATAAAAAACTAAAGGATGAAAATGTCATTTTATAAACAAGCATTGACCTGCCCGGGTCATTGAAACCTAACCGGGTCACTAGGTTTGGTCAGGTCACACTGGGTTGATTGCAAGTTCGGTCTAATTAAAGACCCGGACCTGTTTAGTCACCGGTTCACCGAGTCGACCGGTCGAACTGCTAGGCTTGTCCGAGTTTGATAACATTGTTGGCAACAACATTAATAATGAGAATTTAACAAAATAAATTAGCGACTTTAAAAGTTTTTAATTATTGCTATTTATTTGAAATTATCTTACATTTTTTTAATAATATTTGAGTATTAAAAAAAAGAATATTTGAGTATTTACCAAAAAAAATAATTATAGTTTTAATATTGCAATTAATGTGACCAACTGAAGAGATCCACCTCTTTTGGATGATCCGGAAAACAGGAAAAAAGTGAATTAGAATCCGAATTCATCAAGTTTGATCTCATGGGCCATGCCTACGTTTTTTTGAAATTATCTTAAATATTTTTTTAATAATATATGATTTTTGTAAAATTAAAAAAAAACTTGGTTGGCAAGTATTCAACTTGAGACATAAGCATTGTTATGAATTTTAATACCACTACTTTAACCAACCCATTCGTAAGTAATTCATTAAAATTGGTCATTTACAAAATGATATAATTAATAGATAAATCTTATGTTATTGACATTTAGTTACACATGACTATTTTATGAAAGACAATATAATAACTGTCTATAAAAGGAGTGATAGCTATCCCAATCTTCCTATTTTAGTTTTTACTTATTTTAAATCATTTTTGAATTATATTTCAAAATTTTATTTAAAATAAATAAAAATAAAAACTCCTGTAAATTGGTGGGTTCCGGCTCTCCCGTCGATTTGGGCAGTGGCTCGGGTTGGGTCCGCTGAGCCAACCCGGCCCACTAGTTCGGCACGACTGGCCGGGCCAATTTCGGATCGATCTTTGGCTGACTTGGACTAGCCAGGTCGAGCCCAGTTAACCAGCTCGTGCCCCCTCTACCTATAAGAAGCGAAGTAGATGGTAAGTTTGACCTAGTTTTGAGAGATGTTATCAAGCCAGCTCACAGGTCTTCATCTCACACCTCATCCTCACCAAGAAAAGGGCATTTTTGTCTTTCCAAGTAGCACACCACTGGGTTGGAAAGCAAACTCCCCCTTGTTCAAGGATGTACAATTAATATCTCATTGTTCATAAAAAATTAAAAAAAAAACTCTCATAAACAAAGGACTAAAAATCAAAAACAAATATTACCAGGGAGTCTTCACAAAATTTTTAGAGATGCCAATCCGAGCCCCGGAATTTCTACTCCCATCCTCTGGTCAGAAGCAGGCACCCTGCTAGAAGACTTATTCAATAGTCATTAACAGCAACATAAGGACACTGTTCATTTTGAATACAAGAAGCAAAAAGCAGCACACATTTTTCAACAGCCATCTTCAAAACTACACTCTGTTAAACATATCTTGATATCACATTTTAAATTTAAGTTGGCACTCACAAGTTCACAACCACACACACACACACATATATATATAGTAATGGTAATAACAATAATACATTGGCAGAATACCCAGTTTAGTTTCTGTATTATACCCAAAGTGCTCTTTTAGTTCCTCTAATATTTTTTGTCCTTGTAGGATCCCTGTATTTTTCATTTCGTGTCAAATGAGTCCCTCCCCTAGCGACTGTCTGATTTTCCGTCTATAAGGATGGCGTGGCAATTTTTATGAGTAAAAAGTTGTTATAATACCTAATTTAGTCCCTCTATTAGTGCAAACTGACCATTTAGTCCCCTTATTATTTTTCGCCCTTAGGAAGTGCCTCTAATTAGGGACTAAAGGGTCATTTTGAAATAATAAAGGGACTAAACTGGGTATTATACCTAAAAAATTAGTAAAAAAGGACTTCCTAAGGGCAAAAATAATAGGAGGACTAAATGGTCATTTCAAAATAATAGAGGGACTAAACTGAGTATTATACCTTAATTTCTTACACATAAAAAATGCCACATCAAATTCACAGACGGGCGTTAGGAGGAGGGACTCGTTTGACACAAAATAAAAAATACATGGATCCTACATGGACAAAAAATATTAGAGGGACTAAAAGGGCACTTTGGGTATAATACAGGGATTAAATTGAGTATTATACCTAATACATTTAATCAAAAGGCTATAAGCCTATAGCATTGGTAGTATGGTCAAAACCACCACCTCCTGCACAAGAACCACACACCGTCTGCAAGCGAAGCCAATGAAACCAGAATTCTGATCTTTGTAACCATCTCCAACATTTGGATTTAAGCTTAAGACATCAACATGCTGCTCGGCCACCGTCTCGGCGTCCTGTATCATGGCAGCGTCCTCTGGCTTCACGGTCTCTCCGGCTAGCTCTCTTGCTGTACACTTCGAACACATCGCCGTACTTGATCGGCTCAGGGTCCGGCTCCTGGACTCCGATTGGGATCTCTCCCTGCCATGGTTAGAAAACAAAAGCTCTCCACTCCATCCTCTTCAGGCCTTCACATGCTCCGGTGAACTCTTCGGTGGGAGAGAGGGAATGAGAGCACGGTGAGAGATTTAAGGCTCAAATTCAACTGGAACTTGATTTGGAGGTAAGATGAGCTCTCTCTACTCCAATCCTTGTTTTTTTTTTTGGCTTATTTTGGTTCTTATTTCGTTTGAATTTGTGGAATTTGTGATTGTTATCTTGAAATTTGTCATTAGGGTTTGGTTGAGTTTAGCGCCAGTTCGATGCGGTTGATTTTTGTTATTGGTTTTATGTAATTTTGATTGGAAAGGATTTGATGTTGACATTGTATTTGTTTTCTGAAATCGTTGGTTAATGGGAATAGGAAGTTGTTGTAGAATTTATGATTCTTTTGTTGAAATTTCTCACTAGGGTTTTGATTGAGTTTAACATCCATTGTTAAAAAGATTAGAGAAACTTTTGTGCTTTTGTGTTTGATGTAATTTGTCACTGGATTGTTATTTCGTTCAAGGTTCTGTGCGGCCCTTGGTTGGTTTTTGTTCACACTACACGTGTTTCTTCAAGAGGTTCAAACCAAACCAAGGCAGCCTTCCCACTTGGAATATTAAAGATTACAAACTTCAAGTATGAAAATGCAAAGTAGACAATAAAGTAAAGCAAGTAAGCACTTAAAGAAAATATGCAAGAACACAAGTAAAAGAACAAGCAAGAAGATGAGAAGAAATCTCTCTTGTATATTGGATGCTTATAATGAAGCTCCCTTGTGTGTCTTTACAAATGTCATGAGGGGTTTATATAGCCCTCCACCTAACAAACCAAAGGCTAGGATCATTTTGATCCAATGGCTCACATTAAGGGGGTAGGTGGCACCTATCACCAAATACAATAAAATAATCCCCACCAACCTTCACTCACATTCTCTACCTACCACCAAGTCATGACAAGTAATGGGAAAGGTCATTCTTGCCCTCTTATGGTGATGGAGAAAATTGTAGGGTGTGACATCCTCCCCCACTCAATACGGCGGCGTCCACGTCGCGTCTTCCTCATAGGCCTTGAGGATGTCCCGGTGGTTCCACAACTTGAGAGCCAGTTCCCTCCACTTAACAAAATACTACTTGTAGCTTGGATGCGCACCTCGCCTCCGAATGCTGCGATGAGATAATATCTCCTCCACATCCCGTTCCTCAAATGTGGTGATAGCTGTAGGCGCCCTTCTTGACTCTCCTCGGCTTGGCTCCACCTTATCGGCATGATAAGGTTTCAAGAGGCTCACATGGAACATGAGATGCATCTCCAAGTGCGACGATAGCTTCAATTGGTAGGCCACCTTTCCTACTCTTCTCTCTACCTCAAAAGGCCCCTCATATCTCCGCACTAGGCCTTTGTGCACCTTGGAAAACCTTCGGGTTTGGTGTTGAAGAAGCTTCACCATCACTAAGTCGCCTTCTTCAAACTCGACATGCCTCCTCTTCATGTCGGTCCATTTCTTCATCTTCTTTAAGGCCTTGGCTAAGTAAGCCCTGGCCATGTCCTCCTTTCCTTGCCATCCCTTGGCAAACTTGAATGCGGCCGGACTAGGACCCTTGTAGCCACCCTCCAAAGTATGAGACGTGGCCGGTTGCCTCCCCGTGGCCACCTCGAATGGACTTGCCCCAATGACTCGCTCCTTTGCAAGTTGTAGGAAAATTGTGCCATGTCAAGATACTTCACCCAATCTTGTTGGTTGCACTCACATAGTGACGAAGGTAGAGCTCCACCAAAGCATTCACCCTCTCGGTTTGGCCGTCGGTTTGGGGATGGAAAATCGTTGAGAAATTGAGTTCCGACCCCATAAGCTTGAAGGGTTCAGTCCAAAACCTCTCGGTGAATCTTGTATCACAGTCGCTTACAATGCTCTTTGGAATGCCCCAATATTTCACCACATACTTGAGAAACAATCTTGCGGCATCTTCGGCATTGAACTTGGTGGGTACGGGAATGAAGAGTCCATACTTGCTAAATCAATCCACGACCACCATGATGTTGCCACACCCATCGGACTTCGGCAAGAAAATAATGGAGTCCATGGAAATGCTCTCCCATGGCTTCTCTGGAGTAGGTAAAGGTTGGAGAAGTCCCGGTGTGCGACCATGCTCTACCTTGTCTTGTTGGCACACAAGACACGTTTTCACATATAACTCAATGTCTTCCCTCATTTGAGGCTAATAGTAGGCCCTCTCAATGAGTGTTTGGGTACGTTGGGCTCCCGGATGCTCCACCCAAAGTGCATCATGACACTCCTTCATGATATCCTTCCGTAGGCCTTGCCACTTAGGAACATAGAGCCGCCCTCCTTTGGTGACAAGAGCCCTATCTTTCACCCAAAACCGCTGAGTCTTGCCTCCACTCAAGGCCTCAAGGATGTTCTTGGCTTGGGGATCATGCTCCAAGCCCTCTTGGATGCGACTTGCCAATGAAAAATTCTGGGAAGAAACATTTGCCACACAATTCATGCTCCAAGCCCTCTTGGGGATCATGCTCGGCCCTCCGACTAAGTGCATCCACCACACAATTCATCTTGCCGGGTTTATACTCCATCATGAAGTCGAACTCATCTAGGAACATTTGCCACCTTGCTTGCTTCGGTGTCAACTTCTTTTGGGTAAGGAAGTAGCTTATGGCAACATTGTCCATCTTCACCTTGAACTTGGCACCCAACAAATAATGCCTCCAAGTTCTAAGGCAATGTACAACAGCCGTCATCTCCTTTTCTTGGATCGTGTACTTCTTCTCTGCATCATTGAGCTTCCGACTTTCAAAGGCAATGGGGTGTCCCTCCTGCATCAATACACCACCAATAGCATATTCAGAAGCATCGGTTTGTACCTCAAAAGGCTTGGCATAATCGGGAAGTGCCAAGACGGGTTCCTCCATTACGGTTTGCTTCAACTTCTCAAAAGCTTCTTGGCATGCCACATCCCACTCCCACGCCTTGTTTTTCTTGAGTAGGTTGGTGAGAGGGGAAGCAATGGAAGAATGCCCCCGAATGAACTTGCGGTAGTAGTTCACAAATCCAAGAAAACTCCGCCAATCGGTAGCTCGTCGTGGTGCCTCCCAAGACTCAATGGCTTGGATCTTGTCCTTATCCATATTGAGCTTCCCATGGCCGACCACATGCCCCAAGAATGAGACTTCCGGCCTCATAAATTCATACTTCTCTTTCTTCACAAACAACTCATTTTCCCTTAAAACTTGGAAAACTTGTTGTAGGTGTTGGATGTGTTCGTCCAAGGTCTTACTATAGACTACTATATCATCCAAGTACACTACAACAAATTTGTCCAAGAAGGGATGAAACACATGGTTCATCAAAGTGCAAAATGTGGCTGGGGCATTGGTAAACCCAAAGGGCATGACAAGGAACTCATAGGAACCATACCTTCTAACATATGCGGTCTTAGGCACATCTTCCTCCGCAATCCTCACTTGGTAGTACCCGGACCGTAGGTCAAGCTTGGTGAACCATCTCGCATCTCCAAGCCGACCAAACAAGTCTCCTTTAAGGGGGATTAGATACTTGTTCTTTACCGTGAGCTTGTTTAGAGCCCGGTAATCAATACACATCCTTAGAGACCCGTCATGCTTCTTTTGGAAAAGAACAGGAGCGCCATAAGGTGCCTTCGAGGGTCGAATGTAGCCGACATCAAGCAACTCCTTCAATTGCTTTCTCAACTCCTCAAGTTCGGGTGGTGCCATTCGGTAAGGAACGGCGGCCGGCGGTGTTGAGCCATGCTCTAGCTCAATCTTGTGATTAACCTCCCTTTTGGGAGGAAGTTTCTTGGGCAACTCCTGTGGCATGATATCCTTGAACTCCTCAAGGACAGGAATGATCTCCTTGGGTACTTCACAAGGTGTCTCTCCGGCTTCCTCCTTGAGCACGGCAAGGAAAGTAGAACAAGACTTCTTGAGGCCATTTTGGAGTTGTAAGGCCAAAATTTGCTTGGCTTGGAGGCTCACCTCCCTTGCCAAAGGTATCATACTCGGGCTTCCTTCTCCAACGATGCACATGGTGTTGGCGAAGGGAATCGGCACCGCTTTGACACTATCCATGAAGTCCATCCCTAGGACCATGGAATAATCATCCATCGGCACAATGGAAAAATCAACTTGGCTCCTCCATTCTCCAAGGCGCACCTCTACTCCACGGGCTACGCCAAAAATGGACTTGGCCTCGGAGTTGATGGCCTTGAGCCATCCATGCTCCATCTTGTAGGTCACACCCAACCTCTCGGCTTCTTTCACCTCTAGGAAGTTGTTGGAGGTACCGGTGTCAATTAAGGTCTTCACATCTTGGCCTTTCACTTTGGCTTCTACAAACAAATGCCCCTTCTTCTCGCCTTTGGCTTCAACCTTGGCTTTGATGGCGTCTAATATTTGTAAATAGCCCATTTTCTTCTCCTCTTGAGCATTCTCTTTCTCCTCCACCAAGATGGAGATCTTGCTCTTGTTAGGACAATTCCTAGCAAAATGAGGACCGTCACAAACATAGCACTTGAGAGGAGGGCGCTCCTTGCTCTCCGTCATGTTGCGTCCCTCCTTGGGTTTAGAGAACTTTGAAAAATTCTCCTTCTTGTTCTCACCACCATTCTTGCCCTTAAACCTCTTGTCTTTGAAGGACTTGGGTTTCTCCGTCTTCTTGAACTCAATGAGAGATTCGGCAATGGAAATGGCAGTGGCGAGGTCTTGAGCACCCCTCTTTTGGATCTCCAATCTAGCCCAATGTTGGAGTCCATCCATGAAGGCGAAGAGGGCTTCCTTGTCGGGGTTGTCGGTGATTTCAAAGAATACTTCGGAAAACTCCTTCACATACTCTTGAATGCTATTTTTGTGTAATAGCCGACGAAGCTTCACTCTTGCCTCATTCTCCGCATTTTTGGGGTAGAATTGGTTCTTTAGCTCCCTCTTGAAATCATCAAAAGTGTTGATAGTCAATGTGCCCTTCTCAATGTCACCATAACGCCTTCTCCACCAAATCATCACGGTGTCGGTGTGATACAAAGCCGCACTATTAACCTTCTTGGCCTCCTCCAAGCCATGGGTCTTGAAATATTGTTCTAGGCCCCAAAAATAATTATCAATCTCCTTGGCAATCCTAGATCCATTGTAAGGCTTGGGCCTAGGAACATCGATCTTGGATGATGACGAGGTAGTGGCCGGAATAGCCACACTTGCTCCTTGAGCAATCACCCTCTTACATATTACGAGCTCTTCTTCAACTTGCTTCAACCTTGCACACAACTTGGTGTAGACCCTTGCAAGTTCGCCTTCGGTATGAACAACTCGGGGTTGGAGGGAATCCTCCAAGCTCTTGACATGGTCTAGGCATTTAGAGACGGTGATGTTGAGAGCCCCTTGCATCTCTTCCCGGAACTCATCACCCACATGCTCGATCCTCTCAACGCGATGCTCAACATCATTACTCTGCTCTTGCCCCTCGGCCACCACAAGCTCCATCTTTGAAAGCTTTGTGTTCATGTCTGCCATGACATCTCTTGAGCTTGCCCTCTTCTTCCTTGGTTGCTTCTCCTTGATGGCTTGGGTCATGTCACTTTGAGATCCTGACATTTTCACGAAAGCAAGATGTAAAGGAAAACTAAAGCTCTGATACCACTTGTCACGGGCTTGTTATTTCGTTCAAGGTTCAGTGCAGCCCTTGGTTGGTTTTTGTTCACACTACACGTGTTTGTTCAAGGGGTTCAAACCAAACCAAGGCAGCCTTCCTACTTGGAATATTAAAGATTACAAGCTTGCAAGTATGAAAATGCAAAGTAGGCAAGAAAGTAAAGCAAGTAAGCACTTAAAGAAAATATGTAAGAACACAAGTAAAAGAACAAGCAAGAAGATGAGGAGAAATCTCTCTTGTATATCGGATGCTTATAATGAACCTCCCTTGTTTGTCTTTACAATTGTCATGAGGGGTTTATATAGCCCTCCACCTAACAAACCAAGGGCTAGGATCATTTTGATCCAATGGCTCACATTAAAGGGGTAGGTGGCACCTACCACCAAATACAATAAAATAATCCCCACCAACCCCCACTCACATTCTCTACCTACCACCAAGTCATGACAAGTAATGGGAAATGTCATTCTTGCCCTCCTATGGTGATGGAGAAAATTGTAGGGTGTGACAAATTATTCGGTATGCTTTCCATGGCAATGCGATGTCACATTTTTCTCTCATGTTTTTTAAAAACAAAACAGAATAGGTTCCGAATCTCTTAACATGGCAAATGAGATATATTGATCATTAACTTATCTTCTGGTTAATATTTTGCCTCGCAAGAACTCTTTCCTCGTTCTACATTTATTTCTTTATGTTTAGGTATTTTAACTTTTGTAGTGCATGATAAACCTTCATATGAATCTCTGCTCAATTATTTAGCATTTCACATTATACTCTATATGATAAACCTGAATGAAAAGTCCCCCTGACTTATTTACCTTACAATGCTTAGTTCTGCTTAATATAGGGCTGATGAGTGAAATGTAAACAAATGGATATGGGACGGAGCATTGGAAGTGGTTAGCTAAGGGGAAGAGTGTACCATTAAACTTGAACATAGAAACACAGGTGCATCAATCTTCTAATTAGCTGGGGAAATATGTGCATTTAATTGATTGTTCTACTTTTATGAATCAGGAAAATTGTATGCTAGATCATTTTTGAGGGATGGAGAGCCACATTCAGTGGAGCCTGTAATTGACAGTAGTAGGTTAATTAAATTCCAATTTGATTTCCTAATCTGATATGGTACTAATTTGACTTGTAATGCTTGTTATTTATGTTTTTTAAGTTGACAAAGTTCAAACTATCTTTCTAGCCACACATTTTCCCCAAAAGCGGTTTCCGAGTTGTCATTTTCTGCTTTTCCAGATATTTTGTGCTTTGAGTGGAAGAGGATATTGGTGAGTTTGCATGTTCTCATTATTGAACCTTTCCTTTCTCCTCAAAAAATCTTGAGTAGTGTATGGTGTAATGCCTATGTGTGAACTCAAGTAGCGCCTTTCTCATAAAATACTACCTTCATCTGATTTTTCTTGAACTCTTACAAACTAGGTGGTAAAAGTTGTAATTGTAGGCTCTGAGAGTCTTCAAATTTTCGTGAATGACAAAAATAAATAAAGTTTGGAGCTCTAACCATGTGTCAAATTAGCTTTTACTCTTGCTGGAACACAAATAGCCAAATGTGAAGGGTTTATATGAAAATATTTCTATTAATTCTTAAGAAGTACTTCATCTCTTGTGAATGTTGCTGATAAGTTCACACATGCAGCTAACTTTCAGATTCTGGCTCCAAGTTATATGTGTCCTTGTAAATATGAACTTTAAGCAGTAGGCATTTTGAAATGTGGATATTTTTATGCCACTTAATTTGTCTAGCTTCAGGAAAACTACGTGCGCATTTGAGAACTTGATGAGTTAAAACTTTTGATTGGAGGAATGAATTCATGGTGTGTTGTTCATTTTATTATCTTTCTGACATTTTAGTCGCTCAGGTGCATAAAAAGTTCTGTTCTTTTGGCTCACGCAGGTGGTCGAGAACGACATGCTTTCATCGGTATAGTTTTCTGAGAAAGGACTGAAGCTTATGATTTCTAGGCTGCTCTTTATGATCATATGAAGTATCCTCCAGCAAATGATATTGCTCTTAGTGTTTTCTTTACATTGTTAGTACTTATCATCTTAATTTTATTTTATATTATTGCAGACTGCAATTTTTCCTTTAGGAGATGAAGAAATTCACTTGGTTGCTATGCTTTCTAGGAAAAAGCCTCTTACAGTCTTCATGTTTTTGGGGTTTCAGTGTTGCACTTGTTTTGCACACTTCTTGCCTTGTCATGCTGAAGCTGAGGTGCCTTGGGATTGTCTTTGATCTTAATGAGACACTTATAGTTGCTAACAGTGTAGTTAGAATCATACAATTATTGACACGAATTGTACTATTCATATCGTTTTTCATCCGTAACGGTTCAAATCTTATAAAAGAATCAAAATTAATCTAGAATCATGAATGAATCGTTTGAATCAGTCATGAATAGGTCGAATCGATATGAATCTTGATGAGTTTTGAATTAAACAAAGCAACACATCAGCCCTTATTTAATCAATCTTTAAATTTGTTGTCCAAAAACAAACTCAAAGAGTAATTAAAAGTAATGTTTTCTTTTAAAATTTTAATATCAAATTAATTTGTTACCTTAAAAAAGAAATCTTTTTAATTAAAAAACTAATTTTTAACATAATTTAATCTGTGATTATTTTATTAATTTTTAAATTTGAACTATTTTTGAAATAACTAATGTTTTTTTAAAATATATATAGGTTTGCTTAATACTTGAAAATGTCTTCCAAGCTTAAAAATATTTCAAACGAAGAAAATGTCTTCCAAACTATTTTATGTTTAATGCATGACTTAGAATTTTTTTTGTTATAATCATGCTATGATTTTGAAATGTTGAACTGAATCTTACGATTCGATTCATGATTGCAAATTTAAAATTTTGATTTACAATTCGAATCTCAATTTGACTACCTTGGTTGCTAATACCATGATCGTTTGAGAATAGAATTGATGTCCTTCAACAAAAAGTAAACAATGAAATGGATCCACAAATCCATCTTGAAGCAATATGTGGAAAATGATCAAGTAGTTGATAATGGGAATGTCTGCTCAGTGCAACTCGAGATTGTTCCACCTTTTTTTTTTTTGGGGGGGGGGGGGGGGAGGAGCTCATAGAGCTGATTTTATTAATTAAAAGAAAAGTTACACAACTGTTCAGTTACAAACCTTACAAAAAACCAAAGCAAAAAATACAAATGAAAACAAAAGCAGACTAATAATACAAGATAAAGGTGAATAACTTAGAAGTAAAACCCATTCTGGTTCATGCTTTTCATCAACCATTTAGGAAGCTCTCTGCCATGATGAAAAAGATTTAACTCATGTAAATTCTGTCCCTTCATAGCAAGAGAAAATGCTGCTCTATTCCAGCTCTTAGGTATTGCTTGTAATCTAGGACTCCCCAAACTGCTCAGGAGATTATTAATGTTGCAAATGTGCACATTCATACGCCAGGCTTCCACATAAGCACCTATCTGAATAATCATTATCAACTCAGCACTAGACGTCAGGATTATCTTAGCATTCACCCCCCAATCTTTCCAGATTCCCATCGCAAAGATCAATGCTTTTGCCTCAGCATCTATTTCTGTGTCTGCATTAACACAATAGCATCCTGCACATAAAATTCTTGATGGAAAATCAATTACTATGAAACCAATACCAGCCTTAGAATTTTCATAGTTTATGACTGCCGCAGTGCACAAAAGAGGACTGTCATTCAGAGCAAAATTGTTAGTCAGAAAATTGAATCTAAGGTGATTAGATGTAGAATTGATGTACTCCCTAGTATGGCCAATAGCCCGTGAAGATATAGAAACACCATCAACTTGTTCATCTTTGAAAATTTTATTACATCTAGCTTTCCATATGAACCAGACCGTAGTAGCAATAACCGATTGAGTAAACCTGTCATTACCTGTCTTCTTGTTATTCAACCACTCCCCGGATGAAATCCCAGCTACAAGATTGATTGGTCTCCCAATACTAGAGCTTGTCATATGCCAAATAGCTTAGGATTTAGGACATAACAGAAAAAGGTGTTCTGCTGTTTCTGAACAAAGATTACAAAAACAACACAATCTCTGAGGCCCCAATCTCAGCTTGTAAAAATATTCTTGAGTAGGCACCCCATTGTGGAAGAGTAGCCACATGAAATGTTTCACTTTTGGAGCCACATTGAGGTGCCATAAATTATTCCAGCCATCCCACCGATCATCCCTATTCATTTTCAAATTAAGGTGAGTATAAACAATAGTTGAAATCCTAGTGCTGTTAGTCTTGGGGAACTAGGCCCAAAAATTTTCCTGATCAAGAGTAACTTGAGCGCTGCTCAAGGTGCTTTCATTCAGCTGGAACCCAAAAATATGTAATGGGAACTAATAAATCTGAAATATTGAGTAACTAGAACATCCTGATCAAGAGTAATGAAACTAATAAATCTGAAATATAAATAGCATCTAAATTAATTTCCATATTGAGGAAAGTAGGCTTAAAAGCAATGGGAATTTCAAAATACCAAGGGTCATATAAGAACGAGGTAATAGTGGGGTTAATATTACTAATCCAAATGAAAGGCCTAATAACATTTGCATTTCTACATAAACCTCTGTAAAACCAAGAACAGCGAGCTGAAATAACATCAACCCAAATATTGAAAGAGCCATATTTTTTCTCTATAATGTCCACCCACCACACCTCATGCCTGTTAAGCATCCGAAAAACATTTTTGGCCATTAAAGAAATTTTTGACAAACCCAGGTTACGCATGGATAACCCCCCCTCAGACCGATTAAGTGTGATTTCTTCCCAACATACCGAGTTGATGCCCTTTCTATTGCCGTCCTTTGACCAAAAGAAAACCCTAGCAGCTCTAGTAATGCGCTCAAGAATACACTCAGGAACAGGGTAAACTGACAGATAATATAGAGGTATGGACATAATGGAAGTGTTGATCATAATTGTTTTCCCAGCTTGAGATAATTTAGATTTTTTCCAAAAAGAAATTGCCTTCTCAATCTTATCAATCATCGTTGAAAAATAAGAGAGTGTCAACTTCCTTGGAGAGATCTGGATGCCCAAGTAAGTGAAAGGGAAAACACCAGTCTTATACCCTAAAATACAAGTAATCCTATTGGCAAGATGTTTATTAAACCGAGTAGGGAAGAAAATTTCAGATTTGGATAAGTTGACCTTTTGCCCTGTAAATTTCCCATATATAGATAGACATAGTTTAACATTACGGGCAACCTTCCTAGTGGCCTGAGTAATGAGAATAAGGTCATCGGCATACATCAAATGGTTGAAATTGCATCTCAGAAGAGGGTTAAAACCAGGGATCATGTTCAGACTCATAGCATAATTAAGCATGACTGTAAGGTTTTGAGCAACTAGAATGAAAAGATAAGGAGATAGCGGATCTCCTTGCCTCAACCCTTTATTAGATTTAAACCAAGAAGTAGGAGACTTATTAATCAAAATAGCAAAAGACACCGAATTGACACAAGCCTTAATCTAACCAATCCAGCTGCCAGGGAATTTCATCTTGGTTAAGGTTGCAAGAATTTCATTCCAACTCACAGTATCATAAGCCTTCTCAATATCTAACTTAATCAACATCCTAGGGGGGCATTAGTTTCATTATCCATGGTATGAGGCACCTCTTGTAATGTAATAATATTATCAAAAGGAGAACAACCATTAATGAAACCACATTGTTCTTTACTGATCAGACTAGGCAAAATGGGTTTTAGATGGTTAGCTAAAATTTTAGATATAATCTTGTAACATACATTGCACAAAGAAATAGGCCGGTAATCAGAAGCATACTTGGGATTAGATTTTTTTGGAATCAACTCTATGAATGTTCTACCCCAAGCATTAGGTAAAGAGGAATGTTCAAAGAAGTACCTAATCGCCATTACCAATGTCTCACCAATTTCATTCCAATAGTATCGATAAAATTCTACATTGAAGCCGTCTGGCCCCGGACTCTTGCCCGTTGGTAATGAAAGGAGCGCTTGATATATCTCTTCTTTAGTTACTTCCCTGATTAACATGTCTCCATTCTCAGAGGACACTTGAGGCAGATCATCAGGTAGAGCATCTATCATATCTTGAAAAGAGCATTCAGTTGGTCTACTCCAAAGATCTGTAAAGAAACTCACAAAGACTCGACTGATATCATTATGGTCAGTAAAAATGGTGTCATTGCTATCTGAAATATGAGTAATAGCATTGTAATGATTGCAAAACCTGACAGAGTTATGGAAAAAGGTGGAATTATTATCTCTACAATTGACCCACAAAAGTCTAGCCCTCTGAGCCCACCTAGTAGAATTTTGTCTGTGAAGAGCAGAAAGTTTGTTATACATAATGGTAAGAGTATTAAGAGAAGTATCAGAAGAATCATTCAAACCATCATTAGCCTCTGCTTCTATAATGGATGTCTCAAGCTTATTGATCTCAGAGTACAGATGATGCAACCCTTCTGACTTCCACTCAAGTAACATCGACCTGGACCGATGAAGTAAATGGGTGAAAGCATGCAGAAGATTAGAGTGCGGGGCAAAGTTCCAAGCTTTCCTGATCACTTCATGGCACTGCAAATACTCTAACCAAAAATTATCAAAACGAAAAACTTTCTTTTTTCTATAATCCCTAGGAGTCACAGATAATAAAAGTGGAGAATGATCAGAAGAAAGCCTCAGAAGATGATTCACTAGACAAGACTCAACAGAACTAGCCCAAGATGAATTAATAAGACATCGGTCCAGACGGGCCCATCTTCTGGCTAAACCCCGTTGATTGTTACACCAAGTGTACCTAGTGCCTAAGAACCTAACATCAAGCAAATTGTTAGTAGCAATAAAATCACAGAAATCATGAGCCTTGCGTTTATAATAAATATGTGATCCTCCTCTATGCTCTTCTTGAGAAACTACAGCATTGAAATCTCCTAAGACAATCTATGGAAATCTCAGAGAAGCAAGACCTGTCAACTCCTTCCAAACCAAACATTGCTTACGAATAAGGTATGAGTTGTAAATAGTAGAGATAATCATAGTGTTAGAAGAACCATCAGTAATTACTAAATGTAAAACATATCTAGAAGTTACCAAAGGAGTCACATACCCAATGTTCTTGTTCCATATAGTAATTATACCTCCAGAATAACCCTCGGCTAGAATAGCCGCCCAGTTCCACATATTCCTTAGTCTAGAGCAAAATCTCTCTAATCTGACATCATCTGCCCTGGTTTCCACTAAACAAAAAATAGCAGGCTTGTACCTTCTCATCATATATTTAACCCTCAAAATCGTGTCTCGATTTGAAAGGCCCCTGCAGTTCCAACAGATAAGTTTAGTTAAATCCATCAACATGTAAACCAAATTTAAGAAAAGCAAAACCTGATCAACTACTAAGAGAAGAAAAAACAGAGAAACAATCCAGCCTAAAAAATAAAGCAAACATAGATATGGAGACGAATCCACCAAACGACTCATAAAGATTCCATCCTCCCCTTCTTGTGGGAGGACAACTCCATTTCAGGAACTTTTCTGGACAGGTTTTCTTTTCGATGACTCTCTTGGTACTGGTCCAAAGTCATTGAGTCTTCCGGCTCCGAGAAGCCCTATACTTCCCCAATGTCTCCTTCCTCCTCCTCCTCAGATTCCCCATCAGACTCACCCATATCTTGGTCTGAATCACCGGATGAGGGATTTGGAGTCTTCAACACCGTAACCACACTCTCCACTGCCAATCGGTGAGGCTCTGAGGGGGCTCCAACATCAGGAGACCCAGGCTGCGTTCTTGATTCTCTGAGAGTGGGCATCTGGTCTGATAAAGTTGAGGGTTCACCAACAAGTAACCCTTTTGCTTGATGACCTTGGCTTTCCTTGGTACTTGGCGCATGATAACGGATTGAGGCTCCCTCGGGAATCAACGGGCCCCTAGTACTGCACTCATCCCACTGCCCAACAGTTGGCACCCGTTGAGTGTCCAAGCATAATTCCTCCTCTTGAGCAGTGGGCATAGTCACTTGCTCTTTAAATGAACTCGAGCCTTGGAACCTGACAACAGAGTGGCCGCCCCTGCTCCTTGTAGAGCTGCCGCCACGTAACGCGCGTGCCTCACTAATCGAGACCTTGGGGACCGAAAGCTGAGGGCTGACACGGTCACGTGATTGCGCATGCACCGCACGTGTTCCCCCTCTCCCAGTACCAGCGGCGCCACCGCGACCACCTCCGCGAACTCGCCTCCTGGACACCAGCATCCACACCCCAAAATCATTGTCTGTCTCATTGTGCCCCTGCACCTTATCCCCATCTGTGACCAGTGGACCCTGTTCTGACCCCGCATCCATACTTTCACCCATGGAACCAGGATTGTCCCTGACCTCCATCCTCTGCCGATCCTTCGGATCTTGGCAGCGGGGTTGAGAGGGATTCTCCAATCTTCTTGAGATCCGGCGGTTACAGGCGTTCGAGCCATGTCCAACCAGTCCGCATTTGTAACAAAATGTAGGGAGACGTTCATAAAGCACCACCACAAAGACCCTGTGCTCCTCGTCGCCGACCCAAAACCCTTTCGGCAGAGGTTTAGCAAGATCAATTTCCACACAGATACGAGCATACTTCGACCTAGACATAGTAAGAGTAATCTCATCAATTTTTGAGCAATCGACCAAGCATATAAGAAATGGATTCAAGGGTTTCCCCATCCCAGAACTCGACGGGGAGGTTGTGTAGTTGAACCCAAAGGACCACAGTTGAAAGATTCGTGAACGCCGGCTCGAAATATGGCTGCCACGGGGCAAGTTGAAGAACCACACCATTGACAGCCCAAGGACCGTCAAAGAGGAGACGATGCATCGTCTCCTGTGTCCCACATCGAATCAACAAATATCCATTCGGTAGATCTGAAATCTGGATTACGCCTAGCTCATTCCACTTCAAAGCCAGGATGTCTTTGGTTTGCTCAAACAGAGGGGGTTTGCCGAAGAACTTCCCAAAGAGGGATGTCTGGAATCTCATCCGAGCTCTAGAGATGAAGTCACTGTCCAGCCTCACGAACTCAGAAGTGTTGGCCTTCAACTTGTCTAGCACCGGCCCATCAACAAGGGGGGAAAAGGTGGGCTTTCGCTGGTTCGCCGCAGCGACGTCTGCCCATGACGGAGGGGAAGGGGCAGCTGAGGATGTTTGCCCCCCACTTGCCATGGCAAGGGGGAGGAAGGGCTCTAAACCAGGCTAAGCGCAGATAAGCGTCGGGGGAGAGCTCTCTCTCTGAGATTGTTCCACCTTAGGAGGATGGTCGCGCTAGTTGGAAACCCCTTCCGACCGTTGGTCCAAGGAAGGATGGTGGTCGGACCGGCGGACGGAGGAATGAATGTGACGTCCACAGCCATCACGCGAAACCTTTGCATGGTTTTCGGGGTAGCGGACGTGTCAACCTCCCGCTGGGCAATCAGTAGCGACATGTCGAGCATCCAAAGGCTACTTCTGATCAACGTGTCAACCACGCATTGAAACAGGTGGCGTCACAAGCTAATACTCCAAGTTTGGGGGATGCTGTTTTGGGCCCTCCTGTGAAGCCCATGCAGATTCACCCTATTGATGTGGGCTTGGAAGATTGTGCTGGGGCTTTGAAGAAGCAAACTAATGCTGGATTGGATCCGGCTGGGCTTAGGCCTGGGCCATCAGATGCTTCACAGGAGACGAGGTTGGGGGTCCTTGGCTTGGTCAAGCCGGTAAGGAAGCATTTGGACTTGGTTGATGGGCTAAGTAATGTGCTTACTTGTGTGCGGCCCATGTCACATGTGGGGAAGCTTTTGGACTTGGCTGGGGGGACTAGTAATGTGAACCAGGGGGACCATAATTTATTTTTAGGGGTTCCGGGGGCAGAATTGGGATTGGCCTCGAAGCTTCCTTCGGTTATTCCACCAAGTGGGTTCACTTGGCAGTTTATCGCTAGTCTCTGGTTTTTGGTTCCGACAGTTGATTTGGTGACTTCGTCTCAGCCCGAACCGGCTCCTCCAGCCCTTGAGTCTTTCCCAAATAACACTGTTGTCGAACCTACTAAGGGGCACACCCACACTAACCCGATCGAGGATCTCCCGGAAGGGGACTCTGGCACCGACGAGTCTGAATCAGACTTTGAGAAGAATATTAGGGCACTTATGCCAGGTCTTTTAGATCAGACCGACGACTAGCCACCCCTTCCAGTCACCATAAGGAGTGAATGACAGAAGAAGCCGTCCACCAGATGGACTGAAGACGCTGGATTTGTACCTGAACCTCCCAGATCAACCAAGAAGAAAGGTATTCGCGATGAGCCCTGCGAAAGTACTTCCTCCAACCCTTTTCCTATTAACGATTGGACTGATGCCCAAATTGCTAGTTATTGCTCTGCTAGTGGTGTTATTTTTTCTAATTCTGGTAATCATAAAGATATTTGCATTAACCTTATTCGCTTGTTAGAATCGACCAGATCTGCCCCTCCTAGGGGATCGGCCCCTTCCAGGTGGTCTGCGGAGACCTTGTACGTCCGCTGGGTTTTTAGTGTTTTTTTATGAATATTATCTCCTGGAATGTTAGGGGTCTGGATAGACCAAGCCAAACGTTTTCTAGTTAGTTATTTTCTTCTATTGCACTGCGCAGAGATCTGTTGCCTGCAAGAATCGAAGCTATCTGAGGTTCCCAACGCCATTTGGCGGAAGGTTGGGGGGCCAAAGCTGGACAATTTTGCTTTCCTCCCGGCTTGTGGGTCGGCCGGGGATATCATTATTGGTTGGAATGGTTCGTTTCTATCTGGAAAAGTGCTTTTCTCCAGGTCTTTCTGCTTAACAATCGAGTTCTGCAGTAGGCGAGATAACTTTCGGTGGCACTGCACCTCGGTCTATGGACCCAATGACGGCTCTCTTAAACCTGCCATCTGGGAGAAAATTAGGAGCAGTGGCGGGGGTGTGGATCTTCCTTGGGTTATCTGCGGAGATTTCAACTCTATCTTCACCGTTAATGATAAAATGTCTGGGTCTCCTTGTTGGGATGACATCATACAAGCTAATTGCCTGATGGATGACCTCGCTCTATTTGAACCAACAGTGGTTGGCCGAAGGTTCACCTAGACTAATGGGCAGTCGGACCCAGTTTGGGTCAAATTGGACCGTTTTCTGGTCAATTTGGATTGGGGACAGGGCTTCCCCAGAGTCATCCAAACGTCTCTCCCTAGGATTGGGTTGGATCATGTGCCGATCCGTTTAGAAGTTGGGGAGCATGTTTCTAGACCACGTCATTTCCGCTTTGAAATGGCATGGTGTATTGTGGAAGGTTTCTCGGAGCTAATCCAGCTCTGGTGGTTCGAGAACACCCCCCCCCCCCCCCCGAGCTGTGGGTTTTTGTCATCTCCAATAAAGTGGCTTCATTGAAGAAAAGGCTTAGGCAGTGGGCCCGGACTTGCTTTGGCTCTATTAAGCTAAAAAAATTAAACTTGTTAAGCGAACTGGATGCCATTGATGTGTCAAAGGAAATTGGGCCGCTCCGCCTAAGCGAGCGCTCTAGGGAGCTGTCGCTTATGTAAGAACTTGATAAGATTAGAAAACAGGAGGAAATTTATTGGAGACAATGATCGAGGGTGAGGTGGCTTAAAGAAGGTGACATGAACACCTAGTTCTTTCATGCGGTTGCCAATGATAGAAAAAACAGGAATTTTATTCCTAGGATTATCTTCGAGGGGAATCAGTACGTCGACTCTGCGGACATTGGCCGGATTTTCACGTCAGGTTTTAGAGCAAAGTTTGGTCACAAGAGAGACCATAGATTCTTGGTTAATTGGCGGCATCTTCTCTCGCTGAAGACTCCAGTGGATCTTTCTCATCTTGAGACCCCGTTTTCTGTGGAGGAAATCAAAAGTGTTGTCTTTGCTTTGGGGGTGGACAAGGCCCCGGGACCAGACGGGTTTCCGATCAACTTCTTTCAGCGTTTCTAGAATGTGATACAAACAGAGTTAGTGGTTCTATGTGAGAACTTCTATTTCGGTAGGGCCAATCTTGAGCGTGTCAACTGGGCCTGTATCATGCTCATCCCTAAGGTAGAGACACCCGAGGGCCCCTCGGACTACAGACCGATCAGTCTAATCAACTCCACCCTGAAGATCATCTCCAAGATTCTTGCTACAAGATTGAGTAAGGCCCTTTGCTCTCTTGTAGACAGCTCTCATTCGGACTTCATTAAAGGAAGATGCATCATCGACAATATTGTTACGACTGAGGAGTTAATTTTTAGCTTGCATAAGCGCAGACTACCTGGTCATATCCTCAAAGTGGACTTCTCGAATGCTTTCGATCTGGTCGACTGGGATTTTTTATTTGACTTGCTGGAAGCGAGAGGCTTCGACAAGTGTTGGGTGGGTTGCATTCAATCCTTACTCTTCTCCTCCAAAGCCTCCGGCATTGTTAATGGGACTGAAAGTGGATATGTACGCTACTGCCGCGGATTAAGGCAAGGGGATCTCCTCTCTCCGATGCTATTCGTCATAGTCACTGATGTGTTGGGAACCATGTTCAAGCATGTGTTGAATTCGGGTGTACTGGTTGGGGTCCCGCTGGGAGACCAAGGTCGGATGTGTAATCTGCACTATGTCGACAATCTGCTCATTTTGACCACTGGGGGCTTAGAGGATTTGCATATTGTCAAGCTCTTGCTTTATCTCTTTGAAAGAATGACGGGCTTAGAGACCAACTTTTCTAAGACGTGCTTATTCTCCGAATCACTTATTTGGGAATCCCTATTTCCAGTAGGAGGGCGAGGAAGCAAGACTGGCTGGATCTTATTGCTAGGATCCGTGGACAGCTTTCCTCTTGGAAAGCGCGTCAATTGTCCATGGGTGGTAGATTAACCCTGATGAATTCAGTGCTATCTGCTATCCCAACTTATTGGATGTCTATCTTCAGACTCCCGAGCTGGGTCATTAAAGAGATTGATAAGATCATGCACTATTTCCTGTGGTCGGGCCCGGATATTGACAACCCCAAATGTCGGTTAGTCTGCTGGAAGAATATCTACCGACCACGGGATTTTGGAGGATGGGGTATTCTAGATCTCTACGAGTTTAATTTGGCACTCCTCGGCAAATGGTGGTGGAAATTGATGACGAATGAGAATTGGTGCGGCTGGCCGATTGTACATTACAACTATGGCATCTCTAACTGGAACATACACATTCAGCGCCAGGGGCGTGTTTCCTACTTCTGGAATGGTATTTTCAATTGCCTTCCGGATCTAAGGGGGTGCACCAACCAGATTATTAGAGATGGTTCCATATCGTTGTTTTGGTTTGACAAATGGTTAAATGGACGTGCTCCTATGAACATGTGGCCAGATTTGTTCTCTGTCTCGGCTTTCCTGAACGGTTCTGTCCGGGATTAGGTTCACTGGCTTGCCCTTTCACCGCTTAGAATTGACCCTGAGGTAGAACGCTTTTTAGAGACTTTTCAGCATGGAAGCGGGACCCAGGAGGAGGATTTTAAATGGTGGGCTCTCACCCCAAATGGGCTTTTTTCGATTAAGTCCTTTTATTCCTTCCACGTTGATGGTGGGCTCAGGTGTCCGATCACTAAAGCCATCTGGAACCCGTTGTGCCCCTAGAAAGTTAACATTTTCAACTGGCTCGTCTACAAGGATAAAATCCTTACTCTCGATAACTTGGCTTGCCGCCAGTGCAACAAGCTTCCGACTACCACTTGTATTCTATGTCATGCTGATTGCGAATCAGTGGATCATCTCTTCCGTCACTGTCGTTTTGTGCAACCCATTTGGAATTTCTTCTTCTCTTTATTTCGTTTACCTGAGCTCCCGCTCTTGATATCGGAGGTGTGGCATGTCTGGTGGTTCAAACTCTGGTCGTACCAGCGTTGCCTTAGTGGTGTGGTTGTCAAAGCGATTGTGTGGCATATTTGGCTTACTAGGAATGACTGCATGTTTAATGAAGCTTATTGTTCATCTCAGTCTGTTATCTCGAGTATTGCCCATGTGCTAATTGCGTGGTTTTCTGCAGCACCTGCCTCTCAGCAGACGACACTTGTTGAGCATGCTTCTACTATCCGTCGCAGTCTGGCGTTTTCAGGACAGGATACTACCACAGGGGTGCTGACCCTGGTGAGGGGGACACTGAGCAGGGGTTGGCTTAGTCTTTGTATGGGTGTTTTGGGGTTTGGGCCAGCTGTTTAGGCCTTTGGTTCTGGTTTTTTGTTCCCACTCCTAGTGGCCCTCTGTTTTCCTTGTTGTTTTGTATGCTCATGTTGGCGGCTCTGTTATCCTTTTTTGCTTAATGAATGTGGTTTATTCACCTTTTCAAAAAAAATAATAATAATAGTAATGAAAGGGGCAAAAAAAAATTTATCTCTGAGTTTTCCCACTGCAGATTTATTTATTTATTTATTTTGAAAAAATAAATTAATCTACAGTGAAAAAACTCAGATAAAATTTTAAGATGTTGAATCCTGAAATTTTAAAAACTTCCAAACCAAATGTGAGATTCTAAAGAATGAGGCATTTGAAATTACTTGCAACTTCAGATGCTACGAAATAAGAAAATAGTATTTCTTGGTCATTGTCGAATGACTGCAATGCATCCACTATAATTTGTCAATGTGAGTCCGGTCCAAGATATCTATTTTTTTTTTTTAATCTCAATTTGAGTGATGCGGTAGCCTTTTTGTTAAGTTAGTGTTTGTTTTGAAGTATTTGAAGTTACATTGTAACTTCAAATCCCACATCCAAAAAATCCTTTATTTGGTTTGAGGAATTTTAAAATACCAAAGTAAAACCAATTACTCCAATGGATGTATTTGGATTTACATCCAAATTGGGCGTAAGTCGAAATCCCTGGAGTTGAAAATCTTTAAGTGATGTATATATACATGTATATACATATGCATACACATATAATGTATATGCACACACACACACATATATATATATACATACATACATACATATATAAAGATATATGCATATACACATACACAAGCATACACATACATACATACATATACAGAAATATATATACATATACACATACACATGCATAATACACATATACATATACTTATACACACACATATATATACATATACATTTATATATTTATATAAACATATATAGGTATTTTTACAGATGTATACATACATACACGTATGCATTTATGCATATACACACAAATATACATATACTCATATACATTTATGTATATATGTGCATATACACACCCATATACATATACTCATGTACATGTATATATATACACATAAGTATTTTTACATATGTATACATACATATGCATATGCATATACACATATATAAAAACACGTACATGTACTCATATACATATATACATATACTTATACAGATATATACACATATACTCATATACATATATGTATATATATACATGTGTTTTTCAATTCTAGATTTATAAATCCTTCCAAACAAATATAAAATCTTATAATACAGTAATTTCAGTTACATTCAACCAAACACAAGATTTGACTGCATTGTATTTTGAAAACCAAGTATTTCAAGTTACATTATAACTGAAAATCCACTGCATTTAGAATTACATCTAACCAAACACCCCCTAAAATTGATGTGGATGACTTTGACGCACTGACAACTGCTCCTAATATCACAAACACTAGGATAAGAAAAAGGAAGGAAGCACTACTTTGTCTACACAGTTGACACACAATCTCAGTTGAGACGCTAATCACCCTTCACCGGAAACAATGGCCAGACTTTTCTCCAATGCTTTGGAGATGATCAAGGAGTTATTGACGCCTCATGCCGTTCAATATCTTGAACCCATATGGAGTGGAGTTGATGAACAGCTTCAAAAGCTCCAATTCTCCTTACTTCTTCTCCATCGCTTGTTGAAGATGTAGAGGTGAGGTAGTTGAAGGAACAGGCTGTCAGATGCTGGCTTGTGTAGCTCAAAGATGCACTCTATGACGCTGAAGACATTCTTGACGAGGCCAAGACGCATGAACTACTCATCCAGTGCAAGGCACAGCTTTCTGGTTGCCTAAGAAGCAAGGTGCGTGAATTCTTTTCTCTTCATCAAAACCCACTCTTGTTTAAACTTCAGTTGGGGAAGAAGCTCAAAAACGTCATTGAGAAAATAACTGACCTCATTGAGAAGATGGACAAGTTCAAACTCAGGCCGGTTGTTGAAAACAACAGCAAGCCTTTGGGGAACAGGCCTCAAACCTACTCATATTTGCATGAATCAAGAGTTATTCTTGGTAGAGATGAAGATAAAGAGAAGTTAGTGCAGATGCTGATCAGTGATTGTTTTGGTGAGAAAGTGGTTGTGGTTTCTATAGTCGGTATGGGTGGTCTGAGTAAGATGACACTTGCTCAGTTGGTCTATGCAGATGAAAGGGTCAAGAATCATTTTGAGAAAAGCATATGGGTATGGGCTTCTGATGATTTTGATGTGCCGAAGCTTGCTGGAAAGATCATACATACAGCTTCTTGGGAAAATTGTGATCATACAAACATGGAGGTGCTGCAACAGAGGCTGAGAAAAGAATTGGGGCAGAAGAGATATTTGCTGGTATTAGATGATGTATGGAATGAAGATTTCCAAAAGTGGGATGCTCTTAGAAACATGTTGCTTGATGGAGGAGAAGGAAGCAGAATTCTTGTGACCACACGCACTGAAAAATGCTCTCGAGTGATGGGTGCTCAGAAACCTTACATTCTCAGTGGTTTATCAGAAGAAAGCTCTTGGGTCTTATTTGAACAGAAAGCATTTGTTGATGATGCAGAAAAAGCACCAGAATTGGTAGAGATTGGTAAAAAGATTGTTATGAAATGTCAAGGACTACCACTTGCTATACAAGTAATGGGAAGTATCATGCGCTGTAAGAGCGACGAAAGTGAATGGCAGGCTGTGTTGGAAAATGAAACATGGAAGTCACGCATACTGAAAATAAAATCATGCCGGAACTGTGGCTGAGCTATGTTGACTTGTCTTCTCACTCAAAGAGATGTTTTGCTTTTTGCGCTATTTTCCCAAAGGATAGTCTTTTTTTGGAACAGAAGCTGATTCGATTTTGGATGGCTCATGGGCTTATTCCATCTGGAAAAGGAACTAATATGGAGGTTGAAGGGCGAGAGGCTTACACTGAGTTAATAAGGAGATCTCTTTTACAAAATGAATGTTCTGTTCCTGCATGGAAATATGAAAGAGTGTGTAAGATGCATGATCTCATCCATGATGTGGCACACTTTGTTATGGAGAATGAATGCATCGCATCGTTGAAGAGTAGTGAAGCCACTGAAATCCCAATATGGCCACGTCATTTGAGTTTACACTTAAGTGAAAATTATAACCAAGGTGATTTCTCCAACATCCATACTGTGCTGCAACATTGTAGAATAGACTTAAGTGTGTTGTCAAAGCTGAAGTTGGTGAGGCTGCTTGACTTGAGAGCAGCAAACATTAAGGAGTTGCCTGCATCAATAGAGCATTTGCACCATCTAAGATACCTCGATCTTTCTTATACTGATATAAGGAAACTACCGGAATCCATTTGTATGTTGGTTAATCTGCAGACATTGATTCTCTATGGTTGTTATAAACTTGAGTTTCCCAAGAGCATAACATACATGAACAGTCTTAGGCATCTTCTTTTTGATAAATATTGTCTAGAGTTCAAGGCATTAAATGCTTTTTTGAGTCAATTACAAAACTTGAAGACACTAACAGAATATACTGTGGAAGATGATGCAGAGAACAATATAGGACAATTGAAGTTCTTGAATCCCTTTGGTGAATTTGTTTTGTATAACCTCCAGAAGGTGAAGAATGCTGATGATGCCAAAAAAGCTAATTTTTCCAACAAACAACTTATTGACACATTAAAATTAAGTTGGGGAGATGATGAACAAAGGTGTTCAATGGAAAATGCGGAGGAGGTGTTGGAAGCCTTGAAAGCTCCCAGTGGAGTAAAAGAACTTACAGTTAGTTATTATCCAGGCAAGCAATTTCCAATGTGGATGGGAGAAAGGCAACAATTCCAATATCTATATCACATTGAACTATTCAAATGCAAAGCATGCAAGCAACTCCCACAACTTGAGATATTACCCTGTCTTGAGTCTCTCGCAATCAGTCGATTGCAAGGCATCAAACACATCATTAACAATAGAGGCAATGCACATCAATCATTCCCTGCATTGAAGCTTCTAAAGTTAGAATATATGGAAAACCTAGAGGGGTGGTGTGTGGAGGAGGGTAGAGAAGCAAATCTGTCCTTGTTTCCGCACCTCAAAACGATGGGAATTAAAGGATGCCCCAAATTGACAACCCTACTGCTCAAGATTGTACTCTGCCTTGAGAACCTCACAATGAATGAAATGGATGGCATCAAACACATTGTCAACAATAGAAAAGGTTATGCACTGCAATCATTCCCTGCATTGAAGGATTTGTTCTTATCGGGAATGAGGAATCTAGAGGGGTGGTGTGTGGAGGAGGTTAGAGAAGCAAATCTGTCCTTATTTCCATGCCTCACTTCAATGGGAATTCGAAGATGCCCCAAATTGACAACCATGCTACCAGAGATATTACCCTGTCTCGAGGAACTCACAATGTATAGATTGTATGGCATCAAACACATGGTTAACAACAGAATAGGTGATGAACCACAATCATTTCCTTCATTGAAGAGGTTAAGGCTAGAAAAAAATAACCAACCTAGAGGCGTGGTGGTGTGTGCAGGAGAGTAGAGAAGCAAATCCGTCTTTGTTTCCATGCCTCCTTTCGATGGATATTATAGAATGCCCCAAGTTGACAACAACCATGCTACCCATTCCAACTCTCCAAAAGTTATGTGTGGTGGAATCATTCTGTAAGACACAAATCTCTCTCATGTCCACGAGAAGAGGGTTCTTCAAGCATTTGAAGTCTCTTAGGAGTTTGACTATAAGTTCTTATACTGAGGAGTTGGTTTTGTTGCTGGAAGATGAAGAGGAGACAAGAGCCATGAAGTCATCACTTGAGGATTTATCTATTGCCAACTACAGTCAGCTTTCTTTGACATTGGTTTTGCAGAACCTTACATCTCTAACAGACCTATGGGTGACTTCGATTGAAAATCTGGTGTCCTGGCCAGACGAGATGCAAGGTTGGAAGTCCCTCAATAATCTGACAATTAGTTTGTGTAAGAATTTGACCCTTGCATCGTTGCAAGGCGACTGTGGTCCACCGTTTCTAACGAGTCTTCATGTTTCTGACTGTGATGCCCTGAAAAAATTACCCATGTGCCCCAAATCAATCCAATCCTTGGGTATTAACAATTGTCCAGTAATGGAGTCTTTGTGGCCAGAAATTGGGACACCTTACTTCACTTTCCAGATTAGAAGTATCTAATTGTCCCAAGCTTGTGTCTCTATCTCACGGGATGCAAGCCCTCACTTCCCTTCGGGATCTATATATTACATTTTGTCCGGCACTGAAGTCATTCCCAAAAGGTCTCCAACAACGAGTTCCTACTCTGAAAATACTAACAATCAAAGGATGCCCGGAGCTAGAGAGGTTATGCAAGCCTGGAGGAGACTATTACAACTTTCTCTCTACCATTTCATATAAAAAAAATAGGTGAAGAGTCAATTCAAGTCCCTCATGAGATTAGTAGTGCTACTGCCAAACAAGCTTTGAAATGCATTGCCGCAAAATGATTCCTTCTATCATCGATTTTGATTTGTGCTATTGCCTATTTCATAAATTTCTTTTTCAACCAACTTGATAACCAGGTGCCCTATTTCTTCCTTCTTTGTTTTTATCTTTGTTTATAATTCTAGCTTTTTTGGGTTTGTTGAAAATATATTTTATCCTATCTCGGGGCAATGAAAGTCCCTCACTGCTATCAACTTATGCAGGTGAGATATGTATTAGTAAGGTCCTCTTGCTTTTTTTTTTATTTTGGGAAAATAGTGAGAGATATTTTCCTATACCATGTTGAGTTAGTGATTTTTTATCATAATCTTAAATAATTTTTTTCTTGGGCAGACCATTAGCTTTATTGTTTCCTTTTCCATGTCTTGTATTCTTAATAATTTTTTCTTTTGTTTGTTTTTTTTTATTTTCAAGAATGAGAAAGAGTTTTGGTATATCCCCCGACATGATGGCAAAAAGCACTGGGAGTCTGAAATCAGAATGTAGAGGAAGTGCATCATTTCCAAATATCAGTTCAATTAGCAAGTTTAATTCTTGGTGTCCCATTTGTGAATATATTCTTTATATTACTTCCGGGAGATGAATCAATAGTCTGATCCAAAATCTCAATTGGAATAGGCAAGTTGTTTCTTAACTAATAGCTCATAAGAATCTAATTTTGTTAAATAGATCTTTTTTTTTTTAATTTTTTATAACCATTTGATGCAGGATAAATTCACTTTGCCATAAGTGTCCATAAACTATTGTGGGGTGTACACCTGATGTGGTTCCCGTTCATAAACTTCTGCCAATCAATCTGATTGTTCAAGCATTCTGATCACTATGCTCCTACTTCTGTGGGTGGAAATAGTATTTGTATTTATAATTCATGGTACTGAGGCAAGTGTTTAAATCCTTTTCAAATCCTCTGCTCTCAATCCACCTGGCATTTCCCAATAAAAGTGATGCACAAGATTTGTAAGAGCAAACACAATTGTGGCCACTGCAAACTGCATTCCTCCACAAATCTTTCAGTAAACTGGAAATCATGTCATCGGAAATCTAAACAACTGTTCATAAATCTCTGCAGTATGAACACTTTGTGCAAGCCTGGAGTTGGAGGATGTTGTCTTGTCACTTCTTCCCTTCAAACTCTGTTAATTGAAGATTGTCCCGGGCTTCACCCGCTTCTTTCTAATTTCAAGAAAATGAGAATCTATGAATGCTATCTCATGTTTAGTAATAGGAAATTAATTATGCAAGCCTGGGGGAGATTATTACCACATTCTCTCGACTATCTCCTGTTCAGTAATTGGAGAACAAGTTTTGAAGAGCATGGTCACAAATCCTTTCCTTCTGTCAGCAATTAATTTCCGTTTGTTCTATTGCATGTTTCATATATTTCTACTTCAACAAGCCTGATACCAAGGTACCACTTTTTTCCCATATTCTTTTCTTATTTTTTTTATTTTTTTAAACTAGTTTTTTTTTAAGTTGGTTGAATATGTATTTTATCAAATCTGAATTGATAAATAAACAATTAAACAAAGATCTTATGTATTTTATCACTTCATTTCAAACCTGAAACACAAGCCTCATGTTTAGCATTTTTTTTTTTTTTGAAAAAGTGGATAAACCACATCAATTAAAATAAAACGCACAGAAAACAGGTCTCACACCAAACAGGTGAGAAGACAGATACAAAGCAACAAAGAAACACTAGCAGTGGAGAGCGTACAAAAGGACTACAAAAGAAACAAAACAACAGAAACAAAATGAGGAACAGGCCTCCTCAAGCCCCAAAATAAAGGAAACCCTCCCTACATCCCAGTCTGGCTCTGACCCTCCTCAGTGCGGTCCTCCCGCTCTGTCTCGCTCATCTGGGGAGGAGAGTTCATGGAACTGCGTCGAATGATGTCAAAAGTATCCTCCAGTTTCTTTTTGGGGCCCAAATCCACAGCTGCGTACCAAGACATGAGAGTATGAATAATTTTCAGGATAATAGCATGCACAGGAATAGCGGTAGCATTAAAGACACAATCATTTCGAACAAGCCAAAGGTTCCACACAATTGCCTTGGTAACAAGATCCATCGCCAACCTACAGGATGGGCAAATGAACAATCTCCAGCGGCTCCAAATCTTATCCATTGATGCAGGGAGCGCAGGGAGATGCAGGAGGGTCACAAAGTGCAACCACACCTGCTTCGCCACCGGACAGAGCAGGAAAAGATGATTATTCGTCTCAATTCCCCCGTGGCACATCACACAAGTCTCAGTGGGTAACCGATTACATCATCTCTTAGCCAGATTTGCTAACGTGAGAACTTTATCTTTCCACACGAGCCAGTTGAGCAGGTTGATTTTTTTTTTGGACACGCCTTAGTCCAAAAGAATTTCGCACCCGGACACCGCAACCCCCCATCATTGAGGAAGTTATAAGATGACTTAACCGAAAAAATGCCATTTCCAGTTAGCGCCCAACGTTTCAGATCCTTCTCAGCACCAGTCGAAGGCGGCGGCTGCACAGTAAATGGGATAGCCGCAAGAAAATTTTCGAATGTTGGCAATCGTAGCAGATACAGAAGGTCGCTAACCGTACCATTCGGATGTGTGCTTTCTCTGAACTCAGTAGGCCAAATGTGCATAGGGGCCATACCGTTCAGCCAATTATCTTTCCAAAAAAGTGTCTCCGACCCAGAGTTGATTTTATGTGTGATACAAATACGGAAACTCGGGAGACAATTTAAGACCCCTTTCCAAAAAATAGGAGCAACGACCTGAATGTCTATGGAACATGTTCCAATTGACGCTGCCATAATTAAAAGAAATGACATCCGCTCCACACCATGTCGGGTCCGTCATAAATTTCCACCATCATTTTCCTAACAGCGCCTGGTTGAAGTTATCAGGGTTCAGTATCCCCCAACCGCCCTGATCGTGGGATCTACAAAGATTATGCCAACGTACCAACCTGTATTTTGGGTGGTCTAGATCTGTTCCAGACCAAAGGAAATCTCTTCTAATGCGGTCAATGGACTTAATGACCCAACTTGGCAGTCGGAATAAAGACATCCAGTAGGTCGGGAGGGTCGAGAGAACCGAATTTACCAGAGTGAGGCGGCCACCTAAAGAGAGGTGCTGGCATTTCCAGGAGGACAACCGTTTACGAATTTTACAAATTAGTCCTTCCCAGTCTTGCTTCCTCGGTCTACGACCTGAAATAGGGATACCTAGATAGGTGACTGGAAGGAACCCCGTAGCACAGTTTAAGGTTTCAGCAGCCCTCCTCTCAAGGAGTGTCCAAGGCATGTTGGAGTACAGGCAGGTTTTGCTGAAGTTCGTCTTTAGTCCAGTCAATCCTTCAAAGATCAGAAGGATAAGCTTCACAATTCGTAGATCCTCCAACCCTCCCGTAGTCAAGACTAAAAGATCATCAGCGTAATGGAGGTTACACCTACTCGCTAATCCCCGCAAAGGAACGCCAACCAGCACTCGTGATCTCAGCGCATACCCATTAAGGGAAAGGGGGTCACCCTGTCTTAACCCTCTTTGATAGCGAACATACCCATTAGGGGACCCGTTAACAATAATGTTGGCCTTAGATGAGGTAAGGATACACCGAATCCAACCCACCCATTTGTCCCCAAAACCTCTTGCCGACAACAAATCGAACAGGAACTCCCAATCAACCATGTCGAATGCCTTAGTGAAATCCACTTTTAGGATGTGGCCTTGCATCTTGCGATTATGCATACTAAAAATTAGCTCCTCCGCAGTGGCAAGGTTGTCCAAAATGCATCTACCCTTCATAAATGCGGATTGTTCTGATTCCACCAGGGAATTGATAACCAAACTAAGTCTGATAGCCAAGATCTTGGAGATGATTTTAAGTGTGGAGTTGATCAGGCTAATTGGTCTGTAGTCTCCCAAAGATTCAGGGGAAGCCACCTTAGGGATGAGAGCAATGCTGGCCCAGTTAATGCATTCCAGATTAGCCCTGCCAGCAAAGAAATCCTCACAGAGCTTGACAAAGTCCTCTTTGATCGTCTCCCAAAATTGTTTGAAGAATTGAATGGGGAAACCATCCAGTCCAGGGGCCTTATTTCCCCCCAAATCAAAGACAGCACGCTTGATCTCATCTAAGGAGAACGGTCTCTCTAAATGTGAAAGCTCAACATTTTCCTTGTAACCAAAAATCTTGTTGAGATCGATCTTAAATCTGTGGGAGCGCTTTTGACCAAATTGTTGCAAAAAATGCCTTGAGAACATATTGCCAATCTCCCGCGGGCTCGAAGCAACCCGGGAGCCATCACTAATTCTTGGGATGAAGTTGCGATTTTTGCGGCCATTTGCAACAGCATGAAAGAATTTCATATTGTCATCTCCATCCTTGAGCCATTGTAACCACGATCTCTGCTTCCAGTAAATTTCTTCTTGAAGCCGAATTTTGCCTAGCTCCTCAATGGCGACAAATTCCTGTCGCACCTCATTAGGAGTTAGGGTTCTTGTCTCTTTCAGAATATCCCAACTGTCAAAATCATGCAGGAGAGCAACTTTCCTAAGTTTGATCGACCCGAAACATTCCTTAGCCCATTGACGAAGAAGACCTCTAAGGCCTGCCACTTTTTCGCGAGGGCAAAGGCACCGCATCCATCCAGGATCATTCCACGCCACCAGTCTATCACCAGATCGTGGAATCCCTCTACAGTAGACCAGGCTAATTCATACCGGAAGAATCTCGGTGTGGAGCTATGGAGACCCACTTCCAGTCTAATGGGTACATGGTTAGAGCCCAACCTAGGTAGACTTTTTTGGGTCATCTGAGGATAAGCGTTGGCCCACAGGTAGTTGACTAGGAAGCGATCCAGCTTCACCCAAATAGGATCAGCTTGACCGTTAGTCCAAGTGAATTTCCTACCGATCGCAAGCGGTTCCAGCAGGCAGAGGTCTTGCATCAAATCATTCGCACACCGAATATCCTCAAAATTGTAAACATCGGAATGTTTGTCATCCGTACTGAAAATAGCATTAAAATCACCACAAATAACCCACGCGATATTTGTGTCACCCTTACTAGTCCTGATCTCCTCCCAAAAAAACGCTTCAAAGATCTCGCGTTGGGGCCATACACCGACGTACATCTCCATCATCGGTTATCCAATTTTGAACAAAAATCAATAGTTAAACTAAAGGCCCCTTTTAGGGCAACCTTTCCCGAGAAAAGGCTATTGTTCCAACCGATGATAATGCCGCCCGCAGTACCATGCGAAGGGAGATAGGCAAAATCGTCAAGACGGTTACCCCCTATCTCCCGCCAAACCATCGCGGAGATCGAATCTAATTTAGACTCTTGCAAGCAGCAAACATCAGCAAAATGAATATGAAGAAGATCTTTAACTAGGAACCGCTTCGCCGGTCTTCCTAGCCCCCTAACGTTCTAGGTCACTAAATTCATAAAAACATTTAGATGTCCCCAACCTCCGTAGAGGTTGTCGCCGGCCCCCTGGATGAGGAGGCCTAGTTTGACTCTAACATCGAATATGATTCAAGCAATCAATTTCAGAATCAATAAAAGAAACACCACAATTATCACAGAAATTGGCAAGTTGTGCATTTGACCATTCAGAAATAAGAAGGGGTTTAGCTGGCGTACCTCCAGGGGTTTCCGTCCTTGTTGATTTTTTCTTGGTTGATTTAGGTAGATCCGACAGGTAACCAGCGTCGTCATTAAATCTTGAAGGTGGCTTCTTTGGTCTGTCACTTCTTCGAGTCCCACTCGGAGGTACTACAGTCGACGCCACCGGCCCCCTTGTAAATCAGTCAACAGTTCCTGGAGGTTTCGATCATATTCTGAAGCATAGTCATCCGAGTCGGAAAAAGTGACCGGTGTAGGATCTCCCACATCTTGGCCTGCCAACTCCGCATCAACCCCCGCCCCCTCTAATTGGGTATCAAAATTTCCCTCCATCAAATGTCGATGATCAGGGTCAGGAATCAAAACCCACAATCCAGCGAGAAAATGCCATTTGAACCCCAACGGTGGTGAAGTGGAAGGGCGGCCCGGAATGTCATCCAAATCAATCGTTGGCCCCACTAAAGGATCTATCAACTTGTCTTGAAAAGGCCCAGCAGAATCGTTCTTAGTCAAAAGTGGATTAACTAAGGCAATTCTACTGGTCGGGAGGTTAACATTAGTAATAGCAGTCTCCATTTTCTTTGCCACATTGTCAAAGTCTTCATTCGGTCCAACATCATTAATAGGTGCATCAAATCGACCCACACCAGTCACATTGTGAGAAGATTGAATCAAGCCCTGTTATTCACAAGAAATTATTGGATCATCATGAGTTGAGGCTGAGTTTGGCTCTAGCTGATCATGGCCCAATAACAAGCTAAATAAAGCGTCACATGTGAACAGGTCAAGATGCTGGTCCCCCTTGGAGTTCAGCACACCACTCAGCCCAATTGCTGGCCCACAAACATCGGCAGTTCGCGCAAGTGCACGCGGCGAAACCTCGGATGTCACTTTCCCTGCAACCACATCACGAGGCGAGCCCATATGAGGTTTCCATACATTGTCGACACGTCGCCACCTCGCGCCCAGTGCCTTCCGATTGTCAGGCCGTTCCGGATGCGATCTCTCAGGTAACCGAGCCTTTGAGCCACCATCAGTCCCTCGGGAGAGCACCGGAGAACCACCAGGTCTCCTCCAGCCATCACGAAGCGGCTCACCGGCCTCTGTATTGCAATGCAGGAGCTGTGCTCGACCGCGACCTCCGTCAGCTTGGCAACGCGGGAGCAAGGCTCAACCGCCGTTGACTTCGGAAGATCGTTCACACTGGAGAATTTTCCAATCACTGAGATATTATGTTGGTAGCTGGGCTCCTGCGGCATCTGGGCATTGTAATCTCTGCGGTTTAACTTTCGAAACTACTGATCATCTATTTGTATTTTGCCCTAAGGCTCAGCTCGTTTGGCAGATGGTGGGTTATAAACTGGGCTGCAACTTTGTATTCTCTAATGGTTTCACTGATGGGGATTGGGTTTCTTGTCCTAACTCCAGTATGTTTATCAAGTCTGTTATTGCAGCTTCGGCCTGGTTCATATGGAAAAGCAGATGTGATTGCATTTTCAGGAATATTACTCCTAATTATGATTATATTGCCTGTAAAGATTTAGCTCATGTTGCTGAGTTTTCTAGAGCTAAACATGATCAGTTTGGCAAAAAAACTCCTCCTCAATAACTTCTCTAATGCAGACGGGCCTTTTTTCTTCTCCTCAACCACGTGGCATCCCGAGACTGAGGTAAGTGGATTGGGCTTCTTTGTCTCATATTCTAATTATCAAATTGTTTTTGCAGGATGCGGCTCCTTCAGTTCTAAGTCTGCTTTACTGGCTGATCTGCAAGCTCTTGCTGTTGCGCTCCTCACTTTTGCCAATAATCGTCTAAATCTACATCATATTCTTACGGCCAGCAGTGAATGGCCTTATCTCCTTCAAGGCGCCACATCTTCGCACGACCCGCGCATTGCGTCTTGAATCGCATTCATCAGAGATGCAGTTGCCTCTGCTGGCAGTCCTCGTATCCATAATATTCCCCGAGACTGGATTCGCCCAGCTTACAAGCTCGCCATTCTTGGTTTGCAACATCATATGATTTCCACTTTCCACCATGGCAAAGACCTCCCTAGATGGATCAAGAAGTGTTTTGAAGTTTCTGGTTTTGGGTATAATTAATTTCATTGTTTCTGTTTGTCTTTGTGTTTTTGCTACTAATTTTGCGGCTATTGTCTTTTCTTTTTTCTAGTTACTCCTCTTGTTCCTTTGCTTTGTACTTCTTTGTTTCCTTTTAATAAAATTAGCCGTGGGCTCTTTCTTTCAAAAAAAAAAAAAACTAGTCAAAACGGACACACTAGGTGGCACTGAGGATTTACATTGGTCCTTTGCATATAAAGCAGAAATGAATGGGTATGTGGCGATTTACCATGTGCTCTTTCCTCACAATAAGAAGTGGGTTTGAAAAGGGGTCGACCTGACTCCATAGTTAAACCAGCTGGATCAGCTCTAAAGCAAGGTCTGGTTGGACAAGCTTCAAAACAAAGTATAGGTTTGACAAAGGGTCAACTTGATGTTGCAGGTGAATTGTCGGGATCAAATTTAAAACAAATCTTAATGCACACCTATTTGAATGATTGAACTACTTATCCCAGCCAATGGGTCGGTCTAAGATAGAACCCATTCAATGATATGAGAACTGATAAACTAGTGCACCATAACCCTAAAAAGGAATATGGTCAATGATTCCCCCTAGATTAGCAAAGGAGAAGAGGGGATCAGGAACACCTCTTGAAGTACTAGAGGCTAGAAAAGATAAAGATGGAGGTTTCAATTACAAATGTCAACCACAGCTTGGAACTTTATGGGTCTTATGCAAAGGGAGTGACCTTGGTGAAGATCTAGCCCTCCCAAGCATCGGTTAGATTTCAGAGTCACCCTATCACACCCTAAGGTTCCTTTCTCAGGTGTGTCGTTATTTGTGTCTCTATAATTTACTACTCTTGTGTTTCTCCTCTTTTTAATTTAGTTTTGTGTCCTCTCCCCCTTCCTCGTTTTGTATGTTATATCTATCTTTTTGGTTATCTTTATATGTTTCCTTTGTTTTTGTCTTTTATATTTTTACTTTCTCTTAATTAATCATGGTTTATCTATTTTCTAAGAAAAAATACTGAATTTAATTTATCTATGCTTTTTACACTTCATTTATGCTAAAATTTTGTGAAAGAACTCAACTAGTTTTGCTAAGAAACGGTTAACATACTCCTAATTTATTTCCACAGATGAAGGGTCAAATCTATTGACTCTTAATAAAAAGAACCAATTTGACCATTTCAGCACAACAACAAGTTGCAAACTCTTACAAATAATAATTATGTTCACAAAGAAACTTGCATTATCAAGGTACTGCATGTTTCCTCTCAAAATCGACTTGCTGATATTTTCATAAAGGCATACCATCTCTCCTATCTAGTTTCATCTTCTCATGTGCAAGATGGGGAATTCATAACATTTATTCTCCCTCTTAGGATAGACTATTGAAATATATAGCCAAATATCTAGTTTGTAAATCAACAAAATATGCTAAAAAGAATGTAAGCAATTTGAAGTGGATAGCACTAGTCTAACTCCCAACGTTAACTTGCAAGGCTAGGGGATTATAATGTATGTTAATTCCCTTGTGTAATTTAGTATTTGAAGTTCAATTGATAACCCATCTTATCGATGAAGTAATATATGAAAAAGAAACACTATACTATTTTGTTATGCCAAGTTTTTTATTTTTAGTTTTATAACCAAGAGGGTATATGTTCCCAATGAAAAACAATTTTACTTATCACTTCTTGAAGCAAGTAAAGGTTATAGTTAAATGTGCCTACAAAGATCATCGATGTAATAGTCATGTGATGATCAATTTACTTTCCATGCAAGAAATTAATTAATTTTCCTCCCAAAATATTATTTAGTATTTGGTAAGTGATGGGTCATTTGTCCACATTATACCGGGGTTACTTCTCTCTCTCTCATTTTATGGTTTTTATTTTTATTTTTTAAATATATCTCTCACTCTCTTTTTTTTTTAAAAAAAAAAGATGGATAAATCACATTCATTAAAAAAAGAGAGGAGAACAGTATGAAAAAACAACACAACCCACAACAACCTAACAAAACAACAAAAAGAAAAATTGAACCACTAGGGGTGGTCCCGGACAAAAGCCAAACTACAGCAACCCTAGGGGAGGAGATCCCCTATGGAAGGGAGATGCTATTCACAACTAGATCTCACTAGGGCTTGGGTCGGGCTCAGGAAAGACACTTGGCGCTGAGTCCCTAGAGGAGAGAAACTCAAGGCTATGCTTGACTTTAGCCATTGGCTTCTCCAATTTTGCCTTCTTCTAATCAGGGGCTGCAGAAAACCATAGAAGAAGCATATGATCAATTTTTGAAATAATGGAAGCAATCGGCAAACAAATAGAAGAAAAATGCAGTTATTTCTTTCAAGCCAAATGTTCTAGGTGCTTACTCGTACGAGCAGGTCCCAGAAAAAAATGAGAGGCTTTCTAATGTTTTTCCTCCAATCCCCCCACAAGTCCCTAAACAACTGAGGGGCACAATTAACCCCCAAGAGATGGCCAAAGAAATTCCAGATGTGAATGCCATGGGGCACTGGATGAGGAGATTGTCGGCAGACTCATGTCAACATGACGCATAACGCACATGATGGAGTGAAGACAGTTACATCTGCGCAGTACTAAGTTTTCTAAAAGTCAAAATTTTATTATCACGTGCCAACCAGTCAAAATTTTGATTCAAACAAGGCATCTTTATTAATTATAATTAATCACAATATATGTCATTAATCCTAAATATAATCTTATAAAGTCTATGTTTAATTTACATGATCATGGATGCTATGACACTTCCAAATCAGCAAGTTTATATGATCACGTGACATATACCAATATGCATAAACAAATTTAATGCAAATAAAATAAGTTAGTATGCTTACAAATGCAAGTGATCATACTGAAAAGAAAACATGAATCAATTTGTTATCACAATTTGCCTATGGGCAAAGATATAGATACAAAAGTAGATTCACAACCATCGATAAAACTAATGGATAATTCAAATTTCTTAATACCTATAGGCGACTTAAGAAATAAAAAGTAACCATTATTTTATCCTAATTAATTATGTAAATATAACAAAATTCATGTGGGGCAAAATCATTATATCAAACATAATTAATCACAACTTGCCACCTGATAAAACTAATATATAATTAAAACTACTTAATTCCTAAGGGAGAATTAAGTAATAAAAATTATTCATTATTTTATCCTAATTAATTATGAGAAATATAACAAAATCCATGTGGGGTAAAATGATTATAGTAATCATAATTAGTTACAATTCATGTCATTTAAGCTAGATTCGATCCATTACACTCATAATGTGTAATTTATAATTTTTAAAAATAAAATCATGAATATTGTTGCCACTCCATAATTAACAAAATTTCATTCAATCACATGACATGTCAACGTTATACATGAACAAATTCAATGTAAATAATTAATTATACAAGTTATAATTAATCCACTTAATGCATGAATAATTCATACAAACAAACCCTAAAATTTAAATAAATAACTAGACAGGGTTCTACATGCAAAGGTACACTCAAGTAAAGCAATTTTCCAAAAACCACCCATTATTCTATTTTATTTAAATACATTCAAAATAATGAATAAAATAAAATAGAATAAAATAATAATAAAATTAGGGTTTTCTCTCTTCTCCCATGGACAGCCGCTGGCGGCCGAGTCACGCCTAACCGCCGCCGTCGGCCGGAAGGCGCCGCGTGTTCATGGTTAGCGCCAACGAACAGCCAGGCCAGCGCGCGGCCCGCCAGCGAGTGCACGCCTAAGCCCTGCATGTGCGGCCCAACCCAACCCTCCGCGACCAGGCCTGCCGTGTGGGCAGGGCCAATCCAGCGCTCGTGTGACCCAATGGCCAGCGTTGCGCATGTGCGGCCCATCCGTGGTCTGACAAGGGTGTTTGCACATCTTGTCCATGATGGGTTCAATTTTGGGCCTAATACCCAATTCTTTCAAAACCTAAATCAGCATACTTTATTTCATTGTAAAACATGCGTAAACATAAGGGATTTAGTTCATACAAACCCTAATTCATGTATGTTTATTATAATCTACATGAGATAATGCATTAGATTCAAATGATTTGTAATTTCTAAAAAACACATACATGTCAGAATTTAATCATGTTAGGCAGCAGTATGAAACCTGGCTTCGATGCCAATTGTTAGATTTCATCAAATCTTAAATAAGACATCTATGTCATATCTTATATGCGGAAGCAGGACCACTTACCTCTAGCCATAGCAAATTGTTGAAGACGACGGGAATCTTGAAGTCCACGCTTGAAGAAACCAAGGGCTCTTCTAATCTATCCCATTCTCTCCCGTCAATGGAGCTGGGTATTCTCGAGAACATTAGATTGGTGACCCATGGTGTTGTACTATATATAATCTTTATCATCAAAAGATTAACTCAACTTAAAATTTAAGTAGATCATTATCCAAAGTGCCAATTAGAGTTAACTTAGAATTTCATTAGATAAAGACATGGACCACTTTATCCAGTTTGAATCTAGATTGGATTTATATCATCACAAAATTAATTTAGTATAGAATTCAAACTAACAAGCAAATATTTCAAACACTAAACACAACAAGCAACTAAGTCCTGTATACACCAAATCTCAACACCTCTCATGCCACCTTGGTAGTTGAAAACTGATAATTGGTATCAAATGATAATTGAAAACTACTAACTTATAACTAAGTCACATGCACATGTTCATCCCCCAAAGGGCAAGACGCCAGTGACCATATCCCAAAAAGTATAGGTAAGGTTTTAATAAGTAGTGGTTTAAAAATTCTCCTCTCATAAATGTGATATGGAATGGGGACCCAAAGATCAAAAAAGTGCTTGGACCGAGCCCTATCATAATTGGATGTGTCGAAGAGCTATGTACCTTATTTAGGTCTCCAATAACCCCTCTAATTAACTAAATAATTATTTTCCTAAAATTCCACAGCACAGTGCATCGCAATAATAATCATTCATATAAGCACTGAAAAACTAAAACTGGGGAACTAATTTCATCTATATTGAAAATAGTAGGCATTCAAATTGTTAATAAAATACTAATGAACACATGCATTCAATAAATAATAAATCTGAAAAATCAACCACTACTAACTCACATGTTTTTTGCGATCGCTGCTTGACTGAATTATTAAATACATCTCTCTTTCTTATTTCCTCTTTACCTTCGCCTATAAATAAGATAAGTAATAAATATTAATAATGAATAATGAATAATAAATAATATTTATTTATAAACGAGAATATACACAAAAAATTGAAAAATTCTTCTAATTAGGTCCACTCACTCAACCGGTTTGAATTTCAATTACGTCAACTAATTGGGCTTGAATTGCTTTCTCAACTATGGCTTAACTAACTCACAACCTAGGTCCTTAACCAATTTAATTGAATCAAACCTGCTTAAAGCCATTCAAGTGGTCAACCCTGCTTGAACCAATTAAAAATCCTATCAATTTGATTGACCCAGATTGGTTCAACTGAACCAACGCCACTGAACCGGTTCACCCCAGTTTAACTGAACCAGGCTGAAATCAATGCAGGCCCAAATAAACTATTCTACTAAATTGAACCAACTGAACCAAACCTGCTTAACAACAATTAAGCCCAACCAGCCCAAATCCAACACAATATATATACAACTCAATTCAACTTGATAGTATCAAGCTCAAACAAACTCAACTTAAAATCAACTTAACTCAATTACATTAACTCAAGCTCAAACCCAACTCTCAATTCAAAATCCAACTCAACTCAAACCAACAACTCAAATCCAAAGTTAACCCAAAGCATCTAAGCTCAAACCAGGGGCGGAGCCACCTATACGAGAAGGGGGGCAATTGCCCCCCTTTAGTTTTGAAAAAAAATTATTTTCTTTTAGAGTTTTTTTTTCATATTATAAAATATATTTTTTTAATATTTCATTTGCCCCCTTCTATTTTATTTATTATAAGTTATGCTAGGAATATTTGTATTTTCACCCCTATAAAAATATATAATTATATATACGCTCTTATAAAATAATATTTACATGTTCATCCTCACAAGTCACAAAGCATAAATATTTATCAGTTACCCTTTACTTTTCTCTTTGAAAGTCTTTGGAAGAGAAAACCAATGAAGTCATGCTCTCGTCTCATCCAAAGAAATCTTTGAGCATTTGTTTCTCATCTTCACCTTAATTTCTCATCCTCATTAGTCATCACTACCAAGTTCCGGCGGTCCGGCCTCCGGGATTTGGTACGCTATCTCCCTCATTTTTGTCTTCAATTAGGGTTAAGAATAAGGTTATCATCTTCAATTAGCCACGCTCTCATCTCATCAATAGGAATCTTTGGGCATTTGTTTCTCATCTTCGCCTTAATTACTAACCCTCAATCTCATCACTCATTAGTCATCACCACCGAGCTCCGGCCTCTGGGATTTGGTACACTATCATTCTCTTTCATCTTTGTCTTCAATTAGGGTTAAGATTGAAGAACAAGGTTTTTTTTCATTATTTAGATTTTAGGGTTCTCATCATTAGATTCTTTCACACTATCTCTCATTCTCTCTCATCTTTAGTTGTTTATGTAAAAGACTTTAACTAGTTATGATATTTAACTTGTGTTACTATATAATTTTGATTGTATTCAAAATTTGATTTACAAGATTTTATTTGCCCCCTTAAAAAAAAAATTTCTAGCTCCACCACTGGCTCAAACACAATCAATTATTTACACCCAAGTTTGACCCAACCACTAAATACCATCTCCACCTTCTAAACAACCACAAACCTTTTTTTTATTAATCCTTATTTACTCTATCAACATCCTTTTCCACACCACTGCCTCCACCTTCCATCTCCCCACTCACAACGTCAACACCTCATCCTCTCAGTATATGCAGTACACTCTTACATGCCTCATCTTCATCTCATCCTTGAAGGACCAAATATGAACATCCTCAATACCTTCTCATGTACATGCAACTGCATCTCTGTGTGCAAAACCTACATACTATTATTATTATTTTATTTTTTTTTAAGCAAGGGTGGAGCCAAGAATGGGCGAAAGAGAGTTGTCATGTATATATATATATATATATATTTGATTATTTGATAGTATATATATTCGATTATGTGATACTATCAAATAATATTTATTATATAAATAAAATTATTAGCTATTGTTTAAGAAGTCCAAAAATGAAGTTCTAGCTCTAATTTTCTATAAATTAATACATATAGTTTTAAAAGATTATATTTAAAAAAATATTTATAAAAATTAATTATTTAGCCATCTTATTCTTTATAAATTTGTATATAAAATTAAAAAATAATTATGTTTTAAAAAATCTTTATAAATATATTGTTTAATTACAAATTTAAATACATATAATATAAAATTATTATTTTACCCCTCATAATTTTTTTTCACTCGACCTCTAAAAATAATTCCTAACTCCTCTAATACTTTTTTAATTCGAGCCCTAAAAATAAATCCTAACTTTGCCCTTGTTTGTGAGGGAATCATGAGTAGGAAACAACCTACTAATAACAACAAAAACAAGAACAGATAACAAATTAATAGTGAAAAGCACAATGGAGTGCTAACTCCATCAACCATCGAGGACATGTAACTACCTACATGCTTGCCATGAAGCTCGATCTCTTCCTTAAACACTACCTCATTTCCATCATAGCTATATATCATCCTCAAAATCTCCACCACCTTTAGCATCCTCCTTATCATCTTTCCAAACCATCCCGACAACTCTTGTGTTGATGTGAGTCTTCTTGTCATCATAAAGTTTGGCCAGACCAAAATCTGATATCTTTTCCAAGAGATCAGTCAAACTACTACCTTCTCCATAGAAGCTACGTACCTTTCATTGGAAACCTCCATCAACTTAAAGCGAATCCTTCTTGCTACTTCTCCTTCTTCCTCGCCGTGACCCCTGCTTCCTCTCCTTCTTCCTCCCTTGCCATGCCAAGTGGGGGGCGGATAGATCCACCTCCTGTCCCTAACCCTCCTTCTAAGTCATGGGCTCAAATCGCTTCTGCACCTTCCCGCGGCCAGGAATCCTCTCCTCTTCATAATCCACAAATTCTAGCCAAACTGAAGAAAACTTCCACTGATCTTATTAAACTGGATGGCGATTTTGTCTCCCGTTCTCACTTGAAGTTTTAGAACTCCCTTTTTGGGAAATTCTTCGGTAAGCCCCCCCCCCCCCTCCTCATTCGACCAGGTTAAAGCTTCCCTACTGGATAAATGGGCAGACCTCGGTGAGATGATGATTTCTTCCCTCCCATGAAGCAATGCAAAGACTCCTTACTAATGGTCCATGGTTGCTTAATGGATTAATCCTTCAGCTCTCACCGTGGGGGCCGTTCTTTGAGCCTGTATTTACTAAACTTACAACAGCTGCTATTTGGGTTCAATTACACAACCTTCCGGTTGAGTTTTGGGACGGTGACTCCCTGGAAACCATTACTACTCATCTTGGTCCTCTAATCAAAGCTGATAATCTCACTCTTTCTCTTACTCGATCCAAGTTCGCCTGGGTGTGTATCAAAATCGATCTCTCTAAACCCCTTTATCGAGGATTCTGGCTAGGTGATGACTCTCACCGTATATTCGTCATTGTTCTCTATGAATGCCTGCCTACTTTCTGCTATTCCTGTGGAGTTATCGATCATGGTTCTAATTCTTGAACCCATGCGGCAGTAACCGAGACCAAGTGGTCTTCTCCACCGCCCTGGGTTTCTCAGGGGACGACGGTCAGTTTGTCTCGGTTCGAGGTTGCAGTTGCTGGTGATACAGAGATGATCAACTGTGATGATACTCAGCTAGATGATCTGTCTGTTGCCACCCAACCAGCGGAGCCAAATTTCGGATCTTGGATGCTCGTCTCTCATCGGAGCGGCCGAGCTCGCAGTCGCGGTACCGGCACTTATGCTGGTCACGTGGCTCACGACGTGGTAGCCACTGAGCCAGGCGGGCCCCTCGGTCCTCGTTCGGATTCTGTTGGTAGGACACGTGGTGCATGGAGAGGACATGGTCGTGGTGGCTCCCATCGGTCTCGCTCCTTTCATGTTGAATATAATAATACTGATGGGACTCCAATGGATGATACTCCCGTTGATAATCCCTGTAATAACACTGTTGTTGTGGGAAGCCCGTTTTACACTTCTGACAAAGCGAGTGTCTCTGTCAGGGATGGCCTTCGTGGTGGCTCTACTGTTTCCCATGCTTCTCGAGGAGGCTTTGTGGTTTCCCATACCGCCTTTTCAGACTCCCAATGCACATCTCTATCCGTCCTTCTGACAACTTTGAGTTCCAACATCCCACTCCTGCCCCAGCTATCCCTCCCCATATCACTGATCATGTCAATGTTGAAACTAGTTCTATGGCAGTCCTTGGAACCCCAAACATAATCCCACACCCACCTTTACACGTTTCCAAAAATAAAGAGCCCTTGGTTGCGCCCTCCTCCTTGTATTCTCCTCCCCCTATTGTTAGAACTTCTCTTCCAAACCCTTCCTTTCACCTGGATGGCTCTTGCATTCTCCATCAACAAGTTGTAGATAGTATTTCTGTGGCTTTGTCTGGTGGATCTCCGGGTGAGAGTGGAAGCGATGATGATGTTTCTGACGATGAGGATGATGCGGATGGTGAAGATGCCACGTCTGATGATCTCGAGGTCGATGACCATTTGACTCTTGATCAGTTCCAAGATGAAGCCAGACGTGAATCCCTCATTCGTAAAGGGTCACATGTTGGTGCCAGAACCCCAAAAAAGGGTAGGCTGGATCAGCCTAACATCTGCCCTTAAGCTTCTCCTTTTCTTCAGGGAGTCTCTGTCTGCATTATCTTATGTTTATTTTAATTATGATTGCCATTAACGTTGTTTGCTGGAATTACGGGGGTATCTCGGCTCGGAAGACCTCTTCTCATGTTCATAACATCCTCAAGAAACATAACTTATCTCTTGTTTGCCTCGTTGAATCCAGGGCCAACGATGACCATCTTAATCATTTCTGCACCTTTATTCCTAGGTCCTAGGATTGGGCCGCTATTGTTGCTAACGGCTTCTCGGGTGGTATTATCGCCCTTTGGAACAGGATGATTGGCCGTGTTACTCCAATTGCCACTTCTCGTCACGCTTTACATCTTATTATCTCTCCTAATAATATAAATCATTTTATTGTTTCGGTGATTTATAACTCTAACCATCTTAGAACCCAGTGTTGTCTTTGGCATGAATTATCCCGCATCTCCTCTATTAGCCTCCCCTGGATCGCTATTGGAGACTTCAACACTATCATCAACAGGCATGAGCATAAGGGCGGTTCATTTAATTATTACTCTCATAAAGCTAGACTCTTTCGTAATTTTATTGAAGATTCTAACCTTTTTTATCATAATTACTCTGGCCCCACTTTTACCTGGTGTAATAACCAAATTGGTTTAGCTCGCAGGTGGGCCAGACTCGATCGAGAGTTAGTCAATACCTTATGGCTCGATATGTTTCCCTTCTATTCTCTCAAACACTTGCCCAGGCTTTTCTCTTATCACCCTCCCTTTCTTCTTAAGTTGTTTACTTATGCGATTAATGCTCCTAAAGTGTTTTGTTTTGAAAATTACTGGCTTGATTTTATCGGTTGTCATGAGGCTGTGAAAAAGGCACTGTCTTTCTCACCTCATGGCAATCCCATGGATGCTTTCTCCCATTTAATTTATCGAATCCGTATGAATCTTATTTCTTGGAAAAGACATGGTTTAAATCCGTTATATGTAAAAATTAATAATACTGAAGCTTCTATCATTGCTTTGGAATATTCTGAATCTGCAGGTGCTTTTGTTTCGTCTGATCTTGCTAGCCTTTACACCAAATTCACTTCCCTCCAACGCCAAAATTCTCTGCACTGGGCGTAACGTGTTCATCTTCTTTGGCTTGAGGATGGTGATCAGAACACAACCTTTTTCCATAATTCGGTACGCATTCATTCCCATGTTAACTTTATTTCTCAAATCACTGATCTTAACGGCTCTACTTTCTTCGAACGTCTAGATATTGTCAACACTTTTAATCAATATTATTCCAACCTCTGGGCTACCCCTCTAGACAATAATTATTTTGACATTCTCAGTAGCCTCCCGAGTAATCTTCCAATGCTTTCTAATTCTAATGGTTGTTTTCTTACTCAGGATGTTACTCATGAAGAGATTTATCGGGTTGTCCTTGATCTTCCTTCTGGTAAAAGCCCAGGTCCTAATGGCTTAAACACTGAATTCTTTAATTTTTTTTTTTTGGAATGATATTGGTGATAATTTATTCCAGACTGTGAAGTGCTTCTTTGATAACTCTATTATGCCTAATTCTTGGGGTAAATCTTTTATTGCCCTTATCCCTAAAAAAGATAGTCCTTCCTTGGTTTCCGATTATCGCCCCATCTCTCTTTGCAATGTTTGTTATAAAATTATGTCTAAGTTGCTAGCTAATCACCTGTCTTTTATTCTCCCATCTCTTATTGGTCGAGAGCAGTAGGGCTTTGTTGCTGGTCGCTGTATTTTTTATAACATAATTGCTTTACAAGAAGTTGTGCATTCTATTGAGAACTCTATCAACGACCCCTCTAGGATGATTGTCAAAATTGACTTTGAGAAAGCTTATGATACCATTAGTTGGAGTGCAATTCTTGCCACCCTTGCTAAAATGAATTTCCCAATCATTGGATTTCTTGGGTTGAAACCTGCCTGAGCTCTAGTTATTTTTCTATTTTGATTAATGGTCAACCTTCGCCTTGGATTTCGTCTTCTTGGGGAGTTCGTCAGGATGATCCTATATATTCTTATTTGTTCATCCTAGTTTCCCAAAACCTGACTATGATCCTCAACTCGGCTCTTAATAGCAACCTTATACCTAGTTTTAACATTAACCTCAGATCCAATTTTAATCACCTTTTATATGCTGACGATCTAGTCCTTGTCACCCGGGCAACTAGGTCTACTGCTCGCAATGTTAAAATTTGTCTTGATTTGTTTGGCTAGTTCTCTGGTCAGTGCTTAAATGCTTCTAAATCTGCCATTTACTTTCTGTCCTGGTTTAATAAATGTGTCCAGACCAGTATCTGCTTTATCCTTAATATTAATTCATCCCTGTTCCCTTTCAAGTATCTTGGAGTTATTATTTCTCCTAAGAAACTAGTTGCTTCTATTTTTGATACTATGGTTGAGCAAATTAGTCGCACCTGTAACAGATGGAATCATTTCAAATTGTCTAAAGCTGCTAAGGCCAATTTAATCAATTCTTCTCTCCTGTCTATTCCCAGTTTTTACATGTCGGTTTACCCTATCCCGGATACCGTTCTCTCTAAGATTTCCAAGATTGTTAGGAATTTCTTTTGGCATCAGGGTGGTAATGGAAAGGGCATCTACGCTGTGGCTTGGAATAATATTACTAATTTTAAATCTGAGGGGGGTCTTTCGATTCGCAGTCTCTCAATCATGAAGCATTCACTTTTAGCAAAGCATGTTTTCAAGTACTTAAATCATGATAATTCTATTTGGGTTGAGATCTTGCATTTTAAATATGGCTGCATGAACTTTTGGACAAACCATATTCCTTCTAAATGTTCAACTTTCTTTCGTGGTCTGTGTTCCTCTGCTTATGTTCTTAAATCCCATTACTGGATTAAGTCTGTTTATCCCAATAACACCTCTATCTTTTTTTATTCTTGGTGCTTTGAAGTTCCCTTAGCTTTTAAACCTGCTACTTTCAACATTGATTATAATTTGGAGTCTGACAATTTATCTGAGTTTACTCTTGGGAACTCCTGGGACCATAACAAATTGATTCTTCTTTTTGGTAGCAATGCTTTGGATGTCATTGGTCATCTATGGTCTATTGATTTGGACAGTCCAAATTCTTGGGTCTGGTTTCCTAAAGTTAATAAGCTCAATATTGTTGTTAATGTGTATCAAACTCTGAAAATGAACTCGGTGGCCTCCATTCCTTGGGTGGGATGGCAGAAGATTTGGACTATTAAATCTGCTCCTAAAGTCAAGTATTTTCTCTGGCTTCTCTTTAAAGGTTGTCTTTTGACCAATGAGTACCTTTCTTCTATCAATTCTAGTCCGAGGAACCTTTGTACCCTTTGTGGGCTTGATTTTGAAAGCATCGAGCACTTATTCTTTCGATGTCACAAGGCACAATTGGTTTGGCTTGGCGTTGATGAGCTTGTTGGTAAGAGAATTTCTTTTGCTGGTTGTTTATCAGATGGCTATTGGCTTACGAATCATGGTAGCAATAAATTCCTCCTCGCTGTGATATGATTTTTCGTAATATTCAACCGAATTATTTGACTGTTGCTCGCAGAGCATTTTATTTTGCCAAAAGTTTTTCTCACTCTTATGGCAAGCAGCTGGGAAAAAACTTCTCTTGAATAACTTTTCAGTTGACGATGGCTTCTTACTTTTTGTTGCCACGGTCAAAATCTCCAGCTCTCAGGTATGGCATGCAGGATTCTTCTGTGTTGATTCTAATTACAAGGTTGCTCTTGCAGGATCCTGCCCACTTTCATTTCAAAATAGCCTTGATGCTGACTTACTTGCTCTATCCCTTGCCATCCAATTTGCTGTCAATGACTCTCTCATTGTACGGCAAATTTTGGTCTCCAATTATGATGTCTGCAGAATGCTCGAATCACTTGATCATATGAGCACCTGGAGGCTATATCAGCAGATTTCTTCAGTTACAAACTTGCTTGCGACTGCTGGGCGCCCTCGTGTCCTCAATATCCCTCGGTCTTGGATGATCCCTGCAACCAAGCTTGCTTCTCATGCTGACAATCTACACACCATTTCTCTATTTCATGCTGGAAGAGATCTTCCCAAGTGGATCATAAAAAGCTTCAACTATGATGGATTTAGTTTTTTAATTTTGCCTTTGTTGTTGTAGTTTCTACTTTGGTTTTTGGTTTTATTTTTAGTTTTACTTTCTTTAGTGTACTTTGCTCTCTACTTTAATAATATAGCCTTGGGTCTATTTAAAAAAAAAAAAAAAAACACCACATCATGCACAGCTCTCTCTCTCTCTCTCTCTCTCTCTCTCTCCCAGCTCAACACCAACAGAGAACATGAAAAGAAAATCAAGCTGAATGCTTTACCTTGATCTCTTGGTGTCTTTCCGACAGCCGCTGTTTCTCCGGATCACTCCTCTCTATCTCCTACCCGGGGCTAAGAGAAGCTTGGATGCTTCTATGCAGCCCAAGTTATTCGAGAGTAAAGCCCAAGAGGGTAAGTTGGCAGGGTTTTAAAAAAATTGCTGAATTTACGAGGATCCCACTCCTTTTCTCTTTTAAGTTCTTGCTAAATTATCTTGTGATCCTTAAGAACTCTTACAATCTAAGTCCTCAAAGTTTCTTTGAACCCCCTGATTTGCCATAAATATTTTCATGCAAGCCCTTGAAATTCCAAATCGACCCTTCACTAATAAAGTCATTAACAACGTGTCCTTGCAAAATTTAAAATAAATCCCTGAAAAGTTACAGCCAGTCCCAAGAAAATTTAAGATGCTGCAATTCACCCTTTCTTAACAATAATCTATCTTCAAAATTTCTTTAGCAAATAAGATCCATTCCTATTAGGGTTCAAATGGAAAATAAAAAATAAAAAATAAAAAATAAATAGTGGGATGCAAATGTGCAATTTTATGAAACACAAAGCTATTGGTAATTAATATAAGATTGGTAACTAAAGATTAAACGTAAACATATGGCCCAGATTAACAAGAAACATTTTCTCTAATAGTCAAGAATCAAGATGGATATTTGATTAGAGTACTACTGTTACTGGTAGCAAACCTTGCACTGGCGCATACATCAATTCAATCTGAAAAATGGTTGCCACTACGAAAATGATACGATAAATACAAGTAATGATCTTGAGGAAATAACAAGACTACAAAAAAAAGCTAATCACTGAATTTGAAATGAAGGATTTAAGCTAACTAAAATTTTTCTTAGGAATTAAGGTTGCTAGATCAAAAATTTTGAGAATAGAAAGAGATAAAAAGAAAATAATCATGCTTTTTTTTTGGTTATATATTAAAATAAAGTGTCTTTTTTTTTTCTCTTTTTATGAAATATCACAATAAAGTTCTAGGTAAGAGATTTATATTTACATGTAATACAATATATATCAAATAAATATTATAATACTAAAGATTTTTCTAATGCAGTAAGATAATATTAATACGGGCATATTTTTCATGATAAATCAAAATACCAAGTAATTAACTCGCCTTTAACAATCACATCATTACAAATTTTAAACACTAACTTTAACATTTAACACAACCACTGACATATGCATTCAGTGCCCTGGGACACTTTTCACAAATTTAAATTTTTTTTTTTTTAAAGGTGGATAAACCACTTCAATTAAAAAACAAAACGGCCAAATACAATACCACTAGATGTGGTAGGAGTACAATCGACAAAAACAAACCCACAGAGAACTAGAAAATGAGGAACAAGAGCCCTTCTCAAGGCATACCAGGACCTCAAGCCACCTAGCGTGCGATAGGACCATGATCCTCCTCAGCAGGCGGAGATCTCTGAATTTCTCCCACGTGAGAACCTACAAACTCTAAGCTTCTCCTCACCGAGGTGATAGCTTCATCCAACTTCTCTCGAGCTCTGACATTGAATTCCTCAGCGTCACCGCGTTTAACCTTCTTCTTAGTTGATTTCTGGGTTTCCGCGACGTACCATGCCTCTTCATTGAAACGTGAGGAAGGTTTCTTTGCTCTTTCACTTCTGCGGGTCCCCTTGGAAATCCCAGATGGATCTTTCTTCGAGGATGAGAGTGAGTCATCAATCTCCTTGGAACCCATAGCCGCACCATCTGCATTACTAGTGGGACAGCCAAGAATGGGCGAAAGTACCCAGGGCCCTGCTAAATATTCCCAGTTAAAGCCCACAGAAGTTGACAATGCCTGCATTGAGGATTTATCACTGAAGTCCAAAGATTCAGGGCCTAGCTTTTCAGGCCCCAGTTTGTTCTCCTTCAGCATAGCGGGCTCCTCCTTTGGAATTGTCGGCCCACCATCAAGCCCAACATCCCAATGGTTAACAGCATAGATGGGCTCGACAGCCTTATTCCCTAGAACAAGAGCATGGCCCATAGACTGGCCCACATCACAGAGGAGCAGTGGATCATCCTTCAACTCGTCATAACATGGATGATTCAGGTGGCCCAAATCCAGGCCAGGCCCATCTAAAGTTAATGGATCAAACCCTGTCCACTTAGCATGTAGTGGCACAAAATTTTCTCTCACGTCAGAGCCCAACGTACCCGAAACATCAACCACGGACGCCCTACTGTTGTCGCCTAGATCCTTGGAAGCTTTGGCCAGCCACTGCTCGACACGTCGAGCTCTTGGGCCGTGTGATATCAGCGCAGCAGCACTATCAGACCCACGAAGCTCAAAAATCCGAGCGCGTTTGCGACCATCGATACGAGCCACCGGCGCCCGCAGGCGATTAAGCACCGGCGCACTGATGTTGTGGGAGCAGCGCTCGACCACAACCTTTGCAATAATGCCATCGTCGACAGGCTCCACAGTCACTTGGCGGGAGCTGGGCTTAACCACAGGCGCAGTCTTCCGACCACCGAGTGAACCATCAACGGGCAAAGCTAGGTTGGCACCGTCACTGTCTGGGCGAGAGCCGCGCTCCACCAGCCCCTGGACATTAGCTTGAGGTTCGCCGACTAATGTACCTGCGGTCTTCTGCCCAGACGAGACCGGAGTTGGGAGATGTACCTGCGGTTCGCCACCTTGAGGTTCGCCGACTATTATTGATTTCATGATTTAATTAAAAAATAAATTATAAGCCCTTTGTGTTTTCATATTCAAATATATTCTTTAAAATTAATTTTTTAATAAATTTAAAAAATTACATAATTTTTTTAAACAAAATTTAGGTTAAATAATCAAAGGAAAAAGATAATTTGTTAATTATAAAACAAATAAAGGATTTAAATAAAAAAAAACACACTTATATATTTCTTAAAAAGTTATTTAAAAGTTTAATAAATTTAAAACACTAATAATTTTAAAAAAAAATTGGTTAAAAAAACCCAAGAATATATCAACTTATTGATTATGAAACAATTCATGGGTTAAAATACAAAAAATCATTATTTTTTATTTAAAATTACCATGTCAGCAGTCCAGTCAGCGCTGACTCAGTGCCCAAGTCAGCACATCACAAGGCCCATGTGAGTGATGTGATATGAAGGTCTTAGGGTCATTTTGACAATTAAAATGGTCTTAGGACTATTTGAGGGTTACTTTATTAAAAAGCTCATATTATATATATATATATATATATATATATATATATATATATATATAATATGACGTGGCACATTGAAAATGTAAAAATTTTCCGAAAAAGGAAAAGCCATGCAAATAACATGCAAAACAATTCTTAAAACACACGCCAGCCCTCCGTCAACACACTCACACAGCGTGTCTGCATGCGTCTGCCTCTTGCCGCCACTCGCTGCTCTTACTCTTGCCTAATATGCCTATTCAAATTCCTTCTGCTTATCAAACAAACCCTAATTATATTTACATATATATGTTAATTATCCTCCTCTTTTAATCTCTCTCTTTTTCTCTAACAACAATGGCAGAAGAAGGAGATGCAAGGCAAGAGGTGAAACCAAAGCAAGGAGGTTTCACAACCATTCCATTCATTCTTGGTATATATTTATATTATATATACACACACAAAGTGTTTCTTGATTAATTTTATGTTTTTTGAATGGTTGAATGAATGAAAAGGGAAATACAAATGATTTGCAGCAACTGAAGTGTGTGATAGAATAGCATCCAGTGGACTTTATGTGAATCTGATATCATACTTGAGCCGTGACATGCACATGCCATTGGCTCAAGCAGCCAACACTGTCACCATTGCCAAAGGCACTGCAAGCTTCACCCCTGTCATTGGTGGCCTCATCTCTGATTCATTTGCAGGAGGTTTCTGGACAATCACATTTGGTTCCATCTTCTATTTGCTGGTAATTGATTTCTGCAATTCATGATTTAATTAGTATCAAATTGGATTGATTTTTTCAATTGTGCTGTTGTTTGTCAACAGGGTCTTATACTCCTCACAGTTTCTGCAGTCCTTCCTGCACTCCATCCTCCACATTGTTCTGCCAATCAGAAATGCCAAAAGGCTTCACCATGGCAGTTGTTCTTTCTTTATATATCACTCTTGCTGACCTGCATTGGCTCAGGAGGTATTCGGCCTTGTGTATCGTCTTTCGGTGCCGATCAATTCAACCTTGCAGGTCCAAAGATGGAGCATCAGAAGAGGACATTCTTCAATCTGTATTTCATCTGCATGAGGTTTGCTACAGGAGTTGCACTCATTGTTGTTGTCTATGTTCAAGATAATGTTGGTTGGGGATGGGGATTGAACATTCCTACAATTTGTATGTTTGTATCCATTGTTATATTTTTTGCTGGTTATTCTTTCTACATCAAAACAGAGCCAAAAGGTAGTCCACTGACAAGATTAGCACAAGTTGTGATTGCATCCATTAGAAAGAGGAATCTTGTTGTCAACCCAAATGAATCTAATTTTCTCTATCAGAACAAGGATCTGGATGCTGGAATTTCCACCTCTGGAGTGCTTCTTCACACAAATAAACTCATGTATGTGAATTTCCATTCCTGTTTATTGTTAAATTCTGCTACAATTTGTTCTGATAACAAAATAATAACCTTTCATTGATGAAGGTGTCTAGACAAAGCTGCAGTGGTGGTAGAGGGTGACAAGAAAATCAATGGCCAGCCAAAGCTTTGGAGACTCTCCACAGTACACAGAGTCGAAGAATTAAAGACGATAATCCGCATAATACCTATATGGGCTGTAGGTATTTTATTCATTGCGACAGCATCAAATATCGGCTCTTTCGCTATACATCAAGCACGAACAATGCAACGAAGACTCTCTTCGCATTACCAGATCCCCCCTGCAACAATGTCGATATTCCTAGACGTATCAACAATTGTCACACTCACATTCTATAGTAAACTACTCGTTCCAATTGCTCGCCACTTCACTAAAAGGCCGTCGGGTATCACTTCGCTGCAACGAATGATCATTGGTGTGGTTATCTCTATGGTTTGCTATATAGTTGCTGCATTAGTTGAGATCAAAAGGAAGTCAGTTGCCGCCGATCATGGCCTGTTAGACAAACCGAAAGCCGTAATACCTATAAGTGTGTTCTGGTTGGCACCTCAGTATATTATATATGGTATGGCAGAGGCTTTTATTTCTGTAGGTCAGATGGAGTTCTTGTATGATCAAGCACCAGAAAGCATGAGAAGCATTGCTGTTGCACTTTACTGGTTGGCAATTGCTATTGGTGATTATGTTAGTTCAGGAATTGTAGCTCTGGTTAGTCATTTAACAAATAAGGAAGGAGATTGGATCCAGGACAACATTAACAGAGGGAAAATAGATTACTATTGGTGGCTAATGACTGGGATTGAATTTGTAAATCTTGTTTTTCTGATCATTTGTGCTAAGTTTTATAGTCACAAGCAATTGGAGAAGGTGGTACCAGAGAATGGTTCAAGTAAAGGGCAAATAGAGAAGATTTAGCAATGTAAATTCTCTTTTCTTCTTCTTCCTTGCTTTTTTGTAATTCTTATGAGAAGTTGTTTCTGATGCGGAGGAAGATTAGTCAAACATAATCTTTTTTTTTTTTTCTTTTCTTTTTTTTTTCCTGCCCTCATTCAACCAGAGAAACATCTGATTATTATTCACAGAAAATAACCAGTCTCAAACATCACTATTTCTAGAAGACAGAGACTGAGCAGCAAAGAAAACAAAATCAGCAACAACTGATGACTATTTGATGAAAACAAACATCTGACTAATTAATCATAGAAGATAAGTGAATGTTGTCACACATAACCAGTCTCAGACATTTAAACATTCAATCCTTCAAACAAAAATGAAACAGCAATGAGGAAAGAGTCCTAAGCAGCAACAAAAACAATCAAACAACTGACGATACATCAGATTGATGAAAACACTAATCTGATTGTTTAATCACAGAAAATAAGTGAATGTTGTCACACATAACCAATCTCAGACATTCACAAACATTCAAACCTTTGAACAAAAATAAAAACGTCAAACATCACTATTAGTAAACTAAAACAGACTCCTGAGGAAGAGTCCTAAGCAACAATGAGAACAAAATTATCAAACAACTGATGATACATCAGATTGATGAAAACACTAATCTGATTGATTAATCACATGAAATAAGTGAATGTTGTCACACATAACCAGTCTCAGACATTCACAAACATTCAAACCTTTGAACAAAAATAAAAACATCAAACATCACTATTAGTAAACTAAAACAGACTCCTGAGGGAAGAGTTCTAAGCAGCAACAAAAACAATATCATCAAACAACTGATGGTCCACAAAAAAATAAAAAATGGTCAGCAACATCAGCATCATCACTCTGAAACTTTCAACCCCTCAAACATTTTTACCACTGGGAGTTGCAGTGCAACTGCACAACGTTGAGAGCTTGAATACTTCTTGTGTACCACCTTCAGCTTACTCTCTGCTGACAGTGAGTGAAAATTCACCAACATCTTTGTGCATTCTCTGTTTACATAGAGATTTAATTCAGTGAACCAACTAAAGAATAAAAGGAAAAAAAGAGAAGAAAATAAATACATACAGTAATTCTGGTTCTGAGAATCCAGTATGGCATTTGAGTGTCTCACTCCAAAGTGGGCTTTTATTGAGTGTGCACCGGGCGGCATAGACAGCCGAAGCAGCAAGCATGGAAGGGCAATACTTAACCATTGAGTAATGCACCATAGCCAATTCAGCAAAGAAAAATACCATGTTCTCCATCTGCATTACAAGATTCAGACACATTAAATAAATCTAATAGTTTAGATAAAATGAAACTAGCATTGCCGGTGCATCGTTCTTGACCTCTTCATCACGCTGAGAAGCCTTCAGAAAACGTACTAGAAAAACATAAGGAGTAGGAACAGTTAAATTCCATTCAAGTTCATTGAGGATTTCTTTCTCCATGGCTAGTATTTGTTCTCTGGTATATGCCTTGTCTGAAATGCAGATGAAGTCATTGACTTCAGGAGCCCATATTTCTTCATATTTGGAGGCAATTAACATGGCACTGACACCAACAAGCTGTAACTCCCTCCTCAGGGCAGCCTTCATTGAGAGGTATCGATCGATGATGTAGAATGTGAGGTACAAAGTCTCAGGCATCAGCTCAAACTTGTAGTGCACTTCAATGAGCCAATCTGCAAGAATAGATCTCATCTTTGCATTTATCTCAAGCTGTGTATCCATGTAATCATGTGGTCTGTAGGAGCTCTGAAAGAAATACAAGACAACAGATAAGGTGACATTTGATAAGAGATGCTAATCTCAACAGGATTTTAGATATTTTTATACCTCAGAATGTTTGTAAAATTTGTAGATATCTTCAACATAATCAGCAACAGCTAACTGATCATCAGCATCCAATGCATCAATGTCTTCAACTTGATCCTTTGGTTTGTCCACAACTCCACAAGCAGCCTGAAAAAATTTAATTAATCTTCACAAATGCATCACTGATTGAATGAACAGGGCAAGAAGGCGGCTGTTTCTTTTCTTTACCTTGCTTCTGGCAGTGAGCACTGAAGTAAGAGTATGAACTTTCTTCTTTGATGAGGTACCATGAGAATTCTTCAGAGTAGCATGCTTTGCTTCTTCTTCAGTGTCAGGGCTGATAGTAATGACAGCCTCTGGTTTGCTTGGCTTCACAGCTTGCTTCTGTTTCACTGCTTTCACACCACCCTTTACCACAGCTCCATCACCAGCAACAACTGTCACTGGCTTCTAAAAATTTCAAGAAAAAAGAAGATATATAATTCACTTAAGCCTTCAAATCATTGAATTATATATATAAAGATTGAATTTAAAAACTAAAGATGTACCTTATTAGCTGCAGGAGCAGCTGCTTGTGCATTTGCAAGGAGCTGAGCACCAAAACTTCTGCATGGAAGTGTCAAAAACAGAATAATTCAGACAAATAATCAAAGAAACTCACATGAAATCAGGGAAGGTTAGATGCAAACCTAGTGATAGGGCGAGAGATCTGATTAAGTGGTTTCCTGAAAACAAAATTGAAAGAAAAGTGTCAAAAAGAAGGAAGAATAATCAATCTAATGAATCTTGCAAGAATGTGAACCAAAGAATTTTAGTTTATACCCTTCAAGAACTCTGACATTAACCAGATTGCCGATATCCTCAAGAGCTCGCCGGTTCTTCCCATCGACGACAGCAGCATTCTTCTGCTTGCCAGCAGGTATGGCAGCAGCACCTTAAGGTTGCAGAATAAACCAACTTTCAGTTATACAAAAAGAGGAAAACTATAAACAAACACCCAAAAATTAAAAAAAAAAAATTCCCAAAGAAACAAGAAGATCATCCATTTTCAAATACAACAACTGAATATTTTAAAGCAACTCATCAAGAAAACTTCACCATACCCAAGAACAAAGAAAAGAAGAAGAAAACTATAGATCCAACCAAAAAAGAAAAAGATAAAAAGAAAAGAAGATGAAATGTATAAAAAAAAGATATACCTTTCTGAATCTGAGGAACAACATCCTGGTGTCTAGTCTCCATGGCTTGATCAACTGCTTCTTCTTCCTGGCTTTGCCCAAAAATGCTTGATAACACCAACGAAAAGAAAGAATGGAGGCGCGTAGTCCGCGACTCCCCTTCAACTGTCAGGTTCGCCACCTTGGGCGAAGACCTCACAGGGATTCTAACCTCAAACGATGAAGAAGAAGAAGAAGAAGAAGAAGCAATGAAGGCACAGTCCTCTGCTTCTTCTTTTTCTTCTCTGTTTCTCAATCTTTCTCTTTCTCTGTTTGTTTTCTATCTTTGAAGTTATTTTGGAGTTGAGAATGAGAGAAGGGTTTTATGGGGTGTTACTTAACTTTTTGAGAAAGGTTGCCTTCAACGGTCGAATTGGGAAGAGATCTCAACGGTCCGATTGATGTAATCTAACGGCTGGGATGGTTTGTGTTATAGCCGTTGCTGGAGCGGGGTTTTCCAAAGTAAGCGTGCGAATCATTCGTGTCAAATAACATATTTCATTTTTTTTTTCTTTTTTTTTTCTTTTAACTAGTAAAAGATATTTGTTATTTTTATTTTATCTAATAAAAAATGGGGAAAAGTATATAAATCCTTAGTGAATGTTAAAAAAAGCCCTTCTATTTCTGTGACTTTTGTAATAGTCTAAACATGTCTCTATTTTCAAAATATGCTTTATAAATTCTTTTTTTTTGTTTTGGAAATTACTATTTTAAGATTTTTTTTTTTTCTATGCAAGCGCAAAAATGAATTAAATGATAGATATAAAGATCAAGTGATAATTTCTTAAAAATTGCAATTAGATTAAAATAAATGGATTAAAAAAAATTTAAATATCAGAACTTGTTATTAGATAAAGGATTTTCTGGGCATATTGAAAGGAGGGCCTTGCAGGTCTTTTTCCTGTAAAAACTACACACTTAGTATTCAGGCAGATCAATTTGGAGTAATTGGTTACAATTCAGTATTATAGCATTCCCTGTCAAACAAAATAAAAATACAAGAATCCTCAGGCACCAAAACTTATTTTTCCAGAAAAAATTATGTCTGAAATTATATTTCTTTCATATTAAATACCATACAAATAATAATTATACAAAATGTAACAACATTCTGTTCTTTGTAATTAAATCAGTATGGAAGTCCATTCACGTCCTTCCATAGCCATGTCACCTGGTTCAACTTGCAAATAGAACCAAAACACTAACTCATCAAAACCAGCAAATGAATCACAAGGGAAAACGTATCAATATTAGTAATCAAAATAGATTGCTTGTATTACAGTCCCATGCGCACTAAATGGAAGCACCCTTCTCTGCCCAATTCTCTAGCACCATGAAGGAGTGGCAATTTTTTAGCTCGATCAGTAGCACCATACGGGGATGTGATGAGCCACGTTTGCTAGTCTTATCGTTTCTGCCCCTGTTGGCAGCTGTGCGCTTGTCACGGCAGAGCAACTGTCTTCTACGTCAGCCTTTTTGCTTGTGTTCCATCTGGTTTTTATGACTCATAACATCCATTAGTAGATGTGCCAAATAATGCAACGGGAACTTTGGCACATCAGCTTATGGCATGCAGGCTTTCTCGTCATTCAATACGTGCTCCATAAACCGCAACACAAAAACAGCAGAGTCATGACTGTTAACCTTTCACTATATGGGCAGTTGGCATATGCGTCAATGGATAGCCCACGGTTCTGTTTTCATTAACCATGACAGAGAGACTGGTGAAGGAAGCATATGGCAATCGCACTGCCTCCATGGTTAATGACAACGGAACCGTGGGCTATCCATTTGATGAATATGTGCAGGTGCCCACAGCAAAAGGTTATACACCATGCCGTTTATGGAACAGGTATTGAACAACAACAAAGTCTGCATGTCACACGCTGATGTGCGAAAGTTCCAGCTGCATAATTTGGCACGTCTACTGATAGATGGCATGAGTAGCAAAATCAAAAGGAACATAAGCAAAAGGCTGATGCTACAGAAGACCAGCAGGCAACACTCATCCACATATCCCGAATTATACTATACTTGCCCCTAATGATGCTCCAGCTGGCAGACCACCTCTAACCCCACACAGGTATAAATCAAACTGAAGATGCATTGGGCATAGTCCTGAACATTTTTCTGGTAACAAAATATATAGGAACATAGTTTTAAGCCAGTGTGAAGAAAGTTTTGAAGCCATAAAAATTTCAATTCAGGCACACATTATTTGAAGGTATTTAGTTATGTCACAAAGAAATAATCCTTAATATACAAAAATATCAGTTACTAACTGACAAGGCAATATTTTATCATTCAAGTACCACCCAGGCCTGTCTCAAACCAGCATTGATTGACAGCACCAAATAACCAAGACAGATAAACATGGTAAGCTATCAATTAATTCCCTAATCCAAACCAGGTTGTTGTTAATTACCTGTATACCAGGTAAACCATAGTATCATACATAGCCCATCAATTTTATATTCAGGAAAAATGACAGATATTCCATGACATGATTACCTGCATCGAAGAGGAATATGATTTTTTTGATTGCTTTGTATTTCCTTCAAGTTTTTGTCTTCATCCTTCCCACATAAAATATACGCATAGAATGTGACCAATGATCCTGCCAAGTAACCTGCAGAATAAACACCTGGAAGCAGAACACCAAGAGTAACAATTAATTAGAGATGACGATGCACATTTAATTCTGTTTCACTTTATAACAAGCACCAGTGAGTAATTTATCTATCCTGCAGCTAGTTAAATGAATTACAGATTTTACTGCAATTGACAATCATACCAAGAAAATATTAGTTTTTAGTAGAGAGGCCACCATTGGCTTTAAATCTAAACACCAATTATAATCAGAAGTAATGTTAAGCATTTCTAAAAACAGCCATTAACTGATTAGAGAACCTCAAAAATAGAATGCGATCACTAGCAGACAAACACTTGAATAGACGATCAAAAATGTACTTTGATAAATGCATTCTGATCTTGTTTTCAGCACCCATGAGTTTAATAAGTTCATCTACTGAGCAAGCATCACACCAAATAGTTATCTTGAAGAAATAAAATATTCTATAGAAGCATAACATGTGCATATAACATAGGGATCCAAATGGTGTAAACAGAAGCAACAAGAGCAACATATCTATGCACTTAAGAGAATCAAATATCCATCTAGTATTGTTTATCATGGACATCATCCACACTGGCATACCAAAAAATAGTTCTTTCTTGCCTGCTTCAGGCTGAATATGATGCCATTGAATAGAACAATTGGAAAGGTTTGAAGCAGCATCTATTCATGATAAAATCTGTAAACAAGTGCCTAAACATTCAAGACCTCGAAACTCAAACAAAGGGGACTTGTCTTCCACAAGTGTCTTGTTCACTGCAAACAGGAGAAAGTTAAAAAAGAAAAATGAAAATAAAATAACAAGAGATGCAGATCAACATAATAAAATAAATAAACAAAGCCTACTCTCCTAGTTTGTAGATATCTATCATCATCATCATCAAATCAATTTCAAGTTACTGAATTATAACTTGCCATTATGATGCATACCACACGCTAGGGTAAGAATGAATCTATCAGAGATGAAACAGTTAGTGACAGAGTTATGGGAATCTGTTAGAGGATGATAAGAGTACCAAACAAAATAAAACGCAAGAAAACTTGGAATTTGAAAATTGAGGAATCTAGAGGTTACCAGAAAACCAAAAGAAAGGATGGAATGCACATCCCATAAAACCAACTTAAATTAAACCGATGCTGAAGTAAAAGAAGACTGGAAGTAAAAACAGATACCTCTTTTTGAGACTTTATAATCAGCATAGACTTTCACCAACCTGACTACATAACGCTTAGAGTTTACTATCCATGTCCATTACCTATAAATAGATTTAAACCATCTCATCAGTTAAAGGTTAGAACAGGCAGCATTAAATCTTCATTAAAGAACAGTATTGGCCAAACAGGCATCTAAAGAAGAAAATTATATTGAATATAGATCTAAGAATGACACTAAAACTAAAAAACTGAAAGGACAAAATTTTGTAGAATTTTTTATAGCCCACCTTAATTTGCATCCACCAAGGACAATGAAAACCTGCCTCGCATTTGTCACCCGTCCTTTAATTCCCTTTCAGCCGCATGATAAATAAGTCACTTCAATAAGTTAAATCAGATAAGGTTAGTTCACTCTTACAGATCTCAAACTTGTTCTTCAAAACAAAAATCTGTCTCGAGCTCCTCCATCCTTTCTCCTCCCAGAAATGCATGCATACAGTTGTCACTCTGTACCCAGCTGCACCCGGGGTTCTTCCTTACCCTCCTTGTTTTCATTAATTTCCTTATTTCATTTGCCTCATCCCATCTCGCAGCTTCTGCATACATATTGGACAGCAGAGTGTAGTAACCACTGTGTCCTGGTTTCAACTGAAACAAATGCTCTGCAGCCCATCTACCCAAGACTAAACTCCCATGCATTCTGCATGCCCCGAGCAATGCCCCCCAAACATTGGAGTCAGCCTCAAAGGGCATTTGTTTGATAAATTCTGCTGCCTCCTCCAACTGGCCAGCTCGCCCAAGAAGATCAACTATGCACGCATAGTGCATCTGTGTTGGCTTTATATTTTGATCCAGCATTTGATCAAAGTACCTCTTACCCCTCTCAATAAGTCCACCATGGCTACAAGCTGACAACACTGCAATGTAAGAAACATGATCATATTCCACCATGGCATCCTTCATCATGTCAAACACATCTACTGCAGCCTCTATTTCCCCTTGCATTCCATATCCTAAAATCATAGAGTTCCATGAAGCCACATCCCTGTTTGGAATCCTATCAAAAACCTTCCTCGCAAAGTCAAGCCTTCCACCTTTCACATACAAATCCAATAGTGAATTTGCCACAAAGAGATGGGTATGTAACAGTCTCCTGAAAGACAAGCAATGAATTTCCTTTCCTTGTTTTAACAGAGACATATTTCCACAAGCTGAAAGAGCACCCATTAATGAGACAGCATCATATTTGAATCCCGCTGATCCCATTTCCGTGAACAGAAACAGTGCCTGAATGCACATAGCACTCTGGGAGTAACCAAGTATCAATGTATTGTATGATACTTCATCTTTTTCTGATACCTCAAAAACATTTTGGGCAAGCTCCAATCTTCCACATTTCGCATACATATCAATTAAAGCATTTGAAACAAATATATCAAAATTTGAGCCAATACGCATCGCCCTTGCATGGATCTCCCTCCCTTGCATTAGCAAAGATAACCTAGCACAAGCTGGAAGAACATTTGTGAAGGTAATAGAATTGGGGCACTCGCCACTATCTTGCATCTCTTTAACAAGTTTGATGGCCGCTAGCTCTGCTCCATTTTGTGTTAAATTAGCGATCATCGCATTCCATGAAACTACATTCTTATTCTGCATTCCGTGAAAGATAGCTGATGCCTTCCTAGAGGACCCATATTTCGCATACATATCCACAAGAGAATTAGCAACAAAAACATCTGATTCCATACTGGTTCTCAAGCTATATCCATGAACCTCCCTTCCTAGCCTAAACAACCCCAATTCAACCAATGCAGGCAACAAGCTAGACATGGTTATCGAGTTTGGCTTCATCTCCAAATCCAACATTTTCCTAAACATCCTCAAGGCATTCCCAAACAAACCAACATGAGCAAGACTACCAATAAGCGAGTTCCAAGAAACATCATTCCTCTCCGGCATGCTCCCAAATGCTCGCATGGAACCATCTGTGTCCCCACACTTCCCATACAAATCTACAAGCGCATTGCCAACAGAAACCAAGCAATACAATCCAACTTTTATCGCAAGCCCATGAACAATCTCCCCAACCACCAGCCCATGCAAAGCAGAACAAGCAGGCAACACACTAACCAAACTAACTGAATTAACCAACAGCCCACTCCTCACAAGCTCCGAAAACGAACTCAACGAATCAACAAACAATCCATTAGCTGAGAACACCGATATAGCAGAGTTCCAAGATACAATATCTCTCATAGGCATTTCATCAAACACTTGACGGGCTTCAAAAAGCTGGCCACAAACACCGTACAACGAGAAGAGAGTGTTACCAACAAACACATCAGCGAAAAAACCGAGCTTTACGATTGACCCGTGAAGCTCGGTGCCCTTGCAAACGTTGGCAGCGGCAGCGCATGCGGTGAGGGTGAAGGGGAAGGTGCGGTCGTCCGGGCGGACACCGTCGCGGAGCATGAGATTGTAAATGGAGAGGGCATCGGAGTGGAGATGGGCATTGGAGAGGGAGCGGAGGAGGGTGTTGTAGAGGAAGGCGGAGTGGGGCTTGAGAGGGCTGAGATGGAAGAGAAGACGAGAAGAGGAAGGGGAGAGGTGAGCGGAGTAGGCGAGGATGAGGGCGGAGGTGGAGCGGAGATCGTGCTGGAGGAGGCCACGCGCAAGGGCCTGTGCGTGCGCTTGCTTGAGCTCGCGCAGGCAGCGGGCGCGCGCGATGAGGTCGAGCAGGACGTGCGTATTGGCATTGCCCAAGTGCATATGATTTCGATCGGACTCTGGGAGGATTTTGAACTGAAGAATTGAGAAGTGATATATATATATATATATATATATATATATATATATATATATATATATATATATATATATAATTTACATTTTATATTTTAGGTTTAATATTTAGAGGAAAAGAGCATTATTTCACAGTGTTATCAGAATCACTGGACGTGCTATCAAACTAGTTGAACTGGTGAACCAGTGGTGCCAAAACTGGTTCACTTTTATAATTAAGTCAGAATTGCAATTGAACCAGTGAAAACAGATGTGAATTGCTAGTTTTTAAATGAACTAGTGGTTGAATTGATAATTAACCGAGGTTGAATTGAGTATTTGTTAAGTAAACCAATTTTTATATAAATAAGATTATTATATTAAATTAAATTATTTAAAATATTTAAATTGATTCCTCTCATGGTTGAATGGATAACTCGATGACTAGAGCTGATAACTGGGCAAGGCCGAATGGGGGTGGGGAGGCCCCTCCTCACTCCCGTCCCTAATTCCCTAATGGGAGAAATTGCTTCCCCATCTCGGTCTCAGTGGAGATTCCCCATTTGCAAATATTGCTACTGCATTTTAGTATTTTACTTATAAATTTTAAATTTTTTAAAAAATAAATCTAATACCAATACATCTATAAAAATTATAAAAATTACTCAACATAGATACATACATGAAAAATATGAAAACTGCTCAACATATATAGAGCTCGACAAACCTATCAACCCAACATATGAAACTTTATATATATATACTCTAAGGTGTTGTTTGTTTGGGTGCATTTGGAGTTACATGTAACTCCAAATGCACCACTTTTTATGTTCAGCTGTTTGGTTTGAAGGATTTTGTTTTCCTTTGACCAGCCAAATACCTTTGACTGGCCCAAAATCATGAATTTGGTTTTACGGTGGATTTGGCCGTAAAACCAAATCCGCAGATTTTGAGAAACCTCACACAGGAAAATCAAATCCTTTGAGAAACCTCTTCCCCTCACCTCCGTTTCACCGGCCGAACTCTGTCGCTGCTGATCTAGTCATCAGTCATGAGGTTTGAATAGAATCTCACTGATTTTTATTCCCTAATTTTTTCCAAAACTCATTCATCATGAATCCCATTCTCTGTTTCTCTTTGTAGTCTTTGCTATTTCTTTGTGGTTCTTCCAATCTAGCACTCGTTCTAAAATTAAAAGCAAAACATAAAATTTGAAATTCATATAAGTAGATAGTACAATCTAAAATTAAAAGCTACTTGTATCATTATTTAGGATTTTGAATTTTTGAAAGTTGGATATATATATATATATAATGTTTATGAAATGGGGATAGATTGGCCTCTGTCCCTGCCCCCATGGGGAAAGAATCAATGAATCATCGTCCCCATCGGGTAGGGTCTCCACAAGGATCGGGGATTTCCCACCCATTACCACTCTTATCGATGACCTGGCACTTTGACCAATCCAATGTCCTGTCAAGTTTTGAAAACTATGATCCTTCCGAAGGTTTCATTCACTTTTTCCAAGTACTATTTGATAGCTTGGAGATTCAATTTTAAAGAATTAATTATTTTTATAAGATTACAATTCTACCCTCAGGTTAAACCTCGCGCATTTCATGCCTCTTAAACCCTTGTGTGAGAGTTCTGGCAAGCATAGGGATGTCAACGGGGCAGGGATTCATCGGGGGAAACATTCCTCAGCCCCGGCCCTGATTTTCTACTCCCATCCCCAACCCCAACCCAAACCCGAATATAGGGATTTTTTTCCCATCTCCGTCCCCAAGGGGATTTTACTAGTTCAGGAATTCCTAGACCCCGATTAATAAATTACATTATTATTATTATTATTATTATTATTATTATTATTATTATTATATATAAAATTTATAAAATAAGCACTGATTTACAGAAGTGAGAATGTTCAGTAGCAACTTGTGTAAAGCAAGGAGATTATCAGTAAAAGTGAAGAGATCGCAAAAAAAAGGTCCAAAAGTGAGAAGGATTTACATACCAAATTGTGGGAAACTGGAAATATAGGGAAGCATAACATACCTGCTAATAAAGAAATCCTCTAATACTATCCAGATTCCAGAATTTTATGTATCCTTATTCAATAGCCAGACATTTAAATTTGCCAGAACTTAATGAAAATTTAGTAGTTCTACTTGGCACACACACAAAAAATAAAAATAAAAAAATAAAAAAATCCTAAAAAGCAAAAGCAGAATTATGTTAGACAAGTCAAATAATAGAAAGAAAAAAATAAATAAAATATTCAATAGTTCAAAAGAATCAATAAAAAAGGAAACTCAAAAATATTCCATGTGGCAAATCAACTAAAATGATTTAATCTTCTTATGAAAAAACTAGCAATGCATATGTAATGTAAGAGTGTCAATTACCATTCTGAAATCAAGATGCAGAACACCCAAGTTGATGATGATTCATGGCAAACAGCTTGGCAAAGGAGAGACCTTTCAATAATGAATTATGATTAAGAAGTACTAATTCCAATGGACAGACAATTGATCACTTCAACAACAAAAAAAATTATCAAATAGCAGTAATAGAAACTCACATTAAAAAACCTAGAAGGCCAATTGAGTATTGAAAACATTTGATAATAAGCAAAATTTAACATCTCCCATGCATAGTTAACAAAAAAAGGTAAAAGCAAATATAAAACTAAACCTTGGATCATAAACTTAACAAAGCATTTGAAACACCATGATAGCTGGCTCAAAATGCAGAGTAACCTTGCATTAAGTTTTACCAGAAAAAGCACAATGCCACAAGATCCGTAGGCAACTAAAAGTTACAGGAGCTCATTAGTGATTTAAACAAATCATATGCCGGTTCAAGATGAAGATTCCTATTTTGATTCAATAAACACTCTTCAGTTGTAATGCAAGTACCTGTTGTAGTAGTAATCAACAAAAACAAACTTATATATATGCCATCATGGGAGTTGCCTTTAGATGATTGCCCTTGAATTATAAGATCATGTTTTATTACTAATATTATTAATAAATTATTAATAATATTAGTAATAAAACATGATCTTATAATTCAAGGGCAATCATCTAAAGGCAACTCCCATGATGGCCACATATTATCATATATGCCCACATGGTATAATTAAAATGCATTTTTATTTATTCCAACTCTTCTTCACTCTCAAAATCTTCATTAGGCCATCTCCAACCCAAACACCATTTTTGGTGCATGATGGTTAATTTGGCGCAGAATGGCCCCCAACGGAGAGCCAAATTCTGCGTCAAATAAGAAATTGGCTACAGTGGCGCGCAACATCTTTCACACCACTATAACAGCGCTATTTTTTTTTCTGTTTCGATTTTTTTTTGTTTTGATTTCTGTTTTTTTTATTCTTTTTTTCTATTTTTATTTTTATAAAATTTATATTTATAAATTTATATTTTAATTAAATTAATAACTTATGATTTAAGTTTATATTTTTTTATTTCTGATTTTATTTCTTTTTTTTGTTTTCTATTTTTTATAAAATTTATATTTATAATTTATATTTTAATTAAATTAATAACTTATTAAGTTTATATTTATTTTTTTCAATCAATAATGCTATATGTTCCGAGTTGGTTTTCGGGACATCAACTCGGGGCACCGATTTAGTGGGTATAGCATTACTCTTAAATTAATAACTTATAATATAAGCTTATATTTTTCAATTAATAAAAATAAAAATAAATACATGAAATATAAATTTATTAAAATTAATAAAAATTATATGAACAATAAAATAAAAACATATAGAAAATAATCCTAACATAGATTATCGATGAAGTAGATGGGTTAATAGTCAGATTTTATTATGTATTTAATAAATATTTATAATAAATATAAAAAATAAAACTATATTTTAAATAGTATAATATTTAAATTCAATTGTTAAAAGTGAAAAAGATTTAAAGATAATTAAATTTGTTGATAGTATGAATATATAAATTGTGAAGTGAAAATATTCTTAAAATATTCTATTTCAGAGTTCAAAATAGAGTTGGTGGTTGGGGAAACTTTTATTGTAGAAGCTGTATTTTTTAGTACTGAAGCACAAAATATAGAGTTTTGGGTTGGAGATGGCCTTAATAGTGCCATATGCATCTTCTTTTTTGGAACACTCACCTATAAAACAAAATAATATTCATTTAGTACAAAATAAATAAAAGTTATAATTACTTGCAAGTAAATTTGATTACCTTCAATATATCTTTCAACAACCAATTTCGACTGCACATCAATGTCTCCAAAGTATTCGCATGAAGCCTACTACAATGAGAACTCACCAATCTACCACCAATACTAAAAGCAAATTATGAAGCCACTGTAGAAATTGGAATAACTAAAATGTCTTTAGCAATCATTTGCAAAATCGGATAACAGAGTCCACAACTTTTCCACCAAATGAAGATGTCAAAATCTGGAGTTCTTGGCAAGACTTTTTCCTCCAAATAATAATCTAACTCTGACTTCAATATATTTTTATTTGAATCACTCACATAGGAATCAAAACCATCAAGAAAGCTTGAATTACTAATATCATTCTCCTTTGGCCCATTACATGAAGTTTGCTAGGCAAATTTGCTAATTTGTGTAGAACTTTCATATTCATGTAACGAGTCATAACAATAACTTGTAATCCTTTGAATTTCATAATTGGCCAAATGCCCATAAAGATGAGAAAAAAAAAAATTCCATTAATTTCAACTTATATCTTGGATCAAGCACGGTATCTACTCCCATGATTCCATGAACCGTTCCCAATATTTATCAAACTTTATTGACATATTTGTGGTCATATTTCTAATAGTTTCAATAGGAGAATTAACCCAAGTATTCAAAGAAACTTTAATCCCACACATCAATGGAAAGAAAACATTGGATGTGGGATATTTTCTCCCCAAAAAATGCATTTGAAGTTGTATAAAACATGTGCAACTTTTTACAAATCTCCTCGGCTAACTTCCAATCTTCTTCAGTTTGTGTGGAAATAAAATGCATGCCCATTTGTTGCAAACGATAAAAAACATCTTTATATTCCAAAGCAACATTAAGCATCATATATATGTAGAATTCTATTGAGTCATGCAATCAAGCATCAATTGTTTGGAAAAATTTATGTTCAAAATTTGCACATTTTCCTTGAAAGTTTGTAGCCTTTTTGGTGTGGCCGTCCAAAAAAACGACGCTATCTCTAACCCTCTCTATTCCATCACCCATGATCTTTAACCCATCTTGAACAATTAAATTCAAAATATGTGCACAATAACGCATATGAATCAATTTTTTATGCAACAAAAAATGATGAGGATTGAGCTTAGGAACTAGGATGTCAACCATAGCATCATTAGTAGTGCAATTATCAGCTGTCAAAGTGGACAACTTTTTTTATATGTTCCAATCAAATATGCATTTCAACAATTCCTTAGAGAGAATGGCCGATGTATGTGAACAAGGCACATAAAGAAACCTAACAAGTTAAGAAATAAATCGCATCACAATACAAAATCGGAACATTAAGAATTCTAACTTATCTAGAGATCAATAACCTAAAAAGGCATATTTACTCACACCTGATGGAAAAATAATGCAATCAAACATAAAAAAATTTTAAAAAAAACCTATTAAAAAAACAAACTAGAACACATGTATCCTAAACGATTTGGAAGAAGAATCAATAGCAATTCTGATAATTATGAGATAAAATTTCCATTAAAAGAGCTCATCTCAAATTTATTTATCAATCCAAGTACATCATACTTCATTCAAATCATCCAATCCACCAACCAGAACCAACAAGACTACTCTTTTAAACAATCATCTAAAGCAAAAAGGCAAAAACAATCAAAAGCACAACATCATATAACAAAATCCCTTCAAATTGAACCAATAAAAAGGAATAAAATAGAAAAAGAAAAGCAAGGATTACAAAAATCAATCTTGAAAACGAAAAGAAAAACAAGAACCACATACCTTACTGAGGATCTCTTGGAAAGAAATGAAGACAATATCAAAGAACTATCCAAATGCGAACAAGAGAGAGGATTATCGAAGATGACTCAATTTGGGGGAAAAGAGATGGCCGTCTAAGGCTTTTAGAAAAGTCAAGATTATTGAACGTGTTTTTTTTTTTTTAAATAGAGTAAAGAAGAGCTGAAGAGTGAAGACTGAGGGTCCGTTTAGTAGTTTGTAGGGAAAGTAATTGCATGCAAATTAAAGTTTTTGCATGGAATAATTTTGCATGTAATTACTTTCCCTACAAAGTAACATTACAATGTTTGGTGTTTGCAATGAAAATTGTAATTGAATTGTATACAAACTTAATTCCCTCATTTGGTATGGATGCATTTGCTATATAAGTTATGTTTATACTCAATATTACCTTTAGTTATTTTAGTTATCAAAAGTGGATTTTTAATAAAGTTTAATGATATACTAACTTAGTCTAAATAATAAGTAACCTTTTCTTCAAGTATTTTTAGAATTTTTTAAAATATGGTTTTTTATACTTTTTAATACATTAAAAAGAATATATGGCTTTAAACTACCATGCATTCCTCAACTTTTGTACATTATACAATTTTGTTTATTTTAATATTGTCATGATTGATATTATCCAACTATACTTTAGAGTTTTTTTTTTTTAAAAAAAAAAAGAAACAAGGAAGAATTTTTATTTGATAAGAGGGTGGTATAGTAATTTAACAATTATCAAACTTTTCAACCCAACGTTGTAATCACTTTCACACCACCCTCATGTGAATCACTTTCCATGGTCAAAGAGAAAGTGATTGCAAGGAGACCAACTATTTTTAAGAAACCAAACGAGTGAAAATGATTCACTCATATTATTTTCCAGGGAAAACTGTTACTTTCACTCATACCAAACGGACCCTGAAGAGCATTGTAAAGACATAGATTCAAGTTAACGGGTAACAATTAACAAACCCGTACTGTAGCAATCGACCTAAAGATTTTTCATATTTTCACATTTTTTAACTTTTTTTTAAATGTTTTACAAATAAACTCAAAGATTTTTAACTTTTTAGTTTTTATTTTTTTATATGCATATAAAAAATCTTTTTGCTTTATAATATCGTTAGGATATAAATATATTTGAACTTATTAATTATTTCAAATGAGAAAAAAATATCCCTATATATTATGAGTGTTATGATGAATGTTTAATTGGAAATTTAGAAAGTTTTATTATTATTATTTAAAATATTTTTATAATAAGTGCTAAATTTTAATTTTTAAAAAATCAAAAACAAATTATTTTAAAATTGAATAAATCAAACATATATTAAAGATAAACAAAATGACAGAGATACATATGGGAGAGATGAAGAGAGACTATTTTTTTTTTTTTAATTTTTTTTTTTTGGTTTAATTGATTTTTATAAAAAAAATTTAAATTATTAGTTATTGAAAAAAATAGTCAATTATTTTCATTGATCACTTATCCAGTCTATTCATCATTTTATCTAGGTATTACTTAATGCTAAATTGCTAATTAGTTCTATTTCTTAATTAATATAAATAATTCTTAACTTTTTTTAAAAGAGATAAATACTTAAATTTCTTTTATTAATGAGATTGAGAGTCTAAGACTCTATTCTCTAATCTCATCTCTTAATCTTACAATGGGATCAAGGATGGTTGCACAGATCTATTCAATTGCTTAATGTTAATATATCAAATTTATTATCATCAATAGTAGATATATTTTTAATATAAATAAGTTTTCAACTTAAAAAAAATAAATAAAAAGCTTTTTTAATCCATGGAACTCACTGCCTCAATTTTAATCTCTAATTTTTTATTTAGTGATTTAATAAGTTATTTATAAAATTTAGAAAAATATAAAAAATGCAATATAGTTAATATAAGTTTAGGATTTCATTTAATTTTTATACTAATGTTCATTTAATTATTAATAATTTGTTAATTAAATAAATATGTGGGCTTTTATATATATATATATATATATATATATATATATATATATATATATATATATATACTATTTAAATATTTACTATTTCGGAGCCGGGGCGGGGCTAGGAGGATATTCCCTGGCCTAGACCCCCGATAGAGAAATTTTTCTCGGCCCCGGCCCCAACCCCCAAAAAGATTCCCTGACCCGGCCTCAACAGGGTGGGGAATCGGGTTCCCATTGAAGCAAGGCCCATTGACATCCTAGCCAAGTACATCTTTAGTCCTTTTCTCTAATATTGATAGGGGCCCTAATTTAGTTATTTAAAAAATAATTTATGAAATAAATAAAAAATGTTTATATTATTCATATTTATATTTATTGACAATTGATGATGTTGAAATAATACCTAATAAGTACTATTTTAAAGGACAACTCAGAATGGAACTTTTCATATAAATTTTCAAAGTAAAACATTCATGAAGCAATAGTATATTTTTCTGGAAAGAAGTGTGCATACCATGCTTGTCACTAAATTTTCCTTTCTACTTTAATTTTTGTTTGTTTTATTTTCATAACTTTGTTGAGAATTACTGTCAAAATAGTCTTCATGCAAACAAAAAATGAATTCACAATGACAAAATTTAGAAAAAATATTAGTAAATTTTGTGTATAAAATAAGAAATACACACAAAGTATTGAGGCAAATCACTATGGAAACCAAAAGAATTGGTTACAACTTACAAACAACTCAATACTAAGGTCATCTCCAACCATGACCCCAAATCCCAAATTTGGGTTGGGATTTGGGTGTGGGTTGCTCCAACCCACACCCAAATCCCAACCCAAATTTGGGATTTACAATAGTGTGACCCCAAATTTGGGGTCACACTATTGCAACCCCAAATTTGGGGTCCCACAAACAAAATCAATATTTTAATCCTTTTTTATTTTTATAAATATTGTAATTAAAATTATAAAATTAATAATTCATTAATATAATTAATAACTAGCCATTAATATACCTACAATATTAATTTGTATACAATTAATTACTCAATTAATAATAAAATTATTAATTAAATTAAATTATGATAAATTTATGAAACCGGAATAATTAAAATTTTATTGAAAAATAACCTTAATAAAAGCTAATACAATGCAAACTAATTATATTAAATCATAAATTAAAAAATTTTATTTGTCAAGATAATTAAGAAATTTATCAAGATAATTAAGAAATTTATAACCTAATTTTTAAATAAATTAAATCATAAATTAAAAAATTTTATTTGTCAATTTTTTAATTTATTTTTATTAGTAAATATTAAATTGTAATAAATATTTAATTAAGTTATTGTTAGAAATGATTAATTTCAAATATTCTTTTATTGAATAGTAATAATAATATAAAAAAAAGATGAGGAAGGAATATTATATGAATATGCTTTTTTGGGGTAAAATTTGGGGTTTGTGGTTGAAGTATAATTTACTGTAGCAGAACCAAATTTGGGATTTGGGGTAAAAATTTGGGTTTATGGGTTGGAGATGGCCTAAGGCAGATAAAAAGAATGCCTTTTCTCTCAAATAAAATAAAAATCAAAGAAGCCTCACCTACATTACAAACTATATCCTTTCTTCACTTTTAAATACAATATAAATACACATCTTCAACACCACTCCATTCTCTGTAAATAAATTGGTACGAAAGTTCATTAGCTTCCCATCGGAGCCTTATCGTCCGGTCCAGAAAGCATTATCTGCAATTAAAACCAAAACAAAATGTTTAAGACCAGCAGACAAACAGAAATGCATGAATCCAATAATTGAAAGTAGATTAATTTACATTGCAGTCAAAAGCGTATCGTCTAGCGAGCATGATCGCCGCATTCCTTTCTCTATCTGATTCAAACGCTAATATGTAAGAAAGACCTTTCTTCGCTTGCCAATACAATGCTTGAGCAGCTGCATTTCCTCCACCTCTAACTCCACACAACTGCAAATCAAACAGAGACTTTACATAACCAGAAACACAAGATTTATAAGATCTAATTCCACTATCATTGGAGTATACAGTGTATAAAGTTAAAAACACTAAAAATGAACTCATTCCTTTCATTTCATGTGTGCCCAAAGACTGCAGAAACTGAAGTATTGTACAAGTACTGATCACTCGGACATATCTAGAATAAATCACAGATTCATGACAAGCACCACCATCAAATGCTAATTTAATGTTTGACTGACTGTGAGGAATGGGACCTGAACTTCTACCACAGAAATACTTCAAAGTTCATATATATTTATATGGGGCTTGATTTGAACTTGGCTTTCATTGAATGATTTAAATAGTTATAAGCCTTGCATGACAAGTAAAAATTTCCTACAGGACGGCCAAAATGTGCTTCGCAATATAAGTAACATGGATAATGCCAAGGTAATATACCTAGGTTTGTTGAATTGACTGCCAAGTCAAGACACACAAAACAAACAATTGCATGTCACACATGTCGAATTAATTTGGTCTAGCACATGCTGATTCACTTCACAAGTTTTTGTGAGTTTCAAGATTAAGAAGTGCAAAAATGTGACATCCATGGATTGAAAAAGATCGAATTTGTGTTGTCACCAAATTTAATTAGAAAATGAACAGGATCTTTGTTAAGAAAATGAAAAGTGGGTAAAACATAATATCTGATGTGTCCCCTGAATTATGGCATAATTACCTGCATTGAAGAGGAATAAGATTCTTTGGCTTTTGTTGTCTTTCCCTTGTGAAGTTTTATCCTCATCTTTCCCACGTTAAATGTATGTATGGAATTTGATGGATGATCATGCCCATTAATCTGGAGAATAATTACCTGCGACAAGCATATCCAAGGTTAATAATTTGCTGCTGGGACAATATGTCATTTTAGTATGCAATGGAGAACATAAAAAAAAAAGGTCTATTGTTGATCTATTGTTATTGAAAGAGTTGCACCAGTTTTTCTTAACATTAGAATGGTAGGAAAGAGATGACAACTTACATTGAACTCTGTTTCAGGCTTTCTAACAAGTATCTCTACATAGTTTCCCAATCCTGCAGCTGTTCGTAAATACAAGTCAGAAGAATAGATTAAAGACTTTACAGCAACTGACAATTTCATAAGGAGAATAAAAGGCAGAGTTTGGTAATATTCAAATGAACAGATATTGGTCAATAAATACATTACTAACCAATATAATTATTAGATGAAGAATAGACCTGAATTATTATCAGAAAGAATGAAGAATTAAAACTGCATCATTTTCGGAGTTCCATCTAAGATGACTTTAAAACATCAAAGATACAATGAGAAGCACTTTTACTCTCTCTAAATGAGATAATTAATAGACATATACTTGAATAGACAATAAATAAATCAGTCTGATCAATGTAGGATGGCAGTTTAATAACTGCATGAAAACTAGAGAAACATTTTCCTACTGTAAACATATGGATAAAAATATGCCATAAATAGCAAATCAAGAAAATGTACCTGGTTCTATTGGACCACTGGTTGTCAATGTTACCCTGTCATCGTTGGAAAAAAGTTCCACTTGCAAGAATCGCCCAACATCAAATGGTTCCGGAGCATAAACAAATTTCGTCGCCCCTGCAGGCAGTGCAGATTACATACAGATTCGAAGTAAATTGGTTGTTTATGTTTGTCACAAGGGCAGTGATATACAATAAACTAAATAGTACACAGAGTCTAACATACTTTTGAAACATAAAATGTGCGCCAAACATAAGGGAAAATGGCATAAACAGAAGAAACAAGTAAATACTTTTGAAGAATTGAGATGGTGTTTGATTTAATCTACAGGTTCAAAATATATATAAACAACAAAAACAGACATATTTATGCACTTTAGATATAATCAAATCATCCATCCAGTATTTTGCTGTCTATGGATGACTCTACCTGAAATTAATTCCTTCTTGTTCGCTTCAGGCTGAATACGATACCACTGAATAGAGCAATTGGATAGGTCTGATGCAGAATTTATTCGTGACAAGACACATAAACAAGAGCCTAAACATTCAAGGCCCTCTAACTCATACAAAAGGGATTTGTTTTCCACAAGCCTTCGGTTCACTGCAAGCTGGAGAAAGATTTTGGGAAAAAAATTGAGAAAAAAATTAGACATGTGGATAAATATAATAAAGATAATAAAAATAAATTATTCTTCCAGTTTGGAGATATCAGTCAATTCAGTTTTATGATGCATGTTCAGATTATCACAATGTACTCGGTTATGTTTTATAGTTTACAGATTATGACTACAACCCAGGTATAGGTTAAGAGCAAATCATCAGAGATGAAACAGTTTAGAGGCTAGAATAGAGACACAAGCATAAATTTCTATATTCAAAAGAGACACTGTATTTGAAATTTTTGAAAGAACAAAGTTTTCAGGATCTTTGATGGGAAGATAAGGTGACAAACAAACCAAAATTCAAACAATATTGAAGTTTAAAAGGGGAGGACTATGCATTTTACAAAGCCAAAACAAAAGATGGATGAAGATAGATCCTAGTGTATCAACTTAAAGTGATACTGAAGTAATAGAAGAAGAAAGTTTCAAACTGGTACCTCTTTCTGTAGCTTTATAATCTGCAAAGACTTCTCTGCAATCTGGCCACGTAATGCTTGAAGTTCACTTTCCATGTCCATTACCTATCAATTGACAATTTGATTTCAACTCTTTCATCAGTAGAAAGTTAGAACAAACTGCATGCCAATTGTGATGCAAAAATATAATATTTGCCTAGTAGAAATCTGAGAATTAGTATATATACAAAAAAATTTATGCTGCACAGAACATCAGAGAATGACCTAGATGAAATAAACCAGACTACATTTTGTGGAATCCAACATAATTGCATCACACAAATCTAGTGAAAGCCCACCTTGCTTGGTTGATGTAGCATTTTAATTCTTCTAGCCTCTTGAACCTCAGCCATTAATTCTTCCAAATCCTACAATAAAAAAAAAAGATACATGTCAATAACACCAAAGCACAAGGTACATTATTTCTATCGGAAGAAAGCAGGAACACTAACAACATTAAACAAAAGCAGTAATGAACTGCAGACATGTTTTACAGGGTCCCTTAATTCTGTCTACATTTTGAGAAACTGGCTTGTAGCAAATCAAGTAGCTTAAAAAAAGAATGGTAAACTCAAGTGAGGAACAATAATTTCATGAACAATGTGGGTTCATTATTAATCTTATCGAGCAAGTTAGGAATTAGACCAGGCTTAGCTCCAACTTAGAGAACAAAAGGCAATACCACTCAACAATACACAAGAAGGAAACAACACTAATCATAATAACTCCCAGTACTATCTGTGGATTGTGATTCCCTTGACATCTCAACATATGATAAGTTATTTCTTTTCTATATGAGAAGTTGAGGTTTATGTCCAGAGCATTATCAGTTAGACAGTGAAGAAGAGAAGAAATTTAGGATCCAAAATTTTCATTCTTTTGCACTAACCTGCTCCTCCTCACTTGCTGAAATCTGTTCCTTTTCACGAAGAGCTTCTTCAACTCTTTGAACTGCTGATCTGGCACTCTCAATTTCAGTACGAGCATATGCCCTTTCTTCTTCAATAACTTTTTTGGCATCTTCAGAAGCCTGCAGAAACCATAAGGAAAGAAAAAGAAAACTGAATCTATAAGATGCCTAAATGTAAAAAAAAACGTTGAATATATAAACTTGGTACAAGGATAAAGTCCCCAGTTATAAACCAATCACATAGAACATAAAAATAAGTTTAAGGTACTATTTATTCTATTCCATTCTAATGTGCCTCACATGGTTATTGGCACAATCATTATATGGCTGACAGCCTAAGCTTGTTAGGATGCATGAACAACAGTTTATCGACCTAAAGAATTAAGTACACTCTGTTTGACTGCTGGATCAGGAGACTCACATCAGTTTAAATTGGACTTAGCAATCACATGATTCCCTAGGGATTTGATTTGTTAATCAATTTAATTGAAATTATAGAAATAACTAGCATGCCCTTAATTTTATAATAAAGGATTGATTTGGTCTTCTCTAGCATAAAATATTACTGAAACTGTAGCTTATGGGAACAGAATGTTCAAGAAAATTCTTCTCATTGGTCCTATAGCAGATGCAGGTATATTTATAATTTAGAAAAAAAAAACTAGCTATTAAAAGGTAATGATAAATTCTAAAATATGAAAATTGGACAGATGATAAGTTCCACTTAGCAGAAGTATACAAATTCTGCATTTCAGAAAGTCCAATACCTGCTTTAGAAAAGCTGCTAGCTTTTTCACTTCTGCTTTCTCATGAAGCAACTCTCCTTCTCTCTGAGTGAGCTGAGCTGCTAAAGCCTCCACCTGCAATAAACATGATTTAACGATTCAAATAGATGTTTTAGCTTCTACGACAACATTTCAATGACATTTTAAGAATAGTCTCACTAAATATAAAGGCACAACATGCAACACAAACAGTAAAATATGAAATTCAGACCCACTATGTTTGAGAATTTAGTAAAACTCATGGTTCAATGCTTGCCGCGACTATTTAAACGATCATTAAAGAAAGGTTCACAATTTCCCCTTTTGATGTCCTCTGGCTAAACATAGCTAACTTGTAGGTACTCAAGTATTTAATTTTAATAGTATTCATCTAATAATAGCAAATATATTTCATATTAACAAGCTAAATATAAAAGGTGCAGCTAAGTTACATAAATCTCAAATGATAGAAAATATAAATGGTAAGGCAACCAATGGATAGAGCTGTGTTCCATCTAAAAGTAATGTCATCCTGTACACTCAACCTTGAAGGTTAATCAAAAAGTATGCATATGGCCCACAGGGACACCATTTGACATTTCATGCCCACAACTAAAACATATCAGTACCAAGTACACTGAAATAATAAAACCTCCTGAATGAAAGAAAGAAAACATCATTCCCATTCAAGATGTCCTGTATGATAGAGCTAAAGTTCATAATACTTGCAGTTAGATAAATGCACGAATAAAGGAGGACGTATAACATATCTATAACATAACAAACCATTGAAATAGCTTCCTCAGCATCATCCCTGTTTCGACCTGCCACACGGCCTCTAAGTGCTTCTAGCACATCCCTAAGTTTCTTCAGGAGGACATGTCTATCCAATGAAGCCGCTTCTCTCCATTTTGCCTGAAACTCTAGCAGAAATAAGTATTACACACTAGATAATTGAACAATTGCAGTAAATTGCATCCAATAAACTTAAATTAATAGAAGCCTACATCTGAACATCATTTATCTACCAATCCAGCGGAACTTCATAAGCAAACCAATTTTTTTTATTGTTGAAATTTGAAAGGTATTAGCAGCATTGAGTTTAAACTTTAAACTATCAATCATGTGATGATATTACTATTAAAATTTTGGCAAATCAAAGTTGCAAGTAAGAGGGACTTCCACAAAAGAATTTGGGTGATTTTGAAGCAAACCTCTTCAGATAACTTGGCAACAGTTGAGAGGCCTCTCTCAAACTTCTTAGCGAGGTCCCGAACAGATAAACGTTGATGCTGCTCCAACAACTGTGCAGTCTCCTTTGCAACAATCTCTTTAAGGGACGGTCTCGCAGATACTTCCTTTGGCTCTATAATTACATTATCAGGACCTATCTTATACTTTGGAAATGTATTTGATGTAAAATTCACATCCGGTGACACGGAAGGCACCGAATCCACAGGCAAAGTATCACTAAAATCAATGGTTACTCTCGTCATTTTCTCGATCACAATTCACCCTGCTCAACACCAAAATCAGTCTTACACATCAATGAACTCAAAGAAAAATATTATCAAGGAACAAGCAACAGAGAGTTTTCCTTCTAACAAAACTAAAACAATGAGTTCAAAAACAAAGTCTCAAAAGAAGCTAAAAAGAAAAGTAAGAACCTTCCAAAAGACTCAACCCCACAAAAAGACAGTACACAAACTCAAATTCAAAATCAAAACTTAACTTTGAATCAACAACAGAAGGATCCACAAATCACCAAAATTCTACAGAGATTTTCCAGAAACAAAGAAAAAATGAAACAAATTAACAACATCAAACACAAAAAATTCAAAGTTTAATCCACTCCTACACCAATTACACCAACATCTACCAAAAAAATAATAATAATAAATTCCACCCTTTTCTTCCAAAAAACCAACAACCAGGCTCAAAAACAATACAAAACCAAATCAGAGGATTGAAATCATACCTATCAGCCGGCAACTTTGTCCTTCTTTGAAGCTCTTGTGATAAGAACAGCGAGAAAAGAATGAGAAGTAGAAGAAGAAGAGAAAAGGTGGGAATTTTTCGATCAAGTCCTCAAACTTTGTATATATTTCGCTCGTGATTATAAAATGAACGAGAGACAGAACGCGGTTGGACTTTCGAAATTTTCAGACAACGAAATGGAACTTCGGCTCTCGATTCAATCTTTGAAATGTGGGACCCACTTTTTCTAGTTACGGAATCAGACAACGAGATTGCCCTCTTGATTGCTTCTTAATTACGTTTTTGCCACCGGTTGTGGTGTTTACTTGTCACCCCCTCAGAAATAGAGAAATTATTGCCACCTGATCATTTTTGAAGATATCACCCTATCTTCTAATTTATTTTATTTACTACCTTTCTATAAAATGGCTTTCTTTTTTAAAAGAATTATTTTTTATTTTTTATTAAAAATCCCATGAATTGGGTTAATTTTTCAAGAAGTCACCAAACTTTGACTTATTATCACTTCTGTCATACAACTTCAAAATATATTAAAATGGTCACTCAAATTCTAATTCATATCACTGGGCAATCACCCGTGGCTTTCCAGCCCAAATTAGTTTACGTGACCGCTGAAAAAACTGAGATTCGGCGGCCACGTAGACTAATTTGGGCTGAAAAGCCACGAGTGACTGTGGTACCTCAGTTTTTTTAGCGGCCACTTAGACTAATTTGGATTGAGAAGCCACGGGTGACTGTACGGTGATATGAATTAGAATTTGAGTGACCACTTTTGATACGTTTTGAAGTTGGATGACTGAAGTGATAATAAGTCAAAGTTTGGTGACTTTGTGAAAAATTAACCCCCCATGAATTATTATGAGACTAAAATGTATGCACCAGCACAATAAATTAACATCTAGTCCTTGTATAAAGTATGTCTTAGAAAAAATGCAAGTTTAAATACTGCACAGGTGTCATAGAGTTCAACAAACTCACATGTTTTGTCTTTAACACAGGGTTTGTTCACATTAAAAACTAAATATTTGTATAAATTCATGTTTTATTAAAATTAATTAAATACAAATATCTAATTATATAAAAATAAATGATATTCTTATACTTCAAAAAAAAAAAAAGGGAGATCACGAGCTCTTTAAATGTCTTCAACTGCAAAAGTAAAACAAAATTAAATGAAGGGACAGACAGCTGCGAGTAATTTCCTATTTTTCAGGGAGTGACAAGTAAAAAAACAATTTTTTTGTATGGAATATTCGAATATTGTGAATTAACTCAAATTAACGACAATTAAATTAGAATCGGTGTATTAAGTTCTTATTAAATTTAGAATTAAAAAGATAGCCCATTTTGGACTAGGAATTATACAATGAAGGAAATATAAATAATAACACTTTAATGTTTACTATTTAATGATTATAACTATCATGCTAAATTTATTTATGAACTATCTTTGCAATAATTAAAAAAAAAAAAAAAAAATTTGTGAAAATGCAGCTACACAACCAGTGTAGTTTGGGATGCATATAGACCGAAATTTGTCATTCACCCCTAGAGTTTTCATCTGATAATAAGAAATTTGAGTTACAAACCCACACCCATAATTATAGGGTTATTATCATTATTGTGTTCAGCAAGACTGGAACTTCAACACTAACATCTTTTGTAGTGAGACCAATATTATTAATCTATTAACCCTTTATTTGTTAAACTTTTTCCATAAAAAAATAATTGTGAAATTGCTTCTTATTCTATTAAATTTAATAAAATAAAACCGTGAGTTTTCCAATGGAATAGCAATACTTAGGGCTTGTTTGGATCGGCTTATAAAAAAAGTGTTTTTTTTTTTGCTTTTGTAGAAGCACTTTTGGGAAAAGTACTTTTAGAATAAGTTAAGTGCTTATGCATATTTTTTTATTTGGATGTATTAGATTCAGAAGTACTTTTGCAGTTGTGAAAATGTTTGGGATGTTTATTTGAAAAGTGCTTTTATAGTGAAAAATTACTAAAATGCCCTTTTACTAAATTATGATAATAACTTCATAATTTACATATTTCTCACATTTTTTACTTAAGAAATAAATAATATTTGCTACTATTGTTATAATAATAATAATAATAATAATAATAATAATAATAATAATAATAATAATTACTATTATAATAATAATTATTATTATAATAATAATTATTATTATTATTATTTTTATAAATAGTAATAATAATAATTATTATTATTACAATTGATTTGAGATGTGGATGAGAGGATTTGGGGAGATATATAAAAGATAGTAATTTTTTGGATTGAATGAGGCTATTTTAGTAATTGCACTTAACCATTCAGCTTATAAAAAACAGCTTATTTTCATAAGCTAGTCTTTTGCAGCTTATAAAATAAGCTGTTTTTCAGCTTATTTTACAGCTTGAGCTTATCCGAATAAGCCCATCCAAACACCAACTTTAAATTCATAAGCACTTAACTTATAAAATAAGTGCTTTTGGATCAGCTATAAGCTGATCCAAACAAGCCCTTAATCCTGCTTTTTCTAGCTTTTTATTCTAAAAGTTAAGTTAATAAAAAGAGACCTTTTAGTAATTTATTGTTTTCAAATTTTGGGAGAATTGAAAACAAAGTCCAAATTTTCTTTCTTTTCTTTCCAACTAAAAAGTTATTTTTCACACTTTTTTTAAAGGATGCCAATGGATGACTTTGCAGATAGAGTTTTCTTTTTGTTCCATCTATCACTTTATATACTGCCAATTGTCAATTTGAACACAAGGAAATGATGTAATTGCAATTGCACCCTGAAAACTAAAAAATTTCATTTTATATCCTTGATTGACAACTCAATATAACATTAAAAAAATATTAATTAGCTCTGTTTTGAATATTAAACATTGTTATTAATTGTAGATTAAAAAATTCAAAATTTTCAATCTTTAAACTATTTAAGTAAAATAAGAGTCCGTGGACTAGCCCTATGATAACTACCCTGGTTGTGATTGAGAGGTCTCAAGTTTCAACCTCTCAACTGGTGAGTCTCCATATATACTTATCTTTTAGTTTGTCGTTTATCGATTTTATCAAATAAATAAATAAATAAGATGTCTTTTGAGGTGTTCACCAAAAATAAATAAATGATTATTTATATTTATCTTATTTTTTAATTTGATATAAATTAACTTAGAAAAGATGTATTGATTTTAATTAATTCTGAATCATTAATTTAATAAAGTCATTATTATGTTTTCATTTAAAGAAAAGAAAAACACCACTTGTTTGGCCATTGGTCTTTCCGGTGGCAGGCATTTGGGGGCCACGGCGGCGCCACCCTCTCATCAAACCTCACCATCCCTTTAATCACTAACAAATCCTCAACACGTTATCAGGCTTCAAAGTTTTATAATTATATAATTATATAATTATTAATATTAATATTAGTATCATTATTATTGGTAATCACTATCATGCACTGAAATAAAAAAGTAGTGGTTATGGATTGAGTAAAGGTTCAAAGGATTCCATACATCTCATCATCAACTTTATCAATGCTTATCTTATTTATAAAACAAAAATCAAACAAGTGTGGACCAGACCATTTATGGACTTAACTCATGTAGCATGCGGAGTATATGATTTTTGGTGGTCAAATGATCAGATGATGAAATGAGGATTAATTAAGGATGGATTTTCAAATTGGAAGAGTCAAGTACTAAAAATTCAAGAATTCTTTGTACAACCCTGTGATGAATGGTTTCACAAGGACAATGAATTACAGAGAAATTGAGACTGAAATCCCAAATAAAGATCAGTCTGATCTGATAACCATTCACCATGATTAATCATCAAATAAGTAGTGTAAGCCATGAAAGTTCACACTGATCTGAGAGCTATACTCTAATATTAACAGTATTACAATGGTAGATCATTCACTGTAAATTGCGAAAAGACGAAGATCGAGAAGAACTAATAACAAAATGGATAGCATATACTATTTGGCTCCAGCTGAGAGTGCTCTTGTACACCTCCTAGCACCAATTAGGCCATCTTCAACCCAAAACTCTATATTTGGCGCTTCAGTACTCAAAAATACAGTTTCTATAGTGAAAGCTTCTCCAACCACCATCTCTATTTTTAACTCTAAAATAGAATATTCTAAAAATATTCTTCTTCAACCACCATCTCTATCAATAAATTTAATCATCTTTAAATCTTTTTCACTTTTAAGCATTAAATTTAAATATTATACTATTTAAAATATAGTTTTAATTTTTATATTTATTATAAATAGTTATTAAATATAAAAGTGATAAAAAAATACAAATACAAATACAAATATTACATTAATTACTTAATAAAAACATACAAACAAGCACCATTAGTAAAAACAACATATTATTGGAAACTAAAATAGCACACAAGTTTCTAATTATCTTTAGTGCGACCATAAATATTCAATTAATATATGTTTTAAGATTATTTTCTATGTTTTTATTGTATCGTTCATGTAATTTTCTTTAATTTTAATGAATTTATATTTCACAAATTATTTCTTTAATTTTATATTTCTTATTAATTGAAAAATACAAACTTGAATTATAAGTTATTAATTTAATTAAAATATAAAATTTTAAAAATAAAATTTTAAAATAAAAAACAGAATTTAAAAAGAATTTAAAATTATAAATATAAATTTTTAAAATTAAAAAACAGAATAAAAAAACAGAAAATCAAAACAAATTTAAAGACAAATAAAAAATTAATTAAAAAAAAATAACGCTGCTACAGTGGCGCGCAATATCCTGCACGCCACTGTAGCAGATATTATATTTGGCGCAGGGTTTTGCTCTGGATTGGCCCACCCCTGCGCCAAATTTGAAATATTTCTTCAAAAAAACGCTCCGTTGGAGATGGCCTTAGAGCTTCTCCAACGCACCGGCAGAATTGGCGCAGGTTGGCCTCCAATCCTGCGCCAATTCCTGCGCCAATTCTGAAATATGCTACAGTGGCGCGCAATATCTTGCGCGCCACTGTAGCAGCGCTATTTTTTTTTTTTTTTTTTTTCTAATTTTATTAAATTTAGTTTATTTGTTTATTTTATTTTTAAATTCTGTTTTATCTTATTGTTAAATTTTGTTTATCTATTTTTTAATTTTTTTTTAATTTATATTTTTAAAAATTATCTCTTCATATGATTTTTTTATTTTTATTTTTTTTAATTCTGTTTTGATTTTTTAAAATTCTGTTTTCTATTTTTTAAATTTAAATTTAAATTTTATAATTTAATTAAAATAATAATTTATATTTATATTTTTTAATTAATAAGAAATATAAAATTAAAAAAAATAATTTGTGAAATATAAATTCATTAAAACTAACGAAAATTACATGAACGATAAAATAAAAACATAGAAAATAATCCTAAAACATACATTATCATCGATAAAAAAAAAAATGATAACACCCAAAATACAAATATGAAGTCTGCAGTAGATGGTTGCGCTATGCAAATAACGAAGATAATTAGAAACTTGTGTCGTAGTTTAGTTTCTATTAATATGTTGTTTTTACTAATGTGCTTGTTCGTATGTTATGTTTTTATTAAGTAATTAATGTAATGTTTGTTTTTTATCACTTTTATATTTAATAAATATTTATAATAAATATAAAAATTAAAAATATATTTTAAATAGTATCATATTTAAATTTAATGGTTAAAAATGAAATAAAATTAAAGATGATTAAATTTATTGATAAAGATGGTGGTTGGAGAAGAATATTTTTAGAATATTCTATTTTAGAGTTAAAAATAGAGATGATGGTTGGAGAAGATTTCACTGTAGAAGCTGTATTTTTAAGTACTGAAGCGCCAAATATAGAGTTTTGGGTTGGAGATGGCCTTAGGCCTCCTGATCCATTCCTACTCCTTTCTCTCCCTCCTTTGTTTTCTTTTTATATACCTCCATGTTGGCATAACCATCTCCTTGCCCTATTGCCCCTGTGCTAAGCAAGCAAGTGTAATGAACCCCTCAAGGTGTGTGCTAACTAACTCTCTTTTCCATCTGGCTCCTGTATCACACTAGTGTTAGTGTGTGCCTGTGCGGTGGCTTGTCTACCTTGTAAAAAAAACAAAAATGTTACATTTTTCTGTTTTTCAAGGGTCAATACATTTTAGTTGAAAAATAAACACACAAATAAGTATTAACATTGTATTATGGAATAGTTTCAAACAAATGCTAAATATTAAAAATAATTATAATAATTCTATTCTATGTTATGTGTTTTGAGAGGGAGTACATAAATATGAGGGTTTTTTTTTTAGTTATGTATATTTTTTGTGTAAATATATAATTTGTGCGGGTTTGTGTGTGTATATACATGTTTGGTTTCCACAGTAATTCACATTAAATGCAAACCACATATATTACATGGATCTAAGTCGATTAAAAAGTATAAACTTTTGTGTTGAATTGAGTCTAAATAAGCTACTTCACTTTTATGTATTAATGTCACGCCAAACCTATGTTCCTAGCATGTGACAACAGTCATAATAATAAACTCTTATCAAATCATTTCTCATTTGGAAAACATTCTTTATACGCCAAAACATTGTAAAAATATTCACTTAGATATATAATAAAATCTTTGGTATATTAAATAATAGCATTTTAGATATTAAGTTATATAGATGCCATAAAGCAAGTACCAAGCACATTGTAAAACAAGTTATAAATCTTTATCGCTCAGGTTGTGAATTATTCAAAAACCACTTATAAAACATAGAAGAGAACAAGTAAATAAATGGTTAAATAAATTATAAAACACGTTATAATCCACCAAGATTTACAAGCATTGATAGATATAGGCACTTAAATCCTCCTATTCATAAGTCTCAGTCTCTTCTAACACTTTACGCTTCCCTCTCCCAACTAGCTCAAAAAACATGAGAAACAAAAGCAAAACTTGAATGGGGTAAGTAAATAAACCAACTTTCCTCAGAGCTATAGTATTATAGTTATGCTACAGAAACCACAATTCATAGTTACTTCCTAATTTGTGAGATGTACAAGTTTCTCAGTGCAACCCTTTTTTTATTTCACCAACATCATCTCACTATTATTTTTAGCATCCAAAATATTATCTCCTAACTCACCAAATACATGCACACAACTATTTTAACTTAATTATGTCCAACCTCCTCAACATTGACAATATTAACAAAATATCCACTAACAACACATATGCAAGTTAGACTCATGTATTTCACCTTTCCACCAATCTAATAAAAGAGATCCATCTATACACAACTATTTTAACTTAATTATGTCCAACCTCCTCAACATTGACAAAACCTCCTCAAGCATATCGGTCCCAACACACATCCTTGCCACCAATCTAATAAACATTAGCAATTTGAGATCCATCTATACACAAACTCCATAAACCTTGATACATCAATTAGACATCAACATCTCTAAGTATCACACATTAAATAAGAGAAGTTTACATCTTCAAGAATCAAGAAGCCACACATGTCAACAAATAAGGCCATTTGAATGACGGAATAAGATAGAGGGGAAAGGACAAAAGGAATGGAAAAAGATGGATGGAAATAGTAGTGATTATTTTGTTTGGATGGAGGTAATAATGAGGGTAATTTATTGCGAATGAGAAAAGTAAAAGAGAGAAAACTAATAAAATTACTTTTATACCTTTGATACAACAAAATAAATGCATTTATTATTTATAAGACATTTTAAATATTATTGTTAGATTTATTTATTAATACTAATTCTTTAAATAAATTAAATCATTACAATTAACTAGTTGATTTAATAAATATATTTATTTATGATATATTTAAAAAAAATCATTACCCATTTCATTTCTTGTAACTAAATTTTAAATATTTTCAATTTAACTACTTTTAATTAATTATTTAAATCAAAATAATATTTATTTTATACAATATTGTAATTATTATTATTAAATTCCGTTAGTACAACTAAGCTTTATGTCAAGTGTCAACTACTTCATTCTCAAATTAATTATTATAATTAACTTTTTAAATTAAGTTGTTAATTTGAGAAAAAAAATTTGAAACATGAAATATTGCAAATATCATCATTAAATCCTGTTACTATTTCAACTATCATATTCAACAATTTTTCAAATTAAGTATTTTAATTAACTTTTTAAACTAGGTAAGTGTGTTTATTTGGGAAAGTTTTGGAAAGATGAAATTTGACGCAATTTCCAAATGAGAATGGTGGTTTCACACATCTTACACCTTTCACACAACTTCAAGCCCACATCATCATTATCATACTATTAACATATTTAATCAATGAAATTGCTACGTCGATATAAACTCACATTTCTAATGATGAATTGCATACATGGTGAGTAGTAGAATGACTTTAAAAACACAATAAAAATATCCACTTGATTGCAGTGAAACATCCTTTGTTTTTCTCAACATAGGTTAAAAACAACATAAAACATACCACAATAAAACACAAAGATGGTCACCAAACTCCAACAACATAACAAGATACGGGGAATGCCCAATTTCCTAGAGAGGTTCAACAACACAAGACATATTCTCAACCATGGATAAGATAACAAAATGATGGTGATTTGAATTCGTTAAATTGCTTGAACAACATTGTTCTATAGCCACTCAGGTGGTGCATCATCCACATAGGCAAAGTGGCCACATCTAGCTCGTAGAATACCCAATTTAAGAGTGTCATGTAGATAAAACTTAAGATAACTAAAACACGTAAAAAGATTACAAAAACTTGACATTAATAATTATACACGTAATATATCAAGAAAACACAAAATTATGAACATGATAAATTCAACAAATCTAGCTCATCGCCATATGAGAAGCACATGCATTTAAAATTCTTACCAAGGTGATTTAGATACTAGGTGGGGAATACGACATCCTCACTAAACAAATTTGACAAAAAACGAAGCTTTTTGTCATTTGGAAGACCCCAAATTACTTTGAGTTGATCTTCATCTTTTGTCAATACCTGCGACATGAATATTGCTTTGTTATCAGTCAATCCATCAATTGAGAATAGAACTTGCCCCAATAAACTCTTTTTTTCTTCAATTTTTGCACAGGCTGCTTCATTATGAACTGCAATTTCGGCGTTACGCTCAACAATTTCAACATTTCGAGCAATAGATTCAGCATTGTGCATTGCACATTCCACCTCTCGAGCTGCAGCATTGGCCAATATTTTAAATTTTGGCCCAACCATATCTACATAACTCCGAAAGTTTTCCGATATTTGATCCATTGTTCGATCACTGTCATGTCCTTTTTCTCTTTAGACGGGTAGATGTTTTTGTGGCACTACTGTCAGATGGCATGAGTGTGGGGATTCATTTGATTCCTGAGTTGACATAAAGATATCATCAATTGGAATTTGAGATAAACCCGCATCCTCATCAGTTGTAATGTTAGCATCTTGTTCATATTGTGCTGCATCATCCCCAATATCACCGCGATTATTGCCTTGAGCTCTATCCTTGGTGAAAACTGGTGCAAGATGATTAAAAAATGGGAAAGGTTTGCCATACAAGCCAACTGCTTCCTTATGAGTCTGTTTTGCATAAGAAAAAAAATACAATTAACAACATGTGTGCTTCATTTAAAAATTATTAAATGAAAATAAATATATATACACCTTGATATACTCATCAAATGCACTTCTCTCACACGTGATAGTAGAGTTTTCATAGTTCCAATCGAACCCACTCATGCGTAGAATATCCTTAATTGAATTTGTTTTTTGCCTTAGTAGTTTCACACATGATTCAATATTTGGTATAGCCTTCAGCATAGTTTGTGGAATTTTTCCTTTAATCATTCTTTCTAATTGAAGAAGATATCCACCTCGAAACCCATTTTCAGCCTGCCAATAATGGGCTATCAAAAGCTCAACTAACGAATCAATTAGGGCTTTATCTTCTTCGAGTGTCCAAAAACGTTAATTTTATCCCCCTACCCCTTTGTTGTGTATCTAGCTCATACTACAATAAAAAAGAAAAAAAAAACACATTTAGGGGAAATGATGATTTAACATATAAAACACAACCAAGTAGAAACAAGAGTAACATTAAAATGCATGATTAAAATGTATAAGCACAATCATCAAAATTAAAAATGTCTGGCATATATATGTTACCCAAAACACAAACGATCAGAAGCAAAAGTAACATTAAAATCATATGTTGCATGTGTATTTAATAACAAAATCAATGTGACTATGATGTGCTAACATTTCTAAGGCCTTGTTAAGTCTAAATTGAGTTCATTCATCAGTTGGTTCAAACCGATGTGATGTTATCGGCTTCATTTGGATTATTTTCCTCCAAGGCCAAATAGTCAGCCTCTTTCTCTGCAAGACCTTCTTTCATTTCTCTTCTAATAAAATTGTGCAACAAACAACATACATTAATAATGCGGCGTTGTGTAGTTATGTTGTAGAAACTATGACTTGACAGGATTTTCTACCGAATTTTTAAATAAATCAAATGTCCTCTTGAACACATTTTTAGCGCTTGCATGTTTCATGTTAAAAAAACTCCTCAAGTGTTACTGGACGATGGTCATCAGGACAAGAATTTAAGTAATAACATTGGACTCGAAAAGGTGTAACAAATCCTGGATAATTCTCATATTCAGAATATACTAAGTAATAGAAATCTAGAATGCATTAATATGTTGATGTTATGTACAATTTGATTGCAAGAAGGATTTCAAAGGCAATCAAACCATATTATATTTACCACTTGGAAACTTTAATCCATTAAGCTTCGTAATAGCATCCTTAAGAACCAGGCCATGATGTGCTAAACCTTCCCAACCTGCCAAGACATATATAAATTGCATGTCTTGACTATAGACACCGAGTACATTTGTAGTTATTTCATATTTCCTTGCTCTATATCGTGGTCGATCAGCTTTCAACATATTTACTCTAATATGTGTCCCATCTAATGCGCCAAGACAATTCTATGGTAGGGAGAAACAAATTAGTACTTATCCACTACAACGAGATAAAAATAAATAAATAAATAAAACCTAAAGGGTGTTACCTTAATCCACTTGCATCTAAGATCATTTGAATTTTTTGGAACGGGCTCAAGTTTTTTCAGCAGTACACCATGGCAAAGAATAATTGACTTCAGTACAGCATAAAAATGACGGCTAACTGTTTTGGCAAGTCACAGGAAGTCAAATTTGATTACCCTATTTTTTACATTATGTGCTATAATGTTTAGAAACATTGCAACCATCTCTTTAACTAATACATTTCTTGTGCCTCTTAACGCACTGGAAGTGGTCACCAATTGGCATAAATTATGAAAGCAATGACGATCCATCCATAGTTTATCAATACATTTAATGTGCTTTCATAAACCACCATTTTCAAATATTCGTATTGTTTGTAATGCCTAATTGATGTTGACCCAATTTCACATTGAATTCTTTTGTTTCTATCATTGTGTTGTTTTCTTGCACATGCAACGATCATGACATTTAAAACGTAAAAATTGTACATGTACATTTCAAAATACAACCGGATTTTGTGAATGGTGTCCATATCTAAAATAACAATGACACACATTAGTTCATAAACCTCATTTGTTATTTTATTTTTTTTACTTTGTAAAAAATTAAAAGAAATTTGCTTTAAATAATAATTGCTACCAGAAAAACATATACACAAGACAAGAATATGCAATGATTCAAAAGGCACTAGAGCATACCAACTCCCTAGAATATGCAATTTCCTTAACAGTATGTTCATCGCTAGTCACTGGAGCATACCAAACCCCTAGAATATGCGAGCGACAAAAATAAAGTTATCACAACTAGCACTACACAGGCATAAAAAATTGTTAGAAAACAAAGTCTACAAAGACAAACTCTTTGGAAAGTTTCTAACAAAGTCTATGAAGACAAACTCTATGAATAAAAACAAGCTCTATTGATATATATGAGAACAAACTCTATGTGAAATTAAATAACAAACTTTATGAAGACAAACTCTTTGGAAAATTTTTTGAATAAAATATATATATATATATATATATATATATATATATATATATATATTTTATATTGTACCTAAATAGAAAATGTAACTCAACAATTAAGCTAAAGTGCCTATGATTGGAAAGAAAAGCAAAACATGTCTCAGGACATAGTGCTTCTGCACATGGACCATGGTATGCATCAGATACATCATTCCATCAAAATTCAAATTGAAAAAGAAAACCCATGCTTTTTTTGTTTCTTGATTGTTGTTGAAAAAGACCTAATTGGTTGAATGAACCTAATTTGAAGATTAAATAATGTGATTACTTGCCTTGGATGTATGTAGAAGATTGTGGGGGATGAAGCCCTTAATAAGAAAGGTGCCGGTCAGGATCTTTTACAGTGAAAATTCCTCTCCTACACTAGTTGTATTTTTGAGCCTGTAGCAAAAATAGATGGTTATGAATCTTCTCATGGATTTTCAAATTGCATCTCAAATCTTTCTCAAAATAAGATAATATATCATGAAAATACTAATAGATCATGCAACTTGTTTGTGAGAGAGCAATCACAATGTCTTCTTAAATATTGCAGTGATAATTCCCAAAGAAACAAAAAACAAAAAAAAAACAAAAAAAACCAGAAAATCAAAGAAAAGAAAACCATAAAAGATATTGTGAATGGTCTACCTGGTTAGAAAAAAACTTCATGAATTTTAGAAGCTAACCCTACATTGACAAGCAATAGATCCACATGAATTTTAGAAGCAATTTCTCTAACTCTACATTGATAAGCAATAGATCTACCTGTACTTTGAAAAGCCTCACATTTGGGGAAGGATAGACTGATCATTAAGGATGTGCCAGAGATCATAGAAAAACTAGTGAGAGATTGAACCAAACTTTTGCACCAAATGTGGATACTAGAGAGAGGCTAGTCACGCTTGAAAAATCAATGGATTTGGGTGAAGCTTCGATGATGACGTGATGATCGGAATGAGGCCTAGAGAAGAGAAGTGGCCTCGATGATCCAAGTGAATAGTTGGAGATTAGGGAGGACGAAATGTGAGAGAGAGATGACAATGTTATTTATTAAGAACAGTATGGTCTTTTCATGAAGGGGGAATGGCCATTACCCCAATATTGGGGGTAATGGCTATTATCCTGGTGACAGCCATCCAATTACTTTACAAGGGGTAATCATTTCACCCTGATGGTTACCCAAACATGGGTATCCATTAGGGTCAATAATAATCCCCACTGTAAAGAAATGATTACGGTCATCCAAACGAGGCATAAGCTTCTATTATAAATCTCATTAGAGTTAATTACTGAACACCATACGTCATTTGCACCTTTTATTTGTCATCAATTTACTATTCATAACCATACACCCAACCGTTTTTAACATTTTAATATCATGTATCAAAAACATGAATTCAACCTATTTCATGCACAATGAACTCCATCTAACCATCATGCAATTTCAACACATTTAGCTAAATAAACATATATCGTCCAATGGTTCCAATTTAACCATTTTAACTAAAAAAAAAATCTTAATTCAAGGTCACTTCCATTATAAATATAACATGATTTATTAAAGCATATGAGCTTGTTTTAAAAAAGTAAATCAATAAATAACTCATACAGCTATCTCTCGCCCAACAAACATAACTGTACAATCCTTCCAAATACATAAAATTCCATCAATGGTGTAGATGTGACAGGGGCCCGAAAGTGCACGGGTTGTCGAAGTAATAAAGTACCCCGGTGAGAGGGTAGTCGAATCCACAGGGAGTAGTGATTCAAGACAAAAGGAATTGCTACTTAGCTAGTCTGAAATACGGGTGATGAGAAAAATCAATGTGTGTGTAATAAAATGAAAGAGAAATATGAAAGACAAAAGAGTGTAAGCAAAGAGTAGAGAGGAAACAATCAATGTGAATATGGGGTACCCGGACAAGCTCCTCCTAGGACTAATGTTTCTAGTGCAAGACTAGTATTATGCTCCCTTATTGATGTTTAATGAGTCGTGAAAATCCTTAAGCACACGGTCCCAAACCTAAGGTCGACCGTGACTAGTTCCAACACTATGCCCTGGCATTAGGTTTCACTACAACCCTTCACTTTGTCGATCTCTCAACTAAGCCCCAGGGGAGTCCATCATCGTGAGCTTCACACTACGTGGAACTGCTTACCGTTCTAGGGATTCCAAGTGATAGACCCTGTCCCTAAGTATAGTTCCAACCCTTTGGTCCAGACGAAAGAAATCTAATTTAAGTTAAGCCCCAGCACTAGGATTCACTACAACCCTTCACTCTATTGCTCACGCAACTAAACCCCAGGGGAGCTCATCTCCTAGCACTTCACTCTACTTCGATTGCAAAGAACTCTTGGAACACGAAGGTAGGGAAATCACACCGAAGGGGAAAAGAGACGTTTCACTACCTCACGACTCACTCTCTCGACCCTCTCTAATCTCGAGTAGTCTAATCCTATAGAAGTTGTCACACCTTCAAAGGATAACCTAGATGATTCTCAACCCTAGTGTCACGGCTAAGGAAAATCAATACAATTAACATACAATATTGGAACTCAATTAAAAGCATCAATTAAGAAAGCATAATAAAAGTCATAGAAATAATGTCATCCTAGGGTTTACAAGTCTGAATACCCACTAGGGGTTTAACTCTCCATAGAGCTATACAAAATCATCAATGTATTTGAATCAACAAGCATAGCAAACATAAATAAAACCCCCTTGTGATGCGTGGCGATGGTCTTGTGAGCCCGCTCCGTCTTCTCCACCAAGCCCCTTGTCAAGCCTAGGGCACACCTCCCCAGATCGGTGCTGACGAAAGTTCCCCCAATAGCTATCTTCCAAAGGACATCAATGTTGATGTCGTAGACTTGCTCCAAACATCGACAAAATCTTCTTCAAACCTTAGCCGTGAACTCTCCAAAAGTTGGGCGAAAAATAGGTTCAAAAGTCCCTGAATAAATCTGAGTTGTGGCTTTAAATAGGCTGAAATCTGGCATTCACACGCCCGTGTGGATTCTCTGGAATCGAATTTTTGGCGCGCAGTGAACAGCAAACTGATACAATGATTTACTACAGTACTACTACAATACTCGCACCCAAATTGTTCCCGACTTCATGTTCTTCATCAAGGCTGTTGAATTGGGCACACAACCAACGGTAGATCATGTCGTTTGCTTTTTTTCTCCTTATTGACGAAGTTCTTCAATGTTACAAGGGTTAGACTTATTGAGTGTGACTACTTTTGTGCCCCTCCAAATCATTGACAATTTGAGCACAATGGAGGTTGGCACACACTCACAAGTTTAGAACCCATGTCTTGATCCTTGCTTGGTCCAAAAACTCCTCAACAACGGCGAACATGACCTAATTTTGTTCCTTCTTCTCTAAATCTTCTCCACAACCCTACATGCACAAAAGAACACAAATGCACACTAATCAATGATAAAATCTGAGAAAAGTAATGCTCAATATAAGAAAATAACACTTCGTATTACTTAAACACGAGCACTTATCAAGATGTAAACATGAGTTTAACCTATACGTATATCTTTCAACCTTTACATCTAATTCACTTGATTATATGTATGCTTAAGTAATCCTTGAATTTTGAAGACCCCTGCGGATTATTCCCAAATAACTTTTCTTACACTTTTCTGAATAAAATGATTCTTGCTTCTAAGAAAACAATTTCATATGGCTAGCTCATATAAAGATTCCTTGAAATTTAGAGCACTCTCCTCAGTTTATACCAGCAATTTGAATCTCACATTATCATTGCACACCTATACTTCAAACATGTGTATCTTCCATGTTATATCTCCAAATATAGTGAAATTTTGCAAACAATAAGTTAAGACAATGAGGAACAATTATCTTGTTTGGCACTCCATTGATTTCAGTCTCAATGATTAAGAAAAACCTGCAAAACCTAAAGATCATGCATAGAGAAAAAACCCAAGATAGGTTCCTTTGAAATATCATCACTTGAAAACTACAAGTCCAACAAATTTGAAATTTTGCTAGTATCTATTTATGACCATACACCACAACTTTCATATTCTTCTCTTCATCAAATTCTGCCTTTAAGCCCCCAAGAATGAAGTAATTTTTTTGCTATTTCAAGAGTATCTCTGTCCTTATAACTCCATGAGTCAACATGTAGTAATTTATGCCTTACATATATAAACTTCCAATATCAATATATAATCAAACTCATGACTCTTTCATCCTCTTATCTAAATGGGTAGCCATAAACAATGAAAATTCAACTATAACTAAAATCGCAAATGCTCCAAAAAACATCAACCTTAATTAGGGAAACAAAAAGGATATTCAAGATTTATACTACTTTAACATGTAATAACTATTTATACACACCTTAACACAAAGTTTAAAAGAGTAAAAAAAATACAAAAATTTGAGAATAGAGAACAACCACTAACCCACGTAACTATTATGAGCTATCAAGCACCTCTCTCTATCTCTTCTTCTCCTCCTTTTCCTCTAGTCTCTCAATCCTTCAAATACCTTTTTCCCCATCTCTTCTTCTCAACCCTATCATCTCTCCCCTTTTCTAGATGAAGACTAATTTAAGAAACTCTCTCTTGGGTCTACAACAATATGCTACAATAATCTTCTATAGTACCACATGAATGGAATGAGTTAAGCTATAGTAACATGCTTTAATATCTACAATAAAGAGTTGTATTAACAAAAAATTATTATATCAAACATAGTATCAAGGCAAAATGCATAAGTGGATTCCTATATTAGTTAGTGTCGATCACTTACCTTATAAATAGTCACTTATACAGATCTTCTTTAAACATGTTGCCGTTGCTACTTTTCTTGTATTGCTACTAGAATTGATTGTGGTTCTTTTTTTTTCTAACAAATGCTTTTCATCTTCATTTTCTTCATCAAAATCAGCAGAAATTTGCTATTTAACAACATTAATGCTCCACTCAAAAAATTTCCCAAAGATAACATCTCGACTTATCATAATTTTCCCACTGTTAATATTATATAGTCTATAGACTTTTGATTGATCATTAACACCAAGAATATGCATTTTTCCCCCTTGTTATCTAGCTTTTTCCTCTTTTGGTCTTAAATATAAGTATAGACAACACACCCGAAAATTCTAAAATGATCTACATTTAGTTTTTGTTAACTCTATGTTTCCTTCAATATCATATTTTAAGCAATAAGTGTAGCGGATCTATTTAAAACATGAATGATCCAATTAAGTGCTTTAAGCCAAAAGGTTTTTGAAATGTCACACCTCATCAAAAAGCTTAGCATTATTTTCAAGATAATGTGATATTTTTACTCACAAACTCTGTTAAGGTATGTAAGTTGTTGTAAAGTTGTTTTTTTATTCCATCAATTATACAAAAATTTCAAATTCATGAGTTGTATTTGTTAGGGACATAGTGGCTCAGGTCCATAGTCCTATATCGCCTATGAGATAGTGTCTCCCTAGCCTTATATATACACCACCAACCCTTTCCTCTAACTACAGTTATGGAGAAGTTAGGGTGGTGGGTCCCTGTATTAATTAACATGGTATCATAGCTACTGTTCCTGATCGGCCGTGACTAGGAGGATCTTGGGTCGCACGTCCGCTGTAGGCCTAGGGGGTATTAGGGACGTAGTGGCTGAGGTCCATAGTCTCACATCGCCTGTGAGATAGTGTCTCCCTAGCCTTATATATCCACTACCAACCCTTCCCTCTAACTGCAGTTATGGAAAAATTAGGGTGGTGGGTCTCTGTATTAACAGTATTGTCCACCACAAGTAATGTGAAAAATTTTTATGGGAGTGCAAACTCACATATCCCTTCTCTTCTTCACTTTCTTAGTAGCAGGCTTTACTAACTCAGTTGGAACTGGATCTATAATGGGAAGGGAAGGCTTCACACATGCAACAAAATCATCTAGTGTGAATAACCAAAGGACAAGGGATGTAACGGTGGGTGTCTTTGCCTCAATTATAAGGAATGGCCAATATTAAGAGCTAGGTTAGTATACTAAACTGATTGAAAACTAAAGTGGTATCAAGGGAATAATTAGTTGATGTTGGCACAAATGATGGAATACTATTTAACCCAATAAATTGAATGACTTTTATCAAGTCCTTAATAGAGTCATTAGTTATAAACATTTTAAGTATATAATAAAGTTATATAGGCATGCCTTTCAAGGAAACTTTAGCTGATTAGAGTTGATAGTTGATTTTATTTATATTCTTTAACACATGAGGAATATCTACACTAAATTGCACCATTTCCCTGGCATTATCAGCTCTCATTATTTTTGTTCTCAACAAGTCATCACTTTCTTTGCCTTCATTTAAAAAAAGAATTTACATGAGTGCACTCTCTATCATTATAACCTTCAAACTCAATAGGATGAAAACCAAACATATTATTTAAGCCTTACTCAACCGAAAAGCTTAAGTTGATAAAGTAAGATACACAAACTTATATATTCAATTCTATATTTCCTAATTAACTAATGCAAGGCTATAAGTTACTTTAAAGTAATCCTTTGATAAGACTAGTTCATTGTTACTCTTATTGTAAATAAATCAAACAAATCAAGCTCTAATACTATGTTTGTTAAAAACCAAAAAATATTTTATACATGTGATATAATTAAAAAGCTTAATATGCTTGGTTTTGGGTTAAATCAGGCCCAAATAATGTTTAGTTTACATCTAATATGTATACTCTCTATATATATGTCTGTTTGTGCGCATGTATATTCTTCTGCACATAATGGGCTCTCCAAAGTAAAATATAATTTTTGATTTAATATATTTAAATAATAAAAAAATATTTTAAAATATCTAAACTACCCTTACCATTTAAGATAATTACTCTCCTTAAAATAACAAATTTTTTAGGGTTTTTGTGCAAAAATATCAACTTAATGACCAGTAAAAAACTTTACAATTATATATATGTAAATTAAGGTTTATTATGGTTATTTAATATTATATAATATATATTGGTACTGTATTGCTGAGGGTAAAAACCCTTAAATATAATGAAGATGAGATACATCATACATATATAATTTATACACCTCAATGATGGTATATATGCAAATTTCCTGTTATATAGTTAAATAGCATGCTTGCTAAAACACCAACAAGTGCAATATGGCATAAGACAAGATGAGCAAGTTATCCACCAAAACTATAGAAAATTATAAAATAATATAATGCATTGATGTTGAAGTAATGTATACACTTTGTTATTACTTTGAAACCATAATGACGGTGTTCTATTTTTTTTTTTTTTTTTTTTATTTATTGATGGCGGCCAAATTAATCATTGTCTACGAACAAAAAATTGTGTGTGTGTGTGTGTGTGTGTAGTGTTTAAATTATGAAGTATAGAATATTGAAAAGTTCACTAGTGTAAGTTAAAATATGTTAACTGACGCATCAATGTGAATTCTATGTTAGAAAATGTAATTATATTTATAAACATTTAAATGAATTATTAATAATTTTTTAAAAAATAGCCACCCTTTATTCCAAAAACAAAAATAGTCAATCAATATAAAGTATCTCTCAGTTGTGATTAATCATCTAAAAAAATACTCTTTTTGCTAAAAAAAAAATGAAGAGAATAGATATTTGCCAAAGGTATTACATATTTATAAAAATATTATAAAAATTTTAAGGTATTTAATTTTTTTTAATAAAATAAATAAATCACTAATTTATTAAAAAGAGACATTTATGTTATTTAAAAGGTTGCAAAGTAAAAGATTAATTTTGGTTAATTATCACTTGGTCTATTAGCACCGAGTCCTTATATAAGATGGGTGTTTGTGTCATGTTGAAAAGACGGATTTGAATCTCAATTCATACAAAGTGAAAGCACAGGTATATTGAGGGATTAACTTTACTTATGTGCAAGCTCTTAACGTGAGTCGTAAATGTTAAAAAACAAATTATAACATGATTAAGGATTATTGAAGAAAGGTGCTTGAGCATCGCTATAGTAAATCTCTCTCATGGCAAAAAAAATAAAAAATTAAAAAAATTGTTCTCCTATGTAAATGATGATAATAAAATCTCGGTGAATGTCATTACTTTTAAGTATGGTTCATTTAATACATGAAATCTGATGAGGCCTAGGAAGGCTCATGTTTATCTAGCCTAATCTATGAAACAATGGGTTGAATGACTAGTGGCGTTTTGATGGATCTCTTCCTTTCTTTGATTTGCTTGACAAGGTTTATGGTTCATCGCTTGGATCAAGGATCTTCTGAGGCAGACCTTTGGGCCCTCCGTTTATTAAAATAGTAGGTTGACTAAGGCTCTCTGTCATTAATGTCTCAAGACTCTCAACCCAAATGCTCAACCCATGCTTGGGTTTAGTCACCCTTGAATCCTTGTACAAACCTCTCTCCAACTGTATATGGCCATTTTAAAATAGTAAAGGATGTTTTGAGTGCTATCTGAAAAATCAAAGTAGCCCCCTATATATATATATATATATATATGTTAAGGTTTATTATTATTATTATTATTATCTGAAAGCTCATACACTTATGATCATTTGCTTGATTTTAATATGATCCTTCAACATTATGTGGGCTCTGTGGGCTCACTTGCGAGTCTGCTGAACATATACTCAGCTAATGCTCATTAGCACAACAGTTTTGGAATGGCATCTCTTTGCATTTGACTGTGGTTTTTTATATTCAGCATGGCTACTATGAGGTTTAGTGGCTAGCTCTTAGTTGTTCACCCTGATGAAGTGGTGCTATGTATCAATTAATCTTTCTACCAACGACCATGTGGTCTATTGGTAGTCGGGTCCCCAATAGGAGTTCAAATCTTGGGTGAGGGCATATTTCTGAGAGTGTGAGTAGTGGTTGTGTGTGGGTGGTCTCTGCGCCCATGTGTGCGAGGGCCCCGCTCCCACTTGCTCCGCGCGAGACTTGTGCACGCCCCTGTCTTAGCGGTTAGGCCGCTCATCTTGGCAAAAAAAAATTAATCATTTCTTGGGCTACATATATATATATATATATATATGGCTTTGTTTGGAAGGCAGGTTAATTCAATTTTCAAAGGTAAACCCTCATTAGATCATCATCCACTCCAATGAGTAATTGGATTTTGTGTATCTTGTTAGATATGTTAAGCCCTAGAAACCAATCACTTGCATGTTATCATTGGCATCTTTTACGATTATGTTATTTATTTACATTCATTTAGAGATGTCTGTTGTTTTTACTTGCTTGATAAGCATAATTGATTAAAAAAGCCTTACAAATCTAGATAATGACTCAAGGCCATAATGAGATCATGCAGCGAGACCTTGATTTATTGTAACTTAAATTTCTAAATCATCCCTGGTATATGAATTAAGCATTGTACGGTGCTAATGATATCATTAAAATTGGCACATTCTATATATTCTAGTATAAGGAGATGATTATTAATCTCACATTCTTTGTGTGATGACACTAATGTAGGAATGCAGTTCTCATTAGAAAGGATGAGTTCATAAATTGACTAGTAATGAGAATAACCAGTGGAACATTATTTGTCAATGGCTCATTCCCATACCATATGGAAGCATATAAATAAATCGTAGACCTAATATTACCATGAATATCTCATAAGTATAAAACTATGTTTGGATACATTTTAAACCAAGACAAATAAAAGATTTTGGAAAATATATACTGGACTTATGGCATCTTTAGTGGTTATACAATCTAAGAGTTTGATGTTTATGATACATCGTTAATCCATTAAACTCTTACTATCACTTTTTGACCCCAAACCAAGCCACGTGGCAACCACCATGATATCCTAAAATAGGCGATGAACAAATTGATCACTCTAAAATTTAGCTTAAACAAAGCATACATATTCGATCTTAACATGACTCCCCCACATCAACCCCAAAGTGACATTCTAGCGATAAAATTAAGTATCAACTCAAATAACCCTGGAACATAGAATTCAAGGGATTAAAACCTTCTAAAAAAAATTAAGAATATAGTAGATATAAAAGGCCAAATGAACTCCTATCAAACCATTAAACATGGAATAATTTCTACTAGCAAAATTGAAAAAAAAAAATCAAGGAAGAATACCTGTCTTTCACTCTCTCCTGGCTAAGTTGCCCTTCCACCATATTAGCTACAGTAAAACAGTAATGGACTATGATTAATCTATAGTAATGCGAGGCCTTAATGTATAAAATTTTAGGTTTTACACTTACCCACTATACTATCTCCCATAATAATTATCTCATAATATAGGACTCACAATTATTTTATTCATCCTTTTAACTATTTACATTATACATTTCATTATAAATATATTTATTTAATAAAAATAATTTTTAATGAAATAATTAGATAATATATTAAAATATATATTTGTAAAATACATTATTAAAATATTTTATAAAAATATAAGAATTATAATAAATTAATAAATTATTATTTTTGAAAATTTATTTAATTTTTGGGTGATTGGCATAAGAACATCCATCAAAATTTTTTAGGTCAATTTAAGAAATCGAAAGGCCACTTGTTTCTGTATTGAGTTATTAACTTGCTATGCTCGAATTAAAAAAAATCAATCTAGAAAACATAGCATAAGTATGTGAAAAACTTAGTTGATTTTTGACACTTTGATAAAAGTGGAGAATTTTGTAAATTTTGAGGATATTGAAAATTTTGCATATTTGGTGGAAAGAAAAAATATGAAAATTTTTGAAAATTATTTGAAAATTTGGAGTTTGAGAGGAGTATTTTTTTATCCATACTAGAATAAAAAATTAAAATATAATGAAGTAGTGGAGGGGAATGTAGGTTTTGTTTGAGAATGGGTGTATTTATAGAGATAAATTATAAAATAAAAACTTAAAAAAAACTAACCATTATATGAATGCAACGATTTAAATTTTCAAAATATGTGGATCCCATTATCATTTGAATATTTTAAAAAAAAAATCATTTTCTTAGTTCAAAAAGTGAATTCCATCAATCAAGCGTTTTGGTGGCTATTGAGCGGGAAGTGACCACAAAACTCTCACAGTCCAAGTATATTGGTTAAGCCCTCAATGAACTTTGCCTCTATCTCTGTTAAAGATGCTTTTGATAAGGTATATATGACATAACCATTAATCAACCAAGAATATATATATACTAGTGTGGAGGCCCGCGCTTATGCCGCGGGTTTGGGTGTTTTTTTTTTTCCATTTTGTATGCATACATTTTGGAAGGATTTATTCATACATAAATAATTTCTGTATTTTTCGTTTTTTTTCATTAGTATGGAAGAGCAACGCAATTTGTTTGACATGTCATTTGCATTTACTCAATTTCATATTTATCTCAAAAGTTTTTATAATATTATTACTAACAATACCACTATTAACCATAGGCAAAAGTTGTTCAATTTTTTATCTTCTACTTCCAGTTAAAGACAAAAGGCAGAGGGTAAAAGTGGACAAACTCCACTCCATTCATGGTTGTTTTTATGAGAGGTTGCCCGGAATTATTCTCTGATGAGTTAACTTCATGGATTTGATCATGGTTGAGGCCTGATTCTTTATTTTCTTTGTTCTGATTAGCATTTTTTTTTACCTGCAAAAGAATGACGTCTTAGTGAATACAATGCATATATGAATTTTATCATATTTATTAGCCAACTGAGAAAAAAATTTATTTTATCTCACAATATGTATATGTGGAGAATTAAAAAAAATCACTGGTTAAATGATTTGCATTCAATGAAATGTAGCGATTTAACTCTTTTTGTCTAAAACTTGATACTTGTAACAAAAAATTTACAAACAATACCAAATATTGAATCCAAATTTAATTTGTAAAAAAAAATTGAGTTCATATTTCTCTTGTCTCATAGCTCTCATTAAAAAATTGTACATAAAAAATCAAGGGAAATTACTAAAAGAAAAAATCACCATCTCTGATTCTCTCTAATCTTACTCCTTCCTTTTCTTATTTTTTGAGATATTTTCTACACCATTAGTAAATGAAAAAACAAAAACAAAAATATTCAAATGTACCACACTGATATACTTACTGGTGAGGCTAGATATATTGGAGCTTCGACTCATGAGCTGATTCTACCTCCGATTAATGTACTAATTCCAGCTCAAAGTCGACATAGCTTACGGAATCTTCTGTGATGATGATAGTGATAAAAGCGGATGGTAGGGGGCTGATCAGAAAAATCAAGGTTGGAGGAGAAGATATCTAAGAGACAACGAATGTGTAGGCTTCGTCAACGATGGTGAAGCCTTCTCACAGGGAGAGGATGATGTTCTAGTGGAGTTTTTTTGCGTTTGTTCTCTGGGTATGTTTTAATGTAGAATTATGAACAACAGTATTGTTATGAACAAATGCATTAATTGCATTATCATGCATCAATAATAATAATAATAATACTAATAATAATAATAATGATTAATAATAAGGGTAACAATAATAATAATAGAAAAATCATAGAGTGGAAGAGATACTATTGTGTGTGCTTGATGAATTTTGCTGTATTGGTTTTGTTGGGAAATTCTTGAACGTAAAGCAACAACTGATGCTTTGTTATAATGAAATGTGTTCTGACATCCTTTTATAAGCAATGGAGGGTATATTTTGTTTTTTTTTTTAAATATCTAATTAGGGTTGTGAGAAAGTTTAAAAAATAGTTTATTGGGATTCGATTTGCATTTAATATGGATTACATATTCTCACATGTCAATATATTTGATTTTGTAAATTATAAAAGTGAAGCTTAAGTGTCACTGTGTAAGGAAGTAAAAAGTCAGAAACATAATCTGCCAACCTATTAATGTTATCAATGAGATCATTTAATGATAGTTGTAGGTTATATAGGGAGTTTATATGCTGTCCAATGGAAAAAAGGCAAATGCCATTGAATTGAAAAAAAAAAAAAACTTCGCTTGTATCAGCTTTTCACACGGGCCAACAACTAATGTTCCCCCACCAACCTCTCTTTTGTCTTTATTTGGACTAAAAGTTCTTTCAAAATAACAAAGGAGTTCTGCAGGTGCATCTGAACACTTGCATAAGATGTTCCTGTGAACACTCCTTCATTGAGCCACTTTAACATACCTCTCTTGTCCTGCAAGTGCATTTGAACACTTGTATAAGATGTTTCCACATGAGTTTAAAAAGATAAGATTTGATTTTGATTTTTTATTCTCTCAACAAATATATATATATATATATATATATATATATATATATATGAATTTGGGACATAACAATCCCATATCCATGTATATGTAAAAGGTACTATTATATTTGACGATTAATATTTATTATGGTAGAAATGTAGTTGATATTTTTTTAACAGGTATTATAGTCTACAACCACTAATTGTCAACTTATTGTACTTATATTTTTTTCATCTGAATTTCTTAATTGATTCAATTACATATATTAATTGAATATATGTGAAAGAATATGCTACCTAATAACCCATTTGAGAATTAATGCTACTTGTTTATATATATATATATAATAAGTATTTGATCATTTTTACAGAGGTCTTGATGATCAAACTTTATTTATATTCTTTAAAAAAACATAACAACCAAAAAACGATTTCATTCATAACAAAACTCACCTCAATTATCTTATTATACCTAAGAACACAACTTGCATCTTGTAATACACCATTGGAAGTGATAAGCGACATGTTTATTACAGTATCAAAGATGAAGAAAATGCATTTGATTGACAAAAACTCAGCAAAATGGTGGTAATACTGATTGAACCATCGTCATCACCATCAACTAAATGATCATGATCATCACTAAAGTTATACTCAGAACAATATTCCTTGTCCTTCTCCGGAGGAGGAGGTGGCAGTGGTGGCGATGGAGAAGGTAAAGAAGGCATAGTACGAAACATATAGGAAAAATTAATCTGAGCTTTATCGATACATCTAAAGGTGATTGACGACATGTCGTAAGCCAATGCTGCTTCTTCTGCTGTATCAAATGTGCCTAGCCTAGCCAATGTCTCTTCTTGGTAGAAGGGTTTCTAATCTCCACTGCATATCGTCCCCATGGTCTCCTTCGTACTCCTAAGTACCCCGCTGATGCTCTAGATCGTCTTTTTTGGTGGCGGGGTAAAATGATGCATTGTAAGTCAGTTATGTCCATAGATGCGCAATATTAATTGTTGCAAGATTGTTTAGTATCTTATCTCTATATATATAGTTGTATGCAATCATATATGTATATATATAGTTTGAAGAATTTATTAATATTTGATTTATATTTTCACATGGCAACATATTTGATTTTGTAAGTATTGTGAAGTTCAAGCTTTAAGTAACTGGCTAAGAAAGTAAAAAGTCAGAAACCTAATCTCCCAACGTGTCAATGTAACTGTGTAAAAAATTTTAAAAGTCAGAAACATAGCAAGTTCATCCCAAGGTTCACCGGATGCCCGGTGACCTTGGGAGTCTAGTTCAACAGGAATAAAAGAGAGATCTTAAGATACACATAGTCAAAAATATTCATCATGGTTTGTTGGATTTTTTGACAAAAAATAGATTTGTTTTCAATTGTACGTTTTAAAAAAAAATGTCACTTCAAATGTTTAAATTATGATAACATCCAAAAGAAGAGTAGATTTTTTATACCAATCTAGCCAAAAGCTAGCAAACTCTATAATTTTGGATCCCAATGAAAAAAATTCATTCCAATCCTGGCATAAGCTAGCAAACCCTTAAATTTTTTAAACATGATTTGTTCTATAATTTGTTTGCATCTTTTGACAAAAATATGAAGGATTATGTTATTAATATGTTGTTCAAGAAGATAAGATTTGCTTTTGATTTTCAACATTTTCAATAAGTACAGATATGAATAAATAAATAAATCATTTTTTAGTTATTTTAGTCAAAGGATTTTCTCAAGTTATTAGTTGGCTCTTTGCAAAACCTAAAATGATCTAGCATGACAAATTCATAAAAAGTGATGCCTGGGTATGCTCACTCGCGGGTGTTCCTAATATTATATTGTTGTTGCCTTCTCATTAGCCCGTTGATTAACAATGAGAAATCAGGAAAGATGTTAAAGTGGGCAAGCAGAGGTATTGATGATAGAGGAGAGTGTGATGCTTTGGTTTTTTCAAACTCATGAAAAAGACAAAACACTCAATCAATAAGAGATGACCAAATGTCAAATAAAGACAAACTCTTGAGGATATATATATACATCCATTTCTAAAAACTTAGGTTGGGAGTTTGGAATTGTGCCAATCTTTCTTCTCTAGTTTGTTACAAAGGTTTTTTTTCCCATTATTTAGGTTTAATTTTTTATTTTATTTTTATGTATTTTTCTCCAATGTTTGTTGTTTTTCCTTTGTCTTCTATTTGCTTTCTCAAATTCGGGATGGTGGGTTGATGGGGACCCACGCAAATTAAAACATTTAAAAAACACCAATTAGAAGGTGTCAAATGGCATCATGAGAGGCTATAGAATACCATTAGTTAAGATTAATAAGTCAATAAAATAGGAAAGGGCTTCTTAAAATAAAAATTATTATTAAAAAAAACTTCCAACAACAAATGTCCCTCAAAATAAAGGTTAAGGAAGGATTTTGTTTTTTTTTTTTAAATTAAATCTCATTTGGAGAGGGTTTGAGGGCTATTGAGTAATTTCATATGGTTTGGTAAGGCAATCTTGAAGGGGCTACTAAGTCATTTACTATTTTTTTTTTTAAACCAATCCCTAAGGTCCAAATGGCATTTGGAGAGGCTTTGAGGGACTATTAGGTAATATCATACCAAGTTTGGAGAGGGTTTTAAGGGCAAGTAAGTCATTTATTATTTTTAAAAAAACCAATCCCTGAGGTCCAAATGGTGTTTGGAGAGGCTTTGAGGGACTATTAGGTAAGATGAGGGTTTCAAGGGCTACTAAGTCATTTACTATTTTTTTTTTAAAACCAATCCCTAAGGTCCAAATGGCGTTTGGAGAGGCTTTGAGGGACTATTAGGTAAGATGAGGGTTTCAAGGGCTACTAAGTCATTTACTATGTTTTTTTAAACCAATCCCTAAGGTCCAAATGGCATTTGGAGAGGCTTTGAGGGACTATCCACTAATTTTCTTTTGGAGCAATATATACAGAGATAGAGAGAGGGGATGATCGGTTGGTGTGGGACCCACACAAAATTAAAACATGAAAAAACACCAATTAGAAGGTGTCAAATGGCATAGCTATGGAGTACTATTAGTTAATAAGATATTTATTATTATGAAATTTATATTATGATATTTATGATATATAATAAATAATAAATAATTTTTTTAAATTTAGATAGTTATACATATATATAAATGTAATGTTTTAATTAATATGAAACAGGATATGTATTACTATTAAATTTATAATTTGATATATATGATAAATGATAAATGCTAATATTTTTTTTATATGTAAATAGTTAGTTTGAAAAATAATAATTGAATAAATTGGATAAGATATTTACCATTATGAACTTTATAAGCTTAATTTATCATTAAAAAAATCCATTTGCATTGTTTAAATTTAATAATATTATAATTATTTAATTTTTAATATTAATATAGGTTTTCATATATGGTTTGGAAAGATAAATTTTAGAAATGGATATGTTTTGATCGATACACTCTAGAACGACACAACGTAGTCAACATACAGTAGGTCGCGCAGTCCAGTCAATAACTCTTATATTTTTTAAAAAAAATTATAAAATTTTTTACTGGATAGTCGTGTTCTTTCACTCATTTATCCTTTTGGCCATGTCCACAAATCACGCCATAAATACAACTCCATCCTTTCTTTCAAAATATTCACACAATAATTCCAAAACCCATTGTGATTTTTCTTCTTCTGTGTTATAGCCAAAAGGATCAGTCTCTTTTTTCACTTTGTTTCGTGCATCAAACCATTAAAAAATTCAAAAATTAATCTCTAAAAATCCGGTTTACACATTGTGCCTAATCTTTCATTCATGTGGGTCCTATTTATACAAAAAAAAAAAACAATTAAACATCCATCATTATTATACTTTAATGTAAAAGGATCTCATCAAAGATTATAAACAACTTTTCAATAAAATAGCTGGGAAAAAAAAAATTTAAGCTATCAAATTTTAAGATTCCTTTTAAAAGAAGGTTAACAAACTTTATCACCAAAAAGTATATCTTAATTGGTTAATGTTATTTTTTTTTGTAATATCAATGATTTATATGCTAAAAAACATTATTTAACTAACTGTATCACCAAAGAATATCAATAATAATTTTACGATCATAAAATCATGAAGCGTACATTAATCAAATATTAAAAAAAATATAATAACATCAAGATATAATAGAATCACTTTTTTTTTTCAAACAAATGGTTCTGAGACTTACTTTTCCAGCTCTGATCTCCTCATGACCTCCAACAGACGATTCCAATCTGTCATTAAAAACAAAAACTTTTACAATAAATTTATAAACAACAAAAAAAGATGGGACAAATTAAGCCCAAACCAAGAATGAATAAGCCTTGAGTAATATATTTGCTTACCTTCCATCTTTGCTAGATACATAAAAAGTGATACAAACTTTCAAACATTCCAACTTTACTTACGACTACATGTATACAAATAAACTGGAAGCAGTGAACAACTTACCAATCGGGCAAAGGACTGAACATAACTTTCTGGTTTTATCACAGCAGGGTCTTTTTTGTACACACTACGCGCGAAGCCAAGCAGGCAATTCTAGCAAGCATTATAAGCAAACATCCATTAAGTATTCAGATTGAGGGAAAAAAATCATTAATATTACATTTGAATTAAGGAAAAACATGGAAAATTAAAACTTAAAGTAAAAAATTTCATCAACTAAGCCATTTTATTTTCTTTAATTTCTTTAACTCCATATTTTCCTATCAATCCAGAGAAAATAATAGGAATCCATCTCTCTCTTGAGAGTATCTATTCACAGTGCTACCTTGGAGGTGGGAAGGCCAGAGGGTTGGGGTTGTGATTTTCCAGTAGAAAGTCCTCGAGTTTGACTCCATGATGGATTGAGGAAGCTAGCATAACCCATCATCACTCTCTATTGCCAAGGCTGTAGTCAATAAGGGAAAAAGAACTAAAAACACTGAAATCCACTCTATTGGTGGATTGAGAGTGAGATCTAGAGAGTGACCATGTACTTACTTCGCCATCGAAGGAGCAGAAAAAGCAGGAGTGGTAGTCCACCACCGCATGCTGTCTCCCTCGACGTCCTTGTAGACGAAGTGGTAGTCCGAGGATTTAGGGCAGCATCAGAGAGAGGATGGAAATAAGATCAGAAGTAATGTTAGGATCAGGGATTTTGGAATTTAGGGTTAGGGTTTCGGGGAAGGAGGCGGTGGAGAGGGAAAGGTGGAAATGAGGGAGAAGGAGAGGAAAAGTCAGGGATTTGGGGATTTAGGGTTAGGGTTTTGGTGAGAGGGGGCGGTGGAGATCTAGAGTGACGGTGTACTGAGCCACAGGAGTAGCAGAACCGATGCCTTACCGCGGAATAAAGGGCCGGTACACTCACTCGCGGATGTTGATTAGGGTTATCGTTGGCGCCTTCTCATTGGCTTGATAACTAATAATGGGAAACCGAAATAGATATTAATGATAAAGGAATAGAGGAGATAAGAATCAACCCGTTGATTGTGATGTTTTAGTTATTTGAAATTCATTTAATTGAAAAACAAACCAATGTTGAGAGTCCAAATGTAAGCTGGAGAGCGCAGGAGGTACTATCCACTAAAATTAATATATAGTTATATATCTAACACCTCTAGTAAGAATGTAGAACATCTAGGAATAAATCCAAAATTTTTGTTCAGTGGTTGCAAAGTTTATCACATATATTTCTTATTTTTCAATTTTATTGAAGCAAATGAGAGAAATAAAAAAATAAAAAAACTCTAACTATATATACAATAATAACTCCATAAACACAATGAATATTTCAAAATTTAGTCCAACCACCACTAGCCCCATGCAGATCTATCCCTAAGAACATCCCAAATATTTGGAAAAACCTAAAAAAGTCTTTGGCTAAAGCATGAAAAAGGAAGCATCTTGTTAAGGAAGTGGATTAACAAAGATGAGTATGATAATTCTAATAAATATCCATGCTTATAACTCATTTGGAATTCTAAGTGGTAGCTAGTATATATATTATAAGGTTATAAGCATGAACAATGCATGTCTCACTGTCTAAAGGCTTCCAGTAGGACAGCCACCTCACTAGATCGACTAGATCTTATTATATGACAACTTCCATGGAAAGGTGTCACTTATCCACCAATATATACTTTAATCTACCGGTATCATAATACGCCGCTAGCTGTGGATTATATGATGTATATATGCATGCATATCGGAACAACCTAATATGAATGTTATACATATACTACAAACAAAGATATATAATTGCTTCAAATCATAATTTTCAAGAATAAGATTAATTAGATATATCTACAATCTATTTATAATCACCCACCATGACTAGCTACAACTTAAAAGACAACTCACAGAGATGCCTTTAATAATATATAATTTTTTTATTTTTTAATTTTCCCAACTAATTAAGAAATAAAACCCTAAGGGTTGCAGGCCAGCATCACAAGATCCCTCATAACATAAACTACACAAAACACAACAAACACTGTCCAGTGTTTTTCATTCATGTGGGTTTGCACATGACTTGTTTGTGGATATGTTGGAAATGCAATAGTTTTCAAGCTTGCATTCTTCTAAACAAAGCAAACACTCACTATATATATATATATAATAAGATGCGAAAAAAAGAAAAGGAAAAGGAAGGAGATTTGATCTATAAATGGATTCTTTTATTATATGACACGCAAAGCTGTGAATGTGATCTAATATCTTGCTTGCCAAATGACCAGTCACCAGTCTTCAGTCTTATGCTTTTTACTTCACTGCTAACCTCAACATGTTTCTCTCTTCTTCTTTTTCCTTTTTTCTTTCTTTTTTTTGTGCTTTTTTTTGTTGGACTTTGAAATGGTAGAAAATTAGTAATGTTATATGGAACAGAGAGCATATTCTGAATATTAGCATATCTCTAGAGTCAATTTTTTATAAAGGACTACCAACCTCAATCATTTGCTGCTATTGATTAATAACTTTTTATTGTTTAGAGCCAAGCACATAAATTAAATATATTAATAAATCTAATATCTAGTAGAAATACAATATTTTAAATTTTGGTATTAATCTAATATGGATGTTGTTTGGACTTCTTTTCGGTTTAATGCATGTGGTTTATCCATTTTAAAAAAAATTGATATTAATTCAATCTTCTATTGTTTAGAGCCAAGCACATAAATCTTTGTAATATATTACATGAATGTACCATTATCATTCTTCTTAATATATTCAATGCTTGGTTGAAACATAAATACTATGGGTGTGTGCAATGACTTATTTATATTATAAATTTAAAAAATATATACCTTTAAAATATGACCAATGTAAAAATTTTAAATGATAAGAAGAATGGCATAAAAGTTAGCATATTTTAAACCATAGAAATACTATCAAATAACAATCCATAAAAAGATGAAAGAAACCTTTTATCCACCAAAAAGCAAAACAAATTCCATAAGTTGGAATTTTTCAAAATTTATTTTCAACTCTACACCTAAACATCATTTTCTTATGATGGTCTCTTCTATCATAAGAAATAAATTCTCCTCCAAGCTAAAAAAAAATATCAATAATAAATAAATAAAATAGCAAAGGACATGCAAGAGATTAAGTTGCAAGATAAAAAAAAAAGGAAAAGAAGCAATTTACAAATATTTAATGAATATTTTTAATAAAATAAATAAGCCACTTAAAATTAATAAGTGATTATAATTGTAGAAATAATTGTGTTTCATACCTACTTAAGTTGTTATATTTTAATTTTAATTTTAATTTTAATTTAACTTTGTAATAAAATGGATAAATTATAATTTTTATTAGAAATAAAAATATTTACAAATAAGCAAACATAGGTATATGAAACTAATCAAACAAAATTATAATAGTGCAAATAAGACCTCACAAAATTGATAAGAAATTAGCTGAAAAGGACTTATGATACCAAAAAACAATCAATAAAGAAATATCATTCATCACAAGTGGCACTATATGGCGTAGACCTCACTATATGGCGTATTTAGTTGATTTTGGTCTTAGATGTTGTTAATTCACCTTGGAAATGAAGCCCTTAACCGTTATTTGTTTATTTTAATAATTAAATTATAGCAATAGTTCATTATAGGCTTTACTAAAGTATTTATTATTATTATTATTATTATTATTATTATTATTAATTGGCGACAAGCGCCCTACACTTAAAAAAAATCGTCAAAAAGACAAACAAATATAAAGATATATCAGTTATAGTAGTTTACAAACTTTAAAAGAAAATTATCTTGTTTTGTAATTTTGAAAAAAACAACTATTTTTTTTACACTTGATCCATAAATAATATATAAATAATATATAAATAGTATTAAGCCCAGATGTATAATATATAAACAGTACATAAACCGGAAAAGATTCAAAATAAAGTATTTATTTTGATACTTTATTTTGATCCTTGTGTTGCACCTCAATTAAATTAAAATTTAAAATCATCTTTTGAACAAATAATTCGTCACATCATCATTCATAATTTAGGGACTAACTGTAGCCTTTTGATTTTAAATATCAAATGTATGCTGATTTTGTTATTTATTCAATTTAATTTTAAAAATAAATGTCTTATCAGCTATCCTTATTCCTACTCGGTAATTCCATAAATTTATATAAAAATAATAAATTGATTTATTTAACTTTTAATACACAGATTATTTTAAAACTAACTTATATTTATCACTCAAAAATTTAAAATATTGATATTTATTTTTATGTTTTTTTACGAATATAAATAAGCGATGTGACACGAATGTATATCGAAGTGAAATTCCTATGCAATCTCAATAATACATATGTTTTTACTATATAGTTTAGGATTTATTTTTTTTTAAAATAAAAACATAAACCCTTTATATAAGAAATTTAATGTTTTATTAAAAATACAGGATTAGATATTTCAATTTTTTTTAATTAAAATTAAATAAAAAATAAATAGAGAGTGGATCAGGCTGGCAAATCACGTGGTTGGCTTGCCACCTCATGTGACCCTGCCGTTTTGTGATTGTGATGCCCCTTTTTTGTCCTTACTTCCCTACTCCCCCACATCGGAAATAAAAACCCTTTCTCCTTTCTTATCTTTATTATTATATCACTTTGACTATAATATCCTTCACCTAAATCATAATGTAAAATAATTTATCATAGGAGCTATGTTATATCTTCCTAGGCTAGGTTTCATCATATAGAAAAATTAAAAAAAATAAATAAATTTAAATGCCAATTTGTAAGGATAGGTTATTTTTTCAATCCCCTATGCAAAGTTTGGCATCAACAGACACAGTACATTAAAAAAATACTTAATTATTTTTAAATAATTACAACGAGTTAAAATTGTAAGATATTTTTTATTATCTATTTTCTAAAATAAAAAATAAAAATCATTTGAAAGAATTATAAATCTCTAGCCAAAATAATATTAAAAATCTAAAATGAAATGTTTAATTTTTCAACCCCTATGCAAAGTTGGCCTTTTAAAGTGTTTTTCTAAAGCATTCCAATTGAGTTTTTTTGGTTGGATACACGCTTGTATATCATACAGTTTTCTTAAAACATTTTCGTCACCCTCTGGTACATGGTTTAAACTAATATTTATTTCCTAAAATACTAATAGTTTTTAGTTATAAGGCATAATCACTTTACAACTCCGGCGAAATGAATTATATGAACTCTGTTACATTGGATTTAGAAATTAGGGCTTAAAAGAAAGTGCTAGAGAAAGAAGGAAATGCAACTTCTCTCTTTCGTCTTCTAAAGTCGAAGGAAGGAGCCCGGAGAAAAGTAAGTTGCTAACAATTGGAATTCCCATATTAATTTTGAAGTTACTAACCATTGGAATTTTTATATTAATTTTGGAGTTACTAACTATTGGAATTCCAATATTACTTTTCGTTAGAGCTAGGCTCTATAGTTGGCATCATTTAACACCAAGTCAAGATAACGTGGTAATGATGATGATGTAGCAAGGTTACTGACATGGCAAGATGATTTAGCAAATGATGATGATGTGGCTTGAAGGCTAGAAAACCATGGTTGGTGCTATATTTGGAGAATCTCTCAAGAAACTATATGGACCTATCTTTGGTAGAAGCTTATATTTGGAGGATTTTTCTCAATGAACAAACTGAAGAAAATCTATTGAAGCTATCTTTTGGTAAGAGCATCAACCTTGGAAGATGTCTCTTAAGGAGCAAGTAAAAGGCATGTGGAGAATATCTACATAACTATCTTTGGAAAAAGAGTTCTATTTGAAGATACAATGACATCTATGGTCACAACTAATTGAAGAGATCAAAGTTATATTTAGAGAAGCTATTTAAGGCAACTAGGATGCAACTTCAAGATCAAGCAAGCAAGATCCTAAACTTATGAAATCAAAGACTAGATGAAGACACTTGTATATTTGCCAAGTGAATCTATCAAGCAACCACTCGGAAGCAAGATCTCATTAAAACTATATTTAGATACAATTAAAGATTTGTTCAGATTTGGAGGAATCTAAATATGGAGGCAAAGCTAAATAGAGTCACGTCTATTGTTGGCAAAAACCATCAAGGTGAAAGGATCTCTTTTGAAAAGCAAGTTTATCTAAAGTTATGATTTAATCTATCTTTGTTAAGATCCAAAATGATAAGATCTATCTTTGGTAAACTCTTTTCTCATGAGAGATTTATTTTTTAAAGACCATGCGGAGGATATTTTAAAGAAATGAGTAATCTATTGTTGACAAGTATGAAAATCATCTCTTGGAGACCAAAGATTGTATAGAGCTTAGTTTGGTGTGAAGTTATTTAAAGACACAAATTAAGAAAGGCAAGGGTAAGCCAACACGATTCTCAAGACCATAATTAGCAATATAATTTGAAAAAAAGATCCAAAGCTATTTATATGCGGAGTTATTTAAAGACAAACTATTCAAGGGCACAAGCTATTTTTGGCAAGTGCATAGATTTGGAAGATGATTGATAGCCCAAGCTTGGAGGAATAAAGATCATACTTGGAAGATATTGAAGAGCTAAACTTGGATGAGAGAAGATCAAGTTTAGTGATAATATATTGAAGACAAAACTTAGATGAATGAAGATCAAGTTTGATAATTTTGTGAAGACCAAACTTTGACCAAGTTTGGAAAGAAGATCTGAAGATCTTTTAAAGACCATCTATGGTGGGATGCATTCGCACCTTAGTGGGTGAGATTCTTGAGAGAGGGACTTGCTGATATGACGTGAGGAAGGAGGCTGGTTGCTAGCAAAAAGAGCTCAGGAGAAGTTGACTGCATTAACGCCAACTGGACAACCACCGGTGTTGGAGGTATCGTAGGTCATATTGCAACTAGAGCTGAAACTTAATCAGGATTAGTAGGTGGTCCACGTTGGAAGTTCGATTACAATAAAAGTTGCAACGTTTAACGTTGAAAGGTGTTCAAGTTAGGAAGCTGCGGAGAGTTTAAAAAAAGAATCTAATTTGGGACGTATAAACGTCTATATAAGATATCATGTTTTGAGATTTAGGATGAGACACAAGTGAGAGACCCTAGTGTGTAGGTTGAGGAAAGTAGGCGTCAGTTAATCTTTGTCATTGTGTGAGTGAGAATGAATGTTGTACTTTTCGTTCTTTACCTCTTTCAATAGATTGTTCTCTCCGGGCTCGGCCCCCAAACGTAATCAAATTGTGTCGAATTGGATTAATCAATTCGTTTATCACACTTCTACCACTTCGGAACTGACACTCTCCATTCAATATTAATTTTTCGAATGTTTTTTTTTCTTTCATATTTTACAAAATTATTTTACAATTTTCATGTCTACCAATAACTCCCAACTTTATAACTTCTTTATATATATATATAGGATTCATGCTTATTGCGTGTGTAAGTGTATGTGTTTTTTTTTTTAAATAATTTTCTTTGGTCTCTTTTGTATATTTTGATAAGAATAAAGTTCAATTATATTAACCTCTATTAAGTTTAATTATTAAACAAGTTTGATTATGAAATCATGTTTTACGATTTTTTATTAGCAACCATAGAAGCAAGGCACACACATCACATGAAAATTTTCATCTACTTCTCCATTTTTTTTTCTTTTAACATGCTAATAACAGATACAGACATCAAGCTAAGCAATCACAATTACATCAAAGTGCACTATTTGATTATTTTGACGACACACACGCGAGTGTTTTGGAAAGTTTCCTTCCATGCTTATACAGTTTCATGACATTTTTTTTTTACAAATTGATGATAAACATTTTTTTTATCCTATTTGAGAGATTTCGAACTCGAGATCTCTTAAATATAAGTAAAATAGAAAATCATTAGGCTTTGTTTTGGTTTCCACAACAAATCCTCTTCATATAAGTTTTTTTTTTTTTGTGTTTTATAAATTGATAAATCTCAATTTTGTTTTAAGAAAAAAAAAATGGTTACAACAATCAAACAAAGATACATCTTACAAGTTGGCTAAAATAATAGGGTTCAAAGTTTGCCAGCGATAAAATAGAGATATGAAAAAAAAAAAGGAATAAAAAAAAAACTTGTGATACCCAAAAAAAATAGTTACTAGACATGAATCATCTATCATATCATAGGTAGCAGTGTAGCACTGTAGGACACAAATAGTAATAAACACTTTAATCTCACTTAGATAAAAAATAGATTGATAAAAAAAAAGTCAAGACTTTATTTGATTGTGGAAACGGTTGATATATAATTTTTAAACTAATTTATTTATAATATTAAAAAAATGAATTTAATAATAAATATCAATAGTACATTTTTATTTTAATACTTATGGATAGCAATACTAGCTATGTAAAACAAAATAACAAATACACAAATCAATAACATATGATTGGCCTTATATATACTATAGATAAGTTTGCAAGGGAAACCTCCACTTTGCACTGTAAATCACTAATTGGCAAACAAAAAATTCCTACATTGTATATATATATCAAGTGGTTTAGTTAGACAAAGTTCTAAAAACAAATGCCAAGCATAATAAGCTCAATCAATCTAATTCATCATGGAATAATGTACATAGTTTTTATATATTATATATATTGAATATATATTAAGAAACCTTAATATATAATTATATTTCAATTATAAAATAGTTAGGGGCACTATTTCATGATATTTGAAATAGACAAAAAAAAAATAATGAGAATTCAAATTCAGCCTAGAGGAATTAATTCTGCAAAAATTTGGACTACCCAAAGAGATCTCAGGCATGCTCGTTTGAGAGCATGTGCTTGTCATTTTTTTTAATTTAAAAATATATATATGTATATATTTCATTATTTCAAAATCCTTCCAACCCATTAGGGCCATTGCATCATTCTTATTTTACAAAATTTCTCTATTTATAATTAAAACAAAGACTCAAGGACTTGTACGTAATTTTCCAGCCAATAATAAAATTTTATTTTGAATACACTAGCCGGCCATCATTGCCGGCTTCATCCAACGGTCAATATGACTCCATCACACCTGAAACTAAGACAAAGCATACCGGGAGGATAAAACCGTCATTTCAATCGGCACTAAATGGGGCCCTCCACGTCACCGAAAACGGCCCAAAATTTTTTTCAAATTCCTCCAAAGTTGCGGTTCTCCCGAGGCAAAAACCAGACATCGTCAACCGTTCGATCAATCGATGGAGCGCTCATCCAACGGCCGATTTGAAATAAGAAAAGAGTCTCAGCCGTCCGATCCTTTCCCTACTTCACTCCCTCTCTTATATAAACCCGTTCGTAGGGTTCCGGCAGTTCACGTTCATATCGAGAACCAGAGACCTCCTCTGCCCCTCTCTCTCTCTCTCTCCCTGAATCCTTCTGATCTCGCTTCTCTTTGGTCAAGGAAACCCTATTCCTCCATCTGCCGGTGAGTTCTCGTGCTCATTGATGTTATTTTTAATCGAGATCTATGCACCGTTTGTTTGTTTGTTTTTTTTTTTTTTTGTGCTTTTGTTGGTAGATCTGTTCTTATTTTTGGAATCTGTGATTTGGGGCGTGTTTATTTTCAAATTGTAATGTATTTTTGGTAGTTTGATTTTGATTGCTGCGATCTGTGATCTGAATCTGGTTTTACTGTTGTCTTAAGTTCGATTTTGTTGGAATTTCTTTTGATTTCTGGTCTTGTATGCGACATTGTTCGGAAATCGCTTGAAATGGGTCATTTTTCAACAATTTTATGGTTTTTTTTTTTCGCTTAGATCAATGATGGAATCTATTGCTCTATTTGAATTTTGTTTAATTTTCACTTGGTAATGTTCGATCTGTGCTCAGAGTAGCCCTATTATGTCTTTTTTATTTGATCGTTGGTATTGTGATTAAAAATTGCTGATCTATGTCATCGGAACGAGGATCTTTGTTTCAATTCAATTTTAAAGCATTTTTCATTTTGATCTCGCTTTGTCACCAGATCTCTGTCTATTATCCAATCTTGAAAGCCAATGTCGTTGGTGTTTCTTGAAATCAGGTCTCTAATTAATTGTGGTGGTTGTTTTTGTTTGATTTCAGGGTAAGATGAGAGAAATCCTTCACGTTCAGGGAGGCCAATGCGGGAACCAGATCGGTTCCAAGTTCTGGGAAGTGGTGTGCGATGAGCACGGGATCGACCCCACTGGAAGGTACACTGGAAACACCGATCTCCAGCTCGAGCGTGTCAATGTTTACTATAATGAGGCGTCGTGTGGGAGGTTTGTGCCCAGGGCCGTGCTTATGGATCTTGAGCCTGGCACCATGGACAGTGTACGCACTGGCCCCTATGGCCAAATCTTCAGGCCAGACAACTTCGTCTTTGGTCAGTCTGGAGCTGGGAACAACTGGGCCAAAGGCCATTACACGGAGGGTGCTGAGCTTATTGACTCAGTTCTTGATGTTGTGAGGAAAGAGGCTGAGAACTGTGACTGCCTCCAAGGTATACTTGCAAGTCTCAGTCTTGTACTGGGGTTGTTTTCTGTGAATTTGGTCTGTGCTTTTCTGTTTCTCATGGCTTTTTTGTGTTGATCTTTTTCATCTCACAGGTTTCCAAGTGTGTCACTCTCTTGGTGGGGGCACTGGATCTGGAATGGGAACACTTTTGATCTCAAAGATCAGGGAGGAGTACCCTGATAGGATGATGCTAACTTTCTCTGTGTTCCCATCCCCCAAGGTTTCAGACACTGTGGTGGAACCCTACAATGCCACTCTCTCTGTTCATCAGTTGGTGGAGAATGCAGATGAGTGCATGGTGCTGGACAATGAAGCCCTCTATGATATCTGCTTCCGCACTCTCAAGCTAACCACTCCTAGCTGTGAGTTGTATATGATTTATTGTGCCATTTGTTTATTTTATTTTATTTTATTTTTTTGTGTTGTTATGATTGTAATAATGGTGAAATTTCATTTCGCTTTTATTCATTCCTCTTTCTAGTATAGTTCCCTGGTGCTTTACATTACATGTTAGGAAATGGTGATGCCTGCCTTCCACTGGAAGGATTAATATGTTCTGTTTGTGTCAGTGGTGCCAATTTGCTCGCAAGCTGGTTTGGCTAGTATCCGTTTAGAAACAGTGCACATGTGATTCAATCTTGCTAGTATGCTTACAATGCCCCATCTGGTTTCCTTGTTTTGGCACCAGTTCAAATTTTTTTTTTATTATGGCATACTGCCATTGATTGTTATTTTTGTTTGTAGTCTCCCAACTATGAACCATTAGTGGACTGCTTTGCGGTGCATCTTGATAGGTGGTCCAGGGTTTGCTTTAGTTCTGTAGTTCCTTGAGGGTCAGGGATCACATTTCGGCTGTCCTGTATAGGACCACCTGATGGTGGATCAGAAGATCAAGGACATTTATTGTGAACAAAGATCGGAGGTCCATTGTGTGACTTCTACTCAATTAATTCTACCACCAATAAATACTGAAAATGAAAAGTGGCCATTTTTTTAGTTCATTCACTTGGGATTAGAAGCTATTTGCACTGAGTTCTGGAAGGTCTGTTGTGTTTCCCAATATTTTACCTTCACACCTTGTATGCCAACTGTGGTCTGCACCCTTCAATGTCCATGACCTTAGGTTTTTTCGGTTTGATGCTCAAAATAGCTTTCACACTTTGTTTACTGCTCTTTGATTGTAGGTATGTGACCTTTGCCCAATGGCCTTTCCTTTTGATTGATATATGAGGCTTAGGTAGAGATCTGATAGTTCATCAGAATTTTTATTTTGAGCAAATATCCTTATGACTAATTCTGCTCTAGATCTACTGATGATGTTGTGCGCTTCCAATTTTCACCCCTTTGCTGTAACAGGATCGAATCAATTTCTATGGAGTTAGCCTAGTGGTAGATATGATAATTTATACTGTAGTTACTTGTTTATTAGCAGGCATGTGATTTTCCCCCAACTCGGATCCAATGCGATTGAGCTAGATGCAATTTATCTAGGGAAAGAGCCAGTACTTAAAACGGCACATTTATTCTGCTTATATTCTGGTGATAATTTCATTTTAACGTACACTTTTATTTTATTTTTCATTTCCTCACATCATTTACTCCTGCAGTTGGAGATTTGAACCACTTGATCTCTGCAACAATGAGCGGTGTCACCTGCTGCCTCCGGTTCCCTGGCCAGCTGAATTCCGACCTCCGGAAGCTGGCAGTGAACCTAATCCCCTTCCCTCGTCTCCATTTCTTCATGGTTGGATTTGCCCCTCTCACATCCCGTGGGTCTCAACAGTACCGTGCCCTGACTGTCCCTGAGCTGACTCAACAAATGTGGGATTCCAAGAACATGATGTGTGCCGCCGATCCCCGCCATGGCCGCTACCTCACTGCCTCTGCCATGTTCCGTGGCAAGATGAGCACCAAAGAGGTAGACGAGCAGATGATCAATGTCCAGAACAAGAACTCTTCCTACTTTGTCGAGTGGATCCCCAACAATGTGAAATCCAGCGTCTGTGACATCCCACCCCGGGGACTTTCAATGGCCTCAACCTTCATTGGAAACTCCACGTCCATTCAGGAGATGTTCCGGAGGGTGAGCGAGCAGTTCACAGCTATGTTCAGGAGAAAGGCTTTCTTGCATTGGTACACTGGAGAGGGCATGGACGAGATGGAGTTCACTGAGGCCGAAAGCAACATGAATGATCTTGTCTCCGAGTATCAACAGTACCAGGATGCTACTGCCGATGATGATGTTGAATACGAAGAAGAAGAAGAGGAAGTGCCGGAGGTTTAAAACAGTTAATAGTTTATATATAAATCCCTCTGTTTTTGCCTGCTCTGCTATGTCTTGTTCCTACTGCCTGAAGAATGAGTATGTTGTTTTTTCCTATTGATATTGCTCCAGATATATGTACTACTTTTTTAGCATCGTTTGTTGCTATATGTTCCAGACTTTTCATTAGTGTGATACCTTTGCATTTCTGAATCTTCTTGTCAAAATGTTGTTTCCTCTGATTACATGGAAAATCATATAGAATTTGATATTTATAATTTTTTTTATTTAAGTTTTTCTTAAGGTAATTAATCATGTATTGATTAAATTAAATATATAAACGCACAAGATACCGAACCCAGAGGATTGGAATTTTTTTATTTTTTGATTTGGGAGAGAAATATGATAATCAACTGCCATGTAAAGGGTGATTTTCTGTTTTCTGTATTTTCATATGCCTTTTTCCTCCCAAGTGATTTTTACTCCCTAATTTTTGCATAATTGTTTATAATTCTCTAAAATTTATCATTGCTGTTGTTATTATTAAATCTACCTACCATTAGTTTATTTATTATCACCTCGACCAGTAGAAAACCAATGGAATAAGGTAGAATTCCCTAATTGGTCCCTCTACTATTTCAAACCTGCCCATTTGGTCCCTATACTAAAATTTGAACCGATTGAGTCCCTTAAGTTTTTAAAATGGGAAATCTCAGTCCACACACAAACGCCGGTTCTTTTTGCCGTCTGTGTGTGCTGATGTGGATTTTTTTAATTAAAAAAAAAATCATTGAGCTGAGATGGCATTTGTGTGAGGGACTCAATCGGTGCAAATTTTAGTATAGGGACCAAATGGGCAGGTTTGAAATAGTAGAGGGACCAATTAGGAAATTCTACCCACTCAATTTATTTCAATATGCAGTTTCTAAATTTTTTTAAATTCAGTTGTCTAAAAATACCAATTGCACATAAAATTTGCAAAGCATAAAATCTGTACACACATAAAATCTGCAAAGCATCTCTAAAATTACAAAAAATTACATTCAGTTGTCTAAAAATACCAATTTACAAAGTTGTGTTCCACCATACTGTTCCAAAAAAAAAAAACATTTCAACAGTGCAGGACATTCCATTGCACATATATCAAGCACAAAAAGAGACAGAATATTCACCATTCTAAACCAAAAAACAAAAGCCATTAAATGCATCAAATTTGGTGATCCTCTACACTTGCAGCCCTGTTCATGCTTTGTTGTGTTGTTAAGAATTCTGGATGCTCAAATGTTGCTGATGATTGTTGGCTTGATTCCTCTGTATTCTGTCTTTTCTGCACAATCTTATCTCTTCTTGCCTACAAAATTCATGGGCATCAAAGAATATCCTGGGAAAATTGACAATCAGTCATGAGCAAAACTCATGTAAATAAACTGTTAGAAATGTCACCATTAATTGGGAGGCAGTAATAAAAGATGAAGCTTGTGGATTTTCCCTACCAACAATGAGCTCCCTAGTGTGTGCACCCTACATAAATAACAATGATTATAACAAAAGATGACATTGACACTATATTAATTGTAATAGGAAATGACACTCATAAATTAACCCTTACCCTTAATATACTGACTGAAGCAGCATGAACAACTCTTATATTTCCTTGGGTGGAAGCATTCACTGATTTCTTGTTTCCCATTGATCCTCCTGCAATATTCTTCCCTTTTTGTTGTTGAGTAGCATCACATTTTGATTTTCCTGAGCCATCACTAATAACCTGCAAAATCAAAAAATCTTTTTAGAATTACTTAAGTAACATGGTAGTCAGCAGTTAATAATAAAATTAATTCAAGTATGGAAACTTACAGTGTTGATTCTTTTTGGGCACTTTAGCTTGTTGTGACCTTCTTTACGGCAAATCCTACATTTCATAACTCTGCCTGCTCTAGAAAGTTTTGATCTGCTTGTATTTTTCCCTTCCAATGGCTCTCTCCTCCTTTTTTTTGCAGGTCTGCCAGGCATTCTTTTAACCAATGGTGGTAGCAGGTGACCTTCAACACTTGTTGGCCAATACATCCTTCCTCTCAAAGGGTTAACATTGAATCTGTACGCTAGCAAGTAAGTTTCTTTCCTAAACCATTCAGCCAAAAAATTAACTGGATCTGCACCACAGAAAATAATGACAGCCATTGCATGCTCACAAGGGATTCCAGTTTTGTTCCATTTTCCACATGAGCAGTAATGATTTTCTAGTCTTACAACATAGCCTTCCCTTACATGGTGCACCATATCATCCCAGAACACTTCATAGCTTGCCCCACCATTCCAGTCAACCCTCCACTTTACACTTTTATTTCTTTCTTTTTCCATTTTTGCAACTATGTTGGGCCCACATATCATTTTCCATTTCAAAGCATAATCCCTTTTGACCACTAATCTGTTCATCACATACTGTCTAATTTCTTCAAGCATACCAATGATGGGCTTGCTTCTGGCCTCTAGCAGCACTCCATTGAAGGTCTCGCACATGTTGTTGTCAACATTTTCACACTTGATCATATCACTGAAGAATGCTTGACACCAACCATTGACTGGCCACCTTTCCAATAATTCTTCAACAGCTAAAACTCCCCCTTTTAGGGTTCTCATTATTTCCAAGTACTTGTTCATTTCAGGTTGGCTAGTTGATTTAGCAGTGTTCCAAAAATTCATTTGCAAATCTTTCCCCTGGAATTTCTTGCCCCATCTAGCATAAATGTGTCTTGCACACATTCTATGCTCAATGAAGGGCAGAAGTTGGTTAACTGCATGGATTAAACCCTGAAAACAATAATTGTAGGAATTAAAATAAATCAGTAGTTAATGTGAAAAAATAATTAAGCTGAAGTTGCAAACCTTTTGCATATCACTCACAATTGCCCATCCTAGTCCATCTCCAATACACAGGTCAATTTTCAATAACTGAATAAACCAACTCCAAGTCTCACTTGTTTCCTTATCTACAACAGCCCATGCAATTGGGAACATTTGATTATTCCCATCTCTGCCTACTGCCACAAGTAACTGTCCCTTCATCAGACCTTTTAAGAAACACCCATCTAAGCCTATTAGTTTTCTGCATCCAGCAATAAACCCATCTTTAACTGCAGATAAGCATATGTACATTCTCTGAAAAATAGGAAGCTCAGCTGGCCTTTTTCTTTCATATACAACAACTACAGTGCTGCCAGGATTTGACTCCTTCAGTTCCATTGCATAGTTGTTAATCACCTTGAAATCATCTCTGAATTGTTGTTCAATTTTTTTCAACACCAAACCTTTGGCATTTCTGCACACCTTACTTGTCACAAACACTCCTAACTCCCTCCTAACAATTGCTTTTAGATTAATTGGCTTAATAAAAGGCATACTGCTAATTAAATCACCAAATCTCTTTGCAACTACACCAGCTGTTATCCTTCTATTCTTTGTTGTCTGAAGAAGACATGAATGCTCAGCAATGTAATGCTTAACCACATACATTTTTCTGCCACTACACCAAGAACATAAAATCAGCCATGGACATCCTTTTGCAGAACAAATAGCTCTTACTCTGACTGCATCATTTTTCATGTATCTAAACTCAAAGCCCCGTCTGGTTGAGAAGTCCACAAGTTCACTCTTAAACTGTTTTAGGTCATTAAACCCAAGATCTAAGGAGAAGTCAGGCAATGGGACATCAGGATTGAAATATTTCTTTTTGGACCTATGCCTTGTAGCATCATCTGCCTCAGAATCTGAGCTGGTTTCCTCATAACTACCTGGATCCGATGAATCAACGTAATCACTTTCAAATCCAACCACTTTCCCATCTCCAGTTTGCTTCTGCCCTATGTTTGCTTCTCCTTTGTCATTAGTATCATCAACACTGCCTCCATCTCTAGGTTCATTGCCATCTGTATCAGCATCTTCCTGCACTGCCCTCTTGAACTGCACATATCTGCTCAATATAATCCTGGCCTGGTCCCTCTCATCATCTGCATCTGACCCTACTATAGGGACATCTACTAGTATGTCTTCATCATCATCTTCTGAGATGTTATCTTGTTTATCCCATTCATTGCCATCTAAATCCCTATCATCATGAATTGCAACCACTGAAGTATATGCCAATTCATTATCAGACATCAAGGTGTATGGCAATTTATCTCCATGGTTAACATCAGAACACTCCACATATATATCTACCATGGACTGGCTCAATAATTGATTAACTAAATCCAGAATTCCATCGTCATCTTTAATAATTTTCAATGACCCACCATTATCCACAAAATATAAATTTATAGACTTCTCAATGTCATACCCTAACTCCTTCAAATCCCCCAACAAATCCCAGTAGCAGAGCTTATCAGGGTCAACAGCAAATTCAGTAATTGATCCATCCAAATATTTCACCATCCCATCTTTTACTATTGTCCCTCCATGGTGGTACTTCACAATGTGTTCTTCCATGTTGCTGCATAATAGACCAATACCACTTAATCACTCAATAACAATGTGTTATTTCACAGGATGTAACTATGATGTGAAAAAAAAAATTCCCTTGCCTATTGGATCTTAACATGCTGATATCATTGAGTCAACAACTATTTAAAAAAAGTCATGCATATCATCTTTATTAGTAGATGTGACTATGAAGTGATCTAAAAAAAATCCACTGCCTATTGGATCTTAACATGCTGATTTCATTGAGTCAACAACCATTCAAAAAAAGTTATACATATTATCTTTATTAGTAGATGTGACTATGAAGTGAAAACAAAAATTCCCCTGCCTATTGGATCTTAACATGCTGATTTCATTGAGTTAACAACAATTTAAAAAAATTTATGCATAACATCTTTATTAACATCTGTGGTCCCTCTAAAATAAATGAACTAATAATAACCTCCTAAGCCCTAAATACATAACTATAGAATTAAAATTCTGCATATCATCCTAGAATAAATAATTATAAAATTAAAATTCTGCATACCCCACACAAACACAAGTCCACATTTGTGGTCCCTCTTGCAACCTTCTAAAATAAATGAACTAAAATTTACAAACACAAGTCCACATCTGTGGTCCCTTTTGCAACCTTCTAAAATAAATGAACTAAAATTCTGAATATCACACACACACACACTCACAAACACACAGGTCCACATATGTGGCCCCCCATGCAAACTTCTATGATAAGTGCTCTGAATCCTACTCCTTCTTGCAATCTATTTGGCTCATTATACAAGGCAAATGGCTAAAAGATACATATGTGTGGTGGTCCAGTGACATAAAAGCCTAATTCCTAGAAACTACAAGCACTACTTTTTACGCAGGCTTCACCAAGAAAGATAATAGTTCATTGATGTAGAAATTATGCAAAACAAACAATACCTAATGGAGTGGCCTTGAGCTTCAGACGAAATTAGGAGGGATGGTTCACCTGGGATGAGGGGGAGAGGGTTTACGACCAGCAATTGACAGGATCGGGGATAACTGCGACTATTGCTGGAGAAGGAGCAACTAGGGCAAGTTGGTGGCTGTGATCTGGTGGGAAGTCTACTTTCCCTTTGTTAAGGGAGAAAGCCAACTCATCATTTCTAAATAGAGGGAAATGCCATCTCAGCTCAATGGTTTTTTTTTTTTTAATTAAAAAAATCCACATCAGCACACACAGACGGCAAAAAGAACCGGTGTTTGTGTGTGGACTGAGATTTCCCATTTTAAAAACTTAAGGGACTCAATCGGTTCAAATTTTAGTATAGAGACCAAATGGGCAGGTTTGAAATAGTAGAGGGACCAATTAGGGAATTCTACCATGGAATAAATATGTTCCTAGAATTATTTTGTATTCATTGTTCTGTGTTATTTTGGATTAATAAATAAGCAAGTATTTTTCAATGACAACAATATTTATTTGAATCCAATTAGAGAGAAAAAAACAAAAGAACCCATCAAATGCAAGGTGGTATCTCCTGCAACAAATGGTTAATAAATAAATCCATAGATAAACTTTATGCCAAAGCTTTTGAGGGATCAAAGAAACTCAAACCTCTAGTAAAATCCCCATCTCTTCTACAAGTGAATTTGTACTTAATCTCAACTCCAAGATAATCCTAAGAATTAGAACCCTTATTATGTGGAAGAAGCGTTCTATTTTCTATTTTGAGGATTCTAAATATTCACTATCTTAATCATCATAATATCCTCATAATGTTTTTACTAAAACACATATTAATATAACTTAACCAGCTTAAGTTGGGTTAAGCACAACTAGATATTGTGCGAATGCGATATGTATTTATTTTAATTAATGCAATAATCATAATGCCCTAAATCTTTTTAGAAATATAAGCAAACCACTTTGACACACCTGGCCCAAATTCTCATCGACAAAGAATCCTTTGTTCTTTATTTTTTTAATACTTATTTTTTCTTCATTTTTAAATGAAAATTCTTTTGCTATTATTTCTTAAAAACTATCTTAATAACTTTCGTTATAAAGTTCTAGTTTAACAACGACAAAGTGGCTTATCTATATTTCTAAAAATAATAAATAAATAAATAAAACTCTATTTTAACTTAGACCTATCTTAACTAATCCTATATATATATATATATATATAACAAAAACAACAAGCACATGTCAGTATCTCTATTGTACGTGAATTAATGCCTCAAATGCGCTTGTCAAAGGGCATGCGCGCATGAGTTCCTGTAACGTTAATATCTAACATTATTCGATCAATGTTTTCCTCTCTTCTATCAATTGCTTTGTATATATTTGATTTATTATATTTTTTAAAAAAAATTGAGTAAATATAATAATTTTCATAGTTCCTGAAATTTTCTTGGTATCCCCAAAAACCATTTTAAGCCCAGCCCAATCTGTTATGTTCTTGGTTTGTATTTATGAACTTCAATATTTGTTATCATCGTGTTTGCGTTGGGAGAAAAATAGAAAGAACAAAAATTGAAGAATTTAAAATGTTTTAAAAAAAAAACCAAATCTTAACACACCTTCAATTTGGCTGTCCAAACTTGAGGAAACTAAACAAATAAATAAATACAAATACAAATAAAAACTATACTAATTGTTTTATTTACCTTTCACACGCTCTTTCCATCAAAACATGAGTATTCGTGGGCCGGTGTTTTTTTTTTTTTAATTTTTTAAATTATGTTTTCTTTTCCTGAAAATTGCTTGCATATCTTGATAAACCGTTGTGAAAATAATATGTTTATACACTCTTACAAAATGCTTTTCATTTGCTTATATGTTCTTACAAATTTAATGAATTTATATATATATATATATATATATATATATATATATATATATATAGAATTAAAAGAAGAGATACATGATTGTTTAGTCTTTTTAAGAAATTTCTTTAAGTTGACTTTTTATGGAGAGGTGTAAAATCAAATAAAAATGATCTATAAAGGAATAAAAGAAATTTCTAATTTTTTTAGGAATGTGCAAGCCAAAAAGAAGATTTATTTTTTAATATTCAAAATTTGAACTTCTCTCATGGATTTTGTGCACATTATTCCCTTCACATTTTTCCTCCTACTAAATATTTTTATTACAATTTTTTAATACATCATATGTTAATCTTTAAACATGGATTTTATAATTTTTGATGTATTGTGTTAAAAAAAATTACATAATAAGCCAAAATTACCTGATTTGAGTGATTAGATGCACTTAGACCTGGTTTGAATTTACATTGATTATTTATTAATTAGTTTTGTATATGCTTATATAATATATTTATTGTTGCTTGCCATTGATTATAATGGTTTGAATTTTAGTTGTTATAATTGTATAAATATTTGCATTTGGTATTTTAATTTTTAAGTGTTTTGTAGAATAATATTTGGTTATATTCATATATAAATATTATTGTTAATTTTTTTATAAGTTATATATTACTTGATGAAAAACCTATTTGGGAGGGCTTTGGGTAAGGGTCATTAAATTTGGGTTGGTTTTGGTAAGGGTTAAGGCCCAGATTTTCGGGCTAGGCCGGGCTTGGACAAGTTTGAATTTTAGTAATTAAGGATAAAGCCCAACCCGAACACGGCCCGGCCTGGCCCGGCCCATGAACAGGTCTCATGCACTAAGCCAAGTCCCTTGGGGAGAGAGAAGGCAGTGTTAGTTAGAAAACTATATAAAAGTATTACTTTTGTAGGAGTTTGGACCCTTGTACGAATCTTAGTAACTCAAAATGAAGGAGCGCAAGACACTAACTTTGAGCATATACCTTGACTAATTAGGGCTTGTACCCTTTGTTAAAAAAAGGAGTAATTCCCAGATTAGTCCCTGTACTATAGCAACCCTCCCCTTTTAGTCCCTCTACTTTAAATTGTGCCCATTGAGTCCCTCTACTTTTCAAATTGGGAAATTTCAGTCCAAGCACAAACGACCGTTTTCTTTGCCGTCTCTATGCGCTGAGTTGGATTTTTTAAAAGTGATATGGCAATTTTTGGAGCTGACATGGTTTTAGTTAAAAAATTTCCTCCACTTTGCAAAGTGAGTTTGGTTTATTTAATATTTTAATAAAAGGGAAAGTTGAATCCAATGGAAACTTCAACTTTCCTCTTTGGCCAATCATCCTCATAGTTGTGCCCTAATCATGATCATCGGATTGAGGAAATCATCATCGTTGTGAACCCAATATTGCTAGCCATCGCCGTCGAGGACCTCTGAAGCCCTCCTTAGTGCGTTTCACGCTTCGGCTACTTCTCACTTTCGTTTCAGCCGGGTTCCCACTTGCATCAAGTGAATTAAAGAGTCACAAGTGTTCGGATCCACCACCGCTGAGATCAATCTCAGATCTAAAACATCGGTAATCTCTTTGCCGATTATTTGTATTCTCGTTTGATCTCATCTTGCTTTTGAATCCATGCTTGTGGTGTTGTTTATGGTTTTCTTATCCGTATTTTGATGGATTTGATTGTGAGTGAGTTGATGATTTAGATTTATAAGTATCAACTCCATCGGAGTCTTTTTGGTTTTTAATTTTTGCGTCTTAGATCGAAGGCAACTTCTCTAGATATTCTTATTGTTTTAAAAAATTATCTCTATGATTTATTGTTGTTCATGTTTACCATCAACACATTAGATCGTATTTTTCATTGTTTGTTAATATATATATATATATATATATATATATATATATATATATATATATATATATATATATATATATATATATATATATATATATATAATTAATTGATATCATTTGAAGAATTTATCCTAAATACCTTATCAAAGTGAAGAAATTGAAAAATTATAAATTTAAATGGCAATCTTTTGAAAAATTTATCTTGAATGAAGACCTTATTGAAATGAAGAAATCAAAGCCAATAATATAATATAATTAATTAATTAATTATTGGTATTTTTTGAAGAATTTATCCTAAATACCTTATCAGAGTGAAGAAATTGAAAAATTATAAATTTAAATGGAAATATTTTGAAAAATTTATCCTGAATGAAGACCTTGTTGAAATGAAGAAATCAAAGCCAATAATCTTAACTGATTGTTGACCTAATTTTTTTTTTCCTTGTTAGAAATAGTAGATCTAGTTATTTTTTATTAGCTAATGTATATGTTGTGGTATGATAGATAAATCTATCCTATGATTTTGTCTTGATTTATGTTACCGCTTATGTCTATGTCAAACCACACCAATGATCATAAATATCTCTTTGTGATGTTTTCATTAATAAGTTTCCTTCATTCTTTGTCCATGTCTATGGCTTAATGGCGTAAGTATTTATAACATCAATTTATAAAAATGCAGTTATTTATGAATAATTTGCAAAACTACAGAACTGTATATGGAAGAATTATGTTTAATTGGGAACATTTGTGCTTAGTTTGGCTTAAGATATTTTTAATCAACTTGTTTTTTATCCCTATCTTATGATGGCCCTTTATGTATTGCAATGAAGTAGCAGATGGTGAATGAGAGGTAGCTCTCAATCCATGAGGCAAGTTGGTTGCTTGGCTTAATGGATCAGGCCACTCAAAACATTTAAATAGACATTGTAATTATGCATTGAACATGGTCAGGGTAATCCAATTTTAGTCACAATCCATCACAATTTGCAAGGATATGCAGCACAATCAATTCAGATAAAAGTAATTCCAAGAGCCATGAAGTACAGATTAGCATGCCTAAGTTGACCACACTCCCAATAATTAGTTAGAACAATGCATTTCCAGCACATTTGTTGTGACTATAAGTTCTCATTTAAGTCAGCTTGATGCACAATTAAAAGAGGAATTTGTTCACTTTTTTATCATTTATGAGAGTATATGTCATATTCGATGTGTTCACTAATTTACAAAATCTGATCACTCAGTTGTAGTTGAGCAGCATTCTACTAAATTAATAAATTTCTAATCAGCTATTAGAACAAAACCTAGAACTCAATGTTTTTTCAGCCCAAGAGACATCACATAATTGATGTGTTCACTTATTTATAACATTTGATGTGTTCACAATAAAAAGAGAAATTGGCTCATCTTATAACTGATGTAATTCCATTATGAGACTATGACATCTGATGTTAACTTAAGATTTTTGTTATTTATTCAATTGATGTAATTGTGCCATCTGATTTATGTTTCACATTGTCTACTAGGCCATTGAATTGTTTTTAACTATGAAAGAACACATTGTCAAGTACCATCATGGAGGGAAATTATTAAGAGGTAATGAGGTTAAATATATGGATGGGGAAACCACTGAATTTGCTGTTGACCCTAACCGTCTTCATTATTGGGACTTGCTGGGGGATTTGAAAGAGTTAGGATATGATGTTGAAAAGTCATTGAATTTGTTTTTTTTGGATGATGGGGGGGACATTAAAGACTGTTAAGATTGAATGGAATGGTGGGGCAAGCTATGAGGTGTTTTGGGATGATGTGGTCTAACATGTGAGGCATGGCTTTGTTGTTAAATTAGAACACCAATGTTGCTCCTGTGGAAGATGGAACAAAACTGGGATCCCATGTGAGTATGCAATGACAGTTATTATTTTTTGTGGGGAAGATCCAGTGCATTACTTGTGTGAGTGGTTCAGTAAGGAAATTTATTTGAGAGCCTACAAGTTCAATGTCAACCCACTTAGAGGCAGAATGTTTTGGCCAGAAACTGTGGAAGGTCCTTTACTTCCACCATTAGTTAAAAGAATGCTTGGTCGACCAGCAAAAAAAAGAAAAAGTGAGCCATTAGAAGGGAAGAATAAAGTCTCGTCAAAGTTTGCTAGAACAGGTAGAATCATGAGGTACAAGAATTGCAATCAACAAGGTCACTATATATAGGCTAAAATGTCCAAACAAAGGCGACACTATAAGTTTGTTAAGTATAATTTTATTGTTATCAGTTTACTGTTAAGACAATTGAATGGCTTTGTTTTTAAATTATTGTGTTGTTGTAGTCTTCAAGAGCTGCCTCTCCACCTGAGAGACCTCCAACATCAAGTACTGCACATGATGGTGCTCAACAACCAAGAGGGAAAAGCATCTCAAGTACATAGACTACTTCTTCTAGGGGAAATTAGAGAATTGTATCCTATAGTGATCCATTCAATACATTATCTGATAATGCTCTAGCCATTATATTAAGGGTAAGTGAATGTGAAAGTTGATATCAATGATTAATATAGATGAATCTTCCATGCATTCTGAGAGTCATTTATTAAATAGCATGTATTTTTAATATAGGGTGCCCGCACTGGTGAGCAAATTGTTGGAAAAGAAAATCCACAAGCTGCCTCTTTTATTATTGCAACTCAATTAATAGTGAGAATTCTTCTCATATGAATGTTCTTAACAATTATCTCTTGTTTTTTTTTTTTTTTTTTGGAGAATTGCTAATGACTATTCTGTGGTGAAAATTGTAATGTATAGGCAAGAAGAGATAAGAGGAAGACAAGGCATGGGGAAAGGGAATCAAGCCAACAAACTTTATCAGTAGTAGAGAATCCAGAGTTCACATCAACACATGAAAGCATAACCAAGGCTGCAAGATGAGAACCTCAAATTATAATACAACCCCATAGGTTTTGTTTTGGTTTACAATGGTGCACATTTTGTTTAATTTTGTATGTCATACCTAATGTCATGCAATACTGGGAAGTTTTTATTTTTTGGAGAATTGCATGTCAAACTGGGTTTGTAAATCAGGAGTATGTAAACTGACAAGTTTATATGTATGAAAATAGAATTGCACTACTTGTAGCTAGCAAGTTACAGATTATGTGTTTTTTTTCTATTATAAATGGACAACATTCATACTATCCAAATAATGTGTCAGGAATGTAATTTGGTGCAAGGATGCAGGTTTTGCAAATTCAACAAACCATACTTTGTAGATTCTTCAAAAAGATTGCTAGTGTTTGTTTATGATTTAATTGATTTAGAAATAGTATTACCTTGGAAAAAAAGCCATTTCAGCAAATATAGAAGGCAAAGAAAACAATCATCTATGCTTAGACTAGAATTTCCTGATTTAGAAAGTAGAGGGACTCAATGGGTACAATTTAAAGTAGAGGGACTAAAAGGGAAGGGTTTCTATAGTAGGGGGACCAATCCGGGAATTACACAAAAATAGTAACTAAAACCACGCCATCTTTAAAAAATCCAGCTCAGCACACAGAGACGACAAAGAAAACGGTCGTCTATGCTTGGACTGAAATTTCCCAATTTGAAAAGTAGAGGGACTCAATGAGCACAATTTAAAGTAGAGTGACTAAAAGGGGAGGGTTGCTATAGTACAGGGACTAATCTGGAAATTTCACCCAAAAAAAAAATGACCACAATAATATTTTTTAATATATATTTATAACCACATGACCAACGACCCACGGGTCTATTGATACTCAGGTCCTTGCGTAGAGCTTTCGTCTCGGTTTCTGAGCATAGCTCCCGATTTTGATCCCTCGCTCGAGCAGGTGAGGGTATTGTGGGGTTTTCAAGGGTTCCCCCCACATACCAGCCCTTTGATATTTGACACTTGTCGTCTTTGTCAAAATATATATATATATATATATATATATATAACCACATGAAATGTAGAGATGGAATAATTATAAAGATCAACATTATCAAAGAGATTATAAAAAGGGTTGCTTTTCATATAACATTATTTTAAAATTAGTGAATTATATTATATATACTGATTTATCAATATTAATTTAAATCATGAAATTATTTATACATCATTAATTCTAAAATAACCTCTAGAGAATATGAGAAAAACAAAATATATCAATTATGGTGAAATTTTTTACCCTTCATATATATATTTTTATTTTTATTTACTTGTTGGTGTTGGGTATATATATATTTTTAATCAAAATTGATTTTTAACATTATTTCCAGAGAGAGAGAGAGAGAGAGAGAGAGAGAGAGAGAGAGTTGGTCAAAACATTGAACAAGAACATTTTCTTTTGACTAATGACAGTTGATTAATAACAAAATTAAATCAAACTTACATAATATAAAGCATTCAAAGTCAAATTCTTCCTCCAAGTCAAGATAAAAGTTATGCATAGTCACCAACAATAAATAAAGAGCAGAAAAATGAGCCCCTTTATATAATGTATGTATTTATTTATTTTCATTTTGGATTAAGAGGGAAGAAAAAAGAAAAAGAAATTTATGAATAAATTTTCTTTCAGTGACTCATCAATGACTAAATAGATGGCGTGGCAAGAAAGTTATGCCTATCCTCTTTATTATTATTATTATTATTATTATTTAAAAAAAATCAAGAAGTAGAAGTTGAGTTAAAACTCTGAACCAGAACATGAGGTTGCAAAAACATGCATGCTTATCTTGAATTGGACTGTGAGGTTCAACTGCCACATTGTTAAGGCTTTTAATTATTGATTCCATTGAGACCCTTTCAGTCATGGTATGAACATCTTTAATAACATGCACATGCAAGTGAAAGGAGGACAATCATTTATGTATGTTTCATGCCTCAGTGTGATAGAACAAAGATCACAATTATATATTACCAATATCTATATATATATATGTATGTATGTATACCTTTTGAATAAAAATTGGATAAATTAAAGAAGAGAGACACAGTGGGATAAGCCTCATAAAAGACCAGAAAAGAAAACTTTTGCACAAATGATCAATGAAAAAGGTCATTCATTTTTAGGATTTAAAAAAAATTATTGAATCATTTTAAAATAGGGTAATTGGTATTTCTTTCCCTTAAAGTTTGAATCCTATTTATGGTTTATTCACAATTAAAAAAAATTATGTAAAAAATTAAAGTATTTTTTTAAAACATTAAAAGAAAATTATACTGTTATTAATGGAGAGTTCAATACTATGCTTGACAAAATTGACTAACTTTTTAGGTTTTAAAACTTTATTAAAAATGCAACCTAAGAGATGTAGTATTATCATACAATAATGATAGAGTGGAATTCAATGGAGACACACAAGTAAACCTCATCAAAAATATATATTAATTTTCATCAATTCTTTCAACTGTAAAAGCCTAAATCTTCATAAACTAAAATCAAAATTAACTTATTTAAATTGTTTAATGACTATTAAAGTATATATTATTTCCAATGCTCATTTAGCATGTGTAAGTTTGTTTTCTTAATCAAGTTAAATAAATAATAAGATTACAATATGAATTGATTTTTTTTTTTAAATTCAAATATTTTCCATGCTCAATAATTGAGATCCTTGTCTAAAAATGTTTTTAGGTAGGGGAGATGTAGGTGGTGGAATGGATGAGTCAAAGAACACCCTTTGCCGACCTCTTCTCCCATCTTTCCAACTGCCAAACTCCACATTGAACCTCACACCTACTTACCCTTCTTTTTCATCATATTTAATTATCAAATTAAATAATCAACTTAATTCAAAGTGTGTGCTTTGTCTTGGACATATGGCAAGATTTTTAATCCAAAAAAAAAAAAAAAAAAAACATATGACAAGATTGCTTGATGGCATATTATGTTATTAGCATTATCATGTGATTAGCATGTTCTCTTGATGTTGGTGCCTAAATAGAGGAGAGATAGAAAATGACTAAAATGAAAAGAAAAAAACTTATATTATATACCTCTTGAATTTATTTCTTTATTAAAAACATATTGCACATTTTATGTGTGGATTTTTTTATTTGAACTCATGTTAATGAATTTAGCCATTTTTATTGGATTTATTATGCAAGAGAAGTTTAGAGATATGTTTTATATAATAAGTGTTACACATAAGATTTGTGAATGAGATATGGAGGTGAGCATTTTTTTTTTCTTTCTTTGAAGTTAGTGGTTTTTTTTATTTAGAAAATATATTTCTCTTTGTTATGTGATGTTATTTTTTTATTATTATTTTTATTCAAGGAGATCAATTTATTTTTTTCAAAAAAATCTTGTGTTTAAAAAAATAAATGAAATATTTATCAATCTTGGGAATGTCGGCAAAAACAAATTATATTATATTATATATATATATATATATATATATATGTTTTCATTAATGATTTTTTTTTGAATGATTTGTTTGCTTATAATAAGCTGATTAGACAATGTGATGTATCTATAACAAAGTGATCTTTTTAAAAATTAAAATTATCTTAGAGGGGGAAAAAACTTTATATATAGTTAACTAAATTTTAATTAATAATAATAATTTTTTATTTGGTATTCATTGACTGATCTCTTAGGAGTTATAAGTTCTAAACTAGTCCAAAGTAAAGTGTTGGGAGCTTTGTAAGAAATAGATATTTTAAAAATATCTATCGGCAAGTAATTTTGCATACATAAACTAAATTTCTATTGTTTGGACAATCTTTTTTAATTATATTTTGAGACGTAAATAGGGTGTGTGGTGGTTTATTTATATTAAAAAAAGTCATATTTTTAAATTAGTTATTAAATAAATTAATTTAAATACTAATTAATTTTTTAATTTTAATTTTTTTGTTAAAATGGTGGCATAACATTATGAGTGTGATTGTTACCAAGAACTTGTCACAACCACAAAGATCAAAACAAATACTGTTTTTTTCTGTGTCATTGAATCAAGACTTGACACCAAGAAAATGGATAAATACAAGATAGATAGGTGGAAAATGACCTAAGGCATGACTCACATGTTCCCATCTGTTTATATATATCTATATATACAAATATATATACATAAACTAAATTTTGAGATGGTGTGTGGCATGTGTGTCATGCCACCCAACATGCAAGGCAAAGTTAAAGAGGCAAAATTCAGAAGATGTGATGGTCTCCAATCTCATAGACCCAACAAAGAAGAAATATAGATGAAAAAACAAAGAGACCAAAGAGGGCCACACACAAACAGTGCCATTGTGGAAGTAATAGTCAAACACAAATGGGTCCCTTAAAGCACCACAATGCATTAGAGAAAAGAAAAAAAGGTAGTTGGTTTGATGAAATTGAGATGCTGATCCTTGTCAAGCCATTGTCACCAAGGACTTCCCTTTTATTTATTTATTTAATTTTCTCTCCTCATTTCATCTCCCACCTACTCAACTTGGGAAAACTAGACACTTCTTGTTTTCTGCCACTTAAATCTCTTGGTTATCATTCATTCGCTCAAACACATGCTTGAAAAGTTGAGGTTTAATCATGATTTCTACTTGTTCTTGTTTATTTTGATGGGACATCACCAAGTATACAAAATAATATGGTTTGTAAAAACATTATATTTATTTCTAATGTATTTTGACATAAGTCATATCTCATGACATGTGTTTAATCTGAAGATGCCAAAGCACAGAATGGTGGCAGTAAGTACAGAGCTAATGCATTATGCACAGAGTTTGAAACTTCATTGTCTAAGGAAGACAGATGCTGCTGCCAATCTTTGCAATCAAACACACTTTTCTTTTGGCAAAAGCATCTTTATGACTCTCTATGCTTATCATCTATCAACTTACTCCACAAAGTGGCAGATAGAAAAGAGACACAAAACTTTTTGGAGGAGGATGAATAAACAACTCTCAAGGTTAATAACATTACATGATGCAATTCTGTTCTAATTTTATACAAAGACATTCTAAAAATTAGGATCTCTGGTGAATAAACTACAACTCAACTAAGTAAAAGAAACTACTTAGTTATGTAGTCATGAAATTAGCATTTACAAATGGCCTCTCAGCAGCAAGCTTCTGCCTATTTCCCTTTGGATTGCCGGAGAAACAGAGAACTAACAGTCAAAATACAAGAGAACATTATTGGCAACTCAGCGTCGGACATTTGCCCAATTCCTGATGTTGTTTTTCTGCTTTGTGAATGGCTGCCTGAAGTTATTGGCCTGCTTTGGTATGTCATGCAGTTCCATTACTTGAATGGTTCTTTGCTTCTTCGCTGCAAGAACAATAATACGACACCGATGAGTTGAAATTATGTGCATCTGCACGAAAACCAGAATGACATCAGAAAAAATAACATACCATTTTCTGCCTCCTGGTACCTTTCGTGAAGTTTCCTCTTTGCAGCTTCTAGCTTCGCCTTATCCGATACCTCTTCTGAATACTTGGATTTCTGATGAAAGCTTTGGTTATTAGTCAATTTATAAGTGTAATCTATAAGCAAATTTACAGCATGCAAAGACTTACATCTTGTAGAGTAGCAGAGGAAGGTTTCCTTTGAATCCCGGAAATGTCTTGTTGGCGGGACTTAAATTCACCGAGTTGTTTCTTTTGCTCATAGCCTTGTTTTGATGGTCTTTCTGAATACAAATTATCTGCATAATCATTCCGGCTTTGCTTGTTCATTGTACCAGCTTCTTGTTGCTTCAATTGCCTGCAAACTGGGTCTTGAATTTTTGCCTTCCCCTTATCTTCAGCAATAGGCAACTGATGAGGTGGCTGTTGTGGCTTCACTGGTTTCCGATTTTCCATATGCCTTCTCTCATAATCCTGTTTTGTACATTTCACATCGTACACGCCGCTGTTTCTGCTAAGATCCACACCTTGGTCTTCGATATTTCTAATATCTGAAAAAAAAGGGCAGAATTATAAGATTAAGTACAAGAAGAAATGAAAAAAAAGGAAGGCAGAATTATAAGATATTAAGTACAAGAAGAAATGGAAAGAAGAAAGTTCACGTTGCAATACTCACTTCCATCGTCATCCATGCCATCGAAGAACTTCACGATATCACAAGACAAGGGACAAACAAAAATCAGTCAGTACATTTCCGGTCTCAAATATCAAATTGATTACAATCCATTGCATGGCATCTACCTCTGAGAGCTGGATGTTAGCAGTCTGAGTTATGAATAGAGCTCCCTCGTCAAGAGGAGGAGAAGGGAGGCCTTCTTCCTCATCAGCAATAGGTAAATGGACAGACACTGGTGAATTATCTACAAATTGAAAATTTACAGTCAATTAAATCTTAAGCTCAGATGCAATGAAGCAATTTATTTTTCTCGTCAACAATTACAGCATGTTCCTCACCAGCAATGGCGGCTGTGGCATTGACCCATTCATCAACTAAAACCTTCCAACCACTACAAAAGAACCAAAATAAATTCAAGAAAATCATTATGAGATTATTGAGAACAATTAATGTCAATAAAAATTGGTCTTGCTAATAATACAGAAAGAAAGCAGAAAAGTTCTAAGCTATGACACAAGAAGAAAAATCACTCAGATGAACAAAGTCAATCTCTACAACAACTCTCAAGGAACCATTAATTAATATCAGAAAACTACTAAAGTATGCATTATACCAAGTTAGAAACAAAGTGATAACTACAATCTTTACAGAACAATTCCATTGCTAATAAAATTTCACCAAAGGTCATGCTAAAATATGTTCGGAAACTTACTCGATGAGAGTTCGCACAAGATGGCGAATCTGCTTCGAGTTATGTTTCCTCAAACCATTAACAGCTCTTCCAATCTCAGTCTCCTAAATTTCCAAAACACACATAAATCAAACAAAATTTAAGCCTAAACCAATGCACAGTTTCAAACTAGCAAAATTTCCAGGTAAATATTGCATCAACAGACCAAAGATGATACCTTGAGAGCTTCCACTGACAATCCCATCAACTCCAGCCTCCTCAAAGACTCAAACAGAACACTATCAGACTGCAAATCAAACAACAAACAATCAAAACACAAACCCTAAATACAAAAACCAGAATTTCTTCACTGAATTCAATGCAGAAATAAACAATCAAACCTCATCTTTATTGCAAAGCACTTCCTTGATCCTAAGAACCTCTCTAACAATCAAAGACTCCTCCTCCATCTCCTCCGTCAGCGCCTCCGCCACATCATAACTACAATTGCTCGGCATTCCATCAACCTTGTTCTCCCTCATCTCACCATCGCTGTGACCTCTCTTGCTCTTCATCTCATCCACCACCTCATCAACAGTCTTCTCAGACAGCACATCACCATCTCCGCCGCGCTGGGCCAAGTGGCAAGTGAACAACGTCTCCGCAATCTCGTCACGCCGCAACTGGAACACATTCGGATAGTCCAACACAGCGACGACGATCGATCGCTGAATAACCTCAAAGATATCAACGCCGGAGCTCCGGAAGAAGCTTTTCCACCACTCCATCGTCCTCGGCTCACTCGCCATGCCTTCCCTTCACTCCAAGATCAGATTTTTAAGCCAGATTCAACAAAAAAGGTGAGTTTTTGATCCTAAAACCCCAATCAAACAACCAAAAACCAAAGGTTTTCGATCTCTCCCTTCCGTTTTTTTTTCCCAACTTTGCTTCGAGAATTCCTTATCTTCCTCTCGGAAACTGAAAGGGACCAGCGTGAAAGAGAGATAATAATGGAATCCCACACGCCGGTTCCCTTCTAATCTCTCTATTTTTCTTTGTTTTTTTTTTCCTTTTTTTTTAATTAGAAAATTAAATAAAACAGTTGGATGTTATATTTTTAACACTATTTTATATTTCTTACAAAAAATAATAATAATAAAATTAATAATGGGCATGGATAAGTTCGGTGGTTGAGACTTTGAGAGAGCCAGAGAGGGCCTTTGTTTGACTCTAACAAGTAGAATTTCTTTTTATTTTTTTATTTCTTATTTATTAATATTGAACTTTTTTTTGTTTTTCTTTTTAGAAATTATTGATCTGATGGGGCAGGCATGATTGACGGTCTGGATTCGACAAAATCTCTTGGGGGGATTTTGCGTGGATTCGATCACTGAAGTTAAATTAGTTCCCAGTTTGTGCTTTGTGTGAGATCTTGTTTTGCTTTTGCATCTAACCGTCAATGTTGTAGGGTCTGCTGACGCTATCACTTACGTCAGCTCCTTCAAATGGACGGACAAGATTTCATCTTTCCGAATTCACTATTTTTTTCTACTGAAAATTACCAAAGTAAATTAATTATCAATGCTTTATTAATTTATTTATGTGCTACTTTTTCAATTGTTGACTTTGTTCCTAGACAAAACTCAGAACTTTTCCGTTAAATTATAAAATTTAATCTAGTTTTAAATTGGTAAATTTTAATGTATAAATTTTTTTCATTATTTTTAATTATTTAATAATGTATGAAACTTCCAAGCTTGCGGTTTCACGTGCTGAACTACCGGCATGGTGACCGGTCAAGCGTGTTGGCGAGTCAAAGGAAGGGAACGCGTCTGACTGAATGGGAAACGAACCCGGATCAAATTGGGAAACGGGTTCCACGTAACCAGTCTCTTAACGGATATGGATCCGACAAAGATGATAAAAATTGGATTTAAATGTAATTTTTAGAAATTAAGGGGTTTATTGAGAAAAAAAAAAACAATAAATCTTAAACAGACAACGATGTTTTTGGCGGCATAGTGGCACGTGAAGCACGCCCGCGGTTTGCCGCTATGTTGAGATCGCCGTTCCTTGTCGTCTAATGTCGGACTACGTGGCACTCATCCTACCGTTGTTATTTACTTAAGAAACTCATCAAGCAATCCTAACCGTTCATTGGATAAACGTCCTTCAGTGATGTCACGTGCCCATGTTTAACAAGGGAATGGTATCATGATTTCATGATTATTTATTTTAATAATTTGAAATTACGAAAAGTTTAAGATGTACACGTGTCTGGTTTGTTCAACACGATTGACACGTGTGGAATATCGAAGGCCTTATCCCTTCATTCCGTATGAACTTTTTCATCCAATTTATGTAGTACTGGGCCCACTTCTACAAAGATGGGCTTTTAACTAAATTAATAAATAATCTTTAACTATATTTTTAAAAAATTACATAACTTAAGCCAGGGGCAGGGAGGAGCTCAAATTTGCCAATGCATAATAAATTTTTTTGTAAAAAAAAAATAATTTTATTTTTTTACAGAATTACCTATTTATTCTTGAACATCGTTTTTATGGGACGTGTTTGTTATTTTTATAAAAATAAAAATAAAAATAAATGATCACGAGATGTCATGGAGAAGAGATGAATTTAAAAGTAGGCATCAAAACGTAAGTTATTTGATTGAGATTAAGATGTTAAATTTTAATAATTATGATTAATGAATCTTTTATTGGCGGCAACCTAAAATAGTACCATATAACGTGTTTTATTATTACATAGAAAATGGACCACTAGATAGGACCAATTTGTACGTTTGTTTATTTGTCAATGTGCTGTTATCTTCTTTTATATAAAACGTGAAGGAAAGGAAACATCAAATTAATCACTCAAAGAAAAGAAAAGGGAGAAATGATGCATGTTGAATCATGAGTATTGTTTAATCCTTTGAGATAAACGAATGATACAACTTCAAGTGTGGATAATATTAAAAGTATTTTAGCCGCATTTTATGGTTTTAAATCATTAATCTGAGACTTGGCATTTCTATGTTAAACTTAATGGAAATCTAGACATTCTAACCAACAAGGGTGTACAATGAAAAAAATATGGTTTGAGGTCCTTTCTTTGTATTTAGCAAATTTTATTGATACAGTGAATAAATTATTTTGAGACATGCATAAACACTGAATTAATGTCTTATTTTATTTGTGCGTTTATCTTCGTGAGGTAAGGTTTGAAATCTTCCCTTTAAAAATATAACACAAATACTTTATATAAAAAATACAATATTAACAGGGGTAAGAGGTCTTTGATTACAATAGACAATTAAAATCAAATCTCAATCCCAAAAATCTTTACAATAAAAAAAAGTCAGCTTCATCATGAGTTATAAAAAAATATTATAAAACAAAATTGATTTATATTTTTCATGAAGTCAAACTATTGTTCTACCATCCTCACCTTAGTAAACTCATTATTTATAGTCAACCCTTAAAAAATTAAAATAAGAAAAATGTATTAATGTTTTATATATGCAAGAATCAACCACGTTAATGCACCATAATTTTTAAAAGTTTTTTTATTTATAAAATGGTCATTTACTTAATAGTATTCTGATCTCTATTCATAAAATCCCCAAATTATGAGAATATTCCCATCCATAAGTAAGCGAAATAACAACTCCAAAGAATTCATAAATATAAGTAGAAGATTTATACATATTCTCAATTTCAGCAAAAGGATGACATAAAAACAAGTCAGTCAATCAAAAAGAAAACTACCAACTAATAACATGAGATAGCTTCCCATAACTTGTAGCATAATACTAAACACAAATATTTTCTCTTTTCATTGAGTGCATGTTTTAAAAAAACTTCAGCCTTCATGTATGCTAGATATATTTCAAAGACTTAGAAAGATTAAGAGCCACTCTTTTCTTGATAAATTTATAGGACAATATCACATTACTATCCCACATTAAAGAAAATAAAACATGGAATTGGTTCCCATGATTTTGTGCATATAATTCAGCAACTAGGCACAAGTCTCCCAGTTAGTGCATGGTATTTAGAAAGATTAAGTACCACACTTGTCTTGTTGAAGTTATAGGTATATATAATTGAAAGAGAGAAAAAAAAAAAAAAAAAAAAAAAACTTTTCTGTCAAGGAGTGAAGGAGGTCAGAACTAGCCTATGCTAACAAGATGCATATAATTCACAAGCTAATCAAGCAACCATATTATAGGTTAAGAACAAGAATATTTGTGCACTTTATATTATGAACAAATGTGAGATTTAAGACACGAAATGAAAACAAGAGAACTTATATATTTCTTCATTAGGGTGAGGATATCTTGTTTGGTATAGAAATTTGAACTCTTGGAACTCAACTATACTCTCTTCAATACAATTCTTCAATCCTATTAATTTCTTCCTCCTCAACCCAATTATTTTTCTATGAATCAATCAAATATGGTCTTGATGTTGCTGTCAAATAAATACCAATAATTCTGCTTTAAGTTGAACAAGTATTATAAATATTGTTGGTGAAGCAGATTCTTGTTTTCAAACTCCTCTATTACATCTTTCCTCTTAGGGCCCGTTTAGAACTTTGCAGGGAAAGTAATTGCATGCAAAGTTTTTGCAGGAAAAGACTTTGCATGCAATTACTTTCCTTGCAAAATAACATTACAACGTTTGGTTATTTCAATAAAAATTGTAATTACTTTGCATTCAAACTTAATTCCAGTATTTGGTATGAACTTGTTTTCAATGCAAACTTAAGTTTATTCTCATTTTTGCCCTTAGTTGTTGTGGTTACTACAATAAATCCTACAACTTAACATTACAACAAAATAAATCTTAAAATATAAAAAAAGAAGATATAAGAAGTTCAACAAACCAGTTTTCAAAATAATGTATGAAGTTTGCAAGCAAAACCCTAAAATTTTGATGAATTACATTGAATTACATTTACTTTTTAAATATCAAAAGACATCTTTTTTGTTTACATAAATTTTACCAAGTTAACAAAAATTAGCAAAACATGGAATTTATTAACATAAGAAAAAGGTTTGCACCATTATATCTACAATTAAATACCATAAAAATAAAAACATATGTTATACAAGACATGATAAAAGACACAAGAAACAATATTGTTAAGCTAAGAAATTGATATTTTGATTTGAATGCTTGTACTTAATATTTATTTATTTATCTCATAGATTTCAATACAAATACAGAACAATTTTTGTGGGAATTTAAAAAAAACAATCATGGACAACAAGCAACAAATATATATATATGTCTCAAGTTTTCATCTAATCATGTTGGATCATATTTGAGTAAATCAAAACAGAGATTCTTCCATAAAGATATTATCCAAACAAATATGAAATTTATTTGTTTTTGATCCAATTAAAACATGAATTTTACACCAAAAAAGCATAACCAAAATTTAACACAAAGATAATCTAACAAACTTGAGAAAAAAATTATCAGAATAATTCAAAAGAAGTGATAATTCTCTGGCGAATTGGGAAATACGATCTCATCAGGGTTTTTCCAAAGACAAAATAAACAAGGAAGAGTTTTATGTCATAGGAGGTGGTTTGGTAATTTGATAATTACCAAACTTTTCCATCAAAGGGTGTAATCACTTTCACACTACCTCCCTTGTGAATCACCTTCCTTAATCAAATGGAAAGTGATTACAAGGAGACCATATTTTTTTGAAGAACCAAACGGTTGAAAAAGATTCACCCCTCTTACTTTGCAGGGAAAGTAACAACTTTACATCATACCAAACGGGAGTTTAAAGTCCCTTGTTTTTATTTCTAATTAAGTTCTTTTAAGAATGATATAATCACACCATTCCCTTATTGGAAGTAGGGGTGAGCAAAAAAATCCGGATCCAATGATCCGATCCGATATCCGGTTTTTTAACCCTAATTTTTTGGGTACCCGATCCGAATTTTTAAGGTGAAAACCGGATCGGAAAAAATTAAAAACTGGATATCCGAATCAGATCCGGTTTTTAGTATATTCTTATATATATGTATGAGATTTGGATTTTCTTCTTTTTTACTCTTTAGACTATATAAAATTTAAATTTTTGGATTTTTTTTTCATTTTTACTTTTTAGAACATATAAAATTTAAAATTATATATATATATATATATATATATATATATATATATATATATATATATATATATATATATATATATATATATATATATTAATAAATTTAAAAATTTTACAAGGGCTTAAGTATAAAAAAATGAAAATCCCTCGTTTAAAGACTTAAAGAGTTATATACTTAATTGCTTATATAGTTATATTTATATATATACATATTAATAAATTTAAACTCTTATAGGGTTAAAAGTAAAAGGAAAAAATTTTTTAAATCCTTACCTTCTAATCCTGAACGCCTCTTCTCTCTAGTCTCTATCCCTTTCTAAGATTGATGTTTCAGAATATATTTGATTTTTTTTTAATGTCTAAAATTGATGAACTTCTTTATTATTTTTTTTATGACTTTTTTTGTGGGGTAAATAGTGTAATGTTTTAATCCTCTTTATAAGTTATAAGTTTTTCATATTTGTTTATTTTTATGAATGTTGATGTTGTTATATAAAACAAATACATGGAGTAGATGAAACTTAAATTCGGATCCGGATATCCGATATCCGATCAGGTTTTCAGTATCCGGTTCGGATACGGGTCGAGTTTTTGCTGACCCAAAAAATCCGGTATCCGTTCCGGTTTTGAAAACCTGATTAGGTACCTGGTTTTGCTCACCCCTAATTGGAAGAGCACACCATCTCCTACGTTTCTTTAGCAACTGCCATATACTATCTTTTACAATAGAGGGGGACATGCATTGATATTTGGCTTAGCTCATCCAAACTGGGCCTGTTGACTGACTCGGCGTGCCGATAATTCATAATTGACCCATTTTATAGTGGACCCAGTTATGGGCTGGGTTTTCCCAAAATGTGACTCTGGGTTCACTCGATGGTTCAACTAAACTTTTTTTTTTCTGAATTTTTTTTATTAAAGATATAAGTTCTCGTGGAGTTTGAATCTATGACTTCTATCTAATACATCAAAGGCCCCAACCAACTACCCTAGCACTACCTTTCAATTCATTAAGAATGCCAACATAGATATGAACTTCAACATGCTTGAATGGTAGCAAGGTAATTAAAACTTGTGTTGGATATGTGGAGTTTGATTGTGTAACACCCTTTGGGGTGGTGCGGGAGAGTATCGATTTAGGGTGCGGGGATAACGCCGATGTAGTAGGATACAAGGGTAATTTGTATCTGGTTAGGATTATAGTTTGATAATCTTGTAAATTGTACCAAATAGGATTTATATCCAGATAGGTTTAGGTTTTGGATAGGTTTAGAATCCAGATAGGGTTAGGATTTAGATATGATTTACCATATATATCTCAGAGTTTTAATTTAGATATGCCTTAGAGTTCTAATCGAGATATACCTCAAAATTATTCTATATATAGGCAATCCCTTGTAAGTTGTATGTGTGCTTCATATATTAAAATAAAACCCTAATGCAGCTGTGAATGTAGGCAATCTTGCTGAATCACGTAAATCTTGTCTTGTCTTGTCTTGCTTGTGATTGTTTTCTACTTTATTATTCTCTCTTGATCATCAATGGGAATCTAATTCTCAACAATTGGTATCAGAGCCTAGGTTTGAGAAGAAGAGTGGAAGCAATGGTGGAAGAAGGCAAGGTTCAAATTAAAAATTTTGATGGCAAGGACTTCGGATTCTGAAAGATGTAGATAGAGGACTATCTTTACCAAAAGAAGCTACATGAACTGCTATCAGGGAAGAAGCGAGAGAAGATGGAACATGAGGTCTGGGATCTGCTTGATTGCCAAGCTCTTGGAGTGGTTCGCTTGACATTGGCGAGGAATGTGACTTTCAATTGTTAAAGAGAAGATAACTGTGGATTTGATGATGGCGCTATCAAATATGTACGAGAAACCATATGCCTTGAACAAGTTGTATTTGATGCATCGTCTATTTAACTTGAAGATGGTAGAAAGTACGTCTGTTACAAATCATATCAATGAATTCAATATGATTATGACTCAATTGAGTTCTGTGGAGATCACGTTTGAGGACAAGGTAAAGGCGCTGATTTTGCTATCATCCTTATAGGAGAGTTGGTCTATGACAGTAACTGTGGTGATCAATTTATCAGGAGGTGCGAAATTGAAAATGGATGATATCTGAGATTTGATTGTGAATGAGGATATTCGCAGAAAATATTCAGGAGAATCGTCGGGATTAGCTTTGAGCATACAAAGTAGAGGAAGGAGTCAACAGAAAGGTTAGAAAAAAATATCACAAAGATATTGTCTGCTGGAATGACATAAGAAGGGTCACTTCTGTAGGCAGTACAAGGCATTAAAGAAGAATAAAAAGAATCAATTAGAAGATAACGATTCTACAAATTCAGCCAGCAAAGATGTTGAGGATGCTCTTGTTTGTTATGTTGACAGTCTTATTGAGTCATGGATTCTAGACTCAGATGCGTCGTTTCACTCAACACCCTATACAGAATTGCTACATAATTATGTTTGCAGGAAAATATGGAAATGTAAATCTTGCTGATAATAAACCTTTGGAGATTGCGGGGAAAGGTGAAGTACACATAAGAATTACCAATGGAACACAGTGGAAGTTGCAAGAAGTCAGGCATTTCCCAGGACTGAAAAGGAACTTGATTTCCGTGAGTCATATTGATAGTGCCAGATACACTACCGTGTTTGTAGAAGGATCATGGAAAGTAACGAAGGGTGCAATGACTGTGGCACGAGGCAGGAAGGTGGAAACATTATACATAACTTTAGAGAGCAGAGATACAATAACAATTATAGATTCTTCAGATGATTCAAAGTTATGGCATAGAAGACTTAGGCACATGTGCGAGAAAGGGATGAAACTGTTAGTATCAAAAGGAAAGTTGCCAGATTTGAAGATGGTTGAAGTAGATCTTTGTGAAGAATGTATTTATGGGAAGCATAAAAGAGTTAGTTTCTCAAAGTTTGTGAGAGTATCAAAGGAAGAAAAGCTACAATTGGTGCACAATGATGTATGAGGGCCAACTCCAGTACGATCCCATGGAGGCTCATGCTACCATGTCACCTTTATTGATGATTCCACTATAGAGGTATGGATTTATTTTCTTAAAAATAAATCTAATGTGTTTGCTACTTTTATGAAGTGGAAAGCAGAGGTGGAAAATCAAATTGGCTTGAGTGTGAAGAGTCTGAGCACAGACAATGGTGGAGAGTACGATAGCCAAGAGTTCAAAGAGTTCTGTGCAGAGATAGGGATCATAATGATTAGAACAGTCCCTAGAAGACCTGAGCAGAATGGCATTGCTGAGAAGATGAATAGGAATTTGAATGAAAGGGCAAGAAGTATGAGATTACATGTAGGGCTACCAAAATTATTGGACAGATGCAATCAACACGGCAACATACTTGATCAATAGAGGGCCTTCAGTTCTACTAGGCTTCAAGATCCCTGAAGAATAGTGGACAGGAAAGAATGTAAACCTTTCATATTTGAAAGTATTTGGTTTTGTTACATATGTACATGTAGATCCTAATGCTAGAAACAAATTAGATGCAAAAGCTAGAAAGTGCTATCTAATTGGTTATGGTTTTGATTATTTTGGCTATCACCTTTGGGATGACCAGAATAAAAAGATCATAAGGCATAAAGACGTTATTTTTGATGAAACCATGTTGTATAAAAATAGGCTTGTAGTAGAATTTGACAGTGCATGGAGAAACATTTAGAGGCGTGAACAGGTTATGGTAGAAGATAACATTGAGAAGGTACTGAGCAGGTTTAGTCTCCATGATGCAAAGCCCAGAGACACCCCTTCGAGAAGTTAGTTCAAACTATCTAAGAACAGTCACAAAAACAAATGAAGATAGGAGACACATGTCTAAGGTGCCTTATGCATTTGCAATTGGAAGCCTGATGTACACTATGGTGTGTATGAGATCAGATATAGCTTATGCAGTGGGAGTTGTGAGCAGATATATGGAAAATCCAAAAAGAGAGCATTGAGAAGTTGTGAAATGGCTCTTAAGATATCTGAAAGACACATTAAGTGTTGGGCTTTGTTTCAGAAAGAGCAATATGGTTTTGTAGAGATTCTGTGATGCAGATCTGGGTGGTGATCTAGATGGAAGGAAGAGTATTATAGGTTATTTGTTCACTCTAGGAGGCACAACAGTCAGTTGGATGTCACGACCTCAGAAAAGTGTTTCTCTTTCAACCACTGAAGTAGAATACATGGCAATCTCAGAAGCAGCAAGAGAGATGATCTGGTTGAAGAATTTTTTTAAAGGAGTTGGGTAAAGAGTAGAATAGTAGTGAGCTTTTCAGTGACAATAAGAGTGCTATTCATCTTGTAAAAAAAATTCAGTATTTCATTATAGGACCAAAGCACATCCAGTTGAGATATCATCACATTCGTGGGTTGTTTGAGGATGGGACAATAGCATTGAAGAAGGTACTTGGTGCAGAGAATGAAGCAAACATGTTGACAAAGAGTGTAACCATCTAGAAACTAAGGCTATGCGTGGCCTCAATTAACTTCCAAATTATTTGATAAAGAGGAGGTGCCACACTAGGAGCATCATCTAAGCTACAGAGATGAGGATTATAAGAGAGTTGCTTATATTAGAAGATTAGCCTCCAAGTGGGAAATTGCTGGGTATGTGGAGGCTGATTACGTGACACCCCCTCGGGAGATGCGGAAGTTTAGGTTGCCGGAGGGGTGTGTGTGTGTGTGTGTGTGTGTGTGTGTGTGTGGAGACAACGCCTTGTAGTAGGATACAAGGGTAATTTGTATTTGGTTAGGATTATAGTTTGATAATCTTGCGAATTGTACCCAGATAGGATTTATATCCATATAGGTTTAGGATTTGGATAGGTTTAGAATCTAGATAGGGTTAGGATCCAGATATGATTTACCATATATACCTCAGAGTTCTAAGCTAGATATGCCTCAGAATTCTAATCGAGATATACCTCAGAATTCTTCTATATATAGGCATTCTCTTGTAAGATGTATTTGTGCTTTAGATATTGAAATAAAACCCTAGTGCGGCCATGTACGTAGGCAATCTTGCCGAACCACATAAATCTTTTCTTATCTTGCTTGTGATTGTTTTCTACTTTATTATTCTTTCTCGATCATCAGTGGGAATCCGATTCCCAACAACTTGTACCATATTCTTTTGATTAGTTGTAAAAGATATTTTTGTATGCCATATGCTTGCAATACAATGTGAGTAGACATTTAATATAAGTGGAAATATGCTGGTTTTAACAAGTTTCCAATTACCACCACTACACATTTAAATACAAGTTTCCATAGATGATTGGAAGTGTGCTTAATTATGTTCGATAATAAAAAATAGAGGTAGGAACCCCTGAAACTAGTCACTTATTTTTCATAGACAACATGATGAGCACAAACATAATAACCTCCGAGAGTTTGAGAATGAAGCTAATGCCTAGGTAGACCTCAATGGTAATAAATAAATAATGGGTGACAACTCTGATCTAAAATAAAAGAACTATATAAGAGAATATATAAGCAACTTAATTTGATAGATAAATGAATTGGTGCAAACCCTTTATCTTTTTCTAAGTTATTTTGAATTATTTTGAATTGTCTCAAATTCTTCTAATTTATTAGAAATATATTTATTATTTTATTTTTTAATTTTTTTTTTTTAAAGTAGGCTTGAGATTAATTAATTAATTTATTTTTTAATAACAATACAACAAGAAAGTGTAAGGTAGTTGCTCAAGGTGTTTGATTGTTGTTTAATGTCCCAAGGTTCTATTCTCCACATTACATTCTACTCATTTTTAAATTTAATAATAGAAAAGGATATTGAAAACAATAAATACATGCGAAGAGCCATATTTCCCAGCTACATGCATCTTTAGTTTTGTGCCCTAAATCAGCTTTATCATCATGGCTTATTCATTGGAAGAGCACATCAAACAGTGCAATCTAAAGATTTACATGTATCAAGAGAAGGTTAACTTTGAAGAACTCAAGAAATTTGATATTATATTAACGGACTATAGCACATTGGCCCTAGAGTATGGTTTTGGAGATTCTAGTTTGCATAAAATGGAGTGGCTAAGGGTTGTGCTAGATGAAGGACAAGTAATAAGAAGTTAGATAAGTACGTCAACAAGGGCCGTGTTTGCACTGAATTCTGAGAGAAAGTGGGATGCCATTGGGACCCCATTTGAAGATAGGTCCTCTTATTTTCATTCAATCATCTTTTATCTAGAGTTTGAACTATTCATGTCAAAGTCTTTTTAGAAGAGAATGATAGATTGCCCTTTCAAAAGGGAGAAAGACTGGAATTCTTCATTTTAAGGTGAGTAGTGAGTTGTTTGCATTTGCACTTTCCATATGAGTTATTACTTGATAGGGGCAAACCAGTAATGCTATTACTTATGCATCTTTTTAACTTTTTTTTTAGTCCTTGATAGGGGTAATTACCTTAATAATGGCCGCACTGCCAACGAGAAATGTGGAAATGTGTTTCATGGAATCCTACGCTGAAGACCGTAATACTTATGATCAAATGGAGAGGGATGTACAAAGGAGAATCAGAACCTTTATTGCCATGGGAACCATGCGTCACAACTGACGTAGCGGATATCCAATTCTAATCCAAGAACTCGCACTCAAAATAGAGTAAACAAGAATATAAAACTTCAATTAATTTGTGTCCAGGTTGGTTATACCTAAAATACTTCCCTACGGTAGGTTTGATATAGGGATTTTCTGTTCTCTTAACTTTTTTATCTTTTCCTACCGTCTCTATTGCCTTGTTTCTTTTGCATTAGTTTTTTTCCTTGTTGTTACAATCTTCATATTCTTCAAAAGACTCTACAGTTTTATAATCTTTATAATTCCTCCAACTTCGCTCCTGTTGTATTAACTCTGTCTTCAGGGCTATATTCTCTGCCTCAGATAAAGTTCGGACAACTTACCCTCCAAATACCTACCTGAGTGAGGGCCTCAATCCCTCCAAATACCTCTGAGTGAGGGCCTCAATCCCTCCAAATACCTACCAACTTGTTACCCTTCTGATTCAAGAAGGTTGTTTCTCTTAGCCAATCTCATGAATTCTGCAATGTATTCATAGGCTGATTGACTGCCCTATTGATAACGTTGATACTTTTAGAACAGGATCTGCTCATAATCTGTGGGCAAATGAATATCCTTTAAGGAAGACCATGAACATTATAGAAAAAAATGAAGAAATTATTTGTGAGGCAGATGGTGATGAGCAAGATGAATATGAAGCAGATGAGAGGCAAATTTATCTTATAAAGCGAATAATGTCAACTCCCAAACATAAAGAACAAATTCAAAGCAATCAATTGCTTAAATAAGGTGTTTAGTATTATTAATGATGATGGAAGTTGTGAAAATATAATCAGAGAAGCTTATAAAAAGATGACAAGGTTGATTGCAAAAGTGTTAATGAAAGAAAGAAGACCAATGAGAAGGATTTCTCGAAGCTTCTCAAAGAATCCAATCTAAGGTTGTGGTTGTTTTCAAAGAAGAAGAGGAAGAAAACTACAGAATGGGAAGATTTTAAGACCAAGAAATTCTAATTTTGGAATGGTGATGGTTTGATCAAATATGCAATCACAAGCTTAATTGTCCAGATTTAAACTCGAGGTTGAGTTTCTTGTAAGGGCATCTCCAATCCAGCTTCAAAATTGAAGCTTTTCATTCGATTTGGGGCAGGGGTGCTCCAATCTAGCGCTAAACCTTGCACCAAATCTAATTTTAGCTACAGTGACGCGCTATTATTTGCGCGTTACTGTAGTGAGATTTATTGTTATTTTTTTTGTTTTTATATTTTCATTTTTGTTTTTCATTTTTTTTGTTTTTCGTTTATTTTAGTTTTTTTTTTTTTTTTTCAGTTTTTCAGTTTTTGTTTTTTTTATTATTTATTATTTCATATTTTAATCAAATTAATAACGGTTTATATTTTTTAGTTAATAAGAAATAAAAAATTAAAGAAAATAATACATGAAATATAAAGTCATTAAAATTAAGAAAAAATTACATAAACAGTAAAATAAAAACATAGAAAATAGTGCTAACATAAACTATCATGGATACCAATAAAAAAAACCACAACACCCAAAATACAACTAATGAATATTTTTTTATCAACCAAATTTTTATTTTTTAATTCAAATACTCACAAGTATTTTTATTTTATATTTAATAAATATTTATAATAAATATAAAATATATTAAATAATATAATATTTAAATTCAATGGTGAAAAGTGAAAAAGAATTAAAGTTTATTAAATTTGTTAATGGTAGAAATATATAAATTATGAAATGAGAAAATTATTCTTAGAATATTTTGTTTTAGATTTAAAAATAAAGTTGTTGATTGGAGAAACTTTCACTACGGAAGCTGTATTTTCGTATGTTAAAGCTTAAAATATAAAGTTTTGGGTTGGAGATTGCCTAAATAGGGTGAATGACGCAATATGATGGAAGAAATTTTTTTATTATTTTAAAATTTTTAATCTAAATATCCAAAGTAGTTTTATTAATATTTTATAATTATCTTAGATTTATTAATTATTTAGTGTTAATTATTTATCTAATAATTTGTTATTATTTACTATTTAGTCTTTATTTTAAATATCTATAAATGCTTGTTTTAGGGTTAGAATAAAAAAAAATCCTAATGCAGCGGATATTTAGTGGTTGCACCTAAAACACTTCTCTATGGTAGGTTTGGTCGGGATTTTCTGTTCTCTTTAGTGATTTGGTCGGGATTTTCTGTTCTCTTTAGTGATTTATCTTTCCCTATTTCTCTACTGTCTTATTTCTTTTGTACTAGTTGTTGTCCTTATTGCTACTAACTTCATAATTCTTCTGAAGACAATCAGTACAAAAGATACAAGGTAATAGAGACGGTTAAGAAAAATAAAGAAGGAAAAGATAAAAAAGTCAAGAGAACAAAAAACCCTATACTAAACATCTGGTAGGAAAGTATTTTAGGTATAACCAATCTAAATATAAATCAATTGAAGTTTTATATCCTTGTTTACTCTGTTTTGAAAGTGAGCTCTTAGATTAGAAGTAGGTATCCACTGCATCAGCAACTATCAAACTCTTCTATCTTCTGTTTTACAACTACAAAAGATTTGCAATGATGCTTCATTATGTCATTTGTAAGCTGCATCTCGTCTCATGCCTAATCATTTTGAAGGTAAGAAATCCTCATAACATAATATATTTTTTGTTTACAACACTAATTGTATTTGAATAATTAATTATTGTTTGCAAACTAAAGAAAAATCAACCAATCTGCCACTATTTTATGATATCATTGAATAACAACTGAGTTAAATTGAATTTACTACTTTGGTTAACATTTTGCAGATATCTTAAAGAATCCACAATCACAAAGGAGGTTTCTGTCTATGATTGATGATGGGGATGACGCTTGGCCAAGTTGTTTCGTCCGGCCGAATAAAATCGTGGTCATTTATCTTGTGAGGGCTGCATTTTATAACTTTTAGTTTGCCGGCAGATATTAACTTTTTCTCCGGTTGGCTACTTTCCTCAAAAGTTAGGACATTAATGAAACTGCTTATAGCATCTAAAGGAGAAGACCCTTCAATTATATCACTGGTTGTTTCTCAGTTTGAGAAAATGCTCATCTTGCTTGAAGAGCCATTGAAGGCTGCAGGATGTAGGGTTTTGCGCTGCGATGGCTCGATGAAAATGAAGAGAAGGGAAATAATCCAGGAGTTTGAAAAGAGTGGTGTTGGTTCATCGACAGCACTGCTCGCTGGACCTTGTGCTGGAATCAACCTCATTACAGCATCGAGATCGAGAGCGTATCTGTTAGATTATTGGTGGAAGCCTGATATGGAGGATCAAGCAATAGAGATGATTAATCGGATTGGGTAGAACGAAGAAGTGAGGGTTTTGAGGCTTGTCATGAAAACTCCATTGAAGAGAGGGCACTTGAGCTCCAAGAGGGAAGGCAAAATTTGGCTGGTGCTGCACTTAGAAGTTATGATTCTGAGTCATAGGCCAATATTTTCTTGGAAGACATCTGCACTTTGATGTGTATGTAAACTCCTCCCTCTTTTGTGTTCTCTTTTTTCCCCAACTTGCATGATATTCTTGGCAATGTTTGATTTTTCGGATACATAAATAAATGAATCATCTTTGTTATAGATCTTATCGTGATTGTATAAATTTGGCTAGTGTTCTTTTTTGGGTAAATTTTTTACGCGCCTTTTTTGTGAGAGACCGACCCACCTCAGTGAGACTCGGAACAGAACTCATCACAAGCCAGGTATTGTTTTGTTTAGTCGCACAATAATTCGCACTCCCCCGGAGATCAATTGGTGAGAGGCGCTCACTTTAAGTGAGACAAAAGGCTTAGGTCGCGGGTTCGACTCCGGGGGAGTGCGAATTATTGTGCGACTAAGCAAAACAATACCTGGCTTGTGATGAGTTATGTTCCGAGTCTCACTGAGGTGAGTCGGTCTCTCACAGATAATTTTATTAATTTCAAACACCCGTGCCTCAAATTTCTCAATCACTTTGCTCTTTCTCTCCAATGCGTCATCTCTCTGGGTTTTTGTTGGAGTCGCACTTGCTTCACCCCTTTTCTCCAATGGGCTATCTCTTACAGTTTTGGTCAGAGTCAGTGATTGGAAAGCTTCTGGGGGCCATGTCCCTGTGTCTTCTCGCAAGTTATGAAAAGAAATCAAGAAGAGTGATTTCTGGCAGCGATTGTAGTGGCTGGATATTTGGTAACTTTATTGCCCTTATCCTTTGGTTTTCTTTGTTCTTAGACAGTGTTGTTTTTGTGATTATGATGTTTTCATTCTATTCCAACAAGAGGAAGGCCTTTTTACTTTGCTGTAGTTAGGATTTGTCTTTTGATTTGAGAAATTAATTTTAGGGCTTTTGTCTTTTATTGCTTTCTTGCTTGAGAAATTGATGCTCGCATGGTTTTGATGAAGGTGAGAAATTAATGTGAACGTTTACTAATTCATATGTTCATCTTTTCTAGTTAATGCAACCATTGCTGGCTTTTTGTGGTCATGTTTTACATTCTCCATAGAGTGTTTGGTTTGTATGTTGAAGCATTTCCAGTGAATAATCTTGTATTTGCTGTTCTAAGAAAGGTCATGTTTTGAGTTGATTTACTTTATTTTTTTGTGTGAGTGGGGGATGCATAGAATTGGTCTGGATTTGTGTTAGAGAAAGAGTTTGGTTTGGGTATGTCGGGGTCATTTTGTTTGAATTTTAGTGTTTCTAACTTCAATGATCTGGATTTTTAGGGTTTTTGAGTGAATAATTTGGGACTTGATGCACTTTTCATCTACAGGAAGACTGGGGATATGGCCTCCATCCTCAGGCTGCCACCCTGACTGTCCAAAGTTTGCATTCACAAACTCAACCTTTGTGTGTGGACTGTTAAACTCCCAATGAGGTCTCATCCCTTTCCGCCTAAGTTTTGGAGAGCAATCTCAACCACACATTTCCTTTGCTCAAGGTAAGGGTAAGGCCAAATTCTGAAGGGTAGAAGCATTTAGCTGTGTGGTTATTAAATTCAGGATTTCTATTCTGAAACTTGTTGAGCTAGCTGTGCAGTACATCAAATCTTGTATGATTTCTGTTATGTTAGGACGTCACTGAACCACTTGAGATGTGTTTCCGATTGCCAATATTTTATTTTGAAATTCTTGGAAAATAAAGGATGCAATCTAATGAATTACTGATGGGTTTCCTTTTGGTTTTTGTTATATTTGGGACAATTTCTACTTTTATCTATCACTCAAAGCATTGATTTCGATTCTTGATTTTCTTTTGAACAGTGTGTAGGTGCAGTTCAAAGAGATAGAAATCCAGCACTCGAAACCTAGAAATGAAGTTAAAAATAAGGGTACATAGGGCAAGCATGTGAGAGGAGGGAAAACAATTCAGGTACTAAGAACATATGTTTTCGTAATCTATTTGGTTTGATTATTAATGTACTACTAATTGTTAAGATTATTATCATCATTAGTAAATGTAACATTGAATGAGAAGCCAGTGGGGGACAGTGATCATAATAGCAAAGAATAAATTTTTTTCTTTTATTCCTTATATTTTTCTGAACAAAAGGAGTATATTTTATTGATGGCTGAATCAATGAATGATCTTGGTGAAGCCTTAGTTCTAATTATTGGTAGCATGTAGGTTTTATTACTTCTACTTTGTACAATTGAATTCATGTACAGATTCCATATTGCCTTGTCTATTGAACCTTCAAGTACTCAAATGCATTTTGTGGCCGCCATTGTTGCCATCTTCCTTTTCCATTAGTCAAGAAAGGCTTGGTTGATGTGAGATAGACCATCATTTTATTTAGCCTGTATAAGGGATAAAGGTTTTGTGTGATCTAGATCCGTAGTGGAAATGGTTTAGAATTGGTATTTTATTATCTAATGGTGTACCATCAATCATGTATTTCATTAAACTTGCATAGTCTTAGGTGCCTGCATATGAGCCTTTGAATTCATAGTGGTCCTTCTGAGTTCAATATTGATTTGATAACCAATGCTTGAAGTGAAAATCTTTATATTTTTGTTGAAAAGATTGTTTTATATTGTTGTGTAAGCGGCCTTGATTTTTATGGACCGGCTACTCTCAACTGGGATACAACCCATCTGATTGGTATGGACTTTATTTTTATATTGCTCAATTGCTCTTTTTCTAAGCTCTCGTTAAATCATGATCTCTTTTTGTATCAACAGTTTTTTTTTTTTTTTTGACCAACAGTCATAGAGTACTATGAAGTTCAGCTAATGTGCTTTAAATCAGTTCCCAATTGCCTCTGTGAAGCCTTTTGTTTTTCTTTGGCTTACTCAGAAAAACTTGCTCTTTTCTGTGAGATGATATACTGATTAGCCATAAATTAGGAGCTAAGGCATGTTTTCATTGATGTGTTTTTTTATATTATTCATGATATACTGAAAGATGATTGCATTTTGGTACAAGAATTACATAAATGAAAATCACTGCGAGGAATAAAACCAGGAAGTAAATAGTTTGTGGTTAATGGTTTGTAGAGAAATATATAGTTATACATTCATGAATCTGTTAGAATGTTTAGTGGGTGATATTTTAGTTTCTGCATTTAAGAGCTAATTTGTAATTTATTTCCTTCTTAAAAATTCTACCAGAGCCACTCTATTGTTCTTCAGGCAAGTGTAATTTTCTCTACTCTTATGATTTTCTTTACAGAATGAAAAAGAGGAATGCCCATTCTATTAGTGTGGATGCATTTAATCCTCCAAAAAATCAAGTGAAAGCCCTGGAATCAAGACAGTCTCACTTTTCTTTTTGTTAGCATTCTTCTTTTGATATATGAGAGTTGTCTTAGTGATTATTGTAATGATTTCTGATGGTTTAAATTTTGTGGTGCTAATTGTAGATACAAAGGAAGGTGATGAAAAGCTAATGGACAATGACAACAAGATGAATTCATTGAATGTATATATGGAGGATCTAGTAGAGATGTGGAACAGAATTTACGAACGCTCCATGTCTTTGAATTAATTATTATGTTTTCTTATACTTCATCATTTTATTATACTTCCATCTTTTTTTTTTTTTGAGCTGATTTGCTACTAATAATTTGAATAAGATCAGGAAGGGGGATTTTTATGCATAGAGATAAATGTTAATTTACCAATCATATATTTTAACCTTCACATGCTTGAATCAGTAATGTTCTGAGTTTCATGTAGCTGTATAAGAAACTAAAGTCTTGGGTTCATTTATATAAACCTAGCATTTCATGCTACTACTTGCATCTTTATATTGATTTTGTATTGCTCATCTTTATTTTTGCAATTACCATCTGCATTTCTCAATAAGCTGACAACTTTTGCTTTGATTTAATTGCCCCCCTTCCCCCTTCCCATTTCTTTTCAATAAATTGATGAATATACAGACAGTGATTATAGGCGGACTTTTATAGATCTAAGGCTAATTTCTCTCTATCTATAGCTATACAATCTAATTATCTAAAGATACAAAATAAATGGGCTGTTCAAATTTGATTAGATATGGCAACAAATATCTGCTATATATAGCAACATAAGCTCCCTAACTTTTTAGATTGGCTTGTATGTTAGATCAACACATTCTTATGATCACAAAGCAATCTCGTTTATAGGATTGATTGTATTTGTTTGTGCAGGCACTAATTAATCCTCACACTTTTATTTGTTTTGCAGAATTTTCAGAATCCCTGTGTGAAACGGATACTTGCCTACTTGGAAAAACTGCTGAATGATGGTGAAGAAACAGGTGATCAGGAGAGTATAACTTCTTGTTACATATGCGATCTAGTGAGTAAATTTTCACAAGAAATCTCGAAGCATTTAACTTTCGTTCTGCCACTAAAAGTCTTGATGATGTCAGTCATGATTAGTGCATTAAGTTTAAGCCTTAGAGTGGTCATCATAGTTCTCTTCTTGAACTACAGATTCTTAGACTAGATAGATATGCATATTGATGCAAGAGCGGGAGATATGCTACGTTAAGGGGAGTCTTTGGACAACAAAAGAAGAGGCTCACGACAGGTAAATTCCAATGATGAATATTTAGGAAAAGAGAAAAGATAGAACTTAAATTGAAGCAGGACCGTTACCTTGAACACTTGGAGAGTTGAAATGATAGCAATCCATTCTTGAACAGGTGAGATATAATGCTTATTGGACCAGTAAGGGTGCAGTTCATCCATGAGATATCAACTGGTCTAGACAACTCCGCAACTTTCCAGATTATCAATTAACTAAGGCTAAAGCTAGGTGATTCACATCCTTGGGGCATAGCTCCCCTTCAGCATGCATGAGAAACTTGTTATCTTTTTTTTGACATTTTATTTATACAAGACTAATACTTGTTTCTCTTATTGGTACTTAAAGTATAAATTATGAATTTTTGCATACATTGTTTATACAAATGCTATAAATTTTAATGTTAATTTGATGTAAACAAATTTTGGATTGTGTTTTTAAATATTATGTCTGAATATTACAACTGTGGATATTAATTTTTGGTTATATGTGTGAAATTATAATTATTATTATTTTGGCAAAAGGAATTACGATGAACTAAGGAAAAAGAAGCAGAATTAAAAGAAGACGTTGTGAGCTTTGCAAGTAGTGTGTCTTCTAGCCAACGCGGACGATCAAGGGCTTCCGTGACGTGGGAGACATGGGGGTTCAACCTTCCGAAATTTGCAAGTTGGTAAGCTATAGAGTTTTTAACTTTCTATCCCAACTGATGTGCTCAATAGTAAAGTTTGGCCTTTTGCTCACAGTGGCTTGAATAGCATGAATTGTAGTTGCATATCTCCATGCTACAGAATTGTTGAAGTCGTTGTTTATCAATTGAACAGCGCTGAGACGAGACAATCTATATAAAGAAAGCTTCTAGTTCTGGGTTCCATTGCTCCGTGCAGCGGTAATCCAAAGCGACTTGAATAGCAGCCCGAATTTCAGCTTCAGTTGAGGAGTTGCATAAATTGCCAGAGACTTGACTCCTTAAAATTAAATGAAGATATATATAGCCCTAAGGGGTCGTTTGGTTCGCGTTAATGATATATTACCACGTAATGAGATTACCGTGGTAATAAGAACGGGAATGTTATATGCCTAGGAATGTTATGGTAATTTATGATAACCATGTTTGGTTGGAAACTCATATTAAATGGTAATCAACTTGGTAATATTCTAAATTTCCCAAAATACCCTTATGTCTACTGTTTTATGCAAATTTAAATTTATTAAAGTAAAATAAAATTTTTGATAAAAAATTAAAATTTCAAAGCTAAACATATTCCCAAATTAATATTATTTAAATTTAATTTATTTATCCAATAAATAAAATATGAAAATTATTATTTTTAAACAAAGGGTATATTTGTCCAAAAAATATTTAAGATTACCACCCACTTGGTAATCCAACATAGCCACCTATTTTGGTGGTAATGGGATTACCAACTTTCTTGGTAATCTTCCAAAGTTGGTAATCACACATTACCATCAATATTACCACCACCATCCATCCAAACGTGGTAATCTAAAAAGATTACCACGTAACAGGCGGTAATGTTTTCACATTACCGCGAACCAAACGCTCCCTAAGGCTATTTATTAGAAAGAAAAAACAGGTAAAGAAATACAAATGATTAGAGCAAACTAAGAGTTCTAAAAGACAACCAGCATTACAAAAGCTTTTCATAATCCAATTGGGTAAATCACAACCCTGAAAATACAAAGAAGTGGCATGCAAATTGGCGCCGTGTGAAGCCAAATGAATTGCCGGAGTGTGAAGCCAAATGAATTGCCGGAGAGGACCAACATTTAGGAACTTCATGGATGCTAAGCATTGCTTAACATCAGGGATCCATTGGTTAACTTGCCAGTTGTAAGTAATTAAATCTGCATTGAGCGTGCGATACACCTCAGCATTGTTAACTAAAAGATGTCTCATCTGGTAACCATTAGCCAAGATAGCTTCAATGCATGAATCAGCAACCATGGGACCCGATCCTGCCAATATAGTACTATAATTAGATCTAGCAAGGAAAAAACCTGCTCCACTTACCAATCCAACATCACTTCTAAATGTGGAGATGAATAGAAAAGGTCCATCCAAGGTTGAGAAGTTGTTATGGATAAGCCGCTTGCCGGAAAAAGGCCAAGATGCATTATAGGAATCAGCCACACAAGCAAGTGCTCTGCAGACTATAGAGTGACAATTAACATTAGTATTTTGAAAATTTTATCACATCTAGCTTTCCACAAAAACCAAGTGGCAGTAGCAATAATCGACTTGATATACAAAGAGTAATTGCTACTGATGAGCCAGTTGCCAAAACCAAAGCCTTCATTGAAAACTAAATCCACACCAGTATGATTGTTTATCAAGTTCCAAACTGTTTGAACCTACAGGAACCCATCAAATTAGGGGTGGCAAAAATCTGGGTCCGGACAACTACTACTATAAATAAATAATTTGTTGTCCGGACCCGACCCGGTTTTAAATCCAGACAAACCTACCTTGTCCAGACCCGGTTTGTTTTAAACCGGGTTGTCCGGATGTCCGAATTTTGTCCGAATCCTATAAATTACATTTAATTTTACTCAATTATTAAATTATAAAAAATAATTTAATTCACATCATATGCAAAAAAAAAAAGTCCAACAATCCAAAACCCAAATCAAGTCATACAAAATTCCAAGTCTTAATAAAAAAAATCCATATAAGTTGGAAGTTTTTGAAAAATAGGGCATAAAACTATTGGGCTTATGTTTTGGGCTTTTAAAATATTAGAGGTACAAAAGCCCAGTTGCCCAAATTTCTTTGTCCGGACCCGGCCCGGATTTAAATTCGGACAATCAAGCATTGCCCAAACCCGGCCCGGATTAATACAACTTTTGTCCAAACCCTTTTTATTCCGGACCGGACAAAACCGGGCTGGCGGGCCCGGACAAAATATTGCCACCCCTACATCAAATGATCAATAGATTCATGATCAATGCCACACAATGCACAGAGATTTCTAGGACCCATTACACAGGAATAAAGAAATTCATAAGTAGATATCCTCCCTTTGAATAGCAACCACATAAAGTGCTTGTCCGAAAGGCCACTTTCAGGGTCCAAATTTTCCTCCAACTAATTTAGCAATCAGAATTATCCTGATTCACATTAAAAAAAATTATAAATCATGGAGGAGGTTTTTGAATTTTGATACTTGGGGAACCACATCAAATGATTATGAGCATTGAAATCAATTGTGCCAAATCTTGGGGAGAAGCAGTCCAAATTATCACCGAACAACAATTTTAATCTGTTAATGTCCCAGCTATCATTGACAATAAAATTAGTAATACAAATAGTCTACAAATCCAAACTCATATTGATATAAGTAAGATTCAAAGCAAATGGGATATCAGAACACCAGTTATGAAAAAAAAAGAAGTTTGATTTGGGTTAATGAAGTTCATCCAAAAGAAAGGTCTCAGCTTAAAAGCAACCTTACATAGACCCTTGAAAAACCAAGAGCAACCGACAGGTATAGAATCTCTCCAAAAGTTTAAAGTTCCGTATTTAGAATGCAAAATGTCAATCCAAATGAGATCCTCACCATTAATGTATTTAAAAATATTTTTGGTCATCAAAGAATACTTTGCAAGAAGAAGGTTTCTAATCGCTAGACCCCCTCAAGTTTTTACTCAGTTAGGTCATCCCAAGCAACAACATGGATGTCATTTCGATCCCCATCTTTGTGCCAAAAGAAGCCCCTAGTAATTTTGTTGATTTCATGGAGAGTAAAATCATGGATGGGATAAACTGATAAGTAATAGGTTGGAATAGACAACAGAGAGGAGTTGATGAGAACAACCTTAGCAGCACTGGATAAATGTAGATGTTTCCATCTAGAACAAAGATTTCCGATCTTAACAATCATATTGTTGAAAACAGATAGGGCTAGCCTCTTTGGAGACACCAGAATTACAAGGTAAGTGATGGGAAAATTGGCAATAGGGAAAGCAAGGATGGAGAAGATACTTTTAGAAACCCTGATATTAAACAAAGAGGGGACGTAGATAGCTGATTTAGAAGAATTAGGTAAGCTTCCTATAAATATTAAGACACAGGTTAATATTGCGGGCAGTACTTCTAGAAGCATGAGAGACAAGAATAAGAGGATCTTAGAAATCACTTTAAAGCAAACATAACATAAAGAGATGGGTCTGAAATCAAAAATCAAATAAGGATTATCTTTTTTTTTTGGAATAAGAACAATATGTGTTTTCCCCCAGGCAGAAGGCATAACAGAATTAGAAAAGAAAAATTGAATAGTAGAAACCAGATGACTGCCAATCTCATTCCAAAAAAATCGATAAAATTTCGCAGTCAGACAGTCTCGCCCTGGGCTTTTACAAGAAGGAAGGTCTATAACGGCATTATAGACTTCCTCACTAGTAACCTCTCGAGTGATAGCGTTTCACATGTTTGAAGAAAGTTTAGGAAGATCATCTGGAAAGGCATTTAAAATGTCAGTAATATTATCATTGGAAGAATTCGTTTATAACTGAGAAAAAAAACTAATAAAAGCTTGCTTAATACCAAAATGATCATTAAACACATTGCCATTAGAATTAGAAATCTGCGAAATGAAATTAAAGTGCTTACAGACCGAACATTGTTATGAAAAAAACTAGTATTTTGGTCCCTATTACTGGTCCAGAGCATGTGAGTAAGCTGTGCCCATTTAGAGGATATTTGTCTCTATAGGGCAACCTACTTGGCATACATATCCAACAGATGAGGATGATCCACAAAATTAGAACAATCAGACATTTTAAGAGACATGATATCATGCTCAATCTTATTAATATCAAAGTCAAGAGAGTTCAAACTTGAAGCCTTCCAGTTGTTGATATTAAAATGAGTGCGAACAATCAAATGAGAGAAAGCTCGCATAGGATTTCCATGCAGGGAGAAATCCCAAGCGCTTATAACAGCAAGATGGCAACCAATATAATCCAGCCAATAGCTAGCAAAACAAAATAAAACATGCTTATGAATATTATTCATATTAATGGAAAGGAGAAGAGGAGCATGGTCGAAAAAAATTCTAGGTAAATGCCTGAGAGAATAGTTATTAAATTTGGAAGACCAACTCATATTAACCAAGCAGCGATCTAACTTGGCCCATCGTCTAGCCAAGCCGCTCTGATCATTACACCAGGTATATTTAGGGCCGATGAAATGCAAGTCTAAAAGATTATTGTCATAAATAAAATTAAGGAAATAATTGGCCTTTTTAAAGTAATAGGAAAACCTACCTCCTTTGTGCTTATCATTGGTAAGAATGGTGTTAAAATCCCTAACAATCAGCCAGGGAATGTTTAACGATGACATCTTAGAAAGCTTTGACCAAAGATAGCACTGATAATACAAATGAGAGGCATTCTAAACAACAAAAACGATCTAGTTACTTGAGGAGTTATGAGAAATAATTAGATGGAGTGCAAGACGAGAGGCAGCAATAGGTGAGACTCGTCCCAAAGATTTCTGCCAAGCAACTAGAATACCATCGGAGTAACCATCAGCTAGGATAGCCGCCTAGTCCCAGGATTTGGGAAGCTTAGCACGAAAGCGGTCTAGCCGGTCCTCGTTGGCCCTAGTTTCAAAAAGACACACCATCAAAGGCTGAACTTTGTGAATAAGTCTCAAGATTCTGTTAGAGGTATCCCGCTCAGAGATGCCTCTGCAATTCCAATAAACAATACTAGCCGTATTCATGAGGAAACAATTGAAAAGGAAAGAAAGTATGACAAAGAAGAGAAAACTCCCTGAATGCCGAAATCCAAAAAAAAGAGAAGAAAGGTTTGGGAGTCAAACACTTTTCTCTCCCTCCTTAACCTTACCTTTTTTATGGGAAGCTGTAACATCATGTACTCCTTTCCGGACTAAGGCTTCACGACGAGCTTCATCTTGAAATTGAGAAAGTCATAAGGCCATCTGGACCGTCGTCCCCATATTCTTCATCATCCTCTGACATCTCTTCATCCTCTTCAGATTGGAATTCCTCATCATATTGGCTACCATCATCTGAGGAAGAGCTATGCAAAACCCCAGCGACCTTGTCAACAAGCATTAAATGAGACGAGTCAATGTTACTAGAGTCCTACCCAATATTCAAAGGAACAGAGAATCGAATAATGGGCAGCAGAGAACCCGAAGAGGTATGCACATGCACTTTTCCTTGGGCAGTGTGGGTTTGGGATGATAACGCAATAAAGGTAGAGTCATGAGAGAGGGTTCCAAGGTGTGGCATAGGAACCAGGCTACTCTCTGATTCCCTATGAACAGCCTTGCCATTATCCTAAGAAATCTCAGGTGGGATAATATCAATAAGTTTATTCGGTGAGACAACAGGATCAAGATTGCAAGTCAAATCATCATCAAAAGAAATGGAACATTGGGCATGATAAGCAAGATAGCCCCCTCTACGTTCGCAGCCCACCGTGAGTTCCCTGAGGAGCAGAGTTTCGATACTTAGGGTTTTCTTTTTGAGTAGGAACTGCCATGTCAGAAGTCATGTGACTAGCATGACCGCTATCAACGCAACCATGTGATCATTCTCTCTGATGAGCAACGAACATCCAGGGGTCAAAATCCATCTTAGCAGCCGCTGCCGGCTCAGCCGGAGTTATCAGGGTATCATTCGAACCCTTTATCCGAGCAACAGCCTCCGTACTTGGATTGGATTGAGTCAACGAGGTGGTAAGATCATCCACCTTAAGAAGATTGCCAATGTGAGAAGTTAGGAATTCAAGGGATTCACCATCCCAGAAAATCAACAGGCATTGTGAAGTTGCACCCATATCACCGCAGTATTGAGCTTAGCAAAGGCCTGCTAAAAAAAAGTTGCCATGAAGATAATTGTAGTATAATTCCATTGATGGACCAAGGACCACCTGTAAGAAGACGCTGCATAACATCGTGAGAACCACAACGAATCAACAGGAAACCATTAGGGAGATCGGATATGAGAACCTCACCAATCTCGGCCCATTTGGCAATCAAGAACATTTTCACCTGCTCAAAGGGAGGAGGTTTACCGCAAAACTTACCATAGAGAGAGTTTTGAAATCTCATGCATGCTCTGGAGAACTCCTACATAGTCTCTTTGAGCTTATTTAGAACTTGGGGATTATGCAAGGGAGACTTTTTAGTGTTACGAGCAGCGTGCAAAGCGACCTGAGCCCAGGACTTCGAGCTAGGTTATAGGGGAGCACCAGGGTCCTAGGGATTATGCAATGAAGTTATTAGTATAGAGAGTTGAATGTTTATTTATTGTATTTAGGTCATGTTGAAAAACCTAAAAACCTATTGAATGGACTCTATTGACAACATAAAGGTGGTACAATCTCAATCTGCCGCCATAGTTGTACACATTCGCCGCCAACATTATTGGATTTGTGGTGCAAACAAATCTTATCAATCTCTATTCTTCTCATCTCATTTACTGATTCTTCTCTTGGACTTAGTTAGTGATTGTCCAAATCCCACACCAGCGGTTCTTTTTTTAGTTATAATAATGTTAGTGGGTATATCCTTTTTTTTGGTATAAGATATATATGCTATATATGTATATTCCTGCAATAATATATTGGGGGCGAGAAAAGGAGATGTACAAAATAAATAAAATAGTTCTTTCTTCTTCACTTCAGACTCTAAAGTTATCATGGATTCATGGTAGCATAGTAGTTCTAATAAGAGAAGAAAGTCTATTTAACCTAGTTAAGGGCAAAAAAGTTATTTCTTAAATTAATTGAATAATAATACAAAAGAAGCCCGCATTCATAGCTAGTTTTAGGGCTTTATTACACTGGTGATCACAAAAGTTTATAACTTTTATCGTTGTGGCCACAAATATTTCTTTTGTAAATGGATGGTCACAAAAGTTTTTACTGGGAGTACCGGTGGCCAAAAAGGCTTGTTTGGAGGCCATTTCTGGTGACTTGGCTGACGTGGAGGCCACCATGTAATATAATATCATTAAAAGGATGATGTGGCAGTCCAACTCAAAAAGACTTTAAGACTAATCCAAATCAGCAGGTTGAGTCATCTGCTTCCTTCTCTCCCCCTTCTCTTATGCTGAAGTTCACTTGAAACCCTAGAATAGGGCATCACTTCGACCACTTATTGAAGGCGCCTCCTCTCCTTTCCTGAATCACAAGGATGACCTCCCCAATATGGCCCCCTCACCCTGTCGACTTCCCAGAATGCAATCATGAGAGAAATGGTGGAGATGGTCCCAGAGGAAGGGTATCCTTCTTGTCCGGTTGGTGTTGTTCTCTTCTTAGATGATTCATTAGGAATCACTGTTTTTATAGTGGATGTTGGAGATGCTCCTAGAATTTAGGTCTTAATTTGCAGGTCTGTAATGGAGTTGGGAAATGATTTAGGTCTGTAATGGAATTGGGAAATGATCGTGACCTGAATTTTTTAGTGTATGAATGCGATGATATAATTGTCCAGTTTAATTTAATTTAGTAGCAACTTATAAGAGTGTGTAATTTAATTCAGTTGAATGATGAAAATGCTGAAATTTTAATATGTCCTTCTTTATGCATGAATGAAGTTCTCAGTTCATGTTATCTTAATAATTGCGGCTTGTGGAGGTGGAATTGTGCTGAAACAAATTGGAGCAGAAGTTCCGCAGATTCTTATGGGTTGCAAAAAAATTTCAATGTATGAATGCTATGGCATAATTCTGGTTTGTGAGAGTATAATTTAATTTAGTTGAATGAAGATAATACTGAAAATTTAATATGTTCTTCTTTAAGTATGAATGAACACAAGTATTAATTATTTGCAGAAATTTGGAAAAGAGTATGCACAAGCACAAGCATCAATTATCTGCAGAAATTAAAAAAAAAAAAAGTATGCACAAGCACCAACATCAATTATCTGCAGAAATCTGAAAAAAAATTTTCACAAGCACCAACATCAATTATCTGCAAAAATCTGAAAAAAAAAATTCTACACAAGCACAAGCATGAATTATTTGCAAAAATTTGAAAAAGAGTCTGCACAAGCACAAGAATCAATTATATGCAGAAAAAAAAAATCAAGTTTGCACAAGCACGAACATCAATTATCTACAGAAATCTGAAAAAAAAATTCTACACAAGCACAAGCATCAATTATCTGCAAAGATTTGAAAAATGAAGGGTTCAATACAGGCACAAGCAACAGTTATCTGCAGAAATTTGAAAAAAAAAGTTTGCAGATGACCTGAAACAAATTTGTATATACTAAAACAAATTGAACCATTATTTGTAGAAGTATATAGGTTGCAGAAATTTGGGAAGAAAAGTACACAATTGACATTTACTTAGCATCTAATTGCTAGTCAACACATAAACCAGTGCAAAATTGACATTTAATCTCCAATTACATCAACAAACCATAAACAAAAGTTATCAATGCTTACAACAAGTACTTGCAATTCAATATAGACATTAAGGTTGATTACTTCTTCATAACAGAAATGTCAAGTTAGTTTGCCATCAAAACAATCTAGTTCCTTAGTACCCTAGTCAGATGAAGAAGCCCTATTTGCAGGTGGAGATTAAGGTGTCCTCATGCAATAGGTCACATTGCCCAAGTTAGCTACATAAGCATTGCTGGAACTGCTTACGCCGATACTGAGTGCTGGCCCCTGACTGGTAATGTCACTAGGTTGCCTTGTTTGAGATTGTTGGGTACCTATCAATTCATGATATTGTTGTGTTGGTTTATTGGCAGCTCCAGTACTGCCACTTGACATATTTTCTGGAGTAGTATACTAACTACTTCTTTTCCTCTGTGATGAAAACATGAATTAGATTAAATTATTTCAAAGTTACAGTTCATCCCAATTTCAAATATATAAATATAAACCCTTACAGGATTTAGTTTTTGTCTTTTTTAGCCAACACTTGCAGTTTTATTTCCATTGCCCTGCTATCATAAAAAAAAAAAACACACAATCACTAATGACATTTAAAATCATTCATTTAACTCGAATACTTCTTCTAGTATTGGCTAATAATCAAGCTGTACTGACTAACACTTGCAACAAAACATAATTAACATTAAAAATTTCACAGGAGAAATTATGCATTGTAATTGAAACAAATTAATATCAAAAGACTTACTTTCTCATGATGCCTTTTGTTGTGGCCTTCTGCATGGTATATTGTACATCTTACTGTGCTTAACCCTCTTCGGGCTAATTTTTGTTTGCCTTTCCCAGAAGTTGTGGAATTGGATGTTGGCTCATTTAAGGAATTTTCAATCTCTTCAGGCTCTTTTCTTCTTGCTTTTGCTTTCCCTCCCCTTTGTCTTCATCCAATTAGAGGCAGGATCACTCTTCTTCCATCATTAACTTCTAGCCAAAGCTCTTCATTATTGGTGGGGTTTATGTAGTGATCATATACCCACATGTAAGTTGACACCAAATAGGAAGCATGCACAAATTCCTCTGGCTACTGATTGTTCCCATACATTGCACTGATTCCATGAGAACAAGGCAATCCTGTTAATTCCCATCTTCTGCATATGCAAGTCCCCTCAACCATGTCAACAATATAGGATTCTCCTCTAGAATCTATGATCTGGACTATGGGCCCACCTGAAAAATCTGGTGTGTAGTATTGTGCCTTTTCTTTCATCTTATCAAGTTTCTTTTGAATTTTTGGGCATATATTTCCCTTGTACTTTAGCATATGTTCTTTCTTCTTTTTCATTCTCCTCATCAACTTCACTTTGATCATCTCAAGAATTGTGATGATTCTCTTATTTCTTGCATCAAGTATATACCTGTTAAGCATATAAACTAACCTTTTGCTGATCACTCATTATGGCGACATATTTGCTATTCCAAATCTCCAAATCATTCCTCAAAGCCTCCATAAACCAGGTCCAACTTTCTCTATTCTCAGTCAAAACCACTGCATAAGCATTTGGAAAAATATAGTCATTTAGGTCAATCCCTATTGCAGACAACACTTGGCCATCATAGAGACCTTTCAAAAAACAACCATCAAGGCCTATAAATGGCCTACAACCTGACCAGAATGCATCATTTAAGGGCTTTAAACAGACATAAAACCCTTGAAAGACACCTTCATTTCTCCATAATATCACTGTCGTGCCTGGATTACTCTGCCTAAGCTCAGCTGCATACCTGATAAGCTTTGTATACTGCTTAGCTTCATCTCCATTGACCCACTTCATTGCCATATTTTTGGTTCTCCAAGCTTTCATACTAGAGATTGTGAAACCATGGTCATCCTTAACTTATTTAATTATCCCATTATAGCTCCAGTTTGGATCAACCCTAAATTTGTCAAGATATTTAACAGCAAGCCACCTTGAAGTAACATGAAAATTGGTGAAAAACGTCTCACATGTGTGATCAAAATTGGCACTCTTAATTTGAACCGATGGATTGTCTTTGCTCATGCAAGCTACATAAAAATCCTAAAGGAGCATTGTTTGTTGTGGTATGCACAAATCACTCTCTTTTGGTCATTTTGTGGGAACCATAGCTGAAATCAATTCTTAATTCCCCAGTTTTTGCATGCCTTATTTAGTTGCTTAAAATCCCCAAACAACATCCCGACCATTAATCTTGGGTTGTATAGTTCCCTCTCTTCACTAAACTCCACAGCCTTAGGTTTACTATCACTATCTGATTCTGGATATGTGAATAACTCCTCATAATTTTCATCATCTGATTCATAATCTTCTCCAACAACTCCTTCTACGACACCTTGAGGAAAAGATGGTGTAGCCCATTGTATGCCTCCTTTATTTTTTCTTGTCTGTTCATCCATGATTTGCTGATAATCTTCATCACCAGATTGGTGATTGTAATCTATATCAATGAACTTATCCTCTTCAATTGAAACCTCATCAACATCTTCCATATTAGCTTGATGAGTTCACATTGAAAATTATATAAGTCACTTTGCTAAATTTCTAAAACTTCAAGACAATGTTGAAACTAAAAATGCAAATCATGACATTATTTGAAACCAAAACTTGAAAAACATATAAATCAATCAAACACAGCCAGAAAATGTTGTAAATGTAAACCAGGATAGTACTACTTATATAAATAATAATTAATGTATTCATTACTACAACAAAACAACAACAAGAGATAATTAACAATCAAACAATACTAATTATGTAAGCCAGAACATTACTAATTGAAAACCAAGACAATCAACCAATATAATTGAAAATGTAAACTACGACATTACTAATTTTTTAAATCAGGACATTACTAAAACCAAAAATACAAAACCAAACAATCAAACAAACTAAATTAGAAACCCAAACAATAAGAGATAACTAACAATCAATAAATTATATTCATAATGCCCTTTAGGTAGTTCAATACCTTGCAGAGATACTTCACATTCATAATTATATAAACAATCTAAATTTCTTACACAACTTGAAAAATGGTGAAAGTGAAATGCAAAGCAGGACATTACTAAATAGTCCTTCCTAATTTATAAAACATCCACTAAAATTTAAACTAAAATGCAAATCATGATATTACAAAAACCAAAATATGAGTTCAAATGTTATTAGCATGTTAAATTCCTTCATCAAACATGAGTTCTAATCCAATTAACAAATCAAGGAAGAAAATTATCACTGAATAAAAGTATGATGGTAATCTTGCCAAAACATATACAACAACTAAAAATAAATTCAAATTCATATAACTATAATAACAAACCAAAATAAAAGCAATAAAACCTGAAGTAGCACATCACGCCAAAATGATTCCTATGTCTTTTAGATATAGGGGGCAGACATAATTAGTTATTGGACAAAACAATTTAAAATGTCTCCAATACTCAACTCAGACGAGATGAATAATTAATTTGATCAACATAGAAAAAAGTTTCTATGAGTGAGTAAACAAACTGGAACAACAAGAAATGAAACCATTAATAAAATAGAATCCCAACATTCATTAGACCCCCACTGAGAAATTATTATGTGTGAGTAAGCAAATTACAACACGATCTTGTGAAATGGAACCATTTTCAAGACCTAATGCCATCAGATTTCCAACAAAAAGTGTAATAGATTTCACTAACCATTAAGTTTGAAAATAAAAAATACAAAATCATTTTCTCACTCAGTATGCAATAGTTTTCCAACAACAAATGTAACAATTTTAATCACATTAAGATAGAATGACACTGAAAATAAAAAAATCATTCACTCACTTAATATGTACTACAGTAATGCTTGAGATTTGTTTCAATCACTCAATATGCTTAAATCACAATAGATTACCTACAAGAGACACAATGCTGGAGAGTTTATGCTAGCTGCAAGAAAGAAATGTACATTACATGAGAAGGACACTTCCTCAAAGAAATCAGTACCATTTTCAGTGGGGTTTGCTTACCTGTAACAATGCTGGATACTTTCAAAAGTCAAGGTGGTGGAGATCGACTAACGAGAAGTGACAACCAGGTGCGGGGTGGTAGGGCAAGCTCAGTGATTGGCAGGGGATTTGGGGGATTTTTGGCCAAGGCTAGGGATTTGTGCAAGAATGCTTAGAATAAGTGAAGACTTAGCAGATGACTCAGTCTGCTGATTTGGATCAGTCTTAAAGTCTTTTTGAGTTGGACTGCCAAGTCATCTAGTTAATGATATTATATTACATGGTAGCCTCCACTTCAAACAAGTCGCTAGAAATCGCCTCCAAACAAAGCTTTTTTTTAGATTGTTTTGCTTACTCACACAATAATTTCTCAGTGGGGGTTTTATGGTAGCAAGGGCCACAAATGTTTCATCATTATAACGCTGTGGCCACAAATGTTTTTTTTTGTAACGTTGTGGCCACAAAACTATTCTCTGGTGTACTGATGACCACAATGGCATGTTTGGGGGCTATTTCCGGTGAAGTTGATGATCTGGCCACAAAACACATGATCCACATGGAAAATCTTTGTGGCCACAACGTTATAATGATGAAACATTCGTGGCCACAATATTACAAAAAAAAATTTGTGGCCATCAGTGCGACCGGAGAATAGTTTTGTGGCCACAACGTTACAAAAAAAAACATTTGTGGCCACAACGTTATAATGATGAAACATTTATAGCCACTAGTGAAACTTACCCAAATCCTAAAGCCTAAACATAAATAGTAAATCACAAACCACTAAATTTAGAGAAGAGGTTCCTAATTTATATTTTACGAATTTAGATTTAGATTTAGATAATAAAAAAATATATTTTTTTAAATTGTGATGTGGCAAGCAACTTTTAATTTGGGGATATAATTTGATGTGGTGGGTTCGGAATGTCTTTCAACTTACTTTGAGACTTCGGTGATGAGCGCCGGTGAGGCATCTATGGCCTAAAGTGAAGTAAAAGTTAGGCTTAAGAAAGGATTTTTATTTATTAATAGCAACAATTGGTCATCCAATTGGTCATGAATGTTTACAAACACCAAGGAGCCTTATATAGACTCCAAGGGACACAAAATTATGGGTTAAAATCATTCAAGCTCAAGGTTTTACAACAGGGTTATGACAAGACTCTGATAAGACATTGACTTGATTGACATAATAGGGGAGGACATATATTCTCCATTATCTGCAGTACAGACTTGACTGACATGATGTGGAGTATAAAGATTCTTCATTATATACAATACTACTACAGTTACAAGCCTATTTTACATATTAAAAATAAACATGCGCTCCTTTTACACACTAAAAACATAAATATCGCTTTAGTCCTCCAAAAGATTGGCAATGGTCTTTAGTAGAACCCTTGAGTTGCTTCTTATCCTTCCATTATATTGTCTAAATTTTATTCAGCAATGTCATCTAAGCTTTCAGGAGATCCTTCCGGGCTTGGTAGCATTAATGGTTCAAAGGGTGTACATTACCTAGAATAATCTCCAAATTGATATTCTCTTGCCAATGCATAAATCTTCTTCATGTGATGTTCGGTGGCTGGCATTTGTGAAATTAAATTTGGAAATGGAAAATACATGGGGAATATGTATTGATCTATATATACCTTCACAACTTTTGTTTTTGGCACCATTTGGCATCTTTGATTATCAACAATAGTAGGACATGTCCTCTTCCAATCAGTAGAGATTACACATGATCACCATAATTTCATCTATTTTTTGACATCTCTTGGGACGATCATATCTTCTAATATGATAGGAGTTATCTTTTCTTGATTAGGCTTATGATGGCAGGGAAGAGTTATCTTGATATGGTGCCTTGCTTTATTAGGATAGCTTTCATAATAACAAGGAGGGATGGAATTTAATTCTAAATTAACATACCTATCCAGATGTGGCCTAAGAGCTTTGAAGAATTTGTGAAGCAAATGAATCAGTTGCCAGTAGTCATTCAAAAAATTTGCTTGCTCTGGACTGGTTAGCATAATTCTTGCCAAGTACCCATGTCTAAACAAATCTATTGCTTTCATCTGAATGCCATTGGTTTCTTGATTTCTCTATTACGACATGTCTAATAAGCATTTTAATACTATAAATCTTTCTTCACACTAACACCCTGCATCTTTGTGGGCTAGTTCTCTAAATACATTTTTTGCTATTGCAAATCCTGCAGGAAATGTTTCTTCTTTTGCCAATTCGCTTAGTACTTCTTGCTTAGAGATGAATTGCTCATATTGGGATGCCATCACTTTTTATAATATAATTTGCTTGACTTCTTCAATAGGCTCTGGAAACAATTCTAGTTTTTCCATTGTTTGTTTTCTTTCTTCTATCATTAGTCGCTTTAGTTCTTCTACTTTTTCAATAGTTTCTTTCAACTGAGCTTAAATCTTTATTACTTCTTCAGTTTTTTTGAGTGATTTCAATTTCTAAGGTCTTGATTCATTTTTCTTGTTCAACCATATAATCTAGAGTTTGGGATTTCAAAGAAAAGTTAATGCTGGGGTTTTCCAATAATGGTGGAAGTGGAGGATGTAGGGATTTTTCATTGGCTTGGTGGAATAGTTTGGCTAAAGTGTGTAATAAAGGGATGATATTTTCTGGCTCATGTCTATTAACCCAAAGATTGTCAACTATGACATGTTGTTACAGATTTAAATTTGCTTGGGTTCTAAGTCTCAAGGTTGAGGTTGGTGGAAATATGGGAAGATTTAATTGGGGTTCGAAAGATGATTGTTGGCTATAAAAGTTTTTTTCCTGCCATTTATGCATAGAAAATAAACTTGTTATTTGTATTTGTGAAACTGTCTATTTTGCATATATTTTGGTTTAAAGATAGCCAAGTTTTCACCATGAACCAGAGACGCATATGGACTTATTGGTTTTGTAGCCACAACTCTTATTATTCAGATGAACAAACTTTTGTCTTCTATTGCTATAACAGACTTGGCTACATAGTTCCCACAATTAAAGAAAATACATATGAACCTGCTGGTTTTGTAATCACAGTTTTCTCTAATGCATATGGACAAACTACAGGGTAATGTTCAGGTTGCATGACTGCCACAGTGATAAAAATACTGAAGATTTTGCTGGTTGTGTAGTTTCCATTTCTATCATCTCCAATGGACAAGCTATGGGTTCTTGTTGCTTTAAATAATTATCTACTAATTGTTTTAAAGTAGCTTGTATATGTTCTATATCTTTTTCTATGTTTGTTATTTTTTGGGACATTGTTAATTTTTTCTTCCTATTTTCACTAACTTCCCCATTCATTATTGTTTTTCTTTTTGTAATAAGATCTATTGTTCTTTGTAGAAAAATCAACTGTTCTACTTCTGGAGTGAGAAATTGAATACTTTAATATTATATTATCTTTAAATTCTTTTAGATCTTTAATCATTTTTTCTAATTCTACTGGTTTTTCTTCATTTGTATTTGATTTTTTTTCTAGGCATTATTTTCTTCTTCTTATATTATTATGCCTTTTCTTTATTCCTTATATCTTTTATATTTATTAATTATTCTTGTAACTTGCTAACTTCCTCCTCTAAAGTTTTTATTCTCTTTAAAAGTTGTTCTATGATTTCCTTGTCTTTATTTAATATATTTGGTCTTTCTATCTTTTGTTCTTCAAAATTAAAATTATAGAGATCTGAAACACATTTTTTGCATAAAGATAATTCATATTTTTTACAAGTTACTCTATATCTTGTTATATGGAATATATAGCATTTATCACATTTTGATTTAAAGTTTATTTTAAAAGGTTGAAACTCATGAGTACGTTTTTGAAAATCTTCTACTTGGTGATGCTGTTCAAATAAATATTTTGGATTTATGTCTAGATTATATGTTTTTTTAGTCATCTTATACCATGAAAATCTATTAGATCTTCAGAGAAAAAATTTGGTCATTCATTTCCATCAAATATGCTACACACATCACTATCATTTTCACTATCATTACTGTAAAGGCTTACTATGTCTATTTCATCATGAATTTTTAAATTTTGGTATATGTTTAATCTTTCTTTTTTAACTTGTGGTTTTTTACATTCTTTAGTATAATGTCCTTTGCCACATAAATAACATTTGCATTTTCCTGGGAGTTTATGTGTTTTAAAATTTTTAACATGATTTGGTTTGGGTCTTTCTTTTTTAAAATATTAGATTCTTTTAAGTCTTTTATGTTTTTTATATTTATTATTAAGGTACATAAATTTTATTCAATAGCTGTACTTTGATATTTGTCTATTAGCTTCAGCTTCTAAGCATTTATTCTTTAAATAATTAAAAGTAAACATTATTGCTAATCCTATTCCAGTTAAATTTTCATGCCCTCTACTTATCCAATGCTTTAGATTTAGATCTCCTAATGGTTTAGGGAGCTTAATAAACCATCTTTTAGTTAATTCATTGTTTGTAAATGCTCTTCCTATTTTAGCTGGTAATGTGATATATGCTTGACTAAATTATACTATTTCATCGAAATTACTAATCTGTAGTTTTTCTAAATCTCTAGCTGCCATATCTTGTAATAATGTATCTCCTTTGGATGGATTAGTTCCTAATATGATTTGTCTGATTTATCCTGTTACATTATAAGGATTGTTTGCCATTTGTACAATGTATTGATATTCTTCTGCATAATTAATTTTTCAACTATTTAATAAGTCTCTTGCAGTGGTTCCTAAAAAATTTTCAATAAAATTTGTTTTTCCAATTGAGTCGAATGTATGAGGTATTCTTTCTAGTGCATTTATGGCATCTGATTCCCATCTATCTATTAATTTAGGCAATTTCTGAGGATGAACTGTACTTAATACTAATATACTACCTTCATTGTTTTGTTTTGACATTGTTTTCATGAGTTCCAAGGGGTCTGGTTTTCCTTTGTTTGTTTTGTAATTTTTTTCATAATGATTATTTGAAGTAAAGCTATGCTGGGATGGAAATTGTAAAGGTTGTGTAGTTCTACTAGTTCTTTCAATAGTTGTTGGTGTTACTATTGTTTTGGTATTAGAACTTCTGCTCTTTGATTCTCTTGTTTATTATTACTTCCTCTTGATTCTACATTCATCATTATTTCTTCTATATCAATTTCTTTTAATTGTTTAATGATTTCTTGATATTTTTTTATCTTTAATATTATTGATTTCTTCCATTATATAAGTTTCTTCTTTTAGTTTTGTAGGATAATTATAACAATCATATCTGCATTCTATTAATAAATTTACGTCATCAATATCTTCTGGTAATTCTTCAAAATCTACTTTTCAGTCATATCCTGGATATATTCTTTCAATTATTTTTTCCATTTTAATCATGACAACTTTCGATTGAATCATATTCATTTAATAGTCTTGATCTATAATTCCATAATCTTCTAGGATCTCTAAGATATTCATCTTGATGAAAATCTTTATATTTTATTTGTGTTGATTTCCAAATAGATTTATCTTTTTCATCTTTTTTTTTAGTTTCTGTTCTAACTTCTGTAAGTGATTCTGCTTGGTAATGAATTTGATCTCTTAGTCTTATATATCTTTTAACTCCTCTTAACCAAAGACATTTTCTAGCTTTTATTTTTTCTTTTAAATTGTTATTCTTCCTTAATACATACTTCATTAATTCATCTATTAGATTATCTATTAATGTTATTTCTGTTGAATCTATTAAACTTTTCATGTATAACAAACTTCTATGGATTTATATTGGTTTTATAAAGATTTTTTCCACTTATTTAGTATAATTATTCTTTGTTGGTGTACTAAAGGATGCAATTTTTTCTTGGCATCCAAATTGATTTCCATATCCAATTTCCCTGATTATCATAATTAAATGATTTAACTTCTATTAATGTTTTTGAACTTTGTTGATAAGCTTTTTTCATTAGTACATAATCTCGAACACATATTAACCAAATAGCTTTTCTATATTTTATTTGATATGTTACATTTGTATTTATAGCGCCTAAATATTTTCTTAATGTTTTAATTGTCTATCTTTTAATTCTGGATTCATTGTGCATATTTGGTCCATTTTACTCTTGGAGTTCTTCTATCATTATTCTTTTATTTTTATAATCTATCATTCTTGTACTATTACTACCATAAGTATTTTTATAAAATTCTGCATTACTTGGTCTATTTGTGGATACAATTCTATGTGGTTTATGTTCAATTCACTTCCTTCTAGTCCTTCTGAAGCATAGTATTTTCCTTCTATTTCTTTTAATCCTTGATTTTCTAAGAAAGATTTTACCTTTTTGGGTTTTAAGATATATTTTACCCTACAACTGTTGGTTAACTGTCCGGTGAATGTTGTTGTTATTAAAAGATTTGCTGCATTTGGAATCATATTATACCCTTTAGAGTTTACTACTATCTTTATGTATTTATAGAAAGTTTCTAGGGAGATTAAGAAGTTTGGGGCGATGTAGATTATTTCTGAATGATTGTAATTCACACCTACTTCTATGGATTCTATAGTAGCTTTAGTCATGTTTTCAATTTGTCTTATGTCTACTAGACTTATTAAATCTTTTGTTCCCAATTCTTTTCTATGTAAACTTATTACTCCTAGCATTATTAAACCTAGATGGATTAAAGTATATCCTGATGATATCATTTTTTGATATGATTCTTCTGTGATTAAATCTAATACTATTTGTTTATAATCACTTGTACAACATATTTCTATTTCATCATAATGCTCATATATTTTTGTTTTTAATTCAAATATTCCAAACTTATATAATTCTTCTACTGGAATTAATTTAACATTTATATTTTTAGCCTTATCTTGTTGTTCTTCGATTGTATGTGTTACCTTTTTCTTTTGTGATGCTTACTAATTTTACTAGTACATTTGATATGATTCAGGAAAGAAAATCTTCTAATATTATCTATACTTTTTACGATAGTTTTATGTTGTGGATTTTCTGTATTTTCTTTCGACATATTTTGTTTCTATTTCATCAAACTTTTGGGATAATTTTATTTTTCAGTTTCTAATAGCTCTCTTTCTTCTTTTGATCCATTTTTTATGATTCTTATTTTTTCTGATAAGTAGTCTTCAACTTCATTGAGCCATAAGTACTTTTGATATGTTATTTTATCTTTTGTATTATGTAGATTTGTTTCTTTTTCTAAAGGAAAATATCTTATTTTTTTTTATAAGTTCTATTTTAAAATATTCCATTGTTTCAAGTAAGTGCTTCATTTTTGGAAAATTTTAATCTATATTCATGTGGTTTTGCTAATTCTTCTTTAGTTCATATTTTCAAATGGATTAATGGTTTTCTTATGTTTTTGACCATATCCTATTTATATAATTTTTTACTTGGGTACATAATTTATCTATATCAATTTTGTGACTTTCCTTTTCTTTTATAGTATTTTTCACATCATCTAAGTTGGATAGTATAGTTTCTAATTTAATAACTGTGTTTCTAGATTATTTTATTTTTTAAGGATTAGATTTATTTTTGCATTCATTGGGCACTTATTTTGCCAAAGTTATTTCTAGAATTTGCATTGCTAATTTTAGAATTTTTAATATTTTGAAGATTATTTTTTTCTTTTTTCTTTATATTTTTCATTTTAGAGTAACACCGATTTTTCATAGAATTATTAAACTATTAATTAAACAAAGTTACATACTTCTTGCATTATAAATGCTATTTCTACTACTTTGCGAATAATTGGCATTAATAAAAGATACATACTACTGGAAATTTAAATACTAATTTATTAAATACTAAATTAAATAATACTTTGATTACTTTGTTTTCTTCTATCATAAACAAGAATTATGATAAAATTTACTGAATATTAAATACTAAATACTAAATTTACTTTACTAAATACTACTTTGCTTAAATTAAAATTTGCTAAATACTACTTGTACTGAAATAAATTTCAACAAGTAAGAGAAAGAAAGACTTCTTATGAGAAAACAAGATTCTCAACATGTAATATGACATAAGATTTAACTTAGTTAATAACTTTAATTGATCCATGTTTTTTGAAATTGCAATATATATATATCTTTTTTTTTTTAATTCTTAAGTTTCACTATCTTGATATAAGAACAGTCCTGGCTGTTTTGGGGACCAAGCATTATGAATCTCGTAATATGAAAACTGTTGAAGGACGATCATTCAAGTTTCAAGAGTTAAGACTTACCTCCACACTCTTTCCTTTAAACGGACCTCCTGTCCTCTGATGGGTACTATTAGTGACCTCCAGTTCATCTTACCTCTTCATACCAGGCAAATCAGCTCTTTCCATATTAAAGACCATTTCAAACTTCATTTTTCAGATTTTTTTTATAAATTAATTAATGGACCAATAAAAGCTATTTAACTATTTACATGTTGGGCATCCTGTTACCAATAGGATTTGGGATGCCTTTCAACTTACTTTGGAACTCCAGTGATGAGTGCCGGTGAGAGATCTACAGGCCAAAGTGAAGTAAAGGTTAGGGTCGGAAATGTAGACACACACACACACAGATGGAAGAGGTTTAAGAAAAAAGATTTTATTTATTGATAGCAAGAGTTGGTCATCATATTGGTTATGGATGCTTACCAACACCAAAGAGCCTTATATAAACTCCAAAGGACACAAAACCATGGGCTAAAACCACTCAAGCCCAAGGTTTTACAACAAGGCTATGGCAAGACCCTGACAAGACAGTGATATGGTTGACATGATAGGGGAGGACACATATTCTCCACTATCTACAGTACAGACTTGACTGACATGATGTGGAGTATAAAGATTCTCCACTATCTACAGTACTACTACAATTACGAGCCAATTTTACATATTAAAAGATAAACATTTGCTTCTTACTATTTTATGGGAATATAAGTTGATGTAGTGTCACTATTTTATTGAATATATGTTCTAGCACTCCTTGGCAAGAGCTCATTTATTGGAATAAGTATTTTTCTCACAACAAAACCCAATCTATTCATTCCTATTGTCATTATCTTTGTTATTCACGTAACTCTATATTCCCATTTCCCATTCTTCACCAAACCAAATCACTAAGAAATATGAAAACCAATAGAATTTGGATTTTTAAGATCTAAAACTCAACTATTGATCGTCTTCAAGCACTTTGCGAGCTCCAGTGATCTTTCGGATGTCAAAGTTGATTTCTACTGGACAATTGGTGAGATGATGTATTACTAAGTTTTGGCTTTCATCTTGTGCTATAATTTTTGCCATTTTTTGCTATTTTCTCTTTATTGTTGTTGATTTTGTAGATCTAGTGTGGATGAAGGCTTTTGGTCTTCAAGTAAGTGAAAAATGGCAGTAGTTAGATCATTTTTGGGAGTATTTGTCTCTTTTAGCGTGCATTTGGGGTGAGCCGATTCAGATACCATGGCCTCTTGAATCTATTTATGGGATTGTGAATATTAATAGAAGTAATTTAATTAACTAATAGAATTGAAAGGGAATGTGAGAGAAGAATCAACCTTCGTTAGAGCAAAGAAGACAGAAATATACATGAATGATGAATGTACAGAGATGTACACATAGAGTATGTACATATAGTATATACAATTAATATATTATCACTCTAACACACCACCTCAAACTCATGGTGGGTCATGAACTGAGAGTTTGGCAATTAAAATTGAAAGTGAGAGATAGTATGAGCCTCGGTGAAGAGATCAACAAGTTGTTGTGTAGAAGTAATATATAGAAGAAGAATACTACCAGTAAGGTAATGATGACGAACAAAGAGAAGGACAAGCTCAAGGTGCTGGTGCACTCATAAAACACAGGATTAGTGGCAATTTTTATGGCACTCTGGTTGTCACCATAGATAGGAGTGGGAGTAGAGACGGAGGCACCAAGATCCATCAAAAGCTGACTCAATCAAAGAACCTCTTTCACAGTAGAAGACAAAGCACCATGCTTAAATTCAGCAGTGGAAAGAGCAATAGTAGATCATTTCTTGCTTTTCCAAGAGATGAGTGAATCACCTAGGAAAATACAAAAACCAGTAGTGGATCGTTAATCAGTAGAATCACTCGCCCAATCAACATTAGAATATACACGAAGCTTAAGAGATGACGTGGTAGAGAAAAGTAGAGATCTAGTGATAGTGCCACGTAATTAATAAAGAACCCGTAGAAGTGTAGCATAATGAGTAGAGTGAGGAGCACTGACAAACTAGATAAGAACATGAATAGCATACGCAATATCTGGCCGAGTGATGGCCAAATATACAAGAGCACCCACAAGTGCTTGATAACGAGTGGGATTGTGGTAATTCGACTTCTCCATACTTTTCCTTCGTATTTCAACTTGTTTTCTTGAGTAATTTTCATGTGTGGAAGGTTTTGAGAGTATTCAAAGTTGTTAGAACCAAAAAGGGAAGGGGGGGGGGGGGGGGGGGGGGGTCAAAAGGGCACCAAAATGGGTTGTTTAACACCCATTTTATATGGGCTGAGTGGCCATGATGTGGTCTAAGCAGGCTGTATGGAACCTAGTTTTGAAAATTCAGAAATTTTCTATAAGGTCATGTGGGTCCTTATAAGGGGTGGTATAGGACCCATAAGGAACCCCGCATAGGTCACGATTTTAGGGTTTAAAAGCCTTTTTCCTTGTTTCTTTCTCATCCTTTCTAGACTATTCCTTGAGCCCTTTTCTTCTTCACTTTCCTCCTCCTCTAGAACCTTCATATCCACTTCTTAAACCCATAATCCTTTCCCTTGAATCAAGAAGAAACTCGAAGATCTCTTCTTCCTCTTTTGAGAAGTGCTTTCCCTTGGGGTTCTTGAGAAGCTTTGAGGTAAGGTTGGCCATTTCCTTGTTCTACTACTTCTTCCTTTTCTTCTTGCTGAGTTTCTTTGAGATTGGTGGTGTAATTTCTTGTTGCTTGTTTGGATTTAGAGTTTGGAAGAATTTCTTAGTTGTATAACTATGATTTTGTTGAAGTTTAAGAGAGATCTTTCACCTCCTAAGTAAGAGTTACTGTAGCATCAAACCTAATTGAGCTTTTCTTGCTTTTCATGTTAATTTTGAGGATTGTGAGAGGTTCATTCTTGGTAGATCTTCTAGTTAGAGAGTTTAGAAAATCTTAGAAGCAATCATTTTCCATCTTTAGCATTTTCCTTTAGTCAAGTTGCTTAGTTGGATGTTAATGCTTGCTTGCTTTATGTTGGTTTGTTTAATTGGTAACGGCCAATGCCAAGATACGCGCATCTTGGCGTCTCCAAACCTAATCGAGGCCACGGTTAGCGATGGAGGGTTTTCGAGGCCATTTGGGATACTATCGATTATTGTGATTTGTTGATTTATTTATTTCTAAAAATTTTAACTTATGAAGCTATTGAAAAGAATATGTGAATATTGGATTCCAGAATTATATGGACTTCTTGATGATTTCAAAGGGTTTTTTTTTTTTTTTTGCATTTCATTAAGAAAGCTTATATTCTTATGTTATATTTGTTATTTAAAGTACCTTTATTATTGTTGAGGATTGAAACATGGTTATGGTATTTTATTTTTATTTGATCATGCTTGAGTTATAGTTCCATGTTTAACCCCTCACTGAGTAACCTAGTTACTCATCCCTTCTTTCTTCCTCCCAGGTGATAGCACAACGTAAGGGTGAAAGCATGAAGTGCTTGGTAAGAGTTGTGTTTGTATTTTCATATTAAGTTGTGTATGTCACATTATTTCCTTGGCATGTATCATCAGGGATCCACTGTGATGTTATTGAATCCTATTATGTCCTTTCCTTTTGGAAGACTTTTATATGTCAGTTCAGTCTATGTTTTGTATGAGAGGTATACCTTATGTTTTGGGGTCATTGTTGTTGATGTTATGATTATCATATGGTGTTGTTTACTTATATTTCATACCTTGGTGTTAATTTAATGGTCATGTGTAGTAAGGTTGTTCTATGTCTTCATTGTTAAATTAGTTTTTGTTGTTATAGTGGTATTGTACAAGGAACAGGTTAGCCTTACAGTGATCTGGGGTTGAGGCAAGTGTTTGACTTCCCTTGGGTTGTCTTGATGGTATGTCACGTGTGGGACCCGAGGGATGAGGCATGATAGGGATCATTCAACATCTCACCATTAGAAGATAAGAGTCAGTGATGAAGCTCAATAGGAGTAGACATAGTGAGAAGGTCTGTGAGATATGCACGATGAAGTGACCAGTGAAAAGCAACTGCTTTAGCGAAAAGAAGTTGAACAATAGTCAACTTGGCCACAAGAGCAAAGGTATACTCATAGTCAATGCTAGGGGTGAACAAAAAACCATGATCTGATGATCTAATCCAGTATTCGATTCTTGGACCCAAATTTTATGGGTATCCAATCAGAAAAAATGGGTTGTGTACCTGATCCGAATTTTCAAGATGAAAATTGGATCAGATCCGGGTTAGGAAAAAAAATCTGGGTACCCGAGTCCGATATGGTTTTTAATATATATATATATATATATATATACACACATTTGTTAAAAAGAAAAAAAAAATCAAAATTCATAATTTAATCTTTTATGAGTTATATATATACATTACTAAATTAAATTTTACAAGGGCTAAAACTAAAAAAAAAAAAAAAGAATCCAAATCCTTAATCTAATCTATTTAATATATATATATATATATATATATATATATATAGGAAATTCATCAAATATGCATGTCCTTAGAATTCAATTCTAAGGATGTGCATAGCAACCGTTGGATTTATCATCCAACGGTTGAACAAAGTTGATGAAAATTAGTAGGATTCCACTCTCTTTCACATCTCTTCTTTTCTTTCCTCTGTGCTGGCAACACCTAACCAGGAACTAGGATTCCACTCTCTCTTTCACATCTCTTCTTCTTCCACCGGTGTGCTGCCAGCACCTAGGTCGCCGCCGCTCCGTTCATTGCAGATTCAAACAAAGCAACTTCCTTTTCTCTTTCAGCTGTCCTACCAGCATCGAGGTCGCCGTCTAGTTGTGTCACCGTCCACTTATCGCCGTCACTCCGATCATCACAGCTTCCCCTTCTCTTTCCCCTATCCTACCAGCACCCAGGTCGCAGTCCATTTGTGTCGCCGTCCAGTTCTCGGCGCCACTTTGATCATCGCAGCTTCCCCTTCACTTTCCCTTATGCTGCCAACGCCCAGGTCTTTTTTTAAATTAAGCTGTTTAAATTGTTGGGTTTTTTGTTTGCCGGAAGCCACACGAGAGCCTACATGAGATGCTTATTAACATATTTTTTTTCTATCCATCTTCATGCAATAAAAAACAATACACCATTTTATCTTATGAAAGACTAGCATGAGATTATTAATCTAATCATACATAATTTAAAGACATGGGACTACAAGATCAAATTAATTAATACTCACAAATGAATTTCTATTAAAAAGAGAGAAGCTGTAATTGAGGATTTGATTAGTTAAATGAATTCATATTTATGAATGTTTGGGAAGAATGTTTGATTGATTTATGTATTTCTTGAGGTTTATAAATGAATGTTTGGGAAAAATGTTTGGGAAGAATATTTATAAATTAATTCATAATAAACAAGCAGGACATGACTATTGTATTAGCTTTTCTTGAGAAATAGATAAATAAATGTTTGCATGCATAATAACTGATTTGATCCTTTAATTATTAATCAAATGAAACAAATGTTTGATTAGTGTTTATTTTGAGGTTTGAATCAACATAACTAATGTTCATTAAATATGATGATTTGATTAGTACTCAATTACCATTACAAATTTTCAATTTGGTCTTATCTACAACAATCAATGTGGAAAATGATAAGATGACAAACAATGCTTTGATATATTTTAATTTGTTGTATTTTTCTTGATAGGACATATAGGATGACGGATATCACCGATGAAATAAGCAAAGATGACACTTTCATATTTGAGGATATGAAAATAGATCCAAATGAGCTTGAGTTATCTCAACATCAAGAAGATGGTGGTAGCCAACAACTTTTACATGGACAGGAATTGGCAAATAGTCCACAGTCTTAAGATGAACAGAAATCGGAAAGAATTCCATTTGTTGGTATGGAGTTCCCTGATGAGGAGGAAGCATTTCGATTTTATCTAGATTATGCAAAGTCTAGAGGTTTTGGGATAAGAAGAGGACACATGTATGGTTCATCTAAGTCTCAATTAATTACATGCTGGCACTTTGTTTGTGATAAGGAAGGAAGCAAGTGTATGAAAGACAAAAGGCAACTAGAGAAAATTGTTCACAGGCACAGAGATACAAGGACAAATTGCCAAGCTCGGATAGTGGTGTCAAAAATGAAGAGTGGACTATGGACTATAAAAACCTTTGGTGATGCACATAACCATGATTTACTAACTACTCCCTCTAAGGTGATGAAGATTCGGTCTCATCGGCATATTAGTGATACATGTAGAAGTTCGATGGAGGCATTGCATAAAAGTAGAGTGGGACTGAGCCAAATGTCTCGAATATTGAATGAAACTCTTTCAAATACGGGGTTTGCACAAATTACTTGAGAAGATTGTTCAAATCATTTAAGGGCAGTTCGAAGTAATAATATTGGGCAAGAATGCATGGCTATTGTAAAGTTTTTCAAGGAAAAAAAACTCAATGATGATTTTTTTTCTTTGATATGGAGCTTGATGAGTTCGGCCGGACTAGATCTGTTTTTGGGTAGATGGAAGATGCAGAATGGCTTATTCTGAATTTGGAGATATTGTTGTTTTTGATACCACTTATCAAACGAATTGATTTTGCTTCCCTTTGCTCCTTTTGTTGGAGTCAATCATTATAAGCAATCAATTTTATTTGGTTGTGCTCTAATTGCAGATGAGAAAGAAGAAAGCTTCTTATGGGTATTTCAAACATGGATGAAATGTATGCTAGGAAAGCATCCACAAACCATTATTACAGATCAAGACTTGGCTATGGGGAAAGCTATTGCAAAAGTCTTTCCAAATTCAGGTCATCGATTGTGCTCGTGGCACATTGGGAGAAATTCGATGAAGTATTTAGTAGATTTGAAGAGCAAAGAAGGCTTCCTGGGGGACTACAACAACTGGTTACACCATAGTACATCAATTGAAGCATTTGAGAATAAATGGGGTGAACTTAAAGCAACATACAAAATTGATGATAAACATTGGTTGAGTAAAATGTATGAAATTAGACACAAATGGGTTTTTCTATATTGGCAAAATATATTCACAGATGGAATGACCTCTACACAACGCAATGAAAGTATCAACTCATTTTTTGATGGCTTTGTTAATTCACAAACTCCATTGGATGAGTTTGTTATACAATATGATATGGCATTGTGTGTTCGACAAAATGATGAAGAAAATGAAGACTTCAAGACTTTAAACTCTATTCCCAACTTTCATACAGGTCATCCAATTGAGAGACATGCAGGAGAAGTGTATACAAGAGCTGTGTTCAATATTTTCCAAGTAGAATTGCGAGAAAGTGATAGTATATATGCTCGCTGAACGCATTCGTGATGGGACTGATCATGCCAAATATAAAATCTACAATCACATTTTTATATTTAAGAGAGATGGTATTGAAGATTGGGAGCCTATAGCAACATGTTCTTGCAAGAAGTTTGAGACTGAGGGTGTGTTGTGTTGTCATATATTGAAAATATTTTAAAAAAAGGAGGTCGCAAAGATTCCCAAAAATTATATTCTTCATCGTTGGAGCATGGTTGCAAGATATCGGTCAAATGTTATGATGGTTGATACAAGTAACAATGCTTTCACACCCTTGATGAAGTGGAGTGCACAAAATATGTGTTTTCGCATTGCACAATCTATATCATCCTTGGAGATGTACGAAAAAATTATGCCTAAGTTGAATGACATCTTCAAAATGGTTGGTGATTTTTCTAGTGCACGAGAACATGTCTTGCGCACGGAGCAAAGTGAGGCAAATGAAGATATTATTGGTTCATCTTCATTCCCTGCAATCTCATGTGGAGATGATGTTTGTGGGTCACACATTAGTATTCTTGATCCAAAACGTGTTAAAAGCAAAGGTCGGCCAAAAGTGAATACAAGGATTAAATTAGTAATCGATATTCAATTGTCATTGTAGAAGAAAAGGACTTGCAGTAGATGTGGAAGAAAGGGTCATTACATGTCTACATGCACATTCAGTAAGACAATTTCTTTGAATTGTTATGTTAATTTCATTCGTATGTTCAGTTGATCATTAATATTACTAATGAGACTTTTTATTTTGGAATACAGGCATGTCTTGAGTTGTATGGCATAATCACTTGGTGATGAAGTTATTTAATCAATCTTGAGCTGTAACAAATTCATATTTTGAAGATTTTAATGAATGTTGTTTTGATTTGGAACTAATTGTTACTTTGTAGATTTTTTGACATTCATTATGTTAAGCTGACAAGTACTCATTGTGTTAAGTTATTAAGTTGTTAATCAATTAAGTTGTTTTCTTTTAGGTACACAATGTGTTTTTTATTATGCAATTAAGTTGTTAAGCAGATTTTTTTGAAGCTGCAAAAGATTTTCTTGAAGCTGCAGATTTATTTTTTGAAGTTTTTTGAAGATATAAGCTGCAGATTTTTTGAAGATAGTAAGCAGAAGATTTTTTTGAAGCTGTTGAGTAAGCTGCAGATTTTTTTGAAGCTGCAGATTTTTTGAAGATAGTAAGATGCATTACGCTGTAGATTTCTTTGAAGTTAGTAAGCTATAGATTTTTTGAAGATAGTAAGCTGTAGAAGATTTTTTTTGAAGCTGCAGATTTTTTTGAAGATAAGCTACAGATTTTTTTAAAGCTGCAGATTTTTTGAAGATAGTAAGCTGCATTACACTGCAGATTTCTTTGAAGTTAGTAAGGTGCAAATTTTTTGAAGATAGTAAGCTGCATTACACTGAGATTTCTTTGAAGTTAGTAAGCTGTAGATTTTTTGAAGATAGTAAGCTGCAGATTTTTTGTTTGTCATTGTATGAAGTTGCAGATTTTTTTTACCTAAATTGTTAAGTTTGAAACTGTTAAGCTGCAAAAATACAGATTCTCTTTCTTTCATCTTTGTTTCTGACAAAACATCAAAACAACAATAATAAAGTCCACAAGCAAACCACAACGACAACAACATCAAAACAATCACCAAAGATGAACACAAGTTCACAATAATAATTAAGAAATTTATCATCATCAGTATCAACATCATTTCTGTTACAGACACACATTTCTTGTTTTCAAGACAATAATATAGTTCATAGGTACACTTTCTTTCATCTTTGTTTATGACAAAACAAAAACACGCATCCATTTTTTTTTCGTATTTCTCTTCAATAGTCTCTTAAGCAGTGCACAACATCAAAAACGCTTTCTTGCATCGCTGATTGGTACTCCTTGAGTGTCGCCGTCCAGTTGTCAATGCTAATCTTGGCCTCTGATGCCAATCCTGGTATCTTCGCAATTCCCTGTTTAGCGGTAATATTTATATGGCATGTGTGATACACTAGGAAATACTTTGTCCTGGACTTCTTGTTTGTACTCGGACAAAGGTTTATTAATGGCCTCACCCTCATGCCCATATTGCTTGCAAAATTTTGGGGTTACCTGCCAACAATACATTCAAATGAGTCTCTGTTGGATTAGAAAAAAATATTCAATGTCAAGAAAAATGAAAGATACATACAAAGAGTAGCTCTTGGTGAGATAAAGCATACCCACCTCACTATTGTAATCTACAATGCAGGGGAAAATATATCAAAATCATATGAGCTCCCACTTAAAAAGTCTTTAAAGCTGAAAAAATTATGGTTTGCTTAAAGGAGCTTGGTCAAATGCGGAAAACAAGGGAGTCTCTATACATATGGAGCATGAATTTGGATAGTAAGCCTTCAGTATCTTAACAAAACATTCTTCATACTATTACAAGATCTTTCTGATATAACTTTTGATGTTTGACAGTGATCTACAATTTAGCAGCAAGTAAAAGCAATAAAATTTTGTCAAGTTCAGCAAAAAGTTTCATCAAACAAGATGAAAAGAAGAACTAACCTGTCCACTACAGTATGGCCCAGCTCCAATACCAATAGTGGGAATCTGCAATGCAGCAGTCGCATCAGCAGCAACGGGCGCAGGTACACACTCCAAAACCACCGAGAAGCATCCCACTTTTTGCAACGACAGCGCCATCTCCACCACCTGGCATTCACACAAACACTTAATGAACTATCTACTCCAAAGCGTCAATTTCAATAACATTCATGAAATTGAAGTAAAAATGAGACCTTTACTGCATTGTTGATGGTCTTTCCTTGGGGCCGAAACCATCTAAGAACGCTAATCGCCTGAGGCTTAAGCCTAACATACCCGATCACGGTGATCCCGGCCTCCACAATCGCCGTCGCAGCACTGATCCTTGAAGGCGCAGCTCCTTTCAGCTTGATCGAATCCATATTCCCCTCCTTCAAAACCCTCACCGCCATGTCCACCGCTTGCCCTAATCCACAAAACAACAAACACCAAATCATCAAAACTCAAAATCAAATCAAAACCAATCCCAATCACAATACCTGCGCTGAAAACGACTCATAGGAACCGAAAGGGAGGTCGCCGATGAGGAGCGACCGGGTGGCACCACGCGCGACGGCGCGGTAATGGCGTAGCATCTCATCAAGGGTGATCGGGAGAGTGGTATCGTAGCCATGGACGACCATCACGTCCGAGTCACCAACCAGGCAGATATCGATGCCGACAGTGTCGACCTGGACGGCGGAAGGGTAATCGTAGGCGGTGACCATGGTGATGGGGTCACCGGCGAGGTGCTTCTGGCGGAGGAAGTTGAGGGTGATGCGTTGGTTAAGGTTTTGGGGCTTGGGGCCGCCATAGACGGTGCTCTCGGGGACGGCTGAATTCATATTTGGATTCTATCACCGTTGGATTAAAATGAATGGCTGAAAATAACATCCATAGAATATAAATCCTATGCACGTCCATAGGAAATCTGCATATATATATATATATATATATATATATTCTTCATCAATTGTTTAGAACTGATAAAACTTTTTATTATTTTTTGTTGTGTAGAGAATAATATAAGATTTTAATCTTTCTTTTCTTTTGTAAACTATAAGTTTGTTATTTTTGTTTTTTATGTAATATTGTTATTTAAAAAAATTCCATGACGCCGATAAACATGAATTTGGATCAAGATACCCCGAAATTTGATCTTGTTTAAACCGGATACCCGATTTTTGGTATTTGGTTTAAACTGGGCCAGATACGGGTCGAGTTTTTGCCGATTTGATAAACCATGTAGCTGATTTGGTTTTCAAGACTGGATCGGGTACCTAGGTTTGCTCACCCCTAGTCAATGCCATACTCCTTAGTGACACCACAAGGAACAATGCGCGCCTTATGGCGCTCAGTGCTTTCGTTAGCTTAGGTCTTGACTCAGTAGATCCACAGACAGTTAATAGGAGAAGTATCAAAAGGAAGTGGAATAAGCTTCCATGTATGCATACGCTGAAGAGCATCGAGTTCCTCAGTCATAGCTTGCTGCCGTTGGGTATGCCTCACAGGCTTAAGATAAGACTGTGGCTTAGAATGAGAGTGAATAGTAACAAGGAAGGCCTGTAAATCTAGGCCATTAGAGCAAAGAGAAAGTGCATACTGGGCTAGAAGACGGCGAATACGGTGTGGGCTACAATTGGAGGCCACAGGAACATCTTCAGCAAAGGATGAGTAGGCGGGAAGAGGAGATGAATCACCAGAACCATTAATTCACATAGAGGATAGGGGTGGAGGAATAGAAGAAGTGTCAAAGGAGATATTAGGAGAAGGCATAAAATTTTTAGGAATGGTGGGATCTCGAATAACTACTAAATGGAGTGGAGATAACGTACTAGAGGAAGTCTGAAAGAAGGAAGAATTTGGAGAAGATGAAGAAAAGTAAGGTGTGTCTTTAAGAAAAGTAAGGATTACTAAGATAGAGTACCATGAACAGAGAGTAATGTCTAAAACGTTGTAGAGAGATACTCCCATGATCCGTCAGAGTGAAAGACATTAATGCGTTTACCTAATTGAGTATATATCATTTGTATAAATTGAGAATAAATTTCAAAGACCTCAGATCAAGAATGCATTAGGTAAAGATAGGTACAATGTGAGAAGTCATCAATAAAGTAGATATAGTAGAAGAAACCACCAAGAGAAGAAAGTGGAGCAGGTCCCCAGACATTAGAGTGAACAAGATCAAAAGTTAGCTATATATTTAACTAACTTGCAACCCATACACGGATATAATGGAGAAGAAGAAATAGAACCAAAACTACTTGAACTCGTTAAGAGTTTAGGCGAGCACTAGACAAGTAACCTAGATGACTTTGCTAACGATCGAGATAACTCACAGAGGCGGCAATGTCATAAGACTGAAGAGTGAGAAGATGAAGATGGTCTAAGTGATAAAGTCCTCCAACTCTATGCCTAGTTCTAATCCTCTGACCTGTGAGATGGTTTTACACAGAACAAGTAGAAGAAGAAAGGATAACTGTGAGACTATGATCAGTGAGCTGGCTAGCAGAGAGAATGCTTATAAATGAACTGGACTGAAGATGACCGCATTGCCTGACAAGATGAGCTCTCCCATTAGCAGTGTTAACATTGGAGAAGGAGTAAGGAGTAGAAATAGAGACTAGGCTAGAGGCATCTATAGTCATATGATCAGTGACACCAGAATCTAAAATCCAGGAAGAGGAAGACATACCAAAGATAACAGACATAAAATAAGAAGTACTGGAGTATATGGCACGCTGCATGGCATGAACGTGCTCGGTAAGTTGAGCAACCTAAGAGAGTAAATTAGTAGAGGAAGCAGGAGCTAAGATGTTAGCAAAAGAATGAGGAGGATAGCGAGATTGCTATTGCGACTGCAGTTGTTGCCATTGCTAAAGCTTAGGACATTGACTCTTCATATGTCCAGAATGCTTGTAGTAAAGGTACATGATAGAAAATCCTGGAGAACATGAAAAGGATGCCCTGAAGATTTTTTTTAACTGCTGTCACTATGGAATCATTGTCACTGTATAAAAAAAATTAATAATGTAGGTAATTGTGGAATTACTATGGAATCACCGTTACAGTCATTGTGGAATCACTGTCATTATTACAAAAATATGATAATACAGGTCTTAGAACTTGAATTCTTTTTTGGGAGAATGCTGTCGGGAGGATAGCTTCTTCTCCATTCTAGGGTGCCAGCAACCTCACCGCAGGCCAACCTACTCATAGGCATTGCACTTGGAACTTCACATGGACTTGGCGACAAGCAAGAGCAACAAGCATTGGCTTCTTGAGAGCATAGGCTAAACGAGACAAGGACTGGAGAGAGACCACCAACATCTCTGGAGAAGAATGGAGAGTACGTGGCTCGATGGCCAACCTACTCATTGGCGTTGCACTTGGAACTTCGCATGGACTTGGCGATAAGCAAGAGCAACAAGTGTTGGCTTCTTGAGAGCAGAGGCTAAATAACACAAGGACTGGAGAGAGACCACCGACATCTCTGGAGAAGAATGGAGAGTACTTAACCCGATGGCCAGTGCTATAGCTTTACTCAGTTTGTGAATGTCACCTGGATGCTGTGCAGCACTGGAGATGGAAGCAGATGGCATGAGCTGAGAGAAAGGGAGTAGCATGGGAGGGAAACTACAGCGGGAGTGGCATATTAGATTTGGTGAAGTGAAGACAAAACCGGCGAGTAGAGATAGATCTGGCAAAAATCAAACAAATACGACAAATTTCTCTTGATAGGACGACTTCTCTCGTTAATGGTGAATAATAGATGACAATCGGGACTGAAGGCCGGCGAGAACATGGCGAGGTCGTTGCCTGATGTATGATACCATAAAAGGAAATGTGAGAGAAGAAACAACCTTCATTAGAGCAAAGAAAACATACAAATATACATCAATGATGTATATACAAAGATGTATGTATAGTGTATGTACATATAAAATATATAGTATATATATACAATGAATATACTATCACTCTAACAAGAATTAGGTAGAGGTTTAATAGCCATGGATGGAATTTCCCTCACAATTAATTGCATTTAACTCAATATTTTGACGAACTGCTTATTATTTTAGTATAAGAGATCAATATCAGCAATTTTTTTTTTGAAAAGGTGGATAAACCGCTTCAATTAAAGCAAAAGAGAATACAATAGGAGAAACAAGGAAGCAACATATCACCAGATGTGGTACAAGTGCTCAAATAAAAGAAAATAGAATAAAGATACAGGAGGAACAGGCTTCCTCAAACCCTCGGCTGATGGAAACTAATCCGTAGGCAAAAGGTGCGCCTCCTCGGCCAAGTCACCTTCCTGCACCCCATCAGATCGTGAACGAACGAACTCCAGACTTCGATTGATGCTCTTTATGTGCTCTTTAATCTTTCCTTTGATATTATCTGCGCAATTTGAGAACCAGGACAAGAGCATACGATCAATGTTCAAAATAATGGTATGCACAGGAACAACGTTGGCATTAAAATTAATGTCATTTCTAGCAATCGAAACATTCTACACAAGAGCTTTCACAACTAAATCACAGAAGTCTCTAATAGAATGCTACATAGACGTCCTCCAAGAATCCCAAAGAGTGGACATCTGTCGTGGTGGTTCAAGCAGCCGAAGGAGGCACATAAAGTGATCCCACACCCGCCTAGTAAAATTATATATGAGGAAAAGGTGCTCAACTGATTCAATCTCAGAATGACAAAGAACATAGGTTGTGGTTGGAAGCCTGTTGCATCTCCTTACGATAAGATTTTCAAAAGAGAGAACCTTATTCTTCGACACAAGACAATTAAAGAGATTGATTTTCCTAGGACACGAACTTTGCCAAAAGAACCTAGCCACAGAGCATCTGATCACACCATTATTTAGGAAACTGTAGAAGAATTTTTACAGAGAAAACATCATTTCCAAAAAGTGACCACCATTTCTTATCTCCACTCCCAATGGTAGGTTCACCTAGACGATCCATGAATGGCAAAGAGCTCGAGTTTACATCAAAAAGGCCACTTTCTAGAAGAAAGGCCAGTTCCTACACGTTCTGTTGGGACGTGTGTTTTTTTTTTTTTTTGAATTCCTCTTGCTACAAGTTCATAGGAGCTACCCCATAAAATCACTGATCCTTCCAAAACATGATCATCGCTCCTGAGTTGATGCCATGCGAGATGCAGTTTCTGAAAGCTGGAAAACTGCTAGAAACACCCCTCCAGAAAAAGGAGATCCTTCTTGACAGCCTAAGGAAAAGATTCCATCGCTTTAATCCATAGTTGAATTGCATAACTTGTTCCCCACCCCAATTAGGGTCCATCACCAATTTCTACCACCATTTTCCTAGTAATGGCAGATTAAATTATCCAGATCCAGGATATCCCAACCATCCTGGTCGTGGGACCGACATAAAGATTTCCAACATACCAAATGACATTTTGGTTGGCTAATATCCGGTCCTGACCGTAAGAAGTCCCGCCGGACGTGAACTAGCTCCTTGATAACCCAGCATGGCAATCTAAAAATGGACATCGAAAACATCGGCAGAGCTGACAGAATAGAATTCAGCAAAGTAAGATGACCCCCCTAAAGATAGATGTTGCGCTTTCAAAGAAGAGAGCCTCCTTCTTACTTTTTGGATAAAACTTCCCAATCCTGCCGTCGGGGCCTTATACCCGCGATAGGGACACCAAGGTAAGTGACCCGGAGGAAGCCCATTTGACAATTTAACATTGTTGCAGCTCCCTTTTGGGGAAACACACCCATCTCAATCGAGAAGAGGCATGTTTTTGCAAAATTAGTTTCCAGGCCCGACATACCTTCAAAAATGTAAAGAATAAGTTTAACAATCTTGAGATCTTCGAGCCCACCCGTGGTAAAGACCAGAAGGTCATCAGCATAATGAAGGTTGCATCTATGACCAAATTCTCCTAGGGGCTCCCCCACTAAAACCTTAGATCTGAGAGCACGTGTGAACATCGCACTTAACACATTAGTAACTAAGACAAACAGTAGGGGCGATAGAGGATCACCTTGTCGCAATCCCCTATTGTAACGAATGTACCCATTTGGTGAATCATTCACAAGGATATTAGCCTTAGAAGAGACTAAGATATTCTAAATCCAGGCCACCCATTTTGGACCAAAACCCCTGGCCGTTTGCTGATCAAGGAGGAAGACCCAATCTACTAAATCGAAAGCCTTAGCAAAGTCGACTTTCAGGATAAGACCTGGGAGCATACACTTATGAATGCTGAAAATTAGTTCTTCCACTGTTGCAATGTTATCCAAAATGCATCTAGCTTGCATAAATACTGACTGGTCAACATCTACCAACGAGTTCATGACCTTGCTTGGGCGGGTCACTAGAATTTTTGAAAGAATTTTTAGAGATGAGTTAATGAGACTAATTGGGAGGTAGTCCGATATCACCTCAGGTGTATTGACCTTAGGGATCAGAGAAATGATGGCCTAATTAATTAATTCTAAATTGGTGCGCTCGTAGAAAAAGTCCTCACATAGCAGTTATAAGTTAGACTTTATCAAATCCCAGAAATGTTTGAAAAAATGGATAGAGAATCAATCCGGCCTCGGGGCCTTATTACCACCCAAATTGAAGACCGCATTTATGATTTCCTCTAGTGAGAAGGTCGCTCCAAATGCGACAGATCAACATAACTCTTGTGGGCCAGGAGCTTCTGAAGGTCCACTTTTAATCTCGAAGCCAGATTCTGCCCAAATTGCTGCTGGAACCACTCTTGGAAAACGTTCTCGATATCACATGAGTCCATGATAAGAGCCCCGTTATGACAGATACTAGGAATAAAGTTCTGATTTTTCCTCCCATTCGCAACCGCATGGAAGAACTTTGTGTGTTCATCATCCTCCTTTAGCCATTGTAATCTAGACCTTTGTTTCTAGTAGATTTCTTCTTGCTTCAGAATTGCCTTCATCTTATCTAATAGCTCATGGTCCATGAGCACTTTAATCAATGTGAGGCACCTAGATTCTTTAGTAATGTCTAATTCCTCATGCTCCTGTAGCAAGGACAGCTTTTTCAATTTAATTGAGTCAAAATTGGATTTTCCTTAGCCCCGCAGGTGATCACGCAGCCATGCCAATTTTTTGTCCAATATAAACACTCCACATTCCACTAGTGAGGGTTTCGACCACCAGTTGACTTATAGACATAAGGTTCATGGATAAACGAGGAACATGGAAGACACTGGGAACTGAGAAGGCAGTGGATGAAAGATGTATAGTAAAGGAGAGAGGAAGGAGTGTGCCATCAGCAGTGTGAATAAGAGTGATAAGTAGAGGTGGACAAGACTGGTGAAGGTGAGTGGGATTAGGGGTCATGTGAAGAGAAACACAAGAATCAAGAAGCTAAAGGCGACAGGAACTACCTGGAGCGGAGGGAGGAACCTTACTTGAATGCTCTTATTGAGTGGAATAGGTGGAGCCTGCTAGATGGGACTGTTGGAACCGTTGGAACATCACTAATAGCTATTAATCCATAGTAGACAAGGAAGCAGGAGGTTATGGGGCAAGAGAGACTAGAAAAAAATGAGCTTGTGAAGAATGAGGCAGGGGAAGAAGAGGTGGAGCCAGTGAAGAAGCACCATGGGGATTGATACAAGGAAGGCCACGTTGCTTCTTTCGGCAATCATGCTTAAGGTGTCCTAGTATGCTACAGTAGTGACATGTCAAAGGTCGTTTCGGTCATGTAGAAGGTTGATGGAAGACAGGGGGAGGATGAGAAGGACGAGAGCACTGTCTCCCTGTTGGGGGTGAGCAAAACCGGGTACCCGACCCGGTTTTCAAAACCGGATCTGGTACCTGGTTTTTCGGATCGGCAAAAACTCGACCTGTATCCGACCTGGTTTAAATTGGGTACCCGATTTAAACCGAATCGGATATTGGATATCCGGATCCAAATTTAAGTTTCATATACTCTATGGATTGTTTTATATAACAACATCAACATTCATAAAAACAAACAAATATGAAAAACTTATAACTTATAGGATTAAAACCTTACATTATTCACCCCACAAAAAAAACATAAAAAAAATAATAAAGAGCTTCATCAATTTTAGACATTAAAAAAAAATCAAATATCTTCTGAAGCATCAATCTTAGAGAGGGATGGAGGCTAGAGAGAAGAGTCGGGGTGATGGACGTTGAGGACTAGGAGGCAAGGATTTAAAATATTTTCTTTTTACTTTTAGCCCTAGAAGAGTTTAATTTATTAATATGCATATATGTAAATATAACTATATAAGCAATTAAGTATATAACTCTTTAACTTTTTAAACGAGAGATTTTGATTTTTTTTTTCTACTTAAGCCCTTGTAAAATTTTAAATTTATTAATATAAATAAATAAATAAATATATTAATTGCAAAACTTCCCAGACAGCCCCTGCAAGTTTGTAATACCCCAGAAAGCCCTTCCGTTAGTGTTAGAATTCTTTTTCCCCCCTATCGTTCATTTGTACAAAGGCTATGTTGTGAAATTCCGTGTGTACCCTTGTAAATGGTGGGAAAAAAACCTCCCAGTCACATCATGTTAAACATTTTTTATTTGGCTTTTGTCAATATTTTTCATTCCTTCTTGCGTTGATTTTTCTGAAACAAAGTTTGGAAGACTCATCGTGCGAGAGAGTAACAATCTTTTGCATTCTTTTGAACTCCGCCGGTTAGCCGATAAGGTGAGATAAGGTGAGAATGTCTTCCTTTCCATCACTTTGATCATCCTTTAAGAGAGAGTACCAATTTATATTTATTTATATGCAGGTTTTTAATGGAGAGTTTTTGTGCAATTGCAAGATACAATGGGGAGGGACGAGTGCTAGTGTTCACGGCACAGACTTGTTGGGATTCAATCTTAGCAGAGATATGTGACCGATGGGGTCTTGATGTTTCCCATGTTAGGGTGAAGTTTATCACACCCGATGGACATAAAACAATTTGTCTAATAGAAAATGAGGTTGACTTCCAGCGCATCTGTCATGTATACTCACTCTTCAAATGCGCTGCAGTCGATCTCGTTGTTGAGACAGATGATGTGCCATTGTCGCCTCATAGTCAAAATGAATTCTTGTCATTGTAAAGTTCTTATCCTTTATCTTTACTCTTGAAGTCATATGTGTTCGCCTAATTATTATAGTTACCATTTAATTATTATATTTTTACCTTAACTATTCCATTTTCCATTTAAACAAATAAGTTCCCGTTTACCCCAATAAGTTATGTTTTGTTAACCAGTCTCATCCCAGTTCCCGTTTAAACATATATTTTATCGTTTAAACAATTGTGTCTATGTTTAACTTATTATGTTTTCGTTTAAATATACATGTTTCAAGTGAACTTATTTTGTTCCCGATTAAGTTACTGATGTTTTCCGCTTAATTGAAGTCTTGGCAGGAATTCTGATTCTGCTAGTGCACCTGTTCCATCTCATGGCGATGCGGACGGTGCAGCATGCCTTCCGTCCTCCTCGGATCATCCCAAAGTGTTGTCATTGGATATCAGACAACGTTTCGTAGACGTTGAACATTTCAGAGATGCGCTTCGGAATTTTGCAATCAAGAGGAATTTTGATTTCAAATTTATAAAGAATGAAAAATACAGGGTGACTGTAGAATGCGCTGCCGTTGGTTGTGGCTTGCGCCTTCATGCATCAAAGGAATACAATAAAAATACGTTCAGAATAAAGACAATGCAGCCATCACACACTTGCGGTGGTGGAATTGGCTCGGTGTCACATCCGAAAGCGTCGAAAAAATGGGTAAGCGCACGAGTGATTGATAAGCTTAAAGGCCAGCCATTATACAGGCCTATCGACATTCAGAAGGACATGTTATGGGAACACGGTGTCCACATTCCATACAAGCAAGCTTGGTTGGGTAAAGAGCGTGCCCGAGTGATCCTTGACGGCAGCGATGTCTCCAGCTATGATCTGCTGCTCTGGTATGTGGATAAGGTGGCTGCATTGTGATTGTAGAAAGAAACGGTGAGCGTTTTAAACGTGCATTTTTCTCGTTCCGTGCGTGTATCGTGGGATTCAAGCGGAGTTGCAGGCCGCTGCTGTTTGTCGATGGTACCCATCTTCTTGGAAAATATCATGTTACGCTGTTGGGCGCCACAGGCAAAGATGGAAACAATGGGTTTTTCCACTTGGCCTTTGGTATCGTTGACAACGAGACAGATGTGAATTGGATGTGGTTCATTTCCAAGTTAGGTGATGTGTTATATGATGACCGCGATTATGAAGAGATTATTACATTTGTGTCGGACAGGTCTAAGGGGCTTGTGAACGCCATTGCAAGGGTTTTCCCCCTCTTCCCCACGTGCATATTGCCTTCGACACTTGGAGGCTAATTTTATGAAAGCCAATAGCGGACTTGGGAAGGCATTGAAGGAGGAGTACTGGTCCATATGCTTTCATATTGCGTGGGCATCAACGGCTAAAGAATTTGATGATACGGTGAATGAATTGCGGGCCACATCACCAGAAGCGCATCGCTGGTTGCTTCAAAAGTCAGATTTGTCACATTGGTGTAATTATTTGTTCAAAGGTCAACGTTGGGGCAATATGTATTCAAATGTCGCAGAGTCCTTCAATGCGTGGATAAAAGAAGCTCGCCATTTACCCGTGAGGAGAATGGTCAACTCCATACGATATTTAAATGTTTGATTTTCAATCTGTTTAAACATCTTGGTCATTCTTTAACTACGTTTACTTTACGTTTGCCTATAATGGTTTCTATTTAACTACGTTTGTTCATTTTTAATTATAATTATTTTTGTTTAACTATCTATTTTGATGTTTAAATATTCTTGGCTTGCCTTAACAATTAATTATACAGGTTCAAATTAATGCGGATGTTATGCACCCGTCGTGAACAAGCGAGCAAATGGGACACCTTCTTATGCCCGATATACATAAGCAGGTAGAAGAACTAGTTGCGAAAGCCGAAATCTTTATATTGGTCGTTGTGTCGATGATCGTTATGAAGTCCTTGACCATTGCAGCAACTCCGTCGATCTATCGGGTAGAACATGCTCATGTCGCAGGTGCAAATTTATGGTATCACACTTGCGCTGCAATAATGCAGACAGACACCAACGTTCATCAATTTATTAGCGGCTACTTCACCGTGGAGATGTACAAACTTGCGTATAGAGAAGCTATTTTCCCTATACCAGATGATGACAAGCTTACAAACGATAATCGAGAACTCCATCTGCGTCCGCCTGTTACGAGAAGGCAACCTGGGTGATCCAGACGAGTTGCAAGCGTCCGAGGTCAGCGAGTTACGGTGCAGCCGCTGCCACGTGTCCGGCCATAATCGTAGATCTTGTAATGAACCTGTCGCCGACTAGGCATTATAAATAAACAGCTATTTTAATGAAAAGCAGCATATTTATGTCTATACGTTTGATATTTACACAGTAACGGTTTGTTTAAACATAAACATATTATTTTAATGAGTAACAATGTTTGTCAAATGGAGACATCAATATTTAAATGGTGTAAGTTAAAGTTAAATGGAAAACTTTATGTTTAAAGGATAACATAGAAATGTAATACATATAATAACAAAGCGTAGTTGTCCGGTCAAAATTGATCGACCCTTGGAATTCTCATTCAAAGACATTTAATGTATCTCCTGAATTCAAGTAGCCATGCCAAGTTGAATGGCCCTTCCATTTCCCTTTTACTCTATAAATTGCCTTCGAGTGGAGTGATTAGATTATAAAGTTAAAAAAACAATTGATGCGACATCTTCTCAACCAGGGGATCCCCTAGACACATCCTTGCAATGTAATCGGTGGATCCTTCGAGATCAGAGAACCCGCAGGTGGTTGTTCAACTTGTAAAAAATGTATTTGGTTTGCAATTTGAACAACCTCATGCAAAGCCTCTGATATCCAAGATTCCAACGATTACATTGCTGGGATGCATCCAGGACATCCCTGTTCGATCAGATATCCCATCAATTGTTTTAAAACTTTATAAAGGTTTCTATAGATATCACATGTTTTGGATGCAGTTGGTGGATGATATTTGAAGACTAAATTATTGCTTTCTAGCTTGAAATGATTCCAATAAAAGTGTTCACCAAATTCCTTGCAAGGTTGGAGGAGCACTTCGATTGGAATCATTTCAAGCTGGAAGGTTCATCTTCGTCGGTTTTCCCCACCCCAGCTTGGAATCATCTCAAATTCTTGGCCAGGTTGAAGTTTAAATGGAATCATCTCAAAACAATAAATCAAGTGGGTTTCCCCACCCCAGTCGAAGACTCGCCTCAAGTTCGCATTGTAAATACACACTTGTTTAACCAAATGTAAACCTGTAAACCTATTTACGTGTCCTTGTTTGTTATGTAATCAGTTATTCTCATATTTGCAATAAACATATTTCATTTCAAGTGTAAAACTGCCTCTACGTTTGATATTTAAACAGAAATGGTTTTAGTTAAACAGAAATGAGTTTGTTTAAATGGAACCATTTAAAATTACATATATACAATTATAGTTATACATAAATGAGTTTGTTTAAACATTAATATATTTAGTTAAACAGAATATTTCAAAACAATAACTCAAGTCGGTTTCCCCACCCCAGTCGAAGACTCACCTCTTTCTATGATTCCGGTTTTAGAGAACATGTCTATTTAAACAAAGAAGTAAAAATGTAAACATTAAATAAAATATTCAAACAGTAATGCATATAGTTAAATAGAGACTAATAACATACGTAACACAATAGTCAAATAGTAATGCCTATAGTTAAACAGAGACTTTGGTATAATTACCTCATTTCCTTCCAGAGATGGCAAAATGGTTTCTATCGACCCTTGCTTCTTGTAACACAGCATCCTTGGTGTCTTGCTAAAATTCACTTTGTTTCCGCAACCGATTAGCTCATAAAACCATATGTTCAATGCGAGCGAGCAACCCTTCATGAACCCCATCTGGATCTTCTCCGCGGCGCATCTTGCTCGCACTCTTGCGGCAGCTTATGGGACGTCATCCATAAGCCACTTGTGCGTCGCCTGCGCCCAAGCGTATCGGCCATGGCAAGTAGATCATCAACATAATCAACGACCCAATTTGGAACCGAGCATGACGTATTTGGGAAGAGGACTGTACCCATGAGTTACATCATCAGGAGTTTGATAAAATTTTCTTTTTCTCCACTCTGCCGAACAAGTTGCTCAAGAGTTCTCTTGATAGAGTCTCTGTGTCTCTAGTACGTTCTCGAGAAATACCTCTCTTGGAAAGATGAGCGTGATTTCTTCTTCTGAAAAACGACTTCCTCTCCATCGCAACACAGACCAAGAACGAGGGCGACATCTTCAGGCCTGAAACTTAGCATGCTTGCCCCGATCCTGAATTTGTTAGTGCGGTCATCGTACCTTTGCAACAGGAAATCAAGAAGGGCCCTATCTTGGAATATCGCTCCCACCTCGGTAAATGCTTCGAATGGTGTCATTCGTATAAGTTCCCAGTGCTGTCCATTCATGTAAACCTTCAATTCAGCCATCGTGTTCGCTATCGCTGTCAAGGAGAATCGCCCATTAACTAGGGTTGCCACCATAAGCCCTCCGTCGAGACAATGATCAAAAGGTTAATTCTGGTCGTACAGTGGCGAATAGAGAATATATTTCGAAATCCCTGACCTCCTCCCAACACGGAGAAATTATTGCAGTGGCCGTTAGGATCAAACCATGTCGCACTCCCATGACTTCCCTTGCAGAGTTCAAAAAAGAAACTTTTCTATTTCTCAATCAGTGTTTATGACACAGAAGCCTAATGACTTACATGAAGTCATTGATATTTACACATAAAATCTGAAAGGTAAAATGTAACGGTTTTTGTTAATATGAACTATCTTAGTTTAAACAGAGAACTTTGTATTTAAACATAGATATTGATATTCGAACATATATTTATAAAGTTAAACACTGAAGAAGAAAATTTACATAAGTTATTGGAAAAAAACTGCCAACGATACGGACAGCCGTTCTTTGTTATGTTATGAAAATTACATTGTAATTAACAAAGTAATTTATACTTGTGCATCGGATGCGGTACTCTTCTTGCTTTTGTCGCTTACACCGGCTGGACTCACATCGATAAGTATGCGTGCGACATACTTCAGTCGTAGGTAAGGGACATTCGCTTGCGGTAGGCGTAGCTTTTCACCATTTAGAATTTGCTCAATGAACCGCATCACGTACACTGCGCAGTCGACATTTCCTTTTTTTTGTCATGGAGCACTCCTATCGTGAATCATGGGGTACGAGGACGTCACCGACACGCTCAATTCTATCTCGACGCAATTTTTGAATAGTTTTCGCTGTAAAGAAATAAACTTTAAAGTTAGTATGGACAAATAGGAAGTCTGCTGTGTGCAGAATATATGTGACATGTAACTTACCATGTCGATCGCGTCTCTATCGTATTCCTCACTCTCACAAGAAGAGTAATGCCTGTACTCTTGTTTGACGTTGTCCAGAATGAGGATGTGGAAATGGCCATTTAAAATTATTGGTATGATTACGATGTCGACATCATGGACATTCCGCACAGCATCGTCGATCATGCCGAGAGCGTGTTCCGCCGTGTCCTCTCGTTTGGACAGGCACAGTGCTAGTGGCCGGGTGATGGAAGCGCGCTTCTTATAAGGAGACCGCGATCTCTTCAGCTCCTTCTGGATGATACAGACGAGAACGTCGACGACGTTGTCTGTCACCATTTCCTTCCCGTTCAATAATGTGAACAAGTTGGCTCGTGTTGTGTAAACATAATCATTCCTCCATACAACAATCCTGATATTTAAACAAAAAATAAAACTATTTAAATGCTAACTAACATACTTAAACCGAGAAATGATATAGTTAAAGAATAAATCGGATAGTTAAATAGAAACGTAAAATACTTAATTGATAACATAGATAGTTAAACGAAACTTACGAGTCCATTTAGCAGTTCAAGAATATTGATATGATTTCCTGTTCGAATTGCTCGAGACGCGGTAACCCAGCATATTTTTTCTTCTTCGGAAGAAAGTTCTTCTGCACGTCATCGAACTGTTGATTTGCAAGGAGTGTCCTCTGAGCTTGAGTTAGCGTTGTTTGCTCCGTGACGACTCCTTGCCCTTCGTTGCTAGCCTCTTTATTTCCGGTAGCTACTGCAACGTCTTTATTAGACTCCGGTACTGCCACAGAGTCTTTATTCGGTGCCGGTAACGCTACAGCGTCTTTGTTCGATTCCAGGGATACTGTCACCTGGATTGTGTCCTCCTTCGTTGCTGGTGCTGCTACCGATAACAAGCCAGCTTCTTTCTCTGATTCCACGGAAACTTTCACCTGGATGGTGTTCTCCTTCGTTGCCGGTGCCAGTGCCTCCAACGAAGGGACTTCACTGGCAAGAGATTCTATTATCCTCTTGATATCGCCAGCGGCATCGACAGGCGTGGCCACAGCCAGTGTAGCCGGAGCGTTCACTACTTGGCCCTTTTCCAATGGCGCGCTCGGAGCTAAAGTTGGCTAAGCTTCTGCCATTGTTGGTTCAACATCGATTGGTGCTTTCGTTGCGACGATATTTGCCGGCGAAGGCAGCAACATTGTTGATTCCTTCCACACAAGCCTCTTCTGACGCCGGCCTCGCGGGACTCTTTTCGCAATGACGTCATCATCGGAGATGGTATCATAGTCACCCGGCGGATGGAGGGGGCTCTTGCGTCAACATCGGCCTGCGAATGTGCCTCCAGAGCATCCACGCGAGCAACAAACCTGGGGAACTCTACAGTAAATATCTCGCACGCCTGCAATAGACGTGCAGTCAAGTCGTCGGATGTTGCTATCGGGGGGGGGGGGGGTGGAGGGGGGCTTGCCCGTAGCCGAGAAGTCCGTGCGCGGGGTATACTCCGAGAAGGTGATTGGCATCGGACGCGCTTCCAGGATGTTGGCCGATCATCTCTCCTTGACGCCAACGGAACGGGAGCGAGAATATCACCTCCGTGTGTAGTTGTATCACCTCGACGGCTGGCCCCAACAAATATTTCTTCATCTTGGTTCGCGGCGACCAATTCGGGAAACTGACAATTGTAAACAACAATACTGTTAAACACTAAATACTGTTAAACACTAAATACTATGTTTGTAACAAAAATAACCAATCTAGTTAAACATTAAATCATATGTTTAAAAACTAATATAGTTTGTTAAATGACAAATACGATAGTTAAATCGATTTATTATCTCTTTTCCTTCAAAAGATGAAAATAAGGTTCCTGTGGACACTTGCTTCCGGTAGCTGTTCTCACCGTAGCACAGAATTCTTGGGGTCTTGCCAAAACGAATCTTCTTGCCGGTGCTGGTGAGCTCGTAGAACCAAGTCTTTAGCGCAACCGAGCAACCTTTGACGTACCCCGTGTTGGTCTTGTTCCCGGCGGTCATCGACGTAGTCAACGATCCAGATTGGAATAGAGCAGGAGGTGTTCGGGAAGAGGATAGTACCCATGAGTTACACCATGAGGAGTTTTACAAAATTCTCCTCTTCCCTGCTCTGCCAAACTAGCTGTTCAAGTGTTTTTCTTGATGGAGTCTTTATTTCTCTCATATGATTTTGATAGAAACCTCGACTCGAATGCCGAGCGTGGTTTCGTCTTTTGGAACACGACAACGTCTCCAACACACCGTAGACTCAGGATGAGAGCCACATCTTGAGCCCTGAAACTGACCAGGCTAGCCCTAATCCTGAATTTGTTGCTGCGGTCATCAAACCTCTCTAGTAGAGAATCAAGAAGGGTTCTCTCTTGGAGGACGGCTTCAATCTCGGTCAAAGCCGCGAACGGTATCCTTCTAATGATCTCTTAGTGACGTCCACTCATGTGAGCTTTCAATTCACTCAGAGTCTGGACAATAGGTGTCAAGTAGCATCGGCCGTTAACTAGGTTGACCGCCATGACCAAAACCCTACAAGAAGAACAATACATCTGTTTAGACTCGTATAGTTAAACAGAAACCAAAATAGTCAAACAATAAACTCAATACTTAAACGGAGACATAAATTGTTAAACGGAGACAACATTATAAAACACGAAATCAGATTTATCACACAGAAAACTCAATCATCAGATTCATTAATGGCCTCCTTACCTTGGTGTGAAAACTGATGAAATTCCGAAGACTTGAGCAGGAGTTCTCCTTCCAGACAATGGTGAAGAGGCGATGATAGTAAGATGCCCAGCCAATGACAACTTCGGAAACGGAAAGGGTGAAGAGGCGATGATCGCAAATAACCAGCGGCGGAAATGGTGTTCTTTCGGTAATAAACAAAGAAAAATAAACCGCTTCCTATATAAGCGGTAACATCATTCCACGTAAGGGCATTACCGTCAAACCAAGTCGCAATTGCCACAACTTCCCATGTAAGGGCAATTTCATCCAATAAATTCAAACTTAACTCCGTCAATCACCGTTACAGTCCTGGGGGTTTGAAATTCATTCTATACAAAAGGAGGGGGTTTTTAGGGATATTAAAATTCATGGATTTTTTTGTGCATATTGCAAACTTTGTGGGTTTTTTTGGTAATTATCAGTATATATAGATATATATTAAAAACCAGATCAGATTCAGATACCTGGTTTTTAATTTCTCCGGACCCAGATCTGATCCGGTTTTCACCTTAAAAATTCGGATCGGGTACCCGACCCTCGTTTTCGGATCGGGTACCCAAAAAAATCGGTTAAAAAACCGAATATCGGATCAGATCACCGGATCTGGTTTTTTTTTTGCTCACCCCTACCCCTTGTTAAGAAAGCCCGGAGGTCAGTCTCCTCAGCATGAATAAAAGCGAAGGCCTTATACCAAGAGTATTTAGATGGAACATGAAGTAGTTAGCCTGAGTTGGCTCAAACTAAGGGCGTAGATACATGATAAACTCATACATATGACGAGTCTTATCATGCCAAACAGGTAAGAATCTGAGCCGCATATATATTGCAGTATGGAGGTGAGAAAGCATCAATCTGACGCCATAGTGCACAATACAGGCTATAGAACTGGTCAGCGGTGTCCTTCCCTTACTGGAGAATACCGAGTGCTTGGTAAAAGGTATATAGCTAGGCCTGATTAGAGCCGTAGTAGTGGTGCTCCAAGTATTACCACATCACACGAGCGGTGGGTAGATCTGTAATTCGGGTGCGAATATCAAGGGTAACTGTCTGACAGATAATCATCTTGGACTTGGAGTCATCAACGGCCCATTTCTCCAATTGCTAGTTAAATACCGCGGGAAAGACAAAAATCTTCGAGGAGGAGACAGTAGTGTTAGACTGAGAAAAAGGGGCAATAAGAGTAGTGGAGGTGCCATCAACATGGCTAAGAACACGGATGCCATATAGAATCCTCTTGACTATAAGCTTCTAAGGAATGTAGTTTGTACCATCAAGAATAACATCAGAATGTTGGATGTTTCGTTGACAAACCTTTGGTAGCACTCCATTGAACCCATAAACATTCATTTTGTTTTTTTAAAAAATTATATGGTGGGGCCCACCATATTTGGTGGTTGCTATTTGTTTGGTTTGTATAGAAGATGGTTTAAAGCGGGATTCCAAGAAAAAGGTTGAATCTCAGAGAAAAAAGTGGAAGGATGTCAGGCTGTCCGACGGAGGGCGAGTAGCGAGCCGGTGCAGGCCGGTTAGTAGGAGCGGTGGTTGAGTGCTGTCGAGTGATAAGCTGGGCTGTTGAGTAGCAAGCTAGCGGTGGGGGTTGGCGCAGTCTGCGAAAGAGTGTGGAGGTTGGCACAGAGATTATGGTTGGGTGCATTGGCCAGTGTTGGACCAGATGTGAAAGTCGGCGGGGCTGGGGCGGTCGAGGATGGTTGGGCGGCTGCTGTGATAGGAGCATTGATAGTTGTGAGTGGTGCGATGGTGGCTTGAGTGAGGAGCCGGATCTGAATTTTTTTTTATTGAATGAATGAATGTATGAAAGTGGCGGTGATAGAGAATTGTTGGCTGATGATGAAGATGGCCGGTGATGAAAAAGAAGTAAACCGATGAGGCAGAAGAAGATTGCCCAAGTGGGTGGCCAGAGAGGGAGATGAAAATGGCTGAAAGAGGTTAAGTTGAGAGATGGCCGGAGTAGGAGGTGGCCGGAGGAGATGGCAAGAGAAGGTAACTAACTCTGATACCACGATAGAAAGAAGAAAAGATAACGGATCAACTGTCATTCATTGAATACAACTCATGTATGACCTTAGGTCTACATATAGGAATCAACAATACAATTATACAAGTGTACCCTAAGTATATCTCTGTATACATACATACATACATACATACATACATCTAATAGAGATATCATTTCTGTCAATTTATTATTATTATTATTATTATTATTATTATGTTTCAGGTTTTTTTTTCTCTATATGTTTTTAATTTTGCAGGTTTTATGAATTTGGCCTCCAATTTAATGATCAAAAGCCAATGACCCTATATTATACATGTACATGAATTGGTAGTAGGCTTGTATATGTGCAAAAATATATTTTAAAGCTTTATCATTTATTGAATTTGTTATGAGTATGGTTTCAGCACTGTTTGGCACTTAAGGTTAAATACAGCAAATAATCAGCTACAGATACTCACTTTTGAGGCTTGAACTTGATGTTGAGGTGTGGTTGTGTTCTAGCCTGCTTTTATGAATTATGTACACAATGATCTGCCCATCTTCAGAAATAGCAAGTGGGCAAAGTGAGTTTTGTTGCAATACTTCTTGTGTTCTATTGACTAACTTTGTTCTCCATTTATATTTTGTTGCAAGGGGAAAGAAAAACTAGGATTCACAAGCTTTACTTTGAAAATGGCACATTTGAGTAGCAGAAGAGCTGTAGAAATGTGAATTTATCTCCAACAAAAATTTCTCCCATGTTTTATATACAAATTCTACTCAATTTAAGTTTAGATTATCTTCTTACGGATGGTTTAATTATCTTCTTCATCATGTCCACATGATGATCCTAATATATTTGGAGATCCATACAAGAAGTTGTTTGTGGCTAGGCTTGTTTTGTTCCTCCCCTCCCCCTCCCCTCCCCCCACTTTTTTTCTTCTTGCAGATATTCCCTATAAACAAAAAAGAAATTGTTGGATTTTTGGACACTTTGGTGAATTGGTTTATTTCCTATTTCTTCAACTTCATGAATTGGAATTCAACATGCAATGAGTGTGTACTCTCAGTATAAATGCACCAAATTGTATCGAAAAGAAAAATTCTATGAATGACACTTAAATTTTTTTAGGTACATTCTTCATCTATGCTATAATAAATGCAGCAATAGTTGTATTTGTGGCAAAGATGATACCCAAAACCAAAGGTCAAGCATTGGAAGGGATTCATGCATCAATGAATCCCCGTAATTGAAGGTTTCAAATGTTTGCTAGTTTTGAGATTCCAATTGGTGCAAATTATGTAGAATGATTGTTCATTGTTCCTATTTAATTACAAGTAGTGCATGAATATTGTTGCTTGCATGGCCATTTCTCATTACTTGTGCGTGAAACTAGTATTATGTCAAACATTATATTTCTTATATTAATCTCTTTATGATGACTAGACACTAAAGCATTTAGCTTAAAATAGAGAAGCAACCTAGAAGAGCAAGTAGAGAAAGAAGATACATATAGAGTAGTTAGAGAGAAGTAGAATAAAACTCGAATAGTTGGAACAATTATCTCCAGAGAGCTTGTTCTCATGTCTAGATCTAATCAAAATTATCTTTATTTTTCAATTAAAACCATCAAATAATCCCCTGATACTAAAAAATTATTTGTTTTCAGGGATTTCTCCTTGAAACATCAGTTGTTGCAAATGCAAACTTGAGTTCTAGTAAAATTAAATAAACATGAATAAGAACACACAACTAAACATGTAGAAAAATTTTCACTTGACTGTTGTCCTATGTCTAATTTCTAAAAAATAAATGTGTAAGCACAAGCTGTAATGTTTGACATGGAATACAGTGGGTGGCATGATGAGAGATTGAAGAACATGATGGAACAATGAGCAAATGGCAAGCTCATCTTTGTGATGGTGGTCAATGAATGCCTGACACACCATGATGAATTCTCTAGACTTAAAAAGGCATTGCAACGAGGCCTGATGTCTTTCATTTGATTACTAGAATGTGGACTACTCCAGTACAAAGGTGCTTTAATCCGATGGGAGGTTTTTAGACCTTCTGAGCTTCTGATGGTCTGTTTGTTTATTTGTACTATTAATTAATATGATATCTGATTAGCAATTATGCCTGCATGGAAGGGTATATATATATATGCATGTTAATGTTTGTGCATGTCAATATTTTTTTAATAAATGTTGATGAATTGGGTATGACTTGTCTTTTGAAATCCAAAATTTGACAATCTTCTATTCTATGAAAATATTTTACTACCTTTGCACTTTGGATATATTATATCATTTTTATAGATTGAAACTTGTGTTGATAACATTTGATTTACATATATTTTGTTAGAAGAAATTTGTGTTTCCCATAGAAAAAACAAATGTTGTACGAAAAATATAGGATACTACATGTAAAGAACGATTTAAAGGATGATGGAAGAAGAAAAGAATAGGGTAAAGAAGCATTTTGGTGTTTGGAATACTGAAGCATGGAAATATCAATGATGGAAGAGGTAAAGAGTAGGGTAATGAAGGTTGGATTAGAGTTGATATTTGGGATCGATTAATCGACAATGTTTGGAATATTGAAGCATGAAAATATCAATCTCAAAAAAACAAGAAAAATAGGATCACTGAAAAAAGATGGAAGCATTACCAAACATATTGGTGGATTGATTCATTTTTTACTTCATGCGGAGGGGATGGTATACATGATTTTTATTGATTAAAGTTACTTTTTTCATAGTTAAAATTTTTCATTTAATTTTTATGATCATGCATAATTTATTGTAGGTAACATAGTTAAATCGGAAACCAACATATGGAGACGTGTTTAATCGCATCCACAAACACGAGAAGGGTCTTGGTGATTATATTGATAATAAGTCAAAATCCATTAGTGTAATTAATTCTATTTCACAATTATTTTCTTGCACTAAAGCAAGTTTCATATATGTTTATAATTTTTTTTATGTTTAATCTAGCATTTATGCAAGTTTCATATTTTTTTAGGATTTGTATACTTCTTCAATGAGCCAAAAATATGGTACCAATGAATCTTGTCATTCTAAATTACATCTGCAAGTTTGGTGTGATGCAATTGGTGGTATGGAGACTACACGGACACATGTATATGGCTTTGGGACCACGCCACGTGGGAAAAGTCTCTTGTCTCCTACTAATAGTACTGGGGAAGCATCCTTGATAGCTTGTAGTCCACTAGTTCATCAAACTCCACATTCTTGTGCTGAAGTTGATAATCTACGAGAAGAAATGACGGTTGTGAAGAATAAATTGCAAAGCTTGGAGGATTCACAAAAAAATATAGTGTAGAGTAAAAATGAATCAAGACTTTTTGTCTCAAATTGTTGAGATGTTAAATCCGGTAATGATTTCTTGGAATGCTGGATGTCCCCAACTTGGGAGTGACAGAGGCTAAGAAGAAGATACCACTGATGATGAAGTTTGAATGATGAGAGAGTGGTTCATAGAACTTGCGTGCTTCATAACTAGCTTCAATGACATATAACTTTTACTATTCATGTTTTTGTTATGTGTGAATATGTTTTAGATATGATGAAAGATTGAACTTACTTGCTTTGAATGCTATTGAACTTGTATTTTTCTATGAATAAATGATTTTGTTTATTATATAGAGTTTGTGAAATGATATTGATTGCATATAATATTGGGAAATGAAGCAAGAAAAAATAATAATATAAAATAAAAAGTACTATCACAAATGGAATTTCATTGGTAACAAAAACTTTTAGGGACAAAATTCTATGGGTGATAAAAACTAATAGTGATGGAATTTTGTTGGTAATAAAGACATTCAAGGATGGAATTCCATGGGTTATGAAAACTATCAAAGAAGGAATTACATTGGTATTAAATACTTTCAATGAAAGAATTTAATTGGTAAAAAGCATCTTTAGAGATGGAATTCCGTGGCTAATGAAGAATATTACATACAAAAATTTCGTTAGCAATAAACACCTTCAGTGACAGAATTTCCGTTGCTAATAAACAAATTCAGTGACTGAAAATTCCGTTGGTAATAAACACCTTCTGTGACAAAAATTCCATTGGCAATAAAGACCTTCAGTGACAGAAATTTCATTGGTAATAAATATCTCTAGTGACCGAATTTTTGTTGGTAATAAACGCCTTCAGTGATGGATAATTCCGTTGGTAATAAACACCTTTAGGGATGGAATTTCCATTGGTAATAAACACTTTCAGAGATGAAAAATTCCTTTGGTGATACTGTAGGAATAGTATTTTCCAACGGAATAGTTTTAGCCAAAATTTCCAACAGAATATTTGATAAACGTCTAAATGTACATATTTTATATGTATGCATGAGCATGATTATTGTATTTTATTGATGAATCGATGCCCTTATTATGGTTTAATTGTTTAATTTCATGTTTCAGGCATAAAAGAAGCCTAGTTGAGCTCAATGATGCTATTTGAGAAGAAATCGACACCGAAAATGGTGTTTTAAGGCCCCGAACTGTAGCAGCACTGTAGTAGCATGAAGCATGAAGACTTTGGAAAATTTCTAAGTCTAGAAATCCTTACAGGCAGCCTCATGGACGTGAAGACAACCGCAAGGAATTTAGAAGCCACCCTAAGCCTATAGCAGTTTTTCTGTAGTAGTTTATTGCAGACTGTAGTAGTACTATAGTAACTTAATGAAATTTTTGGCCCGTTTTCTAAGCATCCTCATGGCCAGTATATTGACTGTGCGCCCACCCGTAAGCCATCCAGAAGCCACCCTTTATAAGCTTCATTAGGGCATTCTTTTGAGGGAGGAGACTCCCTTCTTGGAACTCATCACCACCATTGTTGATCCCAGAAAGAAAGAATGGTTTGAAAGCATTCCCATGGAGGATTTAATGAGGAGAGCACAATTTTGAGCAAGATCCATCCCTAGGGCTTGATTTGAAGAGATTGAAGACGACGGGAAGCCACCCCTTTGAGTCCCGTCTTTGGAAGCTTTTCCGGCCTCCATCCTTTGAGGGAGTGTTTATTATATTTTGTTTGGTTGTTTACATAAATATCTTGGTGTATTTGTGATAAGTGCTCGTGTTATAGTAATGCGAAGTGCTATTATCTTACAATGAGCATTATCTTTATCATATTTTATCACTAAATTATGTACATTCGTGTGCTTTTGTGCATTGTAGGTTTGTGGAGCTAATTTGGAGGAAAAGAGCGAAGTTTGATCGTGTTTGTCGTTGTGGGGAAGTTTTCTGACTAAGCAAGGAACAAGGAACGGGTCTAGACTTGTGGGTGTCTGCCAACCTCCTTTGGAGGGGCACAAAGGCAGTCAGTCACATTCACAATAAGTCTACTCATGTTAGCATAGGAGAACTTCACCAATAAGGAGATTTGAAGTAATCGGTATGGCCTATCGGTAGCAACACTGTAGCGAAGCACTGTAGCAAGTTATTGTTCATTGTTTGCCGAAAATCATCATTCCACAAACTTCACACGGGCGTGTGGAAATTCCACACGGCCGTGTGAAATCCCGATTTCAGTGATTTAAAGCCGTGACTCAGCATTATAAAAACCCGTTTTGGAGACTTTTTCCAGATCTTTTTGCCAATCTTTTCTCCTATCTTCTAGAGGGTTGCGGCTAGGGTTTCGGAGAGGACTTTGTGGAGGTGCGGAGTGTGTCATCGGCGTCGACATCAACGTTTGGCGGCCGCAGAAGACCACAGCCACACTCTATACAAGGGGGTTTTCGTTTATGCTTTCAATTTGTATTCACTTTCATATTTTGATGGATTTGTATAGCTCCATGAGGAGCTAAACCCCTTGTGGGTATTTGGACTTGCAAACCCTAGGATGATTATGTTTCTTTGACTTTGCTATTATGCTTTTCCATTATTGATGAATAAAATTGAGTTTCAATCTTAATTGCATCTTGTAATTGTTTTCCCTTAGACGTGACACTGGGTTGAGAGCAATCTAGGTTATCCTTTAGAGGTGTGACGACTCCAATAAGGTTAAACTACTTAAGATTAGAGAGGGTCGAGAGGGTGAGTTGTGAGGTAGCGAAACATCCCCTTTCCTCTCCGGTGTGATTCTCCCTACCTCCGCGTTCCATGATTTCTTAGAGGTCGAGATAGAGTGAAGTGCTTGCACTAGAAGCATAAGTCCTAGGGGTAGCTTGTCCGGGTACCCAACTTTACTCATTGATTATCCTTCTCTATTTGTTTTTGCTTGCACTCTCTTACCTACCACACTTCTCTTTTATTTCTTGTTTTCTTTAAAATTACTTTTACACCCACTCATTGATTCTATTCTCATTATTCATGTACCGCATAGCTACGTAGTGAAATCTTGTGTCTTAAATCCCTATTCCCTGTGGATATGACTACCCACTCACAAGGATATTTTATTACTTCGACAACCTGTGCACTTTCGGGCCCCTGTAAAAGTTTTTGGCACCGTTGCTGTGGAGTAGCCGTATTTTAGATATTTGTTTTTCACTATTTTAGCTATTAACTTTATTTTCTATTTCACACTTTCTTTATCTATCATCATTCTCACCTGTTTTCTTTTCTTTGATACGATTGAGATTTTTGATACACTCACAGGAATAATGAAGGGTATGGAACAAAAAATGCAGTTGTTCGCAGTACCATCCGTTACAAGCTACAATGAGTATGAGCAACCAGTGGGCATTCCTTTTATAGAAGAAGAGACCACTATTGATCCATCTTGTGTAGAGCAGATCATGAGTTGTGAATTGGGCAGCGTGTTAGATGAATTTGATAAATCAGCCCTAGCTTCTTCAAGTGGTGATACGGAAAAAAGTCTAGAGAAGGTCCTTGCCCAATTTGAATCATGTTATCGGGAGCATTGACAAGAAGTCTTTTCGGTGGTAGTTGTAGATTTGACTGAGGAAGCTTGTGAGTTAGGAGTCCCAGGGGAATCTTAGGATCATCTCAATATTCGTGCTTCGGAAAAGAATTCAGATTGTATTATTGAACAGGAAGCGACCCAATTTGAAGAAATTGATAGATTAAAGGAGAGTCGACTGCGACCATCTATTCAAGAACCACCTAACTTAGAGTTGAAGACACTACCAGAACACTTGAAATATGCATTTTTAGCAGAAGAGATGAAGTTGACCGTGATTATAGCATCAAATCTCTCTTGGGACCAAAAGGCTAAGTTGGTGAATATGTTGAAGAAACACAAGTCTGTTCTTGCATGGAAAATTGCAGATTTAAAAGGAATAAACCCCTCATTCTGTACACACAAAATTTTAATGGAGGATAACTTCAAGTCGGTGATTCAACCTCAAAGAAGACTAAACCCGAATATGAAGGAAGTTGTCAAGGCAGAGGTGGTGAAACTACTGGATGCAGGGATTATTTATCCTATCTCTGATAATGCTTGGGTGAGCCCAACGCAAGTGGTTCCGAAGAAAAGGTGGATAACAGTGATCAAGAATGAGAGAAATGAACTCATCCCAACTAGAACAGTCACAGGATGGAGGGTGTGCATTGATTACAGAAGGTTGAACGATGCAACCCGAAAGGATCACTTCCCATTGCCTTTTATTGATCAAATGTTGGAGCGATTGGCAGGACATCAGTTTTATTGCTTCCTACATGGGATGTCAGGATATTTTCAGATTCCTATTGCTCCGGAAGATCAAGAGAAGACAACATTTACTTGTCCCTATGGGACTTTTGCATACAGACGAATGTCGTTCGGACTATGCAACGCACCCGCTACATTCCAACGTTTTCTAACTGATATCTTTGATGACCTTTTGGAGGACATAATGGAGATATTTATGGATGATTTTTCTGTGTTCGGCGACTCCTTTGACATATGTTTGAAGAATTTGGAGAGAGTGTTGATGAGATGTGAGGAGACAAACCTTATGCTAAATTGGGAGAAGTGTCACTTCATGGTTCAGGAAGCTATTGTTCTAAGGCACAAGATCTCTCGGATGGGTATGGAGGTGGACAAGGCAAAAATCAAAGTCATAGATAAACTTCCTCCACCAACAAATGTTAAAGGAATTCGGAGTTTCTTGGGGCATGCGGGGTTCTATAGGAGGTTCATCAAGGATTTTTCAAAAATCACACAACCGTTGACCAAACTCCTCGAAAAAGATGCTCCGTTCGATTTTGGGGAAGAATGCACAACAGCTTTTAATGTGTTAAAAGAGAAACTAATTCAAGCCCCAATTTTGATCACACTAGATTGGAACGAATCGTTCGAGCTCATATGCGATGAAAGCGACTATGCTATTGGAGCAGTTTTGGGACAGAGAAAGGGCAAGCAGTTGCAACCTATTTATTATGCTAGTAAGACTCTTATAGGTGCTCAAGAGAATTATACCACCACAGAGAAGAAGTTACTAGAAGTAGTATTCACTCTCGATAAATTCAGGCCGTATCTTATTTTGTCAAGAGTCGTTGTGTTTACAGACCATTCAGCTCTTCGTTACCTCATGAACAAGGCAGATGCAAAACCAAGGTTGATCCGGTGGATACTACTGTTACAAGAGTTTGATATGGAGATAAAGGACAAGAAAGGGACTGAAAACATGGTGGCGGATCACTTATCTCGGTTAGAGGGCAGTATTGGACAAGAGCCATCAAGAAAAGAGATTAATGACTTCTTCCTGGAGGAACACTTGTATTCAATCCAGAACTCATCATCATCATCAGGTGAAACTCCATGGTTTGCAGATTTTGCCAATTACTTGTCAGGGAAGGTTAACAAGGGCTTACGTTCCAACAAAAGAAGAAGTTCTTTAGCGATTTGAAGAATTACTTCTGGGATGATCCGTTCCTTTTTCACGTTTGTGCAGACCATGTTGTTCGGAGATGTGTATCAAGGGAGGAAGGATGGGATATTCTTGCTCATTGCCATTCAGGACTAGTTGGAGGCCATTATGCATCGAGTAGAACCGTAGAAAAGGTTTTGGCTGCGGGGTTTTATTAGCTGATAAGTGCTTGTGTTATAGTAATACAAAGTATTATTATCTTACATCGAGCATTACTTTTCTCAGATTTAATCACTAATTAGTGTGTATTTGTGTTCTTTTGTACATTGAAGGGTTGTGGAGAAGATTTATAGAAAAAGAAGCAAGAATAGGTTATGTTCGCCGTTGTTGAGGAGTTCTCGGACCAAGCAAGGAACAAGGCACGAGTCTAGACTTGTGGGTGTGTGCCAACCTCCATTGGAGGGGCACAAGGACAGTCACACTCACAAAAGTCTATAACTCGTGTAGCATTGGAGAACTTTGCCAATGAAGAGAAATGAAGTAATCGACATAATCTAACATTAATTATGTGCTCAATTCACCGGCCTCGATGAAGAACGATGAATTCGGGAGCATTTTGGCGAGTTACTGTAGCAAACACGGTAGCTTGTTACTGGCACAAACACTGTAGCAAGTTACTGTTCACTTTCTGCCGAAAATCAGGATTTCAGAGAGTTCACACGGGCGTGTGGAAATTCCACACGGTCGTGCACTGTAGTAAAAGTGATGTAGTAAAAACACTGTAGCAAGTTACTGTTCATAGTCCGCCGAAAATCAGCAAAACAGAATTTCCACACAGCCGTGTGGAATTAACACACGGGCATGTGGAAGTTCTGCAGCTCGTGTGGAAAATCCACTGGGGCGTGTGGAACTCCGATTTCAGCCTATAAATAGCCCGTTTTCAGATCTATTTGGAGACCCTCCCTTCTATCTCTTGCCAATCTTTTGGGGGGCTTTCGGCTAGGGTTTGGAGAGGTTCTTGGAGGCCTTTGAAGGCGATTATATGGCATCGACATCGACATCCTTTGGAAGAAAGCTATTGGGGGAGCTTTCATCGGCATCGATTCGGCGAGGTGTGCCCTAGGCTTGACAAGGGATTCGTGGAGAAGACTAGGCGGCTCCACAAGACCATCGATACGATCTACAAGGGGTTTTCTTTATGGCTTTTATGCATATGTTCTTAATCTTTTTATTGATTTTGTATTGCTCCATGGAGAGCTAAACCCTAGTGGGTATTCGGACTTGTAAACCCTAGGATGATATTGTTTTTATGACTTTTATTATGCTTTTTTATTGATGAATTTAATTGAGTTTCAATTTTAATTATCTTGTGCTATTGTTTTCCCTTAGCCGTGACACTAAGGTTGAGAGCAATCTAGGTTACCCTTTGGAGATGTGACAACTCCTATAGGGTTAGACTCCTTAAGATTGAAGAGGGTTGAGAGGGAGAGTTGTGAGGTAGCGATGTACCCCTTTCCCCTCCGTTGTGATTTCTCCCTACCTGCGTTTCCTTGGTTAATTAGCGGTCAAGATAGAGTGTTAGGGCTCCATCTAGACTAGGGTTCTTCCACCTGGACCAAAAGGTTAGAACTACATAGAGGAACAAGTTTTATCACTAGGAATCCCTAGAGATTAAAGCAATCCCACGTAGTGTTAGGGTTAGGAAGATAGACTCCCCTGGGCTTAGTTGACAGGTCAACAAGAGTCAAGGGTCGTAGTGAATCCTAATGCCGGGACATAATGTTGGGGTTAGTCACGGTTGACCTTAAGTTTTGGGACCGTGAGTTTAAGGATATCCTCGACTCAATTAGCATCAATTAGAGGGTATGATACAAGTCTTGCACTAGAAGCATTAGTCCTAGGGGGAACTTTGTCAGGGTGCCCCATCTTTATATCGATTACCTCTCCTGCCTATATCGCTCTTCTTGTATTATTTTATTTTCTTTTCTATCTATACATATATATTTCTTTCACCATCGTTTCCCTTCATAGCTAAATAGCGATAACACTTGTTTCTGAACACTATTCCCTGTGGATACGACTACCCACTCACCAGGGTATTTTATTACTTCGACAACCCGTGCACTTATGGGGTACACACGCAAGGGGTCGTGTCATTAGCCGACTCTCTTCCAGGATGCACACCAGTTTGTTCTTCGATGTGGTAGTTATCAGAGAGCAGGAAATCTATCTTGGTGGGACGAGATGCCTCAGAACCTCATGCAATTATGTGAGGTATTTGATGTTTGGGGCATTGACTTCATGGGGTTGTTTCCAAAGTCCAAAGGAAACCAATACATATTAGTGGCAGTTGACTACGTCAATAAATGGGTTGAAGCTCAAGCATTGCCGACTAATGATGCTAGAACTGTGGTAAAATTCTTGAAGAGGTTATTTACTCGGTTCGGAACTCCATGAATTTTCATCAGTTATCGAGGAACCCATTTCTGCAACTCCCAATTAGAAAAAAGTGTTGAAGAGGTATGGGGTACATGATAAGTGCTCGTGTTATAGTAATGTGAAGCGTTATTATCTTGCAATGAGCATTAATTTAATCAGATTTTATCACTAAAAAGTGTGCATTTGTTTACTTTTGTGCATTGAAGGGTTGTGGAGAAGATCTAGAGAAAAAGAAGGAAGAATAGGTTATGTTCGCCGTTGTTGAGGAGTTCTCGGACCAAGCAAGGAACAAGGCACGAGTCTAGACTTATGGGTGTGTGCCAACCTCCATTGGAGGGGCACAAAGGCAGTCACACTCACAAAAGTCTATAACTCGTGTAGCATTGGAGAACTTCGCCAATGAAGAGAAATGAAGTAATCGACATAATCTACCGTTGATTGTGTGCCCAATTCAACGGCCTTGATGAAGAACGATGGATTCGGGAGTATTTCCGAGAAGTACTGTTCACATTCTGCCGAAATTCAGAATTCCAGAGAGTTCACACGGGCGTGTGGAAATTCCACACTGCCGTGTACTGTAGCAGGAATACTGTAGCAGAAACACTGTTCACAGGTGCCGAGAAATCACGATTCCAGAATTTCCACACGGCCGTGTGGAATTAACACACGGGCGTGTGGAATTTCTGGATTTTCACAGAAGTCCGATTTCATCCCGAATTCAGCCCGATTTCAGCCTATAAATAGCCCGTTTTCATATCTATTTGGGAACCCTTCTCTTCTATCACTTGGATATCTTTTGGGGGGCTTTCGGCTAGGGTTTGGAGAGATTCTTGGAGGTCTTTGGAGGTGATTAAACGGCATCGACATCGACATCCTTTGGAAGAAAGCTATTGGGGAAGCTCTCATCGGCATTGATTTGGCGAGATGTGCCCTAGGCTTGACAAGGGATTCGTTGGAGAAGACACGCGACTACACAAGACCATCGATACGATCTACAAGGGGGTTTTCTTTATGGTTTTCATGCATATTTTCTTAAATTCTTTATTGATTTTGTATTGCTCCATGGAGAGCTAAACCCTAGTGGGTATTCGGACTTGTAAACCCTAGGATGATATTGTTTCTATGACTTTTATTATGCTTTCTTTATTGATGAATTTAATTGAGTTTCAATTTTAATTATCTTGTGCTATTGTTTTCCCTTAGCCGTGACACTAAGGTTGAGAGCAATCTAGGTTATCCTTTGGAGGTGTGACAACTCCTATAGGGTTAGACTCCTTAAGATTGAAGAGGGTTGAGAGGGAGAGTTGTGAGGTAGCGATGTACCCCTTTCCCTTCCGGTGTGATTTCTCCCTACCTCTGATTCCTTGATTTATTAGCGGTCGAAATAGAGTGAAGTGCTAGGTAGATAAACTCCCCCAAAGCTTTGGGGTGACGTGAATCCTATGCACTGGGGCTTAATTTAGACTAGGGTTCTTCCACCTGGACCAAAGGGTTGGAACTACTACACATAGGAACAGGTTTTATCACTAGGAATCCCTAGAGCTTAAAGCAATTCCACGTAGTGTTAGGCTTAGGTAGAAATACTCCCCTGGGGCTTAGTTGAGCAAACAACAGAGTGAAGGGTTGACGTGAATCCTAATGCCGGGACATAGTGTTGGGGTTAGTCACGGTTGACCTTAAGTTTGGGACCGTGTGTTCAAGGATATCCTCGACTTAATAGGCATCAATTGTAGAGCATAATACAAGTTTTGCACTAGAAGCATTAGTCATAGGGGGAACTTTGTCCGGATACCCCATCTTTATATCGATTACCTCTCCTACCCTCATTATTCTTCTTGTACTCTTTTATTTTCTTTTACATCTATATATAAATACTTTTCTCATCATCGATTCCCATCATAGCTAAATAGCGATTAACACTTGTTTCTAAACACTATTCCCTGTGGATTCGACTACCCACTCACTAGGGTAATTTTATTACTTCGACAAGGCCGTGCACTTGCGGTACGCACGCAAAAGGTCGTGTCAGTACATCATCGCCTTGCCACTCCGTACCATCTACAAACTAACGGTCAAGTGGAGGTAACCAATAGTGAGCTCAAGAGGATATTGACAAAATCTGTAGAGCAAGGAAAACGAGATTGGTCTGAACATTTAGATGATACACTCTGGGACTACCGCACTGCATACAAGACTCATATCGGAACTACTCCGTATAATTTGGTCTACGGGAAGTCATGTAACCTGCCGGTGGAACTTGAGCACAAAGTGTACTGGACAATCAAGGTGATGAATTTTGATTTGAGAAAAGCCGGTGAACAAAGATTGCTTCATCTTAGTGAATTTGATGAATGGTGGTTGAAGGCATATGAGAATGCTAGAATTTACAAAGAAAAGATTCGGAAGTGGTACGACAAGCACATCAAATTGCCAAAAGAATTCAAAGTAGGAGATCAAGTGCTACTATTCAATTCTCGGTTACGACTCTTCTCAGGAAAATTGAAGTCTAGATGGTTTGACCCATATACAGTCACTCAAATATCACCTCATGGGGCAATTGAGATTACTCATCCGGAGAAGGGTACATTCAAAGTAAATGGGCATCAGTTGAAGCCATACTTTGGCGGCGAGTTGTGTAACAATGACAAGGAGATATTCTTTCTTCAACCGCCGTAAGTTAAGGCCAGGTACATCAAGCTAAGTGACGTTAAACAAGCGCTTCTTGGGAGGCAACCCAAGGTTTTACAGCTTTTCTAGGAGTTAGTTTTAGTTTAGAATGAATAAAAGTCCTAGTTTTGGTGTCCTGATTTTTAAATGCATGTGTTGTGATTTTCTGTATGAATCATTGATGTTTTCGTGCGCCTAAATGTTGTTTGACGAAGTTTGAGTCGATTAAGCATTTTTTCTATGGTCTCTGGTAGTGTTTTGATTGTTTACATAGGTTCTGAGTATTGTGTTTGTGTTTCTGAATTTTTCTACAGAGTTTGTGATTTTTCTAAGTAAACCAGAGAAAACACACGGCCATGTGGAATTTCCACACGGGCGTGTGTTACCAATTTGGGCTCAACCAGAGAGGGCACAGGGGCGTGACCTTACCCCTGTGAAAAACCTCTGAAGGGGCACATGGTCGTGTGATATTTCCACACGGCCATATGAAATCTTTCAGAACTTAAACTCTCATTCCCGAGAGTCCACAGGGCCGTGTGGATGCCCCTTTGGGTGACCCTGTGCTAAGGCACACGGCCATGTGGCATCTTTCACACGGTCGTGTGAAAAATCTGCAGAGGCCTCCCTTCTTCCCCAAGAATACATAGGGGCGTGTGGCCGCCCCTGTGGGAGAGCTTGTGAATGACACACGGCCGTGTGGATATGTCACACGGCCATGTGGAACACTTAGAGATTTCTCGGCCAAATTAGAAAAGCCACAGTGGTGTGTGGGTGCCCTTGTGGTCGGCCTTGTGTTCTTGGCGAGGTTGGGCACACGGCCTTGTGGAAGATCCACACGACCGTGTAAAATTTTACAGAGACCTTAGAAATTTCCCGAGAGCACATAGGGGTGTGTGGATGCCCCTGTGAAGCTCCCCTGTAAAAGCACACGGCCATGTGGGGGAGTCCAGAGAGCAACCATAGTGCACACAAGAGCGTGTGTCTACCCCTGTGAACCTTAATTTCAGAGGCACACGGCCGTGTGGATTCACAGGTCGTTAAAAAGCCGAAATTCTTCTTTTGTTTCCACTCTTGCCTCTTGACCTTTACACTCCAAAACACTCTCTGAGACTCTCCCTCTCTCTCCCAACTCTCTCTCAGCGTTTTAGAGGTTATTGACATTGTTATCCGGCTGATTTCAAGTATTCCTTGCTCACATTGTTGGTAAAAACTGCAACCCTTCTTTCTTCGTCAACCTTGATTTCATTCGTTCTTGTTGATTATTTCGCTTAGTCTGTATGATTAAGTTGTGTGTGAATGCACATAGAAAGGATTGAGAATGAATTTCTGTGAAAATACGGAATTGTAGCTCCAAAAAAACGTGCGGCTGTGTCCGCTCGACAATCCACACAGACGTGTGTAATTTCCACACGGCCGTGTGGATTCCTGCAGAATGAATTTTCATGATGGATTGACTATTTCTCTTTTAAATTTTTTAGGAATGGTGCCTAGGTCAAAGCAAGTGACCAGTAAGAGACCTTTCGAGCCGTCCATAGAGAGATTAGATTCGCCAAACCCAAGCACCGAGCATGATATGACAAATTGGCGAAGCTCAAGTTTGGACAGTCTCGTTATATAGATTTGAGCTGTTTAAGAACAGCTGAGTGGGGTAATGATATAGCGAACGTTTTCGAGCTTATAGCAGTGGGGAGTTGGAAGAGCTTGCTGTCTATTCGAGAACCAGCTAACCACTCACTTACTTTGGAGGTAGTCGCGTCCTTTGAGTTTGACAGATCAAGTAAAGGTTTGACAAGTGCTGACACTATACAGTTTAGGTCTTTTGGGCACGATTACAGCATGTTAGTAACGCAGTTTTCCATCCGCATGGGTTTGTATGATGAAGCCTTTACTGAGACAGAGGAGTATGAGAACCTTCCGACCGATTACCCCGGCAGCTTGACCCCTCAGGGAGCTTACTGAGTACTGTGTGGACAGGGGTAATACGAGCCAGGGGTATCTATAATTTAATAGAGTATAAATGTTGTTGTTTTGTAATGTCTATTATTATACATACTTCAAGTATTTTCATATATGCCTTTTTCAAGTAATCTGTATTGATATGTTGTAACAACATCCATCAGCAACATATCTAATTTATTATTTGTTGCATGGTAACCAATAATCAAAAAGTAATCCCATTTATTACCAGAGAATATATATCCTCACAGTCAACACCAGGTATATGAGAAAAACCTTGAACAACCAGTCTTGCTTTATATCTTACTATTTCATTATTTCCATTTTTTTTTCTCACGTACACCCATTTATAACTGACTAGTTTTATCCCTTCTAGTGTTGGCACTATTAGCCCAAACACCTTACGTTTTGTTAGAGACTTTAGCTCAGGCTGCATTGTTTCTTTCCATTTAAACAATCATTGTTTCTATTTGTTTCTATATCTATAGCCACATTGTAATTTAATATATCATTTATATCGATTTTATACCAATTTATTCTTTTTATGATCATATGCATTACAGATTGAGTTTTTGGTATATTCAGAGTGATACTACCTAATTGATTCTTTTTTATTATCATGCTATGAGAGCTTCATATTTTCCTCACCCTTTTCATATGGGAGATCCCCCTCTTCAAGAGCTTTATTTTTTTTCCTCCTTTTGTAGGAGTTGAATCTTTGGCGTGAATTGGTCTTCAATGTTTTTGCTATGGTTTATTGTCTACTTGTTTGTCTTTTAGTGGGGTTATAGAAATTTTGATTCTTATAGAAGCATTAGCAGTTGGTATATATAAGTTGGTTACTATTTTATTATTAGTGAATGTATCAGGTATTTCATTTGTAATATCTTGCAATTTGATATTCCATTGAACTTCATGTTCTCACTCATTGATGTGAGGATTATTAATAAGTGTTTGTGTTATAGTAATGCGAAGTGTTATTATCTTGCTATGAGGATTGATTTAATCAGATTTTATCACTAAAAAGTGTGCATTTGTTTACTTTTGTGCATTGTAGGGTTGTGAAGGTAAATTGGAGAAAAGGAACGAAGTTAGATCGTGTTCGCCGTTGTTGGGGAGATTTCCGGACTAAGCAAAGAACAAGGCATGAGCATAGACTTGTGAGTGTGTGCCAACCTCCTATGGAGGGGTAAAAGACAGTCACATTTACAATAAGTCTAGCTTGTGCTAACAAGAAAAACTTCACCAATTAGGAGATTTGAAGCAATCAGCACGATCTACCATTCATTGTGTGCCCAATTCAACGGTTTCAATGAAGAACGACGAATTCTGGAGCGTTTCGGCACAATCAATGTAGCAAGGCACTGAAAATATTGTAGCAAGTTACTGTTCACTGTCTGCCGAAAATAAGCAAAACAACAACTTGACACGGGCGTGTGGAAATTCCACACGGCCGTGTGAAATCCCGATTTCTATAATTTAAAGCCACGACTCAACGTTATAAAAGCCCGTTTTGGAGATTGTTTTTGGGATCTTTTTGGCTTTTCTTTGCCCTAACTTCTAGAGAGGAGCGGCTAGGGTTTGGAGAGGACTTCGTGAAGGTTTGGAGCGCGTCATCGGTGTCGACATCAACGTCTGACGGCCGCACAAGACCACGGCCACATGGCATACAAGGGGATTTTCATCTATGCATTCAATTTGTTTTCTTATTCTTATTTTGATTTATTTGTATAGCTCCATGAGAAGCTAAACCCTTGTGGGTATTCGGACTTGTAAACCCTAGGATTATTATGTTTCTTTGACATCGCTATTATACTTTTCCATTATTGATGAATAAAATTGAGTTTCAATCTTAATTTCTTCTTGATTATTGTTTTCCCTTAGTCGTGACACTAAGGTTGAGAACAACCTAGGTTGTCCTTTGGAGGTGTGACAACTGCTATAGGGTTAGACTACTTAGAATTGAAGAGGGTTGAGAGGGTGAGTCGTGAGGTAGCGGAATGTCCCCTTTCCCCTTCGATGTGATTCTCCCTACCTCCATGTTTCATGATTTATTCGCGGTCGAGATAGAGTTAGGTGCTAGGAGATAAACTCCACTGAGGCTTCGTTGTGCGAGCAACAAAGTGAAGTGTTGAAGTGAATCTTAGTGCCGGGACTTAATTTAGACTAGGGTTCTCTCACTTGGACCAAAGGGTTAGAACTACACATAAGAACAGGGTTAATTACTTGGATTCCCTAGAACTTAAAGTAATTCCACACAGTGTGAGGCTTAGGTAGATAGACTCCCCTAGGGCTTAGTTGACAGGTCAACGAGAGTCAAGAGTCGTAGTGAAACCTAATGACCGGAACATAGTGTTGGGGTTAGTCACAATTGACCTTAGGTTTGGTACCGGGTGTTTAAGGATATATTCGATTCAATTAAGATCAATAGGTTAGTATAATAGCATTGTCTTGCACTAGAAGCATAAGTCCTTGGGGTAGCTTGTCTGGGTACCCATCTTCTCTCATTGCTTGTCCTACTCTTTTACTCATACTTGCACTCTCTCACCTTCCACAATTCTATTTTAATTCTGGTTTTTATTAGTTTCTTTCACACTCACTTATCAATTTCTTTCCATACATCGCATTAGTTACATAGTGAATACTAGTATCTCAAATCCCTATTCCCTGTGGATACGACTACCCACTCACCAGGGTATATTATTACTTCGACCTCCCGTGTACTTTTGGGCCCTGTCAAAGTTTTTGGCGCCGTTGCCAGGGACTAGGCGTATTTTAGATATTTTTTTTCGCTATTCTAGCTATTTCATTTAGTTTTCTATTTCACACTTCTTTTATCTATCATCATTCTTACTTGATCTCTTTTGTTTGATTTTAGCTCAGAAAGGATGTTTTATACAACTAAAATGTTTAATACACTTACAGGACCAGTTAAGGAAGTGGAGCAAAAAATGCAGTTGTTTAAAACACAAACAGCAACAACTTACTTTGAGTATGAGTAACCGGTGGGCATTCCTTTTACAGAAGAAGAAATAAATGTGGATTATTCTTATACGGAGCAGCTCATGAATTTCGAACTGAGCAGTGTATTGGATGAATTTGAGAAATCAGTCTTAGCCTTTTCGAGTAGTGATTCGGAAGAAAGTCTAGAGAAAGTTCTTGCTCAATTCGAATCATGTTATCGGGAACACAGGCAAGAAGTCTTTTTAGTAGGGATTGTAGACTTGACGAAGGAAACTTGTGAGTCAAGAATTGCAATAGGATCTAAAGATCAACTCGATTTGCATAGTTTGGAGAAGATTTCAGACTATGTTACTGAACAATAGACAAATCAATTTGAAGAAATTGACAAATTAAAGGAGAACCGACTTCGACCATCCATGGAATAACCACCTGAGCTGGAGTTGAAAACACTTCCGGAGCACCTGGAATATGCATTTTTGGCAGAAGAGATGAAGCTGCCCGTAATTATAGCATCAAATCTTTCTGGGGATTAAAAGGATAAATTGGTGAATATGGTGAAGTCACATAAGTCCGCCCTTGCGTGGAAAATTGCAGATTTAAAAGGAATAAACCCCTCTTTCTGTACGCATAAGATTTTGATGGATGATAACTTCAAGTCAGTGATCCAACCTCAAAGAAGACTAAACCCGAATATGAACGAAGTTGTCAAGGCAGAGGTGGTAAAACTACTAGATGCGGGGATTATCTATCCTATATCTGATAGTGCTTGGGTGAAACCGACGCAAGTGGTTCCAAAGAAGGGGGAATGACAGTGATAAAAAATGAAAAGAATGAACTCAACCCAACTAGGATAGTCACAGGATGGAGGGTGTGTATTAATTACAGAAGATTGAATGATGCAACCCAGAAAGATCACTTCTCGTTGCCTTTTATTGATCAAATGTTGGAGCGATTAGCACTGCATCAGTTTTACTGCTTCCTCGATGGGATGTCAGGATATTTTCAGATTCCTATAGCTCCGGAAGGTCAAGAAAAGACAACATTTACTTGCCCCTACGGGACTTTTGCATATAGACGGATGCCATTCGGACTATGTAATGTACCTGCTACATTCCAACGCTATATGACAACTATCTTTGATGAGCTGTTGGAGGATATAATGGAGGTGTTCATGGATGATTTCTCTGTTTTCAGTGATTCTTTTGACGTATGTTTGAAGAATTTGGAGAGAGTGTTGATGAGATGTGAGGAGACAAACCTTATGCTAAATTGGGAAAAGTGTCACTTCATGGTTCAGGAGGGCATTGTTCTGGGGCACAAGGTCTCTCGGATGGGTATGGAGGTGGACAAGGTAAAAATCAAAGTCATAGATAAACTCCCTCCACCAACCAATGTTAAAGGAATTCGTAGCTTCTTGGGACATGCAGGTTTTTATAGGCAGTTCATCAAGGACTTTTTGAAGATCACACAACTATTGACTAAGCTCCTTGAAAAAGATGCTCTGTTTGATTTTGGGAAAGAATGTACGGTAGCTTTTAATGTGCTCAAAGAAAAACTAGTTCAAGCCCCAATTTTGATCACACCGGATTGGAATGAACCGTTTGAGCTCATGTGTGATGCGAGTGACTATGCTATCGGAGCAGTTATGGGACAGAGGAAAAGCAAGCAGTTCCAACCTATTTATTATGCCAGTAAGACGCTCACAGGTGCGCAAGGAAATTACACTACTACAGAAAAAGAGTTATTGGCAGTTGTTTTCGCCCTAAATAGATTCAGACCGTATCTCATCCTGTCGAGAGTCATTGTCTTTACAGACCATTTAGCTCTCTGTTACCTCATGAGCAAGGCTGATGCAAAACAAAGATTGATCCGTTGGATATTACTGTTACAGGAGTTTGACATGGAGATAAAGGATAAGAAAGGAACTGAAAACATGGTGGCGGATCATTTATCTCGGTTAGAGAACAGCATTGGACAAGAACCATCGAGTAAGGAAATCAATGATTCCTTTCTAGAGGAACACTTGTATTCAATACAGAATCTAGCATCATCAGAGGATACTCCATGGTTTGCTGATTTTGCCAACTACATATCCAGAAAGGTCTTGAAACAAGGGCTTACATTCTAGCAAAAGAAGAAGTTCTTTAGTGATTTGAAGAATTATTTTTGGGATGATTCGTTCCTCTTCTGCATCTGTACAAACCATGTAGTTCGAAGATGTGTATCGCAGGATGAAGGATGGGATATCTGATTGCTTCCCCGCAAGTGTACGGGATCGCCAAGTAATACCCTGTGAGTGACACAGGGGTCGTATTCCACTGGGGCCAAGGAAGTACTATTACTCACTCTTCATCTATTTTCTAGCCTACCATTCAATATGAGTGGAAAGAAAATAAAGCAAACAAACTAATTTAAACTAATCCTATGGCCTGGTAACTAACACACGGATGTGAACAATCAAGGGAGTATCAAGCATGAGAAGGGTGTGTTTGGATAAGGAATCCACCTAGGGTAGTCATTAAGTCCAAAACTAGGATGATATAAAGATGCATTGATGATAGTTGAGACCTAGAGACCCCGTGAATAGATTAGCCCCGATCTCTCGGCGACTAACCCCTAATCCCTAATCCCATACGAGTGTTAATCGGAATCTCTCCGTATTAACCCACCTACGATCGCATTAAGCTCTGTGAAATCTCTAATAGGAGTAAACCTACTATCCTTCGGCTTAAACCTAGCAATGGAGGGCTACTGTCACCCAATTTCTCAGCGTGTCGGCACAAGAATCCCCTTTCAATCTCTCCTAGATCTAGTACACGTGAGTAGGTCACATCTATGTGTACAACTCATAAAAGAATCACGGATTTCTCCATATATGTAATTCTAGACATTAAAGCATGAAAGATTGAATCTCAAAACAACCAACAAACTAGATTAATAACAACATCCAAAGTTGATACACAATATGAACCTTAGGGTTCATCCAAATCCAAACACAATGACAAGTTAATCCCTCATGACAAGGGATACATGAACAACATACAAGGAAGACAAAAACATAAAAGAAGCAATGAAAACTCCCTCTAGGTCTTGATCCCCTTGAATGGATGAAGCTTCAAAGGTTTATCAATGGTGGCTTAGATCTTCACTCCAACTCCTTCTCCTTTGCTCCTCTCCCTCTTGGTGATGATGTGTGCTTGTTTCCCACTTGGATCCCCGCCAAAAGGTGGCCGGAAAGCCTCAAGATGAAGTGGTGGCGGCGGCCCAAAAGGCCAAGGAAAAGTCCTCCTGAAAAACCCTAAAAATGTTCTTTTATATTCCCGCAGTATCCCGGGGTGGATAGATGGATCCCGGGGTGGATAGGTAAGAAAAGACAAGGCAAAACTTGTCTCATGTGGGGGTGTATCCCGGGGTGGATAGATGGATCCCATGGTGGATAGGGGGCCGTGAACCCTAGTATAAAATCACTGTCTTTTGATGCTCACGGCCCCTTATACGGCCCCGTATGCTGCACTGTTTACTCTTATGCACTTCCATCATTTCCAGCCCAAAACTCCTCAGGTGCAACAGCAACTGCTACATTAAGAATGCTACAGTGCTTCAGCTGCAGTGAATACGCTACAGTGCTGTGACGCCTGAATTTCATCCTTTTTCGCCCAAATTGTATTCTCGTGCTCCTCATGGCTCCCCCGTGTCCTACAACATAAATTATAGTCGATTAAGCACAAAACGGGCATCAATTCTTAACAAAATACATGCTAAGTGTACAGAGTACGTATATTAAAACATTTACATTTAGACACTTATCAAATATCCCCACACCTAAGCGTTTGCTTGTCCCCAAGCAAACAAATCATGAAAAATAAAGGGAATGATAAGTGGCTAAATGTACATCTCCGGCTCAAATGAATACAAGATTATACAAGTATAGAATAATGATATACAAATGTTGAGTTACAGTCAATACGTACAACAAATAGATCCTGTCTCACCTCTTATATGTTTGTACAGTGTAAGTGAATCTTTCATCTCATTTGCCCTGACATGGCCTAGCCCTATGACTTCAATTAGTACAGCTCTAGATGCTAATCACTCCACAAGTACAGAGTACCAAGTCTTAAAATGCTAAGTGCCACTTCAATGAACAAATAAGATCCTTCTAAGTCTATACTTGAAACTAAATTCCATTTCCACTCACGAACTCAAGTAGGCAGTCTGAGAGATCACTAGGGTTTTATTTACATGTATATACATTTTTTTTTTATAGTCCGACTAACGTAGACTGCACAAAAATAATCTTTCAGACGGATGCACATGCTGGCCAGGCACAAGAGCCACCCATCCTACTTGATTACAGTCTACATAGACGCATTCGTGCTATACTAGCAGAGGAATACTGTCATAGACTCATTTTCTCTTGTTTTTTTTTTTTGTTTTTTTTTTTATATACCCTAGACTGCACTACAAGTTACAAAATTAGGACTAGCTCAAAAAGACTTAGAAGTTCTTAAGAGTTCATTGAAGGATAGAACTTAGTAGTCTAAGGCTAAGTACTCGAAATTGTGTGTTAAGCATACAAGAGAGTTAAGAAAGTCAAGCAGGCTATTCCCAGGGCATCAACAAAAGACTCAGTGCACAGAATAATACTAGAGGTGAAACAGGATTCAATAGAGCACAACAAAAGAAATGTAACTCACATCAATCATTAATTCATATTTGAAGAATCTAACAAGAATGAACAAAGCCATCATTGATAACACTAGCATGTAGATATGGCCACTAAACATGTAATACACCCATCCCTACACTTAGTGTTGTACATTGCCCTCAATGTACACTATTCATGAAAATAGAGGCAATATACACAATAATAACAAAGGAGGAGGGTGAAAATGAACTTCCCCGGTTCTTGTTGCGCAAACGGTGATGTGTGACCCGAACATAGATTACGGCGAGTTATACATGTCGGGTCCAATCTCCATTGAATGTGAAGAAGCTCACCAAACTTCCCTTAATGCCCTACAAGGCAAAAAGGGCACATCATCAATCCACAAAATTTACAAAGGAGAGACAGGGAGTAATCATGCAAGAACTAAAACAAAACACAAAAAGAACAAACACAAACACAACAAACAATTAACAAAAGAAAAACAATGGAACAAAACATCATCCAAGCAAGTCCATGCTTATTCAATATCATGATGCCCAATTCTCTCTTATTGCAAGTGTTGCAAAGGGATAAAAAGATGATACAATAGCAGACACAAATACAAGAAAATCAAGGGTTTTCATGATGGGAGTGTGAAAGAGTTCAAGATGTGCTACAGTAACTTCCCCAAAAAAAATTGCAAGAGCTTCCCTTGTACATGGAGCATAAAAATTTTACAAAGCTTACAAATTACTCCAAAAACCCACAAAAACAACAAACAACCAATCCCCCACAACATTGGCATCCATTCAACTTGAAAAATTAAGAGAGAGGAAGAAGAAACATTCATGACCAACACCTAGGGTTTTGAAAGGGGTACCTTTGAGGATAGGTGAAGATGATGGCAAAACTCCCAAACAATTATGCAAATTAGGTCCTTGGGAGTAGATTATTCGTTTAGAGGAAGAAAAATGAAGAAAAACGGCGAAAGAATGAGGGAAAACGGATGAGAAATGAGAGAGTTATGAAGAAAATGGTGAGGATATAGGTCTAGGACCCGTGGCATACGGCCCCTCTCACGGCCGTGAAGGGGGCCGCATGGCCTAGGCCATTTTCACTGGAATTTTGTCACGGCCCCATATACGGCCGTGAGGGGGGCCGTGAGACACAAGCCAAACTCACTGGAATCGTCTCATGGCCCTCCAAACGGCCCCCTTAGGGCCGTGAGGACCTGGAAAGCTCTGAAAATCTCTCAAATGCAGCCCAAAACACCCAATGAAGGCCATGAAGTGATTAACAACACCTCCTACTTGAAAGTAATGCGTAAAAACTCGATCCAATGAATGGCATAACATCAAAAACATGCTTCTCAAGATGATTGTCAATTAAAACACAAAAACAACGATGAGAAGAATACACAAGGCAAACAAGCATGGACTTGAAAGAAACACAAACACACAAAACACATTCAACTAAAAACACAAAAAGAAGAAAGTGAAGAAATTTAAGCTTGGGTTGCCTCCCAAGAAGCGCTTGTTTAACGTCATTAGCTCGACGTACCTTATTCTTACCTAAGGAGGCTTGAAAATAGTGTGTTCATCCCGGCAAGAGGTTGCATAGGAACTACCAAGAAATACGAAACATACCTTCCGGGATGATGCACATTTGGAGGCAATGCATGAGCTACCTTTTGGCCTCCACGGAAAAATCTTGGGCCGGGAGTTGTGCAATTTAAACTTGGGCGGATCCTTAGACGGCTTGAACCTCCTCCCCGCTTCTTCTTTGTTCCCGGCAAAAATTCCTTTGAGTACCCAACCACAAAGTTGCTTGGGCCTCCATGGAAAAAGCTTTGGTTGAGAGTTATCTAAGCTCGGCATTGGTGGATCATTGTGTGACATCAACATCCTATCCATATCCTTTTTCTCAACCCTTTGTAAATGGCCTTGAACTACCCATAGTAATTGTTTGGGTCTCCAAGGAAACAAGTTTGGTTGAGAACTTGTTAATTTTTGCATAGGTGGATCAATTGAAGGCCTCAACATCCTATCCACAATTTTTTTCTCAACCCCTCTTGAATAGTCACAAATAGCCCATGAAATTTGCTTGGGCCGCCATGGGAATATTTTTGGTTGGGAATTGTCCAAGCCCGGCATTGGTGGGTTTAAGGATGACCTTAGCCTTTCCCCCACATCTTCAAATACAATTCCCGGAATTTTCTCTCGGCACTTGAAGATTATTGATTCGTTCGTTGAATGATCAATGTCGAGGCAAGTAGCGTCTTCAAATGTTGTCGATGGAGCTTCTTCCACTTCCTCACATTCGTCCATGGCCATGATGTCATCCTCCTCTCTTTCTTCTTCAACTTCACCTTGAGATGGAACATCTATCATTTGCTCACAAGGTATTGATGCAACATCATTTGCTTTAACGTCCAATACCTCAAAATACACTTCCACCTCAAGTTCACCTTTGTGCTCTTCCCTTCTAGTGTCATTCTCAGATAGGTCTTCTAAAATGTGTGGCAACTTGGTTGATGTACTAGAAGACACTCCTATCTGGCTTTCCATGCTTTGAAGAGATGGTTGGGCATTAAAATTTTCGGCAGTCAAGGCTTCAGGTTCAGCATCCGCATTCATCATGAATCTCTCAAGCACATCTTGTGTATTGAGATTCAATCCAATAAATGGTTTACTTTGAAATACTGGAAGGGGGTGATGCCATGGCTCTTGAAAGGAGGGCTCTTGTGGCAATCCTTGGTAAGGGTGCTCCCATTGTTGAGTATGATGATGTGTCGAAAAATTTTGGTACCCTTGCCAATATGGATTGTAGTCATTTTGGGGTGGATTGCATTGGCGTGCTTTCAAGGCAAGGAACTTTTCTATCTTCTCTTCAAGTGCAAAAATTTTGGCGGCCAACAACTTTTCTTGGAAATCCATGGCCCTGTGTAAATGATCAAAACTAAAAACAATAAGCTAAAAAATAAAATAAGCAAGAAGTAAAATAAACAAATATGCACAAAACGGTAAAAGATACATACAAAAACAAATATTTACAAAGCAAATGACTAGAGCAATAGACTACAAGCTTTCCTAGTATTCCTTGAATGTCCCCGGCAACGGCGCCAAAAACTTGATAGCTTCCCCGCAAGTGTACGGGATCGCCAAGTAATACCCTGTGAGTGACACAGGGGTCGTATTCCACTGGGGCCAAGGAAGTACTATTACTCACTCTTCATCTATTTTCTAGCCTACCATTCAATATGAGTGGAAAGAAAATAAAGCAAACAAACTAATTTAAACTAATCCTATGGCCTGGTAACTAACACACGGATGTGAACAATCAAGGGAGTATCAAGCATGAGAAGGGTGTGTTTGGATAAGGAATCCACCTAGGGTAGTCATTAAGTCCAAAACTAGGATGATATAAAGATGCATTGATGATAGTTGAGACCTAGAGACCCCGTGAATAGATTAGCCCCGATCTCTCGGCGACTAACCCCTAATCCCTAATCCCATACGAGTGTTAATCGGAATCTCTCCGTATTAACCCACCTATGATCGCATTAAGCTCTATGAAATCTCTAATAGGAGTAAACCTACTATCCTTCGGCTTAAACCTAGCAATGGAGGGCTACCGTCACCCAATTTCTCGGCGTGTCGGCACAAGAATCCCCTTTCAATCTCTCCTAGATCTAGTACACGTGAGTAGGTCACATCTACATGCACAACTCATAAAAGAATCACGGATTTCTTCACATATGTAATTCTAGACATTAAAGCATGAAAGATTGAATCTCAAAACAACCAACAAACTAGATTAATAACAACATCCAAAGTTGATACACAATATGAACCCTAGGGTTCATCCAAATCCAAACACAATGACAAGTTAATCCCTCATGACAAGGGATACATGAACAACATACAAGGAAGACAAAAACATAAAAGAAGCAATGAAAACTCCCTCTAGGTCTTGATCCCCTTGAATGGATGAAGCTTCAAAGGTTTATCAATGGTGGCTTAGATCTTCACTCCAACTCCTTCTCCTTTGCTCCTCTCCCTCTTGGTGATGATGTGTGCTTGTTTCCCACTTGGATCCCCGCCAAAAGGTGGCCGGAAAGCCTCAAGATGAAGTGGTGGCGGCGGCCCAAAAGGCCAAGGAAAAGTCCTCCTGAAAAACCCTAAAAATGTTCTTTTATATTCCCGCAGTATCCCGGGGTGGATAGATGGATCCCGGGGTGGATAGGTAAGAAAAGACAAGGCAAAACTTGTCTCATGTGGGGGTGTATCCCGGGGTGGATAGGGGGCCGTGAACCCTAGTATAAAATCACTGTCTTTTGATGCTCACGGCCCCTTATACAGCCCCGTATGCTGCACTGTTTACTCTTATGCACTTCCATCATTTCCAGCCCAAAACTCCTCAGGTGCAACAACAACTGCTACAGTAAGAATGCTACAGTGCTTCAGCTGCAGTGAATACGCTACAGTGCTGCGACGCCTGAATTTCATCCTTTTTCGCCCAAATTGTATTCTCGTGCTTCTCATGGCTCCCCCGTGTCCTACAACATAAATAATAGTCGATTAAGCACAAAACGGGCATCAATTCTTAACAAAATACATGCTAAGTGTACAGAGTACGTATATTAAAACATTTACATTTAGACACTTATCAATATCCTTGCCCACTGTCATTCAGGACCAGTCGGAGGCCATTATGTATTAGGGAGAACCGTAGAAAATGTCTTGGCTGTGGGGTTTTATTGGCCGACTCTCTTTCAAGATGCACATCAGTTTGTTCTTCGATGTGATAGTTGTCAGAGGGCAGGAAATCTATCTCGGCGAGACTAGATGCCTCATAACTCGTTACAATTCTGTGAGGTATTCGATGTTTGGGGTATTGACTTCATGGGGCCGTTTCCAAAGTCCAATGGGAACCAGTACATACTAGTGGCGGTTGATTATGTATCCAAATGGGTTGAAGCCCAGGCACTACCGACTAATGATGCTAGAACGGTGGTAAAATTCTTGAAGAGGTTATTCACTCGGTTTGGAACTCCGTGAGTTATCATTAGTGATCAAGGAACTCATTTCTACAATTACCAACTGGAAAAAGTGTTGAAGAGGTATGGGGTACGTCATCGCTTAGTTACTCCGTACCATCCTCAAACTAGTGGCCAAGTCGAGGTAACTAACAGAGAGCTCAAGAGGATCCTAACAAAATCCCTAGAACAAGGGAAGCGAGATTGATCTGAGCGTTTGTATGATACACTTTGGGCCTATTGAATAGCATACAAGACTCTTGTCGGAACTACTCCATACAATTTGGTCTATGGGAAGCCATGTCATTTACCGGTGGAGCTCGAGCATAAAGCATACTTGGCAATCAAGGCAATGAATTTTGATTCGAAAAGAGCCGGTGAACAAAGATTGCTTCATCTTAATGAACTAGATGAATGGAGGTTGAAGGCATATGAGAATGGGAGAATTTATAAAGAAAAGATTAGAAGGTGGCACGACAAGCACATCAAGCTACCCAAAGAATTGAAAGTGGGCAATCAAGTTCTACTCTTCAATTCTCTGATGAGACTTTTCCCCGGGAAGTTAAAATCTAGATGGTTTGGCCCATATAAGGTTATTCAAGTATCACCCCATGGGGCAATCCAGATCACTCATCCGGAGAAGGGTATGTTCAAGGTGAATGGGCATCGGTTGAAGCCATACTTTGGCGGCGAAGTGGGCACTAACGATAAGGAGGTATTCTTTCTCATGCCGCCGTAAGGTAAGACCAGGTACATCGAGCTAAGTGACGTTAAACAAGCGCTTCTTGGGAGGTAACCCAAGGTTTTACAGTTTTTCTAGGACTTAGTTTAGTGTTAGCATGAATAAGAGTCTTAGTTTTGGTGTCCTGAATTTTTAATGCATGTGCTGCGATATTATTGTGGATTATTGATGTTTTCGTGTGCCTAAACGATTATTAACGAAGTTTGAGTCGGTTGAGCATGTTTTCCATGGTATCTGGTCGTGTTTTGATGGTTTTCACAGGCCCTAAATATCATATTTGTGTTTCTGAACTTTTCAGAGTCTGTGAAATTTTCTAAGTAAACTAGAGACTACACACGGCCGTGTGAGATCTTGCAGAACTTAAGCTTTCGTTCCAGAGAGTCCACAGGGTCATGTGGGAGCCCCTGTGAGTGCCCATGTGTTACAGCACACGGCCGTGTGGAATTTCCACACAGTCGTGTGAAATTCTGCAGAGAGACCCCTTCTTTCCCGAGAAATCTAAGGGGCGTATGTCTGCCCCTATGAGAGAACTTGTGAAAGGCACATGGCCGTGTGGATCATTCATACGGCCGTGTGGAACACTTAGACAAATTCTCGAGACAAACCAGAGAAGCCACAGGGGCGTGTGGGTGCCCCTGTGGCTAGCCTTGTGTTCTTGGCCAGGTTGGGCACACGGCCGTGTGGAATTACCACACGGCCGTGTGAAATTTTTACAGAGACCTGTGTTTCCCATGAATCCACAGGGGCGGTTCACCTTAGTTGCAACGGTTGTATTCTTATAGTTTAGGAGAATTCTTAACATTATACCCTATCATGCTCTAGTTTCACTTGAATTTTAGGGAATTTTTGCTCGATTATCTCATATTGCACAACTCACTCTTGGAATCTTCTGGAAACTCAAGCTTGAAGTTTTTAAGGACAAGTTTATCATCGTTCTTAGTAAGCTTTTAGTTTTACTTTGGAAAATGCATATATAAAAAAAATATATGGAAAAGAAAAAAAAAATTGATGTGAATATTTGCTTTGTTTTATGCATTTGGGGTGGAAAGAGTTACCACCTATGAAGTTTGTAGCTACTCTCATAAGTCGGATACAAGTTATGCCCTAATGAGAGAAAGAGCTATCTCATGGGATGCGTAAAAACTACTACCCTGGTAGAAAGAGCTACCTTCTCGAAAGTGTGGAAGTCACCTTTGGCGGCCGCCTAGAAAAGGGATACCTTAGAGGTTGTGTGAAGCTACTACTTCCTTTCTTCTTGTATATAAATAAGTCCTTGTTAAAAAGAGTTTGAGGAGTACTTTTTGGGTTGTCTTGAGTGAGTCCACACACACTACACATTTTTGAGTTGATTGTTTTTTTTTTATTCAAGTTTTTAGCTAGAGCATTGATATTTTTATGCAATGTTTTGAGTTCCCCTTACTTGTAGAATGCTTCTTTTGCACACTTTTGATGAACCTAAGGCCGAGCACTTTCAATTGTTCTTCCCAAGTACTTTCACATTCTATTTTACTTGAGGATAAGCAAAAGCTTAAGTGTGGGGGGATTTGATAAGTGTTCATGTTATAGTAATGCGAAGTGTTATTATCTTACAATGAGCATTGATTTAATCAGATTTTATCACTAAAAAGTGTGCATTTGTTTACTTTTGTGCATTGTAGGATTATGAAGGTAAATTGGAGAAAAGGAACGAAATTAGATCATGTTCGCCGTTGTTGGGGAGATTTCCGGACTAAGCAAAGAACAAGGCATGAGCATAGACTTGTGAGTGTGTGCCAACCTCCTTTGGAGGGGCATAAAGGCAGTTACATTCACAATAAGTCTAGCTCGTGCTAACAAGGAGAACTTCACCAATTAGGAGATTTGAAGCAATCGCCACGATCTACCGTTGATTGTGTGCCCAATTCAACGGCCTCAATGAAGAATGACGAATTCAGGAGCATTTTGGCACAATCACTGTAGAAAAAATATTGTACCAAGTTACTGTTCACTGTCTGCCGAAAATCAGCAAAACAACAACTTCACACAGGAATGTAGAAATTCCACACGCCCGTGTGAAATCCCGATTTCTGCAATTTAAAGCCGCGACTCAACATTATAAAAGCCCGTTTTGGAGATTGTTTTTGGGATCTTTTTGGCTTTTCTTTGCCCTAACTTCTAGAGAGATGCGGCTAGGGTTTAGAGAGGACTTCCTGGAGGTTTCGAGCGCGTCATCGGCATCGACATCAACGTCCGATGACCGCACAAGACCACGGCCACATCGCACACAAGGGGGTTTTCATCTATGTATTCAATTTGTTTCCTTATTCTTATTTTGATTTATTTGTATAACTCCATGAGGAGCTAAACCCCTTGTGGGTATTCGGACTTGTAAACCGTAGGATTATTATGTTTCTTTGACATCGCTATTATACTTTTCCATTATTGATGAATAAAATTGAGTTTCAATCTTAATTTCTTCTTGATTATTGTTTTCCCTTAGTCATGACACTAAGGTTGAGAAAAACCTAGGTTGTCCTTTGGAGGTGTGACAACTCCTATAGGGTTAGACTACTTAGGATTGAAGAGGTTTGAGAGGGTGAGTCGTGAGGTAGCGGAACGTCCCCTTTCCCCTTCGATGTGATTCTCCCTACCTCTATGTTCCATGATTTATTCGCGGTCGAGATAGAGTTAGGTGCTAGGAGATAAACTCCACTGAGGCTTCGTTGTGTGAGCAACAAAGTGAAGTGTTGAAGTGAATCTTAGTGCCTGGAATTAATTTAGACTAGGTTTCTCTCACCTGGACCAAAGGGTTAGAACTACACATAGTTACAATGTTAATCACTAGGAATCCCTAGAACTTAAAGCAATTCCACACAGTATGAGGCTTAGGTAGATAGACTCCCCTAGGGCTTAGTTGACAGCTCAACGAGAGTCAAGGGTCGTAGTGAAACCTAATGACCGGAACATAGTGTTGGGGTTAGTCACGGTTGACCTTAGGTTTGGGACTGTGTGTTTAAGGATCTCCTCGATTCAATTAACATCAATAGGTTAGTATAATAGAATTGTCTTCCTCTAGAAGCATAAGTCCTAGGGGTAGCTTGTCCGGGTACCCATCTTCTCTCATTGCTTGTCCTACTCTTTTACTCCTACTTGCACTCTCTCACCTTCCACAATTCTATTTTAATTCTGGTTTTTATTAGTTTCTTTCGCACTCACTTATCAATTTCTTTCTGTATATCGCATTAGTTACATAGTGAATACTTGTATCTCAAATCCCTATTCCCTGTGGATACGACTACCCACTCACCAGGGTATATTATTACTTCGACAACCCGTGCACTTTCGGGCCCCTGTCAATCATATGTTTATAACTGTGATGCATTCAAATATATAATAATTGCTCCCAAAAACATGAATATATAATAGATGATTAGAAGAAAATATAAAGTATAGGTATGAAAACTTGACATGAAGACTTCACCATCCACCACCACTAGTGACCTGTGATCAATAGGCCAACGATAACTTATAGTCCACTGACACACCCCTTACAAGTGCCCCGCAAGTGCGTGGGTTGTTGAAATAGTAAATAAGAGTGCAAGCAAAGAGTAAAGAGGAAACAATCAATGGAGATATGGGGTACTCGGACAAGCTTCCCCTAGGACTAATGTTTCTAGTGTAAGAATAGTATTATATTCCCTTATTGATGTTTAATGAGTCGTGGAAATCCTTAAGCACACGGTCCCAAACCTAAGGTCAATCGTGACTAGTCCCAATACTATGCCCTGGCACTAGGATTCACTGCAACCCTTCACTCAGTTGACCTCTCAACTAAGCCCCAGGAGAGTTCATCTCCTATAGCCTCATACTGCATTGAACTGCTTGGTGTTCTAGGGATTCCAAGTGGTACACCCTGTTCCTAAGTGTAGTTCTAACCCTTTGGTCCAGGCGAAAGAACTCTAGTCACAGTTACGCCCTGGCACTAGGATTCACTACAACCATTCACTCTATTGCTCACGCAACTAAGCCCCAGGGGAGTTCATCTCCTAACACTTCATTCTACTTTGACCGCAAAGAACTCTTGGAACACAGAGGTAGGGAAAATCACGCCGAAGAGGAAAGGGGATGTTATGTTACCTCACGACTCACCCTCTTGACACTCTCCAATCTCGTGTAGTCTAATCCTATAAAAGTTATCACACCTTTCAAGGATAACCTAGATGACTCTCAACCCTAGTGTCACGGCTAAGGGAAAATCAATGCAATTATCATCCAAGATTGGAACTCATTTAAAAGCATCAATTAAGAAAGCATAATAAAAGTCATAGAAACAATGTCATCCTAGGGTTTACAAGTCTGAATACCCACTAGAAATTTAGCTCTCCATGGAGCTATATAAAATCATCAAACTGTATGTATAAACCAGCATAGCAAACATGAATAAAACCCCTTTGTGATGCGTGGCGATGGTCTTGTAAACCCCCTCCATCTTCTCCAACAAGTCCCTCGTCAAGCCTAAGGCACACCTTTCCGAATCGATGCCGACGAAAGCTCTGCCAATATCTATCTTCCAAAAGATGTCATTGTTGATGCCGTAGACTTGCTCCAAAACCCCACAAAATCCTATCCGAACCCTTGCCGCGAGGTCTCCAGAAGTTAGGCAGAAGATAGGTCGAAAAGTCCTAAATAAATCTGAGTTGCGGTATTTAAAGGCTGAAATCGGGCATCCACAGGGCCATGTGGAATTTTTACACGCTCGTGTGGATTTTCTGGAAATCAATTTCTGGTGCGCAGTGAACATTAAACTGCTACTATAATTTGTTACAACGATTTGCTGCTGTAACCTGCTACAGTATTCGCGTTCAAATTGTTCCCGATTTCATTTTCTTTATCGAGGCCATTAAGTTGGGCACACAACCAATAGTAGATCATGTCGTTTCTTCGTTTCTCCTTATTGATGAAGTTCATCAATGTCACACGGGTTAAACTTTATGAATGTGACTGCCTTTGTGCCCCTCCAAATTATAGAACAATTTAAGCATAATGGAGGTTGGCACACACTCACAAGTCTAGAACCCGTGCCGTAATTCTTTCTTGGTCCAAGAAACTCCTCAAGAAAGACGGACATGACCTAATTTTGCTCCTTTTCCTCTAACTATTCTCCACAACCCTACATGCACAAAAGAACACAAATGCACACTAATTAATAATAAAGTCTGAGAAAAGTAATGCTCAATGTAAAAAAAATAATATTTCGTATTACTTAAACACGAGCACTTATCAAACTTCCCACGTTTAAGCTTTTGCTTGTCCTCAAGCAAAAATAAAACATGAAAGTACTTAGAAAGAACAATTGAAAGTGCTCGGGCTTAGGTTCACCAAAAGTATGCAAAAGAAAAATTCTACAAGCAAGATGAATTTACAACATTGCATAAAGGTATTATTACTCTAGCTAAAAACTTGAATAAAAAAAACAACTCGAAAATGTGTAAGTGTGTGTGAACTCACTCAAGTTAACCCAAAAAGTACTCCTCAAAGCTCTTATTAGAAGGACTTATTTATACACAAAAGTAGGGAGGTAGTAGCTTCACACATCTTCTAAGGTAGCCCTTTCCTAGGCAGCCGCCAAAGGTGGCTTTCACACTTTTGAGGTGGTAGCTCTTTCTACCAGGGTAGTAGCTTTCACGCATCCCATGAGATAGCTCTTTCTCTCATTAGGGCATAACTTGTATCCGACTTATGAGAGTAGCTACATACTTCATAGGTGGTAGCTCTTTCTACCCCAAATGCACAAATAAAACCTAAACAAGTATTCACAAGTTCACATGTTTTTTTGTTTTTTTTTTTTTTTTGCATATCTCAAAACAAAACTAAAAACTCAACTAAAACAATGATAAACTAATCCTTAAAACATTAAACTTGAGTTTCCAAATGGTTTCAAGAGTGAGTAGTGCAATATGAAATAATCGATCAAAAATTCCCTAAAATTCAAGTAAAAACTAGAGCATGATGAGATACAATGTTAAAAATTCTCCTAAACTTAAGAATACAACCATTGCAACTAAGGTGAACCGCCATGGGCTACATGCACATAAACAATTGAACGCGCAAGTATAAAGTATATGCAATGTGAACTCCCCCCCCTGATAAGTGCTTGTGTTATAGTACCACAAAGCGTTATTATCTTACATTGAGCATATCTTTTATTAGGTTTTATCACTAAATGGCGTGCATTTGTGTATTCTTGTGCACTAAAGGTTTGTGGAGCTAAATTAGAGAAGAAGAACAAAATTAGGTTGTGTTCGCCGATGTTGGGAAGTTTTCGGACCAAAGTACGGAACAAGGCACGAGCTTGGACTTGTGAGTGTGTGCCAACCTCCTTTGGAGGGGCACAAAGGAAGTCACATTCACAACAAGTCTAACTCGTGTAGCTTAGAAGAACTTTACCAAGAAAGAGACTTGAAGCAATCGGCACGACCTACCATTGTTTGTGTGCCCAATCAATGGCCTCAATTAAGAACAACGAATTCGGGAGCGTTTCGGTGAGTTACTGCAGCAGCAACGCAGCTCGTTACTGTAGCAAAACACTGTAGGAAGCTACTGTTCATTTTCTGCCGAAAATAAGGGTTTCAGAGGATTCACACGGGCGTGTGGAAATTCCACACGGCCGTGTGAATTGATTTTTCAGCCAGACAGAAACTTCACACGGGCGTGTGGAAATTACACACGGCCGTGTGAAGCCCCCGATAAGTCCAATTTTAAAGCCGCGATTCAACATTATAAAAGGTGATTTTGGAGACCTTTTGGGATATCTTTTGACATATCTTTCTCCTCAACTTTGGGGAATGCGGCTAGGGTTTTGGAGAGGATTTCGTGAAGGTTTAGCGCGCGTCATCGGCATCGTCACCGACGTTTGACCGCCACACAAGACCACGGCCACACAATATACAAGGGGGTTTTCATCAATGTCTTTGATCTGTACTTTCTTTTCTATTTTGATGAACATGTATAGCTCCATGAGAAGCGAAACCCCTTGAGGGTATTCGGACTTGTAAACTCTAGGGTTATTATGTTTCTTTGACATTGTTGTTATGCTTTTCCATTATTGATGAATAAAAATTGAATTTTAATCTTAATTTCATCTTGCTAATGTTTTCTCTTAGATGTGACACTAGGATTGAGAACAATTTAGGTTACCCTTTGGAGGTGTGACAACTTCTTTAGGGTTAGACTACTTAAGATTGAAGAGGGTTGAGAGGGAGAGTTGTGAGGTAGCAATGTACCCCTTTCCCCTCCGACGTGATTTTTCCCTACCTCCGTTTCATTGATTTCATAGCGGTCGAAATAGAGTGAAGTGCTAGGCAGATAAACTCCCCTGGGGCTTAGTTACGCAAGTAACAGAGTGAAGGGTTGAAGTGAATCCTACGTGCTGGGGCTTAATCTAGACTAGGGTTCTTCCACCTGGACCAAAGGGTTAGAACTACACATAGGAACAGGTTTTACGACGAGGAATCCCTAGAGCTTAAAGCAATCCCACGTAGTGTGAGGTTTAGGTAGATAAACTCCCCTAGGGCTTAGTCGTACGAGCGACAGAGTGAAGGGTGACGCGAATCTTAATACCGGGGCATAGTGTTGGGGTTAGTCATGGTTGTCCTTAGGTTTGGGACCGTGAGTTTTAGGATATCCTCGACTCAATTAACATCAATAGGGAAGTATAATAGCATAGTCCTGCACTAGAAGCATAGATCCTAGAGGTAGCTTGTCCGGATACCCTATTTCATTCATTGCTAGTCCTCTCTATTCTCTTTTACTTGCACTTTCTGATCTTCCATCTTTCTATTTAATTTCTTGTCTTTTATTCTGTTTTCTTCTACATTCACTCATTGATCCAGATATTGCTTTTCTATACACCGCATAGCTTAATTAGTGAAAATTTATTACTTCGACAACCCGTGCACTTGCGGGGTACACATGCAAGGGGTGTGTCACCACCACACTTAAGATGTACATTGTCCCTAATGTACACATGTAAGCACATTAAAAAGTATAAAAATTAAAACAAATTATGTGGGAGTGGGCAATTGAAACAATACTCCCCTGAACTCCAATTGTTGCGTTTGATGGAGCTATGTTCATTGAGAGTTGAGTCTCAATGGGTTGTGGAGCACACACGATCACAAGATTGTGCCAATGACTATTCCTCAATTTCCAGACATCCAAGACGATCTGCACGCATACACAAAGGGGTTTAGTGAAGCTTAATCAAAAATAAAAATAAACTCGAGTATATAAAGATGAAGCAATGAAATACAACTTGAGAAAAGATAAAAGCAATAGAAAATAAACCCAGAAGGAAGATCTTTCATGAGTAATATAAGTCCAAAATATGAAATAAAAGTACAAATAAAAGACAAATGAAATAAACTATGACGCCTTCGTGTTGGTGCCTAAAGGATAGACTCCGGTGCTGCTGGTGGCTTGGCTGGTGCTGGTGGATCTACCGATGTAACCTGCTGATCAGGAGGTGATGGTGGTGACTGGGGCCTCATCATAAATGGTGATGTCACGGCTCACTCGAGTATTCGCTGTAAGATGTCGAACCGTGCTATAGCCTCGGCGTGATGTGTAGCCTGTGTAGCCCTAATCTCAGCTACCTCTGTCTGGAGGACCCCCACTGTACTCTCGAGGACTCCAATCTGTCCTGGCCTCGAGAAGGAGAAAAGATGCGCACTAGAGGTGGCTCCTGCGCTATGGGTGGTTCCTTGGTCTATGTCTGTGCTGGAGGTGGCTGCAATGTCGGCTGGGACCCCTCAGTCTCATTTCTCTCAACCTCTACTGGCTTTAAATGGGGTACGATTATAGAATAAACTCCTGACTTACATCTGTAGACCATACACATCAATCTCACAGTCTCAATGTCGAGGGGAGCTGGTATAATTGTTTTTTGAGCCCCCCTAATCGCATCTAGGAGACCCATCTCGATGAGGAGTCTCATGATGTACGGGCTCAAGATGATGACTCCGACCGTAGGGTACTAGCCCTGATGGCGTATGTACTCAGCTACTATGTACCCCAGGTGCAGTGGCTCGCTCTGCACCATGGAATAGAGGTATAGAAGCTTCTGTCTTCTCAACACTCCTGCACTATCTCCTCTGCCGTTCACTGACCTGCTCAAGACGGCATGGATGTATCTATATGATGGCCGGGAGAGGCATGTTGCCTTAGAGATGCCTGGCTCGTAGTAGCTCTCTCCACATAAGGCCTTATAGGCTCTCTGAGGTGTCAAACTCTCAAGGTAATCAGTGGAAAGTTCCTCGTACTCCTCCATCTCAGTAAACACCTCATTATAAAGTCCTAATTTGACGAAAAACTACGTCACACTAAGGCTGTAGTGCTGGCCGAGTGCACGGAATTGAATGATATCCACATCTGAAAAACTGTCGTACCCTCCGTCAAACTCGAATGACGCTAGAACCTCAAGTGTGAGCGAATGAATAGGCGGATCTTGAATCAACAATAGCCGGCGCCAACTGCCTACTACGAGTAACTCATCTACCTCATTTACCATCTTATCTCCCAACTGTATCTCTCTAACTGCGCTCAAATCCGGGAAGCGAGTCTGGCCAAATCTCAGCCTCGATAAATGCTCAAATCGAGCTTGGTGCTCGAGGATAGTGAACTCTCTCTACTCTGGAGACTGCTCTCGAGGGTAATTACCAGTTGCTTTCTTCGATCTGGATGCCATTCCTACAAAGATTGAAAAGAAATTGATCAAATAACACAAGTAAACCAATCTGCAGGAATCCACACGGCCTTGTGGAATTTTCACATGCCCGTGTGGATCTTCGGGATGCAACAGAGACACGGCCGTGAGGCCAAAGACTCATACAAATTACTCCCAGTCGCTTTGAAATTTTCCACATTCATTTATAAAATGTATTCGCATGCAAACCAAGTGGAAACAACCCTAATAAACTAAAAGAATCAAATTGACGAAGTAAAAATTGGAAAATAATGGATTACTCACAATTTGAGAATCAAAGACTTTAGCCGGCAAACACTCTAAAAACCCGTAAAATGGAAAGGGAGAAGGCTGGGAGTGTGGAGGCGAATGTTCTTTTGAGTGTAGAGGTGTATACGAATGAAAAGCCGAAGAGATTTTAAGGAAAAGTCACGGCTTTTGGAGTTCAGGGAATCCACACGGCCGTGTGCCTCTATTGAGAGGGTTCACAGGGGCAGTCACACACCCCTGTATTCTCTATATTTGCTCTTTGAATACCCACACGGCAGTGTGGAAATTCCAAACGATCATGTGTACATTCCACACGGCCGTGTGCTGACAGGAAGCCTGAAACTGCACGGGTTTGTCGAAGTAATAAATTTACCCTGGTGAGTGGGTAGTCGAATCCACAGGGAATAGGGAATTAGAATATGAGATTTCACTAATTAAGATATGGGGAGTACGAAAAAGCAATAGTAGGATCAATGAGTGAATATAGAATAAAGTAGAATGAAAGACAAGAAATTAAATAGAAAGATGGAAGATGAGAGAGTGCAAGTAAAAGAGAATAGAAAGGAATAGTAATGAATGAAATAGGGCATCCGTACAAGCTACCTCTAGGGTCTATGCTTCTAGTGCAGGACTATGCTATTATAATCTCCTATTGATGTTTAATCGAGTCGAGGATATCCTAAGACTCACGGTCCCAAACCTAAGGACAACCGTGACTAACCCCAACACTATGCCCCGGTATTAGGATTCACGTCACCCTTCACTCTATCGCTCGCACGACTAAGCCCCAGGGGAGTATATCTACCTAAACCTCACACTACGTGGGATTGCTTTAAGCTCTAGGGATTCCTAATGGTAAAACCTGTTCCTATGTGTAGTTCTAACCCTTTGGTCCAGGTAAAAGAACCCTAGTCTAGATTAAGCCCCAATGCATAGGATTCACTTTAACCCTTCACTCTGTTACTTGCGTAACTAAGCCTCAGGGGAGTTTATCTACCTAGCACTTCACTCTATTTTGACCGCTATGAAATCAAAGAAACGGAGGTAGGGAGAAACCACGTCGGAGGGGAAAGGGGTACATCGCTACCTCACAACTCTCCCTCTCAACCCTCTTCAATCTTAAGTAGTCTAACCCTAAGGAGTTGTCACACCTCTAAAAGGCAACCTAAATTGTTCTCAATCCTAGTGTCACATCTAAGAGAAAACATTAGCAAGATGAAATTAAGATTGAAACTCAATTTTATTCATCAATAATGGAAAAGCATAATAACAATGTCAAAGAAATATAATAACCCTAGAGTTTACAAGTCCGAATACCCTTAAGGGGTTTAGCTCCTCATGGAGCTATACATGTTCATCAATGTATGAAAGAAAGCAAAAAATAAGGACATCCATGAAAACCCCCTTGCGTATAGTGTGGGCGTGGTCTTGTGCGGCCGTCGAACGTCGGTGATGATGCCGATGACGCGCGCTAAACCTCCACGAAATCCTCTCCGAAACCCTAGCTGCACTCCCCAAGTTGAAGAGAAAGATAGGTCAAAAGATATCCCAAAAGGTCTCCAAAATCGCCTTTTATAATGTTGAATTGCGGCTTTAAAATTTGACTTATCGGGGGCTTCACACGGCCGTGTGCAATTAACACACGGGAGTGTGAAGTTTCTGTCTGCTGAAAAATTAATTCACACGGCCGTGTGTTAATTCCACACGCCCGTCTGAATTCTCTGGAATTCTGAATTTCGGCCGGAAGTGAACAGTAACTTGCTACAGTATTTTACTACATTAACAAGCTACAGTACTCGCCCGAAACGCTCCCGAATCCGTCGTTCTTCATCGAGGCCATTGAATTGGGCACACAATCAATGGTAGATCATGCCGATTGCTTCAAGTCTCCTTCTTGGTGAAGTTCTCCTAAGCCACACGAGTTAGACTTGTTGTGAATGTGACTGCCTTTGTGCCCCTCCAAAGGAGGTTGGCACACACTCACAAGTCCAAGCTCGTGCCTTGTTCCGTGCTTGGTCCGAAAACTTCCCTACATCGGCGAACACGACCTAATTTCGTTCTTCTTCTCCAATTTAGCTCCACAAACCTTCAATGCACAAGAATACACAAATGCACGCCATTTAGTGATAAAAACTGATAAAAGATATGCTCAATGTAAGATAATAACGCTTCGCGGTACTATAACACAAGCACTTATCATGTGCCTAACCTGGCCAAGACACAAGGCCTGCCATAGGGACACCCACACACCCCTTTGGCCTCTTTGGATCACCTGAGAAAAACCTAAGTGATCCACACGACCGTGTGAATTTTCATACGGCCGTGTGCCTTTCACAAGCACATTCACAGGGGCAGTCACACGCCCCTGTGTCTTCTTGGGATGGAAGGGAAATCTCTGCAGAGTTTCACTTGGCTATTTGCCTTAACTCAGGGGAACTCATAGGGGCATCCATAAGCCCCGGTGGACTCTCGGGATGGAGAGTTAAAGTTTTGTAGGAATCCACACGGCTGTGTGAAATTTTCTCATGGTCGTGTGTCCTTCACAGGGTCATTCACAGGGGCATTAGCATGCCCCTGTGTCTTCTCTGGATGAGCTTTGAATGGAGACATACCCCCCTGTGAAATTTCCACACGGTCATGTGTCTTCGCTGGATGACTAAGGAAAATTACAGGCTCTGTAGAGAATTTCAGAAACGCAAATATAACACTCAGAGCCTGTATAAACGATAAAAACATGACCATACATGCTTGACAAAATTTTTCTAGTTTAGAGCGGGAGTTATCGAGTTTGTTACCACACGAGGGCGAATATCCTTACTCCGTGAATGCTCATCCCCGTTTGCATTGGGGTTCTTCTTATGGCGTCTCCTCGCTCTCCTTAGCTTCCAGATCATCCTCTTCATGATTCTCGGGCCGGTTCCACTTCCTCTACTAGACCAAGTGATAGACCATCTTCATTCTCCACATCTTGGTCTAGCCACCCTTCGTACGGGTCTGGATTCATCATTTCCTGCACATATTCATCAATTAGTTGATCGGTAGTATCAAGGTAATATAAAGTATCATCAAAGTCTAGAGAATGTCTTATGGCTTCGGCGAGGCGGTAGGTAAGCTTTTCGTCTCCGACTCTCAAAGTTAGCTCTCCACCGTCCATGTTAATTAATGCCTTGGAAGTACGCAAGAACGGCCTCCCAAGTATTAGTGAACATCAACATCCTCATTGACATGCAACACTACGAAGTCCACATGAAATATGCACTTGTTAACTTTGACGAGCACGTCTTCAATGATACCCCTCGGATGTCTAATTGAACGGTCAGCTAGTTGTAGTGTCATCCAAGTGGGCCTAGGCTCTCCCAAGCCTAGCTTCTGAAAGAAAGTGTAAGGTATGACATTGATACTAGCTCGTGAATCCGCCAATGCCTTTTCTTCACCCAAGTTACCGATGTTACAAGGAATGATGAAGTTTCCGGGGTCTTTCCTCTTACTCGGCATACATTTTTGTAACACCACCGAGCAAGTGGCATCTAGAATCACCGACGCACTCTCCTCCAATTTCCTCTTATTGGTCAAGAGGTCCTTCAAAAAATTCGCGTACTTAGGCATTTGGGACAACGCCTCCATCAATGGGATATTGATGTGCAACTGTTTGAACTACCCCAATAACTTCTTGTACTACTCGTCATTTTGATCACTTTTCAACCGTGAAGGATAGGGGATTCTTGGCTTGTAAGGTGGGGGTGCCATCTCCTTCTCATTTGGTATTTCCTCTACCTCCACATCCTTGGGTACTTCATCACTTGTCTTCTTGAGAGGGAGACTACTCTCAACCTCCCGACTACTCCTCAAAGTAATTGCCTTCACTTGTTCCCTCGGATTTGTCTTCGTGTTACTTGGCAAACTCCCTTGAGGTCTCTCAGATAGAGACTTCGCAATTTGACCAACTTGGTTCTCCAAGTTGTGTAACGATGCGGTATGGTTGCGAAGTATGGCTTCAACCGATTGGAACCTCGCATCCGATGATTTGACAAACCTTGTAAGTCCCTTCTCCAAGTCGGTCATCTTGTTTTCTAACACCGACACTTGGTTCTCCAAATTCGGTACTTATTATTGTTGAAAGCTCGGTGGTGCACTACTCTTTCGTTGTTGCCCTTGGTTGCTCCATGACAAGTTTGGGTGATTCCTCCACCCCGGATTTTAGGTGCAACTATACGGATTTCCTTGACCTCTGAATGCATTACCTACAAAATCTACTTGTTCCATCGAAGATATGCCACCAATAGCAGTCGGGAAATCACTAGAAGCATGCCCTCCCCCACATCCATTGCAACTCGTAATGGCCGCCACTCTAGGTTAAGTCAGAGTGTCCAACTTCTTGCTCAATGACTCAACTTGGGCTGCCAAAGATGTTACCGCATCAATCTCATGAAGTCCAGCCACCTTCTTCCTATTTCTTGAGTTCCATTGATAACTATTCAACATCATCTCTTCAATGAGGTGTCGGGCTTCATTGGGGTTATTGCTTCCTAAAGTACCTCCTGCTACTGCATCTAATAACTGCTTTGTACTTGGATTCAACCCATTGTAGAAAGTATGGACAATCATCCGCTCGGGGAATCCATGCTGTGGGCATCTCTGCAGGAGATCCTTGAACTTGTCCCATGTCTCAAATAGATACTCCAATTCCTTCTGAACAAAGGAAGAAATCTCATTCCTGAGCTTCGCAAATTTTCCGAGCGGGAGATATCAAGCAAGGAAAGCTTCCGCCATCTCCTCCCAAGTAGTAATCGAAGCTTTAGGTAATGACTATAACCACTATTTTTCTTTTCCCTTCAAGGAAAATGGGAAGGCTCTCAATCTAATGGCATTATCCGTGACTCCATTAATCTTGAGCCTGCCGCACACTTCAAGGAAGTTCTCAATATGATTGTTTGGGTCCTCAATGGCCAAACCATTGAATAAGGCGGATTGTTGTAACATCTGGATGAAGGCTGGCTTGAGCTCAAAGTTTTGAGCTGCAATTGGGGGCCTCACAATGCTTGATTATGTCCCCAAAACTGCAGGTCTAGCATAATCAGATAGAGTCCTCTGCTATTTGTGCTGCTCAGCCAGAGTATCCGACCCTTCTGTATCTATTTCAACTTGATTAGACTAGTCTTGCATAAGTTCTTTCCCTTTTTTGTGTGTTCTCCTTCCAATATCTGGGTCTCCTTCAACTAGAATCAAAGGATTACCACGGATCATAACCTGAAGCTGAAATCAAAGAAAAGAAAACAAATACGAACGATGAAAGAAAAAGAAAGTGTGTAATAGATTATGTAGTGAATAGCTAAAATAGCAAAAAACAAATGTCTAAAACATGTCTAACCCCATCAATAATGCCAAAAACTCTGACACACCCCTTGAGAGTGGCATGCAAGTGCACAGGTTGTCGAAGTAATACTACAACGGTGAGAAGGTAGTCGAATCCATAGGGAGTAGTGATTCAAGACAAGAGAAGTTGCTACTTAGCTAGTATGGAAATAATGGTGGTGAGAGAAAATAATGTGTGCGCAATGAAAGAAAGAGAAATATGAAAGAAAGAAGAGTGCAAGCAAAGAGTAAAAAGGAAACAACCAATGCTGATATGGGGTACTCGGACAAGCTTCCCCTAGGACTAATGTTTCTAGTGCAAGAATAGTATTATACTCCCTTATTGATGTTTAATGAGTCGGGGAAATCCTTAAGCACACGGTTCCAAACCTAAGGTCAACCGTGACTAGTCCCAATACTATGCCCCGGCACTAGGATTCACTACAACACTTCACTTTGTTAACCTCTCAACTAAGCCCTAGGGGACTTCATCTCCTATAGCCTCAAACTGCATGGAACTGCTTGGGGTTCTAGGGATTTCAAGTGATACACCCTATTCCTAAGTGTAGTTCTAACCCTTTGGTCAAGACGAAAGAACCCTAGTCTCAGTTAAGCCCTAGCACTAGGATTCACTATGACCCTTCACTCTATTGCTCACGCAACTAAGCCCAGGGGAATTCATTTTCTAGCAGTTCACTCTACTTTGACCGCAAAGAACTCTTAGAACATGGAGGTTGGGAAAATCACCCCGAAGGGGAAAGAGGATGTTTTGCTATCTCACGACTCATCCTCTCGACCCTCTTCAATCTCGTGTAGTCTAATCCTATAGAAGTTTTTACACATTCCAAGGATAACCTAGATGACTCTCAACCCTAGTGTCATGGCTAAGGGAAAACCAATTCAATAATCATCCAAGATTGGAACTTAATTAAAAGCATCAATTAAGAAAGCATAATAAAAGTCATAGAAACAATGTCATCCTAGGGTTTACAAGTCCGAATACCCAATAGGTGTTTCGCTCTCCATGGAGCTATACAAAATCGTCAAAGTGTATGTATAAACAAGCATAGTAAACATGAATAAAACCCCCTTGTCATGCGTGGCGATAGTCTTGTGAACCCGCTCCGTCTTCTCCACCAAGTCCCTCATCAAGCCTAGGGCACACCTCGCCTAATCAATGCCGATGAAAGCTCCCCCCAATAGCTATCCTTCAAAGGATGTCAATATTGATGCTGTAGACTTGCTCCAAAACTCCACAAAATCCTCTCCGAATCCTAGCCGCAAGCTCTCCAGAAGTTGTGCAAAAGATAGGTCAAAAAGTCCGAAATAAATCCGAGTCGTGGTATTTAAAGGATGAAATCGGGCATCCACACGGCCGTGTGGAATTTCCATATGCCCGTGTGGATTTTCGGGAAATCAATTTCTGGCACGCAGTTAACAGTAAAGTCCTACAGTGATTTGCTGCTGTGAATTGCTACGGTCTCGCGTCCAAATTGTTCCTGATTTCATTTTCTTCAACGAGGCCGTTAAGTTGGGCACACAACAAATGGTAGATCATGTCATTTCTTCATTTCTCCTTATTGACGAAGTTCTTCAATGTCAAATGGGATAAACTTTATAAGTGTGATTGTCTTTGATTCACAATAATGGCTACCTATATCAAATATGCAGTCATTTTTTTAACTGCTGCATATATGAAATAATAAAGTGTTTCATAACCGTCATATATTTCAAATTTTATATTTTATTTTTATATTAGAATAAAAATATTGATTTTCAAATCACAAGGACAATTTTAGAAAAAAAATATACCAAAGATAGGTTGCATATTTTCACCTCTCTAGATAGATCTTGGGAGATAGCAGATAACAATTTAAACAGTTACTTATAATTATGGTTATGATAATTTTCATAAAAGAAAACATAAAAATTAAAATTAAGACATTCATTTTTAAATCCTTAATATTATAATAGTTAATTTATTATGTTCCACTAAATTTTGCTATTACAAATGCAAAAGTTTGATGAAATCATAAGAGTTATGCCAGAATAGACAGTTTACATTTTTTTTTTCTTCTAAATTCGTATTTGTTCTTCTCAAACTCAGATTTAGAGATGCCTGAAGTTTAATCTTCTGTCTCTGTAATAACACCATCCCTATGGGTTTCCTCAATGGTGGCCTCCTCAGAGATATCTCCTAAGGTGGACTCCAGCTGATCACCATCCATATCATCCAACAAATCCTCGCTATGATCCTCAAGACAAGAATTTAGTTCTTTCAATTTATCAGCATGTTTTATTGGCATTGATGACCACACACTAGAGACAAAATGGCAATCAAACCTTGGAGGAAGACACTAGACTAGTGGAGGTATAGCAACATTACAAAAATCAAACTCAAATGTAGTAGAATTGTCATTAGAAGGCTTCATTAATTGCATTTGAATTAACTAAAACAAAAGGAATATGACTATACGAGGCCCAAAAGCCACAGACTTATTGGGTACTTCCTCAAGAGCAACACAAACAAAAGGCACCTGATAACCCTTAGGCTCAGGAACAATTTGTAGAAGGTGTCCAAAGGAGGCTCATCCAGATTACTCTCATTAGACATCCAACCCACTTCCATAACAAGCCTACCTAAAGTCTTTTCCATAAGACTAGGCTAGGATGAAATCAATTGCAATAAGTCTGACTGGGTGAGCTTAGAAACAGAAATGGCCTATGACACGACCCCTTGCATGTATCCCGCAAGTGCACGGGCTTGTCGAAGTAATAAAATTACCCTGGTGAGTGGGTAGTCGAATCCACAGGGAATAGAGATTTAAAACACAAGAATTCGCTATTTAGTTATGCGGTGTATGAAAAGTAATAATCGGAGTGATGAGTGAATTTATGGAAGCAATTAGAATAAAAGACAAGAAAGTAAATAGAGATATGAAAGACAAGAGAAAAGCAAGTAGAAGTTAAAAGAGAAAGACTAGCAATGGATGAGATAGGGTATCTGGACAAGCTACCTCTAGGACTTATGCTTCTAGTGCAAGACTATGCTATTATACTTTCCTATTGATGTTAATTGAGTCGAGGATATCCTTAAACTCACGGTCCCAAAACTTAAGGTCAACCGTGACTAACCCCAACATTATGTCCCGGTATTAGGATTCACTACGATCCTTGACTCTTGTTGACCTGTCAACTAAGCCCCAGGGGAGTCTATCTTCCAAACCCTAATACTATGTGTGATTGCTTTAAGCTCTAGGGATTCCTAGTGATAAAACCTGTTCCTCTATGTAGTTCTAACCCTTTAGTCCAGGTGGAAGAACCCTAGTCTAGATTGAGCCCTAACACTCTATCTTGACCGCTAATTAACCAAGGAAACGGAGGTAGGGAGAAATCACACCGGAAGGGAAAGGGATACATCGCTACCTCACAACTCTCCCTCTCAACCCTCTTCAATCTTAAGGAGTCTAACCCTATAGGAGTTGTCACACCTCAAAAGGATAACCTAGATTGCTCTCAAACTTAGTGACACGGCTAAGGGAAAAACAATAGCACAAGATAATTAAAATTGAAACTCGATTTATTCATCAATAATGGAAAAGCACAATAGCAATGTCATAGAAACATAATAATCCTAGGGTTTTAGAAGTCCAAATACCCATGAGGGGTTTAGCTCCTCATGGAGCTATACACGTTCATCAAAATATGAAAGAAAGAATAAAGTAAAAGCATTGATGAAAACCCCCTCGCGTATGGTGTGGCCGTGGTCTTGTGCGGCCGTCGAACGTCGATGTCGATGCCGATGACGCGCTCCAATCCTCCATAAAGTCCTCTCCGAAACCCTAGCCGCACTCTCCAGAAGTTCGGGAGAAAGATAGGTCAAAAGATTCGTAAAAAGTCTCCAAATCGGGCTTTTAATAGGTTGAGTGCGGATTTAAATTTGGACTTATCGGGACTTCACACGGCCGTGTGGAATTAACACACGGGCGTGTGAAGTTTCTGTCTGCTGAAAAATTAATTCACACGGCCGTGTGTTAATTCCACACGCCCGTGTGAATTCTCTGGAATTCTGAAATTCGGCCGAAAGTGAACAGTAGCTTGCTGCAGTGTTTTACTACAGTACAAACTGCAGTGCTGCTACATGCCGAAAACGCTCCCGAATCCGTCGTTCTTCATCTAGGCCATTGAATTGGGCACGCAATCAATGGTAGATCGTGCCGATTGCTTCAAGTCTTCTTCTTGGAGAAGTTCTCCTAAGCAACAAGAGTTTAGACTTATTGTGAATGTGACTACCTTTGTGCCCCTCCAAAGGAGGTTGGCACACACTCACAAGTTTAAGCTCGTGCCTTGTTCCTTGCTTGGTCCGAAAAACTCCCCAACAACGGCGAACACGATCTAACTTCGTTCTTCTTTTCCAACTTGGCTCCACAAACCTATAATGCATAAGAATACACAAATGCACACTATTTAGTGATAAAATCTGATAAAATGTATGCTCATTGTAAGATAATAACGCTTCACATTACTATAACACAAGCACTTATCAGCCTACTAAGATATTGAGCCACATGGGCCCAAATCACCAAAAGGCTCCAATTAAACTATGTCTTCACTACATCTCTCTTTATGTCTAGAGCTGACATGTGTTGAAGGAACTCACACTTGCATAGGTTTGTGCTCTTTGAGGGAGAAATGGATGTGGCAACCTTGGCCCATTATTTAATGATAACTTTATATGGATTTTACACTAAAATTCTACAAGGTATGAGAGACTTTGATCAAGGCTTGATGTACAGGTTACGTAGCCTTCTCTTTAGATTGCTGGCATGGCCCATCAAGATCAGGATGGAGAGCGAAAGGTGATAAGAGAGGACAGTAGCCCGGGTTTTGACAATCAGATCCAGTCATGAGTGATGGCTGATTTGTTTAGAGCAAATCTGGCGATCTGTCCATAGACAGATCTGGCAACAGACATTAGATTGAATGGTGAGCAACACCGACAATGTTTTAGCTTTGGCAACACAAACATGGCCATCATTTTGTGGGAATTCAAAAGGGGCACAAGGAGATTACAAATGCAGTCATTGCCAACGGAATGATTAGGATATATCAACTTGTTTCAAAGTGGTGGGCTATGCACACTAGTGGATAGGCGCATATGGTCATGATACGGGTAGCCCTCCACACACGCTAACTGTAGGAACAACATAGTCCTGGGATGGAGGACTATGGGTTACCCAATCGCTGTTGGTAATTAAAGCTAACGTAGTAAGGTGAAGGACAATATGGAGTTTTACGTGGGGAAATAATGTGGTCAAAAGAATCAATCAATGGTTGTTGAGTTGTCTTAGATTAGTTTAAATTTTCTAGAATAAAATCTTGTGAGTAGTTAATGCAACTTGCATGGATTTCAATATGATATGATCTATTCGTAAGTTGATGTGAATCCCATAATAAATTTACTCTTAAAAGAACCTATGTTTATTATTATTATTTTGTTATCTTCTTTCATCAAAATTTCAATATGGTATCTGAGCTTTATAGATCTTAGAGGACATGTGGATTATCAAGATGTTAGTTGCAATACAACAGCTCTGACCAAGGTAAAAAGAAAGATTGTTGGCAGAAGGGGCAACCTAAATGTTTCAAATGCGAAAGATTTAGGCATCTACTAAAAAAATTATGCATTTATAAATGAAGAATGTGCAAATTTAGTAGAAGTGTCTGAGTCAAAAACTATTTTTTTAAATTAATTGGTGAGAACTTCACGAAGAAGTTTTTTGAAGAAATATGTTTTAATAATTATAGGTTGGTGAGGAGTGAATCATCTAGTAAAGAGAAGTGCTTCACAAATATTAGAAGTGTGGAGAGAAATGATCCATAATGTTTGAAATTTGGAGAGAAGTGCTTTATAAAATTTGAAGTTTTTGAATTTTAATAAAATGTTGCAGCTTTGAATCAATGGAAAATGTTGGGAATAATCAAAGCTAGCATAGCAAGGTTAAATATAGCGTGGAGTTTCACATGGGGAAATAACGTTGTCAAAATACTCAATCAATGGTTGTGAGTTGTTTTAGATTAGTTTAAATTTTCTAGCATTAAATCTTGTGAGTAGTTAATGCACCTTGTCTAGTTTTAAATATGATATGATCTATTCATAAGCTGGTGTGAAGCCCACAATAAATTTATTCTTAAAATACCCTATGCTTCTTATTATTATTTTGTTATCTTCTTTTCCACAAAATTCCAACAATCCCAGCTTGGCCAGTTCATCGGTAATCACCGTAGTGGCAACCCATGTCAGGGTCATGGAGATTCAATCTATTATGCTACCAGTGATAAAAGGGATGTATCTTTGAACGCCTCGAGCTTGGTGAATCTTACTGGTGATCAGGTTCAACGTTTGATCGCTCTAACAAATCACGATACTCTTTTTGATAAGCTCTCCAGTAAGGCCACTCGTGATTTATTGTGGATTTTAGATAGTAGGGCATCTGGTCACATGATAGGAGATGCTAATCAGTTAACTAATCTTCATGAAGCCTCACCCATATCTGCTATATTGCCTGATGGATCCTGCACGACCTCATGTATAAGGGTCAAGCTACTTTGCCTGATGGTGTATATTTACACTATGTTTTGTTTATGCCTTCTCTAACGTGTAACTTAGTCTCCACACATCAGATGATTATAGATTTAAATTGTCAAATTATGTTCACTGGTTGGTTATGTATAGTATAGGGTCATGCCACGAGGACGCAGATAGGAGTTGTTGAGATCATCAGGGTAGAGGAAGGGGGGTTCTACTTTTTTTTTGTCAGAGAAGACACAAATGGTTTTGAAGATAGAAAGAAAAGATTCTTTGGTCCTTTGGCATCATCGACTTGGGCACCAAGCGAGTCGACATATTTCATTCATCCCTACTATTGGCAAAATAATTTTTTATAAGAATTTTGTTTGTGATCCGTGTTTTCATGTAAAACAAACTAGATCTAATTTTCCCCTGTCAAATAAAATAGCTGCAAATTGTTTTGATTTCATTCATTGTGACTTATGGGGTGCATATCATACGCCATCAAGTTGTGATGCACATTATTTCCTTAGAATAGTTGATGATCATAGTCGTTGTATCTGGGTCTTCTTATTGAGAAATAAGAGTGAGGGTAGTCATCATTTTATAAAGTTTATCCAATATGTTGAAACTCACTTTGATAAAAAAGTAAAGTCCATTAGGAGTGACAATGGGCTTGAATTTGATTCCAGGTCCATAAAAGAGTTTTATGCAATGAAGGGAATTGTGCATGAAACAAGTTTCAAGAACATGGCACAACAAAATGGGTGGGTTAAGCATTACTATTAAAACATTCTTGAGGCAACCCTAGTGTCACGGCTAAGGAAAATCAATAAAATTAACATGCAAGATTGGAACTCAATTAAAAGCATCAATTAAGAAAGCATAATAAAAGTCATAGAAACAATGTCATCCTAGGGTTTACAAGTCCGAATACCCACGAGGGGTTTAGCTCTCCATGGAGCTATACAAAATCATCAATGTATATGAATCAACAAGCATAGCAAACATAGATAAAACCCCCTTGAGATGCGTGGCGATGGTATTGTGAGGCCGCTCCATCTTCTCCACCAAGCCCCTTGTCAAGCCTAGCGCACACCTCGCTGGATCAGTGTCGACGAAAGCTCCCCCAATAGCTATCTTCCAAAGGACATCGATGTTGATGCCGTAGACTAGCTCCAAACCTCCACAAAATCCTCTCCAAACCGTAGCCGCGAGCTCTCCAAAAGTTGGGCGAAAAATAGGTTGAAAAGTCCTCGAATAAATGTGTCACTGCTTTACATAGGCTGAAATCAGGCATCCACAAAGCTGTGTGGATTTTTTGGAATTTGGTTTCTGGCGCGCAGCGAACAGTAAACTACTACTGTGATTTACTACAGTACGCAGCCCAAATTGTTCCTGGCTTCATGTTCTTCATCAAGGCTATTGAATTGGTCACACAACCAACGGCAGATCATGTCATTTGCTTCTTTTCTCCTTATTGACGAGGTTCTTCAATGTTACACGAGCTAGATTTTATGAGTATGACTGTCTTTGTGCCCCTCCAAATCATAGAACAATTCGAGCACAATGGAGATTGGCACACACCCACAAATGTAGAACCCATGCCTTGATCTAAGAAACTCCCCAACAACGCGGACATGACCTAATTTTGCTCTTTTTCCTCTAACTCTTCTCTACAACCCTACATGCGCAAAAGAACACAAATGCACACTAATCAATGATAAAATCTAAAAAAAGTAATGCTCAATGTAAGAAAATAATACTTCGTATTACTTAAACACAAGCATTTATCACATAACAAAGTGTAGAATAGGAAACAACAAATCCAAGTTCACCAAGAAGAGATTTTATCCAAATAATTTCAGGCGTAGCATTGGCAATTGCCTTGTATTCACTCTCAATAGAAGGCCTTGCTATCGTAGGTTGCTTCTTAGATAACCAAGAAATCAAAGATGATCTGAGAAAAATTGCATATCTATTTGTAGAATGTTGATCATCAGGATTACCACTCCAATCACTACTTGTATCATAATGTGATACACCCCTTGGCATGTGCGCACCACAAGTACACGGGTCGTCGAATTAATAAAATACCCCGGTGAGTGGATAGTCGAATCCAAAGGGAATAGTTGTTCAGAAACACAAAGTATTGCTATTTAGTTAGAGTGAACACTAAGTTGTGATTTGATTCAAGATATTAATGCAAAGAAAAGTAAAAGAGAAAAGAGAACAAACAAGAGTAATCGGAGAGGATAATCAATGGTGAAATAGAGTACCTTGACAATGCTCACTCTAGTATTTTTGTTTCAAGTGCAAGACTAATATTATGCCTCCAAATCGACTTTTAATGAGTCATGGAAATCCAAAGGCACATGGCCCCAAACCTAAGGTCAACCGTGACTAGCCCTCTACACTATGCCCCAGTGAAAGGGGGCGTTCTGCTACTTCTCGACTCACCATCTCAACCCTCTTCAATCTTGCTAAGTCTAATCCTAATGAAGATGTCACAACTTCAATGGATTACTTAGATGGACTCTCAACCCTAGTGTCACTCTACTAAAAAATCACCACAATAATCATGCAAGATTGAAACTCAATTAAAACATCAATTAAAGGAACATAATAGAAGTCAATGAAACAAAATCATCCTAGGGTTTACAAGTCCAAGCACCCACTAGGGGTTTAGCTCTCCATGGAGCAATATAAAACCAAAGATAAAATCAAAGATAACTGCAAGCAATCAATAAAGATAAGCCCATTTTCATCCACATCGATGTTTTTAAGATCCTCCTAGTCTTCTCCAAGGATTCCATCGAGCCTAGGGCATAATGATAAGTGCTCATATTATAGTAATACGAAGTGTCATTATCTTACATTGAGCATTACTTTTCTCAAATTTTATCATTAATAGGTGTGCGTTTGTGCACTTTTGTGCATTATAGGGTTGTGGAGCCAATTTGGAGAAGAAATAGCCAAGTTAGGTCATGTTCGCCGTTGTTGGGGAGTTCTCGGACCATGCAAGAAACAAGGCACGAGTTTAGAGACGAAGCTTGGTGAAGAGACGAAGCTGCCTCACAAGACCACAACCATGCTACACAAGGAGGTTTTCATCTATGTTTTCTATTCTTGTTTATTCATATACATTGATGGATTTGTATAGCTCCATGAGGAGCTAAACCCTTGTGGGTATTCGGGCTTGTAAACCCTAGGATGATATTGTTTCTATGACATGTTATTATGCTTTCTTAATTGATGATTTTAATTGAGTTCCAATCTTAATTGCTTGTTGAATTGATTTTCCCTTAGCCGTGACATTAGGGTTGAGAATCATCTAGGTTATCCTTTGGAGGTGTGACAACTCCTATAGGGTTAGACTACTGGAGATTGGAGAGGGTTGAGAGGGTGAGTCGTGAGGTAGCGAAATATCCTCTTTCACATCCGGTGTGATTTTCCCTACCTTCATGTTCCAAGAGTTCTTAGCCATTGAAGTAGAGCGAAGTACTAGGAGATGAAATCTCTTGGGGCTTAGTTACGTGAGCAACAGAGTGAAGGGTTGTAGTGAATCCTTGTGCTGGGGCTTACTTGAGACTAGAGTTCTTTCACCTGGACCAAAGGGTTAGAACTACACTTAGTAACATGGCTAATCACTTGGAATCCCTAGAACATAAAGAAATCCCATGTAGTGTGAGGCTTAGGAAGATGGACTTCTCTGGGACTTAGTTGACAGGTCAACAAGAGTTAAGGGTCATAGTGAAACCTAATGCCGGGGCATAATGTCGGGATTAGTCATCGTTGAACTTAGATTTGGGACCGTGTACTTTAGGATGTCCACGACTCATTAAACATCAATAGGAGAGTATAATACATTGTCTTGCACTAGAACATTAATCCTAGGGGTAGCTTATCCGGGTACCTTATTTCTCTCTTAATTGTTTCTCTCTGTTACTCTTTTCTTGCACTCTCTTATCTTCAATATTTCTCTTTATTTTCTTATTGCTTTCAATTACTCTTGCCCACACACATTAATTCTTGTTCTCACTTTCCGTACATTACATTAGCTAAATAGCACTCTATTGTGTCTACTATACCTACTCCCTATGGATTCGACTACTCTCTCACCGGGGTACTATTATTACTGCGACAACCAGTATACTTTCGGGCCCCTATCAAAGTTTGTGGCGCCGTTGCCAGGGAGTAGGCGTATTTTAGACATTTCCTTTTTGTTATTTTATCTATTCACTTCACATTCTATTTCACACTTTCTTGTTCTTTCATTGACTACTCCCTGTGGATTCGACTACTCTCTCACCGGGGTACTATATATTATTACTGTGACAACCCGTATACTTTCGGGCCCCTGTCAAAGTTTTTGGCACCGTTGCCGCGGAGTAGGCGTATTTTAGACATTTGCTTTTTGCTATTTTAGCTATTCAGTTGGCATTCTATTTCACACTTTCTTGTTTTTTCATCGTCTTATTTGTTTTCTTTTCTTTGGTTTTAGCTCCAGGTTATGACCCGTGGGAACCCTTTGATTCTAGTTAAAGAAGACCTTGATATTAGAAGAAGAACACATCGAAAAGGGAAAGAACCTGTGCATAAATAGTCCAATCAAGCTGAGATAGAAATAGAAGGGTCAGAAACAATGGCAGAACAACATGAACAGCAGAGAACCTTACCTGATTTTGCTAGACCTGCAGTTTTGGGGACACAATCTAGCATTGTGAGGCCCCCGATTACAGCTCAAGATTTTGAGCTCAAACCAGGCTTCATCCAAATGTTACATCAGACCGCACAATTTAATGGGTTAGCCGATGAAGATCCCAACAGCCATATTGAGAACTTCTTGGAGATATGTGGTATACTGAAGATTAACGAAGTGACGGATGATGCCATCAGATTGAGAGCTTTCCCATTTTCCTTGAAGGGAAAAGCGAAGCAATGGTTGCACTCATTGCTTAGAGCATCGATCACCACATGGGAGGAGATGATAGAAGCGCTCTTGGTCCGATATTTCCCTCCCAGAAAATCAACAAAGCTTAGGAATGAGATCTCTTCTTTTATACAAACAGAATTGGAGTCTCTATTTGAGACATGGGATAGGTTCAAGGAGCTCCTGCGGAAGTGCCCACAACATGGATTCCCCGATTGGATGATCATTCATACTTTCTACAATGGGTTGAATCCAAGAACCAAACAGTTGTCAGATGCGGCAGCAAGAGGTACCTTAGGAAGCAAAACTCCCGGTGAAGCCCGACAACTCATAGAAGAGATGGCTTTAAATAGCTATCAATGGAATTCAAGGGATAGAAAAAAGGTTGACGGACTTCATGAAATAGATGTTGTTACATCGTTGGCGGAACAAGTGGAATCATTAAGTAAGAAGTTAGATACTCTAACTTCACCAAGAGTGGCAGCCATCACAAATTGTAATGGATGTGGAGGGAGGACATGCTTCAAGTGATTGCCCGATTGCAATTGGTGGTACTTCTTCTTCGGTTGAGCAAGCGGATTTTGTAGGGAATGCATTCAGAGGTCAAAGAAATCTCTATAGTGGTACCTACAATCCGGGGTGGAGGAATCACCCTAACTTGTCATGGAGCAACCAAAGGAAACAAAAGAGTAATGCACCACCGGGATTTCAACAACAACAAGCACCAAATTTTGAAAACCGGGTGTCGCGGCTAGAGAGCAAGATGACTGACTTAGAGAAAGCCTTCACAAGGTTTGTCCAATCATCGAATGCAAGATTTCAATCGGTAGAGTCAACACTTCACAACCACACCGCATCGCTTCACAACTTGGAGAACCAAGTTGGCCAAATTGTGAAGTCTTTATCCGAGAGGCCTCAAGGGAGTATGCTAAGTAATACTGAGACAAATTCGAGGAAACAATTGAAGGTAATCTCTTTGTGAAGTGGCTGAGAGATTGAGAGTCATCTTCCTCTTAAGAAGAAAAATGATGTAGCACCTAAAGCGGTGGAGGTAGAGGTAGCATCGAAAGAGAAGGAGGTGGCACCCCACCCTACAAGCCAAGAAGTCCTTATCCTTTACGCTTGAAGAATGACCAACAAAACGAGCAATACAAAAAATTTTTGGGGTTGTTTAAGCAGTTGCACATCAACATTCCGTTCATGGAGGCATTGTCACAAATGCCTAAGTATACGAAATATTTGAAGGACCTCTTGACTAACAAGAGGAAATTGGAGGAGAGTGCATCTATGATTCTAGATGCCACTTGCTCGGCGGTTGACACGACCACTTGCATGTATCCCGCAAGTGCACGGGCTTGTCGAAGTAATAAAATTACCCTGGTGAGTGGGTAGTCGAATCCACAGGTAATAGGGATTTAAGATACGAGAATTTGCTATTCAGTCGTGCGATGTACGAAAAATAATGATCGGAGTGATGAATGAATTTATGGAATCAATTAGAATAAAAGATAAGAAAGTAAATAGAAAGATGGAAGATGAGAGAAAAGAAAAGTAGAAGTTAAAAGAGAAGACTAGCAATGGATGAAATAGGGTATCCAGACAAGCTACATCTAGGACTTATGCTTCTAGTGCAAGACTATGCTATTATACTTTCCTATTGATGTTAATTGAGTCGAGGATATCCTTAAACTCACGGTCCCAAAACATAAGGTCAACCGTGACTAACCCCAACATTATGTCCCGGTATTAGGATTCACTGACTCTTGTTGACCTGTCAACTAAGCCCCAGGGGAGTCTATCTTCCTAACCCTAACACTACGTGGGATTGCTTTAAGCTCTAGGGATTCCTAGTGATAAAATATGTTCCTCTAAGTAGTTCTAACCCTTTGGTCCATGTGGAAGAACCCTAGTCTAGATTGAGCCCTAAAACTCTATCTCGACCGCTAATTAACCAAGGAAACGGAGGTAGGGAGAAATCACACCGGAAGGGAAAGGGGTACATTGCTACCTCACAACTCTCCCTTCAACCCTCTTCAATCTTAAGTAGTCTAATCCTATAGGAGTTGTCACACCTCCGAAGGATAACCAAGATTGCTCTCAACCCTAGTGTCACGGCTAAGGAAGAACAATAGAAAAAGATAATTAAAACTGAAACTCGAATTTATTCATCAATAATGGAAAAGCATAATAACAATGTCATAGAAACATAATAATCCTAGGGTTTTACAAGTCCGAATACCCACGAGGGGTTTAGCTCCTCATGGAGCTATACATGTTCATCAAAGTGTAAAATAAAGCACAAACTAAAAACATCAATGAAAACCCCCTCGCGTATGGTGTGGCCGTGGTCTTGTGCGGCCATCGAACGTCGATGTCGATGCCGATGGCGCGGTCCAATCCTCCACAAAGTCCTCTCCGAAACCCTAGCCGCACTCTCCAAAAGTTCGAGAGAAAGATAGGTCCAAAGATGCTCCAAAAGTCTCCAAATCGGGCTTTTAAATAGGCTAAGTGCGGCTTTAAATTTGAACTTATCGGGGGCTTCACACGGCCGTGTGGAATTTCCACACGCCCGTGTGAAGTTTATGGCTTCCTGGAAAAATTACTACACACGGCCGTGTGGAACTTCCACACGCCAGTGTGAAGTCTCTGGCTCACTGGTAATTAATTCACACGGCCGTGTGTTAATTCCACATGCCCGTGTGAACTCTCTGGAAACCTGATTTTCGGCAGAAAATGCACATTAACTTGCTACAGTGAATTGCTACAGTAACAAGCTACAGTGCTGCTTCACTAACTCGTCGAAACGCTCCCAAATATGTTGTTCTTCATCGAGAACATTGAATTGGGCACACAATCAATAGTAGATCGTGCCGATTGCTTCAAGTCTCCTTCTTGGTGAAGTTCTCCTAAGCTACACGAGTTAGACTTGTTGTGAATGTGACTGCCTTTGTGCCCCTCCAAAGGAGGTTGGCACACACACACAAGTCTAAGTTCGTGCCTTGTTCCTTGCTTGGTCCAAAAACCTCCCAACAATGGCGAACACGACCTAACTTTGTTCTTCTTTTACAACTTGGCTCCACAAACCTACAATGCACAAGAATACACAAATGCACACTATTTAGTGATAAAATCTGATAAAAGATATGCTCATTGTAAGATAATAACGCTTCGTGTTACTATAACACAAGTACTTATCAGCGGTGTTGCAAAAGAATATGCCGAGTAAGAGGAAGACTCAGGGAGCTTCATCATTCCATGCAACATTGGTGATTTGGGTAAGGAGATGGCACTAGTGGATTCGGGAGCAAGTATCATTGTCATGCCCTACACCTTCTTTCAGAAGCTATGCTTGGGAGAGCCTAGGCCTACTCGGATGACGCTCCAATTAGCGGACTGATTAGTTAGACATCCGAGGAGCATCATTGAAGACGTGCTCGTCAAAGTGGATATGCCACAAGAAGAGCCCCAACACAAATGGGGATGAGCATTCAAGGAGTAAGGGTGTTTCGCCCTTGTGTGGTAACAAACTCGATAACTTCCCCTCTACTTACAAAAATTATGTTCTGCATGCTTTCAGGTTGTAGGGAAGAGGTCTACTTTTATCCATGAACCCCCGTGAGGTGAGGCCAGGTACATCAAGCTAAGTGACGTTAAACAAGTGCTTCTTGGTAGGCAACCCAAGCTTTTACTGTTTTTTTAGGATTTAGTATAGTAGTAGCATGAATAAGAGTCTTCATGTTGGTGTCCTAATTTTCATACACATGTGCTGTGATTTTATTGTGGATCATTGATGTTTTTCATGTGCCTAATGCAGATTGACGAAGTTTGGAGTCATTTCAGCATGTTTTCATGGATATATGGTCGTATTTTTATTGTATATACAGGCCCTGAGTGTTGTGTTTGCATGTCTAAAGTTTTCTGCAGAGCTTGTAAATTTTCTAAGTCATCCAGAGAAGAAACACGGCCATGTCGAATTTCCACACGGCGTATGTCACCATTTAGAGCTCAAACAGAGAGGACACAGGGGCGTGTTTATGCCCCTGTAAACAACCTCAGAAGGGCACACGACTGTGTGGAATTTCCACACGGCCGTGTGAAATCCTGCAGAACTTCAACTTTCATTCCCGAGAGTCCACAGGGGCGTGTGGATGCCACTGTGAGTGCCCTTGTGTTAAGGGACTTGGTGGTGTTGCATTTCCAGACGGCAGTGTGAAACTCTGCAGAGACTCCCTTTCCATCCCGAGAAAACACAGGAGCGTGTGGTCGTCCCTATGGGAAAGCGTGTGAAAGGTACACAGCCGTGTGGATTTTCACACGGCCGTGTGAAACACTTAGATATTTCTCGGATGAATTCAAAGAGGCCACAGGGGAGTGTGGATGACCCTGTGGCCGGCCTTGTGTCTTGGCCAGGTTGGGCACACAGCCATGTGGATGTGTTCAGAGCCTTGAGCATTCTCCCGAGAGCCCACAGGGGCGTATGGGTGCCCCTGTGAGGCTCCCTTGTGAAGGCACACGGCCGTGTGGGTGTGTTCAGAGAGCAACCAGAGAGAACACAAGGGCGTATGACTACCCTGTGAACCCTCTCAGTAGAGGCACACGTGTGGATGCACAGAACTCCAAAAGCCACGGCTTTTCTTATAGATTCACTCATGCTTCGTATTCTAATCTTTCCAAAAGCTCTCAAAACACTCCCTCGAACTCGCTCAGCTTTCTCTTAGTGATTTTAGAGGTTTTTGGGGTTTTATTCTCGCATTTATTCGATAGTTTCATTCTCCACTAGTCGGTGAGCCCCTTTTCACTCTTCTCTTCGTCAATGTTGATTTAATTCGTTCATTTTAATTATTTCACTTGGTTTGCATGATTAAATTGTTTGCAAATGCACTTAAAAAGGATTTAGAATGAATTGTTATGTAAAATGTGAAGTTTTTAACCCGACGACCGTGCGGCTGTAGCGGCCCGACGATCCACACGGGTGTGTGGAATTTCCACATGACCTTGTGGATTCCTGCATATTGATTTACTTGAGTGATTTGATCGTTTTTATTTTTTAATCTTACAAGTATGGCCTCCAGGTCTAAGAAAGCGGCCGGCAAACGCCCTCGTGAGCCGTCTCCAACCCCCCCCCCCCCCCCCCCTCCTCCCACCCCCGAGCAGATGGAGTTCTCTATACTCGAGCATCAGGCTCATTTTGAGAGACTATCGAGACTCTGATTCAGCCAGTCACGATACCCCGATGTGAGCGCACTGAGAGTAGTACAGGGGGGAGATGCTATTATAGATGAGGTCAAGGAGTTACTATCGGTTGGTAGCTGGGAGAGGTTACTGTAGATTACAGAGCCAGCTATCCATGCATTGACACTGGAGGTCCTCACATCATTTGAGCTCGATCGCTCGTACGCCAACTTTGGCAGCATTGATGCCATTCAGTTTAGAGCTCTCGGACAGCATCAAAGAATGAGTGTCACCCAGTTTTCAGTCCGATTGGGGCTCTACAATGCTCCATATATTGCTACAGAGGAGTACAAGCGACTCCCCACGGATTACCCGGGCATTATGACTCCTCAGAGAGCGTACCAAGCACTGTGTGGTCAAGGGCAATACTAGCCGGTGGTCTCGAAGGCTACATGCCTATCTTGCCTGGCCTACAGATATCTACATGTAGTATTGAGCCGATCAGTGAGCAGCCGAAGGGACAGTACAAGAGTGTTAAGCCGTCAGGAGTTGTTGTACTTACACTCCATGGTACAGAGCGAGCCGCTGCATTTAGGACACATTCTAATGGAGTACTTGCGCCATCAGGGCCAGTATGCAAGAGTGGGTGTCATCTTCTCAGGCCCCTATATTACGAGACTCTTCATTGGTATGGATCTCCTAGACGGAGTGCGCGGGGTGGAGAAGATGACTATACCGGCTCCTCTAGGCACGGAGATGATGCAACTCATGGGGATGATCAGCAGATGTTGACAAGGAGTATACACTATGATCATACCCCACTCAGAGTCGGCAGAGGTAGAGCAGGCAGAGGGATCGCAACCAGTATTAGAGCTACCTCCCGAGCAGACAGAGGCACAAGCACCACCCACAGCACAGGAGCCACCTCCAGTGTGCATCTTTTCGCCTTCTCAAGGCCAGGACAAACTTGAGCGCCTCGAGAGTGCTGTGGGGGTGTTACAGAGCGAGGTGGCCAAGATCAGAGCTACCCAGATCGCACAGCACTCAGAGACGATGGCACAGTTTGACGCTATTCGAAGGTTACTCAAGCGAGCTTTGTCATCACCATTTGTAGTTCAACCTCGCATTTCCCTTACACCAGCATCATCACCAGTCGATCCACTAGCACCTGCTGAGCCTGCCAAAGCATCAGAGGCTCCAGCACCGGACACTGACGCGGAGGCATCTCAGTTTTATGTTATTTGATTTCATTTTGTACTTTTCTTTTATTTTTGGACTTGTAGCACTTAAAAAGGATTCTCCTTCTGAGTTTATTTTCTGTTGCTTTTCTTTTTCTCGAGTTATATTTCATTGCTTTACTTTATATACTCGAGTTTATTTTTAATTTTTCTTGAGCTACACTGAACCCCTTGTGTATGTGTGCAGATGGTCTTGGATGTTTGGAATTCGAGAAATAGTCATAGGCACTGTCATGGGACCGTGTGTGCTCCACAACCCGTTGAGACTCAACTCTCAATGAACATAGCTCCATCAGATGCAACACTTAGAGTTCAGGGGAGTATTGTTTAAATTTCCCACCTTCACATATTTTTCTTTAATTGTTATACTTGTTATTGTACTTGCATGCATACATTTGGGACAATGTACATCTTAAGTGTGTGGAAGGAGTTCACATTGCACACATCTTATACTTGTTCGTTCAATTGCTTATGTTCATGTAGCCTGTGGCGGTTCACCTTAGTTGCAACAGTTGTGTACTTAGAGTCTAGGAGAATTCTTAACATTACACCTCATCATACTCTAGTTTTTACTTAAATTTTAAAGAATTTTTGCTCGATTATCTCATATTGCACTACTCACTCTTGAAATCTTTTGGAAACTCAAGCTTGATGTTTAAGGACTAGTTTATCATTATTTTAGTTGAGATTTTAAGTGTTGCTTTGAAAAAAAACTAGTGAGTTTGTGAATATTTGTTTGTGCATTTAGGGTGGAAAGAGCTACCTCCTATGAAATATGTAGCTACTCTCATAACTCGGATACAAGTTATACCCAAATGAGAGAAAGAGCTATCTCATGGGATGCGTGAAAGCTACTACCCAGGTAGAAAGAGCTACCTCCTTGAAAGTGTGAAAGCCACCTTTGGTAGCGGCCTAGGAAAAGGCTACCTTAGAGGTTGTGTGAAGCTACTACCTCCCTACATTTGTATATAAATAAGTCCTTGTAACAATAGTTTGAGGAGTACTTTTTGGGTTATCTTGAGTGAGTTCGCACACACTTACACATTTTCAAATTGTTGTCCTTTTTTATTCAAGTTTTAGCTAGAGCAATGATATCTTTATGCAATATTTTGATTTTGCCAATTTGGAGAAAAAAGAGTAAAGTTTGGTCATGTTCTCCACTGTTGGGGAGTTCTCGGACCAAGCAAGGAACAAGCCACGAGTTTAGACTTGTGGGTGTGTGCCAACCTCCCTTGGAGGGGCACAAAGGCAGTAGTCACATTCACAAAAGTTTAACCCATGTAGCATAGGAGAACTTCACCAATGAGGAGAAAGGAAGGAATCGACATGATCTACCATTGATTGTGTGCCCAATTCAATGGCCTCGATGAAGAACGATGAAATCCGGAGCATTTGTTGCTCGAGTACTGTAGCAACCACTGCAGAAAATCACTATAGAAATTACTGTAGCGGTTTACTATTTACTGAGCGCCAGAAAACCAATTCCAGAGAATTCACATGGGCGTGTGGAATTTCCACACGGCCGTGTGAAATCCTGATTTTAGCCGATTTACAGCCGCGACTCAGCACTATTTAGAGGCCTTTTGGGGACTTTTTCTGGATCTTTTCGCCTATCTTTTGGAGGGTCACGGCTAGGGTTTGGAGAGGACTTTATGAAGGATTGGAGCGCGTCATCGTCATCGACATTAAAGCCTGCCAGAAGATAGCTATTAGGGGAGCTTTTGTCGGCACTGATCCGGCGAGGTGTGCCCTAGGCTTGATGAGGAGCTTGGTGAAGAGACGAAGCTGCCGCACAAGACCACAGCCATGCTACACAAGGGGGTTTTCATCTATGTTTTCTATTCTTGTTTATTCATACACATTGATGGATTTGTATAGCTCCAAGAGGAGCTAAACCCCTTGTGGGTATTCGGGCTTGTAAACCCTAAGATGATATTGTTTCTATGATATGTTATTATGCTTTCTTAATTGATGATTTTAATTGAGTTCCAATCTTGATTGCTTGTTGAATTGATTTTCCCTTAGCCATGACATTAGGGTTGAGAATCATCTAGGTTATCCTTTGGAGGTGTGACAACTCCTATTTGGTTAGACTACTCGAGATTGGACTTTGGAGGTGTGACAACTCCTATTTGGTTAGACTACTCGAGATTGGAGAGGGTCGAGAGGGTGAGTCGTGAGGTAGCGAAACGTCCCCTTTCCCCTCCGGTGTCATTTTTCCTACCTCCGTGTTCCAAGAGTTCTTAGCGGTCGAAGTAGAGCGAAGTACTAGGAGATGAACTTCCCTGGGGCTTAGTTACGCGAGCAACAGAGTGAATGGTTATAGTGAATACTAGTGCTGGGGCTTAATTGACACTAGGATTCTTTCACCTGGACCAAAGGGTAAGAACTACACTTAGGAACAGGGCTAATCACTTGGAATCCCTAAAACATAAAGCAATTCCACGTAGTGTGAGGCTTAGGAAGATGGACTCCCCTGGGATTTAGTTGACAGGACAACAAGAGTTAAGGGTCGTAGTGAAACCTAATGCCGGGGCATAATGTTGGGATTAGTCATGGTTGACCTTAGGTTTGGAACCGTGTACTTTAGGATGTCCATGACTCATTAAACATCAATAGGAGAGTATAATACATTATCTTGCACTAGAACATTAATCCTAGTGGTATCTTGTCCGGGTACCCTATTTCACTCTTGATTGTTTCTTTCTTTTACTCTTTGATTGCACTCTCTTATCTTCCATATTTCTCTTTATTTTCTTATTGCTTTAATTACTCTTACCCACACACATTGATTCTTATTCTCACTTTCCATACTTCACACTAGCTAAATAGCACTCTCTTGTGTCTATTATCCCTACTCCCTGTGGATTCGACTACCCTCTCATTGGGTACTATTATTACTGCGACAACCCATATACTTTCGGGCCCCTTTCACACACCCCACCGAATCAAGGCCGTTGGAAGCTCCCCCAATAATTTTCCTCCAAAGGACGTCAATGTCGATTGTCGTAGAACCACTACAAAATCCCAGTAAAAACCTCTCCAAACCCTAGCCACGCTCTCCCCAAAAGATAGGGAAAATATAGGAAGAAGATCCTCAAATCAAACTCTCAAAACTGTATTTATAGAACTGAAATCAGGCATCCACAGGCCCTTGTGGAAATTCCCCACGGGCGTGTGGATTTCCAAGCTTCGTTTTTCCTGCACACTATGAACAGTAACTACTACATTGATTTTTCTACAGTGCCCCCAACTCCATTTTTTTCATTGAGGCCACCAAGTTGTGCACACAATCATGTGGTAGATCACGTCGCATCTTGCTTTCAAGCACATTGTGAAGCTCTTAATAATGTTACACAAGTCAGAACATATGAGTGAGACTACCTTTGTACCCCTCTAATTTGCATTTTTGCTTGAGCATTTTGGATGTTGGCACACACTCACATGTCTATGAGCACAAGTTGTACCTTGACCCTTGTTTGGTCCAAGAGTTTCCTCAACAATTGCGTCCATGATCTATTTTTACTTCCTTTCTTCCAAACTTGTCTCCACAACCCTAAATGCACAAATACACACGAATGAACCATAAAATCTAATAAAAGCTATGTTCAATGTAAGAAAAGTATACTTAGTAATACTTATACACAAGCACTTATCACAATGCAAGGCAATAGATGACTTAACAGGAAAATATAAACCATCCAATCCAGTAACTTTGAGCTTTGAGATAATGCAACAAGCGTTTGAGTACCTTCTAATGAATATCAGTAGGAGCATGATTAAATTGACAAAGTTTTTTTTTATACTGAGTACAATATCAGGGCGAGTAATGGTGGCATATTGAATTGCCCCTATAATTATTTGGTAATCATCACCTTGTAACAAAGGTTGGTTATCACACTTTGATAGAGTTGGAGATATTGCCATTGGCTTAGAACATGGCTTGCATTCAGACATACCATGGCATTTCAGTAGGTCCCCTACATACTTCCTTTGTGACAAACTAGTGCCATGAGATCGGATGTCAACTTCAATGCCAAGAAAGTAATGCAACTATCCCATATCTCGAATAGGAAATTCACATTGTAGATGAGAAATAAATCTTGTAACCAGTGAAGGATAAGAGCCTATAATTATAATGTTATCAACATAAACAAGAATGAAAACAACATGAGTTCCTTGTTGAAATATAAACAGTAAAGTGTTAGCCTTGGAAGAAATAAAATTAAGAGAATGAAGATAGGTTGTGAGTCTAGAAAAACAAGCTCGAGGAGCCTATTTTAAGTCATAGATAGAGCGTTTTAATTTGTACACATATAATGGAGAAGTAGAATTAACAAAGTCCTGTGGTTGAGCCATATAGAGATCTTTATCAAGATGTCCATGTAAGAAGGCATTAACAATATCCAACTAACGCATAGCCACTGATTCATCATAGCGAGGGCAAGAATGAGTCTAATGGAGGAAGCTTTAACTATTGGACTGAATTTTTCTTTGTAATCAATACCTAAAATTTGTGTGAATCCCTTAGCCACTAACTGGGCTTTGTGAAAAACTATGTGGTTCATGTCCGAGAAAGTTAAGTTTTAATTTTTCTTGAAGAGCAATTAAGGCTTGACGTTTGGAGAGAGTGGAGGGATGAAGTTGCTTATTGTGGGTGTGCGTAAAGGAGGGAAAGGAGGAGTGGTGGTTGTGGGGGTTGATCATAAGAAGAGAGATCAATGACTAGGTTAAGGCCAGTAGGAGCATGATTAATATTAATGTGAGATGGGGATGGAGAAGTGTGGTGGAAAATAGGAAGACTTCGGCTAGTAGATGTGGCAATTGGTATTGGCGCATGTTGAGATAAGAGAGATAAGGACGGAGCAAGCAATGGAGATGAGCCTAATAAATCAAAAATGGAATAAAGTTGTGAAGGTGATGAGTGCATTTTATATCATGTTTTCATGCCCTTTATTCCATTCTTTTATTCGTCCTTTAGCATATTTTCATGTATATTCAGTGCTATTTGAGGTATAGTGTTCGTTGTGCAAGAATTTTGGGCTCAGAGCAATTTGGAATGAGAACCAAGGGTGAAATGTGCGTTTTTGATGACCAAGGAAAAAGAGCAAGCTGAACATGTGCATAGTACTACCGTGCTCTGTCCCACTAATTTTCCTAGCCTGGAGAACAAGCCAGTAAAAGTCTAGCACGGGGGTGTCCCAGGCAGAACACGGTCTCAGCACACCCGTGTCGCTTCCACTGATTATCTCAGGAAAATACATCTTCACTTCATCAGGGAGAACACGGGCACGCTGCCCTTTACACAAGCGTGTATTAGCAGTGCACAGGAGAAACACAACTCTCCATCATCCATTGATTATCCCAGGTGTTTAACTCAAGAAATCTCATAAAAGAACACAGGCTGAACATGACCGTGTCTAGATCGTGTCGGGCCAGAAACTGTCTTTTTAACTCCAGAATTTAGGGTTTCTATCTCATCTTTGTTTGTGGATTCCACTCTCCATCGAGAGGACTTTGATGAGAGCGAAGATCAGGCTTCACCACGCCACCTAAGGAGATCAAGGTTGAGTTGGAGGCACTTGAGAGGTGGTGTTAGTACACGGAGCTCGGCAAGGGAGAGCATCTAGAGAAGAGAAGGGAGTCATGTCCTCCTCTTATTGTTCTTTTATTGTTTCTTCCTTATTGTACCCGCCCATGAGGGGCTAACTGGCTATAATGCCCCAGGGTTGTGAACTTAGATGATTTGTATGCTTATTAGTCCCGAGGGGATCCTCACCCGGGGGCCTCGCTCTTTCATTGTTAATTGCTTCCTTATTGTGTTTATGTAGTGTGCCTTAGTCCAATTATTTATAGTTTTGCCTTTTGTTAGTTCTACTAGTTTCTCTTAAACTTATATTGGGTAGACTAGATAGTGTCTTCTTGGGGGAAGTAATAGCAGCTCTTGGGACCCTAGGGAATATGACCCTCTCGTGCTAGAGTGAGGGGTTTATTACTTGACGACCCGTGCACTTGCGGATCTCACCACCTTGCTAGGGAATTTGCAAAAAATGTTATCAAATCCAACATGGAGTACTTGGCTAGCCTTCTTCTACTTTTGATATCTCTATCCTTACTTACGCTTTATCGATTGACAGCAAGTCTAATTGTGGTTTAGGATTTATCATTACTGATAATCATAGACCCTTCCTTATGGCAGAATCCATAGCTGCTCAACTAGATTATGACATTAAGATTGAGCTTGCAACTCTGATCTTTGCTTCAGAGCATTGTCGAAACAGAGGGCAAAAGCCTAATACAATAATGTCTGATTCCACAAGTGTGAATCATCTTACAATAAATTTTGAAGACTTTAGCTTGGACACTTGACTATAAGAAGAAAAGATTAAAGTGTCTTTTGAGCGACTTGGAAAATCCAATTATAAAAGTCATTGATAGAGATAGCAATAAGATTGTAGATCATCTAGCTCACTTTGGCCAAAGAAACACCCAGCTCTCTCTTTCTTTCGTGAAAGTTATGGAGTTGCCTCGCTTGCTTTATGACATATGTATTTCTATGGGTCTAGTTGTTTGATTTTTTGTGGTTTCTTTTTGCTTCTTTTCTCTTTTTACAACCTTTGCTCCTTTTTGACAGAAAACAAAATAGTTTATGTTATTATTAGTTGGACTTAATTAACTTTTGTTGTTATTTCAATATGTTACTTAATGCCTATTTCCTCTTTCAAATGTGTGAGATAGATTAATACTAACTTTAATTAATATTTATAACTTAAACAAAAAATAAAAATTCTTTAAAAAATCTCAAAATTAATTTCCTTCTACTATGCTAACAATAGAAATCTTCTTGCTATATTATCAACATAAAGTAATTTATATCACACACTTACTCACATTGATATTTTTACTATTTATTAATTTTGTTTAAGTAATGGCATTCATATCTATGTAATTAAATTCCATGTATAACTTATAGAACAAAGGGCAAGATAGTGAAATAATTACCTTACTTCTATTACACATAGTTTTTCTTCTTAAAAAAAATATATATAAATTCTTGAACAATCTCTTTACTTTTCCAAATTTACCCTTTTAATCTCTTTACTTTAAATTGTAATCTTTTATTCTCTTTACTATTTTAATTCAACCATGTCAATCCTCCTAAACCCTAAACCCTCAAGATGGGTGACTAACATGGCTCACTTAAAAGTAGTAGAGGGACTAAGAGGTTACAATTTAAAGTAATGGACTAAAAGCGTAAGTTTGAGAAAATAGAAGGATTATTTAGAGAATATACCTAAAAAAATTATATCCAATATCATGAAAAAATTTTATTATTCTTTATGACCATTGATAAGAACAATATTTATAAGCAGAAAACACATAAGGATTATTTAAAAAAGTCAAAAAACAATTATAATACATCTATATACATTCACAACGATATCATTTATACTTGGGAAAAGTACAAAAAAAAAAAAAAAAAAAACCTTTGTGGTTTCCGAGATTTGCAAAATAAAGAATGAGGTTTTTTTTTTAATTCTATGATGTGTGGTTTCAAATATATGCAAAAAGGGGAAAAATTGTCACCGGTGTTAATTTTGTCATTTTTTTATAGGGCCGAAATTATCCATTTATGTAAAAAAACCGCCACGTGGTATTAAAAATATGATTTTTCAACATGTTTTTGTTTGATTTTTGGAATTTAAGTTTTTTTGTTTAGTACAATTTTGGATGAGATTAATAAACTTAAAAAATATATATTTTTATGTCATATAAGTTAGTTTTTAAATAAAATGGTGATTTTCCCCATTTAAGTTAACATCGTTAATCACTGGGTGACAGTTTTTCTCTTTTTGCAAATATGAAAACCTCATACCACAGAATCGAAAAAAAAAACTAATTCCTTAGTTTGGAAATCTCAGAAAGCACGAGGGTTTTTTTTTTTTTTTTTTGTACTTTTCACTTTATACTTTGATAACAACTAATTATTACAAATTTAGCACAATATATGGCACAAATATTTGCCATTCATCTTATATTCTATCACGAATATATATATATATATATATATATATATATATATATATATATATATATATATATATATATATATATATAACTTTTTTTTTTACTAATAGGTGACAAGCATCCCCATTTAAAGGATTGTTAAAGGGACATACAGGTATGAAGGTGCACCTATTATGGTAGCTTACAGACCTTCTAGGAAAATCCCCTGCTCTGTAACCCTGGAGGGGTGAGATCATTGTTTCTCCCACATGGGACTCACACCTAGGCCGTAAATATCCAATGGGTCACACACACACAAAGATATATATGTTTATATTAATTAAAATGCAATTTCAAAATAAAATTCATAAGCAACTATAAATCTATATTTACATTAGAAAAACTAAAAGATTGTACTTAAAGTCATCATAGTAATAATAAAGCTTCAAAATAGATGTTGTTAAAAAGATAAATAAACCCTCATTTTTATTCTTCTGGTGGATCATCATTCAAATCTGGAATCACAGGACGATTCTCTAGATGCCCTCTATTATCCATTTCTGGACGAGTAGTAGGGTGTGGTTGAATCCTCTGAGATGCACCAAATTGAGCAGTATTTCCATGTCTAGTAACAAAGCCATTAATTCCGCCACAACACAGTCCACAATCAGTTGGAAAACTAGGGTAGTAGTATTTCCAATTATTGTCGACCCAGCCAATAGATCTCATACATCCAGTTTCTTGATCAATTATCACCATCCTCTGAAAATCAACAAAGCATTGGCATCCATCAATCTCTATAGCAATTTGGGGTGTTCGCGTAATGAAAGCCCTTCTCAGTATTCTAATTGTTGCATTTGGAAATAAGGTCCAGCCAACTTTTCCTGTACGACAAACATTATTAAAGAAAAATATAAAATGAACCATTGAAGTTTCTGAGAAGTTCCTAAAATTTGTAAAAAAAAATTGGTGGAAAAGCGGGTGGGAAGGTGGAGGCATAGCGAAAGAAAGAACAAGCTTATTATTTTGTAAGACACTTTGACTTGGTGAAACGTTGAAGTATCTTCCCACTTTTATAGAGGACCGATGACTCGACTTCATTAATTCATATTTATAACCAATTAAATTGTGTCCAAAAAAGGCATGTACGTTAAGGGGAATTTATTCGTGTTAATTATGAGCATTGACTCTCAAAATTTGAATTAAAATTTTAAATTTAAATTTATTTAAAATTTTAATTCATACCAATGGGAAAAGTTTTTGAAACCGCTATTTTGGGTGAGTTGTTACCTTACTTTTTTATCCATCCTCTCACAATCCATAAAAATTAAATTATACATATATTATGAAAATACAACTTCATTTGTTATCATCAAATTGAGAAAATAGTAGAATAAGTAAAGATCTTAAAATATATAAATTGTATATGTGGTGGAATAAAAGTACAATATTATGAAATTTAAATATTGAATCTTTGAAAATCTTCTCTAAGTTGAAATTATCCATCATAAAATATATGTTATACTCAATGGAATGGACCCATAAACAAATAATTGTAAATATTTAAAGCTTATATTCTAACACGCAAGTCCTCTTTTGAAGCCAAAAAATATGGTTAATTTTTTTAGTAGGTCACTAAATTATGGCCTATTTTCACTTTGGTTGTCGAACTTCAATTTAAATCATGCATGACATGGATTATAATGTCATGCATGATTTATTATACTTAATTATCCTCTACTTTAAATGATGTTTGACCTTATTGAGGCATTCCTTGAAAATTATTTATGGTGTTTGAAAGTGTTATTTCGATGTTTAAATGTTATATTGATCTTGAATGATTTTATTGAAAATTTTGTAAATGTGCATTACTTGTGTTGCAAAAACCTTGTTTTTTGAAAGGTATATTTAAATGTTGAATGCAAGTGACTTGATGCTTGAGAAAAATTGAAGTTCATGTTGAAACTCGTATTTAGATGAATCGATGTTTTCAAATTATTCACTCTCTGAGTGGAGGCTTGTTCATGTGGAAATTATGAAATCTTGTTGAGATTTTGGCACATTATGTTGAATTGTATATTAGGACTTTGGGCTATATTATGGTTTGACAGTTTGGATGGTGTCATGGAGCTGAAATCCCGTACTTACTACAGTAAGAGAATATCCATGGGCCTACCTAGTTTGCTGCCGTGGAGAACTCAATTAAAGTAACACCCTTTCAGGATGCGCCTAGGAAACATGAAATGTGTGCATGGTTGGGCACTCGAGCCACCACACAGGTTCCCGAATGGCTAACACCAAGAGAAACGTATCTTGGAGGCTTTAAATCTAGCCATGGGCATGATTAGTGATAAGTGCTTGTGTTATAGTGACGCGAAGCGTTATTATCTTACTATGAGCATCTCTTTTATCAGATTTTATCACTAAATAGTGTGCATTTGTGTATTCTTGTACATTGTAGGTTTGTGGAGCCAAGTTGGAAAAGAAGAACAAAGTTAGATCGTGTTCGCTGTTGTTGGGAGGTTTTCGGACCAAGCAAGGAACAAGTCACGAACTTGGACCTGTGAGTGTGTGCCAACCTCCTTTGGAGGGGCATAAAGGCAGTCACATTCACAACAAGTCTAACTCGTGTAGCCTAGGAGAACTTCACCAAGAAGGAGACTTGAAGCAATCGGCACGATCTACCATTGATTGTGTGCCCAATTCAATGGCCTCGATGAAGAACAACGTATTTGGGAGCGTTTCAGTGAGACTGTAGCAGCATTGTAGCTTTGTACTATTCTAATCCACTGTAGCAAGTTACTATGCATTTTCTGCCGAAGATCAAGTTTCCAGAGAATTCACACGGGCGTGTGGAATTAACACACGGCCGTGTGAATCATTTTCCAGCAAGCCAGAGACTTCACACGGGCGTGTGGAAATTCCACACGGCCGTGTGAAGTAATTTTTCAGGAAGACAGAAACTTCACACGAGCGTGTGGAAATTCCACACGACCGTATGAAGCCCCGATAAGTTCAAATTTAAAGCCACACTCAGCCTATTTAAAGCCCGATGGGGAGACTTTTTTAGCATCTTTTGACCTATCTTTCTCTCCAACTTGGAGAGGGTGCGGCTAGGGTTTCGGAGAGGACTTTGTGGAGGATTGGAGCACGCCAACGGCATCGTCATCGACGTCCGACGGCAGCATAAGACCATGGCCACATCACACGCGATGGGGTTTTCATTGATGTTCTTATTTTGTAATTTATTTTACACTTTGATGAACATGTATAGCTCCATGAGGAGCTAAACCCCTCGTGGGTATTCGGACTTGTAAAACCCTAGGATCATTATGTTTCTATGACATTGTTATTATGCTTTTCCATTATTGATGAATAAATTCGAGTTTCAGTTTTAATTATCTTTTGCTATTGTTCTTCCTTAGCCGTGACACTAGGGTTGAGAACAATCTAGGTTATCTTTTGGAGGTGTGACAACTCCTATAGGATTAGACTACTTAAGATTGAAGAGGGTTGAGAGGGAGAGTTGTGAGGTAGCAATGTACCCTTTTCCCTTCCGGTGTGATTTCTCCCTACCTCCATTTCCTTGGTTAATTAGCGGTCAAGATAGAGTTTTAGAGCTCAATCTAGACTAAGGTTCTTCCACCTGGACCAAAGGGTTAGAACTACATAGAGGAACAGGTTTTATCACTAGGAATCCCTAGAGCTTAAAGCAATCCCACGTAGTGTTAGGGTTAGGAAGATAGACTCCCCTGGGGCTTAGTTGACAGGTCAACAAGAGTCAAGGGTCGTAGTGAATCCTAATACCGGGACATAATGTTGGGGTTAGTCATGGTTGACCTTAAGTTTTGGGACCGTGAGTTTAAGGATATCCTCGACTCAATTAACATCATTAGGAAAGTATAATAGCATAGTCTTGCACTAGAAGCATAAGTCCTAGAGGTAACTTGTCCGGATACCCTATCTCACCCATTGCTAGTCTTTCTCTTTTAACTTCTACTCGCTTTTCTCTTGTCTTTCATCTCTCTATTTACTTTCTTATCGTTTATTCTAATTGTTTCCATAAATTCACTCATCACTCCGATTATTTCTTTTCGTACACCGCATAACTAAATAGTGAATTCTTGTGTTCTAAATCCCTATTCCCTGTGGATTCGACTACCCACTCACCAGGGTAATTTTATTACTTCGACAAGGCCGTGCACTTGCGGTACACACGCAAAAGGTCGTGTCAATTAGAGATGGAGCGTTTCTTGAGGCTGTCCATTATATTGATGGTTTTGACATGTTTTTCATAAAGCATTGTTTCCTTGAACTTGTTAGAAAAATGATGTTTACTTGAGATGAAACCTTGTTTTGAATAACCTATGCTATAAAATACTATCATTTGTGTTTATTTATCTCTGTGGACATCAGTTTGATACTATACTTGGTATTTTAATGTTTTTGGGCACAACTATTCTTTCTTGAATATTTTTACTATTATACTATCTATACTCTTGAATGCATGACTTTATAGATCCGTGATAATCCCCTCACTAAGTAACCAAGTTATTCACCCCCTCTATTCTCGTTCTAGGTGATAGTCTAGCATAGCAATATTGCTGGCACGTCGTCCTTGGTAAGAGTTCATTTTTGGTGCAATTAGTTAGAGTTTTTTGTATGTTTATTTCCAGTTTATGGCATGGATTAAGTGGCATCCATTAGTGTATTTGCTAACTTGTTTGCATTCATTCCTTTTCTTTAGAAACCCCTGTAGTTGATGTTGTCTAAGCTGTTATATGAAAAACCATACTTAGGGCTTGTTTTTTTTTGTCATGATTATGCATCTTCTTGTGTAATTTAGTGCCAAACCTCTGTGTGATTTAGTGGCCTTGATGAAGAAAATGAAGTCGGGAGCAACTTCGGCGCATGTACTGTAGCAGTACTATAGCAAAAACACTGTAGCAATTCACTTTATCAAGTTACTATTCATAACGTGCCGAAACTCAAAATTCCAGAGAATCCACACGGGCGTGTGGAAATTCCACACAGCCATGTGGGTGCTTGATTTCAGCCCTTTAAATGCCGCGATTTCAAATTTATTAGGTGATCTTTTTTCTATCTTTCGCCCATCTTTTGGAGAGCTCGCGGCTAGGATTTGAAGAGTATTTTATGAGGCTTTTGGAGTGATTTTACAGCATCGACATCGAGTTCCTTTGGAAGATAGCTATTTGTGGAGCTTTCATCGACATCGATTCAGCGAGGTGTGCCCTAGGCTTGACAGGGGAACCTTTGGAGAAGATGAGCGGCTTCACAAGACCATCATCACATACTATAAGGGGGTTTTATTTATGTTTTTTATGCTTATGTTTCCAATCTATTTGTTGACAATGTATTGCTTCATGGAAAGCTAAACCCCTAGTTGGTACTTGGACTTGTAAACCCTAGGATGAATTTATTTCTATGACTTTTATTATGCTTCCTTAATTGATGATTTTAATTGAATTACAATCTTGAATGTTAATTGCATTGATTTTCCCTTAGATGACACTAGGGTTGAAAGTCATCTAGGTTATCCTTCGAAGGTGTAACAACTTCATTAGGGTTAGACTAAGCGAGATTGGAGAGGGTCGAAAGGGTGAGTCGAAACATAGCGGAAAGTCCCCTTTCCCTTCTTATGTAATTTATCCTACGTCCACGTTCCAAGATTTCTTTGTGGTCGAAGTAGAGTGAAGTGCTAAGAGATAAACTCCACTGTGGCTTAGTTGCGCAAGTAACAGAGTGAAGTGTTGTAGTGAATCTTAATGCTAGAGCTTAATTGAGACTAGGGTTCTTTTGCTTGGACTAAAGGGTTAGAGCTATACTTAGGAATAGGGTTTATCACTTGGAATCCCCAGAACCCCAAGTAGTCCTACACAGTGTGAGGCATTGAGAGCATTCTTTCCGTGGGGGCATAGTGTAGAGGGCTAGTCATGGTTGACCTTAGGTTTGGGATCGTGTGTTTTAGGATATCCATGACTCATTAAACATCAATTAGGAGGCATAATACTAGTTTTGCACTGGAAATATTAGTCCTAGGGTGAGCATTGTCCAGGTGCCCCATCTTTACATTGATCGTTCTCTCCTTACCTTCGCTTGCACTTTGTTCTCTTTTTACTTTTCTTTTATATTCCCACATTGTGATTTCACTCACCATCATTATTTTCTTCATAGCTAAATAGTGATAACTTTTGTCTCTTAACAACTATTCCCTGTGGATTCGACTACCCACTCACGGGGGTATATTATTACTTCGACACCCGTACACTTGCGGTAACACATGCAATTCGGACACCATGTCAACCATGTTGGACTTCTTTTAGTTTTACTCATTATACTTCTTGTGGTTGATTTAAGAAACAAAAAAATTTTTTTTGCAAATTTGAATGAATTTTTTTCAAAATAGAAATGAATAAAGTTGAGAAATAGAAAAAGCTACTCCCTATTAGAAGTGTGAAGCTACTCTCGGCATGTCAGATACTATGTATACCCTAACGAGAGAAAGAGTTACCTCTTTAGGTGAGTGAAAGATACCATATCTTTAGTAAAAGATGTGGAAAGAGCTATCTCTTTTAAGTGTGAAAGCAGCTCATCGAATATTTACTGGAAACGCTACCTTGGGAGATGTGTGAAGCTACCACCTTGGGCATAAGAAGTTTTATGTGTGACTATTTGCTTTTGGAATCCTCAAGGTTGAAACAAGTGAAGCAGAGAGTTATAACACACACAATGATAATCTTGAATAGAGTGTTCACTATTTTTGGGACTTCAAGTTTTTAGCATTCTTGTATTATGGAAACTTGAATTACTTGTGAAACTCCTAAATTCTTAAGCACCCGAGGTCTTGCACTTTCTCCACTTAGTTTGTAATGTTCTATTTTGCTTGAGGACAAGAAAAAGCTTAAGTATAGTAGAATTTGATGAGTGTACAGTGTTCATGTATTTTATATCAATTTGCACACTCAAGTAGCATGTATTACAACCATATTGTGGAATTCGATGCTAATTAAAGTGTGTTGTGCATTAACAAGCTTAAAGCAATGCTTAAAGATGAGAGAGAGCCAAAATAAGCATTTCAGACTTTAAGCAATGAAGTTGGAGCTCTCTTAGCATCATTAGAACAATGACAAGTCAATTCTAGAAGACCTTGCGAGCAAGCTTATGCCCGTAAGGGGGTTCAGAGCCAATTCAGAGGACCTTGCAAGTAAGCGTTACGCCTGTAGGGATGTCCGTAAGGATCATCTAGAGGAGCTTACGACCACAGCATAAGCCCGTAAGGGCTGTCGCAAATAGCAGAATATTGAAGCTTACAACCAGCACTTACGGCCCGTAACACAAATAGAAGACCTTATGGACAAGGGTTATGACCGTAAGTCATCCTGTAAGGCTTGCCACCATCTCCCCCACCTCTCTTATGGACTAGCCCTTACTTCCGTAAGCAACCTGTAAGCAGTCCGGTATAAATAGAACTTATGAGAATTTTTGGCTAATCTCTATTCTATTCTTCTATTCTTTGGAGGTAATTCTTGGAGGTGAGGTTGAGGAAGATAAAGGTGAATCTCCAGCACTTAGGAAGAAATTATAAATGGGATTTGACTCTACATTCAAGGGGATTAAAGATCGTAGCCATCAAGATCATCTTGGCTGCATGCATGGAAGCTTCTTCGGCGATTCCTCATCCTTGGGATTGAAAAGGGGGTTTACATAGATCTCATGTTTTCATCTATTCTTTGTATCTTAAATGCTTGCCTTCAATTAATGGAGGGCTAATTTGTATATCTTTAGACATAATTAAGCTCTAAGGTTTATGATTTTGACTTTGGTTTTTGGATCTTTGATTGATTTCTTATTTACAATCATATCTATTTGAGTCTAATTGTGTGATTAAATGCTTGATTGATAATGAGGTGAAAGCCCTAGCTATCATAGCTTGCATTGCTACGTGATAAGAAGAAATTCTCACTTTGTATATACTTGCCGCAATTCAAGAGAATAATGGGCACACCTTTGCTTAGGGTACCTAGGAGACTTTGTCTCCAACAATCCTTTTCGAGTGGTTTGATGATAATTTCCGCATTCTTTGCAATCATATGGAGTGGATTTTAGGAGAAATCGCATTTCTGCTCTGTATTCTATTAGGAGTAATCTCTCTCTTTAGGAGGATAATATCTACTTAAGAGATTATCATTAGTCCACGATAAGCTTTCATAGAGCGTTAATGCGATTGTGTGGATGTCTATATCCACTCTCCACCTATTGAATTACACTTTACCTAAGAAATCGGATTTTTGTATATTTCTGGAAACCTTTCGGTTCAAATAGGACTGCATGTTTAGACAAACATTGTCCTGTACCTTATAACTCTAAATGGATGCTATTCTCATATATCGCTTTCTTCCTTAATTTCTCTCACCATCGTTTCCCTTCATAGCTAAATAGTGATAACGCTTGTTTCTGTATATATATATATAGAAAAGAAAGTAAAATAATACAAGAAGAGCAATAGAGGTAGGAGAGGTAATCGATATAAAGATGGGGTACCCGGACAAAGTTCTCCCTAGGACTGATGCTTCTAGTGCAAGACTAGTATTATACCCTTTAATTGATGCCTAATGAGTCATGGAAATCCTTAAGCACACGGTACCAAACCTAAGGTCAACCGTGACTAGTTCCAACATTATGCCCCGGCATTAGGTTTCACTACGACCTTTAACTCTTGTCGACCTGTCAACTAAGCCCCAGGGGAGTCCATCAACCTAAGCCTCACACTACGTGGAACTGCTTGGGGTTCTAGGGATTCCAACTGAAAGACCATATCCTTAATTATAGTTCTAACCCTTTGGTCCAGGCGGAAGACCCCTGATCTAAGTTAAGCCTCAGTCCTAAGATTCACTCAACCCTTTGCAAGGGAGTTCATCTCCTAGTACTTCACTCTACTTCGATCGTGATTAACTCTTGGGATACAGAGGTAGGAAAGTTCATACCGGAGGGGAAAGGGGACGTTTCGCTACCTCTCGACTCACCTTCTCAACCCTCTCCAACCTTGTGTGGTCTAATCCTATAGAGGTTGTCACACCCTCAAAGGATAACCCTATAGATTCTTAACCCTAGTATCACGGCTAAGAGAAAATCTCATACAATCGGCATGGAAGATTGGAACTCAATAAGAAAACATCAAATTAATAAAGCATAATAAAAGTTATAGAAACACAAGCATCCTAGGGTTCACAAGTCCGAATACCCACTAGGGGTTTAGCTCTCCACGGAGCAATACAACATAAATAATGAGTTTAAGAATATATGCATAAAAATCATAAAGAAAACCCCCTTGTAGATTGTATCGATCGTCTTGTGGAGCCGACTAATCTTCTCCACGAATCCCTTGTCAAGCCTAGGTCACACCCCGCTGAATCGATGCCGACGAAAGCTCTCCCAATAGCTTTCTTCCAAAGGATGTAGATGCGGATACCGTATAATCGCCTCCAAAAACCTCCAAGAACATCTCCAAACCCTAGCTGAAAACCTCCCAAAAGATAGGCAAGGGATAGAAGGGGGGTCCCCAAATAGATCTAAAAAAGGGCTATTTATAGGCTGAAATCGGGGTTCTACACGCCCCTGTGGATTTTCCACACGGGCTGGCAGAATTTCCACACGGGCGTGTGAATTCTCTATTTTTCTGATTTTCGGCAAACAGTGAATAGTAACTTGCTGCATTATTGCTACAGTATTTTACCGAAATACTCCCGAATTCATCATTCTTCATCGAGGCTGTTGAATTGGACACACAAACAACGTTAAATCATGTCGATTACTTCATTTCTCTTCATTGGCGAAGTTCACCAATACCACACGAGTTAGACTTTTGTGCATGTGACTGCCCTTGTGCCCCTCCAATGGAGGTTGGCACACACCCACAAGTCTAGACTCGTGTCTTGTTCCTTGCTTGGTCCGAGAACTCCTCAACAATGGCGAACATAACCTATTCTTGCTTTTTTTTCTCCAAATTGGCTCCATAACCCTACAATGCACAAAAGCACACAAATGCACACACATTAATGATAGAATCTGATAAAAGATATGCTCATTGTAAGATAATGACGCTTCGCGGTACTATAACACAAGCACTTATCACACACATCACTCAATTGTTTAGGCTAATTTTAAGATTTAGAGTCATTACTAGTGCTCACCTCCTTCCTTGTGGACCAACACTCTGCATTTTACGCACACTCTATTACATGATCGGCATATCTTTGCTTAGGGTGTGCTAGGATTTACTTGCGTTTAGGATACCATCAGTTGAAGATTAAGGAGACTGATGTGGTGAAAATGGATTTTCACACTTACAATGGTCACTAAGAGTTTCATGGCATGCTTTTTTGGATTGACAAATGCTCCAATAGCTTCCATGGACTTGATTAATAGAGTTTTCAGACCACACTTGGATAAGTTTGTGATTGTGTTCATTGATGACATTTTGGTATACTTGCCTACAAATGAGGATCATGGACATCATCTGCGTATAGTCTTGCAACCCTTAGGGAAGAACCATGATATGCTAAGTTTTCCAAGTGTGAGTTTTGGCTCTGTAAAGTGAGATTTCTTGGACATGTTGTGGCTGGAGAAGGAAATTTTGTTGACCCAAAGAAAGAGGAGGCTATTGTCAATTGGGGGCCACCAAAGAATGTGGCTGAAGTTTGGAGTTTTCTTGGCTTGGTGGGTTACTATCACTGTTTTGTGGATGGTTTTTCCTTGATTGTAATACCTTTGTTGAGGTTGACTCATAAAGGGGTGAAGTTTGTTTGGGATGGGAGCTGTGAGAAGAATGTTCAAACTATTAAAGATCATTTGACATCCACATCAATTCTTACCATACCATCTAGCGGGAAGGAGTTTGTGGTATAATGTGATTCCTCACATCAAGGTCTGAGTTGTCTATTGATGCCTTAAGGGTGGGTGATAGCCTATGCTTCTCAACAGCTCAAGAAGTGATAAGTGCTTGTGTTTAAGTAATACGAAGTATTATTTTCTTACATTAAGCATTACTTTCTCAAATTTTATCATTAATTTATGTGCATTTATGTTCTTTTGTGCATGTAGGGTTGTGGAGAAGAGTCAGAGGAAAAGGAACAAAATTAGGTCATGTCCGCCTTTGTTGAGGAGTTTCTTAGACCAAGCAAGGATCAAGGAATGGGTTCTAAACTTGTGAGTGTGTGCCAACCTCCATTGTGCTCAGATTGTTCTATAATTTAGAGGGGCACAAAGGAAGTCACACTCATAAAGTCTAACCCATGTGACGTCTTCTCAAGTTTTTTTTTTCTCTTTTTTAAAGTACATGAGATAAAAAATTATATTCATGGATGTTATGTTCCTAATATTGTTTTATATAAATAGAGCAAACCATAAGCCGGTGAGTGGATGAACAAAAGTGTTCCAGATTATGAGAAGCTCATTCAGCTATATGGAAATGATAGAGCAACTAGGCAACATGATGAAACTACATCAGAAATGAGACAGAGAATAGCTCAAAATGAAGCCTCACGGATGTCTACATAAAATGAGCAAAATACAATTGATGAAATTGACTTTATGGTTACACAAAATATGGCGAATTTGGAAAATTTGGATGAAAATGAAAATGTGGATGTCCAACTCAATGAGATTGAAGATGAAGCCTCACCGATGGCTACAAATCAACAATCACACTTTGAAGGTCAAAGTCCCAGATAGTAATGAGAATCTTAGCAAATTGGGAATGGCCATTGAATCAGTCACTGTTTCTATTGTTCAATGAACCACTGCAATGGTTGAAGCATCTCATTCAAGCACGAATATTATAAGGGAATGTTTGTCAACCCAAAATCCATACAAAGATTATGATATAGGGGCATGCTTTCCGATTTAGGAGTCTCACAGCCAATTATAACTAATGCTTATCTATTACTTGCAAAAGATCTGAAGTTGTTGGAAGCTTTGGTTAAATACCCGAGTCACCATCGAAAGGGTTTATTGTTGAGATCGTTGAGCCATGATCATGAACCACAAAATTAAAATGGAAGGTTAGCTTTATATTTCTTACCAACATGAAATAATTTTTTGTGCATTAATGTAAGACATAGTTTTTTTTTTTTGGTGGGGGAAAGAGCTACTAGCGTAGCTATATATTATTAGAAATAAAAAAGTTTACAAAACAGTTTAGGATTACAACACACACAGTAGAAAGACAAAACCTCTAACAAACAGCTTAAGGAACAACAAATTACAAAGATAAAAAGAAAAACAAACTCAATAAAAGCCAGCTTGGTTGATGGTCTTCATCAGCCAATTAGGACACTCCATACCCCTATGAAAGAGTGATAATTGGGTCTCATGGATGCCCCAACCAGCCAAAACATTTGCAACCCGATTCCATTGATGCGAAATAAACTCCAACTTCGGACTGTGCAATTGATGCAGAAAGCCCTTTACCTAATTAATAGAATCAGTGAACCACCATAGATCCAAAACCTTCGCGTCATGCAGCACCTTCCATAAAATGTCCATACTGGCGTATATGTTAGAACATCTCTCACGGGCCTCCAAGCAGGAACTCAATGCAAGACATATAGCCTTTAAACTAATGTCCAGATTATCAACAAAGAAGCTTAGACTCATCCCTGCATAGCAAACATTTCCATTAGTATCAATCAACACAAAATCAAGGCCACCCATACCTGTAGCAGCATTCCAAGCAACGGCTGAGAACACCCCCAAAGATTCAGGTTTTGGTCGATTCTGCATAAAATAATTCTACACTTTAAAATTATTAGTTCCCATAGAAAACTCTTTCACCTATCCCACAGCTAAGTTGGCACATTTAACAATGTCAAGTGGCTCATGTTTGAAAATACAATTGCATCTACACTTCCAGATTTGCCACAAGGTCACAGTAATCAAAGGTGCCACAGTCTTAGAGTTCCCATCATTATTATGAATCTCAAGCCAAAAACCACCAAGATATAAATCCAGAAGATTAAGGTTGATATTGGCAATAGCCTACACCATCCTCCAAATTCTAATACTAAAAAGACATTGAGTAAAAAGGTGATGAGCTGATTCCAGGATCAGGCCACAAAAGATACACGGATTAGAAGGACCAAGATTTAGGTGATACAAAAAATCATAAGCTTTGATCCTGCCATGCATTAACAACTAAATAAAAGATTTAGCTTTTGGAGCGATAGAAAGTTTCTAGATGTTAGCCCACCCATTCCAAGTCACAACCTCACCATGGTTACCATTCAGGAAATTATAAGAACTAGCAGAAATCTTATTACCTCTTACCTTTTGGGACCAAGTCCAATGATTGTTGCCCTTATAGCAAATTTGACCATGAGAACACAGAGGGGAATCCCAGATGGGACCAAATAACAAATTAAGAGCATCCATGTTCCAAGTATAATTGACAATCAAATCATCCATTTTAAGCTCTTCCAGATTAAGATTCATGTTAAGAAAAATAGGTTTGTATGCAATGGGAATATCAAAGAATCAGGCATGATGTAATACAGAAGTAATAGCAGGATAAATAACATTGATCCACATAAAAGAGTTAAGAATAGATGCATTAGCATACAAACCCTTGAAGAAAGCAGAACATTTAACTGGCGGTTTCATGAACCAAAAGTTGAAATCCCCATATTTTAATACAAGAATATCCACCCAAAGAGAATCAACTTTGTTAATAAACTTAAACAGATTTTTGGCCATCAGAGAGTGTTTAACTTTAAGCAAGTTTCTAATGCCTAAACCCCCCCCCCCCCCCCCCCCCCCCTCTTGCAAGAGATAATGGTGCCCCAATTAACTAACGGCAAGCCACTGCCCTGATCATGGTTAGCCCACAAAAATTTCCTAGCGATTTTGGAAAGCTTAGAAAGAACAGAGTCCGGGATAGGGTAGACCGAAAGATAATAGATGGGAGCAGCCATCATGATACTGTTGATGAGAACAGCCTTGCTAGCTTTGGAGAGTTTCGTAGTACCCTACTGAGCAGTAGCCAAATTCAGGCGCTGAATCATAAAATCAAAATGGGATATGGCAAGACGCTTCGGAGAGATAAGCACACATAAGTAAGTAAAAGGATTTTTTCCATGCTTGAAGCCTAAAATGTTACAAATTTTGCTAGAGACCCTGCTATTAAACCAGTTAGGAAAAAATATTTTAGATTTGCTCTAGTTGGGCACCTGACCAGAAATGTGAGCATACACCTTAAGACAAAAACCAATGTTCCTAGTAGTTCTAGCAAATGCAGTCAAAACCAAAATAAGGTCATCTGCAAACATCAGATGATTGAAATTATTATGCAAATTGGGAGAGAAACCAGGAATCAGACCAAGAACCCTAGCTAGGCTAATGCCCTTGCTAGGCTTAAACCATTTGGAAGGTCTCCCATTAATGAGAATAGAAAAAGAAGATGCTTCAAGACAGGTTCTAACATAAGCAATCCAAATGCTAGGAAAATTCATCTTAATAAGAGTAGCTAAAATAGTATTCCAAGCAATAATATCATAAGCCTTCTCTATATCAACCTTGACAAGCATCCTAGGGGGGGGTCCTTTCCTGATCTAAAGAGTGAACTATTTCCTAAACCGAAATGATGTTATCCACAGGAGAATGACCCGGCACATAGCCACATTGCTCCAAGCCAATTAAGCTATCAATTACATCTTTAAGACGATTAGCAAGGATCTTGGTGTTAATTTTATAAGCCACATTGCACAAAGAAATGGGACGAAAATCAGAAGCACATTTAGGGTGATCTTTCTTAGGAATTAGAGTGATATAAGTTCTACCCCAAGCTCTAGGCATCACAGAATTTTGTAAGAAATAATTAATGGCAGCCACTAAATGAATCTCAATATCATTCCAAAAGAATTTATAGAATTGCACATTCATACCATCCAGACCCGGAGATTTACCATCAGACAAAGAAAGCAGAGTAGTATAAATCTCATCCTTGGATACAGGCCTAATCAAGGCATTATGCTTATCAATAAGAAGAGTGGGCAAATCTGAAGGAAGAGCATTAATAAACCACTCAAGAGGCCTAGAATTAGTATTATTCCAGAGCTTAGAAAAATGTTTCACAAGAACATGATCAATTTGATTAGACTCAGTAAAGCAGCTGCCATTACTATCAATGATATGATTAATAGAATTATGGTGTCTACGAATCCTGACACTTTTGTGAAAAAAGCCAGAATTCGTATCCCCACCAATAATCCAATTAAGTCTAGATTTCTGGGCCCATCTACTGTGATGTTGTCTCAACAAAGCTCTGTATCTGTTCTGAAGGCTCCTAAGCGAGTCCAAATCTAAATTAGAGCTTAACCTATCATCAACCTCTAGAGCTTAGAGCTGAACTTCTATATGCTTAATTTCCTTATCCAGATCACCCAAACCATATTGCCTAATAGCACAAACCATATTGCTTAATGTAAGACATAGTTACTAAAATCATAATTTCATTCTTGCTATTTTTGTAGGGATTGTTGGATGCATGTCATAAATGGTAGTTCAAGGTTGAATGATTTTGAAGAACATTGAATTTACTTTATTTTGATGAACAATTTGTTTTGATTTCATGCAAGGGAACAATTTTACCTTCTTTTAACTTGATGAAACAATATGTAGTTCTTGTTAACTTGAAACAATATCTAGATCTCTCTTATGTTACAATGTTGGAGCAATGTGTATGTTGCTTAATTTGATGAAATTATGTGTATTATGGTTTATTTTGATAAATATTATCTATTTTGGTGGTATTATTGAAATTTTTTTACTTATTTTATGGTTTATTTTATGATTATGTTTTATAATGGCTCGTGTTACAGTAGTTCTTTTTACATTTGTGATGTTTTTTTTTTTAATTTTGATGAATTTTTATGTTGGAATGACAAAGGCAACCTTGAATTTGGATTAGTTGTGCAAAAACTTAAGTAAAAATAATCCAAATGCCTATGCTTTTTTGTGTTTGAATTAAAATGAATAAAGGGTATTTTGGTAATAACAATACATAACCTTATTTTCCTTTACTTCCAAACCAAACACAAAATGGTGAAAACCCTTACTTTGCGTTACCTTCCCCCCAAGCAAGGTATGGATTCAACCATTCCCTTCCCTTTCCTTCCATTCCTTTCCATTACTTTATGAACCCACCCCTCACTCCATCCAAGCAAGCCCTTAGCCATCCGATCCTTAAGTCTTATTCTTTGGCTTGGTGATCCTTTGATTGGAAAAGCTTAACATGGTGCAGGTTGTTGCGACATGCTTGGCCCCTTTTATATTGGTGACAAGTGGTCAATTGTCTAAATTCAATAGCACTTTGGCCTATTCTAAGGCAATGATTACAACATCCAATGATTTCCAACAGTTCCATCGGTGGCCTAACACTATTATAGATAGTGTAGTACTCTTCTTATGCCTTTTTTGGTGAACTAATGTCCAACTCAAGAAAGACTCTAGCTTTCTCCATTGATTGGTGTTTGAGGTCTTCAATGCTTGAGCATACAGGGTATCAAAATGAATTTGGCCCCGCTTGGAATAATCGTTGTGATCCATCTATTAAAAAAGAAAACGGTGGCCGCAATGATCTCCATCCTGGGAACTCGATTCATCACAAATTTTATTTTTAACTTATGTTTTCAATGAAATGGTTTTGAGTTAGTATTTTAGAAATATAGCACCCTAAATTCCATTGTACTAAAATATTCTTTATATAATTTGAAGGTATCTTATATTTTTTTGAAAAAATAACTTGTTTTGTATAAAAAAAATTAGAAAATTTAAGCAATGAGGTTGTGGGTATATATATGAATGGTCAAACTTTAATATTTTCAATTAGATGTATATCATATTAATATATGTAGATAGAAAAGTGGAAATCAAACGTGGATGATAGAGGCTTGGACCGTGTGTCTTTTCCATCTCCCTATAGACAGCGGAGATGGGTCAAGTTCTTCTTATTTAGAACCTTCCGCTACATACTTGGATGTGGCCAGTGCTAGTTGATCTCCTTCATTCAATTGGTGAACTTGTTGTGATTCCGCAGTTGAGCAAGCCTCACAAAGCTTACCTTTCAATGTTGGTTCGTTGCCGATGGCGTACGATGCTTCCTTTTGAGTTGTCTCTCAATTTTGGCATGCAGAAATTTATGGTTCTCATAACCGACAATAAGTTGCCATTCCCAACATTTTGTAGAGATTTAGAGAAGTATGTTTACTCTTTGGTGAAGCTGGCGAATGAGGTGTGCGGTGTTGATGAGGTTCGGTTGCAATTCACACATAAGGTTTCTATAGAGGCCAAACGAAAGGAGGTAAAAGGCTCGCTGGATGTAACAGGAGGATTTCAGGAAAAGAGAAGGCATGACAGTGATGTGGACTCAGGACGAAAAGCCAAGGATCGTTGTGGTCCCAATAGCCATAGTTGAGGTTACCCGGCTAAAGAGCGCCGCTTCTGGCATGCCTTAGGTGATCTATAAAGTTACTCGACTGGTGATCAATGCTCCTAGGGTCCAGCCATTAGCTCTGGGGACTCAACTCGACAGTGAGTTGGCTTCTGATGATTGGAGTGAAGTTGCTCCCATTCACGGACCCGTGGAGGTTTTACCAGATAGTCAATTATCATTGGGTCAGATTAAGAATCTACATGAAATAACCGATGTGTCAAAAAGGTTGCATACCTTGTTTGTTAAACCCGAAGTCAGCCTTGCTATCGATTAAGGGTTGATTATCTCTGTCACACGAACTTAAGCCATTGGAGAGGTTTCGGAATTCCAATGAATTACGGTGTGGCACATGGTGGGATTGTCATTCTGTAGAGCTCTCTCATGGACCTCAAACTTTAAATGCTAGCTTTAATAACTTGAATGGGCCTAATTTATCGAGCCAATTTCTGGCTCACTAAGTGCAAGCTAATCTGGTGGGGCTTCCTCTCCACAGTCCTTTGGTGGGCTGTGATTCTAAAAAAACACAAATAGCTTGTTGGGCCTGGAATTAGGAAGCATGCCCATGATACGTTTGTGGAGGAACATTCCTTTTGTCACCCTTCTAGCCTCCTTCGAATTTCAGCCCACCAAGCAATTTTAATTGGGTCTTTCTCCATGGCATCTGGATGCTCGTCTGATAAGTGCTTGTGTTGTAGTAACGCGAAGCGTTATTATCTTACAATGAACATACTTTTTATCAGATTCTATCACTAAATAGTGTGCATTTGTGTATTCTTGTGCATTGTAGGTTCGTGGAGCTAAGTTGGGAAAGAAGAACGAAGTTAGGTCGTGTTCGCCATTGTTGGAAGGTTTTCGGACCAAGCAAGGAACAAGGCACGAGCTTAGACTTGTGAGTGTGTGCCAACCTCCATTGGAGGGGCACAAAGGCAGTCACATTCACAACAAGTCCAACTCGTGTAGCTTAGGAAAACTTCACCAAGAAAGAGACTTGAAGCAATAGGCACGATATACCATTGATTGTGTGCCCAATTCAATGGCCTCGATGAAGAACAACGTATTCGGGAGCATTTCGGAGAGTTACTGTAGCAGCACTGTATTTTTGTTACTGTAGCAAAAACACTGTAGCAAGTACTGTGCACTTCTGCCGAAAATCAAGATTCCAGAGAATTCACACGGGCGTGTGGAATTAACACACGGCCGTGTGAATTAATTTTCCAGCAAGCAGAGACCTCACACGGGCGTGTGGAATTAACACACGGCCGTGTGAATTGATTTCCCAGCAAGCCAAAGACTTCACACGGGCGTGTGGAAATTCCATACGGCCGTGTGAAGTAATTTTTCAGGAAAGACAGAAACTTCACACGGGCGTGTGGAAATTCCACACGGCCGTGTCAAGCCCCGATAACTTCAAATTTAAAGCCGCACTCAGCCTATTTAAAGCCCGATTTGGAGACTTTTTGAGTATCTTTGAACCTATCTTTCTCCCGAACTTCTGGGGATTGCTGCTAGGGTTTCGGAGAGGACTTTGTGGAGGATTGGAGCACTAAGGATTGAGAACAATCTAGGTTATCCTTTGGAGGTGTGACAACTCCTATAGGATTAGACTACTTAAAATTGAAGAGGGTTGAGAGGGAGAGTTGTGAGGTAGCACCGTACCCCTTTCCCTTCCGATGTGATTTCTCCCTACCTCCGATTCCTTGATTTATTAGCGGTCAAAATAGAGTGAAGTGCTAGGAAGATATACTCCCCCAAGGCTTGGGGTGACGTGAATCCTACGCACTGGGGCTTAATTTAGACTACGGTTCTTCTTCCTGGACCAAAGGGTTAGAACTACTGCACATAGGAACAGGTTTTATCACTAGGAGTCCCTGGAGCTCAAAGCAATTCCACGTAGTGTTAGGCTTAGGTAGAAATACTCCCCTGGGGCTTAGTTGAGCAATCAACAGAGTGAAGGGTTGACGTGAATCCTAATGCCGGGATATAGTGTTGGGAGTTAGTCACGGTTGACCTTAGATTTGGGACCGTGTGTTTAAGGATTTTCCTCGACTCAATTAACATCAATAGGAAAGTATAAATGCATAGTCTTGCACTAGAAGCATAAGTCCTAGAGGTAACTTGTCCGGATACCCTATTCTCACTTATTGCTAGTCTCTCTCTTTACTCGTTGCTTGCACTTTTTTCTCTTTCATCTTTCTATTTACTTGCCTTGCATCTACTCTAATTTTCATAAACTCACTCATCACGCCGATCATTGTTTCTTTTCGTATATCGCACGATTGAATAGCAATTTCTCGTATTTTAAATCCCTATTCCTTGTGGATTCAACTACCCACTCACCGGGGTAATTTTATTACTTCGACAAGGCCGTGCACTTGCGGTACACACGCAAAAGGTCGTGTCAAGTTTTTGGCGCCGTTGCCAGGGAATAGGCGTATTTTGGATACTTGTTTTTGCTATTTTAGTCATTCATTTCGTTGACTATTTCACACTTTCCTTAACTATCATCGTTCTTATTTTTCTTTTTTTTTGTGTTGGCTTCAGGTTATGACCCGCGGGAACCCTTCGATTCTTGTTGAAGGAGACCCGAACATTGGTAGGAGAACGCAACGTAAAGGGAAAGAGCCTGTGGAAGAACAATCCGAGCAAGCCAGCATAAATTCAGAAGGGTCAGAAGCTATAGCTGAACAGAACGAACAACAAAGGACATTGGCCGATTTTGCTAGACCCGCGGTAATGGGGACCCAATCAAGCATTGTGAGGCCCCCAATTACCGCAAATAATTTTGAGTTGAAGCCGTAGTTCATTCAAATGTTGCAACAGTCCGCACAGTTTAATGGGTTGGCCAATGAAGATCCCAACAACCATCTAGAGAGCTTTCTTGAAGTGTGCGACATGTTGAAGATCAATGGGGTAACGGACGACGCAATCAGGTTGAGAGCCTTCCCATTTTCATTGAAGGGAAAAGCAAGACATTGGTTACATTCATTACCGAGAGCATCTATCACTACATGGGAGGAGATGGCCGAGGCGTTCTTGGCTAGGTATTTCCCTCCGGGAAAATCAGCGAGGCTCCGGAATGATATCTCATCCTTCATGCAAATGGAATTGGAGTCTCTATTCGAGACATGGGATAGGTTCAAGGAGCTCCTCCGGAAGTGCCCGCAACATGGATTCCCCGAGTGGATGATCATTCATACTTTTTACAATGGGTTGAATCCAAGCACTAAGCAACTTTTAGATGCGGTGGCAGGAGGGACTCTGGGAGGCAAGACCCCCGATGAAGCCCGGCACCTTATTGAAGAGATGGCGATGAATAGCTATCAATGGAACACAAGGGACAGAAGGAAGGTAGCCGGAATTCATGATGTTGATGCAGTTACATCTTTGGTGGCACAAGTAGAATCATTGAGTAAGAAGTTGGACGCTCTAACTTCACCAAGTGTTGCGGCCATCACTACATGTAACGATTGTGGGGGAGGTCATGCTTCAAGTGATTGTCCGATTGCTATTGGAGGTGCTAGTACGGTAGAGCAGGCTGATTTTGTGGGAAATAATTACAGAGGACAAGGCCAAGGCAACCCGTATAGTGGCACTTACAATCCGGGGTGGAGGAATTACCCAAATTTCTCATGGAGCAACCAAGGACAGTCACAACAAAAGAACAACACACCACCAGGATTTCAGGGTCAACAAGCACCAAATTTAGAAAGCCGAGTGATAGGGCTAGAAGGAAAGATGACCGATCTAGAAAGAGCTCTTACACGGTTTGTTTCTTCATCGGATGCTAGATTTCAGTCGGTGGAAGCTACACTTCGCAATCACACCGCCTCCTTACATAATTTGGAAAATCAAGTGGGGCAAATTGCGAAGACATTAGTGGAAAGACCTCAAGGAAGTTTGCCTAGTAATACGGAAACTAATCTGAGGGAACAATTGAAGGCAATCACCTTGAGGAGTGGGAAGGAGGTCGAGAGAAATCTCCCTCTAGAGAAGGCCCAAGAGACACCCGAGGTAGTAGAGGTAGAGGAAGGAGTAACAAAGGAAAAAGAGGTGGCATCCCCACCCTACAAGCCAAGGATCCCCTATCCTTCACGATTGAAGAATGACCAAGAGAACGAACAATACAAGAAATTTCTGGGAATTTTCAAACAGTTGCACATCAACATACCATTCGCGGAAGCATTAGCCCAAATGCCTAAGTACGCGAAGTTCTTGAAAGACCTCTTGACCAACAAGAGGAAATTGGAGGAGAGTGCGTCTGTGGTACTAGATGCCAATTGCTCAGCCGTATTGCAAAAGAACATGCCGAGCAAAAGAAAAGATCCTGGGAGTTTCATAATACCATGTAACATTGGCAACATGGGTGAAGAGATGGCATTGGCCGACTCAGGGGCAAGCATCAATGTCATGCCCTACACGTTCTTCCAAAAGCTAAGCTTGGGCGAGCCAAGACCCACTCGGATGACACTTCAACTCGCGGACTGATCAGTGAGACATCCGAGAGGAATCGTGGAAGATGTGTTGGTGAAAGTCGACAAATACATATTTCCTGTTGACTTCGTAGTGTTGGATGTCGATGAAGATGTCGAGGTTCCATTGATCCTTGGAAGGCCATTCTTGCGCACTTCCAAGGCGTTGATTGACATGGACGGCGGGGAGCTCACATTGCGAGTAGGAGAAGACAAACTTACATACCGACTCGCCGAAGCCATGAGACACTCTCTCGATTTTGATGACACTTTATATTTCCTTGACACCACCGATGAACTAATAGATGATTATGTGCAGGAACTGATGAACCCAGATCCATATGAAGGGTGGCCGGACCAAGACTTGGAGATTGAAGAAGAAGTACTCTCCATTGGTCTAATCAAGGATGACTTCAAGCAAGAAACGGAGCTTATGAAGAAAATGCTTCGGAGGATGAAAAGGTCAAAAAGACGCCACAAGAAGAACCCCAATAACAAGGGGAATGAACATTCAAGGAGTAAGGGTGATTCACCCTTTGGTGGTAACAAATTCGACAACTTCCCCTCTACTCTACAAAGGTTATGTAATACATGCTTTCAGGTTGTAGGGAAGAGGGCAACCTCCATCCATGAACCTCCATAAGGTAAGCCAGGTACGTCAAGCTTAGTGACGTTAAACAAGCGCTTTTTGGGAGGCAACCCAAGGTTTTACAGTTTTTCTAGGACTTAGTTAGATTTAGATTGAATAAAAGTCTTGGTTTTGGTGTCCTGAATTTTTCATGTGCTTACGCTGCAATTTTCTTGAGGGTTTTTGATGAATCACGTGTGCCTTAATGATAATTGACGAAGTTTAAGTCGGTTGAGTATGTTTTCTGTGGTCTCTGGTCGTGTTTTAATGATTTTTACAGGTTCTAAATGTCATACAAGAATTTCTGAATTTTTCTGAGAAGTCTGTAAAATTTTCTAAGTAAACCAGAGAAAACACACGGCCGTGTGGAATTAACACACGGCCGTGTGTTACCAATTAGGACTCAACCAGAGGAGACACAGGGGCGTGACCTTGCCCCTGTGAAAAACTCCAGAAAGGGCATACGGCCGTGTGGAATTAACACACGGCCGTGTGGGTTTTCGCAAAACTTTTACTCTCATCCCAGAGAGTCCACAGGGGCGTGTGGGTGCCCCTGTGAGTGCCACTGTCCCAAGGCACACGGCCGTGTGAAACTCTGCAGAAAAAACCCCTTCTCCCCGAGAATACACAGGGGCGTGTGGGTGCCCCTGTGGGAGAGCTTGTGAAAGGTACACGGCCGTGTGGATGATTCACACGGCCGTGTGAAATACTTAGCGTTTCTCGGGTGAGTCAGAGAGGCCACAGGGGCGTGTGAGATGCCCCTGTGGCTGGCCTTGTGTTCTTGGCCAGGTTGGGCACACGGCCGTGTGGAATTAACACATGGCCGTGTGACAAATCTCAGAGATCTTCTGTGGTTTCCCGAGAATCCACAGGGGCGTGGACCAGCCCTGTGGAGTCTTTTTGAGAAGGCACACGGGCGTGTGTAATTAACACACGCCCGTGTGAGGTAACCCAGAGAAGAAGCAGAGTGCACACAGGGGCGTGTGTTGGCCCCTGTGAACCCTAATTTTAGAGGCACACGGCCGTGTGGTATTTCCACACGGCCGTGTGAATTCCCAGAATTTCAAAAGCCGCGCGTTTTTCTTATATAAATCACTAGTGCCTCTTCATTCTTCACTCTAAACTTCTCCTCTACCCTCTCCACTAATTTCCCGACTTTCTCTGGGCCTTTTGAAGGATTTTAATTGAGTTTTCCGGCCGATTTCCTCAGTTTTTCACTTCACACCATCGGTGAGCTCTCCCTCGCTCTTTTCTTCGTAAATTCTTAATTTGATTCGATTGTTTGGATGATTTCGCTTATTTTGAATGTTTATTATATATGCGAACATGCTTAGGGATGAATTAGAACGAATTAGAGTGTAAATTTTGGAATTTTAATCCCGCGGCCGTTATGCTCTGTCCGCCCGATGATCCACATGGGCGTGTGGAATTAACACACGGCCGTATGGATTTCTGCAGATTGTTCTGTTTTAATGTTTTTAATCGATTCTCTTTTCAATCTCGTAGATATGGCTTCCAGGTCCAAGAAGTCGGCTGGGAAGCGACCCCGTGAGCCCACACCCCCTCCAGAGGAGACAGAGTTTAGTATACCTGAGCACCAGACCAGGTTTGATAGATTGTCCACACTCCGTTTTAGACAGTCACGATACCCCGACCTGAGCATTATCAGAGGGATCCAGGGGGTGACAATATTGCCGAGGAGGTTGAGGAGCTACTCTCGGTGGGTGACTGGAGGAAATTACTGAGGATTAGAGATCCAGCCATTCGAGGGGTGACACTGGAGTTTCTAGCCTCATTCGAGTTTGACAGATCATACAGGGACTTTTCTACTCCTGATGCGATTCAGTTCAAGGTATCAGGCCAGCATTTTAGCCTCAGCTTGACCAAGTTTTCGATCTATATGGGGCTATACGATGAGGCCTATACACTAACCGAGGAGTATAAGGGTCTTCCTACAGACTACCCGGGCAGTCTTACTCCGCAGAGGGCATACAGAGATTTGTGCGGAGAAGGCCAGAATGAGCCAGGGGTCTCGAAGGCTACGTGTTTATCTCGCCCGGCCTACAAATATTTACATGCCATTCTGAGTAGATCAGTGAGTGGCCGGGGTGATAGCACTGGGGTTCTGAGCCGGCAGGAGCTTCTTTATCTATATTCTATGGCTCAGAAGGTACCACTCCACCTATGGCACATTTTAGCAAAGTATTTGCGCCATCAGGGCCAGTACCCTAGGGTTGGAGTGATCTTCGCGGGACCCTACATTTCGAGACTCCTGATCGGGACGAGTCTCAGAGACGGAGTGCGAGGGGCAGAGAAGACTAGTGTACCGATCCCTCTGGGCGCAGATACACTGAGGATGATGGGGATGATCCGCAGAGCAGGATCAGGGACGTATACATGGACCATTCCCCAGACAGACCAGGTTGAGGGCTCACAGGCAGCCTTAGAGCCACCACCAGTGGACACAGAGGCAGGGGCAGAGACCGAGGCACCACCCACAGCACCGGAGCCACCTCCAGTGCGTATCTTTTCTACATCTCGAGGACAGGACAGGTTCGAGCGCCTCGAGAGTGCTGTGGGTATCATGCAGCAGGAGTTAGCAGAGCTGAGGGTCGCACAGGAAGCAGGGTTTGCCGAGTTGAGGACCACTCAGGCATCACAGTTCGCTCACTTGTCGGCACAGCTTGCCACAGTGATCCAGTTGTTTGAGCGATCTGTGGTGCGACCCCGACGGGTCCCCTCACCGACTCCACCTACATCTCCATCAGCATCAGATCCACCACCAGCAACAGTAGCAGTAGTACCAGAGGATACTCATCAGGACACCGACGCTGAGGCGTCATAGTTTTTATCTTTCTTTTGTCGCACTGTTATTTTCTTATTTTGTTGGACTTGTAGTACCCAGAAAGGACTCTCCTTCTGGATTTGCTTTTATTTTTCCTTTACTTTGTCTCGAGTTGTATCTCATTATCATATCCTTATATACTCGAGCTTTATTTTGGTTTTTCTTGAGCTATACTGAACCCTTGCGTATTTGTGCAGATGGTCTTGGATGTAAGGAAATTGAGGATTTGTCATAGGCACGGTCATGGGACCGTGTGTGCTCCACAAACCATTGAGACTCAACTCTCAATGACCTAGCTCCATCAAACGCAACACTTGGAGTTCAGGGGAGTAATGTTTCAATTGCCACTTACACACTAATTGTTTTTCATTGTTTTATTGTTATAGTGCTTGCATGCGTACATTGGGGACAATGTACATCTTAAGTGTGGGGGGGGGGGGGATTCACATTGCACACACCTTTACTTGTGCGTTCAATTGTTCATGTTCATGTAGCCTATGGCGGTTCACCTTAGTTGCAACATTCGTATTCTTAGAGTTTAGGAGAATTTTTAACATTATATTCTATCTTGTCCTAGTTCCACTTGAATTTTAGGGGATTTTTGCTCGATTACACCTTCTTGCACTACTCACTCTTGAAATCTTTTGGAAACTCGATCTTGAAGTTTTAAGGACTACTTTAGTATTACTTTAGTAAGTTGTGAAGTTCTATGTAGCAAAAAAAAAAAAAAAAAAACTATTAGCTTGTGAATATTAGTTTAAGCTTTTCATTTGGGGTGGAAAGAGCTACCTCCTATGAAGTATGAAGCTACTCTCATAAGTCGGATACAAGTTATGCCCTAATGAGAGAAAGAGCTATCTCATGGGAAGCGTGAAAGCTACCACTCCGGTAGAAAGAGCTACCTCCTCGAAAATGTGAAAACCACCTTTGGCGGCCGCCTAGGAAAGGGCTACCTTAGAGGTTGAGTGAAGCTACTACTTCCTTACTTAGTATATATAAATAAGTCCTTGTAACAAGAGTTTGAGGAGTACTCGTTGGTTCTCTTGAGTGAATTCGCACACACTTACACGTTTTCGAGTTTTTATCCTTTTTGATTCAAGTTTTTAGCTAGAGCAACGATAACCATATGTAATGTTTTGATTTCCCCTTACTTGTAGAATACTTCTTTTGCATACTTTTGGTGAACCTAAGGCCGAGCACTTTCAATTGTTCTTCCCAAGTACTTTCACATTCTATTTTGCTTGAGGACAAGCAAAAGCTTAAGTGTGGGGGGATTTGATAAGTGCTTATGTTGTAGTAACGCGAAGAGTTATTATCTTACAATGAACATACTTTTTATCAGATTCTATCACTAAATAGTGTGCATTTGTGTATTCTTGTGCATTGTAGGTTCGTGGAGCTAAGTTGGGAAAGAAGAACGAAGTTAGGTCGTGTTCGCCATTGTTGGAAGGTTTTCGGACCAAGCAAGGAACAAGGCACGAGCTTAGACTTGTGAGTGTGTGCCAACCTCCATTGGAGGGGCACAAAGGCAGTCACATTCACAACAAGTCCAACTCGTGTAGCTTAGGAAAACTTCACCAAGAAGGAGAGTTGAAGCAATAGGCACGATCTACCATAGATTGTGTACCCAATTCAATGGCCTTGATGAAGAACAACGTATTCGGGAGCATTTTCGGAGAGTACTGTAGCAGCACTGTATCTTGTACTGTAGCAAAATCACTGTAGCAAGTACTGTGCACTTCTGCCGAAAATCAAGATTCCAGAGAATTCACACGGCGTGTGGAATTAACACACGGCCGTGTTAATTGATTTCCCAGCAAGCCAGAGACTTCACACGGGCGTGTGGAAATTCCACAGGGCCGTGTGAAGTAATTTTTCAGGAAAGACAGAAACTTCACACGGGCGTGTGGAAATTCCACACGGCCGTGTGAAGCCCCGATAACTTCAAATTTAAAGCCGCACTCAGCCTATTTAAAGCCCGATTTGGAGACTTTTTGAGTATCTTTGAACCTATCTTTCTCCCGAACTTCTGGGGAGTACGGCTAGGGTTTCGGATAGGACTTTGTGGAGGATTGGAGCGCGCCATCGGCATCGTCACCGACGTTTGACGGCCGCACAAGACCACGGCCACACCATACGCGAGGGGGTTTTCATTGATGTCTTTAGTTTGTGTTTTATTTCATACATTGATGAACATGTATAGCTCCATGAGGAGCTAAACCCCTCGTGGGTATTCGAACTTGTAAAACTCTAGGATAATTATGTTTCTTTGACATTGTTATTATGCTTTTCCATTAACTGATGAATAAATTCGAGTTTCAATTTTAGATATCTTGTGCTATTGTTTTCTCTTAGCCGTGACACTAAGGATTGAGAACAATCTAGGTTATCCTTTGGAGGTGTGACAACTCCTATAGGATTAGACTACTTAAAATTGAAGAGGGTTGAGAGGGAGAGTTATGAGAACAATCTAGGTTATCCTTTGGAGGTGTGACAACTCCTATAGGATTAGACTACTTAAAATTGAAGAGGGTTGAGAGGGAGAGTTGTGAGGTAACACCGTACCCCTTTCCCTTCAGATATGATTTCTCCCTACCTCCGATTCCTTGATTTATTAGCGGTCGAAATAGAGTGAAGTGCTAGGAAGATATACTCCCCCAAGGCTTGGGGTGACGTGAATCCTACGCACTGGGGCTTAATTTAGACTACGGTTCTTCTTCCTGGACCAAAGGGTTAGAACTACTGCACATAGGAACAGGTTTTATCACTAGGAGTCCCTGGAGCTCAAAGCAATTCCACGTAGTGTTAGGCTTAGGTAGAAATACTCCCCTGGGGCTTAATTGAGCAATCAACAGAGTGAAGGGTTGACGTGAATCCTAATGCCGGGACATAGTGTTGGGAGTTAGTCACGGTTGACCTTAGATTTGGGACCGTGTGTTTAAGGATTTTCCTCGACTCAATTAACATCAATAGGAAAGTATAATAGCATAGTCTTGCACTAGAAGCATAAGTCCTAGAGGTAACTTGTCCGGATACCCTATTCTCACTTATTGCTAGTCTCTCTCTTTACTCGTTGCTTGCACTTTTTTCTCTTTTATCTTTCTATTTACTTGCCTTGCATCTACTCTAATTTTCATAAACTCACTCATCACGCCGATCATTGTTTCTTTTCATATATCGCACGATTGAATAGCAATTTCTCGTATTTTAAATCCCTATTCCCTGTGGATTCGACTACCCACTCACCGGGGTAATTTTATTACTTCGACAAGGCCGTGCACTTGCGGTACACACGCAAAAGGTCGTGTCATCGTCCTGACCAAGTTTTCTTCAGACATCACAACTTGATCCTCGCAAGAGGAGGGCTAGGCCCCGATTGATAGCCTGAAGATTTGGAGTGGTGAAAACCAGATGAACGATTTAATTTAGGGGAGTGGTGACTAAGGTGACATTGGTCCCCGTCAGGATGTGGATAGTTTGGATAGTCATAAACAGAACATTCAGAGATGGATTTTTAGGAGAGAATCAGGCGCCTTCTTCACACTGGTCAAACTGAAGACATTACCCAGGGAGCTAGAAGAAGTAAGTGTAGGAAAAAGCCTTCTTCCCATTGGAATGAGGAAGCGGGCTCCATACCACAGCTACCCATATCAACTAAGAAAAAGGCGATTTCTACTTTACCTCCAGATTGTACTGATTTTCAATTAATTAATTATTTCAATGCTTGTGGTATTTTGTTTGATTCCCTACATCATAGAGACAATTGTTTTTCTCATTTGCACATGCTTGAATCCAAATGATCAAACCCAATCGGGGATAAAGTAGGGACCTCTAATTCAGGCCCGCCTCAGGGATTAATTAGTTGTTAATAAATATTATTAATTTGAATGTGCTCGGTCTAGGAATGCCGGTGAAGCATTTCCTAGTGAAAGATTTTTTTCAACTTCATCACGTGGACATCTGTTACCTTCAGTAATCCAAACTTAGCACGGTTGATCCATCGATTTGGTGCTCGATTTTGGGGTCCCGTTTAGATCAATTCTATTTTATCCTTGATGTAGGTTCTATGGGTGGCATAATTATGGGTTGGAATAGCAACTTGTTTAATGGGAAGTTGATTGGTTTAGGCTCCTTTTGTGTTTCTATTAAATTCTGAAATAGGGCCAACAATGTGATCTAGGTCTACACTACAGTGTATGGACCCAATGCTAAACACTTGAAATAAGCATTTTGGAATGAGATTAGAAGCTATCTACTGGTATCAGTGCCTTGCGTTCTTTATGGTGATTTTAATTTGAACTTTGCTCCTTCTGATAAGTTGACAGGTGATTTCAATATGGAAGATGCTAGATTGGCCCAAGGGCTAGTGAGAGATCTTCATCTTGTGAGGCCACCGTCTTTTGGTAAATAGTTTACTTGGACTAATGGTTAAGCGAATCCGATCTGGGTTAGAGTAGATCGTTTCTTTATTAATTCCAAATGGATGGTGTTATTCCCTGAAGTCTTTCAGAATTACCTGCCTAGATTAGGCTCGGACCATGTTTTGATTAGGCTTGAGTCTGGTATTCACACTCCTGCCACATGACCTTTTGGATATGAACAGGCTTGGTGTTTGATAGATAATTTTAGTGACTTTATCCAGGATTGGTGGAACTCCCCCAAATTGCATGGATGTGGAGCCTTTCTCCTGGCCAAGAAGATCACACAAATTAGGGAGTACCTCAAACAATGGGTAAAATTTGATTTTGGGTCGATCAAGCTAAAGAAGTTAGAGTTATTGCATGATTTTAAATGATTTGATGTCATGAGAGAATCCTATTTTCTTTCTGCTGAAGAGGGCGCCAAAGATGTAGAATTAAGGACCAAGCTTGGTCAGATTCTCAAGCAAGAAGAGATCTTTTGGAAGCAAAGGGCAAGAATGACTTGGATTAAAAAGGGAGATGAAAAAACAAGTTTTTTCCATGCTATTTCAAATGAGCATTGAAACAAGAATTTTATTCCACGGGTGAAGGGGGAAGGGAGTAATGGCAAAGTGGAGGACACTCTGTGGATCGGTGCCATGTTCACCTCTTTCTACTAGAATCTCTATGGTACAACCCAGAATAATCAGCACCATATTAACTCGAACGCTCTGCTTCATTCCAAATGCCAACATAATCTATCTATCTTGGACGTCCCTTTCATGCAAGATGAAATTAAGGCTACAGTTTTTAGCATGAGTGCTGAGAAAGCGCTTGGGCCGGATGAGATCCCGATTTTTTTTTCCAAAAAATCCGAGAAATTGTCAAGGAGGATATCTTCAAACTTTGTGATGACTTTTTTTTGGGAGAGCCAATTTAGAGAGAGTTAATAGGTTGAACGTTGCATTAATAGCTAAAAGTCAAACTGACCCCTCGCATTATCACCCAATTAGTTTGATTAACTCTTCTCTTAAGATTCTTTCCAAACTTCTGGCTAAGAAACTTAGTCGTCAGATCAATGATTTGATTGATATGACACAGTCTACTTTCATTAAAGGAAGATGCATTATTGATAATATTTCCAATGCTTATGAGCTCATTTTCTATATGTAAAAGAAGTGTCTTCCGGGTCTAATTCTTATGGTGGATTTCTCCAAAGCTTTTGACACAGTGGATTGGAGCTTCTTGATTGATCTTCTTAAAGCTCGAGGATTTAGTGATAGATGGGTCTGGTGGATTGAGACCATTCTCTTTTCTTTTAAGCCCAAGTTCCTTATGTGAGATACCTTAGAGGTCTTAGATAGGCGGACCCCTGATAAGTTCTCGTGTTAAAGTAATATGAAGTATTATTTTCTTACATTGAGCATTACTTTCTCAGATTTTATCATAGATTGGTGTGCATTTGTGTTCTTTTGTGCATGTAGGGTTGTGGAGAAGATTTAGAAAAGAAAGAGCAAAATTAGGTCATGTTCGTCGTTATTGAGGAGTTCTTGGACCAAGAAAGGAACAAGGCACGGGTTCTAAACTTGTGAGTGTGTGCTAACCTTCATTGGAGGGGCACAAAGGCAGTCACACTCATTAAAGTCTAGCCCATGTAGCATTGAAGAACTTCGTCAATAAGGAGAAACGAAGCAAACGGCATGATCTACCGTTAGTTGTGTGCCCAATTCAAACATTTTATGCGCGAGTACTATAGTAGGTTACTGTTTACTACACACCAGAAATTCAATTCCAGAGAATCCACACGGGCGTGTGGATAGCCGATTTCAACCTATTTAAAGCCGCGACTCAGATTTTCTAAAGGACTTTTGGACCCACCTTTTCCCCAACTTCTAGAGGGTTTGCGGCTAGGGTTTGGAGAGGATTTTGTGGAGGTTTGGAGCGAGTCTATGACATCAACATCGATGTCCTTTAGAAGATAGCTATTGGGGGAGCTTTCATCGGCACCGATCCGGCGAGGTGTGCCCTAGGCTTGACAAGGGGCTTGGTGGAGAAGACATAGCGGCCTCTCAAGACCATCGCCACGCATCACAAAGGGGTTTTATCTATGTTTGCTATGCTTTGTGATTCATATACATTGATGATTTTGTATAGCTCCATGGAGAGCTAAACCCCTTATGGGTATTCGAACTTGTATAGAATCACATTGTTTCTTTGACTTTTATTATGCTTTCTTAATTGATGATTTTAATTGAGTTCCAATCTTGCATGTTAATTGTAATTGATTTTCCCTTAGCCATGACACTAAGATTGAGAATCATCTAGCTTATTCTTTGAAGGTGTGACAACTTCTATAGGATTAGACTACCCGAGATTGGAGAGGGTCGAGAAGGTGAGTCGTGAGGTAGCGAAACATCCTCTTTCTTCTCCGATGTGATTTTCCCTATCTCCGCATTCCAAGAGTTCTTTCACTTAGTTGCGCGAGCAACAGAGTGAAGGGTTGTAGTGAATCCTAGTGCTGGGGCTTAACTGAGATTAGGATTCTTTCACCTGGACCAAAGGGTTAGAGCTATACTTAGGGACAGGGTCTATCACTTGGAATCCTTAGAACATCAAGCAGTTCCACGTAGTGTGAGGCTTAGTATGATGGACTCCCCTGGGGCTTAGTGGAGAGATCAACATAGTGAAGGGTTGTAGTGAAACCTAATGCAGGGGCATAGTATTAGGACTAGTCACGGTTGACCTTAGGTTTGGTACCGTGTGCTTAAGGATTTCCATGACTCATTAAACATCAATAAGGGAGCATAATACTAGTCTTGCACTAGAAACCTTAGTCCTAGGGGAAGCTTGTCTGGGTACCCCATATTCACATTGATTGTTTCCTCTCTACTCTTTGGTTGCACTCTCTTGTCTTTCATACTTCTCATTCATTTTATTTTACACGCATTGATTTTTCTCACCACTCGTATTTCGCACTAGCTAAATAGCAATCTCTCTTGTCTTGAATCACTACTCCCTATGGATTCGACTACCCTCTTACCGGAGTAATTTATTACTTCAACAACCAGTACACTTTTCGGGCCCCTGTTAACCCCCTCTCTCCAAAGTTATTTTGACTAGTGGTGGATGTTCTTAGCACTATGTTTAATAATGCCTGAAATTTTGATATTCCACATGGGGTTATGTTGGACGATTCTAGTGTTAAGATATGCCATCTGTAATACGCTGATGATCTCCTAATCATGACGATTAGAGGTGGGGAAGATCTCTGTACCTGCAAGTCTTATCATAATTAACCATCAACCAAGAGACTTGCTTGTACACCTCCCAAAGAAATATGAAACCTTTGATTTACCTTTCCAAGATTATGCATTGTAGTATTAGCTCCTTGCCACTTACTTACATGGGGATTCCTATATCTGTTGGCCAGCCTCGAATGCAGGATTAGTATTTACTAATCAATAAGATCAATTCCAGGTTATTAGTTTGGAAATCCAAGCTTCTTTCGTTAGGGAGTAGACCCACTCTATTTAACTCTGTCCTAACTGCTATACCCACCTATTGGATGTTAATCTTTAAACTTCCTAAGTGGGTTACTACGAGTATTCAAAAAATCATGAGAGATTTTTTGTGGTTAGGCTCGGATACTCAAAATCCCAAAATCAGATTAGTCAATTGGTCTCGACTTTGTCTTTCAAGGGGACAAAGAGGATCGAACATTTAAATTTGGAAAACTCCAACATCGTTCTCCTTGGCAAATGGTGGTGGAAGATTCTGTCAGGTGATTGGTGGTGTGGAGAGGTAATTTTTCATGAAAATTACTTCAAAAGTATCCCTTACTGGAATCTTTTCCATAAACAGTGTAATAGAAGATTATTCATATGGAATGGTATTCTTCAAACCTTATCAGCGTTCAGGATGAATCTGTTTTCTTTAGTCTATGATGGGGCTTCAACGATTTTTTGGTTGGATAACTGGTTGGAGGGACGTGCTCCAGCTGACATCTGGCCTCACTTTTTCATTTTGTCACAAGATAAGGAAGGGATGGTTAGGGAGTTGGCTGGCTTAATGGAGTTTCTCCCTCTGGGGAACTTCCCTTCAATCGATAGCTTACTTAATAATCTAAGCACTCATTCCAGTTTCGAGGGTGATCAGAAGCATTGGAGATTATCAACAAATGGAGTGTTCACTATCAAATCCTTTTATAACTTCTTGAAGGATGGGGGGCTATGCATTTAATGGTCATCAGTCATTCTAAAGGGTAACTGCCTTAGGAAGATCAACCTCTTTAACTGGTTAGATTAGGATGACTAGATCCTGTCCTTAGAGAACTTGTCCTTAAGAAGATGTAACTTCTTGCAAACTACCAATTGTGTGATGTGTCAGGTAGATGTGGAGACCTTCAATCATCTGCTAACTCAATACCCTGTGGCCTCACATATTTGGAATTTCTTTGGACAGATGTTTGAGGTTAACCGTAGTCCGATCTCCTTGAGTGACCTTTCGGCCAGTTGGAGAAAAAATATCAAGAAGTCCTTGACTTTGTTTTGGGATTTTCTCTTGAGAGTCTTTACATGGAATATATGGCTTGAAAGAAATGCTCACATTTTTTTCTTCTAATTGTGCCTCAATTATTACCATTATTGTTAAAATTGTTCATATGGTGCTCTTGTGGATGAATGCAACTCTTGACTCGAAAAGGGAAAAGTTGGAAGAGCCGATGAGGAAAATCAAGCGAAGTTTGTCACTTTTGGGGAAGCGGAGTCGTGTGTCCCTCTGGAACAGGCATCTTCCTTGGGTAACGATTAGTATTATGGTTCTTGGTGTGGTCCCCTAGAGAGTTCCCTCAGCTAGTGCGGGATTCCATCTTGTTTCTTTTCTTGTTATTCCTATTAGCTTTGTCTTTGGTTCTCCCACTCCTTGTGGGTATGTCTGTTTTGTTGTATTGGGCGGCTGTCGCCTTTTGTTGTTTCTATTATTCTATTTTGTTTTAATGATTTCTATTTATCCATCTTTTTTCAAAAAATAAAAAAAATAAAAAAAAATAGAAAAAAAATAGAAAAGTGGAAATCATACATTTTTCAATAAGAAAGATGTCTAAGGAAATTTTAGATTATGGCATTTTGCTTAGTTTTTTGATAAAAATTTAATTGTTTTATGTTGTCATAGACTATGACATAGTTAATTTCCTTTGTATTGTAATATTTATATTTGCTATTTAGGTTTATAACTCTATGAACTACATAAGAATAGGTTTCAAAACACTGTAGAAAAACATAGTTGTAATCTATGTTTTTTGTGATAAATTTTTTAGTAGGTCACTAAACTATTGTTTATTTTTATTTTGGTCATCAAACTTCAATTTGAATCAAAATGATCACTTAATTTTAATTTAGTTTCACTAGATAATCATCTATGAGATTTAACTTCTATTTGATTGTACAGCCACCAGAAAGTTTGAGTCAGTGCCCTCATGACACGTCAAAGTCCGTTTGGCATGCCCATGTCACCTGAAAAGGTGGCACATCATGCAAAAGCTACCACATCATCTTGACTGCGCCACATCAACATCATCATCTTACTCCATGATTTATTAATTCACTCCATCTCCGTTCATTAATTTATTTCCTCTCCACCATTTCCAGATCAATGGCTGATGATTCATCCACAAATTAGCATTTCAAGCAGTCTCTAGCCAATGACCAGATAGTAGTTAACGTTATCTTAGTAATAATGTCGTCGATCTTGACTCCACGCATGGTTTCCATGATCAACTACATCATTGGCTAGGATGGCTTACGCATGACCGAGCTTCTATTTAGCAAAGGTTGAAACATCCATCGCCTCATCTATCTCCAACTTCATCCGTCGCTCGTCCACTTATGAATCACCGTCTCTTGGTTGCTAAGCATTGGTTAGTTAACCAAACAACCAATATCCATTAAGTTTGGTTTGTATAATTTTATTTAATTTGTAGAACCTAAGAGATGCGATACTCAAAACTCAAATGAATGTCATTTCAGGTTGATCAAGAGATTCCATACAGTACTTTTTTATTAGTTATTTTGAATTAGTTTTTAGTTTGTATGATTCATGGGCATTATTTCAATGATTAACCCTAGGAATATTTTTAATATATCATTACTTGCAAGCAGGGGTAGATGATGGAATTAAAAGAGGTGCAATGGAGTTTTAGTTGAAAGATGTGATTACATACCGATCAATGGCTAAGAAAGTCACCTATGTTTACCATTTACAATGGCAATTGGTGAATTTAAAGGCCAGAATGATTAAGTGAATAAAATTAAGAGTTAGGCTACTATTATGCCAATTTTGAGTCTACAGATTGATCATAGTTTTTTCATGCAAACTAGAAACATTGTTTTGTGAGTTACTTTAACAATTTGATTCTAGAATGCAGTACATATGATCAATATTAATCAACGGTTAAAATTGTTGTAAATGAGTTTAGATGTTTGTATAAGTTTATCATGTAAAATATGATCAATGTGTCGCAGATGAAATTGGGCTCCCATGTCATCTCATCTACAAAGTCACTTCTCCAAAGCACTTTGACAATTGGGATCATCTTCCCAAGAAGCATCTTCTCTTACTGATCTAAAATCTTCATTGGTTGCACGGTAAATCTCAAGTCTTCTTGCAACTCCACTGTTGGGGTTTCAAAAGTGTGCGATGGGTCGGGCACATACTTCTTCAACATTGAAACATGGAAGACATTGTGGATTTTCTCCCTCTTCATCCCCAGCTACCAATACTCTCCCTTGATGGTCGGGCACATCTTTGTACTCCAGGGATGAACAACATATGTAGAGGAATGAGCCTCCTCTAAAATGTCTCTATGAAGCTTGTCATGTTAAGGAATGCACACTTTACCTCGGAATTCCAAAAGACCATCGCTTTGCATCTTGAAGTCACTAGCAACTCCTTCCTTCAATTTATACTTTTCACTGACCAACCTTTCATCCACTTTTTGAGATTCCAAAATCTACTCCAACAAAGATAATCTCACAACAAAATTTACTAAGAAGGCTCCACTAGCTTAAGCTTTGAGCTCTACACCCAACTCTCGGATGGTTTGAAGTTGTTGTAAGTAGGATCCCTGGATCGAAGTTAGAGTAGAATAAGGCTTTCAACTCAAGGAATCTATTACCATGTTGGCTTTGCTCGGGTGGTAGTCTATTACTAGGTCATAGTCCTTGATCAACTCTAACCATTTCCTCTGCCTTAAATTTCACTCTTTCTGGGTGAATAGGTATTTCAAGCTCTTATAATCTGAAAAAAAATTTGACACTACTCTCCAAACAAACAGTATCACCAAATCTTCAATGCGAACAACATGGCAGTGAGCTCCTAGTCATGGGTTGGACAACTTAACTCATGCTTCTTGACACACCCCTTGTGTGTGTGTACCGCATGTGCATGGGTTGTCGAAGTTATAATACCCCGGTGATAGGGTAGTCAAACCCACAGGGAGTAGTGATTCAAGACAAGAGGAATTGCTACTTAACTAGTATGGAAATAATGGTGGTGAGAGAAAACAATATGTGTGCAATAAAAGAAAGAGAACTATGAAAGAAAGAAGAGTGCAAGCAAAGAGTAAGGAGGAAACAATTAATGCAAATATGGGGTACCCGGACAAGCTCCCTCTAAGACTAACGATTCTAATGCAAGACTAGTATTATACCTTCTAATAGATGTCTAATGAGTTGTGAAAATCCTTAAGCACATGGTCCTAAACCTAAGGTCAACCGTGATTAGTTCCAACACTATGCACCGGCACTAGGATATACTATTACCTTTCACTTTGTTGATCTCTCAACTAAGCCCTAGGGGAGTCCATCTCTTAAATCTCACACTACCTGGAACTGCTTGGGGTTCTAGGGATTCCAAGTGATATACCCTGTTCCTAAGTGTAGTTCTATCCCTTTGGTCCAGGCGAAAGAACCCTAGTCTCAGTTAAGCCCTTCACTCTGTTGCTCGCGCAACTAAGCCTCAAGGGAGTTCATCTCCTAGCACTTCACTCTACTTTGACCACAAAGAACTCTTGGAACACGGAGTTAGGGAAAATCATGCCGAAGAGGAAAGGGGACATTTCGCTTCCTCACGACTCACTCTCTCGACCCTTTTCAATCTCATGTAGTCTAATCCTATAGAAGTTGTCACACCTTCCAAGGATAACCCAGATGACTCTCAACCCTAGTGTCACGGCTAAGGGAAAATCAATGCAATTATCATTCAAGATTGAAACTTAATTAAAAGCATCAATTAAGAAAGCATAATAAAAGTCATAGAAACAATGTCATCCTAGGGTTTACAAGTCTGAATACCCACTAGGGGTTTAGCTCTCCATAGAGCTGTACAAAATCATCAATGGTTTTGTTTATAGAATATTCATATTAGATTATGATCTTTTTTTCCTTTACACAGTCTTAAATATATAACACATAGATTCCTCATCCTTTTTGCTTAAGTGTTTGGGTTTAGTTGAGTTAAATAATATATTTAATTTGCATCTAACATATATCTTAAAAAAAACAGCGTATATATATATATATATATATGAAAATGTGGATAAACTACATTCATTAGAAAGGGAGAAACAATAGCATAACCAGGAGCCGAAGCTCTACAAAAGAGCCACAAGAAGTGGAAGAACAACAACAACAAAAAGAAAACACTACAAGAGCATAAGTCCCCTAAAGGAACAAGGAGACCTTTAGGGGAGCAAAAGATGCTAGAGACTAGCCCGAGCCAGGGGAAGGAGGTTGCACTTGGGAGGCATCCAACATCGGCGCCACTTCCCTAGAAGAAAGGAACTCCAGACTTTGCTTGATCTTCATCATTGGTTTTTCAAGTTTTGCCTTTTTTGAGTTAGGAGCTACATTTAACCACAAAGCAACATACGCTCAATCTTCATAATAACGGAAACAGTTGGAAGACAGTTATAAGTGAAAATTTGTTCATTTTTCTCAATCCAAATGTTCCACATAATTGACTTCATTAGTAAATCCCAAAAAGAAATTAAGGATTTCCTCACATTTTTTCTCCAATCCCCCCAAAGGTCCAAAAATGACCTAGGAGAATGATGGACTTGAAGGAGCTACCCAAAGTAAGTCCAAATATGGGATGCCACAAGGTAATGCAAAAGAAGATGGTCGGTAGACTCAATATCTGTGTGACACATCACACAAGTGGATATTTGCAAACATTGTATTTGTGTAAGGCTAAGTTTTCCAGAGTAAAGATCTTATTATCCCAAGCCAGCTAGTTTAAAAGGTTAATCTTTTTCGGGCAACATCCAATCAAGATGATATGGGACCAACGACAATGCAGACCCAGTCATTCAAGAAAGAGTAGAAGGATTTGTCTGAGAACCTCCCATTCGCTGTTAATTTCCAACGCCTTTCATCAACCGCCATCAAGGGTTGCGTAATGATGATGGCGAATAACTACCTCATAGCAGGGCAATCGGCCAATGGAATCTTAGGAGTCCTATTTGCTAATTCCTGGATCATTCCTTCTTTATATTGCGATACTTGGAAAATAAGAGGCCAAATATCAATAGGAGCACACCCATCCACCCAATTGTCCAGCCAAAAAAGGGTAGTGGCCCATTATGGATAATTGAACACAATTTTTCCCTGAAAGCCAGAAGAGTGTGAAAGATGTCATTCCAAAAAAAGGATCGCCGACCATACTGCTTGTGGAATAAGTTCCAAGTAGGGATTCACTTGAAATAATTTTCTCGAATAATGTCTTTACTGTACCAACCTTTGTCCGGCATAATTCTCCACCAACATTTGTCAAGCAACACACTATTGAAAGTTTGCAAATTTAGAATTCCCAAACCACCTTGTTCCCGGGGTCTACAAAGTCTTGTCCAATTCACTAGTTTGATTTTGCTCCAGTGAGCATCGGGCCTAGACCATAAGAAATCTCTCCTAATCTTATCAATTCCCTTAGAGACTCATAATGGAAGCTTGAAAATTGACATCCAATAGGTGAGGATTGTTATGAGGACTAAATTTACCAAAGTCGATAATCGAGATCTAGTTTTGTTTAAGAGAATGTCCCAATCCTACCGTTTAGGTCTTCCCCCTGAAGTAGGTATTCCCAAATAAGTAAGAGGGAGGGAGCCAGAACTACAATGGATCGCTTAGTAAAAGAGGAGTGCGGTTCAAGGTTTCTCATGGAAGTAAATAAGCAAGTTTTTTTTTAGTTAACCTTAAGACCTGACATGAGTTCAAAAGTGTAAAGAATTAGTTTGATAATATGAAGATCTTTCCTCTTAGTCTTTAATAATTCATTTATCACTAAAAACCCCTAGCCATTAATAATTCAAACATAAAGCACCAGTCCATCGTGTTAAAGGCTTTAGCAAAGTCCACCTTAAGGATCAAACCTGGAAGGAAATGCTTTTGCATGAAGAAGATGATCTCTTGAGCAGTAACAATGTTATTAATAATGCATCGACCTTCGATGAAGGCCAATTGAGTCGCATTGACTAATGAGTCAATTTTTAGACTCAGTCTGCTGGCTAAAATCTTAGACACTATCTTAAGTTATGAGTTGATTAAGCTAATAGGACGATAATGAGAAGAGTCTTTAGGAGTTTTGGTTTTTGAGATTAGAGTAATGTTGGCCCAGTTGATTCTTTTAAGGTTGGCAATCCCCCAATAAAAATCTTCACAAAGCTTAAAGATATCTATCTTAACAATTTCCCAATATTTCTGAAAGAAAAGGATCGAGAGGCAATCAGGGCTAGGTGCTTTATCCACCTTCATGTCAAAGACCTCCCTTCTAATTTCCTCTTGTGTGAATGGTGAATCTAGCGATGACAAATCATGATGTGATTTAGTACCAAGAAGGTATTCCAAGTTAACCTGGGCGCGGAAGGTTTGGGTAGAACCACAAAGGTTTTGATAGAAGGAGGTGAAGGTGTCTCCAATCCTTCTTCTATCATCCACCCTACAGTTATCATGAAGCACCCAAGGAATAAAATTCCTATTACACCGACCGTTGGCTACATAATGGAAGAAATTAGTATTTTCATCACCTTCTTGGAGCCAAGTCACTCTAGCCCTTTGCTTCCAGTAGATCTCCTCTTCATTGAGAATCTAGATCAGCTGATCATAAGGTTGAATCCTTAGCGAATTCCTCTTCATTGAGAGGATGGGATTCTTTACAAATATTAAAGATTTCAATATCATGTAGAAGCACCAGTTTTTTAAGATTTATCGATCCAAACTCAAATTTCTCCCAATGTTTGAGTTGCACTCTGATTTTGGAGATTTTCTTTGTGAGGATGAAAGCTCCACATCCCAAGAATAGCGTGGGGCTCCACCAATCCTCGATTAGATCCAAAAATTATCAACCAAACACCAAGCCCATTCGAATTGAAACATGCGCAAAAAGGGAGAATGGTCCCCAGATTCAAGTCTGATTAGGACATGGTCAGAACCTAATCTAGGAAGACAATTTTGAATGACTTTAGGATAAAGTACAATTCATTCAGGACTAACTAGAAAGTGATCTAGTTTTACCTAAATCAGATTCACTTGCCCATTAGTCCAAGTAAACCGTTTCCCAAATGACGGCGGTTCAATTAAGTGAAGGTCATTGTTGAATCTTTGAGCCAGCCTAACATCTTCACAATTGGGTATACCACTTAATTTGTCTAAATGTGTGAAAATTGAGTTAAAATCACTGCATATCACCCCATATCACCCAAGGCACACCGAACTCCGGTCGGCAATTTCTAAGCTCATTCCAAAAATATTTTTTTAAATGTCAAGCATTAGGTCCATAAATAGAGGTGAAAACCCAACGGACATTGTTAGATCTATTACGGAATTGGATCGAAAGGCAAAAAGCGCCTAGGTGAATTGTAGTCCCTTCAAACAAGCTATTATTCTAACCTACAATTATACCCCCTCCTCCACCCCCCCCCACCCCCCCCACACACACCCCTCCAACTGATATATGAAAAGAGGTCAAGACGAGATCCACCAATTGATCGCCAAATGGTATCAACTGTACTAAGCTTAGATTCTTGAATACAACAGATGTCCGCATGGTGTAACTACAAAAAATATCTAACTAGGAAGTGTTTAGAAGGCAATCCTAGTCCTCTAACATTCCAATTGATAATGGTCATGGGCAAACTAATTAGATCCTAAAGCAGAACTCAGTATGGAGGTTCTGTTCTGATGGGTCGACCGCAAGTGCACGGGTCGTCAAGTAATACCCCTCACGCGCGCGCGAGGGGGTCGTATTCCCAAGGGCCCAAGAATCTACCCTTACTTCCTCTTCGTATGATTTTTTGGCCGATCAAGTCAAGTGTTGTGCAAAAGAAAGTAAAAAGATGATTAACATGCAAATAAAGTGTTCTAAGGTGGAGGCAATGAACGAGGGATAAAACAATATAAAGAGAGGGTCACGGATGAGGATTACCAAGGGGGCTACTAAAGTGCGGGGCTTGCCTTAACTAGCATGCAAATGGGTAGTTTGGACCGAGAAACCCGAAGTTAGACCAACCCGATGGTCACGGAAATTGGTCCCTAATCCGGTACAAGTATCGAATACGGAATTCCTTCCGCTCGAATCCTCACACGATTGCAAAGGAAGCAAAAGGTTTCTCAAGTTAGGGAGAAGACACAAACTAGGTCAACCCTAACAATTGGAGGGGTACAAATACCCGATGGTCACGCCGTATTCATACATGTATCCCTACCAAGCTTGGTGAGCCTAATACTAGGGCAATGGTCATGCTTCCTAGCATTATCTAAACAATGATACACAGAGTTCTCATGCATACCAAGCAATCAAATACACCAAACAAGGTTCACAAACAAGTCTCAAATGCATAAATCAAGTCAAGCAAACATCCTACACAAGTTCACCCCCAAGGTTCACCTACATCCGGTGACCTTGGGGTTTAGTTGCCCATGAATACAAAATACACAAGAAAACACATCAAAACAACCAAATACATAGATGAGAACACCCCCTCAAAAGATAGAAGCCGAATGACGTTCCAAAGACGCCACCAAAGGGGTGGCTTCCCTTGTCGATTCTCCTCCAAACTAAGGATCAAGAGGGTGGATCTCGTAGTATGTCGCTCTCCTCGTCGTTCTCTCCCCGGAAATGGCCTCCGACGGCAGCTCCTAGCTCCGATTTGAAGATGGTGGCAAGTTGGCTCAAGACCTAGGGCTCCTCCCTCCAAATGAACTCAAAACCCTTAAAAGAAAACTTTTTCCAGTGGGTTATGCGGCCCCCTATGCGGCCCCGCATGCGGGGAGAGAAAATTCCCGAGAAAATCCCGAAATCGCGTAAGTTGCTACAGTGCCGCTACAGTAGAACTGCTACAGTATCGTATGCGGCCTCTGCAGTGCCCGCATGACAGCCCGCATGAACCTCCAGACATAGCCATTTTCACCAAAGGATTCGTGCTACAGGATCTGCTACAGTGGTCGCTACAGTACCCCCTATGAAATAGTGTTTTCGTTGCCGATTTCTTCTCAAATTCTATCAATGAGCTCAAAGGGGTCACATCAGTACCTGTAACACGAAAGAAACCAATTCAGACCAAAAACGGGTGCCAACTCATAGAAAAATACGTAATACATACACCCGAATACATGGAAAATACGTATGTTTAGGCGTTTATCATGTTCCTATCGGTACTTCTCGAATAGATTCAAGCATACGAAGATGTGCAATACAATTGTCTTTATGATGCAATGAATCAAAGGTAATACCACATGCTTTACAATAACTAAGCAATTGTAAATCAATCCAATCATTTATAAGAAAAGGATGGAGGAAGTACCTTGAGGCATTGTATCAATTATCCCCTTCTTTTTGGCTAATCTGGGTGGTTGTGGTATGAAATATGCTTCCTCGTTCGAATTAATGGTTTTTTTCCCTCTGTTCACTCCTACTCGTTCCCCTATAAGGGAGAAAAAAACATCAAGTGATGAAAACCTACTGAATGATGGACTTTCAAAGTGAAATTTTTTTAATAATGCTTCCCAATATAAGACTATTGTGACCAATTTCAAGTATATCAAAGTCAGAGAATGCATCCAAATTTATGTTTCCTTCTACAAGTACTATTGGATCAAAACAGTAAGAAGAAGATGAAGTATTTAAAATCCATACAAGTTGCAACTTTTTTAACCAAAATAACAATGTTTTAAAAATCAGACTGGTTATTGACCCGGTTAGACAACCAATTCACAGTCGGACTAGTTGAACTTGTTAAACCGGTTGAACTAGCTGGTTCAACCAGATTTAATATTTTTCAAATAAATAAATTTTTAAAAATTTTAAAATAATAAATAATAAATAAATAAAATAATTTAAAAAATAAGAAAAAATAATAATATATAATTACATATTGCAAAGTTATATTTCCTTTATAAGGTCACAAAGTGTCAACTCTAGATAAAATTGAATTTTTCAAAGTACAAATATAGAAGGATACAACCATATAACAAATATTCAAAAATAAAAAATTAAATAAAATATAAGTATACAACAACAATAACAAACAATAAAAATAATAGGAATAAAATAAAATAAAATATCTTGTTTTTTGTTGTTGGGATTGTGTTTAACTCAAGCATTTAATAACTAGTCCGGTCGGCAAACCGAATCATGGTTTAACCAATCCAACCAGTTCGAACAGCCAGTTCAGTAATTTTCATTTTTTAAAATTTTTTTAAATAAATAAAATTCATAAAATTATAAAAAATCCATGAAAATGGGAAATTTGGAAAACATAGAAATTTAATAAATATGTCTATAAAATTATAATTTTATTACTTTTAAGAGCTCATTTGCCAAGTATTTCTGTTTCTGAAGAAATCTCTAGACATTGTTTTGCTTCTTGATTTATGTTTATATAGAAAAAAAGAGAAATTTTAATTTTAATAAAAGCTTGATCCTATTCTACTTGGATTAAAAATTTAAATCTAAGTTTAAATAAAATTTGATTTTTTATGGATAATGATCCCTATTTATATATATATAAAAACTTTAATTAAAAGTTAGAGCTTATCCCTTGAATTAAAAAAATTATTAAATCTAAGTTTTATATAAAAATTTGATTCTATTATAATCGGTAATGATCTTGAAAGAAAAAAAAATTAAAAATATGTATATATAAAAGTTATGTACTGGATAATATCCATGTGCATGTGCATCCCCTTTCCTTCATGGTGGTACCGGACGATTGTTTTTTATTAAAAAAAAATCATGGTAAGCCGGTCTCTTCGAACCAGTTCACTAGTTTCCGATCTAAAACTGATTCATAACCTGTTCGATCAAGACCGGGTTTAAATTATATGAGTGAACCGGACTGGAGGCCGTTTCCTGGTTGAACCGGCCGGTTCGGTCCGATTTTTAAAACTTTGGTTTAACTTGAAAATTTTAAAATAAATAAGCCAACCATCCAGTCCAGTCCAACCGGTTCACCGATTGAACCAGTTAAACTGACCAGTCCAGTTACCTGTTGTTTGGTGTGACCAGTTCCCAATTGAACCGTTTGAACCGTCCAGTTTTTAAAACATTGCAAAATACCAAAGAATAATAAAAACAAGAATATTGATCAAAATCAAGTACATTATCTCATATCCACAACACAAACAATCCAAATAACAAACAATAGGACTACAGCAATCAACTAAACAAATCTCAATAAAATAAAATCAATGACTCGATTTCAGAGTGAAACAAGGTATAAGAGATGACTTTTCGGGCTATAATTCTCATTCATCTTCTCTAGAAGGTAGATGCCACAGTTAGTCTTGGATGAAGGGAATATCTTCTCTACTAGGATCTGATTCAAGTAGGGACTAAGCACATCACCATTGCAAAGAGATAGAGAGAAAATGATGATTGAAGGCCTTTGTGTTCTTTTGATTGTGCTGAGGGAGAGCTGCAGGAAATAGAGCACAGTGGTAGTAAGGTTTAAGGAGGATTGTAGATTATGTGGTAAAATGACATAAATGGCGGCCAGGAGTTGATTGTAGTTTCCATGTTATCTTGCTTTGTGAAACTTTGTAAGAAGAGCAAGATGGGCATTTCATGTGTATGCTACTGAATAGTTTATTTTCCTTTGAGTTGGCCTTGGACTTGTTATTAAACCCAAATATGTGAATTTTAGAAATTGAAATAAAACAAATAATAAGAATGGTTTAAGACTCAACTGTGGCGTGATTTGCATAAGTAGACATGGCCACAGTTCAGGAACTGCCGGTTCCGGTTCAAAGAAACCATGAACCTGAACCGAATCGCCTAGGCAAGGTTCTTGGCGGTTCGGTTCAACGGTTCCGGTTTGATGGTTCGTTTGAGTTTTTTCTTAAACTAAATAATCCAATATTTCAAATTAAAATCAACACAAAAAAAAAACAAAAAATAATTTAATACAATATTTTATTAAAAAATAGAAGTATTAACAAATTAAAACAATATTGTGCAATAAAAGTACAATAGGAGAAGAAATAAAAATAAATAAAAGGCTTGAACTTAATTATGTCAAGTTGCCTACGTAGTTTTTTATTTTTATTATATACATTTGGTTATTACTGGTCACATGACTCAAACGGTCAAACCTAATCAGATAATAGATATCATGACTCATGAGTCCATGACATTATTTATATAATATATATAACATTTTGATTCAATTGGAATCAACGTTGAACCGCCGGTTCCACGGTTTTCAAGTTCTGAAAACGGAACCGAACCTTGTATGAAGGTTCAGGTTCCGGTTTTAGAATGGCTACATTTTTGAATAACTTGATTGCATTTAATTTAATTGAAAATAAGAGTACTCTTGACTCCGCAACACCTTCTATTTGGAGATCAGTAGGAGGCAATAGCTTCGATGCTTACTGTTGGTCTCCTTTCAAGGGTGCTTCAGGAGGTATGATTATTAGATGGAGCAGTTCAATTCTTAAAGGGAACTTGATTCATTCGGGTAATTTTTGCTTGACAGTTGAATTTCATAAAACCCTAGGAGTAGGCAACTGGCTCTGTACTTCGGTGTATAGACCCAATGATAGATACCTGAAACAATCTTTTTGGGAAGAAATCCGTACCAGTAATGGTGGTAAGGACCTTCCTTGGGTAATTTGTGGCGACTTCAACACCATTTTCTCTACCTTTACCAAACAGGGAGGACATCACTCAAGCTCAAGACCTTAAATGTGACATAAATCTTTTAGAACCTCCTTCTGTGGGTAGGCTTTTTACATGGACTAACGGACAGGTAAACCCTACCTTTGTGAGGCTTGACCGTTTCCTAGTTAATCATGTCTGATTAAGCCATCACCCAAGGATAAATCAGTTCTGTCTCCCAAGATTTGGCTCTACTCATGCACCAATTAAGCTTACAACAGGACACCACATCTTCAGGCATCATCAATTCAGATTTGAGTTCGCCTGGTGTTCTGTTGAAGGATTTAGCGATCTTATTCAATCTTGGTGGGAGGAGACAAATCCTCAAGGGTGTGGGGCTTTCATTTTTAGCTAAAAAACTAGCTCATACTAGAGATAAATTGCATGATTGGGCGAGATCTAATTTTGGCTCCATCAAGATGAAGAAATTAGACATTCTTAATGAAATTGAGACCCTAGACACGATCAAAGAATACCGCAACCTCACCAAGTCTGAACTTATCAAAGAGTTGGAGTTACAACAAACCCTTCGAAATACCCTCAACCATGAGGAAGTGTACTGGCGTCAACGTTCAAGGGTCTCCTGGCTCAAGGAAGGAGATTCCAATACTAAGTTTTTCCATGCAGTGGCCAATGGCAGACACAATCGTAATTTCATTTCCCACATTATTCACAATCATTCAACATTAAAAGAGACAAAAGAAATAGGGAAGGTGTTTACTTCTCTGTTCAGATCACAATTTGGTTCTTGAAGCCCCTCTCGCTTTAGATTTGATTGGAATAGGTTGCTAATGAACAAAGCTAGGATAGACCTTACAATCCTAGAGACCCCTTTCTCGCAAGAGGAAATCAAAAAAGCTACTTTCAAGCTAGGAGCTGATAAGGCCCCTGGACCAGATGGTTTCCCTATGTTCTTCTTTCAGAAATACTGGTCGATAATTAAAAATGATCTCATTGCTTTTTGTCAAGACTTCTACAATAATTCTGCAATCTGGAACGAATCAATTGGGCGAACATTGTCCTAGTTCCTAAGGTTACATCTCCAAAGTTTGCGACTGACTTTCGCCCTATTAGTCTAATTAACTCTTCCTTCAAGATAATCTCAAAAATTCTGGCTACTAAACTTAGCAAAGTCATTAACTCGCTTATTGAGTCAACTCAATCGGCCTTTATTACGGGCAGATGTTTCCTTGACAATATTGTAGCAGCAGAGGAGGCAATCTTTAGCCTCCAAAAATGTAGACTGGCGGGCAATATTATAAAGGTGGACTTTGCTAAAGCTTTTGATATGGTAGACTGGGATTTCTTATTTGAATTCTTGAAGGCACGGGGTTTTGGAGATCGTTGGATTGGCTGGATTGAAAGCATGCTTATTACTTCAAAATCGTCAATTCTAGTAAATGGCTCAGTGAATAGGTATGTGATATATCAGAGAGGTTTAAGACAAGGTGATCCTCTATCACCTCTCCTGTTTGTCCTGGTAGTTGATGTCCTAAGTACAATGTTCTCGAATGCCCTCTCTTCTGGTGTTCTTTATAGAATCCCCCTAGGTGATTTGGGGAAGATCTGCCATCTCCAATACATAGATGACTTTATCTATTTGAAGGAATTTTTGGTTTAGCCATAAATTTCCACAAAACCTTAATCTGTTCAACTAGAATTGGCCTTCAACTAGATAGGTCCCTTTCAAGCACCTTAAATTGCGCTGCAGGATGCCTTCCACTGACCTACCTTGGCATTCCGATTTCTGGAAGGCGTCCTAACCGTCAGGATTGGGAAACACTCATTACTAAGATTCGTTCTAGATTAGCAACTTGGAAATCTAGAATGCTCTCCATTGGAGGCAGGCTCACTCTAGTGAATTCTGTGCTTACTTCTATCCCCATTTATTGGATGTCAATCTATAAGTTACCCGCTTGGGTCATCAAAGCAATAGACCACATTCGCCGTGATTTTTTATGGAAGGGTCCAGATATTGACAAGGCTGGTATTAGACTAGTTAACTGGAAAAGAATCTGCAGACCTCGAAACTTGGGAGGTTGGGGGGTTCTAAATCTAGTGGACTTCAATTTAGCCTTACTGGGAAAATGGTGGTGAAAAATACTCACTGATTCAAACTAGTGTGGATCCTCAGTGATAAAATTCAACTATTACCAACATCACCAACACTAGAACCTGTTTAATTTGCCGAACAATTCAAAATCTTTCTTCTGGTGAGGCATCTTAGACTGTCTACCTGCCTTTCAAAAATGTATTTCTCACATTATTCAAGATGGCAGGTCCACCCACTTTTGGCATGATGGCTGGGTAGGTGGACGCTCCCCGAAGGATCTGTGGCCATATTTATTTGCAAATTCTTCAGTCTCTGGCAGTACAGTGAATGCAATAGCCCCTATTCTTTGTCATATCTTAAGAGAGTGTGATCCATCTATTGAGGATTACCTGCTTAATTTGCATAGGGACTCCAAAGATCTTAAACACTGGAATCGCATTGCTAATGGTGTTTTCTCTGTCAAATCATTCTACACCTTTTTGATTGACTATGGTGTGTGTTGTCATCTAAGACAGATCATTTGGAAAGGCTTTTGCCCTAGTAAGGTCAAAGCTTTCATGCGGCTATCATGGGATAATAAAATTCTCACTCTTGAAAACCTAGCTAAAAGAAGATGCAACAAGCTCCCAACTACTACTTGCTTTCTTTGTTTCAAGGACATTGAAACTATAGATCATCTGTTTTTACACTGCATACTTACAGCTTAAATCTGGAATCATTTTTGTCTTCTCCTGGGTTTAACAAACCTTCTTTCCTCCCTTTCAAACTTATGGGGTCCTTGGAGGAGCAACCTTCGAGAGAGGGAAAAGGAAACTTGGGATTCTTTAGCTAGGGCCTTAATTTGGAATATCTGGCTTGCAAGAAATAGGAGAACCTTTGATGATTGTTTTGGCTCTTCTTTATCTGTGATCATTAAGATTTCTCACATGTTTTTACTTTGGGTGTCTGCAGCTCCTGATCAGAAGAGACAAAAGCTGGAGGAGGCAGTTCATTCAGTCAAAAGAAACCTGGAGTTTGAAGAACCCAGGAGGGGTGAGCTGAGTAGCCCTCTGAGTTTCGAGCGTAGCACAGGGTAGTCTCTCCCAGTGTTGTCTTCTGGGTCTCCTAGGGACTTCCTCTCTCTCTTAGGAGCGGTTTTCTGTTTTGTACTTGCTTTTGTATAGTTCCACTTCTAGTGGACTCTGTTTTTCTTTTTTCGGTGATTTTAGCCCTTAGTGACTGTGTCGCTATTGGCGCTGTTTTGTAGACTCTTTGGTCTGGTTTGTATCAGTTTGCTTATTTAATAAATGTGGTTTATCCACTATATCAAAAAAAAAAAAGAAAAAAAAAAGAAAATAAGAGTACTTATACCAAGGAGAATGAGTAGGAACTTACAACTAATTGAAATATAATAATTGAGCTAATGCAACTTTAATATGAAAACTTTCCTTCTCTTAAAAATTTAGCTTGACCGATCATCATGTATTTACTTAAATAACTGTTACTGACATATTTATGTTCTTGAATTTGAACAAGACTTAATAAACCAATTAACATTATTCAACTCTTGTAAATTATTTAACAAATTCATTGTAATAGAAATATAAAAATTGTTTTAGTAAGATGTGACTTTTTCATCTTGAATGAAGGTCACTGTTCATTTAAAAATTTTATCTTAAAATACTTACTACACAAATTTTTTTATTTTTAAGAAAAGGATAAATAGAGGGGTTTGAAAAAGACCTTCTTAATGATAAAAAAATATGAAAAATAATTTAGTGGGCTCAGTTTTATAGTAACTACTATAGAACCAAAACATGGCTCATTCTTAGCCGTAGGGTTATAAATTTTATTTTTTTTATTTATTATATAAAATAGAGATAGATTGGTAATTACATTAATATATTGTCACTTTTGTTTTAAAAATCACTGGGCCTTCATTTCACCATAAGAAAAAGTCAGAAAGTTGGGGAAGTATCACTTCCTTGAAGTGGGAGATATGATATCACTTCCAAGACTTATGATGTTCATTTGTCATAAAGTGATTATAAAACTGAAGGATTTAGGTGTTGGACGAAGTTTTATGAATTCAAAAAGGATTTTGGAAGTAAAAAGAAGTGAATTTTTATAGATTAGTTCACTTCTTCCCACTTCAGTAAAAAAATATTAACATAGGTCTAGTTCAAAATCCACTTCAGTAGGAAGTGAGACAAGTGTCACTTCCTTCACTTCAGCACTAATAAACACCATAAATGAGAGAAATCAAACCACTTCCCCCCACTTTTTCTAAAATGAAATTGAGAGAATCCAACACGTAAGGATGAGCCATAAAATCATTTCTCTAGAGCATGAAATTTTTCTCCAAATTTGGAGCCGGTTTGAAACAAATCCCCCTAAATTTTTAAATAATAATAAAAAAATCAAAGCTCTATCCCACTCCTCCTTTGAAACCCCTATCTTCTCTAGCTCCTGTATCACCCTCCCCCCCCCCCCCCCCCCCCCCCCCCCCTCTCTTGTTTAGTTGGGGGTTTTCAAGGGTGAGGAGGAGTTTGGAAGAGTGCTTCATCCCTCCAAACTCTTCACATTCCATTTTTTCAAATCGAAGTCTTTTGGAAGGATGGGATTATTAAAAAAATTTAATGTTTAAAATTTTATGAAAAGATCAAATTGCCCTTTATTAATTTGAGTTATAATATCCTTTTAAAACCTAATTTCATTTTTCAAATTAATTTTTTCCTTATTTTTTTAATTATGTCAATTGAAGATTAATAATAATATATTTTTTTAAAATTATAATAATAATATAAAAATAATAAGCAAATATAAAAATCAAGTAATTATAGTATTAGTTTAAAAATAATATTATTATTTATATAATAATAATTATTATAATATTATTATTATATAAATAAATATTATTATTAATATTGATATTAATATTAACAAAGTTTATACAAAATAATGTTAGATATATATAAAAAATTATTATGATTAATTTTATATAAATAACAAATTGGTAAAACAATCATAAAATAGATTACCCCTACTCTGAACCAAACAAAGGATAACCAACAGCCTTCTTTTACATCGGAACCCCATTCAAACTAGCTAGGGCCAGAAGCTCCGCCAATGGATCTTCTTCTACATCGGAAGGATGTTATCCATCACCGGAGCAGCATAAAGTTGATCCCCTTAAAGCCTTTACATGCCATTTGACACCTTCTAATTGGTGGTTTATTTTTTTTAATTAAGTGGGCCCCACACCAACCCATCATACCTCTCAATACATATATGATATTAATATAATATAATATATACTTTTTTTTGTTTTTCTTAATTTTTTAATTGTTTTTTAATTGTTTTTTTATTGTTTTTATTGTTTTTCATACATATATAAATATAGACACATGATGTTGTCTATTTTAATTTTGTTTTCATTTTTTCCTATTGTTATATATATATATATATATATATATATATATATATATATATATATATATATATATATATATACACACATGAGTTTTTTTTCATATTTTAATTATAAAATAATAAAATAAATTAATAGCTATATTGTGTTTTTATTTTAATCTTTTTATATACTATAAAGTTTATCGCTAAGTGTGGACCCCGCCCAGCACTAAACTTGTTTAGAATACAAAAAGCTTTTGATTTTGTCCATTAATCCCTCTTCTTCTTGTCAGATTGCTCTTAAAAGCTAGTTATTATGAGGAATTTCCGGATGAATTCCTGGGTTTCCATCACATCTATACCTTTGATAAGAGAGCCTCTTAACCTCATTGTCTTCTTCTTTTCCATTTGCTTCTTCTTCCTTCTATTATTTGTGAGGGTGGTTGCTAGCTCTAGGAGGTTTTTGAGCTTGGGATTCATATGGTTTCTCCTTTCACCTCTCTCTTTTCCGGCCACCGAAGTAAGTCCCTAACCATGCTTGGATAAGTTTTGGTATGCCTTTAGTGCATGGTTTTTCTTATGGTTGTTGGACTTCTATCTTTGTTTAGCTTGCCATGAGATGTTGAGAACTCTTGAATGTGTATAGCTCCATAGAAGGATTAGTGTGAAAGTTTCATGATCTATTGTTGTGCATGTATTCTTCTAAGCATATTTAGATTTCAGCTTGTGCACATTAGTGTTTATAGTATAAGAAAATCTAAGTTGACTGCATCCCTCATCCTTCATTTGAGTTTTTATTTTCATGTGTTGGATATATATTAGTAGATGTATATGTTGTGCCCATTTTGTGTAGGTCTAGTTGTGCATCATTTGTTAAGTTGGTGAAATGATTATGCAAAGCTAAAAGCAATGTATATTTTGTGTGATTGAAGACCGGAATTGATGATGATCTGCAGGAATATTTTGTTTATTATGTTGGGTTGTTTGTTAGCTTTCCCATGGTTTTGTTTTTTGTATACGTGTTAGTGTAGCCATTGTATGTGTAGTTGCATATACATATATGTATATATTCATGCATATTTGCACTTTGTTGTTTTCGTAGCACATATATATGTGTGTGTGTGTGAGTGTGGTTATGCATGCTTGGGCAGTCTATTGATTATATATATATGAATATATATACATACCTGCTTGAATCTTGATTTTGCCAAGCTTTTGAATATATGTATGCCTGCATTCTTGGTCTGAATATGTTTTGCATGCATGCACTTTTTTGGCAAACCTTGGTATTATAGTGAGATATATACATATCCTTATATATATATCCTTTGAAACATATGCTATATATATATATATATATATATATATATATATATATATATATATATATAATGCATACAGCTAAACAAACTTTTGAAATATATATATATATATATATATATACATATATATACTGATTTAAATATAAATATATATATATTTAACCTGTGTAGTATGGTATATATATATATATATATATACACACACACGCACATGCATGCATATTGATTTCTATATAGATGCACGTCCATGCATCCTAAACAGTCTTTCATCCTGATCCCGATTTTGAAAACATTTATGCAACCTTATTTATATACATGTGGCATGCAGTGCTAAAAACATTGAAATGTATTATAATATATAATACATATATGTCCTGATGATAGAAACATTTGGAATATATATATATATGCCTGATTTCTAGAAGCTTTTGGAGTGTATTATAATATATATATGTATTAACCCTGATTTTTACAAACCCTTAAGGTATAGTAATATATCTATATTATGTACATGTGTTTATGATTGCATGTGTTGATCTACCACCCCACTAAATGTTTGGAACCCAAACTATTGATGTTTTGCTTGTGTTGCTTCCTTTGAAGCTATAGAAGTGTTTGTGGTTGGAAAGGTCTTACCTTGTTGTAGAATGTCTAGTATTCTTATTTTCGTGTTGGTTGTTTTTCCCTGGGTTATAGGGCCATTTGAGAACTGACTTTGGGCCTTCGTCTGGTGTCTTGGAGTAGAGTAATTTCGAGGTAAGTAATCCACCGTTAACCTCGTATTTTCAGTATTTGATAATTATTGGCAAGATAATTGCCTATTATTTTGTTATGGCATTTTATTTTGAATACATGTATTTTTGGTTAATATTTAAATTATTTATTTTTTAATACGTATTTTCAGATATTTTATTTAATTGTCTTAATTAAGTGATTACTTTCCACTTCGCTTTGGTTATTGATTTATTATTTAAGCTAGTATTGGGATTTCATTTAGTTGATTATATTAAATGTTTTGTTTTGCTTTAGTTTGGAGAAATTAATATTTTGAATAATTTTAAATGTTTTGTTTGCTTAATCTTTAATTCCCGTATTTTCTGTTTATCCTTAAAATGGGATCCTGAAATTTTGAATCTCTGCTCATTTGAATATTTGAGAAAAATTTATGAATACTATGTACTTCGATTATGAGTTTTGCTTGAATGATATAATGTATTATTTGCTTAATTATTTATGTAATTGAATTTTTGTTTATCTACTTATTTTCCCTAAAGTGGGATATTATATTTTATTAGTATTCCTGGATATTTGTGAACTTGAGTAATTTGAGAAATTTTAAACTCATACTCTGCAAATATTTTTGTATCTGAATGATTTTGGTCTCCAAATGAGCAATATGCAACCCTGTCAGTGGGGGGTTAAACCCTGACCTTGTCGACAAGAAATTCTGGAAAAATGAGACTGCAGTTTCGCACCGTGTCCGTTCGGTGAAATAATCAACGGCCACCTGATATTCAGTCTCGGGTCACCGAGGGTAAACAAATGACCTCTGTTATTTTGGCTCGGGTCACCGAGGGTAAATAAATGACCTCTGGCATCCATAGTGAATTTGGAGACGTATATTGAAATCTGTTACACTTTGCTTTGACTTTTGATTTTGATGTTCTTCGATTTCACTATTTGTGTTATTGATTTTCGGGTATATCACAGGCACTTTTTATCCTACCTTGAAGTTTAATTTCGGCATTTTTGAGATCGCATTTCTGGGTTTCCAATTTTGATGAATGACATATTTGGAAATATTCTATTATTAGAATATTATACTCCGTATTTTGTTTAAATTATGATTTCAAAGACTTGCATTATTCTGAAAATGCGGTATTACTTGAGAACTATACCTCTGACGGACTATTTATTTTGTATTTGTTAAGCTCTATTTAGTCTAAGTTTGAAAGCTTAATTGCCCTCGGTATTTGAATTTGAGATTTATAAACACGGTTGTTTTTCTAAACAATTTCTGGATAACTTACTGGGCTAGTGAGCTCATGGATTTGTTTTAAACCCTTTCCAGATCAAGGACGGTAGACCAGTGTGGACTTTGAAAGGCTATTTGTAGGTGTTGTCTTGTTCCAATGCATAATTTAAGCTCTTGTCATTGTCTAATCCTGTATTTCTGTATTTGGTAATTTGTACTTTTTGTACCCCTGCTTTGTATACTCTGTAGAGTCTGTAGTCCTGTAACTCAGTTGGTTTGTTTTAGTTTTGTCTACTCTGTATCAAGTTCTGAGGCCTTGTAGGCTTATGGGGTTCACGCCCTGTGGGTCTGCGGCCGTTTGTCCGCGCGCCGGGTCCGGCGAGCCGGGTTCGGGGCGTGACACTAAGAGCCTTTTAAACGACATTTGGAGATATTTGATTGGTTTTGTAAATATTGTTTTTAGCTCAAAACATAAAGAAATGTAAACCATTAAAACATATAATATATTATTATACATTCTTAATAATACCAAAACTTTTCTTATTTAACGATCGTACTTTCTTCCCCATTTTTTTAAGTTTGTGTTTATACACATCACACTTGGGCCCATCTTCCACATCTTGAGTAGACCCAACATCTTCTCAAGGTTTTTATTTGCAGATAAACTACACTCTCTTCTTCTCCTTCTCTTTCGCACGGAGCTCCACTAATCTTTTATCCTCGTAGAAGCATTCTCACAAACAACAAATGACATATATTTAAAAAAAAAACATATATCTCAGTATATGATATTATATTATAGTATATTATATTACATTATGATATATGAAAAAACATTACACACCCCCTATAATATCGTCATATTATTGCAAATGATATAACTATGCAATTATTAAGATGATAAAAAAAAAAACAAATATGATGGAAAATTTGAAAGATCATTTTGTAATCTTATATGGATCTTCCCCAAATTACTAAATTATTATCATGAATAACAACCATCTAATAACCACAATAAAGTCTTTAAATAAATTTACCGATAACATAAATATAATATATGTGTGTGTGTGAAAAACAATTGTGAAAATCAAAACCAAATACGATCATCTTCTTAAACAAAGAATCGATAACAAAATCCTTGATAACAAAATCCTTGATAACAAAATAAATAAATTATTGAACAAATAAAGAAATCATAACAATAACATTTAAGCCATTGTTTTAAAATTTCATTACATATGGAATTCATTAAAAAAAAAACACCCATATAAGACTGTATTATATGCACAAACAACTTACAAAAAAAAGACCAAACAATTAAACAAATATTACAAAAGTTTTGTAAACAACTTAAATTCATATTCCCATCTACAAAGTTAGCTGCAAAACGCTCTCACTATTCCATCTTCACCTAACCATTCATTATAAATTATATTATTGGTTTTCCTACCGCACAAATAATTTTCACATTCTCATCCACCTGTTGTAATCCATTTACTATCAAAACTCCATACTATATCACTAAACAATTTTGCTGCAACATGTCTGCATTTATTAATTGTATGATTACCGGATTTTGTACTTGCTAATGCTCTTGAAACAATATCAATTCTTCCACCAGCGACCATGTTAAGCATTTTCATGCCGGAATGATGTGTTTCTTGATTTTTGTACAAAAGAAACCCTCCTACATAGCTAGCAAGTAAATGACCTTTAAACATTGCATTTGTGAGATATTGGACGCCTGAATCCATTTTCAGCTGAATACATTCGATCTGAAAAAACATTCAATATTACAACTATAACTTATCTAACATGAAAAAAATAAATGATAAGTTTTTCACCAATCCAAGCATCGAAAGAGCTTCCAAATTGTCTATCTGGGCACAATTTTGAAGAAAAATAATGTACTCCTCCATGTCAAGACACCATAAATTATCAACTTGCATAAACTGGCCAACTTTGCGGCTTTTAGATGCTACATAAAAACTTTTACAACTGCAAATAAATAAATATATATATATATTCATAATGCAAAGAAACAACAATGAGCTTAATGCTATGAATAATTAATGACATTACCAGCTATGTAACATTTTCAGATCATGAAGAGATCTAGAAGATGTTGAAGGGATGTATGCAACAACTTCTTCGATAATATCTTGAGGGATAACTTCAACAAAATTTGTACAAGACTTCTCTCCCATCCTAACATAATAAAAATAATGATCATTAAGAATTTGGGAAAGCAAATAGAAGACAAAGGAAAAACAACAAACATTGGAGAAAAATACATAAAGAAAACAAAAACTAAAACCTAAATAATGGAAAAAAAACAGTTGTAACAAACTAGAGAAGAAAGAGTGGCACAATTCCAAACTCCCAACCTAAGTTGTTAGAAATGGATGTATATATATAAACAAAGAAAATAACACATATAATTTGAGATGTGTATATATTGATGGAAAATGACATGACTATAAATGAATAAGCCCAACACAAAACAATAATATTTGCTAGCTAATGGTTTGCCAAAATAAAAGACACACAAACATTTATATATATATTTTGAGAAAATCAAAAATCAAAATCAAATCTTATCTTCTTTGACTCCTAATAGCAAACACCATAAAAAAAAAAAAAGAAAGAGCCTAAGATTCTGAATAATGACATATGAAAAACATTAATTCAAGTGCATATCTTCACAAATCCAAGCAATACCAATATTAATAATGTTGTTAATAATTCCAAAACAAAAACATGCCCTTCAAAAAAGAAAAAGATGCAAAAGGATTACATCATTGTTACCTTAGCACAGTAACCATACATATAATAAATTTATCTGTAAATAAATTTATATGAACTATATATTAAAGTTTAATGAAAATATATAGAGAATGAAACCTTAAAAAAAGAAAGGAGATAAAGTGTTAGAAAGACAGAGAGACAGAGAAGGGAAGAGATACGATAATGATGACAAATAGAGCAGAGAGCACAATTAAGACAACATGGAATAATTCTTTCACCATTGTTGATTAACAATGCTCTCTCTCTCTCTCTCTCTTCTGTCATCTTCTCCATCTTCATCATCTCCTCATTATATCCCGTCTTTATGCATTACACTAACCTTACAAAACATACCAAAACAACAAATGCTTTCTCGACTAAAAAAACATATCATCATATATAAATAAATATATAATCTCTATATCGTAATTTTATCTCCCAGAAACACTATTTCTCAAGAAATTGTCTTTGTTGGACATGTGACCATCCCTTATTGGTTAAGTGTTTTGCCTTTTGAATGAGTTTGATAAAACCAAAGTATCAGAATATCCTCTATCACCAATATCTCTGCTGACCCACTTTAACATCCTTCCCGATTCCCCAATGTTAGTCAACGGGCCAATGAGAAACCGACAGCAATATCATATTAGGAACACCCTTGAGTGAGCATACCCGCCCATTACTTTTCAGTAATTTGTCCTAGAGGATCATTTTAGGCTTTGCAAAGAAAGTAAAACCACACCATATCGATCATCCATTCAACAATGACGACCCCCTTTGCGATTTCATGATTGGCATGTTGAAGTGTCCGTCACCTGTTTCTCTACTCTTACGGATCAGAGTACCATCAATTCAAAAGGGCTTAATTTTTTTCTTTTTGTGTAACCCTAAACCCAGCCCTCAATAATGCTGCCATCTCCACACCCTACGCTCTCAAGCATGCCACCGATTCCACTGCTTAAATAATGTTATTATCTAAGTTCATGAAAGACAAAGACAACTGTTTAGACGTTTCTTGATATTTGAAATTTTCCTATGTATCTCTTTGTCTATCTTATATCCTTATTACCATCAATTTAAAAGGGCTTAATTTTTGTTTTTTGTTTTTGAATAACCATAAACCTAGCCCTCAATAATGCTGCCACCTCCACCCCCTACGCGCTCAAGCATGCCACCGATCCCACTGCTTGAATCATGTTATTATCTAAGTTCATTAAAGATAAAGACAACTGTTTAGACGTTTCTTGATATTTGAAATTTTCCTCTGTATCTCTTTGTCTATATTATATCCTTATGAGTTGTTTTCCCAACTAAATTCATTGAACAGCTAATACAGTTGTTCTTCCTTATTTTTTTATTTTAAATTTTCCTCATGATATCTTTGTCTATCTCATGTTCTAGGATTCTTATTTAATCAAATCCAAACCAAGTTTATATAGGATTTAATATGTACTACCCTTTCTTCTTTGTCAAAGAGAATATACAAAGCATGTACATGCCTTTGCTAAGATTATTTCAGTTTTCCTGTAGGCATCTTAGTTTCTGAGAAACTGGATTTGTTTGATTAATAAAAACCTAATGAATGTCATGAGTTATTAAGGAGATGAATAATTGCAGAAATTTTTAAAAAAATATGATAAATGGTGAATTTGTGTAATAATTTTATAAAATGTTTTCAAAGAAAAAAAATATAACTCTACCAAAAAGGAAAGCAGATATAATAAAATACATATATAATATAAAAACCACTACTCTTCTTTTCAATTTTATTAAAAAAAAACTTAGAAAATACTAAATGTATGACCACAATCATAATACAATCAGGCCAAAAAAAACATACAATTTATAATATATATATATATATATATATATATATATATATATATATATATATATAACTATGTCAACAACAAGCCGACAAGACCCATTGCACCTTTTCTATAGCAAACAATTATAGAGGAATCAATACAATAAGAAGCACAACAATTGAAAGAAATCAAAATGTAAAACAAAATGGCTCTCCTTTTAAACAAAATCTCAAAGAACATGATGAATATCTTTGACAAAACACACAAAAAAAATTTGAAAAAATATTACCCAAAGAAAAACAACACAACGCAACCAGAGCATGACAACCTCCTCTATTATCAATACCTATGCTGGCCCACTTTAACATCCTTCCCGATTCCCCATTGTTAGTCAACTAGCCAATGAGAATCCGACATCGATATAATGTTAGGAACACTGTCCGGGACCTGTTTTTCTACTCCTACAGATCAGTGTACCATCAATATGAGAGGGTTTTATCGGTTTTGTTTTTTTTGTAACCCTAACCCTATCCCTCAATTACACTGCCGCCTCTGCCTCCTACACTGTCAAGCGTGCCCCAGATCCCACCGCTTGAATAATATTCCCCTTCTACTTCATATATATATGTGTATATGTTTGTGTGTAAGCACAAGTTGTATTAATTCTCAAATGATGTGGCCCACTACAAGATAATATTAGGACCACCTGCGAGTGAACATACCCGACCTTTATAAACCATGTTATGCAAAGATGTGGGCATATTACTAAATAATTGAAGTGGACACTACAAAGACCAATAGTAGAAGATTAAGGATAATATTCTTCTTGAAATCATAAATTAATTTATGTACAAAGACATGGTATGCTCTTATGTTATTAGAAAGAAAATGTTTTTCATGCAATAAGGGAAATTTTAGACATCTTAAAAGACAAAAGACAGGTTGGTAAATGAGCATTAATTGTTCGAACAACTGATAGGAGGAGTGAAGCTACATATTTATATATGTTTGTTTTGTCAATTCAATGACATTCGCCTTTCTTCCATTGGGCAGCATATACCCAACCTAACCTGCAACACCAATTAAATGATCTCATTTATAACATTGATATGCTAGGAGATTATATTTCGGACTTTTAAATTTTTTTAGACAGTTACATTGACACGTTGGGAGATTATGTTTCTAACTTTTGACTTTCTTAGCCAGTTAATGAAAGCTTGAACTTCACAATACTTACAAAATCAAATATGTTGCCATGTGAAAATATAAATCAAATATAAATAAATTCTCCAAACTATATATATACATATATGATTGCATACAACTATATATATAGACATAAGATACTGAACAATCTTGTAACAATTAATATTGCACATCTATGGACATAACTGACTTACAATGCATCATTTTACCCCGCCACCAGAGAAGACGATCTAGAACATCAATGGGGTACTTAGGAGTACGAAGGAGACCATGGGGACAATATGCAGCGGAGATTAGAAACCCTTCTACCAAGAAGAGACATTGGCTAGGCACATTTGATAGAGCAGAAGAAGCAGCATTGGCTTATGACATGTCATCAATCACCTTTAGAGGTATCGAGAAAGCTCAGACTAATTTTTCCTATATGTTTCGTACTATGCCTTCTCTATCTTCTCCATCGCCACCACCGCCACCTCCTCCGAAGAAGAAGGAAAAGGAATTTTGCGCTGAGTATAACTTGGAGATTAGTGATGATCATGATCATTTAGTTGATGGTGATGACGATGGTTCAATCAGTATTACCACAATTTTGCAGAGCTTTTGTCAATCAAATGCATTTTCTTCATCTTTGATACTGTAATAAACATGTCGCTCATCACTTCCAATGATGTATTACAAGATGAAAGTTGTGTTCTTAAGTAGAATAAGATAATTTAGGAGAGTTTTGTTATGAATAAAATCATTTTTTGTTATTTTTTTAAAGAATATAAATAAAGTTTGATCATCAAGACCTCTGTAAAAATGATCAAACACTTATTTTATATATATATATATATAACCAAGCAGCATTAATTCTCAAATGGGGTATTAGCTAGCATATTCTTTCATATATACTCAATTAATATATGTAATTGAATCAATTAAGAAATTCAGTTGAAAAAAAATATAAGTACAATAAGTTGACAATTAGTGGTTGTAGACTATAATACATGTTAAAAAAATATCAACTACATATCTACCATTATAAATATTAATCATCAAATACAATAGTACCTTATATATATATATATATACACTACAAGAAAACAGGCACATCACTGACGGAATTTTCCGTCACTGAAAACTACAATTCCGTCACTGATAATCTTTAGTGATGGAAATGTTCGTTGGAAACGTCTGTTGGAAAATTTGGTGTCGCTGATGATATTCCGTCGGAAATTTTTTTTTCCGTGGGTGATGCTAGAGCATCACCGACGGAATATTCTGTCAGTGAAGCTAAATAAAAATTGAAATTAATGATAAGAAAATACATATCACCGACGGAATTCCGTCACAGATTTTCTCACTTCACCCACGAAATTCCGTCTGTAAAGATCTTTAACAGCAACAAAATTTCGTCACTGATGAGGTGTATTACCCACGGAATTCCGTCACTAAAAAATTATCACCCACGGAATTCAGTATTTGAGTCTCTTTACCACCAAACAAATTCCGTCACTGATAGTGTATATCACCGACGGAATTCCGTCACTAATATACTCACATCACCCACGGAAGTCCGTCAGTAAAGATCTTTAACACCAACGGAATTCCGTCACTATTGTGGTCTATTACCCACGAAATTCCATCAGAAACTAATTATCACCCATGGAATTATGTATTTGAGACTCTTTACCACCAAACAAAATCCGTCACAGATGCTCGGTTTACCCACGAAAATCCGTCAGTAAAGATCTTTAACACCAACAGAATTCCGTCACTGATGTGGTATATTACCGACGAAATTCCGTCACAAACTAATTATCACCCACGGAATTATGTATTTGAGACTCTTTACCACCAAACAAATTCCGTCACAGATGCTCGCTTTACCCACGGAATTTGGTTAGGAAAGTCCGTTTAACACCAACGGAATTTTGTCACTGATGCGTTTTTACCCACGGAATTTCGTCACTAAAACAATATCACCCACAGATCAGTCCCTTTACATTCAAATGAATTCCGTCACTAAAGGTCTTGTATTATATTATTAATTATAATTATCCTGCTTTATTTTCCTGTAGCAATACATATAAGAAATTTCACATGCAAAACACACAATATTAAATTCCATCAAGTACATGTAATTAATTTCATGTACCATACTTAGTGTACATACATCACTAATAATTAACAAGTCTTAACAAGTACTAAACATATATAAAGAAACAGTACCATATATATAGCATATATCAATCTGTTTAATATTCAAAATAGTGGTCCAATAGTGTCTTTAGCCTAAGAGGTAGGCTGAGAAGGTCCCATTGAAGCATTTGTAAACATACGTGCAAGATTAAACATCTCCATCATTTGTTCAAGATACTTATTGATATCCACCGTATCGCTCGCTTGCTTCTCTACTTTATCCTCTAAGTTGATTATTCTGTCTTTCAAAAGTGTCACTTCTTCTCGTAAATTGTCAACTTCAACTGGAGTTTGTTCATATTCATGATTTGGATGACTACAAGCCGAGTATGATGCATCTCCAACATTGATGGAAGTAGATACGGCATTCTTGCCACGTGGTGTGATTCCAAACCCATAGAAATGGGTGCGTGTAGTACCTCTCCCTCCAATTGCATCACACCAAAGTTCTGGGTCAAACTCGGGATGATTGGCTTCATCAGAACCGTACTTTTGACTCATTGAAGAAGTATAAGTTTCCTATAAGAAATATCAAACGAATTACTTCAACATATACATCACAAGAGATATATAAACTAGGTAGTTGCAATTTCATCAAAATTAAGATCAATAATCCTACATTATAACATGACAATAAAAAGTTGACCAAAAAAAAAAAAAGTTGTGATGTAATAATCCCCACACAAGAAGCATATTCAGTTTTTGGCACAAGAAGCATGCACAAATAAAGATACATGGATTGTAAGAAAACATATGTAAATTCTCCTATTTGGTGATTGATCAAAATTACCATATCATGAAATTTAATCAAAGAAGTCTCATATAGGAAAGAAGATGCATATTATCACGGGCATACACTTACACTGACATTCTTGGACTTATGATCAACAAAATCACCTTGACCTTTGTCACGTTTGTGGGTGCGGTTGAACAATTCTCCATAGGTTGGTTTTCGGTTAAGTTGTTTTTCCTACATGAAGATATTAAATAAGAGACTATAAAGGCACATGCAAGTAAAATTTAAAATATAAATTATGTGCATACCATCCTCTCCGCATGAATCATAAAAGGGATCGATCCACCAGTATGCTTGGTGATGCTTCCATCTTTCTCAGTCATCCTATTTCGCTTGCCAATAACTGATTGATTTTTCCATGAATCAGTAGTCCACACATCACTAACCAATCGATCCCAAATGTCCATTCGAATCCAACCTACATTGTAACCTTTGCACTTTGAAATATCACTAACACCAAAATGTCTCATTGCCCGCTTCCTTTCTTCTTCCAACATACCACTCAACCGTTCCTTGCACGTAGTCTCCCAAATTGCTCTCACAACTTTTGTTTTCTTAATAGGCCACATAACTTTTCCCTATCAAATAAAACATGGGTAAAAATTTCACCATTAGATTATGGGACTGCAGAAATAGAACAAGGCATTTCAGAATATGATATTGATAATATATTAATAATGAAAAACTGCAGAAATTTAAATATAAAGTTTGAAGGAGATTACAAGGTTCATGAATTGGAGGTTCCATGCTTATATTTTGAGGGTTGTTCCTATGGCAATTTATTAATTCGGAAACCCAAGAAGATATTTGCTAGAGTAAATTGGTCAAGGAAATGAACTCATTCCGATCTATTACAACCTATTTCATTAAAATATATTGAGATACCCAAACCACCTGGTGTCTTATACATTATATTGTGCATTATTTCATGAAGGCTTAAAACCTATGAGGAATATATATTGTCAAAAGGAACATGAAAAAGGAAATTTTGGGGTGCATATGTTTTTCATATGAATGTTAGCATATGCATATGCAAAGCCATAACCCTATTTGTTGAGAACAGCCCTGTCAAGACAAACTAATACCAAATTTTTTGGGTCAAGGATTGTCCAATTTGTGCCAAGAAATACAATTAATTCCAAGGCAAAGAACCTGATCATCACTATTCCTCAACTAGTAAGTTGAGCCATTGTTTTGCTAGAGTTGATTGGTTCTGCAAATGAACCTGACTTATCCCAAATTTCACCATTCAATGCACTAAACAAATAAGTCCACAAGATTATAAAAAATAAATAAGTCCGCAAGATATATAAACAATAAATATAGTTTCACAAGATATTTATAAGTCCACAAATAAGTCCACAAGATTATAAAAAATAAATAAGCATGAGCACTAAAGCAAGCATTATAAAAAATAAATAAAAAATAAACAACCATGCATGGAAGAAGCTTATTGGTCTAAATATTGATTCAACCCAAGTTATATATAACTCATGTTTAACATCATTATACTATAAATGTGTTTAATTTTGATTTATTTAACATACCAATCCAAAATTATATCTTGAAAACCATATATTAAAAAGAGTTACTATGTACATTAATCATATCAATGCGGACTGTCTCTTAATAGAAAAGGCAACCTATTTTGTTCATTTATAATTGTGTTTTGTCCTTCTAAAAACAAGTTCATTAGTGCTTGCAAGTGGGAACTACTTGGCCCTTTTTTAGAGTTTTTAGGCACATGGTTTGCACGTGATAGCTTTGGACTAAGAGAAAGCGCTTGCATTAAAAGAGAAAATTGGAGAAAATAATTGGAAATAAAAGATCTGATAAAACAATGAAACATTAAGTTTAGTAATATTTGATGAACTATAACTAATCATCAACAATGAGAACACAAAGCCAAGTTCCACAGATCAATCAAAGATTTATATGCCACACAATAATTCTGAAAAAAAAAAAGAACAACCAATAAATGAACAGCTCTAGAACATATATGGAAAAATAAAGTTGCACAACAATTACAAAACTGGTAGCAAATTTCATAATTGTAATCTAAGCTCAGAAATCTTGTGAAGTGGATCCTTTGAACAAGCGCGGAAGCAGTTCATGAACACTGATGTCTAAAACCTCAGGATCAACTAGGGCATAGACTAATTTGTGCGTCATAAAAATTCCAAATATATAATAGTAGATAACAGACTTCAGCAAGATTTATACACATGTATATGGAAACCAACAATCATCCTCGCTCATAAGACTTTAAAACAACCAACACTAAAGAATCAAAGTTATGCAAAAAGAGACAAATGAACACCTCAAATTTTGCCCACATCTCATCTTTGATAGCTTCAGGAACTTTCTTCCATGTTGGCCATGCATCATTGAAGTGTAATTGGATACACTTTGTAATTATTCTAACAATTTTAGGGTCTACAAATTTCCTATCATCGTAAGAAAAAAAAAAAAAAAAAAGAGGAATCAGGCCTATATTAGTTAAGTATGACTTTAGCATAAATAAATAAATTAAACAGTCAACTTACTCATCATGTAAAGTATTAACCAAGATTCGCTCATTTGGATTTGCCGGTGCGGGTATTTCTTTGTTAGGACCTCTTGGGCGTTTGTTTTTCTTTATTTCAGTGGTGATATCTTCATGATTTTCTTCAGCTGCCATAGTAGGATCTTGTGTTTCTTCATCTTCATTGGTTGGCATTTGTGCAAGAATAGGTTGGCTCATCTCTTGTTGACTTTGTGAGGATGATTGATGCGGTCTGAACCATCCTTCCCATGCCACTTGACTTGGAAGATCCTTAGCTGCATTTGCTTCCAAAGATTTCTTTGTCTTGGATTTTTTCTTAGCTTTTGCTCGATGCATGATGTCTCTAATAGAACAAGAATATCACCATGTTAGTAAGAAACAAGTGCATATTAAGTACAATTGTAAGAAAGTGATCATAATGCAAATAAAAAAGCTTTTATCAAATACATCATGAAAATTACTATTTCAGCCTGCCAAAACACTATTTCCATCACTAGTGCTTTCATTTCTTTGTTCCAATTTGGGAAGCAATCATGAAAATTACTAGGAAATTTGCTTGAGTAAAGTAAACAAAAATATGATAAGTGAAATATGATAAGTGTTTAAGAAATTTTCATATAAAGTTGATGTCTACTACAAGTGCACCAATATCTTAGTAGAAAGTATTAACAATAACAAACCCCATGGATAAGTTTGACCAAAAGTATTAACAATAACAGGCTAGTTGAATGTTCTTAGCCATCATCATCATCATTAATTTCCTCATCATCATCATTAATTGCCTCATCATCATCATCATCATCATCATCATCATCATCAACATCATCATCATCATCATCATCAACAACTGAATTATCATCATCATTGTCATCTTCATCATCTTCGTCTTCATCTTCTTCGTCATCCTTTTCTTCTACTTGACATTCCTCTTCTCCTTCCTCCTCCTCCTCATCATGCTCTTCTTCATCACCACCATGAAAAATCATTCTTTCATTGTCCATATCTTCTGAATATATGGCATTTAATGGTCTATACACTTCAACATCTTGATAAACCCCTTCATTTATATCAGGTACTCCTTGCTCATTGGTGTTAAAGTGAAACATATTTCTTGCCTTGGTTTTGAACACAACCCACCAATTCCAGCGATGAGGACTTGCCGAGGGATAAGGACTGTAATAAACTTGGTGGCATTGCTCAGCTAATACAAATGGTTCATTACTGGCAAGTACTGATTTATAATTAACCTCCACAAGCCCATGGTGAGGATCCACCCGAACTACTTTATCTGTATCAAACCAATGGCAATTAAAAAGTACAATGCGGTTTCCTTCCCCGAAATACTCCAACTCAATTACATCTAGCAAGACACCATAAAAGTCCCGATTATAATCATTATAACAATTTCCTTTCACGCATACACCGCAATTCAGTGTCGACCGATACCCGCTATATTCTTTAGTATGAAACTTGAAACCATTCACAAAGTAACCTTTATAGCAGTTTACCAATCGAGATGGACCATGAGCGAGTTGAGTAATACGACGATCAATTTCGGCATAATTCTGTTCAACCTAGTAGAAATATCGAATTTCAATAATTTCTTACTAGATGAAAAATTAAATGATAAAGGATGACACATAGTTTGATACATACATATTGCTTAAACCATGATGTAAGTGTGGTCTCTCGTGCTTTCTCCAATTCTTTATCAGTAACAAGTGGGTTATTCCTCCTCACCATTTCATCAAATGTCCTTAATCGTATGAAATGAAGAAAATATTGTAAACAATATTTTCCCAAAAATATGGAAGTCGAGCAAAAAATTTAAATATTACTCACCCAATGTATGGAATCATTTCTTCACAATTCATCAGAACATATAATTCTGCAGCCAAATACTCATTTGTTGTCAGATATCGAGTATTTTTTTTTTTGGGTCCCAAGGGTCGTCCAAGATGTTTGAAAATCGAAAGGCGTCCCATAGGATCTACTTCACCTCCATCATCATTACGTGGCAATCGAGTAAATCTTGTTTCAACGTCCTCTTCGAAGTATAATGCACAAAATGATGCAATTTCATCAATGATATATGCTTCACATATAGACCCTTCAACACAAGCTGGGTTTTTCACTTTCTTCTTTAATTGATGTAGAAACCTATGTATTAGAACCAAATAAAATTTTTTATGTAACGAAGCTAAAAAACACTTGAGATCCGTAAAGATTGTAAATGTACATATTAGTATACCTTTCAAACACATACATCCAATGATATTGGACCGGTCCACCAACTTCAGCCTCGTAAGGAAGGTGGATTACTAGATGCTCCATTGAATCGAAAAAGCTGGGTGGGAAAACCTTCTCTAATTTGCAAACTATTTCGATGATGGTTCTCCGCAGCAACACCATATGATCATTAGTTATTTTGGTGGAGCAAAGATCTCGGAAGAAATTGGAAAGCTCAGTAATTGCATCCCAGATTGCGGTGGGCACCAAATCACGAAAGGCAATAGGAAGCAACCGTTGCATAAACACATGGCAATCATGACTTTTCATGGCGTAGACCTTGCCTTCTTCCAAGTTAAAACATCTCCCTATATTGGATGCAAAGCCATCAGGTAGTCGAAGCTGTTTCACCCATTTGAACACCCTATATCGATCCTCCTTCGCTAAAACATATGAAGCCGCAGGCTTGAGTGTTTTTCCATTCCTTTCTACCAAATGTAAAGCTGGTCGTTTGCAGTACTCTTCTATATCCAACCGAGCCTTTACATTATCTTTTGTCTTGCCTTTAACATCCATCATGGTGTTGAATATATTATCAAAAACATTTTTCTCAATGTGCATAACATCCAAATTATGACGAATTAAATTTGTATGCCAGTATGGTAACTCCCCAAAAAATGCTCTTCTTTGTCCAATGGTGAGTTGACCCATAACCCCTTGGTTTTTGTAATGGACATTTGGTGCCATATGTCAAATCTGGGCAGCTATCAATATCTCTCAAGATTTCTTCACCTGATAATATCTCAATAGGAGGATCATGATCAACTCTCCTTCTGAATTTATCTCTTTGTCTTCGAAAAGGATGATCAGGGGGCAAGAACTATCTATGACAATAAAAAAACATGATTTTCTGCCATGTTTTAGAGTGAATGACTTCAAATTTGCCATACAATAAGGGCAAGATAATTTCCATGAGTGCTCCATCCAGATAACATACCATATGCAGGAAAGTCACTTATTGTCCATAATAATGCTGCCCTAAGTAAAAAATGATCTTGCCTATAATTATCGAAGGTTCAAACACCAAACTGCCACAAAATTAGCAACTCATCTATTAAAGGTCTCAATAAGACATCTATGTTTTGTGATGGACTATTTGGCCCCGGAATTATCATATTAAGGAATAAATATGGTTGCTTCATACATAGCCAAGGAGGTAAATTGTATATCACTAGCATTACTGGCCAACAAGAGTATGGTCTCGCACCTTGCTTAAAAGGAGCAAACCCATCTGTGCATAATCCTAATCTGATATTCCTCGCTTCACTAGAGAAAGACTCATGTGTACGATTGAAGTGTTGCCATGCCTCTCCATCAGCAGGATGATGTAACTCTCTTGGAGAACTTCGATTATGTGTGTGCCATGTCATATTCTTTGCAGTTTTCTTTAACATGAAAAGCCCCTGAAGCCTAGGTATAAGTGGGAAGTAACGTAAAATCTTATAAGGAATTTTTTAGACCCTTCTTTCACTTGTATTACTTGATTTGTATCGAGGATGTCCACATACCGAACAGTATCCCAACTCTTCAAATTCTCCATTAAACAACATGCAATTATTGTCACATACATCAATCTTGACATATCGAAGGCCAAATGCCGCCATCTTCTTTTTCATTTTATAATAATTCTCGGGCAAGTTGTTATTCTCTGGTAGTATACCCTTTATGATGGCCATTAGACGACTGAAACAGTTTTCGCTAATGTTGAATTCAGATTTGCCATTTAACAGTTGTGACACTGCCGATAGTGTCGTGTGTTTTGTACAACCAGGCCACGCTGGTTCATCAGCATCATTCAACAAAGAAAAAAAAGATGATGGCCTTAAACTAGGTTCATGATCCATAGACATTGACCCACCATCACAATTCCATCTTTGATCAACATTAGAGTAGAAAGCATCCCTAACCATATTAGCATATGGATTTTCAACTTCCACACTATATGATTGTTCAACTTCCTCTCTAACTCTGGATGATTGCCCAATACCAGATAATGGATCATTACAAAAACCACTATAGTATAAGTGTCGGCGCACATCATCGTGTTTAAGAAATGAATGCTTTTGACATTTCAAACATGGGCATCTAATTCTATCACCACTAGTAAACCATTGCTCGTTCATTGCAAAAGTTATGTACTCTTCAACTGCCCCCATATATTGGTCTGTGATATATCCGTTATCGTCTAAACGAGCACATGCCCAATATCCATCTTAAGCCATTGTACAAACCTAAATGATTTAAAACACCATGAAGTAATGTTTAGATTAATAATATTTGATATTAATGTTTCTTGCTCTTTAAAAGCCATAGTGACTTATTTTCATCTCGTATGAAATATCAATCATTTTATCAGATTTTATTAAGCAAAATATGAAATACATATTTTGGAAAGTACCCTACGGAAATGGTGCAAAAAATGCAAAATTCTGTTTTTTAGTGAGACATGATCCCAATGCCTAATATTCCCATTAGTCTATTGATCAAAATTACCATAGCATAAAAATTAATCAAAGAAGTTTCATATAGGAAACAATGTGCATATCTAGACGAGCTACACTTACACTAACATTCTTGGTCTTATGATCAATAAAATTACCATAGCACGAAACCATTGTTTTTAGCATCAATATTTCTCTGAAAAGCCATTAAATTCATGAACCAAAATTTATACACAACACAAAACACATTTTCCATGCATTGCATGCTAAATGAAAAATACCAAAAAAAAATAATAAAACAAATACTTAAACATACCTTGAATCACTGATGGGTTCCTCTCAACCAAAATCTGAAACAATTACAAAAATAGAGTGTACAAACATGAGATTGAGGAAGAAGAGAAAACCACACACTTCATCAGATTATGTAGATGGTCACTAAAAATAGCAATAAAATTTTAAAATATGTAAAGTCAATCAACATCAAGAAGCAGAACCTAAGCCTTAGTTTAGAATTTTATAGAACAAAGTGATGCATTGTGCCAACAAACAATAGTAACTGTGGATAATACGGACTTCAGAAAAGAACTTAGAAATCCTAGCATTTCATTTCTTGACAATTCAAATAGCAACTAGTCAGCAGACCATGAATCCTGTATAATTTCAACAAAGGCAGGCTGTGATTATTAAGCTTACGTGCTTGATCTTGTGATTTGGATTAACATTTATTATTAATTATTCCTCCTTCTAAAAGTTCATTCAATGTGTAAAGTCTTACTATTTTCTCTTTCTCCTATCTCTTTGTATACATCTCTTTGGTTATCATATTGTGTTGCCTTTTATTGTTTCTTCCGATATGGAGAGATATTCATGGGTTTTATGAAAGCAGATTCCTAGTGATGATGTTTGATGGCCAAAGACCAATTTTTTAACAACAACATCAACAACAAGAACAGTAAAAACAACAACCACCATAATTACAAACAAGTGATGAAATAAAAAGAAGAAAAAATTAAATAAAAAATAAAAAAACATAGTGGATTAGAAATTTCTCAACTGGTTCTATTCCAACACACCATGATGCAAACACTATAGCTTGCATTGCTAGTGTTTCTCATCCCAAATCCCAATCAGATTGGAAAACCCCTACATGCAAGTACTTGTTTGTGGATAAAAATGTCATCCATCTTGCCTTTAATTCCAAGTGGCAGCAGGATTTGTGCTAACTTGTTCAAGCCTACTTATCCTCATAGCAAATATATGAAAATGACATACATATCATCAAATTTCAAAGCTTCAAATCCAACAAACTCCACAGATGTAGATCATTAAAAGAAAAACACTAACAAACACAAGCAAGACCGACCAACAAAAAGAGGATCAAAGAAGGGAACCTGTTCAACCAGAAGAATAACAAAGGCAACGACGATGGCACAACGCGTGTTCCGGGAACGGAAGCCCTGAAAAACCACACAAACTCAATGATCCTTCCATCCAACAATCAATACAAAAGAGAAAATCAACAAAAACCCTAGCCAAATATTATAATGCATTATTAGAATCAAGCTTTCGTTCCTGATAAGATAATTATGCATTGTATATTATATTATATTATAATATTTTCTCATTTTTTAATTTTTAGTCAAACTCTTTTCCTATTTTTCCTGTTCTTTTAGACTTTTGTCTCATTTGCAATTTTTATACTTTTATTCATTCTCAATTTTTTCTTCTATTTTCTTTATGGCGGAATTAAATTATGGACAGATTTAGTTTATTAATTTATTTTTGATTATTTTTTTTAAATAAACAACATGAGTTATATTAGAAAAGATGTTTGATCAAAGTATCTAAATAATTTTTCTATGAAAATATTGTTTCATATAATTTTTAAACACCAGTTCTTATGAAGCATTACATAATTGATGTTTTTTTTAATATTTTCTGAAATTTAATTTTTCTTTTTATTTTTATTTTTTTGTGAAAAATGACTCGACTAGTCAAACCTTGCTTATTTGATCTATAGGGTATTTAACTATAAATCTTACAAAATGTAATAAAAGGAAAAATGCCTCTTTTTTTGTGATTTAGCAAGGAAATAGCTTGGGAGAGTTTTGCCGTTGCTAATTCCCTAACAAATTTATCCAATTTATTTTTTTAATAACTAAATTAATTTATTTTTTAATAAATTATAAAAAATACATAACATATTGTAAAAATATAATAAATAAATTTGAGTCTAATTTTAGTTGGATTGAGTTTAATAACTAAATTAATTAATTATGGCGATAATTCAAAAATCCGTCAATAATAAATTCTGATTTCGTCCATAATATACAACAACTTATTTTAAATCATAGCAAAAAAATTAATTCTTTTCACCAATGGATTTTCCAACGGAAACTATCACCGACAGAATTTTCCGTTGGTGATAAAATTATATTCCGTCAATAATATGTTATGAGGTGTTAAAAACTATTTGTTGGAATTCCGTCACAAATTCCGTCAGTGATATTGATATTACCAACAGAAAAAATTCTGTTGGAAAAATTCCGTCAGTGATGCTTATGTTTTCTTGTAGTGATATATATATATATGTTGAGAGAATAAAAAATCAAAATCAAATCTTATCTTCTGTAACTCCTTATGCGGAAACATCTTATACAAGTGTTCAAATGCACTTGTGGGACAAGAAAGATATGTTAAAGTAGCTCAATGGAGGAGTGTTCGCAGGAACATCTTATGCAAATGTTCAAATGCACCTGCGGAACTCCTTTGTTATTTTAAGAACTATTAGTCGAAATAAAGACAAAAGAAAGGTTGGTGGGGGAACATTAGCTGTTGGGTCACGTGAAAAACTGATACAAGTGAAGTTTTTTTTTTTTCAATTCAATGGCATTTGTCTTTCTTCCATTTTGCAACATATAACCTCCCTATATAACCTACAACTATTATTAAATGATCTCATTTATAACATTGATAGGTTGGTAGATTATGTTTATAACTTTTTACTTCCTTACACAGATACACTTAAGCTTCACTTTTATAATTTACAAAATCGAAGATATTGACATGTTTGAATATGTAACCCATATTAAATGCAAATCGAATCCCAAAAAACTATTTGTTAAACTCTCACACAACTTTAGTGAGATATTTAAAAACAAAAAAACAAAATATACCCTCCATTGCTTATAAAAGGATGTCAGAACACATTTCATTATAACAAAGCATCAGTTGTTGCTTTACGTTCAAAAAGTTCCCAACAAAACCAATGCAGCAAAATTCATCAAGCACACACAATAGTATCTCTTCCACTCTATGATTTTTCTATTATTATTATTGTTACTATTATTTTTAATCATCATCATTATTATTATTATTATTATTATTATTATTATTATTATTATTATTATTATTATTATTATTATTATTATTATTATTATTATTATTATTATTATTATTATTGATGCATGATAATGCAATTAATGCATTTGCTAATAGCAGTACTGTTGTTCATAATTCCACATGAAAACATACCCAGAGAACAAACACAAAAAAACTCCACTAGAACATCATCCTCTCCCTGTGCGAAGGCTTCACCATCGTTGATGAAATCTACACATTCATTGTCTTAGATATCTTCTCCTCCAACCTTGATTTTTCTGATCAGCCCCCTACCCTCCGCTTTTATCACTATCATCATCACAGAAGATTCCGTAGGCTATGTCGACTTTGAGCTAGAATTAGTACATTAATCGGAGGTAGAATCAGTTCATGAGTCGGAGCTCCAACATATCTAGCCTCACCAGTAAGTATATCAGTGTGGTACATCTGAAAATTTTTTTCATTTACTAATAGTGAAGAAACTATCTCAAAAGATAAGAAAAGGAAGGAGTAGAAAATTTATTTCAAGAAATTATAAGCGTAAAAATAGGTACAAAATTAGAGAGAATTAGAGATGGTGATATTTTCTTTTAGTAATTTCTCTTGATTTTCTATATATAATTTTTTTAATGAGAGCTATGAGACAAGAGAAATATGAACTCAAAAAAAAATTCCCAAATTAAATTTGGATTCAATATTTGATATTGTTTTTAATTTTTTTTTGTTTACAAGTATCAAGTTTTAGATAAAAAGAGTTACATTGCTACATGTCATTTGAATGCAAATCATTTAACCAGTGATTTATTTTTTAATTCTCCACATATACATACTGTGAGACAAAATAAATTTTTTTTCTCAATTGGCTAATAAATATGATAAAATGCATATATGCATTGTATTCACTAAGACATCATTATTTTGCAGGTAAAAAAAAAATGCTAACCAAAACAAGGAAAATAAAGAATCAGCCCCCAACCATGATCAAATTCATGAAGTTAACTCATTGAAGAACAATTTCGGACAATCTCTCATAATAACAACCATGAATGGAGTGGAGTTCATTTACTTTTACCCTCTGCCTTTTGTATTTGACCAGAAGTAGAAGATCAAAAATTGATCAACTTTTATCTATGGTTAACGCAAATGGTGTTGTTAGTAATAATATGATAAGAACCTTTGAGATAAATATGAAATTGAGTAAATGTGAATGACATGTCAAACAAATTGCATTGCTCTTCCAAACTAATGAAAAAGAAACGAATAATACAGAAATTATTTATATATGAATAAATCATTCCAAAATATATCCATACAAAATAAAAAAAAACCACAAACCGGTAGCATAAGCGCAGACCTCCACGCTAGTTTTATATAAATAACAAATTGGTAAAACAATCATAGATTACCACTTCTCTGAACCAAACAAAGGATAACCAACAGCCTTCTTTTACATCGGAACCCCATTCAAACTAGCTAGGGCCAGAAGCTCCGCCAATGGATCTTCTTCTACATCGGAAGGATGCTATCCATCGCCGGAGCCGCATAAACGAAAGCTAGGTATGGATGCACATCGCCAAATAACATCTCTGTCCCCTTGCAATTAGGGTTAGGGCTGGGGTTAAGGTTAGTGTTTGTTAGAATCCAAGATGCTCCTCGGCCTCTTCTGCCATGGAGGTGGTGGCGGAGTTATCTTCGTCATCGGAGGACTTGAAGAGAAGGTCTTAGAGGTAAATAATCTGATTGAATAGGAAGCTGGTAAATTATGTTATCTGTACACTTTTGGAGCGCCTGTAGTTTGGAAAGTGAATTATCTGATTGAATTTTGTTATGAATATGAGAAAATTTTGGATATTATTTGAGATGAGATGATTCAGAATTTGTTCTGAGGATTTAAAGAGTAAGATGGAATGTTGTTGTTCACATATATTTTTCTCTTTGTTTGCCTTTTTTAAGCCCGTAATTGAAACTGAAAAGGGTAGTGTAAAGTAAATGAAAATATGAGATGTGTCTGGTAAAATTTCTCACGATTATGAACAAAGACAATATAGAGACTTGTATTGCCTATTATGGGATGCAACTTGTAATTATAGCATGAGATTCTTGCAGAAGGTTTTCGGTTATCAAGTAAAATGATAAGTTGGAAAAAGGGATGAAATTTTAATCTGGGATTCATTGATTAGACAAGGCATTGGGTACTTTAGGTAGCTTTTGTTAAACTAAGAAGTGAATGTAGTCTTGTTGCATTGCCTATGGAACTTGTAGATTGGCATATTTTTATCTGACTGCTTTGATCAAAATATAATCCTCATTTACACACACTGTAAGCATGGTATAAACTGACAAATAAGTTGTTGTGTTTTGTATGAATACATCTTCTGTTTTTGTTTGCTTATAGTTATAAACATAGGCTTCATACTTTTCCACTTTGTAATAACTGTATTACCCTTATTATGGTCATGTCTATTCTTTATTGTGGAAGTCAGCAGATGCTATGCTTTTATTGCCTGTATCACTTATTCGGTTGATGAAGATTCCTTATGTGATTAATTTCAGAAGTATATATTTGTCCTTGTCTCTTCCTATTTGGATTCTGACCTGTGTATTGAGTTACGATTTTTCATGACTTTTTGTCATCTAAAGTTTAGTGCAAAATCCTTGTTATGAAAGGTGGTGGGATGAGAAAGGCATTTGTTCCCACATGCACACAATCACAGGCCCATTCACTGTACAAGAGTTTAGTAATTAATATTATATTAAACAAAATAGAAAGGCAAAATTCACCTTTGGCACTGTGATAACTCTGCTAAGTTGTACAGGGTGCTCTCCAAAAGTGTCTCACACTGCATGTCCTTTCTTCAAGTATTTCCTTTACATACTTATGATTAAGTTATGTGCATTTTGCGTGGCTTTGGCACATTGGGGCACAAAAAAATTGCTGCATTCCTCTTTCTTGTGATCAATAAGTTGGTGCTTCTTGTGAAAATGTGATTATCTATTGACTGCTTGATGTATAAGATGTAATTTTGACTATTTTTTTTCATTATTATTGGGAGGCTTTCTCTTGCCTCTTGCATGTTTTTTGCTTGTTCATTGTGTGCCTGTGGGGTTGGGCGTAGGGTGTAGGGTGTTCCCTCCTTTCTTTTCCTTGACTTCTCCCAGATGTGTGTTATATATTCCTATATGTTTCTATTGCCTGATGATTATGGAGATGTAGTTTCTGTTACATCTAAGGATTTACTGTTGTTATGTGAATCTGATCATGTTATCACATATTATTTATACTGAGTCTTAGGATTTTCTTGGATTTCTTATTAGTGAGGAAAAGTTGATGTCCATACAATACCGTATTTTTGCAATATGGACACAATGATTCACCAACAGGCAAGATTAATTGAATTGCATTGGAAGTGAAGATCTAAATAGTATTTCAAATTTTGTTTTCCCCCAGAATCATCTTAAAGTTTACTTGCACGAAGAAATTTTAAAATTTTTCAAATTTGCTGCTTTTAGAGCTAAGAGACATACAAGTCTTGCCAACAATTTGATATTGAGCTAGGCAACAGAACAAATACCAGTTGTTATAAATGTATTGCTTTGTTTTTTTGGACTTTTATATGCTTATGAGATCTTTTCCTTTTAATACATCTTGGATTATTTTTAATTCATTCCTTAAATTTGTATACATACTGATTATGATTGAAGTTGCCCTGGTGGATTATGGACTTGATTCGTATGTTTCTATGAATTAAGATTTCCTGTTAATAAATATAATTATGAGTCAATTAGAATTAAGAATGAGCTTCAATCTGTTGAAATACATTTTCTAATTCATGATGGGCATATGAGGTTAATATTTGTAAATGCTTTTGCAGTAACTTGTGTAAGAGATAATCTATCTGTCTATATTTATCATGCCATGTGGCATCTTTTTACTGGAATTCTTCAGTAAGATGAGCATGATATGGATGTGGACACAACAACTTCAGGTGCTCAGGGTCTTGGCAAGCATCCTTTACCAGAGCGGGAGATGTACTGTTACATGCTTGTCTTGATATTTTTGATTGACCAAAGAAATACAATGAGGTAACTCTTTTCATGGTCATTACTGTTTATTGATTGGTCACTTTTACATGGATGAGTTTACTCATTTTCTTGTCTTATTTTTCCCAGGCTAAAGCTTGTTCCTCTGCAAGCATTGCACGCCTAAAGAACATAAACAGGAGAATTGTTGATATTTTAGCCTTAGGCTGTATTTCTATTATTCTTACAGCTATGAACTTATAGATATTCTTGCTGAAATTCGTAGGTGAGTAAGAAAAGACTTTAATTTTTTTTCACAAGCAGGCTTGTAATTTGGGTGGATTTTACTTAATTTCACTCTATCAAAGTTGATGTGGCTTCACCAGCACTAAATTTGAACTTTTTTACCAGGATACTCCTTGAGTTACACCGCATGGCCACCCTAAGACGTGATGAACTTGGTCAGGTTTGTCATGTCCAAATACTGCTGTCTATATTCATTAAGTTTGGTGCCTTAATTAACTGGCCTTAACTGGGTTTTTGGTGAGATGCAGGTAACCCTTCTCAACTTGCTCCTTCGCAACTACCTCCATTATAATTTATATGACCAGCCAGAAAAATTGAGGTCAAAAGCGCCTCACTTTGAGGCTCATTCAAACCAACAGGCAAGACTAATTATTTTTTACTAATATGTTAAATTATTTCTTTAGTTCAGCAAGTGTTATGCTGAACTTTTTAGGAGATACCTGCATGTAGTATCACCATTATCTTAGGATAGTATCACTATTGTAGGCATTTACTTTGATATGGTGCAACCACCATGTTTGGTTGGGGGACAATTAGGCCTGTAAACGAGCCGAGCTTGATCGGGTCAGGCCCAGCTTGAAATCGGCTCGAAATAGGCTAGCTCGAGCTGAAGCTCAAAATTAGCTCAAAAATAATGGCTCGAGCTCGGTTTGATTTTATTTTCGAAAGCTCGGCTCAGCTCGATTAGCTCAAAATTAAAATCTTATTTATAAATTATAATTTATAACACATGACAAAATAATAAAGAAAAGAATGTGGAGAATGATTTTATATATTGTAATAAATTACTATTATTATTATTATTATTATTATTATTATTATTATTATTATATATGGTCAAAATATCAAATTAGTCCCTATATTTTACGATTTCGGCCCTTTTAGTCCCTCTATTATAAAACCCGTCTTTTTAGTCCCTATATTTGCACATTTTGGACTATTTAGTCCCTCCGTTTAACAATCGTTGGTTTGGCCATTTGCTGGGGCTAATGTGGCAACTTTAACATTAAAATAATCATTAAAAAAACCCAAAAATGTAAAAAGTATTAATAACAAAATTAATGTGCCTTATCTGTCTTCTCCAATGGTGGAGCTTGTTGAGGCTTTCAATGAGCTCAGTGGCTGGATGGGCGGCGCTCTTTCCACCACATCATCATCAAACCTTCTCTTCAAGGCGTTGAAGCTCTCCATTCCTCCATTGCAATCCCTTCCCTTTGCCCCTGATGGTTGTGCCCCCCTCTCTCGCGCTCTCTCCGTTGCTTGCCTCCTCGCTGACCTCTAAATCTGCTAAAGCTCTCACCTTTTTTGCATTTTTTTCTTCACTAATTCTCATTATAAGATGAAGATTATTTACTCTTGTTTTAATGAGTAATTGGACTTTGTGTTTGTTGTTGAGATGAATTCAGGAACAGATTACATTGAAAAGTTAGGGTCTTTGTTAATTTGTTAAACATTTGTGTTTGTATTCTTATGTCTTTTCTTTACTTATGAAAAAAGGCGTAGTTATGGACCTTGTTTTTGTTTTATTCTCCATTCAAGATTGAAATTGATTTTGATGTTGTTATCACTGAATTTAGCTTCAAATTTAGTGTCTAGAGAGTTTGCATTCTTGACTTACTAGTTTGAAGTGCTTTAAAGTTGAAACAAAAAGGATTTAGTGATTGATTAATTGATTGAAATTGTTGGACTTGCGGATTGATGCTGAAGTTATATCTGCAGGCATGCTCAGAGAAGCACTGCTTTCAAGGGCTATAACAATGGATGCGGTGAAAGGCCAAATTGGCATCGTCACAACTCACTTGTTGCATGAAAACTTAAGGATGAGGAACATTCCTCATGATGTTGGAATTGTAGATGATGAGAGTGCTAGTGCATTAAAGAGGTGTTGCCTGACTTATCACGAGGGTGGAGATCAGCGAGGGAGATTTTGAGAGGATTGGGTAAAGATGGAAAGGATGATGATAGTGGATTCGGCTCCCTTCAAAGGGATGAAGGGATCCAAATTCTCATTTCATTTTTTTATTAATACTTTTATATTTTTTGGTTTTTTTAATAATTATTTTAATGTTAAAGTTGCCACATCAGCTCCAGCAAACGACCGAACTAGGAAGGACTAAAAAGTCCAAAATGTGCAAATAGAGGGACTAAAAGGGCCAAAATCGCAAAATACAGGAACTAATTTGATATTTTGACATATATATATATATATATCGAACCGAGCCCGATCAAGCTTGGCTCGAAATTAATTTCGAGCTCAAAATTCAAGCTCAAGTTTGGCTCGAAAGTTCGAAATTTTGAGTAGAATTCGAGCTTTTACCGTGCCGAGCTCGAGCTGCTCATGAACAGCTTGATCGTTTGACAGCCCTAGAGACAATTACTATGCCCCCAACCAAATAACCTGGGATAAGTATAATTCATATTTTTATTAAAGTTTTATTTTTTTTTAATTAATATATTTAATAATTAATTTTGAAAATTGTTTATTAAATAATTTTTCCTTACAACCCAAAATTTTAAAATAATACTCTAAAGCCCATATTTTTATCTGTTGACCGAACCTTCTTATTTTTAATTTTTTTATTTTATTTATTTATTTATTTATTTATTTTGTAGTTTTGCCGGTATTTCTTTTATCTTGGAAAGATCAGGACCATCCAATTGGAGTATACAGAAGCTAAGGCTCCTGCAAGCTACAAGAAAGGCACCTGTTGCAGCCTGAGGTTTCCGAATTCAGTGCAACAAGGGGCTGTCATAGTTCGCCTGCTTCTTGGGAAATTCCGGAGAGGACTGTCTTCATGCAGAAAGGCATGAAGAAGGCATTGACACCCTACTTTGAACTAACTAATGTGAGTTCTTTTCTCTTCCGGCCAGGAAGTTGAAGAAGAGGACCATGGAGGCTCCAGGAATGCTTTCATTTTTTTAATTTTATCACAACCAAAAGGATACAACAAGAATCGGGTACTGTGTGCTGTTTTGATTTTGTTCACTTGGATAAATAAAAGTTAGGTTAATAGTGACGTTGGTTTAACATTTGTTATTTTAAATTTTTTTAGAAAATTAGCTAGAATCGCTAGATTTGGGTTTAATGGTGGTGGTATTTTGTTCTTTTGTTTGATTTTTTTTTTTTTTTTTTTTTTTTTTTTTCTAAGTGTTTGGTCTATTGGTAGTCAGAGTTTAAATCAAAGTGTTTTAAATAATTTATCTGGTTAAATTTGAATTTTTAGAGCAGTGATACTGTACAAATTGAAAAAGATGAACATATTAGGTAATAGAACTGGCCATGTCTAGTAAACTCTTTAGCATTAACCACTAATAGTTACTACTCAATGTTATGCCCCAATGGACTTTCTGCATGTCGATGGTTAGAGGATTTTTTTTTTTTTTTTTTTTAAATAATTTTCTTGTTCTAGAAAACTAGCTTTAAAATTTATCAAGCATTAATTTATAATGTTTTATTTCTTCGGTAGTGCTTTACTGTCCACAATCCATACTATGTAAAAGTTTAGTACATATCCGAAGTCCTTTCTAAACTTACTCCAACGGTTGATACAAACAGGCTCTAAAATGTAGAGTTGATTTAATATGGATCGTGTGAGAAAACCAACACTATAGTTACAGAGACGATTAAAACCGCCTCAAAATCCCTCTTTTGGTGTAGTGATTATTGTATTAAAAATAATTTGTTGATCATTGCTTTACTAAAATATGTTCAAAATTTTTAATATATTAAAATAATTTGTGATTTACATGATTGGTGTCTAAGTATAGTAGAAAAATTCAGTAATTTACCTGTTACAACTGGCGAGTGTACCGTGCAGTGGAGCAACACATCCTATGACACACAATTTTGTACCGTGCAGTGTTGTGTTGCTCCTATCTTCCCTATCTTCCCTTTCACTTCTCCACTGGACCCCACCGACGACACACATCCTATGATGCCCAACTCTGACTTGCAGCTTTGTGTTGCTCCACTGCACGGTACACTCGCCAGTTGAGACATATTTACCGAGGCCTAACGCCATGTGTGACACAGTATTGTGTTTTTTGTGGTATAAGGTTGCATGAGTTTGGGTTGCTCGCTAGCGTTTATTGTGTCTGAGAACCAAAATGCGACATTGATGGCTGTGTTGAAGGGGTTAGAGGTGGTTTGTCCCAATGCTTCTTACACCAGCTGCACTCATTGCCTTATTACTCTCCAGATGATTCACTTTCTTGTTCTTCATTTACTTCTCCATTCTTTTTCATTGTTAGCATTTGCTCAAGGTTGAGAAACTATATATACACACATCTATGTATATGCTTTTCTCGTGAATGAGCACTTCATCATTGACAAGCTTCTCGATTTCCCCAATGACGATGACGACAAAGTGATCTTCACAGTCTTCGACGCCGAATTAGTGAACTCATTGGAATCCTCCACCATCGCCATCGTTGGCACCGGAGCGCCGAACTTTCTCTGCTTGGATCTCTATGAACAAGTAATTCACGCTTTCTCATGAAACTAAAACCCATAAAAAATGAAACTTTTTTTTGGTTTGTGTTAACAATTTGATTGGCAGCACGAAGAATTGGCAGAGTTGGAATGGTTATTGTCACGCCCCGAATCCGAAGCGTTGACAAACGGCCATATACCTACAAGGCCGTAATCAAGTAGGCACATAAGGCCTTAAACATGTCTTATAAATGTGAATAATATCTAATAAGAGTACTAATTCCAAAACAAAAGAAACCACAATGTTTGAAACACAACAAAACACATAACAAAGTTTGACATAACACTTAGGGGCCATTTGGTTCGCGGTAATATTTTCAGATTACCATGTGTTACGTGGTAATCTGAAAATATTACCACGTTTGACATTGCACTGAGAAAGATTACCACTTGTTACGTGGTAATTTGGATGGTAATATCACATTACCAACATGAGAATATTACCAAGAAGGTGGTAATTCTATTACCACCAAATTTGGTGTCTATCTTGGATTACCATGGTAATCTTATAACTTTTTTATATTTTACCAAATTGATTACCATGAACCAAACAATGTAATAAACTATTCCCAGTAATAAGAGTTCCCAACCAAACATGGTTATATTAAATTACCACAATATTTTCAACCATATAACATTTCCACCCATATTACCATGGTAATCTTATTATGTGGTAATATGTTATTACCACGAACCAAACGACCCTTAAGCAAAGATGAGAAAAACCTAAGTTTATAGCAAAGGAAATTTTATTAACTTGACAAGAGCTAGACGGTGACTTGCTCAACGACTCCACTAAGCTGTCCACCACCCAACCCTACTCTTGATCTGAAAAAGAAAGAAAACAACTTAATGAGCTTGGGAACTCAGTAAGCAACCACTAAAAATATCAGGAAAAAACTCAATAATTTTAATAAACACACAAAGAGTAACATAATGAAATACATGTCAAAATGAAACCCAGAAAATAAAAAATAATTCAAAACATATTTAATTTACCGAAATAATTATCATATAAGTCCCCTAAACAACCAATGCCAAAACAAAACATCAGAATTCATTTGTTTAAACTCGGTGACCCAAGTCAGATTTCAGAACTCATATATTTACTCTTAGTGACTCGAGCCAGAATATCAGAAACCGTTATTCTTCACAGACGGAACGGTGCGAAACTGCAATTTCTATATCAAAAGTACATGTCGACACGGTCAGTGTTTAACTCCCAGTGACAGGGTTATTACACAGTTAATTGGGGACTACGAGTTTTATAGCAAAATATTTCATGTTCATAGAATAATAACTATCAAAGTCAATATCGAGCAAATACAGAGTAATCATGTGATCCCTTTTTTTCATATATATCAAAATAATCAATTATCTATACTTGAACCGACAATTCACAAAATTTATCAAATAATTGAATAATCCATATAATTTCAAATATAATTAATCATGAGCAATATATATATAAATATATATACATATGCAAATTCAAAGAAATCCAAGTAATCATAAATTAAATTAAATAGATAAGCTAAGAACCCAACATTTCATAGAATTAAATAAAAGAAAAGAAATCATAAATAAAATAACTCAGAAGGGTATCATGAATCCTAAAAGAAAAGAAAATGATTAAATTAGAGTTGAGTTAGCACAAAAGCCCTAATTAAATAAAATATCATAAATCAAATAGAATAAATAAAAAATAAACAATACTAAAGGCTAGTAGTGATTATCACTATAATAACAAAATGCATACCCTAAATCTTTAAATAGTTTTAACAGTAAAACTCAAGTTATATAAATAATTAAATAGATGACTATTGAAAGTAAAAATTTGCATATAGATATTTATATATCAGATTTATATGTGTTGTACTTACCTAAAGATCCCCAAAATCTAACTCCCATTCGAACACAAGATCAATCCTTCTTGAACAACCCTAAAAGTATAATCAAAATCTAATAGCTCAAAACAATAATTTAACACAACCCAAAACATGGTTCAAAACCCATGCCAAAATTCAAAGACTCACTTTCCACTCTATCTAACACTAAACATCTAATCACAAGATAACTTAGCCATATAATCAGAATTGCAAAAAAAAAAAAAAAAAAAAATCATGTTTCAAGGGAAATGACATTTCAGCAAACACTTTGTGGGCATAATCAGAACTAAGCAATTAGCCAAGTAGACAAATAAGGCACATGCTATTCAATACAAACTAATATCTTTTAATAGAAAAACAAAGAGGAACTAATATATATATAAAAGCTAGCATCATCTCTTTTTACTCACAAGCTTGGCACCCTAATTGGCAAGAACAAGAAAAAATTTTCAAACAAAAGGCTTACAAGGTTGGATGGCGAAAATTAGGCTTAAAACAAACCCTTGAGGCCGCTCCTAGCTCCACAGCATGTAAGGGAAAAGTCTATGATTTCATCGGCTCACCAAACAAGGAAGAAACAAAGGAAGATAGATGAAGTTTTTGGCCGCCGGATCACCTTTTTGAAGCTCCAAACCCAAGGTGATGGCATGACTAACGGTGAGATAGATGGTGAGGTTAAGGAATAGGGAGTTCCTATTGGGTGAAGAAACAAATGGAAGAAAAGGCTCGTAGCTTTAGGAAAGAAGATAGACAGATTCACAGGCTAAAGAATGGGAAAATAAAAGCAACTGTCTTTTTTTTTTCATAAAAGCAACACATTTTTTTTTCTTCCTTACTTAAGGGAGGTGGGGTCCACAGTTATCAAATTTCGTAGAAGAATCGTTCTCAAGTGAAGACGTGGAAAAGCTCCATCTAATTTCCGGCACAAAGGTCCAAATTGAAGCTAAAAAAACAGGAACACCAACCATGGCTTTCCAGAGTCGGGCATTTTCTTGATAGAACCGCCAGTCCCCAGAAAAGCACGTAGTAAATGGTCTTGTGTAACGAGCAAGGGTGTGGTCCTCAAGCTTTTTCGTCTTCTCTCAACCTGTTTATTTAGAAAACAAGTAAAAAGATTAAAAATAATAATATTTTAATAATATTTAATTGGTGAAAATGCCAATCAGCAAAATATAGACAGGGCTAGAAACGGCTGTGACACTGACCTACTCTATTTAGGCTTTAACCACTTATTGAGAATGAGTCAAACCCTCAACTTTTTACATGGGAGTCAAATGTTTTAACTGCTTAGCTATTGTAACAATGGTATTTTTTTTTTTTTTTTTTTTTTTTTTTTGAGAAAGGCGACAAGCGCCGGAACCTCAGGGACGGACACGTGGAGGAGCAACGCTCACCAGCCGAACCGTGTCCTCACCTTGCGCGTAATAGGTTTCGAAACGGGGAGCAACGCTCGACCATCGAGACGAAGACCCTACGCAAGGGACCCGGTGCCAATAGACCAAATGGTATTTTGTTTAATCTATAAAAATATAAATTTAATTTTTTTTATTTTTTATAATGTGGATAAGTTACCCAGCACAACTTTAATCCTCAATCATACTTCGAAAGAATCAAACCCTCAACGTTCCTCATGGATGTTAATGGTACTACCACTTGCTTATTGCAGCAATAGCTATAGTAATATGAATATGATATTGTATTCAATGTAACTAACTATTGCAAAGTTTTTGTTTTTTAACTATATTTCCAATGAAGTCAAAAAATTATACAAAATACATTAGATAGGATAACTATTATATATAAGTAGAAGGACATGTATAAAAACATAGAATAAGGATGAAACACATGAATGACTAAGAGTAGAAACAGCTCAAATTCTCTATAGGTGATTAGGTGACTAATGAAATGAGAGAAAGGTAAAGAGTGAGACATGATTCCAAAAAAAAATAACTACCTAATGGGATCAATCATCCATTCAGGGCCCTTAGACAAATTTATATTTGGAGAAAGTGGCGGATCTATGAATCAAACCCACGAGGGATGAACTTCTTTGGGAGTAGGGATGGGTATAGTGTGGTTTTGTGGGGATCTGCCCTTTCACAGCAAAGGGATGATCCTTAGTTTTCCTTGCCATGACAAGAAGTGGAAGAAAAAAAAAAATCCCTAGACCTTGTAATGTGACAAAAACAAGAAAAGCACTCCCCATCCAATGAAATCCCCAACTCCAATAAAAATTAAACTTACCAATAAATATAATTTCAATAAGGAGGTCAAAAGAAAAAAAAACTTGGAGCATATTCTAGAGGTTAAATTTACCCTATTCCTTTTGCTAGTGTAATTTGTAAAATCATTTTCCAAGTCATAATACCCTTGGAGCACAAGTCAAGCCTAAACTAGAGGAAGTCTCTACAAACGTTATCTTTATTGATTGTATAAAAGGCCCAACTTAGCAAAATTGAATACTAACATCTAGTATGCTGGGAGTAACAAGAGACTCAAGTTTAAGATAGTGAGTGTACCTCCAAGGAAAAATATATGATTTTCTATAAGGGGAACCTAAAGCAAATAGAGAATATTAGCTTAATCCAATCTTAGGGACAAGGGTGTTGATATGAAATGGGGACACTAAATAGGTAAGGGAGAATTGACCACTTGAGCAATTGAGGGTTAACTAAAAGTAGTTCTTAAAACCAACGACCAAGTGATCTATTGGTAGTCGGATCCCTATTAGAACTCTTCACAAGTGATGAGAGTTCGAATCATGGGTGAGGTTATATTTCTGGGAGTGTGAGTAGTGGTTGTGTGCGGGTGGTTCCAGCGCCCATGTGTGCGCGAGTCCTACCCTCACTTGCTCTACTGAGACTTGTGCACTCCCCTGCCCTTTTTAGAGGCCTAGCCGCTCATCTTGGCCAAAAAAAAAAAAAGAGAAAGAAGTTCTTAAGAAGATGTTTAAACCTCCACTTGAAAAGAGATTTTTTTTTTTTTTTTTTTTTTTTTTTTTTTACAAATTAATAGCCATGTTTAAAAGACTTTCAAAGAGGTAGAGGATGAGTTTAATCCTAAGGACTTCAATCCCCCTTGCTATTACAACAATAAGGTCGTCTGTATATTCACCTGGACTGTCTAAGAGTTACCTTATAAAGGATACTAGAATTAAAAGTGTGGGTAAATATGGCTTAAGAGAATTGATAACTAGGCAAACAAAAATAGGGAGAAAAGATATTTATTTTGAATGTAAAAAGAATATTTTTAATCAAATGGATCCATTGAGTGCCAAAAGGCCCAAAACCTCTCGTGGCAAGAATAACTAGGAGGAAATCATGATCAATGGTACAAAAAATTTAATGAAATCAACTTGAAGATATTATTGGATAAATTCTATTTTTAAAATTAAAAAAGAAAATCCTCAGCAGTGATAATATTCTCAACACTGCACCTATTTTTGGTGAAGACACATTACTTAGCTAGAGTGAACCAGGTCGTTCGTGCATCTATTTTGGGCAAAGACATATTAATATTACTTAGCTAGAGTGAACTAGGTCATTCATGCATCTATCCTTAATGAAGATATTGCAATGCTTTTATATTGTTATATATTTTTTAGTCTCATCCTCATTCTCACACATGGTTTCATCTTTGGCATTATTTCCATGTTTCTATATTTTTCACATTTCAGTATGTTTCTTTACTGCTCAATGTTGTTGTGGCCCTGTCTTTGACTGCAATAAAACTAGTTCATGATCAGTAATGATTCATTGTGAAACTAAAATGGAAGAACATGAAGAGGGTGGTGGGGTGAATAAGTTGATATGGAGCATCCCCTTGGAATAAAGACAAATAGAAAATGGGTCAAAGGTATGCTCATGGAGCTTGATTCTTGTACTAAGGATTCTTGTTCTATCTAATCTTACTGCCAAATTTATCATGTGCTATAATAGCTGTAGAAAAATAGCCTCTCTTTTATTTATTTATTATTTATTATTTATTATTTATTATGTTTTGAACATTGGACTTGGAAGGAACTCTGTTTTGACAATATAACTTTATTATCTATTCTTTGTTCTTTGTTGACAAAAATAGTTAAATTGAAAACTTTATTAGGTAAAGGAATAAAGGTAAAAGGGGAATAGTAATTAATTAATATAATCTTGAAAAACATACCATAATTGTTTGTTTCCACCTACAAAATATTATTTATTAAAAGCCCATTTAAAAATTAAATAAACATACTTAACTCCAAGTTTCATTTTCAGATGCTTAAAAAAGGGATAAAGTGTTTTTCTTTTAAAAAATTTATTCAGTTGTTTTTTTATAAAGAATAAAAAAGAAATATGTTTGCATATATATATATATGCAAAAGAAACATGAAATTAGGGAATTTTCAGTTTTAATTCCTTTTTTGGCATCTGTTTACTCTGTAGGACAGTATATGCACAGCAGGAGCTTTGCATACGCTTTAGAGATAGGTTTGATTAACATGCATAGAAAGCATCAAGCACTATGGACTTGAAGCAAGCATGACTGGCAAATGAACATGCGCATATGATGACATAGATGCCAACAATTTCAGCATGCTAAAATGTTTGACTCAGAGATTAATTCAACATTAATATATAATAAAAATCAAAAGAACATCTATTTTTAACTAAAACTTTTAAAGTTATTTAAATTTTATAAATACTCAAATTTCCTTACCAAGATATATAATATACAAACATAAAAGTAATATAATTAGTTTTGATAATAATATAAATGCATCAACAACGACCATTTGATATATTGACACAGAGTTCTCTATATAAATCATTTATCCCATTGAATAAGCTGGTTTGTGTTATAATTTTCAACTTCTAATATGTAATTGTTCTTAACATGTGGTTTGAAAATTTGGACCACAAGTAAAAGACCCTTTAATAGCTATTTTTTAAAATATAATTTATCTTCGACATCTGCTCTCAATATTTATAAAATTGTTTGATCATCTCTTGTAGTTAGTGTGTATCTTATTTTTATTTTTTACATCACTAAATGGTCACTATTTTTTATGTATTTGAATTTGCTTCTTTTAATATATTTTAAATGAATTATTTATTTATTTGGTTTAAATGTATGCTATGTAATTCACAAATTTAGCATCATCAAAAATCAAAAGCCTTGAATCATATATATGTGAATTGCATTTTCATCCCAAATATCAAATAACATATAGTTAGATCTCTATATTATATCTTTATAAGCAAATTGGGTTTTTAATCCGATTTTGTGGCTGAAATTATTGATGGAATTGTTTATTTTATGAAAATTGATCTGACTTATCACTCCATTAGGAATACTTTAGTAAAAAAAAAAAAAAAAAAAACTACTTTGCATATATTTTTACTCTTCATGCTTGTTAATTAAAATTTTAATTTCAAGATATGAACATATTTTACATCTAGCCAAAGTTTTGCTTCTTCGGATATCCTGGAAACTTTTTATTTTTAAAATAATATAATTCTCTGTAAACCACCTAAAAAGCAAACAAGTTCATTATTGATATATTAAAAAATAATAAAAAAATTCATAATAGTTTGTGCCTTTTCACTTTTCATGTTGTTTTATAAGCTCTGTTTTTTTTAAAAAAATGTATTTTTTGTATTTCTTTCATGCAAAAAAAACAGCTGGAAAGAGACTGACTGAAAAGCAGAAGATATATATACAAATATATATATAGATATGTATATATAAATATTATGTCGGCTTTGAGACATGTTGTTTGCTACTTGGCAGACAAATTATGTCTAGTCCTTAGAGGCTGTCAGAACACAGGAAACAGTGAAGGAAAAACAGGAAACAAAACCCGTTTTCTAAGTTTTCCATTTCTTCTCCTTTTTATTTATTTATTTATTGTTATTTAAATATAATAATTTGGGAGTGAAATTTTAAGCATAAAGAAGAAAGTTTGGTAACTCTCTTTTTGGATCCTGTGATATATGTATATATAATATATCACATCATTATAATTTGTTTTTATCTCCCTTAACCTTTCATTCGGTTAAAAATTATTCTTATTCTTTTAACATAAAAGTAATATTGAACACTAATATTATTGAATTATTGTGTGATTTGACCTAATAGTAATTTTGCTTGCTTTTGAAAAGCTATATCATTCCTAAAAAAATAAAATTACTTTCTTTATGTAGGTTGATCAAATGCATCTAATGGCCTAAATGCTTTTGTATTTATTTATTTATTTATTTTTCTGCTAACTCCTGTTAATCTTTAAGTCTGGTGCACGAATAAAATTTTCATTTCCAATGATTTGTTGTAATTTTAAAAGGTGGCCAAGGTATAATGTTTTTAAGAGACAAATCTTGAACACAAGTCTCAAAAAAATGGTAATGCATGCAAGACAACTGTGCATGGTCTGGTCATCTTGATAAATGTTAACCATCATCTCTTGTTATTAACTTTTTGTTCTCAATCATACTTTACCATTATTTCTCATACTATATTCACCTCTCCATTTTCTCTAAAACCATATCTTCAAAATAAAAACTCATTGAAGACTATTGAGAAAAAAAAAAAAACTAGACTAAAGCACACATGCATATGCATCAGAGAAAAAAGGCTGAGAAAACTTGAAAGGAAATGTTCCTTTTACTTGAGAGTTTTCAGATTTGTTTTTCTTTTTTTTCTTTATGACAATAAGTGGAGGGATCTTTACTTTGTGCAGTGAATGATGCGATTCTCTAATTATTTTTGACAAATGTGATAAAGAAAGCTCATAAATGATCTATGTTTCTGGCTTTCCATTCTACTTATTCTTTGAGATCGGCGCCGCCTGCAGTCACATTCAACAGTGAAAACAGTGAAAAGCTATACATTAGTTTTATACTTGTCAAATAATGGTCATTTTATTTTGTTAGTATTACTTCTTTATTTATTCTTCTAAACAAATTGCAAATGATATGCCCAAAGAAATTTGGACTTCATGGACCCAGAAACCCCGTGTTGATGGAGTAAATGGTTCTGATGAGGTAGTCTCGAGTCTCATCTGAATATTATTTCCTCACTTGCACCTAAAGTCGGCAGTGTGTTTGTGTCATCGATCAACTTTTTCTTTTATGTATTTTGCGGAGTAAATATTACCGTAACTCATCAAATTATACCAAATTATCATTTTAAATATCAAACTTTAATTTGTATTAAAATAGTAAGCCCATTTCTATTTGGTTTCAAAAAAAATATTATCCAAAGAAATCCAATGAGATTATTTTGACATGGGCGCTGGTAATTCAACGTACAGTACATGTCCAATGGCCTTGACACATGGATTGAAATACAACAAATGATCCATGTCATGCAATTAACGCCACATCAGGCCCTTTCTTCTTCCTTCTTCTTTTCATCTTTCACATTCGAGAATCCAGAGCAAGACCGTGGAAACAACTAGGAGAGGAGGGTGTGAACTGCTAGTAATCTACAAGGGTGTGATCCCGGGTATGAAAACAGCAAATCCAAAGCTTGTATTTAAAATTTGGTTTTTTATTAAGTTTGATATATATATATATATATATATATATATATATATATATATATATATTCAAAGCTTGTTTTATTTTAGTGGGAGTCACGAGGAAATCATCACTCAATGAAAGTTATAAAGATGTCTAGACATACATATTAATATCTTCTTGTAAATCTTAGTAATTACTAAAATTTAAAAGCATTTAATGTTGACAAAATTTTTTTTCAAAAACTAATATGTACATATATACATGATAACGCTAATTGGTTGCGTTTGTTATTGAATAATTATTGATTGAAAATTATAGCACCTAGTACAGTGTTGATAAAAAAAATCAAATGAAAGATTAACAATGTTTCAATTATATGATGTTCAAAAGAAGAAGAAAAGAAGAAAGGGCTCAATGCGTCATTAATAGTATGACATGGATCATATGTGGAATTTCAATTCACATGGCAAGGTCACTGGGCAGGTGATATGAAAATCCCGTAACCATGTTGGATTATCAGTGTCCATGTTAGAATAATCTCACAAGAGTAATATCTTTTTGAAACCAAATGGAATGGGGTAATAATTTTGATACAAATTAAAATTTGGTATCCAAAATGATAATTGGGTATCATTTGGGGGCCTATAGTAATATTTACTTGTATTTTGTGTTTTTAGTTTTCCAAATTGCCTCATACTTTTTTTATATATTATTTTATTTTAATGCAAACTGGTTTATTTATGTTTGTAAAAAAATAATTTGCATAAGAAAATACTTTGGGTTTTACGTTAAATAGGGTAAATTTTTTTTATAGGGTACCAAACTATGGCTCGTTTTTATTTTGGAGTGCAAACTTCAATTTGAATCAAAATGATTATCCAATTTTAAATTTATTTCAATGGATGGTCACTTAAGAGATTTTGGCATACTTTTGATAATCTGATGTTATGAATTTCTATCAACATCTGAAATGAAATTGTTAATTGGGCGGACAGTGTGTCAAGCGTATGTTGACAGAAAATTTCCGACATTTATATCATGGTATGCATCCAAAGTTTCGTTTTCTCTCGTCTCTATAGTTTGCCATCTCTTCCATTCACTTTTTATGTTCAAATTTTTTTTATTATTAATATACCATAACTTATCTATGTAAAAGAAAAATAAAACAGAAAACAAGTAAATTATTTGTCAAATCATAGTTATTAATTTAGACTGGGACACATATATATTTGCCATTTGCTTTTAATAAGAATATCTCAAACATAGAAACTATAACACATGATATATCATCTCAACAGCAAAAGAAAGAAATCACTGCCCCCACCACAAATGACCATATTTTGTGGCTTTTTCCAAAAGTCAATTGGCATCAATAAGTTATTATATCACTTAGCCTTTGTTTGGTTGGGGGAGTGGGGAGGGGTGAGAGGGGGTGAGGGGGAGTGAGGAATGTTTGGTTGGGGGAGTGAAGGGGGGTGAGAGGGGGTGAGGAGGGGTGCCTCACCCCTCCTCACCCCTCATAATCCACTCCCCCAAATTGGGGGAGTGAGGAGGGGTGAGAAGGTTGGGTATTTTTGTTTTTATTTTTTTATTTTTTTAAATAGTATAAAATGTCAATAATACCCCTTACACATTTGCTTAATTACCACTATATCCCCCTTATTATAACCCTATCTTCTTATATTATATATTTTTTATTTTTTTAATGTATAAAACTATTTTTATTTTTTTCATTATTGTAAAGTTTCATTTTCTTGTATTATATTATGACTCCTCATAATTTTTTTTCAAATAAATATTTTTTCCCTAATTATTGTATTATGTATAAATATATTTTATAATGTTTATCCTATATTATATATTGTGTTATTATTATTATTATTATTATTATTATTATTATTATTCTACAATTGATTATTTATATATATATATATATATATATATATATATATATATATATATATATATAATATTACTTATATATTGTAAGGGCAAAATAGTCAAATACACATTACACTCTTTCTCTCTCCTCCCCACCCCTCTTTTCAACCAAACAAAAAATAAATAAATTACTCCTCCACACTCCTCCACACTCCTCCATGAACCAAACACAATATTTTCTCAACCCCTCCATACTCCTCCCCCCCTCACTCCCTCTCACCCCTCCTCCCTCCCCCTCCCTCCTCCTCCCCCTTTGAACCAAACATAGGCTTAGGCTATGATGCTCCTACTGATGCTTAACTTATTTGTATAATAATCTTATTTTTATTCATAAAAATATATTTCATTTTAGAGCAAAAGATTTCAAAGTCCTCTTTATATACTTGGCATTGAAGACAAGCTTTGACCCAAACCAATGTAATAGTTCCAAGACGGTTCAGATACAAAACCCATGTCACAAATTTAATAGATTTGATATTCTGATATAACTTCAGCTCATTAAATAGATTTGATTTTATGATAAAACCTCATCTCAAGGTAGTGTAATATAGCCAGTACTTATTCTCTGAACTTAGCTCGGCGTAGGCCACATGGATAGGCACCCTACAAGGATGCTATCTATGCTAGCAGCCATCATGACAATGGTTTCAGGTTTTGTTAATGCTTGATGTGTCCATGTACTTCACTGAATATGTTATCTTGAAAGTCCACAACTTCTCACTCTACCATAATAATGAATAATCAAACCAAAAGTATTGATTAAATGGTATTTAGATAATGTATAAATGCATGAGATTTGTTTTTGCTAAAAATAGTACAAAGATTCACAAAAACAATGGAATATCATGCTGCTGCACAATGAAAGAGAACCTTTCCTGCTTGCTTTCTCTCCTCCCATAGCACTAGCACTAGTGCTTCTTCCCATTGGTTACAAACACTCTTTGACAAGCCATGAATGACCATAAATTCATCCATAAATCACACCCTTCTCCTCCTCCCTCTCCTTCTCCAACACCATTCATCCTTTTCCCTGCATATTTCACCACCTTCTAACTAAAACCATAGTCCAAACCAGACCATAACTTCTTGAGAAGAAGAAGAAGATGATAACTGTTCTAGACTTGTACCATGTTCTCACAGCAGTGGTGCCACTGTACGTGGCCATGGGACTTGCTTATGCATCAGTGAAATGGTGGCAGATTTTCACACCGGACCAGTGCTCTGGTATCAACCGGTTTGTTGCACTCTTTGCTGTTCCACTTCTCTCCTTCCACTTCATCTCCTCTAATGACCCTTACTCTATGAACTTCCACTTCATAGCTGCTGACACTCTTCAGAAACTCATACTTCTCACCGTTCTCTCTATCTGGGCCAAAACCAGCTCCAAAGGCTCTTTAGAATGGACTATCACTCTCTTCTCCCTCTCAACTCTCCCCAACACTCTTGTCATGGGCATTCCTCTCTTGAAAGGCATGTATGGTGCTTTCTCTGGTAGTTTAATGGTCCAAATAGTTGTACTCCAATGCATCATTTGGTATACTCTTTTGCTCTTCTTGTTTGAGTACCGTGGAGCTCGGCTTCTCATTAGTGAGCAGTTCCCGGACAACGCTGCCTCCATTGTTTCCTTCAAAGTTGATTCTGATATAGCATCGTTGGACGGGCGAGAACCGCTCCAGGCTGAGGCTGAGGTCGGAGAAGATGGCAAGCTTCATGTGATTGTTCGCAAGTCAGCGAGCTCGAGGTCGGAGATTTTCTCGCGCAAGTCTCTGACTCCACGCGCGTCAAACTTAACCAATGTGGAGATTTACTCGTTGCAATCGTCTAGAAATCCAACTCCAAGGGAGTCTAGCTTTAATCACAATGACTTCTTCTCTTTGGTTAGTAATGATGAGGAGAGTGGAGGCCATGGTGGTGCTAAGCTTAATGGTTTGTTGTCTCCAATGGTGGGGAAGAAGAAGGTGAATGGGAGTGATGGTGCTAGTAAGGACTTGCATATGTTTGTCTGGAGCTCTAGTGCTTCACCTGTGTCAGAGAATACTACAGCAGGTGAAAGATCTTTACTATACCAATGTTTGTTCTTAGTGTTAATGTGTTTGTTTTTAGTGTTAATGTGTTTGTGCTTTTGTTGAATGTTTAGGAGTGCGTGATGTTTGCAATGAGTTTAGCTTCAGGAATCAGGAGAGAGATGGTAGGAGTAGGGAGAAACAGGGGACTGATACCATGGCTGAGCACAATGTGAAAGATGGTGTGAAGGATGTTAAGGCTGTGGCAATGCCAGCTGCCAGTGTGATGACGAGGCTTATTCTTATTATGGTTTGGAGGAAACTTATTAGGAATCCAAACACTTATTCTAGTCTTATTGGTCTTATTTGGTCTTTGGTATCCTTCAGGTATATATTTACTTCTAGATTTGATTTGTTGCTTTAGTCTAGATCTTGATGTTAACTTGATTGTGTTTGGAAAGGTGGGGGACTGAAATGCCTGCAATAATAGCTCGTTCTATATCCATATTATCTGATGCTGGGCTTGGAATGGCTATGTTTAGTCTTGGTATGATATATTCTTAGATTTTGAGTAGATTGGTATTGTGGTTTTATTTTGAGTAGTGATTCAAGTTTACAATTTGATGATATATGCACAGGGTTGTTCATGGCATTGCAACCGAAGATGATTGCTTGTGGCAACTCTGTTGCAGCCTTTTCAATGGCTGTAAGATTTATAGTTGGTCCTGTTGTCATGGCTGTGGCTTCTTATGTTGTTGGATTGCGAGGTGTGCTTCTCCATGTTGCCATTGTTCAGGTAGAAGAATTCAAACATAAATTGACATGATGCATGTTGCCTCATTTTTGGCCACTAATGTATGGTATTTTGTGACTTAAAATGCAGGCGGCTCTGCCTCAAGGAATTGTTCCATTTGTGTTTGCTAAGGAATACAATGTGCATCCAAAGATTTTAAGCACAGGGTACCAACTCTTTTATCACATATTTTTTATGAAATGTGTAATATATTCAGTGAAGTCTAATAGTTAAGTTGTGTAACTGTTGCAGAGTTATTTTTGGCATGCTGATAGCACTCCCTATCACACTAGTCTACTACATCTTACTCGGCCTCTGAAGCATCAATAGGGTCAAGTGGCTAACGATCGAAACAATAGAGGAGACTTGATTTTGTGGTTCTTTATATAAGCCTTATGATCTTGTTTGGAAACTCTCTTAACATAAATCAGCAAATTTTGATTATTACCTGGCTATGGTTTTAGATATACTTGCGCTCTTTTACATCCCTTCCTTTTCTATTAATACAAGAACATTCTGATTGTAGAATTAACACTTCAACCGGATGCTTTATTGTTGTCATTTCTGCGTACGAGTTATTCTCTGTGTTTCATACAAAGGGTGCTCAAATCTGCATCTGTTATGAAATGTATGGAAATGAGTCCAGTAAATAGCTAGCAATCAACAATACACAGTTGATGTAATTTTTGAACTCAGAAGTGCAATCAAAGCACACTTGATTTTGACATTTTCAAACTGGTAATTGGTGAAAAACAGTTGCAGCTCCTGCACCTCTTGAATCCTTAACCGAGCCATATGAACATAATGCCACTCAGTGCAGCACATTCACTGAAAACTGAAAACAAAAAAAACAAAAAAGGTTTGGTAAATTATATCAATTCAGGCAATTTACATCGATCAACGAGAACCATCAGTAGTCCACCATAACAGATGATGCATCCTTTGGTCTGTATTCCTTTGCCAAGAGGCAAGAGATGTGATAAAGAAAACTAGCGTTTATTAAATACAGAATGCACATTGAACATGAACAGAAGAACTACAGCACATTTGAAGATTGAAGGGGAAACAAATGGAACTAGATTTATGTGTCATTGGTTTTTTGATTCATTTAGAGGCACTAATGATAAAGAACATTTCCCAGGTAGCACAACTTGCATCAGAATTGATCATGAACTAATACTTGCCCTCATCTAATAACACCATAGCCATTCTTCAAAACAATGATAAAAAAAAACGTTAGGGGGACAAGACATTGAAAAATGATTGAAAGAATTGATCTACATAACACAAACTAATACCGATCATGTTTCTTAGTCTATTAATACGCACGAGAAGAGTATCTTATTATTATTGTTATTATTATTATTATTATTATTATTATTATTATACATCGCCTGTGAGAGCCAATCTCCCTAGCCTTATATACCCTTACCAAACCTTCCCTCTAACTGCAGTTATGGAGAAGTTAGGGTGGTGGGTCCCTGTATTAACAATTATTATTATTATTATTATTATTATTATTATTATTATTATTATCAACTTGTATCAGAATTGATCATGAACTAATACTTGCCCTGATCTAATAACACCATAGCCATTCTTCAAAACAATATATATAAAAAAAAACGTTAAGGAGACAAGACATTGAAAAATGATTGAAAGAATTGATCTACTTAATATAACACAAACTAATACCGATCATGTTTCTTAGTCTATTAATACGCACGAGAAGAGTATCTTATTATTATTATTATTATTATTATTTATTTATTTTTAAAAGAACTATCTATAGCATAAGCATCACTAAAATTACTTATGAACTAGAAATAAATAGTGTTCTGTTATTTTGGATAAATGCGAGAACCACAAAAATCAGGGAGCATACACACAAGTGAGAATTGATCATTCGATCGGTGTTATAAGAATTAGATTGCAAACTTGCTCCATTCCGAAGATCTTTGTTGTCACTATGTGAATGGAGGAACACACGCCACACGTACACTGAAACACAAGGGACCTTTGCTCACCAAATGCTCGGTGGGATTTGAGCGCATGACCGAATGAAGTGCTTTGACCATTGAGCTAATCCAGTGTTTGGGTAGGTAGTGAAACCTATCTTTAGAATTTTGTAGAACATCTGATATTCTTTTAGTTTTAATAATAATTCAACTTCACAATTTGGTAACATGAATGGAGGTTTACATTCTATGAACTTATTAGAAAACTCTCGTCACATAAATTCTCAAAATTTGGTTAACACTTGATTATGGCACGAATATACAAGGTTGAAATAAAGTTGTTTTTTTATTCTTTTGAATGAACCACATTTATTTGAAAGAGGAAGTGCAAAAGGTTCATAAATATAAGGTTTGAAAAAACACAGAAAAACATAGAAATCCACTAAACATGAAATGAACAATCAACTCTAAAAAAGGATCTTTGAGTGAAAGAAAAAGATTGAACAATAACCCTACTCTAAAAGAAGAACCAAACAACTCATGGAGTGAAAGGATCCTCTAAGAGGGCTTTGTCAAACCAGAAAATTCGGAAATGAAAGAAGGCTACCGAAAGCCCTTGGTACTTGTCTGATCAATCACACTGCCTTGCAATGAGCGTGACAGCGGCTCAGAACGGTTATGTTTAGTGACGATTGGGTCTGTGTTCACTGAAAATACATACCCCAAAATGGATTATTGAATGAGACTTTGCATCCCATACCTCTTTCCTTCCCGTATTTGTTGGTAGATTTTTTTTATGTGTTGGCTTCCTCCTTTAGTTTATGGTGTTTTATTACTCAACATAAGATGCTTATGATTATAAGACGAGCTTTTATTTTTTGTGGACTAAAATAAACTAAGGGGAAGAGCAAATAAAATTCAGGATAATGTCTCAAATAGATGAAAAAAAAAAAAAAAAAGAGAACAAAATACGACCATACTAATGCAAAATAAAAGGGGCAAATAAAACTAAAATAGAATGGAAACAGAAATTAATAAAGCTAACACTAAAAAGTTAAAAGACAAACATAAGAAGACAAAAATAAAAGATAGTCGAGTTTGCCCAAAATCTAGGAAAGTGGACGCCGGTCTCTTAGGGTATGGTGAGAGCAGTACAACCTTCATCGTAAATTTTTTTAAAAGAACTAGATAAACCTGCATTAGAAGTCCCATCATTATAATTGATTCTGAAATCAGAAGAGCAATAAGAAAGGGTTAATTTGCACATTCTCAAACTCATTCTATAGGTCGAAACATGTAACAATGACTTAGATTCTCCACGCAATGAGCTTCTGCTATTTGCTGATGATAAATAACAGCAACTGAGGATTCAGCTATAATGTGACCTTTCTGCTTGCTGCCAAGAAATAACCACCTACGCAACTAAAAATCTTTCCTAAAATGTTAAATCAGGGAAAAACAAGCCAATTGATTGATTTCTCCAATGGGATTTTATCTTCAACATGCTGAGCATGTATCCTTTGGAGATTTGCTTAGTAATAGATAGCATCAACTATGAGACAAGCATATCATAAATTCAAGCAAATACAAGTCCAAATCTTTTAAGGGAAAAACTCCAAATTCTTGTAGAAAACAATAAATGAATTTCCTGGGCATCACCCTCTTGAGAATGAACTTTGGTCCCTGCACACAAAGATTGACTAATATCAAAACCTCCTTCACCTCCTGAATCCAAAACAGAGCCATGTGAACTATTAGCATTAATACATCACCTCTTGTTTCAGTGTAGTTACTGATAAATGACTGGAAGATGGTTTGGCCAATGGGATCAATCCAGGGAAGCTGCATAAATGAGAACTAGCAAGAGTACACCTCAAGATTTCTGTACATTAAAAGACATGAGATCACTGGGAAAGATGCTTCTTTTCCTTTGTTTCCTGTGCCAAGTTATGATAACAAGAGCAAGTGTTTATTAACCATAGGAAGCACGATAAGCATGGACAGAAAAACGAAGGCACACATCAAGCTTGAAAGAAGGACAAATAGAAGTAGATTTATTAAGAATACCTTGCAATTGTGTGATTGTGACTTGACGCAATAATAACGAAGAACATATTCACAGGTATGACACCCAACATCACATTTGCTAACTGAGTTAACTGAGCTAATTAATATTTGGTAGTGAAACCTTTTGATGCATTCTGATTGTAGATATCAGATGCCTTGTTCATTCTTCAAAACAGTTAATAAACAAATCACTGAGAATATAAGACATTGGAAAATTATTAAAAAAAAAAAATACAGCTAGTGTTGTAATTATGAACATAGAAGGGACGGCAGTAGTAATGACATACTCCAAGACATTCCACTTATGTTTTTTACACTAGTAATTTGTTTACATGATTCAACTCGTCATGATACAAGCATAGATAACAGATTGAAAGAAAAAAAATATCCCTCAATTTTCCCATCCAAAGAAAACAATGGCGAGAGATGTATATAAACTTCCTAGGTAAAATTGTTTGACAAAGGCAATGGGTATTTAATAAAAGAAATGTTTTGTTAATTATTTTGGAATCAGAGTGTTTTTTATTAAAAAAAAAATTAGAGTGTTTACAATTTGAGGAAAAAAACAGTAAAGTAAAAGTAAAAATAATATATAGAATATTATCTTCTTTACATTTTTGTGCTAACCTTATTCTCTACATCTGGATGACTCACAATCACAATGGCGTCTCTTGTGTGATAAATGTTGTGTTACTATTTCTTGTTTTAAAACTAGTTGAGTAGAAAATGTTATTTGTGTTCTCCACAACCGAGAGAAAGTGAAGCAAAAATAGGAAAGTGACAATAATTATAAATAAACCAAGTGAAATAGAAGAGAAATTAGAACATAAAAATACACAAAAAATGAGGCACCTTATAAAACATATTTGTTGAAATAAAAATATATGAAAGTGTCACTACCGCAATAGTTAAGCAGTAGAAAACTTGACTTATTAACAAGAGGTCAAAAGATTACTCTTCCTATGAATGTTTGAGATTTAATAATAAAAAGAGAGTGACCTAACTTGTCCATATTATAAAAAATAAAAAAATAAATTGTGTGAAGCAAGTAATACCATTGATGAAAATATCTATACCATAAGTTAAGAATGCGTGGTAATGTAGTTGTTGATAACTACACGGGAGTAGTGCTACTTTAAGCATTATAGTACTTACCATTTATGTTTTCATGATGTTAAAGACAAGGTGCTAATAATAGTGTCCTCCTGGGGCTGCTTTTTATGGATTTTATTGAGATGCTATAGACAAGGTGAAAATAGTCTCCTCCTGGACTGCATCGTATCTCTAGTTTAGGGCATCCACTGATTTCAAGCCATTTAAGAGTAGGAAGCCGTTGTTGGAGGCCTTTTGGGAATGACTTCAGAGCTGGACAATGATGAATATATAGACCTTGAAAGGAAGTGAGGCCTTGCATCCCTTCTGGCAGAGACTCTAGCTTGGGACAATTCGAAATGGACAAGCTTTTGAGTGATGCCGGGCACTTGGGCAATTCTATCAGCGCATCACAATTAAAAACGTCAAGATCCTTTAGAAATGGTAGACCACAATCTCCTTGTGATGATGCACCAGTCAAATTCTTACATGACAAAATATTTAGAGACCTGATAGACTCCAGACCTCTAAACATCTCATCTGGCCAGGACACCAGCTCTTCTAAATAGCTCATGCCGAGATCTCTAAGAGAGGTAAGGTTCCGCAAAACCGCTGATAATGAGAACTGACCGCAAGCATTAATGCTTAAACTACGAAGTGATGAGGTGAAGGATCTCGTCTCCTCCTCGTCTTCCAGCAACAAAACCAACTCCTCACATCTCGCTAGACTCAATGACTCAAGAGAATTCAAATGCTTGAAGAACCCCTTCTCTTTGAACATGATCGCGATTTGTGCCTTCTTGTATGACTCCGATATATCTAATATTTTGAGAATTGGAAGCTGTTGTGGCATGGTTGTCAACTTGGGGCAGTTCCAAATATGCATCTCCTCAAGGCATGGAAACAAGGGTGAAGCAATTTCACGATCCTCCTCCACACACCACCCCTCCAGGTTATCCATTCCATATAAACAAAGATACCTCAGTGCAGGGAATAATGATAATGCATCGCCTGTGGTGTTATTAATTATGTATTTGATGCCATCCATTCCACCAATAGTGAGTTCTTCAAGATAAGGTAATTGCTCCAGGGGCGGAAGTTGTTCACATGCTCGGCAATCTTCTAGATTGATCTTAACCAGATTTTGAAGTTGCTGTCTGTCTCTAACCCACATTGAAAACTGTGTGCCCGGATAATAAAGCAGACTGAGTTCTTTTAATGCAGCGTGAGGTTTCAGGGCTTCCAACACTTGTTCTGCATTTTCCACTGATGCTCCCAAACCCCAAGACAGGGACAATGACTTAATGTTTTGTCTGCTACTCATATTAGCTTCTTTTGCCTCATCCGCATTCTTCACCTTGTGGACGTCATACAAGCTGAGTTCACCATCAAGATTCCAATGCTTTAACTCTCCTATCTTGTTCTCTGGGTTCTCTGCAACAGTGTATTCTGTTAATGTTTTCCAGCATCGCAATTGACTTAGACCAGGTGGCAAGATTTTTAGTTCTGAACAATCCCTAAGATGAAGATGTCTAAGACTGTTCATGTTTACCATGCTCATGGGAAGTTTAGTAAGTTGACCACAACCATTCAGGTTCAATGTTTGCAAATTTACAAGCATACAGATTGATTCTGGTAGTTCTCTTATGCCAGTATCACAAAGATTGAGATATCTTAGATGGTGCAAATATTCTATTGATGTAGACAGCAGCTTGTCAACATTTGCACGAAAATGATAAAACTGTAACACTCTGAGCAACTTCAACTTTGACAACCCAATGAAGTCTTTTCCGACAGCTAATGCAGTGCGAACACTAGGGTGATCACTCATGTCATACTCTACATCATCATTTAATATGAAATGACGGGTCCTTTTTGAAATTTTCATGAATTCGTTTCTTTCGGGCAATGTGGAGCACTCATCTCCAGTAACAAATTGTGCAAGGTCATGGATGAGATCATGCATCTTACAAACTCTATAACCTGGCACAGAAAACAATTCATCGTTGATTAAAAACCATTGAGAGGTAAAATAATGGGCGGCGCGAGCACCTCTATCAGTAACAAATTGTAGAAGAGATCTCCCTACCAATTCATCCAAAATCTGTTGGCCTTCGACTACTGGATCTTTTCCAGTTTGAGATGGAATAAACCCATGAGCCATCCAAAATTGAACCAGCATACCTTCTTCAATAAAACTATCCTTTGGGAATATGGCACAAAAGGCAAAACATTTTTTCACTGTAGGGGTCAAAACAACATAGCTTAGCCACAATTCCGGTCTGATATTATTATTATCATCAGCACTTTGTATATCCCATATCTTATTGTCGAACACAGCCTGCCAGTGACTTTCTTCGCTCTTGGAACTCAGCATGATGCTCCCCATTACTTTTATTGCCAGAGGTAACCCTTTGCACTTGTTAACAATCTTTTTACCAATCTCTGGGAAGTCTGGTTGTCTTGATAATGTTCGTTCGAACAAAGCCCAGGACCTTTCTTCTGATAAACCTTGTAGACGATAAGATTCTTTTGCACCCATTATCCTTGAGCAGTTCTCAGTGCGTGTGGTTACTAAAATTCTGCTTCCTTCTGTCCCATCAAGAAGCAGACGTCTAAGTGCATCCCACTTCAGGTGATCTACATTCCAAACATCATCCAAGACAAGCAGATACCTCTTCAGCCCCAACAATTGCCGTAGATCTTGCTGTAGCACCTCCATGTTTGTATCCGCATAAGGTTTCTTAGAGGCCGCGAGCATGATGTTTCTAGCAAGTTTTGCCACATCAAAATCATCAGACACACATACCCATATGCATAGTTGAAAGTGATTCTTCACATTTTCATCTCCATAGATCAACTGAGCAAGTGTTGTCTTGCCTAAACCGCCCATACCGACTATGGAAACCACTGTCACTTTCTCTTCAAAATGATCATGTATCAGCATCTGCACAATTTCCTCTTTCTCCTTATCTCTACCAATCACTTCTGATTCAGGTACATATGAATGAGTTTGTGGCCTATTCCTCCAAGGCCTGTCATTCTTATTGTTGTTGTCTGCAACCTTGAAACTGAACTTGTGCATCTCTTCTATGATACCATCTATTCTTTGGTTGATGCTTCTAAGCTTGTGCCCCAACTGAAGTTGAAACAGGAGTGGGTTATGATGAAGAGAGAAAAAGTCACGCACCTTGCTTCTCAGGGAACCGTAAAACTCGGCCTTGCGTTGGATGAGTAGGACATGTGAGTTAGCCTGGTCGAGAATGTCGTCAGCATCGTAGACAACATCTCTCAGCAGCATCAGCCAGGCCTTGACAGGCTGATCCATGAGCTGCCTCTCCTCTGCATCTTCAATCAGAGGCTGGATTTGGAGTAAATTCCAGCGGAGCTTCTCCAGGTCCCCATCAACTCCTCCCCAAATTGGGCGCAGATATCGGATGACAGGAGGTGCTGTCAAGTTGATGATCTGTTCCAAGGCTGTTGAGAGAATCGCTTCCACGGCCATTGTTTCCGATGAGAGATCTCAGAAAGACTGGCAGAGTTGACTGAACACACTTCTCTTCTCTTCTCTTCTTGAGGAGATATTATTGGGAGACAACAGTTCTGGTGGTACATTGGACACGCAAACAACTCCACAGCCACTCATATTTGGAACATTGATGATTAATGTAATATTTTAGATAAACGGATAACTTAAAATTTAATACAATTATCTTTTTCAGTAAAATTCAGTAAAACATGATTTCATACATATGATAGTTATATAGGAATGCTTTATATTTTTTAATAATTTATAACTAATTTATTAATAAAGTTATTTATAAATTTCATTTTAGCAAACCTGCTTTTGAACATTTTTAGCTTATAAAAAAAAATCATGTCATAAAGTTTATTTTAATATGAATTTATATGAAAATTTTAATATGTGTTCATATGAAAATTTCTTTCATAATAAAACAAATAAATTCTAGTTATGTTTCATATGGAGGCTTTAATCATTAGCCCTATTGATGTCCAACCACCAGAATAAAAGAAATCTCATCAACTTATGGATCATAAAATTATATTTAATTTTTTTATTTATAAATGTCAACAAACTATAGCTTTCAACCATTTTTATGAGAGAAAATCGAACTTTTTAACCTTTTATTTGAAGGGAAATAAGTAATCACTCTTTTATTAAAAGAGGTGATGATTTTCAAAATTTAATCTATAGTATGTAAATTGAAAATCCATCAAATATAAGAACATGAATGTTGGATATTATATATGAATATGAATGTTGGAGCTTCTAAATAGCATCTATTTTATTAACCATGAAACTGGAATTTTGACATGACAATTGTTCAAAAGAGCCCACAATACAATACAAAGTTAAAATTGGAATCCTTCATGCCTTGATTATAAAGAGAAAGAGCATGATCCATTCTGCCTTCAGTAGCCAGCTTGTCAGCAATACAATTCTGATCTCTAGTGCATAATTAAGACCAATTAAGATCCATCAGTTTATAGGATTTGTTTGAGGCTTGATACATATTGGTTTCCTCTCTATATATTACCATATTTGCAGTGTTTACACTCTGCAGGATATCAGCACAAAGCCTGTTAAATGACTCAATCTTGAAGTTCCGTTGCTAGACATACTAAATCCCAATAAGCATATGCTACGAACATAAATCAGCAAATTTTAGTTACCATCTGGTAATCATCCAAATAAATTTGGTGTACTCTTTACCATTTTCTCTTTTTTAGAGGTTAATAAGATATTTTTAATTATAAAACAATCCTTCACTTTTTTATTAAAATTAATAAACCATGACTACATTAAAATAACCTAATGGAAAAACATATAAAGTTCTGGAGATGTTTTAGAGATACAACATAACAAAAGAATTATGAGACAAAATATGACCATACTTTTTTTTTTACAACCGTGATAAGCCCCAGAAATATGATCATACTAAAGCAAAAGGAGGAGGCACAAATAATACGAAAACATAACATGACCAAATTAACACCAAGAAATTATAAGTACCAATATAAAATAAAAAACAGAAAGCAATAATGGAAAATTGAATTTGCACAGAAGCTAATAAAGGGAAAAGTGGCCTTAAAAGGTTATGGTATTATTGTTTAGAGTTATTATATATATTTCCATAAAGGAGCTGAAATCCAAATTTTTTTTCCTTAAATGAATGGACACAAGGGCAGCAGAATTAACAATACATAATTTTTACAATTGATTCTGAAATCAGAAGAGTAATAAAAAAAAGGGTGAATTTTCACATTCTCAAACTCATTCCATAGGTAACAATGGCTTTGATTCTCCAGGCAATGAGATTCTGCTGATTGCTGATAATAGTTGACAGCCACTACGGATATATTTATAATGAAATGAACTTTCAGCTTGTTGTCAAGAAATAACCACCAGTAACAACAAATCCTTTTTAGAAAGTTCCTTCAGTAAAAGCAAACCAATTGATCACTTTCTCCTATGGAATTTTGTCTTGAACATGATGACTCTTTATCCTGTGGAGATTTGCTTAGTCATAAATAGCATCAACTATGTGACATGCATATTGTAAATTCAAGCTTATACAAATCAAAATCTTAGAAGGAAAAAACTCCAAATTCTTGTGCAAAACAATACATGAATCAGCTGGGCATCACCCTCTTGAGAATGAACTTTGGTCCCTGCATAGAATAATTCACTAATATTAAAACCTCCACCTGCTGAATCCAGAACCGAGTCGCATGAACTATTGGGATTAATACATTACCACTTGGTGCAGTGTAGTAAACTGAATAAATGAGAACTAGCAAGAGTACACCTCAAGAGTAATGTACATTGAAAGACATGAGATCACTATGAAAGATGCATCTTTTCCTCTGTTTTCCTGTGCCAAGAAATGATAACAAGAACTAGTGTTTTTTTGTTTTGGATAAAACAAGGACTAGTGTTAATCAACCATAGGAAGCACAATGAACATGCACATATAAAACAAAGGCACGCATCAAGCTTGAAAGGACAAAATGAACTAGATTTTATTAATTAAGAATACCTAGCAATTTTGATTGTGATCTTAAGGTAATAATAACAAAGAACATATTCACACTTAGTAAACTGAACTAATAAACTTTCGGTAGTGAAACTCTTTTCATTCATTATGATTCCAGACTTCAGGGGCCTTTTTGTTAGTGTAATAACCATGCGTCTCTTCTCCCATAAAACTCTTGCTCATTCTTCAAAATAGATTGTCAATAAACCATTGAGAATATAAGATATTGAGAAATTATTTGGGAAAAGAAATGCAGCTACTGTTCTAATTACAAACATACAAGGAAAAAGCAGTATCGTGACATAGTGCAAGACATAACATTTATGTTCCTTACACTATTAGTTTCGTTTCTTTTACATGATTCAATTCATCATGATACAAGCATAGATAAAAGATTGAAAGCAAAAAAAAAATCGTGCTATTTTCTTATCTAAAGAAAACAATGACGTAGAATAAATATAAACCTTAAGATATGCTCAGTTAATTTTTTGAAATTAGAGTGCTTACAATTTGAGAAAATATTCACTAAAGAAAAAAAAAAAAGATAACATATAAAACATTATCTTCTTTACATTTTAGGTCTTATTCTCTGCATTCGATTAGAGATTCTAATCACAATGTTATGTCGTAAGTGCTAATGTGGTATAATATTTATGGTTTTAAAATTAGTTGAGGAAGTAGAAAACTTGTTTCTATCAGTAACAATTGAGAGAAAGTGAAGCAGAAATTGAAAAGTGATAATAATTATATTTTCAACAAACAGAAGAAATAAAGGAGAAATTAAACATAAAGAGAACAGGGACAAGGTGGCACCTTAAAAATATGCTTGTTGAAATAAGAATGCATGAAGCGAGTAACACCACAGATGAAAATGCCACCAAGAGGAAAGAATTCGTCACAATGGCAATGCATTTGTTCATAACTTGGTATGAGAGTAGTACTACTTGAAGCAAGAGCAGGGCTTACTATTTATGCTTTCATGATGTTATAGACAAGGTACTAGTAGTGTCCTTCTAGGGCTGCTTTTTACGTATCTTTCTTAGATACTAGAGACTAGGTGAAAATTGTCTCCTCCTGGACTGCATCGCCTCTCTAGCTTAGGGCATCCACTGATTTTAAGACATTTAAGAGTAGGAAGCTGTTGTTGGAGACCTTCTGGGAATGACTTCAGCAATGGACAATCTTTAATAGATAGATATTGAAGGGAAGTCAAGCCTTGCATCCCTTCTGGCAAAGAATCTAGCTTGGGACATTCAGATAACTGTAATTTGGATAACCAACTGAGGTGTCCAATATCAAAACATAAAGACTTGATGCTTGGACAATTGTGAACCAACAAGCTTTTGAGTGATGTGGGGCAGTTGGGCAATTCTATCAACGCATCACAGTCAGAAACAACAAGATCCTCTAGAAACGGTAGACCACAATTTCCTTGTGATGATACACCTGTCAAATTCTTACATGACCTAATATTCAGAGACCTGATGGACACCAGACCTCTTAACATCTCAAATGGCCAGGAGACCAGCTCTTCAAAATGAGTCATCTTGAGATCTTCAAGAGAGGTAAGGTTTCGCAAAGTCACTAATAATGACAATTGACTGCAATCATCAATCTTTATATTCACATATCCCAGTATTATAATCCTGGGATATGTGAATATAATACATGGCCTATTCCTCCAAGGTCTGTCGTAATTGTTGTTGTTGATGTCGTCCTCGTCGTCTACAACCTTGAAATTGAACTTGTGCATCTCCTCTATGACACCATCTATTCTTTTGTTGATACTTCTAAGTTTTGTCCCCCAACTGAAGTTGAAACATGAGTAGGTTATGATCAACAGAGAAAAAGTCACACACCTTGCTTCTCAGGGGACTGTAAAGCTCGGCCTTGCGCTGTATGAGCAGAACATGCGTGTTGGCCTGGTCAAGCATGTCGTCAGCATCAGCCAGGATTTGACAGCCTGATTTATGAGCTGCCTCTCCTCTGCATCTCCAACCAGAGGTTGGATTTGGAGTAAATACCTGCGGTGCTTCTCCAACTCCCCATCAACTCCTCCCCATAAACTCATATTTCCCTTTTCTTTTCATTTTTGTGCTTTGATTTATTTCTTCAAACACATATGGGTGACATTTGTGTTTTCATTCATTATGATGCAAATTGCATATCATAACATTATTTTATAATTTTTTGTAACAATTCGATACTAATTATTTTAAGGTTAGGCCAACTTTTTCTTTGCTATTGCTTAGTTTTGTTCGCCAAAACAGTGCTTTGATGATATAGCAAATCATAAAAAAACACCAACTTGCATGCAACAACCAAGGAGCACACCAAGAACAGAGCAGTAATTATGATGTAATTTACTTACCATAAACATCATTTTATATTTTTTTAACAACTTGATGCCCATCATTTCAAGGTTAGGTGCACAATTTGTTGCTATTGCTTCTATTTTGTGAACAGAGTAGTGCATAAATGAGAAAGTAAATCATATAAAACACCCAACTTGCACAGTAACAATCAAGGACCACACCAAGAACTCCCTGAAACAATCATCCTTCCCATGCATTAGACTAACCAAATATAGATTGCTCAGTATTTATTCACATCTAAACACACTACGAAGAAGAAAAGACTAATATCAAAGGAGGGATCACTAATTTATTTTTTTATGAACATAAGGAAAAACTATACTAAATAATAGTGTAAAATTGAATTCTTCTACCTATAAGTAATTTTAACATACTTGATGAATGATATATCAATACAAGTTCATATATTTTTTAATACATGAAAATTAGCTAAGATTTACAATAGAAAAGAGGAATAGTTTAGGTAACCAGCAGAACATAGCATCATTCCAAAATAGCACAAACTAAAAGCTACAAAAATAATTGGTATAAATGTTTCACTAGAATTAATTGAACTCAAACAAAGCATGACTGAACCAGAAATCAATATTCTTTAAAAAAAAACATATATTAGTCATACCACTGTATATGTATGAAGAAGTAAAAGGTCAGAACTTAACAAAATAGGAGGTAATCATATAGGTAACTTTAAAAAGAAGTGGAGACCATGTTTATATAAATTTGAAGAAATAAACTAATAAAATTGGGCAAAATAGAGGTTAGTTAAGCTACATAGTACAGAGCATGTTCACATAATTTTTAACATTTTCATGTTAAAAGAGAAGGAGTGGTTAGTTAGTTCATTAAAAAAAAAATAGCAATATAATGATCAGCATGATAAAAGAATGAGCAGTTCAAACACCTACCACCACTAAATTGATTTGTTTCCTTTTTGTTTGATTTATGTTGCTCAATGTTTATTCTCAACAGAATATGGCATTGTCAATCCCTTCTTCTGAATGAGTGACAAGTTTTTTACAAACAAAAGTACATCCTGCGATGAGTTAACGGTGCATTGGCACTAATAAAAACTTTGAAGCATTTGTTTGATGATTGATTAATTAAAATATACGAGGCGGCATATGTTGGGGGCATCACATTTCATGGTCATAGTTAAGGGAGCAATGGAACTGTCTGGTTGATGAGCTTATATTAAAACAGAGCTTATGTTGATCAGATAATTAAAAAAACTATAGTAAGGATCTACATGTGCGCTTGACTCGGGTTTTGAGGATTAATGTTTAACGTCTTCTACGAAGGTTGGACAACTCTTCCACTCTGTTTTATTTCCTTCATTAATTTTTATTTTTGTTCATATACTTATTCTTAGGTCATCAATGCTTATTATTTTAATCACTTTTAAAAACAAACCATTTTGTGGATCAAATCAGTTCATCCAGAATGACCTTGTTGCCTTGTAATGTTGGGGAAAATAACTACGCAGAAATTTCCCTCTAGATCATCTTTAGGCATTTTCCATGAAATTACCCTCCTATTGAGTCCTTGGCTTATTCCCATAAGAGGTTAGTCGGTCATCACATTCTCCTTGCTATAATTTGGAAATCAAATGTCTCCTAGAGTCAAATTTTTTATTTGGTCATTGATTAACTTCAAGGTGTTCGTTCATAAACAGTGCCAGCCTTCACCTGTGCCTAGCGCCCATTGGCTCCAACTAATGGGCCACTTGTTTTCCTATTAAGCAATTTATTATTTAATAAAAACAATTAAAAATTTTTTGCTAAAAGTTCGGCCAGGGCCTCGTATTTACTAAGACCGGCCTTCTTCAAAAGAAGATTAAAAATAGTATCACCTTTATTGGGAACTGTGCTTTCCACGTGTGTTTTTGATATGTTAGATAGAAGTTGGCAATAATCTCCTGGATTGCATTGCTTCTCCAGCTCCAAGCATCCTTTGATTGATAGTGTTGGTTGGCTGTTCTGTGCATTTCTGATAAAAGAGCTACAACCAACTTCCATTAAACCCATGCAAAGAAGGTCAGGTAAAATCAACAGTATAAAATTTCTGTAATTGATTTGATAACCTGGAAGATCAAACAAACCGTGTTGAATTCTGACATTCTCAATCTGGTGCAAGTGGTTAGACTAATGCAATTGAATGAACTTCTGTTTTTCGCCTAAAATAGTTGTAGTCAACTTCAACTCCTTGCCCAATGAAGCTCAAGCAGAAGTAGGATATTTGCTCGGACAAGAATCAGCTAATAAATCTTCAAATAGGAAAAATTAAACAAAATAACTCCAAATTCACAAGAATCAGCTGCACATCACATCACCAATCAAATCTTAACTCTGGTCCCTGCATAGAATAATTTACTAGCATCAAACACCTGTATAAAAAATTAAAAAAAAAGTTCAAAAAAATAAAATAAATAAATAATCCTGCACCTGATGAACTTTTAGCTCAGTATTATTACAATTTCAACAACAGGGAGTACATTCACCAACAAAATGATTAGAGCGCTTGAACAGTTAGATCAATTGTGAGAAGTTCTATAAACGAAAACCAACAGCTTTATACACCACAAGAGTTCCATATATTGATCATAAAGATAGGCACTTTCCTGTATGAAGATGCATGGTGATAACAAAAAGGAAGGTTTATTAATAGCAGATTCAATGGATAAAAGTAACTCACAGATTAATATTAGAATAGAAAATCAAGAAAATCAGATGATTATGAGCTATTAATTAAGAACACCATTCCATCTTTAATTGTGATCACTGATCCTGCATGTCTTTCCGTGTTTTTTGAGGCAATAATATAGAAAGAAAAACATATTCACAGGTAGGACACCCAGCATCAAGCTTGCTACTTGAAAATAAGAAAAATGCTCTTCGTTATCATTTGGATTCCAGACATTCAGGTCCTTGTTTTTTTCTTATGTAAGGTGGATACTGACACAATTTGATAAGCATGCTTTTCTCCCACCAAAATCTTGCTCAAGCTTCAACCAAACCAATTGAAAAGAAAATTAACTAACTAAATAAATAAATATAAGACATTGGAAAGAAGACAATAATGTTTTTTTTTTTTAAAAAGAACTTCTCAACCGAGAAGCTAATATATTAAAAAAAAGAACAAGCTATTACAAAGAGAACATAATAACTGAAAACAAAAAGAGCATAGGAGAAGATAGTAACATTAGAACACAAAACCCTGTTTATTGAAAGACTTCATTACCCAGTAGGGTAACTCTCTCCCAGTCAGGAAAAGGTTGAGATGTTGATAGTTGAAACTAATGGTGGCCAAGTTGGTAGCAGGGACAAGCCAAGCAGCAGGAATAACATGTAAAGATGGTTGAGAATTGACATCCAAAAGAAATCTTATGTTGCTAATTTGGGGACAAAATCTCCAAGAGATAGATTGATCTGGATTCCAAATTTTATCCTTGATACCATGATGATTGCAGAACACATGCTTGATTTGAAATTGGAAATCCAATGCCGTCTGCAACGCCACCTCAAGCGCAAAGAGCTTATCCAAAGAATTGTCCAGCATTGACTGGGATAAACACCCTACAATTGAGACCAAAAATTTAGAATTTGCAATGAAGAAACCGATCGACCTCACCTGGGAAATAGGATTGGAGGAAGCCTGTGTAAATAGAAAGTAGTCATCGGCACTCGAAAAATTGTTCAAGACGAGCTTTTTCCCAAAAGGATCAGAGGAGCAATTGGAAAACTCACGAACATGTGCAATTGTTTGACTCATGATGACAGAAGGATTTGGATCAATGTTCTTGAAAATTGCATTGCAACGGCTGATCCAAATAAACCAAGCCCCTGCAGCAATCATAGCCAATATATGCTGTGAATGTCTATAATCAGTGATCCAGTTGCCAGAAGAAAACCCTGCCGGGAAAGAGATAGACAAATTTTCTGTGTAGTTAATCAAATTCCAGACCCTCTGAGCCATGAAACAATTGCAAAATAAATGGTCAATAGATTCACTATGATTCCCACAAAAAATGCAACGATTATCAGGACCAAGGTTTATGTAATGTAAGAATGCATAAGTGGATAAACGTTTATGAATACACAACCAGATGAAATGTTTCAGTCTAGGAGCAACCTGAATGCTCCAAATAAGTTGCCACCCACACCAAAACTCCGAAGTGACATTGCTTTGATTTAAATGATGATAAACAGCAGCCGAAGCTTTTGTATGATTAGATCTAGGCTTCCAGACCCAATGAGAATCAGAGTCAAAATCAATGGCTGGAAGATAATTGTTTGAACTATCAAAGGTATCACCAAAAAGGAAATTCAGACTCATGAGATCCCAATGATCCTCAGTAACAAGGTCAGCAATGCTAATAAGGTCAGTATTAGCATTAATGTTGAGGACCGTAGGTTCAAGAGCTACAGGTGTATCAAAAATCCAGGGTTCCCGAAGAAAAGAGGTATTGTTGGGATTGACAGAACTGAGCATACAATGCTGTTTAATATATGAAGCTGATTTACAAAGCCCTCGAAAGAACCAAGAGCATTTAGGAGGAGGTTGATCAAACCAGAAATTCAACTTACCATATTTATCATTGAGAATTCCAACCCACAGATTATTGTCATTGTTCAAATATTGGAAGATGTGCTTGGTCAAGAGTGCATGCTTGGCAATGAAAAGATTCTTGATACCTAAGCCCCCCTCAGACTTACCTTCAGTAATAATGTTCCAACTCACATTATGGATGCCCGTTCCATTGCTGTTCCTACTCCAAAAGAATTTTCGCACAATTTTGGAAATCTCAGAAAGAATAAGATCAGGAATGGGATAAACGGACATATAATAGACTGGAACCGATAGAAGAATAGAATTGATAAGTATACATTTGGCCGCTGGGGAGAGATGAAAGTTAGCCCATCTATTAGATTTATTTCTAATCTTATCCACCATAGGTCCGAAATTTTGAGCAGCAAGTCGCTTAGGGGAAATGAGGATACCCAGATACTTAAATGGAAAAGAGTCTTGGTTAAGATGAAGGATACCACAGATTCTCCTAGAAATGTGCTTGTTAAGCCATGAAGGAAAGTAGACATGAGATTTGGTAAGATTGGGTTTCTGTCCAGTAAGTTTAGAGTAAATGGCTAAGCACAGATGAATATTACGGGCTACTTTACGGGAAGCATGAGAGATTAAAATCAGATCATCAGCATACATTAGATGATTGAAGTTATAATTCAGATTAGAATTGAAACCGGGAATCTAGTTATTTTGAAGACTGAAATTAAACATAGTCGTAAGCGTTTGAGAAACCAGAATGAAGAGATAAGGAGAAATGGGATCTCCTTGGCGGACACCACGGGAAGAGGAAAACCAGGATGTAGGTTTGCCATTAACAAGTAAAGCAAAAGAACTAGAATGAAGACAAGTTGAAATCCAGGAAATCCAAATCTGAAAGAAGACAATAATGTTAGTGGAGAACTTATAATAACCTCAACAAAATCCAAGACATTGTGAAATTATTGAAACCAACAAAGCCAGTGGTCTTGTTTCTAGCGCATTAAGGAAAAGGCAGCAACAATGACTTGCTTCAGGACGTCCCATTCATGTTTCTTGCTCTATTAGAGCACAGAAAAAGAGTATTTCATAATAATAAAAAGATAGTCTGCCTTCAAGTTTGTCTACATGATTCAGATTATTAAAACAAATTTACACATTCATCATGATAATAAAAGCATCGATAACAGATTGAAATAAATTAATGAATTCCACTAGTCATCTAATCTAAAGCACATAATAATGATGCAGGAAACATATAAACTTAGGTCCTAGGTGAAACTGTTTCACAAAGGCAACGGCCATGTGCTAGAAAAATTCTCATGGATTATATTTTCACAAACAAAAGAAACAAAAGATAGCTACAGCAAAAAAGATTATAACTTCACAAAAAAAGGAGAAAGCAGCACCTCATAAGTCATAATCATGGGTTTGTTAAGATAAAGATGTGTGAAGCAAGCAGCACAGCATATGAAAAATGGCAACAAAAAGAAAAATTCATGGCAATGCGTTTGTTCATAACTGGGTACGAGGGTAGCAGTACCTTTATCAGCAACAGTGCTTCATATGTATGTTATTGAGATGTTAAAAACAACGCACCAATAGTCTCCTCCTGGGACTGTTTCCTATGGATCTTTCTGTGATGTTATGGACAAGGTGCCCATAGTCTCCTCCTTGTTTGCATCGCCTCTCCAGCTTAGGCCCTTCTTTGATTTCCAGCTTTCTAAGAGCAGGAAGCCATTGTTGGATACCTTCTAGGAATGACTTCAGCTCAGGACAATCATCAATAGATAGATACCGAAGGGAAGTGATGTCTTGCATCCCTTCTGGTAGATATGCCAGTTTGGGACATTAATGTAACCCTAAAAGAATTAGTGAAGTTGTCCCATCTCTGGCCACAAAGACTTGATGCTTGGACAATTGTTAACAACCAAGATTTGGAGTAATGTGGGGCGCTGGAAATTCTTTCAAACGATCATGAGGTAGTGGCCAATGCTAATACAGAGTTGGCTAATCCGGTAGAGGAGATAGAAAGTATTGGTTATGCTGGCGATGGAGGAGATAGAAAGTCTACGTCAGGCTTCTGTACGTATGTTGGTGGAAACTTGGTTACTTGGCGAAGCAAGAAACAGAATGTGGTTTCAAGATCGAGTGCAGAAGCAGAGTACAGATCGATGGCACAGACAGCTTGTGAGATGGTTTGGGTACAGTCTCTTCTATCTGAGTTGGGATTTCCCATCACAATACCTATGCATATGTTCTATGATAACCAGGCAGCCATCTTCATTGCAAATAATCCAACGTTCCATGAGCGTACCAAGCATGTGGAGGTTGATTGTCACTATGTACGTGATATGGTACTAAAATGAGTCATCTCTACGCCATATACCCAGTCATCTAAGCAACTAGCGGATATCTTCACCAAGGGTTTAAATATTAAAGTCTTTAGTAATTTATGTAACAAGCTGGGCATGCTCGATATATATGCTCCAGCTTGAGGGGGAGTGTTAGAGTTATATTATGGTTTATATTTAGTTAATGGGCCATATTGGGCCCATACCACAAAACCCTAATATTTCTCTATATATATCTTTGTACTCTTTTATAAATGAGATATCCAAACTATTTTTCCTATTCTCACAGAAACTGTGTGCACAGATGATCATGCAGACTGACCAGTTTTAATGCAGTGTGAGGTTTCAAGGCTTCCAACATTTGCTGTGCATTTTCCGCCTCATGATGCTTTGATGCTCCTCAAAACAAGAACAATGAGTTAATATTTTGTTTGCAGCTCATATCAGTTTCTTTCACCTCATTGGCATTCTTCACATTGCGGAGTTCATACAACACAAGTTCGCCACCAATGTTCAAATGCTTTGGCTCTCCTACCTTGTTCACTGCTTTCTCACAGGGACTTGGAGAGACAAACAAAATAATCATAAAATAAACTTTCCAAAAAACTAATAAATCTGGAAACAAAAGGTACAAATATGATAACCACTATTATGATAGCCAATATCAAATAACACAAATGCATTGGCAATGTGGTAAGATATTTTCTTAGAAATGCAAAGAAATAAATGCATACACAAACAACTTAATATCATCATGGCATCAAAACTATGGAATAACAAAATTGAATACGGTTAACTACTATGGCTATCAGAAACACTTTCCAGCTCATTTATATTATGCCAAGCTTGCATATTACATAATAACATATCCAATCAATTTGGTTCAGCATAATACTAGCCAAAATGAATTGACACTTACAGCAAATGCACTTCCATTCAATTATTGATTTCTGACTCTGCACTACCCCTTCTCTTCATGTCTCTTGCAACTTGTGTAGTAAATTTAATTTATCTAGCCCTTCAAAGACGCCTGCTCATAATTTAAACAAAACAAATTCATATTAATTATCACAAAATCCATAATAATAGTTAGCAACACTATCCACCTTTACTTTTAAACTCAAGCTTCAAATAAATTTTTGAATTCAACATTTTATGAATATTGAAAGACAAGTGAAGGGAAAGAGAATGACTTCCCTTTTCTAATCGAAAGGATTACTGAAGAAGTAGAATCTTCCTAGAGTATAGAATGAACTTGATTGCAAAAAATACTTCCCAATTGGTAATAACTTTTGAAATTATATTAATTGAAAACATAATCTGAATGTTGTGCTGTTTATGCATGTGTTTCAAATAAAATAAACAAATCATGAAAGAGAAAATTTTAATAATAAGTTGTCTTGCAATCACTTATATTTAAAGCATTTGCTTCATAAAAAGATTTCTATTAGTGTCTACAATATGAAATTTAAACACATCTTTTGTTATTCATCTTTGTTCCTTCCAAATTTGCACCAACCCTTGTTGGATATATAACATAATCATTCTATTTTCATACGTGGGAGGAGCTTCCTTCCCATTACACATGTCTGTTGTAGAATTCTTCATTCTAAAAATGAAATTCTCCTTCAAGACATCAAGCCTAAATATAACAAAACTATTTATGGATGAAGGATCATAAGAAACTTGCAATTGAGTAAGAAAGAAGAAAGAACATTAAAAACAGAGATAGTAGAGCAGAGTGGTACCGGTTTGCATAGGAAACAGAGAAGCAGAGAGATAATGCAATTGTTGTCCAAATGAAAATCAGCCGAAGCAGGAATGAAAAGATGTGGTGATGTACCTCAAACCTTGTCCCCAAATACCTTTGCCATGGGCAGTTCTTCCTAGACAAGTTTCCAATTCTTTCCTCTTGTCTTGCATTGCCTCTCCAGCTCTGTGCATCTATCCTTCAATTTGTAAATACCTGAGATTAGGGAGGCTGTCTGGAAATGACTTCAGCAAGGGGCAATCTTTAACAATCAAAGACTCGAGTGAAGCTAGGCTTTCTGGACCTGACTTCATCAATGGGAAGTTTTCAATCAACAGAAAATGCAATGAAGTCAGGCTTTGTGACAATGAGGTGAAATTATAACAACAAAACATATGAAGATAAGTAAGGTTTTCTGGAGCTTCATTAAAAAATTTGAAGCTTTGGCAGTCAGCAACAAACAATTCCTGGAAAGATCTGAGGCACTTGGGCAGTTCTATCAGACCATGGCAACCGATAAGATGCAGTTGTTCCAGACAAGTTAGAACACAATCCTGTTGAGAAGATGGTGGCTCTGATAAACCAGTCAGATATTGACATTCTAATATATACAGGTCCTTTAGAGACTTCAAACCTCGAGGTGAACTGCCAAGGAGACCAAGGCATCACACCACCATTAAAGATGGCATGGTTTATCCCATCATACTACTATTTATATATTTCTTTATTTTTATTTTGAAGTAATAACCATTGTGATATTCTCTTCAAAATGATCACGTATTAGCATCTGCACAATTTGCTCTTTATCTTCATCTCTGCCAATCACTTCTGATTCAGGTACATATGAATGTGTTTGTGGCCTATTCCTCCAAGGCCTGTTGTTGTTATTGTTGTTGTCTGCAACCTTGAAATTGAACTTGTGCATCTCTTTCATGATACCATCTATTCTTTGGTTGATGCTTCTAAGCTCGTGCCCCAACTGAAGTTGAAACAGGAGTGGGTTATGATGAAGAGAGAAAAAGTCACGCACCTTGCTTTTTAGGGGACCGTAAAACTCGGCCTTGCGTTGGATGAGTAGGACATGTGTGTTGGCCTGGTCAAGAATGTCCTCAGCATCATAGGCAGCATCTCTGAGCAGCATCAGCCATGACTTGACAGCTTGATCCATGAGCTGCCTCTCCTCTGCATCTTCAACCAGAGGCTGGATTTGGAGTAAACACCTGCGAAGCTTCTCCAGTTCCCATGGGCGCAGATATTGGAGGACAGGAGGTGATGTCAACTCGATGTTCTGTCCCAAGGCTTTGACGAGAATAGATTCCACAGCCATCGTTTCCGACTGGAGTATTTTAGAGAGTCAACCGATTTGTTACGAAGAACAGTAAACCTGGTTTCCTTTTTATTCTTTTTGTTCTAAACACATATGGGTGACATTTTTGTTTTCATTCATTATGATGTAAATTACTTATCATAAACATTATTTTATATTTTTTATAAAACCATCTCCAACCCATAAACCCAAATTTCTACTCTAAATCCCAAATTTAGTTCTGTTACAATAAATCATACTCCAACCACAAACCCCAAATTTTACCCCAAAAAAATATATTCACATAATATTCCTTCCTCATTTTTTTTATATTATTATTATTATTTTTTATTTTTTTATTTTGAAAAAGTGGATAAACCACATTCATTCAAACAGAGAAAAAGTACAACTGAAGATACATAGAAAGAGCCAGAGCTCCAGACCTTCACAAGCAGTGGGGCCTGACAACAAGACAAAACAAGATAACAGGTGAAAGGAGGAAGAAACTAGGGGATCCCTAATGACCCAAGAAATCCATTAGGGAGGCAACAGAGTACCAACACTAGATCTCGCCAGGGGGTGGGGGCTGCAAGGGCGGGGCGTCCTGCTCTGAAACCCTGGAGGAGAGAAAGTCCAGGCTCTTCTTGATCTTGGCAACTGGCTTCTCAAGTTTTGCCTTCTTAGGTTTAAGAGCTGCATTGTACCAGAAAATTAACATGTAATCAATTTTCAACATAATAGAAATAGATGGGAGACAATTGGAATTAAATATGCATGCATTTCGTTCTAGCCAAATGTTCCAAGTAATAGCTCGTACTAACATATCCCAGAAAGGAACAAGGGGTTTAGGGACACAGCTCCTCCAAGGGCACCAGAGACCCTTGAGAGTATGAGGTGGATGTCCCACATCAATTAGTTGACAAAAGTAAGCCCGAATGGTCGAGGCGAAGGGGCAATTGAGAAGGAGATGATCGTTAGTCTCCATAGCTGCGTGACACAAGACACAAGTGGCAGTCTGGAGATAGTTGCATCGGCGCCGGGCCAGATTTTCAAGCGTTAAAATTTTGTTGTCCCAAGCTAACCAGTTGAAAAGATTAATTTTTTTGGGACAGACCCCTCTCAAAATGAGTGGAGTAATATGACACCGGAGACCCCCGTCATTAAGGAAGTTGTAAAAGAATTTCACTGAGAAACGTCTGTTGGCAGTGAGCATCCAGATTTTCGCATCTCTCCCAGGAGTGAGCTAAGCCAAAGTCACATTAATGGCATTAGTCCAGAGTGATTGGAAGCTCCAATTAACCATGGGGGATCTACTCACGAAGTCCTTGATAGTTTCCTCCTTAAACTGAGTTAAAAGAAACTCAATCGGCCAGATAAGTGCCGGGGCACATCCCTCAACCCAGTTCTCCAGCCAGAAGATGGTGGATGCACCATCACTGATGTTGGTAGCTAAATTTTTTCTGAAGGCAGGTAGAGAATGTTGTAGTCCGTTCCAGAAAAAAGAGCACCTACTGGGATACTTGTGAAACAGGTTCCAAGTGGGCACTCTTTTAAAATTGTTTTCTTTAAGAATAGTTTCACCACACCAGTGGTTACCCGTGGCAATATTCCACCACCATTTTCCAAGGAGGACACAGTTGAAGGTGTTGAGGTTGAGAATATCCCAACTACCCTGTTGCCGGGGCCTACACAGTCTCTCCCAACTGACAAGTCTGATTTTGTTATGTTGCGGCTCAGGGCCAGACCAGAGGAACTCCCTGCGAATGTTATCAATATTCTTGATAACCCAGGCTGGGAGCTTGAAGATCGACATCCAGTAAGTAGGAATCACCGAAAGGACCGAGTTAACCAAGGTAAGTCGTCCTCCCAGAGACAGGAGTTTAGATTTCCAAGAGGCAAGCCTGGTTCTGATTTTATTCAGCAGGATGTCCCAGTCCTGTCTCCTTGGTCTCCCTCCCTCCCCTCCCCCCCCCCTGCCCGAAATGGGGATGCCAAGGTAAATGATAGGCAGGGAACAAGTATTACAGTAAATGGCCCTAGTCTGGGCGTTGTTGGGTAAGAGATTTTTTTGGGAGGCATAAAGACAGGTTTTGTCAAAATTAACTCGAAGACCCGAGATACCTTCAAAGATGTAAAGAATGAGTTTGACAATACGAAGGTCCTCCTCACTATCATTCGTCAGAATAAGTAGATCGTCAGTATATTGTAAGTGGCACATTTTAAGACCAGAGTCAGGGAGGGCCACACCATGCAGAATACTGGAGGTAAGGGCGTTATTAATCATTGTGCTTAGGACGTCAGTTACAAGAACGAAGAGAAGGGGAGAAAGGGGATCCCCTTGCCTTAGCCCTCTTCGGTATCTAATGTAGCCACTTTGACAACCATTAATAAGAAACCTGGCTTTGGAAGAGTCAAGGATGGCAGACGCCCATCCAATCCATCTATTTCCAAACCCCCTGGCTTTTAAGAGATCCAAAAGGAAGCTCCAGTCAACAGTGTCAAAAGCTTTCTCAAAATCCACTTTTAGGATTAGTCCAGGGAGGCGGTACTTTTGCATGAAGAAGATGAGTTCATTGGCTGTGACAATATTATCCATGATACATCGCCCCTTGATGAAAGCTGATTGGGTCACATCAATCAAGGAATCAATCTTAGATCTCAACCTGTTTGCAAGAATCTTGGAGAGAATCTTAAGAGAGGAATTGATTAAGCTTATCGGGCAATAGTGTGATAGATTTTCAGGGTTAGGGCGTTTCGGAATGAGCGCAATATTGGCCCAGTTGATCTTTTCTAACTTGGCCTTACCCTGGTAGAAATCATCACACAGATGAAAAATGTCTTCCTTGATAATATCCCAATATTTGTAGAAGAAGAAGATCGGGAAACCATCAGGTCCGGGGGCCTTATCCGCATTCAAATCAAATACAACCCTTCTAACTTCTTCATGAGAGAAAGGAAGATCCAAATCAGATAAGTTTTGGGGTGATTTGGCTATGAGGAGATGATTCCAATTAATCCTGAAACGGACATCCTGTGTTGATCCACAGAGGTTCTTATAGAAGGTGGTGAATGATTCCCCGATATCTTTGATGCTAGACACCCTGCCAGTGTTGTGCTCAATCCAGGGGATGAAATTCCGATTCCGCCTCCCATTTGCTACCGAATGGAAAAAGTTAGTGTTCTCGTCACCCTCCTTAAGCCACGCGACTCTAGATCGCTGTTTCCAGTAAATCTCTTCTAGCTTAAGGATCTAAATAAGATCGGCTCTAAGGGCGGAATCATTGGCACATTCCTCTTCAGTGAGAGGGCGTGATTCTTTGAAGAGATCAATAGTGTCGATTTCATGTAGCAAGGCTAGTTTCTTGAGTTTAATCGATCTAAAGTCCGTTTTTGCCCAGTGTCTGAGACAAATCCGGGTGTTAGAGATTTTTTTTGCCAGAATAAAGGCCCCATATCCATGGTACTGAGAACAATTCCTCCAGTCCCTAATGAGATCCGGAAAATTGTTCACCGAACACCAGGAGCGCTTAAAACGAAAGGGGCGTTACACAGAGAAGTGAGAACCAGACTCCAGTCTAATTGGAACGTGATCCGATCCTAATCTGGGAAGGCCATTTTGGATGGTTTTAGGGAAGTGGCAGATCCATTCGTGATTAATAAGGAAGCGATCTAGCTTGACCCAGATCGGATTTACTTGACCATTAGTCCAGGTGATGTGTTTCCCAAAAGATGGAGGCTCAATTAGTTGCAAATCACGCAAAAGCAGTTGTGCTTGCCTGATGTCCTCGAAATTTGGGTTACCATTGGATTTATCCGAATGGGTGAAGATCGAGTTAAAATCCCCGCAGATAATCCAGGGGGTTCCCACTCCAGGGTTGCAGCTAATAATTTCATTCCAGAACTCGTTTTTAAGATGTCTAGCAGTAGGCCCATAGACAATGGTACAGACCCAAGTGAAATCATTGGATTTGGATCTAAATTTGACAGAGAGGCAAAAACTGCCTTGGGCATATAAATGACCCTCGAGGTTATTGCTAGACCAACCAACAATCATACCCCCAGCAGTCCCTAATGCGGGGGAAAAACGAAATTGTCAAGTCGTGGGCCACCAATAGATCTCCAAGTACATGAATCAACAGCACTAAGTTTAGTTTCCTGGAGGCAACAAATATCGGCATGGTGCAAATTAAGGAAGTCTTTAACAAGGAAGTGCTTAGAGGGCCTTCCTAAACCCCTAACATTCCAGTTAGTGACATTCATAGGGAAACTAATTCGTGCCCAAAGCGGAACCTGAGGAGGAGGTTCCTATTTCAGTGTTTAGTTTTGGAGTTCGGGTTGATTCATGCATACGCAAGTGAGAAAAACAAATATATCTATGATGCAAGGAATCAAACGAAATTCCACAAAGCATTACAATAATTAAGAAGCTATAAATCATTCCAACCATTCAAAAGAAGGGGATTTATCGAGGTACCTTCAGGTGTTGTACTAGTGTTCCCCTTCTTTGTGGAAGATCTGGGTGGCTCAGGAAGGAACCCTGCTTCTTCATTCCATCTTGAGGAAGGCTTCTTCCTCCTTTCACTTCTTCTGGTACACTGTGAAACATCCTCAGAGTGCCCCGTATAGAGTAGTCTATTGATTTTCTCCTCAAAATCAGACTCCGAATCTTCAATCTCCTGACTATCCATACTGTCATCCTCTTTCCCTGAGCCCTCAGATAACTGAACTGCCTGATCAGGGATGGCTTCATTCTCCTGGTTTTCCTCATTCCATTGTTCCAAATTTTCAAGAAGAGAATGATCCTCTTCCAACTGGGAACTGTGAGCCATATCCTTGGAGAAAATTTTTGGGACCAAGGTCCACACCCCGTGTAGGAACACCCAGTTGAAATTGGGCGGAGGTTTGTAGTTCGGGGGTGGTTGGTTAGGGTTACAAAAAACAGCTACATAATCACCGAAGAAGCTTTCCTTAGCGGGCTGCAACTGGGCCCTGTTCAATGATGCATCAGGCTTAGGAGAAATCCCTATGTCAGGTTTAGTTTGAATGGGCTGTGAATTGGGCTCAACAGAGGGATTAATTGAGCTCAAATCAAGTTTTTCACTGCCCAAGATGGGTGGCCCAATATGTGAGCATTGATGTGGTAATGGGCCCAATTGCTGAGTATCCAGTGATTTACATTGCACATCACAAGGCATGGGACAATCAGCGGAAATAAACGCTTTGGCCTTATCACGAGGCAAACACCCAAGAGCATTTGACGCTCTCTGTCCTAAGCTATCAGAGGCCAAATCACGAGGCACAGAGAGATCCCCTGGTTCGCCACGTGCAGCCTCCGCAGTGGTCATCCCCGGTTTCTCGTACTGACAGAGGTCAAGAGTTTCAGAAGAATCGGCCACTCCATGATCGACAGCACAATCCACCTTTTGGACCATATGCGAAGTCAACAGAGACTTGAAGGTCATTATCTGGCAGTTATTAGCCGAAATGGTGGTCAATGAACCGCTGGTCCGAGCAACATTTGAACTGAGCACCTCCGGTGCCGTCGGCAGGCATCGTTGACCCCGGGAGCAGTGCTTTCCGGCCGGGTCTCAAGAGAAGAATTATAGCCCCGGGAGCCGTGCTCACCGGACAGGCCATCTTGGAAGATACGGAAGGGACCCCGGGAGCGGTGCTCATCGGACAGGTCGGGCTCACCAGATTGCTGTGAGGTCGCCACACCTGAGAAGGATGCCCTCGATCGGATACCTGTGTCGTCTTACTGTTCGGGTCGTCGGCTCCAATTAAGCCTTTGCCTTTTGTCTGCACGGCTGGCGTTCGGGAGAAGGCCGGTCTGCGAAGGAGACAGAGCACGGGATGAAGCATCTTGGTGTGGAGGAGGGATGATATATCTTTCAAGGTCCCGACGGTAGGTCGGGAAGGGAAGACGGTTGTCGGTGACAAGGACGATGAACTTTCTCATCCCGAAGTTGAGAGAGATCTCGTGTGGGATGATGATTCGGGGTCGGCAGCGAACAAGGACTGAGACGAAAGACTTGTGGGATCTACTAGGCTAAGGGATAGCGATGAGTTCGCCGATCGGCCGGAGAAGCTCAACCAAAACCGACCAGGTCCATGCGTGGAGAGGGAGATTCCAGATCAAGAGAACTTGAGCATTTCCGATTGCTGACCCAATCGAACCGAGATCAGCCGATCAAGGCTTGATCGAGAGAACACAAGGTCCCATCTTTGACGGCAGACTTAGTTCTCCCACCTTGCTCACCCTAATAGCTTCAGCTTCACTAGTGAGGGTGGCGAGGAAGGAGTTTCCCTTGAAGTCATAGACTGCCTCTACTCTGGGGGTGTTGAGGGCCCCCGGAAGGAACTCCAGCAGGATACTTTCGCTGGTTTGGCCCGAGATGACGTCGAGGACGATAACTTTGGTCAGGTCCTTTCTAAGTTTTGATGTATCATGAGTTAATGGCAAGGAGACCTGGGAACGTTGCCAGCGAGAGCTTGCAGAGGGATCACCATCCACGTTCGAATTCAATTCTCCCGGTGGGCTCACAATGGGATGCGACTTACCCTTTGCCCGGGCACGCCTGTTCCTCGGAGGAGACGGCAACTCCACCCGGCAGTTCGCGGCGAGATGACCTGCACCTCCACAGCGTTTGCAGGTGATCCTATGTCGGCACTCATCAGTTTTATGCGTGGTTCGGAGGCAGTGATTGCATGAAGGAGGAGATCTAGTTCTTTTAGTTCTGGCAAATGGAAGGAAGCTCTGTGGGGGAAAGTATTGTCCTCTGAGCTCGTCTGGGGTGGGGCCTCGTTTGAGTTTGCGCGAGCCAGCTATCTCCCAACCCTCGCAGCTCATCCGAGTCACTACCTGAGCTCATCTGAGTTGTTTCTGTGGAGATGTGCACACTTGGGGGGCTCGCCACTTTGGCATAGGATGTGCCTTCCCGAACGTGACTACTAAAATGCGAAGGCCGATCAGATCCGGAAGATCGGCTGGAACCATGATGACCATGCCTGAAACCTATCCTGTGGATCGAAATCTTACTACTTCCCAGCCTGCTGTTACGTCCGCCACCACCACGGCGATCACCGAGAAGGTCCGCGTGGAGGGAGTCCATTTGGCCGAGCTCACGAACTCAAAAGAACACTTGAAATTAATCATTTCTAACAATAACTTAATTAAATATTTATTACAATTTAATATTTTACTAATAAAAATAAATTAAAATTTATAACTAAATTTTTTTAATTTATTTAAAAATTAGGTTATGAATTTCTTAATTATCTTGATAAATAATGGGGTTATTTTTTCATATAGCAGGAAAATATTTAATATTTCAACACATGATCGATTACAATTTTAACAACATGAAAATTAATATTACAACATAATATTTTACATTAAAAATCATAGACAAACATACAACAAATACTTAATATTACAACATAATATTATAAAGGAATATTAGTTTTAATATAATTAGTTTTTGCATTAATTTTAACTAATATAATTAGTCTTTGCATTGTATTAGCTTTTATTAAGATTATTTTTCAATAAAATTTTAACTATTCCGGTTTCATAAATTTATCATAATTTAATTTAATTAATAATTTTATTATTAATTGAGTAATTAATTGTATACAAATTAATATTGTAGGTATATAATGACTAGTTATTAATTATATTTAATGAATTATTAATTTTATAATTTTAATTACAATAGTTATAAAAATAAAAAATATTAAAATATTAGTTTTTTTGTGGGACCCCAAATTGGGGTCCCACTATTGCGAATCTCAAATCTGGGTTGGGATTTGGGTGTGGGTCATTGTTTGGAGATGCTCTTAACTTGATACTAATTATTTTAGAGTAATGCTATATGAGGCGAAGGAACTTCACGAACCAGCCACACGACACATGTGGCTGGTGACGTGGATTTTTTTTTCTTAAAAAAAAAAATTTCAAAAAAAAAAGTAAACCCAACCCGTCACTCTCTCTTCTCTCTTGTCACTTTCTCCTCTCTCGTGTGCCCTAGCTTTTTCTCCTGGCCACTGCTTCCGTCCGCCGACCCCGGTCCCCGGTCAAGCCGCCGGTTCCCTCCCCCGCCCCCGGTCCCCATTTCGGCTCCCGTCTTCCCTCCCCCACTCCCTGCCCCGTCCCGGCCGCGGCTTCCCTCCCCCGCCCGCTCCCGGCCGCCAGCCTCCCGGCCCCCGCTCCGACAGCCGGCTTCTCTTTCCCGCTCCGGCACCGCTTCGGCCGCATTCCGACCGCCGCAGTCCTCCCCCGCTTTCGGTAATAATAATTGAATGGTGTGCTTGGATATATATATAATGGAGATAGATTAAATAATTTTTAGAATGACAATAATTCACGGTAGCAAAAATTTTTAGCAGATCTATTTTTGTGTGTGTATATACAATTAATGCATGAATTCTAAACAATTAATGTTGTTTATCATTTATCATGTTTTCTGAACATGATTTCTGAACAATTAATGCATGGTATTTATCATTTATCATGATTATCCCATAATCAATTAATGCATGATTTCAAAACAATTAATGCTGCTTCTTTCTTTAATTTGTTTTTCTAAAATCATATTGTTTGTATAGATTTTGGATTAAATGAATTTATCTGATATATAGATTTGTGTTTATATAGATTTGTATTTATTATTTGTCTAAAATAAAATTCAAAAAATCAGTGCTATATGTAAATTATTTATGAATTTATTGTTTGTCTAATTTATGTTTAGACATATACCTAAAGCAAGAACATGGAAGAAGTGGTATTTGGGTGTTCTGAGCAAGAAAAAGATAATGTAGAAGTTGGATGTTCAAGTTTTGAAATACATGCCAAAGAAAAACCTGTAGATTTGGATTTAGTTGAAAATATTGTGCCGGAGGCCGGTATGATGCGTGATTCAAAAGAAGAAGTTTATAAATTGTATATCCAGTATGCGCGGCATGAAGGGTTTGGCATCACAAAAAAAATCACGAGATTAGGTGATGATGGGAAATTGAAATATTACACGCTAGCATGTGCAAGAGGTGGCAAACGAATATGTACTTCAAAAAACTTCTTCAACCCAAGGCTATCCACCAAAGTAAATTGTCCGGCAAAGATTAATGTCATTGTTGGCAATGATGGGCGATTTACCATTTCTAGTGTGAACTTGGAGCATAATCATGCACTTAGCCCACAAAAAGCTCGTTTCCAAAAGTGCAATAAAAAAATTGATGCATATGTCAAAAGAAGGCTTGAATTAAACGACCAAGCAGGGATAAGCCTAAGCAAAAATTTTCATTCCCTAGCGGTTGAAAGTGGGGGTTATGAAAATTTAACATACACAGAGAAAGATTGTAGGAATTATATTGCGAAAGTAAGGCAATTTAGGCTTGGTGTTGGAGATGCCGTGGCACTTGGAAAATATTTCTCTCGCATGCAACAAAGAAACTCAAATTTTTTCCATTTGATTGACATGGATGAGGAAGGTCGTTTGAGAAATGTCTTTTGGGCGGATGCGAGGTCTATAGCGGCTTATGAAGCATTTGGTGATGTGATTTCCTTTGATACAACATACTTGACGAATAAGTATGACATGCCATTTGCTCCGTTTGTCGGTGTAAATCATCATGGGCAAACAGTATTGTTTGCGTGTGGCTTATTGTCGAAGGAAGATACAGAAACATATGTTTGGCTCTTCAAAACTTGGCTGGAGTGTATGTCAGGCAAGGCTCCTAAAGCAATTATTACAGACCAGTGTATGGCTATTTAGGGTGCAGTTAGATTGGTTTTTCCAAATTCCCATCACCGCCTTTGCCTTTGGCATATCATGAAGAAGGTTCCCGAGAAGCTTGGAGGTTTAAATGAATACAAAACAATCAAGAAGATTTTGAAACGCATCCCATATGAAGCAGTGGATACTCAAGAGTTTGAAGACACATACTTGAAGATGATGGCGGACTATAACATTGAGAAAAATGAATGGCTGAATTCTCTATTCAAAATTCGTGATCGTTGGGCTCCTGTATATGTTAAAGGCATATTTTGGGCTGGGATGTCAACCACTCAAAGAAGTGAAAGCGTAAATGCATTTTTTGATGGTTATGTTGGTCCGACGACTTCACTGAAGCAGTTTGTTGAGCAATATGATAATGCCTTGAAAAGCAAGATTGAGAAGGAGAACAAAGCTGATTTTGCTTCATTTAACTCATGTTTTCCATTGATCACTGATTGTTATTTTGAGAAACAACTACAAGAAGCATACACAAATGAAAATTTTAAATTGTTTCAAGATGAGTTGCGGGGAATGATATATTGCAATCTTACTCTCACTGGTTCACATGGGGCAGTCTGCTCATTTCAGGTGTCCGACGTTGTGAAAGGGAAAGAAAGTGCATTTAGAAAACAAGTGGTATACAATGTTTACACTAACGAGGAAGAATTTGACATTAAATGCTCTTGTCGGTTGTTTGAGTTTAAGGGGATTATTTGTAGGCACATTTGCAAGGTGCTTATTGAGAAGAATGTGAAAGATATTCCGTCTATGTATATTTTGCCACGATGGAGGAAGGACATCAAACGCATTCATACATATGTACTAAACTGCTTTGATGACCCACAAACCAGTAAGGAGAAACTACGGTACAATAAATTGTGCTCTCATTTTACTAAAACCGCGGAACTTGGAGCAGAGTCAAATGACAAATATATCTTCTTGATGAAATATGTGGATGAGGCAATTGAAAAGTTGATGGACAATACAATTTGCAAGGAAAAGTTGACACCTACGTTATCGGAGGCAACTAGTGTGCCACACCAAAAATTTCTCAGTACTCTGAAGGTGCGGAGTAAGGGTCGTCCACCATAAAAAAGGAAGAAGTCCAAAGTTGAAGAAATAATAATCAGAAACAAAAAAAAGGTATTAATTAGTTCGTTAGATTTTTTTTCAATGAACTTGTATTTTTAGTGTATAACATAACATCCATGTTATTATTGGTAGAAACCACAAACAAAGGGAGATGCATTAGCTCAACAATTTACACACGATGATCATTGCACATAAGAGAGCGTGGTAATACTCTTGTAATTGCTATTAATGTCCAAATTAAGTATTTCAATTATTTAATTTCAAATAATGATTTCTTAATCTTTTTTTTAGGTGAATTCAAATTCTATATCGATGAATGTGGACATGCATAAAAATTCTTCACTAGGTTTTTCAAGCCAATGCAATGATCTCTGATTAACGTGAGTTGCAAGAGGTATGTATTTATTTTTGTATTCAATACATAGTGATTAATATTCTTTTTATATGAAGTTGTGATATATTGTCCATTTAAATTTTTCAGGGAATGGTATTTGTGATATGAAATTATGAAGTTGTTGGTGATATGAAGTTATTCAGTTGTGATGCAAGTTGTTATGAAGTTGTTGGTATTGTAACATTTGTTGTTTTGTTATGTTTAGTTTTATGTTCATTATGTTTGATGAAGAGATGAACCAGGGAGTATGAAGTCATTATGGTCATTATGTTTTGTAACAGTTGTGATGTATGTATTGTTCATTATGTTTGATGAAGAGATGAACCAGAGAGTATGAAGTCATATTTTTCATTATGTTTTGTAACAGTTGTGATGTATTGGTCATTATGTTTGATGAAGATATGAACTCATTAGTTTTGTGATGTAAGTTGTGAAGAGAACTTTGGATTTAATCAATGAAGAGAATTTTTCGTATTTCTGGATCCAATCAATGAAGAGAATTGTACATGGAAGAGAAATTGAAGTAAATAGGACATTTGAAGCCACCAGTAATTGAAGAGATTTTTTCGTATTTCTGTGCCATATACAACTTCAAATCTCACACTATACATCTTTACACCTTACTACACAAATAAAAGAATATTGCTTGGCAAAAACACAAAAAAACTTAAGGGAAAGCTGTACAAAAAGAAATCAAACAATATGATGCAAAAGAATAGAGTACAAAAAAAAAAAAAAAAAAGAATAGGAAACACAAGCTCGAGCAGAGTTCTCTAGTTTGTTTTCCTTTTCCATGTTGTCAATAATGAAAGAGTTGCTGGAGTTCTTCAGGTCAAGAGTTAAGGTGGTAGACATATTACCAAGTTCAGCAACCTGTAGCAGTGGTAAGCATATAATCAGAAAGAAAACATATAAATGAGAAAACATATGCTTAAAGTGTTTAACAAATAAAAGTTTAACTTTGAACACAATTGCATCCAATTCATAGAACTCAAAGAAACTATCAATTACGCCATACATACAGAAAAGATGGCAAAACTCCTTTGCAATTCATACACACATATCTGGAGTCAAATAGACAGTGAGACCAAATACACATGACGCTTCATGTCAAAGTTTTCACAAGGCAAATCAGTGACGAAGTGACTTTGATGTCATTATTCTAGCAATTCATCAGACATCTGTAATCAACATACATAAATAATAATAATAAATAAATAAATAAATAATCTAACAAACCAACAGAATCCAGTTGTGAGTGTTGAAAACCAAACATGAGGACCTATTCTTCAGCCTAAGGATAGTGAGGGTAGGAAAACTCTACCTCAAGGCTTGCTGCCAGACAATTTAACTGGATAACATCAAAATAATGGAAAGACAAAAACAATCAACATGTGGTTGACTCAATCAATATCAAAGATTGGACATATCATGAAACTTTGCCTTCCAGTTTTAACTTTAAATGTCCACCACAAGCAAAAAAAAATTATATAGGAAGATAAAATTTTACAATCCACACCCACAGAAGATATGGGGAAAAATTAATAAATGGATAGCTGAACAAGTAAAGGCATTTTTGAACTAATGGCTCAATCTGGGAAAATGCTACACACCAGAAGATCACAATCTCCATTTACTCAAGCTAAACACACAAAGCTACTTCTCTATGCGCCAACCAAATAGAACTATGAATTACATCCATACAACCAAACTCATTAACAAAGGAAAAAAGAAACTATGCAAGCATTGATCAGATCTCTATTTAAAGGCCTTTCAATCAAGCAAATGGTAGTAAATATAGCAGTAAAATGCTAACATAGATGTCAATGAAAATTCGACAACAGCCTAGAAAAAATATAAATAACATACTTCAGGCATCTTAGATAAAAGAAACTTAATTCACCTCTTTGAGATTGACCCATTCCCATGTCTCATGACAAGTGTTTATATCATAAACAAGTGCATGCACATCCTGACAAAAAAAAACTCATACAAAGGTCAATATCTACATAATAATAAAGAAACCATATATGAATGTCAGAATCACAAGAAATTCTTGTTTCCAATGCTCAAGTAATAGACAAGTAGCTGTGAATATAACATAGCACAAAATTAGATATTCAAGTAAATATGTATGTTGTTATTATAAAAAAGGCTCCCATTCCGTGGCATCCAAAAATAACTACTCGATGCAAAATCCATTCATTGAGTTACAAAAAATAAAAATATCAATCTGCACTTTTAACTACTCTATTTGTATAACATAATGAGATAAAAATGTTATCTAAAATAAATAAATATCATTTCAAAGTACCGATATCAATAATAACATAATGAGGTAATAGGTTATAGCATGTTCATATAATCTAAATTCTCTAAAAGCCATCTAATACAATTCAAAAACTTCCAAAAAGGTTATCATATGAAGAGTTGAAGTATAAGCAATATGATAAAAATACCATGAAGGCAACAAATGAATGAAGGCCCATACATCCAATCTTATAAATGAAGCTTGAGAAAATCATAAAAATCTTATGAATATTAGCAATTTAATATAAAGCAAAACTATCTTCCTATATAATATCAAGACACAAGCAAACAAGGGAACCATGAAATCCAACAGAGAACGAATTCATGTTTCATCAAAGGCTCAGATTTTTCCTCTCTATTCTTTCGCATGGAAAAACATGAATCAAGGGCTGCAACGAAAGTTGCCATGCCACCCGATCTCAATACTCTTTTATAGGGCAAATAATCATGGCCAGAAGAACATCATATTACGAGTAATGCTATATAGAGCGAAGAAACTACACGAACCAGCCACGTTGACAGAAAGAAAATATCAAGCAACAGAATCACAAAAAGATGCTCAAATTCACTGATTTTCTCCCACCCTTCCCCCCCTCTCTCTACGACAATAGGAGTAGCGGTTGCCTACTAGGCCATCCAAGCTACTACGCCATCATTGTAGAGAGACGAGGGCACGAGAGAAATTTTTAGGGCTCATCATTGCCTCCGTACCTGATTTCAAGCCGAGCCGAGACTCTCGGACAAGGGCACCACCGATCCGCCCGCTGCTCCCATCTGTTGTGTACCACCGACCTGTGCCCTAGCTTCTCTTCCAAGCAAAACGAGAGAGAGGCGGCCGGGAGCGGGGAAGAGAAGCCGGTCAGATCAGGGGCTGGGAGGCTGGCGGTCGGGAGCGGGGGAGGGAAGCCGCGGCCGGGATGGGCCGAGAGTGGGGGACCGGGGACCGAGGTCGGCGGACGGAAGCAGCGGCCAGGAGAAAAAGCTAGGGCACACGAGAGAGGAGAGAGTGACAAGAGAGAAGAGAGAGTGACGGGTTGGGTTTACTTTTTTTTTTATTTTTTTTTTAAGAAAAAAAAAATCCACGTCACCAGCCACATGTGTCATGTGGCTGGTTCGTGAAGTTCCTTCGCCTCATATAGCATTACTCATTATTTTAGGGTTAGGCCAACTTTTTCTTTGCTTTTTTTTTTTTTATTTTGTGAGCCAAAACAGTGCTGTGATGATAAAGCAAATCATAAAAAAACAAACACCAACTTGCATGCAACAACCAACGAGCAGTCGAGCACACCAAGAACCTGTTTTTGTTTTCATTCATTATGATGTAAGTTACCGACCATAAACATTATTATTATTTTTTTTTAACATCTTGATGCCAATCATTTCAAGTTTAGGTGCATAATTTGTTGTTTTTGCTTCTATTTTATAAACAAAGCAGTGCCATAAATGAGAAAGCAAATCAAATAAAACACACAACTTGCACGGCAACAACCAAGGACCACACCAAGAACTCCCTGAAACAATTATCCTTTCCACGCATTAGACAAACCAAATACAGATTGTTCAGTATGTATTCATCTAAAAACACTATGCAGAAGAAAAGATTAATGTCAAGAACTCACTAATATCAAAAGGAGGGATCACTAATTTATTTTTTTTATGATGATATGGAAAAACTAACCTAAATTATAATGTAAAATTGAATCCTTCTATCTATTTGTAATTTTAACGTACTTGATCAATGCAAGTTTATTTATTTTTTGATACATGTAAATTAGCTAAGATTTACGATAAAAAAGAGGAACAATTTAGGATAATCAGTAGACCATAGCATCTTTCCAAAATAGCGCAAATTGAAAGTTAAAAAATAATTGGTATAAAAGTTTCACTAGAATTAGGTGAACTTAGACAAAGCATGACTGAACCACAAATCAATATTCTTGAAAAAAAAAAAACATATATCAGTTGCACCAAAGTATACGCATGAAGAAGTAAAAACTTAGAATATAACAAAATAGTAGATAATCATATAGGTAATTTTAAAAAGAAGTAGACACCATGCTTATATGAACATGAAGAAATAAACTAATAAAATTAGTCAAAATAGAGGTTAAGTAAGGTACATAGTACAGAGCAAGTTCAAATAATATTTTAACATTTTCATGTTAAAAAGGAAGGAGTTGTTAATTCATATAAAAATAATAGCATTATAATGATCAACATGATAAAACAGCGAGAAGTTCGAACACCTACCACCACTAAATTTGTTTGTTTTATGTTGGTCAATGTATATTCTCAATGGATGATGGCATTGCCTTATTTCTAATGAGTGATCAGTTTTTTTACAAACAAAAGTGCATCCTGCAGTGAGGTAAAGGTGCATTGGAACTAATAAAAATTTTAAAGCATTTGTGTGATGATGAGTAAATTAAAATATGGGAGGCACCATATGTTGGGGGTGTCAGATTTTATGATTATAATTAAGGGAGCAACGAAACTGTTTGGTTGATGAGTGTATATAAAAACAGAACTTATGTTGATCACGTGATTAAGAAAACTATATTAAGGATTCACATGTTTAGTTTGCTCTGGTTTTGAGGATAGGTTAGACTAGTCTCCCACTCGTTTTTATTTCTTTCATTAATATTTTATTTTTATTTATCTACTTATTCTTAGGTCATCATTGTTTGTCATTTTATTCACTTTTAAAAGCAAATCATTTTGTGGATCAAATCAGTACATCCAGAATGCATTGTGATGTTGGGCAAAATGACTTGGTGGAAATTCCCCTCGAGATCATCTTTAAGCTTTTTCTACGAAATTCCCTTCCTGTGGAATCCTTTCTTAGTCCCGGAGAGATTAGTTTGTCATCATATTCTCCTTGTTAAAATACAACCAATTGGCATGGATGGGCCAAATTTGGAGATTGAAGGTGGCTCCTAGAGTGAAATTTATAAAATTTTTATTTTTATTTTTTTTTAGAGAAGAGCTCAGAGAGCTAATTTTATTGATAGAAATAAAAAGTTACAGAGTTCAAAATAAGCAATACAGACAAAGAAACTAACTGGAAAAAACAAAACAGAAAAAATACATGAAGAAGGACAACAACAGCACTTAAGCAACCAAGAAAAACAATCAGAAGAGAAACCCAGCCTCAGAAAACGCCTTCATGATCCACCTAGGGAGATCAAGGACCTGGAAGTAAAGAGTGAGAAAATGAAGGTTGTTTGCATGAGATGCAAGCCTGAAAGCTGGAGAAGCCCATTTTGCAGGAATTATATGCAAGTATGGCTGTCCAGCAACAGAGAGGAGTCCAATGATGTTGGAGATCAGAGTGCTCAAACGACCACTGGAAGCATGATTGAATGTAAGAGCCTTGTGGATTGCCGGATTATTAATAAGAACATGCTTGAAGGTAACCCCCGCGTCCAGAGCAGCTTGAAGAGCAAGAATGATTGCAAGAAGATCAGCTTCATCAGAATTATCAGCATGGGAAGGACACGAACCTGCCAATAGAGTAATGTAATTAGAATTAACACAAAAGAAACCTGCACCACTTACCTCAGTGTCTGCATGCCAGAGACTGGAGATGAAAAGGAATGGGCCATCATCACTGGAGAAATTATTAAGGACTACCAGCTTGCCAAGGTTATTATCATGAGCGCAAGAGTAATCAAGGACATGAGCTAAGACTCGACAAGTAATAACTTGATGAGACGCACTAGTATTTCTAAACACCTTGTCGCATCTATTCTTCCAGATAAACCAAGTTGTAGCAGCAATAACAGCTTTAATATAAGGAGAAAAGGAAGTGCTAAGAAGCCAATCACCCGAGCAAAAGCCATTAGGAAATGAAATGGAAGTACAGGTGCGGGCTCCGATTAGGTTCCATACTTCCATAGCTTTACAGCAAGTGGCTAGTAAATGCTCAATGCTTTCATGAGCAAGATTACAAAGAACACAAGCGCTACGAGGACCCAAGTTAATTGAATAGAGATACTCAGTAGTATTGACTTAGCCCAGAAATACAAGCCACAAATAGTGCTTGATCCGGGGAGCCACCTTCAAATTCCAAAGCATCTTCCAACCATTCCAACTGTCATTCCAACATTGATTATGATTCAAATGGTAATACACAGAAGCAGTGAGCTTACAATTGCTGGCCAAGGGAGTCTAAACCCAATGATTGCACTCAGTAAAATCAATCGCACCCAACTTAGGGATAAAACAGTCTAAATAATTACCGAACAACAAACCAAGAGACTGCAAATCCCAAGAGTTGCCCATGATAAAATCAGGCATACTTAAAGCATCAAGATCAACATTGACATTAATAAAAGTAGGATTGTACAAAATAGGGATCTCAGAGCACCAAGGATGAAACAGCAGAGAGGTTTGATTTGGATTAACTCTATTGATTCTCAAGTTAGGTTTGATTTTAAAAGCGTTATAACACAACCCTCTAAAGAACCAAGAGAAACCGGCAGGGATAGAATTCTCCCAAAAATTAATAGAACCATATTTAACATGAAGAATATCAGCCCAAACACAATCATCATTGTTGATGTATTTAAAGACATTTTTGGCCATCAAAGAGTGCTTGGCAAGAAGAATATTACGAATTGCAAGACCCCCCTCAGATTTAGATCTAGTAAGATCATCCCAGGCAACAGCATGGATGCCATTTCGATTGCCACTCTTTCTCCAAAAGAACCTCCTAACAATTCTATTGATTTCCAGGAGGATCGAATCATATATGGGATACACCGAGAGATAGTAAGTGGGTAAGGAAAGCAAAGAGGAGTTAATAAGTATAGTCTTAGCAGCAGGAGAGAGCCCAGAATGGCTCCATCTAGCACAGCAAGACTTAACATTATCAACAAAAGACGCAAAGACAGCCCTGGCTAGGCGCTTAGGGGATATATGAATTCCCAAATATTTAAAAGGAAATGTAGCAATTGGGAACTTAAGAATAATCCGAATATTGTTAGTAATTCTCTTATTAGCCCAGGAAGGAAAATAAATTGCAGATTTGGAGCCATTGGGGACTTGACCAGAGAATTTACTAAAGAAATTCAGACACAAATTGATAAATCTGGCAGCCTTTCTGGATGCTTGAGTGATGAGCACTAAATCATCGGCGAACATAAGGTGATTGAAATTGCAGTTAAGTTGATTATGAAACCCTGGGATCAGCTGATGACCGAGGGCATAATTAAGCATGGTGGTTAAGTTTTGAGAAACAAGGATAAAGAGATACGAGGAAATAGGATCCCCTTGACGCACTCCTCTAGAAGACTTGATTCAGGGAGTAGCTTGACCATTAATGATGAAAGAAAAAGAATTGGAACTAATACAAGTTTTGATCCAGGAAATCCAAATAGAAGGGAAATTCATTTTGGTAAGAGTAGCAAGAATTGCATTCCAACTGATAGTGTCATAAGCTTTTTCGATATCAATTTTAACTAACATCCTAGGGGGTTCTTGCAATCGTTTTCCAATGTATGAGCAACCACTTGCATAGCAATAATATTGTCAAACGGACAAGGGCCAGAAACAAACCTAGATTGCTCCCGACCAATAAGTTTAGGGAGAACAATCTTGAGGCGATTAGCAAGAATTTTGGAAACAATTTTAGAGCACACATTGCATAAGGAAATTGGTCTATAGTCAGAAACTAAGCAAGGATTGTCTTTCTTAGGAATTAAGGCAACATATGTTTTACCCCAAGAAGCAGGCATCACAAAATTAGTAAAAAAATACTGAATGGCATCAAATAAAGAATCCCCAATATTAGACCAGAAAAACTGATAAAATTCCGCAATGAAACCATCTGGTCCGGGACTCTTGCCCGAAGGAAGTTCAAAAACAGCGAGATGAACTTCCTCCCGGGTAATAGTTCGGGTAATAAAATCACCATCCGAGAAAGAAAGCTGAGGGAGATCATTAGGAATATTGTTTAAAACATCATGAAAAGAATCATTGGAAGGATCAGACCAAATATGGGAATAAAGACTCATGAAAACATTGACAATACCAGCACGATCAGAAAATAAGTTATTATTTAAATCCCAAACCTGAGTGATGGTGTTGTAGTGCTTACCAATACTAGTGATGTTGTGAAAAAACTTCTAGTTGGTATCTCCCTCACTGACCCATTGCAAATGCGCACGCTGGGCCTATTTGCAAGCACTAAGTCTCTGGAGGGAAGCATACTTAGCATAGTGTTCCTCAAGAGTGGAGTGAGCATCTGCATTAAAAGTATCAGATATTTCCAAAGAAGCAATGATGTTCTCGGTATGAAGGATGTCCGAGTCAAGATTATTCAAGCCAAGTTTGCACCAACTAAAAATACTAGCACGAGCACAAAAAAGCAGGTGAGAAAAGCATGCATCGGGTTACCATTGGGAAGGAAATCCCAAGCTGTACGAACAGCATTATGGCAACCAACATAATCAAGCCAGAACTTATTAAAATGAAACAAGCTACGACTACGCATATGATGAGGCAAAATAGTAAGAAGAAGGGGAGCATGATCAGAGAAAAGTCTCGGTAAGTGATTAAGGGAATAAGAACTGCAATTACTAGACCAGGCCAGGTTCATTAAGCAACGATCAAGATGAGCCCATCTCCGAGCGGCGCCCCTCTGCTTATTACACCAAGTGAACCTGGGTCCTGTAAATTGTAAATCAAGGAGATTATCATCTTCAATAAAATTAGCAAAAAACCGAGCCTTCCGAGCATAATATCCGAACGATCCTCCCTTATGTTCATCGCGGGAACAAACGGCATTAAAATCACCAATAATGAGCCAAGGAGTGTTAATACCAGAAATCCTAGAGAGCTCACTCCAAAGGGAACATTGAGAATGAAATCTAGAAGAATTATAGATAATAGAAATAATACAGTTACCAGAGTTGTCAAGAGTGATGACAAGATGAAGAGCTCATCGGGAAATGGTAATTGGAGAAACAAGCCCGAGAGATTTTCTCCAAGCAACCAAGATCCCTCCAGAGTATCCATCAGCCAAAATGGCAGTCCAATTCTAAAAATCAGGGAGCTTACTACAGAAACGAGAAACACAATCCTCATTAGCCCTGGTTTCAACAAGACACACCATCATCAGCTTATGTCTTCGGATGAGCTTGAGAACTTGATTAGAAATATCCCTCACAGAAATACCTCTACAATTCCAACAAATAACTTTTAGAGCATTCATAATGAAACTAAATGAGAGAAAAATAATAAATAGAAATAACATCATTGCAAAAGTGAGAAACCCCCTTATAAACCTGATGCGCTCTCCGCAAGTGTACGGGTCGCAAGAAGTAATAAAGTGGTACTCAATTAAGAGTAGGGTTGTCGAACCACAGGGAACTGTACTTAAAGTACTCGTTGCTCCTTTGATGTCTAGTGAAACAAATAGAAAGGGTATTGGATCATAACTAGGGATGTAAATGATACACTACTACTCGCAAGCTACTCGAGTTCGATTCGGGAAAAACTCGAACTCGACTCGCTTGGAGTCGAGTCGAGCTCGAGCTCGAGTAGCTCAAGTAGTCGAGCGAGCCGAGTTCGAGCATCTTAATACTTGACTCGAGTGCTCGCGAGCTTAATAGAGTAGTTGTATTTATGTGTATATATATTATATGTTAGTTTGTTAAATATATATATAATTGAGTTCGAGCTCGAACTCGAGCCCGAATTTGAGTTCGAGTATAAAATTATCTATGATCAAATCAAGTTTATTAATTTTTATCGAGCTTAATCGAGCGAACTTGAGTAGCTCGAATTATATATCGAGTCGAGCTCGAGCTACATAAATAAAACTCGATCGAGTTCGAGCCGAGTATCGAGCACCGAGTTTTCAGCCAAGCTCGAGCTCGAGTAGCTTGCTGCTCGGCTCAAACTCGATCGATTACACCCCTAATCATAACAACAATGAGTAAAAGGTAATGGTGATGATAATGGAGGAGATTAGGACTAAGTACTCGGCAACCACAAGAGTAAATCCCTTCGGAACTCTCCAATGACTCGTGCACGCTATCTCATCCTAGTTGACTACCTCGGTACATTCCAATAACGTTCGTGTGTGCTCAATAGCAATATTGCATCTATATGTTCGAAGATACACTGCAGTTTTGCTAGGACAACCTAACAACTATGCACTCCAAACACACTACAGTTATGCAATACAAGATTAAACACAAGCATCAATTAGAACTCCATAGTCAAATACAATGAGTGTATAAGCAATACAGTCTAACAATTGTCCACAACCAAGGCACTATGGCCAGTTGGCCCCTGAGGGCAGGTACACAAGGTAAGGCAAAAGATAGAACAAAGAAAGAGAGAAAGAACCCCCTTCAATACTCAAGATGTCCTCCCTTGTAGTGTCCTTGCGCCAACTCCACCTCTTGCAATGCCTCCTACTAGTCCTTGATCAACTTAGGCGGTTTGGTGAAGCTTGATCTTCGATCTCATCAACGTCCTCCCGGTGGAGAGATGAATCCCCGAACAAAAGATGAGATAGAACCCTAATTTCTGGAGTTAAAAAAGGCTGATTCGGGGCCCGACACGGTCTGGACACGGGCGTGTCTCGACCGTGAACTCTACTCGGGAATCCAGGGGTGAAACTCTTGAGATTTGCAGCAGTTGGGGTACAGGTGTGTGTCCCCCGTGTTACCTGGCACATGACCGTGTACTAGGCACCGTGCCCATGTTGTTCATGAGATAACGTCTCTTGAGATTTGCAGCACTTGGGGCACGAGCGTGTGGTGATTGTGTCCTACCTGGGACACTCCCGTGTCAGGATTTTAGCCCTTCTACACTCCAGGCCAGGACTTGCAGCACTTGGGGCACAGGCGTGTCATGCCCGTGTCAGCCAGTACTGAACCTTTGGTCACTAAACACGCAGGAAACACCCTGGATTTCACACCAAATTGACTCGGGCCCCAGATTCCTACACAAGGAATAAAATACCTTAAATAACACCAATTCCAATCAGTAAATATACTTAAGAACAGAGAAAAGACTATAATAAGGGGCAAGAAACATGATATAAAACGCACTCATCAAAACCAATAATCCTTAAATCTGATCTCCATCTGTATCAACTCTTCCCTTTTTATGGGAGTGTGACAATTCATGAGAACCCTTGCGGACCAGAGCATCCCTGCGAACTTCCGATTGATATTGGATGAGGGTCATTGTATCATCCGGTTCCTCATCATCGGTCATTTCTTCATCACCACCACTAGATGCACCCTCCATATCATCGGCGTCGAGATTGGGAGGTTCATGTTGTAAGGCTGTGGATAATCGATCAACTACCATCAGATGTGAAAAGCATGGGTCCCCATCAACCGAGCTAGTGCTTAATGGGAAGGAAGCACGGATGACCGGAGATGGAGAGGTGGATTGTTTTTTGGAACTATGCCTGGCTTGGCTGTCCTGCTGGCGAAATATTGATGAGAAAGGAACGATAGCAAGAGAAGGAACCTCGAGATGAGAAGATGAACTTTTGGGGATCGCATCCAGGTTTGCTTCTCGAGGAGAAGTAAAGGCTTTATCGTCAGAAACACCAACGCCAGAGTCCCGAGGAGCGGCTAACGTGCCAATGTCAACAAGAGAACTCGCCTGAGGATTTGTGTCAGAAGGAGGGGTCAAGGCAGTCATGTAGGGTTCTGAACGTTGGGCACGAGAAGCAAGAATGCCGCCCCGACCCCTCGCTCAAAACCCGCCACATGTTCCTCTACCAACTGTGCTTCTGGGAGCCGTCTCGTCGGGTTGCTCATCGACTGCTGCACCCGGTGTCACGTGACTATCACGATGGACGTCACTGCGACCACGAGCACGGCCTCGCCGGCGAGCCACCAGCATCCACGGGCCGAACTCCTGTTCCGACGAAGCATCCTGTGGTATCATCTGGACATTCGAATTCAAAGAATCCGAACCGACAGGGGTCACAGGTTCATTCCGAGCAGCAGCGGCAATGCCAGAGTCGGATCCTACCGCATTCTCTCGATGAACTCGAGAGGGTGGCTGGATTCCACTCGTTCTGATCGCCGTTGCAAGTATAGTAAAATGTTGGCAACCTTTCATACAAAACCAAAACGAAAACACGATGAGAATTATAGCCAATCCAAAATCCCCGACATAGGGGTTTAGAGAGATCTAACTCAATACACACTCCTGCAAATTTTGAACGAGTTAGGGAGAGAGTAAGATCATCAACTTTCAGGGGGGGGCCAAGATGAGCAGTGATCGTCTCAAGGGTTTCCCCATCCCAGAAATCAACAGGGAGGTTATGCAATTGAACCCAAATGGCAGCCGTGTTAAGCCTAGCAAAAGCCGGCTCGAAGAATGGCTTCCATGGGGAAAGCTGGAGAACTATCCCATTGATGGACCATGGTCCATCCTGAAGCAACTTCTACAACACTGAGTGAGATTCACAACGTATTAAAAGAAATTTATTTTATTTGGCAATTGATTAAATACAAGGTGCTAGTTCATAAGTAGTGGCAAGGGACAGCCTGGCCACTAAGGCTCACACCTAACGCCCCTTGGGCTCCAACTAATGGGCTCCTTTTTTTATTGTGTAATCTATAATTTAATAAAAAAAATTATTACAACTTCCCCTAGGCCTTCATTTTTACTAAGATAGGCCCTCTTCAAAACAGGTATCAGAATAGAAGCTGGCAATAATCTCCTGGATTGCACTGCTTCTCCAGCTCCGAACATCCTCTGATTGATAGTGTCAGCTGAGTGTTCTGTGCATTTCTGATAAAAGAGTGGAAATTAAATTCCCATAAAACGCATGGAAACAATGTTAGGCAGAATCAAAAGTATAAAATTTCTGTGATTGATTTAATAACCTGAAGAGCAAGTGAACCATGTTTAATTCTAACATGTTCAATCCAGTATAAGAGGTGAGACCCATGCAATTGAATGAACTTCTGTTTGTCAGCCACAATAATTGTACTCAACTTTAACTCCTTGTTAAAAGAAGCTCTAGCATAATTATGACATTTGCTCGTACAAGAATCAGCTAATACAGGTCCATATCATCAAAGGAAAAAAGAAAACTCCAAATTCACAGGAATCAGCTGCATATCACCAATCAAATATGAATTTTGGTTCCTGCATAGAATAATTTACTAGCATCAAACACCTGTAAAAAAACAAAAATCCTGCACCTCCTGAGCTCTTACCTTGGTATTATTACAACTTCAACCACTGGGAGTATATTCTTTGATAAAATGATTAGAGCGCTTGAACAGTCAGATCAATTAAGAGAAGTTCTATCAATGGAAACCAACAGCATTGTACACCACAAGAGTTCCATAAATTGATAACAAAGATGGTGCTTTCCTGCATGATGATGCATGGTGATAACAAAATGGAAGGTTTCTTAATAGGATAAAAGTAACTCACAGATTATTATTAGACTATAAAGAAAAGAAAATCAGATGGTTATGAACTATTAATTAAGAACAGCATGCTTACTTGAATTGTCATCACTGATCGTGCATGTCTTTTCAAGTCCTGGTGATATATATTGAGGCAGCAATATAGAAAAACATGTTCACATGTAGGACACCCAGCATCAAGCTTGCTAATTGAAAATTACAAAAATACTCGTCTTTGTCATTTGGATTCCAGACATTCAGGTCCTTGTTTATTCCTTCTTGGGTGGATACAGCCACAATTTGATAAGCATGCTTTTATATTTCCCACAAATATCTTGCTCAAGCTTCAACCAAAACAATTGAAAAGTAAAAAAAAAAAAATCAATACAAGACATTGGAAAGAAGACAATAATGTTAGTGGAGAACTTATAATAACCTCAACAAAATCCAAGACATTGTGAAATTATTGAAACCAACAAAGCCAGTGGTCTTGTTTCTAGCGCATTAGGGAAAAGGCAGCAACAATGACTTGCTTCAGGACGTCCCATTCATGTTTCTTGCTCAATTAGAGCACAGAAAAAGAGTATTTGATAATAATAAAAAGGCAGTCTGCCTTCAAGTTTTTTATGCATTCATCATGATAAAAGCATCAATAGCAGATTGAAATAAAAAATAAATCCTGCCGGTCATCTTATATATTTAAAGCACAGAAGAATGATGCTGGAAACAAATAAACATAGGTCCTAGATGAAATCATTTCACAAGGGCAACGGTTATTTAATATAAGAGCTCAATCTAATGGATTATATTTAAAACAAACAAAAGAAACAAAGGATAGAAATTAAAACAAAAAAGATTATAACTTGACAAGAGCAGGGAAAAAATGAATAGAGAAATGCCAGCAGAACCAACAATACACAAGTTTTATAATTGATTCAGAAATCACAGCAAAAAAGTAAAGGTTGATTTTTGCATCCTACCTATTCTGTGGGTAAAAACATGTAGCTATGGCTTTGATTCTCCAAGTAATGAACTGATTGCTGATGGTAGCTAACAGCGACTGAAGATCCATCTATAACAAAATGAACTTTCCAGTCTTTCCTCTTGTTGCCAAGAAATAACCACCAGTAACTCCAAATCCCTCCTAAAAGTTCAATCAGGAAAAACAAGCCAATTGATTGGTTTCTCCAAGGGGATTTTATCTTCAACATGATGAGTCTTATATCCTTTGGTAATTTGCTTAGTCATGATTGAATCAATTATACAACAAGCATATTGTAGATTCAAGCTAATACAAGTCCATATCTTTGAAGGGAAAAACTCCAAATTCTTTTGCAAAACAATACATTAACCAGCTGGGCATCACCCTCCTGAGAATGAACTGTGGTCCCTGCACAGAACGATTCACCAATATCAAAACATCCTCCACCTCCTACATCTGTAACCAAGTCACATTAACTATTAAGATTAATACATTACCACTTGGTGCATTATAGTCACTGATAAAATGATTTGGAAGCTGGTTTGGACAAAGAGAACAATTCAGGAAAGCTGCATAAATGAGAGCTAGCAAGAGTACACCACGAGAGTTATGTACATTGAAGACATGAGATCACTGGGAAAGATTTATCTTTTCCTCTGTTTTCCTGTGCCAAGAAATGATAACAAGAACAAGTGTTAAACAACTGTATGAAGCAAAATTAACATGCACAGATGAAACAAAGGCACACATCAAGCTTGAAAGAAGGACATATAGAACTGGATTTTATTAATTAAGAATACCTTGCAATTTTGATTGTGATCTTGAGGCAATAATAATAAAGAACAATATTCACTTGCAAACCGAACTAATTAACTTTCGGTAGTGAAACTCTTTTCATGCATTCTGATTCAAGACATCAGGGGCCTTTTTGGTAGTGTCAGGTGTATGATCTAATAACCATGTGTCTCTTCTCCCATAAAAGTCTTGCTCATTCATCAAAATAAATTGTTAATAAATCATTGAGAATATAAGATATTGGGAAATTATTAAAAAAAAAAACTGCTGTTCTAATTACAAACACACAAGGGAAAAGGCAGTAGTAATGAAATACCGCAAGACATGCCATTTATGTTCCTTACACTATTAGTTTCTTTTCTTTTACATGATTCAATTCATCATGATACAATCATATCTAATAGAATGAAAGCAAAAAAAGAAATTGTGCTATTTTCTTATCTAAAGAAAACTATGACGCAGAATAAGTATAAACCTTAAGTCCTAGGTAAAATTGCTTGACAAAGACAATGGCTAGTGAATAAAAGATATGCTCTGTTATTTTTTTGAAACTAGAGTGTTTACGATTTTAGAAAAATATTCGGTAAAGAGAAAAAAAAAGAGATAACACACAAACCATTATCTTTTTTTGCATTTAGGATAAAATGCTATATTCTTTACATTTTAGGCCTTATTCTCTGCATTCGATTAGAGATTCTAGTCACAATGTTGTGCCTTCAGTGCTAAATGTGGTCTTAATATTTATGGTTTTAAAGTTAGTTGAGGAAGCAGAAATGGAAATGTGATAATAATTATATTTTCAACAAACAAAAGAGAAATTCAAACATAAAGAGAACAGGGACAAGGTGGAACCTTAAACATATGCTTGTTGAAATAAGAATTCATGAAGCAAGTAACACCACATATGAAAATGCCACCAAGAGGAAAGAATTCGTCGCAATGGCAATGCATTTGTTCATAACTTGGAATGAGAGTAGTACTACTTTAAGAAGGAAAAGGGCTTACTATTTATGCTTACATGATGTTAGAGACAAGGTGCTAGTAGTGTCCTTCTAGGGCTGCTGTTTATGTATCTTTCTGAGATGCTAGAGACAAGGTCGAAATAGTCTCCTCCTGGACTGCATTGCCTCTCTAGCTTGGGGCATCCACTGATTTCAAGCCTTTTAAGAGTAGGAAGCCGCTGATAGAGGCCTTCTGGGAATGACTTCAGCGCTGGACAATCTTCAATATATAGATATTGAAGGGAAGTCAAACCTTGCATCCCTTCTGGCAGAGACTCCAACTTGGGACAGTTAGATAACTTTAATAGGGATAATGAAGTGAGGTGTCCCATGTCTGAACATAAAGACTTGATGCTTGGACAATTGTAAACAAACAAGTTTTTAAGTGATGTGGGGCACTTGGGCAATTCTATCAACGCATCACAATCAAAAACACGAAGATCCTCTAGAAACGGTGGACCACAATCTCCTTGTGATGATGCACCTGTTAAATTCTTGCACGAAGTTAAAAACAGATGTCTGAGGGACTCAGAATCTCTCAACATCTCATCCGGCCAGGACGATAGCTCTTCCAAATTAGTCATCTGGAGAATTTCGAGAGAGGTAAGGTTACGCAAAGCCGTTGATAATGAGAACTGACTGCAATAAAAAATTCTTAAAGAACGAAGTGACGAGCTTAAGGGTCTTGTCTCCTCCTTGTCTTCCAGCAGCAAAGCCAACTCCTCACATCTCTTTAGCGACAACCCCTCAAGAGATTTCAAATGCTTGAAGAACCCCTTCTCCTTGAACATGAGCTCAAATTGTGTCCCGCGGTATGATTCTTCTATGGTTAAGTATTTGAGAGTTGGAAGCTGTGGTGGCATGGTTGTCAACTTGGGGCAGTAGTTAATATCCATCTCCTCAAGGCATGGAAACAAGGGTGGAGCAGTTTCGCGATCCTCCTCCACACACCACCCCTCTAGATTAGCCATTCCAATTAAATGAAGATACCTCAGTGCAGGGAATAATGACAATGCATCGCCTGTGGTGTTATTAATTATGTATTTGATGCCATCCATTCCATCAATAGTGAGTTCTTCAAGATAAGGTAATTGTTCCAGGGGCGGAAGTTGTTCACATCCTTTGCAACCTTCAAGGTTGATCATAACCAGATTTTGAAGTTGTTGTCTGTCTCTAATCCACATTGAAAACTGTGTGCCCGGATAATCATGTAGACTGAGCTTTTTTAATGCCGCGTGAGGTTTCAAGGCTTCCAACACTTGTTCTGCATTTTCCACTGATGCTCCCAAACCCCAAGACAGGGACAATGAGTTAATGTTTTGTCTGCTACTCATATTAGCTTCTTTTGCCTCATCCGCATTCTTCACCTCATGGAGGTCGTACAACCCAAGTTCACCTTCAAGATTCCAATGCTTTAACTCTCCTATCTTGTTCCCCGCTTTCTCAGAGACAATGTATTTTGTCAATGTTTTCAAGCAACGCAATCGACTTAAACCGGACGGCATAATTTTTAGTTCTGGACAATCATTAAGATGAAGATGTCTGAGACTGTTCATGTACACTATGCTCATGGGAAGTTTAGTAAGATCAAAACAAGAATTCAGATTCAATGTCTGCAAATTAACAAGCATACAGATTGATTCTGGTAGTTCTCTTATGTGAGTACCAGAAAGACTGAGATATCTTAGATGGTGCAAATATTCTATTGATGGAGACAGCTCGTCAACATTTGCTACAATATCCAACTTTAACACTCTGAGCAACTTCAACTTTGACAATCCAGTGAAGTTTGTTCCGACAGGAAATGCAGTGCGAACCCTAGGGTGGTCACTCATATCATATTCTACACCACGATTTAATATGAAATGACGGGTCCTTTTTGAAATTTTCTTGAATTCGTTTCTTTCAGGCAATGTGGAGCACTCATCTCCAGTAACAAATTGTGCAAGGTCATGGATGAGATCATGCATCTTACAAACTCTACGTTCATAAAGACTATTGTCAGAGCCATAATAATGGGTGGTACCAGCACTCGTATCAGTAACATTTTGCAGAAGAGATCTCCATATCAATTCACTGAAAATCTCATGGCCTTCAACGTCTATGTCTTTTCCAGTTTGAGATGGAATAAACCCATGAGCGATCCAAAATTGAACCAGCATATCTACTTCAATAACACTATCCTTCGGGAATAGGGCACAAAAGGCAAAACATTTCTTCACTTCAGAAGGCAAATTAACATAGCTTAGCCACAATTCTGGTCTGATTTTATCTGTAGCACGTGGTATATCCCATATTTCATTATCTAACACAGCTTGCCATTGACTTTCTTCGATCTTGGATTGCATGAGACTCCCCATTACTTGTATTGCAAGAGGTAACCCTTTGCATTTATTGACAATTTTTTTACCAATCTCTAGGAATTTTGGTTGTCTTGATACACTTGTGGTGAATGCTGTTCGTTCGAACAAAGCCCAGGAGCTTTCTTCTGATAAACCCTGTAGAAGACAAGATTTTTTTGCACCCATTATTCTCGAGCAGTTCTCATTGCGTGTGGTTACTAAAATTCTGCTTCCTTCTGCCCCATCAACAAGCAGATGTCTAAGTGCATCCCACTTCATGTGATCTTCATTCCAAACATCATCAAGTACAAGCAGATACCTCTTCTGCCCCAGGACTTGCCGTAGATCCTTCTGTAGCACCTCCATGTTTGTATGATCACAAAATTTCCCAGAGGCTGTGTGTATGATGTTTCCAGCTAGCTTTGCCACATCAAAATCATCAGACACACATACCCATATGCATGGTTGAAAGTGATTCTTCACATTTTCATCTCCATAAATCAACTGAGCAAGTGTTGTCTTGCCTAAACCGCCCAAACCGACTATGGAAACCACTGCCACTTTCTCTTCAAAATGATCATGTATCAGCATCTGCACAATTTGCTCTTTATCTTCATCTCTGCCAATCACTTCTGATTCAGGTACATATGAATGTGTTTGTGGCCTATTCCTCCAAGGCCTGTCGTTCTTATTGTTGTTGTCTGCAACCTTAAAATTGAACTTGTGCATCTCTTCGATGACATCATCTATTCTTTTGTTGATGCTTTTAAGTTTGTGCCCCAACTGAAGTTGAAACAGGAGTGGGTTATGATGAAGAGAGAAAAAGTCACGCACCTTGCTTTTCAAGGAACCGTAAAACTCGGCCTTGCGCTGGATGAGCAGGACATGTGTGTTGGCCTGGTCGAGAATGTCATCAGCATCATAGGCAGCATCTCTGAGCATCATCAGCCATGACTTGACAGCCTGATCCATGAGCTGCCTCTCCTCTGCATCTTCAACCAGAGGTTTAATTTGGAGTAAATACCTGTTGAGCTTCTCCAGGTCCCCATCAACTCCTCCCCAAATTGGGCGCAGATATTGGAGGACAGGAGCTGCTGTCAAATCGACGATCAGTTCCAAGGCTTTCCCAAGAATAGCTTCCACGGCCATTGTCACCGACGAGATGAGAGATCAGAGAATCAACCGGATGTTTGGAAAGAGTAAAGTCTAAGTCTGGATTGCCACCGACGAGATGAGAGATCAGAGAATCAATCGGATATGTATGGAAGAGTGAAGTCCAAGTATGGTACCCTTTTCCCTCCTTTATCACTTTATGTCTTTGCATATAACTCACTCTCCAAATATTCCCGCGGCTTGGCTCAGTGAACCGGACACGGCCGACCCGGCTTGGCTCTCCTAATAAAGTACTCATCTAATTTATTTACCTATCATATAAATTTGCTTTTATATCCTTGGAATGTGAGAGAAATCAAAGCTTACTCAGTTCTTTTATATTAGATCATAAGGCTTGTCACCAATGTTTTAAAAACTAGACTGATTGTCGATCCAAGTAGGCAACCAGTCAATCGGTTGAACCAAATATTTTTTTTTTTTTTTGATGAAGTGGATTAACCACAAATTTTATTGCAACAAGTACACAAAGATACAAACCTCAAGAAACCAAAGTATAGTATTCCACTAGAGGTGGAAACTACAGAAAGACATAATGCAAAAAGAAAAAACACAGTCCAAAACAAGCACAAACAAGGAGGAAACAAAGATAAAACCCTTGGGCAAAAGAAGGACTCCGCCCAGAGGTAAAAGAGTGAGGGTAGAAGAAACGAAACCAGCCGACGGTCAGGTCTGGGCCCTGGGTCTCCTGATCGCGCTCGTCTTCAGTGGGTGTGCTAGTGAAGTGGATAGCCCTCCTCAAACCAAATAATTTTCAAATAAATAAATTTTTAACAATTTAAAATTTTAAAAAATAAGTAAAAAATAATTTAAAACATAAAGAAAAAATAAAAAAAATACAAAATTACATATTGCAAAGTTATATTGCCTTTATAGGGTCATAAAGTGTCAACTCTACATAAAATTAAAATTTTCAAAGTACAAATATACAAGGATACAACCATACAACAAATATTCAAAAATAAATAATTAAATAAAATATAAGTATAAAACAACAATAACAACAATAAAAAATGAGGAATAAAATAAAATACAAGTATATTACATCTTGCCTTTTGTTTTTTTGGAATATGTTTAACTTTAAAATTTTAAAATAAAATAAACCAACCGGCCTGTCCAGTCCAATCGGTTCACTGGTTGAACCAGCCGGCCCGGTTACTTGGTATTTTGTGTGACTAATTGGACCGGTTTACCAACCTGTTCCTAGTTGAATTGAACTGGTTAAATCGGTCGGTCCGGTCCGATTACTTGGTGTTTTGTGTGACTAATCGGATCGGTTTACTAGCCGGTTCTTAGTTGAATTGAACTGGTTAAACCAGTCTGTCCGATATGGTTTTTACAACATTGCTTGTCACCCACTTATCTATTTATAAGGGTCAAATAATGACTATTACTTCGACTTAGAGTGGGGGGAATCGTCATTGTTGAACATAACCACATCTCTAATCATTTATGCAAACTTTAATTTCCATGTCTTGTGACAATTACTCAGAACACGTCGTCAACAATATTTTAGAGTGTCACTAAATGTATAATTAAAAAAATTAAACAATATAAAAGAATTATAGAAAAAATTAAATAACAAACTATATAATAAATATTGCTAAATAAAAAATTAACACAATTGAACAATATTAAAGAAATATAAAAAAATTAAAATCCAAGAATAATAATTAAAGTAAATAAAATGACACTAAAATGCAAAATTAAAATAATTAAACTATGTTAAGAAATTATGAGGAAATTTTTTAAAATAAATAAAATAATATTAGATGCAGAATTTAAGAAAAATAAAGAATGTTATTACGGTAAGGACTTATAACAAAAATTAAATCACACAAAATAAAAAAATAAAATAACACCAATAAAGAATATCTTTTTAGCAATTTAGGAGTTATTTGATTGTCTGCAAGTAAAATCATATATAAGTGAAGTTATAATGTAAGTGAAATACAATATTTCAACTTATATCACTGTTGTTTATTTTGTTATAATTGAAAATACTGTATTTACTTTTTATTTACTTGGTTTGATGTAATTTAAAACTATAGTTACCATTTTTGTGTGATGGTGAGATTATTATTATTATTATTATTATTATTATTATTATTATTATTATTATTCATAAATATTAATTTAATTAAAAATAATTAATTATTAAATTGCTTATTAATTTAAATATATTTAATATATATTTTTAAATTTTATTACTTGAAAAGTTGTATAATTAAATTTTAAAAAGACTTACTCTATTAAGTATTTTGATAATATTTTCAAGTATAAAATATTTTATGATAAAATTATTTAATTATATAAATATTACATTATAAAAATATAATATTAATTTAATTTTATTGATTAAAAAAATTTATAATTAATTTAAAAAATATTTTCAATTAAAAATAATTTTGCCGTAAAAATAATTAATTACATAAATATTAATTTATAAAAATATTTAATATTTTTAAATTTTATTACATAAAAATACTTTTATAATTAAATTTAAAGACAATTTACTTTATTAAACATTTTTATAATTAAATATGAGATGAATATGACGGTGAGTGGATACCACTTGCATCACTACATTTCAACTTATAGCAAAATGTACTTCTAAGTGGAAATGTTGCAAAAGTACCATAAACTCTAAAACATTTTATAGCAAATAAAACAACATTTTACATGTAAAATCAGTTACATTACAGCTACTTAGCAATTTTTTTAATTTTTTTCCCTACCTTAATTTAATTTTTAATTTTTTTTATCTAATTATTCTTTGATCATCATGCAAACCATTTTAAGGATTAAACCGATTCATCTAGAATGACCTTCTTGCCATTTGATATTGGGGAAAATAACTTTTAAGCTTTTCCATGAAATTCCCCTTCTATTGATTCCCTACCCCAATGTCCAACAAGATTAGCTAGGCATCAAATTCGCAAATGCCATGGATATGAATGTAAGTGGGGTAGGGAAGGGCAGGGAATGGAATCCCTAGCCCCATCCCCATTCCTACTTCCTACAGGACAGGGATTCCTCGCCTCAAAATTTTCAACGGGGAGAAATTCTGTCACACTTCGACTTGCGGGCCCAAGGATGTGACAATTGCCACGACAATCGGAGGTGGGATGCCCCACCACTCAACCATCAAGTCACCTCAAGGCTAACAAAAAAATACCTAGAATCAATGACACTGAACAACATGTACAAAATAAGGAAACTCAAAGATATGTAGGGGAAGCAACAACAACAATACTTGGATAGAAGAGTTTAAGAAGTATCCAAATAAACATCAATAGAGACATAGTTTTCAACACACTAGTGAATCCAATGACTTTACACAATATGTTTGTAATAAAAAACAAACATACATAAAACAAGAAATGAGTAAAGAGAGAAAATTAGAGAATGCCCAACATAGCGCTTCACTACCACGCTACTGTGTGCTAAAGCTTGGAGGAAGGAAGAGGAGAGAGTAACTTAAGTCACTTAGTGAGTGGGTTAGCACAATTCTAAAAGAATATACAAAATAATCAATATAAACTACAAAATTAGGCTTTTACCATAATACAATAAGATTAAAACAATAATAATGTATAACAGTAAACACAGGTGCAATGACACACCCCTTGCGTGTGTACCCCGCAAGTGCACGAGTTGTCGAAGTAATAAAATACCCTGGTGAGTGGGTAGTCGTATCCACAGGGAATAGTGTTCAAAAACAAGCGTTATCACTATTTTAGCTATAAATGTAATTGATGATAGGAGAAATCAATATGTGTATATATATATATAAAAGAAAGTAAAAGAGTGCAAAAAGGGCAATAAAGGTAGGAGAGGTAATCGATATAAAGATGGGGTACCCGGACAAAGTTCCCCCTAAGATTAATGCTTCTAGTGCAAGACTAGTATTATACCCTCTAATTGATGTCTAATTGAGTCGAGGATATCTTTAAACACACAGTCCCAAACCTAAGGTCAACCGTGACTAACCCCAACACTATGCCCCGACATTAGGATTCACTACGACTCTTGACTCTCGTTGACCTGTCAACTAAGCCCTAGAGGAGTATATCTACCTAAGCCTCACACTACGTGGGATTGCTTTAAGTTCTGGGGACTCCTAGTGGTAAAACCTGTTCCTATGTGTAGTTCTAACCCTTTGGTCCAGGTGGAAGAACCCTAGTCTAGATTAAGCCCCAGTGCGTAGGATTCACTTCAACCCTTCACTCTGTTACTCGCGTAACTAAGCCCCAGGGGAGTTTATCTACCTAGCACTTCACTCTATCTCGACCGCTAATAAACCAAGGAAACGGAGGTAGGGAGAAACCACATCGGAGAGGAAAGGGGTACATCGCTACCTCACAACTCTCCCTCTCAACCCTCTTCAACCTTGTGTAGTCTAATCCTATAGAGGTTGTCACACCCTCAAAGGATAACCTAATAGATTCTCAACCCTAGTGTCACGGCTAAGGAAAAATCTCATACAATAGGCATGCAAGATTGGAACTCAATAAGAGAACATCAAATTAAGAAAGTATAATAAAAGTCATAGAAACAATATCATCCTAGGGTTTACTAGTTCGAATACCCACTAGGGTTTAACTCTCCATGGAGCAATACAAAATCAATAAAGAATTTAAGAACGTATGCATGAAAACCATAAAGAAAACCCCCTTGTAGATTGTATCGATGGTCTTGTGGAGCCGCCTAATCTTGTCCACGAATCCCTTGTCAAGCCTAGGGCACACCTTGCCGAATCGATGCCGACGAGAGCTTCCCCAATAGCTTTCTTCCAAGAGATGTCGATGCCGATGCCGTATAATCGCCTCCAAAGACCTCCAAGAACCTCTCCAAACCCTAGCCAAAAGCCCCCCAAAAGATATCCAAGTGATAGAAGGGGAGGGTCCCCAAATAGATCTGAAAATGGGCTATTTATAGGCTGAAATCGGGCTGAAATCGGACTTCTACACACCCCTGTGCATTTTCCACACGGCCCTGTGAAAAACCAGAATTTCCACACGCCCGTGTCTTAATTCCACACGGCCGTGTGGAAATTCAGTTTTGTTGATTTTCGCCGAACTGTGAAGTTTTGTTGAATTTCCACACGCCCGTGTGAACTCTCTGAAATCTTGATTTTCGGCAAAAGTGAACAGTAGCTTGCTACAGTATTGTGCTGCAGTACTTCGCCGAAATGCTCCCGAATTCATCGTTCTTCATCGAGGCCATTGAATTGGGCACACAATCAATGGTAGATTATGTCGATTACTTCACTTCTCTTCATTGGCGAAATTCTCTAATGCTACACGAGTTAGGCTTTTGTGAATGTGACTGCCTTTGTGCCCCTCCAATGGAGGTTGGCACACACCCACAAGCCTAAACTCGTGCCTTGTTCCTTGCTTGGTCCGAGAACTCCCAACAACGGCGAACACAACCTATTCTTGCTTCTTTTCTCTAAATCTTCTCCACAGCCCTTCAATGCACAAAAGAACACAAATACACACTAATTAGTGATTAAATCTGAGAAAAGTAATGCTCAATGTAAGATAATAATACTTCGTATTACTATAACACAAGCACTTATCATGCAACAAATCCGAAGATAGCATAAAAGAAGTCTTTTTCTCACATAAGGGTTTCAACAATCAAACTCCTGAAATATAGTACCTAGGTTTTAAACCATATAACATGCTACTCCACATCAAATCAATGTGCTTTTCAAATAATTCAAAAGAGGTCACATCTCAAAGTTATTTTGCATAAAAACATAAACTCTTTAAAACACAAAGTTTCCATCACAACCAAACAAGCACTGGTCTAGAAATCCCTCTAAACTTTCGGCATAGTTGTGGCTAAGTTTAGAGCTGTCAAGGTTCTCATGCCCTTGACATAGATCCACCAGTCCACTTTAACAGCTTGGCCATGAAAACCATCTTCCCATTAATTCAGCTTCCCGATGAATATCCAATCAAAGCTCTACACCCCCACCTGAACTGGAACAATAAATCTGCCTGTCTTCCATGCCACTTTAACAAGCTGGTTGTGAAAACCATCTACTGTAGCAGGATGTCACCAGCCAAATATAGCAAACATGTATCTCTCAAACGAGAATCTCATAGTCAAGAATACATGTAAATCACAAGAATTCAAACCATTTCCACAATTACCCATGCTAGAAGCATGATAGAATGACTTAAAACCTCAAAAATCAATTCAACTCAAAATAAGGTATTTTCACAAACAATTTCATTTGAATATCAAGATTTTCAAATATGATTCGATAATAAAGAAATTCATTTCCTAGCCGATCAAAGCATCGATTCAATGAATTAAAACCAAGGAAAACTTTCAACTAAAGCAATATAAATATATACATAACATTCTAATATAGTTATACATCTCAAAGCCCACTCACTCTTAGGCGATTAAATTCCTGTATGCGCCAATCCTCCGACGGCTCTTTGCCTCAAGATGAGTTCTCACTGCCTAGCCAAAGCACAAACACAAAAAACCAATAAGCATTAATAAAACAAACCAAACAAAATAAACCCAAGGTCGCACTAACGAGCAACCCTAAACCGACCCTGGATTTGGCTCAAAACTAGGTTTCAAGGTCACCAATAAATTCCTAGAGGTGGGAGCTTCACTTTAAACCAAAGAACCCTAAGAATTAACCAAATTCTACTGGTGCAACAGTAACTCTGAAAACAAGGAAGAAGAAGATCCAAGGATTCCACTAGATCGAAGGAATACAATGCAATCCAAACACTCCTCTTAAGTTCTAACCACAGTAAGCGAGAAGAAGAACAAGATTCAAGCTCTATTTTAAGCTCACAATCTAACCCTAGCTTCATCCATCCATCCAAGCAATGAAGAAGAAAGGAGAGAGTGAGAGCTTACCTTGAGCAAAAATGGATTGATTTTCAAGCACCACTAGCAAGGCCAAAAGATTGACCAAACCAATCCTTAATCTTCCAAAGAATAGCAAGGGATGAGAGGAGGAGAGGATGAGAGAGTCACGGAGAAGAAACCCAAGCAAAAGACATTAAAAAGGGCTTAAAAAGGCATCCCACGAAGGGATGTGAGGCCTCTTGTGCGGCCGAATAGGAGACCGCACAACACTCACAAGCTTGTGCAGCCTATGCACAACCCACACACCTATAAAATTCCGGATACACATTCCACGCACTCCGAAACACTAGGTAAAAACTATATCGAGGCAAATGTAAAAAGAACTAGACTAAAACATCTGGAACACACAAGAAAAGAATGAAATATCGTGCTCTACACAAGAAAGAAAAATGAAAAACCCTAAATTCACCCCACTCACTCCCCCGTGGTGTTGGTGAATCGCTGCCCCACCAAATTTTCTATAACATATATATATAAGCATCATATATGAAATAAAAAAATATACAAAATATTTCCCAAAATAAACATAATTTAATGTACGATGAAACAACAAGCTAATTATTACAAATAACACAAAGTTTGAAAGTAAATTAAAATTACAAATTCATTAATAAAATTCATAATTCATGTTTTTGTTAAAATTTTTAAAGCAAATTTTCATATAATTATCTCCATGCATTGCACGATAGTAACAATAGTTTTACTAAAAGTCTAAAACATTATTAATAAATACCAAAAAAATGATCTTTTTAAACCCAAATATTTTATCATTATAATATTATATTAATATTGAATTTTTTAATAAATAAAATTAATCATATGAGTTATTTTTAATAAATAATATTTATATATATATATATATATAATTTAAAAAGTTGGGGAATCCCCGATGGCGAGGAATACTTCCCTGCCCCTACCTCACCCTGCTAGTCAGGGAAAAAGGTTTTCTCCCATTCCCCACCCCGGCCCAGGGGTCTATTTTAGGGAATCCCCGCTCTGTCGCTACTAGTCCCCACGGGGAACGGGGATTCTCCGCTCCACTTGCATCCCTAGGCATGGATGAGCCAAAATTTGGAAATTAGGTGGTTCATAGAGTCAAATTTTTAATTTGGCAATTGATTAACTTGAAAGTGTTTGGTCATAAGAGGTATGACAATAGTAATATCTATATTGGGATCTATGCTTCCAATTGTGTTTTTGAGATGTCCGATAGAACTTGCCAATAATCTCTTGGATTCAATGGTTTCTCCAGCTCCAAGTATCCTCTGATTAATAGTGCTGGTTTGGAATTTTGTTCTTTTCTGATAAAAGCGCTGAAACTAACTCCCATACATGAAAAGCATGGAAACAAGGTCAGTAGAATAAAAAATATAAAAAGTTTCTATAATTGATTTGATAACCTAAAGAGCAAGCAAACCATGTTGAATTCTGACATTCTCAACCCGATGCAAGAGGTGAGACCTATGCAATTGAATCAACTTCTATTTTTCGCCCAAAATAATTGTACTCAACTTCAAAACTTCTTGTTCCAGTTCAAAGATAACTAACAACAATCTAATCACATTAGTTTTAGTCTTTGATAGGAATGGGCATAGGGCGGGGCTGGGATGGGGAGCATCTCCCCACTCACTCCACCATCTCGGGCAGGGATTCCCTGTCCTCACCCTAGTTAGGAAATTAGGGAGGGGAAAGTCCCCACTCCCCATCCCCGCCTCCCAACAATTATTCTTAAAATAAAAAAATATTAAAAAAATTCCAAATCACAAGAATCAAATGCACATCATCAATCAAATATGAACTTTGGTGGCTTTGGTCCCTGCATAGAATAATTTATTAGTAGCATACAAAATGATGAAAACCACCATTTTTATACACCACAAGGCACTGATCACAAAGATGGGGACTTTCATGTATGAGACTGTGATAACAAAAATGAGGGTTTATTGATAGCAGATTTAATGGATAAAAATAACTCACAAATTATTGTTAGAGGGTTTATTGATAGCAGATTTAATAGATAAAGATAGCTCACAGATTAATATTAGAATACAAAGCAAAGAAAATCGGATGGTTATAAGCTATTAATTATAAACACCATGTTTTGGTGTTTTAAAGAAAATCAGATAATATGTGGTTTATTTAAAAAAAAAACGCCATCCCTTCTTTGATTGTGACTAGGGATGTAAGTGGAGCGGGGAATCCCCATTCCTCGCGGGGACATGCCCCTTTGGAGCGGGGATTTTTTGAAATAACCCCGCAAATACGGGAACAGGGAAAACCCTCCCTGACTCTCGAGGCGGACCTGGGCTGGGTGGGGATGGGGAGTGCATTCCACACCCCGCTCCCCGAGGGGATACACTTGGGGAATCCCCGTGCCTCGCGGGGATTCCCCGACATTTAAATTAAATATATTTGATATATATTATTTATTAAAAATAATTCATATGATTAATTTTTATAATATTATAATGACCAAATATTTGGGTTTTATAAAAATTATTTTTGGTATTTATTAATAATGTTTTAGATTTTTAGTAAAACTGGTGTTACTCCCGTGCAGTGCTCAGAGATAATTATATGAAAAATTATTTTAAAAATTTTAATCAAAACTTTTTTATTTCCTATTATAGATAAATATGTTATATTAAAATTCATATCAAGATGGTAGCTGTATTGGATTCTCAATTTCAATTATTTCAAAAATGAAAAAAATTAATGAAATATGAAATTGTTATACTAGTTTCTGCATTGTGAATTTTATGAATGAATTTGTACCTTTAATTTACTTTCAAACTTTATGTTATTTGCACTAATTAGTTTGTTGTTTTCTTATACATTATATTATGTTTATTTTTAGTAATATTTTGTTCATATTTTTAATTTCATATATAATGTGCTATATGTGTAATGTTATAGAAAAAAAAATTTGGTGGGTGCGGGAATCCCCATGGGGGAGTGAGTGAGGGGAATTTCTCTCCCGTGGGAAGTGGGGAATCCCCACCCCGTGGGAAGCGGGGATGGGGATGGGGATCCCATGCCCCTCCCCGCCCCGCTTGGCCCCACTTGCATCCCTAATTGGGACATTGATCTTGCATATTTTTCAGTGTCCGGTGATATATATTGAGGTAGTAATTAATATAAAAAACATATTTACAAGTAGGACACCCAACATCAACCATGCTAATTGAAAATAAGAAAAATATTCTTCCTTAGCACAATATATATATATATATATTTCAATTTTTTTATAAACCTTGTGCTTTCACAGAGTTGCAAAATAAGGATAAAGAATTTTTTTCCTTTCTAGGATATGTGGTTTCTTTAGCTGACAAACAAGCGACAAACCATTGAAGGTGTTAACTTTTACATTGTTGGGTAAAATGATCAATTTATTTAGAAAACCACCACGTGACATAAAAAACATGATTTTCAACATGGCTTTATTTGATTTTTTGGGATTTGAGTTTTTTTTTTTTGTGTGGAATTTTGGGAGAGATCAATAGACAATATATATATATATATATATATATATATATATATATATATATATATATGAGCCAACTTTTAAATGAAATGAAAATTTTGCCTTGATGATGTTAACGGGTTGTCTCTTTTTGATATCTAGAGAAACCATATATCCTCAAAACCATAAAAAGGTTTTCCTCTTTTCACTGCAATAACAAGGATTTAACCAGCCTGACAGCTAACTATAGGTTCACAGTTAAATCCTTTTATGGTTTCCTAAACGATGAAGGTCGTTGTCAAGTGACAAAAAATTTAGAAAGATGTCTACCCCAAACAACCAATCTATTTAATTAGCTTACGTGGGACAACATCTTACCTTGAAAAATCTAGCTTCTTGAAAATGTAATAGGCTTCCTACCACCATGTGCATCCTGTACCTTTTGACTACTGAATCAGTAGATCATATATTCATCCACTACCCTTTCATTGAGCAAATATGGAACTTTCTGACCAAGGTCTTCAAGGCTATAAGTATTCTAAAATCTCTGAAAGAAATGTGGTGCTTTTGGAGGTCCCAATTGTTACGATTATGCCCTCGAATGCCAACAAGGAAACTTGTATTAAGGCATTTCATTTATGTTGATGTTCACATAAATCTTGCGATGATGTTTGAATTAGTTCTGAATATTATAGTTATTGTGTATTAAGTTAAATATTTTACTCTTTATGAGATGAAGAGGATGACACTAGAATGATTTAGTACTCATTTCCTTAAATAGTTTGCAAATCAAAAAAATATTTAATTGGGTGTTAAAGATTTGTAAGAATTTATCTAACATATAGTTTAAACAAGAATATTAGTTGAACACTATATTATAGTGGGAGCATATGTCATAAATACATCGATTGGATTTGGTGTATTCAAAGATAACTAACAACAATCTAATCACATTAGTTTTAGTCTTTGATAGGAATGGGCATAGGGCGGGGCTGGGATGGGGAGCATCTCCCCACTCACTCCACCATCTCGGGCAGGGATTCCCTGTCCTCACCCTAGTTAGGAAATTAGGGAGGGGAAAGTCCCCACTCCCCATCCCCGCCTCCCAACAATTATTTTTAAATCCAATGACCAATAACCTATACAAGAAACAAGGTTGAAGAATAATAATCTTTTTCCTGGTTTACCTACAACATGACAAAATAATAAACTTTTTACCATGAATTCAACACATCAAGGCATTTTCTACTCCATAGTTTCACAAATTAAAATTAAAGCAAATATCTATATTTTAAATTCAAATATAAGAAATGGAAAAAGAAAAAGAAGAAGAAAAAGAAAGTTTAGGTGTTCTTTAATAGCAATATACTCTCACATAGTTACAACCATTGATAACTTCATCAAATCACATAAAAAGACAAACTAATACACACATAAGTTGTGAAAGCATCTCTAGTGAATATCTCAACTCTCAAGACATAACAATCAACGTAAATGAAACCATTCAAATCAATGAATCATACAACATTAGCCCACATTTAATCATGAAATAAAAGCATAAACCTGAATTAATGCATAGAAGTAAGTCTATCAAATATTTATAAAATTCCCTAAGTTTGCAATTAATGCAAAAGTCACTCCAATACAACCCACTGATCATCACTTACTCTAAAAACAAAGACCACTTGGTAACTCTGTCCACTTCCTGAAAACATTAAGTCATTCTATCAATCAAAGACCACTTGGTAACTTGGTCGACTTCCATCCTTGTTAATATCAACAACATGAAATATAAATCAAGTAAATAAAATTGTATAACTTTCATTTAGGCTATGAACATTTTGTCACTAAGAGTTTTGATAAATGCAATATTTGTAAGCTTACCTCTTCATCTACATCCATGTCATCAATCACTGTGTAACATTGAGAATGAGTCATAGAAATGGAATTTAAACCATTAATCAATAATTAGGGAAACTATTATAATTTGTAATTTGAAAATTAAAGTCAATCATAAAAATATGTGAGAACCAATATCATACCTTTCGTGGGAGTTAATATCCTATTTTGTGCACACATTAATACCTCAACTGTGTCTAGATGTAATCTGCTATGGTGTGGACTTATAAATCTCCCACTTGTATTGAAAGCCGACTTTGAAGCTACAGTAGATAGTGGAATTACTAAAATATCTTTAGCAATTAATTGCAATGTAAGATATTTAAGGGCTAACTTCCAGCAACTTAGAATATCCAAATCATTCTAACTTAAGACTCCCAACTTCAGTGTACACACTCCCAACTTCAGACTCAAAAGAATCAACATATAAGTCAAAATTGTGCATGCAAGCTGACCCACCATCATGACTTGATGATAATTGTGTAGGATTGTTTGTTGATGACCTGGACATTGAACCACTATGTTCACCAATCTTATATTTTGATGAATATTCAACAAATAAATCATAACAAATATTTTAGACGTTAGCAACTTCCATATTTGTTATTTCATCACCATAAAAGAATGGGTAATAATATTAAAAAAATTTGATCTTGTATCTAGAATCTAATATAGTTGCCACACTCATGATACCATGAACTCGAGCCCAATATTTATCAAATTTTGCTACCATTTTTAATGCTCTAAGCTGAATGCAAGGTTGCCCACAATTAACTCACTGCATCAATTCCATCTTAATCTCACATATCTCGGGAAAAAAGGATTGATAGTGGGATACTTAGTCCAAGAAAATATCTCATTGATATCATGAAATAGTTTCAATTTACCACAAATTTGTGTAGCCATTTCCCACTCTTCATCTAAAGGGACACATTTGTAAAGAGGCTCCCTTTGTTTTAAACGCTTAAAAACATCTTTGTAACAAATGGCAACATCAACCATCAAATATGTGAAATTTCACCTTGTTTTACAATCTAAAACTAATTTCTTAGTGCAAAAGATTTTCAATTGGCGTGCCGTTTCTTCAAACTTTTCATTTCTTTTTGATTTAGAACTCCAAAATGCAATACTATCACGAACTTTTTTAATAGTTTCAGAAATAATCTCTAACCCATCTTTGACAATTAGATTCAAAATGTGTGCACAACACCGCATATGCAATAATTTTCCATCTATCAAAGCTACGTTTCTTGATAGTTTGTTCAAAACTAATTTCACCAATGAATCATTCTTTGAACAATCATCTAATGTTAATGCAGATAACTTGTGATCAAGATTCCAATCCATTAAGCAATTTGTGAGCACATCACAAAGTACTTCAGCACTATGTGGACATGTTATGTAAATAAACCTAATCAAATAAAGTATGAAATAATATATATAAGCTGAAATATTTGAGTACTTGGTAATTGAATAATTGATTCAAATAATAAAAAAGCAGAAATGTAAGCACGACCGCACAAATAAAAGCAATACCTGATAATCTGACTTTGTAAGCTCCAATTAGCATCAATGAAATGTATTGTGATTGCCATGAATCCTTTTTTTGACTGCTTAAAGTCCATATGTCGGTTGTAATTGCAAATTTACTCTCATTATTTTCAAGCAATTTCATCGTCTTCTCTTTTTCTTGCTCATAAATCTTAAATATGCCCCTTCTTGTTGTATGCCAACCAATTATTTTAAATAATGGTTGAATAGCCCCAACAAACCTTCGAAAATATTGATGCTCAACCATTGACAAAGGATTCTCATGGACAATAATCATTGATGCCAACTCTTTTCTTGCAACATCTTCATCAAAAGCAAATGCCCCAATTGATGCCTTGCCTTCATTATCTACTTTATGCTTCAAAATACTTTGCCTTATATCTCTAGTTTTTCTCAATGGACATGATGCAAAATGATCATGTAAATGTTTAGTACCATTCTTTGTATCCCCTCTAAGTTTCTTTTGACAATAATTGCATATTGCTTTCCATTTATCACCTATTTTTTTTGTCTCTTATAATGATTCCATGCAGCTTATATTAGATGAGTCTTAGTGCCCAATTTTGATTCTTCACTTTCATTTGTTGGTAATGTTTGACTTGATCCAACTAGTGTTGTTGATTCAATGTGTGTTCTAGATTGTTCAAAACTTTGTTGTTCTATAGATTGTCCACAATTTTCAAGATGTACAATATGTAAATTATCTTCATGATTACCCTCGTCCATGATATCACTTGATCATCTACATTGACACCATTATTATATAATAGTGAGCACACTAAGCTATAAATCATAAGTTGAATATTAAAAAAATTAAGAAAAAAGATAACAATCACTACTTTATAAGAAGAAGAGTTAAAGAAAATTAGCTCTGAAACATTTTAAATGATAAATTCTTAACAATTAAACAACCATTTAAGATGGTAAAATCAAAATTTATGAAAAGGTAAAAATGAGAAACTCTTGAATAAACAAATTTTGGCACTGGATGAAAAAATTAGATATGCATTTAAGCATTAGATGTGTGACAGAGGCTTACAGGCTTACATGCTATGAAAATAGAAAAACTCTCTCTCTTTGTCTCTCCCGTGTGAGACATCGTCACTGACTCACCAACACTGGCAACACCGCATTCTTTGATTTTGAAATAAAAATACAAAATATACTCAAAATCCAAAACACAATCAAGTTGAAATTATTGAGAAATGAAGCCATGGCTTAGAGTTAGAAAAAAAAACTAAAGAAGGTGGTCTGGTGGAAACATTTGATGAAATATAGAGAAGAGATGGGAAGATTTTGAGGATCTGGAGATCAGGGATTCAAAGGCTTGGACTTGGAGGTGATTTCAAAAGAATTTTCTCAAATTAGTGTTCTATTACTTTTATATTTTGATGAGTCTCATGATGCCTGCTAGGTTGGTGAAAGACTAAAAAAGTGAAAGTTGTGTGAAATGCCAAGGGTTGTGATTGTTCTTAAGTGTTAATGTGTGAATCTCAAGGCACAAAACAACATGAGCCGTCACATGGGTTGAAATGGAATGGATCATGGGTGGGGATTCCATGAGGCGGGGAGATCACTCAATGACCCCACCCCGCTACAGTGATCGGGGAAATTTTTTCCCTGTCCCCACCTCCGCCAAGAAGAGAACTGGGAATTCCGTGCCCCGAACTGGGCGGATCCCTACTGGGGGCGAGGAGTCCCCGCCCCATGCCCATCCCTACTCTTTGACCGTCAATGATTTGGATTATTGGTTGTGATTATATGAGTAGACCTTAAACTTTAGATATCCTTTATCACAATATTCTTGTGGCATCTAGCATGTTATAAAAGTAGTTAGGCTCAATTAAACCTTTTGTAAGGTCAACCATAAAGTGCGGCTATGTCATGAAAATAACAGTTGTGAGCGATCACTAAAAAAGAATTTATTATCTTGGAATGAATTAGTATCTTATCGATCATAAGTAGGTGAGATTGGAAAACTTGGCCAAGATAATCAAACTAATTGTGTTAGACACAAAAGGTAGTTTGGCACACAACAATGGTGCCATGTTCTAGACTTGTACCATGTTCTCACAGCAATGGTGCCACTGTACGTGGCCATGGGACTTGCCCATGCATCAGTAAAATATTGGTAGATTTTCACACCAAACTAGTGTTCTGGCATTAATTCATTCATTGCACTCTCTGCTATTCCATTTTTTTCCTTCCACTTCATCTCCACTAATGACCCTTACTCCATGAACTTCCATTTCATCACTACTGACACTCTTCAAAAACTTATACTTCTCACCGTTCTCTCTATCTGGGCCAAAACCAACTCCAAAGGCTCTTTAGAATGGACTACCACCCTCTTCTCCCTCTCCACTCTCCCCAACACTCTGGTCATAGGCAGAAGGGGCGGGGGGTTTCAAGGGTGTGCTTAAGCATCCCCTTGGCCCAGTTAATGGTGTTTATATATAGGGGAAGCACCCCCTCCCTTTTACTCCTCTCTCTCTCTCATTTTCATTTCTAGTTTTTTTAAAATACCAATTTTTTTCCAAAATAATACTATAGTACAAAATATGATATTTTGAAAATATATAACAAATTTGTTTTTACCCATTAATATTTTTCAAAGTAGTTTATGTAGTACAAAACGTTTTTTTTTTTTTTCAAAAATCTATTATTTAGCATCTTTGTTTTTTAAAAATTAGTTTATACAATATAAAAATTATATTTTTAGAAAATTTTTTGTTAAAATTTATTATTTGACCCCTGACTTTTATAAACTATGATATAACATATAAAAAATATTTATAAAAACATATTGTTTAATTCTTTGATTTTTTTTACTTGATCAATTAAAAAATAATAATAACTGTGCCTTTATAGCCCTTATTATTATTATTTTTATTAAATTAGATGGATCAAACAGTAATGACATGTCATTCAACCAATCTACAATATATATATAGATTTTTTTTTATAGCGACCATTCAAAATTTGTTTTTTATTTTTTATGAGATTTTGAATAAATTGATAGAGGAGACTTGATTTTGTTGTTCTTTTGATAAGCCTTATGATCACGTTTGGAAACTCTCTTAACATAAATCAGCAAATTTTGATTATTACCTGGCTATGGTCTTTAGATATACTTGCGGTCTTCCTTCCTTTTCTATTAATACAAGAACATTCTGATTGTAGAATAACACTTCACCCAGATGCTTATTGTTGTCATTGCTGTTTAAGAGTAATTCTCTGTATTTCATACAAAGGTGCTCAAATCTGCATCTGTTATTAAATGGATGGAAATGAATCCACTAGAAGCTCCTGTACCTCTTGAATCCTTATCTAAGTCATATGAGCCAAGGCATTACTACAATTTCTCTCAGTGCAGCACACGCGCTGATAAACTGTAAAAACTACAGCACATTTGAAAATTATATCAATTCATGCAATTTACATCAACGAGAACCATCAAGAGTGCACCACAATAGATGATGTACACTCTGCTCCGTTTTCCTTTGTCAGGAGCTGATAAAGAAAACAAGTGTTTATTAAATACAGAATGCACATTGAACATGAACAGAAAAACTACAGCACATTTGAAGATTGAAAGGGAAACAAATAGAACTAGATTTTTATGTGTCATTGGTTTTCTGATTTATTAGAGACTATAATGATAAAGAACATTTCACATGAAGCACAACTTGCTGTCATCTAATAACACCATAGCCATTCTTCAAAACAATATATAAAAAAAAATGTTATGGCCGGATACAAGACATTGAAAAATCATTCTTCAAAAGAAGCCGAAGCTAAGAAGAAGACAACAAAGAGAAATTAAAAGGAGAGCTTAAAGAGACTGCAGATGTCTTCAAGCCATCGAGGGCAGCCTCGGCCTTGAGCAAATAAAGATAATCCCAGATGAGATCTTCCAAAACTTGCCAAGGCATCAGTTATCAAATTTTCCTCTGTGTTGATCAAATCAATTCTTGTATCTGGAGTCTGATTTAAAATCTGTTTGAGATTCCTGATATCGGCATTGAAATTCCAAGCAATCTCCCTTAAAGAAAATTTCTGATCAGCTGCGGAATTCTTGGGCAATCGCAGTAGATCCAATGATGGTTCAAACCTCTGTCAATGCAGAATCCAAGAGCAAAATTGATTGCATTAATTTCAGCGCGAATGGGAGAATTGGAAATGTAGTTGCTAGATCCTGCAAGGAGAACATTTCTTTGATTAGTAATAACAATGAAACCCAGACCAGTCTCATTAGTATCTTCCTCCCAAGAAGCATCAGTGTAAACTGAAATAATAGGAATAGAGTTTTAAAAGTAAGAGTACTCCCTTAAAAGTTTTTGGTAAGCTTTGAAGTAATCTGCACAGTAACACTAAGCTTTGCCAGTGAAATTTTGATAGTTTGGCTTCCAGTTCTTGAAAATGAGGTTGCAACATTCTTTCCAAATGATCCAAGCCATTGTGGCAATGAGAGCTTTGATCAAGTAGTTGCTAGTGGGGGTAGCAAACTTGCAAGTTATCCAATTTCCAGTGCTTGGACAGTATAAACCCAGATCATCAAAAAGTGTATGCCAACATGGCTTGATTTTGTTGCAGTTCCAGAGAAGTTGACTGCCCGTTTCTGGCTCTAAATCACAAAATTTGCAAGTAGAATAAGACCCAATATTGAGATCATAAAGATAAGCACCAATGGTAAGCTTCCCATAAGCAAGTTTCCAAACGAAAACTTTGATGCGAGGAATAACACATAAGTTCCAAATCTGGCGGCAACCTTTCCAGGAATTATCAGTACTCTTATTAAGATAGTCATAAACCACAGAAGCAGTTGAAGCTTTAAGAGAGGAAGAGGTCCAGATCCAAGTATTCTGGGAGGTAGGATCAATAAGGATTTTGCTAATCTTCTCCCAGTCCAAGTTTTGGCCAAAGACAATGTTTAGAGAATTAAAATGGAAAGTTCCTTGGTAAAGAATATCACCAAAATTTAAATTTTCCAAGGAGATATCCATATTTAAAAAAGTGGGCTTAAGAGCGACAGGCAAATCCATGATACAAGGGTCCTTCCAAATATCAGTTTGAAAAGTATTGCAGGAAATGATTTTGAAATTGCTTTTGATAACCTCAGCAGTGCTACAAATGTTTTTATAAAACCAAGTGGTTTGGGTGACATCATTTCTATTACAGATTGTCCAATTGCCATACTTGTTTTTGAAAATGTCCACCCAAATTTTGTTTTCAGAATTCATAATATTGAAAATGTTTTTAGTCAGAAGAGAATGTCTAGCGTGCTTGAAATTTCTGATTCCTAAACCCCCCATCAGGTTTGCTAAGTGAGTAACTGCACAACCAATGGAGTGAAAGCCACTTCTATTGCTTGTCCTACCCCAAAGAAAAGCCCTAGCCAATTTAGGGATATTGTCAAGGATAGTATCAGGAATTGCCATGACAGAAAGAAAGTAATTGGGAATAAAGAAAATGCAGCTATTCAGAAGCACAGCCCGAGCAGCAGTAGAAATAGTAGTAGGATTCTAGGCATGGATAGTGTGTTTCACCCGATTGATAAGGAAGTTAAATTGATTAACAAGGAGCTTTTTGGGGGAAATGGGAATTCCAAGACAAATAAAAGGAAAATTCCCAAGTTTAATATTGAGAATGTTTGAAATGGACTTGGCAATGGTTTTATTACACCAGGAATGCAAGAAAATGGCTGATTTGTTAAGATTTGGTCTCTGCCCAGTAAGATCTTGATAAATGTTAAGGCATAAAAGGCAGTTTCTGGCTGCTTTTCTGGAGGCTAAAGTGATGATGACAATATCATCAGCAAACATTAAATAGTTGAAGTTTCGGCTTAAGGAGCTACAAAAACCAAGAACAAAATTGGTTGCAAAGGCCCTATTTAAAATAGCTGATAGATTTTGGGTGACAAGAAGAAATAAGAAAGGTGAAATATGATCACCTTGACGAAAGTGGGTTTACCATTAATAAGGAAAAAGAAGGAACTCGAGATTAAGCAGGCATGGATCCAAGAAATCCAACATTCATGAAAAGACATTTTTTGGAGGGTAGCATGAATGGCTTTCCACTCGATGGTATCAAATGCTTTTGATATATTAATTTTAGCAATCATCATAAGGGGTTTGGAGGTATCAGTGTCAAAAGAATGAACAACTTCCTGGGTTGCAATGACATTGCCATAAGCAGAACGACCAGAAAAAAATCCATTTTGTTCTGGGCCAACTAGCTTGTCAATAACATGCTTAAGATGATTTGCAAGAATTTTTTAAATAACTTTGTAGCACACATGGCATAAGGAAATCAGCCGAAAATCAATGACACAGCTTGGGGTCTCAGATTTAGGGATAAGAGCAACAAAAGTTCTGCCCCAAAACTGAGGAATTTGAGAAGTTTGAAAGAATTGAAGAACAACTTTGAAAAATGATCACCAATAGTATTCCAATAAAACATATAAAATTCAACAGTTAAACCATGAGGGCCAGGGCTCTTACCTCTGGGCATGGATTTTAAGGTATGAAAGACTTCCCCCTTAGAGATAGGTTTAGTCAATTCAATCTTATCCTCCTCATTAAGAGTGACAAAGTCATTCGACATAGCATTTAAGAAGAAATCTAAAGTGCGATCAGTAGAGGAGGACCAGAGATTGCTATAGTAATTTAGAAAACAATTTTCAATCTCAGATTGAGTTGAGAAAACATTACCCAAGGTATCTTTGATATGTCTTACTTTGTTCCAATGCTGTCTAATTTTGACAGTATTATGAAAATATTGAGTATTTTGGTCTCCTTTGGTTAACCACTGGAGTTTTGCACATTGGGCCCAAAATATAGATTTCTATCTAAGCAAAGCGTTGTGATGGTTGTAGAGAGCTCTAAGCCATGTAGTATACCACTGGTCATTTGAATTTGCATTAAGCTCTTCAATATTTGTAATCTCTTGGTCAATGTTTTGGAGTTCAGTGTCTAGGGAGGTCAAACCAGAGGTCCTCCACCTGATCAAGTTATTTTTAGTACGAGCAATCGAATAAGCAAAAGAGTGCATATAGGAAGAAGTAGAATTAAGATTTTAAGCCTTCAGAACACTGTTGTGGCAACCTTCATAATCTAACCAATAGCAAGCCTGTTTTTCTTAACATGAATCTTAATTTGGAAGAGCTTAAAATAGATTATTTGATTGTTAATTATTCTTGGAACATGGATGCTCTTAATTTTCTATTTGGCCCCACCTGGGAGTCCCCTCTGTGTTCTTTTGGTCAAATTTGTTATGAGGGCAACAATCATTGGACCTGGTCCCAAAAGGTAAGAGGTAATAAGATTTCTGCTAGTGTTTATAATTTCCTGAATGGTAACCATGGTGAAATTGTGACGTGGAATGGGTGGGCCAACATCTAGAAACTGTCTATCGCCCCAAAAGCTAAATCTTTTATTTGGTTGTTAATGCATGGTAAGATCAAAACTTATGATTTTTTGTATCACTTGAATCTTGGTCCTGCTAATCCGTGTATCTTTTGTGGCCTAATTATGGAATCAGCTCACCATCTTTTTACTCAATATCATTTTAGTATCAGAATTTGGAGGATGGTGGAGAATATTGCCAATATCAACCTAAATCTGCTGGATTTATATATTGGTGGTTTTTGGCTTGAGATTCATAATAATGATGGGTACTCTAAGACTGTGGCTTCTTTGATTGCTACGACTTTGTGGCAAATATGGAAGTGTAGATGCAATTGTATTTTCAATCATGAGCCACTTGACATTGTTAAATGTGCCAACTTAGCTGTGGGTCAGGTGAAAGAGTTTTCCATAGGAACCAATAACTCTAAATTGCAGATTTATCTTATGCAGAATCAACCAAAACCTGGTTCTTTGGGGGTGTTCTCTGCCGTTGTGTGGAATGCAGCTACAGGTAGGGGTGGCCTTGGTTTTGTGTTGATTGATTCTAATGGTAGTGTTTGCTATGCAGGGATGAGTCCAAGCATCTTTGTTGATAATCTGGACATTAGTTTAAAGACTGTCTGCCTTGCTTTGAGGTCATGCTTGGAGGCCCGGGAGAGGTGTTCTAACATATACATCAGTATGGACATTTTATGGAAGGCGCTACATGATGCGGAGGTTTTGGACCTATGGCGGTTCACTGATTCTATCAATGAGGTCAAGGGTTTCCTACATCAATTGCACAGTCCGAAGTTGGAGTATATTCCGCATCAATGGAATCGTGTTGCAAATGTGTTGGCTGGCCGGGGTATCCATGCGACCCAACTATCACTCTTTCAGAGGGGTATGGAGCGTCCCAACTGGCTGATGAAGACCATCAACCTTGATGGTTTTTATTGAGTCTGTTTTCTTTTCATTTTTGTTTTTTGTTGCTCTTCCAGCTGTTTGTTAGTGTCCTTATCTTTTTTTGTGTGTTGTAATCCTAAACTGCTTTGTAAACTGTTTTTTTATCTAATAATATATAGCTACACTAGTAGCTCTTTACCAAAAAAAAAATAGTTTTCAAAATGGAAAACTTTATTTTTATGAAAGGAAGGTTTTTGAGCACTTAAAAACATGGGGAAATGATCAGAGTTGGTTTGAGGGAGATGATAGATTAGAAATATTTTGGAAATTTAAAAGCCAAATCAAATTAGCGAGAAACCGGACTGATCTTGCCCATCTTCGGGCTAAACCAGCTCGGCCATTGTACCAAGTAAAATGGGGACCTGAAAAAAGAAGATAAAAAAGATTGTTATTTAAAATAAAGTTTGAAAAAAATTTGCTTTGGAAGCATAGTGACAGTAAGAACCACCCCTGCGTTCTCCAGGCTTGGCAATTGCATTGAAATCGCCAGCTAAGAGCCAAGGAATGTTAAGAGAGGTCATACCAGAGAGAGTAACCCAAAGATTTTTCTAGAAATAACAAGGTTAAGCGCCAGTTTGGAGGAGGCGATGGTGTTACTTTCCCTATAGATCTTTTCCAAAAAGCGATAATTCTTCCAAAGAGTCATGCTGCGGGAATAGCCACCCATTCCCAATTTGAGTTGTATTTCGAACAGAGATGAAGAGTTATGTTAACATTTGATTTTGTTTCAACTAAACAGATGATGTCAGGTTTTTTTCTTCGCATAAGGTCATTCAAGCGGCCAACTGTTCTGGGTTGGAAACACCCCTGCAATTCCAACAGAGAATGGCATAAAAGATCAAACAAACCGTGTTGAATTCTGACATTCTTAATCTAGTGCAAGTGGTGAGACCAATGCAATTCAATGAACTTATGTTTTTCGTCTAAACTAGTTGTACTCAACTTCAACTCCTTACCAAAAGAAGCTCAAGCAGAAGTAGGATATTTGCTCCGACAAGAATCAGCTAAAAAATCTTCGAATAAGAATAATTAAACAAAATAACTCCAAATTCACAAGAAACAGCTGCACATCACATCACCAATCACATTTTAACTCTGGTCCCTACATAGAATAATTTACTAGCATCAAACACCTGTATAAAAATTTTAAAAAAAAGTTCAAAAAAAAAAAAAAATCCTGCACCTGGTGAACCCTTAGCTCAGTATTATTACAATAGTAATGCTATATGCAACGAAGCAATCACACGAATCAGTCACACGACTGACGTGGCTCCATCTTTTATTTTTATTTTTTTAATTTTAAAACTAAAAAAATGAAATAAAAAAAAATAAAAAGAGTAATGTGTGTCTGTGCCCTCTCTCTCTCTCTCTCTCTCTCTCTCTCTCACACACACACACACACACACACACAGAGGGAAACGGAGTCTCCAATGAGCTCTTCCCTCTTCTCTCAGACCTAAACCTTCATCTCTGTCGTGGTTCCTTCAAGGTTGCCCTGAATCCTGATCCCAAAGGCTTGTCCATGGCCGTCGTTGAAAACCTGACTGGCTCCTCCGATCATGGGTTGCGTGCTAGGCCGTCTCATGGCAGGGATGACCGTGACGTGAGGGAATTGCAGGAATTGATGTCGAAGCTTAATCCGATAGCGGAGGAGTTCGTTCCGCCATCGCTGATGGCGAAATCCGGCGCCGTGGATGGTGGATCTCATTTTGATGGTGGAATTGGTAATGGGGTTGGGGGTCGAAGGTTGACTGGTTTGTTTTGAGGGTTGGATTTTTGTTGCGTTTGTTTTTAGGGTTAGGGTTTTCTCCGGGTTTTTGAATCTAATCATTGTTTTGTTTTAGTGAAAGACTGGTTATACCCCAGGGAGGTCGCAGGTTAACAATCGGACTACCAAAGCTCAGAAAGGCTCTGCGATTCGGAAGACTGTATACGTTTCAGACATTGATCACCAGGTATATGTATTTTGTTTAGATTTTGGTTCTTGATTTTAATGCTTTCCTCTCTTTACTAAGTTTTTGCAATTGTATTCTGACGGATTGGTTTTGGGATTTTTTTTTTTTTTTTTGGCTGTTGTTAATTTTTGTTGGAAGAGTTTAGTTGAATATGTTTTCAAGAATGTGTAGAGGGGATTTAAGGGATGAGAAATGACTTCAGTTGTATCTGAAGAAGATGTTAAGATTATTGTTTCTTAAAAAAATTGATGTGGTTGCTCTGCTTGATATTGAAATTTCAACTAAGGAAATTTGGTTCATTAGCTCCATATTTACAAATTCGGCATTGATGGGCAATAGGCATGCATTTTGGAGATTGAAATTGTGAGATAAGAATGGTAGACATGCAATTAAATGTTTAATGAATAAGAGTTCAAACTGTTCAAATCATATTATGATTGGCTAAATGATGATATGTTTCAGACCTCACGATGGTTGTGAACTTTGATGCGTTCCTTTGTTCATGAGTTCCTTTGTTCATATATTTTTATTTTTGTTTCACTGTTTGTTATGTTTGACCAATTTTTGAGTTGTGGAGAATCTAAATGGCTAGAATGAGAACATCGGGTGTTGTGGAGATACAATTTAGGTGATCTTTCTTTTCCTGTGAGCTTTGGAGGAGTCTATTTCGGAGAGCATTGTAGCCATAGTCTCCGCTCAAGAGGCTGTATGTTATTTTTATCGAAGCTTTGGGGCAATCTGGCAAGAGATGGACATGAGTCTTCAAATATATATATATATATTTATCTGATAGATACTTCAAGCTAGCAGCTGAGCTCCATATGTTAAAGTGCAGTTTCTTTGTTGTTATGTTTTATGCATGATCTGTTCTTTATTAACGGTTTTTGTATTGACAGCGAACCGAGTCTCCGTTGTCAAGAGTGGAGCAATCACCTTCCCGAACAATGTCAGATTCTATTTTTTCTACAACAAAAGCATTGGTTTGTAAAGGAATTTTCAGACATCAAGATAAGGGTATCAGACTTGGTGCAACATCTTGAATGTGACGAATTAATTCTACAGATGTTTCATCATTTCTTGAGGACCATACTTGTGTGTCATTATTTGTATTCGACTATAATGGTTTTTAATAAAAACCTTTAGCCTGAGTTGGAAAATCAAGTGTTCCATTGTAGTTTCACTGTTGTCATAATAATTTTGATGTTATCACTATGTGGAGTAAAAAAGCAGTATGTGAAATTGTAAGAATTCCTCCTATTCTGGCAGTTCTTAAGTTATGATTGTGAATTCATTTCTATTTCATATGTTCTGTTTATCAGGTTTCTGCAATTCTGGAACCAGAAGCTGGTTATCCCAAAAAGGGTTGCCAAGTCAAGAAACATAGAAAAAATCAATGGTTAATGTTTCAGTATATTGGATTAAAATGAGCTAAACAGAAGCTAGTTATCCAAAAGAGAACAATGTATGAAACATAAGCATTGCATTAAAATGAGCTGAACAGAATAGAAATGCAAGTTCTGAAGTTTCTATACAGACAAGGTATATGCTGCAGATACTAATGCTACACAATCTCAGTACAAACACAGAGATATTCTTCAGATCTTCCCTTGAATCCAATCTGGCCAAATGTGAGGCACACGGAAAGGCCAATGTGCCAAGTGATCATCCATAACCTCCACAACCTAAAATCTGGGCTTCAATACCAGAATACCAAGCAGAATTAAACAATACAAGCAACACATACAATCAACAACAATAACACAAGCAAATATGAAATATGCCCTAAATAAAATGTCATGGGCTTGAATACAATCAGCACAAGATAAAATCTAAACACAAAACCTAAACATAAACACAAAAATCCATGAACTAATGTCCCTAACATCAACATGAAGAAGTGGGTGAGGCTTTCTCAAACTATTATATCTAAAACCAATTAGTTCTTCTTATAAACTCATTATCTCATTAACTATAACATTATTAAAACTTCAAATAATTGTAAATACTTGGAAAATTACGAGAGATGAACAAGTTAACCAATCTAAACCCAAACTCATTTATATCTAAATACTTGTAAATACTTATTTTAAAAATAGAAAGAAAGAAAGACAGTGGAACAAGTAACATTATGGAAAGTAAAATTAAAAGAGACAAGGAGTTTAGAAATTGAAAAATAGACATGAATACTCAATGATTAGCTTGACTATGATTTCTTGATATTATTCAGACCATGACATACCTTTGAGGGAAGCGTGGCGGCCGGGAGCGGGCGAGGGAAGCACGGCGACCGGGAGCCGCGGCTGGGATCGGGGAGGGAAGCGCGGCGGCCGGGAGTGGGGGAGGGAAGCACGGCGACCAGGAGCGGGGGAGAGGTGGCCGGGAGCGGGGGAGGAAAGCGTGGCGACCAGGAGCACAGACAAGAGCAAGAGAGAGAGAGAGAGAGAGAGAGAGAGAGAGAGAGAGAGAGAGAGAGGGCACAGACACACATTACTCTTTTTATTTTTTTTTTATTTCATTTTTTTATTTTTAAAATTAAAAAAATAAAAATAAAAGATGGAGCCACGTCAGTCGTGTGACTGATTCGTGTGATTGCTTCGTTGCATATAGCATTACTCTTATTACAATTTCAACAACAGGGAGTATATTCATCGACAAAATGATTAGAGTCAGTTGTGAGAAGTTCTACGAATGAAAACCAACAGCTTTATACACCACAAGAGTTCCATATATTGATCATAAAGATGGGTAGCAGATTCAATGGATAAAAGTAACTCACAGATTAATATTAGAATAGAAAATCAAGAAAATCAGATGATTATGAGCTTTTAATTAAGAACACCATTCCATCTTTAATTGTGATCACTGATCCTGCATGTCTTTGCATGTCCTGGCAATATATATTGAGGCAATAATATAGAAAGAAAAACATATTCACAGGTAGGACTTGCTTCAGGACGTCCCATTCATGTTTCTTGCTCTATTAGAGCACAGAAAAAGAGTATTTGATAATAATAATAAAAAGGCAGTCTGCCATCAAGTTTGTCAACATGATTCAGATTATTAAAACAAATTTACGCATTCATCATGATAATAAAAGCATCGATAACAGATTGAAATAAAGAAATGAATCCCACTAGTCATCTTATCTAAAGCACATAATAATGATGCAGGAAACATATAAACTTATAAGGTCCTAGGTGAAACTGTTTCACAAAGGCAACGGCCATGTGCTAGAAGAAATCTCATGGATTATATTTTCACAAACAAAAGAAACAATAGATAGCTACAGCACAAAAGATTATAACTTCACAAAAAAGGGAGAAAGCAGCATCTCATAAGTCATAATCATGGGTTTGTTAAGATAAAAATGTGTGAAGCAAGGAGCACAGCATATGAAAAATGGCAACAAAAAGAAAAAATTCATGGCAATGCGTTTGTTCATAACTTGGTACGAGAATAGCAGTACTTTTATCAGCAACAGTGCTTCATATGTATGTTATTGAGATGTTAAAAACAACGCACCAATAGTCTCCACCTGGGACTGTTTCCTATGGATCTTTCTGTGATGTTATGGACAAGGTGGCCATAGTCACCTCCTTGTTTGCATCGCCTCTCCAGCTTAGGCCCTTCTTTGATTTCCAGCTTTCTAAGAGCAGGAAGCCATTGTTGGATGCCCTCTAGGAATGACTTCAGCTCAAGACAATCATCAATAGATAGATACCGAAGGGAAGTGATGTCTTGCATCCCTTCTGGTAGAGATGCCAGTTTGGGACATTAATGTAACCCTAAAAGAATTAGTGAAGCTGTCCCATCTCTGGCCACAAAGACTTGATGCTTGGACAATTGTTAACAACCAAGATTTGGAGTAATTGTGGGGCGCTGGAAATTCTTTCAAACGATCACAATCAGAAACCACAAGATGCTCTAGAAACGGTGGGCGACAGTTTCCTTGCAATGACAGACAAATTAAACCCTTACAAGAAAATTATCCAGAAGTTTAAGGGACTTAAGATCTCGCAACGTCTCATCTGGCCAGGACACCATCTTTTATAAATTATAAATCTTGATATCTTTGAGAGTTGTAAGGTTCTGCAAAGCTGCTTCTAATAAGAACTGCTCGCAATCATCAAATAAGTGAAGTGATGGGATCATAAGTCCCGTCTCCTTGTCTTCCAGCAACAAAGTCAATTCCTCACATCTGACTTGATGCAATTTCTGAGGAGATTTGAACCAGATTTTCAAGTTGTTGGTCTCTCATCCACATCGGAAACTGTATGCACAGATGATCATGCAGACTGACCAGTTTTAATGCAGTGTGAGGTTTCAAGGCTTCCAACATTTGCTGTGCATTTTCCGCCTCATGATGCTTTGATGCTCCTCAAAACAAGAACAATGAGTTAATACTTTGTTTGAAGCTCATATCAGTTTCTTTCGCCTCATCAGCATTCTTCACATTGCGGAGTTCATACAACACAAGTTCACCACCAATGTTCAAATGCTTTGGCTCTCCTACCTTGTTCACTGCTTTCTCACAGGGACTTGGAGAGACAAACAAAATAATCATAAAATGAACTTTCCAAAAAACTAATAAATCTGGAAACAAAAGGTACAAATATGATAACCACTATTATGATAGCCAATATCAAATAACACAAATGCATTGGCAATGTGGTAAGATATTTTCTTAGAAATGCAAAGAAATAAATGCATACACTAGCAACTTAATATCATCAGGGCATCAAAACTATGGAATAACAAAATTTAGAGACTTGGGCAGTTCTATCAGACCATGGCAGCCGATAAGATGCAGTTGTTCCAGACAAGTTAGAACACAATCCTGTTGAGAAGATGGTGGCTCTGATAAACCAGTCAGATATTGGCATTCTAATATATACAGATCCTTTAGAGACTTCAAACCTCGAGGTGCACTGCCAAGGAGACCAAGGCATCACACCTCCATTAAAGATGGCATGGTTTATCCCATCATACTACTATTAATATATTCTTTATTTTTATTTTGAAGTAATTGTTGGGATCCAATTGTGTCAATGTTGCTCTCTCAAGGCTTCAGATCTTCACTTGTAGTTCTCAGTTGTTCTCAATGTTTGAATTGATAATGAAGAAAAAGAACAGAGGATCAGAATTCACACTAGAAAACAGTCCTATCTTCATTCATTCAAGTACTGGGCATTTATGCAAACACATGACAGACATGCCTATCTGGCAACACACTAACATACATATAGAAAACAAGCATGCTCTAATACAGTAAAAGTGACTTCAAGCATCTAAACAAGCATCTAAACAAACCAACAAAACAAATACAATAGGTTGGAAACATAGAACCTGATCAAGGTTTGAGTTCCAATGCTTGTGATGTGCCATTTGACCTACTTCTGGCCACCTGCTTCAATGAGACTCTGATCAGCAGAACCTCCAACACACTCCCCTTGATCAGAGAACTCATTAACTCCCAATTCTTCTCGAAAGAATTCAATTGGCCCTGGGTAATGCTTTGGTGAAGACATCAGCTAACTGCAAATCAGTGCTGCAGTGTTTCACTTCAATTTCTCCATTTTTCATAAGATCTCTTATAAAATGGTAACGAATGTCAATATGTTTGGTGCGGCTGTGATGAATTGGATTCTTGGCAATAGACATAGCTGAACGATTATCACAGAGTATGACCGTTGCTACTCCTTGTATCTCATTCAAATCCTGTAAAAATCGCCGCAACCATACCGCTTCACATGCTGCCGCCGTGACTGAAACATACTCTGCTTCTGTGCTTGATAAAGTAGTGATTGGCTGCTTCTTTGAACACCAAGCAACAGCACCAGATCCCAAAGAGAAGACCCAACCAGTGGTGCTCCTCCTATCATCTTGAGAGCCTCCCCAATCACTGTCTGAGTGACCCATCAGCTTAAAATTTTCAGTTTTGTTGTAATGAATTCCATGACTCACTGTTCCATTAATGTATCGAAGAATCCTCTTAACAACTCCAAGGTGGTGCAAGCTTGGTTTTTGCATGAAACGAGACACTAATGAAACAGCATACATGATGTCTGGTCGAGTGTGGGTGAGATATAGTAATCCTCCAACTATCTTCCTATACCTCAATGGACTTGCTTCTCCAGAATTGTCCTGTGAATGAAGCTTTTCATTTGAATTCAATGGATTGTCAACACTCTTGCAATTCATCATCCCTGTCCTATGGAGAAGATCAATAGCATACCTCTCTTGAGAAACAAACACAGAACCTCTTCTTTGTGTTACTTCTAAACCAAGAAAATATTTCATAGGTCCGAGATCAGTCATCTCGAACGTCTTCATCATTGCTTCTTTAAATTTAGTCAACATCTTCATAGATGATCCCATATAAAGTATATCATCAACATAAAGGCAGAGTAAGAGAATTTCAGAATCACCTTGCCTTTTACTGTAAACTGTTGGCTCATTGATGCTTCGGATGAAACCCATTCCTTCAAATTCAGCATCAATTCTGCTATACCAGGCTCTAGGGGCCTGTTTCAATCCATATAAAGCTTTATGGAGACGATACACTTGATCTTCTCTTCCAGCAATGATGAATCCTTCTGGTTGTGATACAAAAACTTCTTCTTTGAGATCACCATTCAAAAAGGCTGATTTAACATCTAACTGGTATATGCTCCACTCCTTCTGAGCACTCAGTGCTAGAAATAACCTCACAATCTCCATTCAAGTAACAGGGGAAAAAACCTCTTCAAAGTCAATTCCCTCCCTTTGTGAAAATCCCTTCGCGACCAGACGAGCTTTCTTCTTCAGTAGACTTCCATCAGGATTAAATTTTGATTTGAAAATCCATTTCAAACCAATAGCTTTCTTGTTCTCCGACAAACTAGTTAATTCCCAAGTTCCATTTCTTTCAATTGCTTTCAACTCTTCATCCATTGCTTTTAACCAGGCATCATCTTTTGCTGCTTCTTCATATGTGATGGGGTCTGCAGCAATCAAGGCAAAAGAACAAGAGTTATAAATATCTTTGAGATTTCGAAACCTCACCGGAGTAGCTTCATCTTCTCCGGAAGCGAAGTCCAGTTCTACTGGAGAGATATTACTAGCTTGGTGTGTGATATCTTGCCGTTGATTTAGATGATCAAATGGTGAGGATCTTTCTGTAGCTTCGTTAATTTCCTCTGAGACATCTGAGTCAGCTGGAGTGGGCCAATCCCAGCTCTTGTCTTCGAAAAAGTGTAGATCCCTGCTTATGTGGACTCGATGGGATTCAGGTTCAATCACTTTATAAGCTTTGGAACTATTGCAGTAGCCAACGAAGATTCCGGCTCGGGATTTGAGATCGAACTTTACTCGCTGTTGCGAGTCAATATGCCTATAGACCAAGCATCCAAACACCTTGAGATGGTCAACATGTGGTTTTGTCCCAGTTAATGCCTCAAATGGAGTTTGAAAGTTCAAGGCTTTAGTTGGCGAGCGATTGAGGATGTAAACAGCGGTGGCGACTGCCTCGGCCCAATACTCTGACGGCATCTTCTTCTCCTGCATCATTGTCCTCGCCATCTCAGTCACTGTTCTGTTTTGGCGCTCGGCGACGCCATTTTGCTGGGGTGTTCTCGGAGCAGTAAGTTGATGGAGAACACCGGTGAGCTTGCAAAATGATTCAACCTCATGCAATGTGAATTCCCCTCCCCGATCAATGCGCAGGACTTTCATCGGGCGAGATAGCTGAGTCTCCATTAATTGCTTGAACTGCTTAAATTTCTGAAACACTTCTGACTTTTTCTGAATGAAATACACCCAGCAATACCTTGAAAAATCATCAGTTAATAACAAGAAGTATGAATTACCTCCGATGGAGGTTGTCTTCACTAGACCTACTACATCACCATGTACAAGCTCCAGAGGTGCTGTAGCTCGTTTAGACAATCCTGCTGGAAACTTAGCACGAGATTGCTTCCACAGAGAACAAGCTTCACATTTGCTTGCTTCACTGATAACAGGCAGACCAGACACCATTTGATGATCAGCTAGATTCTTCAAGCTTTTCATATTCAGGTGCCCGTATCGTTTATGCCACAATTCTGAAAGACATCCTGCATCTTGGGTTATGTTTGCATGATGAACATCATCTCCATCAAATGGAAATAGCCTGTGTTTGGTCATTGACACTTGAGCAACCTTCATCATTGAGTTTCCATCTTTTATGATGCATTCTCCTTTTGAAAATTCAACTAAATATCCTGAATCTATCAATTGTCCAACACTTAGCAAATTGTGAGCTAAGTTTGGAACATATTGTACATCATTCAGAGTGGTGACTTTTCCAGTGCTTGATCGAAGAGACACCTTCCCAATTCCTTCAACCTGGAGTGTTTTTCCATCTCCCAATTTGATTGAGTGCTTTGGAGTGGAATTGATACACTGGAATAGATTTCTTTCACCTGACATGTGGTTGGAACAACCACTATCGATGAGCCAGATTCCTCCATTCTCTTTCACATCTTCACCTGCAGCCATGAATGCAACCTCAATTGGGAGATGGAAAAACACTCCAGGTTGAAGGAACTGGGAAGGTGTCTCTTCGATCAAGCACTGGAAAAGATTTCTTTCACCTGACATGTGGTTGGAACAACCACTATCGATGAGCCAGATTCCTCCATTCTCTTTCACATCTTCACCTGCAGCCATGAATGCAACCTCTTCCTCTTCTTCTTCTTTCGTTTCTTTCACAACATTTGCTTCTTTATTCCTATACCAGCACTGGTATCAGAGAGAGCAGCAGAAGATGTCAAGTTCTTCCACAGCAAAGGATGCTAATGTTCCATTCTTCAAAGGGGAAAACTATAACCTTTGGAGTCTAATGATGAAAACAATGTTTAGATCAAAAGATCTATGGAAGCTAGTGGAGAAAGGCTTCAGTGAAGAAGGAGATGCAACAAGGATCAATGAGAGTTTAAAGAAGGATGCTAAGGCTTTATACTTAATCCAACAATCTCTTGATCCTAGAATACTTGTGAGGATATCAGAAGCAAAAACAGCCAAAGAGACATGGGACATCATCAAGACTGAATTTCAAGGAGACTCAGACAACACCTCAATTCAACTTCATTCTCTTCAAAGGGAGTTCGACGCAATCAAGATGAAGCAAGGAGAGTGCGTTCAGGATTTCATCACCAGGGTGTTAGACATTGTCTATCAAATTCGAATGATGAAGGAAGAGCTTCCTCAGAAGTCTGTGGTATCCAAGATCCTAAGGAGTCTCACTCCCAGATTTTCTCTGGTGGTTCACTCAATTATTGAGGCTAAGGATCTAAATACACTGACAGTCGAGCAACTCAGTAGTTCATTAAAGAATCATGAATCCATTCTTAACATTGAAAACAGTCACCATGAAGGAGAGAAAGCCTTGTATGCTGGGAGAGGTTCAACATAGTTCAGTGATCATCCTCACCGAGGTGGAAGAGGAAGAGGTCGTCACTTTCCTAGGGGAAGGGGACGCGGCGGTCGTGGGCGTGGAAGAAGCTCAGACCTCAGCCGTGTGGAATCATCTCATCAAGCAGACAGCAGCAAGCAATATTCTCATCAAGCAGAGAGCAGCAAGCAATACAAAGGTATACAATGTTTTGTATGCAAAAAATATGAGCATGTTAAATCTCAGTGCTGGTATAGGAATAAAGAAGCAAATGTTGTGAAAGAAATGAAAGAAGAAGAAGAACAGAGGATCAGAATTCACACTAGAAAACAGTCCTATCTTCATTCATTCAAGTACTGGGCATTTATGCAAACACATGACAGACATGCCTATCTGGCAACACACTAACATACATATAGAAAACAAGCATGCTCTAATACAGTAAAAATGACTTCAAGCATCTAAACAAGCATCTAAACAAACCAACAAAACAAATACAATAGGTTGGAAACATAGAACCTGATCAAGGTTTGAGTTCCAATGCTTGTGATGTGCCATTTGACCTACTTCTGGCCACCTGCTTCAATGAGACTCTGATCAGCAGAACCTCCAACAGTAATAACCATTGTGATATTCTCTTTAAAATGATCACGTATTAGCATCTGCACAATTTGCTCTTTATCTTCATCTCTGCCAATCACTTCTGATTCAGGTACATATGAATGTGTTTGTGGCCTATTCCTCCAAGGCCTGTTGTTGTTATTGTTGTTGTCTGCAACCTTAAAATTGAATTTGTGCATCTCTTCTATGATACCATCTATTCTTTGGTTGATGCTTCTAAGCTTGTGCCCCAACTTAAGTTGAAACAGGAGTGGGTTATGATGAAGAGAGAACAAGCGTGTTGGCCTGATCGAGCATGTCGTCAGCATCGAGGCAACATCTCTGAGCAGCATCAGCCAGGACTTGACAGCCTTATCCATGAGCTGCCTCTCCTCTGCATCTTCAACCAGAGGCTGGATTTGGAGTAAATACCTACGAAGCTCCTCCAGTTCCCCATCAACTCCTCCCCAAATTGGGCGCAGATATTGGAGGACAGGAGGTGATGTCAACTCGAGAGTCAACTGATTTGCAACGAAGAACAGTAAACTCTGGTTTCCTTTTTATTCTTTTTGGTCTAAAGACTCTAAACACATATGGGTGACATTTTGTTTAATTTCATTCATTATGATGTAAATTACTTATCATAAACATTATTTTATATTTTTTATAACAACTTGATACTAATTATTTTATGGTTAGGAACTTAGGCAAACTTTTTCTTTGCTTTTGCTTTATTTTGTGAGCCAAAACAGTGCTCTGATGATAAAGCAAACCATAAAAAAAACACAAACTTGCATGCAACAACCAACGAGCAGTCGACAACATCAAGAACCTGTTTTTATTTTCATTCATTATGATGTAAATTACCGACCATAAGCATTATTTATTTATTTTTTTTAACATTTTGATGCCAATCATTTCAAGGTTAGGTGCATAATTGGCTGTTTTTGCTTCTATTTTATAAACAAAGCAGTGCTATAAATGAGAAAGCAAATCATATAAAACACACAAACTTGCATGATGGCAACAACCAAGGACCACACCAAGAACTCCCTCAAACAATTATCCTTTCCATGTATTAGACAAACTAAATACAGATTGTTCAGTATGTATTCATCTAAAAACACTGTGAAGAAGAAAAGATTAATATCAAGAACTCACTAATATCAAAAGGAGGGATCACTAATTTATTTTTTTATGATGATATGGAAAAACTAACCTAAATAATAATGTAAAATTGAATCCTTCTACCTATTTGTAATTTTAACGTACTGGATGAATGATGTATCAATGCAAGTTTATTTATTTTTTTATACATGTAAATTAGCTAAGATTTAAGATAAAAAGAGGAACAGTTTAGGATAATCAGTAGACCATAGCATCTTTCCAAAATAGCGCAAATTAAAAGTTAAAAAATAATTGGTATAAAAGTTTCACTAGAATTAAGTGAGCTTAGCATGACTGAACCACAAATCAATATTTTTGAAAAAAAACATATATCAGTTGTACCAAAGTATACGCATGAAGAAGTAAAAGCTTAGAATATAACAATACAGTAGGTAATCATATAGGTAATTTTAAAAAGAAGTAGACACCATGCTTATATGAACATGAAGAAATAAACTAATAAAATTAGTCAAAATAGAGGTTAAGTAAGATACATAGTACAGAGAAGTGAGGTAAAGGTGCATTGGAACTAAAAAAAATTTAAAGCATTTGTGTAATGATGAGTAAATTAAAATATGAGAGGCACCATATGTTGGGGGCGTCAAATTTTATGATTATAATTAAGGGAGCAATCTTAGAGGGTACATTAGAAATCTTAGAGGATTGCGCCAGGGTGATCCGCTTTCCTTTCTTCTTTTTGCTCTGGTCTCCGACGTGCTTAGTCTGATGTTTAATCATGCACTGGAGTCGGCTGTCCTGGTGGGAGTCCCCTTGGGCACATATGGTCCTATGTGTCACTTGCAATCTGCGGATGACCTCCTGATTCTCTCGGCGGGGGGCTTTGAAGACCTGAGAATCATCAAGCTTATTCTTTACCTGTTTGAAGGTCTTTCGGGACTAGCTATAAACTTCCACAAAACGTGCATTTATGACACTTCTAGTAACCATGCTCCCTGTGAGGCTGCTGCTAAGACTCTCAACTGTGCTAGCGGTACCCTCCCAGTCACTTACCTGGGAATACCCATCTCAGGGAAAAGGCCCCGTAAACAGGATTGGGAGGTTTTAATTGCTAAGATCAGATCTAAGCTCACCTCCTGGAAAGTCAGACTACTTTCGCTCGGGGGTAGACTTACGTTGGTGAACTCTGTGATCTCTTCCATCCCCTCGTACTGGATGTCGATTTTCAAGCTCCCAGCCTGGGTGATCAAGGCTATTGACCGCATTAGGAGAGACTTCCTCTGGTCGGGCCCGGACATTGACTCTCCTAAGATGCGTTGGGTAAAATGGAAACGGTTATGTAGACCCAAAGAGCTTGGGGGATGGGGAATTCTCAGTCTGGAGGATTTCAATCTGGCCTTACTGGGTAAATGGTGGTGGAAAATTAGTTCGGGTGCTCACTGGAGCGGGGAGCGGGTGGTGGCCTTTAACTACCTTCAGAATTCGGCCTACTGGAACCTACATGCTCAAGCACCTAGAAGGAAATCTTTGGTTTGGAACGGATTACGCCACTGCCTCTCGGCCTTTCGGGCCTGTACCTCCCCGATTATTCATAATGGTAAGAATACCTTTTTCTGGCTCGACAAGTGGATTGGTAACAGATCACCAGCACTCCTTTGGCCTGACCTCTTCAACCAGACTACCCAGCCCTTTGGTACCTTATTCGATTTGCAACATCTCTTGAGGGAACAGTGGTTTGCCGATAGAACTAATTGTTTGAGCTTCAGCAGTGTGTCCCTTCTTGGAGACAACCCCGATGGTAAGGCCTGGTCCCTCACTACCAACGGCATCTTCACTGTTAAATCCTTCTATGGGTTCCTGATGCATGGGGGTGTAAGGTGTGATATCACTAATGTATTCTGGAAGGGACCTTGTCCTAAGAAAATTAGCCTCTTTAGTTGGTTGGCCTGGGACTACAGTGTGCCCACCATGGATGTCCTCGCTATGAGGGGGTGTAACAGACTGCCCACTGCTACTTGCGTTTTGTGCAATCACGAGATTGAATCAGTGGATCACTTGTTCTTCTCCTGTCCTTTCTCTCTGCGTTTGTGGAATCTTGCTGTCCATAACCTGAATCTCCCATGTCCCCCTCTCTCAGTCAAAGACTTCTGGGGTGGCTGGCGTGACTCTGCCACTAGACTTGTTAGAGACTTGGGCGAAGTGTTTTGTAAATCCTTGTTGTGGAATGTTTGGCTTGAGAGAAATGCTCGTATTTTTAGATATTGCTTCTCTAGTCCTGTTGCTATCTTCCGCAAATGTTTACTGATGATTCTATCTTGGACATCCGCAGTTCCTGAAGCTAAGAGAGCCAAGTGGGAAGACACTACCGCCCCAGCTAAGAGGTGTCTGGAATTCCTTGGTAGTCAGCCTGGGCCGGGGGAGGCCAACTCTTCGGGCTAGTTCGTCTTCTCTGATGTAGCTGTGAGTCTGCCCCTTTGCTGTTCTGAGTGTCGGTGGGACTCTGGTTGTGTGGGCTCCTCTCTTTTCCTAGCTTGCTTTTCTGTTTTTTGTGCTGTTTTGTTTTGTTTTAGCTGCGCTGCTTCTGTTGTAACTCTTCCACTGCTGGTGGATTATTGTACTTTGTCGTTGCTTTCTTAATCTAAGTTGTGGTTTATCCACTTTATCAAAAAAAAAAAAAAAAAAAAAAATTAAGGGAGCAACGAAACTGTTCGGTTGATGAGCAAATATAAAAACAGAACTTATGTTGATCACGTGATTAAGAAAACTATATTAAGGATTCACATGTTTAGTTTGCTCTGGTTTTGAGGATAGGTTAGACTAGTCTCCCACTCGTTTTCATTTCCTTCATTAATATTTTATTTTTATTTATCTACTTATTCTTAGGTCATCATTGTTTGTCATTTTATTCACTTTTAAAAGCAAATCATTTTGTGGATCAAATCAGTTCATTCAGAATGCATTGTGATATTGGGCAAAATAACTCGGTGGAAATTTCCCTCCAGATCATTTTTAGGTTTTTTCCACGAAATCCCTCTCCTATGGAATCCTTTCTTAATTAGTCTCAGCTTGTTATAATACAACCAATTGGCATGGATGGGCCAAATTTGGAGATTGAAGGTGGCTTCTAGAGCGAAATTTATTTTATTTCACAATTGATTAAATACAAGGTGCTAGTTGATAAGTAGTGGCAGCTTTAGGGACAGCCTGGCCACTAAGGCTCACACCTAACGCCCCTTGGGCTCCAACTAATGGGCTCCTTTTTTTTATTGTGTAATCTATAATTTAATAAAAAAAATTTAAAAAAATTACTACAACTTTGCCTAGGCATTCATTTTTCACTAAGATAGGCCCTCTTCAAAACAGGTATCAGAATAGAAGCTGGCAATAATCTCCTGGATTGCACTGCTTCTCCAGCTCCGAACATCCTCTGATTGATAGTGTCAGTTGAGTGTCCTCTGATTGAAATTCCCATAAAACGCATGGAAATAATGTTTGGTAGAATCAACAGTATAAAATTTCTGTGATTGATTTAATAACCTGAAGAGCAAGTGAACCATGTTTAATTCTGACATTTTCAATCCAGTATAAGAGGTGAGACCCATGCAATTGAATGAACTTCTGTTTGCCAGCCACAATAATTGTTCACAACTTTAACTCCTTGTTAAAAGAAGCTCTAGCTCTTTCTTTTGAGTTTGAAAAACCCCTTCTCTTGCTCTTGCTCCAAGCCTTCCTCCCCTTGCTATGGCGAGTGGGGGGCAACCACCACCGCAAAACCTCCCTCGTAAGTCCTGGGTAGATGTTGCTGCTGTTCCTCAGAGGAAGCCTACCCCTTCTCTGCTTACAAATAGCTCCTTGCTGGGCAAGCTGAAAGCCACATCCACTGACTTTGTCCGGCTGGATGGAGATGCACTCTCTAGGGCAAGGCTCCGCTTCCAGACGTCCTTATATGGAAAGTTTTTTGGGAAGGCTCCACCGTTTGAAGAAGTTAAAGAAATCCTGAGCATGAAATGGGAAAACCTTGGGACGTTCCAACTCTCTGATTTACCGAATGGTTTTCTATTGATAAGATGTAGCACAGTTGAGGCTATGCAGAAGTTGTTATTTGAAGGGCCATGGGCGGTGAACGGCATAGTGCTGCAACTAGTCCCATGGAAACCGTATTTTGAACCAGCTTTCACAAAGCTCTCCACTGCGGCGATTTGGGTGCAACTCCACAACCTCCCAGTTGAATTCTGGGAAGGGGAGTCTCTCGAAACCATCTCCTCCCTCTTTGGAAGATTGCTTAAAATTGATGAAGTTACTTTGTCGTTGTCCAGGTCCAAATACGCAAGAATATGTGTGGAAATCGATCTTGACAAACCATTGAAAAAGGGGTTTTGGATAGGTGATGATGAAAACAAAGTCTTCGTCGTCGTTCTGTACGAGAAGCTCCCAACGTTCTGTTATGAATGCTGTCTGGTAGGGCACTGGTCGAACAACTGCAACCGCCGAAGCTCCGGAAGTTTGGATGCTCCCTCTTCACCCCGTTGTGTCGTTCCGGATGGCCGACCACGGCAGGAGGTCAGGGAGAGCACAAATGACAGGAGCATTGGCCAGGATGCAGGGATGGAACCTGGGCTCATAGACATGGCAGGAGCGAAGGAGGCTTCGCTGGAGATGCCGGACATGGACTACGGGCCATGGATGCTGGTGTCGAGAAGACGAGGGCGCGGTGGCGCTGGTGGTCGTGGAGGATCGGGATCACGTGCAGTGCACGTGAATCCTCGTGACCCTGCTGGCTCTCCCATCAACGGCTCGAAAATCAAAAATGGTGCTGCTGGCCTGGCACGTGGCGGGTCCTCTGTCAGAGGCAGGGGTGGCTTTGTCAGAGTTGGGGCTGTTGGCCCGAGTACCGTTACTATAGAAAGGGGTATTCCCCTGGAAAAAGTGTGCTTTCACAGTGACCAAGTTGTGGACTTGCAGACTGACCTCATCTTGGAAATTGGAGGGGAGCCGACTTGTCCCATTGACGATACTGCCATTATGAGTTCCAAGGCAACGATGCCCCATACTCATCATAATCCCGAGGTGGCCAACTCTATTGTCGTTGGTCAGTCCTCTTTTGCCTTGGAGAAATCAAAAGGTAAACAGTGTGTCTCAGCTGAACCACTGAAAACCCTTGACTGTTTCCCTGCTCTTCGAACCTCCAAGAACTGCTCTGAAGCCCCTGAAGCTAAAGGCCCCTTGGTAACTCATCAGATGGTAGTCGACTCGGTCACTTCTATTTTGGCGTCCCCCTCTGGAGGTTCAGGATATTCTGATGAAGAAATGAGTGGTTCGGAGGAGGAGGACGAGTCTCAGGTAGAGGAAGAGGAGGACATAGAGCCGGAAGACCTAATGACCCTCGATCAGTACCAGAGCAGCGTCCGTAAGGAAGTGTTAACTCGGAAAAACCCTCTTCAGATGTCCACAATCAACAAAAAGGGGAGGGTGGCTTTAGAGGGAAGACCTGCCTGAGGACCCACAGTTTCCTTGCTCTAGTTGGGTTTCGGAGTGATATACTTCCAAATAGTCCCTATCTCTTTCTTTTAGTTTTATTATTGCTTTTCTTCTCCTATTTTTCTTGATGATTGTTGATAGTGCTAAAATCTTGTGATGGAATTGCAGGGGAGTGTCTAGTCGTGACACAACCTCTAGGGTTCTTCATTTGATGAAGAAGTATGATCCTTTAATTATTTGCTTGGTTGAAACTAGAGCTAATGATGTCAGGTTGGAGAGGTTCTATTCCAAACTGAATCACAAGTGGAGATGGGCTACGATTGTCGCAGAAGGTTACTCGGGAGGAATCATCTCCATCTGGAAACCTGCCTTGGGATTGGTTACTCCCCTGGTGAAGTCCAGAGCTGCTCTGCATCTAGTCATCACTACAGGTATTTCTAAGAACTGGATTATATCCACGGTTTACAACTCTAATAACCTACAAGGCCAGCGCCTTCTTTGGAAAGAGTTGACAGGTTTGAATAACCTTAACTTGCCTTGGCTTCTCTTGGGTGATTTTAATGTTGTTATTTCTCAGGAAGAACACCAGGGCGGCTCTCATCATTATTATAGCCGCAAAGCTAGTGTTTTTGCTGAGTTTGTTGCTACTAATAACTTGTTGGATATAAATTTTGTAGGTCCCAAGTTTACTTGGTGTAATAACCAACAGGGAATGGCTAGGAGGTGGGCTCGCTTGGATCGTTGCCTAGCTAATCCTACTTGGTCTAATAGCTTTGATTCTTGTTTGGTCAATCACCTCCCGCGCTTCCTTTCGGATCACTCGCCCCTTCTCCTCTCTCTTACCCCTCGTAATTTTAGGAAACCGAAAATCTTTCATTTTGATAACTTCTGGCTTGAGCATTTGGACTGTCACTATGTGGTCAGGAAGGTTTGGACTTTTAAACCTCATTCAAATCCTATGCATGCGTTATCTCATCTTATTTCTCGTACCAGGTTCCAGCTTTTAGATTGGAAAGCTAAGGGGCTTCACCCCATTGATGCTGAAATTGAAAAGCTGGAGGCTCAAATTCTAGATGCTGAAGCTAAAGAAGTCTCAAGGGATCCCAATGACTTCTCCCCTCAGTCGCTTGCTAGCATGTATAACAGGTTATTTGCTTTGCAGAGACAGAATAGCATCAAATGGGCACAAAGGGCCAGACTCCTGTGGGTCCATGGTGGTGACAATAACTCCTCTTTTTTCCACAATTCTGTTAGATACCGTGATCATGCTAATTCTATCTCTAATATCTCAGACTTTAGTGGCAATGTGTTTACTGATCATAGGAATATTAGTCATGTTTTTACAAATTTCTATTCTAACCTGTGGAAGGAGGACACTAACAGAAATTTGCAGGATACCTGTTTAGCTCTCTCAGATGATCTCCCCCAAGTTTCTACTTATGATGGTGACAGACTAACCCGGGAAGTCACAAAACAAGAGGTGCAAGATGCTTTATTTTCTCTCCCTCTTGGCAAGAGTCCAGGACCAGATGGCTTTAATGTTGAGTTTTACCACTACTATTGGAACGATATTGGTGATAAGATCTTTGAAGCAATCAGGTATTTCTTCGAACACTCTATCATGCCTAATGGCTGGGGTAGGACTTATATTACTCTGATCCCTAAGAAGCCTAACCCCAAGTATGCTTCTGATTTCAGACCCATATCTCTTTGTAACGTCTGTTATAAGATAATTTCCAAAATCCTAGCTAATCGCCTTAAGAATATTCTTCCCAGCCTTATTGGCCGTGAACAATGTGGCTTTGTTAATGGACGTACCCCTTTTGATAACATCATTACCCTCCAAGAGGTGGCCCACTAGATTGATAATGATCATAATTCCCCCCCTAGGATGTTGATTAAGCTAGATATTGAGAAAGCTTATGACTCTCTGAGTTGGAATGCAATTCTTGCAACCCTTACCAGAATGAATTTCCCTAGTAGTTGGGTCAATTGGATCAAAGTGTGCATTAGCAAAGTGTCCATTGCTCTGTTCATTAATAAATCTCCTTCTAACTGGATTATTCCCCAGAGGGGTCTTCGCCAAGGTGATCCGATCTCCCCTTAATCTATTTATCCTTGTTGCCCAGAACCTTACCTCCATTCTGAATTTTGCGATGAGCATTAATATGATCCCTGGTTTCAATAACCTCCTTAACAACAACTTCAATCATTTAATGTACGCTGATGACCTCATTCTTGTTACTCAGGCCACTAGGAAAATAGCTCGTAATGTTAAGCTCTGTCTCTCCATTTATAGAAGGTTGACAGATCAAAATGTTAACAATTCCAAATCTAAAATCATTTTCCCCAGTCGGTTCAACAAAAGACTTAGCAGTAGCATCAGTCATATCCTTGGTTTTAAGATTGGATCTTTCCCGTTTACCTACTTGGGGATCCTCATCTCTCCAAAGAAATTGGCACTCTCTTATTTCTCATCTCTGATTAATAAGATAGAGAAGTCAATTTCATTTTGGAAAAGATCTAGGATCTCCCCAGCTGGTAAGACCATTCTCATCAACTCAACGATCATGTCTATCCCCCTATATTACCTTTCAGCTTACCCTGTTCTTGAGTCGATTCTTGATAGAATTGTTAAAGCTGCTAGGGCTTTCTTTTGGTCTAAGGACTGCAATAGAAAGGGCATGAACTCAGTAGGGTGGAATGAAATTACACTTAATCGTTCTGAGGGGGGGTTATCAATTCGAAACTTGGGTTTTTCCAAAACATCTCTTATGGCCAAGAATGTTCTTAGCAGTCTTAATCAAAAGAATGTTTGGTGGGTTGATATATTGAAACTCAAATACGGAGAGTTTAATATTTGGGTTCGTAATCTTCCTGCCAGATGCTCTTGGTTTTACAGAGTCTGTGCCGTACCGCCCAGATAATTAAACCTATGCTCTGGATTAAATCTGTTAATCCCTCTTATATCTCTTTTCTGAAAGATCCCTGGTATTTTGAGATTCCTTTAAACTTAAAACCAACTTTTCTCAATATGGATATTGATTATAACTTGATTCACTTTGGAGACGTTATTAATGGTAATAGTTGGGATGTGGTTGCCCTGCATGAAGTCTTTGGTGTTCATCTGAATGATACTACTATCTGTCACAGCCAAATTAATTATGATCAGGGTAACCAGTGGGTCTGGTTCCCTAAGTCTAAGGGTATCAAAATTTCATCTATGGTCTATTCCCATCTTAATCAGATTAATAGAGCTCAAAATTATTGGAGTGGCTGGGATAGTTTGTGGCGTCTTAATGTGGCTCCTAGAGTAAAACATTTCATGTGGCTTAATTTGCATAATGCTGTGAAAACTTATGATTATCTTTATAAAATGAACTTGGGGCCTCAAGCCTTCTGCTGCTTATGCAACTTACAAGTCGAAACTGCAGAACACCTGCTTCATACATGCTCTAAATCTCAGGGGATCTGGAACTTGGTTAGAATGGAAATTAGGAGGCCTGTGAATTTGTGTAATTCAATTTCTTCAGGGCTCTGGCTATGTCAAGATTACTCTGGTAATGATCTCTTTACCCAATCTATTATAGCTTCAGTTAGTTGGTTTATCTGGAAAGCAAGATGTAGTAGAATCTTCAGCAACGACCAACTGAATTATCAAAGAATAGCTAATCTTGCTATTGCTCATGTCAGGGAGTTCTCCTTCTCACCCTCTTTTATTCGTATGAACAATATCATGAGGATGAATTTCTCTTTTACTGATAGTCCTATTATGCTAACTGCTGTAGCTTTGAACAGTGAAATTTTGCTGGCAGGAGTAGGGTTTTTAATTGTGGATTATCAGAATAGATTTATTTGTGCTGGTTGCAGTAGTTTCCCTGCAGAATCGACCATAGATGCTGAAGTCAAAGCTTTAAGCCTTGCTGTAGAATGCTGTGTTAGCTGGAAGTTGAACATCAAGAACATTCTTTCTTCAAATTTGGCGCTGATAAATGCTGTTAAACAAGGTGCTTTCGCTGAAGCCTGGAGAATGAATGTGCAAATCTCTGGTATCATAGAACACTTAACTCTTATGGGTAGTCTTGAATTGAGAGTGGTTCCTGGAGCTTGGAATCAGTCTGCGTCTTTGGTTGCCACTCATGGGCTGTCTCATCATGAGCTTTCTTTGTTTCATCAAGGTAGGCCTCTGCCTAACTGGCTCATGAAGGGTCTGAGACGCTTTGGAGTCATGTGCTAATTCCTCTGTTTTGTTTTTATTTTTTTAGTGTTTGCTTCTTTGTTTGTAATTTGCTTTTCTTGCTGGGTTGTAATATTTTAACTTTGTAAACCTTTTATTGCTTTATCAATAAAATAGCTCTATGAGCTCTTTCCCTCAAAAAAAAAAAAGAAGCTCTAGCAGAATTACGACATTTGCTCGGACAAGAATCAGCTAATACAGGTCCATATCATCAAAGGAAAAAAGAAAACTCCAAATTCACAGGAATCAGCTGCATATCACCAATCAAATATGAACTTTGGTTCCTGCATAGAATAATTTACTAGCATCAAACACCTGTAAAAAAACAAAAATCCTGCACCTCCTGAGCTCTTACCTTGGTATTATTACAACTTCAATCACTGGGAGTATATTCTTTGATAAAATGATTAGAGCGTTTGAACAGTCAGATCAATTAAGAGAAGTTCTATCAATGGAAACCAACAGCATTGTACACCACAAGAGTTCCATAAATTGATAACAAAGATGGTGCTTTCCTGCATGATGATGCATGGTGATAACAAAATGGAAGGTTTATTAATAGGATAAAAGTAACTCACAGATTATTATTAGACTATAAAGAAAAGAAAATCAGATGGTTATGAACTATTAATTAAGAACAGCATGCTTACTTGAATTGTCATCACTGATCGTGCATGTCCTTTTCAAGTCCTGGTGATATATATTGAGGCAGCAATATAGAAAAACATGTTCACATGTAGGACACCCAGCATCAAGCTTGCTAATTGAAAATTACAAAAATACTCGTCTTTGTCATTTGGATTCCAGACATTCAGGTCCTTGTTTTTTCCTTCTTGGGTGGATACAGCCACAATTTGATAAGCATGCTTTTATATTTCCCACAAAAATCTTGCTCAAGCTTCAACCAAAACAATTGAAAAGGAAAAAAAAATCAATGTAAAACATTGGAAAGAAGACAATAATGTTAGTGGCGTACTTATAATAACCTCAGCAAAATCCAAGACATTGTGAAATTATTGAAACCAACAAAGCCAGTCTTACTACCGCATTAAGGAAAAGGCAGTACCAATGACTTACCCCAGGACGTTCTATTCATGTTTCCTTCTGAATCAAATTATTAAAAACGAATTTATGCATTCATCATGATAAAAGCATCAATAGCAGATTGAAATAAAAAATGAATCCTGCTGGTCATCTTATATATTTAAAGCACATAAGAATGATGCTGGTCATCCAGCAGAACCAACAATACATAAGTTTTATAATTGATTCTGAAATCACAGCAAAAAAACAAAGGGTTGATTTTTGCATCCTAACTATTCTGTGGGTAAAAACATGTAGCTATGGCTTTGATTCTCCAAGTAATGAACTGATTGCTGATGGTAGCTAACAGCGACTGAAGATCCATCTATAACAAAATGAACTTTCCAGTCTTTCCTCTCGTTGCCAAGAAATAACCACCAGTAACCCCAAATCCCTCCTAAAAGTTCAATCAGGAAAAACAAGCCAATTGATTGGTTTCTCCAAGGGGATTTTATCTTCAACATAATGAGTCTTATATCCTTTGGTAGTTTGCTTAGTCACGACAAGCATATTGTAGATTCAAGCTAATACAAGTCCATATCTTTGATGGGAAAAACTCCAAATTCTTTTGGAAAACAATACATTAACCAGCTGGGCATCACCCTCTTGAGAATGAACTGTGGTCCCTGCACAGAACGATTCACCAATATCAAAACATCCTCCACCTCCTACATCTGTAACCAAGTCACATTAACTATTAAGATTAATACATTACCACTTGGTGCATTATAGTCACTGATAAAATGATTTGGAAGCTGGTTTGGACAAAGAGAACAATTCAGGAAAGCTGCATAAATGAGAAGTAGCAAGAGTACACCACGAGAGTTATGTACATTGAAAGACATGAGATCACTGGGAAAGATTTATCTTTTCCTCTGTTTTCCTGTGCCAAGAAATGATAACAAGAACAAGTGTTAAACAACCACATGAAGCGACATGAACATGCACGGATGAATCAAAGGCACACATCAAGCTTGAAAGAAGGACATATAGAACTGGATTTTATTAACTAAGAATACCTTGCAATTTTGATTGTGATCTTGAGGCAATAATAATAAAGAACATATTCACTTGCTAACCGAACTAATTAAGTTTGGGTAGTGAAACTCTTTTCATGCATTCTGATTCGAGACATTAGGGGCCTTTTTGGTAGTGTTAGGTGCATGATCTAATAACCATGTGTCTCTTCTCCCATAAAAGTCTTGCTCATTCATCAAAATAAATTGTTAATAAATCATTGAGAATATAAGATATTGGGAAATTATTTAAAAAAAAAAAAAACTGCAGTTCTAATTACAAACACACGAGGAAAAGGCAGTAGTAATGAAATACTGCAAGGCATGCCATTTATGTTCCTTACACTATTAGTTTCTTTTCTTTTACATGATTCAATTCATCATGATACAAGCATATCTAACAGAATGAAAGCAAAAAAAGAAATCGTGCTATTTTCTTATCTAAAGAAAACTATGACGCATAATAAGTATAAACCTTAAGTCCTAGGTAAAATTGCTTGACAAAGACAATGGCTAGTGAATAAAAGATATGCTCTGTTATTTTTTTGAAATTAGAGTGTTTACGATTTTAGAAAAATATTCGTTAAAGAAAAAAAAAAGCGATAACATATAAAACATTATCTTCTTTGCATTTTAGGATAAAATGTTATATTCTTTACATTTTAGGCCTTATTTTCTGCATTCGATTAGAGATTCTAATCACAATGTTGTGCCTTAAGTGCTAAATGTGGTCTTAATATTTATGGTTTTAAAGTTAGATGAGGAAGCAGAAATGGAAATGTGATAATAATTATATTTTTAACAAACAAAAGAGAAATTAAAATATAAAGAGAACAGGGACAAGGTGGAACCTTAAAAATATGCTTGTTGAAATAAGAATTTATGAAGCAAGTAACACCACAGATGAAAATACCACCAAGAGGAAAGAATTCATCACAATAAGAATTTGTCGCAATGGCAATGCATTTGTTCATAACTTGGAATGAGAGTAGTACTACTTTAAGCAGGAACAGGGCTTACTATTTATGCTTTCATGATGTTAGAGACAAGGTGCTAGTAGTGTCCTTCTTGGGCTGCTGTTTATGTATCTTTTTGAGATGCTAGAGACAAGGTGGAAATAGTCTCCTCCTGGACTGCATCGCCTCTCTAGCTTGGGGCATCCACTGATTTTAAGCATTTTAAGAGTAGGAAGCCGCTGATAGAGGCCTTCTGGGAATGACTTCAACGCTGGACAATCTTTAATACATAGCTCTTCAAGGGAAGTCAGACCTTGCATCCCTTCTGGCAGAGACTCCAACTTGGGACATTTATATAAATTTAATAGGGATAATGAAGTGAGGTGTCCCATATCTGAACATAAAGACTTGATGCTTGGACAATTGTCAACACACAAGATTTTAAGTGATGTGGGGCACTTGGGCAATTCTATCAGCGCATCACAATCCAAAACATAAAGTTCCTTTAGAAACGGTGGACCACAATCTCCTTGTGATGATGCACCTGTCAAATTCTTGCACGATTTTAAACACAGCTGTTTGAGGGACTCAGAATCTCTCAACATCTCATCCGGCCAGGACGATAGCTCTTCCAAATCAATCATCTGGACACATTTGAGAGAGGTAAGGTTACGCAAAGCCGCTGATAATGAGAACAGACTGCAATCACGAATTATTAACTCACTAAGTGATGAGCTTAAGGGTCTTATCTCCTCCTTGTCTTCCAGCAGCAAAGCCAACTCCTCACATCTCCTTAGCGACAACTCCTCAAGAGATTTCAAATGCTTGAAGAACCCCTTCTCCTTGGACATGAGCTCGATTTGTGTCCCGTGGTATGATTCTTGTATGTCTAAGTATTTGAGAGTTGGAATTTGTGGTGGCATGGTTGTCAATTTTGGGCATCGAGAAATAACCAAACTCTTAAGGCATGGAAACATGGGTGGAGCCGTTTCTCTATCCTCCTCCACACACCACCCCTCCAGGTTAGCCATTTCCTTTAAAGAAAGATGCCACAGAGCAGGGAATAATGATAATGCATCGCCTGTGGTGTTATTAATTATGTATTTGATGCCATCCATTCCATCAATAGTGAGTCGTTCAAGATAAGGTAATTGTTCCAGGGGCGGAAGTTGTTCACATCCTTTGCAACCTTCTAAGTTGATCTTAACCAGATTTTGAAGTTGCTGTCTGTCTCTAATCCACATTGAAAACTGTGTGGGCGGATAATAACACAGACTGAGTTCTTTTAATGCAGCGTGAGGTTTCAAGGCTTCCAACACTTGTTCTGCATTTTCCACTGATGCTCCCAAACCCCAAGACAGGGACAATGAATTAATGTTTTGTCTGCTACTCATATTAGCTTCTTTTGCCTCATCCGCATTCTTCACCTCGTGGAGGTCATACAACCCAAGTTCACCTTCAAGATTCCAATGCTTTAACTCTCCAATCTTGTTCCCCGCTTTCTCAGAGACAATGTATTTTGTCAATGTTTTCAAGCAACGCAATCGACTTAAACCGGACGGCATAATTTTTAGTTCTTGACAATCATTAAGATGAAGATGTCTGAGACTGTTCATGTACACTATGCTCATGGGAAGTTTAGTAAGAGAATGACAATTATTCAGATTCAATGTCTGCAAATTAACAAGCATACAGATTGATTCTGGTAGTTCTCTTATATTAGAATAAGAAAGATTGAGATATCTTAGATGGTGCGAATATTCTATTGAAGTAGACAACAGCTTGTCAACATTTGTTTCAGGATCCAACTGTAACACTCTGAGCAACTTCAACTTTGACAACCCAATGAATCTATTCCCACATGCAATGCAGTACGAACACTAGGGTGATCACACATGTCATACTCTACATCATCATTTAATATGAAATGACGGGTCCTTTTTGAAATTTTCTTGAATTCGTTTCTTTCAGCCAATGTGGAGCACTCATCTCCAGTAACAAATTGTGCAAGGTCATGGATGAGATCATGCATCTTACAAACTCTACGTTCATAAAGACTACTGTCAATCAGTCGAACCAAATAATTTTCTTTTTTTTTTTTTTTTTAATGAAGTGGATTAACAACAAATATTATTGCAACAAGCACACAATGATACAAACCTCAAGAAACCAAAGTACAGCATTCCACTAGAGGTGGAACTACAGAAAGACATAATGCAAAAAGGAAAAACACAGTTCAAAACAAGCACAAACAAGGAAGAAACAAAAGATAAAACCCTTGAGTAAAAGAAGGACTCCGCCTAGAGGTAAAAGAGTGGGGAGAAGAAACGAAACTAGCTGAAGGTCTGGTCTGGGCCTTGGGTCTCCTGATCGCGCTCATCTTTAGTGGGTGTGCTAGTGAAGTGGATAGCCCTCCTCAAACCAAATAATTTTCAAATAAATAAATTTTTAACAATTAAAAAATTTAAAAAATAAGTAAAAAATAATTTAAAACATAAAGAAAAAATTAAAAAAAATACAAAATTACATATTGCAAAGTTATATTGCCTTTATAGGGCCATAAAGTGTCAACTCTACATAAAATTGAAATTTTCAAAGTACAAATATACAACGATACAACCATACAACAAATATTCAAAAATAAATAATTAAATAAAATATAAGTATAAAACAACAATAACAACAATAAAAAATGAGGAATAAAATAAAATACAAGTATATTACATCTTGCTTTTTATTTTTTTGGAATAGGTTTAACTTTAAAATTTTAAAATAAAATAAACCAATCGGCCTGTCCAGTCCAATTGGTTCACTGGTTGAACCAGCCGGCCCGGTTACTTGGTATTTTGTGTGACTAATTGGACCAGTTTACCAACCGGTTCCTAGTTGAATTGAATTGGTTAAATCGGTCGGTCCGGTCCGGTTACTTGGTGTTTTGTGTGACTAATCGGATCGGTTTGCTAGCCGGTTCTTAGTTGAATTGAATCGGTTAAACTAGTCGGTCCGATATGGTTTTTACAACATTGCTTGTCACCCACTTATCTATTTATAAGGATCAAATAATGACTATTACTTCGACTTAGAGTGGGGGGAATCGACATTGTTGAACATAACCACATCTCTAATCATTTATGCAAACTTTAATTTCCATGTCTTGTGACAATTACTCAGAACACGTCGTCAACAATATTTTAGAGTGTCACTAAATGTATAATTAAAAATATTAAACAATATAAAAGAATTATAGAAAAAATTAAATAACAAACTATATAATAAATATTGCTAAATAAAAAATTAACACAAATGAACAATATTAAAGAAATATTAAAAAATTAAAATCCAAGAATAATAATTAAAGTAAATAAAATGACACTAAAATGCAAAATTAAAATAATTAAACTATGTTAACAAATTATGAGGAAAATTATAAAATAAATAAAATAATATTAGATGCAGAATTTAAGAAAAATAAAGAATGTTATTATGGTAAGGATTTATAACAAAAATTAAATCACACAAAATAAAAAATAAAATAACACCAATAAACAATATCTTTTTAGCAATTTCGGAGTTATTTGATTGTCTGCAAGTAAAATCAAATATAAGTGAAGTTATAATGTAAGTGAAATACTATATTTCAACTTATATCACTGTTGTTTATTTTGTTATAATTGAAAATACTGTATTTACTTTTTATTTGCTTGTTTTGATGTAATTTAAAGCTATAGTTACCATTTTTGTGCGATGGTGAGATTATTATTATTATTATTATTATTATTATTATTATTATTATTTAATATTCATAAATATTAATTTAATTAAAAATAATTAATTATTAAATTACTTATTAAATTTAAAAATATTTAATATATATTTTTAAATTTTATTACTTGAAAAGTTGTATAATTAAATTTTAAAAACTCTTACTCTATTAAGTATTTTGATAATATTTTCAAGTATAAAATATTTTATGATAAAACTATTTAACTATATAAATATTACATTATAAAAATATAATATTAATTTAATTTTATTGATTAAAAAATTTATAATTAATTTAAAAAATATTTTCAAATAAAAATAATTTTGTCGTAAAAATATTTAATTACATAAATATTACTTTATAAAAATATTTAATATTTTTAAATTTTATTACATAAAAATACTTTTATAATTAAATTTAAAGACAATTTACTTTATTAAACATTTTTATAATTAAATATGAGATGAATATGATGGTGAGTGGATACAACTTGCATCGCTACATTTCAACTTATAGCAAAATGTACTTCTAAGTGGAAATGTTGCAAAAGTACCATAAACTCTAAAACATTTTATAGCAAATAAAACAACATTTTACATGTAAAATCAGTTACATTATAGCTACTTTGCTATTTTTAAAATTTTTTTCACTACCTTAATTTAATTTTTAATTTTGTTTATCTAATTATTCTTTGATCATCATGCAAACCATTTTAAGGATTAAATCGATTCATCTAGAATGACCTTCTTGCCATTTGATATTAGGGAAAATAACTTTTTAAGCTTTTCCATGAAATTCCCCTCCTATTGATTCCCTACCCCAATGTCCAACAAGATTAGCTAGGCATCAAATTCGCAAATGCCATGGATATGAATGTAAGTGGGGTAAGGCAGGGCGGAGAATGGAATCCCTAGCCCCATCCCCATTCCTACTTCCTACAGGACAGGGATTCCTCGCCTCAAAATTTTCAGCGGGGAGAAATTCTGTCACGCTTCGACTTGCGGGCCTAAGGATGTGACAATTGCCAAGACAATCGGAGGTGGGATGCCCCACCACTCAACCATCAAGTCACCTCAAGGCTAACAAAAAAATATCTGGAATCAATGACACTGAACAACATGTACAAAATAAGGAAACTCAAAGATATGTAGGGGAAGCAACAACAACAATACTTGGATAGACGAGTTTAAGAAGTATCCAAATAAACATCAATAGAGATATAGTTTTCAACACACTAGTGAATCCAATGACTTTACACAATATGTTTGTAATAAAAAACAAACATACATGAAACAAGAAATGAGTAAAGAGAGAAGATTAGAGAATGCCCAACATAGCGCTTCACTACCACGCTACTGTGTGCTAAAGCCTGGAGGAAGGAAGAGGAGAAAGTAACTTAAGACACTCAATGAGTGGGTTAGCACAATTCTAAAAGAATATACAAAATAATCAATATAAACTACAAAATTAGGCTTTTACCATAATACAATAAGATTAAAATAATAATAATGTATAACAATAAACACAGGTGCAACAAATCCGAAGATAGCATAAAAGAAGCCTTTTTCTCACATAAGGGTTTCAACAATCAAACTCCTGAAATATAGTACCTAGGTTTTAAACCATATAACATGCTACTCCACATCAAATCAATTTGCTTTTCAAATAATTCAAAAGAGGTCACATCTCAAAGTTATTTTGCATAAAAACATAAACTCTTTAAAACACAAAGTTTCCATCACAACCAAACAAGTACTGGTCTAGAAATCCCTCTAAACTTTCAGCGTAGTTGTGGCTAAGTTTAGAGCTGTCAAGGTTCTCATGGCCTTGACATAGATCCACCAGTCCACTTTAACAGCCTGGCCATGAAAACCATCTTCCCATCAGTCCAGCTTCCCGATGAATATCCAATCAAGGCTCTACACCCCCACCTGAACTGGAACAATAAATCTGCCTGTCTTCCATGCCACTTTAACAGGCTGGTTGTGAAAACCATCTACTGTAGCAGGATGTCACCAGCCAAATATAACAAACATGTATCTCTCAAACGAGAATCTCATAGTCAAGAATACATGTAAATCACAAGAATTCAAACCATTTTCACAATTACCCATGCTAGAAGCATGATAGAATGACTCAAAACCTCAAAAATCAATTCAACTCAAAATATGGTATTTTAACAAACAATTTCATTCGAATATCAAGATTTTCAAATATGATTCGATAATAAAGAAATTCATTTCCTAGCCGATCAAAGCATCGATTCAATGAATTAAAACCAAGGAAAACTTTCAACTAAAGCAATATAAATATATGCATAACATTCTAATATAATTATACATCTCAAAGCCCACTCACTCTTAGGCGATTAAATTCCTGTTTGCGCCAATCCTCCGACGGCTCTTTGCCTCAAGATGAGTTCTCACTGCCAAGCAAAAGCACAAATATAAAAAACCAATAAGCATTAATAAAACAAACCAAACAAAAGAAACCCAAGGTCGCACTAACGAGCAACCCTAAACCGACCTTGGATTTGGCTCAAAACTAGGTTTCAAGGTCACCAATAAATTCCTAGAGGTGGGAGCTTCACTCTAAACCAAAGAACCCTAAGAATTAACCAAATTCTACTGGTGCAATAGTAACTCTGAAAACAAGGAAGAAGAAGATCCAAGGATTCCACTAGATCGAAGGAATACAATGCAATCCAAACACTCCTCTTAAGTTCTAACCACAGTAAGTGAGAAGAAGAACAAGATTCAAGCTCTATTTTAAGCTCACAATCTAACCCTAGCTTCATCCATCCATCCAAGCAATGAAGAAGAAAGGAGAGAGTGAGAGCTTACCTTGAGCAAAAATGGATTGATTTTCAAGCACCACTAGCAAGGCCAAAAGATTGACCAAACCAATCCTTAATCTTCCAAAGAATAGCAAGGGATGAGAGGAGGAGAGGATGAGAGAGTCACGGAGAAGAAACCCAAGCAAAAGACATTAAAAAGGGCTTAAAAAGGCATCCCACGAAGGGATATGAGGCCTCCTGTGCGGCTGAATAGGAGGCCGCACAACACTCACAAGCTTGTGCAGCCTATGCACAACCCACACACCTATAAAACTCCGGATACACATTCCATGCACTCCGAAACACTAGGTAAAAACTATCGAGGCAAATATAAAAAGAACTAGACTAAAACATCGGGAACACACAAGAAAAGAATGAAATATCGTGCTCTACACAAGAAAGAAAAATGAAAAACCCCAAATTCACCCCACTCACTCCCCCGTGGTGTTGGGGAATCGCCGCCCCACCAAATTTTTTTCCTATAACATATTTATATAAGCATCATATATGAAATAAAAAAATATACAAAATATTTCCCAAAATAAACATAATTTAATGTACGATGAAACAACAAGCTAATTATTACAAATAACACAAAGTTTGAAAGTAAATTAAAATTACAAATTCATTAATAAAAATTCATAATACATGTTTTTGTTAAAATGTTTAAAGCAAATTTTCATATAATTATCTCCATGCATTGCACGGTAGTAACACTAGTTTTACTAAAAGTCTAAAACATTATTAATAAATACAAAAAAAAATGATCTTTTTAAACCCAAATATTTGATCATTATAATATTATATTAATATTGAATTTTTTAATAAATAAAATTAATCATATGAGTTATTTTTAATAAATAATATATATATATATATATATATATATATATATATATATATATATATATATATATATATATATATATATATATATATATATATATAATTTAAAAAGTTGGGGAATCCCCGATGGCGAGGAATACTTTCCCTGCCCCTACCTCGCCCTGCTAGTCAGGGAAAAAGGTTTTCCCCCATTCACCCACCCCGGCCCAGGGGTCTATTTTAGGGAATCCCCGCTCCGTCGCGACTAGTCCCCACGGGGAACGGGGATTCTCCGTTCCACTTGCATCCCTAGGCATGGATGGGCCAAAATTTGGAAATTAGGTGGTTCACAGAGTCAAAATTTTTAATTCGGCAATTGATTAACTTGAAAGTGTTTGGTCATAAGAGGTATGAGAATAGTAATATCTATATTGGGATCTATGCTTCCGATTGTGTTTTTGAGTTGTCCGATAGAACTTGCAAATAATCTCTTGGATTCAATGGCTTCTCCAGCTCCAAGTATCCTCTGATTAATAGTGTTGGTTGGGAATTTTGTTCATTTCTGATAAAAGTGCTGAAACTAACTCCCATACATGAAAAGCATGGAAACAAGGTCAATAGAATAAAAAATATAAAAAGTTTCTATAATTGATTTGATAACCTAAAGAGCAAGCAAACCGTGTTGAATTCTGACATTCTCAACCCGGTGCAAGAGGTGAGACCTATGCAATTGAATCAACTTCTATTTTTCCCCCAAAATAATTGTACTCAACTTCAAAACTTCTTGTTTAAAGAAGCTCAAGAAGAAGTAGGATTTTTACGTGGACAAGAATCAGCTAATATAGGCCCAAATCTTAAAATAAAAAAACATCAAAAAAATTCCAAATCACAAGAATCAGATGCACATCATCAATCAAATATGAACTTTGGTGGCTTTGGTCCCTGCATAGAATAATTTATTAGTAGCATACAAAATGATGAAAACCACCATTTTTATACACCACAAGGCACTGATCACAAAGATGGGGACTTTCGTGTATGAGACTGTGATAACAAAAAGGAGGGTTTATTGATAGCAGATTTAATGGATAAAAATAACTCACAAATTATTGTTAGAGGGTTTATTGATAGCAGATTTAATAGATAAAGATAGCTCACAGATTAATATTAGAATACAAAGCAAACAAAATCGGATGGTTATAAGCTATTAATTATAAACACCATGTTTTTGTGTTTTAAAGAAAATAAGATAATATGTGGTTTATTTAAAAAAAATGCCATCCCTTCTGTGATTGTGACTAGGGATGCAAGTGGAGCTGGGAATCCCCATTCCTCGTGGGGACATGCCCCTTTGGGGCGGGGATTTCCTGAAATAACCCCGCAAAGACGGGAACAGGGAAAACCCTCCCTGACTCTATGGCGGGCCTGGGCTGGGTGGGGCGGGGTGGGGACGGGGAGTGCATTCCACGCCCCCGTCCCCGAGGGGATACACTTGTGGAATCCCTGCGCCTCATAGGGATTCCCCGACATTTAAATTAAATATATTAGATATATATTATTTATTAAAAATAACTCATATGATTAATTTTTATAATATTATAATGACCAAATATTTGGGTTTTATAAAAATTATTTTTCGTATTTATAATAATGTTTTAGATTTTTAGTAAAACTGGTGTTACTCTCGTGAAGTGCTCAGAGATAATTATATGAAAAATTATTTTAAAAATTTTAATCAAAACTTTTTTATTTCCTATTATAGATAAATATGTTATATTAAAATTCATATCAAGATGGTAGCTGTATTGGATTCTCAATTTCAATTATTTGAAGAATGAAAAAAATTAATGAGATATGAAATTGTTATACTAGTTTCTGCATTATGAATTTTATGAATGAATTTGTACCTTTAATTTACTTTCAAACTTTATGTTATTTGCACTAATTAGTTTGTTGTTTTCTTATACATTATATTATGTTTATTTTGAAGAATATTTTGTTCATTTTTTTTAATTTCATATATAATGTGCTATATGTGTAATGTTATAGAAAAAAAATTTGGTGGGTGCCGGAATCCCCACGGGGGAGTGAGCGAGGGGAATTTCTCTCCCGTGGGAAGTGGGGAATCCCCACCCGGTGGGAAGCGGGGATGGGGATGGGGATCCCATGCCCCTCCCCGCCCCGCTTGGCCCCACTTGCATCCCTAATTGGGACATTGATCTTGCATATTTTTCAGTGTCCGGTGATATATATTGAGGTAGTAATTAATATAAAAAACATATTTACAAGTAGGACACCCAACATCAACCTTGCTAATTGAAAATAAGAAAAATACTCTTCCTTAGCACAATATATATATATATATATATATATATATTTCATTTTTTAAAAAAACCTTGTGATTTCACAGAGTTGCAAAATAAGGATAGAGAATTTTTTTTTCCTTTCTAGGATATGTGGTTTCTTTAGCTGACAAACAAGCGACAAACCATTGAAGGTGTTAACTTTTACTTTGTCGGGTAAAATGATCAATTTATTTAGAAAACCACCACGTGACATAAAAAACATGATTTTCAACATGATTTTATTTGATTTTTGGGATTTGAGTTTTTTTTTTTTTTTGTGGAATTTTGGGAGACATCAATAGACAATATATATATATATATATATATATATATATATATATATATATATATATATATATATATATATATATATATATATATGAGCCAACTTTTAAATGAAATGATAATTTTGCCTTGATGACGTTAACGGGTTGTCTTTTTGATAGCTAGAGAAACCATATATCCTCAAAACCATAAAAAAGTTTTCCTCTTTTCACTGCAATAACAAGGATTTAACCAGCCTGACAGCTAACTATAGGTTCACAGTTAAATCCTTTTATGGTTTCCTAAACGATGAAGGTAGTTGTCAAGTGACAAAAAAAATTTAGAAAGATGTCTACCCCCAAACAACCAATCTATTTAATTGGCTTGCTTGGGACAACATCTTACCTTGAAAAATCTAGCTTCTTGAAAATGTAATAGGCTTCTTACCACCATGTGCAGCCTGTATCTTTTGACTACTGAATCAGTAGATCATATATTCATCCACTACCCTTTCATTGAGCAAATATGGAACTTTCTGACCAAGGTCTTCAAGGCTATAAGTATTCTAAACTCTCTGAAAGAAATGTGGTGCTTTTGGAGGTCCCAATTGTTACGATTATGCCCTCGAATGCCAACAAGGATACTTGTATTAAGGCATTTCATTTATGTTGATGTTCACATAAATCTTGCAATGATGTTTGAATTAGTTCTGAATATTATATTTATTGTGTATTAAGTTAAATATTTTACTCTTTATGAGATGAAGAGGATGACACTAGAAGGATTTAGTACTCATTTCCTTAAATAGTTTGCAAATCAAAAAAATATTTAATTGGGTGTTAAAGATTTGTAAGAATTTATCTAACATATAGTTTAAACAAGAATATTAGTTTAACACTATATTATAGTGGGAGCATATGTCATAAATACATCGATTGGATTTGGTCTAATCACATCAGTTTTAGTCTTTGATAGGAATGGGCATAGGGCGGGGCTGGTATGGGGAGCATCTCCCCACTCACTCCACCATCTCGGGCAGGGATTCCCTGTCCTCACCCTAGTTAGGAAATTAGGGAGGGGAAAGTCCCCACTCCCCATCCCCGCCTCCCAACAATTATTTTTAAATCCAATGTCCAATAACCTATACAAGAAACAAGGTTGAAGAATAATAATCTTTTTCCTGGTTTACCTACAACATGACAAAACAATAAACTTTTTACCATGAATTCAACACATCAAGGCATTTTCTACTCCATAGTTTCACAAATTAAAATTAAGCAAATATCTATATTTTAAATTCAAATATAAGAAATGAAAAAAGAAAGTTTAGGTGTTCTTTAATAGCAATATACTCTCACATAGTTACAACTATTGATAACTTCATCAAATAACATAAAAAGACAAACTAAGTCTATCAAATCAATGAATCATACAACATTAGCCCACATTTAATCACGAAATAAAAGCATAAACCTGAATTAATGCATATAAGTAAGTCTATCAAATATTTATAAAATTCCCTAAGTTTGCAATTAATGCAAAAGACACTCCAATACAACCCACTGATCATCACTTACTCTAAAAACAAAGACCACTTGGTAACTCTGTCCACTTCCTGAAAACATGAAGCCATTCTATCAATCAAAGACCACTTGGTAACTTGGTCGACTTCCATCCTTGTTAATATCAACATCATGAAATATAAATCAAGTAAATAAAATTGTATAACTTTCATTTAGGCTATGAACATTTTGTCACTAAGAGTTTTGATAAATGCAATATTTGTAAGCTTACCTCTTCATCTACATCAATGTCATCAATCACTGTGTAACATTGAGAATGAGTCATAGAAATGGAATTTAAACCATTAATTAATAATTAGGGAAACTATTATAATTTGTAATTTGAAAATTAAAGTCAATCATAAAAATATGTGAGAACCAATATCATACATTTCGTGGGAGTTAATATCCGACTTTGTGCACACATTAATACCTCAACTGTGTCTAGATGTAATCTGCTATGGTGTAGACTTATAAATCTCCCACTTGTATTGAAAGCCGACTTTGAAGCCACAGTAGATAGTGGAATTGCTAAAATATCTTTAGCAATTAATTGCAATGTATGAAATTTAAGGGCTAACTTCCACCAACTTAGAATATCCAAATCATTCTAACTTCAGACTCCCAACTTCAGTGTACACACTCAAAACTTCAGACTCAAAAGAATCAACATATAAGTCAAAATTGTGCATGCAAGTTGACCCACCATCATGACTTCTTGATAATTGTGTAGGATTGTTTGTTGATGACCGGGACATTGAACCACCATGTTCACCAATCTTATATTTTGATGAATATTCAACAAATAAATCATAACAAATATTTTAGACTTTAGCAACTTCCATATTTGTCATTTCATCACCATAAAAGAATGGGTTATAATATTAAAAAAATTTGATCTTGTATCTAGAATCTAATATAGTTGCCACACTCATGATACCATGAACTCGAGCCCAATATTTATCAAATTTTACTACCATTTTTAATGCCCTAAGTTGAATGTAAGGTTGCCCACAATTAACTCACAGCATCAATTCCATCTTAATCTCACATATCTCAGGAAAAAAGGATTGATAGTGGGATACTTAGTCCAAGAAAATATCTCAATGATATCATGAAATAGTTTCAATTTACCACAAATTTGTGTAGCCATTTCCCACTCTTCATATAAAGGGACACATTTGTAAAGAGGCTCCCTTTGTTTTAAACGCTTAAAAACATCTTTGTAACAAATGGGAACATCAAGCATCAAATATGTGAAATTTCACCTTGTTTTACAATCTAAAACTAATTTCTTAGTGCAAAAGATTTTCAATTAGCGTGCCATTTCTTCAAACTTTTCATTTCTTTTTGATGTAGAACTCCAAAATGCAATACTATCACGAACTTTTTTAATAGTTTCAAAAATAATCTCTAACCCATCTTTGACAATTAGATTCAAAATGCGTACACAACACCGCATATGCAATAATTTTCCATCTATCAAAGCTACGTTTCTTGATAGTTTGTTCAAAACTAATTTCACCAATGAATCATTCGTTGAACAATCATCTAATGTTAGTGCAGATAACTTGTGATCAAGATTCCAATCCATTAAACAATTTGTGAGCACATCACAAAGTACTTCAGCACTATGTGGACATGTTATGTAAATAAATCTAATCAAATAAAGTATGAAATAATATATATATATATATAAGCTGAAATATTTGAGTACTTGTTAATTGAATAATTGATTCAAATAATAAAAAAGTAGAAATGTAAGCACGACCACACATTATAGTTAAATAAATAAAAGCAATACCTGATAATCCGACTTTGTAAGCTCCAATTAGCATCAATGAAATGTATTGTGATTGCCATGAATCCTTTTTTTGACTGCTTAAAATCCATATGTCAGTTGTAATTGCAAATTTACTCTCATTATTTTCAAGCAATTTCATCGTCTTCTCTTTTTCTTGCTCATAAATCTTAAATATGCCCCTTCTTGTTGTATGCCAGCCAATTATTTTAAATAATGGTTGAATAGCCCCAACAAACCTTCGAAAATATTGATGCTCAACCATTGACAAAGGATTCTCATGGACAATAATCATTGATGCCAACTCTTTTCTTGCAACATCTTCATCAAAAGCAAATGCCCCAATTGATGCCTTACCTTCATTATCTACTTTATGCTTCAAAATACTTTGCCTTATATCTCTAGTTTTTCTCAATGGACATGATGCAAAATGATCATGTAAATGTTTACTACCATTCTTTGTATCCCCTCTAAGTTTCTTTTGACAATAATTGCATATTGCTTTCCATTTATCACCTATTTTTTTGTCTCTTATAATGATTCCATGCAGCTTATATTAGATGAGTCTTAGTGCCCAATTTTGATTCTTCACTTTCATTTGTTGGTAATGTTTGACTTGATCCAACCAGTGTTGTTGATTCAATGTGTCTAGATTGTTCAAAACTTTGTTGTTCTATAGATTGTCCACAATTTTCAAGATGTACAATATGTAAATTCTCTTCATGATTACCCTCGTCCATGATATCACTTGGTCATCTACATTGACACCATTATTATATACTAGTGAGAAAACTAAGCTATAAATCATAAGTTGAATATTAAAAAAATTAAGAAAAAAGATAACAATCACTACTTTATAAGAAAAAGAGTTAAAGAAAATTAGCTCTGAAACATTTTAAATGATAAATTCTTAACAATTAAACAACCATTTAAGATTGTAAAATCAAAATTTATGAAAAGGTAAAAATGAGAAACTTTTGAATAAACAAATTTTGGCACTGGATGAAAAAATTAGATATGCATTTAAGCATTAGATGTGTGACAGAGGCTTACAGGCTTACGTGCTATAAAAATAGAAAAACTCTCTCTCTTTCTCTTGTCTGTCTCTCCCGTGTGAGACATCGTCACTGACTCACCAACACTGGCAACACCGCATTCTTTGATTTTGAAATAAAAATCCAAAATATACTCAAAATCCAAAACACAATCAAGCTGAAATTATTGAGAAATGAAGCCATGGCTTAGAGTTAGAAAAAAACTGAAGAAGGTGGTCCGGTGGAAACATTTGATGAAATATAGAGAAGAGATGGGAAGATTTTGAGGATCTGGAGATCAGGGATTCAAAGGCTTGGACTTGGAGGTGATTTCAAAAGAATTTTCACAAATTAGTGTTCTATTACTTTTATATTTTGATGAGTCTCATGATGCCTGCTAGGTTGGTGAAAGACTAAAAAAGTGAAAGTTGTGTGAAATGCCAAGGGTTGTGATTGTTCTTAAGTGTCAATGTGTGAATCTCAAGGCACAAAGCAACATGAGCCGCCACATGGGTTGAAATGGAATGGATCATGGGTGGGGATTCCATGAGGCGGGGAGATCACTCAACGACCCCACCCCGCTACAGTGACCGGGGAAATTTTTTCCCTGTCCCCGCCTCGGCCAAGAAGAGAACTGGGAATTCCGTGCCCCGAATGGGGTGGATCCCTATGGGGGGCGAGGAGTCCACGCCCCATGCCCATCCCTACTCTTTGACAGTCAATGATTTGGATTACTGGTTGTGATTATATGAGTAGACCTTAAACTTTAGATATCCTTATCACAATATTCTTGTGGCATCTAGCATGCTATAAAAGTAGTTAGGCTCAATTAAACCTTTTATAAGGTCAACCATAAAGTGCGGCTATGTCATGGAAATAACAGTTGTGAGTGATCACTAAAAAAGAATTTATTATCTTGGAATGAATTAGTATCTTATCGATCATAAGTAGGTGAGATTAGAAAACTTGGCCAAGATAATCAAACTAATTGTGCTAGACACAAAAGGTAGTTTGGCACACAACAATGATGCCATGTTCTAGACTTGTACCATGTTCTCACAGTAATGGTGCCACTGTACGTGGCCATGGGACTTGCCCATGCTTCAGTAAAATATTGGTAGATTTTCACACCAAACTAGTGTTCTGGCATTAATTAATTCATTGCACTCTTTGCTATTCCACTTCTTTCCTTCCACTTCATCTCCACTAATGACGCTTACTCCATGAACTTCCATTTCATCACTACTGACACTCTTCAGAAACTCATACTTCTCACCGTTCTCTCTATCTGGGCCAAAACCAACTCTAAAGGCTCTTTAGAATGGACTACCACCCTCTTCTCCCTCTCCACTCTCCCCAACACTCTGGTCATAGGCAGAAGGGGCGGGGGTGTCAAGGGTGTGCTTAAGCATCCCCTTGGCCCAGTTAATGGTGTTTATATATAGGGGAAGCACCCCCTCCCTTTTACTCCTCTCTCTCTCATTTTCATTTTTAGTTTTTTCAAAAATACCAATTTTTTTTTTTCCAAAATAATACTATAGTATAAAATATGATATTTTGAAAAAATATTAACAAATTTTTTTTACCCATTAATATTTTTCAAAGTAGTTTATGTAGTACAAAACGTTTTTTTTTTTTTCAAAAATCTATTATTTAGCATATTTGTTTTTAAAAAATTAGTTTATACAATATAAAAATTATATTTTTAGAAAAATTTTTGTTAAAATTTATTATTTGACTCCTGACTTTTATAAACTATGATATAACATATAAAAAATATTTATAAAAACATATTGTTTAATTCTTTGATTTTTTTTACTTGGTCAATTAAAAAAAATAATAACTGTGCCTTTATAGCCCATATTATTATTATTATTTATTAAATTAGATGGATCAAACAGTAATGACATATCATTCAACCAATCTATAATATATATATATATATATATATATATATATATATAGATTTTTTTTTATAGTGACCATTCAAAATTTGTTTTTACTGGATGTCAATCTTCAAAATTTGTTCCTACTTACTGGATGTCAATCTTCAAACTCCCAGCCTGGGTTATCAAGATTATTGATAATATTCGCAGGGACTTCCTCTGGTCTGGCCCCCAGCCGCAACATAACAAAATTAGACTTGTCAATTGGGAGAGACTGTGTAGGCCCCGGCAACAGGGTGGTTGGGGTATTCTCAACCTCAACACCTTCAACTGTGCCCTCCTTGGAAAATGGTGGTGGAAGATTGCTACAGGTAACCACTGGTGCGGTGAATCTATTCTTAAAGAAAACTATTTTAAAAGTACGCCCATGTGGAACTTGTTTCACAAGTGTCCAAGCAGGTGCTCTTTTTTCTGGAACGGATTACAACACTCTCTACCAGCCTTCAGGAAAAATTTAGCCACCAACATCAGAGATGGTGCTTCCACCCTTTTTTGGCTGGAGAACTGGGTTGAGGGATGTGCCCCGGCTCTTTACTGGCCGAATGAGTTTCTCTTAACTCAGTTCAAGGAGGAAACTATAAAGGACTTCGTTAGTAGATCCCCCATGGTTAATTGGAGCTCCCAATCACCCTGGACTAATGTCATTAATGCGACCTTGACTCAGCTCACTCATGGGAGAGATGAGAAAATCTGGATGCTCACTGCCAACAGACGATTCTCGGTGAAATCCTTTTACAACTTCCTTAACGACGGGGGTCTCCGTTGCCACATTACCCCACTCAGCCTGAGGGGGGCCTGTCCCAAAAAAATTAATCTCTTCAACTGGTTAGCATGGGACAACAAAATTTTAACGCTTAATAATCTGGCCCGGCGCTGATGCAACCGCCTCCAGTCTGCCACTTGTGTCTTGTGTCATGCGGCAATTGAGACTAACGATCATCTCCTCCTCAATTGCCCCTTCGTTTCGACCATTTGGGATCACTTTTGTCAGCTCTTAAATGTGGGACATCTACCTGGTACTCTCAAAGGTCTCTGGGGCCCCTGGAGGAGCTGTATCCCTAAAACCCTTGTTCCTTTCTGGGATATGTTGGTGCGAGCTATTACTTGGAATATTTGGCTAGAACGAAATGCACGCATTTTTAGTTCCAATTGTCTTCCTTCTATTACTATTATGTTGAAAATTGATTACTTGCTAATCTTCTGGTACAATGCAGCTCCTGAACCTAAGAAGGCAAAACTTGAGGAGCCTGCTGCCAAGATCAAGAGGAGCCTGGACTTTCTCTCTTCCAGGGGTTCGGTGCAGGATGTCCCACCCTTGCAGCCCCCACCCCAAGGCGAGATCTAGTGTTGTTTCCTTTTTGCCTCCCTAATGGTCTTCCTAGGTCATTAGGGATCCTCTAGTTTCTCCTTCCTCTCGCCTGTTGTTTGTTTCGTTTTGTTGTTTTGGCCCCACTGCTTGTGGTGGTCCGGAGCTCCGGCTCTTTTTTTGTATCTTCAGTTGTACTTTCTCAGTTTTAATGAATGTGGTTTATCCACTTTTTCAAAAAAAAAAAAAAAAATTTGTTTTTAATTTTTTATTTGATTTTGAATAAATTGATAGAGGAGACTTGATTTTGTTGTTCTTTTGATAAGCCTTATGATCACGTTTGGAAACTCTCTTAACATAAATCAACAAATTTTGATTATTACCTGGCTATGGTCTTTAGATATACTTGCGGTCTTCCTTCCTTTTCTATTAATACAAGAACATTCTGATTGTAGAATAACACTTCACCCAGATGCTTATTGTTGTCATTGCTGTTTAAGAGTAATTCTCTGTATTTCATACAAAGGTGCTCAAATCTGCATCTGTTATTAAATGGATGGAAATGAATCCACTAGAAGCTCCTGTACCTCTTGAATCCTTATCTAAGTCATATGAGCCAAGGCATTACTACAATTTCTCTCAGTGCAGCACACTCGCTGATAAAGTGTAAAAACTACAGCACATTTGAAAATTATATCAATTCATGCAATTTACATCAACGAGAACCATCAAGAGTGCACCACAATAGATGATGCACACTCTGCTCCGTTTTCCTTTGTCAGGAGCTGATAAAGAAAACAAGTGTTTATTAAATACAGAATGCACATTGAACATGAACAGAAAAACTACAGCACATTTGAAGATTGAAAGGGAAACAAATAGAACTAGATTTTTATGTGTCATTGGTTTTCTGATTTATTAGAGACTATAATGATAAAGAACATTTCACATGAAGCACAACTTGCCGTCATCTAATAACACCATAGCCATTCTTCAAAACAATATATAAAAAAAATGTTATGGATACAAGACATTGAAAAATCATTCTTCAAAAGAAGCCGAAGCTAAGAAGAAGACAACAAAGAGAAATTAAAAGGAGAGCTTAAAGAGACTGCAGATGTCTTCAAGCCATCGAGGGCAGCCTCGGCCAAGGCATCAGTTATCAAATTTTCCTCTCTGTTGATCAAATCAATTCTTGTATCTGGAGTCTGATTCAAAATCTGTTTGAGATTCCTGATATCGGCATTGAAATTCCAAGCAATCTCCCTTAAAGAAAATTTCTGATCAGCTGCGGAATTCCTGGGCAATCGCAGTAGATCCAATGATGGTTCCAACCTCTGTCAATGCAGAATCCAAGAGCAAAATTGATTGCATTAATTTCAGCGCGAATGGGAGAATTGGAAATGTAGTTGCTAGATCCTGCAAGGAGAACATTTCTTTGATTAGTAATAACAATGAAACCCAGACCAGTCTCATTAGTATCTTCCTCCCAAGAAGCATCAGTGTAAACTGAAATAATAGGAATAGAGTTTTAAAAGTAAGAGTACTCCCTTAAAAGTTTTTGGTAAGCTTTGAAGTAATCTGCACAGTAACACTAAGCTTTGCCAGTGAAATTTTGATAGTTTGGCTTCCAGTTCTTGAAAATGAGGTTGCAACATTCTTTCCAAATGATCCAAGCCATTGTGGCAATGAGAGCTTTGATCAAGTAGTTGCTAGTAGGGGTAGCAAACTTGCAAGTTATCCAATTTCCAGTGCTAAGAAAATCAGTGCTTGGACAGTTTAAACTCAGATCATCAAAAAGTGTATGCCAACATGGCTTGATTTTGTTGCAGTTCCAGAGAAGATGACTGGCCGTTTCTGGCTCTAGATCACAAAATTTGCAAGTAGAATAAGACCCAATATTGAGATCATAAAGATAAGCACCAATGGTAAGCTTCCCATGAGCAAGTTTCCAAACGAAAACTTTGATGCGAGGAATAACACATAAGTTCCAAATCTGGCGCCAACCTTTCCAGGAATTATCAGTATTCCTATTAAGATAGTCATAAACCACAGAAGCAGTTGAAGCTTTAAGAGAGGAAGAGGTCCAGATCCAAGTATTCTGGGAGGTAGGATCAATAATGATTTTGCTAATCCTCCCAGTCCAAGTTTTGGCCAAAGACAATGTTTAGAGAATTAAAATGGAAAGTTCCTTGGAAAAGAATATCACCAAAATTCAAAGTTTCCAAGGAGATATCCATATTTAAAAAAGTGGGCTTAAGAGCAACAGGCAATCCATAATACAAGGGTCCTTTCAAATATCAGTTTGAAAAGGATTGCAGGAAATGATTTTGAAATTGCTTTTGATAACCTCAGCAGTGCTACAAATGCTTTTATAAAACCAAGTGGTTTGGGTGACATCATTTCTATTACAGACAGTCCAATTGCCATTCTTGTTTTTGAAAATGTCCACCCAAATTTTGTTTTCAAAATTCATAATATTGAAAATGTTTTTAGTCATAAAAGAATGTCTAGCGTGCTTGAGATTTCTTATTCCTAAACCCCCATCAGGTTTGCAAAGTGTAGTAACTGCACAACCAATGGAGTGAAAGCCACTTCAATTGCTTGTCCTACCCCAAAGAAAAGCCCTGGCCATTTTAGAGATATTGTCAAGGATAGTATCAATAGTATCAAGAATTACCATGACAGAAAGATAGTAATTGGGAATAGATAAAAAGCAGCTATTTAGAAGCACAGTCCGAGCAGCAGTAGAAATAGTAGTAGGATTCTAGGCATGGATAGTGTGTTTATGTGGGCCCCAACTTTGTCTCCATTCATTTGTAAAATTTTTCTCAAGCCAGGATTCCCGGACCTCATTTCCATGCAAGCCTTGATTTTGGGAAGCTTGTCCTTCAGCTTTTCCTTGCTTTTGCCATCCTGATGTTGTTGAGTTAAGCCATTAAAAATCTCTTCCTCTACCCATCTTTTGTGGTTGTGTGTGTGTGTGCCTTAGAGAGAGAGAGAGAGAGAGAGAGAGAGAGAGAGATTTGTGAATCTGGCCGGATTGAAAACCTCCGGGCGAACCTCCGGCGAAACTCCGACGATGAACTTGTGAACACAACCGTATAGATTTCTTTGCTTTGCCTTTCACTCTTCCAAGTAATCTTCTAGCCTTTCTTTTGATTTGATTATTAGATATTGTAGTGCTTGTAAATACTTGGGTGATGGTTATCATGTTGCCTTAGATAATAATGGTTTTATTTGGTGCATGATGTTCAAGTTTAAAGCCTAGCATATATCTCTTGGAGATGATCTAAGTTGCACCTTTCTCTTTTTCCCTTTCCTTTGATCTGGCTGCAACCAGTATATACAACTATATATATGTATACTTACATGATTCATGATCTACAACATTGGAACAAACATAGTGATACATATACATATTTGGTATATGCCTTGATTCTGCATCATGGTTATGCATGCATGCATATATAGATATATATAGATTTATGTTGAGCTGCCATTTGGATATTTTAATGCATATATAGATATATATAGATATATATAGATATATGTTAAGCTGCCACTTGGAGATTTTAATGTGTTTATATATATACGTTGATCTGCATCATGGTTAGATTGTGTATTTTGCTTTCATCCTATAGGATTCACATATGTTGGATCTCTTGATATTTTTGAAAACCCATGCCAATACCATCTTTGTCCTAGTGCTGCAAGTGTTGCACAGCCCAGTATGAGCTACCTTTATTGTATTTTAGGTGATGCTTTGGTGCTTGTAGGTGGTGACCTTAGCTTAAATGCAAGTTATACTAGTGGATTGTTTGTTGCTTAAAGTTCTGTATATATCTTGGCTTCCTTGTAGGCGATATAGTTTCGAGGAAAGTTAGTTTTGCCGTAGGACCTCTTCAAGAGGGGCTTGAAATTGTTGTTCGAATAGGGTTTGGAATTTTGTCTTGTACCAGGTAAGTAATCCACCGTTAAACTCGTATTTTCAATATTTGATAAATTATTTATTGGCAAGATAATTGCCTATTATTTCATTATGGCATTTTATTTCAAATACATGTATTTTTGTTAATATTGAAATTATTTATTTTTTAATACGTATTTTCAGATATTTTTATTTAATTGTCTTAATTAAGTGATTACTTTTCACTTCGTTTTGGTTATTAATTTATTATTTTTGTTAGTATTGGGATTTCATTTAGTTGATTATATTAAATGCTTAAACTGTGTATTTTATATCGAGATGATGGTATAATTTGTTATCATTTGGGTTGATTTAATTATGCTCATTATTTGTTTATTTGTATATTTGTTTTGCTTGAGTTTGGAGAAATTAATATTTTGAATAATTTTAAATGTTTTGTTTGCTTAATCTTTAATTTCCGTAATTTTTCTTTATCCCTAAAGTCGGATCCTGAAATTTTGAATTTCTGCTCATTTGAATATTTGAGAAAAATTTATGAATACTATGTACTTCGATTACGAGTTTTGTTTGAATGATATAATGTATTATTTGCTTAATTCTTTATGTAATTTAATTTTTGTTTATCTATTTATTTTCCCTAAAATAGGATATTATATTTTATCAGTATTCCTGGATATTTGTGAACTTGAGTAATTTGAGAAATTATGAACTCATACTGTGCAAATATTTGTATCCGAATGTTTTGGACTCCAAATGAGCAATATGCAACCCTGTCAGTGGGGGGTTAAACCCTGACCTTGTCGACAAAAAATTCTGGAAAATGAGACTGTAGTTTCGCACCGTGTCCGTTCAGTGAAATAATTAACGGCCACCTAGTATTCAGTCTCGGGTCACCGAGGGTAAATAAATGACCTCTGTTATCTGGCTCAGGTCACCGAGGATAAATAAATGACCTCTGGCATCTATAGTGAATTTGGAGACATACACTAGAATTTGTTACACTCTGCTTTGACTTTTGATTTTGATTGCACTATTTATATGTTATTGATTTCCGGGTATATCACAAACACTTTTTATTCGGCCTTGAAGTTTCTGCATTTTTTTTATCGCCTTTTTGGGTTTTAAATTTTGATGAATGGCATATTTTGGAAATATTCTTTTATTAGAATATTATACGCTATATTTTGTTTAAACTATGATTCCAAAGACTTGTAATATTCTGAAAATCCGGTATACTTGAAACATACCTATGTAAATTCTTGATTAGTCTAACTATGCTTGGGAGACTCATGCTCTTATTTGGCGGTTTACTATATTTCTGATTTACAGCTTTGAAAACTGATAATTCTTTTGCCTACAATATTTTGGTTAACGACATTATTTGAGAAATATATCCCTGATAGACTATTTGTTTTGTATTTGTTAAGCGTTATTTAGTCTAAGTTTGAAAGCTTAATTGCTCTCAATATTTGTAATTGAGATTTATAACCCTGCCATTTTTCTAAACAAATTCTGGATTACTTACTGGGCTAGTGAGCTCATGGATTTATTTTAAATCCTTTTCAGATCAAGAGTAGTAGATCGGTGTGGATATTGAAAGACAGTCGGTAGATGTTGTCTTGTCCTGTTGTAAAATTTGAGTTATCGTCATTGTCTATTCCTGTATTCCTATGATATTTTGTATTTTGGATTTCTTGTACCCCTGCTTTGTATACTCTATAGAGCATGTAGTCCTGTAACTCAGTTGGTTTGTTTTAGTTTTGTCTACTCTGTATCAGGTTTTGAGGTCTTGTAGGCTTATGGGGTTCACGCCCTGTGGGTCTGCGGCCGTTTGTCCGCGCGCCGGGTTCAGGGCGTGACAGTTTCACCCGATTGGTGAGGAAGTTAAATTGATTAACAAGGAGCTTTTTAGGAGAAATGGGAATTCCAAGGTAAATAAAAGGAAAATTCCCAAGTTTAATATTGAGAATGTTTGAAATGGACTTGGCAATGGTTTTATTACACCAGGAAGGCAAGAAAATGGCTGATTTGTTAAGATTTGGTCTCTGCCCAGTAAGATCTTGACAAATGTTTAGGCATAAAAGGCAGTTTCTGGTTGCTTTTCTGGAGGCTAAAGTAATAATGATAAGATCATCAACAAACATTAAATGGTTGATGTTTCGGCTTAAGGAGCTACAAAAACTAGGAACAAAATTGGTAGCAAGGGCCCTATTTAAAATAGCTGACAGATTTTGGCTGACAAGAAGAAATAAGAGAGGTGAAATATGATCACCTTGACGAAAATGGGTTTACCATTAATAAGGAAAAAGAAGGAACTAGAGATTAAGAAGGCATGGATCTAAGAAATCCAACAGTCAGGAAAGGACATTTTTTCGGAGGGAAGCAAGAATGGCTTTCCACTCGATGGTATCAAATGTTTTTGCTATATCAATTTTAGCAATCGTCCTAGGGGATTTGGAGGTATCAGTTTCAAAAGAATGAACAACTTCCTAGGTTGCAATGACATTGTCATAAGCAGAATGACCAGAAAGAAATCCATTTTGTTCTGAGCCAACTAGCTTGTCCAGTGGCAGAACCAGAACTTACTGGTAGGGGGTTGAAGTCAAAGTATAAAAAAATTATCAAATAAAATAATTATTTACAGTAAAACATAGTTCAATAATATAACTATAATTTGAATATACATATAGTGAAAAAAGAACATTAACTATAATTTTGACTATTATCGTTGTCATGATGTATCTGACTAAAAAAAACAACTATGTTCAACTAGACAACTAAACATTCACTCTAACATGTATATTATTATATTATAACAAGTAATTTATATTTGTCATACCACATTATCAACTTAATTTTTTTTTTAAATTATGAAATTGTTTTTATAAAATTTATTAATATTATTCAGAAACTTTTATTTAAAATTTGAAATTTGAATGTCACATTATCAACTTAATTTTTTTCCTTAAATTTTTATAAAATTTAAAATTTCGTCAACTTTTTAAAAATAAGAAATCTTGTTAATTAGTAAAAAGTGTCAAAACTTAACACTTCAACCCATTATCAACTTAATTTTCTAAAATTATTGAATTATTTTTTATATATTTTTTTAATATTATTCATAAATTTTTATTGAAAATTTGAAATCTCAATGCCTCATTATCAATTTAATTTTTTCTTAAATTTTTTAAAACTTAAAATTTCATAAGAAAACTTATTTTTAATTAGTAAAATTATCAAAAACTCAACATTGCACCTTATGGGAGTTGAACCAAGGTGAGCTCTAATAATCAAAGTCCCACCAACCACTCAAACACGTTGGCATTACTTGATGACAAAATACAAACAAACATTATCTAACATTAATAGCACACATTGCATAAGGAAATCGGTCGAAAATTAGTGACACAGCTTGGGGTCTCAGATTTAGGGATAAGAGCAACAAAAGTTTCTGAGGAATTTGAGAAGTTTGAAAGAATTGAATAATAGCTTTGAAAAAATGATCACCAATAGTATTCCAATAAAACATATAAAATTCAACCTCACTGGGGGGGGGGGGCTGAATCCCCCGCTTGCCCCCCTGGTTCCGCTGTTAAGCTTGTCAATAACATGCTTAAGACGATTTGCAAGAATTTTTTAAATAACTTTGTAGCACACATTGCATAAGGAAATCGGTCGAAAATTAGTAACACAGCTTAGGGTCTCAGATTTAGGGATAAGAGCAACAAAAGTTTTGCCCCAAGACTAAGGAATTTGAGAAGTTTGAAAGAATTAAAGAATAGCTTTGAAAAAATGATCACCAATAGTATTCCAATAAAACATATAAAATTCAACAGTTAAACCATCAGTGCTAGGGATTTTAAGGTATGAAAGACTTCCCCCTTAGAGATAGGTTTAGCCAATTCAATCTTATCCTCCTCATTAAGATTGACAAAGTCATTTGACATAGCATTTACGAAGAAATCTAAAGTGCGATCAGTAGAGGAGGACCAGAGATTGCTATAGTAATTTAGAAACAATCAATCTCAGATTGAGTTGAGAAAACATTACCCGAGGTATCTTTGATATGTCTTACTTTGTTTCGATACTGTCTAATTTTGACAGTATTATGAAAATATTGAGTATTTTGTTCTCCTTTGGTTAACCAATGGAGTTTTGCACATTGGGCCCAAAATATAGATTTATGTCTAAGCAAAGCATTGTGACGGTTGTAGAGAGCTCTAAGCCACGTAGTATACCACTGGTCATTTGAATTTGCATTAAGCTTTTTAATATTTGTAACTCTCGGTCAATGTTTTGGAGTTCAGTGTCCAGGGAGGTCAAACCAGAGGTCCTCCACCTAATCAAGTTATTTTTAGTACGAGCAATCGAATAAGCAAAAGAGTGCATATAGGAAGAAGTAGAATTAAGATTTTAAGCCTTCATAACACTGTTATGGCAACCTTCATGATCTAACCAATAGTTTTCAAAACATAAAACTTTATTTTTATGAAAGGAAGGTTTTTGAGCACTTAAAAACATGGGGAAATGATTAGAGTTGGTTTGAGGGAGATGATGATTAGAAATATTTTGGAAATTTAAAAGCCAAATCGAATTAGCGAGAAACCGGTCTGATCTTGCCCATCTTCGGGCTAAACCAGCTCGACCATTGTACCAAGTAAAATGGGGACCTGAAAAAAGAAGATAAAAAAGATTGTTATTTAAAATAAAGTTTGAAAAAAATTTGCTTTGGAAGCATATATAGTGACAGTAAGAACCACCCCTGTGTTCTTCAAGCTTGGTAATTGCATTGAAATCGCCAACTAAGAGCCAAGGAATGTTAAGAGAGGTCATACCAGAGAGAGTAACCCAAAGATTTTTCTAGAAATAACAAGGTGAAGCGCCAGTCTGGAGGAGGTGATGGTGTTACTTTCCCTATAGATCTTCTCCAAAAAGTGATAATTCTTCCAAAGAGTCATGCTGCGGGAATAGCCGCCCGTTCCCAATTTGAGTTGTATTTTGAACAGAGATGAAGAGTTATGTCAACATTTGATTTTGATTCGACTAAACAGATGATGTCAGGTTTTTTTCTTCGCATAAGGTCATTCAAGCGGTCAACTGTTCTAGGTTGGAAACACCCCTGCAATTCCAATAGAGAATGACATAAAAGATCAAACAAACCGTGTTGAATTCTGACATTCTCAATCTGGTGCAAGTGGTGAGACCAATGCAATTCAATGAACTTCTGTTTTTCGTCTAAAATAGTTCTACTCAACTTCAGCTCCTTACCAAAAGAAGCTCAAGCAGAAGTAGGATATTTGCTCGGCCAAGAATCAGCTAAAAAATCTTCGAAAAAGAATAATTAAACAAAATAACTCCAAATTCCACTACAAGAAAGAGGACTTATAGGGGCAAAAAAAATTTGCCACTATAGGTCTCATTTTAGCTTCAATGCCCCTATAGCGGCAAATAGTTAATTAGCCACTAAATCCTTGGTCGCTATATTTTTTTTTGCAACAAATGTATACTTTTGTCGCTATTTCAACTGTTAGGATTAGAACTTAGAGCTGCACAATGATCTATAGCGGCAGAAAATTTTGTCGCTATAAATTTTATAGCGGCGGAACATTTCTGCCGCTATAAGTCCTATATATTTGTTTAGCATTCTTATAGTGGCAAAAAATTTTGCCGTTATAAATGTTATAGTGGCGAAACATTTCCACCGCTATAAGTCCAATAAATTTGTTTAGTATCATGTAGCGACCAAAAAATTTGCCGCTATAGACCTTATAAATTGAGTAGAAGCTTTAATAACTAGTCAAATATATATATATATATATATATATATATATATATATATATATATATATATATGATAACATAAAAGACAATAATAATATCTAAAATAAGAGAGATAGAGTACAGGGTAGCATTAGGAACAATTTAATGTGTGCACTAACTTATAATTTATAAGTGCAAAAAGCATCCATTGAGTAGTAGCCAGAGGAGTAAACCTGAACTAAAAAAACAACAACCAAAAGAAAAATAAATAATTAAATAAAGTATAACATTTGTATCACAAAGTAACAGAGACACAGCCACAGAAGTATTGTAAAGAGAATTCACAAAAGCAGCAAATTTGGAAGGAAGTAGTAAACAAAGCATCATGCTCTCATGGTTTCTTCACAGCTAGATTCTATTCAGCCTTGTAGGTGTTTTTATTCCTGAATATGTTACAAAACCAAAAAAAATTAATTAATTAATTATTTAAGAAACATTAATAAGAATACAAAGAATCATATGTTTGCTAAGAAGCAGGTATTATCCAAAAGAAATAGAAAAAAAAAAGGGAAAAAGTATGCTTTTGTGGAGGGTGCCATGGTCCTCTAATTTGTTTATTATTGAACGTAGTGTTGATGTTTCCTCCCACTAACTCATTCCCTATGTGGCTCTGGATTTTCTAAATGGCATCAAACTCTTCCTCCTAATCACTTGTACTATCACATAATTTATTTGTCATGTCATCAAGTGCATGTGGTGTGAAGAGGCTGATTAAGATAATCAAAAGCCAAGGGTGTCTCCCTAGTTTTTAGAGTCGAAGACTGAGTGCAAACCACATGCATATGAATAAAACACAGAAGAGAAAAGGACTCGGGTCCTACTAGCCACCCGAGGAGTCAAAACGTGTTAATATATGTAATAATTCAGTAAGTGTTGCACTTATTGACTTCATTCCTAAGATGGACAACACAGGGAAGGCCAACTATTTTGTAAGGTTGCTTACCAAACAAACGTTGCTTGAAGATATCATCAAGCTTCTAACACATATCAGTTTGTTTTTTATTTACAAAGCTCTTGAGACAGTTCACTAACATACTAAACCAGAATCAGTATATAAATATACAATAACACTAAAAAGATGTTAAAGGAAATCTGACTAGGAAAATATATATGGCATTTAATTCACTTGCCAGTTACCTTTGTCCATGAATGGAATATAATACGGATCTTGTATTATATATGTTTATTCAACTAATTTTATGGAAGATGAATTCTAAAGCACAAGAGAATTTATTCCTACCTCATATTGTGCATAATATAAGTGAAAGCAACTAAGAAAGGCTACTGTGAACTCACCACAATGGTCAGGGGCTCTTCAAGAATGTTTGGCTTTTAATTGTGTTAAAAGTAATCAGCACACTGGAGATTTCCTCGCAAACAAAATCGTTCCCATCAGTGGGAGAGTAAATCCTAAACTGAGCTTACGCTAACCTTTGTTCTGACAATTCTCTTCCTCCGAGCCTTTGACGTAGAGCTGTTCAGGTCCTTGCTGTCCTGCCTGATACCAAGACATCCAAGACCTGAAATGATGGTGTTCTTGCCTCTTGGATATGAACCATTTGGAGGATGGTGTGTCTAAAGCTTCTGAAGGTCTGCTGTAAAATTTCGAGCGATCCTCTGACTGAATTAGAGGGTTGGCTTCCACCCCAAGCCAAGCTACTTTGGATGTTTCCCCCACCTGAACATTCAAAATCATGAAACAAAGATTTAATGTAGTCAATTTCTTATCAAAGCAAGGATATCCACATTTATTAGAATGAACAGTATAAATAGAGCCATCATTTGAATGAAGATGAGGTAGCAAAACTTTCTCACACCTCGTAATAGGTCAGCTTGATTGCGGTGAAGGAGTCACTAAATTTCACACTTCTTAGAATGGCCTGAAAGTTACAGAGTGGATATCCAATATAACAATCAAATGAGTTATCATACTCTGGAAAGAGATCGTATAGAGAAGCTGCTAAGGATCCCTAACTTCACATTTTGGAACTCTAAGTAGCACAATAAATAGTTTTGGCTTAGCTGCGTTGTATGATGATTGATAACTTTTATTGCTTTATTGTCTTATGCAGATGTACTTCTGGTGAATTCACATCAAAATTAAAAAGTAACGCATTTGGTATAACTTTCATATGGATTTTCTAGTGTATAATGATACTTTTGTCCTCAAGCTCAATTGTCCATGTAGATTACTCATCTGATCCAGAGCTGGTTCAAAACATATATATAGAACAGTTCTAAATGTCAAATTTGTTAAGTATTACACTTTATAAACTTATTCCAAACCAACGACATATGCATTGCTCTCCTATGATACATTTCTGGAAGGTATAATACCCTAATTGGTCCCTCTATTTTTCTCTCTCTTCCCTTTTAGTCCCTCTACTCAGAAATGCTCCCAACTAGTCCCTCTACTTTTGAAAATGTGCTCACTTGGAAGAAATGCTCCCAATTAGTCCCTCTACTTTTTAAAATGGGACTAAGTGGAGGGACTAAGTAGGCCCATTTTCAAAAGTAGAGTGACTAGTTGGGAGCATTTTTCTCTAAGTAGCTACATTTTCAAAAATAGAGGGACTAGTCGGGAGCATTTTTTAATAGAGGAACTAAAAGAGAAAAAAGACAAAAGTAGAGGGACCAATTAGGGTATTATAACTTTCTGGAAAGTTCAATAGTTCCTTCTGTCAGAAATGATTATAATTATCTAGTTTTATCTGGTTTGTTTCAGGTTATTACTTTATAGTTTGGATTTTATTCAAAGTTAGGGCATTATCTTATTCATTAAAACAATTGGTTCAATATATTCTTCAACATTACCATAAAAATAGTGTTATGGATTTAAGCACTTTCATAAGAATAACAATTTGATGAACCAGCTCAATATGAATTTTTATTCAATAAGATTAATGCATGAAGCTAGCTAGCTAGCACCTCCAAATCAAAATGCAAGTAAAAATGTCACCCAATCAAAGGAATTGAAACATTTGGTAGTCTCCAAATTTATTTTTACCTCTTCATTTCAACATGATCATCTAAAAAATTTGAGTCACATTCCATCTTAATCAGTATTGAATGCATCTGAACCCAACAACAAACTCATGTTAGATAAATAAAGTTAAGTATGGTTAGCTAGTATGAAACAAATGCATGTCTAATTCCACTTTATGTTATAGTACCTGAACATTTGGTATCCATCATGTTCATTGTCTTCTTGCTCTAAACTTTAGAAGATTGTCCCACGCTATGCTCTTCAGAAAAGCTTGTGATCCAACAAAGAAGATCAGAGTTCCAATCATTAGAGAATATGTATATATATATGTGGGTGTTCCCTTCTATTTTTATATATGTTCATCGCATTCATATAAACAAGTTAATTTTAAATCTAATTTCTATGCAATGTATATATATGTATGTATGTGATAAATGAATTAAGAATAAGATGACTAACCTCTGCACATCATACTTTGATCCAGAGAATCTCCAGTGAGGGATTGAAGAACTGCTGCAAGAATGAGATAATATAGATAAAAAGATTAGCTGAATCTCCAAACACGAAGGAATTAATTAATGGTGATGCTTCAATTTATAGAACAAGTTGAGAAATCTCTCTCTCTCTCTCTCTCTCTCTCTCTCTCTCTCTCTCTCTCTCTCTATATATATATATATATATATATATATATATGAACTTTTTTTTACAATTGAAAGAAAGGTTGGAACAAAGAAAAGAAAAACCAGCTTCGAAATATTCTTCTTTTCATCCTTCTTCCTTCCAACTGATTTATAACTCTAAAATCTCATTCATCAAAAACTAAATATCAAGATCTAGATATGGCGGTGCTTCATCCTCTGATGAGCTAGTTCTGGTGAGGGGCAAATAAATAGGAGGATTTCTTGGTTGAGGATGAGGTACAAGAGATTCAGGGATAAATGTAATTAGTGCCTCCTGATTCCTCCATCCTAAATACCACATATAATTCTTCCAAGTTTTCTGAACAAACTCTTAACTGTTGTTTCAACAAAAAAATTAGATTTTAGGAAATCATGGAGGGACACAAATTAGCTAAGTGATTTAGTAAGCTGATCAGCGAATGGCCAAATTTTGCATCTAAACTAAATACTTCTCAAACAAAAACCTGTTCAAAACATTTTATTTGAAAACTCAAATTTTTATTATATATATATATATATATATATATATATATATATATATATAATATTTGAAAACTCAAATGAAAAAGCACCTTAAAAACTCAAATGATAAAGAGAATGAACACAAAGACTTTGAAGCACCTTAAAAAACATAATCTACAACTGCAGTTAGTGACACTCTTATTTTTCATGGAACTTTAGAAAAGTATTATGAACTGTAAGAGCACAATTTATAGTTAATGCCAAGCAAGGAATTATGTAATAAAACAAAATTCGCACATCATGCTAAAAGATGTGAAGGTATAAGGTGAATATATTTTGGGCAAAAATGCAGTAAAGAGATTTCTTGCTATTTTGTCAAAATGAAAACCAAGGATTGACAGCAACAACACTCCAATATGAAGTTCATATTAACCTTACATTAGATTCATGGACATTCATTGAATACATATATAATGGAAAGCTTAAGGTACCAAAGGCTAATGACGACGGTGAAGGGGAGAAGAAGAAGAAGAAGAGGATCGGATTCAAGATCATGATAAGCGTACCTACGATGAGGCGGTGGATCGCGATGGATGTGGAGGGCGGAGAGACGGTGGCGCAGCTAAAGGAGATGATCGGGATAGAGGGTTTGGCGGCGGGGAGGATGGTGTTGATGGTGGGGGGTACGCTTATAATTCACATCCCCCTTTTCACTAACTCCATCATTCTGGACATTCATCGAACACCTTGTGCGCACAACCCCCTCATCATTCCCAACCTCCAAAACCTCTGTTCCTTCTCTTCTATCGCGATCAGAAGATCTCCTTGAACTCCTCCTATATCCACCACCATCACACCTCCTTCTCCTCCTCCTCTTGCAATCCAATCCAATCATCAAACCTCATCTCCCCCTCACCATCACCAATCCCATACGGCCTCACACCATGCACGACGCCCTTCTGGAAGATCCTCGCCGACGGCAAGCCATCCAGAGTTTGGAACACCTACGGCCCATCCTTCTCCGTCCACATATCGAATCCACCCGGCTTCTGAAATCGATCGGCCAACGCCTTTACTTGCTAGTCGGCCGTCACAGAGAACAAAGTCGGCACGTGCTCCATGACTTCCCATGGCTTCTCTAGCTCCGCCACCGCTGCTTTGAGCCCCGCACGCTTCCGCACTCGTAGAGCTGCCGCTCCGGCAGCCCCGGGATTTGAGGAGTTGCTTCGCCTTCTTGGCCTGCATCCGCTACCATTGCCACTTGGAGACGCCACCAGGGTACATCCGGGGACCACCGTCCATGCGAATCGTAAGGGAACGAGGCTCGCTCAATGGCGAGAAGGAGAGCATTGGGAATCGTAGTTGGTCGGAGATATAACCTACAAATGATGCACTAACTTATCATTTTATGTTTAAATAATTATGTGTTAATATAATTTCATATTATATTAAAAAAATTCATTATATTAAAATTTTAAAAAAATGTTGATTCATGTTAAAATAATTATGTTTTAATATAATATCCTGTTATATTGCATTATATTAAAATTTTTTGAAAAAATGTTGAATTTAGTTAAGTTTGAGTTTTTTATGGGTTTCTCACTAATCATTTTTATTTTAATAAATGATAAATAGTGGCTAAGTTTGAATTAGCCACTATAAAATTATTATAAAAATAATAAATAAACTTGTGTCTAGAGTAGTTAATTCAAAAATTTATTGCTAAAAACAGATTAATTTATAGCAATGAATTTGAAAATCCCCCACTATAGAGATTAAGCTAGTTTCACAAAAAATTGGTGCACAGCTCTATTAGATTGTTCTATTTAGTGATATTTAAAGCATACATCACAAAGTTTTAAAAATATAAAATTATCCATAAAATTCAGGATAATAAAATATATAAAATAAATAAATAAAAATTTAAAAAAGTTTTTTTTTTTAAGCGAAAATCATTTTTGGTCCTTAAATATAATTTTTTAAATTTAATATATTTAGCGACTAATACATAGATTTGCCGGTATAAAAACTATTGTTAAAAAAAAAAAAATAAACTTGTGTCTATAATAGCTAATTCAAAAATTAGCCTCTAAAAACACATCTATAGCGGCATATATAAAAAATATACTGCTATAGAGATTTATAGCCACAATTTATAAATTTGCCGTTAAATTTAGCCGCTATATGGATAGGCTTCTAAGAAGTGCTTTTAAGCCCAGAAGTGCTTTTTTATAAATTAAGCACTTCTGGGTTTTAAAAAGCATGTTTGTTTGAGCTTTTGGACAAAAGCAGAAGCTGTGAAAAAAGCTGAAATTCAGCTTTTTTCAGAAGCTGGCTAACAGGTGCTTCTCAGAAAAGCACTTCTGAGAAGCTGTTTTGGGTGTGTGAAATTACTAACTTACCCATGCCAAATAATTAAATTCTTTTATCATTTCTTATTCTTTTCCATGCCAAATAATTAAATCAATAATTGTAATTAGAATTATAATTATAATATAATAGTTTATTATTATAATTACATAGATAATTCTAATTATAATTATAATACAATAGTTTATTATTATTATAATTGCAATTAGAAATGTAATCATCAATAATTATTATGATTATTACGATTGTCATTGTCATTATCATTATCAAATCAATAATTGTAATTAGAATTATAATTATAATACAATAGTTTATTATTATAATTACATAGATAATTATAATTATAATTATAATTATAATACAATAATTTATTATTACTATAATTATAATTAATATTATAATTGCAATTAGACATGTAATCATCAATAATTATTATGATTATTACAATTGTCATTATCATTATCAAATCAATAATTGTAATTAGAATTAGAATTATAATACAATAGTTTATTATTATAATTACATAGATAATTATAATTATAATTATAATACAATAGTTTATTATTATTATAATTATAATTAATATTATAATTGCAATTAGAAATGTAATCATCAATAATTATTATGGTTATTACAATTGTCATTATTATTATCAAATCAATATATAATAGTAATTTAAGAAAAACTCAGAATAACCATTTTGGTAATTTGTCATCTCCAAAAGTGCTTTTACAATTCCATATCCAAACAACTTCACACATATAAAAGTGCTTTTGAATTAACTTACCCAAACATAAAATACAGAAAAACACTTAACTTACTCTGAAAAGCACTTTTTTTAAAAGTGCTTCCGTAGAACTTCAAAAAAGTACTTATGTTACAAGCCAATCCAAACAAGATGTCAACTTTGTTGTAGTGTTCACAAGAAACAGCTGCACATCACATCACCAATCAAATCTTAACTCTGGTCCCTGCATAGAATAATTTACTAGCATCAAACACCTGTATAAAAATTTAAAAAAAAAAAAAATCCTGCACCTGGTTAACTCTTAGCTCAGTATTATTACAATTTCAACAACAGGGAGTACATTCACCAACAAAATGATTAGAGCGCTTGAACAGTTAGATCAATTGTGAGAAGTTCTACAAACGAAAACCAACAGCTTTACACACCACAAGAGTTCCATATATTGATCATAAAGATGGGTACTTTCCTGTATGAAGATTGACACGACCTTTTGCGTGCTTACCGTAAGTGCACGGCCTTGTCGAAGTAATAAAAGTTACCCCGGTGAGAGGGTAGTCGAATCCACAGGGAATAGGGAGTTAGAGTATGAGATCTCACTATTTAAACTATGCGAAGTACGGAAAAGTGATAATCGATTTGTGTGTGAATTGTGAAAACAACTATGCTAAAAGACGGGAAATTAAACGGAGAGAGATGGAAGATTAGAGAGTGCAAGAAAAAGAGATTAAAGAGGATTTAACAATGAATGAAGTGGGGTATCCGGACAAGCTACCTCTAGGATCTATGTTTCTAGTGCAAGACTATGTTATTATACCTTCCTATTGATGCCAATTGAGTCGAGGAAATCCTTAAACTCACGGTCCCAAATCTAAGGTCAACCGTGACTAACCCCATCATTATGCCCCGGTATTAGGATTCACAACATCCCTTCACTCTATCGCTCGCACGATTAAGTCCCAGGGGAGTACATCTACCTAAACCTCACACTACGTGGGATTGCATTAAGTTCTAGGGACTCCTAGTGATTAAACCTGTTCCTATGTTAGTTCTAACCCTTTGGTCCAGGAGGAAGAACCCTAGTCTAGATTAAGCCCCAGTACATAGGATTCACTTCAACCCTTCACTCTGTTACTCGCGTAACTAAGCCCCAGGGGAGTACATCTACCTAGCACTTCACTCTATCTCGACCGCTAATAAATCAAGGAAACGGAGGTAGGGAGAAATCACACCGGAAGGGAAAGGGGTACATCGCTACCTAACAACTCTCCCTCTCAACCCTCTTCAATCTTGGATAGTCTAATCCTATAGGAGTTGTCACACCTCCAAAGGAAAACTTAGATCACTCTCAACCCTAGTGTCACATCTAAGGGAAAACAATAGTAAAATAAAATCAAGATTGAAACTCAATTCTTATTCATCAATAATGGAAAAAAGCATAATAAGAAAGTCAATGAAACATAGTAACCCTAGAGTTTACAAGTCCGAATACCCACAAGGGATTTAGCTCCTCATGGAGCTATACATGTTCATCAATTTATGAAATAAAACACAAAGCAAAGACATAGATGAAAACCCCCTTGCGTATGGTGTGGCCGTGGTCTTGTGCGGCCGCCGGACGTCGGTGACGATGCCGATGACGCGCTCTAAACCTCCACGAAGTCCTCTCCAAAACCCTCGCCGCACTCCCAGAAGTTGGAGAGAAAAATAGGTCAAAATATGTCTCAAAAAGTCCCCCAAATCGGCCTTTTATAATGTGGAGTCGCGGCTTTAAATTTGCTGAAAACGGGATTTCACACGGCCGTGTGGAATTTCCACACGCCCATGTGAAGTTTCTGGAATTCTGATTTTCGGCCGACTGTGAACAGTAACTTACTACAGTATTTTGCTACAGTACTGCTACAGTATTGTGCCGAAACGCTCCCGGATTCATCGTTCTTCATCGAGGTCGTTGAATTGGGCACACAATCAACGGTAGGTCGTGCCGATTTCTTCGAATCGCCTAATTGGTGAAGTTCTCCTTGTTGGAATGAGTTAGACTTATTGTGAATGTGACTGCCTTTGTGCCCCTCCAAAAGAGGTTGGCACACACTCACAAGTCTATGCTCACGCCTTGCTCCTTGCTTGGCCCAAGGTCTTCCCAACAATGCCAAACACGACCTAACTTCGTTCTTTTTCTTCATTTTATCTTCACAACCCTACAATGCACAAAAGTAAACAATTGCACACTTTTTAGTGATAAAATCTGATTAAATTAATGCTCATTGCAAGATAATAATGCTTTGCATTACTATAACACGAGCACTTATCAAAGATGCATGTTGATAACAAAAAGGAAGGTTTATTAATAGCAGATTCAATGGATAAAAGTAACTCACAGATTAATATTAGAATAGAAAATCAAGAAAATCAGATGATTAATTATGAGCTATTAATTAAGAACACCATTCCATCTTTAATTGTGATCACTGATCCTGCATGTCTTTCCATGTCCTGGCAATATATATTGAGGCAATAATATAGAAAGAAAAACATATTCACAGGTAGGACTTGCTTCAGGACGTCCCATTCATGTTTCTTGCTCTATTAGAGCATAGATAAAGAGTATTTGATAATAATAAAAAGGCAGTCTGCCTTCAAGTTTGTCAACATGATTCAGATTATTAAAACAAATTTACGCATTCATCATGATAATAAAAGCATCGATAACAGATTGAAATAAAGAAATGAAACCCGCTAGTCATCTTATCTAAAGCACATAATAATGATGCAGGAAACATATAAACATAGGTCCTAGGTGAAACTGTTTCACAAAGGCAACGGCCATGTGCTAGAAGAACTCTCATGGGATTATATTTTCAAAAACAAAAGAAACAAAAGATAACTACAGCAAAAAAAAATTATAACCTCACAAAAAAGGGAGAAAGCAGCACCTCATAAGTCATAATCATGGGTTTGTTAAGATAAAAATGTGTGGAGCAAGCAGCACAGCATATGAAAATTGCCAACAAAAAGAAAAAATTCATGGCAATGCGTTTGTTCATAACTTGGTAAGAGATTAGCAGAACTTTTATCAGCAAACAGTGCTTCATATGTATGTTATTGAGATGTTACAAACAACGCACCAATAGTCTCCTCCTGGGACTGTTTCCTATGGATCTTTCTGTGATGTTATGGACAAGGTGCCCATGCATAGTCTCATTGTTTGCATCGCCTCTCCAGCTTAGGCCCTTCTTTGATTTCCAGCTTTCTAAGAGCAGGAAGCCATTGTTGGATGCCTTCTAAGAATGACTTCAGCTCAGGACAATCATCAATAGATAGATACCGAAGGGAAGTGATGTCTTGCATCCCTTCTGGTAGAGATGCCAGTTTGGGACATTAATGTAACCCTAAAAGAATTAGTGAAGCTGTCCCATCTCTGGCCACAAAGACTTGATGCTTGGACAATTGTTAACAACCAAGATTTGGAGTAATTGTGGGGCGCTGGAAATTCTTTCAAACGATCACAATCAGAAACCACAAGAAGCTCTAGAAACGGTGGGCCACAGTCTCCTTGCAATGACAGACAAATTAAACTCTTACAAGAAAATTATCCAGAAGTTTAAGGGACTTAAGATCTCTCAAGGTCTCATCTGGCCAGGACACCAGCTTTTCTAAATTATAAATCTTGATATCTTTGAGAGTTGTAAGGTTCTGCAAAGCTGCTTCTAATGAGAACTGCTTGCAATCATCAAATAAGTGAAGTGATGGGATCATAAGTCTCGTCTCCTTGTCTTCCAGCAACAAAGTCAATTCCTCACATCTGCCTTGATGCAATTTCTGAGGAGATTTGAACCAGATTTTCAAGTTGTTGGTCTCTCATCCACATTGGAAACTGTGTGCACAGATGATCATGCAAACTGACCAGTTTTAATGCAGTGTGAGGTTTCAAGGCTTCCAACATTTGCTGTGCATTTTCCGCCTCATGATGCTTTTTTTTTTGCTGACAAGAGCTAACAAGCTTAAAAACAAAGAAAAAACAGAAAACAAAAATAGGCTACAAACAACAAGCAAACTTAAAACATGAAGTCACTGTCCGCTGCCACCTCCACCAACCAAGTTGGGAGTTCCAGGCCTTTATGGAATAATGAAACAGTTGGGTTCTTAAGTGTGAATTTAGTCAATTTGTCCGCCATATGGTTGAACTACCTTGAAATGTATTCCAATTGTACTGAGCAACACCTATTAATTTGTTTTCTTATCTCCAAAATCTGATCTCTGTATCGCCAAGCCACTGTTTGCTCCTCTCGTTCAATCAATTCCAGTTTTAATGCAGTGTGAGGTTTCAAGGCTTCCAACATTTGCTGTGCATTTTCCGCCTCATGATGCTTTTTTTTTTTTTTTTGCTGACAAGAGCTAACAAGCTTAAAAACAAAGAAAAAACAGAAAACAAAAATAGGCTACAAACAACAAGCAAACTTAAAACATGAAGTCACTGTCCGCTGCCACCTCCACCAACCAAGTTGGGAGTTCCAGGCCTTTATGGAATAATGAAACAGTTGGGTTCTTAAGTGCGAATTTAGCCAATTTGTCCGCCTCATGATGCTTTGGTGCCCCTCAAAACAACACCAATGAGTTAATATTTTGTTTGCAGCTCGTATCAGTTTCTTTCACCTCATCAGCATTCTTCACATTGCGGAGTTCATACAACACAAGTTCGCCACCAATGTTCAAATGCTTTGGCTCTCCTACCTTGTTCACTGCTTTCTCACAGGGACTTGTAGAGACAAACAAAATAATCACAAAATAAACTTTCCAAAACACTAATAAATCTGGAAACAAAAGGTACAAATATGATAACCACTATTATGATAGCCAATATCAAATAACACAAATGCATAGGCAATGTGGTAAGATAGTTTCTTATAAATGCAAAGAAATAAATGCATACACTAACAACTAAATATCATCAGGGCATCAAAACTATGGAATAACAAAATTGAATACGGTTAACTACTATGGCCATCAGAAACACTTTCCAGCTCATTTATATTATGCCAAGCTTGCATATTGCATAATAACATATCCAATCAATTTGGTTCAGCATAATACTAGCCAAAATGTATTGACACTTACTGCAAATGCACTTCCATTCAATTATTGATTTCTGACTCTGCACTACCCCTTCTCTTCATGTCTCTTGCAACTTGTGTAGTACATTGATTTATTTAGCCCTTCAAAGGCACCTGCTCATAATTTAAACAAAACAAATTCATATTAATTATCACAAAATCCATAATGATAGTTACCAACACTATCCACCTTTAATTTTAAACTCAAGCTTCAAATAAATTTTTGAATTCAACATTTTCTAAACATTGAAAAACAAGTGAAGGGAAAGAGAATGACTTCCCTTTTCTAATCGAAAGGATTACTGAAGAAGTAGAATCTTCCTAGAGTAATGGCCTATGTATAGAATGAACTTGATTGCAAAAAATACTTCCCAATTGGTAATAACTTTTGAAATTATATTAATTGAAAACATAATCTGAATGTTGTGCTGTTTATGCATGTGTTTCAAATAAAATAAACAAATCAGGAAAGAGAAAATTTTAATAATAAGTTGTCTTGCAATCACTTATATTTAAAGCATTTGCTTCATAAAAAGATTTAAATTAGTGTCTACAATATGAAATTTAAACACATCTTTTGTTATTCATCTTTGTTCCTTCCAAATTTGCACCAACCCTTGTTGGATATATAACATAATCTTTCTATTTTCATACATGGCAGGAGCTTCCTTCCCATGACACATGTCTGTTGTAGAATTCTTCAGTTTAAAAATGAAGTTCTCCTTCAAGACATCAAGCCTAAATATAACAAAACTATTTATGGATGAAGGATCATAAGAAACTTGCAATTGAGAAAGAAAGTAGAAAGAACATTAAAAACAGAGATAGTAGAGCAGAGTGGTACCGGTTTGCATTGGAAACAGAGAAGCAGAGAGATAATGCAATTGTTGTCCAAATGAAAATCAGCCGCAGCAGGAATGAAAAGATGTCGTGATGCACCTCAAATACCTTCCTCCTGCCTTGCATTGCCTCTCCAGCTCTGTGCATCCTTCAATTTGTAAATACCTGAGATTAGGGAGGCTGTCTGGAAATGACTTCAGCAAAGGGCAATCTTTAACAATCAAAGACTCGAGTGAAGGTAGGCTTTCTGGAACTGACTTCATCAATGGACAGTTTTCAATCAACAGAAAATGCAATGAAGTCAGGCTTTGTGACAAAGAAGTGAAATTAGAACAACAAAACATATGAAGATATGTAAGGTTTTCTGGAGCTTCATTAAAAAATTTGAAGCTTTGGCAGTCAGCAACAAACAATTCCTGGAAAGATCTGAGGCACTTGGGCAGTTCTATCAGACCATGGCAACCGATAAGATGCAGGTGTTCCAGACAAGTTAGAACACAATTCTGTTGAGAAGATGGTGGCTCTGATAAACCAGTCAGATATTGACATTCTAATATATACAGATCCTTTAGAGACTTCAAACCTGAGGTGCTCTGCCAAGGAGACCAAGGCATCACACCTTTGGACCTTCAGAGATGTGACAAACGGGAGGTTCTGGAGTTCCCCTGTTGATGAGAGATGATTGCAGTTAATAATTTCAATTTTCCGGAGGAATGACCTAAGGGCACTTGCTTCCTCCTCATCTTCAAGCAACAAAACCAGCTCCTCAAATCTAGGGGTGTATTTGAGCTAAGCCATTTGTGAGCTGCTCGGTGTTCAACTCGATAAGGGCTCATTCATGTTCAGCTCATATTGTAAACGAGCCAAGCTTAAGCATCATTTTCAAGCTCGATTAATAAACGAGCCAAGCTTAAGCAACCGAAAGCTCGGCTCGTTTTGGCTCACGAACATGGTTCACCAACATAGCTCACTAACAAGCTCGTCTATAAGCTCGGTTGTGAGCTCGTTTAATATATATATATATATATGTGTGTGTGTGTGTGTGTGACTATGTCGCTGTTGTCAACTTGAGTCACACTTATTTGCCGTATCGTTAATAATATTATAAAAAAAATTATAGTTAGTTACATCACAATATTTATTTTGTTATTATTGTAATTATTTTTTTAACTTATTTAATGAAGATTTTAACAAGCTTGAACTCAAACCTTAATGATTCCAAAAACAAGCTTAAATTATTGTTTTACTAAAATAATCCTCAAACTCAAATCGAGTTGAGTCGCACTTGATAATGATTCATTAAATAAGGTTTAAATGATACTTTACTAAATAAATAAATGGAAAATAAAAAAATAATTAAGGCTTAATCAAGCTAACATGCCAAATCTAAACTTCAAATTTTCTTAACAAGTTGAGTTCGAGCATGAAGCTCAAAATAAGCTCGGTTAGAGCTCGAGCTCGGTTAAAATAATAACAAGCCAAGCTTGAGTATGAAAAATGAAGCTCGAAGAAAGCTCGGCTCGAGCTCGAGTTCGATTAAAATAGTAACGAGCCAAGCTTGAACAAGGCAAAGCTCGGCTAGGCTCGTTTACAGCCCTACTCAAATCTAGATATCTTCAAACTCTCACGCGATGTAAAATGCCTGAAGAACCCACTTTCCCAACAAGTCAGAAGGATGAGTGTCTCATCAAATGATCTGCTCAACTTCAGCTTTCGAATAGATGGAATGCATGGCATGGTTGTTAGCTTAGGGCATTCAAGTATATGAATAGAAACGAGGACAGGAAAAAAGTAGGAACCTGCCTCTCTTTCCTCTGTCATGCACCACCTTTCCAAGTTCTTCATCTGATCTAACTTAAGCTTCTTCAGTGCAGGGAAATATCCTGTTATGTTGCTACCAGAGTAGATAATTACACATTTGATTCCATTCATTTTTGCGATACTGAGTGTTAATATAGGGATCCACCATCCTAACTTCTCCATAACTCGAGTTACAGGGAAGGTTTGGTAAGGATATATAAGGCTAGGGAAACTCTATCTCACAGGCGATGTGGGCCTATGGACCAGGTTAACCACTGCGTCCCAACACCCCCCTGGGCCCACAACGGATGTGGCACCCAAAATCCTAGTCACGGCCGATCGGAACAGTAGCTCTGATACCATGTTAATATAGGGACCCACCACCCTAACTTCTCCATAACTCGAGTTACAGGGAAGGTTTGGTAAGAATATATAAGGCTAGGGAGACTCTATCTCACAGGCGATATGGGACTATGGACCCAGTTAACCACTACATCCCAACACTGAGAACCTCTAGTAAAGGCAGTTGCTCAAGCGGTGGAACCTCTAGTAAAGATGGACCTCCACCAGTTACTGAAGATTTTCGATCTCTCTCATCCATGCTGGAAATCGAATGCTAGAATAATCCCCCACTGTAAGCACTTTAATATTATTGCAGTGAGGCTTCAAAGCTCCCAACACCTCCACTGCATTTGCAAACTCGCAATACTCATTATCCTCGTATCTTAAATTCTTTCCTCCCAACATAATGTCAATGAATGAATATCTTGTTTGAAACACAAATTACCTTCTTTGGCAACATCAGCATTCTTGATCTTGTGGAGGCTATACAACTATAGATTAACAACAAGATTTAAGTGCTTTAGCTGTCCTATGCCATTCTCTGCTTCATCACCCACAATGTAATTGGTTAATATTTTCAAGCGCCACAACTGACTCAAACCTGCAGGCATGGCTCTTAACTTGAAACATTTACTAATATGAAGGTGTTGAAGCTGCTCATGTATCTCATGCTCTTGGGAAGCTCCAAAAGTGAATAACATTGTTTGAGTTTCAATGTCTGAAGATTAATGAGCAAACAAATGGCCTCTGGTAGTCTCTTGATGTTCAGAAGTCCCATTTCAAGATACCTTAAATGTTTCATATGTCCAATCGATGCAGACAGTTCATCTATGTCTTCATTTAGATCAAACTTGAGCGTTCTAAGAAACTTCAGTTTTTCCAGATCATACAAAAACTTATTTGTCCCAAAAACCGTGCGGATTCTCAGACAGTCATCAAGATTATAATAATCATAGGCACTTATTGGCACATGGCAGATTACTTTTGGGATCCCCATTTGATTATTAGATTCAAGCTTTGGAGAGCATTCGTCTCCCAAAACGAACTCTGTGAAATCATGCATCTTGCATGTTGTTCTCGATCTATAGCCATATGCTGTATTCCTTTTCAAGTAAAGGCAATAGAAAGATGCACTTCTATAATACGTAACCTCCAAAACTTCTTGTAGAAAAGATCCGCATATCAGTTCATGGAAAATCTCATGGCCTCTAGCTTCCATGTCTGCTCCTCCTTCAGATGGAATAAATCCATTGGCCATCCAAAGTTGGATCAACATCATCAACATCTCCTTTTCAAGCTCAAAATCTTTTGGGAATGTGGCAACATTTTTTTAAATGAGAAGGCATGTCAACATAGCTAAGCCATAATTCAGGCCTGATTTCATCTTCAACATGTTGTAGACGCCAAATTTCACTTTCCATCACAGACCGCCAATCCCTTTCCTCACTTTTAGAGCACATTAAGCCCCCTAATGACTTTATAGCAAGGGGCAATCCTCCGCATCTTGCAACAATTGTTTTGCTAATTGTGACCACATTTGGATTTTATAGTATATCTCTTGCAAATGCTCTTTGTTCAAATAAATCCCAAGAACTATCTTCAGATAAGCATGTGAGACAGATAAATAACCTTCTTAACATGTCCCACTTTTTGAAATTTTCATTCCAGACATCATCCAAAACTAGCAAATATCTCTTCTCCCTTAATACTTCCTGTAATTTCCACTGTAACACCTCCATATTTCTATGATCACAAGATTCCCCAATGCTTGTATGAATAATTTTTGCAGTAAGCTTTGCCACATCAAAATTATCAGACACACATACCCATATACGTCGGTCGAAATGTCTTTCCATCCACTCATCATTGTATACTAACTGAGCAAGTGTCGTCTTTCCTAAGCCCCCCATGCCAACAATAGCACACACTGCCACTTTCTCATCAACATGGTGACTAATGAGCATCTCTACTATTTTCTCCTTATCTTCATCTCTGCCAATCACCTCTGATTCAATTACAAAAGAGTGAGTCTGTGGTCTGGTCCTTTGAGCCAGAGGCAGAGCATCAACCTTGAAATTGAACTTGCGCATGTCCTCCATGATACCATCTATTCACCGGGTGATGCTTTTTAGCTTGTTCCCAAGCTTCAGCAGAAAAAAGAGTGGGTTATCAAGAGGGAAGAAGTTGCGCACCTTGCTCATCCTGTGAATTGGCATGTGAATTGGCCTCGTCCAATAGGTCCTCCGCATCATACACAGCATGTTTGAACTCATTCAACCATTCCTGGACAGCCTTGTCCTTGAGCTGCCTCTCTTCTGCACCTCCCATAATAGCGTGGACACCAAGCAAGGCTCTGTGAACCTTCTGAAGTTCCTCATCAATACCACCCCATACAGGGCTAAGACATTCAAGGACATGCGACGCTGATAACTTGGCAATCAGTGACAAGGTGGAAGAAAGAATTGCTTCCACGACCATTGTTGATTCTCCCCTGAACCTGAAGCTGAAAGCCTTAAAACTGGTTGTGTATTTTGAAGGACACAGTAGTAGACTCTTCTTTCCGATAGATAGATATTCGTCAACACCAATCATGATAGAAGGTTGAAGTTTCCACAGAAAACTACATCTGAACTTAGAGATACCACAGTTCTTACCTGTTACTATCAAGTGAGCCAAGTGAAACTGCTAGACAAATTTCATCTCAACCATTTCTTAAAAGTTAGTTTTAGTGTGTTTCTAACTTGGGATACAATAACATTAGCATCTAAATTTCTTCTGCGCAGACTGGCCATAACTCTTGAATCTGAAAGTTGAAACATAACTCTTAAATTTCAAAAATTAACCAAGCTTATCAAGACTGAGGATTTGGAAACAGAAGTTAAATCTCAGCCATGAAAGCATGTCTCTGTCCTAAAATATAACACTTGAATTTGAAACCTGAAACATAACTCTGTAATTTCAAAAAAATTAACAAAGCTTATCAAGACCAAGGATTTGGAAACAGAAGTTAAATCTCAGCCATGAAAGTATGTCTCTGTCCCGAAGTATACAATTCTCATATATATATATATATATATATATATATATATATATATATATATATATATATATTCATGTCCTAAACCTACTATGAATTTGAGGAAAGGAAGCAAAACCAATATAATCAAGGGAAAAATTATGTGATTAGTATTGGATGCAAATAATATAGACATAAATATGAAAGACCTGAAATCATTAAGGACAGTAAAATTCATTGAACAATGGATCTTCAAACAGCATTTACAAGGGGCCTATTGTAAATCTAATAATCGTCAGCTGTTTACTTGTCTTCTGGAAAGCTTTGAACTGCCTTCTTTGCTCAGACACTTTCAAAAAGTGTTTTGGAAGACCACTTCAGTGTGCACAGTAAGGAGAAGCTTAGCTCAATTTGTAGCATCAGATGCAGGGACTAGTTAAAGTATACAATGTAACACAGAAATGGTAATTGGGTGGACAAGAACTAAATACAGGCTAAGAAACTGAAGACAGATACCATGACTTTGTTCCTCTTAAGTTGAAAACACAACGGTGGGAATAACAAAAGGTAGCTTCCCTGCTATCATCCTGCCAAAAAATTCGTTGGAATGAGAAACAGCCCTCCAACTATCACTCAGGTAAGGAACAGATTACTATTCCAAAGACAACAACTCAAATATATGATCGCAATCAAGTGAGTCCAAGGAAAATATTGGTGACTCTCTGGTTTTTTAAAAGCTAACACAGCAGCTCTTATCAACACTCAACACCTAAATAATTTGCAATTGGGAAGGAATTTGGGCTTATGCATATGATATATGGTTTTTTGTCAAAAATGAGCATTGTTATCACGTTTGAAAAAACATCTAGTTATTTTGAAAAGGGAACAATGACAATAGCTCTGTTTCTTATCAATAACTCAAGAAAATTCAAATAAGGATCAAGCCAAGCCCAACCAAGGTAGTGAGGTGGCATCAAACAGGGGAAAACAAACAATGGATCACAAACATTAAAAATCAATCCATTTATAATTATTAATTTGGCATGAAACAAAGATATCACTATGCAATATTTTACAGTAGAAGAATCAAAAGGCCTAAAATGTCCATGAGATGGTTACCCAAGCTTAACAACGAAAAACAAGACAACCACAATAAAACTCTTCCCAAAAAAAATAGTAAGCAATCAAAAAGTTTGCATCACATTCTTGATATTAGTAAAATTGCCAATTTAGAAGTTAAAGATGAAAACAAATATCTAAAACTTTAACACAAGCTAGAAGACAGAAGATAAAAATAAGATAATTACTCCACTAATAATCAACCTATCACCAAGCAAGAAGGATACTGGCAATAGATTACAAATTTTTCATAGCATTGCATAAAAATAAATGTGTGTCAACAACTTAACATCATCAAGCGTTTCAAATAATAGCAATGATGAAACTGAATATGGATTAGCACTATGGTCATCAAAAACATCTAACATTCACCCACTGTGATCTATATGGCACTTTCATTCCCCTCATTTATATTAAGCCAATATTGCAAAATAGCATATGGAATCATTTCTAGTCACAGAACAAGCAAAGCTGACTTTACACTTGTAAACAGATACCTTTGTCCTTTCATTTACGTATCTCTAACTCTGTACAAACTTTCCTAAGTTTCATAATACTTTTGTTTGAAACTAGATATGCTAGTGAGCCTCAAAACACGTAATTAACACAAATCAAACAATAATTAAGATCAACAAAGAGAGTTTGTCAAGCCTGGGTTTAGGGTGTGTTAACCAATTCTTTATAATTGAGTTTGCAATCTGTATAATGTGTTTCAGCATCACTACGATTGTTAGGATACAAACAAACCCAAGCTCAGCCTCCAAACTAAGCAGGCCTCAGGAAAAAGGATGCTTAGACATTACACAATAATGAAAAGGAATAGCTTGAAGAATAGCAGGGGAGAGGATAGCGTTGCTAAGCCGCAATATCAACAATTTAAAAACGTCATCATTTTCTCAGCAAAATTATGACTAAGGAGCATTCCACTATTTTCAACTTATCTTCACCTTTGCCAATCACATCTGGTTTGACTCCATACAAGTGAGTCTGTGGTCTGGTTTTCTGAGCCTGAGGGAGATTACGGACCTTGAGATCAAACTTGTGCATCTTAAGCTTGTTCTCAAGCTTCAGTAGAAAGAAGAGTAGGTTAAAAAGAGAGAAGCTGCACACCTTGGTGTGCAGAAGTGGCGAACCCAGAGCTCTAGCTTCCATTGGACCACTAGAACATGTGTTGGCCTTGCCCAATATGTTCTCTGCATCACAGTAAATAGGGCCAAGACATCACAGGAACACAAGGTGCTAACAACTTGGCAATCAGTACAAGGTAGAAGAAAGATCTGCTTCCATGGCCATTGTGCTTTCCCAGAGCCTGAACTGGAAGCTCTGAGATCTGGTTCTCTGCTTTAAACAAAGCTTCAGTACTCCTTAACATTCAAAATAATCAGAACACAGACTTCCACCAGACAGTCTGACCTTGAGACAAATGCTTTGCCTGCCTCCATGGGACTGTAGAGTGAAACAGAAGACGATTACATCTCAAATTACTCAATTATATTGGCTAATTTATTATTAAAAATACATTCTTTATGGTTAGAGTATCATTAGCAACTTAAGCAGAGTTGACTGATGCATACCACTAAGGCACTTCATCTCCTCTGCTTTCATTTGCCATTGCGAAGGAATCCTCACATACGTGGAAACACCCAAATGAACCAAGCTTATGGGAAAGATCATGATGCACACACCAAATCAGCCATTCTCATAAATTGAGAGAATTGATTCATATTCCACAGCAAATTGTCTTTCAGCAATAATTTTAGAGGCAAAACAACTTAAGGAAAAGAAATGATATCTGTGCTGAATGCAAGTTATATAGACACCAATCTGGAGACCTAAAATTTCTATGGCTGCAATTACAGGGATAATGTATCTTCAAATGACATTTACAAGAGGCCTGTTGTAAATCTAATCTTGAGAATCTTCAGGCAGTCCTCTTTGGTTTCCAGCCAAGTGGCAGAACAAGCAAATCAAATGAACTGGTTGATGTGAAAAACGAGAAAAACTTTTCCCAAGCTAGTAAATGCTTTCTCAGAAGTTTTAAACTGCCTTCTTTTCTGTGATCAGTGAATTGAACAGGTCAGAAGATATATGAGAACCATTAGAATCAACTTGGTCCAATTGTTCTATAAGGCCTCTTCCATATGCCGCAATAAGAAGAGCTTCAGCTCGACCTGTGGAAGCAAAGATGCAGGTAATACTCCATGAAGAAGCATGTTTATTACAGTGTATACAATGTAAACCAGTTTGTTGACAATACATACCATGATCTTTCTTCCTCTTTAATTGGTGGCTCAAAGATGGGAACAGAGCAGAAGCAACTTCCCTGCTATCATCCTACCAAAAATTCTTTACAATTAAAAGAAATCTCCAGCTATCATCTAGGGTTAGTAAGTTAACTCCTGAAGTAAAGCAGAAGTAAGGAACGGATTAATAAGTCAGAGATAACAGACTAAAGATTATGATCATAATCAACTAAATACAAGAAACAACACCTCCAAATAAAAAGACAAAATGAACTTCTTCAGCTAACCCTCCAAATAAAAAGAAAATATGAACTTCTTGAACTATGCCTCCAAATAAAAAGAAAAACAGCTCTTATCAGCATTCATTTTTTTATACATACACCCGTGAATAGCATTTTCATGATAAATACTCCAGCAAAAGCCAGAAAGGCTAGCATCCTTGAATGACTTCAACACCAAAGCAATGGATTATGGTAAACTTCAACACAACAATGGAAGCAATTGGCAACATCTTCTAAAGATGGGCAGATGCCATAATTCTAAAATGATTTCTCCATAAACAGAATGGATCAATCATGGTTCATCTTTTCAAGAACAACCAGTCACAGAAGATAGCCAGCATAATCTGATATAGACATAACTATGAGCCATCAGCTACCGCAAAACCATGATTCAACAATACATCGTTGTACATAAATGTGATAAAACAGTTGCACTAGCACAAACCTTACTAGAAGAGCTTTGAGAGAGTTCATAGTGATTTTTCCATTCATGTGATGTCACTGGCACAACTGAAAATCCTGATGCAACTACAACACCAATCCACAATAATGGAATAAGTTTTATCGACCATGTCCAAGTCCTGGGCAGATGTTGCTTCGTCTCAAAGAAAGTTCTCTTCATCTCCGTTGGAGGATGGGCCCCGGTTGAACAAACTAAAGGAGATTTCATCGGACTTCGTCCGTCTAGATCATGATACTATTGCGAGAGCAAGGATGCGGTTCTAGACGGCTCTATATGGGAAATTTTTTGGGAAACCACCGCCGTTCGAGCAAGTGAAGGACATTCTGACCGATAAATGGAGTGACCTGGGTACGTTTCAGATCTCGGATTTGCCGAATGGATACCTGTTGATCCGATACAGTACGCACGACGCGATGCAGAGGGTACTGTTTGAGGGACCGTGGGCGGTGAATGGCATCGTTCTACAGCTACTTCCATGGAAACCCTATTTCGAGCCGGCGTTCACAAAGCTTGCTACGGCAGCCATCTGGCTGCAACTGTACAACCTTCCAGTTGAACTCTAGGAAGGGGAGGCTCTGGAAACTATTTCTTCTTTGTTCGGTCGCCTTCTCAAAATTGATGGTTATACGTCTTCTTTGTCTAGGTCTAAGTTCGCACGGATATGTGTGGAGATAGACCTGTCCAGACCTCTGAAACAGGGGTTTTGGGTTGGGGATGATGACCACAGGGTGTTCGTGGTGGTGTTGTACGAACGCCTCTCGACATTCTGCTACCTGTGTGGCATGGTGGGTCACGGATCCAATCACTGCAACCGCCGGAATCCTGGGACTCTGGAGGACCCCTCTTAGCCCTGTAATGACGAGCATGATGTTCGGCAACGGCAGGAGGTCAGGGGTTGCCCAGGTCCTGTGGAAGACGGAATGGATGTGGGCATTGAGGATGACCCGCCTGCGCAACTGGGTATGCGAGAGACGTCAGAAATGGCACCTGAATCGAACTATGGACCTTGGATGCTGGTGACAAGGAGGCGGGGTTGTGGTGGTGGTCGCGGCGGCGCTGCTGGATCCCAAGCTTCGGGATCACGTGAAGCGCATGTGACTGCACGCGAACCGACCGTTTCCCATCCCAACGTCTCGATGGCCAGAACCGGGGCTGCTTGGTCGACACGTGGAGGGAATACGTCACGCGGCAGGGGCGACTTTGTCAGGTCAGGGGCATTGGGACCTGAGGTGGTTACTGTGGAACCGTCTATTCCTTCTGAAAAGGTGGGTGCGCTCAGTGCTCGAGGGCTTGCCAATTCTGACGCTTCGCCTCTGGGAACGGGCAGGAATTATGGTGAGGGGACTGTTAGTGAAATACAGCTCGACACAAATGTCGAAGGGGCAACTTCGTGTCCTGTGGAGAAAAGCTCAGTGGGGGTTTCTCTGAGTAGTAAGAGCATTCCAGCTGTAACCTCTGAGAAAGAAAAAGGAAAGCAGAAGATGGTTCTAGAGAGCAACCCTCTCTCTAATCAGTCCTCTGGTGATCCTTCTTTCCTTCGAGTTTCTATATGTGTTCCGGAGATGGATAACCCTGGAGCTCCTCTGGAAGCCCATCAGAGGATTGTGGACAAAGTAAGCTTGGCTTTAGCGAAGTCTTCTCATCCTGAGGTTGACTCTGATTCACTGATGAGTGACACAGAGGGGAGTGAAGACGTTGGTGTCGGGGCCGAAGAACTTGAGACCCCAGAACCGGACGACCTTATGACTAGACCAATATCAAAGTGGCCTTCGGAAAGAAGTTCTATCTAGGAAGAGTAATCAGCCGCAGTCGGCCCCTCTAAAAAAAGGGAGGGTGGCGATGGCGGACTGAGCCTTCTCTTTTGGATTCGCTTTTCGTCTCTGCTCTTTTTTTTCCATGTTATAGCGATTTTGCTAATGTCGGTCGTTTATCTTTTTCAGGGTTGTTGCTGTTTTGGTTTTCTTTTCTTGATTATTTTTGAGCATGTTTCAGGAACCTACTAAGATTCTGTGCTGGAACTGTAGGGGCATTTCGAGTAGGGATACTATATCCAAAGTTTTGTATCTGATGAAGAAGTTTAACCCGGTTGTTATGTGTTTAGTGGAAACCCGAGCGAATGATGAGCGTTTGGAGCGATTTTGCTCTAAACTAAAAAAGAAATGGAACTGGGCTGCGATTGTAGCGGAGGGTTTCTCGGTTGGTATTATCACCATCTGGAAACCAGGTATCGGGTATGTTTCTCCTTTAGTAAGATCCAGATATGCTATTCATCTTGTGATTACTGCAGATACAGCTAATGTGTAGATTCTTTCTACTGTTTACAACTCGTCCCATGCTCAAGCTCAGGGTTTTGTGTGGAAAGAATTGTCAGGTATAAGCTCTCTTGATGTGCCTTGGATTATTATGGGTGACTTCAATACGATTTTAACACAGAAGGAACACAGAGGCGGCTCTTTTAATTACTATAGTCGTAAGGCCAGAGCTTTTTCGGAGTTTATTAATACTAATAATCTTTTAAGTGTTGATTTTGTAGGGCCACAGTTCACCTGGTGTAATAACCAGCTTGGCTTAGCTAGAAGATGGGTCAGGTTGGATCGTTGCATTGCTAATACTTTGTGGGTTAATATGTTCGATAAATGTCTGGTAAATCATCTTCCCAGGTTCCAATCGGATCATGCCCCTTTGCTCCTTAATATTCATCCCCGAGTTTTTAATCGTAAGAGAATGTTTAAATTTGATAATTACTGGTTAGAGTATATTGGGTGTCATTCGGTGGTTAAGGACGTTTGGTCTTTCAGATCTCATACTACTCCCATGCATGCTTTTTATCACCTGCTTGCTCGTACTAGGTCTAAGTTGCTTGATTGGAAGTCAAAATGTCTTCATCCACTAGAAGCGGACATTGAAAAGCTTGAAATGGATATTGTGGATGCGGAAGCAAAGGATGGACAGAATGGCACGAATGATTTCTCTCCACAAACTTTATCTACTCTATATAACACACTCTCGGCCTTACAAAGACAGAATAGCATTAAATGGGCTCAGAGAGCCAGGCTTATGTGGGTACATTGTGGTGACCATAACACATCATTTTTTCATAATACTGTCAGGTTCCGGAATTATACTAACAATATCTCGCAGGTCATTTCTCAGGAGGGTGAAGTTTTTACGGATCAGAATAAAATTAACCAATCCTTTATTAATTACTTAACTACTCTTTGGAGTGAGATTTCTAATTTAAGTTTTCAGGATATTTTTTGTGCTCTTCCGGATGATTTACCCCAGGTTTCCCAGCTGGAGGGTGAGCAGTTAACCAAGGAAGTTACAATGAAGGAAATACATGAAGCTCTGTTCTCTCCTCCCTACGGGCAAGAGTCCGGGACCTGATGGATTCAACGCTGAATTCTTTCGATTCTTTTGGAATGAAATCAATGAGTCTCTATTTGAGGCAATCAGGTATTTCTTTGAAAACTCGGTCTTACCTAATAGTTGGGGTAGAACTTTTATTTCTCTGATTCCTAAAAAACCTAATCCTAAGAGAATCTCTGAGTATAGACCTATCTCCCTTTGCAATGTGTGCTATAAGATCATTTCCAAGATTTTGGCCAATAGACTTACGAGTGTCATTCCTAATTTAATTGGTAAAGAGCAATGTGGTTTTGTCAATGGCCGGTCTCCTTTTGATAATATTATTACTCTTCAGGAAGTGGCCCACTCGATTGATAGTGAGAACACTTGCCCCCCTAGGATGTTGATTAAGTTGGATATTGAAAAAGCCTACGATTCACTGAATTGGAATGCAATTCTTGCAACTTTAACCAAAATGAGTTTCCCTGGCAGATGGATTAGCTAGATCAAGGCTTGTATTAGTAGTGCATCTTTTGCCATTTTGATTAATAGGACTCCCACTCATTGGTTTAAAAGTAGTAGGGGTATCAGACAGGGAGATCCTATCTCCCCATATTTATTCATTCTAGTGGCTCAGAACTTGACTTGTATGCTGAACTTTGCTAAAAACTGTAACATGATTCCTGGTTTTAATCCTTGCTTGAGACAAAACTTCAACCACTTGATGTATGCTGACGATTTGATCCTAATTACTCACGCTTCTAGGAAAGTTTCTTGTAATGTTAAACTTTGCCTTTCTATTTATGGTAACCTCACTGGGCAGAGAGTGAACACCTCCAAGTCTGAAATTATTTTCCCTAGCATTGCTAGGATTTTGGGTTATAAGGTTGGATCTGTCCCCATCAACTATTTGGAAATTCTGATTTCTCCAAAAAAATTGGCACTCTCTTATTTCTCCTCCTTGGTGAATAAGATAGAGAAGTCAGTCACTTTTTGGAAGAAATCGAGAATTTCTGCTGCTGGGAAAACTATTCTTATCAATGCTAATATTATGTCTACCCCCATTTATTATATGTCTGCTTATCCGGTTCCTGATACTATTCTCAATAGAATTACTAAGGCTGCGAGGGATCTCTTTTGCTCTAAAGACTTCAATAGAAAGGGTATTCATTCGGTGGGTTGGTCTGAAATGAATCTTAATCATTCTGAGGGGGGTTTATCAATTCGAGACCTGGGCTTATCTAAAATCTCCTTGATGGCCAAGAATGTGCTTTACATGCTCAATAATTGTGATGTGTGGTGGGTTGATATCATGAACAAAAAATATGGGAATTTTAACATTTGGGCAGACAATATTCCTGCGAATTGTTCTTGGTTTTACAGGGGTTTGTACAGGAATGCTAGGCATATTAGACCTTTTCTTTGGATAAATACTGTTAATCCAGAGAAAACTTCTTTTTTGTATGATCCTTGGTATTTTGAGCTTCCCTTAGCTTTCAAACCTACTTATATTAACATGCATGTTGATTTGGACAATGTTAAGATTGAGAACATGATAGTTGATAACATATGGAATATGTCTGATTTTCATGCTATGTTTGGTCCTCACATTAATGATAATGTCATTGGTAACAGTACTATTAGCTATATTCATGGCAACAAGTGGGTGTGGTTCCCTAAAACTAAGAGCTCTAAGATTACAGGTATGGTCTATTCTTATTTCAATCAAGTTAATGGTATGTATGATAGTTGGAAAGGGTGGGGTAAGATCTGGCACCTTAAAATTGCTCCGAAAGTTAAGCATTTCTTGTGGTTGATTTTCCATAATGCAGTTAAAACTAAGGAGTTTTTGTATAAATTAAATTTGGGTCCCCAGGATACTTGTAGTCTGTGTAACCTTTATGCTGAAACTTGTGAGCATCTATTTTGTGAATGCTTGAAAATTCAAGAGATTTGGACAAGGGTTAGAGCTGTCATTAGAAAACCAATTGTGTTCCCCGGTGGGTTTTCCTCTGGCAACTGGATTGATCAAGACATCTCAGGTAATGATTTTTTCACCTGTTCGGTTATTGCTGCCACGGTATGGTTTATTTGGAAAGCTCGCTGCAATATTATCTTTAATAATGGTCAATTGAGATATGAGATCATTGTTTCGCAAGACATTGGCCATGTCAGGGAGTATTTCCAGTCTACTTCAAATTATATGGGTAAAAATTTTATTGCTAACAATATCTACTTTGCTGATAGCCCAGTTCTGATTGTTGCCTCTTAATTCAATGAGAGTTCTTTGATTGCTGGTTGTGGGTTCATTGTCTTGGATTACCAGTCTACGTTTATTAGAGCAGGGAGTTTGTGTTGTCCTGCTGACTCTGTGTGGGATGCAGATATGAAATCGCTATGTTTTGCTATTCAAAGTTGCAGAAGCTGGGAGCTCAACGTCAAGACACTCATGGGATCTAATGCTGAGTTGATTAAGAGTATACTGCAGAGGGACACACTGGATGATTGGAGGCTGAACATGCAAAGGGTGATGCTATCTGATATAGTTGCTGAGCTGAATGGATCGAGTTTTCTTGCTATACCAAAGAGTTGGAACAGGGAGGCTTATACCTTGGCAATGCATGCTTTGAACCATCATGAGCTTTCCCTTTTTCATCAGGGCAGGGAGCTTCCGAAATGGATTATGAAGAAGTTTAGGCAATCAGGGATTATTTTCTGAGTCTGTTTCTGTACTGTGTTTTGTTCTGTTTTTTCTTTTGTTTTTGTCTCTTTGCTTCTTTTGTGTTTGTAACCTATGGAACTTCTATATAATTTTTACTTATATTAATAAAACAGCTCATATGAGCTCCTTTTCCTAAAAAAAAAAACACCAATCCACAATCCATATGTATATCCTCCACTCCAAGGCTAACAATGGCAACAATGGCAGCAATAAACACAGCTGCAAGAGAGAGCATTTGCAAAGAGAGATCCTATTATAGATTAATGACATCCAGCTAAACAAGGCTAACAATGGCAACATTATTTGATGTAAGCTACAGATCCACCAATGGGCTGTGTTTCTAAAAGATATATCTCAGTGAAGATAATAATAAAATCATGTCATGTAAATCCATGATAACTTTCTGAAAACTAGTTTCAAAAACATCACATGATTACTTTTTCTTAACCTTACAACAAAATCTAACATCTATTTGATTTGAATAATAGAGATCTCTGTAAAGACCAAAAGGTGCAAGTTGTGTTCTGTCAGAGAAAAGTTTTAGCAAAAACTTGCTTTCCATCTTGCGGGAAGGGATTTGAATGTTCGATATATGCTCTGGTCCTTGAGATAGATTAGTTAATTAGAACAATTAAACCTCTAAGTTCAGAAAAATACTTACATATGTTCCCTTTACACATGAAATACAGGTTAATCTAAAAAAAAGCCAACATTAAGCATACCACGATAATGAAGAGATATGTCATGGGTACTCTTTCATATCAAAATGTTAAAGACCAAACGGCATACAATGTAAGCAATTGCTTTGCGACTATTTTCAAATTTACAATTTCCTTGCAACTATTTTCCAAAGTCTAACAAAACATAATGCACAATAGTCTGCACATGGACAGGATCCCATGAATTTCCACTGTGCATCTGGCAGCCTTCTGTTACCACAGATAAATTGATTTAGTTAACAAAGTAAGCATTTGAACCATGAAAAATGAGCATCTTGTAGTTCCTGATCAATAGAATCAGAAAATACAAAACTTACGAACAAGACCAAGTCATTCAAGGTGTTGAAAGGGCATCAAACTAAGGCAAGGGATAGATCACAAACATTAAACTTCAGTCCATTTATGATTCAGAAAAGGGCCATTATAAGAATTCATTCTGCTTCCTTTTTGTTTCCTAAACGAATTCTATCAAGACTATTTGGAAGGGAAGATTAATCAAGAAAATATTCTGAGATTAGACACTTTATGAAATCCAAAATGAAAAATATGGATGCTTTAAATAATTGTAGAACCAATAGCAACTACCTATCAGCAGATAATCCATAGTTATGAGCATCAAGCATGTTACAAACCTTAAAAACACACATACAAGTCAAGGAAAATGGAGAATGATGGGACCACAAGTTACATTTACACAAATTCTAGAAACCTTAAACACATATACAAGTCAAGAAAAATAGAGAATGATAGGACCACAACTAACACAGATTCGAACTTCATACCATGTGGTGCGCGCACCAAAGGTCTGAAGCAACTGAAAGATAGACCTCGCATCCAAACGATTTTGAACTCTTTTCCCAACCAGTACTTTTACATTTGGGGTATCAAAGACCTACAATATGGGACCCGTACATGATTGTTACAAGAGCTTGCCAAAGAAAAATAGAAATAATAATGGCCCTTAGCTACCCAAGAAAGTAATAAGCAGGAAACTTTGAATCACATTCTCAGCATTAGTAACACTTCCAAGTCAGAAGTCAAAGCTGAAAACAAAGCTATGCAATTCAATTCAACCAGGAAATGTAAGTATAAATAGGATAAGTAACTATTGTCACCAAACAACAAGACCATTGAACATGTGGTATATCAATTTCAATGCGATTCACAGTAAATGCATTCACTAACAACTTAATATCAGCCTATGGTTCAAAATAATTAATAATAAAACTGAATATGAGAAACTTGAAAGTTTAAGCGTTTAAAAATTAAATTACTGCTCAGATTAAAACTTTTCTAAAATTATTACAAGACGTTTCTATATTGAATCGCAGATAAAAAATAAATTTATTTTCTTTTTTTAAGAAGTGATGATTGATTGTAAAACTGGATGTTATAGAGTTACATTGTTACCTCAATCACGATTAGTTAAAAGAGCATTGCGATTCAAAAGGTAAAACAAAGAACAGCGTTCCACCTGAGCCGAAGAGACAGAACCATCGAGTTTCAAAAGTGCGACGGCGCCAGAGACATCGAGATCCACTCCAAGAACCCATTGAGGCTCCGAAGTACAAATCACTCCCTCGTGTCCTCCCAGTGGGCTCAAGGAGAGGGAATCCAACCACTTCTCTTTGAGCTGCAAATTTGAAATCTTTGTAGCCTTAGGCGAAACCCTAACTCTAGATGTCGAAAAAGGTGCCGATTTTGCTGTGCAGAGGAAGTGGAGATGGGAGTGGAAGAGTTTGGCAGAGATGGGGTTTATTGGAGAGCTTGTCACTTTAACAGTGAGTAGTAGGGGTTTAAACAAGCCGAGAAAGCCAAACGAGAGGTGCTCGAGTTCGGCTTGTCTCCGCCCGTAAAAGGCTCCTCATGAGATAAAAGCAAGAGCAATGTGCCGCGAGGGAGCACGGCGAAGTGTGGTGGAGAGCGTCGGCGCGGTGGAAGCGAGACGGAGACGTAGCCAGTGACTAGGTTTTGGATGGGATACTTTTACTGAGCCCCCACATTAAAATGTAAATTACTATTCAGTTATTTGAAATGAGTTTGAAAGTTTTCTTTAGCCCCCGTAATACATTTATTAATAATTATTTATAAAATATATAGAAAAATGATTACCTATTATCCAACAATGCTATATGGTAAATGTTTATACATTATCCAATGTTATTTGGGTTTGTCAAACTTTATTAAATGAGGTTATTGTTGAACTCATTTTATTTGTTTATTAGTCTATAATTTTAGTTTGAATTTAAATTGTTTATTAATTGTTTGCTAATAAAGTAGATAGACCATAAGTAATATATAAATAAGAAAGCTGTGGAACAAATAGGAACTTAGCAGAGTAAAATTTTGGATAGGACACTAAAGCATGCTTATTTTTCATTTTGGTGTTTAAACTTTAATTTGCATCAAAACCGAGACACAACTTGAATTTTATTTCAACAAACGGTCACCCAAAGGATTTCGGCCTTTATTTGATGATGTGAACTCCAGAAAAGTTTTATCAACACCTCCATTGCACGTCATGAGCCTAATTGGTTCATCCACGTCACTCGTAAATACACGTCACTTGTAATTGTCCAAGTTAACACATATGTGTTAATTTATCTCATTTTCTTAACCGAGAGACATCATCTCCTTCTTTGTTCCAGGAAATGAAAGAGACAAGGGGTGAGAAAGAGGAGGAGAAAATGGGTTTTTTTTTTTCATTCTGGTAGGAAGAAAGTGAGCACTAGCTGGGGAGGACAACGCTTTGCAATCATAGGTAAGTAAAGAGGAGAGAATGCTACCCAAGAAAAAAACATGTTCAACTGTTGATATATATTAAGAGGCTAATTTATTAAAATATATTTTTTAAAATTATTTACCAAATTGCGCATTTCCGTAATTATATATTGAAATGTGCATTTTATATTTTTTTAATTTTTTTAATTAATGGTCCACTACATATTTTAATATTTAAATTTTATTTAAAAAAAATAGAGGCCCCATTTCTTTTTTAATATTAAGTTTTTATTTTTAAAAAAAAAACTATGGGTCCGGTAATTTTTTAAATTAAAAAAATTTTACATTCAACCCCTTATAATTTTCATTAATTTTTCTTATAACTTATTTTTTTTCTCACTTCTACTATGTTATTTCTACTTTCATTAATTGTAACTGATTGTTAATAATTTAAATAAATAATTTTAATATTTTTCATAATAACAAAACATTAAATATCCAAAGATTTTAACATGTAAAAATTACTCCCACAACAAAACCAAACTCACTTGATATTTTGAATGAACTATAACAATTACATATATTATACAATAATTCAACAAATACAATATTTCTACGATTGTGACCTTCATTGTGACATAAACAGCAATGCTTTGGTTAACTGCTTTCTCTTATATCAATTTCATTACGAATTATGCTGGATTTTGTACGTTTTGAAGATGGTCTTCGCATTGTAAGATCAGGACATAAACGTGGACCATTATAGGGGTTCTAGTATCTGTCAACCAAGGTTGTCTCCTTCGTTCAGTATGACAAGAATATGAATTTTGCTAGATTTAATGAAAAAAAAAAGAGAATAACTTTGTAAGAAAATAAAAAAACTACAATTATAAAAATTTTAAAGAAGAGTTTGTCTCTATATTGATAATTTTTTCTTATAAAAATACTTGTGTGTATTAGAAAAGGGACTTGGAGAGTTTATATAGGCCTCCACCTAACAAATGGATGACTAAGATCAATTTCATCCAATGGCTCTCATGAATGGGGTAGGTGTCACATGCCACCAATAATTCATCCCAACAACCCCCAATAAATAAGTTATAAAAAAATTAATGAAAATTAAAAGGGCTTGAATGTAAAATTTTTTTAATTTAAAAAAGGACCCATAGTTTAAAAAAAAAATAAAACTTAATATTAAAAAAGTAATAGGGCCCTCTGTTTTTTTAAAATAAAATTTAAATATTAAAAAAATATAATGGGACCGTTAATTTAAAAAAATATTAAAAAAAATAAAATGCTTACAGAAATACGCAATTTGGTAAATAATTTAAAAGAAAAATATTTTAATAAATTAGACAAATTAAGAAGTACCAAAAAAAAATTCACTATCTCAATATTACTAACCTTTCAGTGGTAAGAAAGAACCAAACAACAAAGTCTCCAATACACACAAAAATGAAGTTATAAACATCCTCAAAGCTAACATCAGGATTTCATAAACTGGACATGCATCCATGAAACTCATAAAGCAAAAGAAGTGTGCTTGCTTTGACTATCATTCATATTGAGGTATTTTGTTAGTGTAGCATTTGTGAAAAGTTGGATATAGAGAAGAATGTACATATATTTATATAGTACAAGATAATAAACAAATCAAATGGTTGAATATAGAAAAGTGCAAGTGGGCCCTATATATATATATATATAAAATTTAAATCTATGATGAGCACTTGGGGCATCTTGGTCTAAATTAAATTATTTAATTCATTATTTTTTTTTTCTCGAAAGGATGTCATTTATCAGTTGCATTTTTTTTTCAAACGGACATATCCAATCCAACCCAACTGTTTAATCACGACTTTTCATCTTCTTTAAAAATGATAACATTCTCACATAAAACTATTACTTTTCCGTTGAGTTTTAATTTTTGGGATTATGTTGTATCCTGAAGGAATTATTGCAAAACTAGTGCACACTTGTGAGCAATAAATTCCTAAAAAATAGTGTTTCTACACTCCTCAGAATCCACCAAATTCTTCTTCCTCAATCCCTCTATTCTCTAACATATTTTATGAATGATTATATTTGATATATTATGTAGGCATGATTATATTTGATATTTTAGGCATTATTATCTAAAATATTCCTCCCTTTATTTAGCCTTTTTTTTCCTTGTATAATTAGATCTAAGTTTAGATTTTATTGTCTATAAACATATAAATAACTTGTAAATGAAATATAATACACAGGAGAAATATTAATCTTACAATTATTCAAATTATAAATTTTTTAAAAAATATTTAGCCTCTTCAACAAACTAAATCTAGCCCATTTTTCGTAGTTTCTCTACAAATCCCCATCTCCGCCAAACTTCTACCCTAAAGATCCCAACAGCAAATTAGCCAACCAAATCCAACATAAACTTAAGTTTCACAACCCTAGTTCCTCACTTTGTGCCACATTGAAAAAAAAAAACCATCAAAGTACAACTACAACAATCAATTCCATCACAGACAAAGATCAAAAGAAAAGACCATTCTATTAGCTCTCAAAGAACTCCTTTTGTAATGGCCAATCAAACATGTCAGCATACCTATTCATTTCATTGTCCCATTCCGCATCTCTACTAATCAAAAGTGAATAACCGAGAAACAAAGCACACATGAAGGAGATCAAAATTCATGCCTCATAGTCCCCAATGGCCATTACCCTGTCTCTTCTCTCTAGCCTCCATTCAAATCTATTCTCTCTCTAGCAACTAATGATCATTATTGATGAGAAGCTTGATGCTTCAGAAGATATATATATATATAAAGTTTTTTATATTTTTTTATATAATATTGTTATATAAAACAAATCATTGTAATAAATAAAATTTAAATTTGGATCCGGATATCTGATATCCAATCCTGTTTAAATCGGGCACCTGATTTAAACCGGGTCGGATATGGGTCAAGTTTTTGCAGATCCGAAAAACTGGGTACTCGATCCGATTTTAAAAACCAATCGGGTAGATTTTGCTCACCTCTACTGACAGCTCCTAGTTTTACCACATGATCAACATATTCCCTTAAAATTTTCCACAGGGTTCTGATGGAGGACCTACAAAGAGATTGGTTGAAACATGAATATTGCAAGAGCCAAGATGGGGTTAGCACTTGTTGTTGCCCCATTAAAAAAGAAATGGTTTTAGCAAGGCCAGCAGAATGTGGCTGAGAGAAACCTTTACAAGCTTGGGCTTCTACAATGAGTTCAAGGCCATTAGGAAAGGCCTCAGGTTTACTATGTTATAGGGATGGCATTTAAGCCCATTACAAGGATGGATACAAGTTCATTACAAGGTTCACGGTTAGCTGTTGTTTGGTAAATGGGAATTAAACAAGGTGGAATAGAATGAATGATGAAAATGGAGTGGAATGCTCAATCTTATTATAGTGCTTAGATCTAAACATAGAATGACAACCTTATTGTGTGGTTGTTTAATGAAATAAGTTACAATGGATTGTCTATAAAAATTTCTAATATATTTAATTTAATATGTAATTATAAAAATATAATTATGTGATGATTCAAAAATTTAATAAATAATTACTAAAATATAACTATATTTCATTAAAAATTCTAATATATGCAATTTTACTAAAACATGATTGCATTTTAAAGAAAAATTTTAATATGCTCAAGAGAAAATATTGCTTATGTGAGTTGGGCACTTGATGGGTATTTTAGAAGTCTATTGAAAGGAAAAAAAAAAATACTTATGAGTTTTTATTTATTTTAATAATAAATTCCACTCTTACCTAGAATACAAGAATAACCATTCCCCACTCATTAAAAAGAATGATCATTTTCACTTCAATATGTTGTTTGGTAGGAGGGAATGGAAGAAAATTAAAAGGGCATTCTGACCTACTTTTGAATGGATAGGCAATGGTTATGAAGATTTTATTTTTAAAAATAAAATAAAAACTCAAATATTTAAAAATTTTATAAGAGATTTTTGAAATACCCATCACTTGTACAATTCCTATACCCTCTTTCCTTGGAGCTCATCAACCTTACACCTTCAAAAAGACATTGGTAGCTGCTAGTTCTCTACAATATCTCAATCGCTCTATGCTAAAATCCTCAGCAAGATTTAAAGTAAGTTGCATTTTATATATGATTTTTTTAATCTTTAATGCATTGAGTATATGATAGATTTATCTTGTTTTGGTAAGCTTTTTGTATTAAATTTGGGTTTGGAAATAGAAGTTTTTTTTTTTTTTGAAAAAAAAAGAACTGATAAGCTGAAATTTATTAATCAACAAAAAATGGGACAAGACAAAACAAAGTTCTGAAACAAAACCAAAACAAAACCAGAAAAAAGAGAAAATAAAACATCAATAGAAAAAAGAAATGTACAACTGATCACTGTCAAGAATGGCTATTCATTTGAAGAGTCTTAATTAACCATCTTGGAAGATCTTTGCCTTGATAAAATTAAACAATGATAGGCAATGCAAGCTTACGCATGAGTAGAAAGTCTGGAGGCAAGCTTTTTCAGTTTTTGGGAATGAGATGAACATTAGGAGCTCCTAAAGTGTTGATCAGGTTTCTTAGAAGGTTAAGCCACTGAATAACTCTCCAATTATGATGTGGATGTCTACTACTGATTGCAGAATGAAGGTCGGCGTTGGGTACATAGATGTGTTGTATGTTTTTTTTTTTTTTTTGAAGAACCCCAAACAAGGGCTAAGTTATTGAAAAGAGAAAAAACAGAAACTAGGAAACTAGGAGGTTGATACAACAAGAGAAAAACAATACAAAGGTAAGACTCAAAAAGAAAACAAGGGAGCTAAGACAACTAAAGAGATTAAAATACAAATCCTGAATATCCATCAACCAAAGGAGAAGGTCCCTGCCAACAAGAAACAAATTGAGATTTGAAAAGATAAGCCCATAGGTTGCCAGATTGATTGTAGGGGCCATCCATTTGCTAGGGATTTTGTGAGGAACTGAGCATGTCGAGCAAGAAGCAGATGTTGCTAATTTGGGGTGTGACTCTCCAAGCTGTGGCAGGGATAGGCCTTCTGATGATCTCGTTGAGGGATGGGTTGGTGCTGAAGATATGTTGGAGGGGGATGAAAGCCTCCAACGCAGTAAGGAGAGCAACTTCTAGACCAAGCAGGGCACAGAGAGAATTATCCGCAAGCGGAATAGAACATCACCTTGCAATGGAGACATTGTAATTAGAATTGGAGGAAAAGAAACCAATTGAACAAACCTGATTGCATTGGTTAGTGCTTGTATGAATGAAGAGGAATTGTCCATCGGTGCAACAGAAATTGTTCAGGATGAGCTTTTGGCCGAAAAGATTTTTATTGCAATTAGAGTATTCCCGCACATGAGCAATTGCTCTGCAAATGACAGCTTGAAAGTTTGGATCAACATTGTGGAAGATATAATCACAACGAGACTTCCATATTAACCAAGCAGTGGCAGCTATAACAGAGGTATGAAATTTAGAATAGTGATTATCTGTGAGCCAGTCGCTGGAGGAAAATCCAGTAGGAAAGGAGATTTGAATGTTGAGTTTGGTGCAGAGGAGCGACCAGACTAAGACAACTTGAGGACAACTGCAAAAAAGATGTTCAATGGTCTCGCACACAATACCACAGAGGACGCAGGGGTTACAGGACCCATATTCATATGGAAAAGGAAGTTAATTGTAGAGAGGCAACCGTGAAGGAGAAGCCATAAGAAGTGTTTCACCCGAGGGGCAGTGTGAATTTTCCAAAGAGCATTCCATCTTGCCCAACAAGCAGAATGAGACTGTTGTAGTTTAAGTGATTGTAGACTGCAGCTGCAATAGTGTGAGGAGCCCAAGTCCAGAGATTATCCGAGCTATCATCTAAATTACTAAAGTTCATTGCATCAAGGTCAACGTTAGGACCAAGGAATAGATTCAGAAGTGAGGTATTCCAGCGATTACCATAAGCAAAATCAGAGACCAGAGCATGATCAAAATCTTCATTCATATTAAAGTAAGCGGGCTTTAAAGCAATGGAAATATCATAGTGATAAGAGTCTAAATATATGTATTTTTATGCTAGTTTTGTGTACATTGACAGGCTATTTTAGATGAATCGATGCCCGTTTTTCGCCTAAATTGGTTATTTCCTTGTTACAGGTCATAAAGAAGCCAAAATGGGCTCGAGAACGCAATTGGAGTGAAATCGGCATCAAAAATCGCGTTTTCGAAGCATCGACACTGTAGCGGTACTGTAGCAAGGAAGCTGGGTCGTTCAGAAAGCGAACTGTGAACCGTGAGGGCACTGTGCGCCCGCACAACTCACTAAACTCATGGCCAATACTGTAGTGAAGTTACCGTAGCAAAAGTGTTGTAGCAATGTTACTGTAGCAAAAGTATTGTAGCTGGACACTGTAGCGCGACCCGGTTTTGTGAGAAAATTGACAGTGAACCGTGCGGGCACTGTGCGCCTGCACACCGCCCGCACGGCTCGGTGCGAACATATTTTAAGGAAAGCTAGGGCACATTTGGAAGGGCTTTTTTTTACACACTTTTCTTGGAGCTTTCGGCGGAGGCGACTTCACCGAAGCTTTTGGAGGCCGAATCTTGCGATCTAGAGGAGGAGAATTGAGGGGAGAATGTTATTGGGCAAGAATTTCATCGATTCCATCATTTAGGAGCTTGGAGACGACGAGGGAAGCCGCCCCTTCTTGCGGTGTTCGTGGAAGGCATCCACATTCCTCTTCGTCTTTCCTTGTTCTCTTTGATTGAGGGAGTCTTCTTTATGTTTTTATTAGTTGTTTCCATGGATTTATCTTGTGTTATTTCTTTTATGGACGGCTAAACCCCAAGGTCACCGGATGTTGATGAACCTTGGGGTGAACTTGTGTTGTAGTTTACTTTGATTTGCTAATGCATGTGGTTGGTTTATGATTTAAGCTTGGTGTACTTTTGATGTGTTGATCTTGCATGAGAACTCTGTATTTCAACTTCTAGGTTGTACTCGGCGCGTGACTATCACCCGTGTATTAGACTCACCTTGCTTATTAGGGAATTTTGTATGAACTCGCCGTGACCATCGGGTGTTTCGTACCCCTCCAATTATTAGGGCTGGACCTAGGTTGAGTCCTGGCTCTAATTAGAGAATTCCTTGAGCGTAATGCAATCGTAGGAGGATTTGGCCGGAAGAGATTCCGCGCCAATACTTGTATTGGATTAGGGATTATTACCGTGACCATCGGGATAGTCTATTCTTGGATTTCTCTTGGGCTTAACCACTGCATGCTTAGCTTGTCTGGCATTCTTGCAACCTTTAGTAACCCCAAGGGGACCCATATCCGGGACCACCTTCATCCTTGGATTTTTACACTTATACTCGGCATTTCTGCATTTTACCTGCTAGTTTAATTTTGTTAGTCATTAGTGCTCTCAAGTGATTTGGTAGGTTAAACAACGAGTAAAGAGGAAGTAAAGGTAGCTCCTTGGGCCCAGGGAATACGACCCTCTCGTGCCCGCACGAGAGGTATTACTTGACGACCCCGTGCACTTGCGGGAGATTTCATCACATAGCACCAGGGATCCCAAAGAAGTGAAGTGTTGGAGGGATTAATGGTGTTCAATCGAAAAAAAGAGTTTAAGTAAGTTGCAGAATTATAGATTCCATGAAAAATCTAGGAACACTTAGGATGAGCAAAATCTTTCCAAAAATTAATTTTGTCATATTTCAAATACAGGATATCCACCCAGAGAACACTTTCACAGTTAAGGTATTTGAAAATATGTTTAGCCATAAGAGAGTGTTTGGTAAGAAACAAATTTTTGATTCCAAGTCCCCCTCAGGATTACCTTCATTAATGATAGACCAGTTCACATTATGGATGCCCTTTCCGTTGCTGTTTCTAATCCAAAAGAATTTCCTAACCACTTTGGTAATCTCAGATAGAATACAGTCAGGAATTGGGCAAGCGAAGAGAGTGTATGTTGGAATGGAAAGAATAGAAGAATTAATTAAGGTGGTCTTGGCAGCAGGAGAGAGAGAGAGTAAGCTTACTCCATCTATTACAAGTATGACGAATTTTAGCTACCATGGTTTTAAAAGCCGTAGCTGCAATTTTTTTGGGAGAAATCATAATGCCAAGGTACCTAAATAGGAAGGGGGCAGAAGTTAAATTAAGGATAGAGCATATGCGGTTAGAGATGTGCTTGTTACACCAGGAAGGGAAGTAAACATGAGACTTAAACAGATTGGGGCGCTGACCTGTAATGCTGGAATAATTGGATAAGCAGAGATTAATGTTACGAGTAGCCACTCTAGAAGCCCTGGTGGCTAAAATGAAATCATCCGCATACATTAAGTGATTAAAGTTAGTGGCCAATTTGGGATGAAAACCCGGGATGATATCTCTATTGAGGCTAAAATTGAGGATAGAGGTTAGAATTTGGGAGACTAGAATAAACAAGTAAGAGGAGATAGGATCGTCTTGGCGGACTCCCCTAAAAGAGGGGAACCAAGGAGAAGGGTTGTCGTTTATAATGATAGAGAAGGAACTAGAACTAATACATGAGGAAATCCAAGAGATCCAAATAGGAGGAAAGTTCATCTTGGAAAGAACAGCAAGAATTGCACTCCAATTAAGGGTATCGTATGCATTTTCAATGTCCAGTTTAATAATCATCCTAGGGGGACTTTTGGTATCATTCTCTAAAGTGTGGGCAATCTCTTGAACAGCCAAGATATTATCGAAAGGGCAGCGACTAGAAACAAAATCGGCTTGTTCTCAACCAATCAATCCATGGAGAACAAGCTTTAAGCGATTCGCGAGAATTTTAGAGATAATTTTAAAACAGACGTTACAGAGATAAATCGGTCTGAAATCGGGAACCAATTTTGGATTATTAATTTTAGGAACAAGAGTGACGAAAGTCCTGCCCCAAGAGGTAGGTAAGATAGAGTTATCAAAGAAAAATCAGATAGCGTCAAAAAGATGATCCCCAATAATATCCCAAAAACTCTGATAAAACTCAACATTGAAACTATCGGGACTAGGAGACTTACCGGTGGGAAGGTCTAAAATGGTAAGATGTACCTCTTCTTTGGTTACTGCGCGGGTAAGGGAAACTGCCTCTAGATCAAAGATACACGAGAGGTCAGCAGGGAGAGCAGCAAGGATGTTAGTAGGAGGGGCAGCAGGAGCACTCCACAAATTCTTATAATAGTTTACGAATGCTTGTTCAATATTCGTATGTTCTGAGTACACATTACCGCCCAAATCAGTCACCTAAGAGATAGAATTAGTCAGAGACTGCAAACGAGTAATGGCATGAAAAAAAACTAGTATTCTTATCTCCATCATTAACCCACAGTAACCGAGCACATTGTACCCATTTGATACTGCACTGGCGTTGCAGGGCGGCAACCTTGGCATACTATTCAATGAGCGAAGCTTGGATGGACTGATCGTAATCCACAAGCTCAAGGCGACAAACCTCAGCTCAGCTTCAAGTAAGGCAGACTCAATCTTATTGACCCCAAGAATACGCTACTTATTAAGCTTGAAACGGGCTTGAGAGAGAAGGTGAGCGAAAGCCTGCATAGGGTTACCATAAGGGAGGTGGTGCCACGCATCGCTAACAGCATCATGACAGCCGACGTAATCCAACCAGAAATTATCAAAATGGAACAGACTTTTCTTACAAAAGGGGATAGAGGAAGAGGAAAGCAGGAGAGGAGAATGATATGAAAACAAATGAGAGAGGTGTTTCAACCTACTAACCCTGAAAATATCGGCCCATGCTAGGTTCACTAGACATCTATCAAGCCTAGCCTACCGACGAGCCAGGCAAGTTTGGTTGTTACACCAGGTAAAAGGGGGACTGAAAAAACTTAAATCAATTAAATTACTGTTTTCAACAAAATCAAGAAAGGAGCTGCCTTTAAATTCATAATAACTGAAAGAACCCCATAAGTGCTCGGTCCTGGAGAGAATAGAGTTGAAGTCTCTAAGGACCAGCCAGGGATAGTTAAGAGAAGACATTTTGGAAAGTTCATTCCACAGAGAACACTGTTTACAAAAATGAGTAGAATTATAGACAACGGAAATAATAAAATTATCGGAGGCATTAGAGGTAATAATAATATGAAGGGCTCTTCTGGAGATAGCCACTCGGGAAACCATGCCAATAGATCTGGACCAGCAAATGAAGATACCCCCCGAATAGCCATCAGCCAGCACAGCAGCCCAGTCCCAGTTCTTAGGAATTTTCCTCCAAAAATGTTCCACACGAATGGAGTTAGCTCGAGTTTCAACCAAACAAACCAAGAAAGGTTTATGAGTGCAGATGAGACGAAGAACACGGGAAGAGGTGTCCCGCAATGAGATACCCCTGCAATTCCAACAAAGAATTTTAGGTGTATTCATGAAGAAACTCAACAGAGATTAGAGCAAGAAAAAGACTCCCTAAAGACGGAATGGTCAGCTGGAGCGGGAAGGGGGACAAGGATCAGCATAGGACCCTTCAGGATCGACCCTGCCCTTCTTCTGGTTAGGATCGGCGATATGAGAGCCTTTCTTGATAAGGACCTCCTTCCTTGCCTCTTCTTGGTACTGGACTAGTGTTATTGAATCATTGGGGCCGTCATCAGCGGACATCTCATCATCTTCTTCATCAGAAAAGTCTTCTTCCGAGTCACTGTCCTCCTCCATCTCATCGCTATCCAGGGCATCAGAGACAGAGTTTACCACGGAAAGATGGGAGTGAGGCACGGAGATGGAAGTGGGAGGTGGGAGAAAGTGAGGTTGAAGATGTCAAAATAGGAGGGGGTGAGTGAGATCGGGTGAGATGGCTTTTCCTTCCACTAACTTGGGATTTGGGGGAAGAAGAAGTATGAGTGGAATAAATGGGCGGTGTAAGTATCAAGGTGCTGGTTTCAATGCCTAGGGAGACGTTTGGGTCCAGAGGGCTATTGGGAAGTGCAAGAGAGGCTGGAGAGCTAAGGCAAGTAAGGTTAAGAGGGGTAGGCAATGGCTTGAGCACAGTGATGTCAGAGAAAGTGGCATAGGGAGAAGTGACCCGCCCATCACCAGCACTTTGTTTGCCGCCACATGTGCTGCAAAAATCGAAGCCGCTGGACAGGCCAGCCTCGGGACTTTGAACGACTGTAATACGGGGAGTCACATGACTGGCACGTGTGTCGCCATCTCGACCCCAAGCACCACCTCGCCGCCAAGAAACAAGCAGCCATGGCCCGAAGTCCATATCCAAGGGAGAATGAACTGTCGGAGCAAAGGGTTCCAGCTGTGTATAATCAGGGCCAGACGGATCATCCTCCATACTTTGATCACAAACTGTCAAATCCAAGGTAAAGGCTACCACCATCTGGCACTAAGGGTGAAAAGGCGACTGGTTTCTACCGGTTCCAACAGCTGCTGACTTAGAACATGAGTTACTACCATGGGCGATCATCCCGCATGTGTAGCAGAAGGTTGGTAAGCACTCATACTAAACTATGACAAAACCCGGTGAAAATCATCTCCAAACTAGAACCCGCGGATGAGCGGCTTCAATAAATCGATCTCTACACAGACCCGGGCGAACTTAGACCTCGCCAAAGAAGTAGTAAGCTCGTCTACTTTGAGAAGGGTACCAAGTTGACTTGCTATCATTTCCAAGGTATCTTCATCCCAAAACTCCACTGGGAGGTTATGAAATTGGACCCAAATAGCGGCAGTGGTAAGTTTGCCGAAGTAGGGTTCAAAATATGGTTTCTAGGGTGAGAGTTGGAGAATAATTCCGTTTACAGACCAGGGCCTGTCCAGGAGGAAGCTTTGCATTATTTGTTGGAAGGAACATCAAATGAGCAAGAAACCGTTTGGCAGGTCTGAGATGAAGATCTCCCCGAAATTTGACCACTTGGAAAGAAAAGCATTCTTAACATGTTCAAAGGTGGGAGGTTTACCAAAGAGTTTATCATAGAGGGCAAATTGAAAAATGCATAAGGGTATGACTGATGGTATCATTATCAAGACGAATGAAAATCAAAAGTTGTGCCCTTGAGTTTGTTGAGAATATGTGGGTTGTGCAGAGGAGAGTTGTCAATAGATTGGCTAAGGGAGGAAGCAATTTGGGCTCAGGTCTTCGGCTGGATGGTGGAAGGGTTGGGGGCTGGGGGCCGGTCCCTGCTTGCCATGGCAAGGGGGAGCGACAGGGGGAGGAACAGATGACCGAGGTTTCGCTGAACTGCTATAGGGCTGGAAGAGAGAGATGGGTGCACAGCAACACCTTTAATAAAAAAGAATGATGCTTGCCATAGATGTTGATGAGTGCATTCTATATCATGTTTCTTGCCTTCTATCATAGTCTTTTCTCTGTCCTTAAGCATATTTACTGATTGGAATTGGTGCTATTTAAGGTATTTTACTCTTTGTGTAGGAATCTGGGGCCCGAGTCAATTTGATATGAAACCGAGGGCATTTCCCGCGTGTGCAGTGGCCAAAGGTTCAGAACTAGCTGACACGGGCATGACACGCCCATGCCCCTAGTGCTGCAAGTCCCAGCCTGGAGTGTAGAAGAGCTAAAATCATGACACGGGAGTATCCCAGGGCGGACACGATCACCACACACCCGAATCCCAAGCGTTGCAAACCTCAGGAGACGTTCTCTCAAAAGAATGACACGGGTACGTTGCCCAGTACACGGTCGTGTGCTAGGTAACACGGGGGACGCACTCCTGTGTCCCAACTACTGCAAACCTCAGGAGTGTCACCCCAGAATTTCCTAGAAAAGTGCACGGTCTGAACACGCCCGTGTCCAGACCGTGTCGGGCCCCGAATCAGCCTTTTTAACTCCAGAAATTAGGGTTCTTTCTCATCTTTTGTTCGGGGATTCATCTCTCCACCGGGAGGACGTTGATGAGATCGAATATCAAGCTTCACCAAACCGTCTAAGGAGATCAAGGACTAATAGGAGGCATTACAAGAGGTGGAGAGTTGGCGCAAGGACACTACAAGGGAGGACATCTTGAGTATTGAAGGGGGCTCTTTCTCTCTTTCTTTGTTTCATCTCTTGCCTCACCTTGTGTACCTGCCCTCAGGGGCTAACTGGCCATAGTGCCTTGGTTGTGAACAGTCGTCAGACTGTATTGCTTATAAACTCATTGTATTTGACTATGGAGTTCTAATTGATGCTTGTGTTTAATCTTGTATTGCATAACTGTAGTGTGTTTGGAGTGCATAGTTATTAGGTTGTTCTAGCAAAACTGCAGTGTATCTACGAACACATAGATACAATATTGCTATTGAGCACACACGAACATGATTGGAATGTACCGAGGTAGTCAACTAGGATGAGATAGTGTGCAAGAGTCATTAGAGACTTCTGAAGGGATTTACTCTTGTGATTGCTGAGTATTTAGTCCTAATCTTCTCCATTATCATCACCAGTACCTTTTTATTCATTGTTGTTATGATCCCATATCTTTTCTATTTGTTTCACTAGACATCAAAGGATCAACGAGTATTTTAAGTACAGTTCCCTGAGGTTCGACAACCCTACTCTTAATTGAGTACCACTTTATTACTTCTTGCGACCCATACACTTGCGGAGAGCGCATCAGGTGTGTTGTATGTTAAGATTGTTGTCATTGACAATATGGAGAGCAATTATGAGGGCTTTAGCTTCAGCTTCTAATTCAGACTCAATAGGAATGTGGCAGTTGCTTGAACAAAGGACAAAGTAGTTAGAATTATAAACATAAAAACATACTGAACCCAAAGGAGCATTTCTATTCCATAAGGCTGTGGAGAACAAGAACAGGCCATTTCCATCCGAAAAATTTTATAACAAGATATCCTTGCCACATTGGGGATTGAAATTAGAGGCATATTCTTTAGGGTAAGCTTAGGCACTTCTAGTAATGGAGTTGGGGTCTGGAGATTCATTCTTGAAGATATAATTGTGTATGGCCTTCCAAATGAACAACTGTGGCGACAATAACATCATTAACAAAGCCAAAATTAATGCTAACATTGATATCTAGCCAAAGACCATTAAGGAGGCCAACAGGAAAGGATATAACTTTGCCAATTAAATCACTAATCAAAGACCAAATAACCTAAGATTTTGAGCAGCTAGACATAATACGCTCTGTAGTTTCAAAATACAGGCAACAAAAGAAACAGAGAGATTGGAGGCCTAAATTCAAGGAATTGAGGAAATCATACTTCTTGATTTTGCCCTGAAGAAGTAACCAAGTAAAATGTTTTGCTCTAGGGGCCACTTTAGACTCCAGAGTTTCCTCCATCCAATTCAAAAATCATAGAAGCTAGTATTGTGATTAAGTTACTTATAAACCATTGCAGAAGTACTATGACTTTGAGAATTTGGAAACCATACCCAATGGTGAAGGCCATTTGGATCAATTGCTCCATATATGAAGATTGGATAGTTTAAATGGTCCCAAAAACAATTTTAAGAGAATGAAGATTCTAGTGGATGTGAAGGGTAAAATCTGATATATGCAATGCTGAAGATCTAAATCCATATTTAAGTAAGTGGGTTTAAAGGCTAGGGAAATTTAAAAAATCCATGGCTCATATAAAAACAAAGTGATAATCAGGTTTAAGGAACCAAGACATAGCCTAGTGGTTTTCTAACTTATTTGTGTTGAGAGGTCTCGAGTTCAAAACCTTTCAATACAATGGAAAAAAATAAAAAGGTTCTTCTCACCAATTTATCAAGGAAAAAAAATCAGGTTTAAGGAATTAAGCCTAAGATAGGGTTTGATAACTTGGACAATGCGGTATAATCAACGAAAAAACCAAGAGATAGGGTCTGTTGTTGTTATTGTTGCTGTCCTCCGATTTGAGAGTCAACCAACTGGAGTATTAGAGAATCAACCGATTTGTAACGAAGAAGAGTAAACTCTGGTTTCCTTTTTATTTTTTTTGTTCTAAACACATATGGGTGACATTTTTGTTTTCATTCATTATGATGTAAATTACTTATCATAAACATTATTTTATATTTTCTATAACAACTTGATACTAATTATTTTATGGTTAGGCCAACTTTTTCTTTTTCTTTTTGCTTTATTTTGTGAGCCAAAACAGTGCTTTGATGATAAAGCAAACCATAAAAAAAAAAAACACCAACTTGCATGCAACCACCAACAAGCACACCAAGAACTTGTTTTTGTTTTCATTCATTATGATGTAAATTACCGACCATAAACATTATTTTATTTTATTTTTAACATCTTGGTGCCGATCATTTCAAGGTTAGGTGCATAATTTGTTGTTTTTGCTTCTATTTTATAAACAAAGCAGTGCCATAAATGAGAAAGCAAATCATATAAAACGTACAACTTGCACGGCAGCAACCAAGGACCACACCAAGAACTCCCTTGAAACAATTATCTTTTCCATGCATTAGACAAACCAAATACAGATTGTTCAATATGTATTCATCTAAAAACACTATGAAGAAAAAAAGATTAATATCAAGAACTCACTAATATCAGAGGAGGGATCACTAATTTATTGTTTTTATGAAGATATGGAAAAACTAACTTAAATAATAATGTAAAATTGAATCCTTGTACCTATCTGTAATTTTAACGTACTTGATGAATGATATATCAATACAATTTCATTTATTCTTTAATATATGTAAATTAGCTAGGATTTATAATAAAAAAAAAGGAACAATTTAGGATAATCAGTAGACCATAGCATCTTTCCAAAATAGCACAAATTAAAAGCTAAAAAATAATTGGTATAAATGTTTCACTAGAATTAGGTGAACTTAGACAAAGCATGACTGAACCACAAATCAATATTCTTGAAAAAACATATATCAGTTGCTCCAAAATATACGCATGAAGAAGTAAAAGCTTAGAATTTAACAAAATAGTAGGTAATCATATAGGTAATTTTAAAAAGAAGCAGACACCATGCTTATATAAACATAAAGAAATAAACTAATAAAATTAGGCAAAATAGAGGTTAATTAAGCTACATAGTACAGAGAAAGTTCACATAATTTTTTAAAATTTTCATGTTAAAAAGGAAGGAGTTATTAATTCATATAAAAAAAATAGCAATATAATGATCAACATGATAAAACAACGAGAAGTTCAAACACCTACCACCACTAAATTTGTTTGTTTTATGTTGCTCAAGGTATATTCTCAATGAATGATGGCATTGTCTTATTCCCAATGAGTGATCAGTTTTTTACAAACAAAAAGTGCATCCTGCGGTGAGGTAAATGAGCATTGAAACTAATAAAAATTTTAAAGCATTTGTGTGATGATGGGTAAATTAAAATATGCTAGGCACCATATGTTGGGGGTGTCAAATTTTATGATTATAGTTAAGGGAGCAATGAAACTATTTGGCTGATGAGCGCCTATAAAAACAAAACTTATGTATTTTTTTTTTTTTTTTTTGTTAAGATGAGCGGCCTAGCCTCTAAGACAGGGCCGTGCACAAGCCTTGACGGAGCAAGGGGGAGCGGGGCCTGCACACACATGGGCGCAAGGACCACCCGCACACAACCACTACTCACACTCCCAGAAATGTGCTATCACCCAAGATTCGAACTCTCACCACTTGTGAAGGGTTCTATTGGAGACCCGGCTACCAATAGACCACTTGGTCGTTGGTAAACATAACTTATGTTGATCAAGTGACTAAGAAAACTATACTAAGGATTCACATGCGTAGTTTGCTCTTGTTTTGAGGATAGGTTTGACGATTCTTCCACTCGTTTTTATTTCTTTCATTAATTTTTTATTTTTGTTAATAAACTTATTCTTAGGTCATCATTGTTTGTCATTTTATCCACTTTTAAAAGCAAACCATTTTGTGGACAAATCAGTTCATACAGAATGCATTGTGATGTTAGGCAAAATGACTCCGCGGAAATTTCCCTCCAGATCATTTTTAGGCTTTTTCCACGAAATTCCCCTCCTATGGAATACTTTCTTAGTCCCGGCGAGATTAGCCTGTCATCATATTCTCCTTGTTATAATACAACCAATTGGCATGGATGGGCCAAATTTGGAGATTGAAGGTGGCTTCTAGAGTGAAAATTTTTTTATTTGGCAATTGGTTAAATACAAGGTGCTAGTTGATAAGTAGTAGCAGCTTTAGGGACAGCCTGGCCACTAAGGCTCACACCTAACGCCCCTGGGCTCCAACTAATGGGCTCCATTTTTTATTGCATAATCTATAATTTAAACTATGATTAGAGCGCTTGAACAGTCAGATCAATTAAGAGAAGTTCTATCAATGGAAACCAACAGCATTGTACACCACAAAAGTTCCATAAATTGATAACAAAGATGGTGCTTTCCTGCATGATGATGCATGGTGATAACAAAATGGAAGGTTTATTAATAGGATAAAAGCAACTCACAGATTATTATTAGAATATAAAGAAAAGAAAATCAGATGGTTATGACTTATGAGCTATTAATTAAGAACACCATGCTTACTTCAATTGTCATCACTGATCCTGCTTGTCTTTTCAAGTCCTGGTGATATATATTGAGGCAGCAATATAGAAAAACATGTTCACATGTAGGACACCCAGCATCAAGCTTGCTAATTGAAAATTAGAAAAGTACTCGTCTTTGTCATTTGGATTCAAGACATTCAAGTCCCTTTTTTTTTTCTTTTTTTTTTCTTAAAAAAAATGGATAAACCACATTCATTGAAGAACAGAGAGTTACAGTAACAGATATAGCAAAGGAGACAAACTCCAGATTACCACAAGAAGTGGAGCCCAAAAGTACAATAAAAAACAAGGGAAGGAGAGAAAACCCTTAGGACAAGGGTCCTTAAGGGAAAGAAGCAACAAACCCAAGGCTAAGTCTCGTCCATAGGCGGGGACTGAGATGTCGGAGCATCCTGCACCGACTCTGTAGCAGAAAGGAAGTCCAAGCTCCTCTTAATCTTGGACACAGGATCCTCCAGTTTTGCTTTCTTCAACTCAGGGGATGCATTGAACCAAAAGATTAACATACGTTCAATCTTCAATATGATAGAAACAGTTGGGGTACATTTGTAATTAAAATTGCGTGAATTTCTTTCCACCCAAATGTTCCAAGTAAAGGCTCGCACCAACATATCCCAGAAAGGGAGAAGTGGTTTGGGGACCAAATTCCTCCAAGACAGCCACAATTTTTGGGGACCAACATAGGTCCTTGTTTTTTCCTTCTTGGGTGGACACAGCCACAATTTTTTTTTTTTTTTTTTTTTTGAAAAAGTGGATAAACCACAATTTGATAAGCATGCTTTTATATTTCTCACAAAAATCTTGCTCAAGCTTCAACCAAAACAATTGAAAAGAAAAAAAAAATCAATATAAGATATTGGAAAGAAGACAATAATGTTAGTAGTGTACTTATAATAAGGAAAAGGCAGTACCAATGACTTACTCCAGGACGTTCCATTCATGTTTCCTGCTTTATTATACCACACAAAAAGAGTACTTGATAATAATAAAAAGGCAGTCTGCCTTCAAATTTGTTTACATGAATCAAATTATTAAAAAATGAATCTAAGCATTCATCATGATAAAAGCATCAATAGCAGATTGAAATAAAAAATGAATCTTGCTGGTCATCTTATATATTTAAAGCACATAAGAATGATGCTGGAAACAAATAAACATAGGTCCTAGATGAAATCGTTTCACAAGGGCAATGGTTATTTAAAATAAGAGCTCAATCTAATGGATTATATTTAAAACAAACAAAAGAAACAAAGGATAGAAATTAAAACAAAAAGATTATAACTTGACAAGAGCAGGGAGAAAATGAATATAGAAATGCCAGCAGAACCAACAATACACAAGTTTTATAATTGATTCTGAAATAACAGCAAAAAAACAAAGGGTTGATTTTTGCATCCTAACTATTCTGTGGGTAAAAACATGTAGCTATGGCTTTGATTCTCCAAGTAATGAGCTGATTGCTGATGATAGCTAACAGCGACTGAAGATCCATCTATAACAAAATGAACTTTCCAGTCTTTCCACTTGTTGCCAAGAAATAACCACCAGTAACTCCAAATCCCTCCTAAAAGTTCAATCAGGAAAAACAAGCCAATTGATTGGTTTCTCCAAGGGGATTTTATCTTCAACATGATGAGTCTTATATCCTTTGGTAGTTTTCTTAGTCATAGATTGCATCAATTATACGACAAGCATATTGTAGATTCAAGCTAATACAAGTCCATATCTTTGAAGGGAAAAACTCCAAATTCTTTTGCAAAACAATACATTAACCAGCTGGGCATCACCCTCTTGAGAATGAACCGTGGTCCCTGCACAGAACAATTCACCAATATTAAAACATCCTCCACCTCCTACATCTGTAACCAAGTCACATTAACTAATCAATTGGCACAACTCTCGTCCTTTTTGAGAACACTTGGAATTACATGGTGGAAGACGAAGATGGCTGGAGCTTCCCTCTGGTGGAAGACGAAGAAGACAAAGATGAGGACGATGATGACCGCTTGCCGGAGGTGCTGTCCATGCGCCTTGTCTTCACCGTGGAGGGGGGAGGCTGTTTACAAGCCTGTAGTGCTCCCGTCTCGCTAGAATGACAACGCTTTCGAGCGCCGGAGGTCCTTTGAGCCATGTTTGCCTCCTATGGGGGCACAGGGTGCTGGCCTTGATACGGGTGTGGCTGCGACCTGTCCGGCTGTGCGTCGGCGGTTGGCGTTGAAGTTCATTGTGGACCTGAGTGGCGATCACCAGTTTACACACGAGATCCCCACCGAGGTCAAAGGAAAATCCGTTTATGTTGATGACCTGTTAGATTGGGGATGCTGCTCCGGTGTGGCGGCTTCAAGGTTGGTTGAGCTCAGCTCCCGCCCACGCAGCAAGGTTTCCTTTGACGTGTTGACCAACGGCTTGTGCGCAGAGACGGTGGTTGAGCGATGCTCCCACTTGGTCGGGTCGGCTGTGCCGGTGGTCGCATCGGGGTGGGGGACGATGGAGGGGTCCCGATCCTAGAAGAAGGTAGTGTCGGTGGTCGCAACGGAGGGGTCGATGGTGCCAGTGGAGCCGGGCTCCTGGTCTACGATGGAAGAGACTTGTGGTCGACCGGTTGAGCTGGACTCCGGGACTGCGGTGAAGTTGCTCCGTGCCCGGCCAGTGGTAAAACCGATGACCGCTACGGGGAGGTCGGTGGTGCCGGTTGAGCTGGGCTCCCGGACAGTGATGACGGAGAAACGTGGTCGACCGGTCAAGCTGGGCTCCCGGACCGCGGTGAAGATGACCTATGCCCGGCCTGTGGTGGAGTACGGCTTCCACGATGCCGGTGACCGGAGACTGGCCATTAACAGGGCATGGAGGTCGGAGACCGCGAGGTTGATAGTGAGCTGTGGCCAGACCACTGGTCCGGTGGTCGCGTTGGATTGGATGGCGAGTGGCTTGAGGCGTTGCGGTGTCGACCGCTGGATGGTTGAGAAGCTGCTGAAGACACGTGGCACCGGGCGACTAGGCTTCATCACTTCGTACGAGGTCTGCTTTGACGAGGTCGTAAAGTCCGAGACTTTTCCGTAGGTCGCACGTGATTGCTCGGGTGTTTGGGAGGATAGGTTGGGCTTAAACTCTTGTGGGCTTCTATGGTTGGGCTTGACCCCCTTTAGACTGAAGCTGGGCATTTTGGACCCGACTCTGACTGAGTCCAATCCCAATGGGGGCTCTTCTTCTACCAAGAGGGATAGGGATATTCTTGGCCCAACCGAGCGCCCAAGGGATTATGGGCCGGCCAGTGGCCCACATGGCTATGTGTTTGGTCAGAAGAAGGCTGATGGACTGTGTGAGCCCATGCTCGCCCCCCTTCGTCGTTTGGGGAACTCATACCTGCAACTGGATGAGACTGGGGTGGACTCTAGTGTGCGCGCGCTGGCCGAGGAGGCGCCTTACCTCGGTTGGGAGTAGTTACTTTTTGTCTTGGTCAGGGGTTTGTTTCCTCTTGGGTCCAGGTTTTTCCTGATTTATTTGGGTGTTCGTACCACTTCCTGTGGTCGTCTTTGTACCTGTACCTTTTCTAAGTTAATTAATGTGGTGGTTTATCCACTTTTTCAAAAAAAAAAAAAAGTCACATTAACTATTAAGATTAATACATTACCAGTTGGTGCAGTATAGTCACTGATAAAATGATTGAAAGCTGGTTTGAACAAAGAGAACAATTCAGGGAAGCTGCATAAATGAGAACTAGCAAGAGTACACCACGAGAGTTATATACATTGAAAGACATGAGATCACTAGGAAAGATTTATCTTTTCCTCTGTTTTCCTGTGCCAAGAAATGATAACAAGAACAAGTGTTAAACAACCATATGAAGAGAAATGAACATGCACAGATGAAATAAAGGCACACATCAAGCTTGAAAGAAGGACATATAGAACTGTATTTTATTAATTAAGAATACCTTGCAATTTTGATTGTGATCTTGAGGCAATAATAATAAAGAACATGCAGCAAAGAAAGTTGTGGAGGAGGATGGCTACCTCTGTGCGTCTGACTTTCGACCAAGACGGCCGGCCGGTTTTCGTGCCGGTGCGCCTCACTCGCCACCACGAGGATGAAGGGAACACTCTCGGACTTCTAGATGTTGTGGAGGAGGACGATGGTGGGGTGTTTGGCTTCCTGGGCGAAGACGTTCACGGAGACGAGGCTGATGGCTTGCCTCTGGATCCTCTGGTAGTTGAAGATGATGATGACGACGGGATGTTGGTGCTCCTGGAAGTGGACGAGCTTGAAGACGCGAGGACACCACCAACGGGTGTTGGGGTCGTGGCTCCCGGTTTTGGGATGATGCTCTGTATTATTCCTGCCCCGGTGGAGCGTCGCTCCCGGGCGTATGCGATGGAGCTCGGCGTCCAGGAGGCGAGGGATAGTAGTTCGCCGTTCTCGTCGGAGTCCAGCCAGTCGTTGGGCGCCCTTGGGCTGATGGAGCTAGGCTCTCGTCCAGCGACCGATAGAGACCGACTGATGAGAAGCTCTGTGGTTGAGCGTGGCTCCCACGAGAAGGTTATTATTCCGGCGGTCGACGAGGATGTCGACGGGGGAAGCAAGGAAACCCCGGTGATGGTTGAGCTTCGTTCCCATGTGGCACCGGAGATCGCTGTCCTCCCGCCGCAGTGGGCTCCGTGTAGCCGGGTGGCTTCCGGCTCAGTGAAGGTGGGCATTTTCGGCATTCGTAGACAGTCTTCTAAGGATGGTGACGTCATACCGCCGGAGTCTGAGATCCCAATTGATGGCGCTGCTTATTCTCCTGTTGTGGTTAAGCGAAGCGCTCACCTACTTGATGCGTCGACGGTTGAGCGCTGCTCCCGTCTTCGTCCGGTGGTTGGTCTACCCGTTGAGCGCTGCTCCCGTCCTCGTCCGGTGTTTGGTCGGCCCGTTTTTTCCCGTCCGGGCTTAGTTCTTCGTGAGGGCTCGGCTATCCGAGCGCAGCGGTCTGGCTGCGTCTGCTGCGCCGCTGACCCGTGAACCTCGTCGTCGTGTCGAGACGCTCTATTGCTACAAGCGGCCAGGTGTCAACAATCGGGACGCTTATGTTTCTTGGAGTGACAGCGAAGTCCATGATTTCGGGAGTTTGCATGGGAATGGTAGCCATACGACTAGGGACAAGATCGTCCGCAATGAGCTTGATCCTTCCTTGATGAGCGGCGACCATTCGCCTTGTGATGGGGATAAGCTTGATCACGAGGGTCAGGCAATTGGTCTTATCTCCTGGCATCGCGATCATAACTACCTTGATCCTTTTTGGCTAGTTTTGTTTGAATGGATCAAGATGGGTGTTGAGCTACTATTATTGATCCATGGGCTGGTTTCTATCTTGGGCCTATATGTTGGGCGGGATCCAAACTTGGGCCCTCTTGCCGGGCTGGGTTGCTTCACTGTTTTAACTGGTAATCAGACGGTTCTTGTATCGGCCGAGGAAGCACCGACTTTTAAGATGAGTTAGTTTTGATCTGATATTGTCGGCCTGAGGAAGCCTATTCCTTATGTATCTTTTCTTGGTTTTATTTTGGGAGCTACAGTACCATTTCTTGTGATAGGTTGCTCCATGTTGTACCTCTATCCTTTATTTTAATTGAAGTGATTTATCCACCTTTCAAAAATAAAAAAAAAAAAAAAATAATAATAATAATAATAATAAAGAACATATTCACTTGCTAACCAAACTAATTAACTTTTGGTAGTGGAACTCTTTTCATGCATTCTGATTCGAGACATCAGGGGCCTTTTTGGTAGTGTCAGGTAAATGATCTAATAACCATGTGTCTCTTCTCCCATAAAAGTCTTGCTCATTCATCAAAATAAATTGTTAATATATCATTGAGAATATAAGATATTGGGAAATTAATAAGAAAAAAAAAACTGTTGTTCTAATTACAAACACACAAGGAAAAGGCAGCAGTAACGAAATACTGCAAGACATGCCATTTATGTTCCTTACACTATTAGTTTCTTTTCTTTTACATGATTCAATTCATCATGATACAAGCATATCTAACAGAATGAAAGCAAAAAAAAAAAAAATCGTGCTATTTTCTTATCTAAAGAAAACTATGACACAGAATAAGTATAAACCTTAAGTCCTAGGTAAAATTGCTTGGCAAAGACAATGGCTAGTGAATAAAAGATATGCTTTGTTATTTTTTTGAAATTAGAAGTGTTTACGATTTTAGAAAAATATTCGGTAAAGAAAAAAAAAGAGATAACACATAAAACATTATCTTCTTTGCATTTTAGGATAAAATGTTATATTCTTTGCATTTTAGGCCTTATTCTCTGTATTCAATTAGAGATTCTAATCACAATGTTCTGCCTTAAGTGCTAAATGTGGTCTTAATATTTATGTTTTAAAGTTAGTTGAGGAAGCAGAATTGGAAATGTGATAATAATTATATTTTCAACAAACAAAAGAGAAATTAAAACATAAAGAGAACAGGGACAAGGTGGAACCTTAAAAATATGCTTGTTGATATAAGAATTTATGAAGCAAGTAACACCACTGATGAAAATGCCACCAAAAGGAAAGAATTTGTCGCAATGGCAAAGCATTTGTTCATAACTTGGAATGAGAGTAGTACTACTTTAAGAAGGAACAAGACTTACTATTTATGCTTTCATGATGTTAGATACAAGGTGCTAGTAGTATCCTTCTAGGGCTGCTGTTTATGCATCTTTTTGGGATGCTAGAGACAAGGTCGAAATAGTCTCCTCCTGGACTGCATCGCCTCTCTAGCTTGGGGCATCCACTGATTTCAAGCCTTTTAAGAGTAGGAAGTCGCTGTTGGAGGCCTTCTGGGAATGACTTCAGTGCTGGACAATCTTCAATAAATAGATATTGAAGGGAAGTCAGGCCTCGCATCCCTTCTGGCAGAGACTCCAGCTTGGGACATTTAGATAAGTTTAATAGGGATAATGAAATGAGGTGTCCCATATCTGAACATAAAGACTTGATGCTTGGACAATTGTCAACGGACAATGTTTTAAGTGATGTGGGGCACTTGGGCAATTCTATCAGCGCATCACAATTAGAAACATTAAGATTCTCTAGAAACGGAGGACCACAATCTCCTTGTGATGATGCACCTGTCAAATTCTTGCACAAACTTAAACGCAGCCATCTGAGGGACTCAGAATCTCTCAACATCTCATCCGGCCAGGACGATAGCTCTTCCAAATCAATCATCTGGAGATTTTTGAGAGAGGTAAGGTTACGCAAAGCCGTTGATGATGAGAACTGACTGCAATCTCTAATTATTAAACGATGAAGTGATGAGCTTAAGGGTCTTGTCTCCTCCTTGTCTTCCAGCAGCAAAGCCAACTCCTCACATCTCTTTAGAAACAACACCTCAAGAGATTTCAAATGCTTGAAGAACCCCTTCTCCTTGGACATGAGCTCGATTTGTGTCCCGTGGTATGATTCTTCTATGTCTAAGAATTTGAGAGTTGGAATTTGTGGTGGCATGGTTGTCAATTTCGGGCATCGAGAAATAACCAAATTCTTAAGGCGTAGAAACATGGGTGGAGCCGTTTCTCTATCCTCCTCCACACACCACCTTTCCAGGTTAGCCATTTTATATAAGTGAAGGGTCATCAATGCAGGGAATAAAGATAATGCATCGCTTGTGGTGTTATTAATAATATATTTGATGCCATCCATTCTACTAACAGTGAGTTTTTTAAGATAGGGTAATTGCTCCAGGGACGGGAGTTGTTCGCATCCTGAGCAACCTTCTAGTTCGATCTCAACCAGATTTTGAAGTTGTTGTTCGTCTCTAATCCACACTGAAAACTGTGCGCCCGGATAATCATGCAGACTGAGCACTTCTAATGCCGCATGAGGTTTCAGGGCTTCCAACACTTGTTCTGCATTTTCCACTGATGCTCCCAAACCCCAAGACAGGGACAATGAGTTAATGTTTAGTCTGCTACTCATATTAGCTTCTTTTGCCTCATCTGCATTCTTCACCTCGTGGAGGTCATACAACCCAAGTTCACCTTCAAGGTGATTCCAATGCTTTAACTCTCCTATCTTGTTCCCTGCTTTCTCAGCGACAATGTATTTTGTCAATGTTTTCAAGCAACACAATCGACTTAAACCGGACGGCATAATTTTTAGTTCTGGACAATCATTAAGATGAAGATGTCTGAGACTGTTCATGTACACTATGCTCATGGGAAGTTTAGTAAGTAGAGAACAATAATTAAGATTCAATGTCTGCAAATTAACAAGCATACAGATTGATTCTGGTAGTTCTTTTATGTCAGTACCAGAAAGACTGAGATATCTTAGATGGTGCAAATATTCTATTGATGTAGACAGCAGCTTGTCAACATTTGCAACAGGAGGCAACTTCAACACTCTGAGCAACTTCAACTTTGACAACCCAATGAAGTCTATTCCGACATTTAATGCAGTGCGAACACTAGGGTGATCACTCATGTCATACTCTACATCATCATTTAATATGAAATGACGGGTCCTTTTTGAAATTTTCTTGAATTTGTTTCTTTCAGGCAATGTGGAACACTCATCTCCAGTAACAAATTGTGCAAGGTCATGGATGAGATCATGCATCTTACAAACTCTACGTTCATGACTATTGTCAGAGTCATAAAAACTACTGTCAGAGCCAAAATAATGGGTGAAACCAGCACTCATATTAGTAACATTTTGCAGAAGAGATCTCCATATCAATTCATTGAAAATCTCATGGCCTTCAACGTCTATGTCTTTTCCAGTTTGAGATGGAATAAACCCATGAGCGATCCAAAATTGAACCAGCATATCTACTTCAATAACACTATCCTTCGGGAATAGGGCACAAAAGGCAAAACATTTCTTCACTTCAGAAGGCAAATTAACATAGCTTAGCCACAATTCTGGTCTGATTTTATCTGTAGCACGTGGTATATCCCATATTTCATTATCTAACACAGCTTGCCATTGACTTTCTTCGATTTTGGATTGCATGAGACTCCCCATTACTTGTATTGCAAGAGGTAACCCTTTGCACTTATTGACAATGTTTTTACCAATCTCTAGGAATTTTGGTTGTCTTGATACACTTGTGGTGAATGCTGTTCGTTCGAACAAAGCCCAGGAGCTTTCTTCTGATAAACCCTGTAGGAGACAAGATTTTTTTGCACCCATTATTCTTGAGCAGTTCTCATTGCGTGTGGTTACTAAAATTCTGCTTCCTTCTGCCCCATCAACAAGCAGGTGTCTAAGTGCATCCCACTTCATGTGATCTTCATTCCAAACATCATCAAGTACAAGCAGATACCTCTTCTGCCCCAGGACTTGCCGTAGATCCTGCTGTAGCACCTCCATGTTTGAATGATCACAAAATTTCCCAGAGGCTGTGTGTATGATGTTTCCAGCTAGCTTTGCCACATCAAAATCATCAGACACACATACCCATATGCATAGTTGAAAGTGATTCTTCACATTTTCATCTCCATAGATCAACTGAGCAAGTGTTGTCTTGCCTAAACCGCCCATACCGACTATGGAAACCACTGCCACTTTCTCTTCAAAATGATCATGTATCAGCATCTGCACAATTTGCTCTTTATCTTCATCTCTGCCAATCACTTCTGATTCGGGTACATATGAATGTGTTTGTGGCCTATTCCTCCAAGGCCTGTCGTTCTTATTGTTGTTGTCTGCAACCTTAAAATTGAACTCGCGCATCTCCACTATGATACCATGTATCCTTTGGTTGATGCTTCTAAGCTTGTCCCCCAACTGAAGTTGAAACAGGAGTGGGTTATGATGAAGAGAGAAAAAGTCACGCACCTTGCTTTTCAGGGGACCGTAAAACTCGGCCTTGCGTTGGATCAGTAGGACATGTGTGTTGGCCTGGTCAAGAATGTCCTCAGCATCATAGGCAGCATCTTTGAGCAGCATCAGCCATGACTTGACATTCTGATCCACGAGCTGTCTCTCCTCTGCATCTTCAACCAGAGGCTGGATTTGGACTAAATACCTACGGAGCTTCTCCAGCTCCTCATCAACTCCTCCCCAAATTGGGCGCAGATATTGGAGGACAGGAGGTGCTGTCAACTCGATGATCAGGCCCAAGACTTTCACAAGAATAGCTTCCACGGCCATCGTTTCAGACTGGAGATTCAGAGAGTCAACCGATTTGTAACGAAGAGTAAACTCTGGTTTCCCTTTTGTTGTTTTTTTTTTTTGTCCTTGAATATGGGTGGCATTTTTGTTTTCATTCATTAAGATATAAATTGCTTATCATAAACACAATTTTATATTTTTTATGACAACTGGATACTAATTATTTTAAGGTTAGGTCAATTTTTTCTTTGCTATTTCTTTGTTTTGTTAGCCAACACAGTACTTTGATGATAAAGCAAATCATAAAAAAAAAAACCAACTTGCATGCAACAACCAAGGACAACAAGAACCCAATTTTGTTTTCATTCATTATGATGTAAATTACTTACCATACACATTATTTTATATTTTTTTAACATCTTGATGGCAATCATTTCAAGGTTAGGTGCATAATTTGTTGCTTTTGCTTCTATTTTGTAAACAAAGCATTAGTGCATAAATGAGAAAGCAAATCAAATAAAACTCGCAACTTGCATGGCCACTTGCCCACTTGCCGAGGACCACATGGTCCACATCATATTGATAAGCATGAAAAAAAAAATCAATAAATGACATTGGAAAGAAGACAATAATGTAACCCTAAAAAAATTAGTGAAGTAAGACATCCCATCTGCAGTCATGTTCAAAGACTTGACGCTCGGACAATTGTTAACATCCAAGATTTGGAATTTTGGAGCCATGTAAGGCGCTGGGAAATTCTAGCAAAGCATCACAATCAGAAACCACAAGATGCTCTAGAAATGGTGGACCACAGTCTCCTTGAAATTACAGAGAAATTAAACTCTTACAAGAAAATTATCCAGACGTATAAGGGACTTATGATCTTGTAACATCTTGTCTGGCCAGAACACCAGCTTTTCTAAATTATAAATCTTGGTATTTTCCCCCACATGATGCTTTGATGCTCCCCAAAACAAGAACAATGAGTTAATATTTTGTTTGCAGCTCGTATCAGTTTCTTTCGTCTCATCAGCATTCTTCACATTGCAGAGGTCATACAACACAAGTTCAAGTTCGCCACCAATGTACAAATGCTTTGGCTCTCCTCCCTTGTGCACTGCTTTCTCACAGGGACTTGGAGAGACAAACAAAATAATCATAAAATAAACTATCCAATAAAATGATAAATCTGGAAATAAAAGGTACAAATATGATAACCACTGTTATGATACGCAATATCAAATAACATGAAATGCATTGGTAATTAATGTGGTATGATATTTTCTTCAACATGCAAAGAAATAAATGCATACGTTAACAACATAATTCATCAGGGCATCAAAACTATGAAATAACAAAATTGAATATGTTTGACTACTATGGCCATCAGAAACACCTTCCTGCATGCTCATGAAACTTGCATAATTAAATTGACACTTACAACAAATGCACCTCCATTCAATCATCTATTTCTGACTCTGCACTACCCCTCTTCATGTCTCTTGCAACTTGTGTGGTAAATTGTTTTATCTTGTTCTTCAAAGACGCCTGTTCATAATTTAAACAAAACATATTCATATTACTTATCACAAAATCCATAATGACAGTTACCATCACTATCCACCTTTACTAATATGAAGGTGTTGAAGGCTGCTCATGTATCTTATGCTCTTGGGAAGCTCCAAAAGTGAATAACATCATTTGAATTTCAATGTCTGTAGATTAATGAGCATACAAATGGCTTCTGCTAGTCTCTGGATGTTCAGGAGTCCCATTCCAAGATATCTTAAATGTTTCATACGTCCAATCTTTGCAGGCAGTTCATCTATCTCTTCATTTAGATCAAACTTGTGAATTCTAAGAAACTTTAGTTTTTCCAGATCATGCAAAAACTAATTTGTCCCAACAACTGTACGGATTCTCAGACAGTCATCAAGATTATAATAATCATAGGCACTTATTGGCAAATGATGAATCAAGCTGTGGAGAGTATTTGTCCCCCAAAACAAACTCTGCATGATCATGCATCTTGCATGTTGTTCTCAATCTATAACCATATCCTGTATTCTTTTTTCAAGTAAGGGCAATAGAAAGATTCAGTTCTATAATACTTAACCTCCAAAACATCTTGTAGAAAAGATCCGCATATCAGCTCATGGAAAATCTCATGGCCTCTAGCTTCCATATCTGCTCCTCCTTCAGATGGAATAAATCTATTGGCCATCCAAAGTTGGATCAACATCTCATTTACAAGCTCAAAATCTTTAGGGAATGTGGCACAGAAGGCAAAACATTTTTTTAAAATGAGAAGGCATGTCAACATAGCTAAGCCACAATTCAGGCCTGATTTCATCTTCAACATGTTGTAGACACCAAATTTCACTTTCCATCACAAACCGCCAATCCCTTTCCTCACTCTTAAAGTGCATTAAGCTCCTTAATGCCTTACAGCAAGGGGCAATCCTCTGCATCTTGCAATGAATTTTAACAAACAAACAATTGTTTTGCCAATTGTGACCACATTTGGATTTTGTAGTACATCTCTTGTAAATGCTCTTTTGTTCAAATAATTAAATCTCAAGAACTATGTTCAAATAAGCAAGTCAGAGGATAACTTATCTGGGCATTCATTGCCATACAACATGCAACACTTCTCATTTCGTGTGGTTACAATCACTCGACTTCTTTCACCACCAAATATCAATAACCTTCTTAACATGCCCCACTTTTTGAAATTTTCGTTCCAGACATCATCCAAAAGTAGCAAATATCTCTTCTCCCATAATACTTCCCATAATTTCCACTGTAACACCTCCATATTTCTATGATCACAAGATTCCCCAATCCTTGTATGAATAATTTTTGCAGTAAGCTTTGCACATCAAAATAATCAGACACACATACCCATATATGACGGTCAAAATGTCTTTCCATCCGCTCGTCATTGTAGACTAACTGAGCAAGTGTTGTCTTTCCTAAGCCCCCCATGCCAACAATAGCAAACACTGCCACTTTCTCATCAAAATGGTGACTAATGAGCATCTCTACCATTTTCTCGTTGTCTTCATCTCTGCCAATCACCTCTGATTCAATTACAAAAGAGTGAGTCTGTGGTCTGGTCCTTTGAGCCAGAGGCAGAGAATCAACCTTGAAATTGAACTTGCGCATCTCCTCCATGATACCATCTACTGGCCAGGTGATGCTTTTAAGCTTGTTCCCACGCTTCAGCAGAAAAAAGAGTGGGTTATCAAGACAGAAGAAGTTGCGCACCTTACTCATCCTGCGAACCTGCCGTTCTGACTTAAGCTGAATAAGTATGACATGTGAATTGGCCTCGTCCAATAGGTCCTCCCCATCATACGCAGCCGTTTGAGATCATTCAACCATTCCTGGGCAGCCTTGTCCTTGAGCTGCTTCTTTTCTGCATCTCCCATAATAGCGTGGACACCAAGCAAGGCTCTGCGGAGCTTCTGAAGTTCCTCATCAATACCACCCCATGCAGGGCTAAGACATTCAAGGACATGCGAGGCTGATAACTTGGCAATCAGTGACAAGGTGGAAGAAAGAATTGCTTCCACAGCCACTGTTGATTCTCCCCTGAACCTGAAGCTGAAAGCCTCAAAAATTTGTGATTAGTATTGAATGCAAATAATATAGACATAAATATGAAAGACCTGAAATCATTAAGGACAGCAAAATTCATTGAACAATGGATCTTCAAACAGCTGTTTCCAAATCTAATAATCGTCAGCTGTTACTTGTCTTCTGGAAAGCTTTGAACTGCCTTCTTTGCTCAGTGAACTAAACAGGTCAGACACTTTCAAAAAATGTTTTGGAACACCACTTCAGTGTGCACAGTAAGGAGAAGCTTAGCTCAATTTGTAGCATCAGATGCAGGTACTAGTTAAAGTATACAATGAAACATTGAAATGGTAATTGGGCGGACAAGAACTAAATACAGGCTAAGAAGTTGAAGACAGATACCATGACTTTCTTCCTCTTAAGTTGAAAACTCAACGGTAGGAATAACAAAAGGTAGCTTCCCTGCTATAGTGCTATCATCCTACCAAAAAATTCATTGGAGTGAGAAACAGCCCTCCAGCTATCACTCAGGTAAGGAATAGAATAGTATTCCCAAGACAACAACTCAAATATATGATCGCAATCAAGTGAGTCCAAGGAAAATATTGGTGACTCTCTGCTTCTCTAAAAGCTAACACAGCAGTTCTTATTAACACTCAACACCTAAATAATTTGCAATTGGGCGGGAATTTGGGCTTATGCATATGATATATGGTTTTCTGTCAAAAATGAGCATTGTTATCACTTTTGAAAAAACATCTAGTTATTTTTGAAAAGGAACAATGACAATAGCTCTATTTCTTATCAATAACTCATGAAAATTCAAATGAGTATCAGGCCAAGCCCAACCAAGGCAGTGAGGTGGCTTCAAACAGAGGAAAACAAACAATGGATCACAAACATTAACAATTAATCCATTTATAATTTTTAGTGTGGCATGAAACAAGAAATCACCATGCAATATTTTACGGTAGAAGAATCAAAAGGCATACAATGTCCATGAGATGGTTACACAAGCTTAACAACTAGAAATAAGACAACCACAATAAAACTCTTTCAAAAAAAAATAGTAAGCAATCACATTATTGATATTAGTCAAATAGCCAATTTAGAAGTTAAAGAAGAAAAGAAATATATAAAACTTTAACTCAAGCTAGAAGACAAAAGATAAAAATATGATAATTACTCCACTAATAATCAACCTATCACCAAGCAAGTAGGGTACTGGAAATAGATTACAATTTTTCATAGCAGTGCGTTAAAATAAATGTGTGTGTCAACAACTTAACATCATCAAGCGCTTCACATAATAGCAATGATGAAACTACATATGGGTAAGTATTATGGCCATCGAAAACATCCACCATTCACCCATTGTGATCTATATAGCACTTTTATTCCCCTCATTTATATTAAGCCAATATTGTAAAATAACATATGTAATCATTTCCGGTCATAGAACTAGTAAATCTGACTTTACACTTGTAAACATATACCCTTGTCCTTTCATTTACGTATCTCTGACTCTGTACAAACTTTCCTAAGTTTCTTAATGCTTTTGTTTGAAACTAGATATGCTAGTGAGCCTCAAAACATGTAATTAACCTCAAAACATGTAATTAACATAACTCAAACAATAATTAAGATCAACGAAGAAAGTTTGTCAAGCCTGGTTTAGGGCGTGTTAACCAATTCCTTATAATTGAATTTGCACTCTGTATAATGTGTTTCAGCATCACTATGACTGTTAGGATACAAACAAACCGAGGAAGCTCGGCCTCCAAACTAAGAAGGCCTCAGGAAAAAGGATGCTCAGATGTTACACAATAAGGAAAAGAAAAGGCTTGAAGAATAGTAGGGGAGAGGTTAGCGTTGCTAAGACGCAATATCAACAATATAAAAACACCGTCATTTTCTCAGCAAAATGATGACTAAGGAGCCTTCCACTATTTTCAACTTATCTTCACCTTTTCTAATCACATCTGGTTTGACTCCATACGAGTGAGTCTGTGGTCTGGTTTTCTGAGCCTGAGGGAGATTACGGACCTTGAGATCAAACTCGTGCATCTCAAGCTTGTTCTCAAGCTTCAGTAGAAAGAAGAGTAGGTTAAAAAGAGAGAAGCTGCACACCTTGCAGAAGCGGCAAACCCAGAGCTATAACTTCCATTGGACCACTAGAACATGTGTTGGCCTTGCCCCTTAACATTCAAAATAATCAGCACACAGAATTCCACCGGACAGGCTGACCTTGAGACAAACTGCTTTGCCTGCCTCCATGGGACTGTAGAGTGAAACAGAAGGCCGATTACATCCCAAATTACTCAAATATATTGCTAATTTATTATTAAAAATACATTCTTTATGGTTAGAGTATCATTAGCAACTTTAAGCAGAGTTGACTAATGCATACCACTAAGGCACTTCATCTCCTTTGCTTTCATTTGCCATTGAGAAGGAATCCTCACATATGTGGAAATACCCAAATGAACCAAGCTTATGGGAAAGATCATGATACGCACACCAAATCAGCCATTTCTCATAAATTGAGAGAATTGATTCATATTCCACAGCAAATTGGCTTTCAGCAATAATTTTAGAGACAAAACAACACAAGGAAAAGAAATGATATCGGTGCTGAATGCAAGTTATATAGACACCAATCTGGAGACCTGAAATTTCTATGGCTGCAATTACAGGGATAATGTATCTTCAAATGACATTTACAAGCGGCCTGTTATAAATCTAATCTTGAGAATCTTCAGGCAGTCCTCTTTGGTTTCCAGCCAAGTGGTAGAACAAGCAAATGAAATGAACTGGTTGACGTGAAAAATGAGAAAACTTCTGCCAAGCTAGAACCATGCCTTCTCATAAGTTTTAAACTGCCTTCTTTTCTGTGATCAGTGAATTGAACAGGTCAGAAGATATATGAGACCCATTAGAATCAACTTGGTCCATTTGTTCTATAAGGCCTCTTCCATATGCTGCAATAAGAAGAGCTTCAGCTCGACCTGTGGAAGCAAAGATGCAGGTAATACTCCATGAAGAAGCATGTTTGTTACAGTGTATACAATGTAAACCAGTTTTGGGGGAATTTGTTGACAATATATACCATGATCTTTCTTCCTCTTTAATTGATGGCTAAAAGATGGGAACAGAGCAGAAGCAACTTCCCTGCTATCATCCTGCCAAAAATTCTTTACAATTAAAAGAAATCTCCAGCTATCATCTAGGGTTAGTAAGTTAACTCTTGAAGTAAAGCAGAAGGAAGGAACAGATTAATAAGTCAGAGATAACAGACTAAAGATTATGATCATAATCAACTAAATACAAGAAACAACGCCTCCAAATAAAAAGACAAAAAGAACTTCTTCAGCTATGCCTCCAAATAAAAAGAAAATATGAACTTCTTGAACTATGCCTCCAAATAAAAAGAACAACAGCTCTTATCAACATTCATTGTTTTTATACATACACCGGTGAGTGCCATTTTCATGGCAAATACTCCAGCAAAAGCCAAAAAGGCTAGCATACTTGAATGACTTCAACACCAAAGCAATGGATTATGGTAAACTTTAACACTACAATGGAAGCAATTGGCAACATCTTCTAAAGATGGTCAGATGCCATAATTCTAAAATGATTTCTCCATAAACAGAATGGATCAATCATGGTTCATCATTTCAAGAACTACCAGACACAGAAGATAGCCAGCATAATCTGATATAGACATAACTATGAGCCATCAGCTACCTCAAAACCATGATTCAACAATACATCGTTGTACATAAATGTGATAAAACAGTTGCACTTGCACAAACCTTACTAGAAGAGCTTCGAGAGAGTACATAGTGATTTTTCCATTCATGTGATGTCACTGGCACAACTGAAAATCCTGATGCAACTAGAACATCAATCCACAATCCGTATGTATATCCTCCACTCCACCATCCCTGCATAGAACAGTGAAAAAGACAGCAATAAACACAGCTGCAGGAGAGAACATTTGCAAAGAGAGATCCTACTATAGATTAATGACATCCAGCTAAATAAGGCTAACAATGGCAATGTTATTTGATGTAAACTACAGATCCACCAATGGGCTGTGTTTCTAAAAGATATATCTCAGTAAAGATCATAATAAAATCATGTCATGTACATCCATGATAGTTTTCTGAAAACTAGTTTCAAAAACATCACATGATTACTTTTTCTTAACCTTACAAACAAAATTTAACATCTATTTGATTTGAATAATAGAGATCTCTGTAAAGACCAAAAGGTACAAATTGTGTTCTGCCAGAGAAAAGTTTTAGCAAAAACCTGCTTTCCATCTTGCGGGAAGGGATTTGACTGTTCAATATATGTTCTGGTCCCTGAGATAGATTAGTTAATTAGAACAATTAAACCTCTAAGTTCAAAAAAATACTTACATATGTTCCTCTCACACAGGTTAATCTAAAAAAAGCCAACCTTAAGCATACCACGACAATGAGGCAAAATGTCATGGATACTTTTTCTTATCAAAAAGTTAAAGACCAAACAGCATACAATGTAAGCAATTGCTTTGCGACTGTTTTCATTTTACAATTTCCTTGCAACTGTTTCCAAAGTCTAACAAAACATAATGCGCAATAGTCTGCACATGGACAGGATCCCAGGAATTTCCACTGTGCATCTGACACCCTTCTGTTACCACAGATAAATTGATTTTGTTAACACAGCATTTTGAACCATGAAAAATGAGCATCTTGCAGTTCCTGATCAATAGAATCAGAAAATACAAAACTTAAGACCAAGAACAAGTCATTCAAGGTGTTGAAAGGGCATCAAACTAAGGCAAGGGGTAGATCACAAACATTAAACATCAGTCCATTTATGATTCAGAAAGGGGCCACTATAAGGATTCATTCTGCTTCCTTTTTGTTTCCTAAACAAATTCTATCAAGACTATTTGGAAGGGAAGATTAATCAAGAAAATATTCTGAGACTAGTGACTTTATGAAATCCAGAATGAAAAATATGGATGCTTTAAATAATTGTTGAACCAATAGCAACTACCTATCAGCAGATAAACCATGGTTATGAACATCAAGCATGTTACAAACCTTAAAAACACATACAAGTCAAGGAAAACGGAGAATGATGGGACCACAACTAACATTTACACAAATTCTAGAAACCTTTAACACATATACAAGTCAAGAAAAATAGAGAATGATAGGACCACAACTAACAATTTCACAGATTCGAACTTCATACCATGTGGTGCACCAAAGGTCTGAAGCAACTGAACGATAGACCTCGCATCCAAACGATTTCGAACTCTTTTCCCAACCAGTACTTTTACATTTGGGGTATCAAAGACCTACAATATGGGATCCATACATGATTGTTACAAGAACTTGCCAAAGAGAAATAGAAATATTAATGGCCCTTAGCTACCCAAGAAAGTAATAAGCAGGAAACTTTAAATCACATTCTCAGCATTAGTAATACTTCCAAGTCAGAAGTTAAAGCTGAAAATAAAGCTATGCAATTCAATTCAACCAGGAAATGCAAGTATAAATAGGATAAGTAATTATTGTCACCAAACCACAAGACCGTTGAAGATATGGTATGTCAATTTCAATGTGATTCAGAGTAAATGCATTCACTAACAACTTAGGGCCCGTTTGGTACTTTGCAGTGAAAGACTTTCCTTGTAAAGTCTTTCACTGCAAAGTCTTTCCCTGTAAAGTGTTTCATTGTAAAGTTACATTACAACGTTTGTTATGTTTCCAGAAAATTGTAATCTAAACGCATGCAAAGTTAATTCATTCGTTTGGTGTAAACAGACTTTCCAAGCAAAGTTATGATTATTGTCAATTTTGCCCTTATTAATTATTTTAGTAAGACAAAGCCCATCATTTTTTTTATTTTTTCCATTATATGTCAATAAAGTTATGTGTGCAGTCAACTGTTTAATTATTTTAAAAATTATTCATGTTAATGATTATTTAATTAATTTTTAAATTTGTTATCTAAAAACAAATTCAAAGATTAATTAAAAAATAATATTTTTTAAAAAATTTTAATATCAAATTAATTTGTTATCTTATGGAAAGCAATTTTTAATTAAAAAAATAATTTTTAACAAAATTTAATCTTTTTGCGATTATTTTATTAATTTTTTATTATGGAAAGAAAAAAAAATTTAATAAAAAAGGAGAACTTTATTTGGGTAATTTGGTCATTTAACAAATGTCACAAGATTACATCCCACGATGTAATCTCTTTCACACCCCCTTCCCTATAAATTACTTTCACTGGTCAAAGGGAAAGTGATTACATTTTGACCATTACTTTACATGCTTAGTTTATAAACCAAACGGATGAAAATGATTCACACATGTTACTTTCCCTGCAAAGTAACAACTTTCCCTCATACCAAACAGGCCCTTAATATCAGCCAATGGTTCAAAATAAATAATAATAAAACTGAATATAAGAAACTTGAAAGTTTAAGCTCAAAGAAATTGAATTACTGCTCAGATTAAAACTTTTCTAAAATTATTACCAGAAAATTTCTACATTGAATAGCAGATAAAAACAATTTTATTTTCTTTTTTAAGAAGTGATGATTGATTGTAAAACTGGATGTTATTGAGTTACATTGTTACCTCAATCACGATTAGTTAAAAGAACATTGCGATTCAAAAGGTAAAGCAAAGAACAGTGTTCCACCTGAGCCGAAGAGACAGAACCATCGGGTTTCAAGAGTGCGACGGCGCCAGAGACATCGGGATCCACTCCAAGAACCCATTGAGGCTCCGAAGCACAAATCACTCCCTCGTCTCCTCCCAGTGGGCTCACGGAGAGGGAATCCAACCACTTCTCCTTGAGCTGCAAATTGGAAATCTTTGTAGCCCTAGGCGAAACCCTAAACCTAGATGTCGATAAAGGTGTCGACTTTGCGGTGCAGAGGAGGTGGAGATGGGAGTGGAAGAGTTTGGCAGAGATGGAATTCATTGGAGAGCTTGGCACTTGAACTGTGAGTAGGGGTTTAAAGAAGCCGAGCAAGCCAAACGAGCGGTGCTCGAGTTCGGCTTGTCTCCGCCCGTAAAAGGCTCCTCATGAGATGAAATCAAGAGCGATGTGCCGCAACGGAGCACAGCGTAGTGTGGCGCAGCCAGCGAGACGGAGACGTAGCCAGTGACTAGGTTTTGAATGGGAGTGGGAGGGTAGTGTTGGAGGGATTCTTGTATATAAAATGACTGATATGCCTTTATATATATCATATTTTGCAATGTGTTTTTTAATTGTTTAATTTTTTTATCACATTGTTGTTCTTGTGTTAAATAAACAATTATTATAATTAACTTTTTTTATTGGGAATACCCTTTATTTGATTTGCAATTACACCATTAATTAATAGCTAATTAATGATACTAATACTTAAATCCAAAAATTAGAATGAAATTGTGGTATTTTAAAGTTAAATATTTACTTTTGATAATTAATTAGTTACATTTTTAATGTTTTAAAAAAATATAATTAAAGATAACTCATTATTATAATACAATAGTATTTATTTACATAAGAGGTATAAATGTTATTTTATCATTTTTTTTTTACTTTTTCAAATTCCCAATAAATTATACTCTCCAATCCTTATCAAACAAACACATTCTTCATTCTCACTTCTACTCCACTCCCTCTCATGTCACTGCTATTCCACTCCTCCCCCAATCCACTCTTAACGACCAAGCACCCTTAGTAAAGTACTATTAATTATTTGGAATGAGTTTAAGTGCGTGTTTGCACTATTTGGTTGGCAATAATGGTTCCCTTTGAGGAAATCATTACTTACACATTCTCGTACCCATGTTTGGTTTGGATACTTACACATTCCCGTACTCATGTTTGGTTGGGATTTTTGAAAGATAATCATTACTTTAGGGGTCACTATTAAACCCCTAGGGCTGAAGTGGAGATAAAAGAGCACTTTCGTGAGGCGGTGTGAAAGGGGTCACTATTAAACCCCTAGGGCTGAATGTGCTAAAGTGCACGTGCCAATTTGGGCATGGCCAAGAGAAGCTATTTGTTTATTTGAAGGTGATTTTTTAGTGCTTGATGTTCATTTGTTTATTTTTTTATTGTATTTATAATATATTGCATGATTGTATGGAAAATATGTTAGATTTGACTCACTCTGATCGATCTTACAAGATTTGCAAGACTTTAACCAGGCTTTCCTAGACAAATAATAATGAAAATTTTCCCATAAAACGTACTAATATTGGTCATGGATCTCCTTTACCTACAACTGTTCAGGGTGACTTGAGTTGATCTTGCACAAGTCACCCCCATTTTAAATCTTTCTTCTGTAAAGGAATTTAGCACTATAAGAAAGCACCGACCTCCTTCAACTACAACTATTCAGGGAGACTTGAGCTGATCTTGCACAAGTCACTCCATTTTAAATCTTTCTTCTGGAAAGGAATTGAGCACTATAAGAAGGCACCCGGTCTCCTTCACCTACAACCTTTCAGGGCGACTTGAGCTGATCTTGCACAAGTCACCGCATTTTAAATCTCTCTTCTGGAAAGGAATTGAGCCTTGTAAGCAAGCCTTCTTCACTGGAGTCGATTCAGTTGTTAAATATGGGACTAGCACTCTGTTTTGATTTCATAAATGGATGGATCGCAAGGCCCTAAGGGGTATCTACCCTGATTGCTTCAATGCTTAGCAAAACACTAGCATATCTATTTAGGGGTTCACACTACTGTCGGATCCCCTTGATCTCATGGACTTTGTTGAGTTGTATAGCTATCTCCCCACTCTTTTCATTGAGGGATCAGATTACAAGGTGTGGCGATGGGACAAAAATGGGAAATTCATAGTCAAATCTTTTTATAATTTCCCGAATGATGGAGGACTTAGATGCTCAACTTCTACTACAATTGGAAGGTAGTTACTCTTAAAGTTAAGATTTTCAATTGAATAGCTTGGGATAATAAGATCTTAACCCTTGATAATCTTGTTAAATGGGTTTGCAACAATATTTCAACCCTACATGTGTGTTTCTACCATCACTCTATTGAAACTGTGACCATTTTAAAACATAATTATAACATAAATATTTATTTTATTATTAATAATTAATGTTTAATTATGAATTAATTTCATTCTGTACTTAATTTTTTTAATTAATTTCAAATGATATTTATTTCAAATAATTATTATTTAAAAAATAATTAAAACATAAATATTTATTTTATTACTATTAATTAATGTTTTAATTATAAATTAATTTCAAATTATATGTGTCTTTTTGGTTTCACAAGGGTATAATAGTCATTTCCAAGGGGGGATTGGTTCATTCCCCCAATATGGGGGAAAGACTCTTACCTTGTGGGAGTTAATGGTGACCCCCTCCAGGGTAATGATTACTTTCCAAAAATTCCAACCAAATATAGGTATGGGAAATGTGTAAGTAATGATTCCCCCAAGGGAGGAATCATTATTGTCAACCAAACACAAACCGAAAGTTTTCTTTAGCCCCCGCAATACATTTATTAATAATTATTTATTAAATATCTATACATACTGATTAGAGAGAGGTTAAAAAAAAAATTAAATTTTTTAAAGATTTTTCACTATTGCATTTATGTGTTTGTTTTGTTTGCATTTAATGAAATGAAAAATGTTTAATACCATTTATTTATTTACATTAAATATTTTATTAGATATTTTAAATTATATTTATTAAAAATATATTTTTATTTTGTGAGAGAAGTATATCACCAATTTGTTTATTGAAGAATCAGCTTAAATATCAAATTCTTTTAGGTTCTGGGTCTCAATTAAATGGTTTAACCGTTCAATCATTCGAGTAGATGCCAGGTTAATAAAATATTTTTAAATATTATTTTATAATTATGAATTATTTTTTAATTACATGGTAATATATATATATATATATATATATATATATATATATAGGGGTTACATCTCCTAGGGATGTCCCCAGAATCAATATCTGGGGATGGTCCCTAGGAGCCGTTAGATATTTTGATCTAACGGCTCTTCCCAAATTCAGAAATGTGAACATCTATCTCCACTCCACCAACGCCTTCTCCCCCTCCCCAAATTCAGAAAGGCAACGTCTCTGTCTCCCCTCCACCAACGCCTTCTCCCCCTCCGGGTCCAACACGCCTCCTCCCCTCCACCAACGCCTTCTCCCCCTCCGGGTCCAACGCGCCTCCTTCCCTCCACCAACGGCTCTGTCTCCCCTGTCTCCACCAACGCCTTCTCCCTCGGTCTCCACCAACGCCGGCCGTCGTCTCCACCAATCATTGCTCTATATATAAATAGAGGCAAGCTTCTCCACAGTTCGAAGTCTAGAACATCAGCTCCCGGTCTTCGATTTGGTTCATTGTACGCTGTAATAGGGAGAAGTAAGCGTCTCGATCCTTCGTTCACTTGCGGTTCATTCTTCTTGATTGATTGATTGATTCCTTTTGCTAGTGTGTTGCATCTCGTTTGTGTGGAGGTTGTTGGTGTTTGGATTCGTATGTGTTGGTTATTGGATGTGTGGATTAGTTTCTAGGGTTTAATTTGCTGTGAATTCTGAATTTTTGATTGTTTTGATTGGATTTGATGGTAAGTCTAAGTAGAAATGTGATTTTAGATGGTGAATTAGATTGGAATTTGAATATGTATATATGATAACAAGAGATGATGGAAGAGAAGCAGGAAGATGCTAATGTGTATAATTGGTATAATAACGTATTTTTATTATGTGCAAATTTTCTAGTGATTCTATCTACACTCTATCTTGAGCAGTTGGGGACTAGCCTCAGCATCTTCATTTCAAAGAGGAATCCATCGCTTGTGGCTTCTTTTACTCTGTTGTCATTTGGATATATTTTCAGTTTGTACAGGGAGGTATGTCACCTTCTTTTATTGATTCCTTGTTTCTTGTCATTTTTAAATCTAAAATGCCTATATTCGTTTCTCATGAATTCAAGATTTCATTATCAGGTTAAATCTATTGTATTGAATACTTTCAATCGTGCAAGATTCACTATGGCAGTGGAGTCTTTTCTTAAGACTGGTAAGTTGCCATTTTTAAATTGTTTATGGTGGCATGTGGATGATATTACATATGATTTAAGACCTTTGCGTAAGCTAGCACAGAGGAAACATAGAAATTAGAGCTAATTTATGATCATTGGTTGCCTATCTAGTCTCTATACATTCATATCAAATATGACATGTGTTTTCCAATGCGTAATGTACACATCAATTTTCGCTTGAAGATTATAGTTTTTGGATATAATATCTTCATCGTCATAGACATACTGTGTAAAAGATGGCTGAGATTGAGGGTTGTGGGGTGCGTTGCCTGATTGAGGGTGTTACTGTGCAAAAGATGGGCTCAAAAGTTTCATTTGAAGGTTTTTTTATTTTTGAATTTGGAGTGAATATGCAGCAAATTAAAATTTCCTTAATTCTATTGGTATCCTGCAAAATAAAAGTTTAAATGGGCTTCCAAGAAATTATGCATTGAAACTCTTATAGAAAAATCAATGGAGTTTCAAGAAGCTCAGGTTGATCTCTATCTGATTTCCCCCTTCTTTCAATTATAAGCTTTGAAATATTCTAATTGGTTGTAGTTTTCCTAATAGGATATCATGGCTGATGCCACTGATGGGATAGATTTGAATGAGCTCGGGTTAAATGGAGAACGTGGTGGTGCGAAATAAGAGAATGATAGCCAACAACTTGAAAATGAAGATGATTAGGCAACACAAGATGTTCAAGAATTGGCAATGAGTCCAAAGTCTCGAGATGGACAAGAATTAGCAAGAATCCCATTTGTTGGTATGGAGTTTGAGGAGGAGGAGGAAACGTTTTGATATTACTTGGATTATGCAAAGTCCAGAGGTTTTGGGGTAAAGAAGGGTCACGTGTATCGTTCGTCTCGTTCTCAATTAATTACATGTCGACACTTTGTTTGTGATAAGGAAGGAGCTAAGTTGGCAAACAAAAGACAGTTGGGAAAAATTGTTCAAAGGCGTAGAGATACAAGGATAAATTGCAAAGCTCGAATGGTAGTGTCAAAAATGAAGAATCGGTTGTGGACAGTAAAGACCTTTGAAGATGTTCATAACCATCATTTACTAAGAACTCCCTCAAAGGTGATGAAGATGCGGTCTCACTGCCATATCAGTATGACATGTAGAAGTTTAATGGAGACATTGCATAAGAGTAAAGTGGGACCGAGCCAAATGTCTTGAATATTGAATAAAAATACTTTCAAGTACAGGGTCTGCACTTATAACCCCAAACGATTGTTCAAATCATTTGAGGGGAGTTTGAAGCAACAATATTGGACAAAAATGCATGGCTATTGTTAAGTTCTTCAAGGAGAAAAAACTCAATGGTGATTTTTTCTTTTTTGATATGGAGCTTGATGAGTTTGGTCAAACTAGATGTGTCTTTTGGGCAGATGGACGATCTAGAGTTGCATATTCAGAATTTGGAGATGTTGTTTTCAACACTACTTATCAAACCAATAGATTTTGTTTCCCCTTTGCTCCTTTTGTTGGAGTCAACCATCATAAGTAGTCCATTTTATTTGGTTGTGCTCTCATGGAAGATGAAAAAGAAAAAAAGTTTTTTATGGGTATTCCAAACATGGCTGAAATGCATGCTAGGGAAACATCCACCAAGACTTGGCTATGGGGAATGCCATTGCACATGTTTTTCCAAATTCTGGTCATCGGCTTTGCTCTTGGCACATTGGGAGAAGTTCAATGAAGTACTTAGTAGATTTGAATGGCAATGATGGCTTTATGAGAGATTACAATAACTGGTTGCATCATAGTGAGTCGATTGAAGCATTCGAGGATAGATGGGGTGAACTTAAGGCAGCATACAATATTGATGATAAACACTGGTTGAGTAGGATGTATGAAATTCGGAGCAAATGGGTTTCTCTATATTGGCAAGATACATTCACAGCAGGAATGACCACTACACAACGTAGTGAAAGTATCAACTCATTTTTTGATGGCTTTGTTAATGCACAAACTCCACTGGATGAGTTTGCTATGCAGTATGATAAGGCTTTGTCAGCTCGAAGAAATGCTGAAGAAAGCGAAGACTTCAAGACTTTAAATTCTATAGCTAACTTTTATACGGGTCATCCAATTGAGAGACATGCAGGAGAAGTGTATACAAGAGCTGTGTTTGATACTTTTCAGGAAGAATTGCGAGAAAGTGATAGTATGCTTGCTGAACACATTCGAGATGGGTCCGGTTATGCTAAATATGCAATTTGCAATCATGTTGTTGTATTTGGTAAAAACCGTACTGAAGATGGGCTATGTGCTCGTGTAAGAAGTTTGAGAGAGAGGGCGTGTTGTGTTGCCACATATTGAAAATATTTAAAAAAAAAAGGAGGTGCCGAAGATTCCCAAGAAATATATTCTACATCGTTGGAGTATGGATGCAAGGTATCAGTCAAGTGTTATGATGGTTGAGACCCACAACAATGCCTTTACACCATTGATGAAGTGGAGTGCACAAAATATGTGTTTCCGTATTGCACAGAGTATATCATCCCTACAGATGTATGAGAAAGTTATGCCTAAGATAAATGACATATTCCAAATGGTTACTGAAACTTCAAATACACCAAAGCAAACATTATGCACCAAGCAAAATGAGGAAAATCAAGAGGTTATTGGTTCATGTTCTTTGCCTACCTTCTCATGTGATAATGATGTTTATGGGTCACACGTTAGTATTCTTGATCCAAAACCTGTCAAGAGCAAAGGGCGACGAAGAGTAAATACAAGGATTAAATCCGGAATCGACCTTCAATTATTAGCCAAGAGGAAAAGGACTTGTAGTAGATGTGGGGAAAAGGGTCATTACATGACCACATGCACATCCTGTAAGTCAGATTTTTATGAAATGTTGTATCATTTAGATTCATATTTTCAATCATTTACTAATGAAACTTTTTATTTGTGAACGTAGGTCTACCCTGAGCTACAAGAAACACCCGCTTTACCAAGCCTACCTTCTCATTTGTTATGGAGTTTTTAGTTTACTTCTATTAATGGATGTTAAACCTGTATCCCTTTTAATATGCAATTTTTCTTTTGTGTGTTTTCAGTTTAACTCTTAACAGAAAGATGAAATGGTAATATTTTAGGTCATGTCAAACTTGCTCTACTTATATGGGATTTGCAGCTTGGTTAAAGAATGCCTACTTCAACGTTATTTCAACAAGGTGTGTAGACTGATATTGAATTTTTTAAATTCATGACAATCATCTTTGCATAAATGAGATTTTTTTTTAAGAAAAAAACTTTGCTTGCCTGTAAGTTGGTACTGAGAATGGATTGATGTAGAAGAGAAATTTGGTTTATTCTTAATTTGGTTTGACTCTTATTACAAGAATAATCTAAACTGATACAAATGACATAATAGATGATTTTCCTGCTATAAAAGCTGCTAGTATTTAAGTTCATTTGGATTTCAACTTTTATATAAAATTCAACACTAGGCAGACCATGTTTGTGATGAATGTTGATCTTAATTTATTAATGAAATGCAATATATATCAATATGCAGTTATTTGCAGGGAAGGCTCTGTAGAATCCAATCTTTAGGGCTTGTTTGGATCAGCTTATAGCTGATCCAAAATCACTTATTTCATAAGTTAAGTGCTTATAGTGTAAAAATTAATGTTTGGATGGGCTTATTCAGATAAGCTCAAGCTGTAAAATAAGCTGAAAAACAGCTTATTTTATAAGCTGCAAAAGACCAGATTATGAAAATAAGCTGTTTTTGATAAGCTGAGTGTTTAAATGCAATTACTAAAATACCCTCACTCAATCCAAAAAATTACTACCTTTTATATATCTCCCCAAATCCTCTCATCCCCATCTCAAATCAATTATAATAATAATAATAATTATTATAATTATTATTATATTATTATTATTATTAATTATAATTAATAATAAATATAATAATAATAATAATTATTATTATTATTATTATTATAATATTAATTAATAATTAATAATATTATTATTATGATAATAATAATAATAATTATTATTATTATAATAATTAATAATAATAATAATAATAAAAAAATTTATTATTATTATTATTATTATTATTATTTTTATTATTATAATTATAATAATAATAATTATTATTATATTATTTTTTTATAATAATAATTATTATTATTATTATAAATAGTAATAATAATTATTATTATAATTATAATTATAATAATTATCATTATTATTATAATTATTAGTATTATTATTATTATTATTATTATTATTATTATTATTATTATAATTATCATTATTATTATTATTATTATTATTATTATTATTATCATTATTATTATTATTATATGTAAATTATGAAGTTATCCCAAACATTTTCACAACTGCAAAAGTACTTCTGAATCTAATGCATCCAAGTAAAAAAATTATGCATAAGCACTTAACTTACTTAAAAAGTACTTTTCCCAAAAGTGCTTCTACAAAAGCCAAAAAAAGCACTTTTTTTATAAGCCGATCCAAACAAGCCCTTAGTCACTACTGAAAGACACTCTGAAATAGTCTTCATTGCTTTGTATAATTATTTTTTTTCTGTATCAAGTGCAGGAAAAAGTATTTACTATGCAGAATAAATTAAGAGCTTCAATTTGAGTGTCCTATAAAAGCCTTTGCATATGCTTGCATGTGCATATTCAAATCTGTTTCTGCAGAAAAGTTTCTGATACTATTATTTCCAAACACAGCTCCATATTTATGAATGGACAATACCTTTTGTATCCCCACATTTCTGTTTATCAGGTTATTTGATTACATCTAAGGCCTTCATGTGCAGAAATGATAGTCGAAATTTTTAGATGTGAGACAATTTGGTGGCTTTGTGTCTGATGATACAATTGGACAACAAGCAGATGCTCTGTTTTCTAGTCTCATAGGTTCCAACTGGGCTTCTGCTATTGATCCATCTTTATATGTGATTAAACGTACTCAAAATGCAACATTTTGACTTGCCGTATATTTGCTATAAGTTGAAATGATGTTTATAGTTAATTATGGGTTTTAGAAGATTATATCTAGATTAATACTGATTACTTATACATTTACTTCCTAATTTTATATTACTATAGTTCAAGTGCAAAAGTTGTGCTTTAAAAATGAATCCCATAAATGTTAATTAACCAGAAAAAATGACACCCACGAACTGCAGAGAGACAAAAAATGGTTGCTTCATTCCTGCATGAGTCTCTTCAGTCCTCTCTTTCCTATTGATCCTAATGACACTAAGCATTTGCCTCATACCACTAAAAAAAATGAGGCACTGCTGATATGTTTACCTAATAATCAACATTGTCTACAGCATAACTAAAGCTAAAAGAATCTATTGATTGCAAATTACAATACTTTCGAATTTGGTGCTAGAAGCCAGTCTTTTCGACTACTTTTGTATCTACCACCTGAAGATAGATTGACCGGCTCCAGATTCTGTCCCCTATGTACAAAATTCTTCGAAGAATCCACAACAAAGGCTTTGCTCTCTGAAACGAATCTCGTCTCCACTTTACATGGCGAGAACTTCGTACAGGATATGGTGCTGCTTATGGGATATTCCGGGCCATAGTATGGACTAAACAGTGACGCAATGTGGTCGAGGCCTGCAGCATCCCCGTAATCAACAGTGCTAAATGAGTTCCGGGTGCTCTCAGTAGTAAATGATGATTCATCAGAGCTTATGAAGAGAGACCAATCACTTGATGTAGCATCAGAAAAGTCCATGCTGAACGAGTCTGAATGCACAATATCTTCCTGCTTCTCTTCCATCATCTCTTGTTATCATATATACATATTCAATTTCCAATCTAATTCACCATCTAAAATCCCATTTCTACTTAGACTTACCATCAAATCCAATCAAAACAATAAAAAATTTAGAATTCGCAGCAAATTAAACCCTAGAAACTAATCCACACATCCAATAACCAACACATACGAATCCAAACACCAAAAACACCAACAACCTCCACACAAACGAGATGCAACACACTAGAAAAAGGAATCAATCAATCAACAAGAATGAACAGCAAGAGAACGAAGGATCGAGATAGAGACAGAGACAGAGCCGTTAGTGGAGGGAAGGAGGCGCGTTGGACCCGGAGGTGGAGAAGGCATTGGTGGAGGGGAGACAGAGACGTTCCCTTTCTGAATTTGGGAGGGGGAGAAGGCATTGGTGGAGTGGAGACAGACGTTCACATTTCTAAATTTGAGAAGAGCCGTTAGATCAAAAGATCTAACGGCTCCTAGGGACCATCCCCAGATATTGATTCTGGGGACGTCCCTAGGAGATGTAACCCATATATATATATATATATATATATATCATTAAAAACTCTAATATATAGTTACTAAAACATAATTGCATGTTAAAGAAAATTTTAATATGATTAAGAAAAAATGTTGGTTATTGGAGTTGCCCACTTAATGAATATTTTATAAGACTACTGAAAGAAAAGAAAAAAAAAAGCTTTTGAGTATTTATTTATTTCTTATAATAAGTTCAACTTTTACCTTAAATGTAAGAATAACCATTTCCCAACCATAAAAAAGAATGATCATTTTTACTTCAATATGCTGTTTTGTAGGAGGGCCTAGAAGGAAATTAAATGGGCATTCCAGCCTAAAACACCTATTCTCATTCCATGTTTGACTCTAATTTATAAACTAAAAATGGGAATTATAACATTCATTCCTACTTTTGAATTGGTAGGGAATGGTTATGAAGCTTTTATTTTTAAACATAAAATAAAAACTCAAATATTTAGAACATTTTTATGAGACTTTTGAAATACCCATCACTTACACAATTCATATACCCTCAATCCTTTGAGTTCATCAACATTACACCTTCAAAAAGGTGCTGGTGACTCTAGTTTTCTGCAATATCTTAATCGCTCTATGCTAAAATCCTCACCCATATTGAAAGTAAGTTGCATTTTATATAGGATTTTTTATCTCTAATGCATTGAATATATGATAGATTATTTATCTTTGTTTTGGTAAGCTTTTTGTAATAGATTTAATTGATACCATCTTCCATTTATTAGATTAATCAACTATGACTGGAACCTTCCAAGTGACTGACGAAATACTAGAAATAGGGAGATGAGGGATCAAATGATAAGAAAAGAATGAAGTGGTGATACAAAGTGGGATAAAAAAAATATAAACGTTTGAATATGATGGTGGATCACATTATTGTGTTCTATGCTTGAAAATTTAGGTAGGTTCAAAGATATGAAAAATATGCTAGAAGGTGAGCAACTAATGATGTTCTTACTTCTTACAAGTTATTGTATATAATGTAGAGAATAAAGTAGTGAAATGATAATTCAAACTATTCAAGGAGGCTATTAGTAGACAATTTCCTAAAGTTTTACATGCAATCATAGGTCTATAAGGTGAATTATACAAATAAACTAAAGCCAATTTGGCCGTGCTCTACAAATCTAAGATGGAAGTGGTTTAAGGTACTCATAAGTAAATTTCTTTTAACAATATTACTATGTGATTATTTAATAAAATTTTCATATTGATTTTTATTATTGCCTTACTACTCTTGATAGAACCTACATACGAGTGAATGTGCATGTAGTTAAAAAAATCTTGATATGGAACAATTAAAAGTGAAATTGGTATAAATGTCTTAGTCATTTGTTCTCAAGATATACAATTCATTTACGTGTTACTTGGATGGGAATGATTTGCTATTAAAAGTAGAATATTTTGTGATGATGTAAATGGAAAAAAATAGAGTAAAAGTTGATGTATCTTGCGTCCTTTTCAAATAATTTTCCATCATTATTTATTATTATTATTATTATTATTATTATTTTGCCATTATAGGCTAATATTATCTTGTTAATGCAGTATATACAAATTGTGATGGATTCCTAGCACCATATAAAAAATAGCAATGTCACCTAAATGAGTAGTAAAATGGCAAACAACCAAGTACCAAAAGGTGCAAGCTGTGTTCTTTCAAAGACAAGGTTCAGCAAAAACCTGTTTTCCATCTCGCGGGAGGGATTTGATTGTTCGATATATGCTCTGGTCCCTGAGATAGATTAGTTTATTTGAACAATTAAACCTCTATAAAGTTCAAAAAAATACTTAGATATGTTCCCCCTTACACATGAACTACAGGTTAATCTAAAAAAAAAACCAGTATTAAACATACCACGATAATTTAGCAAAATGTCATGGGTATTTTTTCTTATCAAAAAGTAAGACCAAATGGCATACAACGTATGCAAATGCTTTACTACTATTTTAAAATTTACAATTTACTTGCAACTGTTTTCCAAAGTCTAAAAACATAATGAGCAATAGTCTACACATGGACAGGATCCCAGGAATTTCCACTGTGCATCTGGCACCCTTTTCTTACCACAGATAAATTGATTTTTTTTTAACTATGAAAAATGAGCATCTCACAGTTCTTGATCAATAGAATCAGAAGATCCAAATCTTAAATCCAAGACCAAGTCATTCACGGTGTTGAAAGGGCATCATTAAAATTCAGTCCATTTATTATTCAGAAAGGGGCCATTATAAGGATTCATTCCGCTTCCTTCTTGTTTCCTAAACGAATTCTATCAAGACTATCCGGAAGGGAAGATTAATTAAGAAAATATTTTTTGAGACTAGTGACTTAATGAAATACACAATGAAAAATATGGATGCTTTACATAATTGCAGAACCAATAGCAACTGCCTTCCAGCAGATAAACCATGGTTATGAACATCAAGAATGCTAGAAACCTTAAAAACACATATGCAAGTCAAGGAAAATGGAGAATGATTGGAACACAACTAACATTTACCCAAATATAGAAACATTAAACACATATACACGTCGAGGAAAATGGAGAATGACAAGACCACAACTAACAATTACACAGATTCAAGCTTCATACCATGTGGTGCACCAAAAGTCTGAAGCAACTGAACGATAGACCTTGCATCCAAATGATTTCGAACTCTTTTTCCAACCAGTACTTTTACATTTGGGGTATCAAAGACCTACAATATGGGATCCATACATGATTGTTACAAGAGCTTGCCAAAGAGAAATATAAATAATAATGACCCTTAGCTACCCAAAAAAATAATAAGCAGAAAGCTTTGAATCACATTCTCAGCATTAGTAATACTTCCAAGTCAGAAGTTAATGCTGAAAACAAAGCTATGCAATTCAATTCAACCAGGAAATGTAAGTAAAAATAAGATAAGTAACTATTGTCACCAAACAACAAGACCATTGAAGATGTAATATGTTAATTTGATTGCGAGTCAGAGCAAATGCATTCACTACCAACTTCGTATCAACAAGTGGCTCAAAATAATCAATAATAAAATTGAACATGAGAAACTTGAAAAAAATTGAATATGAGAAACTTGTAAGTTGAAGCATATAAAAATTACATTACTGCTCAGATTAAAACTTTTCGGAAATTATTACCAGACATTTCTACATTGAATCGCAGATAAAAGCAAATTTATTTTCTTTTTTAAGAAGTGATGATTGATTGTAAAACTGGATGTTATTGAGTTACATTGTTATCTCAATCATGATTAGTTAAAAGAACATTACAATTCAAAAGGTAAAACAAAGAACAGTGTTCCACCTGAGCCAAAGAGACAGAACCATCGGGTTTCAAAAGTGCAACGGCACCAGAGACATCGGGGGTCCACTCCAAGAACCCATTGAGGCTACGAAGCACAAATCACTCCCTCATCTCCTCCCAGTGGACTCAAGGAGAGTGAACCCAACCATTGCTCCTTGAGCTGCAAATTGGAAATCTTTGTAGCCCTAGGCGAAACCCTAATCCTAGATGTCAATAACGGTGCCGACTTTGCGGTGCAGAGGAGGCAGAGATGGAATTCATTGGAGAGCTTGGTGGTTGAACTGTGAGTAGGGGTTTAAACAAGCCGAGCAAGCCAAACAAGCGGTGCTCGAGTTCGGCTTGTCTCCGCCCACACAAGGCTCCTCGTGGGTTGAAAGCAAGCGCGCCCCCGCGACGAAGCACGGTGTAGTGTGGCGGAGAGCGAAACGCAGCCCAACGAGACAGAGACGGAGACGGAGACAGCCGCGTTTTTGGAGGGTGTCATCTTGCCTGGTTCCTATGCCAGGCAGTTTCCTGGTTCTTCAATGAATTCAAGCCACATGTCCATCTAAATTAGTCTATTTGGATTGGAAAGGTTATTTGTTTTGTTTTCAATTTTTTTAAAGTGACGAAAGGAAAAAAAATGATGGGAATGTTTTTTTGCATTGGTTTGCTTTTGAGTTTTCCCCACTTTCATAAAAGTAAGAGATTTGGTTTTGAGAATAAGAGATTTAATGTTTATTAATTATTTTGGGAGCTTGGGATTGTTGAAGTTGCATACCTTGATTGAAAGCTTGGGATTTCCATTAGAGGTTTAAGAAATCAGATTAGTTATTTTATTTTAATTGTTACATATAATGAAATATCTTTTTTATTTTCTTCTTTATATGTTTTTGGGATGATTTTCGTATGGTCTCTTATGTTTATTTAGGAAGAGGGTTTATTGGTTATTTGTAATCTTGAATATCTAAGCATATTGCTTTTTTTTTTTTTCCATCATTCTCCATTCTCTGTATGATTTTTTCTTGCAAATTATGGGAGATCTTTTATATTTCATGCATGTTATCTTTGCTTAAATTTTATAGATAAGACATTAATTATGTATATATGCTTGAGTCATGTTACTCTAAATTTTTTCCATTGAATTAGTTTTGACTAGTGTTATTGATTTTTTTTTTTTTTTCATTTCTACTATGAAGTTTACTAACTAGAATTATAATTAATTCTACTATGATTTTTTACTTTATACCATTTTTTGTTTTGGTTCTATAAAGATCTAATGAGGTATTTGAATCATCTCCTTTGGTTTGTTACTTGGCATTTCTTAGTGGAGCCATTTGATGATTTGCATAATTTTTGTTAGGGTAAATTACAAAATTAGTCACTGAACTATCCACAAGTTCCTATTTCAGTCACTAAACAAAAAAAAAAAAAAAAAAATCTATTTTGGTCACTAAACTTTTTAATTGCTTTCAATTTGGTCACTGACGCCAACGCCGTTAATGGCGATCTGACGTGGCTTAGCCATGTCAGCATACTTAACCACGTCAGCATCCTACTCAAATTAAAAACCCTGGCTTCCTTCATTTCTTCTTCTTTCCCTTTCCCCTTTCTTTCTTCTTCCCCTTTCCCGTTTCTCTTTTAAATACTAACCCTGATCTTCCTCTTGCCATGGCATCTTGCAGCCGGTAAAGTATTGTTCTTCTCTTTTTATTTTTCCTGCTCTCGTCTAGTTCCTTTTCTCCCTTCCCCTCCAAGCCGATAAATTTCTGAAAAGTTTGCATATATCAATGTTGAAGATGGTCAAGATGGTCAAGATATAAATTATTTGATTTGCTTTGTAATAATTTGGTGTAAATGATTCTGCAAATGGTACAAAATTCTAAATTAAATGTCTTTGTATAATTAATCAATTCTGCAAATGGTACAAAATTCTAAATTAAATATCTTTGTATAATTAATCACATTCAAATCACATAAAAATAAGCAACACAAAATTCTGCAAATGATACATATAATTAATCAATTCTGCAGATGATACAAAATACACAGAATTAATCAGTTCTGTAGATGACATAATACAAAGAATTCTGCAGATGACACTAAATAATCAGAATTCTACAGATGCTACAAAATAATCAATTCTGCAAATTACACAGAATTCTGCAGATACATTCAGAATTTTGGACTTTACAACCCTTACAAAATTAATCAAAATAATCAACACATAATTCTACAGACAATACATATAATTAATCAGCAATTTGGTAATGAGTTCATACACATAATTCTGCACATTACACAAAATTCTGCAGATACATTCAGAATTTTGGACTTTACAACCCTTACAAAATTAATCAGTATTGTCCAACCCTTACATAATGACATTCAGAATTGGTAATAAAATATTTTTCTCATTTAAAACTGTAATGTGCACAGCCTCCACAGAAAATAATCTTTCACTTCATCTGCACCCTTGGTTTTTTTCTTTCTTGTTTGCTAGAAGAGCCTTGCAAGACAATTGAGGCACCTTTCTTTTGTTTTGGGCATTGCTTCCATCTTGAGATAAATCTCTCAAATACCTTGAAGGGACTTGTATCCCTTGCTATCTATGTTGATGTGTGTTTATAACTTGAGAAGACCTCTATTAAACAATCAGAAATAATGTAACTCTAGCTTGCAGAAGACAATCACAGATTGGAAAAAATATAAGGTTAATAAACCTACATCAGGCATCCACCTAATAATCTGTGCATGTGGTTGAGCAGTTCTAGTTTCTTCAAATTGAGTAGGATTCTGAGTTACAGAAAAAAAATTAGTACCACACACATGACAACAAAATTTTATTTAAAGTTATCTCTTGACTTACAATCAGTGAAGAACACTCCTGCATTGCCACATGAGTACTTTGAAATCCTCCTTGATTTGTAATGTGAACATAACCTTGTGAAAGTAAGTGTAAAAAACATACACTGGCTTCATTGAAAATTGACCTATGGTATTATTCTACTTGTACTATAGCTTAAAAAAATTATACCTCTCTTCCTATATTGACTTGTACTCCTTGAGATCCAATTTGATTTACAACTTGAGAACCCTGTCAAAGAAAGAAACGGGAAAGGGGAAGAAGAAAGAAAGGGGAAAGGGAAAGAAGAAGAAATGAAAGAAGCCAGGGTTTTTAATCTGAGTAGGATATTGACGTGGTTAAGTATGCTGACATGGCTAAGCCACGTCAGATCGCCGTTAACGGCGTTGGCGTCAGTGACCAAATTGAAGGCAACTAAAAAGTTCAGTGACCAAAATAGAATTTATTTTGTTTAGTGACTAAAATAGGAACTAGTGGATAGTTCAGTGATTAATTTTGTAATTTACCCTTTTTTTTATGTTTAGATATGGGAGAGGATCCAATGCATGAACTAAGTCAAATAGAATCAAATAGGTCAAGTTTTACAAATCTATTGCTTTCCATTAACCCGTTTGATGTGGTTGGAAGCTCGGTAGCAACAAACTCGACATAACAAAGCTTGGTAGAAAATACTTGTGCAACGGGAAGCTTGGCAGAGGGGACCTTAAAAGTGAAAAGCTCTGTTTTGGGAAGCTTTGATTGGTAGGTACTCCAACAAAATATTATTCTCCCTAGTAATTATAGAAGCGAATTATTGAACTTGGCTAAGTTGTTTATTCTCTTGTCATTCATGTTAAAGCAGGGAATGCCATTTAAAAGAAAATATGATACAACTTGAAGATGGGAAAGGAAAATGTGGAACAATGTAGTTATGACAACGAGAAGGTTAGATATATTCAAATGTAGTTAATAGTTGTTGTAATTAGATAAATGATATTAATAATTTCAAAATAATAAATAACAAGTTTTTTTTTTACAACAGAATGGTGATATTTGGGGTGATTATATCCCCAATTTGGGTAAAACCTTTGGCACTGAGGAAGAATCATACTCATCTTATAATGCTTATGCATTGAATGTTGGATTTAGCATAAGGAAAGGATGGGTTAAGAGAAACAAAAATGGTGTGGTGAATTGTCAGAAATTTTGTTGTTCCAAAAAAGGAAAACGTGTTCAAGACAAGAGGCATGAGAATTTGAAAATTCATCGGCTGGAGACAAGAACAGGTTGTTTAGCTCATATGATAATTTCATGTGAAGATACCGGGATGTTTATAGTATCAAGTTTTGAAGGGCAACATAATCATGAGCTTGCATAGAAAGAGTTTACACATATGTTACGATCACATCGGAAAATTAGTGTAGTTAAAACAACACAGGTACAATTGGCTTATGAGGCAGGATTTATACCAACAAAAATATATGAGTTGCAGCATAAGATGGCTGGAGGTCAGCCGAATGTTGGTTTTATGAAGAAAGATATTGAGAATTATTTGGCAAGAAAGATGGAGAAACAAGTTAAAAAGGGTCTCCATAAAGTAATAATGTTATATTTTAACAAGATGCGAGTTAAAGACCCACTTTTTGTGTATGATATGCAATTAGATGTGAATGATTACAAACATATTTTGGCCTGATGGGAAAGGAAAGGCTAATTATGAAGTTTTTGGTGATGTAGTTACATTTGATACTACTTTTCAAACAAACAAATATGATAGACCTTTTGCTCCATTGTTGGGGATCAATAATCATTGTCAAACAACAGTGTTTGGTGCAGCTCTTCTATATCAAGAGAATGTGGAGTCATTTGTTTGGTTATTTCAAACATTCATAGGAGTGATGAATGAGAAGCATCCGACTACTATTCTAACTGATCAAAGTGGTACAATGGTGAACGCAATAATGACAGTCTTGCCAACTACTCATCATCGCCTATGTATTTGATACATATACCAAAATGCGGCCAAACATTTGGCACATGTATTTTATGGTATGCACTCTTTTGTTGTTGCTTTTCAACAAGTTATATATGACGATAAAGATGAAGCATCTTTTCTTGAAGCATGGGAAAATCTTCTTGAAAAATATAATTTAAAAGAGAACCCATGGCTTTTGAAATTATTTGAAGAAAGAAAAAAGTGGGCAATGGAATATGGTCGGCATATTTTTTGTGGAAACATGATGAGTACCCAAAGAAGTGAGAGCTTCAATAGTGTATTAAGGAATTATTTGACATCAAAACTTGGGGTAGCAAGATTTTTTGAACAATTTGAGAGAGTTCTTGCAGATAGGCACTATGCAGAGCTTCAAGAAGATTACAAGATGATGGATCAATCAATATCATCAAAGGAGTTATGCCCAATCTTAAGACAAAATGGTGCAATTGTACACTTTGAGTATTTTTTAGAAGTTGAAGGATGAACATGGTAAGATTCTTTATGCCATGGTTGAATTATTAAGTGAAGCAAATACTTTGAAGACTTACAAGGCTGTTCATGTTAATGCTCCCCATTATGCAAGCTTGGTGACATTTCATTGCTCCACTGAGACAATTGAGTGTAGTTGTAAAAAATTTGAATTTTGTGGGATTCCTTGTATGCACATGTTGCATGTCTTAGATGTAAATCAGAAATTTATGCTTCCCGATAAGTACATAATGAAAAGGTGGACTAGGAAAGCACGAGATATGGATACTTGCATTTTTATATCGACTACACCAGAAGAAGATCCTAGGGTGACAAAGAGCAAGAGATACATGGATATGTGTCATTGTTATCAAAAATTAATTTCCGAAGCATCTAAATATGAAGAAGCTTATAAAGAGGTTGTGCGTCATTACTTTGTGCATGATGGGAAAGTGAAGGACATTGTGAAGATGTCTAATTTAGGGAAAGAAGAATATCTAGCAACAATTGATATATCGAATCAGAATTTGTCTCATGGCTACCATGATGCTAGAGGTTTGGCAATGAAATATAAGGCATGTCATGGCAGTCATAGTGCTAAAAGAATAAAAGGGCCACTGGAGCAACCGAAAAAGAAAAAAAAAAACAACACCTGTAAGTGACACTTTTTTCTTTAATTGATTTTAATTAAGGAGTTATGGGCTATGTGCAGGTTATTATGATGACCGAATTTGTTGATTTTCAGTCAACTATCTATCCTTAATGACATTTGCTTATTTTATGCAGGTATGATGCAGCAATTGTACTAAAAAAGCATTTATGTAATCTTGTTCTGAGATGCAGGCTTCATCAATCCATTGGCAATTAATGCTGAATTCAATGGTCCAATTGGATTGCTTTTTTGGATTTTGAACATTTGTTTTTGCATCAAGAAATATGCAATTTTGATGGATGATGTTTATGCACTTACAAGTCTATCAAAACAAGAGCATGTTAATTTTGACAGATTTTGTTTGTGTTATGTGCAAAACTATGATTGAATTTGGTGTGTGCATACTTTCAAATTTGTTTGTTTTCATATTTAATGTTGTACTGCCATTGAATATCCTGGTAAATGTTATATCAGCTGCTTCTCATTTGAAAATTGCACTTGTGGCAGTAAAAGATTTTCTACAAAATTCAGGAGACATTGTGAACAGGGATTTGATTACCAATCCGTTGATAGAATTGATTCATGCTCATTCTTATCTTGAATATTACTTCCTAGTGAAAATTCAATCTACAATTCATGCTGAAGGTTTGGATGTTTTCAGGATATTGAATCTCAATGTCTGATGCTTTAGATGTTGTGATAATGGCTGATGTAGCCAATTCAATCTCTTAAAGTGCAGAACATGACAAGATTCTTGACTTCTTGGTTTTTATTTGATGCTTCATTAATCTAGTCATCATTTAATTCTTGTATCTTTAATAAATCTCTACATAGTCTTTTTGTGTTTCTCATTAGAAACTTAATTACATAGAGTACTTCTTTGTGTACTTTAAATATTGGAATTTTTAGTTAAAGAAGGTGAATTTGTAGCCGTGTTTAGTACGGTCTCATTTTTGTTGTTTATCAATAGCTTTAATGGATCTAAGAAGATGAGTGAGAGTCAATTGCCCAACCAACACAGTTGATGCATATCTAGCATAGCACCAAAAATTCATACAAGCAATTAAACAAACACCTTGCCTACACACTTTAAGAAGATGAATCTGTTGCCGTGTTTAATATATTCTCATTTTTGTTGTTTATTACAAGAAAGTTTGAAGGCGAGCTCTCAACAGCTTCAATGGATCTAAGAAGATGAGTGAGAATCAATTCCCCAACCAACACAACTGCTGCACATTGAGAATAGCACCAAAAATTCATATAAGCAATTCAACAAACACCTTGCCTACACACTGCACAATAGCAAAACTTATGAGTGATCCATACATATGTGTATGATCCATATATCTAGGATATATGCAAGTATTGACAACAATACACACATACTTTTTTCAACAAGGACCTTGCCTACACACTCGGCACAATAGCACCTCCATAAAAACAATTCAACACACACCTTGAACTTAGCTCCACTATCTTTCTTCCCCTTCAAACTTAGCTTCCCACCATCAACAGTGTGCGCTAAGGACTTCTCAAAGGGTCACTCTTCCACATCACTACCCTTCTCACTCGCATGCTCTGACAACCTTACCGTGGAAAAACACTGAGAGATCAAGGTAAGGCTTTAGCTTGATTTTCTTTTCATGTTCTCTGTTGGTGTTGAGCTAGAAGGAGAGAAAGAAGGATAGTGATGAAGAGGTTGTATACAGGACTTAGTTGCTTACTGTGGTGTTAAGATGGCCAAAATTTTTTCAATTCCCGCCTTTTGAAAATTTGCAATTCTGATTCTCTAACATTCCGTCTGTTACCGTCAAACAAAACAAAAACAAAAAAAAAAATAACAAATAACCTTTCCAATCCAAGAGTGGACTAATTTATGTGGACACATGGCGGTTTTATAAAGGAGATATGTGTTTTGATTAATTGGAGAAACATGGAACTGCTTGGTATAGGAACCATGCAAGATGAACCCGTTTTGGAGGGGATACTTATATTGAGTGAATGAAAATTACTATTCATTCATTTTGGAATAAGTTTGAAAGTTTTGTTTAGCCATGTAATACATTTATTAATATTTAATCATAAATATAAAAAAATGATTACCTATTATCCAACAATGCTATATGCTAAACGTTTATATGGTTGAACTCATATAATTTGTTTAGTAATCTAAAATTTTAGTTTGAATTTAAATTGTTTATTTGTAAAGTAGATAGACCATAAATATATATAAAGGGGTGGACTTAGGTGCAATGTGATAGATGTAATTGGTGTAGTGTCTATTGAACACAAGTCCTAAAAATATATTAAAATATAATAACTTTTTCATAATACTCTTTTTTTTTCATTAGATTACACATTGCAAGACAAATGTCAAAAATCCAATGGTGAACTATATGAACTTCACCTATTGCACTTCACCAAAGTTTTCTCCATATATAAATAAGAAAGTTGTGGAACAAATAGGAAATTAGCAGGGCAAAATTTTTTATAGGACACTAAAGTATACTGATTTTTCATTTTGGTATTTAAATTTCAATTACATCAAAATGGATATGCTACTTTAATTATGTTTCAATGAAGGTCACCCAAAGGATTTTGGAATTTATTTGATGGTGTGGACTTTGGAAAAGCTTTGTCAACACCTCCATGACCACGTCACCATAGATGCCACATCACTTGTGATTGTCTAAGTCAGCATACATGTGTCAATTTACCATATTTTAATTTCTCTAGCAAAAGCCATCATCTCCTTCTTCATTCCAGGGAATGAAAGAGACAGAGGGAGAGAAAGAAGGAAAAAATGTGCATTCTTTATTTTAGTGAGGGAAAGAGTGAGCACTAGCAGGGAAGGGCAAGGCTTTGAAAACTGTGTGAGTAAAGAGGAGAGAAGGTTACAAAAGAAGGAGACATGTTCAATGGGGTTGATGTAAATTAATGAAAATTAAAAAGTACAAAATAAAAGTATCACCATGTCAATATCACTGATTTTTCAGTTATAAAACAGAACCAAATAAGTCCCTAACACATACAAAAATGAAGTCATAAACCATCATTTTTATACACCACAAGACACTGATCACAAAGATAGGCACTTTCCTGTATGAGATGATGATAATAAAAAGGAGGGTTAATTGATAGCAGATTTAATGGATAAAAATAACTCACAGTCCTTCTACCCAGGACTGATCCACTCCCTTCCTCAACTTGTGAAGGCCTCGAACATTGAAGGATGACTCTCACCTTAGTTGTTTTTGTTAGTGGTTGCTTTGGTTGGCTTTACCACCGATGACTGCTAACTTTTTCTTGTTTTTGTTTTTTTGGTTATTTCTCTATTCGTTTTCATTTTATTTTGAGCTTGTTTGTTTTGTTTTCTTTTCAATAAATTTGTGGTTTATCCATTTTACTTAAAAAAACTCACTGATTAATATTAGAATAGAAAGCAAAGAAAATCGGATGGTTATGAGCTATTAATTAAAAACACCATGCTTTGGTGTTTTAAATAAAATCGGATAATGTGGTTTATCCTTTAAAAGAAAAAAACAAGAAAGAAAAACACCATCCCTTCATCAATTGTGATCATTGATCTTGCATGTTTTCCGTGCCCTTGTGATATACATTGAGGTAGTAATTAATATAGAAAACAAATTCACAAGTAGAACTCCCAACATCAAGCTTGCTAACTGAAAATAAGAAAAATACTCTTCCTTAGCATGATATATATTTTTTTTTTCAAAAAATTTTAAAAAAACCTTGTACTTTCACAAAATTGCAAAATAAGGATATAGAAATTTTTTTCCTTTCTAGTATATGTGGTTTCTTTAGCTAACAAACAGGGGACAAATAGTTGAAGGTGTTAACTTTTACTTCATTGGTAAGGGTAAAATTGTCAATTTATATAGAAAACCGCCACATGGATTAAAAATATAATTTTCAACATGATTTTATTTGGCTTTTGGGATTTTAAGTTTTTTTTTGTTTTGTGGAATTTTGGGAGACATCAATAGACAATATATATATATATATATATATATATATATATATATATATATATATATATATATATATATATATATTCATGTAATATGACCTGGCTTTTAAATGAAATGATAATTTTGCCCTGGTGAGTTAACATGTTAACTATTTGTCTCTTTTTGTTAGCTAGAGAAACCATATATCCTCAAAATCATAAAAAGTATTCCTCTTTCACTATGATAACAAGGCTTTAATGATAAAAAACAATGGAACTTGACAGCTAATGGTAGGTTCATAGTTAAATCCTTGGTATAATACCCGAATTGGTCGCTCTATTTTTCTCTCTCTTCCCTTTTGGTCCCTCTACTCAGAAATGTTCCCAATTAGCCCATCTACTCTTGAAAATAGGTCATCTTAGTCTTTCTACTTTTAGTCTCTTCTCTTTTTTCAATATCATGTAGGGCCTAGTTAGTCCATTTTCAAGAGTAGATGGGATTAAATTGGTCCATTTTTAGAGGGACTAGTTGGGAGCAGTTTTGAGTAGAGGGATCAAAAGGGAAGAGAGAGAGAAAAATAGAGACCAATTCGGGTATTATACCTTAAATCCTTTTATGGCTTCCTAAATGATGGAGGTGTTCGTTGTCAAGTGACGCAAAAATTTAGAAAGATGCCTACCCATACAATCAATCTATTTCTTTCTGACCAAGGTCTTCAAGGCTCCAAGTGTTCCGAACTCTCTAAAGGAAATGTTGTGCTTTTGGACGTCCAAGCAGTTACTATTATGCTCTCGAATGCCAACGTGGATATTTTTATTAAGGCATTTCATTTATTTTGATCTTCATATAAATCTTGTTATGACACTTTAATTAAATCTAAACATTATAGTTCTTGTGTATTAAGTTAAATATTTTACTCTTTATGAGATAAAGAAAAAGACACTATAAGGGTTTAGTACTTATACACTTAAATAGTTCACAAATAAAAAAATATTTAATTGGACTTTACAGATTAGTAAGAATTTATGTGACATATATTTTAACAAAGAATATTAGTTAAGCACTATAGGATTGTGTGTGCATATGACATAGATATATCGATGGGATTTGGTGTATTCAAACATAACTAGCAACAATCTAATCACATCGGTTTTATTATTTGACCGTCAATGATCGGGATTATTGGTTATGTTTATATGAGTAGACTTTAGGCTTAAGGTATCATTATCACAATATGCTTGTGACATCTAGTATATTATTAAAGTAGTTAGATTCAATTTTCATTTTTGTAGGGTCAACTTTAAACTGTAGCTATCTCAAGTAAATAACAGTTGTGAATGATCGCCAAAAAGAAATTCATTTTTTTTTTTTATAATAAACAAGTTAGTATCCTATTGATCATGAATAGGTGAGATTAGAAAACATGGCTAAGATAATCAAATTAATTGTAACAAAAAGTAGTTTGGTGCACAACAGTGGTGCCATGTTCAAGACTTATACCATGTTCTTACAGCAATGGTGCCATTGTACGTGGCCATGGGACTTGACTATGCTTCAGTGAAATGGTGGCAGATTTTCACACCGAACCAGTGCTCCGACATTAGCCGGTTCGTTGCACTCTTTGTTGTTCCACTTCTCTCCTTCCACTTTAGTTCCACTAATAACCCTTACTCCATGAACTGCCATTTCATCATTGTTGCACTCTTCAGAAACTCATACTTCTCACCGTTCTTACAATTTAGGTCAAAACCATCTCTAAAGGCTCCTTAGAATGTACTATCATTCTCTTCTCCCTCTCCACTCTCCCCAACACTCTGGTCTCGGCATTCCAAAGGCATGTATGGTGCTTTCTCTAGTAGTTTAATGGTTCAAATAGTTGTACTCCAATGCATCATTTGGTATACTCTTTTGCACTTTTTGTTTGAGTATCATGGAACTCGGCTTCTCATTAGTGAGCAATTCCCAGACAATGTTGCGTCCATTCTTTCCTTCAAAGTTGATTATGATATCGCATCGTTAGACAGGCGAGAACCTCTCGAGGCCGAGGCTAAGGTTGGAGAAGATAGCAAACTCCATGTGATTGTCCGCAAGTCAGCGAACTCGAGGTCAGAGATTTTCTCTCACAAGTCTTTGATTCCGTGCTCATCAAACTTAACCAATGTGGAGATTTACTTGTTGCAATCGTCTAGAAATCCAACTCCAAGAGATTCTATCTTTAATCACAATGAGTTTTTCTCTTTGGTCAGTAATAATGAGGAGAGTTGAGGTTATTGTGGTGCTAAGCTTAATGGTTTGTTTTCTCCAATGGTGGGGAAGAAGAAGGTGAGTGGGAGTGATGGTGCTAGTAAGGACGCATATGTTTGTTTGGAGCTCTAGTGCTTCACCTGTGTCAGAGAATACAATAGCAAGTGAAAGATCTTAACTATTCTAATGTATGTAGAACTGTTATTGTGTTTGTTTTTAGTGTTAATGTGTTTGTGATTTTGCTGAATTTTTAGGAGTGTGTGATGTTTGCAATGAGTTTAGCTTCAGGAATCAAGAAAAGGATGGTGGGCATGGGGAGAAACAGGGGACTGATACCATGGCTGAGCATAATGTGAAAGATGGTGTGAAGGATGTTAAGACTGTGGCAATACCAACTGCTAGTGTGATGATTAGGCTTATTCTTATTATGGTTTGGGGGAAACTTTTTAGGAATCCAAACACTTATTCCAGTCTTATTGGTCTTATTTGGTCTTTGGTCTCCTTCAGGTATACACTTACTTCTAGATTTGATTTGTTACTTTAGTCTAGATCTTGATGTTAACTTGATTGTGTTTGGTAAGGTGGGGGACTAAAATGCATGCAATAATAGCTCGTTCTATATCTATACTATATGATGCTGGGCTTGGAATGGCTACGCTTAGTCTTGGTATGATATATACTTAAATTTTGAGCAAATTGGTATTGTAATTTTATTTTGAGTAGTGATTCAAGTATACAATTTGGTGATATGCACAAGGTTGTTCATGGCATTGCAACCTAAGATGATTGCTTGTGGCAACTCTGTTGCAACCTTTTCAATAGCTATGAGATTTATAGTTGGTCCTGTTGTCATGGTTGTGGCTTCTTATGTTGTTGGATTGCAAGGTGTGCTTCCCCATGTTGTCATTGTTCAAGTAGAAAAATTCAAACATAAATTGCCATGATGCATGTTGGCTCATTTTCAGCCGCTAATTTAACATATTTTTATGACTTAAAATGCAGGCGGCTCTGCCTTAAGGAATTGTGTCATTTATGCTTGCCAAGGAATACAATGTGCATCCAAAGATTTTTTTTTTAAATAATTGTGGATAAACCACAGCTTATATTGAAGAAAGAGAGCAGAAGGAAACATAAGATAAGTCCTATCACTAGTGGTGAGGAATAGTGCAAAGTACAACAAGAGAAAATAAGAGATAAATAATAGTTGGGCTAGAGAAAAATACCCTATGGCACCTCAGGCTGCCTAAAATATTAGACAGAGATTCATACTCCTGTGCTAAATCGAAGTCTGGATCGCCTGCTTGATTTGAATCTTTAGTGCTTAGGAAGTTGAGTGAGCGCTTAATTCACTGGGATGCTTCAATAAGAGATTGTTGTTGACTATCAGCAACTGTTGAAAACCAAGAAAGAAGCATGTTAGCATATTTAATAATTATAGTGTAAAACAATAAATCATTTAAATGAAAAATGTGAATGTTTCATTCGATCCAAATATTCTACAAGATTGCTCGGGATGTGAGGTCCTAGAGACTTTGATGTTGGGGAGTAAGAGATGGTAACCAAGTAGTCCAAAGCGATGAAATTGAGTGCGGAGTTGAAATTGAATCTAAAATTTGGAAGAAGAATGGCCAAATTTGTTTAGAAAAGGCGTAATCTAAAAAAAGATGATCTAGATTCTCGGAGCCTTTGTGACAAAGGACACAAGTATCTATGGAGTTTTGAATGTTGCATCCTTTCTTGAAAAGATTTGTTAGGGTGAGTAATTTATCCTCCCCATTTAACCAGCAAAAAAGAGTTATTTTGCTAGGGCATCAAATTTTTCAGAAATGAGGATAAAGTGAACTACGCATTCCACTGTCAATAAGGAATTTGTAAAAAGATTTGACTGAGAACTTTACACTTTTTTCAAGTGCCCAGGTGTGAACATCATCCTGACTGTTGGAACAATTTGGAATAATTTCTAAAAGAGAGGATAACACATCTAAGGAATTTGAGTTAAAAAGAGGCTCTGGGATATTTAGTTGCTGCACAAATTGTCTGATAGTTATCCATAGAAAAGTACAATCATGGAATAGTGATGGCCAGAGATCTTTGAGTGGTTGCCCAAAATGCCATCGGTCAAACCAAAGGAATGCGTTAGAGCCACTTTTGATAGATTTGTTTATGCAGGAACGAAAGGGTAATAAGGTGATGTTCACTGCAATCTAGAAGAAGTATTTATTTCTAGGTGGATTATGAAAGAAAATTCCATTTGGGCTTTTATTTAGGTAATTGACTTGAATGATTTTAGCCCATCCACTAGTTGGGTTGCAAGAGAGTTTCCACCACAATTTCCAGAGCAGACCTTTATTAAATTCTTGGAGATTGAGAATTCCCCAGCCTCCCATGTCACAAGGTCTGGAAATCCTATTCCAAGCGACCAATATTATTCCTTTAGAGCCTAAATCTGGAACTTTCCATAAAAAGCTCTTCAAATTTGATCAATATCTTTGATCACCTAGGAGGGGAGTTTTAAAACTAACATCCAATAGATTGGTACTGTTGAGAGTATGGAATTAATGAGAGTTAAACAGCCACCTAGGGATAAGTAATTTGCTTTCCAAGGAGTGAGCCTACAGCGGACCATACCAATGAGTTCTGCCCAGTCTAGGCGTCTTGGTCTTCGTCCTGAAAGAGGAACCCCTAAGTAAGTAATGGGTAAACAATTTCTGGAACAGTTTAGAATTCTGCCGGATGTAAATTGTGGTTTGAAGCCATAATTTGTTGAGAACAGACAACTTTTTGAGTAATTTATGGAGAGGCTAGAAGACCTTTCAAAAAGATAAAGGATTAATTTGATGATTCAGAGATCTTCTTGTCCACTTACTTAACAGATCATCTACATATTGGAAATGACAAATGTTTACAGATTGGTCCAAAGGAACACCCACTAAAACTTTGGATCTAATAGCGGGAGAGAACATAGCACTCAATATGTCTGCAACCAAAGTGAATAAGAGAGGGGATAAAGGGTCTCCTTGTCCCAGCCCTCTTTTACATCGAATATATCCCTGAGTAGTTTCATTGATGATGAACTGGGTCTTAGTAGTGCTAAGAATAGTATGAACCCAAGTTATCCATCTAGATCCAAAGCCTCTTGAAACAAGAACTTCAAGAAGGAAATTCCAATCTAAGGAGTCAAAGGCTTTTGCAAAATCCACTTTGAAGACATAACCAAGTATTTTCAGTTTTTGCAAATTAAAAATTACTTCTTGAGAACCAATAATATTATCCGCAATGCACCTTCCCTTAATAAAACTAGATTAGGATTCATCCACAAGGTTACTGATCACTGTACTCAGACGAGAAGCAAGGATTATAGAAATAATTTTGCAAGTGGAGTTAATTAGGCTTATAAGGCGAAAGTCCGAAACTTCCCCTAGCGCATTATTTTTTACTATAAGTGTAATATCGATCCAATTTAGGCACTCATAGTTGATTGATCCTTCATAGAAATCTTCACATAATTTATCTAATGAATCCTGAAGAATGTTCTAGTGTTTCTAAAAAAAGAATATAGGAAAACCATCCGGGCCTGGTGCTTTATCTGAATTTAGGTCAAAGACAGCTTGCTTTATCTCATATAATGAGAACGGTAACTCAGGCTGAGAGAGATCTACTCTTTCCTTATAAACAAATAAGTGTTGCTAATCTAGAAGAAATATGTTTGAAAAATGTGTGCCAAATAGAGAGTGAAAATGATCATTGAAGATTCTACCGATTTGCTCATTTCCTTCAATCCAATGTCCATTATGACAGATACAAGGAATATGATTTTTGTTTCTCCTTCCATTTGCTACTTGGTGGAAGAATTTTGTATTTGAGTCCCTTTTCTTGAGCTAAGTGAATCTTGATCTCTGTCTCCAGTAAATTTTCTCCTGATTTAGTATAGAGTAAAGCTCAGAACGGATTTGGGAAAGCCGGTTGGATTCTTCCTCAGAGAGAGATCTACTTTCCCCAGCGATGTCGAGGGTATTTAATTCTGAGAGTAAACTTTTTTTAAGAAGATTATATGTTCCAAAGGTATTCTTGGATCAATAGCGAAGTTTAGCTTTTAAATGAGCTAGCTTTTTAGAAAGAATAAAAGCTCCGCATCCATCAGGATTAACTTCTGTCCACCAGTCTGGAATTAGGGTTTCTAATTGAGGATTGGTGTACCAGAATTTCTCAAATCTAAAAAGTCAAGATCGCAGAAAATGATCTCTGAAATCTAGACAGATGGGAGAGTAATCTGAGTAGATTCTGGAGAGAACATATTATGTAGATCTGGGAAATAAGGAAGACCAGTTGTGGGAGTATAGAAATCACTCTAAATGAACCCAAATTGGGTCAGTTTGACCATTGGTCCAAGTAAATCTTCTCCCGTTGATGGGAAGATCAATGGGTTAAGTTCACATAAGAGATTTTGAGAAGTAGATATGTCTCTTGGGTAGAGAATTACTTTGTTTTTATCTTCTAAGGTGAACACAGTGTTGAAGTCTCCACAAATTACCCAAGGAATAAAAATGAGATTTCTTAGGAAGTGAAGTTCATTCCAGAAATCAAATCTAATAGAGTGAGAATTTGGACCATAAACACCGGAGCAAGCCCAGATAGACTTGTTTGCTCTGAAGGTGAATTCAATAGAAATGGAGAAAGATCCTTTATGAATTAAAGTTCCAAAGACTTGGGAGCTATCCCAAGCAATAATAATGCCTCCAACAATTCCTAGCACCAGTAAGAAGTCAAAGGTATCAACGCCCTTGCCTCTTATTGATCTCCAAGTTGAGCTATGTAGTTCTTGAAGTTTGGATTCCTGAAAACAAACCACGTCTACTTGCGAAGTTAAAATAACATCTTTAACTAAGTGGCGTTTAGAGGGTCTGCCTGGACCTTGAGCGGTCCAGCTTAGGATCTTCATAAAAAACAAGTAGGTCTAGGTATTAGATCTCAAGGAAGATCCAGGAATTACAGAGAATTTGGAAACTTTTTCCTCTTCAACAAAACGGATTTTTTCTAGGCATTTAGATTCATGATTAGGAGATCCAAGAAATGTAATGCAAAAAGAATTGCTATAATTGAGAAGTTAGGAGTACCTTCTCGTGGGTGCTCATGTATTTTCTTCTTTGAAGATCTAAGAGGGTGTGGAACAAACCCAGCTTTTTTATTCCATCGTCTAGAAGGTTTCTTGGGCTTGTCACTCCTTCTGATTTGCTTTAGTACAGTGGGATGTTGTTATGTAATATTCTCTATTATTCCAATTATTTATGTTTCAATTTCAACCGTAGAAGAGTCAGGTAGAGTATTAAGCATCTGAACATCTCCCAGATCAGAGGGTTGCAGAACATGTTCTGATTGGTTAAGGTTTTCTTCTTCCAGAAAAAGATCATCATTTGTAATTTCATCTTCAAAAAGGTCCTCACTTCACCCCAGTCTAGAAGTTCTTCATCAAAGGGATCATCTGATGGAATATTTTGGGGTGATGGATCTTGAGAGTAAAATTTATCAGAGTTGATGCTTGGGATCAAGGTCCATCCACCATGAATGAAAATCCATTTATATCCATCTGGAATTAGAATTTTCAAGGGAAAAAGTTTTAAATGGGTTGGTAAAGTCCCCTGTTTTGATGAAGATGTTGAAGTAAATTGAGGGATTTCCTTACTTAAAGAAGAGAATGGAGCCAAAGTCAAGTTCTGGATTACATGTATGTAAGGGCTCCATAATAGTAGATGTAAGGAGCTTATCTCGAGGCAATGATTCCTTAAAGGATGAAGATTTAGAGAAATCAGAAGGTTGCTGATCTTGAGGCATTAAAGCTTTATCAAAAGGTTGTTGATCTTGAGGCATTAAGTTTTTATCCAATGGATGATCAGAAATGTGCAAATCTCGAGGTGTGCTCTCTAAGATGGTAGAGATAGTAGAAGTAAATGGAGGTTGTTTATCTCTAGGCATCTGATCCAGATTGTTGGGGGATGGGAACAGAGGTCTGATCTCGAGGAGAAGATCTATAAGATATATTCCCACCTCGAGGTTTGATCACAGAATCATGTGAGGTGATAAGATTTGAATTAACACAGGAATTCCGGGAAGTATTTTCTTGAAGCACGAGCGACGTATGCATGGAGCAAATAATAGCCATGCATCACGTTGCCACTGCATGGCAACAGTTTGTCTCCTTCCTCGGCTTTCTCATGAGAAGCCAATAGAGGTTGGGTTATTTCGGCCAACTGCTGATCACCGGGAGGCAGAGAATCATCTCGCTTTAATCTACTATCATCGATCCTCGTTGATTAGCCGATACCGGAGCTACGCTCAACAGTCTCACCGAAATTATCATCGACAAGAGATCGAGGAATAGGTTCTTTACCTTTGTCTGCCTTGGAGATGTGATGGGTGTTGCGAGAAGGTTTATGGGTCACCGGACCTTGCACTACCTTAGAACATAGCACAGGAACCCCATCATCCTCCAGTTTAACTTTGAAGCTTCAGACACCAACGTCCACCATGATTTCTAACGAGAAGGTAATCGGAGATTTGAGTCTAATCAGTGATCTTAGATGCTCAAGAGTAATATGCCTTTTCTTTTGGATATAGATTAAATCTCCGATCGGCCAGAGGACTTCTACAATAGAATCCCAATTCCAGGAAGGTTGGATATTCTAATCTAGTTATAGTTGTGAGAAGGCTTACTTTACAAATTCAGGCGTCTAGTGAGAGAGGCTTACTTTACAATGGCCAAGATACAAGTTCAGAGTTAGTGGACTTCTCTTGACCACCACTGCTGCGATTCTAGCTGTAGACATTGTGAGAACGAAGTCATTTTCAAAGGGAGTAATGTGTTCACATTGATCAATGTTCAGGCTTTGGGGAAGGGAGGCATGAAGGGAACGGGCACTAGCATTGCCGGAGATGACCTATATGATAACCATTCTTTTGAGGTTCTCTTTGGATTTTAAGATGGCTTCTGTGATGGGAAGATAGACTCGAAGAGATTAAGAAGAAGATCAAATGGGAACTCGAAGAAGAGGTTTGAGTTCAGAGGGGTTTGTCGGTGAAATAATTTTAGATTTAATCTTGCTTTCTTTGGATCAATGTGTTATGATGGAGGAGTGCGCAACGGGCATCAGATCGCAAAATGACCCACACCAGAGTAACGCTTACAAGTGAGTTGATGTCTACATTCTTCAATCTTATGCCCAGATCTCAAGCATTTTTTATAAACTTCACTGGAGTCCGGCGAATGACGGCGCTTCGAAGATGTTTGACCTACGAAAGTATTAGAAAGAGCCACTTCTGCATATGTAACTCCTGTCACGCCCCGAATCCGGCTCGCCGGACCCGGCACGCGGACAAACGGCCACAAACCCACAGGGCGTGAACCCCATAGGCCTGCAAGGCCTCAGAACTTGATACAGAGTAGACAAAACTAAAATAAACCATTTGAGTTACAGGATTACAGACTCTATAGAGCACACAATGTAGGGGTACAAGAAGTCCAAAATACCGAATACAGGGATACAGGAACAAGTAATGACAATGACGATAACTCAAATTTTACAACCGGACAAGACAACATCTATCGATAGTCTTTCAAGATCCACACCGATCTACCACTCTTGATCTGAAAAGGATTTAAAACAAATCCATGAGCTCACTAGCCCAGTAAGTAATCCAGAATTTGATTAGAAACATAGCAGAGTTATAAATCTAAATTTCAAATACCGAGAGCAATTAAGCTTCCAAATTAGACTAAATAGAGCTTAACAAACACAAAATAAATAGTCTGTCAGGGGTATAGTTCTCAAATAATATCGTTAGCTAAAATATTATAGGTAAAAGAAATATCAGATTTCAAAGCTGCAAATCGTAAATATAGTAAATCGTCAAATGAGAGCATAAGTCTCTAAAGCATAGTTAGACTAAACTAGAAATTATAGAGGTATGTTTCAAGTATACCGGACTTTCAGAATAATACAAATCTTTGAAATCATAATTTAAACAAAATACAGAGTATAATATTCTAATAAAAGAATATTTCCAAATACGTCATTCATCAAAATTTGAAACCCAGAAATGCAATCTCAAAAATACAGAAACTTCAAGGCAGGATAAAATGTGTCTGTAATATACCCGAAAATCAATAATAAATAAATAGTGCAATTGGAGAAAATCAAAAGTCAAAACAGAGTGTAACAGATTCCAGTGCATGTCTCCAAATTCACTACGGATGCCAAAGGTCATGTACTTATCCTCGGTGACCCGAGCCAGAATAACAGAGGTCATTTATTTACCCTCGGTGACCCGAGACTGAATATCAGGAGGCCGGCCGTTAATTATTTCACCAAACGGACACGGTGCGAAACTGCAGTCTCATTTTTCCAGAATTTCTTGTCGACAAGGTCAAGGTTTAACCCCCCACTGACAGGGTTGCATATTGCTCATTTGGAGACCAAAACATTCAGATACAAAAATATTTTCAAGGAACGAGTTCCAAAAAATCTGACATTTTTCAAGCTCACATATACTTAGAAATATTGAAAATTTTCAAGATAATAAATGATTAATCAAATAAAATATAATGCCACAAGTATAATTAATAGTGAAGAAAAATGAATAATTAGTCAAATAATCTCAAGGGTGAAATGCATAATTATTAATACAGCAAAATATAAAAGCTTTTAAAAATACAAGATCTGATTTAATGTATCTCGTCATGCAAAGAAGATAGCCCACTTACTTTCAAAATAACTAAGTAAATAATTTCAAAAGGAATTAATGCGAGAATAGATGATCACAAATTGAGAAAGAAGATAAGCAAAATATAAAGGCAAGTGGACAGATTAAAGAATAAATAAATAACAAACAAATAACTAAAGCTAATGGCAGGTGGACATAAAAATTCGAGTACTTATTAAATCTTAAAAATTTAGTTATTGGTAATAAATAGGATTAGTAAAAGGATGAATGCTTTGTCAAAATACCTAGAAGTGATAATCATGTATCACAAAATAGTTGAACAAACCATGCACAATATGCTAAAATTTTAATCTTGCAAGAAATACGAGAATTTGCACGTGGATTACTTACCTGATACATGACAAAATTCTAAATCCAAAGCGGACAATAAATTCAGGCCCCTTCAAAAAGTCCTTCCAAAATGTTAAGACCTTCATGCATTAATCGACCAATAGTCTCAGAAAACACACGGGATCGGCAATCATCCAACAACACCCAAACCTAGCCATCCTTTGCAGCTTGCCAAATGCTTAAAACAACTTGATCTCTAAGTATAACAAGGATTAAACCACAAAGGTTATCAGGAACTTCATCATGTTGTGGAAGGAACATCTCCAAAACAAAGCACTTTCAACACTTCCTCAATATAAAGAAGAAGACAAACAATTCCCCAAATCCAAACTATGACTCTTGCTCCTATCAAATTAATGATCAAATCATTAGCACTTTCTGTGCTTCTTCTAATATCATCAAAAACTGAAAATAATTCAACAACTACGTCACAAGATGCGGATAGTTCTTCAGATGGTAGACCATTCACTAGAGTCCACATTCATCAAGATGCCAATGGGAGTTTTGGTGATGAAAACAATCCTCACGTTGGAAAATTGGTCGAAGGATGATCACATGAGCAACCAATCAAAAGTTTCGGAGAAGAAATCAAGCTTTGGAGGATGCAACAGCTCCATGGAACGATGATGGTGAGGATGGCAATCAAAAGGAGAAGATGGTTTTTCAGTTCAACACTTAACAATAGACATTTAAGGCTTAATCATGGTTAACATGGGATTGAGAAATGAATTATACTAGCTCCCAGGAATCCAGGCTTTCAAGCCTTTTACAAACATATGAAGCCAAAAAAAAAAAAAACTGGGATCCACAACAATATAAAATTTAAAGATAATAGCTCCACAACATTGCCCTAATGATACATGAACATGCTATCAGGTTTAAAAAAAAAAAGGCAAACGTATCCAATGAAAGTGGGGTTCACAACTCCCTTCCTCACTAGAGATGCTTTTGGCTTCGGTTTCTCTGAAGAGGACTAGTGGTGAGGGGATGAATACCTGCAAGTGGAGCCACGAAAGGCATTAGAACGAGCACCTCTTTTCACTCCACCAAGAAATCCCCCACAAGCTCCGCTCCGGTAAGGCCAAGAAACACTAGGACCTTCATTAGCACCACCATAATTTTCATGAGTGCTGCCAGGATATCTCATCTGGAATAATGCTGACGATCACCACGAACGATCACCATGGTGGACAGGGTGCCAACTCTTTATTACATATTTTTATTGAAATGTGGAATATATTCAATGAAGTCTAATAGTAAGTTGTGTAACTGTTGCAGAGTTATTTTTCGCACTCCATTTTGCTGGGGTGTTCGTGGGATCGTGAACTGATAAAAAATGCCAATGAGTTTGTAGAATGACCAAAACTCCCAAGAAGTGAATTCACCTTTGCGGTTAGTGCGTAGTGCTTTCACTGAACGGGAGAGTTGTTTCTCCATCAACTGTTTGAACTGCTTGAACTGTTGAAATGCTTATGACTTTCTTTGTATAAAATACACCCAGCTATGCCTTGAATAATCATCAGTTAATAACAGGAAGTAAGAATTACCTCCGATGAAGGTTGTCTTCACCAGACCAACAAGGCCAAAATGCACAACTTCAAGAGGTGCTTTTGCACGCCTAGACAAACCTGCAGGAAATGTGGCATGTGTTTGTTTGCCTAGAGAGCAAGCTTCACATTTTTTTGGTTCAGTGATGGATGATAGACCAAACACCATCTGATGATCAAATAACTTTTTCATACTCTTAATGTTTAAGTGCCCGTGTCTCTTGTGCCATAGTTTTGAGATATCTCCTGCGTCTTGTGCTATGTTTGCATGACTAACATCATCTCCATCATGTGGGAATAACCTATGTGTGGTTATTGACACCTAAGCAACCTTTATCTTTGAATTTCCTTCTCCTATGATGCATTCACCTTCTGGGAATTCAACGAAGTATCTTAAAGTTATCAATTGTCCTACGCTTAGCAAGTTGTGAGCTAAGTTTGGTACAAACAAAACATCATTCAAAGTAGTGATTTTTCCATTGCTTCATATAAGGGACACCTTGCAAATTCCTTCAACTTGGAGAGCTTTCCCATCTCCCAGTTTAATAGTGTGCTTTGGAGTAGCTTCAATACACTGAAATAGCTTTCTTTCACCTGACATGTGGTTGGAACAACCATTGTCAATGAGCCAGGTTCCTCCATTCTTGTGAGCCCCACCCCTTAATTTAATCCTAGCTATTGATATTTTCTTTTAATCCAAGCCGTTGATTTGTTTCTTTTAAATTTCGAAACCCTAGCCGTCTTTTCACCTCCTTTGGTTTTAGATGGCCGTTTAGGGGGAAAAATGAGAAAGACCTAGCCTCATCTTTCTCTCCCTATTTGTGGGTGGTGTCAGCAACGAGGATGGGAGAAGGATCTCGTCATCCATGGTTGATTTCAGTGTTATTGTTGTGGTAAGCATCCTATACCTTGAATATTTGATCAAATTGTAGAATTGTTAATGTTTTTCTAGATCTTGATCTGTTAATGTTGGATGTTAGTGATGGTTGGATTATGTTAGCTTCTTGGTTTAGGAGTTTGAGATTAATTTGTTAGGTTTCAGATTTCATTTTTGATAATGGCAGAAATTCCTTTTCGATTTTAGGGGTCTTAAAAGCATATTTTGGAAGAGAGTAAAATAAGAAACTTATAGAGTTTGACGTTAGCTAATTACCTGCAAAATTTCAGAATTTTTACAGTTGTATCCTGTAAATTATAGCCTTTGAATGTAGGTGTATTAGGTAGGATTTCTATGCAGGCCTTTAAGAGTTTTTGATTTGTTTTATGGGTTTATAATCTGATTTAGACATTGATTTATGTATGGAAGTTGTAGATTTAGATGTTACCTAAGTACCTAAAAACATTTCAGATATTATACATCTATATTTTGTGAGATATAGCCCTATTAGTATAATTGTCTCGGATGATATTTCTGTGCAAAACTTGAAGATTTATAGGCATTTTTTATGATCATGGATTTTGAATTGGGGAAGGTGAAAAATAGAAAAGTTGTTTATTATTGAGTTGTCTGATTGTTAGTTAAATTTTATTTCTTTTTAAGTTGTATATTGAGATATAGGCGTGTTTAAAAGGGGTACGTCTGAATTACAAGTCTGCAGAAATAGTTGGAGATTCAATTGAATGTTATGCATTGAGTAGTGCTCTAAACCATGTGAATTTTGGATATGTCGTAGACTTGGCTATCTTATAATTTAGAATTTATAATTTTGTGATTTGGGAAAAGATAGACAAACTTATGGCTGACTTAGTGCTCATGGGTTATGATAGAATTTTAATTTGACCATTTAGAGTGGTAAAATGCTATTATACCCTTGGAAATAGTCCAAATTTTTGGGAGAGCAAAGTGAAAGCTTGACATTTTGCATTTGTATCATTATTTCAATTTTTCTTGTTTGTGTTAAATATGTTTTTGATATCTTTGAAAATTATTCTCAAATTTAGGGTATTTTGAGGAAACTTGTTCGATTTGAGATCTGGAGTTTTTGGGCGTTAATCAGGTAAGTATCCCACATATAAATCATATTATATGTATATACTTGAAAATTTTAGTTTTGTGAACCTTTGGAATTTTTGAGAAAAATATTGATTATTTTGATTTATATTTTGAATTATTTATTTATAATTATTTTTGGAATTACTTTAAATTATTTGAAATTTTGAGTTAATGATATTTTATTTTGGAGTAAAATTATTTGAAAGGTTTAAATATTGATTTAAATTCAGATTATTTAATTTTTTTTAAAGTATTTAGATGGTTATCCAAATATGTATTGTTTAAATCTATTAATTTATGATTAATTATTATTATTTTTTTTTAAATTATCTGTTCATGTTTGGATTCAAGTAATTGATTATTTTGATATTATGAAAAATGGGATCACTCGACTGCTAAAAATGTTGCTTGGGAAAATTACCTTGTATTTTGCTCAATCTGAATTTTGATAATTTGTTGTTTTGTGAATATGAAGTATTTTAACATATAAACTAGTCCTCAATTAACTATGCACTAACCCTGTCACTGGGGGTTAAACACTGACCGTGTTGACACGTATTTTGTTATAGAAACTATAGTTTCCCACAGCTTTCCGTCGGTGAAGAATAACGGTCTTTGATAATTCTGGCTCGGGTCACCGAGGGTGAAAATATGACCTCTGATAATTTTGGCTCCCGTCACCAAGGATAAATATATGAATTCTGTGATTTTTTTTTGTAATAGTTGTTTTGGGACCTATATACTCGGTATTTTGACATTTGTACTTGTTGGAAACAAATCTGATTTTTGATGTTTAATTTTATTGTATTTTGACTTTATAAATGATCCCTATATTTTTAGTGGTACTTACTGGGCTTTTGAGCTCATTATATTGTTGATATATCATTTCAGATCAGGAGTTGAGTTGGGTGGCGCATATCTTAGCGGGGAGCGTTGGGCAATCGTCTTTTAGTTAGCAAATAATAAGTCTTGTTTGTTGTGGTCCTAGGTTTTATTTTAATAAGCTTGTATTGATTTTTGCAAACCACTTAGTCTATTTCTTTGTTCTGTTTTGGTTCAAGTTTTGAGCCCTTGTATGTCTACTTGGTTTCGGGTCAGCGTCCCGGGTCCATTGAGCAGGGTTCAGGGCGTGACAATTCTCATTCAAAACTTCAGCTGCTGCCATAAATGCAACCTCTTCCTCTTCTTCTTCCTTTGTTTCTTTTATTACATTTGCTTATTTATTTCTATACCAGCATTGGGCTTTAACATGCCTATATTTCTTGCACACAAAACATTAAATACCTTTGTATTGCTTGTTGTTCTGCATCGGATGAGAGGATTCCACACGATCGGACCCAGCTCTTCTTCCAGGCCCATGTCCGTGTCTGCTACCTCAGGGGAAATGGCGACCTCGGCCTCTCCCACCTCGATGTGGATGTTTACTAAATTGTGCTACCTTTGCTAACATGCAGAGCTTTCTCTCCTTCATGGTGATTTTCTTCAATGTTGAGTATTGCTTCATGATTTTTCAATGAACCACTGAGTTGTTCAACAGTGATTGAGCTAAGATCCTTTGCTTCAATGATAGAATGGACAACTTGAGAAAATCTTGGAGTAAGTCTTCTGAGAATCTTAGAAACTACAGCCTTCTGAGGAAGCTCTTCTTTCAACATCCTGATTTGGTATACTATATCCAAGACCCTGCCAACAAAGTCTTGAACACTCTCCCCATGCTTCATCTTGACTGCATCGAACTCCCACTGAAGAGAATGTAGTTGAATGGTAGAGTTATCTAAATCTCCTTGGAATTCAGTATTGATGATGTCTCAGACTTTCTTAGCTATCTTAGCTTTTGATTTTCTCACAAGTATTCTAGGATTAATAGCTTGTTGAATCAAGTACAAAGCTTTAGCATCCTTCTTCAAATTCTCATTGATTCTGGTTGCATCACCCTCGTCACTGAAGCCTTTCTCCAAGAGTTTCCATAAGTCTTTTGAACGGAACATCATCTTCATCATCAAACTCCAAAGGTTGTAGTTATCTCCTTTGAAGAAAAGGACGTTAGCATCCTTCGCAAATGAAGAGCTTGACATTTTTCAACCTCTATGATATGACTGATAGGATCGTTTGTTTGTCTTATATGTAACCTACTCTTTCTAGCTCTTTGTGTATTCACACTCCAGCACTGAATCAAGTAGCATAAGTGTTTTGAAGAAGAAGAAGCTCAATCAATTGCTCTGAAGATTGCATTACGATTCATTGAGAAAGACTGGAAATATAAAGTTACAGAAAAACAAACATGCTCACATGGCTTACCAGAAACACACACTAATGCAAACAAATACATAGCATAGTAAAGATTAAGTAACTTAAAGACAATCACAACCAATCAAACAACTTTCTCTCCAATAACTCTATGTTTTCCAAAGCACACTGTATATTTGACTGAGTCCTTGAGTTAACTGTTGATTCACTGATCATCTTAATTCGTCTTCAACAAAAGTAGTATATTTGCTTGGACAGCTAATACATGTCCAAATGTTAAAATAAAAAAAGTAAAAAAAAAAAAAAAAACTCCAAATTCACAAGAATCAGATGCGCATCACCAATCAATTATGAACTTTGGTCCCTGCATAGAATAATTTACTAGCCTCAAACACCTGTGCAAACAAAATCATGCACCTCCTGAGCTATATTATCTTATTATTATTACAATTTCAACCACCGGTAGCATATTCACTGACAAAATCAGTAGAGCACTTGAACAGTTAGATCAATTGAGAGAAGTTCTATCAACAAAAACCATCATCTTTATACAACACAAGAGTTCCATATATTGATCACAAAAATGGGCACTTTCCTGTATGAGATGGTAATAACAAAAAGGAGGGTTTATTGATAGCATATTTAATGGATAAAAATAACTCACATATTAATATTAGAATAGAAAGCAAAGAAAATCGGATGGTTATGAGCTATTAATTAAAAAGACCATGCTTAGCTGTTTTAAAGAAAATCTGATAATATGTGATTTATCTTTGTTTTTTTTAAAAAAAAAGAAAGAAAACACCATCCCTTCTTCAATTGTGATCATTGATTTTGCATGTTTTTCTGTGTCCTGGAAATATATATTAAGGCAGTAATTAATTTAGAAAACATATTCACAACTAGGACACCAAACATCAAGCTTGCTAACTGAAAATAAGAAAAATACTCTTCCTTGCACAATAAATTATGTTTTCAAAAAATTAAAAAAATACCTTGTGCTTTCATAGAATTGCAAAACAAGGATAGAGAAATTTTTTTCTTTTCTAAAATATGTGGTTTCTTTAGCTAACAAACAAGGAACACACTGTTGAAGGTGTTAATTGGCATAAAAAACATGATTTTCAATATGATTTTATTTGGTTTTGGGGATTTAAGTTTTTATGTTTGGTGGAATTATGGGAGACATCAATAGACTATATATATATATATATATATATATATATATATTCATGTCATATGAGCCGGATTTTAAATGAAATAATAATTTTGCCCTGGTGTGTTAACATGTTAACAATTTGTCTTTATTGTTAGCTAGAGAAACCATATGTCCTCAAAACCATAAAAAATATTCCTCTTTCATTGCAATAACAAGGCTTTAACGATAAAAAACAATGGAACTTGACAGCTAATAGTAAGTTCACAGTTAAATCCTCTTAATGCTTCCTACACGATGGAATTGAGCGTTTTCAAGTAACACAAAAAATTAGAAAAATGCCTACCCCTACCCACGGTCCCCGGGACATGACAATCACCATGACGACCCGATGAGGGATTTCTCGCCACCCTACCTTCGAGTTGCCGTAAGGATAACACAAATCCTAAAATCAACAGCACTGAACAGAAAACACTTATACAAGAAGATACACAAACCCAAAGGCACATCTAACACACAGTGGAAGAAACAACATCAAAACTTATTAATGGGAGTCAAGAAAGATATTGATCATATATACCACAAGATTTCAAAATAAATAAACAACACACAAAACATACAAATAGAGTGGCAAATACACTAGTGAATCCATGTCCTTATACAATGCAAAATGTTTAAAAAAAAAACATACATAAGACAAGAAATAGCAAGATAAAGAGAACGGCACCCAACATTTCGCTGCACCCACTACACCGATTTTTATTTTTAGAGGCACATTGGTAGAGGGGTTTTTAAAAAAACGCCTCTGGACATTAAATTTTCTTTACAAATCTATAGAACGGGGTTTTTTAAACCCCCTCTAATTTTTAATTAATAAAAAAAATACTCATTTGCAAACAAACCCTTCATTCACTCGCAAATAACTATTAATGATAATTAGTAATTTTTAGACTAACTACAGTCGATTTTGACTCTCCACACAAATTGCTCCTCATTTCTCACCGAATCCCAAATCCAACAAACTAAAATTCCCCAAAATCCCACCCGAACCAAACCCTTGCTTCTTCTCCGCTACTCTCCTCGATCCATCCTCACACCTCCCCGGTGCCGCCTCCTTTCCTCCTCTGGCCACCGCCCCCCCATCCCCCTCCGATGAAGATGAAAACGATCCCCACTCCTCCTCCCATCGCCGTCGATCCCTCCTCTCCGATGTCAACCAAATCTTCTCCATCCCCAACAAGGCGGTCTCGGCTTCGAAGCCCGCACCGCCCTCAACGATCTCTAGCCAAATCTCACTGCCGCCCTCATCCACGTCGTCCTCCGCCGCATCCACTCCTCCATGACCACCACCAACAAATCTCGATCCACCAAACTCACCTTCAAATTCTTCGTTTGGGCTTCCGATCAACCCCAGGCAACCCCGATGTTGACTACTAGTAAATGGCAGGTATGTCGTTGGACAGTATTCAAGGTTTCTAAGGGCTCACTAGAAATGCGCCGGAGGAGGAGGAGGAGGAGGTGATGAGGAAGAGCTCCAGCATGAGGAACCTCGTAGCAGAGGCACCGGCGCCGGCGCCGGTGGAGAGTGGTGGAACGGAGCAAGGATATCTCTCTGATGGTGGACTTGTTCAGTCGTCTAGGCGGAGGGGTGGAAATGAACGAAAGCGAGGTGATTCATCGCTTGATTTCTCTTGTTTCCTTTTCTTTTCGAGATTTTGAGATTTTTTTTTTTTGGGTTTTTGAAATCGTTTGAGAAATCCGCTGAAGTTTGGATGGGTTTCATGTTTTAGGGTTTTTTTTAAAAGATTTTTGTTATTTGATTTTGAATTGGAAATCTAGAAACATTGAATTGAATTTCAGAGGGTTTTGAGACCATTTTTTGCTAATTTCTCTACAATTTTTAATAAAGATTATGAAACACATGGACAAGTATTGTGAATTTTGTTTGATGTTTGATGTGTAGTCATTGTTTGGTGGGAATTTCATGCTGTCAGAGGAATTGAGACTATGTTGTCCTTAATTTTCATATTTAAATTATGAATCAAAGACCAGTGCTTTGAATTTTGTTTCAGTTGCAAGTCAATACATGACCTTAATTTTCTAATGATTCAAATTTGGTTGTCAACATCAGCCATGTTATTCTTGAATGGATTTTTGACATATTAAAGCCTTATTTTTAATTTTGTGTTCATGCTGACAAGTGGACAAGTTGTATTGTTGTTGTTTCTTTCTTTCTTTCAGCCCATCAAAATAGACTTTGTTCACAAGGCAATTAGATCATGGTTGACCAAACTATGATGCATCTCTTTTTGCTTTTCTGAACATTTAATTACTGATCGTTGTCATATCAATTTTATGACAATGATATCATCATCATCATCATCTTATAATAATTCACCTGATCAGTTTCATCTAAAAACGGGAAAAAAGAGCAAAAAAACATAATAATACTAGAAAGACTGTACTATTTCATTATAAAGTAGAGAAAGATGGGGCAATTTCATAATAATACTTAGCCTCTGAATGCATCATTAGAAGAAACCAAAACATAATCTGGGCCATAATACTAGCATTACTTAATAAAACTGACAAAAAAAAGGCATTAATGCTTTTAGACTTTTTTAGCAGTACTCAAACTTGTTCATGAGCATTGTTTCTTGCTCTTCATGTTGTTGTTGTTGTTGTTGTTGGTGGTGGTGGTGGTGGTTCATGTAATCATCATCATCATCATGTTCCAAGGCATCATCAAGTTGTCATTAACCATGGATGGTGATGAACCATCAGAGAGAAAAGCAGTAGCAGCGGCATTAACATTAGAAAAGTTATTCAAGCTCATGAACTGGATAATTTCATTGAGAGATTAAACATATCATAGTATCACATTTGAGCATTGCAAGTTGAAATGCTTTTCATAAAGGAGTTTGCTTGTAATTTCTTTTGTATGATGTTTAAATCTGTCTCACTTCTCAGTATGGTTCAAAGTTTTTTAGGTTAAGTTTGCCGAATCTTTTTTTTTTGTGTAGAAATCAGATTTTATTTGTTCTTATTTATGCTTTGTAGACAAATACAAGTGTTGCCACTTATTGCTTATCTACATTTTATCAAGAAGGTTTTTTGTTCTTAACTACTTGTTTTATTTAGATTAAATGAGATTACACCTCCTTATTAAGAACTACAAATACCTGCCTGGGGTAATTCACATTTCTTAAATGGAATATTCTGAAAACATTTGGAATTTATCAAACTAGGAACAAATGAAATACCCAAATATCCTGCCATGTTATTATTTCAAAATAAATAGCTAGTAATGATTGCTAGTTTGACCCTTTTGGCCTTCAGGGTGTTTGATTGAAAGTGTGAAAAACATCAACTCCTCAGGTTATATCTAATATTATCTATATCCCATGGCCCATATCTATTTATCTATAAATATTTAAATTTTCATGAGCTAATTTTGAAAGCCGGCTGATTAGTGTGTCATTAAAAGAAATTGTGTAGTCCCAAGCATTTTTCTTATTGCTTTTGATGACACTTGATACCATCAGTTGCACAATTGTTTCCATTGTTGTTGTCAATGTAGGCCATTGAAAAGCGGATTGCTGTTTTTTCTCAAGTCCCAGCTGAAAATGGGGAGCTCATTCAAGTCCTGCGGTAGAGTTTCTAAATCTCTTTGTCCTTACTGGTCACAAACTTGTTTGTATGTGTACTTTATCTAATTATCTCATATGATACTTGTTTTGACTCCAGTTATGAAGCAAATCAGTTTTACAAGCCACATCATGATTATTTTTCTGATACTGTAAGTTTCTTTATAACTCACTTGGAATCTATATTACTAGAAGTTTTATTGGGTAAGCTTCTTTTACATTCTCAAGTCTCAAATATTAAAACCATTGGATGCAGTATAATTTAAAGCGTGGAGGTCAACGTGTGGCAACAATGCTCATGCATTTAAGTGATGATGTTGAAGCTGTTGAAACATACTTTCCACTGGTTAGTTCATTGAGCAATTTCTCATACACTAATTAATAGATTCTATGATCATTTTATCTGACTATGTCTTTTTCTCTGTGATGGTATTGGCTTTTATTAACTGTTTTGCACAAAAGAGGGCTGTTTTTTTTTTATTTTAAGATTACACAAAAATTAATTATATATAATAAATACTGCATAGCTAATTGTCATAAGCACAAAGAATAAATAACTCTTTTAGCCTATCTAGTTTCCTCGTGTACCTAAGACCCAAGATTGATCTTTGATTTTTCATGTGCTATGACATGTACTTTATTTGTCAACTTTTAAGATTTCGTTGTTCTTGTTTACAAGAAGTAAATTTGAGTAATAGTGTCCAGATTGTGCTTTGCAACAGTAAATTATACTATTTTAGGCATCTTTTTGTGAAAACTTCTGTGAGTTCATGATCACAGACATAATTATTTCTGCATTTTTTGCGAGTTTAGGAGAATAACATAAATCTCATTTTCATATCCATTGCATATTGCCTACATCTATTATCTTTAGCATTCTTGAGATCATCGTGAATAAGCATGGGTTTTGATATGAGTTTTTCCATGCAAAGGCATTTCCCGAATTTCAAATTTTTTTCCTATGAAAATCAAGCTCAGCAAGAAGTATAATTTGATGCACTATGAGGTAAATCACATCCCATAACAGATAAAACTATATAAGGTTTCTTCTCTTCTATCAAATCAAATTATTGGTCAATTAGCTAGTAATTGACTTGCTATTGTAATCCTTTCTTTTCTTTGAGTGTTTTAATTTATATGATTACATTGCAAGGTATTGTTTTAGCTTAGTTTAGGTTAAGTAGACAAGTTAACTGATTAACATACTCATCATTTAGGGGCATGTTTCCTATACTTCCAAGAAAGTACTGGTTTTCTAATGTTTTACTGAAGAGATTTACAACAAACCATGATTGATTGCTGGTCTCACAAACTGCATAATATTTTAAATAAAACAAGTTAGAAATGAATAAAGATAATAAGGATGCCAGTTAAAATATTAATAATTTCATCATTTTGCTTTTTTTTCTTTAAATTTATTATATTACATATGATCTTTCATTCATTAGCTATAAATTATGCACACTTTCTGGTGCTGAAAATCGATTACATTCTTAAAAAAAAAAAAGAATAAATAATAAATAATTTGCGAACATTGGATTTATCAGGCTAGAATTTGGAAAAGCTAATAACCCTTGTTTGAAACTAAAACATGTTGAGCGGTTTGAATGTAGGATAAGATGATAATCTAGAAGCAAAGAGTCCATGAAAGTATGGAAATTAGAAGAAATATATTACTTGAGTCAGATAGCTCAGGAGAAAAAATAATTAAAGAAGTGAAGCAGAATTAAGTGTGATTAACCACCACAAAACCGAATTATCATGTAGATACCAATCAGCATTTCAACAAGCCTTCACAACATGAAAGAATCAACAACCTGCAACCAATTCTTCTTCTACATTCGACCAAAATAAAGACATGGACTCTGCTTCCCAAACAATAGTGAAATAATTAGTGTCAAAAACTAAAGAGATTGTCTGGAGGCCTCATTATACAAGAACCATTAATTTATTAATATATGTATGCTTGGTGGTATAATGGTTACAAAGAAAAAAAAAAGCTTGATAAGATTAATCGGATGATCCGAGATTAAAGCCACCTACTAATTATTATATGCTAATAATATGTAAGCTCTTGGATAGTGTTTGAAAAGTCAAGGTTACTTCAAGCAGCTTTAAGTCATATGTTGGACTGCAGATTTCCAGAAGTAGAGTTATTATGTAAAACCAAGGTTGCTTCCTGTGTGATATTGATTTGCTGCCATGTTTTGATTATACAGTTAGCTCAAGGAATCTCTGTCTTGCTTCCACATTCACAGTTAGCTCATTCTTCATTGAGTTTTTGCAAAAACAAACCCAATTTGAATATGAGAATATGTTGTTTGATGATAAAAACAGATATCAAATTAGACATGCATCATCCTGGCATGAAATACATGCGATAGTGTAAAGCGAGTAAATATTACTGTAGATTACCTAATTATACCCAATTTTCACTTTGGATACCAAATTTTGATGATGATAGACAATGAAAGACAATTTACTGGCCATTATCTGAATATTTACTGAATTCTACCATGAATAGGTCAATTTATCTTGTCACATGCCCAAGTAATTAGGTAAATGATGATGATAGTTTCTCATGCACCTGAACTTTGGTTTGTAGTGCCTTGATGTGCTGAACAGCCAACTCCAACATGTCTGTTGTGTTTGTTTGCTGTAAAACATCAGGTATTTAGGTTAGCTCTTGAATAAACAAAAACATTCATTTGATTAACAATCCAGTTTCATCACTAAAATATTGTTATGTTAATGTTCATCTTTGGGTCCCTTATAGTGATATTGATTTCCTGCCATGTTTGATTATACACCTTGAAGTATTTGCATCTATTATGTTTGCCCTGCATCTATTATGTTTATCTTTCGGTACGTTGTGGTGATATTGATTTTAATTGCAATTATAACTCTTCATTTGATAATGTTTGTTTACTTATGCAGGAGAATTCATGGTTAAAGATCGAAAAGGTTGAAGATGAAGAAGATACACGAAACTTTTTACTTTGTGTAATTAATTTTGTAATAAAAGTAGACAAATAGTGTAAAATTCTTTACATTTTGTTATAAATCAAAATACATTGTACTTGAGCTCATTACTTGCCAATAAAAATAAATGAAATTGAATTTAGGATATTTTTTAATGTATACAGGTTAAACAAATTTATTTATTATTAATAAGAAAATAAATTAAAATTTAATTCAATTTAATTAATGAACAAATTTAGAGGCGGTTATAACCGTCTCTAAAAGTATGAACATGTAAGAAATTATTAGCTATAGAGGTGGTTATAACCGCCTTTAAAACTATTAAAGAGTGATAAAAATTATTAGTTATAGAGGCGGTTATAACCGCCTCTAAAACTATTGAGGAGTGATAAAAATTATCAGCTATTGAGGTGGTTATAACCATCTTTAAAACCTTTGAAGAGTAATAAGAAATTATTACCTATAGAGGCGGTTATAACCACCTCTAAAACCATTGAATAGTGATGAAAACTTAGTAGCTATAGAGACAGTTATAACCACCTTTAAAACCTTTGAAGAGGAATAAGAAATTATTATCTATAGAGGCGGTTATAACCACCTCTAAAACTATTAAATAGTGATGAAAGCTTAGTAGCTATAGAGGCGATTATAACCGCCTCTACCACTTTATAATTTTTAGAGGCGGTTAAAACCTCCTCTACACTTGTTATTAAAAACCGCTTCCGTAGATAAAACTTACCCCAACGGTTTGTACAAACTGGCTCTAAAGTATAGAGCCGGCTTGATACGAGGAGGTTTAGAGGCGGTTGAAAAAACAAACGCTATACCTATAGAGGCGGTTATAACCGCCTCAGAAACACTTTTTTGTGTAGTGATCGCTGAGCTACTACCTACTAGAGCCTGGAAAAGAGGGAGACGGTGAGTAACCTAAGTCACTCAGTGAATGGATTAGCACAGTTATAGTAGAATACATGAATATCCCAAGAATTTTCTTAAATAAAACCTTGCCTTAAAATATGAATTCTAACAATTCTACCAAAATTATGAGTAAACACAAGATGCATGAATAAAATCAATAAGCTTCATAAAAGACCCATTTTCGATCAAGTAAGAGTTTCAACAATTTAGAATCTATGGACTTACATAAAACAAGTTTCAATAATCCTTATAATGTAAACTTGTCATCGAAACAACGATCCAATATATAAACAAGAGAATGATACTCAAAAGCCTGATTGCATGAAATCAAAGTTTTCTCAAATATGAAAAGTTCAACTGAAAGGAATGAGCAATGACCTAAAAACACTCTCGAAATTAGCCGCAGTCGTGAGTAGGTCAAGAGCAGTCAAAGTGTTCATAACTTTGATGCTGGCCTACTGGGAGTCTGTGTGGTGACACCAGATTCTCGATGCGTATCCATTCAGGATTGTACATGCCACTTGAACTAGATAATAAACTTGAGTTTTCAAGCCACCTCAACAAGCTTGCCATGAGACCACCTACTGCAATAGGGCAAGGCTCTGCCCAGTCACCATCAAAACCTATGGAAGCTCAATAAAATGCAATATGTATAACAAACATATAGTCCATATCCTAGATACCATCCCCAAATCAGGGATCAAAACCAATTCCACAAGTCTCAATGATAAAAGTTCAACAATAAGTAAACATACTCAGAAAGATAATTTTAATTTCCCAAAGCATGAAGCAATAATAACATAATACTTTCGATCAACCAACAAGAGTTTTCAAAATATAAATCAAAAGCCAGAAAGTTCCATCCAAATTGATCAACACATTGATTTAAATACGATCAAAATAAATAAAACCCTAGGTTTCACTAACGATAAGTAACTCTAGATTGACTCTAAGGTTAGCTTGAAACTGGTTTCAAGAGTCTCAATGAATTCCTACGGGTTTGAGCTCCACTACAAACAAAAGAAATAAATGAAACAACAAAGCTTTACTTGAACTACAATAACACTACAGTAACTCCGACGACAACGAAGAAGAAGATTCTTGGATATAACCAATCTTGAAGTGAAAAGGAGTACAAACACTATCACAAGTATTCTAGCACTAACCAAACAAGAAATGAGGGCAAGGAATAGCTTTTACAAGATCACAACCAAACCCTAGATCTAATTTTCACACACTAAGACGAGCAAGAAAAGAAACAAGAAGAAGGTGTTTACCACTAGATTCGGAAGAGAGGAAAAGATGGATCTTGGAGCTTCAATACACCAAGAAGAGGAAGATCACAAAAACCTTCCTTCTTCTCTTGAGATAAGCACGAGAAAAGAGAAGAGAACTGGGCAAAAGGGGCTAGGGTTCCCAAAAATACCCTCAGATCGAGGCTGGAAAAGTTAAAGCGCAAGCATGCTTCACCCGCATTAATGATACAATAACACTACTACAATTCTAGTATTACAGTAACCTCTACTATAGTAATATTGCTATAGTAGAAAAGCACAAGTATCATGCCCAGAGCACGATCATGCTTGTGGAAGCATGGCCCAAGCACTGGTATGCTTTTTGGCTGTACACTTTATAGATTTGCTGAAATCACACTGAAATAAATCCCCAAACTCTCTCGTAAAGTGCACGGGTCATAAGCACACCCTAAACACCAGCATGCTTGCATTTTTTAGAGTGAAAAACAACCGAAATGACTGTTTTTCACTTACAAACTCCCCCAACTAAACCAAACACTTATGAAAACACTTAGAAAAGATGATAAAAGTGAAGAAAGGCCTCTAGTATCACAAGCAACCTGATTCTTACCTTGAAAATCTGGCTTCTTGAAAATGTAGTAGGCTTCCTACCACCACGTGTTGTATGTGTCTTTCGACTACTGAATTGGTAGATCATATATTTATCCACAACTCCTTCATTGAGCAAATATGGAACTTTTTTACCATGGTCTTCGAGGCTCCAAGTATTCTGAACTATCCGAAGGAAATATTGTGCTTTTGGAGGTCCCAACTGTTACTATTGTGCCCTCGAATGCCAATGAGGATACTTGTATTAAAGCATTTCATTTATTTTGATGTTCATATAGACTTGTGATGACATTTTACTTAGTTCTAAACATTATAGTTCTTATGTATTAAGTTAAATTTTTAACTCTTTATGAGATAAAGAAGAAGACATTAGAAGGATTTAATACTTATACACTTAAATACTTCACAAATCAAAGAATATTTAATTGGGAATTAAATATTTGTAAGAATTTATATGACATATATTTTAACAAAGAATATTAGTTGAACACTATAGGATAGTGGGTGCATATGTCATAAATATATCGATGGGATTTGGTGTATTCAAACATAACTAGCAACAATATAATCACATCAGTTTTACTTTTTGACCCTCAATGATTAGGATTATTGGTTATGATTATATGAATAGACCTGAAATATGAGATATCATGATCACAATATGCATGTGACATCTAGTATGTTAGTAAAGTAGTTAGACTCAATTTATCCTTTCATAGGGTCAACTTTAAAGTGCGGCTATGTCAGGCAAATAATAGTTGTGAGTGGTCGCCAAGAAGAAATTCATTATCTTGGAAGTAAACGAGTTAGTATCCTATCGATCATGAGTAAGTGAGATTAGAAAACTTGGTCAAGATAATCAAACTAATTGTGTTAGACACCAAAGCAGTTTGGCACACAGCAATGGCGCCATGTTCTAGACATGTACCATGTTCTTACAGTAGTGGTGCCACTATACGTGGCCGTGGGACTTGCCTATGCTTCAGTGAGATGGTGGTAAATTTTCACACCGGACAAGTGCTCCGGCATTAACCGGTTCGTTGTATTCTTTGTTGTTCCGATCCTTTCCTTCCACTCAAGGCGGGTCTTTGAGAAAATGGGGCCAAGCCAAAATCATAATAAATATTTTTAAATTTTTTTGTTAAATAATATATATATATATATATATATAATAAAAATAAAAAATATTATAATAAATTAATTACATAACTTAAATAAGATAAATTTTAGAGTTTAAAAAATTAAAAAATTTTAAACTTATAATTATGCGGATAAGTTCATTCAATAGTAAATAAAAAGTTTAAAAATAATTTTTTTAAAAAAAAATTATGAATTGTGAGGCAGTAGAAATTTATTGCGCCCTATTGTAAGTGTTATAGTTTAAAAAAAATTAAAATTTTTAGGATAATTATATGCATAGGATTATTGGATGGTAATAAATAAAAAATTTTAAAAAAGAAAACATGAATTTTGAAACTTGGAAAATTTCTGGCCCTATTATTTACGCACTGATATTATATTAAATTAAGTGTTATAATTAAAAAAATTAAAATTTTCAAGATAATTTTATAGATATAATTAATAGATGATAGTAAAGAAAATTTTAGAATATAAAATTTTTAAAAAAATAATTATGAGGCAGAAGCCGCAGAACCTTAAAAAAAAGTTAAAATTTAAGATGATAATTATATAGATATGATAATATTAAATAAAAATGCTAAATATAATTTTTAAAAAAAGTAATATATAATTTATGAGGTCTAGGAGATCATGGGACCAAGGATAGGCCTCGGTCCGCCCTGCTTCCACTTTATCTCCACTAATAACTCCCTCCACTTTATCGATGGAGCGACTTTGGCTCGTTTGAAGGCTTCTGTCTCCGACTCTGTCCGTATAGACGCTGAAACTCGTCTGAGAGGCCAACAACGCTTCCAATTCGCATTATATGGAAAGCTATTCGGGAAATCTCCACCTTTCGAGACCATTAAGAACACCTTGCTGGGCTTATGGAAGGCTTATGGAACGATCCACATTTCTGACATGCCAAACGGTTATCTCCTTATTCGCTGTGCTTCGGAGGATTACAAACAGCAAATTCTCTTTGGAGGACCCTGGACGGTGAACGGAATTGCCCTGCAATTGGTGCCATGGCAGCCGTTCTTCGAACCATCTTTCACGAAGCTCTCAAAGGCGATGGTCTGGTTGCAGCTCCACAACTTGCCTGTTGAGCTGTGGGATGGAGATTCGTTGGAAACACTCACTGAACCTATTGGTAAACTCATGAAGATAGATGAATGTACTGCTTCCTTATCCCGTACCCGGTTTGCGAGGGTTTGCTTGGAGATTGATTTGGCTCAACCTCTGAACCGTGGCCTGTGGATTGAGGACGGTGATGCTAGGGTGTTTGTGATGATCCTTTATGAAAGACTTCCCACATTTTGCTTCAACTACGGCTTGATTGGATATGGTGCCAACAACTGCACTCGATGGCCGGAGAAATCATCTACTGATACTCCTATGGAGGTCTCAATGGAGGATCACACTCAGCCTGCACCAAATCCAGCGGACACTGACCAACACAACGCAAACTTTGGTCCGTGGATGTTGGCCGCTTGCCAGAAAAATCGAGGTCGCGGCCGTGGTGGCAACGGAGCTCTGGCTAGCCGTGCTAATCACGTGAGCAATCACGACCACGGACAAATTCAAACCATTAGATCTCCAAATGATGGGGCAGATCACGCCATTAAGTCGGTTCAGTGACACGTGGGTGGCTGCTCTATCAGGAGAGGTGCACATGGTGGGATGGCTCGCCTTGGGAGTCGGCGTGGTGGCCTTTCGCATCACTGATCGGCCCGTTGGCCATCCCCAAATCGTGTTGATTAAGAAACCCTTGCGACTCCCGAGATGCTAGCTAGTGGAGAGGAGCCCGCGCTTCCCGAGGGCTCTCTGCACGATGATCCTGATGTTGATCTGATCCCTCTTGCGTCTAGGGTTGCTCAAGGACCTGGTCCCAGTGTTTCTAGAAACAGCCTTCTTAGATCCAAGAAAGGCAAGCAGATACTCATTAAGATGACTCTGGGTCTGTTTCTCAGATGAGGAACACGGCACCCCCAACTAGGCAGAGATTGGAAGCTCGGCAGCCGAGCAACTCCGGATCAACAGCTCTTCTTGTCTAAAACTTCTGGCTGGTGATGGCTGTTCTTCCCAGGCGCTTCAGGATGCGGGAAATCAACACCACAGGGTAGTTGAGCAACTTGCTATCACGGTTGCCGATGAAGATGAAGACGGAGAGACATCTGGGTCCGATGATAGCATGGGGGAATCTGGGGAGTCCGGGCTCGATGCTGATTCAGATATGGAAGAGGAACCAGATAACTCTCTCACCCTTGCAAACTTTCAGGACGATCTTAGGAAAGGAATCCTTGTCCATAAAAGCAGTCACCTGGAACTCTCAGTTCTTAAAAAAGGAAGGCTTGAGGATGGCGAGGGCGAGAGCCACCGGCGGAGCCTTTCCCCCCTTTTACTGATCTGATTTCTTTGGCCTCTTAGCCTTTTCGAATCTTATAGCACTTATTTTCATTTTAAGTTATATCATGATGCAGAATCTAAGAATTTTGGGTTGGAATGAATTAACACATATCGCTAGAATTAATCAACCATGGCTTATACTGAGGAATTTTAATGCGATCACATCTCCTGTCGAGCACCAGGGAAGTAATTTTACCTATTATGCCAGGAAAGCCTCTTCTTTCTCTAACTTCATCTCGGCTAATTCCTTGGTAGATGTTAATTATTCTGGCGCTATTTTCTCTTGGTGCAATGGTCAAAGCGGCAGCGCTAGGAGGTTGGCTCGTCTTGACAGAGGTCTGGTAAATGATTTTTGGCTTTCCGTCTTCAATTCTATTCATCTTACTTATTTACCTAAGACTCTGTCAGATCATGCCCCCATACTGCTTAACATTTCTCCAACTCCCTCTTCCTCTCGAAAAATTTTCAGATTTGAAAACTTTTTGCTTTATCACGCTAATTACATTCATGAAATCCGTAAAGCCATTTCTTTCAAAGCTCACTCTGGCCCCATGCATGCTTTTTATCATATTATTGATAGAGTCATGAGAAGCATTTGTTCTCTTAAACACACTGGTCTGGGTGCTCTTGATTCAGAAATCAAGATTGTAGAGTCTCAAATCCAGGATTTAGAGATCGATGATAGTCTTAATCATTGTTCTGATTCGGCCCCCTTTAGAGAATTACATAACAAATAAAGGCTCTTTTGAGACAGCATCACAGTAGATGGGCTTAACGTTCTCGTTTGAATTGGGTTACTGGTGGGGATATGAATTCCGCTTTTTTCCACAAAAGTGTTAGAATTCGTAGACACCAGAACTTGATCATGAGCATCGTTGATAATGATGGCAATCCTTATACTGAGAAACACCAAATCGATAACATTCTTTTAAATCACTTTTCCTCCCTGTGGAATAACTCTATGGATAGGTCTATTGAGGATTATTTAGTGATTATCCCCAATGATAACCCCTCCCTGAATAATTCTCAGATTGCTTTTCTTAATTGGCCAGTCTCTAGGGAGGAAGTTCATAATATTATCTTTTCATTACCTGAGGGGAAATCTCTTGGCCCGGATGGCATGAATGTGGAATTTTTTAAATTTTTCTGGGAAGATTTGTGCGATCATCTCATGAATGCCATAAATCATTTCTTTACTAATGATGTGATGCCTAAAGCCTGGGGCAAGACCTACATTGTCTTAATTCCTAAAAATGAGCACCCCAAAACTGCTTCTGATTTCCGTCCCATTTCTCTTTGCAATGTGGCTTATAAAATTATTACCAAGATTATTGCTAACCGTATCAAAGAGGTTATTGGGACTCTTATTGGCTTAGAGAAGTGTGGCTTTGTTCCTGATAGATCCCCTGTTGACAACATTATCGCAGTGCAAGAAATCTGTCACACTATCAATTGTGATAAGCCTATCCCCCCTAGGATGATTATTAAAGTGGACATCGAGAAAGCTTATGACACTCTTAATTGGAACTTCATTTTGGCTATTCTCGTGAAAATGAAATTTCCTAGCAATTGGATCTCTTATATCAAAGCTTGCCTTCATTCTACTTCTTTTGCTCTGTTGATCAATGGTCAACCTTCTGAGTGGTTTACTCCCTCTAGAGGGATTAGACAGGGCGATCCTATCTCCCCGTACCTTTTTATTTTAGTAGCCCAGAACCTCTCCACCATTCTAAACTATGCCAAGCTTCATAACTACATCCCTGGATTCCCTGTTAACCTTAGATACAACTTCAACCATCTCATGTATGTGGATGATCTTATTCTTATCACGATTGCCTCTAGGAGAGTTGCTAGAAAAATCAAGCTTTGCCTCAATTACTATTATCATCTTTCGGGTCAAAAGCCTAATGTGGATAAATCTGAAATATTTTTCCTATGTGGTTTAATAAAAGGGTTGCCTCCGGTATTTGTTATATTCTCAATTTTAAACAGGGCAATCTTCCTTTTAAGTACCTTGGTGTGAACATTTCCCATAAGCAGTTGCCAGTTTCCCATTTTGACTCCATGATTGACAAATTAAATGGCCAAACTGCTCACTGGCACAAAGCTAAAATGTCCAAAGCTGGGAAGGCTGTTGTTATTAATAGCGTCATCATGGCTGCTCCTATCTATTACCTCTCAGTTTATCCTATCCCTGATTCAGTTCTTGCTCGATTCTCTAAAATTGCTAGGAAATTTCTGTGGGCTAATAGTGACACTGACAGGAGTCTGAATTTGGTCAACTGGACCAATGTGACAACCAATAAGTCTGAGGGGGGTTTAGGAACCAGGAACCTGATTGCGGTAAAACATTCTCTGATGACTAACAATCTTTTTAATTACCTTAATAAACATGATTCCATCTGGATTGATATCCTTTATATGAAATATGGAGATCATAATTTTTGGACTCATCATTGTCCCTCCAATGTGTCTGCCTTTTTCAAAGGCTTATGTGTTACTGCCAATCTTGTTAAGCCTAATCTGTGGTAAATCAAGTTAATCCTAACTGCACTTCTTTCTTATATCACCCTTGGATTTTTGAAGTGCCCATTGCTTTGAAACCTGTTTACCTTAATATGGATATTAATTTTGAGAACCTCCAAATTGCTGATTTACTGAACCATACTTCTTGGAATTCTCAAGCACTTAATTCTGTGTTTGGTGATGGCTGGGATTCCCCGATTGTTAGTCATGGGCATATCAATCCAATGGAAAATAATCATTGGGTCTGGTTTCCCAAGACTAATAGTAATCGAATTACCACTAATGTGTATAATTCTATAAATAACAAATCTTTGGATAATCCTCATTGGGATGGTTGGTCTGTTATCTGGAAGCTAAATGTTGCCCCCAGAGTTAAAACTTTTATCTGGCTTCTCATGCATAGCAGAGTTCAAACTTATGATTTTCTTTATCATAGACACATGGATCCCCCGGAGCTTTGTGTTTTATGCGGCCTTGTGATAGAAACTGCTGATCATTTGTTTAGAACTTGTCCTAGAAGTGCCTCTATCTGGAATGGGGTTGAGTCCTCAACGGGTCTCAAAATTTCTCTTCTCGTTCATATTGCATCTGGAGACTGGTTGGATCTCAATAGGAATGGCAACTCTTTTCCTGTTGCTTCCCTCATTGCTGCAACCATTTGGTTTATCTGGAAAAGCAGGTGTAACTTCATTTTTAGACAAATTAAACCTAATTTCTATTGGATCGCTAAGAAGGCAGTGGAACATTTTCATGAATTCAAAATCAACAAAAGTAACACTTGGTTGATTCATTTCATCATTCAAAATCCGCATCTCCCAAGTTCTGTGGGCCTATTCTCTACGGCTGCCTGGTGCTCGGCTTCAGGTAAGGGGGGTATTGGTTTCATATTAGTGGACTCTAATGCATATGTTGTCTGCGCAGGTTCCTGCTCAACAGATCTAGATTCTAAAGCTATGCTGGACTCTAAAGCCCTCCTAACTGCTCTTACAACCTCGAGACAGTTGGATCGAAGCTGTTCTGACATTTATATCAGCTCCAAGGATATCTAGCGCTTTTCATGGTCACACTGATCCAGTCCTTGGGATACAAGCTGACACATTCAATGAGATTAATTGTGAAATCAATCTTCTCCATCGATTCAAGCTTCATCTTATCTAGCATCATTGGAATAAGGTGGCTTCCATTCTAGCGAGTAGAGGAATTAGGAAATCAAGACTCTCTTTATATCTTCTTGGCAGAGACAGACCCCGTTGGCTTATGAAGACTATTCACCATGCTGGCCTGTTGTGTTAATTTCACTATTTGTTTGTGTTCTCTAGTTGTTGTTAGGTTTTTCTAGTTGGTTTCTGCTTTCCTATCTTTTGTCTTCTTTAAATCTTCTGGTTGTTAAACAGTTTCTTTTCTATCAATAAATAGCTACTATGTAGCTCTTTCCCCAAAAAGTAAAAAATGATCCTTACTCCATGAACTTCAATTTCATCGCTGTTGTACTCTTCAGAAACTCGTACTTCTCATCGTTCTCTCTATCTGGGTCAAAACTAACTCGAAAGGCTCCTTAGAATGTACTATCACTCTCTTCTCCCTCTCCACTCTCCCCAACACTCTTGTCATGGGCATTCCTCTCTTGAAAGGCATGTAGTATGGTGCTTTCTCTAGTAGTTTGATGGTCCAAATAGTTGTACTCCAATCATTTGGTATACTCTTTTGCTCTTCTTGTTTGAGTACCGTGGAGCTCGGCTTCTCATTAGTGAGCAATTCCCCGACAACGCTGCGTCCATTGTTTCCTTCAAAGTTGATTCTGATATAGCATCATTGGACGGGCAAGAACCACTCCAGGCTGAGGCTGAGGTCGGAGAAGATGGCAATCTTCATGTGATTGTTCGCAAGTCAGCGAGCTTGAGGTCGGAGATTTTCTCGCGCAAGTCTCTGACTCCATGCGCGTCAAACTTAACAAATGTGGAGATTTACTAGTTGCAATCGTCTAGAAAACCAACTCCAAGAGAGTCTAGCTTTAATCACAATGACTTCTTCTCTTTGGTTAGTAATGATGAGGAGAGTGGAGGCCATGGTGGTGCTAAGCTTAATGGTTTGTTGTCTCCAATGGTGGGAAAGTAGAAGGTGAATGGGAGTGATGGTGCTAGTAAGGACTTGCGTATGTTTGTCTGGGGCTTTAGTGCTTGACCTGTGTCAGAGAATACAATAGCAGATGAAAGATATTTACTATTCCAATGTTTGTAGAATTGTTATTGCGTTTGTTTCTAGTGTTAATGTGTTTGTGATTTTGCTGAATTTTTAGGAGCGCGTGATGTTTGCAATGAGTTTAGCTTCAGGAATCAGGAGAGGGATGGTGTGCATGACGAGAAACAGGGGTCTGATACCATGGCTGAGCACAATGTGAAGGATGTTAAGGCTGTGGCAATGCCGGCTGCTAGTGTGATGACCAGGCTCATTCTTATTATGGTTTGGAGGAAGCTTATTAGGAATCCAAACACTTATTCTAGTCTTATTGGTCTTATTTGGTCTTTGGTTTCCTTCGGGTATATATTTACTTCTAGATTTGATTTGTTGCTTTAGTCTAGATCTTGATGTTAACTTGATTGCATTTGGGTAGGTGGGGAACTGAAATGCCTGCAATAATAGCTCGTTCTATATCCATACTCTCTCATGCTGGGCTTGGGATGGCAATGTTTAGTCTTGGTATGATATATTCTTAGATTTTGAGTAGATTGGTATTGTGGTTTTATTTTGAGTAGTGATTCAAGTTTACAATTTGATGATATATGCACAGAGTTGTTCATGGCATTGCAACCCAAGATGATTGCTTGTGGCAACTCTGTTGCAGCCTTTTCAATGGCTGTGAGATTTATAGTTGGTCCTGTTGTCATGGCTGTGGCTTCTTATTGTTGGGACGCAGTGGCTCAGGTCCATAGTCCCACATCGCCTGTGAGAACCAATCTTCCTAGCCTTATATATCCTAAGCCAATCCTTCCCTCTAACTGCAGTTATGGAGAAGTTAGGGTGGTGGGTCCCTGTATTAACATGGTATCAGAGCTACTGTTCCTGATCGGCCATGACTAGGATCTTGGGTCGCACATCCGCTGTGGGCCCAGGGGGGGTGTTGGGACGCAGTGGCTTAGGTCCATAGTCCTGCATCGCCTGTGAGAGCCAATCTCCCTAGCCTTATATATCCTAAGCTAATCCTTCCCTCTAACTGCAGTTATGGAGAAGTTAGGGTGATGGATCCCGGAGGAAATGAAGGCACAAAAGAAGCACTATCAGGAGAAGGAGTGGGGATAAGGAAGGATAGAGTAACCGAAGGAGAGGGAGACACAGTGGAAGAAGGAGAAGCATAGAAGGGGGTGGACTTATCAAAGGTGACATCACGGGAGATGCGTATACGACGAGTAACCGGATCATAGCAACGATAACCTTTATGTTCAAGGCTATACCCCAGGAAAACACAAGAGACAGACTGGGCAGTAAGCTTTGTCTGCTCTCGAGATGAGAGTAGAACAAAGCAGCGACAGCCGAAAACACGAAAATGAAGATTGCAAGTTAATAAGTTAATAAGTTAATAAGGTGGTGGGTCCCTGTATTAACACTTATGTTGTTGGATTGCGAGGTGTGCTTCTCCATGTTGCCATTGTTCAGGTAGAAGAATTCAAACATAAATTTACATGATGCATGTTGCCCAATTTTTGGCCACTAATTTATGGTATTCTTGTGACTTAAAATGCAGGCCGCTCTGCTTCAAGGAATTGTTCCATTTGTGTTTGCTAAGGAATACAATGTGCATCCAAAGATTTTAAGCACAGGGTACCAACTCTTTTATCACATATTTTTTATGAAATGTGTAATATATTCAGTGAAGTCTAATACTTAAGTTGTGCAACTGTTGCAGAGTTATTTTGGGCATGTTGATAGCAATCCCTATCACACTAGTCTACTACATCCTGCTCTGCCTTTGAAGCAGCATCAATAGGGTCAAGTGGCTAGCGACCAAAACAATAAAGGAGACAGGATTTTGTGGTTCTTTTTATAAGTCTTATGATGATCTTTCTTGTTTGGAAACTCTCTTAACATAAATCAGCAAATTTTGATTATTACCTGGCTATGGTTTTAGATATACTTGCTCTCTTTTACATCCCTTCCTTTTCTATTAATACAAGAACGTTCTCATTGTAGAATAACACTTCACCAAGATGCTTATTGTTGCCATTGCTGTTTAAGAGTTATTCTCTGCATTTCATACAAAGGTGCTCAAATCTGCATCTGTTATTAAGTGGATGGAAATGAATCCAGTAGTAGCTCCTGCACCTCTTGAATCCTTAACGGAGTCATATGAACGTAATGCCACTCAGTGCAGCACATTAACTGAAAAAAAAGGTTTGGTAAATTATATCAATTCAGGCAATTTACATCGATCAACGAGAACCACCAGGAGTCCAACATAACAGATGATGCATCCTTTGGTCTGTATTCCTTTGCCAAGAGGCAAGAGGTGATAAAGAAAACTAGTGTTTGTTAAATACAGAATGCACATTGAACATGAACAGAGAACTACAGCACATTTGAAGATTGAAAGGGAAACAAATGTAACTAGATTTATGTGTCATTGGTTTTTTGATTCATTTAGAGGCTCTAATGATAAAGAACATTTCACAGGTAGCACAACTTGTATCAGAATTTGATCATGAACTAATACTTGCCCTCATCTAATAACACCATAGCCATTCTTCAAAACAATATATACAAAAAACATTATGGATACTAGACATTGAAAAATCATTGAAAGAATTGACCTACTTAATAACAAAAACTATTATGGTGTTTTATTACTTAACATAAGATGTTTATGATTATAAGACAAGCCTTTATTTTTTTTTTGAGGACTAAAATAAACTGAGGGGAAGAACAAACAAAATTCAGGACAATGTCCCAAATAGATGACAAAACAAAAAGAGAACAAACAAAATATGACGATACTATTGCAAAACGAGACGGGACAAATAAATTAAAATAGAATGAAAATAGAAATTAATAAAGCTAGCACTAAAAAGTTAAAAGACAAACATAAGATAAAAATAAAGATAGTTGAGTTTGCCCAAAATCAAGGAAAGTGGACACTGGGCTCTAAGGGTATGGTGAGAGCAGTAAACCATTCAATGTAATTTAAAAAAGAAAATGATAAACCTGCATTAGAAGAGTCCCATCATTATAATTGATTCTGAAATCAGAAGAGCAGTAAGAAAGGGTTAATTTTCACATTCTCACATGTAACAATGGCTTGGATTCTCCACACAATGAGCTTCTGCTATTTGCTGATGATAAATAACAGCAACTGAGGATTCAGCTATAATGTGATCTTTCTGCTTGTTGGCAAGAAATAACCACCTACGTAACTCCAAATCCTTCCTAAAAAGTTAAATCAGGAAAAACAAGCCAAATGATTGATTTCTCCAAGGGGATTTTATATTCAACAAGCTGAGTATGTATCCTTTGGAGATTTGCTTAGTAGTAGATAGCATCAACTATGAGATAAGCATATCATAAATTCAAGCAAATACAAGTCCAAATCTTTTAAGGGAAAAAACTCCAAATTCTTGTAGAAAACAATACATGAATCTCCTGGGCATCACCCTCTTGAGAATGAACTTTGGTCCCTGCACACAAAGATTGACTAATATCAAAACCTCCTCCACCTCCTGAATCCAAAACCGAGCCATGTGAACTATTAGGATTAATACATCACCTCTAGTTTCAGTGTAGTTACTGATAAATGACTGGAAGATGGTTTGGCCAATGGGATCAATCCAGGGAAGCTGCATAAATGAGAACTAGCAAGAGTACACCTCAAGATTTCTGTACATTAAAAGACATGAGATCACTGGGAAAGATGCTTCTTTTCCTCTGTTTCCTGTGCCAAGTTATGATAACAAGAGCAAGAGTTTATTAACCATACGAAGCACGATAAGCATGGACAGAAAAACGAAGGCACACATCAAGCTTGAAAGAAGGTCAAATAGAAGTAGATTTAATAAGAATAATGAAGAACATATTCACAGGTATGACACCCAGCATCACACTTGCTAACTGAGCTAATTAATATTTGGTAGTGAAACTCTCTTTATGCATTTTGATTGTAGATATCAGGCGCCTTGCTCATTCTTCAAAACAGTTACTGAATAAATCACTGATTCAACTCATCATGATACAAGCATAGATAACAGTTTGAAAAAAAAAAAAAATCCCTCAATTTTTCCATCCAAAGAAAACAATGGCGAGGAATACATATAAACTTCCTAGGTAAAATTGTTTGACAAAGACAATGAGTATTTAATAAAAGAAAGCTTTGTTACTTTTTTTAAAATTAGAGTGTTTTTTCATTAAAAAAAATTAGTGTTTACAATTTGAGGAAAAAATCAGGAAAGTAAAAAAAAATTATAATAATATATAGAATATTATCTTCTTTACATTTTTGTGCTAACCTTATTCTATACATCTAGAAAACTCACAATCACAATGATGTCTCTTGAGTGATAAATGTCATGTAACTATTTCTGGTTTTAAAATTAGTTGAGGCAGAAAATGTTACTTGTATACTCATTACTCCACAACCAAGAGAAAGTGAAGCAAAAATAATAAAGTGACAATAATTATAAATAAACCAATTGGAATAGAAGAGAAATTAGAACATAAAAAATACACAAAAAAAAAGAGGCACCTCATAAAACATATTTGTTGAAATAAAAATATGTGAAAGTGCCACCACTGCAATAGCTAAGCAGTAGAAAACTTGACTTATTAACATGAGGTCAAAAGATTGAGTCTCTTCTAATCAATGTTTGAGACTAATAATAAAAAGAGAGTGGCCAAACTTGTCCATATTATAAAAAATAAAAAATAAAAAAATTGTATGAAGCAAGCGATACCATTGACAAAAATATCTACCAAAAATAAAGAATGTGTGGTAATGAAGTTCATAACTACACCGGAGTAGTGCTACTTTAAGCAGTAATAGTACTTACCATAAATGTTTTCATGATGTTAAAGACAAGATGCTAATAGTGTCCTCCTGTGGCTGCTTTTTATGGATTTTTTTGAGATGCTAGAGACAAGGTGAAAATAGTCTCCTCCTGGACTGCATTGCCTCTCTAGTTTAGGGCATCCACCGATTTCAAGCCTTTTAAGAGTAGGAAGCCGCTGTTGGAGGCCTTCTGGGAATGACTTCAGCGCTGGACAATCTTCAATAGATAGATCCTCAAGGGAAGTCAGGCTTTGCATCTCTTCTGGCAGAGACTCCAGCTTGGGACACTTCCATAAATATAATTGGGATAATGAAGTGAGGTGTCCCATATTTGAACATAAGGACTTGATGCTTGGACAATTGCTAACAGTCAAGGTATTGAGTGATGTGGGGCACTTGGGTAATTCTATCAGCGCATCACATGACCCAATATTCAGAGACCTGATGGATTCCAGACCTCTCAACATCTCATCTTGCCAGGACACCAGCTCTTCAAAATGAGTCATGTTGAGAGTTTCGAGAGAGGCAAGGTTCCGCAAAGTCGCTAATAATGAGAACTGACCGCAAGCATCAATGTATAAACTACGAAGTGATGAGTTGAAGGACTTCGTCTCCTCCTCGTCTTCCAGTAACAAAGCCAACCCCTCACATCTCGTTAAAATCAATGACTCAAGAGCTTTCAAATGCTTGAAGAACCCCTTCTCCTTGAACATGAGAGCCATTTGTGTCTCGCAGTATGATTTCTCCATGTGTAAACGTCTGAGAGTAGGAATTTGTGGTGGCATGGTTGTCAACTTGGGGCAGTTCCTAATATGCATGTCCTCAAGACATGGAAACAAGGGTGGAGCAGTTTCGTGATCCTCCTCCACACACCACCCCTCCAGATTAGCCATTCCAATTAAAGAAAGATACCTCAGTGCAGGGTATAATGATAATGCATCGCCTGTGGTGTTATTAATTATGTATTTGATGCCATCCATTCCACTAATATTGAGATGTTCAAGATAAGGTAATTGCTCCAGGGGCGGAAGTTGTTCACATTCTTTGCAATCTTCTAGGTAGATCTTAACCAGATTTTGAAGTTGCTGTCTGTCTCTAATCCACATTGAAAACTGTGTGCCTGGATAAGAATATAGACCGAGCACTTTTAATGCAGTGTGAGGTTTCAAGGCTTCCAACACTTGTTCTGCATTTTCCACTGATGCTCCCCAAAACAGGGACAATGACTTAATGTTTTGTCTGCTACTCATATTAGCTTCTTTTGCCTCATCCGCATTCTTCACCTTGTGGAGGTCATACAACCTGAGTTTACCATCAAGATTCCAATGCTTTAACTCTCCTATCTTGTTCTCTGGGTTCTCTGCGACAGTATATTCTGTTAATGTTTTCCAGCATCGCAATTGACTTAGACCAGGTGGCAAGATTTTTAGTGCGGAACAATCCCTAAGATGAAGATGTCTAAGACTGTTCATGTATGCTATGCTCGTGGGAAGTTTAGTAAGATTACAACAATAATTCAGGTTCAATGTTTGCAAATTTATAAGCATACAGATTGATTCTGGTAGATCTCTTATGAGAGTAAAATAAAGATTGAGATATCTTAGATGGTGCAAATATTCTATTGATGTAGACAGCAGCTTGTCAACATTTGTATCAAAACCACCCAACTCCAACACTCTGAGCAACTTCAACTTTGACAATCCAATGAAGTTTGTTCCAACAGGAAATGCAGTGCGAAGAGTAGGGGCGTGATCACCCATATCATATTCTACATCATCATTTAATATGAAATGACGGGTCCTTTTTGAAATTTTCTTGAATTCGTTTCTTTCAGGCAATGTGGAGCACTCATCTCCAGTAACAAATTGTGCAAGGTCATGGATGAGATCATGCATCTTGCAAAGTCTATAACCTGGCACAGAATAAAATTCATTGTTGATAAGAAAAGTTTGAGAGATAAAATAATGGGTGGCGCAAGCACCTCTATCAGTAACAAATTGTAGAAGAGATCTCCCTATCAATTCATCCAAAATCTGTTGGCCTTCAACTACTGGATCTTTTCCAGTTTGAGATGGAATAAACCCATGAGCCATCCAAAATTGAACCAGCCTACGTTCTTCGATAAAACTATCCTTTGGGAATATGGCACAAAAGGCAAAACATTTCTTCACTTGAGACGGCAAATCAACATAGCTTAGCCACAATTCTGGTCTGATTTCATCCTTAGCATGTTGTGTATCCCATATGTTATTGTCTAACACAGCTTGCCATTGACTTTCATCTCTCTTGGAACACATAACACTCCCCATTACTTTTATAGCAAGAGGTAATCCTTTGCACTTGTTAACAATCTTTTTACCAATCTCTGGGAAGTCTGGTTGTCTTGATACACTTCTGGTGAATGTTTGTTCGAACAAAGCCCAGGACCTTTCTTCTGATAAACCGTGTAGAAGACAAGATTTTTTTGCACCCATTATTCTTGAGCAGTTGTCATTGCGTGCGGTTACTAAAATTCTGCTTCCTTCTGCCCCATCAAGAAGCAGACGTCTACGTGCATCCCACTTTTGGGGATCTTCATTCCAAACATCATCCAAGACAAGCAGATACCTCTTCTGCCCCAGGAGTTGCCGTAGATCCCTCTGTAGCACCTCCATGTTTGTATGATCATAAGATTTCTCAGTGGCGGCAAGTATGATGTTTCCAGCTAGCTTTGCCACATCAAAATCATCAGACACACATACCCATATGCATAGTTGAAAGTGATTCTTCACATTTTCATCTCCACAGATCAACTGAGCAAGTGTTGTCTTGCCTAAACCGCCCATACCGACTATGGAAACCACTGTCACTTTCTCTTCAAAATGATCACGTATCAGCATCTGCACAATTTCCTCTTTCTCTTTATCTCTGCCAATCACTTCTGATTCAGGTACATATGAATGTGTTTGTGGCCTATTCCTCCAAGGCCTGTTGTTGTTATTGTTGTTGTCTGCAACCTTAAAATTGAACTTGTGCATCTCCACTATGATACCATCTATTCTTTGGTTGATGCTTCTAAGTTTGTGCCCCAACTGAAGTTGAAACAGGAGTGGGTTATGATGAAGAGAGAAAAAGTCACGCACCTTGCTTTTCAGGGGACCGTAAAACTGGGCCTTGCGTTGGATGAGTAGGACATGTGTGTTGGCCTGGTCGAGAATGTCCTCAGCATCATAGGCAGCATCTTTGAGCAGCATCAGCCATGACTTGACATTATCCTCCATGAGCTGCCTCTCCTCTGCATCTTCAACCAGAGGTTGGATTTGGCGTAAATACAAACGGAGCTTCTCCAGCTCCTCATCAACTCCTCCCCAAATTGGGCGCAGATATTGGAGCACAGGAGGTGCTGTCAACTCGATGATCAGCCCCAAGGCTTTCACAAGAATAGCTTCCACGGCCATCGTTTCCGACTGGAGTTTCAGATAGTCAACCGATTTGCAACGAAGAGTAAACTCTGGTTTCCCTTTTGTTCTTTTTTGTCCTTGAATTTGGGTGGCATTTTTGTTTTCATTCATTAAGATATAAATTGTTTATCATAAACACTATTTTATATTTAAAAGATCAAAATATCAAAATGGTCCCTCTATTTTGCGTTTTCCGCCCTTTTAGTCCCTCTAGTATAAAATCCGTTTTTTTTGTCCTTGTATTTGCACATTTCTGTCCTTTTAGTCCCTTCAATTGATGGATCAGCCATTTTGGTCCTTTCAGTTAATAAATTAGAGGGGCTAAAAAGGATGAAAATGTGCAAATACAAGGACCAAAAAGGCGGATTTTACAGTTTAAGGACGAAAATGTGCAATTACAAGGACCAAAAGGGCTGATTTTATATTAGAGGGATTAAAAAGGCAGAAATCGTAAAATAGAGGGACCATTTTGATATTTATACCTATTTAAAATGTCTTGCATTGATTGTTGCTTGAGCCTGGTATATTTGGGCTAGTCGATGTAGCTTTATTTTAAAAAATGTCAGGCCTAATCTAGAGGGGGGTACGGGCCGAGAATTGGCCCGGCCCGGCCCGGCCCGGCAAAAACCGTCGGGTCAGCTGACCCGGCGGGCCGGGCCGGTAACCCGTAACCGGCCCGTACTGTAGCGGGCCTGGTTACGAGTTAGCCTTCCATTGGCCCGTGATCCGCCGGGCCAACCCGGCAGGTTGGGCTTTTTTTTTTTTTAAATAGTAGGTTAAAAATTCAAAATTTGTTACTTCCAAGATTTGAACTTTAATTTTTTTTAAAACAAATTTATAATGAAAATATGAATTTGAATTCAAATTAAAATTCAAAGTTAATGAGTTTTAAATTTTATGTTAATAAGTTTTTTATCCAATTATTTTAATTTATTTTATTACTTGAATTTTTTACTTTTTACTTCTATTTACTTATCAAATTCTGTATATTTATTATAACCAATGTTTTTAATTTTTAGTTATAATATAATAATTTAGTATTGATTTCCCTTATATTTACATATATTGTTTTATTTGATTATTTCAACCACCAATTAATAAGATTAGTTATTTTCTTTCACATTAAATTCATGAGTTTTAAATTTTATGTTTCTCAGTTTTCATATGACATAATTTCAATCACCAATTAATAAAATTAAATATAATATAATTTTCCTAATATTTTATGTCAATCATCAAATAAATTTTATGTTAATCTCTCAAACAAATAGATAGTAAAATTTCAATATAAAGTAGTACATTTTTATGACTATGATTTTTCATATAATATAACTTTATAAATCAAAAGAATATATAAACTATTTAATTCAATAAATAAACAAACTTAGTGTATTTTTTTATTACTATTTTGTTAATTTATTTTGTGTCATTTCAAATTCTTCCAATCTATTAAAATTGTTAAACTATTTTTATTTTTTATTTTTTTTTAAAAAAACTTATTGTGAAGTCTTCTTTTTGTTTATAATATTTTAACATAGATACATGAAATTTTAATAGGGTAGTTGGTAATAATGCTTGTTGGTGTCATGAGTGACCCAAATTCAAATCTCACCCATAACATTTAAATTTATTTTTCATTTATTTTCCAATTTAAATTAATAATAAATTAATTAAAAACCCGCCGGGCTTGGCCCGGCCCGCTGGGTCAGGCGTTCTCACAGCCCTCTGGTCAGCCCGCCGGGTCAGGCGGGCCCGCCCTGGCCCGGCGGGTTCTTGACTATTCCGGACCGGGTCCGGGTCACATATTGGTGACCTGTGACCCGGCGGGTCTTCAACAGTGGCCGGGTCGGGCCCGCCAGGCCAGGTTAACCGGCCCATGCCTCCTCTCTAGCCTAATCCTCCCATTATCGCCAGCTGAGCCATTGCTCATGTCAGAGCTCGCTAGCAGTATGATTTACGATTGTTCCCTTTGGCAGAAAGTTAATCCTGAACAGCTTCACCTTGGCCGATAGGCATTTCATCTTCACTCATGCCTCTTATAACGACGTCTCCCAGGTAAGGGCTATTGGCTTCTTCATCGCAGAAGGTAATTATCGAATTTTTATTGCAGGGTGCCTCTCTCAACCCATGAATAACAACTCTTCGGACAGTTTGCTTGCATTGGAAGTTGCCCTGTAGACAGCTCTGGATTTTCGGTTACTTGTTCGGTATATCCTCATCGGCCATTGCAATGTTTTAGAGCTCCTTGCCAACCCCAATCAGCTTCTCTCTTGGCGTTTCCAACAACAAATCTCCAACACCAACTTTCTGCTGGATATGCTTAATTGACCAAAGATCACTCAAATCCCTCCTGCCTGGATGCGACCTACCATCAACCTAGCTACATTCAGGTTTCAACACTGCCACCTCAATCTGTTTCTCTCCGGAAAAGATCTCCCTCACTAGATCATGAGATCCATTCAATCGGATGGCTTTACTTTTGATGCATAGTTCATTAGTTTGTCTTGTAATTTACTAGTTCTATTTAAGTTCTGTTGGTCTGTATTTCTATTTATTGTAACCTTGAACACTGTATTTAAACTAGCTCTTTGAGCTCTTCCCGAAAAAAAAAAAAAAAAAAAAAAACTTTTTCTTTGCTGTTGTTTTGTTTTGTTAGCCAACACACTGCTTTGATGATGAAGCAAATCATAAAAAAAAAAACACCAATTTGCATGCAACAACCAAGGACCACTCCAAGAAGCCAATTTTGTTTTCATTCATTATGATGTAATTGCTTACCATAAAAATTATTTTATATTTTTTTAACATCTTGATGCCTATCATTTCAAGGTTAGGTGCATAATTTGTTGCTTTTGCTTCTATTTTGTAGACAAAGCAGACGCGCATAAATGAGAAAGCAAATCATATAAAAAAAATGGCAACAAAAGGAAAAAAAATTCATGGCATTGCGTTTGTCCATAACTTGGTAAGAGAGCAGCGGTACTTTTATCAGGAACAGTGCTTCATATGTATGTTACTGAGTTACTTTAGGTGTCCCATCTGCAGTCATGTTCAAACACTTGACGCTCGGACGATTGTTAACAACCAAGATTTGGAATTTTGGAGTCATGTCTGGGAAATTCTAGCAAAGCATCACAATGAGAAACCACAAGATGCTCTAGGAATGGTGGGCCACAGTCTCCTTGCAATTACAAACAAATTAAACTCTAACAAGAAAATCATCCAGAAGTATAAAGGACTTATGATCTTGCAAAATCTTATCTGGCCAGGACACCAACTTTTCTAAATTATAAGTCTTGGTATTTCCCCCTCATGATGTTTTGATGCTACTGCTGTACAGGGTCCCGTGGAGCCACCGCTATTGCAGCATCATGGCAACATTGGTTCTTCACAGCACGATAAAAAAGGCAAAACGATCCTTATAGAAGCTTCGGGTTCCATTTCTGGGCAATTAATTTTGTCAGGGGTGCATCGGAAAAAGGAAAGGGCACTGGGGTCTACATCTACTTCCTCTCCTTCGGAGCAGAAGTCTTCTCCCACCCTTTTGATGGGCATCGACGAACCGCAGGCCGATTCGGAGATGGCCCTTGATGTTCACCATCGTACGGTGGAAAACCTGGAAACCATTCTTTCTGAAGATGAGGAGGATTCTGTGTGTTCTGATGATTCAGGGGACGATTCTGGTGATTCTGAACAGGACATGGATCTTAACGATGAAGTTGACGACTCAACAACTTTGAGCAGCTTCCAAGATGGGCTAAGAAAGGAGTTTTTGGCCCGGAAAGGCAGTTCTCTACAGAGATTATCCCAAAAAAAAGGGAGGTTAGGGGACAGTGACGATGGGGATCCTATCCGGGTTTCCAGGCCACAGTCACCCGTGGATTAATCCTATTTTTGTTTATCCTGTTTTGTGGATGTTCTATCTGTTTTTGAAGTTATGTTTTCTTACCTTTAATTGGTTTATTATGACAGGAAAATTGAGCATGCTTGGTTGGAATTGTAGAGGCACCACGGGCAAAGATAAGATTTGTCTTGTCCGTAGGATTATCAAAGAAAATTGTATTGATATCCTTGCGCTGGTTGAGACTAGGGCTAATGAGGATCGGGTGATCCGCTTTTGCAGTCATTTTGCCAGAACTTGGAATTGGGTTGCCATTCCTGCGAATGGATACTCTGGGGGGATAATAATTGTGTGGCGCAAGCAAATTGGGAAAATCACTCCGGTGGCCCACTCTTGCAGAGCTCTTCATTTAATTTTCTCTTCTTCTGCAGATCACCCTTGGATTATTTCAGTGGTGTACAATGCTCAACACATCAAATTTCAGAAAAAACTTTGGAAGGAGTTATCTTTGATTACTAAGCTGAACTTACCTTGGATCGTCTTAGGAGATTTTAATGCTATTACTTCGTCCTCGGAGCACAAGGGCAGTAACTTTTACTACTATGCTAGGAAGGCATTCTTTTTCTCTAAGTTTATTTCTAACAATGCTCTTGTGGATGCTAGTTTTTCAGGTGCCTCGTTCTCTTGGTGCAATGGTCAGAGTGGACTTGCGCGCCGCTGGGCTAGACTGGACAGATGTTTGGTTAATGACTTGTGGTTAGCCTCTTCTAATTCCATTCATACTAAATATCTTCCTAAAATTTGTTCTGATCACTCTCCTATGATTATCAATATTGCTAAACATAGATTCAATTCTCGTGGCATTTTCCGTTTTGAAAATTATTGGTTGGAGCATGCTAATTATATTTTTGAAATTCGTAAAGCTATTAGTGGAACTGCAAATTCTAATCCAATGCATGCTTTTTACCATGTTTTGGGTCGTATTAGGAGAGGGGTCTGTTCCATTAGACATTATGGTTTGGGTGATCTGGATAAAGAAATTAAACAACTAGAGGTCCAGCTCCAAGCTCTAGAGGTTGATGATAGGCTAAGCTCTTCTATTAATCCGGATTATGTCAGGACTCTTCAGAACAGATACAGAGCTTTATTGAGACAGCATCACAGTAGGTGGGTCCAGAAATCTAGATTAAATTGGATTATGGGTGGGGATATGAACTCTTCCTTCTTCCACAGAAGTGTAAGAATTCGTAGACACCATAATTCCATTTCCTTTCTCTATAATATTAATGGCAGGTGTGTCAATGAATCTACTCAAATTGAACATGTTCTAGTTGATCACTTTGCTAATCTTTGGAAGAATCCTTCTCCTAGACCTCTTGATTGGTTTCTGAATGCTCTTCCGTTTGATTTACCTTCTTTGTCTTATGACCAGCAAGCTTCTTTAACCAGACCTGTTACCAAGGATGAAATTTATCTTACCCTTCTTTCTCTTTCTGAGGGGAAATCTCCTGGACCTGATGGCATGAATGTTGAATTTTATAAATTTTTCTGGACAGATATTGAGATTCATTTAGTGCCTGCCATCAATTATTTCTTTCAAAATGCTGTGATGCCTAGAGCTTGGGGCAGAACCTTTATCGTTTTAATTCCTAAGAAGGATCACCCTAAATTTGCTTCGGATTTTAGGCCTATCTCGTTATGCAATGTGGCTTATAAGATTATTACGAAGATCCTTGCTAATCGTATTAAAGAAGTCATTGCATGTTTGATTGGTAAAGAACAGTGTGGCTTTGTGCCTGGTCGTTCTCCTGTTGATAATATTATCACTGTCCAGGAAATAATTCATTCTATTAATCAGGAGAAAACCATCCCCCCTAGGATGTTAATTAAAGTTGATATCGAGAAGGCATATGATACTCTTGACTGGAATACCATTCTGGCCACCCTAATCAAAATGAATTTTCCTAGCATTTGGATAGCTTATGTGAGTGCTTGTCTTCATGCTACTTCCTTTTCAATTATTGTCAATGGGAAACCTTCAGTTTGGTGCCAACCTTCTAGGGGAGTTAGACAAGGGGACCCTTTATCCCCTTTTATCTTTATTTTAGTGGCTCAGAATCTTACTGCAATTTTAAATAAAGCCAGGCTTCTTGGTCTCATTCCGGGTTTCTCCAATGATTTAATTCACAACTTCAACCATCTTATGTATGCCGATGATTTGATGCTTGTTACTTCAGCCTCTAGAAAATCTGCTAGGAATATTTGTTTTTGTTTAAAGTTGTATGCTCACCTTTCTGGTCAATTTCCTAATCAGAACAAATCTGAGGTTTACTTCCCTGATTGGTTTAGTAGCAGGGTATCTGCTAGAATTTGTAGTATTATGAATGTTAAGCCTGGCAAAACCCCTTTCAAATATTTAGGTGTTCTCATTTCCCCCAAGCGTCTGGCCATTTCCCATTTTGACTGTATGATCAATCGCTTGAATATTGCTGTTACTGATTGGGGTCTGTCTAAACTGTCTAAAGCTGGTAAATCTGTTCTCATTAACAGTATTCTGATGGCTACTCCCACTTATTACCTTTCAGTTTACCCCATTCCTGACTCGGTGCTCACTAAGTTGTCCAAAATTGCTAGGAAATTTTTCTGGGCCAACCATGATCATGGTAATGGCATGCCTATGATTAACTGGGATACTATTACTCTGAATAAGACTGAGGGGGGTTTAGGCATTCGTAATCTGATTAAAGTTAAACATTCTCTTATGGCCAAAAATCTTTTGAATTTTCTTAATAAGCAAGACTCTCTTTGGGTGGACATTCTGTGTTTGAAATATGGTAATCATAATTTTTGGTCTATGAAGGCCCCAATTAATTGTTCAGCTTTTTTCAAAGGTTTATGCGCAAATGCTTACTTGCTCAAACCTTCTTTGTGGATTAACTGTCTCAACCCCTCTGTTACTTCTTTACTATATCATCCTTGGATGTTTGAAATTCCCATTGCTTTCAAACCAGTCTTTATTAATATGGATCTCATTTTGGAGGATCTCAGAATTTCTGATTTGGTTGTTGATCACTCTTGGAATTGGAATGCTCTCAATATGCTGTTTGGTAACAACTGGAATTCTCCTATCTCTTCCTACGGGAAAATTTTGGATGATGGAGATAACAACTGGGTTTGGTTTCCAAACTCAAATGGTAATAATTTATCCCAAACTGTGTACAATTCCCTGATTATCAGCTATTCTGGTGGCACTAACTGGGGTGGATGGGCCAATATCTGGAAACTTCACATTGCTCCTAAGGCTAAGACTTTCATTTGGATGTTGATGCATGGTAAAATCAAAACATTTGATTATCTTTACCGCATGAACCTTGGTCCCCCTGATCTTTGTGTATTTTGTGGCTTAAATGTGGAATCTGCTAACCATTTGTTCTGGCAGTGCTCTTTCAGTGCTAGAGTCTGGCGGTTAATTGAGGTTATTGCCGACATTAATATTGATTTGGTTGATCTTATTGCTGGCGGCCATTGGCTGGAGTTTCAGCATTGTGATAATTCAAAGCAGGTTGCATCCCTTATTGCGGCAACCCTGTGGCAGATTTGGAAATGCAGATGTAATTGTGTGTTTAGACAGGCTACCTTTGATATGGTATCTTGTGCTAACACAGCTGTGTTACATGTGAAAGAATTTTCTGTTAAGCCCAACTGTTTTAAATTGCAAAATTACTATATGCAAAACAGGCCACTACCTGGATATATGGGTATTTTTGCTGCTGCAGCATGGAACGAAGCTACTGGTAAGGCTGGCCTTGGTTTTGTTATGATTGATACTAATGGGAAGGTGTGTTATGCAGGATCGGGACCTTGTGTTCATATCAATATCGTGGATAATGGTGTACAAGCTCTGTGTTTGGCTCTTCGTCAATGTTCTGTGGTGAAAGAGAAATGTTCCAATGTCTATATTAGCTCAGAGGACCTGTGGAAAACGATCAAGCTTGGTGGGGAGTTTAATCATTGGCGACATATGGAGCACTGGGGGAACTTGTGGCAGCTTTTGACTTTGATGAATCACCCCAGTTTGGAGCTCATCCCATCTCATTGGAACCAAATTGCTGGGTCTCTTGCCGGTCATGGTATACATTCAACGCAATTATCTTTATTCCATATGGGCATGGAGAAGCCAAAGTGGCTCATGAAGATGATTAATCGGGTTGGCTTCTGTTTCTAATGTCTGTATTTTTCTTTGCTTTCTTCGTTGGTTTATGCTTAGGTTTCTTGTTTTTTCTATGAGTTTGTGTTTTGCAGTCTGTGGTGTTGTTTTGAGTGGTGTTTGAACTCTTTGTTCTTTTATATGTTTATTAATAATTAGCTACGTTGGTAGCTCTTTCCCCAAAAAAAAAAAAAAAAAAAAAAACAAGAACAATGAGTTAATATTTTGTTTGCAGCTCGTATCAGTTTCTTTCGCCTCATCAGCGTTCTTCACATTGTGCAGATCATATAACACAAGTTCGCCACCAATGTACAAATGCTTTGGCTCTCCTACCTTGTGCGCTGCTTTCTCACAGGGACTTGGAGAGACAAACAAAATAATTATAAAATAAACTATCCAAAAAAATGATAAATCTGGAAATAAAAGGTACAAATATGATAACCAATATTATGATATGCAATATCAAATAACATGAAACGCATTGGTAATTAATGTGGTATGATATTTTCTTCAACATGCAAAGAAATAAATGCATACGCCAACAACATAATTCATCAGGGCATCAAAACTATGAAATAACCAAATTGAATATGTTTAACTACTATGGTCATCAGAAACACCGTCCTGCTCATTTATATATATTATGCCAATCAATTTGTTTCAGCATGAAACTAGCATAATTAAATTGACACTTACAACAAATGCACCTCCATTCAATCATCTATTTCTGACTCTGCACTACCCCTCTTCATGTCTCTTACAACTTGTGTGGTAAATTGTTTTATCTTGTTCTTCAAAGACGCATGTTCATAATTTAAACAAAACATATTCATATTACTTATCACAAAATCCATAATGACAGTTACCATCACTATCCACCTTTACTAATATGAAGGTGTTGAAGGCTGCTCATGTATCTTATGCTCTTGGGAAGCTCCAAAAGTGAATATCATTTGAATTTCAATGTCGGTAGATTAATGAGCATACAAATGGCTTCTGCTAGTCTCTGGATGTTCAGGAGTCCCATTCCAAGATATCTTAAATGTTTCACACGTCCAATCTTTGCAGGCAGTTCATCTATCTCTTCATTTAGATCAAACTTGTGCATTCCAAGAATCTTCAGTTTTTCCAGATCATGCAAAAACTAATTTGTCCCAACAACTGTACGGATTCTCAGACAGTCATCAAGATTATAATAATCATAGGCACTTATTGGCAAATGATGAATTACTTTTGGGATCCCGATTTGGTTATTAGATCCAAGCTGTGGAGAGTATTTGTCCCCCAAAACAAACTCTGCAAGATCATGCATGAGATCATGCATCTTGCATGTTGTTCTCAATCTATAACCATATCCTGTATTCTTTTTTCAAGTGAGGGCAATAGAAAGATTCAGTTCTATAATACTTAACCTCCAAAACATCTTGTAGAAAAGATCTGCATATCAGCTCATGGAAAATCTCAAGCTTCCATATCTGCTCCTCCTTCAGATGGAATAAATCTATTGGCCATCCAAAGTTGGATCAACATCTCATTTACAAGCTCAAAATCTTTAGGGAATGTGGCACAGAAGGCAAAACATTTTTTTAAAATGAGAAGGCATGTCAACATAGCTAAGCCACAATTCAGGCCAGATTTCATCTTCAACATGTTGTAGACGCCAAACTTCACTATCCATCACAAACCGCCAATCCCTTTCCTCACTCTTAAAGTGCATTAAGCTCCTTAATGCCTTACAGCAAGGGGCAATCCTCTGCATCTTGCAATGAATTTTAACAAACAAACAATTGTTTTGCCAATTGTGACCACATTTGGATTTTGTAGTACATCTCTTGTAAATGCTCTTTTGTTCAAATAATTAAATCTCAAGAACTATGTTCAAATAAGCAAGTCAGAGGATAACTTATCTGGGCATTCATTGCCATACAACATGCAACACTTCTCATTTCGTGTGGTTACAATCACTCGACTTCTTTCACCACCAAATATCAATAACCTTCTTAACATGCCCCACTTTTCGAAATTTTCGTTCCAGACATCATCCAAAAGTAGCAATTATCTCTTCTCCCATAATACTTCCCATAATTTCCACTGTAACACCTCCATATTTCTATGATCACAAGATTCCCCAATGCTTGTATGAATAATTTTTGCAGTAAGCTTTGCACATCAAAATAATCAGACACACATACCCATATATGACGGTCAAAATGTCTTTCCATCCGCTCGTCATTGTAGACTACTTGAGCAAGTGTTGTCTTTCCTAAGCCCTCCATGCCAACAATAGCAAACACTGCCACTTTCTCATCAAAATGGTGACTAATGAGCATCTCTACTATTTTCTCCTTGTCTTCACCTCTGCCAATCACCTCTGATTCAATTACAAAAGAGTGAGTCTGTGGTCTGGTCCTTTGAGCCAGAGGCAGAGCATCAACCTTGAAATTGAACTTGCGCATCTCCTCCATGATACCATCTATTGGCCAGGTGATGCTTTTAAGCTTGTTCCCACGCTTCAGCAGAAAAAAGAGTGGGTTATCAAGACAGAAGAAGTTGCGCACCTTACTCATCCTGTGAACCTGCCGTTCTGACTTAAGCTGAATAAGTATGACATGTGAATTGGCCTCGTCCAATAGGTCCTCCCCATCATACGCAGCTGTTTGAGATCATTCAACCATTCCTGGACAGCCTTGTCCTTGAGCTGCTTCTTTTCTGCATCTCACATAATAGCGTGGACACCAAGCAAGGCTCTGCGGAGCTTCTGAAGTTCCTCATCAATACCACCCCATGCAGGGCTAAGACATTCAAGGACATGCGAGGCTGATAATTTGGCAATCAGTGACAAGGTGGAAGAAAGAATTGCTTCCACAGCCACTGTTGATTCTCCCCTGAACCTGAAGCTGAAAGCCTCAAAAATTTGTGATTAGTATTGAATGCAAATAATATAGACATTAATACGAAAGACCTGAAATCATTAAGGACAGTAAAATTCATTGAACAATGGATCTTCAAACAGCTGTTTCCAAATCTAATAATTGTCAGCTGTTTACTTGTCTTCTGGAAAGCTTTGAACTGCCTTCTTTGCTCAGTGAACTAAACAAGTCAGACACTTTCAAAAAATGTTTTGGAAGACCACTTCAGTGTGCACAGTAAGGAGAAGCTTAGCTCAATTTGTAGCATCAGATGCAGGTACTAGTTAAAGTATACAATGAAACACTGAAATGGTAATTGGGCGGACAAGAACTAAATACAGGCTAAGAAGTTGAAGACAGATACCATGACTTTCTTCCTCTTAAGTTGAAAACTCAACAGTAGGAATAACAAAAGGTAGCTTCCCTGCTATATTGCTATCATCCTACCAAAAAATTCATTGGAGTGAGAAACAGCCCTCCAGCTATCACTCAGGTAAGGAATAGAATAGTATTCCAAAGACAACAACTCAAATATATGATCGCAATCAAGTGAGTCCATGGAAAATATTGGTGACTCTCTGCTTCTCTAAAAGCTAACACAGCAGCTCTTATAAACACTCAACACCTAAATAATTTGCAATTGGGCGGGAATTTGGGCTTATGCATATGATATATGGTTTTCGGTCAAAAATGAGCATTGTTATCACTTTTGAACATCTAGTTATTTTTGAAAAGGGAACAATGACAATAGCTCTATTTCTTATCAATAACTCATGAAAATTCAAATGAGTATCAAGCCAAGCCCAACCAAGGTAGTGAGGTGGCTTCAAACAGGGGAAAACAAACAATGGATCACAAACATTAACAATTAATCCATTTATAATTTTTAGCGTGGCATGAAACAAGAAATCACAAACATTAACTCAAGCTAGAAGACAAAAGATAAAAATATGATAATTACTCCACTAATAATCAACCTATCACCGAGCAAGTAGGGTACTGGAAATAGATTACAATTTTTCATAGCAGTGCGTTAAAATAAATGTGTGTGTCAACAACTTAACATCATCAAGCGCTTCACATAATAGCAACGATGAAACTACATATGGGTAAGTATTATGGTCATCAAAAACATCCACCATTCACCCATTGTGATCTATATAGCACTTTTATTCCCTTCATTTATATTAAGCCAATATTGTAAAATAACATATGGAATCATTTCCGGTCATAGAACTAGCAAATCTGACTTTACACTTGTAAACATATACCCTTGTCCTTTCATTTACGTATCTCTGACTCTGTACAAACTTTCCTAAGTTTCTTAATACTTTTGTTTGAAACTAGATATGCTAGTGAGCCTCAAAACATGTAATTAACATAAATCAAACAATAATTAAGATCAACAAAGAAAGTTTGTCAAGCCTGGTTTAGGGCGTATTAACCAATTCCTTATAATTGAATTTGCACTCTGTATAATGTGTTTCAGCATCACTACGACTGCTAGGATACAAACAAACCGAGGAAGCTCGGCCTCCAAACTAAGAAGGCCTCAGGAAAAAGGATGCTCAGATGTTACACAATAAGGAAAAGAAAAGGCTTGAAGAATAGTAGGGGAAAGGTTAGTGTTGCTAAGACGCAATATCAACAATATAAAAACACCGTCATTTTCTCAGCAAAATCATGACTAAGGAGCCTTCCACTATTTTCAAGTTATCTTCACCTTTGCTAATCACATCTGGTTTGACTCCATACGAGTGAGTCTGTGGTCTGGTTTTCTGAGCCTGAGGGAGATTACGGACCTTGAGATCAAACTCGTGCATCTCAAGCTTGTTCTCAAGCTTCAGTAGAAAGAAGAGTAGGTTAAAAAGAGAGAAGCTGCACACCTTGCAGAAGCGGCGAACCCAGAGCTCCAACTTCCATTGGACCACTAGAACATGTGTTGGCCTTGCCCCTTAACATTCAAAATAATCAGCACACAGAATTCCACCAGACAGGCCAACCTTGAGACAAACTGATTTGCCTGCCTCCATGGGACTGTAGAGTGAAACAGAAGGCCGATTACATCTCAAATTACTCAGATATATTGCTAATTTATTATTAAAAATACATTCTTTATGGTTAGAGTATCATTAGCAACTTTAAGCAGAGTTGACTAATGCATACCACTAAGGCACTTCATCTCCTTTGCTTTCATTTGCCATTGAGAAGGAGTCCTCACATACGTGGAAACACCTAAATGAACCAAGCTTATGGGAAAGATCATGATACGCACACCAAATCAGCCATTTCAATTGAGAGAATTGATTCATATTCCACAGCAAATTGGCTTTCAGCAATAATTTTAGAGACAAAACAACACAAGGAAAAGAAATGATATCTGTGCTGAATGCAAGTTATATAGACACCAATCTGGAGACCTGAAATTTCTATGGCTGCAATTACGGGGATAATGTATCTTCAAATGACATTTACAAGCGGCCTGTTATAAATCTAATCTTGAGAATCTTCAGGCAGTCCTCTTTGGTTTCCAGCCAAGTGGTAGAACAAGCAAATGAAATGAACTGGTTGACGTGAAAAATGAGAAAACTTCTGCCAAGCTAGAACCATGCTTTCTCATAAGTTTTAAACTGCCTTCTTTTCTGTGATCAGTGAATTGAACAGGTCAGAAGATATATGAGACCCATTAGAATAAACTTGGTCCATTTGTTCTACAATGCATCTTCCATATGCCGCAATAAGAAGAGCTTCAGCTCGACCTGTGGAAGCAAAGATGCAGGTAATACTCCATGAAGAAGCATGTTTGTTACAGTGTATACAATGAAAACCAGTTTTGGGGGAATTTGTTGACAATATATACCATGATCTTTCTTCCTCTTTAATTGATGGCTCAAAGATGGGAACAGAGCAGAAGCAACTTCCCTGCTATCATCCTGCCAAAAATTCTTTACAATTAAAAGAAATCTCCAGCTATCATCTAGGGTTAGTAAGTTAACTCTTGAAGTAAAGCAGAAGTAAGGAACAGATTAATAAGTCAAAGATAACAGGCTAAAGATTATGATCATAATCAACTAAATACAAGAAACAATGCCTCCAAATAAAAAGACAAAAAGAACTTTTTCAGCTATGCCTCCAAATAAAAAGAAAATATGAACTTCTTGAACTATGCCTCCAAATAAAAAGAACAACAGCTCTTATCAACATTCATTGTTTTTATACATACACCGGTGAGTGCCATTTTCATGGCAAATACTCCAGCAAAAGCCAGAAAGGCTAGCATACTTGAATGACTTCAACACCAAAGCAATGGATTATGGTAAACTTTAACACTACAATGGAAGCAATTGGCAACATCTTCTAAAGATGGGCAGATGCCATAATTCTAAAATGATTTCTCCATAAACAGAATGGATCAATCATGGTTCATCATTTCAAGAACTACCAGACACAGAAGATAGCCAGCATAATCTGATATAGACGTAACTATGAGCCATCAGCTACCTCAACCATGATTCAACAATACATCGTTGTACATAAATGTGATAAAACAGTTGCACTTGCACAAACCTTACTAGAAGAGCTTCGAGAGAGTTCATAGTGATTTTTCCATTCATGTGATGTCACTGGCACAACTGAAAATCCTGATGCAACTAGAACACCAATCCACAATCCGTATGTATATCCTCCACTCCACCATCCCTGCATAAAACAGTGAAAAAGACAGCAATAAGCACAGCTGCAGGAGAGAGCAAAGAGAGATCCTATTATAGATTAATGACATCCAGCTAAATAAGGCTAACAATGGCAACGTTATTTGATGTAAGCTACAGATCCACCAATGGGTTGTGTTTCTAAAAGATATATCTCAGTAAAGATCATAATAAAATCATGTCATGTACATCCATGATAGCTTTCTGAAAACTAGTTTCAAAAACATCACATGATTACTTTTTCTTAACCTTACAAACAAAATTTAACATCTATTTGATTTGAATAATAGAGATCTCTGTAAAGACCAAAAGGTGCAAATTGTGTTCTGTCAGAGAAAAGTTTTAGCAAAAACCTGCTTTCCATCTTGCGGGAAGGGATTTGACTGTTCAATATATGCTCTGGTCCCTGAGATAGATTAGTTAATTAGAACAATTAAACCTTTAAGTTCAAAAAAATACTTACATATGTTCCCCTTACACATGAAATACAGGTTAATCTAAAAAAAGTCAACCTTAAGCATACCACGACAATGAAGCAAAATGTCATGGATACTTTTTCTTATCAAAAAGTTAAAGATCAAACAGCATACAATGTAAGCAATTGCTTTGCAACTGTTTTCAATTTTACAATTTCCTTGCAACTGTTTTCCAAAGTCTAACAAAACATAATGCGCAATAGTCTGCACATGGACAGGATCCCAAGAATTTCCACTGTGCATCTGGCACCCTTCTGTTACCACAGATAAATTGATTTAGTTAACACAGCATTTTGAACCATGAAAAATGAGCATCTTGCAGTTCCTGATCAATAGAATCAGAAAATACAAAACTTATGACCAAGACCAAGTCATTCAAGGTGTTGAAAGGGCATCAAACTAAGGCAAGGGGTAGATCACAAACATTAAACTTCAGTCCATTTATGATTCAGAAAGGGATCAATATAAGGATTCATTCTGCTTCCTTTTTGTTTCCTAAACGAATTCTATCAAGACTATTTGGAAGGGAAGATTAATCAAGAAAATATTCTGCGACTAGTGACTTTATGAAATCCAGAATGAAAAATATGGATGCTTTAAATAATTGTAGAACCAATAGCAACTACCTACCAGCAGATAAACCATGGTTATGAACATCAAGCATGTTACAACCCGTAAGTCAAGGAAAACGGAGAATAATGGGACCACAACTAACATTTACACAAATTCTAGAAACCTTAAACACATATACAAGTCAAGAAAAATAGAGAATGATAGGACCACAACTAACAATTACACAGATTCGAACTTCATACCATGCGGTGCACCAAAGGTCTGAAGCAACTGAACGATAGACCTCGCATCCAAACGATTTCGAACTCTTTTCCCAACCAGTACTTTTACATTTGGGGCATCAAAGACCTACAATATGGGATCCATACATGATTGTTACAAGAGCTTGCCAAAGAGAAATAGAAATAATAATGACCCTTAGCTACCCAAGAAACTAAGAAAGTAATAAGCAGGAAACTTTGAATCACATTCTCAGCATTAATAATACTTCCAAGTCAGAAGTTAAAGCTGAAAATAAAGCTATGCAATTCAATTCAACCAGGAAATGCAAGTATAAATAGGATAAGTAACTATTGTCACCAAACAACAAGACCGTTGAAGATGTGGTATGTCAATTTCAATGTGATTCAGAGTAAATGCATTCACTAACAACTTAATATCAGCCAATGGTTCAAAATAAATAATAATAAAACTGAATATAAGAAACTTGAAAGTTTAAGCTCAAAGAAATTGAATTACTGCTCAGATTAAAACTTTTCTAAAATTATTACCAGACATTTCTACATTGAATAGCAGATAAAAACAATTTTATTTTCTTTTTTAAGAAGTGATGATTGATTGTAAAACTGGATGTTATTGAGTTACATTGTTACATCAATCACGATTAGTTAAAAGAACATTGCGATTCAAAAGGTAAAACAAAGAACAGTGTTCCACCTGAGCCGAAGAGACAGAACCATCGGGTTTCAAGAGTGCGACGGCGCCAGAGACATCGGGATCCACTCCAAGAACCCATTGAGGCTCCGAAGCACAAATCACTCCCTCGTCTCCTCCCAGTGGGCTTACGGAGAGGGAATCCAACCACTTCTCCTTGAGCTGCAAATTGGAAATCTTTGTAGCCCTAGGCGAAACCCTAAACCTAGATGTCGATAAAGGTGTCGACTTTGCGGTGCAGAGGAGGTGGACATGGGAGTGGAAGAGTTTGGCAGAGATGGAGTTCATTGGAGAGCTTGCCACTTTAACAGTGAGTAGTAGGGGTTTAAACAAGGCGAGCAAGCCAAACGAGCGGTGCTGGAGTTCGGCTTGTCTCCGCCCGTAAAAGGCTCCTCATGAGATGAAATCAAGAGCGATGTGCCGCGACGGAGCACGGGCGCAGCCAGCGAGACGGAGACGTAGCCAGTGACTAGGTTTTGAATGGGAGTGGGAGGGTAGTGATTGGGGTGGGCAATTTTGGGGCTAATTGATTAAAATATTACACTTTTTATAATTAAATCCACTTATTTTTTTTAATATTTAGATTTTTTTTTTTAAATTAATCAGAGGGCTCCATTATTTTTTAATATTAAGTTTTTAATTTTTTAAAAACTGCGGGTCCGGTAATTTTTTAAATTAAAAAAAATTACATACAAACCCTTATAATTTTTATTAATCTTTCTTATAATTTATTTTTTCTCACTTCTATTTTATTATTTCTACTTGCACCAACGACATTAGAACAATTTCGACGATTATGACCTTCATTGCGACATAAAACACAACGCTTTGGTTGACTGCTTTTCCTTATGTCTATTTCATTACGAATCCTTCATTCAGTATGACAAGAATATGAATTTTGCTAGATTTAATGTAAAAAATAAAATAACTTTGCAAAAGAAAATAAAAAAAATACAATGACAAAAATTTTAAAGAAGAGCTTCTCTCTATATTGATAATTTTTTTCTTATATAAATACTTGTGTATTTTAGAAAAAGAATTTAGAGGGTTTATATAAGTCTCCATCTAACAAATGGATGGCTAAGATCAGTTTCATCCAATAGCTCTCATGAATGGGGTAGGTGTCGCATGCCACCAATAATTCATCCCAACAACCCCTTTATTATGAAAAAATATTAAAATTATTTATTTAAATTATTAACGGTCGGTTACAATTAGGGGCGTTCATTTCAGGGAAAGTGGGGGGAAGTGGGAGGAAATGGTCTGACTGAAGTGGATTTTGAACTAAGCCCACTTCAGTATTTTTTTTACTGAAGTGGGGGGAAGTGAGTCAATTTATAAAAACTAATTTTCTTTCACTTATAAAGTCTTTTTTGAACTCATAAAATTTTATCTAACACCTAAATTCTTCGGTTCGATTCTCACTTTCTGACAAATGAACATCAGAGGTCCTAGAAGTGATATCACTTCCCTCCACTTTAGGAAAGTGACACTTCCCCCACTTTCTGACTTCCCCTCACTTACGCTGAAATGAACGCCTAGTGAAAATAGAAATAACAAAGTAGAAGTGAGAAAAAATAAATTATAAGAAAAATTAATAAAAATTATAAGGGTTTGTATGTAATTTTTTTTTAATTTAAAAAACTACCGGGACCCGCAGTTTTTAAAAAATTAAAAACTTAATATTAAAAAAAATAATGGGGCCTCTGATTAATTAAAAAAAATAAAATCTAAATATTAAAAAAAATAAGTGGGGCCATTAGTTAAAAATAATAATAAAATAAAATAAAATGCACATTTCCGTAAATAATTACGGAAATGCACATTCTGGGATTTAATTATAAAAAGTGCAATATTTTAATCAATTAGCCCAATTTTGGATATAAAATGACTAATATGCTGATTGGGGTTGGGGGTTGGGCCAATTTTGGATATAAAATGATTAATATGTCTACATATATCATATTTTGGGAGGTGGTTTTTAATTGTTTTAATTTTTTTATTACATTATTATTCTTGTGTTAAATAAACAATTATTATAATTAACTTTTTTTTATTGAGGTATTCTTTGATTTGCAATTAACACTATTAATTAATAACTAATTATGATACTAATACTTAGATCAAAAAATTAGAACAATTAGTAGTATTTTAAAGTTAAATATTTATTCTTGATAATTAATTAGTTAATTTTTTAATATTTTAAAAAATATAATTAAAGATAACTCATTATTACATATATAACAGTATTTATTTATATAAGGAGTATAAGTGTCATTTTACCATATTTATTTTTTTTTACTTTTCACATTCCCAATAAATTACACTCTCCAATCCTTACCAAACAAACACATTCTTCATTCTTACTCCTACTCCACTCTCTTTCATGTCACTCCTATTCCACTCCTCCCCCAAACCACTCTTGACAACTAGCGCCCCCTTAGTAAAGTACTATTAGTTATTTGGAATGAGTTTAAGTGTGTGCTTGCACTATTTGGTTGGCAATAATGGTTCCCTTTGAGGAAATCATTACTTACACATTTTCATACCCATGTTTGGTTGGGATACTTACACATTCCCATACTCATGTTTGGTTGGGATTTTTGAGAGATAATCATTACTCTGGGGGTCACTATTAAACCCCTAGGGCTGAAGTGAAGATAAAAGAGAACTTTCGTGAGGTGGTGAGCAAGGAAATGCTCTTGAAATGTGTCATGTGCTAAAGTGCACATGCTAATTTGGGCCTGGCTAAGAGAAGCTATTTGTTTATTTGAAGGCGATTTTTTAGTGCTTGATGTTCATTTGTTTATTTTTTTTATTGTATTTATAAAATATTGCATGATTGTATGGAAAATATGTTAGATTTGAAGGCGATCTTACAAGATTTGCAAAACTTTAACCAGCCTTTCCTAGACAAATGATAGTGAGAATTTTCCCGTAAAAAGTACTAGTATTGGTCAAGGATCTCCTTTAACTACAACCGTTCAGGGTGACCTGAGCTGATCTTGCACAAGTTACCCCATTTTAAATCTTTCTTCTGGAAAGAAATTTGAACACTATAAGAAGGCACTGGCCTCCTTCAATTACAACTATTCATGGTGACTTGAGCTAATCCTGTACAAGTCACCCCATTTTAAATCTTTCTTCTGGAAAGAAATTTGAACACTATAAGAAGGCACTGGCCTCCTTCAATTACAACTATTCATGGTGACTTGAGCTAATCCTGTGCAAGTCACCCCATTTTAAATCTTTCTTCTGGAAAGGAATTGAGCACTGTAAGAAGGCACCGGTCTCCTTCAACTACAGCCGTTTAGGGCGACTTAAGCTGATCTTGCACAAGTCACCCCATTTTAAATCTTTCTTCTGGAAAGGAATTGAGTACTATAAGAAGGCACCGGTCTCTTTCAACTACAGGCGTTCAGAGCGACTTAAGCTGATCTTGCACAAGTCACTGCATTTTAAATCTTTCTTCTAAAAAGGAATTGAGCCTTGTAAGCAAGCCTTCTTCATTGGTGTCAATTCAATTGTTAAATATGGGACTAGCACTTTGTTTTGGTTTCATAAATGGATGGATCGCAAGGCCCTAAGGGGTATCTACCCTGATTGCTTCAATGCTTAGCAAAACACTAGCATATCTATTTAGGAGTTCACACTACTGTCGGATCCCCTTGATCTCATGGGCCCTGTTGATTTGTATAGCTATTTCCCCACCCTTTTCATTGAGGGATCAGAATCCAAGGTGTGGTGATGGGACAAAATTGGAAATTCACAATCAAATCTTTTATAATTTCCTGAATGATGGAGGACTTAGATCCTCAACTTCCACTACAATTGGAAAGGTAGTTACCCTTAAAGTTAAGATTTTCGGTTGAATAGCCTGGGATAATAAAATCTTAACCCTTGATAATCTTGCTAAATGGGTTTGCAACAATATTTCAACCCTACATGTGTGTTTCTACCATCACTCGATTGAAATTGTGGATCATTTTAAAACATAATTATAACATAAATATTTATTTTATTATTAGTAATTAATTTTTAATTATGAATTAATTTCATTCTGTACTTTAATTTTTTTAATTAATTTCAAATGATATTTATTTCAAATAATTATTATTTATAATATAATTAAAACATAAATATTTATTTTTTATTATTAATTAATGTTTAATTAGAAATTAATTTCAAATTATATGTGTCTTTTTGGTTTTACAAGGGTATAATAGTCATTTCCAAGGGGGGAATGGTTCATTTCCCCAATATGGGGAGAATGACTCTTTTGTCCCAATATGGGGAGAATGACTCTTTTGTGGGAGTTAATGGTGACCCCGTCCAGGTTATGGGAATGTGTAAGTAATGATTCCCCCCAAGGGAGAATCATTACTGCCAACCAAACACACACCGAAAGTTTTCTTTAATTACCGCAATACATTTATTAATAATTATTTATTAAATATCTATACATACTGATTGGAGAGAGTTTCAAAAAAAAAAAAGATTTTTAAATTTTTTAAAGATTGTTCACTATTGCATTTTATGTGTTTGTTTTGTTTGCATTAAATATTTTATTAGATATTTTAAATTATAGTTATTAAAAATATATTTTAATTTTGGGAGAAAAGTATATCAACAGTTTGTTTATTGAAGAATTAGCTCAAATATCAAATTCTTTTAGATTCTGGGTCTCAATTAAATGGTTTAATCGTCAAGTCATTTGAGTAGATGCTAGGTTAATACAATATTTTTAAATATTATATATTCATTACTATTTGTTAATTATAAAATAAATAATTTGAAGGGAAAAAGCACATTGTTAATTAATTTTGGTTTATATTACATATGGTATTAATAATTAAAAAGTTAATTGCACTTATTTGTTTGTACCATAAATGTTCATATGACTTTTCAAAACTGGATATACCAATAGTTTGCATTATAAGGAATTATTTAATCATAATTTCGATTGTATGTCTATATACAATATTTACTCAAAACACTCAAAATTGTAAAAACCCAATGCAAAGAGAGGGAATTCACCTAGTAAAAAAAATGATTGCTTGTTATCCAACAATGCTAAATATTAAATGTTTATACATTATCTAATGTTATTTGGGTTTGTCAAACTTTATTAAACGATGTTACTACAGTAATGGAACTAGAAACAAAATTTAAGGGGAGCTAAATTCAAATTTTTAAAATTTACAAATATTAAATAATTTTTTATTAATTCAAAATAATAATAATCAATCTTTCAATAATATAAAATATATATCCATCTACAAATTTTTGGTTTAGGTGTAAAAAACCTATCATATCTACATAATTAACAAATAACTCAACTAATAGTTAAACCCTAAATTAACAAATAATACAATTGAGTAAATTTTTTGATAAGGTACCAAACTATGGCCCGTTTTCATTTTGGGGTCCAGACTTCAATTTGAATCAAAATGATTACCCAATTTTAATTTTGTTTTACTGGATGGTCGCCCGAGAAATTTTGACTTATTTTTGATGATCTGATGTTATAAATTTCTATAAATATATGAAATGAAATTGACAATTGGCCGGACAGTGTGCCATACATATGTTGACAGAGAATTTTTGGCATTTATATCATCAAAAAATAGGTCGGAATCTCTCAGGTAATCACCTTATAAAACAAAATTGAAGTTGGGTAACCATTTTGATTCAAATTGAAGTTCAAACCCCATAATGAATAATTACCATAGTTTGATACCCTTCTAAAAAGTTAACCCTAATACAATTAAAAAACATCTTAGCATAGATTAACAATCTAAATTCATTTGTGCAACAATTGTTTAACAAATAATCTGTGAATAATCAATTTTTCATAACAATTAATCACAACAAATATTTATTAGTTTTCACATAACAAATAATCAAACAAGTATTTAACATACCCAAGTATTTAACAAATATCAAATACTTTTAGACAACAAATAATCACACAAAAAAATTAAATAAATTAAATTATATATATAATAAATAGATAAAAAATACATAATACGCCTCTATAATGAAAAATAAAATATAAACTCGGAAGAGATTGAACAAAAAGAGAAAAAATATTTTTAGACAACAAATAATCACATAAAAAATTAAATAAATTACATTAGATATGAAATAAATAGAAAAAAATACATAATAAGTCCATATAAATAAAAGATAAATTATAAACTCTGAAGAGATTGAGCAAAGAGAGTAAACTTATAAACTGCAATGATATTTTTTTAGAGATTTTGAAATAACAATTGCATTTTTTTAGAGTTTATTTTTATTTATATTTATTATTACTATTTTTAATATTAATATCCTAAAAAAATGATAATTATTGATAAGTTCAATAAAAAATATATCTAATTATAAAATTTTAAAACAAAAATATTTGAAGCTCCATGTTTGGTTAGCCATATTATTTATTATTGTCATCCAATATCAAATTTATTTAATGTAATAATTTTATTGTTTTTATTTGATTTTGCCCCCCCCCCCCCCCCCCCGGATCGGCCTATTTGTTGATTAGTCTAAATTTTAGTTTGAATTTAAATTGTTTATTAATTTTTTATTGATAAAGTAGATAGACCATAAGTGTATATATAAATAAGAAAGCTGTGAAACAGATAGGAACTTAGCAAGGTAAAAAAAATTTATAAGACACTAAAGTGTACCTATTTTCCATTTTGGTGTTTAAATTTCAATTTGCATTAAAATGGACACACTGTTTTAATTTTGTTTCAATGAAAGGTCATTCAAAGGATTTTGAGCATTATTGGATGATGTGGACTCCAAAAAAGCTTTATCAACACCTCCATGACCATGTCACCATAGATGCCACATCACCTGTAATTGTCCAAGTCAACACACATGTGTCAATTTACCCCATTTTCTCGAGCGAAAGCCATCATCTCCTTCTTCATTCCAGGGAATGAAAGAGATAAGGGGAGAGAGAGAAGGAACAAACATGCTTTCTTCATTCTAGTTAGGGAGAGAGTGAGTGCTAGCTAGTGAGGACAAGGCTTTGAAAACTATGTGAGTGAAGAGGAGAGAAGGCTATGCAAGAAGGAGACATGTTCAACAGTTAATGCAAATTAAGAAATACAAAATTAAAGATTTACTATTTCAATGGTACTAATCTTTTAGTCATAAAACAGAACTAAACAACAAGTCTCTAACACACACAAAAAATGAAGTTATAAACATCCCCAAAGCTAATATTAGAAACTTATAAACTAAACATGCATCCATGAAACTCAGAAAGCAAAAGATGAATGTTTGCTTTCACTATCATTCAGATTATAAATTCTTTCAAAATAATTTAACTTCTTAAACAAACTAAATCTAGCCTATTTTCCATAGTTTCTCCACAAATCTCTATCTCCCCCAAACTCCTATCCTAAAGATCCAAACACCAAATTAGCCAACCAAACCCAACATTAACTTAAGTTTCACAACCCTAGTTTCTCACATTACACCAAAAAAAAAAAAAAAAATCATTAAACTCCAGCTACAATAATTAATTCCATCACAGACAGAGATCAGTAAGAACAAATTTATGAAGATTAAAACCAAAAAAGAAACCCTAACCATTCTACTCACTCTCAAAGAACTCATTCTGCAATGCCCAATCAAACATGTTAGCTTAGCTATCATTCTTTGTACCCCATTCCCACATCTCCGACAATCATAAGTAAAGAATTGAGAAGCAAAGAACACACGAAGAAGGTCAAAGGCCAAGATCCAAGAAGCACATGGCGCTAGGGACAACTCCTCATTATCGCGCGAAGTCTCATGATGGTATGGGATTAGGCTACCAAGCAAAATCCCAAAGTATGCCAATGAGCAAGAGAGTGACAAAGAGGTCAAGATAACATAGCACACCACTTTCTCTCTTCACTCCTTGGAAGGAAGAAAGAGATGATGGAAAAAAGGGGTATATTAACATGGGTGAGTTCACGTGGACAACTTCAAGTGACATGGAGTGACATAGATGAGCCAATAGAGCTAATGACGTATCATGGAGGTGCTGACAAAGTTCTTTTGGTGTTCACATCATCAAATAAGAACCAAAATCTCTCAGGTGACTTTCCGTAAAAACAAAATTGAAGTTAAATGACCAATTTAATGCAAATTAAAGTTTGGACACCAAACAAAAAAAAGTATAATTTGGTGCCTTATCAAAAGATTTACCCAAAGTTAGCACAACTCAAAAAAAAAAAAAAAGTAATTATCCATTCGTGTTAGCACTAACAGAAGAAAGTCAAATTCTCTTTTTTAAAACTAAATGCTGTGTTTGGTTGAGGGTTTTGGGGGGTAGGGTAAGGTAAGGTTTTGGGTATAACCATGTTTAGGGGGAAGGGGTAAAGGTGGAGGTAAGGTTTTTGAGGGTTAGATGGAGGTTTAAAACCTCCATCTAACCCCCATTTTCCAACCGTCCAAATTGGAGGGTTGGGGAGGTTTTGGATGAGAATTAATTTTGTATTGACCAAAATACCCTTGGTCATTTACAAAAATTCCAACATGTAATTGTTAAAAAAAAAAACCCTACCAGCCCCTCATCTCTCTTCTCTGACCCCTCTTCGTTCTTTCTCTTGCAGCATCCCTAAAGGAGCATCGGAACCCAATCGCCACCATCTTCTTCCTTGTTTGTGAAGGTTGGTTCTTTGATTCTTGGTTAGAATGTCCAACAAGTATGATTTTGGATTTATATTTTTGGTATTTCTCTTGATCCTTTTCATGCTTTTTTTTCTTTCTTGTTTATATTTTGTGTTCTTTTTTGAAGAACCCTGATATTCATTGAGATCTAAGTTTCTTGTGATTTTGTTTATGCTTGAGATGATGAGCCGAACTTCTTTATGTTTGTGGATGGAATTGAATTTGATTTTTGTCTTCTCTGGTCATTTGAATTGAAAGGTTTGTGAAAAGATATGATAGTTTTATTTGAGTTCTAGCAGGACGCAAAACTTGGCACGATAATATTCTCTTCTTTACTGATGGATGTTTGGCATATTTGTGTTTCTTTAGTGCTTTTTTCAATTAAAACCAAACTCTGTTTTTGTTTATAAATTGAAACCAAACCCTTGATGGATGTATGATATATCTTACATGTATACCTGTATAATTAATTGCTTACTGTTTAGATCACAATAACTCTATGTGTGTTGTTGTTAGATACTGGCCAGAGCCTCTTTATAATTAATTACTTGATTCCAGTGATTGTCATTCTCACTCCTAATAAGGTGTGAGGTTAAGGAAGCTGATTATAACTCGTGCCATGAGTTCTTTTTTATGTTGTTAAACCTTTGTTAGACAAATCAGTCAAGGTGCATCCAAGCTAACAAAATCAAATTGCTCAAAAGAAAGATTCCAAGCAACCCATAGAACCCTAAGATAAAAACAACAATTTCTGTTTTTTTATTGTTTGTTTTTAATCAAGCAAACAACACAGTGGTTGTATCATGCCTGTCAATGAACAAGGTAACAAAAACAGAAATTACCAGAGAATGATAAACAGAGCTATTGTGATTTTCAAAATTCCAACAAGTCCTGCATCAGAATGTCTTGGTAATGAATATGTCAAAAGTGAAAAATGAAATCCCTTATAGTTACATAAAGCACATACCCGAGCATCAGTTAATAGATAAATTCCTCAGTCAATATTTAATGACTGATCTCCAAATTATAAAGTATTGGATTTAATCAATATTTGTTTTTTACTTTCAAAAAATTATAAAGTATTGGATGTTTGTGGCAGCTCTCCATCTTTATAAAGCAACCCATAAAGCATATCCCTTAGCGACTGCCAACTCTCCATCTTTATTTGTTTTTTACTTTCAAAAAATTATAAAGTATTGGACTAATCATTATTTAATGTTCGTGCTGATCTCCAAATTCTATATGTCTTCCGTTTCTTCCTTTATTCTATATGTCTTCCGTTTCTTATTTTGGATGGTTTAAATTGAACCTTTTTTTCTACATTTAATCAATCAGTGGTGTAAATTAGTTTTCACATGTTCAAAACATCACCACTAAAATTTTATTCTAATTTTGATCATGAATTTGTTATGTTTAGATGGATGACGAAAAACAAATATTGGCTAAACTTCTGATGGCCCTAACTATGTTGCATTACCATTTTATAAAATTGCAACAATTACATCATTTAGCAGCAGCTGAGGTTGTTATTTCCATAATTGGTTGGTATGCAAGAATTAGGGATGAACGCAATACATACCAAATCCCATGTGAAATTCGGTTAGAAGCAGACCGAGTACGAGATGGGTTAATGTCACATCTACTTTCAAGTGATTTATGTCATAGTATGATACAGATGAGTCCTAGAGCTTTTCAAGGATAGTGTGACATGTTAAGAGAAGGAGGTCTTACACCAACACCACAAGCTACCGTTGAGGAAATGGTCGCGAAAACACTATACCTACTTGGTCATAATGTTTCGCATAGTGAATTATCTTTTTTTTTTTTTTTTTTTAGGCGATCTCTTGAGACAACTTTTCATCATTTTCACACTGTGCTAGAATCTATAGTGGATTTGGAGGATAAATTTCTGAAACAACCTGATGGCACAGAAACTCCTTCAGAAATATTCAACAGTCCTAGATTTTATCCATACTTTAAGGTAATCAGTTATATATTGAATTATAAGTTAATGATAAAATACGTGTATCTTCAAAACGAAAATGTGAAATTATTTCACAGGATTTGTGTCGGTGCTATTGATGGAACACATATTCGTGTAAAGGTCTCTAGTACGGAAGCTCCCAAGAATTGAAAAAAAAAAAAAAAAAGGTAAGTTATTGAACATTGGTGGAAAATTTTGTGTATATTTCAATATATACATATACATGTTTTTGTCTTTGCTATATTTATCTTACTTAGTATTTGCCATTGAATATCTGTACTTATCATGCTTAACATTTGCCATTGTGATTTTCTGACGCAGGCAATGAAAGTTTGTTTCATTTGAGGGAGTTTGCTTCATGCTTATGGATCTTGGGGTTGATGATGGGAGCTTATTTAGATGATGTTGATGATTGATGAATAGCAAATGCTTCACTGTTTTTTGTCATCATGTATGGTACAATTACCTTTTCTTACTTTCTTTGTTATTGTTCTTGTCATCATGTATGAGACTTGTTTGTTTTGGATATTATGTGTGTTGATGTTTGGGATGATGATGATGATGCATGTGTTTATTGGAACTTCTTTGGTTATTGTTTTTGATGTTTGGTTCTTGTTGTTGCTGTTGATGATGATGTTATGAATATTTAGGATGGAGAATGAGATATTAAGAATATATATATATATGTTATAATTGTGGAGAATGAGATGTTTGTTTCTCTTTTACTTTTGGTCATGTAATGTTGTAAAATTATTGTTGTAATTGAAACATTAAAAAATTTTTTGGTATATATGATACACCTTTTAGTGAAGCATTTTTTTTTAGTGAAGCATTCATGGAAATCATATAATTGTCAAGATTCTCTACCAATATGATTTATTTTTAAACTATTTTTTTTAATTAATATAATAATATTAATTAATATACCAATAATCAAGGGAAATGTTTAAGTAAACAAGAAGAGAATCATATAAAGCTTCATGTAATTGTAAATGAAATTACAACTTTTGCCTTTTAAGATAGGGGTAATTTGGTAGTATTACTATAAAACCTTACTTCCAATTACCTTCAAACCAAACACAACAAGGTTTCAAAACCTCCATTTACCTTACTTTGCCCCAAACAAGGAAAGGTTTCAAAACCTCCTTTTACCTCCCATTATTTTATCTTACCTTACTTTACAAAACCTTCTAAAACCCCTAACCAAACAAAGCATAAACAGAAAGGGTTCATTTCACTAGTGCCCACAAAATGTTTCATCATTATAACGCTGTGATCACAAATGTTTTTTTTGTAACGTTGTGGCCACAAAATTATTCTCCGATTGCACTGATGGCCACAATGGCATGTTTGGCTGCTATTTTCGGTGAAGTTGATGACGTGGCCACAAAACACATGATCCACGTGGAAAACTTTTGTGGCCACAACGTTATAATGATGAAACATTTGTGGCTACAACGTTACAAAAAAACATTTGTGGCCATCAGTGCGACCGGAGAATAGTTTTGTGGCCACAATGTTACAAAAAAAACATTTGTGGCCATAACGTTATAATGATGAAACATTTGTGACCACCAATGAAACTAACCCAATCAGAAATGTGGCTGAGTGCAGTCGAGTGATTGAGGATGGCAGCATTGTCCACAAACTTAGCTTTTTTAGACTTTAGGATTTCTATGAAAGAATCACCAATATATATATATATTAAAAAAATAGATCTTAGGAAAACCTATGTCACTTTGATGAGCCATTGAGTAATTGTTTCTGCCATAGTGGAAGGTCGTGGAGCTGAGTTTGTTATTTGCTTTCAAGTTTTGCGTACAAGATAACGACTTATAGTTTACCACATGATCAACATCTTCCCTTATAACTTCCATAGGGGTTTGATGGAGGACCCAGAGATTGGTGGAAACATGAATATTGAAAGAATTAAGATGGGGTTAAGATATTGTTGGGCCATTAAAAGAAATGGTTTCAGTAAGGCCTCCTTCAGTGGATTCAAGCCCAGCAGAATGAGGCCAAGAGAAACCATTACAAGCTAGGCCTTCTATAATGGCATTCAAGCCCATTACAAGGATGGATACAAGACAAGTTCATTACAAGATTCCCAGTTAACTGTTGTTCGGTAAATGAGAAGTGGGAATAGAATGAATGATGAAAATGGAGTGGAATGCTCAATCTCATTCTAGTATTTGGTTCTAAACATAGAATGAATGGCAACCTTATTTTGTGGTTGTTTAATGAAATAAGTTCGAATGGATTGATTGTCTATATAAATTTATAATATATTTAATTTAATATGTAATTATAAAAATATAATTATATTATGAGTCAAAACTTTAATAGATAATTAACAAAGTATAACTATATTTCATTAAAAATGTTAATATATAATTACAACTATATATATAATGTTATTCTCATTAAAAACTCTAATATATAATTACTAAAACATAATTGCATTTTAAAGAAAAATTTAATATGATTAAGAAAAAATGTTGGTTATGGGAGTTGCGCACTTAATGGATATTTTATAAGACTACTGAAAGAAAAAAAGAAAAGCTTTTGAGTATTTATTTATTTTTTATAATAAATTCAACTTTTACTTTAAATGTAAGAATAAACATTTCCCAACCATAAAAAAGAATGATGGCGGTTTTGTAGGAGGGAATGGAAGGAAATTAAATGGACATTCCAGCCTAAAACACCTATTCTCATTCCATGTTTGACTTAATTTATAAACTAAAAATGGGAATTATAACATTCATTCCTACTTTTGAATTGGTAGGGAATGGTTATGAAGCTTTTATGTTTAAACATAAAATAAAAACTCAAATATTTAAAACATTTTTATGAGACTTTTGAAATACCCATCACTCATACAATTCATATACCCTCAATCCTTTGAGCTCATCAACATTACACCTTCAAAAAGATGATGGTGATTGTAGTACTTCTGCAATATCTTAATCGCTCTATGCTAAAATCGTCCCCCATATTGAAAGTAAGTTGCATTTTATATAGGATTTTTTTTTATCTCTAATGCATTGAATATATGATAGATTATTTGTCTTGTTTTGGTAAGCTTTTTGTAATAGATTTAATTGATGTCATCTTCCATTTATTAGATTAATCAACTATGACTGGAACCTTCCAAGTGACTGATGAAATGGCTATGTGAAATACTAGAAATAGGGAGACATCTCACTTGTAGAAAATGGCATGCTTGAATGAGAGATCAAATGATATGACAAGAATGAAGTGGTGTATGATACAAAGTGGGATAAAAAAAAAATATAAACATTTGAATAAGATGGTGGATCACATTATTGTGTTCTATGTTTGAAAATTTAGGTAGGTTCAAAGATATAAAAAATATGCTAGAAGGTGAGCAACTAATGATGTTCTTACAAGTTATTGTATATAATGTAGAGAATAAAGCAGTGAAAGGATAATTCAAACTATTTAAGGAGGCTATTAGTAGATAATTAACTAAAGTTTTACATGCAATCATAGGTCTATAAGGTGAATTATACAAATAAACTAAAGCCAATTTGACCGTGCTCTACGAATCTAAGATGGAATTGGTTTAAGGTACTCATAAGTAAATTTTTTAACAATATTACTATGTGATTATTTAATAAGATTTTCATATTGATTTTTAGAATTGCCTTACTACTCTTGATAGAACCTACATACGAGTGAATGTGCATGTAGTTAAAAAAATGTAGATATGGAACAAGTAAAAGTGAAATTGGTATAAATGTCTTAGTCATTTGTTCTCAAGATATACAATTCATTTACGTGTTACTTGGATGGGAATGATTTGCTACTAAAAGTAGAATATTTTGTGATGATGTAAAAAAAATAAAAATTAGAGTAAAAGTTGATGTATCTTACGTCCTTTTCAAATAATTTTCCATCACTATTTATTATTATTATTATTATTATTTTGTCATTATAGGCTAATATTATCTTGTTAATGCAATGTACAAATTGTGATGGATTCCTAGCACTATATAAAAAAATAGCAATATCTCCTAAATGAGTAGTAAAATGGCAAACAACCAAGTACCATTAAAGAGAGTTTGGATTAATGAAGAGGACAAAACGCTTGTGGAAGCTTTGCTTGATTTGCATGATATGCAAAATATGGTTTCAAATCAAAGCGCTATAAATATATACCATGGAAAAAAACACTAGAAGTCACACTATTTAATTTATGGCTCAAAGCTGACCCACACATTATGTCAACGATGGAGACATTGAAACAACAATTTAGTATCATTTATCATATATTGCTTGGCCCTAAAACCACTTGGTTTGAATGAGCCAAGTAGTGTGTGGTTGGTGAAAAAGATGTTTGTGATGTTTATTTGCAAGTTTTATAAATTTTAACATACATTTGTTTATACATATATTTGTTTTTTTATAAAAATAATTTATTCCTTATTGTCTTATAGAATTGTAAAATTATCGCATGATATAAAAAGAGAAATCCTTTCCATATTATAATACTCTATGTATTGTTATTGGATAAGATCTTATGATTGGAAAGAATGCTAAAACTCTTGTTGATGTTGTAGAAGAATTGGATAAAGAAGACGATCCAAATGAAAATAAAGTAAACAATCTAAACATTGAAGATTATGCTCATGACTATATATTTTTCAACTCAACCACAAGGTATGGAAAACACAAAGTTTAGCTAATACTAGAAATCGATCATCAAGAAAGAAGAGGATCAATGGGTATGTAAAACTGATGAAGAAGCATTTGCAAAGATAATGAACGATTCCATTGTATTACTTGGCAAGAAAATATATAAATCTAGTGAGTTACTTAGTCGAGCTACTGAAGATGCATTTATTAGATAGTTGAGAGTACTCAAGCTAAATTATGAGTCGATGAAAACAAAAGATTTGAATATGTTTGAGCTTGAAGAGAAAATGGTTAAAATTGGGACTAATCAGATTCTTACTGCTATGTTCTTTACAATTAAAGAAAATGAAAAAAAAAGGAATGGGTGAAGGTAAATGCTTAATTAGGCAAAAAGAAAACAAGTGGCTCAAAGTCTTGTCTTTGACTATTGTTTTGTATTACTATCTTATATGACCACGTATTGAATGGATTAAGTAGTTGTGTTCTGACATTTTGTTAGTCAAAAGGAACATAAGTTTTGTATTATCTTTATTGACTATTGATTGATACTTGTATTCTCCATGTTCTACATATATAAGCCTTAGGTTGAAATTGTAATACCTAGTTTTCTTTTTTTTTTTTTTAATTTAAGTATTCATGTTAGATTGCATGTATTATAGATTCATCCCAACCCAATATTATTAAAAAAAAACACACACACACACAACGTAGGTTTTCATAAATATAATCAAAGCCTCAAAGCATATCATTATCGGTATGCCCATTATTTATACATACATATCATAATAAGCATAAGCACCCACTTGATCAAATGAGATTCCCAACACTCACAAATCACCATTTGGTATAATACAAGTTTCCAAAGAAGTATACAAGATTTTCATTGTAAACTTGATAATAACTAAAAAAGAATCACTTTTGCTCAAGTGAGTGTTTCAACGCCCCAAATATTAAAGATTGGCATAATATAAGTTTTAGAAGTATTAAAACATAAAAATCATCGCAACTTGTCATCAAATCAATTTTTCAAGGAAAATAATTTTGTGAGAGACTATCCTCCTAAGAGTAATAGCTGGGGTTTGCCCCCTCATCAAAATTCAAGATAACATGGTTTTTGTGCAAGAAATAAAAAAAAATAAAGCCGTTCTCAAAACAATAGATTGAAAAACCTCTTTGACATTAGTTGTCGTCGCAACTAAGTTGAGAGCTACCTAGGTCTTCATATCCTTGATGTTGGCCATCAAGACCCTGTGTGGTGACTTCGGGTCCTCGATTTATTTCCCTTCGGCGTTGTCTAAAACCCTCCTGACAAGGGCGCCATGAATGCGACCCTTCACGCCCTCTCTATAAGCTAGCAATAAGGATCCCCTACTATAGCAAACAGATTCCAACCCCGTCACCAACAAAACCACCCGTAGGTGCATCAATAATACATTCCATATAAAGCATATTTCAAGGTTCTTGTCCAAAACAAATATTCACATATAGGAAATGAACATCATTTCCAAATAAACCAAAGCCAAAAGTACCATATGTGCATAAAGTTTCATAATTCATTTCAAACCCAATATATCAACATAGTCATAAGTATTTTCATCAAACATCAAAAGATTCACTCATAATTCAATAGTATAGAAATTCATTTCCAAATCAATCAAAGCATCAATTCAATATGATAAAACATGGAAAACTATCAATTAAAGCAATTGAAGATTTTAGTTAATATTCTTATAGAATTGTGCAATCACATAACCCACTCACAACTTAGGTGAGAAAAATCACAAGTAAGCTACTCCTCCGTCTGCTCCTTGCCTCACAATGAAACCTCATCACCTAACCAACCGAACACACACACACACACACACACACACACACACACACACACGCAACAAACAAGAATTAAAAAAGGAAGACAAGAATGAAACCCTAGGTTTAACCATGCAACGCAACCCTAACAAGATCTAGGGTTGGCTCAAAATTGGATTCCAAGGTTTCCAATGAATTTCTAAAGGTCTGAGCTTCACTCTAACCAAAGAAGCCAAAGAAACAACCAAGTTCTATCGGTGCTACATTAATGATATAGTGACCAAGAACCCTAGTAAGAAATGATTCAAGGATACAATCAATTGTGGAAGAAATAACAATGCCACCATCCTCTCAAGTTACAACAACAACCAGCAAGAAAAATAACAAGAATCAAACTCTTCTCAAGATCACAGCTCTAACCCTAGTTCCATTCTTCAAACAACAAGGAAGATAAGGAGAAGGAAAGCTTACCTCTAGGTTTCCAAGGACAATGAAGGATTTGAAGTTCCAAACTAATTAGAATGGAGATCAACTAAGCCCACACTTCAAGCTCCAAAGCACACCAAGGGAGAGGAGGATGAGAGGAAAAGAGACAGACAAGGAGAGGGGGATGAAGAAAAACACCAACCAAAGAGCTCAAAAAGGCTTAAAAAGGGCCCAAGCATGCCATGTGCCTGCCTTGTTGGTGCAGGGGTGCCTGCCTTATGGGCACGGGCTGGGTATAGGGGCGCCTAGGGCTTGCCCTGCGTCTGCAAGTGCACCGCACACCTACTTGTGGGCACTGGTAACATCTCGGGCTACCTAGATCACCTCTGCTCGTAGGCGGCATGGCCTTTGGCCAATGTCAAGCTGGCGAACACGTAGGCACATGCTTACCCGCACGAGTAAAAAACGGCCCGATGCACTCGAACGAACTCAGACTAAACTACCGAGGTAAAAACAAACAAGTTAAAACAAAAGTTCATGTAGACACACACGAAAAAGTTGAAACATCACAAAAGCCAATTGACAAAATTAATATCAAGATTAGAGATCAAGTTAGAATGGAGTATTTGATTAGAGCCTTTATCAACCAATTGCATGGCCACAATTTTACACACAAAGAGCATACCAAATAAAGAAGGAGTTTTCAAAATACCTAGTTTAAACAACATCCCCTAATCAAGTATAGAAAGTTGTTTTATAGTTTTTCTAATATGTGTACTTAGATTATAGTTGTTTTAATCAAAATTTATATTATCATGCTATTTTACATTAGAAACAACAATTGTTTTTAATTGAATGAAAAATAATTTATACTTTGCCTTCAACCTCGTGCCAAAGAGTCTTGATTCCGCTATTGCTCCTTTTGTGGTTGGATGGGTGCTGACAATCACTTGTTGCTAACGAGAAACTTTTCAAAAATTGGCCTCTAGTCTTGATTGGAGATGGTGAGAAGCTTACCAGGGAGGTCACAAAGCAGGAAGTTCATGAAGCTCTCTTCTCACTCCCGACCGGTAAGAGTCCAGGCCCAGATGGAATGAACGTGGAATTTTATCGTTTTTACTGGGAGGATTTAGGGGATCGTATTTTTGAAGCTATCAGGTTTTTTTTTGTTTACTCAGTCATGCCTAATTCTTGGGGGAGGACTTGTATTACTTTAGTTCCCAAGAAGCCTAACCCCAAGTTTGCTTCAGATTATTGGCCCATATCTCTGTTTAACGTTTGCTATAAGATCATTTCGAAGATCGTGGATAATAGGCTTAAAAGTATCTTCCCTAGTCTTATAGGCAGTGAGCAATGTGGTTATGTGAATGGTAGGGTGCCTTTTGATAACATCATTACCTTGCAAGAGGTTGCCCATTTGATTGATAATGATTATAACACCCCCCTAGGATGTTGATTAAGTTAGATATCGAAAAAGCTTATGGCTCACTGAGTTGGTCTACAATTCTTGCAACCTTAACCAGAATGAACTTCCCTAGCAACTGGATCAATTGGATTAAGGTGTGCATTAGTAGAGTGTCTTTAGCCCTGCTGATTAACAAAATACCCATTGATTGGTTCCATCCCGGGAGAGGCATAAGGCAAGGAGACCCAATTTTTCCTTATCTGTTTATCTTAGTTGCTTAAAATCTTACTTCAATGCTTAATTTTGCTAAAAGGAACAGTATGATTCCAGGTTTTAGTCCCCTGCTTAGCAATAACTTTAACCATCTTATGTATGCAGACGACCTTATTCTTATTACAGAAGCGTCTAGGAAAACAGCTCATAATGTTAATCTGTGTCTATCTATTTACAGGAACCTCACTGGTCAAAAAGTCAGTAACTCTAAGTCTGAGATTATCTTTCCTAGTCGCTTCAATAAAAAGCTAAGTAGAAGTATCTCTAGTATTCTAGGGTTTAAGATTGGGTCCTTCCCTTTTAATTACTTGGGGGTTCTTATCTCTCCAAAGAGACTAGCACTCTCTTACTTTTCATCCATGATAAGTAAGATTGAGAAGTCAATCTCTTTTTGGAAGAGATCTAGAATCTCTCAAGCAGGGAAGACCATCCTTATTAATTCTTCTATCATGACTATTTCTTTATATTACCTTTCTGCCTACCCAGTCCCTGATTCTGTTTTGGAGTGCATTGCTAAGGTTGCTAGGGCTTTCTTTTGGTCTAAGGATTGTAATAGAAAGGGCATCAACTCTGTTGGTTGGAATGAGATGATACTTAATCGATCTGAGGGGTTTATCAATCAGGAATTTAGGGCTGGCTAAGACCTTTCTTATGGCTAAAAATGTCTTTAATGTTCTAAACAACAAAAGTGTTTGGCGGGTTGATATTTTAAAGCATAAGTATGGGGACCTGAATATTTGGTCTGACAGCATTCCTGCCAAATGCTCTTGGTTATACAGAGGTATTTGCCGAACTGCCCAGGTTATTAGGCCTAATGTCTGGATTAAAACGGTTAATCCTACTTCTACTTCCTTTATGCAAGACCCCTGGTATTTTGAAATCCTGCTTGCTAGAAAGCCTACATACCTTAACATGGAGATTGACCACACTTTGATTAAAATAGATAGCCTTTGGGATGGGATTAGATGGAATATGGATTCTCTAGTATATATTTTTCTTGTACCCATTTGAATGATAATATTATTTGTAATAGCCAAATCAAATATGATCATGATAAGCATTGGGTATGGTTCCCTAATTCTAAAGACACTAAAATCCTAGCTATGATTTACTCCTTTTATAATTGTTCCAATAATGGTCAGAATAGTTGGAAGGGCTGGCAGAATTTATGGTGTTTGAAGGTAGCTCCCAAGGTCAAACATTTTATAACGTTGTAAAGACATATGAATATTTGTATAGAATGAACTTGGGCCACAAAATTTCTGTGTTTTATGCAATTTGCAGGTGGAAACAGCAGAGCACTTATTCTTTTCTTGTTGTAAAACCCAAGATATCTGAAATCTCAAGCAATTGGGCATGTTAGGGAGCATTTCTCTTATTCTTCTACTCATAGCTATAGAAATCTCATGAAGCTGAATTTCTCTTATGCAGATAGCCCATTCTTGCTATCTGCCGCAGTGATGAATGAGAGTTTGTTAGTGGCAGGTATTGGGTTTCTGGTCGTGGATTCCAATGTTAATTTTGTTATTGCAGGGTGTTTCAGGTGTCCAGCGAACTCGGTGAATGATGCAGAAATTAAAGCCTTAAGGTTTGCTATCCAGTGTTGTGTCAACAGAGGGATCAACGTCAAAATAATAAGCACATCAAATGAAGACCTGGCTAAAGCTCTCCATGATGGGTTCTTTGTAGATGCTTGGAGGCTAAATTTTCAGATTGCTGAGTTGCTTGAGCAGCTAACCAGATTGGGCTGCCCAACACTGGAAATTATCCCAAATAATTGGAATCAAGTTGTTTCATCTATAGCCGTTCATGGCTTGTCCCATCATGAGATTTCCCTGTTCCACAAAGGCAAGGAGCTTCCTTGTTGGCTGATGAAAGGCTTTAGAAGAAATGGGGTTTGTTTCTGATTTTTGGTTTGTTTTAATTCAAGAGTCTATAATTTAGTAGTGTATGTCCTGAGTTTTGGTTTGTAAGTCTAAACTTTGTGTAAACCTTTATTTTATTAACAAATCTTTATTTATTTTAATAAAATAGCTCTATGAGCTCCTTTTCCTAAAAAAAAAAAAAGCTAAAACACAAAAATCATCCTCTAGCAAACTAAAATCTAAACCGAACTTGAAAATTTTCACTCATTTAGATTTTAACTGTAATAGCCCGGCGAATTTGTTTCACTCTTACTTGTTATTGTATCACATACAAATTATTACTTTTTCCAATAAAATAGTTCATAATTTTTCCATGAACTCATACCAAATATTCATTTTAATCACTAAAACTCAATATATGTATATACACACATCATCCTGTTTTTTCCATTACATGAAACATAATTATTATTCATCATTTTTCAGAAAGTCACAAAACAACTATTGTTGTTGGAGAATTTACAGCTTTTAGGTTTTTTCTAATGCCGTAAAGAATGCAATATCAACCTTTTCTCGTTTCTAGAATTATACAAGTGAAATTCAAGCGGTGGGTTAACTTCTCTTTTTTCTTGTTGAAAAAAAAAAAAAAAATCCTACTTACCAAAGTAACCCTTTTTATTACCTTGACTTTGGTGCCACACCTCTCAAAGCACAAGAAATGGTACATTTTCATAAGTTCACTTTCATGATGCATCACTTCCGACGAAGCAACCATTAGAAATGACATTAGAGTCAAGCAGCCTTATTTTTTGAAAATGATATGTCACCTCATTTGTTCCACTTCATTTACTTCAACCAAGCAAACATAAATCTCTGCCGGACTTCCAAAAATCAGTCAAATCTATAACAAGAGTTTAAGACACTGCGTAACACCATTTTTAGAAGAAAAATTATGTCCTTAAAAATATGATGTTTTTATAATAAAATATCCTGCATTTTAGTTGATATATTTTTTTATTGTATTATTATTATTTTTACAAAAATCATGGGTTTAAATTTTTTTTTTAATGAAATATAACAAGTGCATGTATAGTTAAGGCATATGCACTAGAGGTAATGATATCTTACTCATACACCCTCTTTCTGTTGATACGGTGATTGTGTTATAAGTTTGCATATATAACTGAGACTCTTGCCACTATTGCGTCTAGTGAATTTTAAATTTGAGTGTAATGTATTTCAAGACTAAGCCTTCCGTAATGAGTTACTGTTTGGACCAAAAACCATTCTGCAAATTTATTTTCAAATATTAAGTTGAAATTAGTTTGAGAATTTCTTGTAAAAGCTCCAATGATCTTAAACATTTTAAAAAACTAAATATAAAATTTAATTATTTTTTAAACACGTTGAATAAAACTAAACATAATTTTTTATTATGAATCATTTTTAAACTAATGGCAAACGTTTTGGGTAGAGTATGGTCAGGACATGACACTAACTTGCTAGCTCAATATAATAATAAACATAAAATTTTAAATTATATATATATATATATAAAACGGGAATAAATATCTGGCACATCTCATATATATATATAAAAAAAAAAGAGAAAAAAATTTGAGAGATACAAAGGCAAATTCGTGTAAAGAGAAAAAACAACAGTAGTGATTTGATAAGTTCTTCAATTTGGTTTTTAGTTTAAAAATATAATTCAACGGTTCTGATTGAATTATTGTTATGATTATAATCAATTCAACAGTTGCTATGAACATTCATAGATCACCACGTGTGCTCATATATAGTCTTTTGATACTTGGTGAAGATCGGTATTTAGAAAATCCACTCATAGTCTAATTGTGTTTATCCATTCTATCAAAATAAATAAATAAACAAATAAATAAAACTACCTGTGACAATATATTTTTTAAGGAAAGCAATATGTGAAATTTTTAATACTTAATAACTAAGTACCCTATCGAGAAGCGGTTGCTGGCAAAACTTTTAAAATTAAAACATAAATAATTGTTGGCACTGTCAATTAAAAGGGGGTAAAAATTGCCACTTATGTATGATGTGCTTCATTCATTTCCTCTGTAAATCTATTCATTTCCTAATCCAACCAAACACAAGAAAACAATTTTTTTTTTATATACAACTATTACTTCTTTTCTCATTTCTCATTGGTAAACAAAGAAGGCCAAATTCCATCAATCTTTAAAGACTTCTTTTTGAAACAATTAAAACTTAAAAAGGGGTGCATGTATCCATCTTCAACCATCTTTTTTTATTGGCCCCAGTATGCTTTTTTATTTTTTTTAAGTTTCTTGGTAGTCTCACCTCCTTTCCCACTCTCTCTCTCTCCCTTTACTTTATTGCCCTTCTTTTTAATTATATTCCACATAGAATGCCTTGAGGTTGCACTACCTTCACTCATTCTTGCTTTTTCCCCCATGATTCTCTCTTTATCTTCTCATATGAATGGCCCCTTTTTAGACCAAATTGAAATCAATTGGTGAATATATTCTATCTTTTCATTGCCTCCAAGAATATTAGAGACAAAGAAAGAGGCTTTAGTTTTAGCTAAAACTTAATAGCCATTCTTGGTTGTTCAAAAGGCAATTAGTTTAATATCTCATTCCAATGATTGGTTTTCATTGATTGGTGTTGTCTCAAGGAATATGAAATAATAATGTTTAATTTTAGTAGAAATAGATTGAATAATATGGTCTGATTGAATAATACCAACAACATAGGTTTAGAATAAAACCAAAGTTTTTAATTTATTCTACATGATCAATGAGAACTTTGTTCATTCTTGTTCTCATTCTTTTAGGCTGCAATTTCAATGCAGACCAGATGGACATTTTATAAGCTTGGACTTGAGAGAGAGGAAATGAGAATAAATGATTATGTATCTCTTTTTTTTTTTTTAAAAAAAAAGAAAACTCAAAATTACATATATAACCTCAATAAAGTTTCTATTTTTATGGACCCTAATAATTTATTTATCCATGCAATTGTTATATTATATATTAAAAAAATATGAACCAGAAGTTTTATGGTATTTAAGTTAAAGGAAAAAAAGCATTCTAATAAAATAATTTAAATTAAAACTCAATCCTTTGACCATGCAACTTGGAATGAATGATCTCCATTATCTTTTGTATATCAAGAATTTTTTTTGTTTGTTAGTGTGACTTCATTATTAGTGGGAAAAATCTATTTCAAACTTTCAGTATCTTTTTTAATTTTATAATCACTGCTTCATTTTTCTTGAATTGATTATGGTTTTTAAAAATTAATTGGTTTTAAAAAATAAAGTAAATTTAATAATTTAGTGTAATTATTATTATTAACTATGATGGTATACATGTAAATGTATATTAAATTTTCAGGAAATATACATAAAAGGAGAAATTTTCTAAGAATATATGTATAATATAATGTCTTAATCAAGACTTAACAGCTACTCCTTTCTAAATTAAGCATGCACACAGCAAGGGACATAGCTAATACCATTACCATATATATACATATTTGTAATATCCCAGAAGAACAAAATTCATTTTGATTCTTACATAACTAGATAACATCAAATAGGATAAATTTACCCTCCTCATCATTAAATAAAAAAAATTTAAAAGTAAGTAGATATTATACATAAATTATGATAATAATCTCCCTTTTTTAAAATTTAAAATTCCATTAGCAATTGATATGAATTGTTATATTTGGTGCTGCTACAAGCCTACAACTACATTACTGTTAGAAGAACATCTTTGAAACAGATTTATTTTATTATAATAATAATATTATTTTGAAATTATACCTTTTTTTTATAATTTTGTTTTTAATAAATACAACAACAAAACAAACAAAACATCAATCCAAACTCCTCAATTTAGAACTTGTCTGAAAAATCAAATCAAACATTATTTATAACCAAAGTGCAGAAAAAGAGAGAGATAAAAAAGAAATGTTTAATGAAGGAAGTGCTAGTTGTGCAACTCTTCCTAAATTTTGTTGAGCTAAAAAAGACAGGCTGTGAAGTGAGACATCATTCCAAACTCTTCCCCCATTCCTTCCCCTCTCCAATCTGTTTCCCAACCAACAACCCAAATTCCCACACAACATATGCCCCCTTCCTCCCTCTTCCTCTCCTTTGATCCATTTCCCTGAGAATTTCCTTAAAAAGTTTCAACTTTTTCTTCTCCCCTTTCCCTTCTTCTCACTCTCCATATTCCAAAATTCTTCCTTTTTCTCTTTTGATAAAAAAAGATTTGATTTTTAGCTGTTTTTTGCTTTGTTGGTTTGGTTGCGTTTTCTTGGTGTTTTGGGGTTGCATTTGGGTTGATTTTGAGGATTTCTGAAGGAGTTTTGGGTTTTCCATGGGATTGTGCCATGGGAAGCCAGTTCAGAACCCTCAAGAGGAGGAGGAGAGTCGTGAGGTTCCGCTTCCTGGCAAGGAAGAACCATTGCCGGACTTGGGGACGCCGAGAGAACAACAAAAGTTCCCGTTTTGCAGCCCCAGTCCGCTGCCGGGTTCGTACAAGAGCTCACCGGCGAATTCAGGGGTGAGTTCGATGCCGTTGCGGTTCTTCAAGAGGCCGTTTCCTCCGCCATCGCCGGCGAAACATATCAAGGCACTGCTTGCTCGCCGGCATGGTTCGGTGAAGCCGAATGAGGCGTCGATCCCTGAAGGGAGCGAGGTGGAGCTGGGTTTGGATAAGAATTTTGGATTTTTGAAGCAGTTCTTTGCGAAGTATGAGCTTGGGGAGGAGGTGGGCCGTGGGCATTTTGGGTACACGAGCTCTGCCAGAGGGAAGAAAGGGGAGATGAAAGGTGTGGAGGTTGCTGTTAAGGTTATTTCCAAAGCCAAGGTTTGCACTTTCATCCAAATCTATCATTTGTTTTGAATTGATGTTACTTATTGCAAAAAGATCGAATTTTGTTTGCTTGATTTGATTGATGCATGCATAAAATTCACAAAGGTTCATACTTGTAGAAATTATTGCATTCTTTTTTATCTGTTGATGGTTTAAGCTTCTTTGTTGTGACAAACGATTTCAGATTTCACATAGTATGCTCTTGTTTGCACGTTCTTCTATGCTTTGATCTGGAGTTTTATTTGTGCCCCCCTTGTTTTGTGGAATAATTAACATGCTGCCAGCTGGTGGTATTGTTCTATTTCAAACGTACCACACAATCTAGCTAGAAGTTGTTATTTTTAAAGCTGGCATCTCTTGAATGTTGTTTATTGTTTGGCTTTATCATAATGCACCACATATAGTATGTACCATTGTACATCACTTTTCCTTTCGGTGGTGGTTATGTATCCACTTTGGTTGGTTGGTTCTTGTTATTGATTGTGTGTGTTGACAGTAGATGCAGAAGTTCTAGTTGTGATTCACCCTTGGTTTCATTGGCATGGTGTGCTAGCCATTAAGGGTGATGCCGCAATTTAATAACCTTTTTGTCTGGATGTCCTGTTAACTATGAAAAGGATGATGTAATGGGTTATGTAGTCATTGCTATGAATTTTCTCTATTGGAAAATGTTTGTCTGAACCATATTTATTACAACCAATCGAGTTGTTTAGCACAACTATCATTTATGTGTTGCACACTATCATGATGTGCATATGTGAGATCTATGATACAGTTTTTCTTTTCTGAAAACTAAATCTTTTGCATTTATTATAACATTATTTATTAAGTTGTCTGTATTTTTCAACTTGAGGTAAGGAGTTATTTTCCTTCAATAAATGTTGTGTTGATAGCTCATGAAGCCTTCCTACAATTTAAGCTGAGTCTTTTACTTATGTATAGCCATATTTGGCTTCCTTTATCCATTCTTTTGGTCTTCTGTGACCTATGACTCTCAATGATATTGCAATATTAATACCAGAAAGGCCAGCATCCATCATGAGAACGGTGTTTTCATATGAATGTGATTATGCATCAGCTTACTCAATATCCGACCTGTGGTATATTCTATCTACCAATTATACAAACATGATACTGTTGTTATATATGGTAACATACTGCTTGCCATTTATATGTGCATTGATTATAAATATAAATAAAGTGATACGAGTGCAACATATGATCATTTCAACTAATAAATGGTTACTCTTTGGCAGATGACAACAGCGATTGCCATTGAAGATGTGAGACGAGAAGTGAAAATATTGAGCGCTCTGACTGGGCATAAGAATTTAGTCAGATTCCATGATGCCTATGAGGATGATGACAATGTTTATATAGTGATGGAGTAAGTTCTAGCCTTTATTTATTTATTTATTTGTTTGTTTGTTTTGCTTTGATTTCTTTGCTATTTTATCAATCAGGTAGTGAAGCTAGTGTAGAGTGCATTATTTAATCATTAAGTTGACATGTTAAACCATCTGTAGGCTTAATGGTGCACAAGAAAAATCAAGCATTTCTTGTGCCATCTCTCCCATGTTTCTATGTTACAATTTTTTGGTACATGACTTTATACCAATTTTAGACTTCTAAGCTTGGTGTTTGTGTGAACAATATTACTTAGTTTGTATGTTGATGGCATTGTGTACACTAGCTCATCAACTACACTAATAGCTCAATTCAAGGCCGAGATGGAGAACACTTTGAAAATGACAGACCTGGGAAGCTTGAGCTACTTTCTCGGGCTGGAGGTACATCAAAAGCATGATGGTTTGTTTGTTTTGCAGAGAAATTTTGTTAAGAATCTGCTCAAGACTCTCAACATGGAGGAATGCAAGCCCGTATCAACACCAATGGGAATTAATGAAGGTTCACAATGCGAAGATGGAGAGGAATTCAATAATCCTAGACTGTACAGAAGTATTGTAGGGAAGCTGATCTATCTCACACATTCCCGTCCTGACATTTGCTTCACAGTGAATTATTTATCTAGATATATGAATTGTCCAATGAAGCATCATTTTACTACTGCAAAGAGAGCTGTGAGATATCTAGCTGGATCTATGGATCATGGGTTGTGGTTCTCACGGGGAGATGTTGGGGTTCTGGAAGCTTATTCGGACAGTGACCGGGGTGGTTGTAAAACTGATCGGAAGAGCACAATAGGGATGATTTTCATGCTTGGTTCCAGTCTAATTTCGTGGAGTTCAAAGAAGCAAGAAATTGTTGCATTGTCCATGACAGAAGCCGAGTATGTTGCTGCAACTTCGGCTGCTTGTCAAGTAGTATGGCTCAGGAGAATGTTACAGGATTGTGGAATTACTCTCAAAGGTGCAACTAAACTATGGTGTGACAATCAATCGGCAATAGCTGTAGCAAGGAATCCTGCTCATCATGGGAGGACTAAGCACGTAGATGTGCGTTTCCACTTCATTCACGGGTTAATTGGAGATGAAGTAATCTCAGTACATCATTGCTCTACAAATGATCAACTAGCTGATCTGTTTACCAAACCTCTTGCTGCTGAGAAACATGAATTCGTGAGAAGGTTGATTGGAGTAACCACTCTTCAATCAAAGGGAGGTGTTAAAGGAGTGATTGAAGGTGATGGGTCAAGCCGCGACATGGTGAAGCATGGCCAGAGCAGCTGCGTCATGGACGATGGCGTTTAAGTGTGGAACTGAAAAATGGGTGTGAAGAAGATGGGTGTCCCTGCTGTTCTGGTGAGCAACTGTACCAACGAAGCATGGGGTGTATGGTTGCTGAGTTCTTTGAAGTCAAGTTTGGTACCCGTTTTGATAAAGGAGGAAGTTAAGTTCGTTGGCTTTTTGTAAGGAAAGAATATTATATATGCCTCAACAGCCTCAACCACATTGTTTTGATAGCTGCCAATGAGGGTTCAAGTTAACTTATACTATGCCCAATAGGATTGTACTAGGTTTATCTCAGCCAATGGTTGAGTAGTTATGTGCTATTATTTTAATGTTTCTTTTGTCTATTAATGGGATGAAGACCGGAAAGCTTATCGGCTGGCTTGTTGACTTCATTGAATACTTTTCTTTATTTTCCAGTCAACTAACAAGTCCACATACAAGCTCTTTTGGAGCATTTCATCAAACACTGTGTTTTCTATTAAGCATTTCATCGAACACTTGTTCTTTTACTTCGTTCTCTGTCGTCTCATCACCAACAAAATGATTAGGGCGCTTGAACAGTTAGATCAATTGTGAGAAGTTCTACAAACGAAAACCAACAGCTTTATACACCACAAGAGTTTCATATATTGATCATAAAGATGGGTACTTTCCTGTATGAAGATGCATGGTGATAACAAAAAGGAAGGTTTATTAATAGCAGATTCAATGGATAAAAGTAACTCACAGATTAATATTAGAATAGAAAATCAAGAAAATCAGATGATTATGAGCTTTTAATTAAGAACACCATTCCATCTTTAATTGTGATCACTGATCCTGCATGTCTTTGCATGTCCTGGCAATATATATTGAGGCAATAATATAGAAAGAAAAACATATTCACAGGTAGGACTTGCTTCAGGACGTCCCATTCATGTTTCTTGCTCTATTAGAGCACAGAAAAAGAGTATTTGATAATAATAATAAAAAGGCAGTCTGCCTTCAAGTTTGTCAACATGATTAAGATTATTAAAACAAATTTACGCATTCATCATGATAATAAAAGCATTGATAACAGATTGAAATAAAGAAATGAATCCCACTTGTCATCTTATCTAAAGCACATAATAATGATGCAGGAAACATATAAACTTATAAGGTCCTAGGTGAAACTGTTTCACAAAGGCAACGACCATGTGCTAGAAGAAATCTCATGGATTATATTTTCACAAACAAAAGAAACAATAGATAGCTACAGCACAAAAGATTATAACTTCACAAAAAAGGGAGAAAGCAGCACCTCATAAGTCATAACCATGGGTTTGTTAAGATAAAAATGTGTGAAGCAAGGAGCACAGCATATGAAAAATGGCAACAAAAAGAAAAAATTCATGGCAATGCGTTTGTTCATAACTTGGTACGAGAATAGCAGTACTTTTATCAGCAACAGTGCTTCATATGTATGTTATTGAGATGTTAAAAACAACGCACCAATAGTCTCCACCTGGGACTGTTTCCTATGGATCTTTCTGTGATGTTATGGACAAGGTGGCCATAGTCACCTCCTTGTTTGCATCGCCTCTCCAGCTTAGGCCCTTCTTTGATTTCCAGCTTTCTAAGAGCAGGAAGCCATTGTTGGATGCCCTCTAGGAATGACTTCAGCTCAAGACAATCATCAATAGATAGATACCGAAGGGAAGTGATGTCTTGCATCCCTTCTGGTAGAGATGCCAGTTTGGGACATTAATGTAACCCTAAAAGAATTAGTGAAGCTGTCCCATCTCTGGCCACAAAGACTTGATGCTTGGACAATTGTTAACAACCAAGATTTGGAGTAATGTGGGGCGCTGGAAATTCTTTCAAACGATCACAATCAGAAACCACAAGATGCTCTAGAAACGGTGGGCCACAGTCTCCTTGCAACGACAGATAAATTAAACTCTCACAAGAAAATTATCCAGAAGTTTAAGGGACTTAAGATCTCGCAACGTCTCATCTGGCCAGCACACCAGCTTTTCTAAATTATAAATCTTGATATCTTTGAGAGTTGTAAGGTTCTGCAAAGCTGCTTCTAATTAGAACTGCTTGCAATCATCAAATAAGTGAAGTGATGGGATCATAAGTCTCGTCTCCTTGTCTTCCAGCAACAAAGTCAATTCCTCACATCTGCCTTGATGCAATTTCTGAGGAGATTTGAACCAGATTTTCAAGTTGTTGGTCTCTCATCCACACTAGAAACTGTGTGCACAGATGATCATGCAGACTGACCAGTTTTAATGCAGTGTGAGGTTTCAAGGCTTCCAACATTTGCTGTGCATTTTCCACCCTATGATGCTTTGATGCTCCTCAAAACAAGAACAATGAGTTAATATTTTGTTTGAAGCTCATATCAGTTTCTTTCGCCTCATCAGCATTCTTCACATTGCGGAGTTCATACAACACAAGTTCACCACCAATGTTCAAATGCTTTGGCTCTCCTACCTTGTTCACTGCTTTCTCACAGGGACTTGGAGAGACAAACAAAGTAATCATAAAATAAACTTTCCAAAAAACTAATAAATCTGGAAACAAAAGGTACAAATATGATAACCACTATTATGATAGCCAATATCAAATAACACAAATGCATTGGCAATGTGGTAAGATATTTTCTTAGAAATGCAAAGAAATAAATGCATACACTAACACTTAATATCATCAGGGCATCAAAACTATGGAATAACAAAATTGAATATGGTTAACTACTATGGCCATCAGAAACACTTTCCAGCTCATTTATATTATGCCAAGCTTGCATATTGCATAATAACATATCCAATCAATTTGGTTCAGCATAATACTAGCCAAAATGAATTGACACTTACAGCAAATGCACTTCCATACAATTATTGATTTCTGACTCTGCACTACCCCTTTTCTTCATGTCTCTTGCAACTTGTGTAGTAAATTGATTTATCTAGCCCTTCAAAGACGCCTGCACATAATTTAAACAAAACAAATTCATATTAAGTATCACAAAATCCATAATGATAGTTACCAACAATATCCACCTTTACTTATAAACTCAAGCTTCAAATAAATTTTTGAATTCAACAATTTATAAACATTGAAAGACAAGTGAAGGGAAAGAGAATGACTTCCCTTTTCTAATCGAAAGGATTACTGAAGAAGCAGAATCTTCCTCAAGTAATGATTCTGCATAGAATGAACTTGATTGCAAAAAATACTTCCCAATTGGTAATAACTTTTGAAATTGTATTAATTGAAAACATAATCTGAATGTTGTGCTGTTTATGCATGTGTTTCAAATAAAATAAACAAACCATGAAAGAAAAAATTTTTAATAATAATTTGTCTTGCAATCACTTATATTTAAAGCATTTGCTTCATACAAAGATTTCTATTAGTGTCTACAATATGAAATTTAAACACATCTTTTGTTATTAATCTTTGTTCCTTCCAAATTTGCACTGACCCTTGTTGGATATATAACATAATCATTCTATTTTCATACATGGGAGGAGCTTCCTTCCCATTACACTTGTCTGTTGTAGAATTCTTCAGTCTAAAAATGAAATTCTCCTTCAAGACATCAAGCCTAAATATAACAAAACTATTTATGGATGAAGGATCATAAGAAACTTGCAATTGAGTAAGAAAGTAGAAAGAACATTAAAAACAGAGATAGTAGAGCAGAATGGTACTGGTTTGCATAGGAAACAGAGATAATGCAATTGTTGTCCAAATGAAAATCAGCCGCAGCAGGAATGAAAAGATGTGGTGATGCACCTCAAACCTTGTCCCCAAATACCTTTGCCAGGGGCAGTTCTACCTAGACAAGTTTCCAATACTTTCCTCCTGTCTTGCATTGCCTCTCCAGCTCCGTGCATCCTTCAATTTGTAAATACCTGAGATTAGAGAGGCTGTCTGGAAATGACTTCAGCAAAGGGCAGTCTTTAACAATCAAAGACTAAAGTGAAAGTAGGCTTTCTGGAACTGACTTCATCAATGGGCAGTTTTCAATCAACAGAAAATGCAATGAAGTCAGGCTTTGTGACAAAGAAGTGAAATTAGAACAACAAAACATATGAAGATAAGTAAGGTTTTCTGGAGCTTCATTAAAAAATTTGAAGCTTTGGCAGTCAGCAACAAACAATACCTGGAAAGATCTGAGGCACTTGGCAGTTCTATCAGACCATGGCAGCCGATAAGATGCCGTTGTTCCAGACAAGTTAGAACACAATCCTGTTGAGAAGTTGGTGGCTCTGATAAACCAGTCAGATATTGACATTCTAATATATACAGATCCTTTATAGACTTCAAACCTCGAGGTGCACTGCCAAGGAGACCAAGGCATCACACCTCCATTAAAGATGGCATGGTTTATCCCATCATACTACTATTTATATATTCTTTATTTTTATTTTGAAGTAATAACCATTGCGATATTCTCTTCAAAATGATCACGTACTAGCATCTGCACAATTTGCTCTTTCTCTTCATCTCTGCCAATCACTTCTGATTCAGGTGCATATGAATGTGTTTGTGGCCTATTCCTCCAAGGTCTGTTGTTGTTATTGTTGTTGTCTGCAACCTTGAAATTGAACTTGTGCATCTTTTCTATGATACCATCTATTCTTTGGTTGAAACCGGAGTGGGTTATGATGAAGAGAGAAAAAGTCACGCACCTTGCTTTTCAGTGGACCGTAAAACTCGGCCTTGCGCTGGATGAGCAGAACATGCGTATTAGCCTGATCGAGCATGTCGTCAGCATCGTAGGCAGCATCTCTGAGCAGTATCAGCCATGACTTGACAGCCTGATCCATGAGCTGCCTCTCCTCTGCATCTTCAACCAGAGGCTGTACATTTGGAGTAAATACCTGCGGAGCTTCTCCAGATCCCCATCAACTCTTCCCAATTGGGCGCAGATATCGGGATGACAGGAGGTGCTGTCAACTCGATGTTCTGTCCCAAGGCTTTCACGAGAATAGATTCCACGGCCATCGTTTCCGACTGGAGTATTTTATAAACAAAGCAGTGCCACAAATGAGAAAGCAAATGGGTAAATATTACAACATGTCACTTAATTATACCTAATTCTCATTTTGGATACTAAATTTTGATTTGTATCAAAATGATCATCTCATTTCAATTTGGTTTCAAAAAAATGTTAGCCAAAAAAATCCGGTGATATTATGCTAACATGGACGCCAGTAAACCAACGTGGTCGCTAGATTTTTACATCACTTACCCCAATGGCCTTGTCACGTGGATTAAAATGCCATCATATCACTTGCCCCAATGGTATGACATGGATTCTAGTGACATTTTAATCCACTTGGCAAAGCCATTAGGAAAGATGATGTGAAAATCCGGCAACCATGTTGAATTGCATGCGTCCACATCAGATAATCGTACTGAATTCCTTTAGATAAAAAATTTTTGAAACCAAATTAAAACGAGATGACCATTTTGATACAAATCAAAATTTGGTATTCAAAATGAGAATTGGGCATAATTAGGTGATCTACAGTAATATTTACTCGAAAGCAAATCACTAAATTTATGTTTTTATGATGATATGGAAAAACTAACCTAAATAATAATATAAAATTGAATTCTGCTACCTATATGTAATATATCAATATAAGTTCATTTTTTAATACATGTAAATTAGCTAAGATTTACAATAAAAAAGAGGAATGGTTTAGGATAATCAGTAGACCATAGCATCTTTCTAAAATAGCACAAATTAAAAGCTAAAAAATAATTGGTATAAATGTTTCACTAGAATTAGGTGAACTTAGACCAAGCACAACTGAACCACAAATCAATATTTTTGAAAAAAACATATATCAATTGCGCCAAAGTATATGCATGAATGAAGAAGTAAAAACTTAGAATTTAACAAAATAATAGGTAATCATATAGGTAATTTTAAAAAGTAGACACCATGCTTATATAAACATGAAGAAATAAACTAATAAATTAGACAAAATAGTGGTTAAGTAAGCTACATAGTACAGAGCAAGTTCACATAATTTTTTAACATTTTCATGCTAACAAGGAAGGAGTTGTTAATTCATATAAAAAAATATAGCATTATAATGATCAATATGATAAAACACGAGAAGTTCAAACACCTACCACCACTAAATTTGTCTGTTTTATGTGTTGGGTTTATTTTTCCTTAGCCTATGATTTAGCCCAACAAATTAAGGCCTATCTTGGCCCATTTATTTCTCTAATTTTTTCAGTAGACATATGGGGGATTATGTGGTAAGAAATCTGACTTGACCAAAGAGAGAGAGAGAAAAAAAAAAGAAAGAAAGGAAAGAAGAAACTCGGAGGTCTCTATTCATCCGACCCAGCTGCAGTGTTCTGTCAATCGCCGAAGGTCGCACGGTCGGATCGTCACCATTTTTGGTGAGGAGCTTCCTGACTTATAAGGGAAGGTTTTGACCGTTGGGATTTTGATTTTGAGGCCTGGAAGTCTATTTCTCATACCTGGGCAGATTGCAGAATTTTTGGTGATGTTCTTCCTCTCTTGTTCTTTGATTGTTTCCATATATCTTGATGTTTGATTCCAAGATTATGATGATTGTTGTGTGCCTCTAGTATTATCTAGAGAAGACTTTGTATTGCTCTCTAATGGTCAGTGGATTTAAGCGGCACTAGGTGTCCCGTGGTTTTTACCCGTTCTAGGGTTTTCCACGCTAAAAATTGTGTGTTCTTGTTGTGTGTTTGATTACCTTCATATCTGAGTTTTAGGGTTGTTTTTGGCTGATCTAATACTGTTATGGGGCTGCCATAAGTTGGTTTATAATCTGGAAGGTTTATCCTATTTGTTTGCATCCTAATAGGTTCAAACAAATCGGGTAAGTGTTGTCAAACGAAGTTTTGATTCCGCATCAGTTTTATACCGTTTGACCTGTTGTTCTTACCCTTTAAAGTGGTATCAGAGCAGGTTCTTGATTGGGAATAAATCTGTTTGAACGATGGAAATTAATACAACTAGGATGGTTAATTTGAATGGTTCAAATTATCATATTTGGAAAGGAAAAATGGAAGATCTCCTTTATGTTAAAGACTACTACTTGCCGGTATTTTCTGTTGATAAACCTGAGAATAAAACAGATGCAGAGTGGACCATCTTGCATAGACAGGTTTGTGGGTATATTAGGCAATGGGTTGATGATAATGTCTTGAACCATATTAGTGGGGAGACACATGCTCGTACGCTTTGGAACAAACTTGAACAATTATATGCTCGAAAAACTGGAAATAATAAATTGTTCTTGATCAAGCAAATGATGAGATTAAAGTATAATGATGGGTCTCCTATTACTGATCACTTAAATGCATTTCAGGGTATTATAAATCAGCTTTCAGGTATGGGTATCAAGTTTGAAGACGAAATTCAAGGCTTATGGCTTCTTGGTACACTACTAGATTCTTGGGAGACTTTTAGAACATCTTTGTCCAACTCTGCACCAGATGGTATAATCACCATGGAATTGGCTAAAGGCAGTATTTTGAATGAAGAAATGAGAAGAAAGTCACAGGGTTCTTCTTCACAGTCAGATGTCTTGGTCACAGAAAGGCGGGGGAGAAGTCAAAGTAAAGGCCCAAGCAATAGAGGTAACCACCGCAGTAGTTCCAGAAAAGGAAAACTTACTGATGTTGAGTGTTTTCACTGTGGTAGAAAAGGACACACTATTCAATACTGCAGACAGTTGAAAAAGGAGAACAGGAAGAAAAACTATAACAACCAGAAGAACAATCACAAGAAAGATGATGATGGTGGTGACAAGACTGAAGTAAATACTATCACTGATGAGTTCTTTGTTTGTTGTGATTATGATATGGTTAACCTTGCTCATGATGATTCGAGTTGGATTCTTGATAGTGGAGCTTCGTGTCATGTTGCAACACGAAAGGATTACTATTCATCTTACACTTCAAGTGACTTTGGTGCTGTGAGGATGGGTAATGCTGAGTTATCAAAGGTCGTTGGTATTGGAGATGTTTGCCTGAAGTTTGACACTGGGATGGAATTGGTTTTGCATAATGTAAAACATGTCCCAGATATGAGACTCAATATTATCTCCACATGTCATCTTGATGAAGATGGTTATTACAATGGTTATGGCAATGGTTTATGGAAACTAACTCTTGGATCCTTGATTGTGGCAAGAGGTAAAAAGGAATCAAAGTTATATGTGACACATCCGAAGATCTCCAAGAGCATTGTCAATGCTGTAGACAATGATGATATGACCGAGTTGTGGCATAAAAGACTTGGTCACATGAGTGAAAAGGGGATGTCTATTCTTTCAAAGAAAAATGTGTTATCTGGTGTGCATGATATTAATTTGAAGAAATGTTCTCACTGTTTGGCAGGAAAGCAAACTAGAGTTGTTTTTAGAAGTCGTTCTCCCTTCAGAATGGAGAACAAACTTGATCTAGTACATTCCGATGTTTGTGGTCCCATGAAGACTAAAACACTTGGTGGGTGTTCCTATTTTGTCACTTTCATTGATGATCATTCAAGGAAGGTGTGGGTCTATACCTTGAAGACTAAAGATCAAGTACTGGATGTGTTTAAGCAGTTTCATGCTTTAGTTGAGAGGCAGACAGGGAAGAAACTTAAATGTATTCGAACTGACAATGGAGGTGAATACATTGATTCCTTTGATACTTATTGTAGAGAGCATGGAATTCAACACCAAAAGACTCCTCCGAAGACACCCCAGCTAAATGGCCTGGCAGAAAGGATGAATAGAACTTTGGTTGAGAGAGTCATATGTTTGCTTTCACATGCAGGGCTGCCTGCATCCTTTTGGGGTGAAGCTTTGAATACAAAAGTACATGTTATTAATCTGACTCCTTGTGTTCCTTTGCATTTTGATGTTCCTGACAGGGTTTGGAGTGGCAAAGATGTTTCATACCGTCACTTACGAGTTTTTGGATGCAAGGCGTTCGTGCATATTCCCAAAGATGAAAGATAAAAGCTTGACATGAAGACTAAGCCATGCGTGTTCCTCGGTTATGGTCAAGATGAATTTGGGTACAGGTTATATGATCCAATTCAAAAGAAACTTATTCGAAGCCGAGATGTAGTGTTTGAGGAAGATCAAACTTTGAAAGATGTTGAGAAGGCCGATATAGAGATAGTTCCTCAACATAATGATGATCTTGTTGACTTGGACCCGGTTTCTCCTAAACATGTTGACTCACATTTAAGAGATGATGCCCAGAATGATGAAGAACAGGGTACTGATGATGTTGATGCTGATGCTCCAGAGCAACCAGAGATAGATGAGAATGTTCATCCTGAGTTACCAGTACCAGATGTGCCACCATTCATTTCGCTTAGACGGTCCACTAGAGATTATCATCCTTCCACACGATATTCTACAGATGAGTATGTATTACTTACTGATGGGGGAGAGCCCGAGTGCTTTGCAGAAGCTATGGAAGATGAACACAAGAAAGAGTGGTTTGAGGCCATGCAAGATGAAATGGCTTCCTTTCATGAAAACAATACCTTTGAGTTAGTGAAATTGCCTAGGGCAAGAGAGCTTTAAAAAACAAGTGGGTTTTCAGATTGAAGACTGAAGAACATACTTCAAGACCGAGATACAAGGCCAGATTGGTGGTTAAAGGCTTAAGTCAGGAAAGGGGTATTGATTTTGCTGAGATCTTCTCTCCAGTCATGAAGATGGGATCTATTCGGGTTGTTCTTGGTTTAGCGGCTAGCCTTGATCTTGAGGTTGAGCAAATGGATGTTAAGACAGCTTTCCTTCACGGTGATCTGGATAAGGAAATCTACATGGAGCAACCTGAAGGTTTTTAGGTCAAGGGGAAGGAAGACTATGTGTGTAGACTTCAGAAAAGTTTATATGGTTTGAAGCAAGCACCGAGGCAGTGGTACAAGAAATTTGAGTCAGTCATAGGGAAGCAAAGGTATTGAAAGACTTCTTCAGATCACTGTGTTTTCTTTTAGAGATTTGGTGATGATGACTTTATCATCTTGTTGCTATATGTTGATGATATGCTGATTGTTGGCAAGAACATTGGAAGAATTGCCCAATTAAAGCAAGATTTGAGCAAGTCTTTTGCTATGAAAGACTTGGGGCCAGCAAAACAGATCCTTGGCATACGAATTACACGAGATAGACGTGCCAAGAAGTTGCATATATCACAAGAGCAGTACATTGAGAAGGTGCTTAGCAGGTTCAACATGGATAAAGCTAAAGTGGTTAGTTATCCTCTTACTACCAACTTTAAGCTAACTGATAAAGATTGCCCTACTACAAAAAAGGAGATTGAAGAGATGGATAGAGTTCCATATGCCTCAGCGGTTGGTAGCTTGATGTATGCTATGGTTTGTACAAGACCTGATTTAGCTCATGCAGTAAGTGTTGTCAGTCGGTTTCTGTCAAATCCTGGTAAGAAGCATTGGGAAGCTGTTAAATGGATATTCAGATATCTACATGGTACTTCCAAATTGGGTATCACATTTGGAAATGGGTAGCCGATGCTTATTGGATACACAGATTCTGACATGGCTAGAAATAAAGACAACATGAAATCCACTTCTGGATATTTTATGACCTTTGCAGGGGGAGCTGTTTCATCGCAATCGGGATTGCAAAAGAGTGTGGCCTTGTCTACAACTGAGGCTGAGTATATGGCGGCAACAGAAGCTGGCAAAGAACTGTTGTGGTTGAAAAGGTTTTTGCAGGAGCTTGGCTTCACGCAAAAACGATATGTGGTTCTTTGTGATAATCAAAGTGCTATTCACCTTGCTAAGAATTCGATGTTTCATAAAAGAACAAAACATATCAATGTTCGTTATCATTGGATTCGAGATGCCATTGAAGATGGTATGTTTGAACTTGATAAAGTTCATACGGATGATAATGCCTCCGATATGTTGACAAAGGCTCTAGCAAGAGAAAAGTTGAAGGTGTGTTGCTTGATCGCCGGAATGCCGAACTCGCCCTCATTGGCAGAAAAATAAGGGGGAGATTTGTTGGGTTTATTTTTCCTTAGCCTATGATTTAGCCCAACAAATTAAGGCCTATCTTGGCCCATTTATTTCTCCAATTTTTTCAGCAGACATATGGGGGATTATGTGGTAAGAAATCTGACTTGACCAAAGAGAGAGAGAAAAAAAAAAAAAAAAAAAAGAAAGGAAAGAAGAAACTCGGAGGTCTCTATTCATCCGACCCAGCTGCAGTGTTCTGTCAATCGCCGAAGATCGCACGGTCGGATCGTCACCATTTTTGGTGAGGAGCTTCCTGACTTATAAGGGAAGGTTTTGACCGTTGGGATTTTGATTTTGAGGCCTGGAAGTCTATTTCTCATACCTGGGCAGATTGCAGAATTTTTGGTGATGTTCTTCCTCTCTTGTTCTTTGATTGTTTCCATATATCTTGATGTTTGATTCCAAGATTATGATGATTGTTGTGTGCCTCTAGTATTATCTAGAGAAGACTTTGTATTGCTCTCTAATGGTCAGTGGATTTAAGCGGCACTAGGTGTCCCGTGGTTTTTACCCGTTCTAGGGTTTTCCACGCTAAAAATTGTGTGTTCTTGTTGTGTGTTTGATTACCTTCATATCTGAGTTTTAGGGTTGTTTTTGACTGATCTAATACTGTTATGGGGCTGCCATAAGTTGGTTTATAATCTGGAAGGTTTATCCTATTTGTTTGCATCCTAATAGGTTCAAACAAATCGGGTAAGTGTTGTCAAACGAAGTTTTGATTCCGCATCAGTTTTATACCATTTGACCTATTGTTCTTACCCTTTATTATGTTGGTCAATGTATATCCTCAAATGGATGATGGCATTGCCTTATTCCTAATAAGTGATCAGTTTTTTTACAAACAAAAGTGCATCCTGCAGTGAGGTAAAGGTGCAACGGAACTAATAAAAAGTTTGAAGTATTTGTGTGATGATAAGTAAATTAAAATATGCGAGGCACCATATGTTGGGGACGTCAAATTTTATGATTATAGTTAAGAGAGCAACGAAACTGTTTGGTTGATGAACGCATATAAATATGTTTTTTTTTAGGGAAAGAGCTCTTAGAGCTATTTTATTAATTAAAATAAAAGGTCTACAAAACTATTAAGGGATACAACACAAAAACCTGCAAATTTACAAAAAAACTAAAAACAAACACAGCACAAAACTAAACAGCTGTTAAAAAACATGTATGCCCAATTGGCTGAAGAGCTTCATAATGTAGTTGGGCAGCTCTCTTCCTTGATGATATCTTGATATCTCATGATGATGCAATCCATAATGGGCTAGAGAGGAGGCTGCTCGATTCTAGCAGATTGGGATGGCCAGCAGCTTTGGACTTCCCAATTTGACCATTAGCTCTTTGATACTACAGATTTGCGCATTCATTCTCCAAGCCACCAAAGGAGTTCCTTGATTCACTGCCTTAACTAGCTCCCCATTTGTAGCTAATAAAGTCTTGATACCCCACCTCTGATTGACCCAGCTCTGTAAGGCAAACCAAAGGGCTTTGGCATCTGCATCTAGTAAATAGTCAGCAGGGAAGCCACAGCTCCCAGCAACAATGAAATTAGAGAAGCTATCCAAAACAATGTAACCCAACCCTGCATTCAGACCATCTTGATTATACACAGACGCATTCAACAAAATTGGACTGTCAGTAATGGAAAAATTATCACCAATTGAAAATTAACTCAGATGATATAAATTAGAAGTAGAGTACTCCCTGACATGCCCAGTTGCTTTGGAAGCAATAATTTGACAATCCAGACCTTCTCCTTTAAATATCCTATTGTACCTAGCTTTCCAAATGAACCATACTGTTACAGCAATCACTGACTGTGTGTATAAATCATTACCTGATAAGCCTTGCAGAATCCAATGCCTTGAGGAAATCTCAACAGAAAGATTAATATTTCTTTTAATTACAGTACTGATCATATTCTAGATTACCTGAGTCTTAGGGCATGTGCGAAATAAGTGATCAGGAGTTTCAACACACAGGTGACAGAAACTACAATTGGTTTGCGGGCCCAAATTCAATCTATACAAATATTCATGAGTTTTCACAGCATTGTGCAACATCAACCAGCAAAAATGCTTAACCCTGCGAGCAACTTTGAGATGCCATACATTACTCCAACCTTCCCAATAATTTTGCTCAAAGTTACTTTGATTGAAATGAGCATAAACCATAGAAGTGATTTTAGTGCTCTTGACTTTAGGAAACCAGACCCAGTTGTTCTTAAGATCATAACTAATGATACTCTGACTAATAATGTTATCATTAAAAACAGAGCCAAACAGGGTCTGAAGAAAATTGATATTCCAACAATTTCCTTCAATCAAATCAGAACTATGAATATTGTCAATGTCTAGATCCATGTTCAGGTACGAGGGTTTACAAGCAAGGGGAACTTCAGAAAACCAAGGGTCTTGAAGAAAAGATGTTAAGTTAGGGTTTATGATATTTAACCAAAGGAAAGGTCTTATAGTAAAAGCATTATGATATAAACCCCTATAAAACCAAGAACATTTTGCCGGAATCTTGTTAGACCAAATTTTAAAGTCACCATACTTATGAGCCAAGATATTAACCCACCAAATATTATCGTTATTCAGGACTCTAAATGTGTTCTTGGCCATAAGAGAAATCTTAGTGACACCCAGATTCCTCACTGATAAACCCCCCTCAGTGCGATTAAGTAAGATTTCATTCCAACCGACTGAGTTGATGCCCTTTCGATTGCAATCCTTAGACCAGAAAAAGGCCTTGGCAGCTTTGTTGATACGATCAAGAATTGTATCAGGGACAGCATAGACTGACAAGTAATATAGAGGAATAGGCATAATGGAAGAGTTTATGAGAATGGTTTTCCCAGCTTGAGAGATCCTGGATTTCCTCCAAAAGGAGATTGATTTCTCAATCTTATTAATCAATGAAGAAAAATAAGAGAGTGCCAACTTCTTAGGAGAAATCAGGATGCCTAAGTATTTGAAAGGGAAAGAACCAGCCTTATAACCCAGGATGTTGGTAATGCTTTTACTGAGGTGCTTGTTAAATCGACCAGGGAAGAGAATCTCAGATTTAGATTTATTGACTTTTTGCCCTGTGAGCTTGCCATAAATAGAGAGGCATAATTGAACATTTCTAGCAATTCTCCTAGAGGCCTGAATAATGATAATCAAGTTATCTGCATACATCAAGTGATTAAAATTACTCCTAAGGTTGGTATTAAAGCCTGGAATCATGTTGGTTCTTCTAGCAAAATTAAGCATGGAAGTAAGATTCTGAGCAACTAATATGAAAAGGTAAGGGGAAATCGGGTCCCCTTGCCTAATCCCTCTATCAGAGTAGAACCAATCCGTAGGCTTTCTGTTAATCATAACTGCATAAGACACATTACTGATGCAGGTTTTGATCCATCTAACCCAGCTGCCAGGAAACCTCATTTTAGTAGGGTTGCAAGAATTGCAGTCCAACTCAAACTATCATACACTTTCTCAACATCTAACTTAACCATCATCCTCGGGGGGGGGGGGGGGGGGGGGGGGGGGGGGGGGCGGGGGAGCAAATATCAGTGTCAATCGAATGAGCCACTTCCTGAAGGGTAATAATGTTATCAAAAGGGGTCCGACCATTCACAAAACCACTTTGCTCATTACTAATTAGGTTGGGAAGAATGCTTTTTAACCGGTTAGTAAGAATTTTGGATATTATCTTATAACAAACATTGCACAAGGAAATGGGGCAATAGTCAGAGGCTAATTTTGGGTTAGAGACTTTCGGAATCAAAGCTATATAAGTTCTACCCCAAGAATTTGGCAAAACAGAATGATTGAAAAAAATACCTGATCGCCTCAAACAGATCCTCTCCAATGTTGTTTCACTAATACCTGTAAAATCCACATTGAATCCATCTGGTCCCGGACTTTTACCTAAAGGAAGGGAATTGAGAGCTTCTTGAACTTCCTTTTTAGTAACTTCATTGATTAAGGTTTCATCATCTCTAGTTGAAACTTGGGGCAAATTATCTGGGGGTGCAGTCAAAAGTTCCCACAAGCTGAGATTAGCAGGATCTTTCCAAAGACCAGTGAAATAATCAATAAATACCTGACTAATACCCCTTTGATCTGTGAAAAGATTACCATTAGGATCCATAACGTGAGAAATAGTATTATGATGGTTACGGTAACGAACAAAATTGTGGAAGAAAGACGAATTATTATCACCACACTGAACCCAGAGAAGCCTAGCTCTCTGAGCCCATTTAACATTGTTCTGTCTATGCAGTGCAGTAAGCTTATTATATAAAACTGAAAGGGACTGAAGAGAAAACTCATTGTCATTACTAGCATCAAGACTGGCTTCAGCATCTATAATGGCATTTTCCAATTTATCAATTTCAGTATCAAGAGGTTGCAAACCTTTTGATTTCCAGTCTATAAGATTGAACCTAGTTCTAGAGATAAGGTGAGAAAAAGCATGCATAGGGTTCGGGTGAGGCCTGAAATCCCAAGCCTCCATTACTGCATTATGACAACCCAGATGTTCAAGCCAGTAATTGTCGAAGCGAAACAATTTCTTTTTCATCAACTCACGAGGATAAATTTCAAGGAGAAGAGGGGAATGATCAGAGAGAAATCGCGGAAGGTGTTTTACCAGACAAGATTGAAAGCTATTAGACCAGTTGGGATTAGCAAGGCAACGATCCAGCCGCGCCCATCTTCTAGCTAAACCACACTGATTATTGCACCAAGTAAATTTAGTTCCTACAAAATTAATATCCAGAAAATTGTTAGCATTAACAAAATCAGAAAAAGCATTGGCCTTTCTATTATAATAATAAGAAGAGCCTCCTTTGTATTCCTCCTACGAAAGAACAACATTAAAATCACCTAATATAAGCCAAGGAACATTGAGGACATTCATACCAGATATTTCCTTCCAGAGAATTTGCTGTCCTTGAAAGGTATTAGAGTTGTAGACAGTTGATATAATCTAAGTCTTGTCCAAGTCTGTAGTAATGACTAAGTGAAGAGCATACCTAGTTTGGGCCAAAGGTGTGACATACCCGATACTCTCCTTCCAAATCGTTAGGATCCCACCCAAGTACCCCTCGGCAATAATAGCTGCCCAGGTCCAGCCATTCTTCAATTTGGAGCAGGATCTCTGAAGCCTATCATCATTTGTTCTAGTCTCTACCAGACAAATCATCACCGGGTTATGCTTCTTCATCAAGTGAAGGATCCTATTCGTGGTATCTCGACTTGACAAACCCCTACAATTCCAATATAGTATTTTAGTAGTGTCCGTAAACATATTCATGAGAGTTATGAAGATAGAGAACCAGAAAACAACTTGATCCTGATTGTAGGAATCTATCAAAGAAAAATAACAGTTAGCGAGCATGATCATAAAGGACAAATACAAGAATAAAAAAAAAACGGAAGAGAAAAAGAAACTCATGATCCCTCCCCGATAGCTACCACCCTTCCCTTTTTGTGCGAAGGTGGCTGCGGTTGAGAGTTCTTCCGAGTCAAGGCTTCCTTTCTGTGACTGGTTTGGTACTGGTCAAGGTCATAGTGTCATCCGGTTCCATTGGCTCTTCTTCATTAGAGGTTTCCTCATCCTCCTCATCCGATCCATCCATATCCTGGTCTATGTCTTCTGCAAGTCGGGTAGGAGGAGTCAAGGCAGAGGATAAGGTCTCCACTATCGTCTTATGTGCCTCTGGTGGTTCTTCCGCACCTGGAACCTCACCCAAAGATTTTGAAGTTCTGATAATCGGCTGAACAATCTGGAAGCTCGGAGCCTCAGTACAGATAGGCTGTTTTCCTTTCGAAGAAGCAAGTGGCTGTGTGGGTAGGACTCTGTCTCTTGGGTTGTTCTCCTTGGGACCCAGCGCCTGCACAGGGGTCAAGTCTCCCTCGGGAACCGGCTGAAGACAGGCTGCAAACGACGGCACCTGCTCTTCAAAAGTTCCCCCATTGATCATAGCGCGGTACTCCATGTCTTGATCAGCATACAGAGAGGATTTGTCAGAACGACTAGTCTTGTCAATATTCGAATTAATTTGCAGATGTATTTTGGACCTAGCGTAACCGCCCCTGCCACGCAAAGAACTCCCACCATGTGTCACGCTAGTAGCGCTGGTTCTGACACCCGGCCCGTTGGAAGAAGGGACGCCGCTGTCACGCAAGGGCGCATGCGCCACACTTGATCCCGGTCCTCCTGGACCGCCGGCCCACCGCAACCTCCGCCGCGGCCCCTCCTTCTCACAACTAGCATCCAAGGGCCAAAGTCATTTTCAGGCAATTCAGACGTCACATCATCGTCTTCCGGTTTCCCGGACGATATCCCTGCATCCATGCCTTCGCTCATATGGTCGGTCTCCTCCCTGACCGCCTGCCTTAGCCGACCATCCTGATCGTTAGCTAGGGGTAGCCAGGGAAAGTTTATACCATCAGAGCTCCGGTGGTTGCAGGAGTTAGTCCCATGTCCGACCAGTCCACAGCTATAGCAGAAGGTGGGGAGACGCTCATATAACACAACAACAAAAACTCGATGATCGTCTTCACCAATCCAGAAACCCTGTTTCAGTGGCTTGGCGAGGTCCATCTCCACACAGATACGAGCATATTGTGACCTAGACAAAGAAGAAGTAATTTCATCAATCTTTAATAAACGACCAAACAGAGTAGAGATTGATTCAAGTGATTCCCCGTCCCAGAACTCGACGGGGAGATTGTGCAATTGCACCCAGATCACCGCTGTAGATAACTTCATGAACGCCGGCTCGAAATACGGCTGCCACGGGGCAAGCTGCAGGACAACTCCATTCACTGCCCAGGGACCTTCGAATAGAAGACACTGCATTGCTTCATGAGAGTCACATCGTATCAGCAAGTAACCATTTGGTAAATCTGAGATCTGGAAACCACCGAGTTCGCTCCATTTCTCACTTAGTGTTTCCTTGGTCAGCTCAAACGGAGGAGCTTTTCCAAAGAACTTGCCATACAAAGATGTCTGGAATCTCAAACATGCTCTTGCCACTGAGTCACGGTCCATTCGGATGAAATCAGTGGTAGAAGCTTTCTGTTTATGTAGAACAGGGCCGTCCATCAGCGGAGATACTAAAGTCTTTCCCTGGTTAGACGCAGCAACATCCGCCCAGGATTTTCTGGGGAGATTATGTGGAGCGAGATGCCCCCCACTTGCCATAGCAAGGGGAGGAAGAAGGAGAGGGAAACTCGCCGAAGAAAGCTCTCAGAGGAAATCGCTATCACGGTTGGAAAATAAACTAACGCATGTATATATAACGCATATAAATATGTTGATCAAGTGATTAAGAAAACTATACTAAAGATTCACATGTGTAGTTTGCTCTGGTTTTGAGGATAGGTTAGACAAGTCTCCCACTTGTTTTTATTTCCTTCATTAATATTTTATTTTTATTTATCTACTTATTCTTAGGTCATCATTGTTTGTCATTTTATTCACGTTTAAAACCAAATCATTTTGTGGATCAAATCAGTTCATCCAGGCATTCTGTGATGTTGGGCAAAATGACTGGGTGGAAATTTCCCTCCAGATCATTTTTAGGCTTTTTCCACGAAATTCCCCTCCTACGGAATCCTTTCTTAGTCCCGGCGAGATTAGCCTGTCATCATATTCTCCTTGTTAAAATACAACCAATTGGCATGGATGGGCCAAATTTGGAGATTGAAGGTGGCTCACTGGCTCCTAGAGTGAAACTTATTATATTTGACAACTGATTAAATACAAGGTGCTAGTTGATAAGTAGTGGCAGCTTCAGGGACAGGCCACTAAGGCTCACACCTAACGCCCCTTGGGCTCCAACAAATGGGCTCCTTTTTTATATTGTGTAATCTATAATTTAATAAAAAAATTTTAAAAAAATTATTACAACTTCGCCTAGGCCTTCATTTTTACTAAGATAGGCCCTCTTCAAAACAGGCATCAGAATAGAAGCTGGCAATAATCTCCTGGATTGCACTGCTTCTCCAGCTCCAAACATCCTCTGATTGATAGTGTCAGTTGAGTGTTCTGTGCATTTCCGATAAAAAGAGTGGAAATTAAATTCCCATAAAACGCATGGAAACAATGTTAGGTAGAATCAACAGTATAAAATTTCTGTGATTGATTTAATAACCTGAAGAGCGAGTGAACCATGTTTAATTCTGACATTCTCAATCCAGTATAATAGGTGAGACCCATGCAATTGAATGAACTTCTGTTTGTCAGCCACAATAATTGTACTCAACTGTAACTCCTTGTTAAAAGAAGCTCTAGCAGAATTACGACATTTGCTCGTACAAGAATCAGCTAATACAGGTCCATATCATCAAAGGAAAAAAGAAAACTCCAAATTCACAGGAATCAGCTGCATATCACCAATCAAATATGAACTTTGGTTCCTGCATAGAATAATTTACTAGCATCAAACACCTGTTAAAAAACAAAAATCCTGCACCTCCTGAGCTCTTACCTTGGTATTATTACAACTTTAACCACTGGGAGTACATTCTTTGATAAAATGATTAGAGCGCTTGAACAGTCAGATCAATTAAGAGAAGTTCTATCAATGGAAACCAACAGCATTGTACACCACAAGAGTTCCATAAATTGATAACAAAGATGGCGCTTAATTTCCTGCATGAAGAAGCATGGTGATAACAAAATGGAAGGTTAGTTAATAGGATAAAAGTAACTCACAGATTATTATTTGAATATAAAGAAAAGAAAATCAGATGGTTATGAACTATTAATTAAGAACACCATGCTTACTTCAATTGTCATCACTGATCATGCATGTCTTTTCAAGTCCTGGTGATATATGTTGAGGCAGCAATATAGAAAAACATTTTCACATGTAGGACACCCAGCATCAAGGTTGCTAATTGAAAATTAGAAAAATACTCGTCTTTGTCATTTGGATTCCAGACATTCAGGTCCTTGTTTTTTCCTTCTTGGGTGGATACAGCCACAATTTGATAAGCATGCTTTTATATTTCCCACAAAAATCTTGCTCAAGCTTCAACCAAAACAATTGAAAAGAAAAAAAAAAAATCAATAAAAGACAGTGGAAATAAGACAATAATGTTTTTTTTTTTTGAAAGAACCCCAGAAAGATGAGGCTAATTTTATTGGAATAAAAGAAACAAAGACAACAAAAGCAAAAGAAAAAATAAAACGAGACCAAGGAAACACTGAACAGCAGCAGCAAAGAGCAAACAAGTTAAAAAACAAAACCGGCATCAGTAAAGCTATCCATCAAGCACCGGGGAAGATCTCTTCCAACTAGGAATAGGTTAAGATTAGTATAAATCACACCAATGGAAGCAAGCCTGAAAGCAGGAATCAGCCAACTTCCCGGGATCGTATGAAACTTGGGAGCACCGAGCATATCAAGGAGAAATCGAATGTTATTAATTTGAGGAGAGAATCTCCAAGTTGTAGCAGAGAACTGGCATCTGATGAACTCAAGGAATGAAGGATGGACATTGAAAATATGTTGGATTGGGATGAGGAGGTCCATAGCAGCATGCAGAGCAGCTTCCAAACCAAAAAGAAAGTTCGAAGAATTGTCAGCAGATTGGAAGGAACAACAACCTGCAAGTGAAACCCTGTAATTAGCATTTGAAAAGAAAAAACCAAAGGAACTAACCTGGGGGCAAGGATTGATGTTCGTATGAATGAAAAGGAACTGCCCATCAGCACAGTTGAAATTGTTTAAGATCAGCTTTTTCCCAAGGAGACTCTTTGAACTATTAACATGTTCCTGCACATGTGCAAAAGCTTTGCAAATGATAGCATGAATATTAGGAGCAATTTTACGGAAGATGCAGTTACAACGAGATTTCCAGAGCAACCAAGCAGTGACAGCAATCACTGACTTGGTGAAAGCAGAGTAATGGTCATACAGGAGCCAGTCGCCGGTGGAGAATCCATTAGGGAACTCAATAAGAACATTAAGTTTAGTCCCAAGGATGGACCAAGCCAGCCCAGCTTTCGGACAAATGTGGAAGAGGTGTTCAATAGTTTCAGGCAACAGACCACACATCACACAGGGATTATTAGGACCCATATTTAAACGGAAGAGAAAATCAATAGTAGAAAGCCTACCATGAAGTGTGAGCCAAAGGAAGTGCATTACCCGAGGGACAGCCAAGATCTTCCAGAGTGCACGCCAGCCAGACCAATGTTCCGAGGTAGCAGAACTGATGTTTAGATGCTTGTAGACAGCCGCCGAAATGTTGAGATTATTAGATTGGGGCGCCCAAGTCCAATGGTTTTCCGAGTTATCATTACACTTAACAGATTGAAGAGCATCAATGTAAACATTAGGACCAAAAATAACATTCATATTAAAGCTGTTCCAATGACCATCATACACAAACTCAGAAATAAGAAGTTCATCAACATCCACATTCATGTTAATAAAAGTAGGTTTAAGCGCAATCAGAATATCATAGATCCAAGGATCCCAAAGAAAAGAAGCAAAATTGGGGTTGACCGAGTTTAACCGAAATGAAGAATTAATGTGCACAGCCGAGTTAAATAAAGTGCGAAAAAACCACGAGCACTTAGCAGGCGCCGAATCTTTCCAGAAATTAATATTACCATACTTTAGATGCAAAATATCCACCCAAATAACACTTTCCCTATTAATATATTTAAAGATATGCTTAGCCATAAGAGAATGCCGAACAAGGGATAGATTTTTAATTCCAAGGCCCCCCTCAGGTTTGCCTTCATTAACAGTAGCCCAACTCACATTATGGATGCCCTTTCCATTGTTGTTTCTGCTCCAAAAGAACCTCCTAACCACTTTGGAAATCTCAGAAAGGATGGATTCAGGGATGGGATAAACTGAGAGAGTGTAAATTGGGAAAGAAAGAAGGGTAGAGTTAATAAGAGTGGCTTTAGCAGGAGGGGATAGTGCAAGACTATTCCATCTATTGCAATTATGCTTGATTTTATCCACCATTGGCAGAAAAGCAGCGGCAGCAATTTTCTTGGGGGAGATCAAGATGCCAAGGTACTTGAAAGGAAAGAGTGCAGGGGTCAGATTGAGGATAGAACAGATACGGTTAGATATGTGTTTGTTACACCAAGAAGGGAAATACACATGTGATTTGAGAAAATTGGGGCGCTGACCAGTAAGAATCGCGTAATTTGAGAGGCAAAGATTGATATTACGAGCAGCAACACGAGTAGCTCTAGTAACAAGAATAAGGTCATCAGCGTACATTAAGTGGTTAAATTTAAAGGGCAAGCTAGGATGAAATCCTGGGATTAAATTGTTGAGAAGACTAGTGTTAAGAGTAGAGGTAAGGATTTGAGACACCAAGATGAAGAGGTAAGGAGATATGGGGTCGCCTTGGCGAACCCCCCTAGAAGAGGTAAACCAGGTAGAAGGGCTGCCATTGACAATGATAGAGAAAGAACAAGATCTAAGACAAGTAGAGATCCAAGAGATCCAAGTTGAGGGGAAGTTCATTTTGGAGAGAACAGCAAGAATTGCACTCCAATGTAACGTGTCGTAAGCCTTCTCGATGTCTAATTTGACAATCATCCTAGGGGGGCAATTGGAATCATTTTCTAAGGTATGGGCCATCTCTTGAACAGTCAAAATATTATCAAAAGGGCAACGGCCAGGGACAAAGCCAGCTTGCTCACGACCAATGAGCTTAGGAAGGACACGCAAAAGCCGATTAGCCAAAATTTTTGAAATAATTTTGAAACAAACGTTGCAGAGAGAAATCGGTCTATAATCAGACACTAATTTGGGATCCTTCTTCTTGGGGATAAGAGTAATAAAAGTCCTACCCCAAGAGCTGGGGATAGAGGAGTTGACGAAAAAGAATCGAATAGCATTAAAAAGATGGTCACCGATAATATCCCAAAAATTACGATAAAACTCAACGTTGAAGCCATCGAATAAGACAATAATGTTAGTGGTGTACTTATAATAGCCTCAGCAAAATCCAAGACATTGTGAAATTATTGAAACCAACAAAGCCAGTGGTCTTCTTACTACCGCATTAAGGAAAAGGCAGTACCAATGACTTACTCCAGGACGTTCCATTCATGTTTCCTTCTTTATTATACCACACAAAAAGAGTACTTGATAATAATAAAAAGGCAGTCTGCCTTCAAGTTTGTTTACATGAATCAAATTATTAAAAACGAATTTATGCATTCATCATGATAAAAGCATCAATGCAGATTGAAATAAAAAATAAATCCTGCTGGTCATCTTATATATTTAAAGCACATAAGAATGATGCTGGAAACAAATAAACATAGGTCCTAGTTGAAATCGTTTCACAAGGGCAATGGTTATTTAATATAAGAGCTCAATCTAATGGATTATATTTAAAACAAACAAAAGAAACAAAGGATATAAATTAAAACAAAAAAGATTATAACTTGACAAGAACAGGGAGAAAATGAATAGAGAAATGCCAGCAGAACCAACAATACACAAGTCTTATAATTGATTCTGAAATCACAGCAAAAAAGTAAAGGGTTGATTTTTGCATCCTAACTATTCTGTGTGGTAAAAACATGTAGTTATGGCTTTGATTCTCCAAGTAATGAGCTGATTGCTGATGGTAGCTAACAGTGACTGAGTATCCATCTATAACAAAATGAACTTTCCAGTCTTTCCTCTTGTTGCCAAGAAATAACCACCAGTAACTGCAAATCCCTCCTAAAAGTTCAATCAGGAAAAACAAGCCAATTGATTGGTTTCTCCAAGGGGATTTTATCTTGAACATGATGAGTCTTATATCCTTTGGTAATTTGCTTAGTCATAGATTGCATCAATTATACGACAAGCATATTGTAGATTTAAGCTAATACAAGTCCATATCTTTGAAGGGAAAAACTCCAAATTCTTTTGCAAAACAATACATTAACCAGCTGGGCATCACCCTCTTGAGAATGAACTGTGGTTGCACAGAACGATTCACCAATATCAAAATATCCTCCACCTCCTACATCTGTGACCAAGTCACATTAACTATTAAGATTAATACATTACCACTTGGTGCAGTATAGTCACTGATAAAATGATTGGAAGCTGGTTTGAACAAAGAGAACAATTCAGGGAAGCTGCATAAATGAGAACCAGCAAGAGTACACCATGAGAGTTATGTACATTGAAAGACATGAGATCACTGGGAAAGATTTATCTTTTCCTCTGTTTTCCTGTGCCAAGAAATGATAACAAGAACAAGTGTTAAACAACCATATGAAGCGACATGAACACGCACAGATGAAACAAAGGCACACATCAAGCTTGAAAGGACATATAGAACTGGATTTTATTAATGAAGAATACCTTGCAATTTTGATTGTAATCTTGAGGCAATAATAATAAAGAACATATTCACTTGCTAACCGAACTAATTAACTTTCGGTAGTGAAACTCTTTTCATGCATTCTGATTCGAGACATCAGGGGCCTTTTTGGTAGTGTCAGGTGCATGACCTAATAACCATGTGTCTCTTCTCCCATAGAAGTCTTGCTCATTCATCAAAATAAATTGTTAATAAATCATTAAGAATATAAGCTATCGGGAAATTATTAAAAAAAAAAAAACTGCTGTTCTAATTACAAACACAAGGGAAAAGGCAGTAGTAATGAAATACTGCAAGACATGCCATTTATGTTCCTTACACTATTAGTTTCTTTTCTTTTACATTATTCAATTCATCATGATACAAGCATATCCAACAGAATGAAAGCAAAAAAAGAAATCATGCTATTTTCTCATCTAAAGAAAACTATGACGTAGAATAAGTATAAACCTTAAGTCCTAGGTAAAATTGCTTGACAAAGACAATGGCTCTCTGTTATTTTTTTGAAATTAGAGTGTTTACGATTTTAGAAAAATATTCGGTAAAGAAAAAAAAAAAGAGATAACATATAAAACATTATCTTCTTTGCATTTTAGGATAAAATGTTATATTGTTTACATTTTAGGCCTTATTCTCTGCATTCGATTAGAGATTCTAATCATAATGTTGTGCCTTAAGTGCTAAATGTGGTCTTAATATTTATGGTTTTAAAGTTAGTTGAGGAAGCAGAAATGGAAATGTGATAATAATTATATTTTCAACAAAAAAAAGAGAAATTAAAACATAAGGAGAACAGGGACAAGGTGGAACCTTAAAAATATGCTTGTTGAAATAAGAATTTATGAAGCAAGTAACACCACAGATGAAAATGCCACCAAGAGGAAAGAATTCGTCACAATGGCAATGCATTTGCTCATAACATGGAATGAGAGTAGTACTACTTTAAGAAGGAACAGGGCTTACTATTTATGCTTTCATGATGTTAGAGACAAGGTGCTAGTAGTGTCCTTCTAGTGCTGCTGTTTATGTATCTTTCTGCGATGCTAGAGACAAGGTGGAAATAGTCTCCTCCTGGACTGCATCGCCTCTCTAGCTTGGGGCATCCACTGATTTCAAGCCTTTTAAGACTAGGAAGCCGCTGATAGAGGCCTTCTGGGAATGACTTCAGCGCTGGACAATCTTCAATAGATAGATATTGAAGGGAAGTCAGGCCTTGCATCCCTTCTGGCAGAGACTCCAGCTTCGGACATTTAGATAATTCTAATCGGGATAATGAAGTGAGGTGTCCCATATCTGAACATAAAGACTTGATGCTTGGACAATTGCCAACAGACAAGCTTTTAAGTGATGTGGGGCACTTTGGCAATTCTATGAGCGCATCACAATCATAAACATCAAGATCCTCTAAAAACGGTGGACCACAATCTCCTTGTGATGATGCACCTGTCAAATTCTTGCACAAACTTAAACACAGCCATCTGAGGGACTCAGAATCTCTCAACATCTCATCCGGCCAGGATGATAGCTCTTCCAAATCAGACATCTGGAGAATTTTGAGAGAGGTAAGGTTACGCAAAGCCACTGATAATGAGAACAGACTGCAATCAAAAATTGCTAAAGAATGAAGTGATGAGCTTAAGGGTCTTGTCTCCTCCTTGTCTTCCAGCAGCAAAGCCAACTCCTCACATCTTGTTAGCCACAACTCCTTAAGAGATTTCAAATGCTTGAAGAACCCCTTCTCTTTGGACATGAGCTCGATTTGTGTCCCGCGGTATGATTCTTCTATGTATAAGTGTTCGAGAGTTGGAATTTGTGGTGGCATGGTTGTCAATTTCGGGCATTGAGAAATAATCAAATTCTGAAGGCGTGGAAACATGGGTGGAGCTGTTTCTCTATCCTCCTCCACACACCACCCCTCCAGGTTAGCCATTTCATACAAGCGAAGGATCCTCAATGCAGGGAATAAAGATAATGCATCGCTTGTGGTGTTATTGATAATGTATTTGATGCCATCCATTCTTCTAATACTGAGTAAGTTAAGATAGGGTAATTGCTCCAGGGGCGGGAGTTGTTCGCATCCTGCGCAACCTTCTAGTCGGATCTCAACCAGATTTTGAAGTTGCTGTTCGTCTCTAATCCACACTGAAAACTGTGCGCCCGGATAATCATGCAGACTGAGCACTTCTAATGCCGCATGAGGTTTCAGGGCTTCCAACACTTGTTCTGCATTTTCCACTGATGCTCCCCAAGACAGGGACAATGAGTTAATGTTTTGTCTGCTATTCATATTAGCTTCTTTTGCCTCATCCGCATTCTTCACCTCGTGGAGGTCATACAACCCAAGTTCACCTTCAAGATTCCAATGCTTTAACTCTCCTATCTTGTTCCCCGCTTTCTCAGAGACAATGTATTTTGTTAATGTTTTCAAGCAACGCAATCGACTTAAACCGGACGGCATAATTTTTAGTTCTGGACAATCATTAAGATGAAGATGTCTAAGACTGTTCATGTATACCATGCTCATGGGAAGTTTAGTAAGATCATAACAACGATTCAGGTTCAATGTTTGCAAATTTACAAGCATACAGATTGATTCTGGTAGTTCTCTTATGTCAGTACCAGAAAGACTGAGATATCTCAGATGGTGAAAAAATTCTATTGATGTAGACAGCAGCTTGTCAACATTTGCAAAATGATGCAACTTCAACGCTCTGAGCAACTTCAACTTTGACAATCCAGTGAAGTTTGTTCCGACAGGTAATGCAGTGCGAACCCTAGGGTGGTCACTCATATCATATTCTACACCAGGATTTAATATGAAATGACGGGTCCTTTTTGAAATTTTCTTGAATTCGTTTCTTTCAGGCAATGTGGAGCACTCATCTCCAGTAACAAATTGTGCAAGGTCATGGATGAGATCATGCATCTTACAAACTCTACGTTTATATTGACTATTGTCAGAGCCATAATAATGGGTCATATCAACAGCACTCGTATCAGTAACATTTTGCAGAAGAGATCTCCATATCAATTCACTGAAAATCTCATGGCCTTCAACGTCTATGTCTTTTCCAGTTTGAGATGGAATAAACCCATGAGCGATCCAAAATTGAACCAGCATATCTACTTCAATAACACTATCCTTCGGGAATAGGGCACAAAAGGCAAAACATTTCTTCACTTCAGAAGGCAAATTAACATAGCTTAGCCACAATTCTGGTCTGATTTTATCTGTAGCACGTGGTATAACCCATATTTCATTATCTAACACAGCTTGCCATTGACTTTCTTCGATTTTGGATTGCATGAGACTCCCCATTACTTGTATTGCAAGAGGTAACCCTTTGCACTTATTGACAATTTTTTTACCAATCTCTAGGAATTTTGTTTGCCTTGATACACTTGCGGTGAATGCTGTTCGTTCGAACAAAGCCCAGGAGCTTTCTTCTGATAAACCCTGTAGAAGACAAGATTTTTTTGCACCCATTATTCTCGAGCAGTTCTCATTGCGTGTGGTTACTAAAATTCTGCTTCCTTCTGCCCCATCAACAAGCAGATGTCTAAGTGCATCCCACTTCATGTGATCTTCATTCCAAACATCATCAAGTACAAGCAGATACCTCTTCTGCCCCAGGACTTGCCGTAGATCCTTTTGTAGCACCTCCATGTTTGTATGATCACAAAATTTCCCAGAGGCTGTGTGTATGATGTTTCCAGCTAGCTTTGCCACATCAAAATCATCAGACACACATACCCATATGCATGGTTGAAAGTGATTCTTCACATTTTCATCTCCATAAATCAACTGAGCAAGTGTTGTCTTGCCTAAACCGCCCAAACCGACTATGGAAACCACTGCCACTTTCTCTTCAAAATGATCACGTATTAGCATCTGCACAATTTGCTCTTTATCTTCATCTCTGCCAATCACTTCTGATTCAGGTACATATGAATGTGTTTGTGGCCTATTCCTCCAAGGCCTGTCGTTCTTATTGTTGTTGTCTGCAACCTTAAAATTGAACTTGTGCATCTCTTCGATGACATCATCTATTCTTTTGTTGATGCTTTTAAGTTTGTGCCCCAACTGAAGTTGAAACAAGAGTGGGTTATGATGAAGAGAGAAAAAGTCACGCACCTTGCTTTTCAAGGAACCGTAAAACTCGGCCTTGCGCTGGATGAGCAGGACATGTGTGTTGGCCTGGTCGAGAATGTCATCAGCATCATAGGCAGCATCTCTGAGCATCATCAGCCATGACTTGACAGCCTGATCCATGAGCTGCCTCTCCTCTGCATCTTCAACCAGAGGTTTGATTTGGTGTAAATATCTGTTGAGCTTCTCCAGCTCCTCATCAACTCCTCCCCAAATTGGGCGCAGATATTGGAGGACAGGAGCTGCTGTCAAATCGACGATCAGTTCCAAGGCTTTCCCAAGAATAGCTTCCACGGCCATTGTCACCGACGAGATGAGAGATCAGAGAATCAACCGGATGTATGGAAAGAGTAAAGTCTACGTCTGGATTGCCACCGACGAGATGAGAGATCAGAGAATCAACCGGATATGTACGGAAGAGTAAAGTGCAAGTATGGTTTCCTTTTCCCTCCTTTATGTCTTTGCATATAACTCACTCTCCAAATATTCCCGCGGCTTGGCTCAGTGAACCGGACACGGCCGACCCGGCTTGGCTCTCCTAATAAAGGACTCATCTAATTTATTTACCTATCATATAAATTTGCTTTTATATCCTTGGAATGTGAGAGAAATCAAAACTTACTCAGTTCTTTTATATTAGATCATAAGACTTGTCACCATTGTTTTAAAAACTAGACTGATTGTCGACCTAGGTAGGCAGCCGGTCAATCGGTTGAACCAAATTAATTTTTTTTTTTTTTTTTGATGAAGTAGATTAACTACAAATATTATTGCAACAAGCACACAAAGATACAAACATCAAGAAACCAAAGTACAGCATTCCACTAGAGGTGGAAACTATAGAAAGACATAATGCAAAAAGGAAAAACACAGTCCAAAACAAGCACAAACAAGGAAGAAACAAAGATAAAACCCTTGGGTAAAAGAAGGACTCCGCCTAGAGGTAAAAGAGTGAGGGGAGAAGAAACGAAACTAGCCGACGGTCTGGTCTAGGCCTTGGGTCCCCTGATCGAGCTCGTCTTTAGTGGGTGTGCTAGTGAAGTGGATAGCCTCCTCAAACCAAATAATTTTCAAATAAATAAATTTTTAACAATTAAAAAATTTAAAAAATAAGTAAAAAATAATTTAAAACATAAAGAAAAAATTAAAAAAAAATACAAAATTACATATTGCAAAGTTATATTGCCTTTATAGGGCCATAAAGTGTTAACTCTACATAAAATTGAAATTTTCAAAGTACAAATATTCAAGGATACAACCATACAACAAATATTCAAAAATAAATAATTAAATAAAATATAAGTATAAAACAACAATAACAACAATAAAAATGAGGAATAAAATAAAATACAAGTATATTACATCTTGCTTTTTGTTTTTTTGGAATAGGTTTAACTTTAAAATTTTAAAATAAAATAAACCAATCGGCCTGTCCAGTCCAATCGGTTCACTGGTTGAACCAGCCGGCCCGGTTACTTGGTATTTTGTGTGACTAATTGGACCGGTTTACCAACCGGTTCCTAGTTGAATTGAATTGGTTAAATAGATCGGTCCGGTCTGGTTACTTGGTGTTTTGTGTGACTAATTGGATCGGTTTACTAGCCAGTTCTTAGTTGAATTGAACTGGTTAAACCAGTCGGTCCGATATGGTTTTTACAACATTGCTTGTCACCCACTTATCTATTTATAAGGATCAAATAATGACTATTATTTCGACTTAGAGTGGGGGGAATCGTCATTGTTGAACATAACCACATCTCTAATCATTTATGCAAACTTTAATTTCCATGTCTTGTGACAATTACTCAGAACACGTCGTCAACAATATTTTAGAGTGTCACTAAATGTATAATTAAAAAAATTAAACAATATAAAAGAATTATAGAAAAAATTAAATAACAAACTATATAATAAATATTGCTAAATAAAAAATTAACACAATTGAACAATATTAAAGAAATATAAAAAAAATTAAAATCCAAGAATAATAATTAAAGTAAATAAAATGACACTAAAATGCAAAATTAAAATAATTAAACTATGTTAAGAAATTATGAGGAAAATTTTAAAATAAATAAAATAATATTAGATGCAGAATTTAAGAAAAATAAAAATGTTATTACGGTAAGGATTTATAACAAAAATTAAATCACACAAAATAAAAAATAAAATAACACCAATAAAGAATATCTTTTTAGCAATTTAGGAGTTATTTGATTGTCTGCAAGTAAAATCATATATAAGTGAAGTTATAATCTAAGTGAAATACTATATTTCAACTTATATCACTGTTGTTTATTTTGTTATAATTGAAAATACTGTATTTACTTTTTATTTGCTTGGTTTGATGTAATTTAAAGCTATAGTTACCATTTTTGTGCGATGGTGAGATTATTATTATTATTATTATTATTATTATTATTATTATTATTATTATTATTATTATTATTATTATTATTATTCATAAATATTAATTTAATTAAAAATAATTAATTATTGAATTACTTATTAAATTTAAAAATATTTAATATATATTTTTAAATTTTATTACTTGAAAAGTTGTATAATTAAATTTTAAAAACACTTACTCTATTAAGTATTTTGATAATATTTTCAAGTATAAAATATTTTATGATAAAATTATTTAATTATATAAATATTACATTATAAAAATATAATATTAATTTAATTTTATTGATTAAAAAATTTTATAATTAATTTAAAAAATATTTTCAAATAAAAATAATTTTGTCGTAAAAATACTTAATTACATAAATATTACTTTATAAAAATATTTAATATTTTTTAATTTTATTACATAAAAATACTTTTATAATTAAATTTAAAGATAATTTACTTTATTAAACATTTTTATAATTAAATATGAGATGAATATGACGGTGAGTGGATACCACTTGCATCGCTACATTTCAACTTATAGCAAAATGTACTTCTAAGTGGAAATGTTGCAAAAGTACCATAAACTCTAAAACATTTTATAGCAAATAAAACAACATTTTACATGTAAAATCAGTTACATTACAACTACTTAGCTATTTTTTAAAATTTTTTCCCTACCTTAATTTAATTTTTAATTTTGTTTATCTAATTATTCTTTGATCATCATGCAAACCATTTTAAGGATTAAACCGATTCATCTAGAATGACCTTCTTGCCATTTGATATTAGGGAAAATAACTTTTAAGCTTTTCCATGAAATTCCCCTCCTATTGATTCCCTACCCCAATGTCCAACAAGATTAGCTAGGCATCAAATTCGCAAATGCCATGGATATGAATGTAAGTGGGGTAGGGCAGGGCGGAGAATGGAATCCCTAGCCCCATCCCCATTCCTACTTCCTACAGGACAGGGATTCCTCGCCTCAAAATTTTCAGCGGGGAGAAATTCTGTCACCCTTCGACTTGCCGGCCTAAGGATGTGACAATTGCCAAGACAATCGGAGGTGGGATGCCCCACCACTCAACCATCAAGTCACCTCAAGGCTAACAAAAAAATACCTGGAATCAATGACACTGAACAACATGTACAAAATAAGGAAACTCAAAGATATGTAGGGGAAGCAACAACAACAATACTTGGATAGAAGAGTTTAAGAAGTATCCAAATAAACATCAATAGAGATATAGTTTTCAACACACTAGTGAATCCAATGACTTTACACAATATGTTTGTAATAAAAAACAAACATACATGAAACAAGAAATGAGTAAAGAGAGAAGATTAGAGAATGCCCAACATAGCGCTTCACTGCCACGTGTGGGATCTGTTTATATAAAAATAATAATAATACATGTCCTGATTTAAATAAAAAAAAATCAAAATTACAAAATATTTAAATCTCACAATCAGCCAAGAGCACAGATCTCGAGGCGATCTAAAATACACAAATCTCAAGATCAGCCGAGAGCACAGATCTCGAGGCGATCAAAATAATTAAATCTCAAGATCAACCGAGAGCACAAATCTCGAAGCGATCTAAAATACACAAATCTCATGATCAGCCAAGAGTACAGATCTCGAGGCGATCAAAATATACAAATCCTAATATCAGTCGAGAGCACAGATCTCAAGGCGATCTAAAACATATAAATTTCAAGATCAGCCGAGAGCACAGATCTCGAGGCGATCAAAATAATTAAATCTCAAGATCAACCGAGAGCACAGATCTCGAAGCGATCTAAAACACACAAATCTCAAGATCAGCCGAGAGCATAGATCTCGAGGCGATCAAAATAATTAAATCTCAAGATCAACCGAGAGCACAGATCTCGAAGCGATCTAAAATACACAACTCTCATGATCAGCCAAGAGTATAGATCTCGAGGCGATCAAAATATACAAATCCTAATTTCAGCCGAGAGCACAGATCTCAAGGCGATCTAAAACATATAAATTTCAAGATCAGCCGAGAGCACAGATCTCGAGGCGATCAAAATAATTAAATCTCAAGATCAACCGAGAGCACAGATCTCGAAGCGATCTAAAATACACAAATCTCATGATCAGCCAAGAGCACAGATCTCGAGGCGATCAAAATATACAAATCCTAATATCAGCCGAGAGCACAGATCTCAAAGCGATCTAAAACATATAAATTTCAAGATCAGCCGAGAGCACAGATCTCGAGGCGATCTAAAATACACAAATCTCATGATCAGCCAAGAGCAAAGATCTCGAGGCGATCTAAAATATCCAAATATCAAGATCAGCCAAGAGTACAAATCTCAAGGCGATCCAAAATATTTTAAATCCAAGATCCTAATAAAATAAGTCAAATACAATAAATTAATTAAGTAAAAAAAATTAAATTAAATTAAATTAAAATCAAAATCAAAATCAAAATCCAACCATATAAAGATAAAATAATATATATAAATCGAAGATAAAGATAAAAAAAAAAAAGAAATCAAATAAAAATAAAAAAATAAAATAAAATCAAGTAATAATATAATAATAAAATTAAAATAAATAAATAAAATTAGATAAAAATAAAATTTAGATAAATATAAGATGAATAAATAAATTAAATTAAATTTAAAAAAATAAAAATAAAAAAAATTACTAAAATAATAATAATAATAATAATAATAATAATAATAATAATAATAAAAAAAGAAAACCGTGGCGCGTGGTCGCCCCACGATAAACTAAAACAAAAAAAATAAAATAAATAAATAAATAAATAAATATATATATATATATATATATATATATATATATATATATTATAATAATAAATATTGATAAGATAATACATATTATAATAACGAATGAAAAGATATATTAATAATAAATATGAAATATATAAAACGCATAAATAATTTAAAAATAAAATTATTAAAAAAAATTATTATTAAAAAAAAAGTATATATATATATATATATATATATATATATAAAATAAAATTAATAATAATAATAATAAATAAATAAATAAATAAAGTAAAATATTTAAACTAAAAATGATAATAATAAGAACAAATAAGTGGATAATATTAAAATAAAAATTTAAAAAAAAAAAAAAAACGTCGTGGTCACCGCCACGATTGAGATAACGACCACGAAATTCCCCATGATCAGTGCAACCGCACAACTGCCCCCACATGTCAAAACTTTTTAAAAGGACAAAGGTTTTCAGAGAGCAAGGAACCAGCAAGAGAACAAAAAAAAAAAATTGAAAAAGAAGAAAGAGCGAAAAGAAATTCCAAGGTCTGATATTTTCTCTTTGATATATATATATACATATACATAATAAAAAAAAAAAAGGAGAAGAGCAGATCGCTGTCGCTGTCTTTGCCGTTGACTGCCACTGCTGCCTATCGTTGCTGTCGCCATGCTAGAGAGGGTGGAATATCCCTCGCTGCTTGGCTGTCAAAGCCCATCGTGTCATAGTTGCCGCTGCTGCCAACGCGAGCGAGGGTGGAATACCCCTCGCTCGCCTGGCCTTTAATTCAAAGCTCTCCTTGCCGAGGTTGCTGCCGTCACCGTTACTGCCGTGGCATGCCATTAATGCCTGCTGCTGCTTCCTATCGCCGCTGCTGCCAACGCAAGCGAGGGTGGAATACCCCTCGCTCGCCTGGCCGTCAACTCAAAGCGTTACTTTTCTCTGCCATAATAACAAAGAATTCAAGTCGTTGTTGCCGCCGTCATGGAGATGAAGTGGTGGAGCAATCTGTTAAAGCAGGAAGGGAAGCCTCCTGTGCTTTTTTTTGAAGTTGACTGGAACAAATGGTTATGATATGGACTTTTGTGACATGGACTTCTCTAAATTGAACATGAGTGGTGTGGAGGATGATCTTGATAGAGATGATGAAATGGAAGAATTGAAAGCTAGAGAAGGTCCGGTTGCTGCTGCTGAATCTGGAGTTCTTCAGGCTGATCTAATTTCATGAGAATTATTCGCCATGTAAACATTCACGCCAAAATAGCGTATAATACTGGATTGATCTATGGCCCCCAAGTGTGATGATACATGCATACAGAACCAAAGATGGGTGGAATTCACATTATGAAAACTCATATAAATATATATATATATAGTTGGTGAATTTCAATGTAAATGACGAGAAAACATGAACCGCTCACCCAGAATCATGAATAATTCAGCAATCCAAAAATATGAGCAGTTCTGTGAAACATTTGCATTAGCTCTTGAGAACACCTTTCAAGTTAAGCTTCGCTCGTCGCTCTTCAAAGGACGCTGGAATGAATAAATCAGTGTTTGACACATTCAAACATATAGACATGCACACAAAAGAGAATCTAGAAATCATACAGAACTTAAAGAGAGGGACCTGACCCTTTGGTTTCTTTCCGAGGTTAAGTGAACTTGTTTAGCAGTGAATTATGGAACTCATTTGCGAAGAATATTAAACAAAAGTGTATTTAAATGCTAAAATGGGAATTAACCTGGCAAAGAAGTGCAATTGAGATTTGAGAGCCTTGTGGAAAATGGCAGCTTGCAACATATGAGTCTGGAATTCGTTCTTCAAGTGCTCATGCAAAGCTCAGCAAATGGTCGAAGGAAATGACATAATGTGAATCATGAATCATTTAGTGATTATAATTTATAATTTATAAGAATGACCCCATGACTTTAGCTAATGTAATTCAGTAATTCATATATATATATATATATATATATATATAATATAACTTAATTATTAAGGATGGTTATGAGCATTTGGTTGAATTCAAAGAGATAGATGTATGTCTTCTCTGCCAGCTTTCTGATACTGAAAAGCTTTTGCACTCTTTTGTTGTGAGGTGAGGAACACTTTGAATATCATGATGACCATGATTATGACCAAGTTGGGAGCATGACCATGCAGTGGACACTTGATTATGATAATGTTGTCATAAAGAAGATTATATATATAAAGTCTGGGAATGTATCTTTGACTTGAGGTGGAGCAAATGTTTGTCTTGACATGAATTATTTACCAATCTTCAGTGTTGATAATGCACTAATACAAGGCATGTGCTGAGTATTTTTCAATGGCTTTTCACTAATAAACCATGGAGTGTGAAGCCTTTCCAGGTGGCTTTTCACGAAATCATCCCATAATATATATGGAGCGGCTTGGATGATAATCAATTTGGTAGTTGAGTAATGGAATCTTAACTAAGTTAACTCTTCAAATAAAAAAAAAATCATTCATGGAAATTGATTGTAATGGCACTTCATGTGAAAAACCTGTTTTGTGTGGATAAAAAAAAGAAAGGATTAAAAAAAAAAAAAAAAAATCAAAAGGCGTGGGGGCCTGCCATGAAAGAAAGGCACATGGGAATGAACAATATAACCATCTAGAAATTTTGCAAAAAAATTGCATGAGATGGACGTAGCATGAGGATGGCATGAGTGTTAGAACATGGACTTGGGAGTTATATATATGCTTTATATATTCCTTTTAGGAAAAGCAAGTTGCATGGCATTGACGTAGGGGAATAGCAAGAGGAAACTTTTTAATGGAGACTACTCATTTCCAAAGAAACATGAGTAAATAAATAAATAAATAAAAAAAAGGGAAGAAGTCAAATGGGCGGGCCCCACCATACATATAGGGATGAAGATAACAAACATGGAGATATATATATATATATATATATATATATATATATATGCACCTGGAAACAACAGCCAAAATGATATAAAAATAAATAAATAAATAAAAATAATATCACAAAGCGGCAATGAGATATATACCTCAAACAACAGTAAAGCATGCAACGCGGTGACAAGGCACAGGCAGCGGCAACACAGTGACAAAGCACAGGCAGTGGCAACGATATATGATATATATACATATAATAAAATTTATAATTTTGTAAATTTTCTTGTCTTTACTTGTACTCAAGCCCTTAATCGGAGGTTCCCAGGATTTTAATCTGGGGTAATTAATAATAGAAGCTTGCCTCTATTAGGAATGGAAGAGTCCACAAAAATAAAATAAAAAAATAAATTACATTTGTGATTCGATATATCACCTGGTGTCTCTTCACCGACACGATGCCAGGGCGCATATTTTCGATCCCACAGGATCGAAAACACGCGCCCTAGTGTCGGTGAAGAGACACCAGGAAATATATCGAATCACAAATGTAATTTATTTTTATTTTATTTTTGTGGACTCTTCCATTCTAATAGAGGCAATCCTCTATTATTAATTACCCAGATTAAAATCCTGGGAACCTCCGATTAAGGGTTCGAGTACAAGTAAAGACAATAAAATTTATTTATTATATATATGTATGCATTACATCATTTATATGTCAACATATAACTTTTATATATATATATATATATATATATATATATATATATATATACATCGTTGTCGCTGCCTGTGCCTTGTCATTGTATTGCATGCCTTACGGCCATATATCTCCCTGTCCTTGTCTGTGCCTGGTTTCCATATTGCATGCCTTGCTGCCATATATCTTATATATTATCGCCTTGAAATTTGTATATTTTCTGAGATTAATTGCTTTTGCCTAGGAATAGGTATTCTGGTGATTTTTGTAAGCCTAGCACGAATCTCAAAGCGTGCCTTAAAAATTCATCATCTTAAGCCGGTGGATGCTCCAATGCTTCTATCACAGTCTCCATTCATCATTTGCATGTGTATGTATTTTTTTTAATGGTAGACCCCACACACTTGCCATCATTATGAATTTCAATCCTCTGAACATCAACTTCATGCATATTAGTTTACAATCTTGTTACTATAATTTGTGTGAATGCATGTGCACATGCAAAGATACACTCACGTGAGATTATTTTTATTTTTATTATTTTATTATTATATTTTTTTTTTTACACCATGAAACCTTTGCCTATTCTTATCTTCATTCATATCCTCCGTGATTTTTTTTTTTAAATATGACCCGCAAGCAAAGTTTCCTCTTGATTCTATTTTGCCATGTGTCTTTTTTTATTTATTATTATTATAATTTTTTTATTGCCATGTGTCTTCTATACCACCACTTCATGCCATGCATTAATGGCAGCAAATGTGCACTTTTTTAATAGTAACTTTCCTTTACGTGATCATACATAGATCATGCATGCATAAGCATACATAAATTGAGATTGTCACCATGATCTGTCATTATTTATTTTATTAAGGCTTTTTACCCTCCTATGATAAACTCAAGGGTGAACCACTCTAGCAATGGCATCTGCATTTCAAGTTTAGTTTCCAGGTCCTTGATGAAGTGTTTTATAAGGATCTGTTAATGTCCAAAATTCCCAGGCAATTAAAATTTTTACAACACCAGAGTCCTCCTTTGTATTATGAAATCTTGACCACATATATTTTAAAGGGGCATATCTTAGACTTCACGTTGATGACTAAGCCAACCCTTCATTATGCTTTCCCATGCTTTCCTGACAACTTTACAAGCTACTACAATATAAAGTTTTCACACTTTAATTTACTGCACGGCTTTGACAGATGATGACTAGATGGCTTCTTCCTCCATACCACTAACACTAAGCATCTTTGTCTTTGTTTTTCATGCGCGCAATCAGTTCGTCCTTCTTTCCTTTAATAGATAGGCCTCTCTCCCTCAGATATACTCGCAACTATTCTACAGTCATGACCTGGAGTATCTTCTCAGATGGGGTATTGCTTGATCCTTGTCGTGATGTGCTCAAAGAGCCACCAATGTTGGCTCTTTTGGCTGGAGACCTGCTCTCTAGCGTTCTAGTAACAGATCTCTTCCCTTTCTTCTCTTGTGCAGCCTTCGCATGTGCATCTTTCTACTCACTCTTCTCTTTGTTGATCTGAAGAGCTTTAATGAAAATGTTCATTCCATTCGTTTTGATTACTTGCTCTTCTGGCGGAGCGGTGTCATGATCACAAACGTAAACACGCATCTCACCCAAATTGGACGACAGAATGGTGGAGAAGAACAGCCCACGGGAAGGAAGCCCGACTAGGTGTTTCACTGCCCCTCCGGGAGATGAATTTGGCGGTGGCGACGGCGGTGACGGTGAGCTTTCCAGCGACTCCGTCAAGGAATTCTTGTATTCCATGGCAACGATCCTGCATGTAGCTTCACCAATCAAACTCTTCATGTTGTAGGGGTGCTCCACATTGCTTTCATGATTGTAGAATGGGCAACAAAAATTTTATATATCCCAACACCCTAATATATATATATATATATATATATATATATATATATATATATATATATATATAATATTTTTAACAATAGAAATAACCAATTTTATGTTACTTTTAATCATCTTATCCTTGCAAACGGCACCAAAGCTATTTTGCCAGGAAAATCCAGAGAATTATCTTAAAGTTCTGACTTTGTCTTAACTTGAACACTAAAATTTTCATTTGGTTCTTCTTCAAATATTCAAGAGTGATCAGCCTTAACTGTCTTCTTTAACAATTTGAGCAACTGCTTCAGGTGTAGCTGTTGCTATTCTGGTATTTTCATTTTTGAGCAGCTATGAAAGCGAATGAGGGATATTCCACCCTCATTCGTGTTGATGACGGTGAGGCAACTATGGTGTCCAATATTGAGAAGCAACAACAGCAACTATGGAGGCGAATGAGGGATATTCCACCCTCATTCGTGTTGGTGACGGCATGGTGTGGGAGCTTTAAGGCAAAGAACATAACTGGGAGGCGAGTGAGGGGTATTCCACCCTACTCGCGTTGGCAACGGCAACGAGTGACGACGACCACGGCGACAGCGACAGGCGACTTGTATATGTATATATATTATATATATAATGTTTGGTAGAGGAATAAAGAAAAGACTTTCTCTTTTTTTTTTGAACGCCTTCTTCTCTTTTTTTTTTTTTTTTTTCGTTCTCTCTTTCCTTTCGTCTCCGTCCCCCTCCTTTCACTGGCTTCCTTTTCGTTTTAAAGACAACCAACACATAGAGCGGTTTCTCAGATCGTGGAGTCCCCATGACTAACACAACCAATCTATTGACCGTAACCAAACCGCCATTTTAATTTGATTTTATTATTTATTTATTATTTTGTTTTGATTTTGTTTTGATTGATTAATTATTATTATATATTTTTTATTTTGATTTCATTTAATTTATTATTATTTTATTTTGATTTTTTGATTTTTTTATTTACTTTTTTATTATATATGTTTTATTTTATTTTATTTTGATTTTATTATATATTATCTCTTATTATTATTATTATTATTATTATTATTATTATTATTATTATTTTAATTTTAATTTTTTTTATCGGATTTTATTTAATTAATTTATCTTATTATATATATATATATATTATTGTTTATCTTATTGCTTATCTTATTTTTACTTATTATTATTATTATTATTATTATTATTATTTATTTATTTATTTATTTTTATCGTGGGATAACCACCACTCACGTTTTGTTCTTTTTTTTTAATTTATTAATTTAATATTGTTTCAATTGATTTATTGATTTATTCATTTTATCTTGATTTGAATTTTATTATTATTATTATTTTTATCTGATTTTGATTTTGATTTTGATTCATGATTTTTTTTTAATTTTTAATTTTTTTTACTTAATTAATTTAATTTAATTTAATTTATTTATTGTATATATATTATTATTATTTTATTTTATTTTATTAATGATCTTGAGATTTAAAAATTTTCAATCGCCTCGAGATCTGTGCTTGCAGCTGATCTTGAAATTCGAGTATTTTAGATCGCCTCGAGATCTATGCTCTTAGCTGATCTTGATATTTAAATATTTTGATCGCCTCGAGATCTGTGCTCTTGGCTGATCTTGATATTTGGATATTTTAGATCGCCTCGAGATATGTGCTATCGGCTGATCCTGAGGTTTGAATATTTAGATTACCTCGAAATATGTGTTCTCAGCTGATCTTGAGATTTAAATATTTTGGAGCGCCTTGAGATCGGTGCTCGTAGCTAATCCGGAGATTTGAATATATTTAGATTGCCTCGAGATCTGTGCTCTTGGCTAATCCTGAGATTTGAATATTTTGATTGCCTCGAGATCTATGCTCTTGGCTGATCCTGAGATTTTGAATATTTTAGATCGACTTGAGATCTGTGCTCTCGGCTGATCTTGGGATTTATATGTTTCAAATCGCCTCGAGATATGTGCTCTCGGCTGATCTTAGGATTTGAATATTTTTATCTTCTCGAGATCTGTACTCTCGACTGATCGTGAGGTATAAATATTTTATAATTTTGATTTTGATTTAAATTAGGACATGATTATTATTATTATTATTATTATTATTATTTTATATAAACACCACGCTACTGTGTGCTAAAGCCTGGAGGAAGGAAGAGGAGAAAGTAACTTAAGTCACTCAATGAGTGGGTTAGCACAATTCTAAAAGAATATACAAAATAATCAATATAAACTACAAAATTAGGCTTTTACCATAATACAATAAGATTAAAATAATAATAATGTATAACAGTAAACACAGGTGCAACAAATCCGAAGATAGCATAAAAGAAGCCTTTTTCTCACATAAGGGTTTCAACAATCAAACTCCTGAAATATAGTACCTAGGTTTTAAACCATATAACATGCTACTCCACATCAAATCAATTTGCTTTTCAAATAATTCAAAAGAGGTCACATCTCAAAGTTATTTTGCATAAAAACATAAACTCTTTAAAACACAAAGTTTCCATCACAACCAAACAAGCACTGGTCTAGAAATCCCTCTAAACTTTCGGCGTAGTTGTGGCTAAGTTTAGAGCTGTCAAGGTTCTCATGCCCTTGACATAGATCCACCAGTCCACTTTAACAGCCTGGCCATGAAAACCATCTTCCCATCAGTCCAGCTTCCCGATGAATATCCAATTAAGGCTCTACACCCCCACCTGAACTGGAACAATAAATCTGCCTATCTTCCATGCCACTTTAACAGGTTGGTTGTGAAAACCATCTACTGTAGCAGGATGTCACCATCCAAATATAGCAAACATGTATCTCTCAAACGAGAATCTCATAGTCAAGAATACATGTTAATCACAAGAATTCAAACCATTTTCACAATTACCCATGCTAGAAGCATGATAGAATGACTCAAAACCTCAAAAATCAATTCAACTCAAAATACGGTATTTTAACAAACAATTTCATTCGAATATCAAGATTTTCAAATATGATTCGATAATAAAGAAATTCATTTCCTAGCCGATCAAAGCATCGATTCAATGAATTAAAACCAAGGAAAACTTTCAACTAAAGCAATATAAATATATACATAACATTCTAATATAATTATACATCTCAAAGCCCACTCACTCTTAGGCGATTAAATTCCTGTATGCGCCAATCCTCCGACGGCTCTTTGCCTCAAGATGAGTTCTCACTACCAATCCAAAGCACAAACACAAAAAAACCAATAAGCATTAATAAAACAAACCAAACAAAAGAAACCCAAGGTCGCACTAACGAGCAACCCTAAACCGACCCTGGATTTGGCTCAAAACTAGGTTTCAAGGTCACCAATAAATTCCTAGAGGTGGGAGCTTCACTCTAAACCAAAGAACCCTAAGAATTAACCAAATTCTACTGGTGCAACAGTAACTCTGAAAACAAGAAAGAAGAAGATCCAAGGATTCCACTAGATCGAAGGAATACAATGCAATCCAAACACTCCTCTTAAGTTCTAACCACAGTAAGCGAGAAGAAGAACAAGATTCAAGCTCTATTTTAAGCTCACAATCTAACCCTAGCTTCATCCATCCATCCAAGCAATGAAGAAGAAAGGAGAGAGTGAGAGCTTACCTTGAGCAAAAATGCATTGATTTTCAAGCACCACTAGCAAGGCCAAAAGATTGACCAAACCAATCCTTAATCTTCCAAAGAATAGCAAGGGATGAGAGGAGGAGAGGATGAGAGAGTCACGGAGAAGAAACCCAAGCAAAAGACAATAAAAAGGGCTTAAAAAGGCATCCCACGAAGGGATATGAGGCCTCCTGTGCGGCCGAATAGGAGGCCGCACAACACTCACAAGCTTGTGCAGCCTATGCACAACCCACACACCTATAAAACTCCGGATACACATTCCACGCACTCCGAAACACTAGGTAAAAACTATCGAGGCAAATATAAAAAGAACTAGACTAAAACATCGGGAACACACAAGAAAAGAATGAAATATCGTGCTCTACACAAGAAAGAAAAATGAAAAACCCCAAATTCACCCCACTCACTCCCCCGTGGTGTTGGGGAATCGCCGCCCCACCAAATTTTTTTTCTATAACATATTTATATAAGCATCATATATGAAATAAAAAAATATACAAAATATTTCCCAAAATAAACATAATTTAATGTACGATGAAACAACAAGCTAATTATTACAAATAACACAAAGTTTGAAAGTAAATTAAAATTACAAATTCATTAATAAAATTCATAATACATGTTTTTGTTAAAATTTTTAAAGCAAATTTTCATATAATTATCTCCATGCATTGCACGGTAGTAACACTAGTTTTACTAAAAGTCTAAAACATTATTAATAAATACAAAAAAAATGATCTTTTTAAACCCAAATATTTGATCATTATAATATTATATTAATATTGAATTTTTTAATAAATAAAATTAATCATATGAGTTATTTTTAATAAATAATATATATATATATATATATATAATTTAAAAAGTTGGGGAATCCCCGATGGCGAGGAATACTTTCCCTGCCCCTACCTCGCCCTGCTAGTCAGGGAAAAAGGTTTTCCCCCATTCCCCCACCCCCGGCCCATGGGTCTATTTTAGGGAATCCCCACTCCGTCGCGGCTAGTCCCCATGGGGAACGGGGATTCTCCGCTCCACTTGCATCCCTAGGCATGGATGGGCCAAAATTTGGAAATTAGGTGGTTCACAGAGTCAAAATTTTTAATTCGGCAATTGATTAACTTGAAAGTGTTTGGTCATAAGAGGTATGAGAATAGTAATATCTATATTGGGATCTATGCTTCCAATTGTGTTTTTGAGATGTCAGATAGAACTTGCCAATAATCTCTTGGATTTAATGGCTTCTCCAGCTCCAAGTATCCTCTGATTAATAGTGGTTGGGAATTTTGTTCATTTCTGATAAAAGTGCTGAAACTAACTCCCATACATGAAAAACATGGAAACAAGGTCAATAGAATAAAAAATATAAAAAGTTTCTATAATTGATTTGATAACCTAAAGAGCAAGCAAACCATGTTGAATTCTGACATTCTCAACTCGGTGCAAGAGGTGAGACCTATGCAATTGAATCAACTTCTATTTTTCGCCCAAAATAATTGTACTCAACTTCAAAACTTCTTGTTTAAAGAAGCTCAAGAAGAAGTAGGATTTTTACGTGGACAAGAATCAACTAATGTAGGCCCAAATCTTAAAATAAAAAAATATTAAAAAAATTCCAAATCACAAGAATCAGATGCACATCATCAATCAAATATGAACTTTGGTGGCTTTGGTCCCTGCATAGAATAATTTATTAGCAGCATACAAAATGATGAAAACCACCATTTTTATACACCACAAGGCACTGATCACAAAGATGGGGACTTTCGTGTATGAGACTGTGATAACAAAAAGGAGGGTTTATTGATAGCAAATTTAATGGATAAAAATAACTCACAAATTATTGTTAGAGGGTTTATTGATAGCAGATTTAATAGATAAAGATAGCTCACAGATTAATATTAGAATACAAAGCAAAGAAAATCAGATGGTTATAAGCTGTTAATTATAAACACCATGTTTTGGTGTTTTAAAGAAAATCAGATAATATGTGGTTTATTTAAAAAAAACGCCATCCCTTCTGTGATTGTGACTAGGGATGCAAGTGGAGCTGGGAATCCCCATTCCTTGCGGGGACATGCCCCTTTGGGGCGGGGATTTCCTGAAATAACCCCGCAAAGATAGGAACAGGGAAAACCCTCCCTGACTCTCGAGGCGGGCCTGGGCTGGGTGGGGCGGGGTGGGGACGGGGAGTGCATTCCACGCCCCGGTCTTCGAGGGGATACACTTGGGGAATCCCTACGCCTCGCAGGGATTCCCCGACATTTAAATTAAATATATTAGATATATATTATTTATTAAAAATAACTCATATGATTAATTTTTATAATATTATAATGACCAAATATTTGGGTTTTATAAAAATTATTTTTCGTATTTATTAATAATGTTTTAGATTTTTAGTAAAACTGGTGTTACTCCCGTGCAGTGCTCAGAGATAATTATATGAAAAATTATTTTAAAAATTTTAATCAAAACTTTTTTATTTCCTATTATAGATAAATATGTTATATTAAAATTCATATCAAGATGGTAGCTATATTGGATTCTCAATTTCAATTATTTGAAGAATGAAAAAAATTAATGAAATATGAAATTGTTATACTAGTTTCTACATTATGAGTTTTATGAATGAATTTGTACCTTTAATTTACTTTCAAACTTTATGTTATTTGCACTAATTAGTTTATTGTTTTCTTATACATTATATTATGTTTATTTTGAAGAATATTTTGTTCATTTTTTTTAATTTCATATATAATGTGCTATATGTGTAATGTTATAGAAAAAAAATTTGGTGGGTGCGGGAATCCCCACGGGGGAGTGAGCGAGGGGAATTTCTCTCCCGTGGGAAGTGGGGAATCCCCATCCCGTGGGAAGCGGGGATGGGGATGGGGATCCCATGCCCCTCCCCGCCCCGCTTGGCCCCACTTGCATCCCTAATTGGGACATTGATCTTGCATATTTTTCAGTGTCCGGTGATATATATTGAGGTAGTAATTAATATAAAAAACATATTTACAAGTAGGACACCCAACATCAACCTTGCTAATTGAAAATAAGAAAAATACTCTTCCTTAGCACACAAAAAAAAAAAAAAAAAAAAAAAAAAAAATATATATATATATATATATATATATATATATATATATATATATTTCATTTTTTTAAAAAAACCTTGTGCTTTCACAGAGTTGTAAAATAAGGATAGAGAATTTTTTTTTTTCCTTTCTAGGATATGTGGTTTCTTTAGCTGACAAACAAGTGACAAACCATTGAAGGTGTTAACTTTTACTTTGTCGGGTAAAATGATCAATTTATTTAGAAAACCACCACGTGACATAAAAAACATGATTTTCAACATGGTTTTATTTGATTTTTGGGATTTGAGTTATTTTTTGTGGAATTTTGGGAGACATCAATAGACAATATATATATATATATATATGAGCCAAGTTTTAAATGAAATGATAATTTTGCCTTGATGATGTTAACGGGTTGTCTCTTTTTGATAGCTAGAGAAACCATATATCCTCAAAACCATAAAAAAGGTTTCCTCTTTTCACTGCAATAACAAGGATTTAACCAGCCTGACAGCTAACTATTGGTTCACAGTTAAATCCTTTTATGGTTTCCTAAACGATGAACGTCGTTGTCAAGTGACAAAAAAAATTTAGAAAGATGTCTACCCCCAAACAACCAATCTATTTAATTGGCTTGCTTGGGACAACATCTTAACTTGAAAAATCTAGCTTCTTGAAAATGTAATAGGCTTCTTACCACCATGTGCAGCCTGTACCTTTTGACTACTGAATTAGTAGATCATATATTCATCCACTACCCTTTCATTGAGCAAATATAGAACTTTCTGACCAAGGTCTTCAAGGCTATAAGTATTCTAAACTCTCTGAAAGAAATGTGGTGCTTTTGGAGGTCCCAATTGTTACGATTATGCCCTCGAATGCCAACAAGGATACTTGTATTAAGGCATTTCATTTATGTTGATGTTCACATAAATCTTGCGATGATGTTTGAATTAGTTTTGAATATTATAGTTATTGTGTATTAAGTTAAATATTTTACTCTTTATGAGATGAAGAGGATGACACTAGAACGATTTAGTACTCATTTCCTTAAATAGTTTGCAAATCAAAAAAAATATTTAATTGGGTGTTAAAGATTTGTAAGAATTTATCTAACATATAGTTTAAACAAGAATATTAGTTGAACACTATATTATAGTGGGAGCATATGTCATAAATAGATCGATTGGATTTGGTGTATTCAAAGATAACTAACAACAATCTAATCACATCAGTTTTAGTCTTTGATAGGAATGGGCATAGGGCGGGGCTGGTATGGGGAGCATCTCCCCACTTCACCATCTCGGGCATGGATTCCCTGTCCTCACCCTAGTTAGGAAATTAGGGAGGGGAAAGTCCCCACTCCCCATCCCCGCCTCCCAACAATTATTTTTAAATCCAATGACCAATAACCTATACAAGAAACAAGGTTGAAGAATAATAATATTTTTCCTGGTTTACCTACAACATGACAAAACAATAAACTTTTTACCTTGAATTCAACACATCAAGGCATTTTCTACTCCATAGTTTCACAAATTAAAATTAAGCAAATATTTATATTTTAAATTCAAATATAAGAAATGAAAAAAGAAAGTTTAGGTGTTCTTTAATAGCAATATACTCTCACATAATTACAACCATTGATAACTTCATCAAATAACATAAAAAGACAAACTAATACACTCATAAGTTGTGAAAGCATCTCTAGTGAATATCTCAACTCTCAAGACATAACAATCAACGTAAATGAAACCATTCAAATCAATGAATCATACAACATTAGCCCACATTTAATCATGAAATAAAAGCATAAACCTAAATTAATGCATAGAAGTAAGTCTATCAAATATTTATAAAATTCCCTAAGTTTGCAATTAATGCAAAAGACACTCCAATACAACCCACTGATCATCACTTACTCTAAAAACAAAGACCACTTGGTAACTCTGTCCACTTCCTGAAAACATGAAGCCATTCTATCAATCAAAGACCACTTGGTAACTTGGTCGACTTCCATCCTTGTTAATATCAACAACATGAAATATAAATCAAGTAAATAAAATTGTATAACTTTCATTTAGGCTATGAACATTTTGTCACTAAGAGTTTTGATAAATGCAATATTTGTAAGCTTACCTCTTCATCTACATCCATGTCATCAATCACTGTGTAACATTGAGAATGAGTCATAGAAATGGAATTTAAACCATTAATTAATAATTAGGGAAACTATTATAATTTGTAATTTGAAAATTAAAGTCAATCATAAAAATATGTGAGAACCAATATCATACCTTTCGTGGGAGTTAATATCCGATTTTGTGCACACATTAATACCTCAACTGTGTCTAGATGTAATCTGCTATGGTGTGGACTTATAAATCTCCCACTTGTATTGAAAGCCGACTTTGAAGCCACAGTAGATAGTGGAATTGCTAAAATATCTTTAGCAATTAATTGCAATGTAGGATATTTAAGGGCTAACTTCCACCAACTTAGAATATCCAAATCATTCTAACTTCAGACTCCCAACTTCAGTGTACACACTCAAAACTTTAGACTCAAAAGAATCAACATATAAGTCAAAATTGTGCATGCAAGTTGACCCACCATCATGACTTGATGATAATTGTGTAGGATTGTTTGTTGATGACTGGGACATTGAACCACCATGTTCACCAATCTTATATTTTGATGAATATTCAACAAATAAATCATAACAAATATTTTAGACTTTAGCAACTTCCATATTTGTCATTTCATCACCATAAAAGAATGGGTAATAATATTAAAAAAATTTGATCTTGTATCTAGAATCTAATATAGTTGCCACACTCATGATACCATGAACTCGAGCCCAATATTTATCAAATTTTGCTACCATTTTTAATGCCCTAAGCTGAATGCAAGGTTGCCCACAATTAACTCACTGCATCAATTCCATCTTAATCTCACATATCTCAGGAAACAAGGATTGATAGTGGGATAATTAGTCCAAGAAAATATCTCAGTGATATCATGAAATAGTTTCAATTTACCACAAATTTGTGTAGCCATTTCCCACTCTTCATCTAAAGGGACACATTTGTAAAGAGGCTCCCTTTGTTTTAAACGCTTAAAAACATCTTTGTAACAAATGGCAACATCAAGCATCAAATATGTGAAATTTCACCTTGTTTTACAATCTAAAACTAATTTCTTAGTGCAAAAGATTTTCAATTGGCGTGCCATTTCTTCAAACTTTTCATTTCTTTTTGATGTAGAACTCCAAAATACAATACTATCACGAACTTTTTTAATAGTTTCAGAAATAATCTCTAACCCATCTTTGACAATTAGATTCAAAATGCGTGCACAACACCGCATATGCAATAATTTTCCATCTATCAAAGCTACATTTCTTGATAGTTTGTTCAAAACTAATTTCACCAATGAATCATTCGTTGAACAATCATCTAATGTTAATGCAGATAACTTGTGATCAAGATTCGAATCCATTAAACAATTTGTGAGCACATCACAAAGTACTTCAGCACTATGTGGACATGTTATGTAAATAAACCTAATCAAATAAAGTAATGAAATAATATTATATATATATATATATATATATATATATATATATATATATATATATATATATATATATATAAGCTGAAATATTTGAGTACTTGGTAATTGAATAATTGATTCAAATAATAAAAAAGCAGAAATGTAAGCACGACCACACATTCTAGTTAAATAAATAAAAGCAATACCTGATAATCTGACTTTGTAAGCTCCAATTAGCATCAATGAAATGTATTGTGATTGCCATGAATCCTTTTTTTGACTGCTTAAAGTTCATATGTCAGTTGTAATTGCAAATTTACTCTCATTATTTTCAAGCAATTTCATCGTCTTCTCTTTTTCTTGCTCATAAATCTTAAATATGCCCCTTCTTGTTGTATGCCAGCCAATTATTTTAAATAATGGTTGAATAGCCCAACAAACCTTCGAAAATATTGATGCTCAGCCATTGACAAAGGATTTTCATGGACAATAATCATTGATGCCAAATCTTTTCTTGCAACATCTTCATCAAAAGCAAATGCCCCAATTGATGCCTTGCCTTCATTATCTACTTTATGCTTCAAAATACTTTGCCTTATATCTCTAGTTTTTCTCAATGGACATGATGCAAAATGATCATGTAAATGTTTACTACCATTCTTTGTATCCCCTCTAAGTTTCTTTTGACAATAATTGCATATTGCTTTCCATTTATCACCTATTTTTTTGTCTCTTATAATGATTCCATGCAGCTTATATTAGATGAGTCTTAGTGCCCACTTTTGATTCTTCACTTTCATTTGTTGGTAATGTTTGACTTGATCCAACCAGTATTGTTGATTCAATGTGTCTAGATTGTTCAAAACTTTGTTGTTCTATAGATTGTCCACAATTTTCAAGATGTACAATATGTAAATTCTCTTCATGATTACCCTCGTCCATGATATCACTTGATCATCTACATTGACACCATTATTATATACTAGTGAGAAAACTAAGCTATAAATCATAAGTTGAATATTAAAAAAATTAAATAAAAAAATTAAAAAAAAAGATAACAATCACTACTTTATAAGAAGAAGAGTTAAAGAAAATTAGCTCTGAAACATTTTAAATGATAAATTCTTAACAATTAAACAACCATTTAAGATGGTAAAATCAAAATTTATGAAAAGGTAAAAATGAGAAACTCTTGAATAAACAAATTTTGGCACTGGATGAAAAAATTAGATATGCATTTAAGCATTAGATGTGTGACAGAGGCTTACAGGCTTATGTGCTATAAAAATAGAAAAACTCTCTCTCTCTTGTCTGTCTCTCCCATGTGAGACATCGTCACTGACTCACCAACACTGGCAACACCGCATTCTTTGATTTTGAAATAAAAATCCAAAATATACTCAAAATCCAAAACACAATCAAGTTGAAATTATTGAGAAATGAAGCCATGGCTTAGAGTTAGAAAAAAACTGAAGAAGGTGGTCCGGTGGAAACATTTGATGAAATATAGAGAAGAGATGGGAAGATTTTGAGGATCTGGAGATCAGGGATTCAAAGGCTTGGACTTGGAGGTGATTTCAAAAGAATTTTCACAAATTAGTGTTCTATTACTTTTATATTTTGATGAGTCTCATGATGCCTGCTAGGTTGGTGAAAGACTAAAAAAGTGAAAGTTGTGTGAAATGCCAAGGGTTGTGATTGTTCTTAAGTGTCAATGTGTGAATCTCAAGGCACAAAGCAACATGAGCCGCCACATGGGTTGAAATGGAATGGATCATGGGTGGGGATTCCATGAGGCGGGGAGATCACTCAATGACCCCACTCCCGCTACAGTGACCGGGGAAATTTTTTCCCTGTCCCCGCCTCGGCCAAGAAGAGAACTGGGAATTCCGTGCCCCGAACGGGGCGAATCCCTAGGGGGGGCGAGGAGTCCACGCCCCATGCCCATCCCTGCTCTTTGACCGTCAATGATTTGGATTATTGGTTGTGATTATATGAGTAGACCTTAAACTTTAGATATCCTTATCACAATATTCTTGTGGCATCTAGCATGTTATAAAAGTAGTTAGGCTCAATTAAACCTTTTGTAAGGTCAACCATAAAGTGCGGCTATGTCATGGAAATAACAGTTGTGAGTGATCACTAAAAAAGAATTTATTATCTTGGAGTGAATTAGTATCTTATCCATCATAAGTAGGTGAGATTAGAAAACTTGGCCAAGATAATCAAACTAATTGTGTTAGACACAAAAGGTAGTTTGGCACACAACAATGGTGCCATGTTCTAGACTTGTACCATGTTCTCACAGCAATGGTGCCACTGTACGTGGCCATGGGACTTGCCCATGCTTCAGTAAAATATTGGTAGATTTTCACACCAAACTAGTGTTCTGGCATTAATTAATTCATTGCACTCTTTGCTATTCCACTTCTTTCCTTCCACTTCATCTCCACTAATGACCCTTACTCCATGAACTTCCATTTCATTACTACTGACACTCTTCAGAAACTCATACTTCTCACCGTTCTCTCTATCTGGGCCAAAACCAACTCCAAAGGCTCTTTAGAATGGACTACCACCCTCTTCTCCCTCTCCACTCTCCCCAACACTCTAGTCATAGGCAGAAGGGGCGGGGGGTGTCAAGAGTGTGCTTAAGCATCCCCTTGGCCCAATTAATGGTGTTTATATATAGGGGAAGCACCCCCTCCCTTTTACTCCTCTCTCTCTCATTTTCATTTTTAGTTTTTTTAAAATACCAATTTTTTTTTCCAAAATAATACTATAGTATAAAATATGATATTTTGAAAAAATATTAACAAATTTTTTTTACCCATTAATATTTTTCAAAGTAGTTTATGTAGTACAAAACGTTTTTTTTTTTAAAAAATCTATTATTTAGCATATTTGTTTTTTAAAAATTAGTTTATACAATATAAAAATTATATTTTTAGAAAATTTTTTGTTAAAATTTATTATTTGACTCCTGACTTTTATAAACTATGATATAACATATAAAAAATATTTATAAAAACATATTGTTTAATTCTTTGATTTTTTTTTACTTGGTCAATTAAAAAAAATAATAACTGTGCCTTTATAGCCCGTATTATTATTATTTTTTATTAAATTAGATGGATCAAACAGTAATGACATATCATTCAACCAATCTATAATATATATATAGATTTTTTTTTATAGCGACCATTCAAAATTTGTTTTTAATTTTTTATGAGATTTTGAATAAATTGATAGAGGAGACTTGATTTTGTTGTTCTTTTTTTTTTTTTTTTTTTTTTTTTTTTTTTGAAAAGGTGGATGAACCACATGCATTAAAGGGAAAAGAACAGTACAGATAAGTAACAAAACACAGGAACAGGGAACAACAATCCACAAGAAGTGGGAAGAAATCAAAAGTAGAGGAAAATAAAGGGGGGAGGGGGGGGACACCCTAGGGAAAAGGGGATCCACTAGGGGTTACAAAGAAAATACAACATCAAGCCTCAGACTCGCTCGGGGCTGTGGTACTCGGAGGCGGGTCCACCTGCTCCACCTCTCTAGAAGAAAGGAAGTCAAGGCTTCTCTTAATCTTGGACATCGGATCATCAAGCTTTGCCTTCTTTGGTTCTGGAGCTGCATTATACCAAGATATTAGCATGTGTTCAATCTTAAGAATAGTGGAGACAGCAGATAAGCAATTGGAATTAAAAATGCGTGCATTTCGTTCAAGCCAAATGCTCCAAACAACAGCTCTCATCAACATATCCCAGAATGGAAGTATTGCTTTGGGGATACTATAACGCCAAGGACCCCAAAGATCTCTAAGGTTCCTGGGGAGGTGGTCTATTCCGGAAAGTTGAGAGAAATAACCCCAGATAAACGAGGAGAAGGGACAAGTGATAAGGAGATGGTCATTCGTCTCCTGAGCGGCATGACACAGAACGCAAGTGGCAGATTGAAGGCGATTACAACGCCGAAGGGCCAAGTTATCTAGTGTCAAAATCTTGTTGTCCCAGGCGAGCCAGTTGAAGAGATTAATTTTTTTGGGACAAGATCCTCTCAAAATGATAGGAGTTCTGTTACAGCGCAACCCACCATCATTAAGGAAGGTGTAGAACGATTTGACTGAGAATTTTTTAGAAGCAGTGAGGGACCAAAGCTTTCCATCTTTTTGAGCAGAAAGTCGGGATAATTTGTCATTGATGAAATAGCTCAAATTAGGAAAATCGTTCTCGTGGAAAGTCGAGGATCTATTAACGAAGTCAAGGATCGTTTCCTCCCTCCTTTGCACCATCTGAAAGAGATTAGGCCAGATGTCCGCCGGGGCACGTCCCTCAACCCAGCTCTCAAGCCAGAAAAGGGTAGAAGCACCATCCCGGATAAGAGCATTGACATTTTTTTGGAAGGCAGGGAGGGAATGTAGGATGCCATTCCAGAAGAAGGATCGTCGAGAAGGTTGTTTGTGGTAAAGGTTCCACATGGGGACATTTTTAAAGTAATTCTCTCTGATGATATACTTTCCACACCAGCGGTCTTCAGTTATAAGCTTCCACCACCATTTGCCAAGTAAAGCACAATTAAAAGTTCTGAGGTTAAGGATACCCCAACCACCTTGGTCGCGAGATCTACATAATCTCTCCCATTTAACAAGTCTGATTTTATTTTGTAGAGCATCAGGGCCAGACCAGAGGAAGTCTCTACGGATTCTATCGATACACCTAGAGACCCACGATGGTAGCTTATAAATCGACATCCAATAAGTAGGAATCGCAGTTAGGACTGAGTTGACCAAGGTAAGCCTCCCACCTAAGGAAAGGAGTTTGGATTTCCAGGAGGCAAGCCTGGCCCTGATTTTATTCAAGAGAATATCCCAGTCCTGTCTATGGGGTTTACCACCCGATATGGGAATCCCAAGATAGGTAATAGGGAGGGTACCTGCCATACAGTGCAAGGTCCTAGACAGAGAATTGTTGGGTGTGAGGTTTTTCTGGGAAGCATAAAGGCGGGTTTTATCAAAATTCACCTTGAGACCCGAAATACCTTCAAAAAGATAGAGGATAAGCTTGATGATGCGCAGATCCTCCCCACCCCCATTAGTCAGAATAAGCAGGTCATCAGCATATTGCAATTGACACATTTTGTAACCAGTATCAGGAAGGATAACCCCATGTAAGATCCCCGAATGAAGCGCATTATTTATCATTGTACTGAGAACATCAGTGACAAGGACAAATAAAAGGGGCGAGAGGGGGTCCCCCTGTCTAAGGCCCCTGCAATATCTGACATATCCACTCTGGGAGCCATTGATGAGGAATCTAGCTTTTGAGGATGTAAGGATAGAATTCACCCAGGCAATCCATTTATTACTGAAGCCTCTAGCCTGGAGTAGATCCAAGAGGAAGGACCAGTCTACAGTGTCAAAAGCTTTTGCAAAGTCTACTTTAAGGATGAGGCCAGGAAGTCGATTTTTCTGCATGAAGAAGATGATTTCATTTGCAGTGACAATGTTATCAGTGATGCATCTCCCCTTGATGAAAGCCGATTGGGTCTCATCAACCAGAGAACCAATCTTGGTTCTCAATCTGTTGGCAAGAATCTTAGAGATGATCTTAAGGGAAGAGTTGATCAGACTGATCGGTCTATATTGTGAGGGGTTTTCCGGACTTTGGCATTTCGGAATGAGGGCAATGTTGGCCCAATTGATTCTTTCTAAGTTGGCATGTCCATTGTAGAAATCCTCACAGAGGTTGAAGATGTCAACTTTGATAATTTCCCAATATTTTTGAAAGAAAAACATCGGGAAACCATCAGGTCCAGGGGCCTTATCAGCGTTCAGATCAAACACCGCTTTGCGGATTTCCTCATGTGAGAAAGGAGAATCCAGGGAAGAAAGGTCCTGAGGAGTTCTTGCCCCGAGAAGATGAGCCCAGTTAATTTTGAAGCGAAGGTCTTGAACTGAGCCACAAAGATTTTTATAGAAGGTGGTGAAGGACTCGCCAATATTTTTAGTGCCAGTTACTCGAGAGATATTATGTTCGATCCAAGGTATGAGATTTCTATTTCGTCTACCATTGGCTATCGAGTGGAAAAATCTAGTATTTTCATCGCCATCTTGAAGCCAAGTGACCCTGGATCGTTGTTTCCAATATATCTCTTCGAGTTTTAGAATTTGGTGGAGATCAGCTCTGATGGTAGAATCTTTTGCATGTTCCTCATCAGTGAGCGCACGCAAATCCTTTATGTTGTCAAGAAGATCTATCTCATGTAAAAGGGCCAGCTTTTTTAGCTTAATAGAACCAAAGTCCGTTTTTGCCCAGAGCCTTAGTTGGTTTCTAGTGTATGAGATTTTCTTGGCAAGGACGAAGGCCCCACAGCCTTGTGGTTGAGACCCAGTCCACCAATTCTTAATAAGATCCGTGAAGTTTTCCACTGAACACCAAGAGCGTTCAAAGTGGAAAGGGCGTGGAACTGAGAGGTGCATTCCAGATTCTAGCCTGATAGGGACATGATCCGACCCAAGTCTCGGGAGAGTATTTTGGGTGGCTTTGGGGAAAAGTGAAATCCACTCTTGATTGAGAAGGAAGCGGTCAAGCTTAATCCATAACGGATTAGATTGGCCGTTGGTCCATGTAAAGCGTTTCCCAAAGGAAGGAGGTTCAATCAAATGGAGGTCACTTAACAGTAGTTGAGCTTGCCTGATGTCATCAAGATTAGGGGTACCAGTGGATTTGTCCTTGTGGTTGAAAATCGAATTAAAATCGCCACAGAGAACCCAGGGAGTCCCATTATCAGGACAGCAGTGCCTAATTTCGGTCCAGAAGTCATGTTTGAGATGTCTATCATTTGGGCCATACACAGAGGTGCAGACCCAAGAGGTGTTATTGGATTTAGAAGTGAATTTAGCGGATAGACAGAATCTGCCCAGGTGAATCAATTGACCTTCAAGAAGGTTACTAGACCAACCAATTATCATTCCACCTGCCGTTCCCAACGCAGGGGAAGAAAAATAAGAGTCAAGTCTGGATCCACCAATAGATCTCCAGGTGGTTTGGTCTACTAAACTAAGTTTAGATTCCTGGAGGCAGCAGATGTCAGCATGGTGTAAAAGAAGGAAATCTCTAACGAGGAAGCGCTTAGAGGGTCTTCCTAATCCTCTAACATTCCAGTTTATGATGTTCATGGAAAACTAATTGGTGCCTGAAGAGGAACCACGTGTCGTGGTTCCCAAATCTGAATTGTGTGATGAGGATCTAATTGACTCAAGCATACGTAAATGTGATAAGCAGTTATCTCTATGATGCAATGAATCAAAGGAGATGCCACAAGCATTACAGTAATTAATGAGCTGTAAATCATTCCAATCATTTAAAAGAAGGGGGTTCAAAGAGGTACCTTCATCTGGTGTCGTGTTAACAGTCCCCTTCTTTTTGGAAGACCTGGGTGGTTGGGGAATGAAACCCGAATCTTCATTCCATTTTGAGCACGGCTTTTTCCTTCTTTCACTTCTTCTAGTACCGTGAGAAATGTCTTCAGATTGTCCGGTGAGGAGTCTTTTAATTTTCTCCTCAAAGTCGGATTCCGAATCAATTAATTCTTGACTTTCAACACTGTCCACATCATGCTCTGAATCTTCCGTACATTGAATTAATGGGTCTGGAGGAGCTTCTGTCTCCTTATTGCTTTCATTCCATTGGCCTTGTTGTTCAAGATGTGAGCCTGAATCCAAATCAAAAGAGAATTTAGAAGGCACAAGGGTCCAGAACCCATGGAGAAAAGCCCATTTGAAGTTAGGTGGAGGTGTGAGATTTGGTGGAGGCTTATGCGGATTACAAAAATTATCCTCAATGCCGGCAGATAATTTGTCATCAAAGCCTTCAGAAACTGGTTCATTTGTGAGCCGACCTAGGTCCGAGGAATGAGGCTCGCAATGTATCATGTTAACATTATTTGCAATGAGCAAATCAGGTCCAGACTGCGGCCCAGTAGAATCCGTGGTGTGAGTCGTTGGGCCCACAGAAGGACTCAACTGCAAATCAAGTGGGCCCGCATGAGGCATGATGGACGTCTCATTTTGCACGGGGATATGTTCGCTGAGCTCGGGAATAAGGCCAACAGAAGTCACGCTTCCACGTGGAGAATTCTCATGCGTGGATCTCTGATTCTCGGACTGACGAGAACCAGGACATGCAGAATCCTTGTCCAACTGTTGATCGACAACGAGTTTATTTTTTTGGGATTCGTGCAACGAGTGAGACGGCTCACACGACTTCGGCGCTAAGGCGGACAAAGACCTACAGTCCTTGCTCTGGGAGGGAGGTTCAAGCCCATCAGTCCGAAGGACATCCGGGGAGGAGACTGCCGGAGTCATCGGCCGGTCCTCGTTGACCCCGGGAGCAGGGCTCACCGGACGGGTCATATCTGGATTATTTTGAGTCCCGGATGCGGCAGTCACCAGACGGGTAAGATCCGAAGCGCCTACAGCGACCCTGGGAGCATTGCTCACCGGCCGGGTCGAGGCAGCTTGTGAGCGGGGTCTCCACATCCTGGTAGGTTGTTGGCGGCTCCGGTCCTGATCAAAGCCAGTTTTAACATTGGTGATGTTGTCGTTGTCGATGAGGATACCTTTCCCTTTGGCTTCTTTGCTTCGAGATAGATGCGGAGGAGGCTGCGAAGGATGCTGCGGAACTTGCTGCGGGATCGGCAAGCTGTAGAGAGGCTCATCACGTCCCTGGGGATTGATAGTGTACTTCTCAAGGTCCCTCCGGTACGTCGGGAACGGCATTCGGTTATCAGTGATTAGGACAATGAATTTTCTCATCCCAAAACTAAAAATAATTTCGTGGGGAAGCACAACACGAGGCCGGCATCGGACGAGAACCGAAATGAAGGATTTGTGAGCTTTGCTGGGGTGCGGGATAGTCACAAGGTCACCTATCGGCCGGAGTAGATCGACTAAAACCGGCCAAGTCCATGCATGAAGGGGGAGGTTCCAGATTAGTAGGACCTGGGCTCTACCAGAAGCCGATCCCACAGAACCAATCTCCGCCGACCAAGGTTTGATAGAAAGAACACATGGGCCGTGCTTGGAGGAAGGCAAACTCAGCTCGCCTATTTTGCTAACTTTAGAGGCTTCTTCTTCACTAACCAGAGAAGCAAGAAAGGAATTTCCTTTGAAATCATAGACTGCCTCCACCCTAGGCGTGTTAAGGGCTCCCGGGAGGAACTCTCTGAGGATTTCCTCGTTGGTTTGACCGGAGATGACGTCCAGGATGATGACTTTGCTCAAGTCTTTGCGAAGCTTCGTGGTTTCTTGGGAAATAGGAATAGAGACCTGCGAACGGAGCCATCTTGGGTTCTCAGAAGGATCCCCAGCATCGACCTGTCTGAGATCAGGAGCAGAATAGTCATGAGAGCTGCTGGCCTTCGACTTAGGTCTGGCACGGCGGTGTCGCGGAGGAGATGCCAGCTCGACTCTACAGTTGATGGCAAGGTGTCCCGCACCCCCACAGCGTTTGCAGGAAAGGCGATGGCGACATTCCTCGGTTTTGTGAGTATTACGGAGGCAATGGTTACAGGTGGGTGGAGACCGGGATCTCTTAGATCCGGCCACCGGGAGAAAACTCTGTGAGGGTGATCGGGAGCTGCACTGATCCACTGAAGAGGGGCTCCGTTTGTGTTTCCGAGAACTAGCAATTTCCCATCCGTCAGTTGGTTCATCCGAAACCTGACCTGATTTTTTGGAAGCCTCCTCCGTCGAAACCTGAGAGCCTGGCGGACTTACTACATTCGCAAAGGAGGTGCCTTCTCGGATTAAACTGCTGGTCGGAGTGGAACGGTTGGAACCCGAGGGCCGACTATGTCTCAGATGCCCAGTTTTGGTGAAGGGTCTTCGATTCCAAGTTCCTCTGTTGCCGCCCTCTCATCCCTGTTGTCCACTACGACGATGGTTTCCATGCGAGTCACCCAGCAAATCCGCATGAAGGGATTCCATCAGCGAGGGAAGTACCACGGGGATCTTACCGCCGAGATGACTTCACACCACCGGAAATCGCCTTGCCGCCCTCATCTCTCTCGATTACACAAGTTCAGTTGGCAGCAATGATTTTGTTGTTCTTTTGATAAGCCTTATGATCACGTTTGGAAACTCTCTTAACATAAATCAGCAAATTTTGATTATTACCTGGCTATGGTCTTTAGATATACTTGCGGTCTTCCTTCCTTTTCTATTAATACAAGAACATTCTGATTGTAGAATAACACTTCACCCAGATGCTTATTGTTGTCATTGCTGTTTAAGAGTAATTCTCTGTATTTCATACAAAGGTGCTCAAATCTGCATCTGTTATTAAATGGATGGAAATGAATCCACTAGAAGCTCCTGTACCTCTTGAATCCTTATCTTTTTTTTTTTTTTTACAAAGACGACAAGCGTCAAATATCAATTGAATCCTTATCTAAGTCATATGAGCCAAGGCATTACTACAATTTCTCTCAGTGCAGCACACTCGCTGATAAACTGTAAAAACTACAGCACATTTGAAAATTATATCAATTCATGCAATTTACATCAACCAGAACCATCAAGAGTGCACCACAATAGATGATGTACACTCTGCTCCGTTTTCCTTTGTCAGGAGCTGATAAAGAAAACAAGTGTTTATTAAATACAGAATGCACATTGAACATGAACAGAAAAACTACAGCACATTTGAAGATTGAAAGGGAAATAAATAGAACTAGATTTTTATGTGTCATTGGTTTTCTGATTTATTAGAGACTATAATGATAAAGAACATTTCACATGAAGCACAACTTGCCGTCATCTAATAACACCATAGCCATTCTTCAAAACAATATATAAAAAAAATGTTATGGATACAAGACATTGGAAAATCATTCTTCAAAAGAAGCCGAAGCTAAGAAGAAGACAACAAAGAGAAATTAAAAGGAGAGCTTAAAGAGACTGCAGATGTCTTCAAGCCATCGAGGGCAGCCTCGGCCTTGAGCAAATAAAGATAATCCCAGATGAGATCTTCCAAAACTTGCCAAGGCATCAGTTATCAAATTTTCCTCTCTGTTGATCAAATCAATTCTTGTATCTGGAGTCTGATTCAAAATCTGTTTGAGATTCCTGATATCGGCATTGAAATTCCAAGCAATCTCCCTTAAAGAAAATTTCTGATCAGCTGCGGAATTCCTGGGCAATCGCAGTAGATCCAATGGTGGTTCCAACCTCTGTCAATGCAGAATCCAAGAGAAAAATTGATTGCATTAATTTCAGCGCAAATGGGAGAATTGGAAATGTAGTTGCTAGATCCTGCAAGGAGAACATTTCTTTGATTAGTAATAACAATGAAACCCAGACCAGTCTCATTAGTATCTTCCTCCCAAGAAGCATCAGTGTAAACTGAAATAATAGGAATAGAGTTTTAAAAGTAAGAGTACTCCCTTAAAAGTTTTTGGTAAGCTTTGAAGTAATCTGCACAGTAACACTAAGCTTTGCCAGTGAAATTTTGATAGTTTGGCTTCCAGTTCTTGAAAATGAGGTTGCAACATTCTTTCCAAATGATCCAAGCCATTGTGGCAATGAGAGCTTTGATCAAGTAGTTGCTAGTAGGGGTAGCAAACTTGCAAGTTATCCAATTTCCAGTGCTAAGAAAATCAGTGCTTGGACAGTTTAAACCCAGATCATCAAAAAGTGTATGCCAACATGGCTTGATTTTGTTGCAGTTCCAGAGAAGATGACTGGCCGTTTCTGGCTCTAGATCACAAAATTTGCAAGTAGAATAAGACCCAATATTGAGATCATAAAGATAAGCACCAATGGTAAGCTTCCCATGAGCAAGTTTCCAAACGAAAACTTTGATGCGAGGAATAACACATAAGTTCCAAATCTGGCGCCAACCTTTCCAGGAATTATCAGTACTCCTATTAAGATAGTCATAAACCACAGAAGCAGTTGAAGCTTTAAGAGAGGAAGAGGTCTAGATCCAAGTATTCTGGGAGGTGGGATCAATAATGATTTTGCTAATCCTCTCCCAGTCCAAGTTTTGGCCAAAGACAATGTTTAGAGAATTAAAATGGAAAGTTCCTTGGTAAAGAATATCACCAAAATTCAAATTTTCCAAGGAGATATCCATATTAAAAAAGTGGGCTTAAGAGCACCAGGCAATCCATGATACAAGGGTCCTTTCAAATATCAGTTTGAAAAGGATTGCAGGAAATGATTTTGAAATTGCTTTTGATAACCTCAGCAGTGCTACAAATGCTTTTATAAAACCAAGTGGTTTGGGTGACATCATTTCTATTACAGACAGTCCAATTGCCATTCTTGTTTTTGAAAATGTCCACCCAAATTTTGTTTTCAAAATTCATAATATTGAAAATGTTTTTAGTCATAAGAGAATGTCGAGCGTGCTTGAGATTTCTTATTCCTAGACCCCCATCAGGTTTGCAAAGTGTAGTAACTGCACAACCAATGGAGTGAAAGCCACTTCAATTGCTTGTCCTACCCCAAAGAAAAGCCCTGGCCATTTTAAAGATATTGTCAAGGATAGTATCAATAGTATCAAGAATTACCATGACAGAAAGATAGTAATTGGAATAGAGAAAAAGCAGCTATTCAGAAGCACAGCCCGAGCAGCAGTAGAAATAGTAGTAGGATTCTAGGCATGGATAGTGTGTTTCACCTGATTGGTGAGGAAGTTAAATTGATTAACAAGGAGCTTTTTAGGAGAAATGGGAATTCCAAGGTAAATAAAAGGAAAATTCCCAAGTTTAATATTGAGAATGTTTGAAATGGATTTGGCAATGGTTTTATTACACCAGGAATGCAAGAAAATGGCTGATTTGTTAAGATTTGGTCTTTGCCCAATAAGATCTTGATAAATGTTAAGGCATAAAAGGCAGTTTCTGGCTGCTTTTTTGGAGGCTAAAGTAATGATGATAATATCATTAGCAAACATTAAATTGTTGAAGTTTCAGCTTAAGGAGCTACAAAAACCAAGAACAAAATTGGTAGCAAGGGTCCTATTTAAAATAGCTGACAGATTTTGGGTGACCAGAAGAAATAAGAGAGGTGAAATATGATCACCTTGACGAAAGTGGGTTTACCATTAATAAGGAAAAAGAAGGAACTAGAGATTAAGCAGGCATGGATCCAAGAAATCCAACAGTCAGGAAAGGACAGGACATTTTTTGGAGGGTAGCAAGAATGGCTTTCCACTCGATGGTACCAAATGCTTCTGCTATATCAATTTTAGCAATCGTCCAGGGGTTTGGAGGTACCAGTTTCAAAAGAATGAACGACTTCCTGGGTTGCAATGACATTGTCATAAGAAGAACAACTAGAAAGAAATCCATTTTGTTCTAGGCCAACTAGCTTGTCAATAACATGCTTAAGATGATTTACAAGAGTTTTTTAAATAACTTTGTAGCACACATTGCATAAGGAAATAAATTGAAAATCAGCGACACAGCTTGGGGTCTCAGATTTAGGGATAAGAGCAACAAAAGTTCTGCCCCAAGATTGAGGAATTTGAGAATTTTGAAAGAATTGAAGAATAGCTTTGAAAATATGATCACCAATAGTATTCCAATAAAACATATAAAATTCAACAGTTAAACCATCAGTGCCAGGGTTCTTACCTCGGGGCAAGGATTTTAAGGTATGAAAGATTTTCCCCTTAGAGATAGGTTTAGTCAATTCAATCTTATCCTCCTCATTAAGAGTGACAAAGTCATTCGACATAGCATTTAAGAAGAAATGTAAAGTGCAATCAATAGAGGAGGACCATAGATTGCTATAGTAATTTAGAAAATAATTTTCAATCTCAGATTGAGTTGAGAAAACATTACCCGAGGTATCTTTGATATGTCTTACTTTGTTTCGATGCTGCCTGATTTTGACCGTATTATGAAAATCAGAAACCAATTTAGGGTTGTCTGGACTCTGGAGTAGGGGGGGCACGGGCCGAGATTTGGCCCGGCCCGGCAGAAGCTAACCCGGCGAACAAGACCGGTACTGTAGCGGACCCAGTTATGTGTTGGGCTTTTATTGACCCATAACCCGCCTGGTCCGGTTAACCGGCTTGTACCCCTCTAATCGAGGAGGCCATGGACGTCACTTTCCCTATTGATCTTTTCCAAAAAGTGATAATTCCTCCAAATAGTCATGCTGCGGGAATAGCCGCCCATTGGCCCCATTCACAATTTGAGTTGTCTTTCGAACAGAGATGAAGATTTCTGTCAATATTTGATTTTGTTTCGACTAAACAGATTATGTCGGTTTTTTTTCTTCGCATAAGGTCATTCAAGCGGTCAATTGTCCTGGGGTTGGAAACACCCCTGCAATTCCAACAGAGAATCTTAATAGACATAAAAGACATATAAAGAAAGAAAAGAAGGAGAAAAAGGTTTAGAGAGTGGGAGTTTTTCTCCCTTTCTTAGAGTCAGGATTCTTGCTAGGTTACCTTCGTGCCAAGGGTTCCATTTTGACTTCCTTCCTTTTAGTACTGGAGAAGAACCATATCGTCTTCAGCTTCCATGTTGGACTCCGAATCATCTGTTTTCATCTGAGCTAGTGGAATCATCTTCCATGTTGAACTCTTCAGTATTTTTCCAAGGGATTTGACCACATTTTCAACTATCATCAAATGGTGATCTTCAGTGGTTTTCTCATCTTCCATATTTTGAAGAGAAACTGAAGAGATGAGAAGGTGTTTTTTTCAAAGTGTTTGGGAACTTGCGAAGAAGTACCCACTGTTAATTCCAACGGCGTTGCTTTTCTTTTCCAAGTTTTGTCAGAGCATTAGGAGGAGGCAAGATTTGGCGAGGAGAAGAATCTTCACCCCTTGTTGCATTCGTCTCATCAAGGCTAGGGTTAAGTTCATAGGCAACGGGATTTGTGTCCTCAGGATGTGGTTGTGAAGTGGTCAGTGGAAACACGATTTGCCCTGCCCCGTGATGAATGCCCTTCACGTGAAATGATGTAATGGTTCGTTTCCGCCACATGTCGACCATCAACCGTAGGATGTTTCTGATAGAGAAAGAGTAATAGGATCAAATCCTCATTCATTGCATAAGAAACATGTATGACCTTGGGTCTACATATAGAAGCCAATAGTACAAATATACACAACAACAACTGTACATACATACATCTAACACATGTATAACCATACATACATACATACATATAACACCCCCCCTCAAACTCAAGGCGGATCATGCGTCTTGAGTTTGGATAACATGTATTGATGTTGATCACGCGTCTGTGCCTTGGTGAAAAAATCAGCCACTTGAACTTCTGTAGGAAGATAGTGAAGTGACACTGTAAGGTCGCGGACATGACAACGGATGAAGTGTGCATCCACACCAATGTGTTTGGTCAGCTCATGCTTGACCGGATTGGCAGCAATCTGAAGGGCTCCAGTACTGTCACAGTGAATCGGAATAGGATAGGTGATCGATATACCAAAATCCTGCAGAATCGAATAAAGCCAAAGCACCTCCTGTACCGTAGACGCTAAAGCACGAACCTCAGCTTCAGCACTGGACTTGGCAACAGTAGGCTGTTTCTTAGTCTTCCAAACAATAAGTGAAGACCCAAGAAAGATACAGTAGCCAGTGACAGAGACACGATCATCAGGAGAGCTAGCCCATGTAGCATCAGAATAAGCCTGCAACTGAAATGTGGACTGGTGCAAGTAGAACAGACCACGCGAGGCAGTGCCACGAAGATATCGCAATACCCGGAGAAGATGGCCATAATGAACAGAAGTAGGGGCCGCAACAAACTGACTGAGAATATGCACAGCATGAGAAATGTCAGGACGTGTGACGGAAAGATATACCAAACTGCCAACTAAATGTCGATAGCGTGAAGGATCCGATAAGGGAAGTCCATCAGAAGCACGAAGCTACAAATGTAACTCCATCGGTGTAGCTGCAGTACGAGTATCTGTCAAACCAGAGCGAGCAAGGAGATCTAGAGTGTAGCGCTCCTGAGATAGATGATAGCCATCAGAATGAGATGTGATCTCGATACCCAGAAAGTAACGGAGCGGACCTAGATCAGTCATCAAGAAGGTCTCACACAGTTTCTGCTTCACAAAGGTAATGTGAGCAGAATCATCACCAGTAAGGATCATATCATCCACATATAGGAGGAGAATAGTCCGGCCACGAGATGAAGAATATATGAAAACTGCTGGATCATGTATGCTCGGAGTAAAACCAGCAGCCTCAATGACGGTGCTGAACCTCTCAAACCAGGCACGTGGAGCCTGCTTGAGACCATAGAGAGCGCGGCGAAGGCGACAAACAGACCCTGGAGGCACCTGAAGGCCAGGGGGAGGAGTCATGTAAACCTCCTCCTTTAGGTCTCCATGAAGAAAAGCATTCTTCACATCAAGCTGATGAAGAAGGAAGAAGAAAGAAGAAGAAATGATTGAAGATTTGTTTTTTAATTTGCTGTGCTGACGTGGCTAAGCCACGTCAGATCGCCGTTAACGGTGTTAGCGTCAGTGACCAAATTGAAAGCAATTCATAAGTTTAGTGATCAAAATAGAATTTTTTTTTTTGTTTAGTAACTAAAATAGGAACTGGTGGACAGTTCAGTGACTAATTGTGTAATTTACCCTAAAAGTAACTCACAGATTATTATTATAATATAAAGAAAAGAAAATCAGATGGTTATGAGCTATTAATTAAGAACACCATGCTTACTTCAATTGTCATCACCGATCGTGCATGTCTTTTCAAGTCCTGGTGATATATATTAAGGCAGCAATATAGAAAAACATGTTCACATGTAGGACACCTAGCATCAAGCTTGCTAATTGAAAATTAGAAAAATACTCGTCTTTGTCATTTGGATTCCAGACATTCAAGTCCTTGTTTTTTCCTTCTTGGGTGGATACAGCCACAATTTGATAAGAGTAATGCTATATAGGACGAAGTTGCTTCACGAATTCATCACACAACCAACTTGGCAGCTGAGTTTCTCTATCCTAGTCAACATATAATAAAAGAAAAAAAATGAATTCATGATTTGAAGGCAACCCTAATTGTTTGATTTTTTTCACTCACCCGCCACCCTGTTGGAGAACCATGATCAGAGTGTCTATAGTTTACCCACACTCTTTGTGGTGTCTACTGCTGATACATTGGGAAGTTAAGTTGATCAGCTTGGCATCTCTTGGGATTAGAAGCTTTGTCAGTTATGTTTGATACTTATGTTTGGCATTTAAGTTTACTTATATGCTGTACTGTTTGTTTTTGTTTTAAATCCCCAGTCTCTATATTCAGTTATGTATGCATGAAGTTCAAGACCAAGCTATCAATATATCAGTTTTTTGGTGTGAGAAAAGATAGAGTGCTGAGTGCTGAGTGTTCTCATTGTGTTAGTAAGTGTTCAGTTAATAACAATCTCCATTGAATCCTATCAGTTCTAGCATCATCGCCCATTAATCGACCGCCGTCGTAGATTTGCTGAAGGAGATAAGGTGGCGATGACATGGAATGTCTTCAGGTTCTGCAGGCCCTTGAGGGGCCACGGCTCTGTCATGATCCTGCTTGTCCTCGCTTTGATTGGCATCTCTAACTACTCCGTCGTCATTGCCAACTACGGCCCCGTCCTTTTCAACACCGTCTTCAGTTCTTCTTCCCTCGTCGCCCTCACCATCCTCATCCTCTTCCATTCCCTAGTATTGGTCTCTCGTATTTATGGTTGGATCCCTATTAATAGACTCCATTTTTACCTTAAAAATCATGTTTTTGTGCTTGATTTAGAAACAGAGACTTATCTGTTATTTTGTTTTGAAATTTTCATGTGATTGTGAAACTTTTTTAGTTATTTGGTGATTGCTAGCTCTTGAACGAAGATCATATTATTAAAAATGAAATCTTTGTCTGAATGGAATTGGGATGAATATGGAAATAGATGAGGAAGTATATTTAGTTATTTGATGTAAATGCAGTTGGTGATGCTGCTATGGAGCTACTTTTCAGGCTACCAGCGTCTTTTGATGGGCGGCAGGCGGCGAGCGGCAAGCAGCGGACTTGAAGATGAACAGCTAGCTTGATGAAGGTGTGAAGACAAGGATGGTGACGAGCAGTGGTTGATGGTCAACAGTCGTTGGTTGGCGATTGACCGACGGTGATTGGCGGGCGGTTAGAAAGAAGTGGTAAATGTGTGCCACCGTATGAATGGCAGGGCTGGCGACAAGAGGTGGCAGCGTCGTACCTGCGTTGATTGACGGCCGGTGGTTATCGGTTGGGGTGTGGTTGATAGGCTTGGTGACAAATGACGACGATGGCAATCAGTTGATAGGCGGCTTGATGACAATGCGAGAAGAGTCGCGGTGGGTGGGAAAAAAAAAGGTTTAATACCCGACTTGGTCCCTCTACTTTTCTCTCTCTTCCCTTTTGGTCCCTCTACTCAGAAATGTGCCCCACTAATCCCTCTACTTTTGAAAATGGTTCTACTTAGTCCCTTTTACTATAAAATAGGCAAATTAGTGGTTGTATTTTCAAGAGTAAAAGGACTAGATAGGAAGATATTAAGAGTAGAGGGACCTATGTTGGGCCATTTTTTCAAAAATAGAGGGATTAGTCGGGCGCATTTCTGAGTAGAGGGACCAAAAGGAAAGAGTGAGAAAAATAGAGGGACCAATTCGGGTATTATACCAAAATAAAATTAGGTTGCCAACCTTGAAATCACGAGTTCATTTTTTTTCTTTTATTATATACTGATTAGGAGAGAGAAACTTAGCTGCCACGTTGGTTGTGGTGAATTCGTGAAACAACTTCATGCTATATAGCATTACTCATTTGATAAGCATGTTTTTATATTTCCCACAAAAATCTTGCTCAAGCTTCAACCAAAACAATTGGAAAGAAAAAAAAAATCAATATAAGACATTGGAAAGAAGACAATAATGTTACTGGTGTACTTATAATAACCTCAGCAAAATCCAAGACATTGTGAAATTAGTGAAACCAACAAAGCCAGTGGTTTTCTTACTACCGCATTAAGGAAAAGGCAGTACTAATGACTTACTCCAGGACGTTACATTCATGTTTCCTGCTTTATTATACCACACAAAAAGAGTATTTGATAATAATAAAAAGGCAGTCTGCCTTCAAGTTTGTTCACATGAATCAAAATTTTTTAAAACGAATTTATGAATTCATCATGATAAAAGCATCAATAGCAGATTGAAATAAAAAATGAATCCTGCTGGTCATCTTATATATTTAAAGCGCATAAGAATGATGCCGGAAAAATATAAACTTAGGTCCTAGATGAAATCGTTTCACAAGGGCAATGATTATTTAATATAAGAGCTCAATCTAATGGATTATATTTAAAACAAACAAAAGAAACAAAGGATAGAAATTAAAACAAAAAAGATCATAACTTGAAGAGCAGGGAGAAAATGAATAGAGAAATGCCAGCAGAACCAACAATACACAAGTTTTATAATTGATTCAGAAATCACAGCAAAAAAACAAAGGGTTGATTTTTGCACCTTAACTATTCTGTGGGTAAAAACATGTCGCTATGGCTTTGATTCTCCAAGTAATGAGCCGATTGCTGATGGTTGGGAACAGCAACTGAAGATCCATCTATAACAAAATGAACTTTCCAGTTTTTCATCTTGTTGCCAAGAAATAATCACCAGTAACTCCAAATCCCTCCTAAAAGTTCAATCAGGAAAATCAAGCCAATTAATTGGTTTCTCCAAGGGGATTTTATCTTCAACATGATGAGTCTTATATCCTTTGGTAGTTTGCTTAGTCATAGATTGCATCAATTATACGACAAGCATATTGTAGATTCAATCTAATACAACTCCATATCTTTGAAGGGAAAAACTCCAAATTCTTTTGCAAAACAATACATTAACCAGCTGGGCATCACCCTCTTGAGAATGAACTGTGGTCCCTGCACAGAACGATTCACCAATATCAAAACATCCTCCACCTCCTACATCTGTAACCAAGTCACATTAACTATTAAGATTAATACATTACCAGTTGGTGCAGTATAGTCACTGATAAAATGATTGGAAGCTGGTTTGGTCAAAGAGAACAATTCAGGGAAGCTGCATAAATGAGAACTAGCAAGAGTACACCACGAGAGTTATATACATTGAAAGGCATGAGATCACTAGGAAAGATTTATCTTTTCCTCTGTTTTCCTGTGCCAAGAAATGATAACAAGAACAAGTGTTAAACAACCATATGAAGCGAAATGAACATGCACAGATGAAACAAAGGCACACATCAAGCTTGAAAGGACAAATAGAACTGGATTTTATTAATTAAGAATACCTTGCAATTTTGATTGTGATCTTGAGGCAATAATAATAAAGAACATATTCACTTGCTAACCAAACTAATTAACTTTCGGTAGTGAAACTCTTTTCATGCATTCTGATTCAAGACATCAGGGGCCTTTTTGGTAGTGTCAGGTGCATGATCTACTAACCATGTGTCTCTTCTCACATAAAAGTCTTGCTCATTCATCAAAAAAAATTGTTAATAAATCATTAAGAATATAAGATATTGGGAAATTATTAAAAAAAAACTGCTGTTCTAATTACAAACACACAAGGGAAAAGGCAGTAGTAATGAAATACTGCAAGACATGCCCTTTATGTTCCTTACACTATTAGTTTCTTTTTTTTTACATGATACAATTCATCGTGATACAAGCATATCTAACAGAATGAAAGCAAAAAAAGAAATCGTGCTATTTTCTTATCTAAAGAAAACTATGACGCAGAATAAGCATAAACCTTAAGTCCTAGGTAAAATTGCTTGACAAAGACAATGGCTAGTGAATAAAAGATATGCTCTGTTATTATTTTGAAATTAGAGTGTTTACGATTTTAGAAAAATATTCGGTAAAGAAAAAAAAAGCCATAACATATAAAACATCATCTTCTTTGTATTTTAGGATAGAATGTTATATTCTTTACATTTTAGGCATTATTCTCTGCATTCGATTAGAGATTCTAATCACAATGTTGTGCCTTAAGTGCTAAATGTGGTCTTAATATTTATGGTTTTAAAGTTAGTTGAGGAAGCAGAAATGGAAATGTGATAATAATTATATTTTCAACAAACAAAAGAGAAATTAAAACATAAAGAGAACAGGGGCAAGGTGGAACCATAAAAATATGCTTGTTGACATAAGAATTTATGAAGCAAGTAACACCACAGTGAAAATGCCACCAAGAGGAAAGAATTCATCGCAATGGCAATGCATTTGTTCATAACTTGGAATGAGAGTAGTATTATTTTAAGAAGGAACAGGGCTTACTATTTATGTTGTCATGATGTTAGAGGCAAGGTGCTAGTAGTGTCTTTCTAGGGCTGCTGTTTATGTATCTTTCTGAGATGCTAGAGACAAGGTGAAAATAGTCTCCTCCTGGACTGCATCGCCTTTCTAGCTTGGGGCATCCACTGATTTTAAGCCTTTTAAGAGTAGGAAGTCGCTGATAGAGGCCTTCTGGGAATGACTTCAGCGCTGGACAATCTTCAATAGATAGATATTGAAGGGAAGTCAGGCCTTGCATCCCTTCTGGCAGAGACTCCAGCTTCGGACATTTAGATAAATCTAATCGGGATAATGCAGTGAGGTGTCCCATATCTGAACATAAAGACTTGATGCTTGGACAATTGTCAACAGACAAGCTTTTAAGTGATGTGGGGCACTTGGGCAATTCGATCAGAGCATCACAATCAGAAACAACAAGACCCTCTAGTAACGGTGGACCACAATCTCCTTGTGATGATGCACCTGTCAAATTCTTGCACGATTTTAAACACAGCTGTTTGAGGGACTCAGAATCTCTCAACATCTCATCCGGCCAGGACGATAGCTCTTCCATTCGGTGGGGTGGACGGTTACTACACTGAAAAAATCTGATGGGGGATTAGGTATCCGCAATCTAAAGTTTGCTAGGCATTCTCTCATGTCCAAAAATATATTTGCAATTCTTAATTCTGACAACAAAATTTGGGTTGATATTTTTAAAACAAAGTATGGTTCTTGGAATGTTTGGAACTCGGGTAATCATCTTCGCACCTCCTGGTTCTTCAAATCTCTTTGTAAAACTGCCGAGATCATCAAATCAAATATCCTTATTACTGATTGCAACTCCTCCTCTCTGAATTTATGGAATGACCCCTGTATCATGGACTTACCCATCAATTTGAAACCAACCTACCTCAACATGGATTTGCCTCTTGATTGCATGACCCTCTCTGACTTTATAATTTCTGGTCACTTTGACCATGATGCTTTGATTCATGCTTTTGGTGACAATCTAAATTGGGATTGGTTATTGAAAATGAATGTGAACGCGTCCTGTAATCGTTGGGTCTGGGCGGCTAAATCAAATAAAACCACCCTGGCTTCTGTGGTTTATGATTGTCTAATTGATAGCAATGATGATATCTGGTCTGGTTGGCATCATATTTGGCGCCTTCGGGTTGTTCCACGCATTAAAGTCTTTATTTGGAAATTAGCTCATGGTAAACTGCCAACTGGGGCTTACTTATATGATCTTAATATTGGTCCCCAATCCATTTGCATGTTCTGTGATTTGGAGCCAGAAACTGCCAACCATGTTATATGGAATTGTTCCAAACTTAAGCCATGTTGGACCAGTATCCTGAGCTTTCTGGATCTTTCTCCAACTCATCACTCTATCCTTAATTCTGGTAGCTGGCTGACTTCATCCTTTGGGAATCCTCACAAAACCCTCTTTGGCAAGGCACTTATTGCCACTACTGCGTGGTTAATTTGGAAGGACAGATGCAACCTCATCTTCAAGCAATGGAAGCCAAATTTCAACTCCATTATAAACCGAGCTTGGTCTTATGTTTCTGACTATGATCAACTTTCTGCAAAATTTACAGGGGAGTTATCTAAACCTTTGAGTTATCAAACTATAATATCTATTCATTCTGATGCTTCTTGGGTCTCTTCCTTGCAGGAATGTGGACTGGGATTTGTGATCACTCTTAACTTTAATCAAGTCATCCTCGCTGGCGCTAAAGGAAGCCGCTCCGATTCGCCGATCCAAGCCGAGATTGACGCCATCTCCTTTGCGTTATCTTTCTGCAGTTCAAATGGCTGGACTCCAGTTCGCATCTTCTGTGATTGCCCTGGGATCAAACAAATGTTGAACAACTATCAAAAGACTGCTGCTTGGCGTTACCACTCCAATTTGCAACTTCTCAAACTACATCTGAAGCACTTTCCAAATCTTTTCGTGGAAACTATTGATCGCGACTCCAATATCTTGGCCGATGCTCTCGCCTCTTTTGGCCGATCAAATCCTGAAATTTCGCTCTTCTCCCAAGGACGGGACCGCCCCCGCTGGCTTGAAGACCTTTGTTCCCAGATGAATCTGACTTTTTAATTTGAGCTCTTTGTTTTTAGTTTTTTTCTTTTCTTTGTTAGCTTCTGCTCTCTTTTGCAAAAAAAAAAAATCAACCATCTGGAGACATTCGAGAGAGGTAAGGTTACGCAAAGTCGCTGATAATGAGAACAGACTGCAATCACTAATTATTAAATCACTAAGTGATGAGCTTAAGGGTCTCGTCTCCTCCTTGTCTTCCAGCAGCAAAGCCAACTCCTCACATCTGGTTAGCAACAACCACTCAAGAGATTTCAAATGCTTGAAGAACCCCTTCTCCTTGGACATGAGCTCGATTTGTGTCCCGTGGTATGATTCTTGTATGTCTAAGTATTTGAGAGTTGGAATTTGTGGTGGCATGGTTGTCAATTTTGGGCATCGAGAAATAACCAAACTCTTAAGGCATGGAAACATGGGTGGAGCAGTTTCTCTATCCTCCTCCACACACCACCCCTCCAGGTTAGCCATTTCCTTTAAAGAAAGATACCACAGTGAAGGGAATAATGATAATGCATCGCCTGTGGTGTTATTAATTATGTATTTGATGCCATCCATTCCATCAATAGTGAGTTCTTCAAGATAATGCAATTGTTCCAGGGGCGGAAGTTGTTCACATCCTTTGCAACCTTCAAGGTTGATCTTAACCAGATTTTGAAGTTGCTGTCTGTCTCTAATCCACATTGAAAACTGTGTGCCCGGATAATAACGCAGACTGAGTTCTTTTAATGCAGCGTGAGGTTTCAGGGCTTCCAACACTTGTTCTGCATTTTCCACTGATGCTCCCCAAGACAGGGACAATGAGTTAATGTTTTGTCTGCTATTCATATTAGCTTCTTTTGCCTCATCCGCATTCTTCACCTCGTGGAGGTCATACAACCCAAGTTCACCTTCAAGATTCCAATGCTTTAACTCTCCTATCTTGTTCCCCGCTTTCTCAGAGACAATGTATTTTGTTAATGTTTTCAAGCAACGCAATCGACTTAAACCGGACGGCATAATTTTTAGTTCTGGACAATCATTAAGATGAAGATGTCTAAGACTGTTCATGTATACCATGCTCATGGGAAGTTTAGTAAGATCATAACAACGATTCAGGTTCAATGTTTGCAAATTTACAAGCATACAGATTGATTCTGGTAGTTCTCTTATGTCAGTACCAGAAAGACTGAGATATCTCAGATGGTGAAAAAATTCTATTGATGTAGACAGCAGCTTGTCAACATTTGCAAAATGATGCAACTTCAACGCTCTGAGCAACTTCAACTTTGACAATCCAGTGAAGTTTGTTCCGACAGGTAATGCAGTGCGAACCCTAGGGTGGTCACTCATATCATATTCTACACCAGGATTTAATATGAAATGACGGGTCCTTTTTGAAATTTTCTTGAATTCGTTTCTTTCAGGCAATGTGGAGCACTCATCTCCAGTAACAAATTGTGCAAGGTCATGGATGAGATCATGCATCTTACAAACTCTACGTTTATATTGACTATTGTCAGAGCCATAATAATGGGTCATATCAACAGCACTCGTATCAGTAACATTTTGCAGAAGAGATCTCCATATCAATTCACTGAAAATCTCATGGCCTTCAACGTCTATGTCTTTTCCAGTTTGAGATGGAATAAACCCATGAGCGATCCAAAATTGAACCAGCATATCTACTTCAATAACACTATCCTTCGGGAATAGGGCACAAAAGGCAAAACATTTCTTCACTTCAGAAGGCAAATTAACATAGCTTAGCCACAATTCTGGTCTGATTTTATCTGTAGCACGTGGTATAACCCATATTTCATTATCTAACACAGCTTGCCATTGACTTTCTTCGATTTTGGATTGCATGAGACTCCCCATTACTTGTATTGCAAGAGGTAACCCTTTGCACTTATTGACAATTTTTTCTAATGAGCCAAGTGATGTCTGGTCAAGTTAATAAATTTTTCAAGAGTTGTTAAGTCATCGTAGCTGATGCACCACTATGCTTACCTGTTCTTTAACACCTAGTTACAACAAAAAAGAATACAACTTAACAAAACAGGGAGAAAGTAGTACCTCATAATCATGGGTTTGCTAAAATAAAAATGTGTGAAGCAAGCATCACAGCATATAAAAAATGGCAAAAAAAAGAAAAAGATTCATGGCAATGCGTTTGTCCATAACTTGGTAAGAGAGTAGCGATACTTTTATCAGGAACAGTGCTTCATATGTATGTTACTGAGTTACTTAAAGCAACGCACCAATAGTATTCTACTGGGACTGTTTCCTATGGATCTTTCTGTTATGTTATGGACAAGGTGCCCATTGTCTCCTCAGGTTTGCATCGCCTCTCCAGCTTAGGGCCTTCTTTGATTTCCAGTTTTCTAAGAACAGGAAGCCATTGTTGGATGCCTTCTAGGAATGACTTCAGCAGAGGACAATTTTCAACAGACAGATACTAAAAGGAAGTTCGGCCTTGCATTCCTTCTGATGGAGATGCCAGTTTTGGACATTAATGTAACCCTACAAGAATTAGTGAAGTAAGGCGTCCCACCTGCAGCCATGTTCAAAGACTTACGCTCGGACAATTGTTAACATCCAAGATTTGGAATTTTGGAGTCATGTAGGGCGCTAGGAAATTCTAGCAAAGCATCACAATCAGAAACCACAAGATGCTCTAGGAATGGTGGACCACAGTCCCCTTGCAATGACAGACAAATTAAACTCTTACAAGAAAGTTATCCTGAAGTATAAGAGACTTATGATCTTGCAACATCTTATCTGGCCAGGACACCAGCTTTTCTAAATTATAAATCTTAATATTTTCCCCCTCATGATGTTTTGATGCTCCCCAAAACAAGAACAATGAGTTAATATTTTGTTTGCAGCTCGTATCAGTTTCTTTTGTCTCATCAGCGTTCTTCACATTGTGCAGGTCATACAACACAAGTTGGACACCAATGTACAAATGCTTTGGCTCTCCTACCTTGTGCACTGCTTTCTCACAGGGACTTGGAGAGACAAACAAAATAATCATAAAATAAACTATCCAAGAAAATGATAAATCTGGAAATAGAAGGTACAAATATGATAAACATTATTATGATACTCAATATCAAATAACATGAAATGCACTGGTAATTAATGTGGCATGATATTTTCTTCAACATGCAAAGAAATAAATGCATACGTTAACAACATAATTCATCAGGGCATCAAAACTATGAAATAACAAAACTGAATATGTTTAACTACTATGGTCATCAGAAACACCTTCCTGCTCATTTATATATATTATGCCAAGTTTGCATAGTAACATCTCCAATCAATTTGGTTCAGCATGAAACTAGCATAATTAAATTGACACTTACAACAAATGCACCTCCATTCAATCATCTATTTCTGACTCTGCACTACCCCTCTTCATGCCTCTTGCAACTTGTGTGGTAAATTGTTTTATCTAATTCTTCAAAGACGCCTGTTCATAATTTAAACAAAACATATTCATATTACTTATCACAAAATCCATAATGATAGTTACCATCACTATCCACCTTTACTAATATGAAGGTGTTGAAGGCTGCTCATGCATCTTATGCTCCTGGGAAGCTCCAAAAGTGAATAACATCATTTGAATTTCAATGTCTGTAGATTAGTGAGCATACAAATGGCTTCTGGTAGTCTCTTGATGTTCAGGAGTCCCATTCCAAGATATCTTAAAAAATGTTTCATACGTCCAATCTATGCAGGCAGTTCATCTATCTCTTCATTTAGATCAAACTTGAACATTCTAAGAAACTTCAGTTTTTCCAGATCATGCAAAAACTTATTTGTCCCAAAAACTGTGCAGATTCTCAGACAGTCATCAAGATTATAATAATCAGAGGCACTTATTGGCACATGATGAATTACATTCGGGATCCCAATTTGGTTACTAGATCCAAGCTTTGGAGAGTATTTGTCCCCCAAAACAAACTCTGCAAGATCATGCATGAGATCATGCATCTTGCATGTTGTTCTCAATCTACAATCATATCCTGTATTCTTTTTTCAAGTAAGGGCAATAGAAAGATTCAGTTCTATAATACTTAACCTCCAAAACATCTTGTAGAAAAGATCTGCATATCAGCTCATGGAAAATCTCATGGCCTCTAGCTTCCATATCTGCTCCTCCTTCAGATGGAATAAATCCATTGGCCATCCAAAGTTGGATCAACATCTCATTTACAAGCTCAAAATCTTTTGGGAATGTGGCACAGAAGGCAAAACATTTTTTTTAAATGAGAAGGCATGTCAACATAGCTAAGCCACAATTCAGGCCTGATTTCATCTTCAACATGTTGTAGACGCCAAACTTCACTTTCCATCACAAACAGCCAATCCCTTTCCTCACTCTTAAAGTGCATTAAGCTCCTTAATGCCTTTATAGCAAGGGGCAATCCTCTGCATCCTTCAACAATTCTTTTGCCAATTGTGACCACTTTTGGATTTTGTAGTACATCTCTTGCAAATGCTCTTTTGTTCAAATAATTAAATCCCAAGAACTATGTTCAGATAAGCAAGTCAGAGGATAACTTATCTGGGCATTCATTGCCATACAACATGCAACACTTCTCATTTCGTGTGGTTACAATCACTCGACTTCCTTCACCACCAAATATCAATAACCTTCTTCGAAATTTTCGTTCCAGACATCATCCAAAAGTAGCAAATATCTCTTCTCCCATAATACTTCCCATAATTTCCACTGTAACAGCTCCATATTTCTATGATCACAAGATTCCCCAATGCTTGTATGAATAATTTTTGCAGTAACCTTTGCACATCAAAATAATCAGACACACATACCCATATATGTCGGTCAAAATGTCTTTCCATCCGCTTGTCATTGTAGACTAACTGAGCAAGTGTTGTCTTTCCTAAGCCCCCCACGCCAACAATAGCAAACACTGCCACTTTCTCATCAAAATGGTGACTAATGACCAACTCTACTATTTTTCTCCTTATCTTCATGCCTACCAATCACCTCTGATTCAATTACAAAAGAGTGAGTCTGTGGTCTTGTCCTTTGAGCCAGAGGCAGAGCATCAACCTTGAAATTGAACTTGCGCATCTCCTCCATTATACCATCTATTCGCCGGGTGATGCTTTTAAGCTTGTTCCCAAGCTTCAGCAGAAAAAAGAGTGGGTTATCAAGAAAGAAGAAGTTTTTTTTTTTTTTTTTTTTTGGGGAAGAGCCATGAGGCTAATTTTATTAGAAATAAAAAGCGTTTTACAGACACAGAAAGCAAAACAAATACAAGAAAAACAAAAAGAACTAACACAAAGAAATTACAGACAAAGAAAAACTAAAAGTTAAAGCCAGCAACAAGGAACCGCTTCATGAGCCATCTGGGCAGATCATTGCCAGAGTGAAACAATGATAGGGAGTGGAGGTTGGTTGCAAAAGAGGCCATAGAGGATGCAGGACTCAACCAGACTTTTGGAACAACATGAATGCATGGCTGATTGATGAACTGGAGCAAGTGCAGGACAGTGTTACACCAGCGCCGAAGAAGCCACTAGTCGCCAGCAATGGGATTGGAGCTAGAGATGAAGTCAGAGACATCAGTATTTGATATGAACACGTTACGCACCGGAATTTGGCTGGAAAGACAAAGTCTAAGAGCAAATATGAGAGCAAGGACATCGGCTTCCAGAAGAGATGAAGCCGTAGAAGGGCTGCAACCAACAAGAGTTAACTTATAGGTAGCATCTGAGAAAAAACAACCAGCAGAGGAAACCTTGGAAACATCATTCCAGTGAGCAGCAATGAAAAGAAAAATGCCATCAGAATTGGAGAAATTATTCAAAAGGATTTTCTTGACAATTAAGGAAAAACTGGAAGAGAAATAATTTTTAGCAAATTGAAAAGCTCGGGCAGAAATAAGTTTGGCATTAAAACTGGTGTTCCGGAAAATAACGTCACAGCGGGATTTCCAAATGTGCCAAGCCATAGCAGCAATAACAGCCTTGCAGAAAGATGAATTGGCAGAGTTAGAAACCCAAAACCCATCAGTAAAATTACCAAGAAAGTCAATATGAGCACCCAGGAGAGACTCAGCAAAAGACCAAACAAGACGAGTTTTGGTGCAGGAATTTAAAAGATGTTCAGCAGACTCACACTCCAAACCACAAAGAGCACACAAACAAGAGGGGCCCAAATTAAACCTGTGAATCACATCAGTAGTAGGCAAACGACCGTGAAATATAAGCCACAAGAAATGCTTCACACGAGGGGCAGTTTTAATTTTCCACAGATTAGACCAACCACTCCAAGTAGACCCAGAATACCTCTTAGCAGACAAACAATGATAAACATTAGAGGAAAGTTTGGCTGTAGTGAATTTAGGAGTCCAGACCCAGTGACTAGACCCAGAGTATTCAATAGATCCTAGATTTTTGAAAACATCAACATAGTGGCAACCAAAAAGAGAGTTAAGCTGTGAAAAGTCCCATTGATTGTCAACAATAAAATCAGAAATAGACAGCTCATTCAAATCAAAGTCCATATTAATAAAGGTGGGTTTAAACGCAAGAGGAATTTCAGAGCACCAAGGGTCAAACAGCAAGGAGATGCTGCCAGGGTCGATGGAGTTAATCCAACAGTTTGGCTTCAATAAATTAGCAGTATTACAAAGCCCCCTAAAGAAAATAGAACAGTTGGAGGGAGTAGAATTACGCCAGAAGTTTAAGAAGCCATATTTAAAAATCAGAATTTCAACCCAAAGACAATCATCACGGTTTAAATATTTGAAAACATGTTTAGCAAACAGAGAGTGTTTAGCAGTCGATAAATTGCGAATCGCAAGACCCCCCTCACGTTTACAATCAGTAATTGAACTCCAACCAACCAAATGGATGCCCTTTCCATTGCCACCCTTATACCAAAGGAAATTCCTAATAGTTTTATTAATATTGTTGATAACAGTCTCAGGAATTGGATAGACAGACAAATAATAGTTTGGAATGGACAGAAGGGAAGAGTTGATCAATAAAACCTTAGCAGCCATAGACAATTTAGAATTTTTCCACCGAGAGCAAGTATGATGAATTTTCTCAGCTAACTGATTAAAAACAGAGGCAGCAAGCTTCTTAGGAGAAATGAAGACACCTAAGTACTTGAAAGGAAACGTGGCTGACTTGATATGTAAGATACTACAGATGCTAATTTGAACTCTTTTATTAAACCATGAAGGGAAGTAAATAGCAGATTTATTAGCATTGAGCCGTTGACCGGTAAGAAACTCATAGTCATCAAGACAACAGGTAATATGACGGGCGGCACGTCTAGAAGCATGAGTAATAATGACAAGATCGTCGGCAAACATAAGGTGGTTGAAATTATTAGGAAGATTACTATGGAAGCCAGGGATACTACCAATCTGGAGAGCATAATTAAGTTTAGTAGTCAGAATTTGAGACACTAAGATGAAAATGTAGGAAGAGATTGGATCGCCCTGACGGACACCTCTAGAGGAAGAAATCCAGTTACTAGAACCGCCATTGATCAGAAAGGAAAAAGAGGTAGACATAAGACACACTTTAATCCAGGAAATCCATCTACTAGGGAAGTTCATTTTGGCAAGGGTGGCAAGAATTGCACTCCAACTAATTGTATCATATGCCTTCTCAATATCAATTTTGATAATCATCCTCGAGGGGTCATTGATGTCTCTTTCAATAGAATGCACCACTTCTTGCAAAGTGATGATATTATCAAAAGGACATCTCCCTGCAACGAAGCCTGACTGCTCTCGACCAATAAGGCTTGGGAGAACAGAACAGAGCCTGTTAGCAAGGACCTTGCTCATCCTGTGACCCTGCCTTCTGACTTAAGCTGGATAAGAATGGCATGTGAATTGCCCTCATCCAATAGGTCCTCTGCATCATACACAGCAGGCTTGTGCTCATTCAGCCATTCCTGGACAGCCTCGTCCTTTGAGCTGCCTCTCTTCTGCATCTCCCATAATAGAGTGGACACCAAGCAAGGCTCTGCGGAGCTTCTGAAGTTCCTCATCAATACCACCCCACACAGGGCTAAGACATTCAAGGACATGCGGCACTGATAACTTGACAATTAGTGATAAGGTGGAAGAAAGAATTGCTTCCACGGCCATTGTTAATTCTCTCCTGAACCTGAAGCTGAAAGCCTCAAAACTGGTTGTGTATTTTGAAGGACACAGTAGTAGACTCTTCTTTCCAATGGACAGATTTGTCAACACCAATCATGATAGAAGGTTGAAGTTTCTGTAAGTTTTAGTGTGTTTCTAACTTGGCCATAACTGTTGAATCTGAAAGTTGAAACATAACTCTTAAATTTCAAAAATTAACCAAGCTTATCAAGACCAAGGATTTGGAAACAGAAGTTAAATCTCAGCCATGAAAGTATGTCTCTGTCCCAAAATATGACACTTGAATTTGAAACTTGAAACATAACTCTTTAATTTAAAAAAATTATCCCAGCTTATCAAGACCAAGGATTTGGAAACAGAAGTTAAATCTCAGCCATGAAAGTATGTCTCTCTCCCGAAGTATACAATTCTCATGAATTACATATATATATTCATGTCCTAAACCCACTATGAATATGAGGAAAGGAAGCAAAAACAATACAATCAAGGGAAAAATTTTGTGATTAGTATTGAATGCAAATAATATAGACATAAATATGAAAGACCTGAAATGATTGAGGACAGTAAAATTCATTGAACAATGGATCTTCAAACAGCATTTACAAGAGGCCTATTGTAAATCTGATAATCGTCAGCTGTTTATTTGCTCAGTGAACTAAACAGGTCAGAAACTTTCAAAAAATGTTTTGGAAGACCACTTCAGTGTGCACAGTAAGGAGAAGCTTAGCTCAATTTGTAGCATCAGATGCAGGTACTAGTTAAAGTATACAATGTAACACTGAAATGGTAATTGGGTGGACAAGAACTAAATACAGGCTAAGAAACTGAAGACAGATACCATGACTTTCTTCCTCTTAAGTTGAAAACTCAACGGTGGGAATAACAGAAGGTAGCTTCCCTACTATCATCCTGCCAAAAAATTCGTTGGAATGAGAAACAGCCCTCCAGCTATCACTCAGGTAAGGAATAGATTACTATTCCAAAGACAACAATACAAATATATGATCGTAATCAAGTGAGTCCAAGGAAATATTGGTGACTATTTGCTTCTCTAAAAGCTAACACAGCAGCTCTTATCAACACTCAACACCTAAATAATTTGCAATTGGGCGGGAATTTGGGCTTATGCATATGACATGTGGTTTTTTGTCAAAACTGAACATTGTTATCACATTTGAAAAAACATCTGGTTATTTGGAAAAGGGAACAATGACAATAGCTCTGTTTCTTATCAATAACTCAAGAAAATTCAAATGAGTATCAAGCCAAGCCCAACCAAGGTAGTGAGGTGGCATTAAACAGGGGAAAACAAACAATGGATCACAAACATTAACAATCAATCCATTTATAATTTTTAATGTGGAATGAAACAAAGAAATCACTATGAAATATTTTACGGTAGAAGAATCAAAAGGCTTAAAATGTCCATGAGATGATTACACAAGCTTAACAACAAGAGATAAAGACAACCACAATAAAACTCTTCCAAAAAAAATAGTAAGCAATCAAAAACTTTGCATCACATTCTTGATATTAGTAAAATAGCCAATTTAGAAGTTAAAAGATGAAAAGAAATATCTAAAACTTTAACTCAAGCTAGAAGACAGGAAATAAAAATATGATAATTACTCCACTAATAATCAACCTATCACCAAGCAAGAAGAGTACTGGAAATAGATTGCAATTTTTTCATAGCAGTGCATTAAAATAAATGTGTGTCAACAACTTAACATCATCAAGCGCTTCACATAATAGCAATGATGAAACTGAATATGGGTAAGTACTATGCTCATAAAAAACATCTACCATTCACCCATTCACCCATTGAGATCTATATGGCACTTTCATTCCCCTCATTTATATTAAGCCAATATTGTAAAATAACATATGGAATCATTCCCGGTCATAGAACTAGCAAAGTTGGCTTTACACCTGTAAACAGATACCATCGTCCTTTCATTTATGTATCTCTGACTTTGTACAAACTTTCCTAAGTTTCTTAATACTTTTGTTTGAAAATAGATATGCTAGTGAGCCTCAAAACATGCAATTAACATAAATCAATCAATAAGTAAGATCAACAAAGAGAGTTTGTCCAGCCTGGGTTTAGGGCGTGTTAACCAATTCCTTATAATTGAATTTGCACTCTGTATAATGCGGTTCAGTATCACTATGATTGTTAGGATACAAACAAACCCAAGCTCAACCTCCAAACTAAGTAGGCCTTGGGAAAGAGGATGCTCAGATGTTACACAATAAGGAAAAGGAATAGCTAGAAGAATAGCAGGGGAGAGGGCAGCGTTGCTAAGCCGCAATATCAACAATATAAAAACACCAACATTTTCTCAGCAAAATAATGACTAAGGAGCATTCCACTACTTTCAACTTATCTTCACCTGTGCCAATCACATCTGGTTTGATTCCAGACGAGTGAGTCTGTGGTGTGGTTTTCTGAACCTGAGGGAGATTATGAACCTTGAGATCAAACTTGTGCATCTCAAGCTTGTTCTCAAGCTTCAGTAGAAAGAAGAGTAGGTTAAAAAGAGAGAGAAGCAACACACCTCACAAAAGCCTCTTACCCAGAGCTCTAATTTCCAGTTGACCACTCGAACTTGTGTTGACCTTGCCCAATATGTTCTCTGCATCACAATAAATAGGGCCAAGACATCGCAGGAACACAAGGTGCTATCAACTTGACAATAAGTACAAGGTAGAAGAAAGATCTACTCCCGGCCATTGCGTTTTCCTAGAGCCTGAACTGGAAACTTGAGATCTGATTCTCTGCTTTAAACAAAGCTTCAGTACACCTTAGCATTCAAAATAATCAGCACACGGACTTCCACCAGACAGGCTGGCCTTGAGACAACCTGCTTTGCCTGCCTCCATGGGACTGTAAAGTGAAACAGAAGGCCGATTTCATCTCAAATTACTCAAATATATTGGCTAATTTATTATTAAAAATGCATTCTTTATGGTTACAGTAGCATTAGCAGCATTAAGCAGAGTTGACTGATGCATACCACTAAGGCACTTCATCTCCTTTGCTTTCATTTGCCATTGCGAAGGAATCCTCACATACATGGAAAGATCATGATACGCACACCAAAGCAGCCATTTCTCTTCATTTGAGAGAATTGATTCATATTCCACAGCAAATTGGCTTTCAGCAATAATTTTAGAGTTAAAACAACATAAGGAAAAGAAATGATATCTGTGCTGAATGCAAGTTATATAGACACCAATCTGGAGACCTGGAATTTCTATGGTTGCAATTACAGGGATAATGTATCTTCAAATGACATTTACAAAAGGCCTGTTGTAAATCTAATCTTGAGAATCTTCAGGCAGTCCTCTTTGGTTTCCAGCCAAGTGGCAGAACAAGCAAATGAAATGAACTGGTTGACGTGAAAAAAAAAAACGAGAAAAACTTCTGGCAAGCTAGTAAATGGTTTCTCAGAAGTTTTAAACTGCCTTCTTTTCTGTGATCAGTGAATTGAAGAGGTCAGAAGATATATGAGAACCATTAGAATCAACTTGGTCCAATTGTTCTATAAGGCCTCTTCCATATGCCGCAATAAGAAGAGCTTCAGCTCAACCTGTGGAAAGCAAAGATGCAGGTAATACTCCATGAAGAAGCATGTTTGTTGCAGGGCATACAATGTAAACCAGTTTTGGGGGAATTTGTTGACAATATATACCATGATCTTTCTACCTCTTTAATTGATGGCTCAAAGATGGGAACAGAACAGAAGCAACTTCCCTGCTATCATCCTGCCAAAAATTCTTTACAATTAAGAGAAATCTCCAGCTATCATCTAGGGTTAGTAAGTTAACTCTTGAAGTAAAACAGAAGGAACGGATTAATAAGTCAGAGATAACAGAATAAAGATTATGATCATAATCAACTAAATACAAGAAACAACGCCTCCAAATAAAAAGACAAAATGAACTTCTTCAGCTATGCCTCCAAATAAAAAGAAAATATGAACTTCTTGAACTATGCCTCCAAATAAAAAGAACAACAGCTCTTATCAGCATTCATTTTTTATACATACACCGGTGAATGGCATATTCATGGCAAATACTCCAGCAAAAGCCAGAAAGGCTAGCATACTTGAATGACTTCAACACCAAAGCAATGGATTATGTAAACCTCAACACTATAATGGAAGCAATTGGCAACATCTTCTAAAGATGGGCAGATGCCATAATTCAAAAATGATTTCTCCATAAACAGAACGGATCAATCACAGTTCATCATTTCAAGAACTACCAGTCACAGAAGATAGCCAGCATGATCTGATATAGACATAGCTATGTGCCCTCAGCTACCTCAAAACCATGATTCAACAATACATCATTGTACATAAAGGTGACAAAACAATTGCACTTCCACAAACCTTACTAGAAGAGCTTCGAGAGAGTTCATAATGATTTTTCCATTCATGTGATGTCACTGGCACAACTGAAAATCCTGATGCAACACCAATCCACAATCCATATGTATATCCTCCACTCCACCATCCCTGCATAAAACAGTGGAAAAGACAGCAATAAACACAGCTGCAAGAGAGAGCATTTGTAAAGAGAGATCCTATTATAGATTAAGGACATTCAGCTAAATAAGGCTGGCAATGGCAACGTTATTTGATCCAAGTCAATTGTACAGCTATAGATCCACCGATGGGCTGTGTATCTAAAAGATATTTCTCAGTAAAAATCATAATAAAATCATGTCATGTACATCCATGATGTCTTTCTGAAAACTAGTTTAAAAAACATCACATGATTACTTTTTCTTAACCTTACAAACAAAATTTAACATCTATTTGATTTGAATAATAGAGATCTCTGTAAAGACCAAAAGGTGCAAGTTGTGTTCTGTCAGAGACAAGTTTTAGCAAAAACCTGCTTTCCATCTCGCGGGAAGGGATTTGACTGTTCGATTTATGCTCTGGTCCCTGAGATAGATTAGTTTATTAGAACAATTGAACCTCTAAAGATCAGAAAAATACTTGGATATGTTCCCATTACACATGAACTACAGGTTAATCTGAAAAAAGTCTAACAAAACATAATGTGCGATAGTCTGCACATGGACAGGATCCCAGGAATTTCCACTGCGCATCTGGCACCCATCTCTAACCACATATAAATTGATTTAGTTAACACAGTAAGCATTTTGAACTATGAAAAATGAGCATCTCACAGTTCCTGATCAATAGAATCAGAGAATCCAAATCTTCAGTCCAAGACGAAGTCATTCAAGGTGTTGAAAGGGCATCAAACTAAGGCAAGGGGCAAATCATAAACATCAAAATTCAGTCCATTTACGATTCGGAAAGGGGCCATTATAAGGATTTATTCCGCTTCCTTCTTGTTTCATAAACAAATTCTATCAAGACAATTTGGAAGGGAAGATTAATCAAGAAAATATTTTTTGATACTAGTGACTTGATGAAATCCACAATGAAAAATATAGATGCTTTACATAATTGTAGAACCAATAGCAACTACCTAGGAGCAGATAAACCATTGTTATGAACATCAAGCACGTTGCAAACCTTAAAAACAAATATACAAGTTAAGGAAAATGGAGAATGATAGGACCACAACTAACATATACACAAATTCAAGAAACCTTAAACACATATACAAGTCAAGAAAAATGGAGAATGATAGGACCACAACTAATAATTACACAGATACGAGCTTCATACCATGTGGTGCACCAAAGGTCTGAAGCAACTGAACGATAGACCTCGCATCCAAACGATTTCGAACTCTTTTTCCAACCAGAACTTTTACATTTGGGGTATCAAAGACCTACAATATGAGATCCGTACATGATTGTTACAAGAGCTTGCCAAAGAGAAATAGAAATAATAATGGCCCTTAGATACCCAAGAAAATAATAATAAAAAAACTTCGAATCACATTCTCAGCATTAGTAATACTTCCAAGTCAGAAGTTAAAGCTGAAAACAAAGCTATGCAATTCAATTCAACCAGGAAATGTAAGTATAAATAGGATAAGTAACTATTGTCACCAAACAACAAGACCATTGAAGATGTGTTATGTCAATTTCAATGCGGTTCACAGTAAATGCATTCACTAACAACTTAATATCAGCCAATGGTTCAAAATAATTAATAATAAAACTGAATATGAGAAACTTGAAAGTTTAAGCGTATAAAAATTAGATTACTGCTCAGATTAAAACTTTTCTAAAATTATTACCAGACATTTCTATATTGAATCGCAGATAAAAAACAAATTTATTTTCTTTTTTTAAGAAGTGATGATTGATTGTAAAACTGGATGTTATAGAGTTACATTGTTATCTCAATCATGATTAGTTAAAAGAGCATTGTGATTCAAAAGGTTAAACAAAGAACAGTGTTCCACCTCAGCCGAAGAGACAGAACCATCGGGTTTCAAAAGTGCGACGGCGCCAGAGACATCGGGATCCACTCCAAGAACCCATTGAGGCTCCGAAGCACAAATCACTCCCTCGTCTCCTCCTAGTGGGCTCAAGGAGAGGGAATCCAACCACTTCTCTTTGAGCTGCAAATTTGAAACCTTTGTAGCCTTAGGCGAAACCCTAACCCTAGATGTCGATAAAGGTGCCGATTTTGCAGTGGTCGAGATGGTAGTGGAAGAGTTTGGCAGAGATGGAGTTCATTGGAGAGCTTGGCACTTGAACTGTGAGTAGTAGGGGTTTTAAACAAGCCGAGCAAGCCAAACGAGCTGTGCTCGAGTTCGGCTTGTCACCGCCCGTAAAGGCTCCTCATCAGATGAAAGCAAGAGCAATGTGGCGGAGCGCGTCGGCGCGGCGGGAGCGAGACGGAGACGCAGCCAGGCTTTGCCGGGGATATTTGTACTGAGAGGCCCTCAATAAAATGAAAATTACTATTCAGTCATTTTGGAATGAGTATGAAAGTTTTGTTTAGCCCAAGTAATACATTTATTAATACTTAATCATAAATACAAATAAAAAAAAATGATTACCTATTATTCAACAATGCTATATGCCATAGTTTCTTGGCTTGGATTAATGCAGCATCGGAGCCCAAAAGGGCCAAACTCGAAGTTTTAAAAATATATTAATACAGCAATGTGATAGGTGTAGTTGGTGTAGTGTCTATTAAACACATGTCCTAAAAATATATTAAAATATAATAACTTGTTCATAATACCCTTGCTTTTTTCATTAGATTACACATTGCAAGACAAGTGTCAAAAATCTAATGATGAACTACCTACGTCACTCCACCTAAGTTTTCCCCATATATAAATAGAAAGCTGTGGAACAAATAGGAACTTAGCATGACACTAAAGTATACCAATTTTTCATTTTGGTATGAAAATTTAAATTTATATCAAAATGGACACAATACTTTAATTTTGTTTCAACGAGAGGTCACCCCAAAAGGATTTCGGGCTTTTATTTGATGATGTGGACTTCGAAAGAGCTTTGTCAACACCTCCATGACCACGTCACTATAGCTACCACATCACTTGTGATTGTCTAAGATAGCACACATGCGTCAATTTACTACATTTTCTCGAGCAAGAGCCATCATTTCCTTCTTCATTACAAGGAATGAAAAAGACAAGGGGAGAGAAAGGAGGAACAAATGGGTTTTCTTTATTTTAGTGAGGGAGAGAATGAGCACTAGCGGGGGAGGGCAAGCTTTGAAAACCATGAGAGTAAAGAGGAGAGAAGGTTACAAAAGGAGACATGTTCAACAGTTGATGTAAATTAATGTAAATTAAGAAGTACAAAATAAAAATTCACTATCTCAATATTACTGATCTTTCAGTCGTAAAGCAGAACCAAATAAGTCTCTAACACATACAAAAATGAAGTTATAAACCATCATCTTTATACACAACAAGACCTAATCACAAAGAAGAGCACTTTCCTGTATGAGACGGTGATAACAAAAAGGAGGGTTTATTGATAGTAGATTTAATAGATAAAATTAACTCACAGTCCTTCTACCTAGGAGTGATCCACTCCCTTCCTCAACTTGTGAAGGCCTCAAAAATCAGAGGATGGCTCTCGCTTTCTTAACTGTTTTCCTTCTAAGTTTTGTTTTGTTGGTGGTTATTTTGGTTGGCTTCATTACTAATGACTGCTAACTTTTTCTTGTTTTTGTTTTTTGGTTATTTCCCTATTCATTTTTGTTTTATTTTAGGCTTGTTTGTTCTATTTTTTTTTCAATAAATTTGTGGTTTATCCGCTTTATTAAATAAATTAAAAAAATAACTCACAGATTAATATTAGAATAGAAAGCAAAGAAAATCATATGGTTATGAGTGATTAATTAAAAAAACCATGCTTTGATGTTTTAAAGAAAATCGGATAATATGTGGTTTATCTTTTTAAATAATAAAAAAAAAATCCCTTCATCAATTGTGATCATTGATCTTGCATGTTTTTTCGTGTCCTAGTGATATATATTGAGGCAGTAATTAATATAGAAAACATATTCACAAGTAGGACACCCAACACCAAGCTTGCTAACTGGAAATAAGAAAAATACTCTTCCTTAGCACAATATATAATTTTTTTCAAAAAGAAAAAGCCTTGTACTTTCACAAAATTGCAAAATAAGGATAGAGAATTTTTTTTTTCTTTCTTGAATATATGGTTTCTTTAGTTAACAAATAAGGGACAAACCGTTGAAGGTGTTAACTTTTACTTCGTTGGTAAAGGTAAAATGGTTAATTTATTTAGAAACCCGCCATGTGGCATAAAAAAACATGATTTTCAACATGATTTTATTTGACTTTTGGGATTTAAGTTTTTTTTTGTTTGGTGGAATTTTGGGAGACATCAATATATATATGACAATATATATTTAAGTTACAGATCCGTAAGAATTTATATGACATATATTTTAACAAAGAATATTAGGTTAACACTATAGGATAGAGGGTGCATATGTCATAAACACATTGATGGGATTTGATGTATTAAAACATAACTAGCAACAATCTAATCACATCGGTTTTACTCTTTGACAGTCAATGATTGGAATTATTGGTTATGATTATAGGAGTAAATCTTAGGCTTGAAGTATCATGATCACAATATACTTATGACATCTAGTATGTTATTAAAATAGTTAGACTTAATTTACTCTTTTGTAGGGTCAACTTTAAAGTGTGGCTTTGTCAGATAAATAACAGTTGTGAGTGATCGCCAAGAAGAAATTTAGTTTTTTGAAAGTAAACAAATTGGTATCCTATCGATCATGAGTAGATGAGATTAGAAAACTTGGCCAAGATAATTAAACTAATTGTGTTAGACACAAAAGATAGTTGGTGCAAAGCAGTGGTGCCATGTTCTAGACTTGTACCATGTTCTCACAGCAGTGGTGCCACTGTACGTGGCCATGGGACTTGCCTATGCATCAGTGAAATGGTGACAGATTTTCACACAAGACCAGTACTCCGGTATCAACCGATTTGTTGCAAGTTGTTCCACTTCTCTCCTTCCACTTCATCCCCACTAATGACCCTTACTCCATGAACTTCCACTTCATAGCTGCTGACACTCTTTAGAAACTCATACTTCTCACCGTTCTCTCTATCTGGGCCAAAACCAGCTCCAAAGGCTCTTTAGAATGGACTATTACTCTCTTCTCCCTCTCCACTCTCCCCAACACTCTTGTCATGGGCATTCCTCTTTTGAAAGGCATGTATGGTGCTTTCTCTGGTAGTTTAATGGTCCAAATAGTTGTACTCCAATGCATCATTGGGTATACTACTTTGCTCTTCTTGTTTGAGTATTGTGGAGCTCGGCTTCTCATTAGTGAGCAATTCCCAGACAACGTTGCGTCCATTGTTTCCTTCAAAGTTGATTCTTGTGGGCCCCGGTTTTTTTGTACCCATTCATTTGTCAATATATTTCAAGCCTGATTCTTGGGCTTCTTCCCAAGCAAAACCCTTGAATTAAGCCTTGTATTAAGCCTTGTTTTATGGAATCCTTGTTTCTGGTTGCATGTTGAGCCCAAAGACATTTGCAACCCACCCCATCTCCTACCCATTTTCTGGAAGAGGGAGGGAGGGAGAGAGAGACAGAGAGACAGAGAGACAGAGACAGAGTTAGAGAGAGAGATGTAATTCGGTACCGGAAAACCTCCGACCTTCGAACCTCCGGTGAGCATTGGAGATTTCTTCCCTTCTTTGCATTACTTAATCAAGATGATCATTGAATTTCTTGAAATCTTGAGCCGGATAGCCCGGAGTTGGTCGCCACTTCTCTCTTTAAACCTATCTTCAAGAGAAACCTTGCTTCTTTTCTTAAGGGTTGCCACCTTGATAGTGTAGTTCCTCCTACTCATCTCACCAAGTAAGTCTTCCTTCTACTTGATTGTATTACCCTTTAGCATGTTGTTGCTCTTGTTTTAGTGCCCTTTCATTTCTTGCATGTATGTTGGAAAGTGTTAAGTTTCAGGTTGGTAGTTTAAGTGATGCCAATACCCTTATGATGGTTGGTTCCCATGCTTGCTTGTTCACATGCTCAAAATTTTGTAGTGCAACCTTGAGTAATTCCACACTCTTAAACTTTGGTGTAAATCCCAAGTTCCAACCATTCATGGGTTTATAGCTAATGTTTTTGTATGAGCATGCTTAAGTTTTAAGCCTTGAATTTGAGAGTGTGTTGAAAACATCCTCTTCATATTTTGGCTTCCTTTGGTTTTGTGTTATTGTACTATAAACCTATATGTGTGTGTGTGTGTGTGTGTGTGTATAGAGAGAGAGCTTGTTGCTTGAGGAGTTGCACCCCACTTTGAGGTTTATATGGGTTTATACTTGCATGAAAACATGTAGGCTTTGTAGTGTTTTGAACTCTTTAGAAAATCCAATCTTGGGAACCCAAGCTTTGAGATGAATGCTCTCATGTGGTGTGACTATATGCATGTACCTTTGGTTGACCTACATGTCTCCATGTCTTCTTTCAAGCATGCTTAGGGGGCAAATAGTGCATGCATAGAAGAACACACTCACCTCTTAATTTCAGCAGCCTTAGAATGTGTGTTTTTGTATTTGAAAGTGAACATGCAGCCTTTGGGTGTTCTTAGGTAGTTGCCTTGATGTTGACCAATGACTCATGGTGTTCATTTTATGTTTTGACTAGTCCATGATTTCCTGAATTAATGGTTGCCAATCCCTGGGTTATAGGACCATTTGAGAACTGACTTTGGGTCTTCGTGTGGTGTCTTGGAGGAGAGTAATTTCGAGGTAAGTAATCCACCGTTAACTTCATATTTCCAGTATTTGAAAATTTATTTATTGGCAAGATAATTGCCTATTATTTCGTTATGGCATTTTGTTTCAAGTACATGTATTTTTTGTTAATATTGAAATTATTTTTTTTAATGTGTATTTTCAGATATTTTTTTTATTTAATTGTCTTAATTAAATGATTACCTTTCACTTTGTTTTGATTATTGATTTATTATTTATGCTAGTATTGGGATTTCATTTAGTTGATTATATTAAATGTTTTAAACTGTGTGTTTTATATGTATCTAGACGTTAGTATGATATGTATCTTTTTGGATGATTAAACTATACCCATTATTTATTTATTTGTATATTTGTTTTGCTTTAGTTTGGAGAAGTTAGTATTTTGAATAATCTTAAATGCTTTGTTTACTTAACCTTTAATTTTTGTATATTTTTATTTCTCCTAAAAGTCATATCTTGTATTTTATCAGTATTCCTAGATATTTGTTAACTTGAGAGATTTGAGAAATTCTGAACTTGTACTATGCAATTTTTTGTATCTGAATATTTTGGTCTCTAAATGAGCGATATGCAACCCTGTCAGTGGGGGGTTAAACCCTGACCTTGTCGATAAAAAATTCTGGAAAAATGAGACTGCAGTTTCGCACCGTGTCCGTTCGGTGAAATAATTAACGGCCACCTGATGTTCAATCACGGGTCTCCGAGGGTAAATAAATGACCTCTGTTATTCTGACTCAGGTCACCGAGGGTAAATAAATGACATCTGGCATTTATAGTGAATTTAGAGACATACACTGAAATCTATTACACTATGCTTTGACCGTTGGATTTTGATTTTCTTCAATTGCACTATTTATGTGTTATTGATTCCTATATATATTTCAGACACCAACTTTTGTCTAGCCTTGAAATTTCTGTGTGTTTGAGATTGTATTTCTGGGTTTCGAATTTTTGTGAATGACATATTTAGAAATATTCTTTTATTAGAGTGTTATACTTTGTATTTTTGTTTAAATTATGATTTTAGAGATTTGTATTATTTTGAAAAGCCGGTATACTTGAAACATGCTTTTGAAATTTCTGATTTAGTCTAACTATGCTTTGGAAGATTTATGATCATATTTGGCGATATTTTATATTTCTGATTTATAACTTTGAAATCTGATAATTCTTCTGCCTATAATATTTTGGTTAATGATATTATTTGAGATTTATATACACTATTGTTTTTTTAATTTCTGGATTACTTACTGGACTAGCGAGCTTATGGATTTAATTTAAATCCTTTTCAGATCAAGAGTGATAGACCAGCTGGATCTTGAAAGATTGTCGGTAGATGTTGTCTTGTCCTGTTGTAAATTTGAGTTCTTGTCATTGTCTGTCCATGTATCCTTGTATTTGTATTTTTGAATTCTTATCCCCGCATTGTATATTCTATAGAGTCTGTAATCCCATAACTCAGTTGAGTTGTTTTAGTTTTGTCTGCAGGTTCTGAGACATTGCAGGCTTATGGGGTTCACGCCCTGTAGGTCTGCGGCGTCTGTCCAAGCGCTGGGTCCTGCGAGCCGAGTTCGGGGCGTGACAATTCTGATATAGCATCGTTGGATGGACTAGAACCCCTCCAGGCCGAGGCTGAGGTCGGAGAAGATGGCAAGCTTCATGTGATTGTTTGCAAGTCAGCGAGCTCAAGGTTGGAGATTTTCTCGCACAAGTCTCTGACTCCACGCCCGTCTAACTTAACCAATGTGGAGATTTACTCATTGCAATTGTCTAGAAATCCAACTCCAAGAGAGTCTAGCTTTAATCACAATGACTTCTTCTCTTTGGTTAGTAATGATGAGGAGACTGGAGGCCATGGTGGTACTAAGCTTAATGGTTTGTTGTCTCCAATGGTGGGGAAGAAGAAGGTGAATGGCAGTGATGGTGCTACTAAGGACTTGCATATGTTTGTTTGGAGCTTTAGGGCTTGTTTGGATCAGCTTATAGCTGATCCAAAAGCACTTATTTCATAAGTTAAGTGCTTATAGTGTTAAAGTTGGTGTTTTGATGGGCTTATTCGGATAAGCTCAAGCTGTAAAATAAGCTGAAAAACAGTTTATTTTATAAGCTGCAAAAGATCAGCTTATGAAAATAAGCTGTTTTTGATAAGCTGAGTGGTTAAGTGCAATTACTAAAATACCCTCACTCAATCCAAAAAATTACTACCTTTAATATATCTTCCCAAATCCTCTCATCCCCATCTCAAATCAATTATAATAATAATAATTATTATTACTATTAATTATAATAATTATTATTATTTATAATTATAATAATAATTATTATTATTTATAATTATAATAATTATTATAATAATTATAATAATAATTATTATTATTATTATAACAATAGTAGCAAATATTATTTATTTTTTAAGTAAGACATGTGAGAAATATATAAATTATGAAGTTATTATCATAATTCAATAAATGAGCATTTTAGTAATTTATCACTATAAAAGCACTTTTCAAATAAGCATCCCAAACATTTTCACAACTGCAAAAGTACTTCTGAATCTAATACATCCAAACAAAAACAAAAAAATATGCATAAGCACTTAACTTACTCTAAAAGTACTTTTCTCAAAAGTGGTTCTACAAAAGACAAAAAAAACACTTTTTTTATAAGCCGATCCAAACAAGCCCTTAGGTCTTCACCTGTGCCAGAGAATACTAAAGCAGCTGAAAGATCTTTACTATACCAATGTTCGTAGAATTGTTATTGTGTTTGCTTTTAGTGTTAATGTGTTTGTGCTTTTGTTGAATGTTTAGGAGTGCGTGATGTTTGCAATGAGTTTAGCTTCAGGAATCAGGAGAGGGATGGTGGGAATAGGGAGAAACAGGGGACTGATACCATGGCTGAGCACAATGTGAAAGATGGTGTGAAGAATGTTAAGGCCGTGGCAATGCCGGCTGCTAGTGTGATGACCAGGCTCATTCTTAATATGGTTTGGAGGAAGGCTGGAAGCTTATTAGGAATCCAAACACTTGTTCTAGTCTTGTTGGTCTTATTTAGTCTTTCGTCTCCTTTAGGTATATATTTACTTCTAGATTTGATTTGTTGCTTTAGTCTAGATCTTGATGTCAACTTGATTGTGTTTGGGTAGGTTGGGAACTGAAATGCCTGCAATAATAGCTCGTTCTATATCCATACTCTCTGATGCTGGGCTTGGGATAGCAATGTTTAGTCTTGGTATGATATATTCTTAGATTTTGAGTAGATTGGTATTGTGGTTTTATTTTAAGTAGTGATTCAAGTTTACAATTTGTTGATATATGCACAGGGTTGTTCATGGCATTGCAACCGAAGATGATTGCTTGTGGCAACTCTGTTGCAGCCTTTTCAATGGCTATAAGATTTATAGTTGGTCCTGTTGTGATGGCTGTGGCTTCTTATGTTGTTGGATTGCGAGGTGTGCTTCTCCATGTTGCCATTGTTCAGGTAGAAGAATTCAAACATAAATTGACATGATGCATGTTGCCCCATTTTTGTTATGGTTTTTTGTGACTTAAAATGCAGGCCGCTCTGCCTCAAGGAATTGTTCCATTTGTGCTTGCTAAGGAATACAATGTGCATCCAAAGATTTTAAGCACAGGGTACCAACTATTTTATCACATATTTTTTATGAAATGTGTAATATATTCAGTGAAGTCTAATAGTTCAGCTGTGTAACTGTTGCAGAGTTATTTTTGGCATGCTGATAGCGCTCCTTATCACACTAGTCTACTACATCTTACTCGGCCTCTGAAGCATCAATAGGGTCAAGTGGCTAACGACCAAAACAATAGAGGAGACTTGATTTTGTGGTTATTTATATAAGCCTTATGATCTTGTTTGGAAACTTTCTTAGCATAAATCAGCAAATTTTGATTATTACCTGGCTATGGTTTTAGATATACTTGCACTCTTTTACATCCCTTCCTTTTCCATTAATACAAGAACATTCTGATTGTAGAATTAACACTTCAACCGGATGCTTTATTTTTGCCATTTCTGCTTACGAGTTATTCTCTGTGTTTCATACAAAGGTGCTCAAATCTGCATCTGTTATGAAATGTATGGGAATGAGTCCAGTAAATAGCTAGCAATCAACAATGCACAGTTGATGTAATTTATGAACTCAGAAGTGCAATCAAAGCACACTTGATTTTGACATTTTCAAACTGGTAATAGGTGAAAAACAGTTGCAGCTCCTGCACCTCTTGAATCCTTAACCGAGTCATATGAACATAATGCCACTCAGTGCAGCACATTCACTGAAAACTGAAAACAAAAAAAACAAAAAAGGTTTGGTAAATTATATCAATTCAGGGAATTTACATCGATCAACGAGAACCATCAGTAGTCCACCATAACAGATGATGCTGTTGGGATAAAAAAGGTTCTACGAGCATGCTAGAAGCAAAAATTATGCACAGCGGATAACAAACAAAACTAGCATGGACCCTAGCATGCAATGGAAGCGAATAAAGATATAAAATACTAAAATAAATAAATAAATACAATTCCAGGGGTGTAGTCGAAAAAGGGACTGCATATACGCGACTCCTCTCTACTCTCTCACACACACACAAGCCAGAAACAATTCGGCATGGATTGCTAGTATCCAACGATAACTCTTATCGAGAAATACGAATAGCAATTAAAATTAGATCTCAAAACCTAATCGTAAACATGTGTAAGAAATTGTAAATCCAAAACCGACACTCGGCGAATGTTTCACATGTGAGAATCTTTTGAGAAAAATTCCACAACCATTATGAAATAATCTCAAAAGGTTCTCACTCCGGCAATCTCCATTGATAAAGAAATATCAATGAAAAAGCCGGCTTATGAACTAACAAACATGAATAAACAAGAAATATCAAAAGAGTGTCGACCTATACCTTTGCCGGAGCCGAGTAATGGCAATCCGGATGGAGAAAACTTTCTCCAAAAGGTGGGGAAAAGGCGGACAGCACCTTTGACCGGCGGCGGCGACGTCGGCGTCCTCTTGGCTAGGGCGGACCGGCAGCCTCCTTGAGGGAGAGAGGGAGAAGAAAGATTAGGGTTAGAGTTTTCTCTAATACACATGTATTTATAAAACCCAAAAACCAATCCCAATGCAATATCAACCATTGATTCCTCTTATTGGATATTAATCATATTAGATCCAATAAGCTAACACTTAATTTCTAATTAAGTCCCTCAATTTTTAAGTTATCTCATAACTCAATCCTTACACATTCGCGGTTAGACCAAATCAACTCTTGATTTATCTATACACCATTTAGCTATTCGACTCATTAGATTGAGTCCGGATTTCACGGCTTTTACGTGTGCGATCCTGCAGGCCCGTTTTAAAATCGGCAATGGGATTTTAACCTCGTTAAGGCCCATAAATCACAAATGCCGTCTAGCATGACAATGTGACTACTCGAATTAAAACGGAGGTCGACTGGGTAATCAACTAACCTCGTAACCTTATATGATTTCTTTGCCAATTGAATATCTCGATCAACATAAGGCATGGAGCTTAGTCACCCTTACTTATTTGTCGATCGATTTCTTGATCCTCGGTGAAATGACTAGGTCAAATAAATGATAACCCTTACCATTTCACTTAGGCGTGGCCACGCACTACTCAGTTTCACCGATCAAGTGGCCGGTGATATTCTCTCTCCTCAGAGAGTGGCAATCCGCTCGCATCGCAAATGTTACTCGCTATGAATCTCGATGCACCCAATCATACCCACACTTGTCACTCTGTTACGAATGACGTTAGGCGTATGTCAAAGTACACCAATATTCATCCAAGCTCCATAGCGACCTTGAGTCTAAGGATTCAGTATAAGCGTTACACGAGAACCACTTATGACTTTGCAACCATGTAGTGATCTCGTGAGCGGATCGATCCAGACACGCTGTTCACTAACACGTGTCTATGTCTATTGATTGACATCACATGTCCTATAATCCGTAAAACATGATCATCACACAATAGGCATACTAGTCTTAGTTTACTATCATTCCCATGACAGTAATTGACTAGGGATGTTTAGAAAGTTGTTCTTTTACGCACCAAGGTTTTACTGCCCGAATCACGTATTCGGCAACTTGTGCGGAACAAACTCTCAGGGATAGTTCTATCCAAGCATACATACACAGAAATGTAGTAAGATAAAACAAGCCAGGTTTTATTAAAAAAACATATAACTAATAAAGGTTCAGATCAACGCATTGGGGCTAGGGCTAACACTAACAGATGCATCCTTTGGTCTGTATTCCTTTGCCAAGAGGCAAGATGTGATAAAGAAAACAAGTGTTTATTAAATACAGAATGCACATTGAACATGAACAGAAGAACTACAGCACATTTGAAGATTGAAAGGGAAACAAATGGAACTAGATTTATGTGTCATTGGTTTTTTTATTCATTTAGAGGCACTAATGATAAATAACATTTCACAGGTAGCACAACTTGTATCAGAATTGATCATGAACTAATACTTGCCCTCATCTAATAACACCATAGCCATTCTTCAAAACAATATATATAAAAAAAAAACGTTAAGGGGACAAGACATTGAAAAATGATTGAAAGAATTTATCTACTTAATATATAACACAAACTAATACCGATCATGTTTCTTAGTCTATTAATACGCACGAGAAGAGTATCTTATTATTATTATTATTATTATTATTATTATTATTATTTATTTATTTATTTATTTATTTATTTTTAAAAGAACTATCTACAAGCATCACTAAAATTACTTATGAACTAGAAATAAATAGTGTTTTGTTATTTTGGATAAATGCGAGAAGCACAAAAATCAAGGAGCATGCACACAAGTGAGAATTGATCATCAGATCGGTGTTATAAAAATTAGATTGCAAACTTGCTTCATTCAAAAGATCTTTGTTGTCACTATGTGAATGGAGGGACACACGCCACACGTACACTGAAACACAAGGGACCTTTGCTCACCAAATGCTCGATGGGATTTGAACGCGTGACTGAATGAAGTGCTTTGACCATTGAGTTAATCCAGTGTTTGTGTAGGTAGTGAAACCTATCTTTTAGAATTTTGTAGAACATCTGATATTCTTTTAGTTTTAATAATAATTCAACTTCACAATTTGGTAACATGAATGGAGGTTTACATTCTATGAACTTATTAGAAAACTCTCATCACATAAATTCTAAAAATTTGGTTAACACTTGATTATGGCACGAATATACAAGGTTGAAATAAAGATGTTTTTTTTATTCTTTTGAATGAACCACATTTATTATGAAAGAGGAAGTACAAAAAGTTCATAAATATAAGGTTTGAAAAAACACAGATATCCACTAAACATGAAATGAAGAATCAACTCTAAAAAAAGGATCTTTGAGTGAAAGAAAAAGATTGAACAATAACTACACTCTAAAAGAAGAACCAAACAACTCATGGAGTGAAAGGATCCTCTAAGAGAGCTTTGTCAAACTAGACTGGCGCTATCACTTATCACTTTAGGGCTAATAGGTATACCCCCCTCACTATAGGATCGATGAACTCTAGATTTCTCTTTTTTGTGTTGGCTTCCTCCTTTAGTTTATGGTGTTTTATTACTCAACATAAGATGCTTATGATTATAAGACGAGCTTTTATTTTTTGTGGACTAAAATAAACTAAGGGGAAGAACAAACAAAATTCAGGATAATGTCTCAATTAGATGACAAAAAAAAAAGAGAACAAACAAAATACGACCATACTAACGCAAAATAAAAGAGACAAATAAAACTAAAATAGAATGGAAACAGAAATTAATAAAGCTAACACTAAAAAGTTAAAAGACAAACATAAGAAGATAAAAATAAAAGATAGTCGAGTTTGCCCAAAATCTAGGAAAGTGGACACCTATCTCTTAGGGTATGGTGAGAGCAGTACAACCTTCATTGTAATTTTTTTTTAAAAGAACTAGATAAACCTGCATTAGAAGTCCCATCATTATAATTGATTCTCAAATCAGACGAGCAATAAGAAAGGGTTAATTTGCACATTCTCAAACTCATTCTATAGGTCGAAACATGTAACAATGACTTAGATTCTCCACGCAATGAGCTTCTGCTATTTGCTAATGATAAATAAAAGCAACTGAGGATTCAGCTATAATGTGACCTTTCTGCTTGTTGCCAAGAAATAACCACGTAAGTAACTCCAAATCCTTCACAAAAAGTTAAATCAGGAAAAACAAGCCAATTGATTGATTTCTTCAAGGGGATTTTATCTTCAACATGCTGAGTATGTATCCTTGGAGATTTGCTTAGTAATAGATAGCATCAACTATGAGACAAGCATATCATAAATTCAAGCAAATACAAGTCCAAATCTTTTAAGGGAAAAACTCCAAATTCTTGTAGAAAACAATAAATGAATCTCCTGGGCATCACCCTCTTGAGAATGAACTTTGGTCCCTGCACACAAAGATTGACTAATATCAAAACCTCCTTCACCTCCTGAATCCAAAACAGAGCCATGTGAACTATTAGCATTAATACATCACCTCTTGTTTCAGTGTAGTTACTGATAAATGACTGGAAGATGGTTTGGCCAATGGGATCAATCCAGGGAAGCTGCATAAATGAGAACTAGCAAGAGTACTCCTCAAGATTTCTGTACATTAAAAGACATGAGATCACTGGGAAAGATGCTTCTTTTCCTTTGTTTCCTGTGCCAAGTTATGATAACAAAAGTGTTTATTAACCATAGGAAGCACGATAAGCATGGATAGAAAAACGAAGGCACACATCAAGCTTGAAAGAAGGACAAATAGAAGTAGATTTATTAAGAATACCTTGCAATTGTGTGATTGTGACTTGACGCAATAATAACGAAGAACATATGCACAGGTATGACACCCAGCATCACATTTGCTAACTGAGTTAACTGAGCTAATTAATATTTGGTAGTGAAACCTTTTGATGCATTCTGATTGTAGATATCCGATGCCTTGCTCATTCTTCAAAACAGTTAATAAACAAATCACTGAGAATATAAGACATTGGAAAATTATTAAAAAAAAAAATGCAGCTAGTGTTGTAATTATGAACATAGAAGGGAAGGCAGTAGTAATGACATACTCCAAGACATTCCACTTATGTTTTTTACACTAGTAGTTTGTTTACATGATTCAACTCGTCATGATACAAGCATAGATAACAGATTGAAAGAAAAAAAATATCCCTCAATTTTCCCATCCAAAGAAAACAATGGTGAGAGATGTATATAAACTTCCTAGGTAAAATTGTTTGACAAAGGCAATGGGTATTTAATAAAAGAAATGCGTTGTTAATTATTTTGGAATCAGAGTGTTTTATCATTAAAAAAAAATGAATTAGAGTGTTTACAATTTGAGGAAAAAATCAGTAAAGTAAAAATAAAAATAATATATAGAATATTGTCTTCTTTACATTTTTGTGATAACCTTATTCTCTACATCTGGATGACTCACAATCACAATGACATCTCTTGTGTGATAAATGTGGTGTTATTATTTCTGGTTTTAAAACTAGTTGAGGTAGAAAATGTTATTTGTGTTCTACACAACCGAGAGAAAGTGAAGCAAAAATAGGAAAGTGACAATAATTATAAATAAACCAAGTGAAATAGAAGAGAAATTAGAACATAAAAAATACACAAAAAATGAGGAACCTTATAAAACATATTTGTTGAAATAAAAATATATGAAAGTGTCACTACCGCAATAGTTAAGCAGTAGAAAACTTGACTTATTAACAAGAGGTCAAAAGATTACTCTTCCAATGAATGTTTGAGATTTAATAATAAAAAGAGAGTGCCCTAACTTGTCCATATTATAAAAAATAAAAAATAAATTGTATGAAGCAAGTAATACCATTGATGAAAATATCTATACCATAAGTTAAGAATGCGTGGTAATGTAGTTGTTCATAACTACACGGGAGTAGTGCTACTTTAAGCATAATAGTACTTACCATTTATGTTTTCATGATGTTAAAGACAAGGTGCTAATAATAGTGTTCTCCTGGGGCTGCTTTTTATGGATTTTTTTGAGATGCTAGAGACAAGGTGAAAATAGTCTCCTCCTGGACTGCATCGTATCTCTAGTTTAGGACATCCACTGATTTTAAGCCATTTAAGAGTAGGAAGCCGCTGTTGGAGGCCTTCTGGGAATGACTTTAGCGCTGGACAATCTTCAATAAATAGCATTTCAAGGGAAGTAAGGCCTTGCATCCCTTCTGGCAGAGACTCCAGTGCTGAACAAATATGAATAGACAGATTTCGAAGGGAAGTGAGGCCTTGCATCCCTTCCGGCAGAGACTCCAGCTTGGGACATTCAGATAACCGTAATTGGGATAATGAAGTGAGGTGTCCCATATCTGAACATAAGGACTTGATGCTTGGACAATTCCAAACGGACAAGCTTTTGAGTGATGCCGGGCACTTGGGCAATTCTATCAGCGCATCACAGTTATAAACTTGAAGATTCTCTAGAAATGGTAGACCACAATCTCCTTGTGATGATGCACCAGTCAAATTCTTACATGACCGAATATTTAGAGACCTGATAGACTCCAGACCTCTAAACATCTCATCTGGCCAGGACACCAGCTCTTTTAAATCAATCATGTCGAGATCTGTAAGAGAGGTAAGGTTCCGCAAAACCGCTGATAATGAGAACTGACCGCAAGCATCAATGCTTAAACTACTAAGTGATGAGGTGAAGGATCTCGTCTCCTCCTCGTCTTCCAGCAACAAAACCAACTCCTCACATCTCTCTAGACTCAATGACTTAAGAGAAATCAAATGCTTGAAGAACCCCTTCTCTTTGAACATGATCGCGATTTGTGCCTTCTTGTATGAGTCCGCTATATCTAATGTTTTGAGAATTGGAAGCTGTTGTGGCATGGTTGTCAACTTGGGGCAGTCGTTAATAAACATCTCCTCAAGGCATGGAAACAAGGGTGAAGCAATTTCACGATCCTCCTCCACACACCACCCCTCCAGGTTATCCATTCTAGATAAACAAAGATACCTCAGTGTAGGGAATATTGATAATGCATCGCCTGTGGTGTTATTAATTATGTATTTGATGCCATCCATTCCACCAATAGTGAGTTCTTCAAGATAAGGAAATTGCTCCAGGGGCGGAAGTTGTTCACATGCTCGGCAATCTTCTAGGTTGATCTTAACCAGATTTTGAAGTTGCTGTCTGTCTCTAACCCACATTGAAAACTGTGTGCCCGGATAATAACGCAGCCTGAGTTCTTTTAATGCAGCGTGAGGTTTCAGGGCTTCCAACACTTGTTCTGCATTTTCCACTGATGCTCCCAAACCCCAAAACAGGCACAATGACTTAATGTTTTGTCTGCTACTCATATTAGCTTCTTTTGCCTCATCCGCATTCTTCACCTTGTGGAGGTCATACAACCGAAGACGACCATCAAGATTCCAATGCTTTAACTCTCCTATCTTGTTCTCTGTGTTCTCTGCGACAGTATATTCTGTTAATGTTTTCGAGCATCGCAATTGACTTAGAACAGGTGGCAAGATTTTTAGTGCTGAACAGTCTATAAGATGAAGATGTCTAAGACTGTTCATGTATACCATGCTCATGGGAAGTTTAGTAAGTTGACGACAACAATTCAGGTTCAATGTTTGCAAATTTATAAGCATACAGATTGATTCTGGTAGTTCTCTTATGCCAGTATCACAAAGATTGAGATATCTTAGATGGTGCAAATATTCTATTGATGTAGACAGCAGCTTGTCAACATTTGCACGAAAACGATTAAACTGTAACACTCTGAGCAACTTCAACTTTGACAACCCAATGAAGTCTTTTCCGACAGCTAATGCAGTGCGAACACTAGGGTGATCACTCATGTCATACTCTACATCATCATTTAATATGAAATGACGGGTCCTTTTTGAAATTTTCATGAATTCGTTTCTTTCGGGCAATGTGGAGCACTCATCTCCAGTAACAAATTGTGCAAGGTCATGGATGAGATCATGCATCTTACAAACTCTATAACCTGGCACAGAAAACAATTCATCGTTGATAAAAAACCATTGAGAGGTAAAATAATGGGCGGCGCGAGCACCTCTATCAGTAACAAATTGTAGAAGAGATCTCCCTATCAATTCATCCAAAATCTGTTGGCCTTTTCCAGTTTGAGATGGAATAAACCCATGAGCCATCCAAAATTGAACCAGCATACCTTCTTGAATAAAACTATCCTTTGGGAATATGGCACAAAAGGCAAAACATTTCTTCACTGGAGACGGCAAATCAACATAGCTTAGCCACAATTCTGGTCTGATTTCATCCTTAGCAAGTTGTGTATCCCATATGTTATTGTCTAACACAGCTTGCCATTGACTTTCATCTCTCTTGGAACACATAACACTCCCCATTACTTTTATAGCAAGAGGTAATCCTTTGCACTTGTTAACAATCTTTTTACCAATCTCTGGGAAGTCTGGTTGTCTTGATACACTTGTGGTGAATGTTCGTTCGAACAAAGCCCAGGACCTTTCTTCTGATAAACCCTGTAGAAGGCAAGATTTTTTTGCACCCATTATTATTGAGCAGTTCTCATTGCGTGTGGTTACTAAAATTCTGCTTCCTTCTGCCCCATCAATAAGCAGACGCCTAAGTGCATCCCACTTCAGGTGATCTTCATTCCAAACATCATCCAAGACAAGCAGATACCTCTTCAGCCCCAACAATTGCCGTAGATCCTGCTGTAGCACCTCCATGGGTTTATTATCATCGTAAGATTTTCCAGAGGCGGTGATGATGATGTTTCTAGCAAGCTTTGCCACATCAAAATCATCAGACACACATACCCACCATATGCATAGTTTGTCGAAGTGATTCTTCACATTTTTATCTCCACAGACCAACTGAGCAAGTGTTGTCTTGCCTAAACCGCCCATACCGACTATGGAAACCACTGTCACTTTCTCTTCAAAATGATCATGTATCAGCATCTGCACAATTTCCTCTTTCTCCTTATCTCTACCAATCACTTCTGATTCAGGTACATATGAATGAGTTTGTGGCCTATTCCTCCAAGGCCTGTCATTCTTATTGTTGTTGTCTGCAACCTTGAAAGTGAACTTGTGCATCTCTTCTATGATACCATCTATTCTTCGGTTGATGCTTCTAAGCTTGTGCCCCAACTGAAGTTGAAACAGGAGTGGGTTATGATGAAGAGAGAAAAAGTCACGCACCTTGCTTCTCAGGGGACCGTAAAACTCGGCCTTGCGTTGGATGAGTAGGACATGTGAGTTAGCCTGGTCGAGAATGTCGTCAGCATCGTAGACAACATCTCTCAGCAGCATCAGCCAGGCCTTGACAGGCTGATCCATGAGCTGCCTCTCCTCTGCATCTTCAATCAGAGGCTGGATTTGGAGTAAATTCCAGCGGAGCTTCTCCAGGTCCCCATCAACTCCTCCCCAAATTGGGCGCAGATATCGGATGACAGGAGGTGCTGTCAAGTTGATGATCTGTTCCAAGGCTGTTGAGAGAATCGCTTCCACGGCCATTGTTTCCGATGAGAGATCTCAGAAAGACTGGCAGAGTTGACTGAACACACTTCACTTCTCTTCTCTTCTTGACGAGATATTATTGGGAGACAACAGTTCTGGTGGTACATTGGACACGCAAACAACTCCATAGCCACTCATATTTGGAACGTTGATGATTAATGTAATATTTTATTTTTTTTTTTTTTTGAAAAAGTGGATAAACCACATTCATTAGATAAAGAGAATAAGACAGAGGAGGAGTCCCAGCTCAACCAAAGCAACCACCAGTGGTGGGCAGAATACAGACAAACACAGAGCTGAAAACAACAAAACAAAGAGAAGAAAAGCAGAAAAAAAATAAACCCTAAAGGAAGAGAATTCCTTTTAGGGAAGCCCTAAAAACATCAAGGCTAAAGCTCTCCCTGAGCAGTGGGGGGCACCGAAGGATCCTCCTGATCCGTAAGGCTACTAGTCAGAAATTCCAAGCTCCTCTTGATTTTTGACGCCGGTTCCTCTAGTTTTGCTCTTTTTGCATCCGGAGCTGCAAGGTACCAGAGAAGGACCATGTGATCAATTTTCATAATAATAGAAACAGGAGAATGACAATTGGAATTAAAGATGCGTGCATTTCTTTCAAGCCAGATATTCCAATTTATTGCCCGGACAAGCAAATCCCAGAATGGAGTTAAAGGTTTGGCCAACTTCCATCTCCATTCCCCCCACAAATCCTTAATGGATCTAGGGGGTTGGCTGAGCCCAAGGAGCTGACCAAAGTAATTCCAGACGTGTGCAGCGAAGGGGCACTGAAGAAGGAGATGCTCAGTCGTTTCGACCGCCGCATGACACATCACACAGGTAGTCGTTAGGAGAAGATTGCATCTTCGCAAGGCAAGGTTCTCAAGTGTCAAGATCTTGTTTTCCCAAGCTAACCAGTTAAAAATGTTAATTTTTTTGGGACATGCACCTCTCAGAATGATTGGGGTACCATGACATCTCAACCCACCATCAACGAGAAAGTTATAGAAGGATTTCACTGAAAAAACCCCATTGGCAGTTAGAGTCCAGTGTCTCTCCTCCTCCTCAAATGAAATGAAAAGGCACATCCTGAAAGGTGGGAGGGAGTGAAGAATGCCATTCCAGAAGAAGGATCGCCTGCGGCACTGCCTTTGGTACAGGTTCCATGAAGGGGTATTCCTGTGGTAATTTTCACGCAGGATGTTCACTCCGCACCAGTGTTCACCAGTGGCAACCTTCCACCACCATTTACCTAACAGTGCGCAGTTAAACGTTTGCAAGTTAAGAATACCCCACCCTCCCTGCTCTTTCGGGCGGCAGAGTCTAGCCCAGCTAACCAGGCGAATTTTGCTCTGTAGACAATCAGGTCCTGACCAAAGAAAATCCCTACGAATTTTCTCAATACCCTTAATTACCCAGCAAGGTAATTTGAATATCGACATCCAATAAGTGGGAATCGCCGTCAGTACTGAGTTGACCAAGGTAAGTCTCCCACCTAAGGAGAGAAGCTTGGATTTCCAGGTAGCAAGTCTACACTTGATTTTGCTCAACAGGATATCCCAGTCCTGTCTTCTTGGTCTGCCACCAGAGATAGGAATGCCTAAATATGTAACCGGTAAGGCACTCGACTTACAATGAAGGGTTCCAGTCAATGAATCATGTGGTAGGATGTTTCTTTGAGAGGCATACAAACAAGTTTTATCTGAGTTAACCTTAAGACCAGAGATGCCCTCAAAAGCGTAAAGAATGAGTTTGATAATGCGCAAGTCCTCACTCCCCCCATTCGTAAGTATGAGAAGATCATCCGCATATTGCAAATGGCATATCTTAACCCCGGTATTAGGTAAATACACCCCATGAAGGACACCGGAAGTTAGTGCATTGGTGACCATGGAACTCAGGACATCAACCACCAAGGCAAACAATAGCGGGGAGAGAGGGTCCCCCTGCCTCAAACCCCTACGATATCTCACGTATCCACTTTGACTACCATTAATAAGAAATTTTGCTTTAGTGGAAGTGAGAATGCAGTTAATCCACCTAATCCAATTATCACTGAAACCCCTAGCTCGGAGCAGCTCCAATAGGAAACTCCAATCCACCGTATCAAAAGCTTTTTCAAAGTCCACTTTGAGGATCAAACCAGGGAGCCGGTGCTTTTGCATATAGAAGATGAGTTCATTAGCGGTGACAATATTATCAGTGATGCATCTTCCTTTAATGAAAGCCGACTGGGTTTCATCGACAAGGGAGTCAATCTTAATCCTCAAACGATTTGCCAGAATCTTGGATATAATCTTGAGAGAAGAGTTAATCAAGCTGATCGGGCGGTAGTGTGAGGGATTCTCAGGACTTTGATTTTTGGGGATAAGCGCTATGTTGGCCCAGTTAATTTTTTCTAGATTGGCTTGTCCACTAAAGAAGTCCTCACAAAGTTTGAAAACATCCTCCTTGACAACATCCCAGTATTTCTGGTAAAAGAAAATTGGGAAACCATCCGGTCCAGGAGCCTTATCAGCATTCAAATCAAAAACCGCCCTTCTAATTTCTTCTTGTGAGAACGGGCAATCAAGAGAAGAAAGGTCCTGAGACGCTTTGTGTCCAAGCAGATTAGGCCAACTTATCTTGAATCGGAAATCCTGACAAGCCCCACAAAGATTTTTATAATAGTCGGTGAAAGAATCACTAATGCATTGTGCATTGCTCACCCTGGAGTTGTTATGCACAATCCAAGGTATAAAGTTCCTATTCCTTCTACCGTTGGCAACCATATGAAAAAAACTAGTATTTTCATCCCCCTGTTGCACCCAGTTAATCCGTGAGCGTTGTTTCCAATAGATTTCTTCCAGTTTAAGAATCTGAAACAAGTCCACCCGAAGAGAAGATTCTCTACCGATTTCTTCAGCCGTGAGTGTGCGTGCTTGTTTGTAAGTATCAAGCAAATCAATCTCATGTAATAGGGCCAATTTCTTAAGTTTAATCGATCCGAACTCAGTTTTCGCCCATTGCCTAAGATGATGCCTTAGATTAGAGATCCTCTTCGCAATAATGAAGGCCCCACAACCTTGAAAATGGGCGTCATTCCACCAACCCCTAATGAGTTCCGGGAACTGATCCACAGCACACCAAGTCCGTTCAAAGCGAAAAGGACGCTGGACCGAGGGGTGATTTCCAGATTCCAGTCTAATCGGTACATGATCCGATCCTAATCTGGGAAGACAGTTTTGAGAAGTCCTAGGAAAAAGGGAGTTCCAGTCAAGGTTGACTAAGAAGCGGTCAAGCTTAACCCAGATTGGATTAGCTTGGCCATTAGTCCAGGTAAAATGTTTCCCAAAGGATGGTGGCTCAAGTAGGTGGAGATCTCTCAGGAGCATGTTTGCTTGCCTGATGTCGTCCAGATTAGGGTTACCACTAGATTTATCCGAGTGGGTAAATACTGAGTTAAAGTCTCCACAAATCACCCAGGGCATACCCTCTTCAGGTTGGCTAGATCTAATTTCATTCCAGAAATCAAGTTTACGATGGCGAGCATTGGGCCCATAAACCGATGTACAGACCCAACTAAAGTCATTGATTTTGGATCGGAATTTGACTGAAAGGCAGAAACTACCTTGGGAAAGAAGTTGCCCCTCTAATAAATTATTATTCCATCCAATGACCATCCCTCCCGCAGAACCACTTGCAGGAGTAAAGAGGAAATTGTCAATTTTTGGTCCACCGATAGTCCTCCAAATACTAGAGTCAATCATACTAAGTTTAGTTTCCTGGAGGCAACAAATATCTGCGTGGTGTAATTGAAGAAAATCCTTAACTAGGAAGCGTTTAGAGGGTCTTCCCAAACCCCTAACATTCCAAGTTATAACGTTCATGGGGAAACTAGATGGAGCCTGAGGCGGAACCAAGACAGAAGGTTCCTACTACCTTATTTAAAGGTTTAGATCTAGTTGTTTCAAGCATGCGCAAATGAGCTAAACATTCATCTCTATGTTGCACGTTATCAAAAGTTATGCCACATGCATTGCAATAATTAGCAAGTTGCAAATCATTCCAATTATTTAAAAGCAAGGGGTTAGACGAGGTACCTTCCGGTGTCGTGCTAGAAGTCCCCTTCTTTTTGGTCGATCTGGGCGGTTGAGGTAAAAAACCCGCTTCCTCGTTCCATCTTGACGATGGCTTTTTCTTCCTCTCACTACGTCGATTTCCCCGTGAGGGATCCTCAGCTTGGCCAGTGTGTAAGAGTCTTCTAACTTTTTCTTCAAAGTCCGACTCCGAGTCATCCAAATCCCGACTGTCCCCACAATCTCCCTCCTGACCTGAATCAGTAAACTGCTCACTATGTTCTGGCAGAGAGAGATCACCATGAGTTTCTAACGGGTCAGTGTGCCTCTGTTGGGAAGTTTCCCTTTCCTGGATTGAGTGGTTCGATAAATCCATAGTGAATTTACTTGGAACCAGCGTCCAACAGCCTTGAATAAAAACCCAATCAAAATTCGGTGGGGGAATGAATTTTGAAGGTGGTTGGGCAGGATTACAGAAGTTATCATTAAATTCCAAATCCTGATCAACAACAAGCTGGACTTGGCCCGTGACCTGAGTTTCAACTATATCATGCTCATTATCGGTGTTTGGGCCCTGAGGGGCCGGCTCTGATGATTGGATCAAACCCAAAGGAGGCAGCCCAGGAATTGAGGACTCAAAAGATGGGCTTGGGCCTTGTTCTGGCTTCTCACATGAATGAGAGAGAGCAAGTAGCTGATTATCATATGACCCAACAATAGTTGGTAAGGCACGTGCATCATTCTCATTAGAAGCTACAGGAAGCTTGCTCTGACGGCTGTCAGAATTAGCGGACACCTCGACCAGTAAGCAATCGACAGCGTTGTCCGGTTCTTGTGACTCGTGCGAAGTGCGAATACCCACATGCAACGTTGGTTGCTCGCCATGCAAAGACTTCCGGGTATTATCCAATTCCGGGAAGTCATGAACCAGCGTCCGACGAGCCGCCGGTCGGACATCGACCCCGGGAGCAGTGCTCTCCAGTCGGGTCATCGATACTGTATTTTGGGCCCCGGGAGCTGTGCTCACCGGCCGGGCCATCTCCGACGGACTCAGCGTGACCTCGGGAGCTAAGCTCACCGGCCGGGTCAACTGAGTACGCGGACGCCAAATCTGTGTGTTAAGCTGAACATGCCGATCACCTTCGTAGTTCTTCTTCGTAACCAAATTCTCCACATTATCGTGCATCACTTCCTTCCCTTTAGCAGTGGCCTTCACAGGTGGCGGGGCAGAGGCAAGAGGTGGCGGAGCTGAGACCAAAGGTGGGGGTTCATCACATCTTGCTGAGGTTTGAACGTACTTGTCGAGATCCTTTCGGTACGTCGGAAAGGGAAGGTGGTTGTCGGTGATCAGAACAATGTACTTGCGCATACCAAAACTAAGATATACTTCATGAGGAAGCATTACTCGCGGCCGGCATCGAACAAGAACAGAGACGAACGATTTGTGAGGTTTACTCGGTTGAGGGATAGCCACCAGTTCGCCAATTGGCTTGAGGAAGTCCACCAACACTGACCAGGTCCAGGCGTGAAGGGGGAGGTTCCAAATGAGTAGGACCTGCGCTTTTCCTGCCGCCGAGCCAACAGATCCGATATCCGCCGACCAGGGTTTGATTGATAATACACAAGGCCCCATTTTAGATGATAAACTGAGTTCCCCCACCTTACATGCTTTGAATGCTTCGGCCTCACTGCTTAAAGTTGCTAAGAAGGAATTATCCTTGAAGTCATGGACTGCATCAACACGGGGAGTATTCAGTGCACCAGGCAGGTAATCAAACAAGATATCTTCACTAGTTTGTCCTGAGATAACCTCGAGGACAATAATCTTAGCAAGATCTCTTCTGAGCTTTGAAGTCTCCTGCGTTAAAGACAAGGAGATCTGCGAACGTTGCCATTTAGGTTTCAGTGAAACATCTCCAGAAAACAGGTTATCATCAACTGCATCATCGGGTTGGGCGGAGAACGTCTTGGCCTTGGGCCTAGCACGTCTATTGCGCGGTGGTGAAGGTAGTTCAACTCTGCAATTTACCGCTAGATGCCCAGCTCCACCACAACGTTTACATGATAATCGATGTCGACACTCCGAGGTTTTGTGGGTGGATCGAAGACAGTGTTTGCAGGTCGGCGGAGAACGCTGCCTTTTAGTTCCAGTGACCGGGAGGAAGCCATGTGGGGAGGAATGGAGGTTACTCTGTTCGTCCGAGGTTGGGCTGAGTCTAGATTTGCGAGGCCTAACCACTTCCCAGTCATCATGAGACGCCACCGGCGCCTTGTCCGACATCTGCTGACTCTCCTCCGCAGAGGCCTGCGCACTTTGAGGGCTTACAGCTAAGGCGAAGGTGACACCCTCCCGAACATGACTGCTCTGCATAGGCTGCCGTCCAGAGCCGGAGGAGAGACTAGACGCCTGTTGCCGACTCCGAGTACTGAAACTGCGAGACCAACCTCCCCTAGCTCCGCGCCTGCCACCGTCTCTAGCTCCACCGGGTCTTCCATGCCGTCCCCCGTCACGGGCACCGCCGCCGAGGAGATCGTCGTGAAGCGACCCGCTCATCTTCCGATTTTCTTTTTAAGATTAATATTTTAGATAAACGGATAACTTAAAAATTTAATACAATTATCTTGTTCAGTAAAATTCAGTAAAACATGATTTCATACATATGATAGTTATAGAGGAGTGCTTTATATTTTTTTAATAATTTATAACTAATTTATTAAAAGAGTTATTTATAAATTTCATTTTAGCAAACCTGCTTTTGAACATTTTTAGCTTATAAAAAAAATCATGTCATAAAGTTTATTTTAATATGAATTTATATGAAAATTTTAATATGTGTTCATATGAAAATTTCTTTCGTAATAAAACAAATAAATTCTAATTATGTTTCATATGGAGGCTTTAATCATTAGCCCTATTGATATCCAACCACGAGGATAAAGGAGATCTCATCAACTTATGGATCATAAAATTATATTTAAATTTTTTATTTATAAATGTCAACAAACTATAGCTTTCAACCATTTTTGTGAGAAAAAAATCAAACTTTTTAACTTTTTATTTGAAGGGAAATAAGTAATCACTTTTTTATTGTAGAGGTGATGATTTTCAAAATTTAATCTATAGTATGTAAATTGAAAATCCATCAAATATAAGAACATGAATGTCGGATATTATATATGAATATGAATGTTGGAGCTTCTAAATAGCATCTATTTTATTAACCATGAAACTGGAATTATGACATTACACTAACATTTGTACACACTTCCAACACCAAACTCTCCAAAAGTTCCGGTGGTGCAGGCCTAACAATAACATGAAAAATTTTCCTGGCCATAGCATATAGGCCTGTGTTAACACCTTCCCCCTGCTCCATCTGCTCTGTGCGTCATCGTCGTCCCCCTTGCCATGGCAAGTGGGGACCGGCAACCAGCTCCTCCGCCACTGTTTTCGCAGTCCAGATCTTGGGCACAGCTTGCTTCTTCCCTCAACCAAGATGCAGATAGCTCTCCTTTGCACAACAAGCAGCTTCTTACCAAGATTAAAGAGAACACCTCGGAATTTGTCCGGTTGGATGCCGATACTATAAGCAGAGTTAGAATGAAATTTCAGCACGCCCTCTATGGTAAGCTTTTCGGTAAGTCTCCACCGTTCGAACAGGTTAAGGCTTCTCTTGTAGCTATGTGGAATACGGTCGGGGAAGTCTCCATCTCCGACCTTCCCAATGGATTCCTGCTCATCCGTTGCTCCTCCCAATGTGCGATGCAACACCTCCTTACGGGTGGTCCTTGGTCTCTCAATGGCCTCATCCTTCAACTATCGCCCTGGAAGCCTTACTTTGAGCCTGCGTTCGCGAAGTTGAATACTGCTGCTATTTGGATACAACTGCATAACCTCCCGGTCGAGTTTTGGGACGGTGAGACCCTTGAAACTATTGCAAGCCAGTTCGGTACCCTAATTAAGGTTGATGACTTTACTGCTTCTCTTGATCGATCCAAGTATGCTAGGATCTGTGTTGAGATTGATTTATCAAAACCATTAAGTCGTGGGTTCTGGATCGGGGACGACCTTGTCCGTGTCTTTGTTGTCGTCATGTATGAACGCTTACCCATGTTTTGTTATTCTTGTGGCATAATCGGACATGGTAGTATTCATTGCCCTAAATCGACGACAACCGGTGCCGGTGACTCCACCTCTACACGCCCATTGCGGCGGCCTGAGGTTGGCCCCACCCTGGTATCGGTTGTTGAAGATCAGTGCATGAATGACATTGAGAAAGACCCTGCTCCCCCTCCTTCGGAGAAGTTGGACACCCATGCGCAACTTCAGCCTGATTCGGACTATGGCCCTTGGCTCTTGGTATCTCGCCGGCGGGGCGGTTCTCGCGGCCGTGGCGGGGGCACTCGTGCCAGTCGCATGCCGTACAGTACTGCAGCCGATACGAGTCCCAAAGCTGGCTGGTCCCGAGATGGCGACAGTGGGCGTAGTTCCGATGGCAGCAGGTTCCGAGGCGCTGTCAGTCACAGCATACGTGGCGGTAAATCTTTGGTTTCTAGTGGGCGGCATCCCACTTTCCCTGCCGCCCAGCCTAACTCCACTGTTGAGAACCTGAACACTTCACTCCCTAGGCCTGCGGACCCCGGTTCCCTAGCCAACGTTCTGATCGAGGGAGGTGTTCCCATTTGCGCTGGGTCCCTAGACGTTGGAACTCCCAATGTGACCACTGTGCCGCCCAGTACCTCCACTCAGCATACATCCTTACCTGTCCCTTTGTCTGATAACCCGTTGCAGAGCTCCTCTCGCTCGAAATCTCCGCCACCAATCCTTAGAACTTCGCTCCAGTCGTCCTCTCCATCTGCTGAGAAGGATGTTCCAAGTGCCCATCTTAATCTTGTTGACAAGCTCTCTTGTGCTCTTGTGGGGGACGGCATGGATGAAGATGATAGCCAAGATGGTGATTACTCTGAAGAAGAGGATGAAGGGATGTCAACGGATGATGAGCCTGATGAAGGCCCTGATGATTCTATGACCCTAGTACAATACCAATCTGAGGTCCGTCGTGAAGCTCTCATCCGCAAAGGAGTCCATATTGCCGATACATCTCCAAAGAAAGGAAGGATGGAACCTGAAGGTTCACCTTCGTGATTCCATTCTTTGTCAGGCGTCGTCATTCTTGTTCCTTTCTCAGGATGTGGTTCATCTTTTATCTTCTTTCAATTAGTTTCTTTATGAGTTCTATCAAAATACTTTGCTGGAATTGCAGGGGGGTTACTGCGAGGAATACGTCTTCCCGCGTTTTTCGCCTCATTCGGACCCATAAACCTGATGTGGTTTGTCTCGTTGAAACAAGGGCTAACTTGGAACGTGTTAATCGGTTTTGTAATAAAATTTCTAATGCTTGGGACTGGGCTGCTGTCCTATCTACGGGCTTCTCCGGGGGCATCATTGTGATATGGAAGAAAGCCATTGGCATCGTTTCTCCGATAGCCATCTCTACTCGTGCTCTTCACATTCTGATTTCCTCTAACCATAATTCTAGTTTCATTATTTCCACTATATATAACTCTACTCATTTCAACAGGCAGCATCTCCTCTGGCAGGAGTTATCCCGCATCACTCCGCTCCGCTTACCGTGGCTCATCGTTGGCGACTTCAACGCTGTGCTTCACAGACATGAACATAAGGGAGGACCGTACTCTTATTATAATCGCAAAGCTCGCTACTTCCTCGACTTCGTGGAGGAAAATAATCTGACTGACATGCATTATATTGGCTCCCAATTTACTTGGTGTAATAACCAGGTGGGGCTGGCTCGTCGTTGGGCCAGGCTTGACCGTAGTCTGATCAATCTTGAGTGGGCCAATCAGTATAGAAACAGCAGTCTCAAACATCTATCCCGCTCTTTTTCTGACCATTCTCCGCTTATTATTACTTCTGCTAATGATCATTATAATTCTTTCATATTCCGTTTTGATAACAGCTGGTCGGAATTTCTTGGGTGCCACTCTGCTGTTGCCAAAGCGTGGAACTATTCACCACATGGCAATCCCATGCACGTCTTTGCTCATTTTTTGTCTCGCACCAGAAGAAACCTTTGCCACTGGCGCAAGAAAGGTGTTAATCAGGTGGAAGCTGCCCTCCTGAGCACTGAGGCTGAAATTAGTTCCCTTGAAGTTTCTGATTTTAATCTAAATACACAACTTACTTTGGTGGATCGATATGCTAAATGTGCTGCACTCCAGCGACAATGTAGTATCAAATGGGCTCAGCGCGCACATTTACAGTGGATACAGGATGGAGATAAGAATACTCATTTTTTTCATGCTATGACCTGTATGCGTGCGTGTTCTAACCATATCTCGCAGGTTGTCAACACTCAAGGAATTAATTGTTGTTCGAAGGATGACATTGCGATTGCTTTCCTGACATTTTATGATAATCTCTGGAACAACCCTTCTCCTACCTGTGCTTGGTCCGGTGATACTTTTCCTGGAGACATTCCTTGCATCTCGCCAAATGATGCCTCTGCGCTCATTGCCGAGGTTACAAAGGAGGAAGTTTATCTTACTATACTTGACCTTCCCACAGGTAAGTCCCCTGGTCCCGATGGCTTTACTATTGAGTTTTATCGTTCGTTTTGGCATATTATTGGCGATCATGTGTTTTCCGCTATTCATCACTTCTTTGAAAATTCTTTTATCCCAGCTTCCTGGGGTAAAACATATGTTACTCTTGTCCCTAAAATTGATAAACCCAAACGTGTTGCTGATTTCAGACCGATCTCTTTGTGTAATGTTAATTTTAAAATCATTTCCAAAATTATTGCCAATCGTTTACTTCGGGTCCTTCCACATCTGGTTGGTCGTGAACAAGCTGGTTTTGTCCCCAATCGTTGCTCTTTCGATAATATCATTGCGGTCCAAGAGATAGTGCATACTTTAGAAAATGATACCAATCACCCCCCGAGGATGGTTTTAAAACTTGATATAGAAAAAGCCTATGATACAATTGAATGGAGTGCAATTCTTACTATTTTATCTCGTATGAAATTTCCTTCTCTGTGGATTACCTGGATTGAAACTTGTCTTCAAGCTTGCACCTTCTCAATTGTTATTAATGGTAGACCGACCTCTTGGTTCTCATCTTCCCGAGGAGTTCGGCAGGGTGATCCCCTTTCCCCTTACTTGTTTATTTTGGTATCCCAAATCCTCACTTCTTTGCTAAATCGTGCTCTTGATGGTAATGACATTCCTGGATTCCACTCTAGTCTCTCCAAAAATTTCAATCATTTAATGTATGCCGATGATCTTATTATTGTGACCAGTGCTTCCCGGAAGTCTGCTCGCAATATCAATTCCTGTTTATCCATATACTCTCATATCACTGGACAGCGCCCAAATCTTGCAAAATCTCAGATTTATTTCCCTTCTTGGTGCAACAAACATGTCTCGAAACGTATTTGTGACATTATGAACCTTGCTCCTGCCTCGTTCCCTATAAAATATCTGGGCATTCTCATATCCCCCAAAAGGATTGTTGCGTCTGCATTTAACACCTTGACCACCAAAATCAAACACTTGTGTTGCCGGTGGAGGAATTTCTGTCTCTCCCCCGCAGCTAAAACAATATTGATCAATACAAAACTTTTATCCATTCCAATCTATACTTTATCGGTGTATCCTCTCCCGGATTCTGTTCTTTCTGAGATAACTAAAACAGTGAGGCAATTCTTTTGGAGTAGAAATAGTAATGGAAAGGGCATCCATAATGTGAATTGGAATACTATCACTGAAGGTAAGGCTGAGGGGGGTATTGGTATCAGGAATCTATCTATTGTTAAGCACTCTCTCATGGCCAAACATTTGTTCAAATATTTAAACAATGAGGATACTATTTGGGTCGATATTTTGAGAATTAAATACGGTAACATCAATTTCTGGAGGAATGCTGCTCCCTCTAAGTGTTCTTGGTTTTTTCGTGGTCTCTGTCATTCTGCTGATCGTCTTAAACATTTTTGCAAAATCACATCTGTTAATCCTCATAATGTGTCTGTCCTGTGGGATCCTTGGATATTTGATATACCTATTGCAAAAAAACCTACTTTCCTCAATATGAATGTTGATCTGGAGGATTCATCTATCAATCAATTCTTGCAGAATGGCAATTGGAACAGTTCTTATATAAACCTGGTCTTTGGATCTAACACTAACTTGCAGGAGTTTTTTTCTGGTTCCATTGATTTTCACTCGCACACTACTTGGAGCTGGGCGCCTCCCACAAAATGTCATAACTTATCCTCTGCAGTATATAACCATCTCAATCATATATCTGATCCTGAGGGATGTTGGCCTGGTTGGCAAATCCTTTGGCAGCTTCATACTGCACCTCGTGTTAAACATTTTATATGGACCCTATTTCATGGCAGGCTTTCTACCTCTAATTATATCTATCAACTGGGATTGGGCCCTGATAATCCATGTAATTTCTGCAAGCTTGCACCTGAAACCATAGAACATCTCTTTTGCCATTGCTCCAAAACAAAGGTGGTTTGGGCAATCCTTAGCAATAAAGTGGGATCATGCATATCTTTCCCAGATGGGTTCTTGACTGGCAATTGGCTTACTGACAGAAGATATAATATGAACATTGCTTCTCTTATTGTTACAACTGCTTGGTATGTGTGGAAGGCGAGATGTGATGATATATTCAGGGGTGTCATCCCGAACTTTAATTGGGTTGTATGTCGTGCTGTGGTGATGGTCTCGGAGCACTCTGCTGAACACAGGAATATGCCTGGATTGAAACTCATTCTTAACAATTTTTCCAGTGCTGCTGGCAGCTTCCTGTTCTTGCACGCACACACCAACAGCAGTAACAAGGTAAGCTCTATTGGTTTCTTTATCTCTAATGCTCATTATCTTGTTGCTTTTGCAGGTTGCTGTTCTTTTCAGTTAGACGATCAATCGCTTGACATTCTTTCGGCGTTTGAAGTGCCCCTGCAACTGGCTATCTCCACACATACTGCTATTCAACATATATTTGTCTGCACTCAGTCAGCATCTGACATACTTCTTAATGTTGATCATGCTATCCAATGGAGGTTTCATAATCAAACTGCTAGAGTTCATGCGCTGCTTCAGAATCACAACAACCCTTCAGTTCATTGTATTCCAAGTCATTGGATGCTTCCTGTCATCAGCCTCACAACTCACGGATTCAATTCCTCAGTGCTAAATCTGTTCCTTTATGGCCGCGAGCTTCCTCATTGGCTGATGAAGTCTTTTAGGGATTCTGGTTTTGTATTCTAACTAGCTTGGTCTTGTTTTTCTTTGTTGTTTACTGATCTTGTAGTCTTGTTGGTTGTTTTCTTACTTGGTTTTGGTTTGTAAAACATTTATTTTATTTTAATAAAATAGCCCACCGTGGTTCTTCCTTAAAAAAACATTTGTTCAAATGAGCCCATAATGCAATACAAAGTTAAAATTGGAATCCTTCATGCCTTGATTATAAAAGAAAAAAGAGCATGAACCATTCTGCCTTCAGTAGCCAGCTTGTCAGCAATACAATTCTGATCTCTAGTGCATAATTAAGACCAATTAAGATCCATCAGTTTATAGGATTTGTTTGAGGCGTGATACATATTGGTTTCCTCTCTATGTATTACCATATTTGCAGTGTTTACACTCTGCAGGATATCAGCACAAAGCCTGTTAAATGACTCAATCTTGAAGTTCCGTTGCTAGACATACTAAATCCCAATAAGCATATGCTACGAACATAAATCAGCAAATTTTAGTTACCATCTGGTAATCATCCAAATAAATTTGGTGTACTCTTTACCATTTTCTCTTTTTTAGAGGTTAATAAGATATTTTTAATTATAAAACAATCCTTCACTTTTTTATTAAAATTAATAAACCATGACTACATTAAAATAACCTAATGGAAAAACATATAAAGTTCTGGAGATGTTTTAGAGAGACAACATAACAAAAGAATTATGAGACAAAATATGACCATACTTTTTTTTTTACAACCGTGATAAGCCCCAGAAATATGATCATACTAAAGCAAAAGGAGGAGGCACAAATAATAAGAAAACATAACATGACCAAATTAACACCAAGAATTATAAGTACCAATATAAAATCAAAAAACAGAAAGCAATAATTTGGATTTAAGCTCCTTTATGGAAATGAACATGCACAGATGAAACAAAGGCACACATCAAGCTTGAAAGAAGGACAAATAGAACTGGATTTTATTAATTAAGAATACCTTGCAATTTTGATTGTGATTTTGAGGCAATAATAATAAAGAACATATTCACTTGCTAACCAAACTAATTAACTTTTGGTAGTGAAACTCTTTTCATGCATTCTGATTCGAGACATCAGGGGCCTTTTTGGTAGTGTTAGGTGCATGATCTAAAAACCATGTGTCTCTTCTCCCATAAAAGTTTTGCTCATTCATCCAAATAAATTGTTTATAAATCATTGAGAATATAAGATATTAGGAAATTATTGAAAAAAAAACTGTTGTTCTATTACAAACACACAAGGGAAAAAACAGTAGTAATGAAATACAGCAAGACATGCCATTTATGTTCCTTACACTATTAGTTTCTTTTCTTTTACATGATTCAATTCATCATGATACAAGCATATCTAACAGAATGACAGCAAAAAAAGAAATCGTGCTATTTTCTTATCTAAAGAAAACTATCTAAAGAAAACTATGACACAGGATAAGTATAAACCTTAAGTCCTAGGTAAAATTGTTGACAAAGACAATGGCTAGTGAATAAAAGATATGCTCTGTTATTTTTTTGAAATTAGAATGTTTACGATTTTAGAAAAATATTCGGTAAAGAAAAAAAAAAGATAAACTTATCTTCTTTGCATTTTAGGATAAAATATTATATTCTTTACATTTTAGGCCTTATTCTCTACATTCAATTAGAGATTCTAATCACAATGTTGTGCCTTAAGTGCTAAATGTGGTCTTAATATTTATGGTTTTAAAGTTAGTTGAGGAAGCAGAAATGGAAATGTGATAATAATTATATTTTCAATAAACAAAAGAGAAATTAAAACATAATGAGAACAGGGACAAGGTGGAACCTTAAAAATATGCTTGTTGAAATAAGAATTTATGAAGTAAGTAACACCATAGATGAAAATGCCACTAAGAGGAAAGAATTCGTCGCAATGGCAATGCATTTGTTCATAACTTGGAATGAGAGTAGTACTACTTCAAAAAGGAGCAGGGCTTAGTATTTATGCTATCATGATGTTAGAGACAAGGTGCTAGTAGTGTCCTTCTAGGGCTGCTGTTTATGTATCTTTCTGAGATGCTAGAGACAAGGTGGAAATAGTCTCCTCCTGGACTGCATCACCTCTTTAGCTTATGGCATCCACTGATTTTAAGCCTTTTAATAGTAGGAAGCTGCTGTTGGAGGCCTTCTAGGAATGACTTCAGTGCTGGACAATCTTCAATAGATAGATATTGAAGGGAAGTCAGGCCTTGCATCCCTTCTAGCAAAGACTCCAGCTTGAGACATTCAGATAACTGTAATTTGGATAACAAACCGAGGTGTCCAATATTAAAACATAAAGACATGATGCTTGGACAATTGCGAACCGACAAGCTTTTGAGTGATGTGGGGCAGTTGGGCAATTCTATCAGCGCATCATAGTCAGAAACAACAAGATCCTCTAGAAACGGTAGACCACAATCTCCTTGTGATGATGCACCTGTCAAATTCTTACATGACCTAATATTCAGAGACCTGACGGACTCCAGACCTCTTGACATCTCATCTGACCAGGACACTAGCTCTTCAAAATGAGTCATCTTGAGATCTTCAAGAGAGGTAAGGTTTCGCAAAGCCACTAATAATGACAATTGACTACAATCACCAATCTTTATATTCACATATCCCAGTATTATAATCTTGGGATATGTGAATATAATACATGGCCTATTCCTCCAAGGTCTGTCGTAATTGTTGTTGTTGATGTCGTCGTCGTCGTCTACAACCTTGAAATTGAACTTGTGTATCTCCTCTATGACACCATCTATTCTTTTGTTGATACTTCTAAGTTTTGTCCCCCAACTGAAGTTGAAACATGAGTGGGTTATGATCAACAGAGAAAAAGTAACACACCTTGCTTCTCAGGGGACTGCAAAGCTCAGCCTTGGGCTGTATGAGCAGAACATGCGTGTTGGCCTGGTCAAGCATGTCGTCAGCATCAGCCAGGACTTGACAGCCTGATTCATGAGCTGCCTCTCCTCTGCATCTCCAACCAGAGGTTGGATTTGGAGTAAATACCTGCGGAGCTTCTCCAGCTCCCCATCAACTCCTCCCCATAAACTCAGATTTCCCTTTTCTTTTCATTTTTGTGCTTTGATTTATTTCTTCAAACACATATGGGTGACATTTGTGTTTTCATTCATTATGATGCAAATTGTCTATCATAACATTATTTTATAATTTTTTGTAACAATTTGATACTAATTATTTTAAGGTTAGGCCAACTTTTTCTTTGCTATTGCTTTGTTTTGTTCGCCAAAACAGTGCTTTGATGATAAAGCAAATCATAAAAAAAAACACCAACTTGCATGCAACAACCAAGGAGCACACCAAGAACAGAGCAGTAATTATGATGTAATTTACTTACCATAAACATTATTTTATATTTTTTTAACAACTTTTTTTTTAGCAAGGAAGAGTTACAAAGAACTAAGTAAAGAAAAAAAAAAACAAAGGAAAGAGAACAGGAAAGAAGAGGATTTAGAAGAAAAAGTTTGAATTTGCACAAGCATTTTGCAGCCATCTAGGTCTGTCCCTCCCTTGGAAGAAAAGGGAAAGCTGTGGATTTGAACGTCCAAGGTGAGCAAGTCGATCAGCAACCTGGTTGGAATCTCTATTGATGTGTTCGATCAGAAGGTCAGGATTCAGGTTCAAGTGGTGCTGAATGCTGTGAATAAGATGAGTGAACAGAGCAGTGCATAAATGAGAAAGTAAATTATATAAAACACCCAACTTGCACAGTAACAATCAAGGACCACATCAAGAACTCTCTGAAACAATCATCCTTCCCATGCATTAGACTAACCAAATATAGATTGCTCAGTATTTTTTCACATCTAAACACACTACGAAGAAGAAAAGATTAATATCAAGAATTCACTAATATCAAAGGAGGGATCACTAATTTATTTTTTTATGAACATATGGAAAAACTAACCTAAATGATATTGTAAATTTGAATTCTTCTACCTATCAGTAAATTTAACATACTTGATGAATAATAATATATCAATACAAGTTCATTTATTTTTTAATACATGTAAATTAGCAAAGATTTACAATAGAAAAGACGAATAGTTTAGGATAATCAGTAGACCATAGCATCTTTCCAAAATAGCACAAATTAAAAGCTATAAAAATAATTGGTATAAATGTTTCACTAGAATTAAGTGAACTCAGACAAAGCATGACTGAACCACAAATCAATATTCTTGAAAAAAACATATATCAGTCGTGCCGATGTATATGTATGAAGGAGTAAAAGCTTAGAATTTAACAAAATAGGAGGTAATCATATAGGTATTTTAAAAAGAAATAGAGGCCATGCTTATATAAATTTGAAGAAATAAACAAATAAAATTAGGCAAAATAGAGGTTAGTTAAGCTACATAGCACAGAGCACGTTCACTTAATTTTTAACATTTTCTTGTTAAAAGGGAAGGAGTTGTTAGTTAGTTCATATATAAAAAAAATAGCAACATAATGATCAGCATGATAAAAAGAATGAGCAGTTCAAACACCTACCACCACTAAATTGATTTGTTTTCTTTTTGTTTGATTTATGTTGCTCAATATTTATTCTCAACGGAATATGGCATTGTCAATCCCTTCTTCCGAATGAGTGATCAGTTTTTACAAACAAAAGTACATCCTGCAATGAGGTAAAGGTGCATTGGCACTAATAAAAATTTTGAAGCATTTGTTTGATGATTGATTAATTAAAATATAAAAGACGGCATATGTTGGGGGCATCACACTTCATGGTCATAGTTAAGGGAGCAATGGAACTGTCTGGTTGATAAGCTTATATAAAAACAGAACTTATGTTGATCAGATAATTGAGAAAACTATAGTAAGGATCTACATGTGCACTTGCCTCTGGTTTTGAGGATTAATGTTCAACATCTGCTATGAAGATTAGACAACTCTTCCATTCTATTTTATTTCCTTCATTAATTTTTATTTTTGTTTATCTACTTATTCTTAGGTCATTAATGCTTGTTATTTTATTCACTTTTAGAAGCAAACCATTTTGTGGATCAAATCAGTTCATCCAGAATGACCTTTTCCCCTTGTAATGTTGGGAAAAATAACTTCGCAGAAATTTCCCTCTATTGAGTCCTTGGCTTATTCCCAAAAGAGATTAGCTGGTCATCACATTTTCCTTGCTATAATTTTGAAATCAAATGTGGCTCCTAGAGTCAAATTTTTTATTTGGTCATTGATTAACTTCAAGGTGTTCGTTCATAAACAGTGCCAGCCTTCACTTGTGCCTAGCGCCCCTTGGGCTCCAACTGATGGGCCACTTGTTTTTCTATTAAGCAATTTATTATTTAATAAAAACAACTAAACAAATTTTGCTAAAAGTTCGCCCAGGGCCTCATATTTACTAAGACCGGCCCTCTTCGTAAGAAGAATAAGAATAGTAATACCTTTATTGGGAACTGTGCTTTCCACGTGTGTTTTTGATAAGTTAGATAAAAGTTGGCAATAATCTCCTGGATTGCATTGCTTCTCCAGCTCCAAGCATCCTTTGATTGATAGTGTTGGTTGACTGTTCTGTGCATTTCTGATAAAAGAGCTATAACCAACTTCCATTAAACCCATGCAAAGAAGGTCAGGTAACATCAATATAATAAAATTTCTGTAATTGATTTGATAACCTGGAAGATCAAACAAACCGAGTTGAATTCTGACATTCTCAATCTGGTGCAAGCGGTGAGACCAACGCAATTGAATGAACTTCTGTTTTTCGCCTAAAATAGTTGTACTCAACTTCAACTCCTTGCCAAAAGAAGCTCAAGCAGGAGTGGGATATTTGCTCGGACAAGAATTAGCTAATAAATCTTCAAATAAGAAAAATTAAACAAAATAACTCCAAATCACAAGAATCAGCTGCACATCACATCACCAATCAAATCTTAACTCTGGTCCCTGCATAGAATAATTTACTAGCATCAAACACCTGTATAAAAAATTTAAAGCAAAAGTTCAAAAAAAAAAAGGAAGGTTTATTAATAGCAGATTCAATGGATAAAGGTAACTCACAGATTAATATTAGAATAGAAAATCAAGAAAATCAGATGATTATGAACTATTAATCAAGAACACCATTTCATCTTTAATTGTGATCACCGATCCTGCATGTCTTTCCATGTCCTGACAATATATATTGAGGCAATAATATAGAAATAAAAACATATTCACAGGTAGGACACCCAGCATCAAGCTTGCTACTTGAAAATAAGAAAAATGCTCTTCGTTATCATTTGGATTCCAGACATTCAGGTCCTTGTTTTTTCTTATGTAAGGTGGATACCGACAAAATTTGATTAGGATGCTTTTCTCCCACCAAAATCTTGCTCAAGCTTCAACCAAACCAATTGAAAAGAAAATTAAATAAATAAATAAATAAATATAAGACATTGGAAAGAAGACAATAATGTTAGTGGAGAACTTATAATAACCTCAACAAAATCCAAGACATTGTGAAATTATTGAAACCAACAAAGCCAGTGGTCTTGTTTATAGCGCATTAAGGAAAAGGCAGCAACAATGACTTGCTTCAGGACGTCCCATTCATGTTTCTTGCTCTAAATAGAGCACAGAAAGAGCATTTGATAATAATAAAAAGGTAGTCTGCCTTCAAGTTTGTCTGCATGATTCAGATTATTAAAACAAATTTATGCATTCATCATGATAATAAAAGCATCGAAAACAGATTGAAATAAAGAAATGAATCCCGCTAGTCATCTTATCTAAAGCACATAATAATGATGCAGGAAACATATAAACTTAGGTCCTAGGTGAAACTGTTACACAAAGGCAAGGCCATGTGCTAGAAGAACTCTCATGGATTATATTTTCACAAACAAGAGAAATAAAAGATAGCTACAGCAAAAAAGATTATAACTTCATAAAAAAGGGAGAAAGCAGCACCTCATAAGTCATAATCATGGGTTTGTTAAGATAAAAAATGTGTGAAGCAAGCAGCACAGCATATGAAAAATGCCAACAAAAAGAAAAAATTCATGGCAATGCGTTTGTTCATAACTTGGTACGAGAGTAGCAGTACTTTTATCAGCAATAGTGCTTCATATGTATGTTACTGAGATGTTAAAAACAACGCACCAATAGTCTCCTCCTGGGACTGTTTCCTATGGATCTTTCTGTGATGTTATGGACAAGGTGCCCATAGTCTCCTCCTTGTTTGCATCGCCTCTCCAGCTTAGGCCCTTCTTTGATTTCCAGCTTTCTAAGAGCAGGAAGCCATTGTTGGATGCCTTCTAGGAATGACTTCAGCTCAGGACAATCATATCATCAATAGATAGATACCGAAGGGAAGTGACATCTTGCATCCCTTCTGGTAGAGATGCCAGTTTGGGACATTAATGTAACCCTAAAAGAATTAGTGAAGCTGTCCCATCTCTGGCCACAAAGACTTGATGCTTGGACAATTGTTAACAACCAAGATTTGGAGTAATGTAGGGCGCTGGAAATTCTTTCAAACAATCACAATCAGAAACCACAAGATGCTATAGAAACGGTGGGCCACAGTATCCTTGCAATGACAGACAAATTAAACTCTTACAAGAAAATTATCCAGAAGTTTAAGGGACTTAAGATCTCGCAAGGTCTCATCTGGCCAGGACACCAGCTTTTCTAAATTATAAATCTTGATATCTTTGAGAGTTGTAAGGTTCTGCAAAGCTGCTTCTAATGAGAACTGCTTGCAATCATGAAATAAGTGAAGTGATGGGATCATAAGTCTCGTCTCCTTGTCTTCCAGCAACAAAGTCAATTCCTCACATCTGCCTTGATGCAATTTCTGAGGAGATTTGAACCAGATTTTCAAGTTGTTGGTCTCTCATCCACATTGGAAACTGTGTGCACAGATGATCATGCAAACTGACCAGTTTTAATGCAGTGTGAGGTTTCAAGGCTTCCAACATTTGCTGTGCATTTTCCGCCTCATGATGCTTTGATGCTCCTCAAAACAAGAACAATGAGTTAATATTTTGTTTGCAGCTCATATCAGTTTCTTTCGCCTCATCAGCATTCTTCACATTGCGGAGTTCATACAACACAAGTTCGCCACCAATGTTCAAATGCTTTGGCTCTCCTACCTTGTTCACTGCTTTCTCACAGGGACTTGGAGAGACAATTAAACAAAATAATCATAAAATAAACTTTCCAAAAAACTAATAAATCTGGAAACAAAAGGTACAAATATGATAACCACTATTATGATAGATATCAAATACCACAAATGCATTGGCAATGTGGTAAGATAATTTCTTAGAAATGCAAAGAAATAAATGCGTACACTAACAACTTAATATCATCAGGGCATCAAAACTATAGAATAACAAAATTGAATACGGTTAACTACCATGGCCATCAGAAACACTTTCCAGCTCATTTATATTATGCCAAGCTTGCATATTGCATAATAACATATCCAATCAATTTGGTTCAGCATAATACTAGCCAAAATGAATTGACACTTACAGCAAATGCACTTTCATTCAATTATTGATTTCTGACTCTGCACTACCCTTTCTCTTCATGTCTCTTGCAACTTGTGTAGTAAATTGATTTATCTAACCCTTCAAAGACACCTGCTCATAATTTAAATAAAACAAACTCATATTAATTATCACAAAATCCATAATGATAGTTACCAACACTATCCACCTTTACTTTTAAACTCAAGCTTCAAATAAATTTTTGAATTCAACATTTTATAAACATTGAAAGACAAGTGAAGGGAAATAGAATGACTTCCCTTTCTAATCGAAAGGATTACTGAAGAAGTAGAATCTTCCTAGAGTAATGATCTCTGCATAGAATGAACTTGATTGCAAAAAATACTTCCCAATTGGTAATAACTTTTGAAATTATATTAATTGAAAACATAATCTGAATATTGTGCTGTTTATGCATGTGTTTCAAATAAAATAAACAAATCATGAAAGGAAAATTTTAATAATAAGTTGTCTTGCAATCACTTAAATTTAAAGCATTTGCTTCATAAAAAGATTTCGAATAGTGTCTACAATATGGAATTTAAACACATCTTTTCTTATTCATCTTTGTTCCTTCCAAATTTGCAACCCCCCCCTTGTTGGATATATAACATAATCATTCTATTTTCATACATGGCAGGAGCTTCCTTCCCATTACACATGTCTGTTGTAGAATTCTTCAGTCTAAAAATGAAATTCTCCTTCAAGACATCAAGCCTAAATATAACAAAACTATTTATGGATGAAGGATCATAAGAAACTTGCAATTGAGTAAGAAAGTAGAAAGGACATTAAAAACAGAGATAGTAGAGCAGAGTGGTACTGGTTTGCATTGGAAACAGAGAAGCAGAGAGATAATGCAATTGTTGTCCAAATGAAAATCAGCCGCAGCAGGAATGAAAAGATGTGGTGATGCACCTTAAACCTTGTCCCCAGATACCTTTGCCAGGGGCAGTTCTTCCTAGACAAGTTTCCAATACTTTCCTCCTGTCTTGCATTGCCTCTCCAGCTCTGTGCATCCTTCAATTTGTAAATACCTGAGATTAGGGAGGCTGTCTGGAAATGACTTCAGCAAAGGGCAGTCTTTAACAATCAAAGACTCGAGCGAAGGTAGGCTTTCTGGAACTGACTTCATCAATGGGCAGTTTTCAATCAACAGAAAATGCAATGAAATCAGGCTTTGTGACAAAGAAGTGAAATTAGAACAACAAAACATATGAAGATAAGTAAGGTATTCTGGAGCTTCATTAAAAAATTTGAAGCTTTGGCAGTCAGCAACAAACAATTCCTGGAAAGATCTGAGGCACTTGGCAGTTCTATCAGACCATGGCAACCAATAAGATGCAGTTGTTCCAGACAAGTTAGAACACAATCCTGTTGAGAAGATGGTGGCTCTGATAAACCAGTCAGATATTGACATTCTAATATATACAGATCCTTTAGAGACTTCAAACCTCGAGGTGTACTGCCAAGGAGATCAAGGCATCACACCTCCATTAAAGATGGCATGGTTTATCCCATCATACTACTATTTATATATTCTTTAATTTTATTTTGAAGTAATAACCATTGTGATATTTTATCCACTTTATTCAAAAAAAAAAAAAAAAAAAAAAAACCATTGTGATATTCTCTTCAAAATGATCACTTTTCAGCATCTGCACAATTTGCTCTTTCTCTTCATCTCTGCCAATCACTTCTGATTCACGTACAATTTGCTCTTTTTGGTCTAAACACAAAATGTGTGGGTGACATTTTTGTTTTCATTCATTATGATGTAAATTACTTATCATAAACATTATTTTATATTTTTTATAACAACTTGATACTAATTATTTTATGGTTAGGCAAACTTTTTCTTTGCTTTTGCTTTATTTTGTGAGCCAAAACAGTGCTTTGATGATAAAGCAAACCATAAAAAAAACACAAACTTGCATGCAACAACCAACGAGCAGTCGAGCACATCAAGAACCTGTTTTTATTTTCATTCATTATGATGTAAATTACCGACCATAAACATTATTTATTTATTTTTAACATCTTGATGCCAATCATTTCAAGGTTAGGTGCATAATTTGTTGTTTTTGCTTCTATTTTATAAACAAAGCAGTGCCATAAATGAGAAAGCAAATCATATAAAACACACAACTTGCATGGCAACAACCAAGGACCACACCAAGAACTCCCGAAACAATTATCCTTTCCACGCATTAGACAAACCAAATACAGATTGTTCGGTACGTATTCATCTAAAAACACTATGAAGAAGAAAAGATTAATATCAAGAACTCACTAATATCAAAAGGAGGGATCACTAATTAATTTTTTTTATGATGATATGGAAAAACTAACCTAAATAATAATGCAAAATTGAATCCTTCTACCTATTTGTACTTTTAACGTACTTGATGAATGATGTATCAATGCAAGTTTATTTATTTTTTGATACGTGTAAATTAGCTACGATAAAAAGAGAACAGTTTAGGATAATTAGTAGACCATAGCATCTTTCCAAAATAGCGCAAATTGAAAATTAAAAAATAATTGGTATAAAAGTTTCACTAGAATTAGGTGAACTTAGACAAAGCATGACTGAACCACAAATTAATATTCTTGAAAAAAAAAACATATATCAGTTGCACCAAAGTATATGGCTGAAGAAGTAAAAGCTTAGAATATAACAAAATAGTAGGTAATCATATAGGTAATTAAAAAAGAAGTAGACACCATGCTTATATGAACATGAAGAAATAAACTAATAAAATTAGTCAAAATAGAGGTTAAGTAAGGTACATAGTACAGAGCAGTGAGGTAAAGGTGCATTGGAACTAATAAAAACTTTAAAGCATTTGTGTAATGATGGGTAAATTAAAATAATGCGAGGCACCATATGTTGGGGGCGTCAAATTTTATGATTATAATTAAGGGAGCAACGAAAATGTTTGGTACGCCTTCGAACCCCCTGCTCATTAATGATTGGTTTGATGCGCAAATTCTTAATTATTGTTTAGCGTGTGGCATTAGTTTCTCGGATAACTCGAAAACTCTTCATGATTGCATCTCGTTTATTCATGATCTAGAAACCTCGATAGGTGCCCCCCCCCCCTAAGGGAGCAGTGGTTGTTCCCTCTCGGGATAATTTGGCGGAGACCTCCACAGAGGTCCGCGGTTGTTAATTAGTTCTTAATGAATATTATCTGCTGGAATGTGAGGGGACTTGGGCAGCCGTCCAAGAGGTTTCTTATTAAGGACTTCCTTAACTTGCACTTCGCGGATGTGTGTTGCTTGCAAGAATCAAAGTTGGATCTAGTCTCTCAGGCAATTTGGCGTGAGATTGGGGGGATACATCTCAATCAGTTTTTGTACCTTCCGGCTCGTGGCTCTGCGGATGGCATCATAATAGGGTGGAATAGCGCGACGGTTACTGGCCATTTTGTTAGTATGGGTGATTTTAGTCTTACAGTGGATTTCTGTTCTTCTCGGGACCAGTCTCGCTGGAGATGTACAAGTGTGTACGAGCCGAATGCTAGGAACCGGAAACTAGACTTCTGGAATGAGCTTCGCGGGTGCGCTACGGACTCTGCTGTCCCTTGGGTTCTGTGTGGTGACTTCAATGCCATTTTTAGTTTGGAGGACAAACATTCTGGTACTCCCAGTCTTGTGGATATTAACTTCTCGTCTTCTTTTCTCCATGACTTTCTCTTGCGGGAACCGTCTACTTTGGGTAGGAGGTTCACCTGGACAAATGGTCAAGCGGAGCCTATCTGGGTTAAATTAGACAGGTTTCTGGTTAACATTGCGTTTGCAAATCTTTACACTCGGTTGTTCCAGGAGTGCCTTCCCAGGCTTGGGTCTGACCATGTCCCACTCCTTTTAGTGGTGGGTGTTCAGAGGTCTATTCCGCGGCAGTTTCGATTTGAGTTGGTCTGGTTTTCGGCGGAAGGGTTTTTGGATCTTGTTAAATCTTGGTGGACTGACCCTGCACTCGAGGGTTGTGGCGCGTTCATTCTGTCCAAGAAGTTGTCTCACCTCCGTGGGCATTTAAGACATTGGGCTAAGTTTAGCTTCGGATCCATTAAATTAAAGAAGTTAGCTTTGCTCAACGATCTAGAGGAGCTTGATATTGCCAGTGAAATTCGTTCGCTCGTCCCGACTGAGGTCTCTCGGCAAAGGATTTTGTGGAAGCAACTCGAAGTGATCCGTAAACAAGAAGAAATCTATTGGCGTCAACGTTCGAGGCTTCAGTGGACCAGAGATGGGGATGAAAACACTAAGTTCTTTCATGCGGTAGCGAATGGTCGTAAGAATAGGAACTTCATTTCTAGGCTTACTCAGGATGGGGTTACCTTCACAGACCCTAAGGATTTGGGCAACATCTTCGTTAACAGGTTTCAGCTTTCTTTCGGGAGTAGTAGGGTTTCTCGCCTAAAAATTGATTTTACGAAGCTTTTGGAGTTGAAGATCCCAGTTGATTTATCTCGTCTCGAGATTCCATTCTCTTTAGAGGAAATTACGCGAGTGGTGTTTGATTTGGGTGGAGATAAGGCGCCAGGACCGGATGGGTTTCCCTTGCAATTCTTCAAAAATTCCTAGGATGTGGTCAAGGATGATCTGGTTCGTTTGTGCGATGACTTTTTTGCTGGTAGGGCCAACCTGGAAAGAATCAACTGGGCCAGTATTGTCCTTATCCCTAAGACTCAGACCCCTGAATCTTCGGGTGATTTTCGTCCTATCAGCCTCATAAACTCGTCTTTAAAAATTCTTTCTAAGCTGCTGGCAACCAGGTTGAGCTTGGTGATGAATTAGTTGGTGGAGATCTCTCAATCTGCCTATATTAAGGGGAGATGCATCCTGGATAACATTGCTGTTGCCGAAGAGCTTCTGTTTAGCATTCAAAAGAGGCGTCTCCCTGGCTACCTCTTGAAAGTGGACTTTGCGAAAGCTTTTGACACAGTCGATTGGGACTTCCTCTTCGATCTTTTAGTGGCCAGGGGCTTCGGGGGTTGGATCAAGACCATTTTGTTCTCTTCCAAAGCGCGGATTCTTGTTAACGGGGCACCCAACGGCTATATCCGCTACCGGCGGGGTCTGCGTCAAGGAGACTCGCTCTCACCTTTACTTTTTGTGTTAGTTACTGATGCCTTGAGCGAAATGTTCAAACATGCGTTACAGTCCAAGGTACTGGTAGGGGTACCTCTTGGTAACTTTGACAGCATGTACAATCTTCACTATGCGGATGATTTGTTAATCTTAACCACGGGTGGCTTGGAGGATCTTCGGATTGTTAAGTTGATCTTGCTTCTGTTTCAGGGGATGTCGGGTCTTGTGCCCAACTTCACGAAAACTTGCCTCTTCTCCAGCTCTGGTGGCCGACTTCCTTGTGAGGCGGCTATGGCTACTCTTAATTGTCAAGCAGGCACGTTGCCGGTTACATATCTTGGCATCCCGGTTTCTGGCAAGCGGCCTCGTAGACTGGACTGGGAAGGCCTTATTGAGAAAGTCAGACGAAGGTTATCTTCTTGGAAGGCCCAACACTTATCTTTAGGGGGGCGGCTTACGCTGGTCAATTCGGTCCTAACGGCTTTACCTACCTATTGGATGGCTATCTTCCGTCTGCCATGTTGGGTGCTCAAGAAAATTGATCGCATAAGAAGGGACTTCCTCTGGGCTGGGCCTGACCTCCACACAAGGTGCAAACTTGTGGCATGGCAGAACCTGTGTAGGTCAAGAGAACAAGGTGGGTGGGGCATATTGGATCTCAATGCTTTTAATTTGGCACTACTTGGAAAATGGTGGTGGAAATTCTCTACGGATCCTAACTGTTGCGACGCTTCTGTAATTCGTTTTAACTACAATATTTCCACTTGGAATCTTGTCCCTAGGGTGAGGGGAAGAATTTCCTTCTTCTGGAACGGGGCGTCTAAGTGTCTGCCGGCGTTTTGAAGTTGTATTATTCAGGAAGTCTCTTCAGGTTTGGAAACCCTTTTTTGGTACGATCGGTGGGTTAACGGGAAGGCACCTAGATTTCTCTGGACTGAGTTTTTTCGTGATGCCTCAAATCGCTTTGATTCCCTTCGGAGCTCTTCTCATTTATTACTTGCCGACCCGTTCGTGCGGAACGAGGAGTTGAGCCCGTTCTTGGAACGCTTCACGTTAGGGTGGAGGGATAGCAGAGATAAAAAGTGTTGAGCCTATGTGGCCAACGGCATCTTCACTGTCAAATCCTTCTATAACTTTTTAGTTGATGGTGGCACCCGCTGCCCTATCTCTAGCTGGTTTTGGAAACATAACTGCCCAAGGAAAATTAACTTGTTTAACTGGCTGGTTTGGAAGAACAAGGTCCTTTCGCTGGAGAATCTCTCCCGGCGCCACTGTAACATGCTGCCTACTGCGACTTGTGTGCTATGTCATGCCGGTATTGAATCTGTTGATCATCTCTTCCTGGGATGCCCTTTTGCTAGAATAGTGTGGGACCACTATTCTAGGTTGCTGGATTTGCCGGAACGGCCGGTTTCCATGTCTCAAATCTGGGATACTTGGCGTTCGGGCTTGTGGCCGGTGCTTAGACCAGTTAGGGAATGGATCGTTAAAGCCCTTGTTTGGAATGTCTGGCTAGCTAGGAATGACTGCATCTTTAACGCTAATGTCTTGACTGCATCTGCTGTGATTTCTAAATGTGACTGCATGATTCTTTCTTGGTTTTCAGCGGTGGCAGATAACTTTAAAGGGAAGTTTGAGGAACCTGTTCGAGCCATTAGGCGCAGTCTTGAGTTCCCAGGCCCGCGGACGGAGGATCCGGAGGGTGAGCTTCAAAGACAGGGAGGAGTCTGACCTGGTGTTGCTTCTGTTTGACTGCCTTGTTGGTGTCCTGTTTTGGCAGTCTTGTGTTTGGGTTGTTTGTGTTGGGGTCCTTTTGTCCTTTGGTCTTTATGTTGTTCCACAGCTAGTGGACTGTCTTTTATCTTTGTTCTATCTCTTGTTCTCTCTGTATTGCTTTTCCCGGCTTAATTGAAGTGGTTTATCCACCTTTTCAAAAAAAAAAAAAAAAAATTTGTTTGGTTGATGAGCATATATAAAACCAATTGGCTTATTCTCCTTGTTATAATACAACCAATTGGCATGGATGGACCAAATTTGGAGATTGAAGGTGGCTTCCAGAGTGAAATTTATTTTATTTGGCAATTGGTTAAATACAAGGTGCTAGTTGATAAGTAGTTGCAGCTTTAGGGACAGCCTGGCCACTAAGGCTCACACCTAACGCCCCTTGGGCTCCAACTAATGGGCTCCATTTTTTATTGCGTAATCTATAATTTAATAAAAAAAAATTAAAAAAAAATTATTACAACTTCGCCTAGGCCTTTATTTTTACTAAGATAGGCCCTCTTCAAAACAGGTATCAGAATATTTGCAGAGCTATTGCTCATGTCCAAGAATACCTAAATTGCTCTAGGAGTCTTCTTGGGAAGCAGCTAATCCTTAATAATTTCGTTGGTGTTAATTGCTCATTTGGTTGGTGTTAATTGCTCTAGGCCTTTTACAGACTCAAGTCTGTTCTTCAGGAGGTGGATGCTCTTGTGGTCCATCTGATCCCGAGAGCCTGGAATCTGTGTGCTGGCCGACTGGCTGGGCACAGCATATCTTTGCATACAATCTCGTTGTTCCACAAGGGACGGGATTTGCCAAGGTGGCTTATGAAGAGTTTTAGGAGTAATGGATTTAGTTGGTGTTAATTGCTCATTTGGTTTGTATTGTTTGCTATGTATTCCTGTCTTGTTTACTGTGTTCTCTTGTTTTGTTTTCTGATTTGGGCATGTAATATTGGAACTCTGTAATTTTTTTTGGTTATCAATAAAATAGCTCTATGAGCTCTTTTCTCGAAAAAAAAAATCCTTAATAATTTCAGCAGTGCTGACGGGCAGTTCCTCTTCTTGCATTCTAGCATCAATCATTGTTCTCAAGTAAGCTCATTCGGTTTTTTCTTCTCAAACGCTAATTACACAATTTCCCTTCCAGGATGTGGTTCCTGTCCTACCCCCGACTCTCAATCTTACCACCTCATTGGTTTGGAGGCCGCTCTTCAAGTCGCTATGAATTCTTTCATTCCCATCCAACCCATTTTCAGTATCAACCCTTCATTCAATGAGTTTATTAATATCCAAAATGCTGCTACAACCTGGACATTTACCTCTCAAATCAACAACATCCGCTTGGTTCATTTGGCTTTGCCGGTGCAACTTAATTTTCAGAGATGTTCGGCCTAATATTCCTCTTATTTCTATCAGAGCTATTGCACATGTTCGTGAGTATGCCAGTGGCTTTACTGTGCCATTAGGCAAGAAACTCATCCTGAGTAATTTCTCCTGCGCGGATGGTCTCTTTCTCTTCGTCCATGCAATTCCCAACCTTGACTTACAGGTTTGTTCCGTCGGATTTTTCATATCAAATGCTAATTACTCCATTTCTCTTGCAGGATGTTTACACCAGCCATTAAATGAAAATTCTTCTGACATCTTACTGGCTCTCGAAGTCGCCCTTCACACTGCGTTGGAGCATCATCTTCCCATCAGCCATATCTTCTGCACTTATCATGATGCGCTGAAGGCCTTTGGTGACCCCTCTTCTCTCACATTCTGGAGATTTCATCCTCAGATGTCCAATTTAAGATTTCTTCTGGACATGCTCAATCGTCCCTGCATTCATGAGATTCCCCCTTCGTGGATGAGCCCAGCTTTCAATATAGCGGCCCTTGGAGTTAGGCACTCCCATTTAAACCTCTTCCTTGTTGGCAGAGACCTCCCACACTGGGTCATGAAGTCTTTTTTGAGCTCTGGCTTTGTCTTCTAGATTGTATTTTTATTTCTTTGTTCAGTTGTTGTTCTTTTTCTTGGCTTTGAACATTTTGTGTACCTCTCTTTTTTTTTCAATAAAATCAGCTCATAGAGCTCTTCCCCCCAAAAAAAACAACATCCGCTTCCTGCTTGACATGTTAAGCGCTCCCAAGTTTCATACGATTCCTAGCAATTGGATGCTTCCTGCTATCAACCTTGCTACATTTTGATCCAAATATACAAACCTGAACTTGTTCCCGGTTGGAAGAGACCTTCCCCGCAGCCTGATGGAGAACTTTTTTGCTGCTGTATTTGTATTTTGATTATTTGTGTCCCTCTCCTCCTTGTTTTTCTTTGCTTTTTAGTTTGTTTTGCTTGTACTCTTTCTTCTTTCTTTGTTTGCTTTTTTCTCCTTTTTTTAATAAATTCAGCCCTTGTCTGGGTTCTTTTAAAAAAAAAAAAAAAGAAAAAGAAACACAGGTATCAGAATAGAAGCTGGCAATAATCTCCTGGATTGCACTGCTTCTCCAGCTCCAAACATCCTCTGATTGATAGTGTCAGTTGAGTGTTCTGTGCATTTCTGATAAAAGAGTGGAAATTAAATTCCCATAAAACGCATGGAAACAATGTTAGGTAGAATCAACAGTATAAAATTTCTGTGATTGATTTAATAACCTGAAGAGCGAGTGAACCATGTTTAATTCTGACATTCTCAATCCAGTATAATAGGTGAGACCCATGCAATTGAATGAACTTCTGTTTGTCAGCCACAATAATTGTACTCAACTGTAACTCCTTGTTAAAAGAAGCTCTAGCAGAATTACGACATTTGCTCGTACAAGAATCAGCTAATACAGGTCCATATCATCAAAGGAAAAAAGAAAACTCCAAATTCACAGGAATCAGCTGCATATCACCAATCAAATATGAACTTTGGTTCCTGCATAGAATAATTTACTAGCATCAAACACCAGTAAAAAAACAAAAATCCTGCACCTCCTGAGCTCTTACCTTTGTATTATTACAACTTCAACCACTGGGAGTATATTCTTTGATAAAATGATTAGAGCGCTTGAACAGTCAGATCAATTAAGAGAAGTTCTATCAATGGAAACCAACAGCATTGTACACCACAAGAGTTCCATAAATTGATAACAAAGATGGTGCTTTCCTGCATGAAGATGCATGGTGATAACAAAATGGAAGGTTTATTAATAGGATAAAAGTAACTCACAGATTATTATTAGAATATAAAGAAAAGAAAATCAGATTGTTATGAGCAATTAATTAAGAAAATCAGATGCATGGTGTCACAAAAACTCTGAATCAGTGGACCACCTATTCATTGATTGTGATTTCTCTGATCGAATTTGGTCTTTTCTCCGGATTTATCTTGATCTTGATTGGCTACCATCCACTGTCTCTCTTATTTGGACCTCCTGGGTTCCTTCAGTTAATGCTTCACATCGGACCCTGCTGGACCTTAGCGTCCGTGCTTTTTTTTGAAATATCTGGCTCGAGAGAAATAATAGAATTTTTAACCTACATTGCTCCCACGCTCATTCTGTTCTATACAAGATTGCTAATTTGCTTCTCTTCTGGCTTTCTGCAGACGCTGGATCTTTTTCACAAGAGAACACCGACGCTTCTAGGAGGATTAAGAGATCTCTCAGCTTCCTGAGCTCCAGAATTGCCGATCCTTCTGGAGACCCTGACCACACCCTGGATCGCGAGTAGTCGTTCTCCCTCTGACTGGACTGGCCTGTGACTCCTTCTGGATGTCTTCGTTAGTTCAGTTATTTTACTTATTTCTTCTTACCGTTGTTCTTCTCCTCTGTTTCCTTCCTCACTTCTGGTGAGGTTACCTTTATCTTCTTGCTGTTTGACTGTACTCTTATTTACTTCCTGTCCGTACTTCGCTTTTTCAATAAATTAGTGGTTTATCCACTTTTCATAAAAAAAAAAAAAAAAATTTAATTAAGAACACCATGCTTACTTCAATTGTCATCACTGATCGTGCATGTCTTTTCAAGTCCTGGTGATATATATTGAGGCAGCAATATAGAAAAACATGTTCACATGTAGGACACCCAGCATCAAGCTTGCTAATTGAAAATTAGAAAAATACTCGTCTTTGTCATTTGGATTCCAGACATTCAGGTCCTTGTTTTTTCCTTCTTGGGTGGATACAGCCACAATTTGATAAGCATGCTTTTATATTTCCCACAAAAATCTTGCTCAAGCTTCAACCAAAACAATTGAAAAGAAAAAAAAAATCAATATAAGATATTGGAAAGAAGACAATAATGTTAGTGGTGTACTTATAATAAGGAAAAGGCAGTACCAATGACTTACTCCAGGACGTTCCATTTTATTATACCACACAAAAAGAGTACTTGATAATAATAAAAAGGCAGTCTGCCTTCAAGTTTGTTCACATGAATCAAAATTTTTAAAAACGAATTTATGAATTCATGATGATAAAAGCATCAATAGAAGATTGAAATAAAAAATGAATCCTGCTGGTCATCTTATATATTTAAAGCACATAAGAATGATGCTGGAAACAAATAGACATAGGTCCTAGATGAAATTGTTTCACAAGGGCAACGGTTATTTAATATAAGAGCTCAATCTAATGGATTATATTTAAAACAAACAAAAGAAACAAAGGATAGAAATTAAAACAAAAAAGATTATAACTTGACAAGAGCAGGGAGAAAATGAATAGAGAAATGCTAGAAGAACCAACATTAGACAAGTTTTATAATTGATTCTGAAATCACAGCAAAAAAAACAAAGGGTTGATTTTTGCATCCTAACTATTCTGTGGGTAAAAACATGTAGCAATGTCTTTGATTCTCCAAGTAATGAGCTGATTGCTGATGGTAGCTAACAGCGACTGAAGATCCATCTTCAACATGATGAGTCTTATATCCTTTGGTAATTTGCTTAGTCATAGATTGCATCAATTATACGACAAGCATATTGTAGATTCAAGCTAATACAAGTCCATATCTTTGAAGGGAAAAACTCAAAATTCTTTTGCAAAACAATACATTTACCAGCTGGGCATCACCCTCTTGAGGATGAACTGTGGTCCCTGCATAGAACGATTCACCAATATCAAAACATCCTCCACCTCCTACGTCTGTAATCAAGTCACAATAACTATTAAGATTAATACATTACCACTTGGTGCAGTATAGTCACTGATAAAATGATTGGAAGCTGGTTTGGACAAAGAGAACAATTCATGGAAGCTGCATAAATGAGAACTAGCAAGAGTACACCACGAGAATTATGTACATTGAAAGACATGAGATCACTGGGAAAGATTTATCTTTTCCTCTGTTTTCCTGTGCCAAGAAATGATAACAAGAACAAGTGTTAAACAACCATATGAAGCGACAAGAAATGATAGCAAGAGTACACCACGAGAGTTATGTACATTGAAAGACATGAGATCACTGGGAAAGATTTATCTTTTCCTCTGTTTTCCTGCGCCAAGAAATGATAACAAGAACAAGTGTTAAACAACCATATAAAGCGACATGAACATGCACAGATGAAACAAAGGTACACATCAAGCTTGAAAGGACATATAGAACTGGATTTTATTAATTAAGAATACCTTGCAATTTTGATTGTGATCTTGAGGCAATAATAATAAAGAACATATTCACTTGCTAACCGAACTAATTAACTTTGGGTAGTGAAACTCTTTTCATGCATTCTGATTTGAGACATCATGGGCCTTTTTGGTAGTGTTAGGTGCATGATCTAATAACCATGTGTCTCTTCTCCCATAAAAGTCTTGCTCATTCATCAAAATAAATTGTTAATAAATCATTGAGAATATAAGATATTGGGAAATTATTTTTAAAAAAAAAACTGCTGTTCTAATTACAAACACACGAGGAAAAGGCAGTAGTAATGAAATACTGGAAGGCATGCCATTTATGTTCCTTACACTATTAGTTTCTTTTCTTTTGCATGATTCAATTCATCATGATACAAGCATATCTAACAGAATGAAAGCAAAAAAAGAAATCGTGCTATTTTCTTATCTAAAGAAAACTATGACACATAATAAGTATAAACCTTAAGTCCTAGGTAAAATTGCTTGACAAAGACAATGGCAAGTGAATAAAAGATATGCTCTGTTATTTTTTTTGAAATTAGAGTGTTTACGATTTTAGAAAAATATTTGGTAAAGAAAAAAAAAAAGCGATAACATATAAAACATTATCTTCTTTGCATTTTAGGATAAAATGTTATATTCTTTATATTTTAGGCCTTATTTTTTGCATTCGATCAGAGATTCTAATCACAATGTTGTGCCTTAAGTGCTTAAGTGCTAAATGTGGTCTTAATATTTATGGTTTTAAAGTTAGATGAGGAAGCAGAAATGGAAATGTGATAATAATTATATTTTCAATAAACAAAAGAGAAATTAAAATACAAAGAGAACAGGGACAAGGTGGAACCTTAAAAATATGCTTGTTGAAATAAGAATTTATGAAGCAAATAACACCACAGATGAAAATGCCACCAAGAGGAAAGAATTCGTCACAATGGCAATGCATTTGTTCATAACTTGGAATGAGAGTAGTACTACTTTAAGAAGGAACAGGGCTTACTATTTATGCTTTCATGATGTTAGAGACAAAGTGCTAGTAGTGTCCTTCTAGGGCTGCGGATTATGTATCTTTCTGAGATGCTACATACAAGGTGGAAATAGTCTCCTCCTAGACTGCATCGCCTCTCTAGCTTGGGGCATCCACTGATTTTAAGCCTTTTAAGAGTAGGAAGCCGCTGTTGGAGGCCTTCTGGGAATGATTTCAGTGCTAGACAATCTTCAATAAATAGATGTTGAAGGGAAGTCAGGCCTCGCATCCCTTCTGGCAGAGACTCCAGCTTGGGACATTTAGATAACTTTAATTGGAATAATGAAGTGAGGTGTCCCATATCTGAACATAAAGACTTGATGCTTAGACAATTGTCAACATACAAGCTTTTAAGTGATGTGGGGCACTTGGGCAATTCTATCAGCGCATCACAATAAAAAACACGAAGATCCTCTAGAAACGGTGGACCACAATCTCCTTGTGATGATGCACCTGTCAAATTCTTGCACGAAGTTAAATGCAGATATCTGAGGGACTCAGAATCTCTCAACATCTCATCCGGCCAGGACGATAGCTCTTCCAAATCAGTCATCTGGAGACTTTCGAGAGAGGTAAGGTTATGCAAAGCCGCTGATAATGAGAACCGACTGCAATCCCAAATTATTAAATCACGAAGTGATGAGCTTAAGGGTCTTGTCTCCTCCTTGTCTTCCAGCAGCAAAGCCAACTCCTCACATCTTATTAGCGTCAAACTCTCAAGAGATTTCAAATGCTTGAAGAACCCCTTCTCCTTGGACATGAGCTTGATTTGTGTCCCGCGGTATGTATCTTTTATGTCTAAGTATTTGAGAGTTGGAATTTGTGGTGGCATGGTTGTCAATTTCGGGCATTGAGAAATAGTCAAACTATCAAGGCATGGAAACAAGGGTGGAGCAGTTTCTCTATCCTCCTCCACACACCACCCCTCCAGGTTATCCATTCCATATAAAGAAAGAGACATCAGTGCAGGGAATAATGATAATGCATCGCCTGTGGTGTTATTAATTATGTATTTGATGCCATCCATTTCATGAATAGTGAGTTCTTCAAGATATGGTAATTGCTCCAGGGGCGGAAGTTGTTCACATCCTTTGCAACCTTTTAGTTTGATCATAACCAGATTTTGAAGTTGCTGTCTGTCTCTAATCCACATTGAAAACTGTGTGCCCGGATAATCATACAGGCTGAGCTCTTTTAATGCAGCGTGAGGTTTCAAGGCTTCCAACACTTGTTCTGCATTTTCCACTGATGCTCCCCAAGACAGGGACAATGAGTTAATGTTTTGTCTGCTACTCATAATAGCTTCTTTTGCCTCATCCGCATTCTTCACCTCGTGGAGGTCATACAACCCAAGTTCACCTTCAAGATTCCAATGCTTTAACTCTCCTATCTTGTTCCCCGCTTTCTCAGAGACAATGTATTTTGTCAATGTTTTCAAGCAACGCAATCGACTTAAACCGGACGGCATACTTTTTAGTTCTGGACAATGACTAAGATGAAGATGTCTGAGACTGTTCATGTACACGATGCTCATGGGAAGTTTACTAAGTCGAAAACAATAATTCAGGTTCAATGTCTGCAAATTAACAAGCATACAAATTGATTCTGGAAGTTCTCTTATGTCAGTACCAGAAAGACCGAGATATCTTAGATGGTGCAAATATTCTATTGATGGAGATAGCTCGTCAACATTTGCTTCAATATCCAACTTTAACACTCTGAGCAACTTCAACTTTGACAATCCAGTGAAGTTTGTTCCGACAGGTAATGCAGTGCGAACCCTAGGGTGATCACTCATATCATATTCTACATCAGGATTTAATATGAAATGACGGGTCCTTTTTGAAATTTTCTTGAATTCGTTTCTTTCCGGCAATGTGGAGCATTCATCTCCAGTAACAAATTGTGCAAGGTCATGGATGAGATCATGCATCTTACAAACTCTACGTTTAAAATAACTATTGTCAGAGCGATAATAATGGGTGAAACCAGCACTCGTATCAGTATCATTTTGCAGAAGAGATCTCCATATCAATTCACTGAAAATCTCATGGCCTTCAACGTCTATGTCTTTTCCAGTTTGAGATGGAATAAACCCATGAGCGATCCAAAATTGAACCAGCATATCTACTTCAATAACACTATCCTTCGGGAATAGGGCACAAAAGGCAAAACATTTCTTCACTTCAGAAGGCAAATTAACATAGCTTAACCACAATTCTGGTCTGATTTTATCTGTAGCACGTGGTATATCCCATATTTCATTATCTAACACAGCTTGCCATTGACTTTCTTCGATCTTGGATTGCATGAGACTCCCCATTACTTGTATTGCAAGAGGTAACCCTTTGCACTTATTGACAATTTTTTTACCAATCTCTAGGAATTTTGGTTGTCTTGATACACTTGTGGTGAATGCTGTTCGTTCGAACAAAGCCCAGGAGCTTTCTTCTGATAAACCCTGTAGAAGACAATATTTTTTTGCACCCATTATTTTTGAGCAGTTCTCATTGCGTGTGGTTACTAAAATTCTGCTTCCTTCTGCCCCATCAACAAGTAGATGTCTAAGTGCATCCCACTTCATGTGATCTTCATTCCAAACATCATCAAGTACAAGCAGATACCTCTTCTGCCCCAGGACTTGCCGTAGATCCTGCTGTAGCACCTCCATGTTTGTATGATCACAAAATTTCCCAGAGGCTGTGTGTATGATGTTTCCAGCTAGCTTTGCCACATCAAAATCATCAGACACACATACCCATATGCATAGTTGAAAGTGATTCTTCACATTTTCATCTCCACAGATCAACTGAGCAAGTGTTGTCTTGCCTAAACCGCCCATACCGACTATGGAAACCACTGCCACTTTCTCTTCAAAATGATCATGTATCAGCATCTGCACAATTTGCTCTTTATCTTCATCTCTGCCGATCACTTCTGATTCAGGTACATATGAATGTGTTTGTGGCCTATTCCTCCGAGGTCTGTTGTTGTTATTGTTGTTGTCTGCAACCTTAAAATCGAACTTGTGCATCTCCTCTATGACATCATCTATTCTTTTGTTGATGCTTTTAAGTTTGTGCCCCAACTGAAGTTGAAACAGGAGTGGGTTATGATGAAGAGAGAAAAAGTCACGCACCTTGCTATTCAAGGAACCGTAAAACTCGGCCTTGCGCTGGATGAGCAGGACATGTGTGTTGGCCTGGTCGAGAATGTCATCAGCATCATAGGCAGCATCTCTGAGCATCATCAGCCATGCCTTGACATTATCCTCCATGAGCTGCCTTTCCTCTGCATCTTCAACTAGAGGTCGGATTTGGCGTAAATACCTGTCGAGCTTCTCCAGGTCCCCATCAACTCCTCCCCAAATTGGGCGCAGATATCGGATGACAGGAGGTGCTGTCAACTTGATGATCTGTTCCAAGGCTGTTGAGAGAATCGCTTCCACGGCCATTGTCACCGACGAGATGAGAGATCAGAGAATCAACCGGATGTATGGAAAGAGTAAAGTCTAAGTCTGGATTGGCACCGACGAGATGAGAGATCAGAGAATCAACCGGATATGTATGGAAGAGTAAAGTCCAAGTATGGTTTCCTTTTCCCTCCTTTAAGTCTTTGCATATATTCCCGCGGCTTGTCACCGACGAGACGAGACGAGACGAGACGAGATGTATGGAAGAGTGAAGTCCAAGTATGGTTTCCTTTTCCCTCCTTACAGCCTTTGCATATATTCCCGCGGCTTGGCTCAGTGAACCAGACCGGCCGACCCGGCTTGGCTCTCCAAATAAAGGACTCATCTGATTTATTTACCTATCATATTAATTTGCTTTTATATCCTTGGACTGTGACAGAAATCAAAGCTCACTCAATTCTTTCGTATTAGATCATAAGACTTGTCACCCACTTATCCTTATAAATGATCAAATAATGACTCTTACTTGACTTAGAATGCGGGAATCGTCGTTGTTGAACATAATCATTTACGCAAATTTTAATTTCAATGTTTTGTGACAATAACTGAGAACATGTCGTCAACAATATTTAAGAGTGTCACTAAATGTATAATTAAAAAATTAAACAATATAAAAGAATTATAAAAAAATTAAATAACAAACTAAATAAATAAATATGGCTAAATAAAAAAATAATAAAATTGAGCAATACTAAAGAAATATAAAAATTAAAATCCAAGAATAATAATTAAAGTAAATAAAATGACACTAAAATGCAAAATTAAAATAATTAAACTATGTTAAGAAATTATGAGAAAATTTTTTAAATAAATAAAATAATACTAGATGCAGAATTTAAGAAAAATAAAGAATGTTATTATGGTTAGGATTTATAACAAAAATTAAATCAGATAAAAAAATAAATAAATAACACTAACACATAATATCTTTTTAATACCAATACTTAGTGTAGTGGAATATTATGAGAATGGTGAATTGATAGACAGAGGGTCTAATCCCTAGGTCAACAGCATTAGTACAGTACTATGCAATATTATAGACAATATTGTAAAATACTACTCTCCCGAGTCTTTTTTACTTGTTGCATTTTAAAACTTTTGCGTGTGCACATGGTAAGATTCTAATGAGCCAAGTGACGTCTGATCAAGTTAATAAATTTTTCAGGGGTTGTTAAGCCATCGTAGCTGATGCACCACTATGCTTACTTGTTCTTTAACACCTAGTTACAACAAAAAGAATACAACTTAACAGAACAGGGAGAAAGTAGCACCTTGTTTACATAAAAAATTGCATGTCCTAATTTAAATCAAATAAAAAATTTAAAATCACGTATAAGAAAACATATAAATCCCTAGATCAGCCGAGAGCACAGATCTCGGGCGATCTAAAATATTCTGATATGGAGAAAAATGCAAAAACTCACAAAAGAATCAGAAATCAATGGAAAATGATCAGAATAGAACAAGAAAACCAAGAAAATTCTCAAAACAATTCATTCACTAACTCTCCAGTACAAACAACTAGCTTCTTATATGATTACATCAATAGACCAGATTAAAACTAATCATGGGCCCAATCACATGAAACTAATCTAACGGTTCACCATTAAAGACTACAAATGAATCCCCTTATCATGCTCTAGCACTCCTTATAATACTCTAAAAGCCAATAACAACCCGCCACCTCGTCAACCAACTGTTGACTCATCCATAACTGCCATCCTTATCCAATTCCAGCACTCCTCATAACGTTTCAACACAACAACTATGACCAATAAAACTCTGCCAGCATTTCTTCATATCAATACTCCCCTCTTCAATTTCCCTTGTCCACAAGGGAAAAGTATGGAAATCTTATCTGTAATTCTTCAACAAATTCCCAGGTTGCATCTGCTGGAGAATAATTGTTCCAGTGAATAAGCCATTGAGTGGCAACTGAATTTCCTCTTTTTACTGATCTTCTATCAAGTATTGCCAAAGGTCTTAACCTTGAAGTTGGCAAAGCAGATGGAGGCAAAGCATGAGTTTCTTGCTCTGAAGATAAAGCAGCTTTCAATTGTGAAACATGGAACACAGGATGCACTGCTGAATCACTTGGAAGATTTATCCTGTAAGCACTTTTGCCAATTTTATCAACAATTTTGTAAGGACCATAATACTTAGCTGCTAGCTTAGGAAACTCCCTTGCAACAACTGAATTCTAGCTGTAAGAATGTAATTTGATAAACACCAAATCCCCAATTTGAAAATTTCTGTCGGATCTATGTTTGTTGGCTTGAATTCTCATTCTTTGCTGGGCTTTTGCAAGAGTTTGTCTAAGCAATTGGATTACTGCTTCTCTGTCTCTAAGCATTAAATCAACAGCTTCCACCGGTGAGTCTTTTGGAATATAAGGCAGATGAATTGGAGGAGGAATTCCATACAAAGCCTGGAATGGAGACATTTCAATTGCTGAATGATAAGTAGAATTATACCAGTACTCAGCTAAAGGTACCCATTTACTCCAACTCTTAGGAATATTCCCAGTCATACACCTCAAATAACATTCAAGACATCTGTTTACCACCTCAGTTTGACCATCAGTCTGTGGATGATATGCTGAGGAATGTTTAAGCTCCACTCCCTGAATTTTAAAAAATTCATTCCAAAACCTGCTCATGAATATGGGATCTCTGTCACTTACTATTGAAGTTGGACAGCCATGCAATTTGAAAACATTATCTAAAAACAACTGAGCCACAACACTTGCTCTATATGGATGAGAAAGAGGAATGAAATGAGCATATTTAGTGAGTCTGTCCACCACCACCATAATCACATTTTTCCCATTTGATTTTGGAAGCCCTTCTATGAAATCCATTGAGATATCAGTAAAAATTGTGTGAGGTATAGGGAGAGGTTGAATTAAACCTGGTGATGCCACCAATTCAGGTTTACATCTCTGGCACACAGAACAAGTTCTTACTAATTCTCTGACATGCTTCCACAGATTCTTCCAATAAAAAATTGCAGAAATTCTTCTATAGGTAGCATTAATTCCTGAATGCCCACCCATAGCACTGCAATGATAATGCTACATAATTTCTTGTCTAATCTTGTCATCTCTTCCCACTACAATTTTTCCCTTTCTCCTTAATTGATTCTCTGTCCAAGAATAATGACGAACCACTACTCCTTGCCTCAACTGATGAATGATAGGCTGTAAATGTTTGTCTTGCTCCCATGAATCACTGATTCTATCCATTACATCTGTTGCAATAGTGGACACAGCTTGGAATAACACTTCCTGAGAATTTATTCTTGAAAGTGCATTTGCCACAACATTTAATTTTCCATGTTTATACTGAATCTCATAATCATATGCCATTAACTTGGCTAACCAAGTATATTGACTGGGAGTAGATAGCTTCTGTTCAATCAGAAATTTCAGTGGCTTATGATCAGTCTTAATTACAAAATGTCTTCCAACCAGAAATTGATGCCATTTCTTCACAGCAAAAAGTACAGCAAACAGTTCCTTATCATATACAAACAAACTTTGGTGCTTTTTTGACAAGATCCTACTGATAAAAGCCACTAGATGACCTTGTTGCAATAATACAGCACCAATACCACCCTGTGATGCATCTGTTTTCACAGTAAATTCCTTCTCGAAATCAGGTAAAGCCAAAACTGGTGTTGTAGTTAATGCCTTTTTTAAAGAATCAAATGCCCCCAATGCTGTCTCATTCCACTTAAACACTACATTTTTCTTTAGTAATTCATTTAAAGGCTGACTAATCATAGCATAATTTCTGATGAACCTACGATAATAACCGGCTAATCCCAAGAAACCTCTTAGTTGTTTGATAGTAGCTGGAATCCGCCACTCCACAATTGCTTTAATTTTCTCAGGATCTGTGGCCACTCCCATAACAGAAATAATATGCCCAAGGTACTGAACCTGCTGAACAGCAAAATTGCATTTGCTTAATTTGACTACCAAGGAATGATCTGACAACACTTGGAAAACTTCCCTCAGATGATCCACATGTTCTCCTTCACTTCTACTGTAGATCAAAATATCATCAAAGAACACTAAAACAAACTTTCTTAAGAATGGCTTGAAAATTAAATTCATCAAATGCTGGAAGGTTGAAGGTGCATTCACCAATCCAAATGGCATTACTAGATATTCATAATGCCCCATGTGCGTTCTGAAAGCTGTCTTATGAATATCTTTTGGATCCATTCTAATCTGATGGTATCCTGCTCTCAAATCCAATTTAGTAAAAATTGCAGCTCCATTTAATTCCTGTAGTAATTCTTCTATAATAGGCATTGGGAATTTATCTTTGATTGTAATCTGATTCAACCCCCTATAATCAATACACAATCTCCAGGAATTATCTTTTTTTCTCACCAGCACAACTGGTGCAGAAAAAGAAGAATGGCTGTATTGTATAATACCTGTATCCAATAATTCTTGTGTTAACTTCTCTATTATATCTTTCTGTAAAGCCCCATATCTGTATGGCCTCAAACTGATAGGTTGAGACCCTTCTTTTAAATTGATTTGATGATTATAATGTCTGGAAGGTGGCAATTCTTTTTTCTCCCCAAAAATTTGAGCAAAACTGTGCAGAACTTCAGCAATTTTCGCAGGCAATTTTGCAGTAACAACCCCCAATTGATCATCCACTGATTTCTCCCTTAACTCACTAGACACCTGCTGTATTGAAATTATGAAACACTGTGTCATAGTTAACTGAGCTTCTTTAACCAGTAATTTGTGCATATTAGCTTCAGACACCATCTTCCAATCTTTCTCCTTTTCCCCTTGCAGCAAACACACCTGATTTCCCATGTGAAATTTCATCTGTAATCTCTTAAAATTCCACATGATATCACCAAGATCAGCCAACCAATGTATACCCAATATCATATCAAAATTATCCAATGGAAGTATAAGAAAGTCAGCTTGAAACATTCTGCCTTGCATACCCCATTGAAACTGCTTACAGATTTCATTACAAACTATTATATTATCATTTGCTGCAGACACTCTCACATCAGGAATTGGTTCAAGAACACACCCCATTTGTTTGGCAATTCTACTATCAATAAAATTATGAGTACTCCCTGAATCAATCAATACAAACAATGTCCTAGTACCATGATTGCCTTTAATTCTCATGGTTTGAAAACTTCCAATACCAGACAATGCATTCACGGATAAATGAGGAGTTTCAGAATTTTCCAGCATCAATTTTTCACCTGATTCCCACTCCTCAGTTAATTCCAATTCTTCATTAGCATCCCCCTCTACAGTTAACATATACAATTGTCTCTTGTAACATCTGTGACCTGGCACAAACTTCTCATCACACCAAAAACACAAACCTTTTTGTCTCTTCTCATCAATCTCTCTTGCAGACAACTTCTTGTTCATTTTCACGGGAATTCTATCTAAATTTGGCCCAGGCAAAGCAAGAATTCCCTTCCCAGCTTCATTGTGATTCAGTTTTGCATTAACCACTGTTCTTGCCATAGTTCTTTGCATACATCCCCCATTAGAAGCCTGAATTCTGCTTGATCTATCCCAAGAATCCTTTTTACTACACAAAGCATCCTGAACCCTTGCCAAAGCATATGCATCTTGTAAAGATGCAGGTTTTAACACCCTAACAGACATCTCCACTTCTTCTTTTAATCCACCCAAAAAGTGGCCGATTGCCTGCTCCTCATTTAGACTAGTTCTACTCATTTTGAAATCAAATTCTTCTTGATAAAGTTGAAGAGAACTTACTTGTCTTAACTTCTTGAGCTCAGCCAATGGATCATTGAACATTTGTTCTCCAAATCTTGCCAGCAAGATCTCCACAAACTCATTCCATAGCAAAATCTTTCCTCTATCTTTTACCTTCAAGACAGATTGAAACCAGTATTGTGCTTTTGCCTTCAAATGAATGGAAGCTAACTTGACTTTAGATCCTTCAGTTGTATGATCCAAATCAAAGAATTGCTCAGCTTTGTAGAGCCATTCTTCAACCTTAGCTTCATCAAATTTTGGGAATTCCAACTTAGTATAATGGTTCTCACCATTAGTACTGAAGCTAGAACCCAAGATTTCAGCACCCCCATAGGAATTGATGGCTAGGCAGGCGCAACTACCTCTGAAGATTGTTTTGCCATTCCCACAATCATCAACTTCAGCTCCTCTAAAGCTTTCAGATTCTGTTCCCTCATTTCCTCCATAGCCCTTTGGTGTTTCTCATCAGTTTCCTTGATGAGATTCTCAAGATCCTTAATGTCTTGGTTCTTCCCATTATTTTCCATGATTATAGAGAGGATGTAGTTTCTGATACCAAATGATATGGAGAAAAATGCAAAAACTCACAAAAGAATCAGAAATCAATGGAAAATGATCAGAATAGAACAAGAAAACCAAGAAAATTCTCAAAACAGTTCATTCACTAACTCTCCAGTATAAACAACTAGCTTCTTATATGATTACATCAATGGACCAGATTAAAACTAATCATGGGCCCCATCACATGATTTTAATCTAACGGTTCACCATTAAAGACTACAAATGAATCCCCTTATCATGCTCTAGCACTCCTTATAATACTCCAAAAGCCAATAACAACCCGCCACCTCGTCAACCAATTGTTGACTCATCCATAATTGCCATCCATATCCAATTCTAGCACTCCTCATAACGTTTCAACACAACAACTATGACCAATAAAACTCTGCCAGCATTTCTTCATATCATATTCAAATCCCAAGATCAGCTAAGAGCACAGATCTCGAGGCGATTTAAAAAATATATATTCAAATCACAAGATCAACCGAGAGCACAGATCTCAAGGCGATCTAAAAAATATATATTCAAATCACAAGATCAGCCGAGAGCACAGATCTCAAGGCGATCTAAAATATTTAAATCTCAAGATTAGCTGAGAGCACAGATCTCGAAGCGATCAAAATATTCAAATCACAAGATCAGCCGAGAGCACAAATCTCGAGGTGATCTAAAATATTTAAATCTCAAGATTAGCTGAGAGCATAGATCTCGAAGCGATCAAAATATTCAAATCCCAAGATCAGCTAAGAGCATAGATCTCGAGGTTGAGAGCCCAGATCTCGAAGCGATCAAAATATTCAAATCACAAGATCAGTTGAGAGCACAGATCTCGAGGCGATCTAAAATATTCAAATCTCAAGATCAGCCAAGAGCACAAATCTCAAGGTGATCTAAATACATAAATCTCAAGATCAACTAAGAGCACAGATCTCGAGGCGATCTAAATATTCAAATCTCAAGATCAGCCAAGAGCACAGATCTCGAGGCGATCAAAAATATCAAAATCTCAAGATCAGCCGAGAGCACAGATCTGAAGGCGATCTAAAATATCCAAATCTCAAGATTAGCTGAGAGCACAGATCTCGAGGTGATCTAAATATTCAAATCTCAAGATCATCTGAGAGCACAGATCTCGAGGCGATCTAAAATATTCAAATCTCTAGATCAGCCGAGAGCGCTGATCTCGAGGCGATCTAAAAATATTAAATTCTCCGGATCAGCTAAGAACACCGATCTCAAGGCGATCCAAAATATTCAAATCTCAAATTTGCCCCTAAGAATATATCTCGAGCCAAAATGCAAATTCCAAAATTGCCCTTGAGAACATATCTTGAGGCAAAAAAATTACACAATTGCCCCTGAGAACATATCTCGAGCCGAAATGACAAATTACAAAATTGTCCCCGAGAACATATCTCGAGGCAAAATAGAAAAATTACAAAATTGCCCCTGAGAACATATCTCGAGGCGACCTGAGAAAGTGCAAATCTCGAGGCACCCGAATACATATCCTGGGGCAAATTAGATTTGATTCAAATTTTAAATAAAAAAAAGTAAAAAAAAAATTATTAATTTTAAAAAAAATTAATTAATTAAATTAAATTAAAAAAAATTTAATTCAAATTTAACCCTATCCTATCTTTGATTCGGTCCATGGGGGTTGTGATCCTACGGGAGGTTTTGGATTTTGCGGGGTTTTGGATAGGGAAGATCTGAAGGGAAAAAAAATCTTTAAAAGGGATGGGGATCATCTTCTCGAGGGGATTTTTTCTCACTTTTCTTCCAAAACGAGACAAAAAAAAAAAAAATTTCTTTCTCTTCTCAATCAGACAAAGCGAAAAAAAAAGAAAACAACGATCCAATTGTTAGAAGGTGAAATTTTCTTCTTTTCCTTTTATTATTATTATTATTATTATTATTATTATTATTATTATATACATACATATATATATATATATATATATATATATATATATATATATAATAAATAAAAAAGAAGAAAGGGCAAAAGAAGAAGAAAAAAAAACACTAAAAAAATGATATATAAAAAAAAATCTCCGCCTGATGCTATCGCCGTCGCCTCCACTCTTGATGCCTCTGCCATCCCCTTCCTGGTTGCTGCTCGCGGTCATTGCATTGAATCCGTTCCCAAGCTTCCCCTCGTCATCTCCGATTCTTCTGAATCCACCAAGAAAAACACCTTCCTCGACGACGCTGCTTCCCTCCAGCTTCGCCATCAGGACCTTCATTTGAGGTCGGCCTTGGTGGTGCTATCGGAGATCTCGGCACCTACATCCCTTTACAACGCCGTCACCGGCTTCCTCTTCACTGTCCCTATGCCCGTTAGCCGATGAAGTCCATTGCGGCTGTTGCTATCTCCGAGTCGATCCACCTCACCATTCTTCAGATCATGGCCGCAGGCCTCTGCACCTCGGGGTCCTCTTCATCGTCGAAGCCCCAAGCTCTCCTTGAATGGCTCCTTAACCCTCCATTCATCCCTGTCCGCTTTCCTCTCCACAATGCAAACCCCACGGCTAGCCTCGATTTCCTCCCACTTCTCTGCTTTCTAAGGCCATAACCCTAGACTTGTATCCTTCTTCAAATCTCTTCCAATTTTCTCGACCTCAATTCTTGTTGTATTCCCTTTACAAGGTTTGAGAGATGTCGAGTATTGAAGATAATAAGGAGGAGAAGGAACTTAATTTTTGTCTTCCCCAAATGTTGTCATTAAACACAAGAGCGCTGCAGATATCGTTAACGAGGCTTTTCAGGTTGTAGTGTCACAGTGCAAGCCTGGAATCAAGGTTGTCGACCTCTGCAAGAAAGGTGATGTCTTCATCAGAGACCAAGTTGGAAGTGTGTACAAGAATGTGAAGAAGAAGATTGAGAGGGGCATTGCCTTCCTGGCATGCATATCTGTTAACAGTGTTGTCTGCTACTTCTCGCCGTTTGTTACTGATGAGACAGACGGTCCTGGTGGAGAACGATATTGTGAAGATTAACATGAGGTGTCATATTGATGGGTTCATCGCTGTGGTGGCTCACACTCGTGTCAATCATGAAGGGCCAGTTACCATGAGGGCAGCGGATGTGATTGCAGTTGCAAACACTGCAGCAGAAGTCGCCTTGAGGCTTGTCAGGCCTAGAAAACATAACAAGGATGTCACTGAAGCTATTCAGAAGGTTACTGCTACTTATGCCTGTGAAATTGTTGAAGGGATTCAGCCACCAACTCAAGCAATTTGTTATTAATGGTAACAAAATCGTATTTAGTGTAACCAGCCCAGAGACTAGAGTTGATGATGTAGAAGTCAAGGAAAATGAAGTTTAATGCAATTAATATAGTCACCAGTACTGGTGAAGGAAAGCTCAAAAGCCACAAGAAGCATAAGGTGAAAATATCCTTCTATTTAAGTTCTTCAAAGGCAAGCTTTGATGTGAATTCTTATTAGAAGATCTTGTGTGCTAGAAATGAAATCTACAAAAAAAAAAAAAGAAAAAAAAAGAAAGAAAGGTGATGAGAGAACAGAAGCAACATGATGGCACTACATAACATCTGAAAACTTCTTTAAGGTTTGAAGAGATGAATCTTGGAAGAATGAATGTGTTTTTTTAGCTTTCGCTGTCATTATCCTGTCTTGTGCTCCTTCAAGTGCTCAGCTTCAAATTGGTTCCTATAATGGTGCATGCCCCATAGCTAAATCTACAGTCAAAGAAGAAGTTATGAAAGCTCTTAATAATGATCCTGGCTTGGCTGCTGGCCTTGCTAGAATGCATATCCATGATGCATTTGTCAGGGGTGCTGATGGATCAGTTCTGATAGATTCAACAAGCAACAACATAGCAGAAAAAGATTCACCGACAAATAATCCAAGTCTCCAAGGTTTTTTTTAAATCATCAGTGCAGTAAAACCCTAGCTCAAGACTGAATGCAAAGGCATAGTCTCATGTGCTGATATCCTTGCATTTGCAGCAAGAGACAGTCACTACACCAAATTTGGGTTTTTGAGGCGGTTTTCAAGACCTATAGAGGCAGTTTTAACCGCTTCTATAGGTAATAACAAGCGTTGGTTTTTTCAACCGCCTCTAAACCGCCTCGTACCAAGCCGACTCTACACTTTAGAGCCGGTTTGAACGAACCGTTGGGGTAAATTTTATTTACGAAAGTGGTTTTTAATAACGAGGCGGTTATAACCGCTTCTATAGATAATAATTTCTTATCCATATTCAATAGTTACTTTTAGAGGTGGTTATAACCGTCTATAACTAATAATTTTTTTAATCTTTCTTAAAAGCTTTAGAAGTGGTTATAACCGTCTCTATACCTAATAAATTAATAAATTCTTATCATTCCTCAATAGTTTTAGAGGTGGTTATAACCGCTTCTAAAACTATTGTTTTTCTAACATGTTCATACTTTTAGAAGCGGTTATAACTGCTTCTATAATTAATAATTTTTTTATCCTTCCCAAAAGCTTTAGAGGCGGTTATAACCGCCTCTATACCTAATAAATTAATAAATAATTTTAGAGACGATTATAACCGCCTCTAAAACTGTTATTTTTCTAATATATTTATGTTTTTAGAGGCGTTTATAACCACCTCTAAATTTGTATTGAATTAAATTTTAATTTATTTTTCTATTAATAATAAATAAATTTATTTAACCTGTAAATTAAAAACATGAATCTTTCCATATATTCAAAATTATTCTAAATTCAATTTCATTAACTTTTATTGACAAGTAATGAGCTCAAGTGCAATGTATTTTAATTAATAACAAAATGTAAAAAGTTTTACACTATTTGTTTACGTTTATTACAAAATATTTTTTGCCTTAATTATACAAAGTAAAAAGGTTCATGTATCCTCTTAATCTTCAATTCTCTCGATCTTTAACCATGAATTCTCCTACATAAGTAAACAAACATTATCAAATAAAGAGTTGTAATTGTAATTAAAATCAAATAAAAAACTATTAAATGCTAAATTATAAAATCCATACAATGCATAGTTTGAAATATTTTTTAATCTAAAAGTGGGGAATAAAGAATATGCTCATGTATGACTCATTTATATACTTAAAGAATTGAATGCACAAGAACAAATAAATTACCATTTGACTAAAAACCCGTATAAAATGATCTAAATATATTTATTGTTACAAAAGGTTTACATTTAATTATTTTGTAACGATTTATGTCATTGAACAAACAAATTTCCATCTATTAGCATCTAAAAATATTCCATCAATATAATGGTTAGTGGGGAATAAAGAATCTGCAAATATAGAAGTCATTTCCCAAGAAAGCCATGCAGGTCTGCATGGGTTTTACTAACAATACTCCATCAATGTAATGGTCAGTCAAACTAAACATATTTCTCAATCCCTTACATCTATCATAATTCCTAGCAAAATAATGTTTTCTCAGACACATCATCAATCTTCAGGTTATCAAACATTGCCCATAACACACTTGTTAACATTTTTGTCCTCATTCGACAAGAGAAAGATAGTCAATATATTTGCCCTCAACAGTACAACAAGAGTAACTTATTGGAATGCAATGCAAGAACTAAAAACAACAGCCAGAAATAAAAGGTAAATAATACCTGATGAACTCTTTCTTCAGTATCATCCAAATGATCAACAAGATAGTCTTCAATCAACATGTATCAGTAATAAGTCAGAAACTGAGGCCTGATGCATAACTCAAGCAATATACTAGTTAAATTTTGCACAAGCTCCCCATGGAATCTAGCCTGCTAAAAAACCTAATATGGATTTACTCTTTGAGGTCAATGATATCTCACATGCAAACACAAAATTGTAGGAAGACAACATGGAAGAAATAGGGACAAAAAGAGAACAGAAAAACATGAACCCATTTTGCTTAAATCTGAGTCATTCGCATTTTATTATATATAGTCAAACTAGTCTCTACCTGTGTGTGTAGGTGATCTATACAAACCACAACTGTTTTCTCCAAGCAGGTTTCAAACAACTCTCCTAAATGATCTTTCTTATAATACCTAAAGAAATCATAGTCCTCATCTTAAGCACAGACATGTCAGAAAAATAGAATTGGAATATACCATAAGATGCATAGATGAATTAACTAGCATTTAAAGAAATTCATCAAGAAATGCAGTATTATGCATTTCACCCATAAAATGAAACTGCCCACAATTTCCATTTGTTTTGTTATTCCGAGATTCTATGAATAGGAGTTAATTAATGCCCACATGCCCTCACAAAACTACCTTGTATTGGATATCTGCAGATATCTCACTTATACACACAATGAGTTTCCATCAAACATTGCAAGGCATTTACTAATAATAGAACATACCAAATGACAAATGGGATAGTGAGTTTTGTTTGATTTAAAGGTTTTTCACTGGATTAATCATAAAGAGTATAATTATGAGCTCATCATTTCTAGTTTATATTAGCCAATTTGTGCCCTTTTTAGCTTTATTGACTGTGAACAATCATTTAATAGGTCATGATTTATCCATATTTATCTTAAAATAGGAAAAGCAAATTCACTCTTAAATTATTGATCATGAGCACCTTTGTGAATACACAACCTTCCATGTGTCGGCAATATAAGGTGGCTGCCTTTAGGCCTAGAAAATAAAGAACATAAACCCCCAAATCTTCACTAACTTCCACTGTTTTTCTATTGGCAATCAGAATCCAATCAAAATAAAGAACATAACACAGAAACAATCATAGAAAAAAATTAACTAAAAAATGCTTGAAAGAAATTAAATACAGAACCAATAAACTCAAAAAAGTTCTTAAAAAATTGAGAAAAAACAAAGGAAAAGAGGCTTACCAGTCAGACAGATCACTAATGAATCTGGATAAAAAAAAAAGCTACTGCATTAAAAACAACAGAAAAGACAAAAACCTTCCCTCACAATCATGAATAGAATCAATATGATTCAATGTATAAAATAAAGCATTTTATAGACAAACTTATCACATAAAATTCTCATGAAGTAATTTAAAAAAAAATAGTCTCATATAACAGAATCAATATGATCAATCTACAATAAAATACATTTTTGAAGTTCTCCATTTTGAGAGTCAATCTGATTTAATCCACAAAAAATCAATCAAGCACAAAATTAATTTAAAAACTTTAGCAAGAGAAACTCGCAATGCTTTGAGCTGATTTGCAATTCCACAGTACTTTTGAATACTAGCAGGTTTGTCAATCTCAGTACTAAAGAAACAAAAGTAAACTGAATACATAACCTTTGGAAGTTCTGTTTTAAGATTAAAAAGAAAAGAAAACATGAAGAAGCTTAATTATGCACGGCTTTGTTTATGAATTCAAATATATGCTTCTACACCTAGAAGCAGTCCAGCCTAGGTTGCTAGCACTATCTCTTAACATCGCTCACATACAAGATGTTATACTCATTCTCGAAAAGAAAAAAAAAATTCTAAAAACAAGATGTCAATGCTCACTTGATGCATGAATTTTTTCCTTTAAAAAACACAAGGATAAAATGAATTAAGAGTTTAACATGTTTTGGCATTTTTAATATAAAACTCCAAAAACATTAATAATAAATTACAACATATATAAGCCATGAGCATCCAGGGAAAGGCAATTGGCAGAATATCTTTCATTTGTGCTATTCTAAGTAACCAAATGCCCAAATATATCAATTGAAATTTCACTTGTTTTATTCTAAATAAATAAATGCTCAAATATATCAACTGAATTTTCTAAATAACCAAATGCTCAAATATATCCACAAGTTTACCCACATATCTGATAGCAAATGAAGGTAACTGGATCAAAAGCCATATTTTTAGAACCAAGCTTTTATAAATTATATAATTTTCATCCATCTAATACCTACCAATCTTAAATTGCTCATTCATATCTCTTCTAAAATAATATGGAACCAAACTGACATAAAATCATTTCTTCAAGTCTAAACATAATCATTAATTGACTTGGTCCATAAAAAATGATTCAATGACCAATATACTACAAACATTAAAAGTAATGTATGTGAAAATATATATTAATCCCTAGCTAGAGCCAATTAAGCACCATGCAGTTTGTTGTTAACTCGTAGGTGAATGGTATATGAAAACTAGATGACGATATGCTAACCTGCAGCACTACTTTACTTCCAGGTATATCTTGCAAATTTGCGCCTTAAGGAAGTCATAACTGATGTGCTGATCACTGCAAACAAGCCAATCATAATAAGTTATGTTGGTTCAAGTTAATTTACAAACATGTATAGAAATATATATATATATATATATATATATATATATATATAAAAGTTATGTTGGGTCACTCAACTACATGCTACATCAATGAACACATTGAATTCAAAATCCACTATAAAAGAAAAGATGAAAATAGTTTATGGAGATATTGTCTCACACACAAACTTGAGAACACAACTGATTACATTGAAGATGGAATCCATGTCCTCCATGAATCTCTACTCCATCAAAGCCTTCAATCATACAAATATGCATAGATAAACATTATGTGAAATGTTTGCTAGAAAAACCTGGACAAGCAATGTAAAACACACCAGCTTCAATGGCATTCCTTTCAACTGTGGCATCTAGTTCTGTTTGAGGAAGGACTTGGATCGCTCTGTCTATGCTGGATATAGGAGCTTCTCCATTTGGTTGGTAATCTTTTGATTTAATAATTAATTAGTTTATTTACAACATGATTAGCTAAAATTACTTGCATATGTTAATTAAGTTATATACCGTAGGTCGAAACCCTTCCGACATGCCAAATTTGGCAAAAGAATACTCTGCCTTTATCATGCACTGCTTTTACAATCGGCTTCCATGCTTCCACTTGCTCTTTCGTCCAAATTCCTGGAGTGTTTGGATATCTAAGAGGCCAAAGTGGATAATTCCTCACATATGTCTAGTTAAAATAATACGAGAAATAACATACCCTTTTGCAGTATTAGAAACTCCAATTGCTTCACTGATGAGAAGGCCACCATTTGTGGCTTTCTGAGAGTAATAGAGGATTGCATGAGGCTGTGGTGTATTACCATATGATCTTGATCTTGTCATAGGACCTAAAACAATCCTGAAAACATGCTATAATTAATATTCATTTAGCAAATGTGCATCAATTAAGCTTTATTTGAAAACATACATACATATACATATAAGTACAAAGTTTGTAGTTGATGGATTTGATCACCTGTGTGAGAGATGGAAGTTGCCCATCTTGTAAGGAGTGAGAAGAGAAAGCTCATTATGTTCCATCTTCTTTCTTTCTCTTTAGATTTAGTGGAGGAGATGAAACCTAAACAGCTGATTATACTGAAGCAAGCTGCAGTTCCTTCAGCAGAACTAACAGCTGCTGAAGTAGTGTGCTTGATCCTGGCAAAACATTTGCCTGCTTTCAATCCAATTAAGAATGAAGTTGCTCATGGAGTCTCTTTTACACAAACACCACCTCCAGGAAATTTACTCTTTCAGAATGTCGTTACTGATGAAACTAACTGGACTCCTCCACCAACTAATTACATTGACAAATAATTAAACTGCCAGACTCTGGCTAGATAGGAAAATAGAAGATGATCGTTCTAATTAGCAATGCTGATCAAAAGTGCTTAGACTTAGACTAAAATGCTGATCAATGACATGTGCATTGCTAAATTTTTGTATGTTAATTCAGTTATAATCTCAATGTAAAATACAGGGAAGTCCTTACATGTCTTTCCCTTTCTCTGCTGTGAATTGTTGTTCAGTTCATGTTTAATAACTTTAATGTATATATATATATTATGTGAGACAATCTCTCCACAAATCTTAACCAACACAAAGCCCAGCAGCAGGAAGACAGAACAAAAACAAAACTAGAGTACCCAAACAGCTGGCCTAAAATTCAAGTGACCTAAATTAAGAACTCACAAGTTAGAGCCATATGATTCAAATTAAGCAGGCCTAAACAGGAAAAAGATAAATGCCCACTATAAGATGTTCATTAAGCCAGAGACTCCATAATAACCACTTAGATATTTCAGTGACCAACAAAATTGAAGATGAAAAGAGCTCTAATTTCTAATCAAGTTTTACTTCTTAATGCAAAAAAGCTAGAAGCAATCAAAACTATCACAAAAAGTATATACAAAATAATGAGCCTAAGGATGGGACTTCACCAGAAAGTTTGTTATTTGACAGGTCATTAAATTTTTATTTCAGAAAATCCAAACCACAAGAAAACTTCAGTGAGAATAAAAATCCAAAAAAAAAAAAAAAACTAAAAGTGATATTGTTGATTGTTATCCAGCAAACACAGAGCAACTTACAAGACTTGGAGTGTGATGATATTTGTTAGCGATTTAGGAATTTGACCTGTCAAGGAATTATTGTTAAGGCGGCTGTCCTCAAGCAGATCAAGGAGGAGAAGCATGTCAGAAGCCATACATAAAATGAGATACAACTCTTAAATGGACAAATAGGCAACAACATTGTGTAGCAAATATAACTTCTTCAAAGACTAATGAAATTGTTGCATCCACAGATAAGAGATAAATATACTTACAGGAATCATAGTTTAGATAGATTCCCAAAGACTTGATAATGCAGATTGTCCAAATTTGAACACTCACATCCTTCTTGGTCTTGACTTGATTGTCCAGATTTGACCTCCAGTTCTACAAAATCTTGAAGAGAGGCACACAAGCAGGTAATCATCCTAGAAGAAAAAAAATGCTAAATAAGCAACAAGAAACAAGAGCAAGATCAAGAAATAAGATAGTTTCAGTCCTTGAAGCCTTTGCATTATCTCCGACTGAGATTGATCCAAATCCTAGCTGAAAAACACACAACAAATACTTTTAAAAAATCACAAAAACAGTGGAAAATTCCTAAAAATTCCAACTCACCTCGATTCTAGACTCAATCTGCTGTAAATCGGGCTTCTTTTGAGATAAAAATAAGAACATTCATTAAATCAATAAAAAAAATAGCAATAAATCAAGACAAATCAGGAGAAAAATGAGAAAACCTACCAAATCGAATGGAGAGATTAGGAAAAGGGCTTACTGGCGGTGATTGAGAAGGCACAACGGGAGAAGGGGATTGAGAAAGCCCCGGATCTGGCTCTGCCATTGGATAAATTGAGGGTTAGGGCTAATGCGAAATGGAAGCTGGGACGCCAATGGTGTTAGCGCCAGTGTCGCCGGCACGCCGGGGTAGCCTCTGTTCACTGGGTTGAGGATATATAAACTCGTTGTAGTATCGGAAATCGCAATGCAACACGCGCTGAGTGAGAGAGAGTGGGTGATTAAATTTTTTTTAATTCAAAATCATAGGGGTTTTATTAAACCGGCTGCAAAGGTTAGTTAAAGAAAAAATAGCACGATTATCGAGGCGGTTGTCTAAAACCCCTCTATAAATCCGTTTCTGAAAGTAGAAATTGATGCAGTGGGTGTTCTATCTAGAATGGGAATACCATATGCTGTACCATTTTAATCTCACATGAAACTTCAGTGATAAATATCGATGCAATGTTGGGAAAATTAGATCTCCATAGGTTGCTTTATGTGGAAAATAAATTAGTGTCATTGTTATTAAGCTGTTTTTTCTATGCTTAATTTCTTTTCCCAGGTCTTTGTGTTGATTGATCCATTTGTCAGGCTAAGAACCACCAAACGATCCATTTGATTATGCATCTTCACTATGCTGGCATTGTATATTTAAAAAAACAAAAAAAAGTAAAGTCATAGTGTACCTGACAATTGGGTGGGTATATATATAAGACGTGCATGCAAATGAAAGTGGATAGGAGTGCATGCCACTCATGCATGGTAACGTGAAAATAATAATAATAATAATAATAATAATAATAATAATAATAAATAAATAAAATAAAATAAAAAAATGAAAAAAAGCATGCATAAGTGCATGATTGAAATAAAATAAATGAAAAAAATGAGAAAAAGATGAGAAAAGCATGCAATGCTATAAAATAAATTAAAAAAAATAAAAAAGGCATGCATAAATGCATCATAAAAAAAATAAAATAAAAAATAAAAATGAGAAAAAGGATGAGAAAATGCAATGCTATAAAATAAAAAAAAATGAGAAAATAAAAGGGCATGCATACGTGCATGGCAAAATAAAAAAATTAATTAAAAAAAAACAATGATGAATAGCATGCATACATGCATGATTTTTTTAAAATAATAATAATAATAGTACAAAAAAAAAAGCATGCATTCTCACCGACGTGGGCCCCATAAAAAAAATTGTATATGGGAATAAAGAAAATAATAAAAAAATGACAATATGAAGCTTAAGCTAAAAAAATGAAATAAATAAAATAAATAAAAAATCCTTTGAAGATCAAGATAGGCTTGTCCTTTGACTAGACTGGCAATTTTCTTTTAAGCCCAAGCCCAAATTTCACGTTGGCACTTAACATGATAAGACTCAAAATGGCAGAATAAATGGCAATGACCGTGGTGGCTATGGGATATGGAGCAGTAAAAAAGGCCTAAGCAAAGACCAACTGGTGCAGCCTTATGTCAGCACTTGACAACCTATGTTTCCTTATTCCGAAGCAATAAAAATGCTTATTTTGATGCAATATTGGAACATATATCTCGAGACGGTTGATGAAATCCAAATCTTGAGAGGACACGAATTTTAAGGCGATCAATGAAACATAAAAAAGTTGGAAAAATACAAATTTTGAAGCGACCATAAAAAAATGCATCTTGAGGCGGCAAATAAAGAATATGAATTTTAAAAGTGGCACAAATCTCGGAATGGTGGCGAAATACTCGTCTCGAGATAGTCAATATAAACAAAAAGTGGTGAAAAAAATCTCAAAGCGGCAATGAGGCAGATAGCTGATGAAATGGTGGCGAAGCATATTCCCTAAGGCAGACGACGGCGTCATAAAAAATAATAAATAAATAATATATATATATATATGCCTATATATATATATATATATATATATATATATATATATATATATATATATATTCATATGTAATGAATCACCATATTTTTTTTTGACAATAAATTTATTATTTTTCATTGCATTTTCTATTTGTACTTTTACTTTTAATCGAAGGTTTCCAAGATACTGTCTGGGGTAATTGATAGTAGAGGGTTGCCTTTATTAGGAATGAAAGAACCCATAAAATAAATATGATATTTGTGCTTCGATGTGCCGTCTGATGTCTTCTTCACAGACAAAATGCCAGACGAGTATTTTCGATCTCACACACCTCATAATCATGGGTTTGCTAAAATAAAAATGTGTGAAGCAAGCATCACAGCATATAAAAAAATGGCAAAAAAAAGAAAAAGATTCATGGCAATGCGTTTGTCCATAACTTGGTAAGAGAGTAGCGATACTTTTATCAGGAACAGTGCTTCATATGTATGTCACTACAAGAAAATTAGTGTTTAGAAACAGCATTTTCCGTTTCTATTCCGTTGCTAATTCAATTTAGCAACGGATTAGAAACGGAATTTATCTGTTTCGAAAACCCTTGTTTCTAATTTAAATAGAAACGGAAAATGTTCCGTTTTTAACTTTAGAAACGGATTAGAAACGGAACCCAATATGTTTCTAATTTTTGAAAAATTAAAATGGAATGATGTATGTTGCTAATCCATTTCGAAATTCCGTTGTAATTCCATTACAAAAATTAGAAACGGATTCCAAACAGAATATTTTCTGTTTTATTTTTATACCTCCTCATTAGAAACAAAAGTTTTTTTTGTTCCTAATCCTTTTCTAATTTTTTTTTAAATTATAAACAATATTGAAACAAATAAATCCGTTTCTAATCCGTTTCTAACATTCAAGTAAAAAAAAATAAAAATTATATTCATGATTTTTTTAAAATCTGGTACATGAATTTTTTTAAACCTAAAATACCAACAAATAAGATAAACTCCTCAATTCATTACATGTTTGATAAAAGTAGCATGTGGAAATGAAAGAAAGTGACAAAATGAAGAAATTATAAAAGAATAAGAATAAAAATCTAATTGGTAGTAAAGGGAATTAATTATATATGAATAATAAACCATCATTTATTGAAAAATATAATGAAGATTGTTATGACTAAGAAATTTTAGATAATATACATTCTCCGAATGATGAAGCATTTTTTTTTTCACCTTGATGTGTTGCAGGATGGATCCCTTAACAAATTAGTCAGACATGTCTTCTTCACCAACCAATTGATCAAGACTGTTCATTCTTGCAATCTTACTGTGTCTTTCCAGTTCATCTTCTCTTGAGGACCTGCCTCTCTTGTCCACCTTTTCCTGTATAGAATTCAACAAATTGTTCAACAAGATATATGAAAACAGAGAAGAAAACCAGAAGACATTTCCACATAATATGATATGGTGATCTTACTTAATCATGATAGACATAGAAAAGAAGGTATCAAGATTATGTATGGTGAAAGGATGCAAAGTTAAAGGAAATTAATAAGATGAAGTTACGTTTAGCTTCCAAATGACGAACTTTAAACTTAGAATGATTAGCAAAGGCACATGAATAAATGCGTCAAGAATTAAACAGAGCAGAGAAGTACAGCATAGCATACCTGGAACTTAATATGATATCATATGTATTAGACTTGAGGTAACCCAAATTTATCTGATATGGATTTAGTCTATAACCTACATTGACCAGAAATGATTGGATCTGGGTATATTCATCTCTTGAGGACCCAAGCTAAAACCTAGCTAAGCCAATCATGATGGTAATAAAGGCCACTCCGAGTTTCTTTCGATTGAATTATAAAAACCTATCCAACCCAACCAAAGGCTATATCTATTGCCAAGCTTTTATCTACCCTAATAACGTGGAACCAAGCGAACTGAAGAACATAAAAAGATACAGCCAATTCTGAGTAGTAACAAAGGTTAATTCCGTTTCATTGATTTCCACTGCCAAGAACTCTGCTATTCAATTCATCAACAATGTCAACAACAATGATTCCCTGCGAATAAAGATTGTTTCTTCTCTTCAAGACCAAATTCGTGCAATAAAGTTTGACAAAAAAATCAGATTAACTAACGAGATGCAAAAGCAATAGAATTGTCTCCAAAACAATGAACACGTTGTGAAATCCATCAAAACAGAAATCAGAACACTGGAATACAAACGAAATTGAAACTTAGAAAATCAAACTGGGAAGTTGAGGGACAATGATCTCACCGGGAACTCCGGTGATTTGCCCCGCTGGAGTATGGCGTAGAACCACCGGAGGCGGCGGAGCTCCGAAACCAAAGTCTCCAGGTCCGGCTGAAAAACTGTGGTTTTTGTGATTATTTGCTCATACGCCCCTCAAATCTTGTATATTTGCTGAAATTTTTTCAAAAATAAATAAATAAATACCTCCTAAATTAATTTAGTGCTATTCATAAAGTGAACAAATAAATATAATAAATAAGCGAGAAGAACTGCTAAATGAATTTAATTTTAAGTTTTTTTAAAAAAAATCATCCTTGAAAATAAAATATTGTTAAAAAACACTAAAAAATAAATAAACAAAATTACTCTCGTACACAAAGTGAATAATTGCTTATAGATGCTCATGAAAATTATTTCTTATATAACTCTGTAAAAAAATTATATTTATTTATTTATTTAAAAATCAATTTTGAATGAAAAGGAGAGGATAAATGATGGTTTATATTCTTATAAAATAATAAAAATAATATCTCATCCAAGGAAAATCAAGTTATAAAATTATGCTTAAAAATGATTAACATATCATTTCTAATGTTAAAACAACAAAACCCCCAAGTCAATATCACAGAAAGTTTACATAACATAACTTGCTTTTAGACTACTCGAAACATGGGAGCCAACACACCCCAGTCTTCTACAGTGTAAGCACATTCAGATTCTAGTTACCTTTGGCTTTAATCTCCAAAACAAACATGGGTGGGATTACAATGACTAAAACCCATAAATTGATTAAAAAATCCAAAACAGAACCCACTATCAAGGCTGCTGTAAATCAGTGAGAAACCAGTCTTAGATGGTTAAAATTAGGCGTGTTAAATGCACTTACATGAAAAGGAAAACTTTATCAAAATTAAGTTTCTGGCCTCTGAGATCTGTTTTAGTATTTTTAGTGTGAACAACAAAAAAATAAGCATGAGAGAGTAATGACCAGCCGGATGTCTCACTTGAATCTCTAGTATACTATTCAAACTTGTTCTGATATTTATTATTTAATTTCAGTGAATGATATTTCAAGTGAGGATAAAGGGATGCATTGTAATTATTAGAGAAAGATATTTGAGAACACAAATGACAAGGTTAATAGAATAAGTGAATGTTAGTTGGCAATTGGAAATGTATTTGTGGTGAAATGTGGCTCGAGGAGTGTTCTGTTATATTGAAAACACAAAGAGCAAGGTTAATAGGCTAGTTGAATGTTGATTTTTGATTGTAGTGTTTTTTTATATTGAAAACAATATTGAAAAGACAAAGGGCAAAGTTGATAGGATGTGTTCCTTTATCTTGTGATTTGTATTTGTTGATTTAACTCACGCATATTTTGTGATCTTAACCTTAATATTAAGGTGAGTTAAGGTGCAAAGTCCAGTCATTTTCCCTACATGAGAAACTAATCTAATAGTCTCCTAACTGTTGAACATATATAAAATTAGCCTAAGATGGCAATCTCTTAAATCAGTGAGAAAGATCATATGTCCTATTTCAAATTAGTTGGGAATTAACCAACTGACAAGAACTAAAATGACTTACCTCAGACCAACATGAATAAATGGAACAAAAGGCAAAACATATGGAAGTACTAACCGTTCAGCTGAAGATGTCTTCTTATTGGGCTCGAAAACATACTTAATCAGTGACTCCTTGATGGGCATAAGCTCAGGAAACTCATTCTTCAATTTAGTGGTGTCTAGTTCATTGTTACTCCTTGGAGCAACAATCACCTTTGCTTGCTCTTCCAGGTGAAAATTACAGAAAATCAGAAAACCAAATCTCCACCTGCATTACGAAGCAACAAAACTCAATCCATCAATGAGACTCTAAACTATAGAAGCAAACAAAATCGAACAGAAAAAACCTCGCAAATCCATCAAATTATACACAAATAAACAAAAAAATCAATACCAAAAATCAAACAGAGAGAACAAATAATGAAAACATTCAGAAAAAAAGGAAAACCTTGAGCCTGTGATTACCGCCAATGATCTTGATACTCAGAATATGCTCATCATCATCAAGAATAAAGCAACAACCAAACCCTAAAAAGAAAAAAAAAATCATCGTCAAGAACACCCGCATTCTAGTTACTTCCCAAAAACATCACAACAGAGAAGAATTAGAAATGATACCTGATTAGCAGATCCGACAATCGAAGAGATCACAGCCCAACGAGAAAAAAAAATCCCAAATGCAAGAGAGAAGAGGGAGCGAGAGAGAAGAAGAAGAAGAGGGTCAGGAGAAAGAGAAAAAAAAAGTTATATATAATTAATTTTAATTCTAATGGTTATTTAAAAAAAATCTTATATATAATTAATTTTAATTCCAATGGTTATTTAATTCGTTTTTTTCATATAACCCTCAAAAGTTAATTTTATTAAAAAAATATTTTATAAAAATATATTTATAAATATAAACTTATTTAAAATTTATTAAAAATTATATAAATCTTAAATGTGAAAAATTTATTTGAAATTTATTAAAAATTTATTAATAACCCATAATATTTAATAATGTTTAAATAAAATATTGATTTTTAAATCCGTTTCTAATCCCTTTCTATTAGAAAGGGATTAGAAACGAATATTTTCAAATATTTAATAATGTTTAAATAAAATATTAATTTTTAAATCCGTTTCTAGTCCCTTTCTATTAGAAAGGGATTAGAAACGGATATTTTCTAATTTTTAATATTATTTTAAAAATATTAATTTTTAAATCCGTTTCTAGTCCCTTTCTATTAGAAACGGATTAGAAACGGATATTTTCTAATTTTTAATAATATTTTTTTAAATGTTATTAAAAAAATATTATTAAATATTAGAAAATATCCGTTTCTATTCCCTTTCTAATAGAAAGGGAATAGAAACGGATATTTTCAAATATTTAATAATGCTTAAATAAAATATTAATATTTAAATCCGTTTCTAATCCCTTTCTATTAGAAAGGGATTAGAAACGGATATTTTTCTAATTTTTAATAATATTTAAAAAAATATTAATTTTTAAATCCGTTTCTATTCTCTTTTTATTAGAAAAGGATTAGAAACGGATATTTCTAATATTTAATAATATTTACATAAATATTATTTTTTTAATTCCGTTTCTAATCCCTTTCTAATAGAAAGGGATTAGAAACGGATATTTTCTAATTTTTAATAATATTTAAAAAAATATTAATTTTTAAATCCGTTTCTAGTCCTTTTCTATTAGCAACGGATTCGAAACAGATATTTTCTATTTTTTAATAATATTTTAATAAAATATTAATTTAAAATCCGTTTCTAGTCCTTTTCTAGTCCCTTTCTAGTAGAAACGGATTAGGAACGGATATTTTTAAAAATTTTGATAAATTATATTTTTAAATATCCGTTTCTAAACCGTTGCAATTACAAACAGAATAATGTCCGTTTCTAATATTCTGTTTTTAAATACTAACTTTCTTGTAGTGTGTTACTGAGTTACTTAAAGCAACGCACCAATAGTATTCTACTGGGACTGTTTCCTATGGATCTCTCTGTGATGTTATTATGAACAAGGTGCCCATAGTCTCCTCCTAGTTTGCATCATCTCTCTAGCTTAAGGCCTTCCTTAATTTCCAGTTTTCTAAGAGGGGAAGCCATTGTTGGATGCCTTCTAGGAATGATTTCAGCTCAGGATAATTTTCAATAGATAGATAGTAAAGGGAAGTTTGGCCTTGCATCCCTTCTAGTGGAGAAGCCAATTTTGGACATTAATTTAATCCTAAAAGAATTAGTGAAGTAAGGCGTCCCATCTGCAGTCATGTTCAACGACTTGACCCTCGGACAATTGTTAACAACCAAGATTTGGAATTTTGGAGTCATGTAGGGCGCTGGGAAATTCTAGCAAAGCATCACAATCAGAAACCACAAGATGCTCTAGGAATGGTGGGCCACAGTCTCCTTGCAATGACAGACAAATTAAACTCTTATAAGAAAATTATCTAGAAGTATAAGGGACTTATGATCTTGCAACATCTTATCTGGCCAGGACACCAGCTTTTCTAGATTATAAATCTTGATATTTTCCCCCTCATGATGTTTTGATGCTCCCCAAAACAAGAACAATGAGTAAATATTTTGTTTGCAGCTCGTATCAGTTTCTTTCATCTCATCAGCATTCTTCACATTGCAGAGGTCATACAACACAAGTTCGCCACCAATGTACAAATGCTTTGGCTCTCCTACCTTGTGCACTGCTTTCTCACAGGGACTTGGAGAGACAAACAAAATAATCATAAAATAAACTATCCAAGAAAATGATAAATCTGGAAATAAAAGGTACAAATATGATAACCACTATTATGATACTCAATATCAAATAACATGAAATGCATTGGTAATTAATGTGGTATGATATTTTCTTCAACATGCAAAGAAATAAATGCATACTGTCACGCCCCGAACCCGAAGCATTGACAAACGGCCGCCTACCTACAAGGCCGTAACCAAGTAGGCAAGCAAGGCCTCAAACCTGTCTCACAAATATGAATAATACCTAACAAGAGTATTGATTCCAAAACAAAGAAACCACAAAGTTTGTAACACAAAGAAACACATAACAAGTTTGACATAACTCTTAAATAAAGACAAGAGAACTAAGTTCACAACAAAAGAGGTTTATTAACTCGATAACAGCTAGACGGTGACTTGCTCAACGACGCCGCTAAGCTGTTCACCACCCAACCTTATTCCTGATCTGAAAAGGAAATTGAACAACTTAATGAGCTTGAGAGCCCCGTAAGCAACCACTAAAAATATCGGGATCAAAAAAATATTCAATAATTTTAATAAACACAAGAGGTGTAACATAATGAAATACATATCAAAATGAAATCCAGAGTTCAGAAATAATTCAAAACAAATTTAATTTTCCAAAATACTATAAGTCCCCCAATAACTAATGCCAAAACAAAATAACAGAATCCATTTATTTAAACTCGGTGGCCCGAGTCAGATTTCAGAGTTCATATGTTTACCCTCGGTGACCCGAGCCAGAATATCAGAAGCCGTTATTCTTCACCGACGGAACGGTGGGAAACTGCAGTTTCTATGTCAGAAGTACGTGTCGACACGGTCAGTGTTTAACCCCCAGTGACAGAGTTATTGCACAGTTAATTGGGGACTACGAGTTTCTATATCAAAAATATGTCGAGTTCAAATCACTGTCAATGCAAAACTGGTAAAATTTGATGATCCCCTTTTCTAATAAAAATAATCCCAATTATTGCAAAATAAAATAATGTTACTATATGACCATAATAAATAGAATTTAATCAAGGATATAATACCGAAAAATAATAAGAATCAATTAAAAACTATAAACCATGATCTCTGCCAACCATTCATTATTTAATGTATAAATACTTCTAGAATTTCACAAAGAAACCAAATAAGAATATAACAAGTTTAAATACAGTTACTGCCAACTACACATGCAATCCGAAATTAAAGTAGCATAATCAATTGATTAGATAAACAATTAAATAAATAAAACCCATCTGTTTTAGAATGAATGAAATGCATATTCTTTAAAACCCAAAAACATTTAAATATTATATCATATTGTTTTAAACAGTAAGGTCCAAAATAATTTAATAATTACATAAATTATTATCAGTAATCAACATTTTTTATATATACATATATACAAGTTTATATGTGGTTTACTTACCTATCTAACGCCAAAACTCGCCAAAAATTAAACACACTCCAAATTTAAGCTTCCACGAAATACCCTATATTTGAGAACACATTCCAAGGATATCAATAACAATGACCACATAAGCCTAAAAATTATACCAGACTAACCTCACTCATTAAAAGACAACTTTCTCTAAACTAAGTCTTATGGACAACTATGATAAAGTTAAGCTACGGAGCTTAGACATGAGTACTAAAATTTCTAATACTAGTTTAATAGGTTTAAGATCTCACAAATATATAAAAAAAAACCACACAAAGATACACAAGAAATCAATTTCTTACCCTAATAAACACCATACTCAAAATGTCAACAATTTAATATAAATACACAATAAGTGGACACCAACATTGAAAATTAAACCCCACTGTATATCCAAACATATATATACACACCCAAATCAAATAAATAAATAAACAAATAAAACTTATACTAATTATGGACGCCAGAACTCCTATATATATATATATATATATATATATATATATATATATTCTGTTTTCTAATCCCTGAGATATCAAGCATGCACAAACTCTAAGACAACTCAATCCCTAAGATATCAAAGCATGCACAGAATTGAAGACAACTAAAGCAACTATAATATGTATATATATAAGAGTGGCTGCAAATCCGTTCCATCAATCAAAATTTCATATAATATTTATTTACAAACCTATGCTTCCCTAGAATAAAGAGCAACATATACCAATATATAAAGAACCTAATTTTATACCCAACAGGAACCATTCTAACTTTCAAATGAGAACTTTAAAATAGCAACCCGAATTTAGGAAATAAATAAATAAAATCTGATTCTTCTCTCAACAAAATATAATATATATATTTTTTTTATAAAACTCAAACAACTTGTGCATCAATGAAAGTAAAAAAAACAACTAGCAAATCAATAAAAATATTCATCATTTAGCCCTAGATCCTAGAAGAAGAACGCTTACCTCACAACAACTGACACAAAACCTTTGACGAAGAGATCTATCTCCGTCCTCGCCACCGGTACCACACACAAAAAAAACAAGAGAGAAGAGGAAAGAGGCTAGATCTCTCTCTCTTTCTCAACCCAATCGTAGATCTACTACAAAAGAAATGAGGAGTCGGCTAGGGTTTGGAAACTGAAAAGAAAGAATATAAAAGGTTTCCTTTTTTAATAATTACATAAATGCTAGCAAACCGAATTTCTTTTAAAAATAAAATAAAAATAATGGTGTGGGGCCCACAACTCCTCCCCACTAAAAAAAAGTTTAGTCCTCTAAACTATTACCTGATCATAAGAAAAGATGCGGGTATTTTTCCCTTATCTCAGATTCCAACTCCCACGTCGCTTCACGCTCTGAATGATTGCTCCACTGAACCTTTACATATGGAATGATTCGTCTTCTCAAGGTTTGCTCTTTGAAATCCACGATCTTCACAGGACGCTCCTCATATCTCATATCATTGTTAAGTTCAAAGTCTGGAAACTGTATCACATGATCAGGATTTGCGATGAACTTTTTCAACATGGACACATGGAACACATTATGCACACGAGAAAGAGCTGGCGGTAGTGCAAGCCGATATGCCACCTCGCCAATGCGCTCTAAAATCTCAAAAGGGCCAATAAATCGAGGACTAAGCTTTCCTCTAACTCCAAAGCGAATTATTCCTTTGGTTGGAGCAACCCTCAAAAACACATGATCTCCAACCTGAAACTCCAAGCTTCTTCTTCTGTTGTCTGCATAACTCTTCTGTCTACTCTGAGCTGCTCGTAAACGATCTCTGATCAATCGGACCTTCTCTACTGTCATTTGCACAATCTCTGGCCCTAACAATCTTCTTTCTCCTACGTCATCCCAGCAAATAGGTGATCTGCATCTCCTGCCATATAATGCCTCATAGGGAGCCATTTGGATGCTTGCCTGATAGCTATTGTTATAAGAAAACTCAATCAAAGGCAAGTGACGATCCCAGGAACCCCCAAAATCAAGCATACAAGCCCGGAGCATATCCTCCAAAACTTGAATTGTCCTCTCAGACTGACCATCAGTTTGCGGGTGAAAGGCTGTACTGAAGGTCAACTTGGTTCCCAAAGCCATGTGCAAACTTTTCCAGAAATGTGCCACGAATCGGGTGTCTCGATCTGACACAATTGACACTGGAACACCATGCAACCTCACGATCTGTTCAATGTATAACTCTGCTAGCTTCTCCAAAGACATACCAGTCTTTACAGCCAAGAAATGTGCTAACTTAGTTAATCTGTCAACCACAACCCACACACTGTCAGTACCCTTGCTGGTTCTTGGAAAACCAGACACAAAATCCATTGCAATGTTCTCCCACTTCCACTCTGGAATTGGAAGTGGTTGAAGAAGTCCTGCTGGTCTCTGATGCTCCACTTTAACCTGCTGACAGGTTAAACATTGTGCCACAAACTAAGCAATCTCTCGCTTCATGTTATTCCACCAGAAGGTACTCTTCAGATCTTTATACATCTTAGTGCTGCCAGGATGAACTGAATAACTGGTGTAGTGAGCTTCTTCCATGATTTCCTTCTTTAACTCTGAATTATTCGGAACACAGATCCGATCTCCAAATCTCACTGAACCATCATGATGGATCTTGAACTGAACTTGAGTGCCAGCTTCTATCTCCTGTCGAATCTTCTGGGAATAGCTGTCTTCTGCTTGTGCCGCTTTAATTCTCTCCAAAAGCATAGGCCGCACCACTAAACTTGCCAAATGTTATTAAAAAAATATTATTAAATATTAGAAAATATCCGTTTCTATTCCCTTTCTAATAGAAAGGGAATAGAAACGGATATTTTCAAATATTTAATAATGCTTAAATAAAATATTAATATTTAAATCCGTTTCTAATCCCTTTCTATTAGAAAGGGATTAGAAACGGATATTTTTCTAATTTTTAATAATATTTAAAAAAATATTAATTTTTAAATCCGTTTCTATTCTCTTTTTATTAGAAAAGGATTAGAAACGGATATTTCTAATATTTAATAATATTTACATAAATATTATTTTTTTAATTCCGTTTCTAATCCCTTTCTAATAGAAAGGGATTAGAAACGGATATTTTCTAATTTTTAATAATATTTAAAAAAATATTAATTTTTAAATCCGTTTCTAGTCCTTTTCTATTAGCAACGGATTCGAAACAGATATTTTCTATTTTTTAATAATATTTTAATAAAATATTAATTTAAAATCCGTTTCTAGTCCTTTTCTAGTCCCTTTCTAGTAGAAACGGATTAGGAACGGATATTTTTAAAAATTTTGATAAATTATATTTTTAAATATCCGTTTCTAAACCGTTGCAATTACAAACAGAATAATGTCCGTTTCTAATATTCTGTTTTTAAATACTAACTTTCTTGTAGTGTGTTACTGAGTTACTTAAAGCAACGCACCAATAGTATTCTACTGGGACTGTTTCCTATGGATCTCTCTGTGATGTTATTATGAACAAGGTGCCCATAGTCTCCTCCTAGTTTGCATCATCTCTCTAGCTTAAGGCCTTCCTTAATTTCCAGTTTTCTAAGAGGGGAAGCCATTGTTGGATGCCTTCTAGGAATGATTTCAGCTCAGGATAATTTTCAATAGATAGATAGTAAAGGGAAGTTTGGCCTTGCATCCCTTCTAGTGGAGAAGCCAATTTTGGACATTAATTTAATCCTAAAAGAATTAGTGAAGTAAGGCGTCCCATCTGCAGTCATGTTCAACGACTTGACCCTCGGACAATTGTTAACAACCAAGATTTGGAATTTTGGAGTCATGTAGGGCGCTGGGAAATTCTAGCAAAGCATCACAATCAGAAACCACAAGATGCTCTAGGAATGGTGGGCCACAGTCTCCTTGCAATGACAGACAAATTAAACTCTTATAAGAAAATTATCTAGAAGTATAAGGGACTTATGATCTTGCAACATCTTATCTGGCCAGGACACCAGCTTTTCTAGATTATAAATCTTGATATTTTCCCCCTCATGATGTTTTGATGCTCCCCAAAACAAGAACAATGAGTAAATATTTTGTTTGCAGCTCGTATCAGTTTCTTTCATCTCATCAGCATTCTTCACATTGCAGAGGTCATACAACACAAGTTCGCCACCAATGTACAAATGCTTTGGCTCTCCTACCTTGTGCACTGCTTTCTCACAGGGACTTGGAGAGACAAACAAAATAATCATAAAATAAACTATCCAAGAAAATGATAAATCTGGAAATAAAAGGTACAAATATGATAACCACTATTATGATACTCAATATCAAATAACATGAAATGCATTGGTAATTAATGTGGTATGATATTTTCTTCAACATGCAAAGAAATAAATGCATACTGTCACGCCCCGAACCCGAAGCATTGACAAACGGCCGCCTACCTACAAGGCCGTAACCAAGTAGGCAAGCAAGGCCTCAAACCTGTCTCACAAATATGAATAATACCTAACAAGAGTATTGATTCCAAAACAAAGAAACCACAAAGTTTGTAACACAAAGAAACACATAACAAGTTTGACATAACTCTTAAATAAAGACAAGAGAACTAAGTTCACAACAAAAGAGGTTTATTAACTCGATAACAGCTAGACGGTGACTTGCTCAACGACGCCGCTAAGCTGTTCACCACCCAACCTTATTCCTGATCTGAAAAGGAAATTGAACAACTTAATGAGCTTGAGAGCCCCGTAAGCAACCACTAAAAATATCGGGATCAAAAAAATATTCAATAATTTTAATAAACACAAGAGGTGTAACATAATGAAATACATATCAAAATGAAATCCAGAGTTCAGAAATAATTCAAAACAAATTTAATTTTCCAAAATACTATAAGTCCCCCAATAACTAATGCCAAAACAAAATAACAGAATCCATTTATTTAAACTCGGTGGCCCGAGTCAGATTTCAGAGTTCATATGTTTACCCTCGGTGACCCGAGCCAGAATATCAGAAGCCGTTATTCTTCACCGACGGAACGGTGGGAAACTGCAGTTTCTATGTCAGAAGTACGTGTCGACACGGTCAGTGTTTAACCCCCAGTGACAGAGTTATTGCACAGTTAATTGGGGACTACGAGTTTCTATATCAAAAATATGTCGAGTTCAAATCACTGTCAATGCAAAACTGGTAAAATTTGATGATACCCTTTTCTAATAAAAATAATCCCAATTATTGCAAAATAAAATAATGTTACTATATGACCATAATAAATAGAATTTAATCAAGGATATAATACCGAAAAATAATAAGAATCAATTAAAAACTATAAACCATGATCTCTGCCAACCATTCATTATTTAATGTATAAATACTTCTAGAATTTCACAAAGAAACCAAATAAGAATATAACAAGTTTAAATACAGTTACTGCCAACTACACATGCAATCCGAAATTAAAGTAGCATAATCAATTGATTAGATAAACAATTAAATAAATAAAACCCATCTGTTTTAGAATGAATGAAATGCATATTCTTTAAAACCCAAAAACATTTAAATATTATATCATATTGTTTTAAACAGTAAGGTCCAAAATAATTTAATAATTACATAAATTATTATCAGTAATCAACATTTTTTATATATACATATATACAAGTTTATATGTGGTTTACTTACCTATCTAACGCCAAAACTCGCCAAAAATTAAACACACTCCAAATTTAAGCTTCCACGAAATACCCTATATTTGAGAACACATTCCAAGGATATCAATAACAATGACCACATAAGCCTAAAAATTATACCAGACTAACCTCACTCATTAAAAGACAACTTTCTCTAAACTAAGTCTTATGGACAACTATGATAAAGTTAAGCTACGGAGCTTAGACATGAGTACTAAAATTTCTAATACTAGTTTAATAGGTTTAAGATCTCACAAATATATAAAAAAAAACCACACAAAGATACACAAGAAATCAATTTCTTACCCTAATAAACACCATACTCAAAATGTCAACAATTTAATATAAATACACAATAAGTGGACACCAACATTGAAAATTAAACCCCACTGTATATCCAAACATATATATACACACCCAAATCAAATAAATAAATAAACAAATAAAACTTATACTAATTATGGACGCCAGAACTCCTATATATATATATATATATATATATATATATATATATTCTGTTTTCTAATCCCTGAGATATCAAGCATGCACAAACTCTAAGACAACTCAATCCCTAAGATATCAAAGCATGCACAGAATTGAAGACAACTAAAGCAACTATAATATGTATATATATAAGAGTGGCTGCAAATCCGTTCCATCAATCAAAATTTCATATAATATTTATTTACAAACCTATGCTTCCCTAGAATAAAGAGCAACATATACCAATATATAAAGAACCTAATTTTATACCCAACAGGAACCATTCTAACTTTCAAATGAGAACTTTAAAATAGCAACCCGAATTTAGGAAATAAATAAATAAAATCTGATTCTTCTCTCAACAAAATATAATATATATATTTTTTTTATAAAACTCAAACAACTTGTGCATCAATGAAAGTAAAAAAAACAACTAGCAAATCAATAAAAATATTCATCATTTAGCCCTAGATCCTAGAAGAAGAACGCTTACCTCACAACAACTGACACAAAACCTTTGACGAAGAGATCTATCTCCGTCCTCGCCACCGGTACCACACACAAAAAAAACAAGAGAGAAGAGGAAAGAGGCTAGATCTCTCTCTCTTTCTCAACCCAATCGTAGATCTACTACAAAAGAAATGAGGAGTCGGCTAGGGTTTGGAAACTGAAAAGAAAGAATATAAAAGGTTTCCTTTTTTAATAATTACATAAATGCTAGCAAACCGAATTTCTTTTAAAAATAAAATAAAAATAATGGTGTGGGGCCCACAACTCCTCCCCACTAAAAAAAAGTTTAGTCCTCTAAACTATTACCTGATCATAAGAAAAGATGCGGGTATTTTTCCCTTATCTCAGATTCCAACTCCCACGTCGCTTCACGCTCTGAATGATTGCTCCACTGAACCTTTACATATGGAATGATTCGTCTTCTCAAGGTTTGCTCTTTGAAATCCACGATCTTCACAGGACGCTCCTCATATCTCATATCATTGTTAAGTTCAAAGTCTGGAAACTGTATCACATGATCAGGATTTGCGATGAACTTTTTCAACATGGACACATGGAACACATTATGCACACGAGAAAGAGCTGGCGGTAGTGCAAGCCGATATGCCACCTCGCCAATGCGCTCTAAAATCTCAAAAGGGCCAATAAATCGAGGACTAAGCTTTCCTCTAACTCCAAAGCGAATTATTCCTTTGGTTGGAGCAACCCTCAAAAACACATGATCTCCAACCTGAAACTCCAAGCTTCTTCTTCTGTTGTCTGCATAACTCTTCTGTCTACTCTGAGCTGCTCGTAAACGATCTCTGATCAATCGGACCTTCTCTACTGTCATTTGCACAATCTCTGGCCCTAACAATCTTCTTTCTCCTACGTCATCCCAGCAAATAGGTGATCTGCATCTCCTGCCATATAATGCCTCATAGGGAGCCATTTGGATGCTTGCCTGATAGCTATTGTTATAAGAAAACTCAATCAAAGGCAAGTGACGATCCCAGGAACCCCCAAAATCAAGCATACAAGCCCGGAGCATATCCTCCAAAACTTGAATTGTCCTCTCAGACTGACCATCAGTTTGCGGGTGAAAGGCTGTACTGAAGGTCAACTTGGTTCCCAAAGCCATGTGCAAACTTTTCCAGAAATGTGCCACGAATCGGGTGTCTCGATCTGACACAATTGACACTGGAACACCATGCAACCTCACGATCTGTTCAATGTATAACTCTGCTAGCTTCTCCAAAGACATACCAGTCTTTACAGCCAAGAAATGTGCTAACTTAGTTAATCTGTCAACCACAACCCACACACTGTCAGTACCCTTGCTGGTTCTTGGAAAACCAGACACAAAATCCATTGCAATGTTCTCCCACTTCCACTCTGGAATTGGAAGTGGTTGAAGAAGTCCTGCTGGTCTCTGATGCTCCACTTTAACCTGCTGACAGGTTAAACATTGTGCCACAAACTAAGCAATCTCTCGCTTCATGTTATTCCACCAGAAGGTACTCTTCAGATCTTTATACATCTTAGTGCTGCCAGGATGAACTGAATAACTGGTGTAGTGAGCTTCTTCCATGATTTCCTTCTTTAACTCTGAATTATTCGGAACACAGATCCGATCTCCAAATCTCACTGAACCATCATGATGGATCTTGAACTGAACTTGAGTGCCAGCTTCTATCTCCTGTCGAATCTTCTGGGAATAGCTGTCTTCTGCTTGTGCCGCTTTAATTCTCTCCAAAAGCATAGGCCGCACCACTAAACTTGCCAAATGACCACATGTACCTTGTAGTATCACATGTAGCTCCATCCTCCTCATATCCTCAAGTATTGGCTTTTGCGAAGTAATCAACGCAGCGACACTACCAACAGACTTCCTGCTAAGTGCATCAGCCACCACATTAGCCTTCCCGGGATGATAACTGATGGTCAGATCATAATTCTTCAGCAACTCCAGCCATCTCCTCTGTCTCATATTCAGCTCCTTCTGAGTGAAAATATATTTAAGGCTCTTGTGATCTGTGAAAAGTTCACAAGCCTCTCCATACAAGTAATGCCTCCAAATCTTTAAGGCAAAAATCACTGCAGCCAACTCTAGGTCATGAGTGGGATAGTTTACCTCAAAAGGCTTTAACTGCCTTGAGGCGTATGCCACTACATGTCCATTCTGCGTTAGGACACACCCCAAACCAGTCTTACAAGCATCACTATAAATGACAAACCCTCCACCAGGAGATGGGAGTGTGAGAATGGGTGCAGACACTAATCGACGCTTCAACTCTTGGAAACTCTGCTCACACTGATCTGACCACTGAAAGCTTGCTCCTTTTCTGGTGAGTTTAGTCAATGGTGCTGCTAACACTGAAAACCCTTCCACAAATCGCCTGTAATAGCCAGCTAGCCCCATGTGTCGGAATTGGGATTGGACATTGAGCAGTAAGCCAACTAATACGGGAATGAAAGAGGTACGGAATGCAAAGTCTCATTCAATAATCCATTTTGGGGTATGTATTTCCGTGTTTTTTTTTTTTTTTGAAGAACTTCTCAACTAGAGAAGCTGGATTTTATTGAAATGAAAAAGGAAAAATAAAGGAAAAAGCTACAGAACTTAAAACAAACAGGACGAACAGAAGGAATTAAAATACAAAACCATTCTCAAAAAATGAGCGCATAATCCAATAGGGGAGATCTCTCCCGTACAGGAATAAATTAAGATGTTGATAATTGAAGCCAATGGATGCAAAGTTGACTGCAGCCTGCAGGGGCTTCCCATGATTGTGGTATGATGTGAATGATGGGGTGATTGCACATGTCAAGCAGGAATTTCAAGTTTTTGATATGAGGATAAAACCGCCAAGAGATGGTATCGTCAGTGTCTCGAAGAAATATGACTAACTGGAATTTGCATGTTAAGAGCGGACTGCAACCCGACCTTAAGTGCAAAGATATCATCAAAAGAATTATCATTCATATGTTGAGATAAGCAACCTGCAAAAGAAATTTCATAATTAATATTTGAAATGAAGAAACCAGTAGACCTTACTTGTGCATTGTGATCGGAGATGACATGGGTGAACAAGAAATTTCCATCAGTAGTGGTGAAATTATTCAATATCAGCTTTTTTCCAAGAGGATCCTTTAAATTGTTTGAAAAATCTCGAACATGAGTGACAACCTTGTTTGCAGTAATATAGCAATTAGGCCGAATATTTCAAAATACAGCATCACACCGGCTAATCCAAATAAACCAGGCCCCAACAACAATAATTGCAAGAGTGTGCTGAGAATGTCTGAAAGAAGTTATCTAATTTCTTAAAGCAAAGCCGTCAGGGAAGGAGATTACCAAGCTCTCTCTAGAATTAAGATGCTCTCACACAGCTTGAGAATGATTGCACTGGCTAAACAAATGATCAATGGTTTCGTGGTACATACCACAGAAGATACAAGGATTATCCGGGCCGAGGTGTATACGATGAAGGAAAGCAAAAGTGGATAGGCTACCATGAAGACAGAGCCAGATAAAATGTTTCAAACGCGGGGAAACAGGGATATGCCAAAGAATACGCCAGCCAATCCAAGGGACAATAAGGGAATTCTTACGATTAAGAAAATGATATACCGCTAAGGGAATTCTGGCACAATTAGCTTTGGGCATCCAAATCCAGTGATTATCAGCAACAGGATCAATAACAGTGGAATTAATGCTAATGTTATCAAGGGAATTGCCAAAGAGGAAGTTAAAGCTATCATGATCCCACTGATTATCATGGACTAAATCAGAAATAAGCAATTGATCAAACCTGATGTTCATATTAAGAAATGTTGGTTTCAAAGCAATTGGAATATCGAAGCACCAAGGATCCCAGAGGAAGGAAGTGCTATTTGGGTTAACTGTGTTAATTTTGTAGTGATGTTTAAGAAACTTAGCAGAATCACATAACCCGCGAAAAAACCAGGAACATTTGGCAGGAGGATATCTTGCCAGAAATTGATTTTACCATACTTAGCAAGAAGAATCTGAACCCATAAATTATCATGATTATTAAGATATTTGAAACTATGCTTGGTAATGAGAGAATGTTTAACAAGAGCAAAGTTCCTAATACTTAAGGCCCCCTCAGACTTGCCTTCCATTGCCATTCCTACTCCAAAAAAAATTTTCTAACAGCTTTAGAGATCTTAGTCAAAATGAAGTCAGGAATGGGATAGACTAATAGATTGTATATGGGAGTTGAAAGAAGCACAGAATTAATAAGAATTTCCTTAGCAGCTGGAGACAGATGAAAGTTGGCCCACCTTTTTGACATGTTTTTAACCTTATCAATCATAGGTAAAAAGGATTGGGATGCAATCCGCTTAGGGGAGATGAGAACACCTAAGTATTTAAAAGGAAAGGAGGCTTGGTTGAGATTCAGAATAGAGCAAATTCTTTTCGAAATGTGATTATTTAACCAGGTCGGAAAGAAGATTTGAGATTTAGTATAGTTGGGACGTTGACCAGTGATACTAGAGTAAATGGAGAAGTAGAGGCAAATATTTCTAGCAACCTTATGAGAAGCATGAGTAATCAAAATCAAATCGTCAGCATACCTTAAATGGTTGAAAGTATTACGTAGATTAGGGTTAAAACCAGGGATCAAGTTATGCAGATTGAAATTAAGCATAGAAGTGAGAGTTTGGGAAATTAGGATAAACAAATAAGAAGATATGGTATCACCTTGGCGAACTCCACAGGTGGATGAGAACCAAGGTGAAGGATTCCCATTAATAAGTAAAGCGAAGGAACAGGACTGTAAGCAAGAAGAAATCCAAGAAATCCAAAGTGAGGGAAACTTCATTTTAGAGAGAATGGCAAGAATTGCACTCCAGTTGAGGGTATCGTACGCTTTTTCAATATCCAGTTTGATAATCATCCTAGGGGCCTATCGGTATCATTTTCAATAGAATGGGAGACTCTTGCATAGTTATAATGTTATCGAATGAACAATGATCAGCCATGAAGTCGACTTGCTCCCGAGCAATAAGTTTAGAAATAACTTTCTTTAAACAATTGGCAAGAATTTTTTAAACAATTTTGAAACAGACGTTGCACAACGAAATCAGACGAAAATCAGAGACCAGCTTGGGTTTTCTTTTTTAGGAATGAGAGCGATGTAAGTTTTGCCCCAGGAAGCAGGCATGAAAGAGTTTTGGAAAAAAAAAACTAAATGGCAGCGAACAAATGATTACCAATCACGGGCCAAAAAGTTCAATAAAATTCCACGTTAAAGCCGTCGGGGCCAGGGGACTTACCTACGAGGAGGGTGAAAAGAGTTGAATGCACCTCCTCTAGGGTAACTTCCTGAATGAGCTGAGAGTTGTCAGAATCTGAAAGGCTAGGAAGATCCGGAGGAAGAGCTCCGGTGATGTCATTGAAGGTATTAGAGGGGGCGTACCAGAGATTTTTATAAAAATTTGTAAAAGCTTGACAAATACCAGCTGAGTCACAGAACACATTCCCTTCAGCGTCTTCGATCTGAGAGATAAAATTAGAATGCGAGCTGATACGTGATAAAGCATGAAAAAATTTAGTGTTTTTATCACCGTCTTGAATCTAAAGCAAGTGAGCACGGTGAGCCCACTTGATGTTGCACTGACGCTGCAAAGCAAAGAGCTTAGCGTAGTGCTCCATCAGGATATGGTGGACATTCGGGTCTGAATCAGAAAGTTCAAGATTAGAAATCACAGTCTTAATACTAGCTATAGATGATTCCATATTGTTAACACCCAATAGATGCCAAGAATTAAGCTTAGTACGAGTGCAATGAAGAAGATGACTAAAAACATGCATAGGGTTGCCATGAGGGGAAAAGTTCCAAGGTTCATGAACAGAATCATGACAGCCTAGATACTCGATCCAAAAATGTTCAAAACGGAAAAATTTCTTAACATGATTAGGAAGGGTATTAATTGTGAGAAAAAGGGGCGCATGATTGGAAAAAAAAACGATTTAAATGTTTTAGAGTATAAGATTTGAAAACATTGTTCCATTCAACATTAACCAGGCATCGATCAAGTCCAGCCTAGCGGCGAGCTGTGCCAGACTGACTGTTGCACTAGGTGAAAGGGGAACCAATAAACTTTAAATCCAAAAGATTATTAAAATCAATAAAATCGAGAAAAAAATGCGATTTACGACTATAATAAGAGAAAGTACCCCCTTTATGCTCAATCCTGGAAAGAACGGAGTTGAAATCTCCCAAGATGAGCCAATGGAAACCAAGGGGAGCAATCCTAGATAGTTCCTGCCAAAGGAAACACTGGCAGCAGCAATTAGAATAATTATAAATAACAGAAATAATGAAGTTTTTTGAAAACCCAGTGGACACCACAACATGTAAAGCCCAACGAGAGACAGCAAGAGGAGTATCCTGCACAATAATGGAATTCCAGAGAACAATAATACCTCTTGAGTAGCGGTCGGCTAAGATGGCGGCCCATCCCCATTGCTTAGGAATCTTTTTACAGAAGCAATCCACTCTATCCGAATTAGCACGAGTTTCCACAAGGAAAACAAGAAGCAGTTTGAGCGTTTTAATGATTTTGAAAACCTTGGAAGAAGTATCTCGAGCGGAAATACCCCTGAAGTTCCGACAAATAATTTTAGCAGAATTCATGAGAGACTAAGTTAAAGGAAAAAGAAAGAGACTTCCTTATGAACAGGAGAAACTCAAGAATGCAAAAGATCAACGCTTAAGACTGAGGGCACCTGGCCTCAACTCTACCTTTTTTTGGCGATATTTCTGTGGCATGTGAGCCTTTTCTTATGAGAGCGTCTCTTCTAGCTTCTTCTTGATATTGAACAAGAGTCATAGAATCATCCGGACCCTCATCATCACCGGACATGTCTTCATCTTCCTCAGCTGAGGAGTCATCCACATCATCATTATCCTCCTTCATATCACCGGTATCCAAAGTGGAAGAGACTTTTTCAACTAGCGAGCCATGGAAATGACTGGAAGGGTCTAAAGAAAAAGTTTGAATGGATGAACAAAGGATAGGGGGAGAGAGTTAGATTGAGAGGAAACGGCTGGCTTTCCAACGTCTTGAAAGGTGAAAGATGGTATGGAGCGAGAAGAAAGATCATGATGAACGGTGTCTCGGGAAGAGGGTGGAAGGGTTGCTTAGGAAGGGGGGTTAGGCAACGGAGGTGCGTGGGGACTAGAAGGTGCATGGGAAATAGGAGAGCCAATTGGAGCTCTGACAAGTTCAGAGTGGATGTTTTCAATGTTATCGGGAAGGATCTCAAAACGAGAATCAACGGCTAGATGCTCGAATGGTGGGGTAGTAGGGGGAAGTCAGAGCTTGGAGTGGAATGAGTGGCGTGAATAACGGAGGACCTCCCTCTGCCACCAAATTGAGCGCCATCTTGTGAATTGCGAAGGACGTTGCCTTGGGACCCAACGACAGCAGGGTCCATGTCGGCTGCTGTGTTCGGGGTCGCGTGCATGGCACAAGTACCACCACCACGACCGCAAGCACGGCCACGCCGACGAGACACCAAAAGCCATGGTCCAAAATCTTTTTCAAGCAAGTTAGGAACCAATACGGTCCGGTTTTCATCAAGACTGGGGTCGGAAATATCCATGCGTTGGTCAGTGCTATGCGGAACCAAGCTTGAGTTCTCTGCCAGCTCCCGTGCATCACGTGAGGGCAAAGAAGCACCAACGGCTCTAGACAACGCTGGTCGATCACACTTACTACTTCCATGTCTGATAAGCCCACAATTATAACAAAAGGTCGGCAACCGCTTGTAAAGCACAACGACGAAGACCCGATGCTCGTCATCTCCAATCCAAAATCCCTGTCAAAAGGGGTTGGACAAGTCAATTTCAATGCAAACCCGAGCATATTTAGATCTAACCAGGGATATGGTAAATTCATCGATTTTGATAAGGATTCCAAGGTTGCTGGCTATGGTCTCAAGAGTTTCACCATCCCAGCATTCAATCAGAAGGTTATGGAACTGGACCCAGATCGCTGTAGAGTTAAGTTTAGAAAAGCTCGGCTCGAAAAAAGGCTTCCAGGGTGACAGTTGAAGTATTATGCCATTGTTTATATACAAAATTCACATGTCCTAATTTAAATCAAATTAAAATTTTAAAATCACATATAAATCTAATCACAATCAAATTAGTGGTTAAGATAAATAAATCTCATCATATTTGGGATATGTGCAAGTTAAGTCTAGAAGATATCTTCAAGATAATCTCAAAATACAAATCTTAAGATCAGCTAAGAGCACAGATCTCGAGGCAATCTAAAAAAAAAATATTCAAATATCAAGATCAACCAAGAGCACAGATCTCGAGGTGATCCAAAATACACAAATCTCAAGATCAGTCGAGAGCACCGATCTCAAGGCGATATAAAATATTCAAATATCAAGATCAGCTGAGAGCACAGATCTCGAAGCGATCTAAAATACACAAATCCTAAGATCAGCCAAGAGCACAGATCTCGAGGCGATCCAAAATACACAAATCTCAAGATCAGCCGAGAGCACCGATCTCGAGGCGATCTAAAATATATAAATCTAAAGATTAGCCGAGAGCACAGATCTCGAGGCGATCTAAAATACACAAATCCTAAGATCAGCCAAGAGCACAGATCTCGAGGTGATCCAAAATACACAAATCTGAAGATCAGCCGAGAGCAGCGATCTCAAGGCGATCCAAAAATATATTCAAATATCAAGATCAGCCACGAGCACAGATCTCAAGGCGATCTAAAATATTTAAATCCCGAAGCGATTCCTGTCCCAAGATCGAACATGGGTACAAATCACAAGGCAAAAAATAATAATAAATTAAATTAAATTAAATTAAATCAAAATATATCAAAATCAAACAAGATTAAAAAAAATATATATATATAATCAAATTAAATATATATAAAAAAATAATAATAATAAAATCAGATAAAAAAGATAAATCAAATCAAATCAAATTAAAATAAAAATATATATATATATAAAATCAAATAAAATTAAATATATATATCTATATAAACCAAATCAGACAAAAATAATAATAATAATAAAAATAAAAAAATAATATATTAAAATAAATCAAATAAAATAATTAAAAATATATATAATATATGAAATAATAATAATAATAATATATATATATATATAATAAATAATTAATTAATGAAAAAAAATAAAATAAAATAAAACGAAATAAATAATAATAGTATTAATAAATAAATATATAATCAAATCAGATGTATATATAATAATAATAATAATAATAATAAATAAATAAATAAACAATCTATATATAATAATAATAATAATAATAATAATAATCATAATAATCATAATCATAAATCATAATCATAATAATGATAATAATAAAATTTAAAATAAAAAAAAGGTTGGTCGTGGGTGCCTGGTCAGCTCACGATTCTCCTAACCGCTCACACGTCCTCTTCCACGATCAGCATAACAACCACAATCGAGACTTTTAAATGAGGACGATAGAAGAAAGAAAAAGGGGAGAGCCGGGCAAGGAGATGAGGATTTGGGGAAAAGGCTAAGGAGAATCCCGAAAGAGATAAGAGGGGAGGAACCCAGCCAAAGATATAAGATGAAGGATGGAAATCAAGAAGAAGATGCCGCGCCAGTGGAGATAGAAGAGCCTGAGATCCTACTGCCATTGCCAACATGGCTGCCGCTGTCTACTGGTGCCGCTCTTGATAATGAAACCACGAAGACGGGGACGAAGGACGGAGACGAAGAGGAGATAGAGAAGAAAAATCAAGAAGAAGAGAGGAGACTGCTTGATTTATTTTCCCTGCAAAATATATATATAGATACATATGAACAAACCAACCGGAGGAGGAGGTTGAAGCAGAAGGAGGACCGATGAGAGAAGATCCTCTCCCTGTCAATGTCGTCACGATGCCGCTGTCGTTGCTGTGCTGCTGCCGTCGCCGTTTGCTGTAGCCATCGTTACTGTTGTACCTCCGGTGATACCTGCTGCTGTTGTTTCTTACCACCATCGATACTGTTGCTGCCTATCGCTGTTTCTAGTCACCCTTGCCACGGCCACTGCGAGACGGAAGAGGAAGGCTGCAGAGAGAAGTTGAAAAGAATCCCAACCATTGCCAACTACGTCATGTCCAGCGGAGGAACTGATAGCAAGAACAAACAGAGCTACCGCCAATGAAGGAAAAGGCATTGTTGATGGCTCTGGGACGAGTTGAGAACCAGGTCATCGAGAACAATACGAAGAAACTTATTTACCCCTATCTCGGTGTCGTGCTTTACATCATCGCTGCCCTCACGTATGCCCAAGACCACACTGTCATCGTCTAGGATAGAGGATGCTATCTGGGTCATGATCGATGTTGGCGTTGTATTATCCCGCAGGCCAAAGGGCTTCATTAAAGAGAGGAAGCGCAACCAAAGCAACTGTTTCCCAAGCATCCGTGCCTTTATTTCCGTCATCGCAGACGCTGTGCGCACCAGTCTCAATCCCCACGGTATTGAAAAGATGATTTACTTCCTGTCCGGAAACGCCATCATCACCAACTATGGCATTGAATGGAATGGAGATAATCATGCTTTAAGCTAGGAAGTACATGTTTGTCAAATCCCTTAAGACGAAGAAACAGAGTCAAAGCTGAGATGACAAGCTCCCTCAAACAGGCCAAGAATGGCAGTGCATTCACTCAATGTGAAGGGTGCAAAGAAGATATCCATGTAGTGTTGATCGATATGCATAGTTACGGTCTTGACTGCAAAAGAATCCCGATGGTCTTATAAGTCACCCCTCCGAAGCTTACCACGAAGCTGCCCAAAGAGAAGCATCTTCCAAAGTCTAAGCTCCCAACGAAGTGGAAACAGTTTTCCAAGATGAAAGAAATAAAGAATCACAAGAAGGATAGACAAATCTTTGATGAACAAACAGGCACTCTATCTGGTTGATATCTATCCAACAAGGATGTAATTGCTACTGGAGAACTTCCATGAAACATGCTTCTCTCAGTGAACTAACCCCTTGTCCAAACTATTGGGTTTATAATGTGTTACAAGCACCTGCTTCCCAAAGGGATCCAAACTATGGTTATAGAGGGAAAGTTGTTCTTACATTTGAAAATGAACCCTCCAAAGTTGGTGTGCGATTCGATAGGCAAATTCCTGATGAAGATCGTGGGTTCTTTCGCCACACTAACTTACTTCGTTTTGATTATTCTGGTGGTGAGGACAGTGAAAGGCTTGCCATTAATGAGTTGCTAGAGGTTGTATGTGAAGTAAAAGTGGTCCTCTAATAATATTTTTGAAGAAAGTGGGGAAGTACAGACTCATATTTAACCTTGAAAGCAAAACTTGAATTGGTACCTGCTGGTATTCTTGTGATGGGTTCCCAAAACCAAATGGACGGCCGTAAAGAAAAGTCACATCCTGGAGCTTTCCTTTCCATGCAATTACATGTCACTGAAAACTAGTCAAACTCTTCTCCACCATTCTCAAAGTCTTGATTAATATGAAAAGTTAATTTCCTTCATGTAGTACTATAAAAAAAATATATAAAAAAAAAAAAAAAAAAAAATTGATGTGCAACAAGATAGCATGTGTTCCTACCATGATGCAGTTTCTAGGCATTATAAGAAGGATGAATTGTTATGTGCCCATGCATGGTGACGTGCAATAGCATGATGGTTGTTTTAAATGGCAGCAAATATATATATATATATATATATATATATATATATATATATATATATATATATATACATATACATATGATAATAATAATGATAGCACGTGAAATGATAAAATTCTATGATTTGAAATATATATATGAGAAATGATCAAATGCATGCAAACTAGCTTACGTGCATGAAGGATTCTCAAAAGAACGGGTCCCACGATGAAAATGAATAAGTATTAAGGATAATATGAAATGCATTAAGCATGCATGCATATGTCCATGATAAATAAAAATAAAAAAATATATAAAAATATATATATATATGATGAAATGAAAAGCATGCATATGCATGAATATTTTCAAAGGGCGGGCTCACCATGAAAGAGATATACAATATTGGAAATGAATGATATTATAAAAAAATATGAGATGTATGTCATGAAATGCATGCAACTCACGTACACCATTAGTTGGAAAAGAAATTTCTTTAAATAGCGGACCCCACTATGCACATGGGTTGAAGATGATAAACACATATATTCGATTTGAGATAATAACAAAAAAAAAAAAAAAAAAAAAAAAAAAAAAAAATTTTTGAAGACAATGAAATATATATTAAGACGGGAATACTGCATGTAATGTGACGACGAAGCACATACAACAGCTATGCAGGCTAAAGTAACTAAATTGAGACTCAAAATATAAAAAGAGTCATGACGATTTCAAATCCCATGTATTTTCAATGAATATATAAATTCATATTTATTGAAATAAATGAAATTGATTACCACAACTTATTTCCTTGTTCACACTCGTTTCTTAATCGGAGGTTCCTGCGACAATGTCCAGGGTAATTAACATAAGGGGCTTGCCCCTAATGGAAGTTATGAACCCATAATCTCTTGAAGTCATAAAAATTAAAATTTGATTTGTGATCCATTATTTTTAACCGGTCTAACCATAACCAAAGGCCGGGTGAGAAAAAAGGAGCCCACAGCCATTTACAGACCAGGGACCCTCTACTAGGAGAGGTTGCATCACGTGCTCTGTGGAACATCTAATCAACAGAAAACCATTCAAAAGGTCAGAGATGAAGATCTCACCGAACTCCGTCCATTTAGCAAGAAGGGACAACTTGGTCTGCTCGAAAGATGGGGATTTGCCGAACAGCTTCCCTTATAAAGCATACTGAAACTTCATTCTACCTCAGTTGAGAGCATCCTTATCAAGACGAACAAAGCTGGAAGTAGTCTCTTTTAATTTGTTGAGAAGGTGGACATTATGGAGAGGAGAATTGTCAATGGTCTGGGTAAGAGATGAAGCTATTTGGGACTAGGATTGTTTTGGAAGTTGGGGAGGCTATGGTTGGCCCCCGCTTGCCATGGCAAGGGGGGACGATGGACTTCACAAGACTTCACAGATTGATTGAACTAGTTCGCCTCTGGTGCTCGTTGCTTGTTCATGGGACCTTAATGTTAGAGAAAGTAAAGCGGTGTATTTCCGTGTTAGGAGCAAGTTACTTCTTCTAGCCCAGAGCTCTTTCTTTCACCTATAGCTACTTAGGAATGTGTTGTGAAGGCGGAATAGAGTTTCCCGTTGAAATGACGATGACAGAAGCTAACTGATCCTTCCAAATTTGACTCCCATAACTGCTTGAAAACTACCTTATATGCATATCAATCTAAATCCATTCTCTCATTACTCTAGAATGAATTGCTCTGCCTCCTCAAAAAAAAAAAAAAAATGCACGCGGTGAGGTCTTGTCTGAGTCATCTAAGAAAATTTCCGCTCCCAAAGTACGATCTAATGGACCCATTCAAGGAAATCCACCAACCATCTTGGGAGACTAAAATAAGTCTTCCGGAATGATAGAACGAAATCCAGACTGGGTCATAGCTTATTTCCGGTCATAATCGAGAGGGGCTTTGGTTCAGCATGTAACTAGCATAATTATTGACGATCTTATCTTTGTCACAACTGCTTCCCGGAGAGTGGCCAGGAACATTAATCTTTGTCTTGATTTTTATCACCACCTTACTGGGCAGAAACCTAATTTGAATAAATCTGAGATCTGTTTTCCCATTTGGTTCAATAAGAGAGTGGCCAATAGCATTTGTAATATTCTTAATTTCAAATCAGGTAATCTGCCGTTTATATATCTTGGTGTGAGCATCTCCCATAAGAATTTGCCAGTTTCCCTCTTTCAATCAATGATTGACAAACTTAATGGTCATACTGCTAATTGGAACAAAGCTAAGTTGTCCAAAGCAGGAAAGGTTGTTGTTATTAATAGTATTATTATGGCTGCCCCCATCTACTATCTTGCAGTTTATCCCATTCCTGATTCTGTTTTGGGTAGGATTTCCAAAATTGCTAGGAAATTTTTGTGGGCTAACAATGATAAAAACAGATGTTGGAACTTGGTCAATTGGACTGATGTCACTACTGATAAGGCTGAGGGGGGTTTAGGTATCAGAAACTTGTCTGCTGTCAAACACTCCTTAATGGCTAAGAATCTTTTTAAATATCTTAATAAACATGATGCAATTTGGGTGGATATCCTCTACTTGAAATATCATGATCATAATTTCTGGACTCATCAAAGCCCGGCCAAAGTCTCTGTTTTCTTTAAAGGAATGTGCGCTACTGCTAATCTTATCAAACCCAACCTGTGGATCGATTGTGTTAAGTGTTAACCCTAACAGAACGTCGTTTTTATATCATCCCTGGATGTTTGATATCCCCATTGCTATGAAACCTGTTTATATTAATATGAACATTAATTTTGAGACCTTGCAAATTGCTGATTTTTCAGATCATTTGTCGTGGAATGTTCAATCTCTTAATATGGTTTTTGGTCTTGGGTGGGATTCTCCACTTGTTAGTCATGGGAAAATCACTCTAGTTGATGATTGTCACTGGGTGTGGTTTCCCAAGACTAATAGTAACATAATCACGGCTACAGTGTATCACTTTATTAATAACAAGTTTTTATTTAATTCGCATTGGGAAGGTTGGTCAATCCTGTGGAAGCTTAATGTTGCGCCTAGGGTTAAAACTTTCATTTGGCTTCTTCTTCGTGGCAAGGTTCAGACCTATGACTATCTTTATAATATGCACATTGGTCCTCCGGATCACTGTGTTTTCTGTGGCCTTGTTCTGGAAACGGCTGATCATCTCTTTAGGGATTGTTCTAAAAGTAAATCTGTTTGGTATTGGATAGAGTTTATGACTGGTCTCAAAATTAACTTGTATGACCATATTGCGACTGGTGAGTGGCTGGATATCAATAAGAATGGCAATTCCTTTGCTGTTGCTTCTCTGATTGCTGCCACCATCTGGTTCATTTGGAAAGGCAGATGTGACTTTATATTTAGACAACTCAATCCTAATTTTTACTAGATGGCTAAAAATGCTGTTGGGCATTATGAGGATTTCAAAAGCAGAAGAATTAACTCCAGGTTGATCGACTTCCTCATCCTGAACCCACCTCAACCTGGAACTGTCTGTCTTTTCTCGGCGGCAATTTGGAACTCATCTTCAGGTAAGGGAGGTATTGGTTTCATTGTGGTGGACTCTAACACTCAGGTTCTTTGTGCAGGGAATTGCCCGGCTGAATCTGACACCAGAATTGCTTTGGAGACTAAAGCTATCATCACTGGCCTCAAGACTATCAGAGATTTGGATCATAGATGCTCCGTTGTCTACATCAGTTCTAAACAACTATAGGATGTTCTTCATGGCTTCGCTGACTCAAGCTGCTGGACTCATGCTATCAGCATCAGGGAATTTGAGCTTGAATACTTGGTGCTCCACAATCCCAACATTTTCCTGATACATCATCATTGGAACAGAGTGGCCGCTTCTTTGGCTGGGCGGGGTATGAGTATGCCTAGGTTTTCACTCTATCATCAAGGCATGGACAAACCCGGTGGCTTATGGAGATGTTTCATCAGGCTGGCTTGACTGCTTAAATTGTTTTAGTTTTTCCAGTTATCTTCTGTAATTTGTGTAGGATTGCGTCTTTGTGTGAGTTTGCTTATCTTGCTTGGTGTTGTCAGGTTGTAGTACCAGTTTTTTTATATCAATAAATAGCCACATTGTAGCTCTGTTTTACCAAAAAAAACAAATGCACCTCCATTCAATCATCTATTTCTGACTCTGCACTACCCCTCTTCATGTCTCTTGCAACTTGTGTGGTAAATTGTTTTATCTAGTTCTTCAAAGACGCCTGTTCATAATTTAAACAAAACATATTCATATTACCTATCACAAAATCTATAATGATAGTTACCGTCGCTATCCACCTTTACTAATATGAAGGTGTTGAAGGCTGCTCATGTATCTTATGCTCTTGGGAAGCTCCAAAAGTGAATAACAACATTTGAATTTCACTGTCTGTAGATTAATGAGCATACAAATGGCTTCTGGTAGTCTCTTGATGTTCAGGAGTCTCATTCCAAGATATCTTAAATGTTTCATACGTCCAATCTATGCGGGCAGTTCATCTATCTCTTCATTTGGATCAAACTTGAGCATTCTAAGAAGCTTCAGTTTTTCCAGATCATGCAAAAACTTATTTGTCCCAAAAACTGTGTGGATTCTCAGACAGTCATCAAGATAATAATAATCATAGGCACTTATTGGCACATGATGAATTACTTTCGGGATCCCGATTTGGTTATTAGATCCAAGCTTTGGAGAGTATTTGTCCCCCAAAACAAACTCTGCAAGATCATGCATCTTGCATGTTGTTCTCAATCTACAACCATATCCTGTATTCTTTTTCTAGTAAGGGCAATAGAAAGATTCAGTTCTATAATACTTAACCTCCAAAACGTCTTGTAGAAAAGATCTGCATATCAGCTCATGGAAAATCTCATGGCCTCTAGCTTCCATATCTGCTCCTCCTTCAGATGGAATAAATCTATTGGCCATCCAAAGTTGGATCAACATCTCATTTACAAGCTCAAAATCTTTAGGGAATGTGGCACAGAAGGCAAAACATTTTTTTAAAATGAGAAGGCATGTCAACATAGCTAAGCCACAATTCAGGCCTGATTTCATCTTCAACATGTTGTAGATGCCAAACTTCACTTTCCATCACAAACCGCCAATCCCTTTCCTCACTCTTAAAGTGCATTAAGCTCCTTAATGCCTTTATAACAAGGGGCAATCCTCTGCATCTTGCAACAATTGTTTCGCCAATTGTCACCACATTTGGATTTTGTAGTACATCTCTTGCAAATGCTCTTTTGTTCAAATAATTAAATCCCAAGAACTATGTTCAGCTAAGCAAGTCAGAGGATAACTTATCTGTGCATTCATTGCCATACAACATGCAACACTTCTCATTTCGTGTGGTTACAATCAATCGACTTCCTTAACCACCAAATATCAATAACCTTCTTAACATGTCCCACTTTTCGAAACTTTCTTTCCAGACATTATCCAAAAGTAGCAAATATCTCCTCCCATAATACTTCCCATAATTTCCACTGTAACAGCTCCATATTTCTATGATCACAAGATTCCCCAATGCTTGTATGAATAATTTTTGCAGTAAGCTTTGCACATCAAAATAGTCAGACACACATACCCATATATGTCGGTCAAAATGTCTTTCCATCCGCTCGTCATTATAGACTAACTGAGCAAGTGTTGTCTTTCCTAAGCCCCCCATGCCAACAATAGCAAACACTGCCACTTTCTCATCAAAATGGTGACTAATGAGCATCTCTACTATTTTCTCCTTATCTTCATGTCTACCAATCACCTCTGATTCAATTACAAAAGAGTGAGTCCGTGGTCTGGTCCTTTGAGCCAGAAGCAGAGCATCAACCTTGAAACTGAACTTGCGCATCTCCTCCATGATATCATCTATTCACCAGGTGATGCTTTTAAGCTTGTTCCCAAGCTTCAGTAGAAAAAAGAGTGGGTTATCAAGAGAGAAGAAGTTGCGCACCTTACTCATCCTGTGAACCTGCCGTTCTGACTTAAGCTGAATAAGTATGACATGTGAATTGGCCTCGTCCAATAGGTCCTCCCCATCATATGCAGCCGTTTGAGCTAATTCAACCATTCCTGGACAGCCTTGTCCTTGAGCTGCTTCTTTTCTGCTTCTCCCATAATAGCATGGACACCAAGCAAGGCTCTGCGGAGCTTCTGAAGTTTCTCATCAATACCACCCCCCACCACCAATGCCCCAATGCAGGGCTAAGACATTCAAGGACATGCGAGGCTGATAACTTGGCAATTAGTGACAAGGTGGAAGAAAGAATTGCTTCCACAGCCACTGTTGATTCTCCCCCTGAACCTGAAGCTGAAAGCCTCAAAAGTGGTTGTGTATTTTGAAGGACACAGTAGTAGACTCTTCATTCCAATGGATAGATTTGTCAACACCAATCATGATAGAATGTTGACGCTTCCACAGAAAACTAGATCTGAACTTAGAAATACCACGGTTCTTACCTGTTACTATCCAGTGAGCCAAGTGAAACTGTTAGACCAATTTCATCTCAACCATTTCTTAAAAATAAGTTTTAGGGCCTGTTTGGCTGGAAAATAAATTATGGCATAATGTACAGATTATGCCATAATTCTGGGCTATCCAAACAGGCCCTTAGTGTGTTTCTAACTTGGGATACAGTAACATTAGCAGCTAATTTCTTCTGCGCAGACTGACCATAACTCTTGAGTCTGAAAATTGAAACATAACTCTTAAATTTCAAAAATTAACCAAGCTTATCAAGACTGAGGATTTGGAAACAGAAGTTAAATCTCAGCCATGAAAGTATGTCTCTGTGCCGAAGTATACAATTCTCATGAATTGCACATATATATATATATATATATATATATATATATATATATATATATATATATATATATATATTCATGTCCTAAACCCACTATGAATATGAGGAAAGGAAACAAAACAAATACAATCAAGGGAAAAAATTTGTGATTAGTATTAAATGCAAATAATATAGACATAAATATGAAAGACCTGAAATCATTAAGGACAGTAAAATTCATTGAACAATGGATCTTCAAACAGCTGTTTCCAAATCTAATAATCGTCAGCTGTTTACTTGTCTTCCGGAAAGCTTTGAACTGCCTTCTTTGCTCAGTGAACTGAACAGGTCAGACACTTTCAAAAAATGTTTTGGAAGACCACTTCAGTGTGTACGGTAAGGAGAAGCTTAGCTCAATTTGTAGCATCAGATGTAGGTACTAGTTAAAGTATACAATGAAACACTGAAATGGTAATTGGGCGGACAAGAACTAAATACAGGCTAAGAAGTTGAAGACAGATACCATGACTTTCTTCCTCTTAAGTTGAAAACTCAACGGTAGGAATAACAAAAGGTAGCTTCCCTGCTATAGTGCTATCATCCTACCAAAAAATTCATTGGAGTGAGAAACAGCCCTCCAGCTATCACTCAGGTAAGGAATAGAATAGTATTCCAAAGACAACAACTCAAATATATGATCGCAATCAAGTGAGTCCAAGGAAAATATTGGTGACTCTCTGCTTCTCTAAAAGGTAACACAGCAGCTCTTATTAACACTCAACACCTAAATAATTTGCAATTGAGCGGGAATTTGTGCTTATGCATATGATATATGGTTTTCTGTCAAAAATGAGCATTGTTATCACTTTTGAAAAAGCATCTAGTTATTTTGTGAAAAGGGAACAATGACAATAGCTCTATTTCTTATCAATAACTCATGATTCAAATGAGTATCAAGCCAAGCCCAACCAAGGTAGAGAGGTGGCTTCAAACAGGGGAAAACAAACAATGGATCACAAACATTAACAATTAATCCATTTATAATTTTTAGTGTGGCATGAAACAAGAAATCACTATGCAATATTTTACGGTAGAAGAATCAAAAGGCATACAATGTCCATGAGATGGTTACACAAGCTTAACAACGAGAAATAAGACAACCACAATAAAACTCTTTCAAAAAAAATAGTAAGCAATCACATTATTGATATTAGTCAAATAGCCAATTTAGAAGTTAAAGAAGAAAAGAAATATATAAAACTTTAACTCAAGCTAGAAGAAAAAAGATAAAAATATGATAATTACTCCACTAATAATCAACCTATCACCAAGCAAGTAGGGTACTGGAAATAGATTACAATTTTTCATAGCAGTGCGTTAAAATAAATGTGTGTGTCAACAACTTAACATCATCAAGCGCTTCACATAATAGCAACGATGAAACTACATATGGGTAAGTATTATGGTCATCAAAAACATCCACCATTCACCCATTGTGATCTATATAGCACTTTTATTCCTTTCATTTATATTAAGCCAATATTGTAAAATAACATATGGAATCATTTCCGGTCATAGAACTAGCAAATCTGACTTTACACTTGTAAACATATACCCTTGTCCTTTCATTTACGTATCTCTGACTCTGTACAAACTTTCCTAAGTTTCTTAATACTTTTGTTTGAAACTAGATATGCTAGTGAACCTCAAAACATGTAATTAACATAAATCAAACAATAATTAAGATCAACAAAGAAAGTTTGTCAAGCCTGGTTTAGGGCGTATTAACCAATTCCTTATAATTGAATTTGCACTCTATATAATGTGTTTCAGCATTACTACAACTGTTAGGATACAAACAAACCGAGGAAGCTCGGCCTCCAAACTAAGAAGGCCTCAGGAAAAAGGATGCTCAGATGTTACACAATAAGGAAAAGAAAAGGCTTGAAGAATAGTAGGGGAGAGGTTAGTGTTGCTAAGACGCAATATCAACAATATACAAACACCGTCATTTTCTCAGCAAAATGATGACTAAGGAGCCTTCCACTATTTTCAACTTATCTTCACCTTTGCTAATCACATCTGGTTTGACTCCATACGAGTGAGTCTGTGGTCTGGTTTTCTGAGCCTGAGGGAGATTACGGACCTTGAGATCAAACTCGTGCATCTCAAGCTTCGGTAGAAAGAAGAGTTGGTTAAAAAGAGAGAAGCTGCACACCTTGCAGAAGCGGCGAACCCAGAGCTCCAACTTCCATTGGACCACTAGAACATGTGTTGGCCTTGCCCCTTAACATTCAAAATAATCAGCACACAGAATTCCACCAGACAGGCTGACCTTGAGACAAACTGCTTTGCCTGCCTCCATGGGACTGTAGAGTGAAACAGAAGGCCGATTACATCTCAAATTACTCAAATATATTACTAATTTATTAGTAAAAATACATTCTTTATGGTTAGAGTATCATTAGCAACTTTAAGCAGAGTTGACTAATGCATACCACTAAGGCACTTCATCTCCTTTGCTTTCATTTGCCATTGAGAAGGAATCCTCACATACGTGGAAACACCCAAATGAACCAAGCTTATGGGAAAGATCATGATACGCACACCAAATCAGCCATTTCAATTGAGAGAATTGATTCATATTCCACAGCAAATTGGCTTTCAGCAATAATTTTAGAGACAAAACAACACAAGGAAAAGAAATGATATCTGTGCTGAATGCAAGTTATATAGACACCAATCTGGAGACCTGAAATTTCTATGGCTGCAATTACGGGGATAATGTATCTTCAAATGACATTTACAAGCGGCCTGTTATAAATCTAATCTTGAGAATCTTCAGGCAGTCCTCTTTGGTTTCCAGCCAAGTGGTAGAACAAGCAAATGAAATGAACTGGTTGACGTGAAAAATGAGAAAACTTCTGCCAAGCTAGAAACATGCTTTCTCATAAGTTTTAAACTGCCTTCTTTTCTGTGATCAGTGAATTGAACAGGTCAGAAGATATATGAGACCCATTAGAATCAACTTGGTCCATTTGTTCTACAAGGCATCTTCCATATGCCGCAATAAGAAGAGCTTCAGCTCGACCTGTGGAAGCAAAGATGCAGGTAATACTCCATGAAGAAGCATGTTTGTTACAGTGTATACAATGAAAACCAGTTTTGGGGGAATTTGTTGACAATATATACCATGATCTTTCTTCCTCTTTAATTGATGGCTCAAAGATGGGAACAGAGCAGAAGCAACTTCCCTGCTATCATCCTGCCAAAAATTCTTTACAATTAAAAGAAATCTCCAGCTATCATCTAGGGTTAGTAAGTTAACTCTAGAAGTAAAGCAGAAGTAAGGAACAGATTAATAAGTCAGAGATAACAGGCTAAAGATTATGATCATAATCAACTAAATACAAGAAACAATGCCTCCAAATAAAAAGACAAAAAGAACTTTTTCAGCTATGCCTCCAAATAAAAAGAAAATATGAACTTCTTGAACTATGCCTCCAAATAAAAAGAACAACAGCTCTTATCAACATTCATTGTTTTTATACATACACCGGTGAGTGCCATTTTCATGGCAAATACTCCAGCAAAAGCCAGAAAGGCTAGCATACTTGAATGACTTCAACACCAAAGCAATGGATTATGGTAAACTTTAACACTACAATGAAAGCAATTGGCAACATCTTCTAAAGATGGGCAGATGCCATAATTCTAAAATGATTTCTCCATAAACAGAATGGATCAATCATGGTTCATCATTTCAAGAACTACCAGACACAGAAGATAGCCAGCATAATCTGATATAGACGTAACAATGAGCCATCAGCTACCTCAACCATGATTCAACAATACATCATTGTACATAAATGTGATAAAACAGTCGCACTTGCACAAACCTTACTAGAAGAGCTTCGAGAGAGTTCATAGTGATTTTTCCATTCATGTGATGTCACTGGCACAACTGAAAATCCTGATGCAACTAGAACACCAATATACAATCCGTATGTATATCCTCCACTCCACCATCCCTGCATAAAACAGTGAAAAAGACAGCAATAAACACAGCTGCAGGAGAGAGCATTTGCAAAGAGAGATCCTATTATAGATTAATGACATCCAGCTAAATAAGGCTAACAATGGCAACGTTATTTGATGTAAGCTACAGATCCACCAATGGGCTGTGTTTCTAAAAGATATATCTCAGTAAAGATCATAATAAAATCATGTCATGTACATCCATGATAGCTTTCTGAAAACTAGTTTCAAAAACATCACATGATTACTTTTTCTTAACCTTACAAACAAAATTTAACATCTATTTGATTTGAATAATAGAGATCTCTGTAAAGACCAAAAGGTGCAAATTGTGTTCTGTCAGAGAAAAGTTTTAGCAAAAACCTGCTTTCCATCTTGCGGGAAGGGATTTGACTGTTCAATATATGCTCTGGTCCCTGAGATAGATTAGTTAATTAGAACAATTAAACCTTTAAGTTCAAAAAAATACTTACATATGTTCCCCTTACACATGAAATACAGGTTAATCTAAAAAAAAACAACCTTAAGCATACCACGACAATGAAGCAAAATGTCATGGATACTTTTTCTTATCAAAAAGTTAAAGACCAAACAGCATGCAATGTAAGCAATTGCTTTGCGACTGTTTTCAATTTTACAATTTCCTTGCAACTGTTTTCCAAAGTCTAACAAAACATAATGCGCAATAGTCTGCACATGGACAGGATCCCAGGAATTTCCACTGTGCATCTGGCACCCTTCTGTTACCACAGATAAATTGATTTAGTTAACACAGCATTTTGAACCATGAAAAATTAGCATCTTGCAGTTCCTGATCAATAGAATCAGAAAATACAAAACCTATGACCAAGACCAAGTCATTCAAGGTGTTGAAAGGGCATCAAACTAAGGCAAGGGGTAGATCACAAACATTAAACTTCAGTCCATTTATGATTCAGAAAGGGATCAATATAAGGATTCATTCTGCTTCCTTTTTGTTTCCTAAACGAATTCTATCAAGACTATTTGGAAGGGAAGATTAATCAAGAAAATATTCTGCGACTAGTGACTTTATGAAATCCAAAATGAAAAATATGGATGCTTTAAATAATTGTAGAACCAATACCAACTACCTACCAGCAGATAAACCATGGTTATGAACATCAAGCATGTTACAACCCGTAAGTCAAGGAAAACGGAGAATAATGGGACCACAACTAACATTTACACAAATTCTAGAAACCTTAAACACATATACAAGTCAAGAAAAATAGAGAATGATAGGACCACAACTAACAATTACACAGATTCAAACTTCATACCATGCGGTGCACCAAAGGTCTGAAGCAACTGAACGATAGACCTCGCATCCAAACGATTTCGAACTCTTTTCCCAACCAGTACTTTTACATTTGGGGCATCAAAGACCTACAATATGGGATCCATACATGATTGTTACAAGAGCTTGCCAAAGAGAAATAGAAATAATAATGACCCTTAGCTACCCAAGAAACTAAGAAAGTAATAAGCAGGAAACTTTGAATCACATTCTCAGCATTAATAATACTTCCAAGTCAGAAGTTAAAGCTGAAAATAAAGCTATGCAATTCAATTCAACCAGGAAATGCAAGTATAAATAGGATAAGTAACTATTGTCACCAAACAACAAGACCGTTGAAGATGTGGTATGTCAATTTCAATGTGATTCAGAGTAAATGCATTCACTAACAACTTAATATCAGCCAATGGTTCAAAATAAATAATAATAAAACTGAATATAAGAAACTTGAAAGTTTAAGCTCAAAGAAATTGAATTACTGCTCAGATTAAAACTTTTCTAAAATTATTACCAGACATTTCTACATTGAATAGCAGATAAAAACAATTTTATTTTCTTTTTTAAGAAGTGATGATTGATTGTAAAACTGGATGTTATTGAGTTACATTGTTACATCAATCACGATTAGTTAAAAGAACATTGCGATTCAAAAGGTAAAACAAAGAACAGTGTTCCACCTGAGCCGAAGAGACAGAACCATCGGGTTTCAAGAGTGCGACGGCGCCAGAGACATCGGGATCCACTCCAAGAACCCATTGAGGCTCCGAAGCACAAATCACTCCCTCGTCTCCTCCCAGTGGGCTTACGGAGAGGGAATCCAACCACTTCTCCTTGAGCTGCAAATTGGAAATCTTTGTAGCCCTAGGCGAAACCCTAAACCTAGATGTCGATAAAGGTGTCGACTTTGCGGTGCAGAGGAGGTGGACATGGGAGTGGAAGAGTTTGGCAGAGATGGAGTTCATTGGAGAGCTTGCCACTTTAACAGTGAGTAGTAGGGGTTTAAACAAGGCGAGCAAGCCAAACGAGCGGTGCTGGAGTTCGGCTTGTCTCCGCCCGTAAAAGGCTCCTCATGAGATGAAATCAAGAGCGATGTGCCGCGACGGAGCACGGGCGCAGCCAGCGAGACGGAGACGTAGCCAGTGACTAGGTTTTGAATGGGAGTGGGAGGGTAGTGTGGGAGGGATTCTCAGTCACACAGGGTGATTGGGGTGGGGGCAATCTTGGATATAAAATGATTAATATGCTGATTGGGGCTGGGGGTTGGGGCAATTTTGGATATAAAATGATTAATATGTCTACATATATCATATTTTGGGAGGTGTTTTTTAATTGTTTTAATTTTTTTATCACATTATTATTCTTGTGTTAAATAAACAATTATTATAATTAACTTTTTTTTATTGAGGTATTCTTAATTTGATTTGCAATTAACACCATTTAATTAATAACTAATTAATGATACTAATACTTAAATCAAAAAATTAGAAATTTTAAAGTTAAATATTTATTCTTGATAATTAAATAGTTAATTTTTAATATTTTAAAAAATATAATTAAAGATAACTCATTATTACATATATATAACAGTATTTATTTATATAAAGAGTATAAGTGTCATTTTACCATATTTACTTTTTTTTACTTTTCACATTCCCAATAAATTACACTCTCCAATTCTTACCAAACAAACACATTCTTCATTCTTACTCCTACTTCACTCCCTTTCATGTCACTCCTATTCCACTCCTCCCCCAAACCACTCTTGACAACTAAGCGCCACCTTAATAAAGTACTATTAGTTATTTGGAATGAGTTTAGTGTGTGTTTGCACTATTTGGTTGGCAGTAATGTTCCCTTTAAGGAAATCATTACTTACACATTTTCATACCCATGTTTGGTTGGGATACTTACACATTCCCATACTCATGTTTGGTTGGGATTTTTGAGAGATAATCATTACTCTGGGGGTCACTATTAAAACCCTAGGGCTGAAGTGGAGATAAAAGAGAACTTTCGTGACGCGGTGAGAAAGGAAATGCTCTAGAAACGTGTCATGTGCTAAAGTGCACATGCTAATTTGGGCCTGGCTAAGAGAAGCTATTTGTTTATTTGAAGGCGATTTTTTAGTGCTTGATGTTCATTTGTTTATTTTTTTTATTGTATTTATAAAATATTGCATGATTGTATGGAAAATATGTTAGATTTGAAGGCGATCTTATAAGATTTGCAAAACTTTAACCAGCCTTTCCTAGACAAATGATAGTGAAAATTTTCCCGTAAAAAGTACTAGTATTGGTCAAGGATCTCCTTTAACTACAACCGTTCAGGGTGACCTGAGCTGATCTTGCACAAGTTACCCCATTTTAAATCTTTCTTCTGAAAAGAAATTTGAGCACTATAAGAAGGCACTGGCCTCCTTCAACTACAATTGTTCATGGCGGCTTGAGCTAATCCTGTACAAGTCGCCCCATTTTAAATATTTCTTCTGGAAAGGAATTGAGCACTATAAGAAGGCACCGGTCTCCTTCAACTACAGCCGTTCAGGGCAACTTAAGCTGATTTTGCACAAGTCACCCCATTTTAAATCTTTCTTCTGGAAAGAAATTGAGTACTATAAGAAGGCACCGGTCTCTTTCAACTACAGGCTTTCAGGGTGACTTAAGCTGATCTTGCACAAGTCACTGCATTTTAAATCTTTCTTCTAAAAAGGAATTAAGCCTTGTAAGCAAGCCTTCTTCATTGGTATCAATTCAATTGTTAAATATGGGACTAGCACTTTGTTTTGGTTTCATAAATGGATGGATCGCAAGGCCCTAAGGGGTATCTACCCTAATTGCTTCAATGCTTAGCAAAACACTAGCATACCTATTTAGGTGTTCACACTACTGTAGGATCCCCTTGATCTCATGGACCCTATTGATTTGTATAGCTATCTCCCCACCTTTTTCACTTAGGGATCAAAATCCAAGGTGTGGTGATGGGACAAAATTGGAAATTCACAGTCAAAATCTTTTATAATTTCCTGAATGATGGAGGACTTAGATCCTCAACTTCCACTACAATTGGAAAGGTAGTTACCCTTAAAGTAAAGATTTTCAGTTGAATAGCCTGGGATAATAAGATCTTTAACCCTTGATAATCTTGCTAAATGGGTTTGCAACAATATTTCAACCATACATTTGTGTTTCTACCATCACTTGATTGAAATTGAGGATCATTTTAAAACATAATTATAACATAAATATATATTTTATTATTAATAATTAATGTTTAATTATGAATTAATTTCATTCTGTACTTAAATTTTTTTAATTAATTTCAAATGATATTTATTTCAAATAATTATTATTTATAATATAATTAAAACATAAATATTTATTTTATTATTATTAATTAATGTTTAATTAGAAATTAATTTCAAATTATATGTGTCTTTTTGGTTTCACAAGGGTATAATAGTCATTGCCAAGGGGGGGAATGGTTCATTTCCCCAATATGACTCTTTCGTGGGAGTTAATTGTGACCCCCTCTAGGGTAATGATTACTTTCCAAAAATCCCAACTAAATATAGGTATGGGAATGTGTAAGTAATGATTCCCCCCAAGGGGGGAATCATTACTGCTAACCAAACACACACCGAAAGTTTTCTTTAATTATCGCAATACATTTATTAATAATAATTTATTAAATATCTATATATACTGGTTAGAGAGAGTTTCAAAAAAAAAAAAAAGATTTTTAAATTTTTTAAAGATTTTTCACTATTGCATTTATGTGTTTGTTTTGTTTGCATTAAATATTGTATTAGATATTTTAAATTATAGTTATTAAAAATATATTTTAATTTTGGGAGAAAAGTATATCAACAGCTTGTTTATTGAAGAATTAGCCTAAATATCAAATTCTTTTAGGTTATGGGTCTCAATTAAATGGTTTAATCGTCAAGTCATTCGAGTAGATGCTAGGTTAATACAATATTTTTAAATATTATATATTCATTACTATTTGTTAATTATAAAATAAATAATTTGAAGGGAAAAAGTACATTGTTAATTAATTTTGGTTTATATTAAGTATGGTATTAATAATTAAAAAGTTAATTGCACTTATTTATTTGTGCCATAAATGTTCATATGACTTTTCAAAACTGGATATACCAATAGTTTGCATTATAAGGAATTATTTAATCATAATTTCGATTGTATGTCTATATACAATATTTACTCAAAACACTCAAAATTATAAAAACCCGATGCAAAGAGAGGGAATTCGCCTAGTAAAAAAAAATGATTGCCTGTTATCCAACAATGCTAAATATTAAATGTTTATACATTATCCAATGTTATTTGGATTTGTCAAACTTTATTAAACGATGTTACTACAGTGATGGAACTAGAAACAAAATTTAAGCGGAGCTAAATTCAAATTTTAAAAATTTACAAATATTAAATAATTTTTTATTAATTCAAAATAATAATAATCAATCTTTCAATAATATAAAATATATATCCATCTAAAAATTTTTGGTTTAGGTGTAAAAAACCTATCATATCTACATAATTAACAAATAACTCAACTAATAGTTAAACACTAAATTAACAAATAATACAATTGAGCAAATTATTTGATAAGGTATCAAACTATGGCCCATTTTCATTTTGGGGTCCTGACTTCAATTTGAATCAAAATGATTACCCAATTTTAATTTTATTTTACTGGATGATCGCCCGAGAGATTTTGACTTATTTTTTATGATCTAATGTTATAAATTTCTATAAATATATGAAATGAAATTGATAATTGGCCGGACAGTGTGCCATTCATATGTTGGCAGAGAATTTTTGGCATTTATATCATCAAAAAATAGGTTGGAATCTCTCGGGTAATCACCCTATAAAACAAAATTGAAGTTCAGACCCCATAATAAAAAATGACCATAGTTTGATACCCTTCAAAAAAGTTAACCCTAATACAATTAAAAAACAACTTAGCATGGATTCACAATCTAAATTCATTTGTGCAACAATTGTTTAACAAATAATCTCTGAATAATCAATTTTTCATAACAATTAATCACAACAAATATTTATTAGTTTTCACATAACAAATAATCAAACAAGTATTTAACATACCCAAGTATTTAACAAATATCAAATACTTTTAGACAACAAATAATCACACAAAAATATTAAATAAATTAAATTAGATATAAAATAAATAGATAAAAAATACATAAAACGCCTCTATAATGATAAATAAACTCGGAAGAGATTGAACAAAAAGAGAAAAATTATTTTTAGACAACAAATAATCACATAAAAAATTAAATAAATTACATTAGATATGAAATAAATGGAAAATAAATACATAATAAGTCCATATAAATGAAAGATAAATTATAAACTCTGTAGAGATTGAGCAAAGAGAGTAAACTTATAAACTGTAATGATATTTTTTTAGAGATTTTGAGATAACAATTGCATTTTTTTTTTTTAAGTTTACTTTTATTTATATTTATTATTACTATTTTTAATATTAATATCCTAAAAATTGATAATTATTGATAAGTTCAATAAAAAATATATCTAATTATAAAATTTTAAAACAAAAATATTTGAAGCTCCATGTTTGGTTAGCCATATTATTTATTATTGCATCCAACATCAAATTTATTTAATGTAATAATTTTATTTTTTTATTTGATTTATTTTAAATCTTGTGGGTAAAATTTTGAATATATATATATATATATATATATATAATATGGGCAAAGGGGTGCTTGAGCACACTTTGCCCACCCCCCATCAATCGGCCTATTTGTTGATTAGTCTAAATTTTAGTTTGAATTTAAATTGTTTATTAATTTTTTATTGATAAAGTAGCTAGACCATAAGTGTATATATAAATAAGAAAGCTGTGAAACGAATAGGAACTTAGCAAGGTAAAAAAAAATTATAGGACACTAAAGTATACCTATTTTTCATTTTGGCGTTTAAATTTCAATTTGCATTAAAATGGACACACTGCTTTAATTTTGTTTCAATGAAAGGTCATTCAAAGGATTTCGAGCATAATTGGATGATGTGGACTCCAAAAAAGCTTTATCAACACCTCCATGACCATGTCACCATAGATCCCACATCACCTGTAATTGTCCAAGTCAACACACATGTGTCAATTTACCCCATTTTCTCGAGCGAAAGCCATCATCTCCTTCTTCATTCCAGGGAATGAAAGAGACAAGGGGAGAGAGAGAGAGAGAAAGAGAGAGAGAGAAGGAACAAGCAGGCTTTCTTCATTCTAGTTAGGGAGAGAGTGAGTGCTAGCTTGTGAGGACAAGGCTTTGAAAACTATGTGAGTGAAGAGGAGAGAAGGCTATGCAAGAAGGAGACATATTCAACCGTTAATGCAAATTAAGAAATACAAAATTAAAGATTTACTATTTCAATGTTACTAATCTTTCAGTCATAAAACAGAACAAGTCTCTAACACACAAAAAAAAATGAAGTTATAAACATCCCCAAAGCTAATATTAGAAACTTATAAAGTAAACATGCATCCATGAAACTCAGAAAGCAAAAGATGAATGTTTACTTTATCATTCAGATTATAAATTCTTTCAAAATAATTTAACTTCTTAAACAAACTAAATCTAGCCTATTTTCCATAGTTTCTCCACAAATCTCTATCTCCCCCAAACTCCTATCCTAAAGATCCAAACACCAAATTAGCCAACCAAATCCAACATTAACTTAAGTTTCACAACCCTAGTTTCTCACATTACACCAAAAAAAAAAAAAAACTCCAGCTACAACAATTTATTCCATCACAGACAGAGATCAGTAAGAACAAATTTATGAAGATTAAAACCAAAAAAGAAACCCTAACCATTCTACTCACTCTCAACGAACTCATTCTGCAATGCCCAATCAAACATGTTAGCATAGCTATCATTCTCAGTACCCCATTCTCACATCTCCGACAATCATAAGTGAAGAATTGAGAAGCAAAGCACACACGAAGAAGGTCAAAAGCCAAGATCCAAGAAGCGCATGGCGCTAGGGACAGCTCCTCATTATCACGCAAAGTCTCATGACGGTATGGGATTAGGCTACCAAGCAAAATCCCAAAGTATGCCAATGAGCAAGAGAGTGACAAAGAGGTCAAGATAACATAGCACACCACTTTCTCTCTTCACTCCTTGGAAGGAAGAAAGAGATGATGGGAAAAAAGGGGTATATTAACATGGGTGAGTTCACGTGGACAACTTCAAGTGACGTGGAGTGACATAGATGAGCCAATAGAGCTAATGACGTATCATGGAGGTGCTGGCAAAGTTCTTTTGGTGTTCACATCATCAAATAAGAACCAAAATCTCTCAGGTGACTTCCCGTAAAAACAAAATTGAAGTTAAATGACCAATTTAATGCAAATTAAAGTTTGGACACTAAACAAAAAAAAAAGTATAATTTGGTGCCTTATCAAAAGATTTACCCAAAGTTAGCACAACTCAAAAAAAAAAAAAAAAAGAGTGATTATCCATTCGTGTTAGCACTAACAGAAGAAAGTCAAATTCTCTTTTTTAAAACTAAACAGAAAGGGTTCATTTCACTAGTGGCCACAAAATGTTTCATTATTATAACGCTGTGATCACAAATGTTTTTTTTTTGTAACGTTGTAGCCACAAAACTATTCTCCGGTTGCACTAATGGCCACAATGGTATGTTTGGCGGCTATTTCCGGTGAAGTTGATGACGTGGCCACAAAACACATGATCCATGTGGAAAGCCTTTGTGTCCACAGCGTTATAATAATGAAACATTTGTGACCACAACATTACAAAAAAACATTTGTGGCCATCAGTGCAACCGGAGAATAGTTTTGTGGCCACAATTTTACAAAAAAACATTTGTGGCCATAGCGTTATAATGATGAAATATTTGTGACCACTAATGAAACTACCCCAATTAGAAATGTGGCTGAGAGTGCAGTTGAGTGATTGAGGATGGCAGCATTGTCCACAAACTTAGCTTTTTTAGACTTTAGGATTTCTATGAAAGAATTACCAATATATATATTGAGTAACTGTTTCTGCCATAGTTGAAGGTCGTGGAGCTGAGTTTGTTATTTGCTTTCAAGTTTTGCATACAAGATAACGACTTATAGTTTACCACATGATCAACATCTTCCCTTATAACTTCCACAGGGGTTTGACGGAGGACCCAGAGATCGGTGGAAACATGAATATTGAAAGAATTAAGATGGGGTTAAGATATTGTTGGCCCATTAAAAGAAATGGTTTCAGTAAGGCCTCCTTCAGTGGATTCAAGCCCAGCAGAATGAGGCCAAGAGAAACCATTACAAGCTAGGCCTTCTATAATGGCACTCAAGACCATTACAGGGATGGATACAAGACAAGTTCATTACAAGATTCCCAGTTATCTGTTGTTCGGTAAATGAGAAGTGGGAATAGAATGAATGATAAAAATGGAGTGGAATGCTCAATCTCATTCTAGTATTTGGTTCTAAACATAGAATGAATGGCAACCTTATTTTGTGGTTGTTTAATGAAATAAGTTCGAATGGATTAATTGTCTATATAAATTTATAATATATTTAATTTAATATGTAATTATAAAAATATAATTATATTATGATTCAAAACTTTAATAGATAATTAACAAAGTATAACTATATTTCATTAAAAATGTTAATATATAATTACAAATATATATACTGTTATTCTAATTAAAAACTCTAATATATAATTACTAAAACATAATTGCATTTTAAAGAAAAAATTTAATATGATTAAGAAAAAATGTTGGTTATGGGAGTTGCGCACTTAATGGATATTTTATAAGACATCTGAAAGGAAAAAAAAAAAAAAGCTTTTGAGTATTTATTTATTTCTTATAATAAGTTCAACTTTTACCTTAAATGTAAGAATAACCATTTCCCAACCATAAAAAAGAATGATCATTTTTACTTCAATAGGCTGTTTTGTAGGAGGGAATGAAAGGAAATTAAATGGACATTCCAGCCTAAAACACCTATTCTCATTCCATGTTTGACTCTAATTTATAAACTAAAAATGGGAATTATAACATTCATTCCTACTTTTGAATTGGTAGGGAATGGTTATGAAGCTTTTATTTTTAAACATAAAATAAAAACTCAAATATTTAAAACATTTTTATGAGACTTTTGAAATACCCATCACTCATACAATTCATATACCCTCAATCCTTTGAGCTCATCAACATTACACCTTCAAAATGATGTTGGTGACTGTAGTTTTCTGCAATATCTTAATCGCTCTATGCTAAAATCCTCCCCCATATTGAAAGTAAGTTGCATTTTATATAGGATTTTTTTTTATCTCTAATGCATTGAATATATGATAGATTATTTGTCTTGTTTTGGTAAGCTTTTTGTAATAGATTTAATTGATGTCATCTTCCATTTATTAGATTAATCAACTATGACTGGAACCTTCCAAGTGACTGATGAAATGGCTATGTGAAATACTAGAAATAGGGAGACATCTCACTTGTAGAAAATGGCATGCTTGAATGAGAGATCAAATGATATGACAATAATGAAGTGGTGTATGATACAAAGTGGGATAAAAAAAATATAAACATTTGAATAAGATGGTGGATCACATTATTGTGTTCTATGTTTGAAAATTTAGGTAGAATTGGTTTAAGGTACTCATAAGTAAATTTTTTAACAATATTATCATGTGATTATTTAATAAGATTTTCATATTGATTTTTAGAATTGCCTTACTACTCTTGATAGAACCTACATACGAGTGAATGTGCATGTAGTTAAAAAAAATCTAGATATGGAATAAGTAAAAGTAAAATTGGTATAAATGTCTTAATCATTTGTTCTCAAGATATACAATTCATTTACGTGTTACTTGGATTGGATGGGAATGATTTGCTACTAAAAGTGGAATATTTTGTGATGATGTAAATAAATAAAAAAATAGAGTAAAAGTTGATGTATCTTGCGTCCTTTTCAAATAATTTTCCATCACTATTTATTATTATTATTATTATTATTATTATTATTATTTTGCCATTATAGGCTAATATTATCTTGTTAATGCAATGTACAAATTGTGATGGATTCCTAGCACTATATAAAAAAAATAGCAATATCTCCTAAATGAGTAGTAAAATGGCAAACAACCAAGTACTATTGAAGAGAGTTTGGATTAATGAAGAGGACAAAACGCTTGTGGAAGCTTTGCTTGATTTGCATGATATGCAAAATATGGTTTCAAATCAAAGCGCTATAAATATATACCATGGAAAAAAACACTAGAAGTCACACTATTTAATTTATGGCTCAAAGCTGACCCACACATTATGTCAACGATGGAGACATTGAAACAACAATTTAGTATCATTTATCATATATTGCTTGGTCCTAAAACCACTTGGTTTGAATGAGCCAAGTAGTGTGTGGTTGGTGAAAAAGATGTTTGTGATGTTTATTTGCAAGTTTTATAAATTTTAACATACATTTGTTTATACATATATTTGTTTTTTTATAAAAATAATTTATTCCTTATTGTCTTATAGAATTGTAAAATTATCGCATGATATAAAAAGAGAAATCCTTTCCATATTATAATGCTCTATGTATTGTTATTGGATAAGATCTTATGATTGGAAAGAATGCTAAAACTCTTGTTGATGTTGTAGAAGAATTGGATAAAGAAGAGGATACAAATGAAAATAAAGTAGACAATCTAAACATTGAAGGTTATGCTCATGACTATATATTTTCAACTCAACTACAAGGTATGGAAACACAAAGTTTAACTAATACTAGAAATCGATCATCAAGAAAGAAGAGGATCAATGGGTACGTAAAACTGATGAAGAAGATCGATTCCATTGTATTACTTGGCAAGAAAATATATAAATCTAGTGAGTTACTTAATCGAGCTACTGAAGATGCATCTATTAGATAGTTGAGACTCAAGCTAAATTATGAGTCGATGAAAACAAAAGATTTGAATATGTTTGAGCTTGAAAAGAAAATGACTAACATTGGGACTAATCAGATGCTTACTGCTATGTTCTTTACAATTAAAGAAAATGCAAAAAAGGAATGGGTGAAGGTAATGCTTAATTAGGCAAAAAGAAAACAAGTGGCTCAAAGTCTTGTCTTTGACTATTGTTTTGTATTACTTTCTTATATGACCACGTATTGAATGGATTAAGTAGTTGTGTTCTGACATTTTGTTAGTCAAAAGGAACATAAGTTTTGTATTATCTTTATTGACTATTGATTGATACTTGTATTCTCCATGTTCTACATATATAAGCCTTAGGTTGAAATTGTAATACCTAGTTTTTTTTAAAAAAAAAAAATTAAGTATTCATGTTAGATTGCATGTATTATAGATTCATCCCAACCCAATATTATTAAAAAAAAAAAAAACACAAAACATAGGTTTTCATAAATATAATCAAAGCCTCAAAGCATATCATTATCGGTATGCCCATTATTTATACATACATACATATCATAATAAGCATAAGCACCCACTTGATCAAATGAGATTCCCAACACTCACAAATCACCATTTGGTATAATACTAGTTTCCAAAGAAGTACAAGATTTTCATTGTAAACTCGATAAATAACCAAAAAAGAATCACTTTTGTTCAAGTGAGGGTTTCAACGTCCCAAATATTAAAGATTGGCATAATATAAGTTTTAGAAGTATTAAAACATAAAAATCATCACAACTCGTCATCAAATCAATTTTTCAAGAAAAATAATTTTGTGAGACACTATCGTCCCAAGAGTGACAGTTGGGCTTTGCCCTCTCATCAAAATCCTAGATAACATGGTTTTTGTGCAAGAAACAAAAAAATAAAGCCATTCTCAAAATAGTAGCTTGAAAAACCTCTCCAACATTAGTTGTCGTCGCAACTAAGTTGAGAGCTGTCTAGGTTTTCATATCTTTGACGTTGATCATCAAGACCCCGTGTGGTGACTTCAGGTCCTCCGTTTATCTTTCTGTAGGGGTTGTCTGTGCACCGCCTAACAAGGGCACCATGAATGCGACCCTTTATGCCCTCTCTATAGGCTGGCAATGAGTATCCCCTACTATAGCAAACAGGTTCCAACCATGTCACCAACAAAACCACTCATAGGTGCATCAGTAATACATTCCATATAAAACATATTTCAGGGTTCTTATCCAGGACAAATATTCACATATAGGGAATGAACATCATTTCCAAATAAACCAAAGCCAAAAGTACCATATGTGCATAAAGTTTCATAATTCATTTGAAACCCAATATATCAACATAATCATAAGCATTTTCATCAAACATCAAAAGATTTGCTCATAATTTTATAGTATAGAAATTCATTTCCAAACCGATCAAAGCATCAATTCAATATGATAAAACATGAAAAACTATCAATTAAAGCAATTGAAGATTTTAGTTAATATTCTAATAGAATTATGCAATCACATAATCCACTCACAACTTAGGTGAGAAAAATCACAAGCAAGCTACTCCTCCGTCGGTTCCTTGCCTCACGATGAGACCTCACCACCTAACCAACGGAACACACATACACACACAAGCAACAAACAAGAATTAAACAAAGAAAGACAAAAATGAAACCCTAGGTTTAACCATGCAACGCAACCCTAACAAGACCTAGGGTTGGCTCAAAATTTGGATTTCAAGGTTTCCAATGAATTCCTAAGGTCTGAGCTTCACTCTAACTAAAAAGTTAAAGAAATAACCAAGTTCTACTGGTGCTGCATTAATGCTACAGTGACCAAGAACCATAGTAAGAAATGATTCAAGGATACAATCAATCGTGGAAGAAATAACAATGCCACCATCCTCTCAAGTTACATCAACCAACAAGAAAAAGAACAAGAATCAAACTCTTCTCAAGATCATAGCTCTAACCCTAGTTCCATTCTTCAAACAACAAGGAAGATAAGGAGAAGGAAAACTTACCTCTGGGTTTCCAAGAACAATGAAGGATCTGATCGAAGTTCCAAACTAATTAGAATGTAGATCAACTAAGTCCTGATCGAAGTTCCAAACTAATTAGAATGTAGATCAACTAAGTCCACACTTCAAGCTCCAAAGCACACCAAGGGAGAGGAGAATGAGAGGAAAAGAGAGAAACAAGGAGAGGGGGTGAAGAAAAACACCAACAAAAGAGCTCAAAAGAGCTTAAAAAGGGCCCAAGCATGCCACGTGCCCGCCTTGTTGGTGCAGGGTGCCTACCCTACGAGCACAGGCTGGGCGTGCCCTGCGTCCGCAGGTGCATCGCACACCTGCCTGTGGGCACTGGTAACCTACTGGGCTACCTAGACCATCTTTGCACGTAGGCGGCATGCCCTTCGACTAGTGTCGAGCTAGCAAACACGTAGGCGCATGCGCACCCGCACAAGTCAAAAACAGCTCGACACACTCAAATGAACTCAGACTAAACTACCGAGGTAAAAACAAACAAACTAGAACAAAAGTTCAAGTAGACACACATGAAAAAGTTGAAACACCACAAAATCCAATTGACAAAAATAATATCATGATTAGAGATCAAGTTAAAATAGAGTATTTGATTAGAGCCTTTATCAACCAATTGGCCACAATTTTCCGCAAAAAGAGTATAGCAAATAAAGGAGGAGTTTTCAAAATACCTAGTCTAAACAACATCCCCTAATGGAGCATAGAAAGTTGTTTTATGTTTTTTCTAATATGTGTACTTAGATTACAGTTGTTTTTATCAAAATTTATATTATCACGCTATTTTAAATTAGTAACAACAATTGTTTTATTAAATAAAAAAAAAATTATACTTTGTCTGCAACCTCTTGCTAAAGAGTCTTGGTTCCACTATTGCTCCTTTTGTGGTTAGATAGGTGGTGACAATCACTTGTTGCTAACGACAACTTTTCAGAAAGTGACTAAAGTACAAAAATCATTCTATAGCAATCTAAAATCTAAACCGAACTTAAAAATTTTCACTCATTTAGATTTTAACTGTAATAGGCCAATGTGTTTCACTCTTACTTGTTATTGTATCACAGATAAAATAGTTCATAATTTTTCCATGAACTCATACCAAATATTCATTTTAATCACTAAAACTCAATATATATATATACACATACACACACACATCATCCTGTTCTTTCCATTACATGAAGCATAATTATTCATCATTTTTCAGAAAGTCACAAAACAATTATTGTTGTTGGAGAATTTACAGCCTTTAGGTTTTTTCTAATGCCGTAAAGAATGCAATATCAACCTTTTCTCTCCCAGTTTCTAGAATTATACATGTGAAATTCAAGCGGTGGGTTAACTTCTCTTTTTTCTAGTTGAAAAAAAAATCCTACTTACCAAAGTAACCCTTTTTATTACCTTGACTTTGGTGCCACACCTCTCAAAGCACAAGAAATGTTACATTTTCATAAGTTCACTTTCATGATGTCTCACTTCCGACGAAGCAACCATTAGAAATGACATTAGAGTCAAGCAGCCTTATTTTTTTTGAAAATGATATGTCACCTCATTTGTTCCACTTCATTTACTTCTCTAACCAAGCAAACATAAATCTCTGCCGGACTTCCAAAACTCAGTCAAATCTATAACAAGAGTTTAAGACACTGCCGTAACACCATTTTTAGAAGAAAATCTTATGTCCTTAAAAATATGATGTTTTTATAATAAAATATCCTGCATTTTAGTGATATATTTTTTTATTGCATTATTATTATTTTTAAAAAAATCATGGGGTCAAATTTTTTTTTTTAATGAAATATGACAAGTGCATGTATAGTTAAGGCGTATGCACTAGAGGTAATGATATCCTACTCATACACCCTCTTTTTATTGATACGGTGATTGTGTTACAAGTTTATATCTATAAATGGGACTCTTGCCACTATTGCGTCTAGTGAATTTTAAATTTGAGTGTAATGAGTATTTTCAGACTAAGCCTTCTGTAAAGAATCGATGTTTGGACCAAAAGCCCTTCGGCAAATTTTTTTAAACATTAAGTTGAAATTAGTTTGAAAATTTCTTGTAAAAGCTACAGTGATCTTAGTGGTTTGATAAGTTCCTCCTCAGTTTGGTTTTTAGTTTACGGTTTTGATTGAATTATTATTATGATTATAATCAATTCAACAGTTGCTACAAACATTCATAGATGACATATACTCATAATATATATAGAACATATTATAAATAATATTAAAATTACTATAGAATTGATATTTATAGCCTTTTGATATTTTGGTGAAGATAAGACTGAGAGCAGATGATAATAGCATTCGGTATATTTAGAAAATCCACTCATAGTCTAACTTTGTTTATCCGCTCTATCAAAATAAATAAATAAATAAATAAATAAAATTACTGGTGGCAATATATTTTCTGAAGAAAGCAATATGTGAAATTTTTAATGCTTAATAACTAACTACCCTATCGAGAAGTGGTTGCTGGCAATTTTTTTGAAATTAAAACATAAATACTTATTAGCACTGTCATTTAAAAGGGCAAAAAAAAAAAAAAAAAACATTTGCCAACTTTGCATGATGTGCTTCATTCATTTACTTTGTTAATCCATTCATCTTCTTAATCCAACCAAACACAAGAAAACAATTTTTTTTTTGCATACAACTATTATTTCTTTTCTCATTTCTCATTGGTAAACAAAGAAGGCCAAATTCCATCAATCTTTAAAGACTTCTTTTTGAAACAATTAAAACTTAAAAAGGGGTGCATGTATCCATCTTCAACCATCTTTTTTTATTGGCCCCAGTATGCTTTTTTATTTTTTTTAAGTTTCTTGGTAGTCTCACCTCCTTTCCCACTCTCTCTCTCTCCCTTTACTTTATTGCCTTCTTTTTAATTATATTCCACATAGAATGCCTTGAGGTTGCACTACCTTCACTCATTCTTGCTTTTTTCCCCCATGATTCTCTCTTTATCTTCTCATATGAATGGCCCCTTTTTAGACCAAATTGAAATCAATTGGTGAATATATTCTATCTTTTCATTGCCTCCAAGAATATTAGAGACAAAGAAAGAGGCTTTAGTTTTAGCTAAAACTTAATAGCCATTCTTGGTTGTTCAAAAGGCAATTAGTTTAATATCTCATTCCAATGATTGGTTTTCATTGATAGGTGTTGTCTCAAGGAATATGAAATAATAATGTTTAATTTTAGTAGAAATAGATTGAATAATATGGTCTGATTGACAGATAGTGAATGGGAATCAAGAGTTATATAATACCAACAACATAGGTTTAGAATAAAACCAAAGTTTTTAATTTATTCTGCATGATCAATGAGAACTTTGTTCATTCTTGTTCTCATTCTTTTAGGCTGCAATTTCAATGCAGACCAGATGGACATTTTATAAGCTTGGACTTCAGAGAGAGAGAGAGAGAGAGAGAGAGAGAGAGAATGAGAATAAATGATTATGTATTTTTTTTTAAAAGAAGATTTTTTTTTTAATAAAGATGACAAGAGTCAGGATCATGAACAGATATGTCAGAGAGCCACTCTCTATCGGATAATACCCTTACCTGTGTGAGCGGGGATTTAAACTCAGGGAGCCACACTCTACCCAAGACAACAGGGACCGAATGCTAAAAATAGACTCAAGGGTCATTGGTAAAAAAATAAAAAATAAAAAAAACTCAAAATTACATATATAACCTCAAAAAATTTTCTATTTTTATGGACCCTAATAATAGGGGTTTTTGCAGGTGTACCCCTGAATAATTTTGAAATTGCATATTTGCCCCTTAATAAACAATAATTGCATACATACCCCTGAATAATACAAAAAATTGTTTATAAACTCTTCAAAAGTTCTATAATTGCATATTTACCCTCAGAAAAAAACATAATTGTATATATACCCCTGAAAAATATATGTGATTACGGATATGCCCCTGCTGTTAATTTCCGTTAACATAAGTTAATTAAACTTTATTAACTATAGATATAATCTGGATTAATATATACAAAAAGTCCAAAATAGCCCTTGTAAATGGTCATTTTATAATAAAAAAACTTTTCAAGGGTATATACGCAAAAGATATAATGGTCATTTTGTATATTTTTTATTTGTTAACAAATGTTTTTTTAGCTAATTTGAACCCTAGGGGTAAATACGTAATTATATGTATTATTCAGGGGCATGTATGCAATTATCTTTTATTCAGGGGTATATCCGCAATTACTTATATTTTCAGGGGTATATATGCAATTATGTTTTTTCTAAGGGTAAATATGCAATTATAGAATTTTTGAGAGGTTTATAAACAATTTTCCCATAATATATTTATCCATGCAATTGTTATATTATATATTAAAAAAATATGAACCAGAAATTTTATGGTTTTTAAGTTAAAGGCCAAAAAAGCATTCTTATAAAATAATTTAAATTAAAACTCAATCCTTTGACCATGCAACTTGGAATGAATGATCTCCATTATCTTTTGTATATCAAGAATTTTTTTTGATTGTTAGTGTGACTTCATTATTAGTGGGAGAAATCTATTTCCGACTTTCAGTATCTTTTTTAATTTTATAATCACTGCTTCATTTTTCTTGAATCGATTACGGTTTTTAAAAACTAACTGGTTTAAAAAAATAAAGTATATTTAATAATTTAGTGTAATTATTATTATTAACTATGATGGTATACATGTAAATGTATATTAAATTTTCAGGAAATATACATAAAAGGAGAAATTTTCTAAGAATATATGTATAATATAATGTCTTAATCAAGACTTAACAGCTACTCCTTTCTAAATTAAGCATGCACACAGCAAGGGACATAGCTAATACCATTACCATATATATATATATATATATTTGTAATATCCCAGAAGAACAAAATTCATTTTGATTCTTACATAACTAGATAACATCAAATAGGATAAGTTTACCTTCCTCATCATTAAATAAAAAAATTAAATTAAATTATACATAAATTGTGATAATAATCTCCTTTTTTTTAAATTTAAAATTCCATTAGCAATTGATATGAATTGTTATATTTGTTGCTGCTACAAGCCTACAATACATTACTGTTAGAAGAACATCTTTGAAACAGATTTATTTTATTATAATAATATTATTATTTTGAAATTATAGCTTTTTTTATATAATTTTGTTTTTAATAAATACAACAACAAAACAAACAAAGACATCAATCCAAACTCCTCAATTTAGAACTTGTCTGAAAAATCAAATCAAACATTATTTATAATCAAAGTGCAGAAAAAGAGAGAGATAAAAAAGAAATGTTTAATGAAGGAAGTGCTAGTTGTGCAACTCTTCCTAAATTTTGTTGAGCTAAAAAAGACAGGCTGTGAAGTGAGACATCATTCCAAACTCTTCCCCCATTCCTTCCCCTCTCCAATCTGTTTCCCAACCAACAACCCAAATTCCCACACAACATATGCCCCCTTCCTCCCTCTTCCTCTCCTTTGATCCATTTCCCTGAGAATTTCCTTAAAAAGTTTCAACTTTTTCTTCTCCCCTTTCCCTTCTTCTCACTCTTCATATTCCAAAATTCTTCCTTTTTCTCTTTTGATAAAAAAAGATTTGATTTTTATCTGTTTTTTGCTTTGTTGGTTTGGTTGCGTTTTTCTTGGTGTTTTGGGGTTGCATTTGGGTTGATTTTGAGGATTTCTGAAGGAGTTTTGGGTTTTCCATGGGATTGTGCCATGGGAAGCCAGTTCAGAACCCTCAAGAGGAGGAGGAGAGTCGTGAGGTTCCGCTTCCTGGCAAGGAAGAACCATTGCCGGACTTGGGGACGCCGAGAGAACAACAAAAGTTCCCGTTTTGCAGCCCCAGTCCGCTGCCGGGTTCGTACAAGAGCTCGCCGGCGAATTCAGGCGTGAGTTCGACGCCGTTGCGGTTCTTCAAGCGGCCGTTTCCTCCGCCATCGCCGGCGAAACATATCAAGGCGCTGCTTGCTCGCCGGCATGGTTCGGTGAAGCCGAATGAGGCGTCGATCCCTGAAGGGAGCGAGGTGGAGCTGGGTTTGGATAAGAATTTTGGATTTTTGAAGCAGTTCTTTGCGAAGTATGAGCTTGGGGAGGAGGTGGGCCGTGGGCATTTTGGGTATACGAGCTCTGCCAGAGGGAAGAAGGGGGAGATGAAAGGTGTGGAGGTTGCTGTTAAGGTTATTTCCAAAGCCAAGGTTTGCACTTTCATCCAAATCTATCATTTGTTTTGAATTGATGTTACTTGTCCCTAAAAGATTGAATTTTGTTTGCTTGATTTGATTGATGCATGCATAGAATTCACAAAGGTTCATACTTATAGAAATTATTGCGTTCTTTTTATCAAAGTTGATGATTTAAGCTTCTTTGTTGTGACAAACGATTTCAGATTTCACATAGTATGTTCTTGTTTGCACGTTCTTCTATGCTTTGATCTGGAGTTTCATTTGTGCTCCCCTTGTTTTGTGGAATAATTAGCATGCTGCCAGCTGGTGGTATTGTTCTATTTCAAACGTACCACACAATCTAGCTAGAAGTTGTTATTTTTAAAGCTGGCATCTCTTGAATGTTGTTTATTGTTTGGCTTTATCATAATGCGCCACATATAGTATGTACCATTGTACATCACTTTTCCTTTCGGTGGTGGTTATGTATCCACTTTGGCTGGTTGGTTCTTGTTATTGATTGTGTGTGTTGACAGTAGATGCAGAAGTTCTAGTTGTGATTCACCCTTGGTTTCATTGGCATGGTGTACTAGACATTAAGGGTGATGCCGCAATTTAATAACCTTTTTGTCTGGATGTCCTGTTAACTATGAAAAGGATGATGTAATGGGTTATGTAGTCATTGCTATGAATTTTCTCTATTGGAAAATGTTTGTCTGAACCATATTTATTACAACCAATCGAGTTGTTTAGCACGACTATCATTTATGTGTTGCACGCTATCATGATGTGCATATGTGAGATCTATGATACATTTTTTCTTTTCTGAAAACTAAATCTTTTGCATTTATTATAACATCATTTATTAAGTTGTCTGTATTTTTCAACTTGAGGTAAGGAGTTATTTTCCCTCAATAAATGTTGTGTTGATAGCTCATGAAGCCTTCCTACAATTTAAGCTGAGTCTTTTACTTATGTATAGCCATATTTGGCTTCCTTTATCCATTCTTTTGGTCTTCTGTGACCTATGACTCTCAATGATATTGCAATATTAATACCAGAAAGGCCAGCATCCATCATGAGAACGGTGTTTTCATATGAATGTGATTATGCATCAGCTTACTCAATATCCGACCTGTTGTATATTCTATCTACCAATTATACCAATTATACAAACATGATACTGTTGTTATGTATGGTAACATACTGCTTGCCATTTATATGTGCATTAATTATAAATATAAATAAAGTGATACGAGTGCAACATATGATCATTTCAACTGATAAATGGTTACTCTTTGGCAGATGACAACAGCGATTGCCATTGAAGATGTGAGACGAGAAGTGAAAATATTGAGCGCTCTGACTGGGCATAAGAATTTAGTCAGATTCCATGATGCCTTTGAGGATGATGACAATGTTTATATAGTGATGGAGTAAGTTCTAGCCTTTATTTATTTATTTATTTGTTTGTTTTGCTTTGATTTCTTTAGCTATTTTATCAATCAGGTAGTGAAGCTATGTGTAGAGTGCATTATTTAATCATTAAGTTGACATGTTAAACCATCTGTAGGCTTAATGGTTCACAAGAAAAATCAAGCATTTCTTGTGCCACCTCTCCTATGTTTCTATGTTACAATTTTTTGGTACATGACTTTATACCAATTTTAGACTTCTAAGCTTGGTGTTTGTGTGAACAATATTACTTAGTTCCAGATTAAACAGGAATTGGAATGGAAACTGTGAGTTGGATGTGCGCTGGGGTGGGAAAAAATGTGCTCTCCTGCACAGTTTTTCTCTTGCTGTCTTGTTGGTGGGTAAAAAACAAAAGGAACACCAAGCAGGCCTATGTCATCTTTCCCCTTGTCTTCTTTTGTTTTATTATCAACTTTGAATCATTATTCTCTTATAGAGATTTTGGTTAGAATACAATAGTGCTCATTTCCAGGCAAATCACCTTACTGGGTTTATGTTAATCACAGAAAAAGCTCAAGGGACACATGCTTCTCAGGGTAAGCTGACTTTTGAGGCTACATAGATATAAGAATATTCAAAATGAAAGATGAATAATTTTCTAGGTAATACAAAGCTCTGGCAGGTTAAAATTATAAGTGATTCCATCTAGCTTATTTCTTAGTGTAGTTGGCAAGTTCATACTTTTAGAAATTCATGAGATCTAAAAGATTTGGGCTATAATATATTGCCTACAGGCTTCTATCAAGAAAGTCTGATCTTCTGATCCAATGCCTGAACTCAGTTAATGCCAGTTTAATTAATTTAACTTGTCTTGCCATTCAAGAGTGAAGTTTGCTGTTCTATTTGCCAATTATATTTACTTAGGGTACTTGAGGATATTCTGAAAAAGACTGGCAATGTGACTACTTGTATTATGAAATCTTATCAAATAGCAACCTCAAGGTTTTCTACGATATCAAATGATTTGTTTTTTGGTAATTTAGACAGTTCAAAATATTCCTGTGTACTGTTCCAACAACAAGCATTTTTGTCTCTGCTTATTATAATAAAAGCAGAATCTACTGTTTCTGACATGTCTTATATTAAAATCAACAGAGGAATGTGAATTTTTAGTTTGGGTTGCAGTATGAAAGCAAAATCTATGGTGTTATGAAGCCCTGAAAGATTATTATACATACATACATATATATATATAAATATCTTTTAACACTATCTGATCAACTCCTGAAGTTTGTACTGTTTTCTTTGTACTTTCAGGTTATGCAGAGGGGGGGAGCTATTGGACAGGATTCTTGCTAGGTATTTATCCCTAATATCATTAACTAATCAAGTAACTATTCAGGTTTTTGTTAGTGCTTATAGACTATGGTCTATTATTTTTCTTTTATTTTTACAATTGATAAACAGTTCTATTTCTATGATTTTACTTTTATTCCTAGGGGTGGAAAATATTCTGAGGAAGATGCAAAGACTGTCATGGTTCAGATATTGAGTGTTGTAGCCTTTTGTCATCTTCAAGGAGTTGTGCACCGTGACCTCAAGCCAGAGGTGATTTGCTTAATCTTTTTCCATCAGAATCTGGGAGTTTCTAAATATTTATCCTTATACCTTCATCTATTGCTTTGTGATTCAGAATTTTCTTTTTACTACCAAAGATGAGAACTCTGCCTTGAAGGTTATAGATTTTGGATTGTCAGATCTCGTCAAACCAGGTTACACTTATATTTCAACCAGCTACTTGAAACCCCTCAATACAGTTGCTGTCTCTATAATGTGTTTCGATTTGTTCTTACTGTGTAGATGAAAGACTAAATGACATTGTGGGCAGTGCCTACTATGTCGCTCCTGAAGTTTTACATAGATCTTATGGCACCGAGGCAGATATGTGGAGTATTGGTGTGATTGCTTACATTCTGCTCTGTGGAAGCCGTCCTTTTTGGGCCAGGACAGAATCAGGAATTTTCAGAGCTGTTCTAAAGGCAGAGGCAAACTTAGAAGAAGAACCTTGGCCTTTATTGTCTCATGAAGCTAAAGATTTTGTCAAGAGGTTGTTGAACAAGGACTATCGCAAGAGAATGACTGCCGCTCAGGCTCTTGGTAAGCTCTTGTTTTTTTGTGATCAACTTATTTGCTCATAAAATTATTACTAATTGATAAACGCCATTAATAGGTCACCCGTGGCTCAACAATCGCCAAGATGTTAAGATTCCTCTGGACATTGTAGTTTATAAGCATATAAAGGCGTATATATGTTCGTCTTCCTTGAGGAAATCAGCATTGAAGGTAATTTTCATTCATTTTCAAATTTGAAAGTAAAGATAAGTGCTTGCTTATGTTTTGGCCAGATTTGCATGGATGTACCTTTAAGACTTAAATTCAGTAAACATTCAGTTACTATCTTGTGTTATCTTTCAGGCTGTTGCGAAGACTTTGACTGTAGCCCAATTATTTTATTTACGAGAACAATTTGCACTATTAGGACCAAACAAGGGTGGATATATCTCTTTGCAAAATTTCAAGGCGGTTAGTTTTAATTCACCTAATTCTTTTATGTTCTTCAATGTTAGGAGTTCCTAACTTTTGCTGAATACCTGCAGGCATTAATGAAATTCTCGACTGATGCAATCAAGGACTCAAAGTTACTTGATTTTGCGAATACGGTGAGTGTGAGCAATTCCCTGTATGTCTTACTTCAAAAGACAGAATATTCTCATTAGTAACATTTTTTTTTAAAAAAATCAAATGTAGCTAAGTACACTTCCTCATAAAAAGATGGATTTCGAAGAATTTGCTGCTGCTGCAATAAGCATATATCAATTGGAAAGCCTGGATACCTGGGAGCAACATGCTCGTCGTGGATATGAATTCTTCGAGAAGGATGGAAACCGACCTATCATGATTGAGGAGCTTGCATCGGTAAACCACTTCACCTTTGACAATCATTTACCTGAATTCTGCACCTGTTACAGATTGAATTCATTACTGAAACCTTTCTGCAGCCAGGTGAATAACATTGTTTTGTTTTCACAGGAGCTCGGTCTCGGTCCATCAGTACCTGTTCATGTTGTTCTCCAAGACTGGATACGTCATGCTGATGGAAAACTGAGTTTCTTAGGCTTTGTCAAACTTCTACACGGTGTCTCTTCTCGCCTAATACCAAAAGCTCAGTAGAATTCAGTCATATAACTACATAGATTCATCGTCACAGACTCACAAGCAGGATAATTAAGGAGGGAAACTCGGCAAATAGATTTCGAGGTCAGTAAATCCATGAAAGCTGAAGAACACAGGAAGTTAGCAGACGAGCCGACCAAAGAATGTACAGATGAAAGAATAGTAACATTAGCAGGAAGATGAAATGGGAATTGAGGTTTGTTTGATGTTTCATCATGTGATGATCCTTTTTCTCTAAATAAGTTACCACGCTTTTTAACTTGTGAATTTGTCAAGATTTACTGAGAATTAGTCACCATAGAAACTTGGAAGCAATGTAGCAGGAGCATATCAATGTATGGTTGATGTCTTAATTGAATCTTAGATGTGGAAAAAGAAGTTTAATTACCATTCTTGTTATAGATATAGTGTGATCTGGTTGCTAGTTCAATGTGGTGGTTTGATGGTGTTTGTTTGTTGGAAGTTAGTACTCCATGCAATTAAAGATACTTTAGTCCAAAAACCATAGTTTGGTGGGGGAATGATTGCATGAAATCAGTGACATCTTGTCAGATATTGATTAATAAATAAAAATAAAGTTATTCTTAAAAAATTGAATTAAATTGAACTGGTTAAAATAATATTCTATAATTTTAATATATATTTATATATAAAAAAATGGCATAACACAACACGTTCTCAGTAACATGTACTTCAAATACATCTAATTTTAAATTTAGATTTATAGATTCCTCTAATCAAATACAAAATATTATAATTCATAATATTTAATCACACATAATTAAACACTAGATTTCACCGTCTTAAATTTTTAAATACAAAAATTTGCAGCTATAGTTGAAATATAATATTCAAATTTTAACAATGAAATTTTAGTAAGTTATGTAAAATATGATAATTTATCCTGGTTTAAATTTTGATACTACTCTTTACCACCAAAGATAGAAGTGCTGAATTTTTGTTTTTGGAAATCTGAATTTATTTTCAGTATAAATCAACAATTATGGTTAATTAAATTATTAATTAAATTTTGTGAAAAGATTATGTCTAATTAAAAACCAGTCCAAATGTGCATGTGGTTGGAGTAAGTTGAAATAAATTAAATTATCTCAAAATATGTGTACTATCTCCTAAGATAAATACTGACTTTAATGCATATGCATGACTAGATGGCCAAACAAAGAGTAAATCCACTTCATTCAAAGTTTGACATCATATATTATTTATATAAATAAATATTCCTACATATTATGCTAATTTATTCAATTCAAAGTTTCAAACCATGGCTTTCCAATCACTTCTTTCTCTCTGGTTTTTTCTTTAAGCATTGTGGACAAACCACGTACACAAAGTTGATATCTCGTTTTTATAAATCATTTTATTTAAATATTACTATAAATCATTTTTATTTATTTATATCTTGTTTTATTAAAAAAAAAATCAAGTTATGTGGCAACCAAAGGTCCTTGTTTGTTGGTGTTGGGAAATCAAAAGCTGGGACGATTATTGCTCAGTGTCCACATGTAGCATTATAGCTTCCTCATTTCGTTATTAAAAAAATTAAAAAAAAACTAAATTTTCATTCATTATATATATACAAGACAAAACATCATCTATGGACGTTCATAAATAACAAATCTACGTCCCATAGCAGCCGTTGGATTGCTCATCTAATGGTTGTTATCTCATTGCAAACATATATAAAACAAGTAATGAAATGAATCAAACTCAAACTCACGTTAGTTGATTGAACCAAACCAGGAAATAATTGACCAGAAGTTAGATATTCATGGCACACGTGTGACCAATAAAATCAAAGGAATAGATGAGAAGCACTCTTCCAGCCACTACTTCTCTGGGCCCATGCTTCTCATTCCCAACCACATACAACTCAAAACCCCACAATTTCTACATAAATCCCACAATTTTCCAAAAACATTAACCAAAGACCACAAGAACACAATCATGCTCCTTTTTTTCTTTCTCTTATTATGTATGTAAGTTGAACTTGAATTTTCAGACGAAGTGGTGTTTCTAAGTGGCCTTTTGGAGTAAAGTTCAGGTTTTTCAGCTTTGTTATTTATCACTGAACTCTTTTTTTTTTTTTTCTCTTTTTTTGTTTAATGATTTGTGATTTCTTGTTGTTCTTCATGGTTGATTTTTATTGTTTGTGTTTAGGATTTGTATGTTTATTTATGTTTAAATTTAGTTTCATCTGTTTTATAGTGCTAAAATCTTTGATTTATTGGGATTAGAGCATCATATTCTTTTGGAAACTTCATTGCCAAGTAAATAGTTGACTCCTTCTAATTGAATGTTTTATAGATCTAAATTTCAGTCCTCACACAAGACTAAAAGTTGGCTGTTCTTAATATATATATATATATATATGCTAATAACTTTTTGATAACTTTTTTTGGTCTTGTTTTCTTTTTTGATTTTTTTGTAGTTATTTTTTCTGAAGGGTTGCAATGTTGAAACATTTAGATCCATGCTTTCTATTTTATGATTTGAGCATACATGATTAGTTTCCATGCATATATATTCTTACACTTTACTGCACCTTGGTATCATTTATATGTTGCTTTTCTGTTCCTATTGAACACTTTAGTTGAATAATTTCATTGATTTAGTAATATCATTTGTTTGGTCATGAAGTTCATTGCTAAATACATGATCCATAAGAGATCAGATGCATTTCATCCAAAACTTTATGACAAAGATGATACAAAATGTAAAAATCCCTCTTTCTTTCCTAATGAAATTTGTGATCACTTGTTCTTGGTTTTCATTGAATACAATGAATTGGTTTTTACTGCACTTATCCTTTAAAATCAGGAAAAAGCTTATTGTATTATATCTATGCAAACTAGTTTGAGTATTAATCGGAGTTTCGTATTTTCAGATTAAGCACATGGACTGGTATTTCAGAGAACAATCTGATGACCTTGTGGTTCCTACTGATCAAGAAACATCAGAAGTTCCATCTACTGATGAAATCTCTCCATCATCTGATGACTGGTACCAAGTGGACAACAATAAATCCCAAAATCCTGGATCACCTGAAAAATTTTGTCGAAGATCCCCATTGACTAATGCGGGAGAATTCGATTTTGATACACAACAGATATATGATCAAGTTAACAATGTCCCTGCTTTGTATAACGGCGAAGGATCGAGTAATTCAAGTGCATGTAGAGGATCTTCATTGCTCAATCATAGTGCAGCAATATCAGAAGCTTCATTCCAAGATCAACCAGATTTTCGGCTGCAGAACAACATGGAGCAAATGGATGAAATTTTCTTGTACAAGCACAACTTCTGGGGTTCTTAACAAACTTGTTTAATGCCTGTAGGAACTATGTAGTTGAAAAATTTTTCCAAAAGTTTACCGATGATTTTTCTTCACCCGCCTAACTTCATTAAATGTTTGCTTATTATAATATCTTGTTCTTGATGCTATATCTGATACTGTTTTTCAGGAACTCTTTGCTGGAAGATGATTTGCAGAATTTGGGAAGTCCATATGAACCATTTCCGATGTTTCCGGCTTCAGCTTACAGATCACTGTCTTTCGAGAATTTCTTGACTGATGTGATTGTAGAGCCTGCATGTTTGGTGAAAGACTGCAGCTTTCCAGAGTCAGCGATTGAGATTCGAGATGATGGGAATAAGGAAAATAGTTCATCTTGGTCTTTAATTCGAGATGAGTCCAAGGCATCGGAAGATTCATATGCAGTGAGTCATAATTTATTTTGCTTATATTGAGTTACTATTGAATGCTTTTCATTCTTATATTGATAATTATATTCTCAGTACATGAGAAATAATTATATGAATTCTCTGATATAATAAAATTTAATTTCCAGGAGCCAGTAATCAAGAGTGAAAATGATACAATTACTGCTGTAAGTGAAGCAAAATGTTTGGAAGAAACTGTGTTGCATAAACTTGAAAGTGTTATGACACAGGTAAACTTAATATTGAAAAAGAAGAATTTTGCACCTTTATTGCATTGTTGGAGATGAATTGTTTGTGTTTTATTGTGAACAGTTGAGTGAAAAGACGCGAATTTGCTTCCGAGATGCATTGTATCGTCTTGCTGAGAGTTCAAAGAAAGCTGAATATAGAAATAGGCCCCCTGCTGCAGGAGAAGCCAATTGTGAAAATTCAAGGTACAGATGATATCTCAATATTTTTTTTATTTTCTCTAATTATAATGATACAATTGAAAAGAAATCATTATTCATAAACATCTGTTTCTTTTTACTGAAATGTGTATACTTTTCTAAACTAGAATGCATAGACAAGCAATGCAGTGTATGCTGTTATTTTCCTGAAACTCAAAGCATGATGTACATTTACAGTTACTTTTAACTGAATTTTATGATTGCATTTGGTTCAGGAATTTAAAGAAAGGCTCAGAATCAAAGACTAATGCAATCGACAGGACGGTGGCAAATCTTTTATTTACCGAACCATCCATGAGTCCAGCCCTTTCTTGCGAAGGACCGGTTTATGATAATAATGACAACACAGTAGTAACCGGAATGCAGTACTCTTTGGATCAGTCATCAGGTCATCCTCAAGCTACATACTATGAAGACATGGACGACGAAGAATAGTAGATGAATATTTGTGTATCATGAGCTGTCAAAATGACATGCTTCCTAGTTGTTCTAGGAAATCAGTTTAAGATAGAACTATGGTATTTTTCAAGCAATGGTCACTCAAAACTGGAAGACTTTGTTCCATTTGTATGTTATGTATGTGATTTATACAATGCTAATTTCAGATGAAGCTATTAAGCACTGATCAACAGGAAGGATCAAATCATTATGCTTTTTATTTTAAGTATTTGAGATTGATGGACACTCTCCTGCAGGTGGTGGTTGTGTGAAAATATGAATATGTGATTATATAAATATGCAAGTACACAATAAAATATCGTAATCAAGTCCGTAATATCACAAATGTATGGGGCGTCAAATAATACCTCATGGACGAACACGAGAGTTGTATTTCCCCAGGAATGGCGAGAGGCTCCTATTATTTCATTTTTTGCTTAATCAATAGCCTAAACGTTTAAGGTCTCTCTTTAATTTAATTGTACAAATTATGGATATAATACAATTGGAGATGTTGTTAAGCACACTTGGAAGGAGTGGGAGCATGTATGAAGGTTATCTTGATTACTAATTATGATAGGCGTTAAGTATGAATTATGTTCTAGGATCGAACCGGGAGAATTCAAAGGCCTATTAGTCCTAATAAGCCATGGCGACTAGGTCTAAGTCACTAGGAACTTAAGATGGAATTCCTCCACCCCGTTATTCAGATGGAATCTAATCCTCCTTAGCCTCCTATGTTTGTCTTAAGTACAGGAACCTTACGAGAAGAAATCTGTCAAACCCTAAGTCTAACGGTCAATCAATCCCTAATCCGGAAACCTAGCTATGCCTAACCTCTTAGAAGATCTATCATGGCATAGGTGTCATCAATGCGGGGGCATATCCTCCTCATCCACATCAACAAAAATAAACAATTAAAGCATGCAATGATTAAAAAAACTAGAACGATATATATTGATCAGTCAAGATTCATAAACAATAACCGAGGGACCTAGATATACAATTCCCCTCAAATTAGGTTCTCATGGATCAAAAAAATTAAAACATCAAGGTGCAAAGAGAGCCACAAGACCAAATAACGAATAAATAAACGTTTAATGTGCTCCTAGACTAACTCCCTCCAATAGTTCTCCAAAGATTGGGGGATTAGTGGATCCCAAGGTTGTTCGGATGACGTGTGTCACGCACGCCCTCCTCCAATGATGATCGTTGATCTTCTCTTAGGAAACTTGCCAGAATCTGCTGAAATATTGATGAAAATAGCCTTCAATGCTTTTGCTCTCCAGAAATCAGGGCGTTTGAACTCTTTGGCAAAAGAATCTCCCCTTCAAATTGAGAAAACTAGGATATTTATAGTAATTGTCTCCGTCACTGCCTCATCATGGGCGTTGTGATGCCCGTTATGAGTAAGTTGTTGCTTGGACCCCAAGTAGCGTTCTGGCACGGTCTTTGGCCGTTATGCATCTTGACAACGGCCGTTATGGACTTTACAACATCCATTGTGAGGCCGTTATGGCTTCCATGTTGCTACAAGTGAGCTTATGCTGCTACGACTCGATCACAACAATGGTAAGTGTAGACAATGGGCGTTGTGAGTTCCCATAATGCCCATTGTGAGTCGTGGTACAGCCTTAATTGAGTAACTTGCTTCATTTTGCTTCAAAACGTCCTCAAATTCGCTTCTTTTTTCTTAAAACAACAATAAAGGTCGTTGTGAACAAAAGAATGAAATTTCGTTCTAATGAGATGCTAAACAAGTACAATTTCATGCTAGATGCAATGTAAATGATATAGAAAATATGATCAATTTAGTACTTATCAAAGAATTTTTCAAGATATATGTATACTTAAGAATAAGTTTGTTGTTTGTTTGAATGTACACCAAAGCATGTAGTTAGATATAACCAACTGCATAAACAAACCTTTTAATAAAATGTGGATAAGCCATATTAGGGATGTTAATAAATAATGAGTTAATGGTTCAATCCACATATGTGCCTTCACCTGGTGTGAGGTAAGTTTCAAACCAATTTTTTCAACAAAAACACGAATACTATAAGCAGGGACTTCAAACAATTTCCTTTTTTTTTTTTTTCATACTATTGTCTAACATTCATTGTCATTTCTCAGTATACATTTTTTCAACAAGATTGATGTCTTTTTTTTTTTTTTTTCTCATTTTAATCATGTTTGTCAGTTATATATATATATATATATATATATATATATATATATATATACATAAAATTATTTTATCATTATTTTTTGGCTGAAATAAAGACTGTCCCACAATGCCAAAGAGTTCCATTGACAACTAATGGCATTCTTTCTATAATAAAAATATAATTTAGCCAAAAAAAAAAAAAATTCAATTTTAAAAAATAGATAGATTCTAAAATTCAGAGACAAAATGAATCATGAGAATTTGACAAGGGCGTGATGCAAGAGAAACACATGAAGCATACATCACTCTTATTAAAAAAGCTGGGTTTGCAGTAAAGTAAAAGTAAATTTACACTAGGTTGGCCACCATCAAAGGCCATAGCATCAGTAATCACGTATATAGATTAAACTATGAAACATTACAATGTATCTCCTGGTTCAGATGAATGTTTACTAACTTGATAAACCGAGCTGAAATTGAATGTCCATAAAACAAAAGCTCTTAGAAGTAAAAGTCCGCGATGCCTTGTTGATTTTCATTTGTTGTTCAAAAAACTATCAGGTCAATGAGTCTTCGGCTGGAATTCATGACCAGAACGAACTCATCCCTGTGTCGAAGGGCAGTTTCTGCGTTATTGTGATCTTGTTTGGTCTTCAAGAAGGATGTTTGTAGCAACATTGATGTCGTTTCTAGCCTGCCGGAGTGCTTGCCTGGCAGATGTGCTGTCAAATCCCATTGATACTAGGGTGTCAACAGCTGATTCAGAAGGTTCGGGGGCAGGAGCACGGCCTGCTGTGGAATAGTTCCCCTGAAATAAAATTCATAGAGATGCCTTAATTAACAGAACAGGAAGTTACCGATCATCATCAATGCATCAAGAATTTAGTTTCAAGCTTCCAGTATATATAATTGGTTTTATCTGTCCCTTTAGTGCTCTCAATACAATTTCAGTTTCCTCGCCTAATGCAAAGTTTTCTCTATGGTGTCACCATGCAACACAGGGCTAGGTCATAAAACTACATCAACCGACGCTGCCTTGAGAGGCATCAATATCGAAGATAATGCAAGAACTCAACACAAGTTAGATGGGTTAGCTATGCAGAACTTGGTTTGGGTCAAAACGGGTTAATCAATTTATTCAAAAGGAAAAACTCATATCGTTTAGCAGGTTAACTTGTCAAGCCACCTAAGACACAAATTAGGGCACCTCACATTGATATGGGCTTTATCCTGTTGGCTATATCATGAAGCAGGTAGCAGTAAAGTGAGAAGTGAACATAACATGTTACATATGTATTAGATTAAAGTTATGCAAGTACATGAAGGGGAACAATGGCAGCCTAGCAACAGAAGAAACTAAAAACTTGATAAGCATGGTTAACCATTTAACACGAGAATTTTCATGGTGCTAATATAAAACATAACAATCTTGATTCCAGTTTTTTCCTTTTCATTTTTAGAAAGATTTTGATTCTGATATAGAAATCACAGATTGACAACTGATTCTGTAAGTTTCATCACTAAATGCAATTATTTAAGTAAACTTGCCTGGGCTGGTTGACCAGTATAATGCATATTTCTTATAACATTCCTTCTTGGAGTAGTGTGTGTAGAATTTCCAGCGGAGGACCATGCTAATCTTGAGAAGAATGATGCCAATACTTTTGGGAACTGAAAAAATTGCAAATTAAAGCCAATACTCAAACAAAAGAAAAGATTGTGAAGAATAAGAAAGAGTAGAATTTTAAAGCAACATTTGATCGAATTTCTGATGAAAAAGATTTATAAAAAACTGAAACTAGTGATGTATGCTGCTGAAAACAAGCATACAGCAGAACCTAGATTGGGTTAAATTCTTCATGAGAAAATTGCTACTTAAATGCAAAGTAGACTCATGATAATCACAACCATTTACACTTTTGACCTACATAACCAAGTTAGTACAATTTGCGGGTTTGTAAGGAAAGGACAATTGAAAAATGTGCGTGTTACCCTTTGGAAAATGGTGTAAGGTCCAAAGACAAGAATATGTTATTTGAGTGCATCTATGAAGATAGATTAGTTCTTGAAGTGCAAGAAACTCTCGGATGAGAACAACTCCAAGCTTAGATGATGAAGTCTTAAAGATAAAAAGCAAAAGAAACATAATAAGGAACGTTTGACAATAAAATCAAGTGGGATGTAACTGATGCAAACTCATACAAATTGACATAATTTGTTTTCAACATTGTGGGCAATGATCTCCTGATAAAAGAAATATACACAGCAGAAATTGATGCCTCAGAACTTTTTTGACACCAAATGGTATTGGCTTTTTTGACACAGCAGAAATATACATATCACAAGGGAAAACCACTTAATGCACTCACCAATGTTGATATTGTGTAAACAGAGGATCAACATGAATTGACAGTAAGTGATTGATGAAAAAAACAAACGGTAAACTTCAAACAAGTTATGAACAAGAACAAGCAGGTCTCTTGACTAGTGAATTTCTTAAGTTGCAGACTTAACATCCATCTTCACATCAATTCCAAATTACATATTTCAATGTGTAAATGATTGCCTACAAATTTCGTTTGTGTCAATAGTATAAGATATTCATAAATCTTCAGATGATTTACTGCACTAGAGTGTAATTACATCGCTTTTTCCAAGCATTAACTGGGAATGTATCTTTTTAATAAAAAACGATACAAAGCAGGAAAGAGAGGATATCACAATACATGATCATATGTATCTTAAACACTTTACTAAATAGGCTAAAAAAGGTTTACTCATCTGCTTTATCCAGTTAAAATTTCCTACAAAATCCACCTAAAAAATAAGATTAGAGGGCAAGTCCCTCAAGTACCACACTAGTCAAACTCGAGCATTAATTAAAGAAAGTAAGATTGCACGAGTAAAAATTGTATAAGTTCATGAAAATGTGCTGAGAAAAGGCATTTCATCAACTATTTTAAAGGGTTTGCTGTAGTAACCTTTATCCTGCGGATGCCAAACACATTAAGGCGATATAGAGAACCTGCAAGTATACCGCATATTCCAGGTACAAGTGACCGCTTCCATGATGATAGAAGAAGCTGAATATGGTAAATGAATAAGGCCACACTCATAAATTTGCAAAAGGTATTGAAAATGAGAAAGCAGAGAATTTTCAAAAACTACTAACCTGTAAACCACCTAAATATACGAAAGATTTGTCACTTAAATGAATGTTGAACATATTGAACCTAGTCGAAACTGGGACATCAAAATAGAAGGGGATAAAGGAGGCAAATATGAGACCATACGGACCAGATGCTAGCATGCTCAAGTTGAAATCTGTGCGAAAAGAACAAAAGATGTAGAAGTGAGTTGAGAACTAAAATCACGGCAGGAGATGAATTCTAGTGGCAAGAACTCTTCAAGAAATAGAGGCATAAAATGTAATAAAAATGATGCGTACAGAACAAAAGTTACATGACTGAAAACTAAATTCAAATATGATATAAATGCCCATAATAAAGCAAATTTTCTAAGAAAATGATCAAAGAAAGCTATTTGATTGTAACTATAAGAATGCAGGACATTAAAATCAAGGTGGAAAGAGATCATCTGCTTGAATGAGATTGAATTAAAAGCCATATCATCGAAAGCAAATATGAGATATATAGGGCTCAACACCAAAAAGTGCAGAAAATGTTATGACAATATGGATCCATAGCCTAGTGATCTGAACCAAGCTACTGTGTTAACCGACCAACCATTGTAGAAATTCCATGCAGAAAAAGTCAATAATGTTTAGAATCTAGAGTTTAAACTTTAAACAAACCCTATGCATTTAACCATCTCGAGTATTTTTCTTATAACTCATCACTGACATAAATCTACATCCGTATCAGAAATAGATATAACCTAACAGAGAACATAATCTAGTCATTTATGAATGAAAAAAGGAATTTGTTTTTTCTCAGTCAAATCAAGCAAGTCTTGGTTTTCTTTAACAGTAATGAGATTGGGGAACGGTAACCCATAACTTTGAATTCAGTCATGTTTGAATCTTAATTAGGTTCTTTTTTTCATTTTAGGGGACGAAGTGAACAAATTGTAATTAGTATCTTGGAAAAGCCCCATTTGATAATAGAAGCATGTTTGAAGCATCCTGTGAATTGTTAAACAATTTTCTGAAATATAGTGATAATTTAGTCACAATAATAAATTTAATCTTGATTGATAATTTAGTCACAATAATAAATTTAATCTTGATAAAAATGTATTGGAAATTTAGATGTAGTAATGAACCATAACAGTTGAATACAATTCTAGCATGTGCCATTTACTATCACCAAGGTTAATAAGGTCATAGCTTCTCTGTTAATTTTTTATCTCTCCAAAAAGTATTTGTGGACTATCAAGCAGGAATTAAATATTAGATGGAAATAGATCTTTCTTCCCAACCAGGAGGGAGTAAAACATATGATTACTCTGCTGTAATCATGGTTAGTGTAAAAACATTTGCCATGACGGCTTGATAAGGAACAGATCAGTTGACCGCTAACAGACCATCAAAAAATGTCCTTATGCCCCAGCAAGCATCAATGCCTTTCACTGTTGTCATCAACCACCAGCATTCATAAAGACTTGAATTGGCTAGTCCAAGGTCCAAGTCCAGAAGTCTCTTCAAAGGCATGCCAACAAATTTGTGACAAAGTTCTAACAAAATAACCTAGATCAAGAAAAAGGGGTTGTAAAGCATTCACACCAATATCACTAGGCAGCTAAAAGATCCAACTTATCAGTTTGAAATTGAAATCAAGAAATATAACTAATATTTTTCCAAAACTAATGGCTGGATGAATAGGAAAACTCACATTTTATACAACTATTAAGAATTTATGTAGCCTTAGTTTTCATAAAACAAAAAATTCAAGTGCTTCAGCTAGAATAATGGAAAAAAAATGCATACCTTTAAAAATCACCAATGCTAGAACCTCAAGTAAAGTTGAGAACATCAAAGAAAATACAACAAAAACCTGCAATCAAAGCAAAATAAATTGGTAGATCTAACAAAAAATATATTAAAATAAGATATTATAGTACATAAAAGGAATGCCCAAAAATTTAAAAACATATTTTGAAGGGAAAATATAGAAAAATCATAGAATAGAAGCTACACTAGCAGGTGAAGTCAACAAAAGCAGTTCATGTCTATCAGGAGAAAATGTTCAGGCAATAACTCCAAAGGTCAACCTTTTCCATCCTAGTCATCACAAACCAATTTTCTTATACAATCCTAGAGCGTATACTTACAGAATACTTGTTGGAGCCTATCTGTCTCTCAAATAACCTGAAGTAGTAGAGTAAATAGAGTCCAAACATTAACTCTGGAGTCGATGAAAAGGCCAACGCTGAAGACAGTACTCTCCAAAGGCGAAAATTCTGGAAAATGCCCTACAGTAATAAAACAAGAAAATCAACACAATTTCAGGGCAGTGATCGTTACATTATGATGCATGAACTGACAACAAATTTGACAAATTCAATATGACATTAAGCACATTGAGTAACACACTAGAGAACCTCACACAACTGATACCGTTAGTCAATAATAAATAGATTGTTAACAGGATCTATGGTATTTTCCCCCTCTAGCCTGATCAATTGGTAAATTTATAAGAACATCTTACCTACGCCCTTTTGATATCTGAATTTACATGATCAATTCCCATATGAATCAGTAAGATTTCTTCCTAACCAGGGAAAGAATTAATTATCCTACTCTATTGATTTTTTAAGTTAAATTCCAAATGGAGAACCTTCACTCCTCCATAATAATTTAAAATGGAACCCAATTCACAGGATTCAAAATTTTCAAGTTAAAGTATATTACAAGACTTGGGAGTTTAACAGCTTTTAACACCACCATTTTCACTTCATGATCAATAACAATAACAAACCCTTCCTTTCTTGAAGCCTGACTACTTCTTGCACATGGAGCTCTAGCACCAATGCAGAACAACGCAAATATAAACACACAAAGGCTGTAAGACTTTAAGAAAGGAATAACAATGGAACCAATTAGCGACTTTAATTACTAAAAACCATTCAAAATTTATTTTTTCCAAAGCAATTTACTACCATTACCCCACTCCGAAAGTTCAAACTATAAATTTCCTTGTCTTTGTCAAGCTTAAGCGCCACACAAACAAAAATAAAAAACCTAAACCAATCAATCTCAACAAATCATACAATCAGCGATTGCTGTTAAAAGTCAAGACCAATAAGACAAATGAATCATCAAAAGGCATTAGAACTAGATTTAAAAATCCAATTTACCTGATCTAACCTAACCAAACAAGCCAATCGAATTAAGAAAAAAAAATACAAATTAAAGCATTAAGCATCAATCTGACAAAAATCAAGATGATAAAAACAAACCGAAACCAAACTTAAAACCAAGAACAATCATCGGGGGAATCAAAGACAAAGAGAAAAGAACCTGATAATCCAATCCAAGACGAAGAGGACGACTACGAAAGCCGAAGGCAATCGTCAACATAGTACTCGCGATGACGATGGTCCTCGTGACCGGAGCATTATCTGCCAAGAAAGACATCCAAAAAAAATTGAATTTTTCACCAAAAAAATCCAAAACAAGAAGGAAAAAACCAACTAATTCGTTCAATTTCTTGAGAATTGATCAGAGATCCTTACGGAATCCAGAGGGGCCGCCGTTCATCTTCGAAGGTGAAGGTGAAGGTGAAGGGAGGGAGACAGTGGCGTCGGGGTCTTCAGCTTCGAAGGAGAGACGAAAGAAGGCGAAAGAAAGAGCAGTCAAAGAAACATCTCAAACGAAGGAAGACAATTTTATTTAATTTTTTAAATCTCTACACGGATTAAATGAGATGATGGCATCATCGGTTGATTGTATGATGAGATCTCAGCCGCACGATTACAATGTGCATCACCGTTGTTTACAATAATTCAGCTTATAATGCGTAATAAAAAGAAATTTCAAAAAATATATTTAAAAAAAATAACTAAGTAGGAAAAGATATGTACATCATAAAATCAAATCATAAGCTCAAATCCACGTATCAGATAATATTTAATTATAATATTTTTTATACTATATACGATATGGATTATATGTAAATTGATGAAGATTAACTGTCTTTTTATATAGTTATATATTTTTTTTAAGTAATAGATCTTTTGAAGCTATCTTGTGTGTTAGAGCTTAAACTCTATAATTTGTATTATTTGACATGTATAAAAGTTGACGTGCCAATCAATGATTTGATAAACAAGGTATCATGTGGTATTTGGCAAACAAGATGTCATGTGGCAAGAAGTGAAAATGAAGACATGAAGACTAGTCATGGTAGGAGCTTATATTTGAAGGATCTCTCTAAATAAATCATGTGAAGAAAATTTACTTGAAAAGTAAGTTTATTTTATATATGATTTAATCTATCATCTTTGGTAAACTCTTGATATTCTAAATAGAAGAATAATCTATTATTGGCAAGTATGAAGATCATCTCTTGGAAAGCAAAGATTACATGAAGCTTAGTTTGGTGCGAAGCTATTTGGAGACAAACTATGAAAGGCAAAAACAAGCCAACATGATTAGCAAAACAATTTGAAGGAAGATCCAAAAGTTAATTATGGACGGAGCTATTTAAAGGCACGAGCTATCTTTGGCAAGTGCATAGATATGGAAGAAGATTGATGACCCAAATTTGGATGAATGAAGATCATGCTTGGAAGATATTGATGAGCTAAACTTGGATGAGAAGAGATCAACTTTAGTAACAAATATATTGAAAACCAAATTTAGATGAATGAAGATCAAGTTTGAAGATTGTGAAGACCAAACTTGGACCAAGTTTGGAAAAAAGATCAGGAAGATCTTTGAAGATCATCTTTGGTGAGATGGATTTGCACCTTGTTGGATGCGACCTTTGAAAGAGGTACTTGCTAATATGATGTGAGAAAAAAGGCTAGTTGCTGGCAGGAAAAGCTTAGGAGGATTTGTCTGCATCAATGCTAACTGGAGCAACCGGGAGGGTTGGAGGTGTCGTACGTCGTGTTACAATGGAAGCTGGACTCAATTAGGATCAGTAGGTAGGCCGTGTTGCAAGCTCGGTTGCAATAGGAGTTGCAACGTCTAACTTTGGAAGGCGTCCAAGTTGGGAAATCGTGGAGAATTTAAAAGAGAAAGCTTTGTTGGGGCGTAGAGATATCTATATAGGATACACTGGTTTGAGATTTACGATGAGCCATGAGTAAGAGACCTTAGTGTATGGGTTGAGGAGAGTGGACATCGTGTAATCTAGAGAGGGTTATTCTTTGTTATTGAATGAGTGAGAGTAAGTGTTGTACTCTTCGTTCTTTCTCTCTTTTAGTGGATTATTCTCTCTAGGCTCAGTTTTCGGTAACCAATTCATGTTTCTCTTTTCTCTTGCATACCATGTTTTTAAAACCGGATCGGACCGGTTGGTCGGACCGGTAGAACCGGGAACCGGCCCACAGTCTTGTCCGGTTTTAGTATAATTGTTGACCAATATGTGAACCGGTCAAACTCGGCCAAACCCCGCAAACCGGCCGGTCGGACCAAAATCAGATAGAACCCGGTTTCCCATTTTTTTTTTTTTTTAAGAAAGGACTTAGGACATGACTTGACTCCTTTTGTCTTGGTTTCATGATGTTCTTTGAGTCTTGATTTGTTGAAAGTGTTGTTTGGATTCTTGGAACTTTGGAGTTTGGAGGTATGAGAAAATGAGAAGGAAGAAGAAAGAGGTATAGATCATTTAGGAATTATTTTATTCTATACTTTTATTTTAATAGTAATGGTGATCAGATCTAAGAATTAAATTAAGCATACTTAGTTCTAGCTTTGTTTTGAACTTTATCTTCATGCCTTGTCTCATCCTCAGATAATTAGAGAGAATATTTCTCTATTTGATGGGCAAATAAAAAGTTACTTGGTTAATTGGTGGTGTAACTTATGTGGTTATCATCATCCATTTATGATTAAGAAACAAAAAGTTTAGGGGTTGTATTTGTTACTACTCCTAGATTAATTATTTGAATCTTCAACGATTTTCATAAAATATACTAAAATAAATATTTACAATAATCATGATTAAAAATATGATAAAGTTTGTTAATATATATATATATGACGTCATCCGGTCAGACCGACTGACCCGTGACCCAAATATACGACCAATTCACTATCTGGTCTGGTTTTAAAAACATTGCTTGCATGTTCAATTGTGTGTGATTGCATTATATGTGAGGTTGAGCAAAAAACTATCACAGTTCTACCCCTCCGGAACTAACATCATGAATGAGAATGCTTTTCGTCAAAGACTAACCCTCATTATTGAGAGTTATTTCGTGATGATCGAAAAATAAAAGATATAGTGAAACTCTTGTGGTCGAGAGGCTTTTTGTCTAAAGCCTTTTGGGAGAGAAATTTAGTAGAAGAGCAAAAATGTAATTTTTATTTTTAATCATATATTTCTAATTTCTATTCTGACCCTTCATGAGGTGATTGGTAGAATAAAATTGGACAACATGATAAGGTTATTATATTGGTTCACCAAATAAAAATAAATAAATAAGAGATGGATATCTTATATATCCTATCCAATCCACCAAACAAGCCATAATTGAAAATAACAAAAATATCCTAAATAGAACAAAACCACTTCGCACATAAAAATACTACAACAACAACATATTCTAACTATTTAGCATTAACTACATGAATCCTTTCATCCCTATTAAAGCTAAGGCTTTATATTTGGCATCATTTGGCACATGATGACATGGCAACCGATGATCTGACATAGCATCTATCTTTAGAGGAGTTATTTTTGACAAGACAATCGTATATCTCTCTTAAAGTGTGAGCTATTTGAAAACACAATTATAGATGGAGAAAAAATCATGAAAAACCAAACTTGGAGGAATGAAAATCAAGTTTGGAAAGATCATAAAGACTAAACTTGGATGACTTGGAAATCAAGTTTAGTGAAAGATTTGAAGATCATTGAAGCTTATTTAAAGACCATTTTTGGTATGATAGAGACGCACTATGTGGCGCAACCCTTAAGGGTACTACTAATAAGACGTGAGGAGGTGAGCTAGTTGCTGGTAAGTCAAGATCGGAAGGATTTGACTACATCGACTCAGACTTGGATATAGTCAGGAGGACTGAAGGCATCTGCAGGTTGTGTTGCAACAAAAGCTGTGCGACTCAATCAAGATTAGCCGATGGGCCACGTTGCACGCTCACTTACGATAGGAGATGTAATGTCTAATTTTAAAAGGTGTCCAAATTAGAAGAGATTCTAAAAGAGGAAGATGCTATATTTAGGATGTTAGGATGTCTATATAAGGGACTATACTCTGAGATTTAGGATAAGCCATCGGAGAAATCTAAGTGTGTGGGTGAGAATGAGTGAGCATCAGACAATCTAAAGAGGGTTTTTGTTTATCTTTGTGAGGATGAGTGTGAGAGTTATTTATTTTTATTTTACTCTTTTAGGAGATTTTTCTCTTAAGGCCCCCCAAAATATAGGCAACTGTTGTGTCGATTATCAATTTTGTGTACCTCCTTTTTCTTTGGTTTGTTTTGTGTGTGATTGTGAGTGCTTGTATGAAAGATTGAGTGAAATCTAACCTACAATACACCCACCGGAACCAACAATCCCATTTTACACTATTAAAGAAAAATATTTGATAAATTAGGCACGAACATATTATTATATAAAATTTTTGTGAAAACACTTTTAGGTTTATACCTCCTTAATTTTATTTTTATTTTTTACTACATATAAAGCCATTTTCTCCGTAAGAAAAAAGAAAGTCAATTTAACTACAAATGGAACTATTCGTAGAGATAGTTAAGTGTTCTTCTCTTTTTTTATATAAATTATTAATTACTAACATATCATAAATCAAAGTAAACTGCAGGTCATCAACCCAATAGCCGTCTTTTGGGAAAGCTTTTTATTTTGAACTTATCGCACTTTGACTTCACTAATGCTAATTATATTAAACTACTTAAAATTGAACTTTGATTTTTAATTGATATTACATATTTATTATTTTTATGTTTAATTAATACTGATTTGTTTCAAAACAATCAAAGCTTTCATAAAAAAAAATTACATCATGATCTAGAAAAGTTCTCTAATCTATTAAAGAAAAATGTGGATGCACAAGAGAAGATTCTTTTATCCCTAGTTGATTTAATTGTGAAAGTTTAAAGGAAGTCTCATTTAAAATTGGTCCAATTTTTTGATTAATGGTTAGTGCCAACATATTTGTGAGTTTCACTTGAGTAATCCCTGCATGAAAAATATATGTTTATAAAGTGGTTTATTAAAGTAAATTAGCATGCGTCATTGTGTGCGTGTGTGTATGCGTGTGTGTATGAGTAACTACTAATGTCACATTAATTAATTAATTAATTAATTAATATAATTTAGGTTTACTAGACGAGTTTAGTTTTTGCCCCATGCGACGTGCTCACACCTGGACAACAACGGTTATCGCAAAGTAAAATAATACAACAACGGTTATCGCAAAGTAAAATAATAATAATAATAATAATAATAATAATAATAATAATAATAATTTTATCTTGATTTATTTATCCCAGATACCTTAATCTTTTGGTTAGCAATGATACCTACTATAATATAAACCCCTATGTTTTTTTTTTGTTTTTTTTTGATAAAAAGTGGATAAACCACAACTTTATTGAGAGAAAAGAAAGCAGACAACCAAGCAAAGAAGAGTACAGAAAAAAGGCGAAGAAAGTTACAGAAAAAAAAGACGAAGAAAGTTACAAGAACCTCACCAGAAGTGAGTAAAGTACAAATAGAAAATAGCAAGAAACGAAAAAGGTAGAGGAACTGGGCTGACGAAGACATCCATCAGGAGGTCACAGGCTAGCCCAAGTCGAAGCGGTAGTAAAAGGTGACTACTCTCTAGTCGGGGGGAGGTCTGGGTCTCCAGTATGATCGGCAATTCTGGAATTCAAGAAATTGAGAGTTCTCTTAATCTTCCTTGAAGCATCAGTGTTCTCATGTGAAATGGAATCCGAATCTGCAGAAAGCCAAGAATGAAGCATTTTAGCAATCTTATAAATAACAGAATGACCTTGAGAGCAAATAAGATTAAAAATTCGATTGTTTCGCTCAAGCCAAATATTCCAGAAGAAAGCACGGATGCTAAGATCCAGCAGAGTTCGGGTTGAAGCATTAAATGAAGGGATCCAAGAGGTCCAAATTAGAGAAACTGAGGTCGGGAGCCGATAAAGATCAAGGGAGTGTCGGAGGAAGGACCAGATGCGATCAGAGAACTCACAATCAATGAATAGGTGATCTACTGATTCGGAATTTTTGTGGCAAAGAACACAAGTATCAGTAGCCAGGAAGTTACAACCTTTGTTGAATAAGTTGTCAAGAGTAAGAATTTTGTGTTCATGAGCAAGCCACCAGAATAAAGTGATTTTGCTAGGAGAATGCATTTTCCAAAATTGATGGTACAATTGGGAACGTATGCCTCCATCCATTAGGAATTCGTAGTATGATTTGACAGAGAAGATTCTGTTCTTTTCTAGAGGCCAAGAGTAAGAGTCAATCTGATCACCGGAACAATCTGGAAGTGAATCAAGTAGGTTGAGGAAATCTTCGAGGGGAGTATTATGAAAAAGACTTCCATGAGAGTTAACGATCTGGACAAAATGTTTAAAAGATAAGCAGGGAAAACGACAGTCCGTGAAATAATTTGTCCAAAGATCTTTGGGAGAGTGACCATGAAACCATCTGTCAAACCAAAAGGAAGTACTATCACCATTCTTAATGACTTTAGAAACACAAGCACTAAAGGATGGAAGAATGGTGTTAATCCCGGCCCAAAAGAAGGATTTGTTTTTTCGGAGGGTTTTGGAATAAAATCCCAGGTGGTTTTTTGATCGAGTAGTTTGCATCAATAATATTGTACCAGCAACTATTCGAAGTTGTGATAACATATTGTACCCTATGTAGAGTCTTATTCTAGAATAAACCACCAATATCAAATAAATTTTATTCTGAATGAAATAGATTTTAGCTTACAAATTTTGTCACAACAAAAACGAGGTATATTTTATTGCACCTTAAACATCAAACTCATATAAATATATAATAAAATACGTACTTAATATGATTTCGATGTTTCACATTATTCTAAAATGAATAAATGTTTGTCACCCACATACTTGATATAGCCTAGAACACTTTAATGTCAACTTACTTATAATATATGGCTATATAGATATATATATATATATTGACATAAACTACGTTAATTGAAAGTGATATCTTACCATGGCCATCAACTTTAAATAAAACTAACAATTTCAAAACTAGAATCTCAATAAAACAACACAGACCATAAATTGCATCAATTTGCCTTCTAGCTCTGTTTGCCATTCTTATATAGATTGAACAAGAAAAGAGGATCACAACTTGATCTTTGTATCCAGGTTAAATACAACAACATAGTGATAATTGACAAAAAAGAACCACAAAGTATCATTCAACAATGACAAGAACAAATGCAAATAATTTACATTGAATCCTTTCTATTTTAAAACTGATAAAAAGGCAGTTAATTTCCACCACCCAACGAAAAAAGCACTGAACTTGTGCAAGCTCAATTAATTAACAAGAGAGTTATAACACTTTTACACTAATGAACCTGTTTAGTACGGAAGAAAGTAACAATTTTCCCCGGAAAGTTAAAGACCGAAACATTTTCATTGTGTAACAACTTATTTTTGCAAATTGAATTGTCTACGATTTGTTTTACTTTTGATTTGGGATTATGATTTTCAAACAACACGATAAACTACTTGTGCGACCGTTGTTTATTTACGATGTAACGTCATTATTATTACAACATTTATTTAAGGCGTTGTTTTATTTCACTTCATTTTTATTTAAGAGCAAAATTAAGAATAAACATAATATTGCATAGAAAGTTTATTCATACCAAACAAAAAAAAATTACTTTATATATATTTCAATTACATATTCAAGGGCCATAACAAACACTATTATATATATTGTTACTTTGCAAGAAAAGTAAATGCAAGGAAAGATCCTATAAAGCACCAAAAAGGCTCTAAATAGTTCCAAGATGTTGAGGACTAATAGGGTAGCAAAGAGCATGCTGGCCATATTTAATTGTCACTAAGGCAATTATTATGGGTAGATGTGTGGCTTATTCAAGGGCCTCAGATGGCCACAATTGCTTCCACATTGCAATCTCATCTTTACTGTTGAGTTTCCTGACTCCTCCATAGAAGCCTTCGGTCTCATTTCCTTCTTCAAAATGATTATTTCGGTCTATGATTGTTCGTTGGCATATTGAATATTGATTAAACTCTACAATGATTGTATCTGACAGAAAGAGGATTGGGTTACAGAGCAGACAGATTTATAGCTAAACAAATCACAAACATATGCTTGATTAATAAGCACAATGCAAATTGTTCTTCATCATGTTTGATTTACAATTAACAGAGTAAAACAAAGCTTGCGGAAACCGGGTGATCATTTTCAGCTATTATGATTCAAGACAAGGTATGTAAAATGTTCTTATGCATCTTTGGAAGATATTGTTTGAAGGAAAACAGTTTGCAATTCAACATAAAGCACTTGACGAAGAGAACAATAAGAGTGTAACTTCTAATAAGATTTATGAGGAAATTTTTACCACTGTCATGACACTGGCAATGGTTATCAGTTTGATTACATGATTCCAAATGACCAACAACTGCATACCACCATCCTGCAGACCATGGTTTAACAATATCAATGAATAATTTTTGGAACCAAAGCTAAATTAGAACTTCCATCAAGCAAATCAAACAACAAAAATGATTGAAATATACAATATAGTCATACAAGAAAAACTCACCATAAAGATATTCTGTGTTGCTTCTCCATTGAATCTCAATGTGATCACCAGGTCTCAACTCATTTAAACAATCAGAGACATGAAGTTCATGTGCTGATATAACGACAGGTGGATCTCTAAGCCTCTCCCACTGCACTCCCCCTTCCATTGTCCCGTATGGAGGATACCTAAACATGAAGAACAATTCTTGCTTTGATACCAAATCAAACAAATGCTCAATTGGTTTCCAATAAATTCAATCAGATAAATACCTTGCTGTAAATGTATCAGTGTGACAGTCATAACATATTTGAGCATCATAACAAGAAAGCTGCTGCCAACCCAAATCAAATCATCAAAGATCAACCATAAAAATTTGATAAACATCCTACCTAATTAAACTTTACAAACATTGAAATCAACAACAATCATGTGTGCAAATATATACCTCACGATTATAAACCTGAGCAGGAAACCAAAACTTGCCCTTTTCAATGAAAAGATACCAAGACATGATGGAACCATCAGGCAAAGAATTCATAGGAGGTTTGGCACCAAATTCTGTTGAGAGGGAGCCAAGAAAACCTTTGTTTTTGGCCTTGCTCAAAGACTCATTCTTCATAGTTAGATAAGCTTGCCACTCTCTATGAGCAGCAGCACCTATAACTCTCCCCCACTTCCTCTCCATATGCCTCTCCCAAACATGGTCACTCCTACACATCTCCCTCAAAGACTTGCAAACTCCAGCCATGGTGAACAAGCTTGCAGGTGAGAGCTTCATAAGAATGGAATCCAATACCAATTCAGGCAATTCCAAGATTGAAATCTCCCCACTTTCCTTCACATTCTCCACTCTAGCACAAACCTTCTTCTCACTAGACATCCAAAAGAATTTGAATTTTTCACCAAACAAATCCAAAATAAAAATTAAAAAAACCAACGAACTCGTTCTATATCTTGAGAATCCAATAGAGATCTCTTCGGAATCCAGAGGACCCGAGGTTCATCTTGGAAGGTGAAGGGAGCTCCCTGTGCTTATATAGGAAATTATGGTTTTGTAGCAAGAACACCAAATATGTGTGATTATATATAATAAATAAATGTCTAGAGTTAAATATTGATTTCTTAACAATCACTTAACAACCACTGCCTAAATGGCCTAAATGCAGTTGGTTGTTATAATTACTACTGAATAGATAGGCCCAAGTCAAAATTTTGAATTATCAATACTATTACAATACTATGCATATAGGAGGATGTTAATTGCCCTCCCATAGAGGGTTTTTGGTTCCTCTCATACATGGGTGGGGATTATTAGTTCAATTTAGTTTTTTAAAATCTTTTGGATGTACATATGGTATGACTCTAATCGTCTTTTATGACGTTTGACTAAGTTAATAAATCCTTAAGGAGTTGATACATTATTATAGTTGGTGTATCATGTGTTGGCTATAAGCTTTTTATGGGGCTGCGTTTGTAGTCTTCATATATATATATATATATATATATTTTGATCTCTTTGAATATATTACATATTAATATTTTTTATTTTTTATTTTTAAATGAATGTCATTTACTAAAATAACATAGAGTTGAATATAAGAATAATAAGAGAAACTATATTAAAAAAAAATTGCAAGGCTAAAATTCTCCCAAGTTACATATATTTTCTGCTATCAGATAGACTATGGTAAATCCTATCCTTATTTGATTGAGCCCACAAGCTCATTAAACCACAACAAAAATTAAAACATATATTCCCTGTGGCCATTATCTACTTTGAAAATTATATTACTTTATTTTTATTTTTATTTTATTTTTGATAAAATTTACAAGCGACAAAACAAAAAATAAACGGGTATAAAAATGCACTAATTATGGTAGCTTAATTGATCTTTTAAAGATAATCCCTCACCATGTGAACTCCTACAGGGGATCCAGAAAACATGAATTATAAATGAGAGGAACCATGTGAATTCCCACAGGGGATTCAGAAAAAATGAATTATAATATGAGAGGCTTAAACTCGAGACCTCTTAATCATAATCACAGGTAGTTACTGTTGGACTAGTCCATAGTTCTTAAAATCATATTAGTTAAATAATGAAAATTTGATTAGCAATTTGTTCCGTATCTCCAACTGTTTTTCGGTTTTTGAGTTCCACAATATCTTCTTTACTGTGGTGTATTAAAAAATGATGAGATAAAAAAAGTTAAACAGTGATTGAATGATCTTGTGGTAAGTCATAAAATAAATAAATAAATAAATAAACCCCATTTAATTGTTATCGTCATAAGATCACTTCCAACTTGTGTGCACATCTTTCTATTATTTGCCCTTGAAAAGAAAATTAGCTTCTAGCAAGCCTTCAGAACATGCTTCATACTAGTTTATCAATGTCATATTTAAGACTTCAACATATTTAGATAAAGGTCATTACCATAATAATATTTGCTGACTTTGATTTTTGACAATCAAGCCACATGTTTCCTTTTTTTGTCCTTATAACAAAATAATTGATAATTATTTTTTAACATTATAAAATTATTTCAATTACATTTCATAAACACCTAGTGAGATAATAAATCAAACATTGCTTTAACAAAGTGATATAGTATATTCTAGATAAATAAGATGCCAGTGAGTGATCATCTTACAGTCTTATCTTATAACAAAATCATGTAAAACCACTTGATACACATGAAAATTAATATTGGATAGGTTTTATATGTGCATAACAAATCATATGCTATTTAAATTGCACCTTTGTCTTACTAGTTGCTACTTGTGGATTGAGGGATCAAAATTACTTAAAACAAAATTAGGACTAATTATAGTGCATTTCGTCTTAAACATTCTCCTAATATCAGTTTGATTTCATACTATCTTTATCTGGTTAATGTAATATCGGGTTATTGTTTATTTTATTTTAACTTTGATTGAATCAAACTATTTATCATTTCATGGTAAAAAAGAATTCTTGGTTTCAACAACTTCTCCTTCTCTTCCCCATTTTGTATTCAATCTTTTTGAAGTTGAAAGAAGACTATGAAAATGTCCCTATTCTGATCATTAATATAACATAACTCATTGTGGAAAACTTGGGGTGCACAAATTAATATAATATCACTTAAAATCCCTTTTTAAATCAAGTCATCATTTGTATCATTCTCTGTTCTCATCCAACTTGCAATTGAAAATTCCATAACTTATAAGGTAAAGATTTACAGTAACAGCGAGAAAATTTCTATATCATAATTTTATAAGGTAAAGATTTACAAAATCAGTTTAGACAGTTCTTGTTTAATATAAAAATATCAAAACTCAATAACCCGTTACAGAACTAAATATTAAACAAAATATGGCAAACCCATTCTCTCTTTTTTTTTTTTTTTTGATAAAAGTGATGGCAAACCCATTATTGTGAATAAATAAAAAAAATTAATAATATTGGTCCCATTAATTGTTGGGGTTACCTGCATTGCAATAGTGAAAAACTCTGTGAAAGCACTGTAGCAAAATCAATGTTTATAGTACTGTCATAGTTTACTATTTATGCATATAGTCTCTATACGGTCGCCATGCCACCTGTATGATTTAGTGTAAACTCTCAGAAAAACCTAAACAACCTCTATATGGGTTGTATGACACCTGTATGACATAAGCAAAACTTTCTAAATGTCTATATGGCCTTCATATGCCTCTCATATGCCCATATGACATCTCATATGCCTCGCATATGCCCATATAACACCCATATGCATCCTGAATAACTCCAAGCTCTCTATAAGGGCTCAAAACCCTCCTAGCTAGGCTAACAATAGCCCTTGAGACTGCGATTGCAACCCCTCTTTGTGCTCTAGAATGGGTTAGTGCCTACAAAAGATGACAAAAGCGCATAAAACATGCAAGACACCAATTTTAGAGTAGAAAACCCTACAAATCAAGGGAAAAGCCACGAAACTCCTTAGAGCCACTTACAAATGCTTCACTACATCAACAACGGGATACAATGAGGTTTCCCTCTCTAGATACAACTAAAGGATTACAATCTACTCTTTAGACACAAGCTAGAGGTTCACAAGAGGATGAGCATCATCAATACATGATGGATTTACAAGAGATAACTCAAAAAGAAGATCTATGCCTCACAAACATGAGCATCACAATAAACACTAAAGAAGAGATCAAGAAGGGATCAAACCGATAGATTTGTAAGGCAACTTGCAAGGATTCCCTTCCACAAATTGGAGCTAGATCCGGCTTGATTTCACTGACCGATCATCTTGCAACCCTACTCTCTCCTTCTCCTTCTTCTTGGGTTCTTCCCTTTCTCTTTTGCCCTATCTCTTCATATTTCTCCCATTCACCTTCTGACTCCTCCTCTCACTTGGATTTTAATCATAATGGCAAGATTACCAATGTGCCCTCAAGTGGCTTCTACTATTGATGTAGTCATTTTTTTCTTTTTTTTTTCATTATGGGATTGAGCCAAAGCCCAATCTTATTTATCTAGCCTAAATGGGTTGAACCAAACAAACCTCCCCCTCACCTCCATCTGGGGAGCTCAAACAAGCATGCCCTTCGCTTATGAGCCTCAACCTTGTCCTTAGGCAAGATCTCCTGCTTGTATACTCGCTTGTACTTGAGTGTTTTCTTACCCTTTGGCAGTTTCACCAAGTCATAATTGTGGTTTTCATACAAAGAACTCATTTCTTCTTGCACGGCTTTATACCACTTTTGCTTCTTGTCATACAGCTTAGCCTCTTGGTAGGTTTTTGGCTCTCCACTGTTACTAAGCATGATAGACTCCTTAGCACTGCATCTACTAGAAGGATAACGCTTTCTAGTAGGTCTTCTCAACTGAGGCTTCACTAGTGGTGTAGGAGATGGTTGTTCTTCTTCTTCATCAGTCGGTTCTGTAGCATCAAATGAATGAGTTTATCCTGCCCCTTCAACTGACTTTAATCCATCTGTTAGTGCAAATGCACTTTAAGATTGGCATAATTTGACACCTAGTCAAAGTGACGTGGCAAGCAATGATGACATGGCATGGATAATGAGTGGAAAGAAGGATGACATGGCAAACAATCTTGACTATGAGGAATATATCATGGGAGATCTTGGAGAAGTTATTTTTGGCAAGAAGTTGCAACTCTCATGAAGATTAAATGAAGATCTTGTTGAAATTATTTTAGGCAAGAGGATCAAGCAAGCAATCCATATTTAGGAGATATAATTGAAGACTAAATATGGGTGGAACTAAATGAATAAACAACCTATCAATGGTATGATTTTGAAGACTATTGAAGGCAAGATTTGAAGAACCCTAATAGAGATGATATGAAGTCTATTAAGGGTATGTTTGAAGATGCGCCTATGGTTGGCAAGATTCAGCTGATTGAATGAAGATCTTTGTTGAAAATTTGAAGACCAAACTTGGGTGAAGTGAGGACTAAGTTTGGCAAGTTTCATGAAGACGCACATAGGACGTGCGCCCCTTGCGAGGGGGCTGTGTGGTGAGGAGCTGAAGAAGGAGGTTAGTTGCTGGTGGTTCGGATTAGGTGATCGGGCTGCATCGACTCAGACGGAGGGTCTTGAGGTCGCTTAGCAATGGAGCCAGAATTCAGTCAAGCCAACAGTCAGGGTCATGTTGCAACATATGTTACAACATCAGTTGCAACATCTAATTTTGGAAGGTTCCAAAGTTAGAAGCCGCGGAGATTCTAAAAGAGGTATGTGCTATATTTGGGACATTGAGGCGTCTATATATACTTCCTTGGTCTAGGATTGGGTACGACTCTTGAAAGAGGGAGTAGGGAGGTACCGGACAATCTAGAGAGGGTAGTATTCTTTGTATGTGAGAGAGAGTGACAAGTGTGTTTGTACTCTTCTATCTTTTATCTCTTTTAGTAGATTGTTGATCTCCAGGCATGGCCCCCCAGACGTAGGCGAGTGACGCCGAATTGGGTTACCAACGTCTTGTGTCTTCTCTTGTGGTTTGTGTGTGCTATCCTTGAGTGCTTAAGCGAGTGAGTGTTCCTTTAAAGTTCACAAACCCTAACCGGTGGAACTAACACCATCAGTTGGATAGGCTCATTCTTCCTCTTCAACTGGCTTCACATCATCATTCGGATAATTTTGTTTTGCCCCATTAACTAGCCTTACTCCATCAGTTAGATAGGCTACTCCTGCCCCATTAACTGGCTTTATTACATCAGTTAGATAGGCTAGCGTTGTTACCCAGTCAATTAGCTTTACTTCATTAGTTGGATGGGCTGAAATTACCCTATCTCATCAACATTTTCTTGGACATCTCCCCTTGATTTGCATTCACCATAAGAGGGGACATAAGATCCAAATTGATAGGAACTCCAATAGAGGAACTAGGAGATTCATTATGGTTGCCATCATCTGTCACTTGCCCTTTAAGGAATACCACATCTCTACTCCTGACAAATTTCCTATTTATAGGATCCCACAACCTGTATGCAAACTCTTCATGGCAATACCCCATGAAAACATATGGCTTCGCCTCAACACCATAAAGCCTAGACCTTCCATCTTCAGGAACATGAACATAGGCATTGCACCCGATCACTCCCAAGTGTTGTAGAAAACATCTTTTCCAGTCCAAACCCTATTTGGTAGACCACTGTCCAAAACAGTTACTAGAGAAAAAGGTTGATTAAATCCAATATAGTCCTTATTTTCTCCCTCTAAAAGGGCTTAGGCAGCTTTGCATGAGAGAGCATCTATCTTATCCTCTCAATTATTACCCTGTTCATTCTCTCTGCGACATCATTCAACTAAGGTGTCATGGCAGATGTCTTCTCAAGCTTGATACCACTGAGTTTGTCATACCTTTCAAACTACCCACTGTACTTACCACCATTTTCTGCTTTGTTCTTTTCTTTTTCAACTTTGAGATGGTACTCCTTGAAAGCATCAAGCACTTGATCTTTGGTCTTCAGAGTATCACCCCCACACCTTCCTTGAGTGGTCATTAATGAAGGTCACAAAATACTGTGCTCCTCCAAGGGTTTTCTCTTGCATAGAACATATATTAGTATGAATCAAATAAAAAATACATGACTTTGTACATGGGGGATATGAGTAAAAAACTACTCTATGTATTTTTCCCTCTAAGAAAACATCACAAGCTTTGAGAGTCATACCTTGGAAGTTGGGTAGACATTGGTTCTTAGCGAGAAGATGCAGTTCTTTCTCACCGATGTGGCCAAGCCTCTTGTGCCATAAATTAATGTCCACACCCTTCTTAATTGTGTTCACCTCTCTTTTGTAAAGCCTTTCTTGCAAAACATAGAGTATATCTGTCTTCCTTCCTCAAGCAACCACTAGGAAGTCTTTGGTGAGTTTGCACTTGCTTTCACTAAACCAACTGACGAACCCCTCATCATTAAGTTTGTTTGTGGATAGTAGGTTTAGGCGCATGTCTGGAACATACCTAATATCTTTGAGTAGCAACTTATACCCAAGATTTGTCTCCAACCAAACATCTCCAATACCCACAATCTTTGATGTAGCATTGTTCTCCATCTTTACATTCCTAAAGTCACTACTAGAATAAGAAGTAAAGAGCTCATCATAAGGAGTAACATGGAATGACGTTCCTGAGTCAAGCATTCAATCACTCTCTTGGATAACAAGATTGATACAACTATCATCACAGATAACACAAATGTCATCCTCTATGGCTATTGTATTTGTCTCTTTCTCTTCTTCACTTCCTCTACCATGTTTTTTCCTTAGGAATCTGCACTCTTTCTTCATATGACCCACTCTATTGCAGTGAAAACACTTAATGTTTTTCTTGCTTTTTGGCCTTTCTTCGATGTTTCTTTGTCTCCATAACCTTATGGAAGTCTACTTGCACTTCTTTCACGCTGTTCATGGGTTTCTGATATGAGTGCTTTAGAAGAAGGTTCATCTTTCTCTTTTCTTCTGGCTTCTTTAGTAATCAAACTTTCTTTCACCATCTCCATTGTTAATATTCTTCCAAGGGCTGAAGTACTTCGAGATACTACCAAAGTTTTCTAACTATCTAGTAGAGAGCTTAGAAGTAGCAACGCTTGCAACTCATCTTAATCAGGAGTCATCTTTATTGATGTCAATTGGTTCACCAAGCCCTGAAAGTCATTAATATGCTCAATCATTCTCCTTTCATCTTTATACTTCAAATTCACCAACCTTCTTATGGTTGTGGCTTTATTTCTGAAAGTATTCTTCTCGTACATGGCTATTAGCTTCTTCCATAGTTTATCAGCCTTCACTTCTTTAGAAATGTGGTAAGATACTTGCATCAACCCATTGCCTGATCGTGGCACTTGCCTTCAAATGCAATATCTCCCATTTATTATCACCCATCTTCCTTAGCTTTGCCTTTCCCATAATAGGGAGATACGGATCTCTGACAATTAGTAAGTCTTACATCCTTCTTTTCCAATCGAATAATTCGATGGAGTTTGTTTTTATCATGCCCTACATGCATTTTGTCCTTCCATTTTAAGTCACAAGAATTGCCTATGTCAACCTGACTCTCTAATACCATTTATCGAGGTTACCTGCATTGGTACCATTTTATTGTTTATGCATATGGTTACGGTCACCATGCCCCCTGTATGATTTAGTGTAAACTCTCAGAAAAACATATACAACCTTTATACGGGCCATATGACACCCATATGACCTAGGCAAAACACTCTGAGATGCCGTTTGGATTCAAGTATTGGAGTGAGAATGACTACCACACCCATGTTTGGATGTCAATCAATGGGAGTGGAGGTGGCATGAAGGAGTAAAGAAGGTGGAATGAAGAGAGAATCACACTCTTCTCAAAAATGAGGGGATTGTAGAGGGTTTGTGATTTATTCAACATAAAATGGCAGGTTTACCCCTTGACTTTTTCATTCATTTATTTAAATCATTATTTTTTATAATTAAAAATAATTAATAGTATAAGTGAATTATGTAATTAAAAAATAATTATTTCTATTATTATAATTAAAGTGGATAATAATTAAGATAAATTATTTAATTTAAATGTTTAATTATTATTCATTATAATAATTATTACTAATATGAAATAATTAATTTAAATATTAATTATAATAGATAAAATGAATAGTAATAAAAGTGAACTATTTAATTTTCATATTTAACTATTGTAATTAAAGAGAATAATAATTAATATAAATTATTGTAAATTAAATATTTAATTTAAAATAATTATTATAAAAAATAATATTCAAAAGTTTTCATAAATGAAAATTACTTATTATTAAATTTTAATAATAATAATTAAATAGTTATTATGACTTAGTTTTCTTATTTAAAATTAAATAGTTATTTATAATAATACATATTTAAAAAAATGTAATTAGTTATTTATCATGGTTAATTAATAACTAATTAATGATATTAACAAATATTTGTTTAAAAATAAAATTCTCAACTCATTCGTATAAAAGGCATAATAGTCATTTTATCATATTTTCCTTTTCTCACTTTTCCCATTCCCAATAAACTATTCTCTAATCCTTCCAACCAAACATAGTTTTCATTCACATTCCTTTTCCAATCCCCCTCATTCTCATTACTTTTTCACTTCTCTCCACTCCATTCCTGGCAACCAAACGGCCCTGAATGTCTATATGGCCTTCATATGCCTCTCATATGCCCATATGACATCTCATATGCCTCGCATATGCCCATATGATACCCATATGCATCCTGAACAACTCTAAGCAACCTTTATAAGGACTCAAAACCCTCCTACGTTAACAACAACTTATGAGAGTGTGATTACAACCTCTTTTTGTGCTCTGGAATGGGTTAATGCCTACAAAAGACGACAAATGTGCATATAACATGCAAGACATCAATTTTAGCGTGAAAACCCTACAAATCGAAAGAAAAACTACATGACTCCTTAGAGCCACTTACAAATTAAATGCTTCACTATACCAACAATGAGACACCAAAATTTTCAACTGTACACCAAAGAGTAAACCAATAATTTAAAAAATAAAAAAAGTATATTTATTTGAAATCTTAGGATTTATTAGGCATATGAAAAGATAGAAGGATTTTATTTATTTATTTATTTTGTTGAAGAAGAAGAAGATGTCCACGGACTTTATAGTCCTCCCATGTAATTCCAAAATTGATTATTTCCTTGTAAAAATATGATTTTTATGAATATATATAATGTCGGTACGTATATATTTTTGTAGCAAGTTGATTTTACCAATAAATATCTTTAATGGCAGACATTTTGGGGCAGTTGGGGATTGAGACTCATTGGCAGTGATCAAGGAAAAAAGAAAAATTCCATGGACAATGTTAACAAAAAATGTTATTAGTGTTTAGGCAAAACAATTATGTTGCAATCAGCCCTTTTTTCCATTCAGATATTTTAAATAATGTCATGTTGAGAATAAAATCCAAATAGAAGAAAAGTCTTCAAGTCTAACAAGCAGGTTATAAAGAACTAATATAAAGATGGAAAGTTTCAATCTTTGACAAATGTGCATGTCATTTATTTGGATAGCGAAAGAAATGGCACCATAATTGATTTTTAGATTGGAATGGATGATGATGAGGATTTTATTTAATTAAAATGTTTAAAATATGAGATGATAATGTAGAAACTAACGAGTGAAGGTACCAGAATAAAATAAAAAAAATCAACCATATAAAATGTTTAAGCGCAGTATTAATTACTATGTTTGACAATAATGTTTATTTTAATCTTGTATATTCAAAATGTTCAATACCATCTTTATGTTTATATGATAGATACTGAAATATATGGTTATTTATTTATATATACATGCGGTTACTTACATGGTTAGTTGATGTGGTATTTTATGCCCACATAAGTTTTTCTTAATGATTTTTTAGTTGAATTTTATTGGTACCTAATGATATGTGATATGAGGTATAAAAGAGTTATAAAAATAAAATTTAAAAAAATCACGTATACTAAATGGCATGGCAAAAATTGTTGTCACCTACGTGAAAACCAAATATGAATAAAAGATATATTAAAAATAATATTTTAATACACAGCAATGAGCACCATAATGAACAATTTTATCCAAAGACAAAGGCTAATGACATTTTAAAGATATAGAAACCAAAATCAACATTATATAAATATTAGATTTTAAACATTCAATATTATATATATATATATATATATATATATATATATATATATATATATAGTTTTTAAATAATAATACCCACCAAACCTAGCTCACTGAATATATTTAAACAATGTATAATAAATAATGAGTAAGTAATTTTATACAATAATATATACATATTAGAATTCCTGAGCCAATTTCGATCAATTTAAGTACAAAAAAATTGAGTCAAACACATCTCCATAAAACCAAACTAGTTGATAATTTCTTTTAATACATACATGTAACAGGATTTTAGATTTTTTTTTTTTAATTTAAAAAGGCAACAAGCTTTCTCCTCGGTCCACGATAAGGGAGTTCTTAAGGGATAGGCAAGTATAGTGATGTATCAGTTATGATGGTTTATTGATCACGTAGGAATTTATTAACTCTGCCAGACATCACATGAAACGATTAGAGTCCGAACATGACATTACCCAAATATGCTCATGAAAGAAATGCTTTTTTACTATTCTGATAATATAGAGTACGAGCTTGTTCCTTCAACTAGTCATCATTTGATCCGTTATGATGCTCCCTTCCCAATTTGTTGTATAATTTATTGAATTCATTAACAATTGAAAGCATTCAAAACCAATGTTGCTTGTCTCAAAGTTGACCAAAAGCTGTAATAGATAATGCATTTGTGAGAATATTAGCAATTTGAGACGGGCCAAGGAAGTGTTCAATGATGAGTCTTCTTGGCAATAAGATCTCCAATAAAATGGATATAAATCAATCTTTGTGCTTAGTTTGAGCCTGTAAAACAACAAGAAATGTGGCACTAAGATTATCACATTAGAGAATAGAAGTGATATTAGAAAGACCAATTTCATTGAGTAATGATTGAATGAAACAAAATTTAGCAACAACAGAGTACAATGCTTCTATATTCAGCCTTAATGTTGGATTGAGCAACTATGGTTGCTTTTGGCATTCTAGGAAATAATGTTTGAACCCAAAAAGATACAGTAATCAAAGGTTGAGCATCCATCATCTCAACAACTAGCCTAGTCAGCATCGGAGTAGGCATTTATAGTAAGGAAAGTGAGAAAGATGGCTTTAGTGAAGTGAATCCCACGAGATTTGTAAAACACATATAATGTAGAATCCATTTAACCCTAGCTCAATGAATATCTGTAAGGTAATGAAGAAATTGATATAATTTATTTACAACAAATTGGATATTAGGATGGGTGAGGCAAAGATATTGAAGGGCACCTAAGTACTACGGTGCATTACAAGACAAATGCAATTTAGAAATAACTTTTTTTCCATTTCTAATTCATTAATTGCTAATTCAGTTTAGAATGATCAGAAATATTTTTCTTTTGTTTTTTTTTAAAGCTCATTTCTAATTTATTAGCAATGAAAATAGTAGTCCATTTCATAATTTAGAGACGGATTTACAATAAAAAAAAACTATTTCAAAATTTCAGATATAGAAACATAATATAACCCATTTTAAATCCTTTTCCAATTCTAAAAGGTATTCAAATCCGTTTATAACTATTAAAAAAATTAAAAATTAATTTTAAAACTAAAAAATAAAATAAAATTTTATTTTATCAATCTATTTTAGCATCTATTTTCCTTTTTTTTTTTTTGAAAAGGTTGATAAACTACTTAAATTAAACAGGAACAAAAGTACATAGCATGTCTACTAGCAGTGGAAACCGACAACATAGCAAAAGCTCACAATCAAAGCAATAGAAAGTAGAAAAGGTACATAGGTGGCCCAACGACCACAGCACAACGATACGCGAAGAACTATCCCATGGTCTAATCAGTCGCCTCCTCGGTCGTCCCAGATCCACCAAGCTCCTCCAAGCGCTGTCCTAGGAAGTCCAAGCTACGCCTGATGGTGGAGATAGGCGCATCAAGCATCTCCTTGGAGTCCTCTGCCACAGTAGACAACCATGATAAAATCATTCTGTCGCAATTCAGAATAGTAGCAAAGGCAGACACAATATTGGCATTAAAAATACAATCATTTCGAACAAACCAAATGTTCCACACTATTGCTTTCACAATCACATCCCCCAGTAACCTAAAATCAGGTTTTAACCGGAAACGCCACGATCCCCATATCTGTCGTATATCCAGGGGCGGCTCCGGCAACTTGAATAAGTGAACAAAGTATCTCCAGATATGTTGCACAAAAGTGCACTGATGGTATAAATGATCCATAGTTTCAATACCAGCGTGGCATAACACACATCTAGCTATTGGCAGCCTATTGCATCGACGTTTCTCCAGGTTTTCCATTGACAGAATTCTATTTTCCCACACAAGCCAATTAAAAAGACTGATCTTTTTTGGACATGGACCACGCCAGAACCACCGAGAAATCGGATATCTCAACCAGCCATCACTGAGAAAAGTGTAAAATGATTTAACCCACCTTTCTGTCCTTGCCCACCCCTCGGTTGATGATGACCTGCTGGCAAAGTTGGGCCGACTCGGGGAGCTCCCGGAAGGGAGAATCGACCAGAAGACTTGCGAGCTCGTAAATAGTTCCATTTTGATTAATGGTAGTCCCAAATAAGTTTGGCCACAGGAACATGGGGGCCTGACAATTAAGCCATCGGTCTTTCCAAAATAGAGTCTCCGACCCCGAATTAATAGTCTAAGTGATGCATCTCCTAAACGCCTGGAGACTACCAAGCACCCCTTTCCTAAAGAAAGAGATTCTCCCAGAGCGCCTTGGAAATAAATTCCAGTTGGTCCCACTATAATTAAAGTTAACCATGTTCGCACTATAGTTAAGAGTTGCAGCCACCTCAACAGAGGGAAGGACCCCGACATTACTCGTGAACAAGCATGTTTTTGCTAAATTCGTTTCCAACCCAGACACCCCTTCAAAGACGTAGAGTATCATTTTAATGATACGAAGATCCTCAAGACCTCCCATGGTAAGAATTAATAGGTCATCCGTGTAATGCAGATTACATTTGCTAGCAAAATCCCCCAGGGTACACCAACCAGCACCTTGGAACGCAACGCATGGTTGAACATCTCGCAAAGTACATCGGTAACCAAAATGAACAGCAACGGTGAAAGAGGATCCCCTTGACACAGTCCCCTTTGGTACCTAATGTAGCCGTTTGTGGAGCCATTGACTAGAATAGACGCCTTTGAAGTAATCAGTATGGTCTTAATCCACCCCACCCACCGGTCACTAAATCCTTTAGCCTTCAACAGCTCTAACAAAAAATCCCAGTCCACCGTGTCAAAAGCTTTAGCAAAATCAACCTTTAGTATATGACCCGGTACCCGACGTTAATGGATACTGAAGATCAGCTCTTCCGCAGTGGCGACGTTGTCAAATATACATCTCCCTCTTAAGAAAGCCGATTGTGTACTGTCAACGAGCTTGTTTAAGACCTTGCTTAGTCTAGTCGCTAAAATCTTGGAGATAATCTTCAGAGAGGAGTTGATCAGACTGATAGGACGATAGTTCCCCGAAAGTTTAGGAGACTGAACCTTGGGAATAAGCGCAATAATAGCCCAATTAATCCGCTCAAGATTAGCTCTCCCATGGAAAAAGTCCTCACACAATTGCGCCATATCTCCCTTGACCGTATCCCAAAACTTCTTGAAGAATTGCAATGGAAATCCATCAGGCCCTGGTGCTTTGTCACCTCCAAGGTCAAACACTGCACCCTTAATTTACTCCAAGGTAAATGGCCTGTCTAACTCGGTCAGATCAAAAGGCACTTTGTATTCTAGCAGCTTCTTGAGGTCAATTTTATAGAGAAAATACAGCTTTATCCTAAAGTATTGCTTGAAATGATTTGCGAAGATATTGCCAATGTCTTTGGGCTTCGTACAAATATCCCTATCGTGCGATATCCTAGGAATAAAGTGTCGATTTTTGCGTCCATTGGTAACAGCATGGAAGAATTTTGTGTTATCATCACCCTCTTTTAGCCATTGCAATCTCGATCGTTGTTTCCAATAAATCTCTTCTTGCCTACGTATGTCTCCAAGACTCTCCAGGAGAAGCAACTCCTGATTCCTCTCCATCTGATTGAGAGTCCGCAACTCTTTCACAATGTCCAGCTCCTCCAGATCGTGGAGCAAGGCCAATTTCCTTAATTTTATAGAGCCAAAAGAAAACTTAGCCTAGTGTCACAGCTTCTCCCTTAAAAAGGCCAACTTCTTAGATACAATAAAGGCACCACAACCAGTAAGAGCAGACTCCTGCCACTATCGATGCACGAGATCCTGGAATCCCTCAGCTGTGAGCCAAACCAGCTCAAATCTAAAAGGTCTAGGAGTCGACTGATGGATCCCCACTTCAACCCGGATGGGAACATGGTCAGAGCCCACACTAGGGAGGCTATTTTGGATCATTCTAGAAAAGCGAGCCACGCAGGCGCTATTAACCAGAAAGAGATCCAGTTTGACCCAAACAGGGTTCTCCTATCCGTTTGTCCAAGTAAACTTCCTACCTACCGAAGGGGGTTCGAGGAGACCCAGATCCTAAAGAAAGACATTAGCCTGTCTAATATCTTCCCAATTGGGAGGTCTAGAGGCCTTATCCTTCTCCGAAAAAATGGCATTGAAATCGCCACAAAGAACCCACGGTGTAGCCAAGTCACCGCCACTACCTTTAAGTTCCCCCCATAAAACCAACTTTTGAGTCCTCCCGGTTGGCCCGTAGACCGCCGTGCATCTCCAACAGAGATTATCCTTTTTTGACTTAAAATCAACCGAGAGACTAAAGACACCCAAATTTGCAAGCCTACCCTCAACAACTAGGCTGCTCCAACTGATGATGATACCCCCGCCGAATACCTCGCCGAAAGGAAAAGGAATTGGTCAATACGAGGCCCATCTATTTGCCACCAAGTCCTTGCGGGGACATCCGCAAGCTTGGATTCTTGTAAACAACATACATTAGCGTAATGAAGATTGAGAAAGACCTTAACTAAGAAGCGCTTTTCCGGTCTACCAAGACCCTAGCATTCCAAGTGACTAAGTTCATTAAAAACAAGTTAGGTCTCACAGGCCTCCAAAGAGGTCTTCGCCACTTAGCCACCCAAATGGGTCACCGAACGACTCCTAGGCCAAATCACTTTCTAGCTTTCTAACCGACGATTATGAGAAATACAATCATTCACATGTGACCCAGAATCATCAAAGGAAATACAACATGCATTGTAATAGCATAATAATTGTCTATCCGACCAATCCAAAATAAGCAAAGGTTAGGAGGATGTACCTTCGACGGTGTCCCCTTGTGAAGATTTCTTCTTTGTCGACCTCGGCGGCTCCACTACGAAACCCGTGTCCTCATTCCACTTTGAAGACGGCTTCTTCTACCTCTCACTCCGCTTGGTCCCCAATTGCTTCTCTGCCTGTATGTCCTCCTGGAACCCTGGCAAGAGCAATCTAATATTCCTTTGAAAGTCTATCTCCGAATCATCTAATTCGGCCTCCTCCACAAGTGAAAATGGGTCAGAAGCCATGTTCTCCTCATGACCCTCCTCTAAACCTTCCTTGGACCTGTTAAGATCATTCCCGAGACTGATAGGCTTGGTCCGGATGAGGGCCCAAACTCCCGATAAAAATTTCCACGTAAACCCCACCGGTGGACACATCGAAGGCATGACCTCTTAATTCTCATAATCAAAATTACTTTGGGCCTCCAACTCAGCCTCCAAAGGACCAACACTACGATCACCCGGCCCAAAATTCGGCCCAATAACAAGCCTAGAAATCGGCCCAGGAACCAATCCTATTTCCAAGCCAGAAACCGACCCATCACCTGGCCCATCCACCAAAAGAGGTTTCCTTATGGTGCTTGAATTAGTGGCCAATACTGGCCTAGTCCAATCAATATTTTTTTTCACAAACTTGACCCACTTCACAAAGAACCAATGGATCCTCCCCCACATCCCACTGGCCCAGCCCACCTTCATCTAGTTTCTCTAACTTCTCTATGGGCCCAGCATCACCAGCGAGTGGGTCCGTGAAAGCCTCGTGATTACCCAACACCATCTTTGGCAGGTCTCGGACAATGAGGAAATCTCGGTGAACAAGGCCCCTATCACCAGCCTCCACGTCAACCTTAGACTTGCGAACCTCGACCAATGGAGCCTCTTCCTTTTTTCGCGCAACTTGTCACCCGTCAGGCCGAGCCAACCAGCCCTCGACAATGCGCTGCCTCGGGCCGCCAAGCCTCGTTCCGTCACCTTTCCTATATCCATCAGTTCGAACCGAAGAAACCAGGCAACCAATGGTCCGACGCTGACTCTTGCCACGAAGAGGTCCCGGCTCACCGCCGCCGCCATAGGAGCGCGACTCAACCATTCCTTGCACCGACTCCCGGCCAACCTAGGAGCAAGGCTCAACCAAGGTCTGAGTCATGCCAGCCTCCTTTCTCTGGGCGCAGTCAATATCTTGATGGGAGCGGGGCTCGATCATCGCCGGAACCCTGCTTTGAGGGACGAGCACCTCACCACAGTTCTCAAGCAGACCAATAGGACGATCACTCGCATCATTCACCCTGCATGCACCCGACGTCCCCACTGCCATGCTCTTCCCTTTATCCTTGCTAGGGACCTCGTGCGTGAAGCGGTGAGGAGAAGTCGCGCTATCCACCATCTCTCCCTTAGTCTCACGACTGGGAAGCACATAGCACCCCCTATCCCTATGAAAAAAGGGATGACACCACGCTCCTCCGTAAGCAAAACCACGTATCTTCTCATGCCTAAGCTTAGCTCGAGCTTGAGTGGCAGCGCAACCCCCCCACCCCCCCGGTCGGCATCGAACGAGAGCTGTGATGAATTTTTTATGGGGGATAGATGCTTGCGAGAGTGAGATTAACTCTTCCACTGGTTTGAGCACTGCCTTGATCACACTCCAACACCACCCATGTAATGGGAGGTTCTAGATCGTCACCCACTGCCCCGCCCCCGAAGCCTTGCCGTCCCCCTAACTCAGCTCTGTTAGCCAGTGGAACCAAAACAGTGTACTCGTTCACTGGTGTTAATGAATAGACCAATGGCCGATTCGCGATAGATGGGATTACTTCCAAGATGTTGCCTTTGTTCACAAAACCTGAGACCACTGACACCACCGCCATCTTAGCTAATTCGTTATAAACAGTGGTGATCTCCGGCGATAGTGATAACGATAAAAAGGCTTGGTTGATAGTGGGGTTTGATTGCACCGGCAGAGGCACCGGATCTGACACAGAGACTTGCACTGTCGTCCTCTCCTGTTTGTTCGTTCATTTTGAGCGAACGTGCACCTGAGGCTTGCGAGGACTCCTTCGTTGCACGATGGTGCAACGTACGGCCACATGCCCGACTCCATCGCACCTAAGGCATACCACTTGATGCCGGCATTCAGAGGTCTTGTGGGACGTCCTGAAGCATCTCCCACACGTTAAAGCCTTGGGAGAGCGTGGCCTCCTAGTGCCCGTCAGCGTGTTTGGTGACTTCTGGCTACCCGAAGAAACCCCACTCGGACTCTTACTACCTAACAGCTTAGGATCCCGGCATTCTCCAGAAGAAGACGAACTCACCGCTTGTAAGTACGTCATATTCTGTCTCCGAAGCTTGGTGCTTGTGAAGTCCATGACCATTAGCTCGTTTGCTAAATCTCCGCCAGTCTGACCGTCACTCCCCCCCACCTCCGGCGCTGCCACCCTTCCATAGGTCTCCTAGGAGACTCATCCCTTGAGAGCACAATTCATCAAAGAGTTTAGATTGGCATCTATTTTTCCTCTACATATGTTTTAGTTCGAGAACCAAAATGACCATTTTCAAATTTATAGACATAGGTACAACTAAGTAATAAACAACAGATGACATAGCCATAAGCCATTCCCAACCATAAAGCATTAGTCTATAAATTCCTATAATTTGAACTTAAATACAATAAGAAAACTATTCTACATGCGATCAATATATGTATCTTTATATCATTTTGAAGTCTATAACAAATCATCTCTCCAATGAATTACATAACAAAACTCCAAATTTTCCACGTTTTCCAAACACTTCAAAGAAGAAATTAAAACACATTAAACAAGACTACAAGATGGAACAAAATGTATTCATAAAATCTTTCTCCGTATATGATCCATATTTTCTTATTCCAAACTTACTATCAAAGTAAACAAGTGAAATCAAGTAAAGTAACAAATACCAATGCATGTCAAATAACAAACTTGGAATATGAGAAGAAAAAATTCACCATTTTCATGCCTGTGATCAACATCCAAGTAAAAATCAAGCCAAAGCATTAGCCTCCATAGTTTGCCTTTCCTGGACATACTAATGTATAGCAAACCTCACCGCCTCAAATTTAAAGTAACCTAATGCCGCAAAGCAAACACTATGAAGAACTCTCGGCCAAATCCCTATGTGGAACCCTACCCATCACCCTTCAGCCATAATCTGCCTGATCACCACCGAGATCTTGTTCCCCGTCTTCGTGCGCTTATGCCATCAGCCTTGTCTTCACTACATCTAGTGGGGTCGTCAACCACACACAAAGATCACCTTGTCTAATGCCCCACAACAAACATTCTGAGCCAACTCCAAATGGCTTTGCCCCATCTGGCTCAACACCAAAGGCCTTGAGGTTTTCCATGGAAGAGTAGCCCAGGGTTTAGCAATGGAAAACAATGCTGGTGAAGAAGGGCTCAGAATGAGGAGAGGAGTGGATTGGCGGCCAGGGGAAAGAAAAAGATACTTTAAAAACTTAGGATTCATCCATGTTTGTGTGTGTTTATATATATAAGGGGACGGTCATTTAGGGACATCCTAGCCACAGCTATTAAATCATTATCTTCACCCTTTTCTATACATGGCATCTTCAACACCTGCAACCTTTGCTCTATTCCCTCCTTCCTCTACCCAACCTTCAAGTAGGAGCTCCTTGTCGCCAATGCCGTTGCCACCAAATCCAACCTCAAAATTAAGCTCGTTAATGCCAACATCAAAATCAATCCCTCCCATAGAACAGTTACAGCCGACGCTAGAGTTGGCCTCAAAGAGCTCATTGATCAGGTGGAGGCTGCTGGAATAAGTTTGGTTGCGATACTGTACTAGGACAAGGTGAGTATTGGAGGACTGGTAAGCATGATCATGTGGTCGAGATGAGGTTGGTGGTGCCAGCGGGGTAGTTGGAAGGCTACTCCAAGGTTGTTACGGTGGTCATCGAAGAACCTCACTTCGATGCTACTAGGGTTTCTCTCGGAATGATAGCGACAATCTCCAAGGTATTACATACATATGTGTTATATATATGCTGTGCAACATTCTAGTTTGATCTATATGCCATCAAATCCATTTCTGCTGAGTATGGGCAGCATTCTCACGCAAATGCTTTCCTCCATTTTGGAAAATCAATTTGAATTGATTCATTTTAATGTAACATGAGATTTTTGTTTTTAATTATGTATGAATTTTCTTTTTGATGGTTGTAGTGATCACGTTCAATTTGGAGAAGCAGTATAACAACATCAAGTTCCAAGTTGGTGTGTTGCAGGCAATGAGATGGATGAAGGCACCAATTCCAGTTCGGCAGCAGAAAGAGTGTACATCAAAACGAGGGAGTCACAGGTACTAAGTTCTGTGATATTGTTATGAACAAATTGTGGCAGAATTAGTTAAGAAAGTTATGCAGTAATTAAGCGATTAGCATGAAAAAGATGTATTTAGGATAAATAAGGCTATTAGTAATCTTGCTATTAGGATTATGAATGTCGTGGAGCAACACATGTCCAATACAATGTTGAAATGGCAAAATTTGTACACTTGTCAAGAATTGCTACAAGTGATGCATTGTAATGGATAAAAGAGCAAGAATGTTTTTTTTTTTACCATTTTCTATAGATTGCTAACCTTACCATCTATGAGGTGATTGGTAGGCTGAAGTGGGTCAATATTATAAGTCTATCTCACTAAACAAAAATAAGAGCATATTCCACCAAACCAACCATAAAAGAAAATAGCAAAAGTATCCTAAATAAAACAAAACAGCTTTGCACATAAAAATATTACAATAACAGCAAACTATTAGATCTATCTATTTGGAATTAACTACATGAATCCTTTCATCCCATTTTGCTCTATCACGGATCAAAAGGTCAGATACATCCAGTTTGAACATATGTTTACATAAAATTTTTGCAAAACACTTTTATGTCTATATCTCCCTTTTTCCCGTTATTACATATAGAGGAGTTTTCTTTAAAAAAAAAAAATCAATTTAACTGTCAAATGGAACAATTCTATAGATAATATAGTGTTCTTTTCTCTTTTTATATAAATTATTAATTAATAACAGATCATAAGTTAAAGTAAACTGCAGGTCATCAACTCAATAGCCAACATGGTTTATGGAATTACTGGTTCTGCACCCTCCCATAACCACGAAAATGGAGTTGGGTTCCTTTATTCCTCTTCGTCAAGGGCTTTAGGCCCGTATAGTTTGGGCTAAACCAGGCCCATAGGCCACTCTCAGTTCCATCTATTTTTCAAATTCTTTTCTTATTAGATCATTCCAGGAGTATACATGCTTGGGAAAGCTTTTTATTTTAAACTTATCGCACTTCGATTTCACTAATGCTAATTAAATTAAACAACTTAAAATTGAACTTTATTTTTAATTAATATTACATATTTATTATTTTTAATATGTTTAATTAATACTGATTTGTTAACTAGCTTTCAAAACAATCAAAGCTTTCATGAAAAAACTTGCATGATGATCTAGAAAAGTTGTCTCTAATCTATTGAAGAAAATGTGGATGCACAAGAGAAGATTCTTTAATCCCTTGTTGATTTGATTGTGAAAGTTTCAAGGACGTTTAAAATTGATTCAAATTGTTTGTTAATGATTAGTACCAAGTATTTGTGAGTTTCACTCTAGGAATGGCTATATATATATATATATATATATATATATATATATATATATAAAGTGGTTTATTAAAGTAAATTATCATGTATCATTGTGTGTATGAGTAACTAATAATATCACATTAGTTAATATAATTTAGTCCCGTTGGACAAGTTCAATTCTTGCCCCGTGTAGTGTGCACAAACCCTTGACAATGATTGTCAAACCTCAACTATGAGTTTTATTGTAGAATAAGCCATCAATGCCAAACAAATTTTGTCTAATGAAATAGATTTTAAATTAAAAATTTTGTTCAATTATTATAGCAAAATCCCAACAAGAGTGCGGTATATTTTATCCCACCTCAAATATCAAACTCTTATAAATATTTAATAAAATAATTACTTAATAAGATTTCAATGTTTCACATTATTCTAAAACGAATACATATTTGTCACCCACATACATGATATATAGAACATGGAAGTGAAATGTCAAGTTACTTATAATATAAGGTCATGCATTTAACATAAACCACATTCACTGAAAGTGATATCTTACTAACCTGGCCATCAACTTGCAATAAAACTAATAAATTCAAAACAAGAATCCTTTTTTTTTTTTTTGAAAAAGTGGATATACCACGTTCATTAATAAGATAAAAGCATACAAACGCTACCCGACTCAAACAAAACATCCACCACGTCCACAAAAGAAAACAAAAAAAAGAGACAGAAAGGGAGATAGAGCCTAAAGGACCAGATGATCCTTTAGGAAAATAGAGGGCACAACAGATCCTACTCCTCACCCGGGGAAGGGGACGCGATGGCAATGTAGGGGCACCCTGTGCCAATTCTCTGGATGCCAAGAAATCTAGGCTTCTCTTGATCTTCGCCATGGGTTCTTCAAGTTTGGCCCTTTTGGCCTCAGGAGCTGCATCAAACCAAACAATGATCATACGTTCAATTTTCACAATTAAATATACTTTCCCCAAGGAGCTAACCAAAAAAATTCCAGATGTGCAATGCAAATGGACATAGCAGAAGAAGATGATCAGCAGATTCCGACTCCCTGTGGCACATAACACAAGTAGTGGAATGGAGAAGGTTGCAACGCCTCATAGCTAAATTCTCTAAGGTCAGGATCTTGTTATCCCAAGCCAGCCAGTTGAAGAGATTAATTTTTTTCAGACTAATTCCTTTGAGAATGATAAGTGTATGGAGACATCACAAACCACCATCATTAAGGAAGTTGTAGAAGGTTTTTACAGAAAATAACCATTAGCAGAGAAGGTCCAACGTTTGGTGTCCATGTCAGAGAGTTGATTGCCCAAGATAATATTGTGATAGAAGTTCCATTATGGGAAATCATTCATTGGGATCTGAGGAGCCCGACTCGCATATTCCCGGATGGATTCCTCTTTGTGTCGGGCAAAAAGGCAGTGGTGCGGCCAGATGTCCGCAGGGGCTCTCCTCTCAATCCAATTATCCAGCCAGAAAAGAGTGTTTACACTGTTTCTGAGGAGGGAAACAAGATTCTTCTTGAAAGCGGGGAGAGAATGGGGGATGCCATTCCAAAAGTACGATCTTCTACTGATCTGCATGTGGAACAGGTTCCATGTAGGGGTGTTTCTCAAATAGTTCTCTCGGAAAATGATCGCACCACACCAACGAGCTTTCGAAGCAAACTTCCACCACCACTTCCCAAGCAGAGCTGTGTTAAAGTTTTACAGGTTGAGGATACCCCAGCCACCTTGTTCCTTGGAACGACAAAGCCTTGCCCGAGTAACAAGTCTAACTTTGTTGTGCTGGGTGTCAGGACCCGACCAAAGAAAATCTCTACGGATACTGTCAATTTTCTTAATTACCCACGCAGGTAGCCTGAAAATCGATATCTAGTAAGTTGGAATGGCCGAGAGCACGGAATTGAACAAAGTGAGTCTTCCACCCAGCGATATTAACTTGGACTTCTAAGAGGCGAGTCTGGACTGGATTTTACAAAGCAGACCATCCCAGTCTTGTTTCTTGGGCCTTCCTCCCGAGATCGGAATGCCAAGGTAGGTGATCGGGAGAGAGCCCGATTTACAGTGAATCATTCTAGCCAACGTAGTACGAGGACATTGATTTTTTTGGGAAGCATATAGGCATGTCTTGTCAAAGTTAACCTTAAGACTCGACATACTCTCAAATAAGTACAGAATCAATTTGATGATTCGGAGATCTTCACCACCACCGTTGGTGAGGATGAGGGGATCATCCGCATATTGGAAGTGGCACATCTTGATCCCCGAATTACCAATGCTAACCCCATGAAGAATGCTCGAGTTCAAAGCATTGTTAAACATGGTACTAAGGACATCCACCATAAGGACGAAAATGAGTGGGGAAAGCGGATCACCCTACCTTAATCCCCTATGGTATCGAACATAACCACATTGTCGACCGTTGATAAGAAATTTGGCCTTGGAGGATGTGAGGATGGCGTTAATCCACCCTATCCACCTCTCACTGAAGCCTCTAGCACGAAGGAGCTCAAGAAGAAAATTCCAATTCACCGTATCAAAAGCTTTCTCAAAATCGACTTTGAGGATCAGCCCTGGTAGACGATGCTTCTGCATGTAGAATATGAGCTCATTTGCAGTGGCAATATTATCCGTGATACATCGCCCCTTAATAAATGCCGACTGTGTGTCATCAATTAAAGAATCAATCTTAGATTTCAGTCTGTTAGCTAAGATCTTGGAGATAATCTTGATGGAAGAGTTGATCAAGCTGATCGGGCGAAAATGAGCAGGGCTCTCAGGACTTTGGCATTTGGGGATTAAGGCAATGTTTGCCAATTGATTCTTTCTAAGTTGGCCCTACCCCAATAAAAATTGTCACAAAGCCTAAGGATGTCATCATTTACAGTGCTCCAGAATTTTTGGAAGAACAACAAAGGGAAGCCATCCGGACCAGGGGCTTTTTCCGCAGCTAAATCAAATACCGCCCTTCTGACTTCCTCAAGGCTAAAAGGGCAGTCAAGGGGTGAAAGGTTTTGAAGGTGCTTAGGGCCAAGGAGGTTATTCCAATTGACCTTGAAACCGCAGTCCTGTGAGGATCCAAACAGGTTTTGGTAGTAAGTGGTGAAGCAATTTCCGATGCTATCCAAGTCATTTACTCGGACGTTGTTGTGGAGAATCCAGGGGATGAAGTTTCTATTACATCTCCCATTCACCACCGCATGGAAAAATTTGGTGTTCTCGTCGCCCTCCTGAAGCCAAGTGACTCTAGCTCACTGTTTCCAGTAGACCTCTTCCTGTTTCAGGATCTGTTCTAGGTCAATCCTCAACGAGGACTCCATAGCAAGTTCTTCGGGAGAGAGGAGGCGCGATTCTTTGAGGTTATCAAGGGCATCAATATCATTCATTAGCGCCAATTTTTTGAGCTTGATCCAGCCAAAATCTCTTTTGGCCCAAAGACGCAGCTGATTCCTAGTATTGGTATTTTTTTTGGCTAATACATAGGCCCCACATCCAAGGGGGTGGGAGGAATTCCACCACTCTCTGATAAGATCCGAGAAATGATCCGGCATGCACCAGGCCTTTTAGAAGTGAAAAGGTCGCTGCACATTGGGGTGATTTCCAGATTCCAGTCTGATCGGGACGTGATCCGAGCACAGTCTGGGAAGGCTATTTTGAGTCAATTTTGGGAATAGCGAGTTCCAATCTAAGCTGGCAAGAAAACGATCAAGTTTGACCCAAATCTGGTTAGATTGGCCATTAGTCCATGTGAATTTCTTCCCAAAAGAGGGAGGCTCAACAAGATTCAGGTCCCTAATAAAACGTTGTGCCTACCTGATATCATCTAAGTTAGGGCAACCAGTGGATTTGTCACAATGAGTAAAAATGGTGTTGAAGTCCCCACAGATGACCCAAGGAACACCCACACTAGGGCTGCAATTTCTAAGCTCATTCCAGAAGGCAGTTCTAAGTTGACTCAAATTAGGTCCATAAACGGAGGTGCACACCCAGTGGACATTCTTGGACTTTAATCTAAAGTCAACAGATAAATAGTAGCAACCCTTGAAGAGCAAGCTACCCTCAAGAAGGCTATTATTCCAACCAATAATCATACCCCCGCAGAGCCAATGGCTGGGGTGAACAAGAATTGATCCAAAGTGGTACCACCTATTGATCTCCAGATTAAAGGTTCAATGGAGTTGAGTTTTGATTCCTGAAGACAATAAATATCGGCGTGGTGTATTTGTAGAAAATCTCTAACCAAGAAGCGTTTGAAGGGTCTTCCCAAACCCCTAACATTCAAACTAATGATATTCATGGGGAAACTAAGTGGATCCTGAAGCGGAACCCGAGTTCGAGGTTCCTGCTTCTGCAATTGAAAGAGTTATTCTACTTGATTCAAGCATACGAATATGTGCAAGGCAATTGTCTTTATGATGCAAGGAATCAAAAGAAATACTACAAGCATTGCAATAATTAATTAATTGCAAGTTATTCCAATCATTAATAAGAAGGGGGATAGATGATGTACCTTCTGGAGTTGTACTGGGGTTCCCCTTCTTTTTGGAAGATCTGGGAGGTTGTGGCAGGAAGCCAGCTTCCTCGTTCCACATGGAGGATGGTATCTTCCGTCTCTCGCTTTTGCGAGTTCCCCGATTGGGAACCTCGGCTTGTCAAGTTTGGAACAAACGCCTGATCTTCTCATCAAAGTCCGACTTAGAGTCTTCCACTTCCAAACTATCCCCATTGTCTCCTTCCTGTCCAGATCCCTCAGATAGCCGATTGGAAGGGTCCTGGAGGGAATCATTAACAGGGTCTTGAGAGGAGTCATCTGCCGGGTCCTGGATAGCATCTTCACCCGTGTCCAGGGGAGGGAGCTCCTCCTATTCCAGGGCTCGTGTGGTAATTTCCTTGGAGAATTTTCCGGGGACCATGGTCCAAAAACTGTGGATAAAAACCCAACTGAAGTTTGGTGGGAGGGGCAAATTCAGTGGAGGGTGATTGGGATTGCAATAAGGGTCAATGCCCTTAACTGGTTCAACAATAGGATTCATGACATGTGCTGAAAATTTCAGCCCAATTTCACTAACATTGGCCTTAGCAGCCGGCCCATGTAAGCCACCCCTAGTCGACTGATCAACCGCAGTAGACTTGGTCCCCACAATATTGGGCTCAGGAACCCCTTGGTCCCCTGAAGCAAGCCCAAGCAATGGGCCGCTAAGAAATCCCTCCTTTTTAGATTCGAAAGAGCCCAAATCGGGGAGAGCTTTGCCATCATGCATCTCACTTGTGTGGGACAACATGGGCATTAAAGCTGGGACATGCGGCACAACCTCGAGCATCCTGCTAATGCTGTCCGAGGTTTTCCGTGGCTGTACATCAGTGTCCTTGTCCAATGAGGGATCAACAGCGCCATATTTATTCTTTGGGTCATGTAGCGACGTAGAAGAACTGGGGGGTATTACCTTACTTTCTGGAACTCGGTCGAGGCTCGACGGACCAATGGTCTGTGAGGCTACCAACCGGTGGTCAACCGGGGTGCTCCTCCGATGATCTTCGGCCCCGGGAGCCGGGCTAACCGGTCGGGCCTGTTGTGATGGCGACGAGGTCCCGGGAGCTGGGCTCGCCGGTAGGACACTTTCCTGCAAACTAGCTGTGGCCCCGAGAGCTGTGCTCACCGGGCAGGCCTGGTGATGATGGAGCCGAGGTTTCCAGGCCAACGTGCGGTGTTGTGGTTCCATTCTAGCGCAAGCCGGGTGAGCTCGGACGGTTGAGACCTCGTCAGATCTCTAATCACTAATGACTTCCTTCCCCTTGGGCTCTCCACCATGAGAAATGCTCGGTTGTGTACGGGGTGGGCGATCACGGGCCACTGCGCGCTCCTCCAGTTGAGATAAAGAGTAGACGTACTTTTCGAGATCACGCCGGAAGATCGGGAACGGGAGGTGATTATCTGTGATGAGGACTATAAATTTTCACATCCTGAAGCTTAAGGTGACTTCATGTGGCAAGGATACCCGGTTCTGGCATCGCACAAGGACGGAGAAAAAGGATACCCGATCGGCTGGAGCAATTCAACCACCACCATCCACGTTCAAGCGTGGAGGGGGAGATTCCAAATAAGAAAAGCTTGTGCTTTCCCGATAGCCGAACCCACTGATCTAATCTCAGCAGTCCAAGGTTTTAGTGAGATCACGCAAGGACCCATATTGGAAGATAGGCTGAGTTCTCCGATTTTACAAGCTTTAGAGACCTCTTCCTCACTCAAGAGAGTAGCAACAAAAGAGTTTCCCTTAAAGTCGTACACGGCGTCCACTCTTGGCATGTTAAGAGCTCCCGGGAGGAATTCAAGAAGTAACTTCTCTGAGGTCTGCCCCGAAATGGTCTCAATGACGACAATTTTTGCTAACTCCTTGCGGAGCTTGGAGGTTTCTTGAGTGAGAGAGATCGAAATATTTGATCGTTGCCATCTCGATTTGATTACATTATCCTCCTCCGACTTGTGGCTCTCGTCCACTGAAGTGCTCGCAGATGAGTAGGACGCTTTTGCCTTTGGACGTGCCCGACAGTGTCGCAGAGATGTAGCTAGTTCAACCCTGCAATTGACGGCCAAAAGTCCAACGCCTCCACAGGGCTTACACGTTAGACGGTGACAGCATTCAGAGGTTTTGTGAGTGCTCCGAAGACAGTGGCTGCAAGTCGGCCGTGACCAAGGTCACTTGTCTCCAACAACCGGAAGAAAGCCTTCCGGGGGGGACTGTGCCTTTCCTAGCTCCTCCGCACTTGGGCTGCACCTCTGCTTGCGCGGGCAAACCGTTTCCCAGCTCCCCTGGCCGTCCTTTGGCTCTTGCGGCTGAGAGATGTGTTCCTCCGAAGTAGGACTAACCGTCTTGGCAAAAGAGGTCCCCTCCCTGACATGGCTGTCATGGTGGGGGAGACGTTCGCTGCCCGTCAAACGTGCAGAGCCCTGAAGTCGAAGTCTATTTGCCGAGAAACGCGACCAGCCGCCCCTGCCTGAACCCGCTCTTCCTTTCCTCGCGCCGCCCCGGTCACCGCCGAGAAGATCGTCGTGGAGTGATCCTCCCATCCGCTCCTTTGCTCCAACCTGTAAAAACAAGAATCTCAACAAAACAACACAGACAATTGCACCAATTTGTCGTCTAGCTCTGTTTTCGATTCTTACATAAATTGAACAAGTGGAATCACAACTTGATCTTTGTAGGCAATTTAAATACAACAACATTGTGATAATTGACAAAATGAATCACAAAGTGTCATTCAATAATGACACGAATAAATGCAAGTAATTTACATTGAATTCTTCCAATTTTAAACCTGATAAAAAGGCAGTTAATTTCCACCACCCAAGGAAAAAAAGAAGCACTGAATTTGTGCAAGCTCAATTGATTAACAAGAGAGTTATAACACATTTACACTAGATAGTCCCAAGATGTTGAGGACTTATAGGATAACAAAGAGCATGCTGGCCATGTTTAATTGCCACTAAGGTTATTGTTATGGGTAGATGTGTGGCTTATTCAAGGACTTCAGGTGGCCACAATTGCTTCCAAATTGCAATCTCATCTTCGCTGTTGAGTTTCCTGACTCCTCCATAGAAGCCTTCCGTCTCATTCCCTTCTTCGAGATGATTATTCCGGTCTATGATTGTTCGTCGCCATCTTGAATCAGCACTGTATTGAATAAACTCTAAAGTGATTATATCTGAAAGAGAGAGGATTGAGTTAAAGAGCAGACATATTTATAGTCAAACAAATCACAAACACAAACTTAATCAGTAAACACAGTGTAAACTGTTCTTCATTGTGTTCAATTTACAGTTAACAGGGTAAAACAGAGTCTGAAGAAATCAGGTGATCATTTTTAGCAATTATGATTAAAAAAAGGTACATAAAATGTTGTTATGCATCTTTTGGAGACTGAAAACACTCTGCAATTCAACATAAGTACTCGACGGAGAGAACAATAAGAGTGTAACTTCTAATAAGATTTATGAGGAAATTTTTACCACTATCATGACACTGGCAATGGTTATCAGTTTGATTACATGATTCCAAATGACCAACAACTCCATACCACCATCCTGCAGACCATGGTTTGACAATATCAATGAATAATTTCGGTACAAAATCTAAACTAGAACTTCCACCAAGCAAACCAAACAACAAAAATGATTAAAATATACAATATGATTATATGAGAACTACTCACCATAAGGAAATTCTTTGTTCCTTCTCCATTGAATCTCAATGTGATCACCGGGTCTCAACTCATTCAAACAATCAGAGATATGAAGTTCATGTGCTGATGTATCGACAGGCGGTGCTCTAAGCCTCTCCCACTGCACTCCGCCTTCTGATGGTATAGTCCTTCGACCATGTGGAGGATACCTAAGCATAAATAATCCATTCATGTGCTTAAATACCAAATCAAACAAATGCTCAATCGGTTTCCAATAAATTCAATCAGAGAAAGAAACATATGTTGTTGCTCTGTATGTGTACCTTGCTGTAAATGTATCAGTGTGACAGTCAAAGCATACTTGAGCATCATAACAAGAAAGCATAAATCCTACATGCCCATGCTGCCAAACTAAATCAAATTATGAGGATCAACCACAAAACTTCAATAAACATCCTACCTAATTAATCTTCACAAACTTTAAAATCACGGACAATCATGTGTGCATATATATACCTCACGATTATAGACCTGAGCAGGAAACCAAAACTTGCCCTTTTCAATGGAGACATACCAAGACATGACTGAATCATCAGGCAATGGATTCATCAGAGGCTTGGCACCAAAATCAAAGCTTGATTTCACCCAACAAAGGGGCCAGAAACAAGAAAGGGAGCCAAGAAAACCTTGATCTTTGGCCTTGCTTAAAGACTCATTCTTCAAAGCTAGATAAGCTTGCCACTCTCTATGAGCAGCAGCACCTATAACTCTCCCCCATTTCCTCTTCATATGCATCTCCCAAACATGGTCACTCCTACACCTCTCCCTCAAAGACTTGCAAACTCCAGCCATGGTTGGACAAACCTGCAGGTGAAAGCCTCCCAAGAATGGAATCCAACACCAATTCAGGCAAATCCAAGACTGAAACCTCCCCACTTTCCTCCACATTCTCCACTCTAGCACCAGCCTTCTTCTTGCCAGACATCCTGATAGAAAGACCAAAACTTTGAGAACCAATCAGCTTGAATTCCTTAAACCAGTGTGCCCCCAAGCACAAGAACATCTCACTCACCCATAAAGAGATGGACTTCAAAGGGAAGGGCTTGGAGAGGATAAGGATGAAGGGAAGGAAGGATATAATCAAGAAAAGCATCAGATGATGCTAAAAAAGTAGGATCTTTGAAGAGGGATCAACAAGAAACAGCTCAAAGTGGCCAATTCCTATCTCAGTGATCACACCAAACTAAATAATAAAAACAAAAAGTAGTGATGTAAGAAAATGATAGCAAATGTATGTGCATCTGAGTGGTAATTAAAAAGTTTTTGAAAATATCCATGCCAAAAAAAAAAAAAAAAAAACACACACAAGATTCTTAAGTGAAAAGCTCCTGTGGATTTTGCAATAGGCATATAACCAGCTTAGCATGAACAGAGGCAACAAAAGTACAAGAGCAAAGATGCTTTTAGAAATTAGAAATTATTAAACCAATATATAGAGCTGGGAACCTAATCTCAATTGTTGAAAATCAAGTACTAGATGTCCTCTATCAACCCATAAATGATTGGAAGCTGAAATTTTATTTGAGAAGAATTACTCAACCTATGTTTATCTAATGAACAATTCAATTATATAATGTCATGATTATGACATAATCTTTCGGCTATCAAAATTTCACCCTGATCTGACCATAGATGATCTTCTGATTGTTCACTAGATCAAAGTTGTGCCATGCCAAACTTCTCTTATCTTGTTCTCTAATCTAAATTCAACCTAAGAACTTGTTAAAGCTTCTTTAGCAGCATTGCGAAATCAAAGCTTTGATCCTAAGGTTGTTGAACCTTTTAAGAATCCGGATGATGACCCTGTTCTGATTATCACTCTGAATCCTCTAGCAAACTCCATGCATCTTGAACACAATACAAACTCTTCTTCAAAATGCCAAAGCCTTCATTTCAATACCCAAGCTAGCAACACAGTTGGCAACACCTGCACATACGAAAACCATAGAAAAAATAAAAAATTATGACACCCACATTAGAAGTATGTGTCATGAAAATCTAAACAAAATAATTCAACCCCAAGCAACAGGTGATAACCAGTTGAGAATAATACAAAATTGTGACAGAGACATCATCACCTTATCAATAGCCGTTGTAACAAAAGATTCATTTTCTACTAGTGCTTCTTTAGCATTGAGATATTAAACTTTTGATCATCCAAGTTTGCCTTAGCCTGATGAGTGGGTTCTTGCTATCACACTGAATCCGTAAGGAAACTCCTTTCCAAAGTGCAAAAGCCTCCCTTTCCATTTACTAGCAGCACATTTAACAACACCTGGTTTTGCCTTTGTTTTCTTCCTTCACCTGCCAAAAGGAGGAAAGAAAGGGGGAAAAACAAAAAACCAGCAAAGTGAAAAACAAAAGTCACAACAATAGCACAAAATACAGAGTCAGGTCCAGATTTGAAGGCCCCTTATTGAAAACTATTAACAAAACTAAGGCTTTTAAAGTTAGACAAAGTCCACAAGTAATCCATGGCAATGTAAGTGATATTAACAGATAAACAACATTTTACGTATATATGCTTCCAAATAAATCCAGCATGTACAGAAAGAACAGCTTACTTGAAAATAGTTTGAGTGAAAGATACAAACCAACAACTGATACCTTCAATCAATGAACGTCCAAACCAGACTTAAACTTTTGGAGATGCAAAATTCAAGAAATTAATGACCTATCAAAGGATGGCATGATTTCTCAATGTTATAAGTTGCACCATGAATTTGAAAGCAAAAAAGTAAAGAACATCTTCTCCAAATGATCTTACTTGATTTGAGCATGAGAAGATCTCTAACTTGTTCAGACAAAAAAAGCAAAAACTCAAAGACCTTTCATTCACTTCAACTAGTCGAGCCTGCATCACTCTCATTCTGCAAAGAGATGATTATTCAGCAAATTGATCATTCTTCATAAGTTAATGTTCCCAGTTTTAGTTGCACACTTGTACAGCTACTTTCGTGCTTCAAGCAATGCCCATGTGTTTAATAGTATTTCAAGTCTTGGTGTTATAATGGATACATGCCAAACTATATACATACTAGCTTTCAAACAAGATAATAAGCTATATATGGACAGAAGCATACATATGCCAGATTAAAAAATGTCCATTCCAAATTAAGATTTTATAGAGTTATACAGATATGATGAATATTAAACTTTGATATATTATAAGAACTCAGCATGAATAATAAAAATGAATTCTATAATTAAAAAAAAATGCTTATATTATAGCAGTTTATTAACTAATAGAAAATTGTATTAGTAACTTCAACATTCATGAATACCCTTTAAATGGGAAAAAGTAGGAAATAAACATGAATATGTGTTTATTTATGTGCAGAATATTATTATTTAAAATGACTTGTTGAATTAAAAGAGTAAAAGAAGAGCATGAAACTTACCACCCAATAGTGAGAAGGTGAAAGGTGAGATGGGATGGTGGCATCATCCCACTCTAAACCTTCCCACCATCCTCCCTCACAATGAATGTTAATTCTTGTACTGTTGTTAATGCCATGTCTGAATGGAAGCCTCTTAAGACTAAGACATTCATGTACTGAAAACCATGAAAGTCGAGGAAAATCCAATGCAAAATTGCTTATGCTCACTAATTTAGGTAGGTTAATAATAAATAAAGATTGTAGGGCAGGGAATGTAGGGTGTTCTGAGACTTGTTGGATTTCTCTCTCCTTGATGTAAAACAATGTTTCTATCTCTGCACAATCTTCTATATTTAAATATAAAAGACATGGGAGATGCAGGACCCAAGCGAAATTATCCAAATTACATTCTGATATAAATAAAGTCTTCAACATATGAAAAAATTCTGGAGGCGATATATCCGTCCAAATAATATTCTGTAGTTTTTTGACATCATAGATTACGAGGCTATTAACATGAGTCTCACTTCCATTCATCACAATCTGCTCAAGTTGTGGGCATGATTCAATTGTTAGTTCCTGCAAGAATCCATGATGTTTGCAACTTAAAGTATCGAAGGAAAGAGAGATCAAGTTATCCATATTTTCTACATAAAGCTGAGTAGTTGGCACACATGGGAGTTGTTGGAGAACCTCTTCTGATACTACACGCATTCCTATTGCTTTGATGTGTTTCTTCAATAGCTTTAACTCTTCCGGTTCTACCCACCCATACGGATATATGTCAATGATCTTCAAATTCTGTAATCTTGACATAAGACCATCCTCTACCTTGCTAAGCCCTCTCAAATTTCTGCATATCAGATATTGCAATTTATTCAAATATACCAACTCCTTTGGAAGTGATGAGATATTCGTAGATGAAATGTTTAGGTATTGTAAATTAACCAAACATTTGATGTCCTTTGGAAGCTCTTTGATACCAGTGAATGAAAGATCCAAATATATCAATTTTGGCATTTGTTGGAAAAATCCTTCAGGAATCTTTATCAAATGAGAACTATTGTTTATCATTAAACACAACATATCAGAACATTGATGAGACAAAATTGGCAAAAGCTCCATGTCGCCGCCTATAATCACTCGGTTTGCAAATCTCCAATTCTCTGCGTCGCTTGTTGGTATTTCTGCATGATATCTTTTCACTATCCATTTATTCCTGTTCATCCCACAATCTGATGCTATCCACATTGCCATCTCATAAATTACATCATGTAAGTGCACACAACCATCATCGGAAAAATACAATAAACACGATTCCTCTAGAATCTTAAAGATATGTTCTGCTTTGCCATAAGTCTCTTGTAGATTGATAAAATCACCCATCAGGCCTAAACCCATCCAACATTCTAAAAGGCCATCTTTAGATGTCCATCCCAACATGGAAGCACACAAGAAACACTCCTTGATATTCATATTATTAGATAGATTATCATAACTGAATTTCAAAATCGGAAGTAATGATTCTTGCACACCTTGAACTACTTCATTACCTGAATTGTTTAGCGAGCTCAAAATAAATTCCCACTCTTGGATGGTTTTTTTGTTTGACATAGCCTTACCAATCACTTTCAAAGCGAGTGGCAAACCACCACACTTCTTCATCACTTGCCTTGCTATTATCTTGAACTTTTCATTGGACTCAATAACATCTAGCTTAACATTGTCCTTGAAAAGATCCCATGCTTCATCTGGTTCCAAGCATTCCAATTTAATCCTTTGGCTTGTTTCCATTCGGGCACACACATCTTCCGATCGAGTAGTGAAAATCACTTTATGTTTGTATTGTTTTGTGGAATTATCATTGCTATGAGGATGGGGAATTCCAAAATCAGAAAGATCGACTTCTTCCCATATATCATCCAAGAGCAATACAAAGTTGCTGTTTTTTAGGATATTGAAGATGTCCTCTTTACTAGCAGAAGAGGCCAATTGCAACTTTTCAGCGATCTCTTCCCGAAGTTTTTCCAACTGAATATTTTGTGAAGCTATGATAAATAACACATGATTGAACCCCATGTTTGCATTATCTAACAATAATTGGTAGATTTTTCTCAAGAGTGTGGTCTTGCCTACACCTCCCATGCCCCATATGCCCACCATTCTTACTGTTTCATCTACTAAATAACTGCAAATTGTATCAAGTTTGGAGCTAATACCTTTTCCAAATATTCTGTGAGAAGCAGGAACTGGCTTAGGCGGTGGTATCTCTACGAGTGAAATTTCCACCTGTTCTGCTTTCAACTGATTTATCTCCCTTTCCAATTTGATTGCATCACTGCTAATCTTATACCTTGAAAAACAATTTAGAGAACAAGAGCTTGCAACACACTTGCCTTTGCAATATTCATCCAATAATTGTTCTACCTTATCTTCCTTTTCTCCAACCTGTTTGAACCCAATTTAAATGTTGTTAGATATTTGTGTGGGAACACAACAAACTTTTTCTATTTTACAACAAATTGAAAAGCACAAACCAAAGCATAAATTCTATGATGTAAGATATACATAAATTTAGAAGTAACCAAAAAAAAAAAAATCATCTTAGCTTGGACCTTGTGAAGCCAGCGTTGAAGTTGATTGTCGAGTAGCTTCCCCTTGTATTGAGGATCATCAAGCTTTCTCTGAATATCCTTCTTCTTGGCCGTGAGATCTTTCATGGCGTTCTTCAAATCATCAAGTTTCTCTTTGGTGGAGAACACATGGCTCATGTCCTGGCGCACAACAGGGCTTTGCATGCAAGAGCACAAAGGTGAAAGGCAGAGCTTCACCAGATCCATGTATCTCAAAATTAATGCAAGGATTGAAAACACAGAATCAAGTTCTCCAAGCTAAATATATGTTAACCTTCTGGCTTGCTAATGTTGGTGGGCACCACGCCATTAATGCGAGCCACATTTTTTAGATGAAAAAACCATCCTGTCAGCTTCAAAGCTGCTTTAACAGTATGCCTGTACTGTATTGTAATGAGTTTTTTTTATTTCTATTTTATTATCTTTCATGTAAAATATGCTACTCACCAAAGGTTAAATATTCGGACTGATCTGCAAATCGGTTTACGGTTCAACTAAGCCAACTGGTTCACGGTTCGACCAATCCAACATGTTTGACCAACCGGTTCAACAATTGCCTTTTTTTTAAATAATTAAAATTTTAAAAAAATTCATAAAATTAAAAAAAATCCAAAAAAATAAGAAAAATAAGGGAAAATAGAAATTTAATAAATATAACTATAAAATTAAATTTTAGTTGAAATCAAAATAATATTAAATTCCAATCTAAGAGAATTACACCAAGGTTGTTATATATACTAGAATTTTTTTTTAAAAAAAAAAGAAACTAGAAAGTCTTTCTATGTGTTACAATTAAACAAAATAAAAAATCAATGACTTTTATATATAAACCATAGTTTTAAAATTTTAAAATAATGGTGCAAATAAAAAGATAACAATGAAACAATTTTGTTATTCTCTAGAAAAGTAGAAAAGTAGGATGAAAATAAAATCAAAACAACACTCGTTTCAAATAATAGATTTTAATATTTGTTTATAAATTAGAGACATAGATTTGAATTAGGAAAATAACGAAAAAAGAGAAGGTAAAATATCACTGAGGATCTACTTCCTATTTTGAAAATTCAAAAATCATGATGGCCAGTGATAGGGATCTTAATGGCAAACTCAGTATAACAAAAGACGAAAAGCATCACCGAGATCTCAGAAACAATAAAGGAGAGAACCAAGGTGGGGCCGGCCTCGTTCTTTGCTTCCAGGCTGGTGAGCATGAAGATCCTAGCATTAATCACGGCTTTGATCCCAAACCATATGAGATCCCACCATGTGAGGTTCCTCTTTATCTCGTGTCCGCTTCGCTTCGTGCCCGCACCTCCGTGAGAAATCAGAGAATTTTTCTTTAAAACCCGATCTGTCTGGTCGAACTGGTTCATTAGTTCCCGGTCCAAAGTCGGTTCATGACCGGTTTGATTAGAACCTGGCTCAAGCTATATGAGTGAAGTGGACTGGCAACCGGTTCTCAGTTGAACTGGCTGATTCGGTCTTGTTTTTAAAATCTTGCTACTCACAAAATATTTATATACATTCCAAAATGTGGGTAAGTTACTATACTATGATCTTTTTTCATTTTGGATATTAGATTTCAATTTGTATCTTTATAGTCACCGGACGCCAATTACATATCACTGGAAGGGGTACCCATGTGACTGATGAGTTGGCACTAATTTAATCCAGCTGTACATGCCACATCATCCTTAGGCCACATTAGTGGGCTATTTAACCACGTCACCCACATCATCCTACCTTTCACATCAGCCATCTCTTCCATCTAAGCCCCTTTCTTTCATCATCCTTAAATAGTTAATAGGCAAGGTTGTAATCCGAAAATCAGAGCAGCCGACGACAAAAGGCAGAACCATAGCCAGCTAAAATTGGAATAAAGATCTAAAGCAGGCAAGTGGTAGATAAGAACATCGGACGATGAAGTTCCAAGTTACCATAATTAAGTTGCTTTATTTACTCATCTTTCCATTGTCCTATGATGTGAAATGGTGATGAGCTACATTTAGGTAGTGGATTGAGTGAAAATAACATTAGGGTTTCGGGAGGATGTACCTGTGAAGAAACTATATGCAAATCTCCCTTTTCTTGAAGGTGTAACCAGGGTTTCAGGTCTCATAGTTTGTGGATGTTTATTTATTTTTAAGTTTCCTAAATAATTAGTTGTGTTGTTTTCATTGTTTTTTTTACATTCAAACTCCTAATATGCAAGTGGGTCTCTTTGAAAATAAAACTTGGATTTCCCAAATGGTTAAATTGCCTTTGTTTGAGTTAAATAGTCAAATTGTGACTATTCTAGAACCAGAGCAGTTTTGATGGTATAATTAGTAATTTTATGGGTGTCTAATGGTTGCATATTTTTTTTATGTCATTGATAAGTACTTGGTGGTCCCAAAAATCTCAAGTGAAATATCATATATATATAGAGTAAGCTTTTTAACAGTTTATAGCTATATACATACTGAAAAATTTATGACAGTGATAGGCACACTTCAGTAAAGTGTATGATCTGATAAAAGTTGAGTTCCATTAATGTACACATATGTGAAAGTTGAAAAAAAATAATTACTAATGTCCACTCTGTAAAATGTATGATCTAATAAAAGTCAAGTTCCATTAATCTGCATCATGATAAACACTCACAGAACCATTATAATATGAAAATATGAGGACTTGCACATCATAATCAACACCTATTCACCACAAAATGAGTAAATTTTGAAGAATTACAGTAACTTGAATGTTTTATCATAGTCAAAATTGTTGAGTATGTGGAGTCTAATGCATGCCCTGATGATGCATGACCGCGTCGCTTGCGGGAGTCCAATGGTGCAACCACCTCGATGATGACCTTGCTGGGTTTTTTAGGGACAGCACCCATGAAAGGAAAATTTTATTGAAGGCCTGGATTGATATGAAATTTTTTGACTCATTTTACTCTTCTCTGTATAAATATCCCTATAATTAAAAACCCTATTTGTGACTGAAAGAATTAACACTAGTGTAGTCGTGGACGTAGGTCTTTTTTTACCAAACAACGTAAAATCTCTCATCTCTTTGTGTGTGTGATTTTATTTAGTATTTTCTTGCCATTGCTTAGACCCAGTCCTCATTGTTCGATCTTCAAGAACTGGTATCAAAGAGAGGTCCTTAGACAAGTGGAAGCAATGGCCGAAGAAGGGAAAGTTCATGTATAAAGATCAACATGTTCGATGGTTTTGAATTCTGGTTTTGGAAGATGGAGATTGAGGATTACCTATATTACAAGAAGTTGCACGAACCTTTGTTATGGCAAAAGGTTAATTAGATGAGTTAAAAAAAAATAGGAATTGATGGATCGGCATGCTATGGGCATGATGCGATTGAAGTTGGCCAGATATTGGACTAGATCTAGATTTGGAAATACTAGCTTGATTCCCCATCATGTTTTGAATATCCTTCACCAGATATTGGCATGTGGTAGTACAGGAGACAAGGAATAATTAAAGGACACTTTTAATTTAAACACACCAATCAAACTGCGACACGTGACAGTACGAACGGGGCGACCATCCATGTAATATTAAACGGATGGGCGAGAGAATGAGCCTTCTATAAATTGTACACCATATACCCATTAAGATGGGTTCTAGAGCTCTACACTATAGCAAGGGGTGTAAACCCATTATTTATAGAAATGCCACTCCAACCCAGACATTTCAGATTAAATGCTAAAAACTTATTTCTTACTTATGCCAGGTGTTCTTTAACTAAGGAAGCTACCTTACAACAATTATTAGAAGTGTCTCTTGCAAGTAAAAAGAAATACATACGCATTACCAGGGAATTACATGAAGATGGAAGCCCACACCTACATGTATTAATACAGATTGAAAGAAGGGCTTAGATAACTAACTTTAGATTATTTGATTTTTGTTTTCTGCGCTTCTTCTATCACATTCCACTCGAACATTCAGTCTGCAAAATTTAGTTATGATGTAAAGGCCTACATATAAAAGGATGGTGATTACATGGACTGGGACAGTTTCAGGTTGATGGCAGATCTTCCAGGGATGGAAGACATGATCTCTCTACATGTATTAATACAATTTATGCTGATGTGTTGAATTCCTATTCATCAAATAATACTTTACAGATTATTAGGAAAAAAGATCCCAGGGCATTTAGTTTACAGTATCACAATTTTAAATAAAATTATGAATGGATATTTGCAAAATCATTGGATAAATACATTTCTAGCTAGGATTATTCGACGTTTACAATCACTTCACGTATGCAAGAATGACATGAGTATAATTTTCAGATTAATGACACTGCGGGGCCAGGAGAAAATAATATAATACTCCCAAAGCTTGGCTTAGTGAGACCAACAAGTCTAATCCTGAAGGAACCCAGCCGTATTAGAAAGACTGCCTGAGCACATTCTCTGGGTCCACATAACTACATATATGGTCATCTTGACTTCAATCCCCGCACTTTCCACGATGATGTGTTGTACAATGTGACTGATGATGTGGAACCTAATTACCCGAGACTTAAACACTGGAGACAGTTGATTGGGGCTCAGCGTGATTGGCAAACCAACTGTAAGTATGGTAAACCTATTATGATCAAAGGTGGGGTCCCTTCCATTATTTTATGTAACCCTGGACCGGATTCCAGCTATAAAGAGTTTCTTGATCGGCCCGACAATTTTGGTTTGCGTGATTGGACAGTCAAGAATGCCGATTTTGAATTCATTCAAGTCCCGCTCTATCAGACATCGAGTCAACAGAAGAGAGCAACGATCTAATTTCTCCTCATTGATCGTGCTACAGATTCTACTTCTACAAATCCCTTCTTTCTAATGGATTTCCAAACATGCAACAATATAGTCAAGACACAGGAAAAAACTAGATAAAATAATATTTATTAGTAATAAAAATAGTAGTCCATTTCATAATTTAGAAATGGATTTACAATAAAAAAATCTATTTCTAAATTTCGGATATAAAAACATAATAAAACCCATTTAAAATCCTTTTCCAATTCTAAAAGGTATTCAAATCCGTTTCTAACTATAAAAAAAAATTTAAATAAATTTTAAAACTGAAAAAAATAAAATAACATTTTATTTTATCAATCTATTTTAGCATCTATTTTTCCTCTACCTATGTCTTAGCTTAGGAATCAAAATGACCATTTCCAAATTTATAGACAAAGGTAAAACTACGTAATAAACAACATCTAACGTAGCCATAAACTGTTCTTAATCGTAAAGCGTTAGTTTATAAATTCCTACAGTTTGAACTTAAATGCAATAAGAAAACTCTTCTACATGCGATCAATATATGTATGTTTATATCATTTTGAAGTCTATAAAAAATCATCTCTCCAATGAATTACATAACGAAACTCCAAATTTTCCACATTTTCCAAACACTTCAAAGAAGAAGTTAAAACACATTGAACAAGACTACAAGATGGAACAAAATGCATTCATAAAACCTTTCTCCGCATATGATCCATCTTTCCTTATTCCAAACCCACTATAAAAGTAAACAAGTGAAATCAAGTAAAGCAACGAATACTAATGCATATCAAATAACAAACTTGGAATATGAGAAGAAAAAACTCACAATTTTCATGCCTGTGATCAACATCCATGTAAAAATCAAGCCAAAGCATTACCCTCCGCAGCTTGCCTCTCCTGCACATATTAATATATAGCAAACCTTGGCATCTCAAATGCAAAGTACCCCAATGCTGCAAAGCAAGCACTATGAAGAACCCTTGGCTTAATCCCTATGCAGAACCCTACCCATCACCCTTCACCCATAATCAATATGATCACCACCGAGATCTTGTTCCTCGTCTCCCCGCATGCTTATGTCATCAGCCTTGTCTTCATTGCATCCAATGGCATCATCAACCACTCACAAAGATCACCTTGTCTAATGCTTCACAACAAACACTCTGAGCCGACTCCAAATGGCTTTGCCCTGTTTGGCTCAACATGAAGACCTTGAGATTTTCCATGGAAGAGTAGCCCAGGGTTTAGCAATGGAAGAGAATGCTGGTGAAAAAGGGCTCGGAATGAGGGGAGGAGTGGGTTGGCGGCAAGAGGAAAGAAAAAGATACATGTTCGTATGTGGATATATATAAGGGGACGGTCATCTAGGGACATCCTAGCCGTAGCTGTTAGATCATTATCTTCATCATTTTCTATACATGGCATATTCAATACCCGTAACCTTTGTCCCATCCCCTCCACTACAAAAAAACAGGCGCATCACTGACGGAATTTTCCGTCATTGAAAACTACAATTCCGTTACTGATAATCTTCAGTGACGGAAATGTTCGTTGGAAATGTCTGTTGGAAAATTTGGTGTCGCTGATGATATTCCGTCGGAAATTTTTTTTCCCGTGGGTGATGCTAGAGCATCACCGACGGAATATTCTATCAATGAAGCCAAAATAAAAACTAAAATTAATGATAAGAAAATACATATCACCGACGGAATATTCTGTCAGTGAAGCCAAAATAAAAACTGAAATTAATGATAAAAAAATACATATCACCGACGGAATTCCGTCACAGATTTTCTCACTTCACCCACGGAATTCCGTCGGTAAAGATCTTTAACACCAACGAAATTCCCTCACCGATGAGGTGTATTACCCACGAAATTCCGTCACTAAAAAATTATCACCCACGGAATTCAGGATTTGAGTCTCTTTACAACCAAACCAATTCCGTCATTGATAGTGTATATCACCGACGGAATTCCGTCATTGATATACTCACATCACCCACGGAAGTCTGTCAGTAAAGATCTTTAACACCAACAGAATTCCGTCACTGATGTGGTCTATTACCCACGAAATTCCGTCAGAAATTAATTATCACCCACGAAATTATGTATTTGAGACTCTTTACCACCAAACAAAATCAGCCACAGATGCTCGGTTTACCCATGGAAGTCCGTCAGTAAAAATCTTTAACACCAACGGAATTCCGTCACTGATGTGGTATATTACCTACGAAATTCCGTCACAAACTAATTATCACCACAGAATTATATATTTGAGACTCTTTACCACCAAACAAATTCCGTCACAAATACTCTCTTCACCCACAGAATTTTGTCAGGAAAGTCCGTTTAACACCAACAGAATTTTGTCACTGATGTAGTGTATTACCACAGAATTTTGTCACTAAAAGAATATCACCCACGGATTAGTCCCTTTACATCTAAATGAATTCCGTCACTAAAGCTCTTCTATTATATATATTTATACTGCTTGATTTCCCTGCAGCAATACATATAAGAAATTTCATATGGCAAACACACAATATTAAATTTCGTCAAGTACATGTAATTAGTTTCATGCACCATACGGAGTGTACATACATCACTGATAAGTAACAAGTCTTAACAAGTACTAAACATATATAAAGAAACAGTACCATATATATAGCATATATCAATCTGTTTAATATTCAAAGTGGTGGTCCAGCAGTGTCTTTATCTTGAGAGGCAGGTTGAGAAGGTCCTATTGAAGCATTTGTAAACATACGCGCAGGATTAAACATATTCATCATTTGTTCAAGATACTTCTTGATATCCACCGTATCGCTTGCTTGCTTCTCAACTTTATCCTCTAAGTTGATTATTCTGTCTTTCACAAGTGTCACTTCTTCACATAAATTGTCAACTTCAACTGGAGTTTGTTCAGGTTCATGATTCAGACGACTACAAGCCGAGTATGATGCATCTCCAACATTAATGGAAGTAGATACGGAATTCTTGCCACGTGGTGTGATTCCAAACCCATAGAAATGGGTGCGTGTAGTACCTTTCCCTCCAATTGCATCACACCAAAGTTCTGGGTCATCACACCGAGAGAGAGATAGTCAGATAGTGGATTCAAAATGAGTGAGCTTTAATTTTTAAATAAGTGGAAGTAGAAGATAGTTTTTTTTTTACTTTATTTTATTTTATTTTTTCGCCGAGTCTTTGACAGAAACAAGCATAATAATAATAATAATAATAATAATAATAATAACGATCAAGCGATGGAAAGGGGCGATCCAAATTTATTGAATTCTCAAAAATTTAGATTTTCATTTTTTTAATTTAAATTAAATTAATATTACAAAACACCCTTATTTTTTTAATTTATATTTTCAATTTTTTTATTTTAAATCAAATTAAAATGTTATGAACATAAAATATAATAATAAAAATAAATAAAGGTTAAAAAATAAATGAGAAAATCAGCAAAACTATATATATTACTAGAATGGAATTATACAAGAAATTAGAAAAAAAAAAAAAACATAACATATTGTAACAAATTTATCCAATTTATTTTTTTAATAACTAAAATAATTTATTTTTTAATAAATTAGAAAAAAAACATAACATAATGTAAAAATATAATAAATAAATTTGACTCTAATTTTAGTTCAATTGAGTTTAATAACTAAATTAATTAATTATGGTGATAATTCAAAAATCCGTCGGTAATAATAATCAATTCCGTTGGTGATAATTTAAAATTCCGTCAGTGATAAATTCTGATTTCGTCCATAATATACAACAACTTATTTTAAATCATAGAAATAGAATTAATTCTTTTTACCAACGGATTTTCCGAAGGAAACTATCACCGACAGAATTTTCCGTTGGTGATAAAATTTATTCCGTCACTAATATGTTATGAGGTGTTAAAAGCTATTTGTTGGAATTCCGTCACAAATTCAGTCAGTGATATTGATATTACCAACGGAAAAAATACCGTTGGAAAAATTCCGTCAGTGATACTTATGTTTTTTTGTAGTGCTCATTCCTCTACCCAACCTCTAAGTAGGAGCTTCTTGTCATCGACGCTATTGCCATCAAATCCAACCTCAAAATTAAGCTCGTCAATACCAACATCGAAATCAATCCCTCCTAAAGAACAGTCACAAGTTTAGTGGAATTGATTGAACGAGATGAGCAAACAGTTGCCTGGCGATACAGAGATCAAATTTTGGAGATAAGAAGACAAATTAATAGGTGTTACTCAGTACAATTGGAATACATTTCGAGGGAGTTCAACCAGATGACGGATAAATTGGCTAAATTCACACTTAAGAACCCAACTGTTTCATTATTCCATAAAGGCCTGGAACTCCCAACTTGGTTGGTGGAGGCGACAGCGGACAGTGACTTCATGTTTTAAGTTTTCTTGCTGTTTGTAGCATGTTTTTTATTCTGTTTTTTTTTTTTCTTTGTTTTTAGCTTGTTAGCTCTTGTTAGCAAAAAAAAAAAAAAAAGTCACAACCAATGCTAGAGTTGGCCTCAAAGAGCTCATCGATCAGGTGGAGATTGTTGAAATGAGTTTGGTTACAATACTGTACTGGGAGGGGGTGAATATTGGAAGCCTGGTTAGCATGATCATGTTGTCGAGATGAGGTTGGTGGTACCAGCAGGGAGGTTGGAAGGCCACTCAAAGGTTGTCACGGTGGTCACCGAAGATCCTAACTTCGATGGTACTAAGGTCTCTCTCAGCTCCAAGGTATTACATACATGTGTTTTATATATATATATTGTGCAACATTCTGGTTTGATGATATATATATATATATATATATATATATATATATATATATTGTGCAACATTCTGGTTTGATCCATATCTCATCAAATCCATTTCTGTTGAGGAGCATGTATCAATCACGTACAATTTGGAGAAGCAATATAACAACATCAAGTTCTAAGTTTGGTGTGTTGCAGGCAATGAGACAGACAAAGGCATTAGTTCTAGCTTGGCAGCATAAAGAGTGTATGTCAAAAGGAGGGTGTCACAAGTGTTAAGTTCTGTGATATTGTTATGAACAAATGGCGACAGAATTAGTTAAGATAGTTTTGTGATAATTAAGTGATTAGCATGAAAATGATGTATTTAGGAGAAACAAGGCTATTAGTAATCCTGTTATTAGAATTATGAATGTCGTGGCACAGCACATGTCCGATACAATGCCAAAATGACAAAATTTGTACACTTGTAAAGAATTGTTACAAGTGATGCATCGTAAAGGATAAAAGAGCAAGAATGTAAATTTTATTTTATTTTCATTTTGTATAGATTGCTAATCTTACCCTCCATAAGGTGATTGGTAGGGTAAAGTGGGCCAATAAGATAAATCTATTTCACTAAACAAAAAATAAGAGCATATTTTGTCCACCAAACCAACAACAAAAGAAAATAATAAAGTTGTCTTAAATAAAACAAAACAGCTTTACACATAAAAATACTACTACTACAACAACAAACTATTAGGTCTAACTTTTTGAAATTAACTACATGAATTCTTTCATCCCACTTTTCTTTATTAAGGATTAAAAAGTTAGATAAATTAAGCACAAACATATTTTTACATAAAATTTTTGCAAAACACTTTCATGTCTATATCTCCTTTTTTTTTTAATTATTACATATAGAGGAGTTTTCTTTAAAAAAAGGTCAATCTAACTGTCAAATGGAACTTAGTCTAGAGATAAAAAGTGTTCTGCTCTCTTTTCATATAAATTATTAATTAATAACATATCATATGTCAAAGTAAACTGCCGGTCATTAGCTCAATAGCCAACATGGTTTATAGAATTACTGGTACTGGGCCCGCCCACAACCACGACAATGGAGTTGGGTTATTATTCCTCTTCGCCAAAGGATTTAGGCCCATAGAGTTTGGGCTAAACCAGGCCTTCCATCTATTTTTCAAATTCTTTTCTTATTAGAACATTGCAGGAGCATACATGCATGGCTTGAGGTTTTGAAAAAGCTTTTTATTTTAAACTTATCGCACTTTGATTTCAGTAATGCTAATTAAATTAAACAACTTAAAATTGAACCTTATTTTTAATTAATAATACACATTTATCATTTTTAATATTTTTAATATTTTTAATTAATACTGATTTGTTAACGTTTTTTCAAAACAATCAAACCTTTTATGAAAAAACTTGCATGATGATCTAGAAAAGTTGTCTCTAATCTATTAAAGAAAATGTGGATGCACAAGAGAAGATTCTTTAATCCCTTGTTGATTTGATTGTGAAAGTTTCAAGGACATCTCATTTAAAATTGATCCAATTTCTTTGTTAATTGTTTGTACCAATGTATTTGTGAATTTCACTCTAGTAATGCTTATGTGAAATATATATGTTTATAAGGCGGTTTATTAAAGTAGATTAGCCTATATCATTTCGTGTGTATGAGTAATTAATAATGTCATATTAGTTAATATAGCGGCTATTTCCCTAGTTGACCTCATAAAACTTTTTAATTGTCTAAATGGCTTTAGAATTATTTTATTTATCAAAATGGTTCTAGAGCCATCACATCATTATATATATTATTTTTTACATTTGAACCCTTCTTTTTTTTTTTTATAATTAGCAAAGTAACTTATTTTTAGTTTTTTTTAACCTTTTTTAAATAGTGTTATTATTTTTTAAAAATTTTCATTTCTAATATTTATTAAAATTTTATGATCAAAGTTGAGCTAGCCCAAAGATCAAGGCATTTCACTCCTATATGAGGATTTGGGTGTTCAAATCTCACCCAACTCATGGTGAGTAAGGGTTCACTATGCATGAGCTGTGGAGGGTCTCCCAATGCATAGTGTGACATAAAGGTCCTCGATGCGGGAGCGGGCTTATAGCCTAATCCCCGGACAACCAATTCTCTGTTGTGCTCATGTTCATACTATTACATTTATCGTATTTGTTGAAACAAAATTATGATTGCAAATGGGAAGCAAAATTCAAAAAAAAAAAAACCACATATGATGTATTTAATATAATTAAAACAAAAATATTTTAATACAATTTAAATACATTAAATTTTTAAAATTTTGTAAAAAATACTTGATATTTTAAGAACAATATATTCTTTAAAAATAAATAGGTTTTAATAAAAATGGAAAATTTTAAAAAATAATAACAACATATGAAAAGTGTTAAAAAAAAAAAAAAGTTACTTGGCTGATTATCAAGAAAAAAGGGGACCAAAATGAAAAAATAAAAAAAACCAATGAACATAATGCAATGGACGGAAAGCCATTTTGACAAATAAAATATCTATAGGGTCATTAAGGTAATTAAAAAATTGCATGAGACCAATTAAGAAATAGCTCTTAATATAATTTAGTCTTGCTAGGCGAGTTCAATTCTTGCTTTGTGCGATGTGCGCACACCTTTGACAACAATTGTCAAATCTCTACTCTGAGTTTTGTTCTAGAATAAACCACCAATACCAAATAAATTTTATTTCGAATGAAATAAATTTAAGATTAATAATTTTGTTAAATTATTACACCAAAATCCCAACAACAACGAGGTATATTTTATCCCACCTCAAGCATCATATAAATATTTAATAAAGTAATTACTTAATAAGATTTCAATGTTTCACATTATTCTAAAATGAGTACATAATTGTTACCCACATACTTGATATCGCCTAGAACAAGGAAGTGAAATGTCATGTTACTTATAATATAAGGTTATGCATTTATTAACATAAACCAAATTCACTGAAAGTGATATCTTACCAACCTGCCCATCAACTTGTAATAAAACTAATAAATTCAAAACAAGAATCTCAACAAGACAGCACAGACAATTGCACCAATTTGTCTTCTAGCTCTGTTTTCCATTCTTACATAAATTGAACAAGTGGAATCACAACTTGATTTTGTAGCCAATTTAAATACAACAACATTGTGATAATTGACAAAATGAATCACAAAGTGTCATTCAATAATGACATGAATAAATGCAAGTAATTTACATTGAATTCTTTCAATTTTAAAACTGATAAAAAGGCAGTTAATTTCCACCACCCAAGGAAAAAAAAGAAGCACTGAATTTGTGCAAGCTCAATTGATTAACAAGAGAGTTATAACACAATAACACTAGATAGTCCCAAGATGTTAAGGACTTATAGGATAGCAAAGAGCATGCTGGCCATGTTTAATTGCCACTAAGGTTATTGTTATGGGTAGATGTGTGGCTTATTCAAGGACTTCAGGTGGCCACAATTGCTTCCAAATTGCAATCTCATCTTTACTGTTGAGTTTCCTGACTCCTCCATAGAAGCCTTCGGTCTCATTCCCTTCTTCGAGATGATTATTCCGGTCTATGATTGTTCGTCGCCATCTTGAATCAGCACTGTATTGATTAAACTCTAAAGTGATTGTATCTGAAAGAGAGAATTGAGTTAAAGAGTAGACATATTTATAGTCAAACAAATCACAAACACAAGCATAAGCATGATCAGTAAACACATTGTAAACTGTTCTTCATAGTGTTTGATTTACAATCAACACGGTAAAACAGAGTTTGAAGAAATCAGGTGATCATTTCCAGCAATTATGATTAAAAACAAGGTGCATAAAATGTTCTTATGCATCTTTTGGAGACTGAAAACACTCCGCAATTCAGCATAATTACTCAACGAAGAGAATAATAAAAGTGTAACTTCTAATAAGATTTACGAGGAAATTCTTACCACTATTATGACACTGGCAGTGGTTATCAGTTTGATTACATGATTCCAAATGACCAACAACTCCATACCACCATCCTGCAGACCATGGTTTAACAATATCAATGAATAATTTCGGCACAAAATCTAAACTAGAACTTCCACCAAGCAAACCAAACAACAAAAATAATCAATATATACAATATGATTATATGAGAACTACTCACCATAAGGAAATTCTTTGTTCCTTCTCCATTGAATCTCAATGTGATCACCGGGTCTCAACTCATTCAAACAATCAGAGATATGAAGTTCATGTGCTGATGTATCAACAGGTGGTGCTCTAAGCCTCTCCCACTGCACTCCGCCTTCCGATGGTATAGTCCTTCGACCGTGTGGAGGATACCTAAACATAAATAATCCATTCATGTGCTTTAATACCAAATCAAACAAATGCTCAATTGGTTTCCAATAAATTCAATCAGAGAAATAAACATATGTTGTTGCTCTGTATGTGTACCTTGCTGTAAATGTATCAGTGTGACAGTCATAGCATACTTGAGCATCATAACAAGAAAGCATAAATCCTACATGCCCATGCTGCCAAACCAAATCAAATCATAAGGATCAACCACAAAACTTGAATAAACATCCTACCTAATTAAACTTCACAAACATTAAGATCAAGAACAATCATGTGTGTATTATATATATACCTCACGATTATAGACTTGAGCAGGAAACCAAAACTTGCCCTTTTCAATGGAGAGATACCAAGACATGATTGAATCATCAGGCAACGGATTCATCAGAGGCTTGGCACCAAATTCAAACCTTGATTTCACCCAACAAAGGGGCCATAAACAAGAGAGGGAGCCAAGAAAACCTTGATCTTTGGCCTTGCTCAAAGACTCATTCTTCAAAGCTAGATAAGCTTGCCACTCTCTATGAGCAGCAGCACCTATAACTCTCCCCCATTTCCTCTTCATATGCATCTCCCAAACATGGTCACTCCTACACCTCTCCCTCAAAGACCTGCAAACTCCAGCCATGGTGGACAAGCCTGCAGGTGAAAGCTTCCCAAGAATGGAATCCAACACCAATTCAGGCAAATCCAAGACTGAAACCTCCCCACTTTCCTCCACATTCTCCACTCTAGCACCAGACTTCTTCTTGCCAGACATTTTGATAGAAAGGCCAAAACTTTGAGAACCAATCAGCTTGAATTCCTTAAACCAGTGTGCCCCCAAGCACAAGAACATCTCACTCAGCCATAAAGAGATGGACTTCAAAGGGAAGGGCTTGGAGAGGATAAGGATGAAGGGGAGGAAGGATATAATCAAGAAAAGCATCAGATGATGCTAAAAAAGTAGGATCTTTGAAGAGGGATCAACAAGTGCTAAGCATTAAGCTTTGAAGAAACAGCTCAAAGTGGCCAATTCCTATTTCAGTGATCACACCAAACTAAATAATAAAAACAAAAAGTAATATTACTCTAATGATGACTCTAACACTTATCCAACAAACAAGAATAGGCTACTATTAGCATCAAATAAATGAAATGAGATTTCTTCTATATTTTATTGGAAGGAAAACATACACTCTTAAGAAAATAAACCTATGAGTTCATCCAACAATCTTCATCACCATCCTCCTTGTACCATCTCCTCTATGTCTATTGTCTTAAAAGCCTCTTTTCATGGTGATGATGAAGAGGATTGTGGGGTGGAAGAAGCCAATGAGGAGGGAACACTTGTTGGAGAATGGAGTTGTGTCCCAAACTATCCTAGTTTTTGCATCCACCAATGGAGGATGAATGCTTGTGGAAGCTACTCAATGAGGCCAATTGGTACAAGTCAAAGTTCTGTGGATTATTGATTGCCACCAAATTCTGTTGGAGCTTCCAGCCATACTAAACTCTTGCATTCATTTATACATGCTTATATGGTCCTCAAATTATTCCCATATTATTTAATTACTTTTATATATGATAAATAAATAAATGGTAAAGTTAATGAATAGTAACTCATACCTGTCTTGTTAAAAACTAGAAAGACAACTCACCTAGGGTCTCAAATGAGGCAAGGCCCGAGCACATTAACACCTCTAGGTAAGACAGGAGTAATTTTTTAAGAGGTAACTCAACTTTGCTTCTATTTCATTTTGGTAATCTAACTTTAATTTACATCAAAAAAGTTACTCATTTTTAATTTGGTTTCTCCGACAAGTGACTCGCGAGTAACCCAATTCATCTATCTGACGTGGCTGCTGGAAAACACAGTCAGCGACTCCAACTCAGCCAGCATTTGCCACATGGATTAGTTGTCGCCACGTCAGCCTAGTTCTTATACTTAAGTTCCTCCATGTCATCTCCTTCTTCCTCAACGGCGGGACAGATGGCTAGTGGAAGGGGGATCGGAGGGCGATCGTAGGAAGAGGTTGGTGGCGGCACCCTAAGTGAAGGAGTGAGGGCGAGAGATGACGGCGAGGTGGAGGGAAAGGAGGGATCGGAGGTGGGGGAGTTGGATGGTGACGGTCGGGGGAAAGGAGCCGGTGAAATGGGCGCAGAAGGCTGGTACGTGAGGATCCAGATATTGAAGTCGCTGAGAAATCCGGAGAGGTTGGGGAAGGAGAAGGAGGGTGGGAGAAAGAGCAAACCCAGAGCTTCGAGAGGGTATCAATGGCGTCGTTCCTCATGAGGTTGTAGGGGTTCTCTTGGGGAGAAGGAAAAGGGTGGGCGGAGGCGGAGGCGGTGGCGGTGGCGGTGGCGACGGGGACAGCGGAGAGGGAGTGCCGGAGACGGAGGAGAAGGAGATGAAGAGGTGTTGAATTTTCAAAATTACTGGGTTTTGCTGAGAAAGTAACGTAAAGTTTTTACAATTTGCAAAACACCCCTGCATAATTCGGAATAAACACAGGTGATTTAATGAAAAAATGGGGTGAACTAGGCTGACATGGCAGTAATTAGTCCATATGGCAGATGCTGGTTGAGTTGGAGTTGCTGACTGTGTTTTCCAGCAGCCACGTCAGATAAATGAATCGGGTTACTCGCGAGTGACCTACCGGAGAAACAAAATTAAAGATGAGTAACTTTTTTGATGCAAATTAAAGTTAGGTTACCAAAATGAAACAAAAGCAAAGTTGAGTTACCTCTGAAAAAATTACTCCAGGTAAGACATCTTCGGGGTTAATTTTTTGGGTGGGTACTGAACTTTACCCATGTTGCAACTTGAGCACTTAAGTTTAATTTGTAACAAAGTGAGCACATAACTTCTATTTTGTTTCAACGGGAGAGCACCAGCGCTATTTCGGCCTGTGTTTGCTGATGTGTCCACCGATTTGCTGACATAGATGATACTTTACCACGCTAACCGCTCACGTGGCCTCCCTTTAACTCCACATAAGCGCCACGTGGATAAGTTCCCCCCTTTCTTCTTCTCTCCCCCAAGAGCTTCTCCCTAATTCTGATTCTATGCCCTAATTTCTCCAGGTCCACTGGTGAGCTCCGGCCAGTGACACCACTTAAAATTAGTACAACAATAAAATCCTCTGCAACATCCTTCAAGTACAACAATAAAATCATGGACGAAGTTTTACAACAATAAAATCAAAGCTTCACTCCATAAATTCAATAATCAATTCAATGCTCCGTAAATTCAAAGCTTTACAGAAATAAATTCAGGGGTTCACAATAATGTTGGATGATGCCCGAACATGTAAATACATCTTGCATGCCTTGTTTGCTTTCGAGGACATATTGGCCTGCTTCATATCATCGAGTTTAGTCGCAGAGGAGTGATATCCTTGACCAGATCACACCGGTGGATCAACAAAGCTTAGGGGACGAGGGATCTAGTTTCTTTGGTCACTTGGCCTGGGTCACTCGGTGCGCAGCTCGGAGGAGTGGTGCCACTGGCTGGAGCTCACCGGTGGATCTGGAGAAATTAGGGCATAGAATCAGAATTAAGAAGGAACTCTCGGGGGAGAGAAGAAGAAAAAGGGGAACTTATCCATGTGGCGCTTATGTGGAGTTGAAGGGAGGCCACGTGGATAAGTTGCTTACGTGGAGCTTACCACGTGAGCGGTTGGCGTGGTAAAGCATCGTCAATATCAGCAAACCGGTGGACACATCAGCAAACACACGCCGGAATAGCGCTGGTGCCCTCCCGTTGAAACAAAATAGAAGTTATGTGCTCACTTTGTTACAAATTAAATTTAAGTGCTCAAGTTACAATATGGACAAAGTTAAATACCCACCCAAAAAATTAACCCTAATAAGGTGAGCCTTGGCCAACACTTTTTACCAAGTACCAGGCAATAAAAAAGTGTGCCTTTCTTATTTTTATTTTATTTGATTTTTTTATATCAACTTTATATTTAATTCTTTCAATTAGTGTTGATTGTGATTTAAAAAACACATTTATTGATAAAAAAAGAAAATTAATTTAAGAGATAATAAGTGATTTTAAAAAGTATACTTATCAATAAGGAAAAAAAATAAATTTGGAGTAGAGGGAAGAGAACTAGCTAGATTTAAGAAGGCACACTTACCAAAAAAGAACGAAATAAATTTATGAGAGAAAACGACCTGATATTTAAAAGATACACTTATTAATAAAGAACAAAATAAATTTATAAGATACACTTATTAATAAAGAACAAAATAAATTTAGGAGATAAAAACTATACGATTTTAAAAAAGCACATCTAATAATAAGGAAGTAAATAAATTTGAGGTAGAAAAACTATGTGATTTTAAAACAACACACTTATTGATAAGAAAGAAATAAATTATGGTTAGAAAAACTAAGGGTGGTTTAGCATTGTTGTCAAATTTTTATTTTTGTTGCCAATTCTAAATTTTGGAAACAAAACAAGAAAAACATGTTTGGCAAGCTATTTTTGTTTCCAAAAATTTTGAAAACAACATCAATGTTTTCAAAAAAAAGTTGAAACAATTTTTATGTTTTCAACTATTTCAAAAACATTTCCAAAACATTAATCTAACCTATTAAAGATATTAATTAAAATATTTTTCGTATAGGTATTCATGATTTAGACAAAAGTTGATCTTCCGAGAGATGAACTCTTGTCTCTCGTTTTTTGCGCATAGTTTTTTTCTTGATTTTTTTTATATCAAAAGTCATTTCTCCCAATTTTTTTTTAGATAGTAGGAAATTTGAGATAAAGATGGTTAGAGATTTTAAATTTTTATTCAGTTTTTTTTATTATTTTTAAATCTTTTCTAATTATCACAAAAGATCTATATATATATATATAATGGGTTTTTTCAATAATAAAATTTTATAAAAATTTGACATCTCATTATTTTTATTTTTATTTTATAAATAAATATATATATATATATATATATTGTTTTTTTGCTTTTGTATTTTTTGTTTTCCGAAACATATAACTTTTATAACCAAACATGTTTTTGTTTCCAAAAAATTGGAAACAAACAAAACCAATGCCAAACAATCCCTGAAAGTTTGAACAAAAAATTAATCACAAAAATGTATACATGAATATTAGATGACTTATGAAGATAGAATTTTCACTCTAAAAACTTGAGTAGCTCTAGGAATTGTTTTGCTCAACTTTATGCTTTGCTTTACTTGACTTTATCATTCCAAAAATTCTCTCTCTCTCTCTCTCTCTCTCTCTCTATATCTATATATATATATATATATTATTGATTAACTAACTAGAGGTTCACTTTGCTTGGTGTGCACCTTTCATGACATCTCTTTCCTCGAGTAATAATTAGTTTTAGCACTTTAAGGGCGCCTAGCACTTTTAATCACATTGACTCATTCTATAACTCATAGCAGGGATTTACAAAATAAGAGGAAAAAATGACACACCAATTTATTGGGTTGAATAACAAAGCAAGGTATGAAAACAAAAGCAAACCATCAACAAGGACTACCACTCTCTCCAACCAAGCTACACACAATATCACAAGCAAATATCTTAAATTGGCAATAATAATAATAATAGGAACACCAAATCAGTCACTATGGTCACATATTCGGTCTTTCTTAGCTCCCATGTCATTAGACGAATTGGGACTCATGAAAGAATAGTCTTAATTTTTTTATCATAAGCACTAAGAATACTCTATTTCAAGCTATTGTTTGGAGCATTTGGCTAAAACGAAATAATCACATTTTCAATTCCAAATTGTTTCCGCCAATTTTGATTATTATTAAAACTAATCACATATTTCTGCTAAAGGCTTTTCTAGTTCCTAAAGCGAAGAAGCCAAGCCCGTGGATTCGATGACAATGATGAAAAGAAGCCTACAGTTCATGGGATCTGACACAAGGCATCTTGGGGATATGATAAACAATACAAGGCTCTAGCTAATCACTGCCATCATCACCGCCCGGCTATGCCACTTAGATGGGTGACACATCCTTGTCAATCTCTAAGATACCACCACTTTCCTTTAACAATTCCTAGTTTGACTCCATCCCAAGTGGACAATGATAATATATTCTTTTTCTGTATCACCTTTTACCTTATATGTAATATTTTTTCTCAATTGTTACTCTTCTTTACGTTCAATAAAACAGTGATTTATTCACTTTTATCATAGAAAAATAAAATTAAAATAAATATCAAGAATTTTATTTAAAAAAACCTCCTTAAATAAAGAATAAAACCACTAAAGCGATCAATCTACTAAAATATCCACCAAATCAAATGATGGATTCAATAAATCTTTGTAAATAATCTAGGAGCTCAACAACCGCACCAAAAAAGATTTTTGGCTCACCAAATTCATTTACACAAAGGGAACATACACAGATTTCACCTCTAAAACAGTAGTCATAATTAGAGCTAAATATTTAGAAATAAAGTTATCTTTTTGGCAATCCATCTGTTTTGATTGAAAAACAATAATTCTTAAATATTATCTCAAAATTTTAGTTCGGTCCATAAGTGAATTTTTTCTTGTGACTAAATTAGTCCGACCATCTATGCAAAAATCCCCCCCCCCCCCCCCCCCCCCCCCCCCTAATAAAATGTCTAAAATGCCCTTAACATGGGTTTGAAAGTTGGAGCTCTGTATGGAGAGTGACCTGACCCAGCACAAAATTCATTACACAGGTGAAGAAGTTTTAGTTTAAGAAATTGGGTTCAGACATGCGGTTGGTTCTAATACATTGAGTTCAACAAGTGCTGAATTCAGCCATCATTAGTTTGTGGGAGTTCTTTGCCTCTTTCCCATTTGTTGTTAATTGCTAATTAGTGTTAACTAATGTTTTGTTAGAGAAAATTAACCTATATTGTTGTCATAATAACAAGATACATATATTGTTTGAACCATGTACTACATGGTCCACATATATCCATTGGCAGGGAGGATACACCGGGTCCCATTATTATTTGGATCACAGCTTTACTGCACGATATATATATATATATATATATATATTATCATCTTTATTAAAAATTAAAATATTTGATAAATTCTACTAAGTACCACTGATAATTGATTTTTTTTTTTTTATGTAAACTAGTTGTTATAGACAATTATTTAGTAGTTAGGAATTATGAAACTGAGTTTAATGACTGTGATTGAGCAACTGTTTTTTTGACTAATTTAATGATAAATGGTATTGATAATAAGTTGATCTTTTCAGCTGTATTTTTATGTGTAAATTTTAAGGATGTTTTCCGATCTTCACTTTATGATGCGGACAAGTGGAACATATGCTAATTTGTTTATTTTGCGCATCCATTGACCCCTTTCAACTTATGTTTTTTTTTTTTTTTAATCTATCAAACTTTCCACGTTCCACTACTTAACTTTAATCTTTTTGGTTATATCATCCTATCAATAATATTTTATAGAATGGTTCGATTTATAAGAATGTTTGTTTATTTAACATTGTTTGGAATATTTGACTTTTGAAACAAACTAGTGATTAAATTTTTAATAAAAAAATGTAACGAATAAAAAAAATAAAAATTTTACCCAACATTTTTTTAATTTATTGGCATTAGTTCCGTTAAATAAAATATTCATTTCGGGAAAAATTCAAAATCAAATCTCAAACCCACACAAAATGAGAGCACATAAGTCTTTAAAAAAGAGTATTCATTTGAAAAGGACCTGAGATCAAACCTCAAAACTCTCGTAACATGAGGGCATAAGTGTTTTTTAAATTTATGATTGCACTCCACATCTATGCATGTTTGTCCATTCCCTTAAATTGCAGTTTGGGTTGTAACCTATTTGTCATTAAAAAAAAACCCTATCTTAAAAAATGCAATCTTATCTATTTGTCAAACTTTAGAGGATATTTTCAACCTTCATAATTACTTACTTATAATTTTAAAATTTATTATTTAAGGTTTGCAATTAATAATGACACTGCATTACTAACTAATCTGTAAAAAAAGATGATAATCTTTATTTTTGAAGGAAATAAGTTATAAAACATAACCGGTAACTAAAATGAAATATGAAGTGGCCACCAAATATTTACTCATTTTTATGTCATCAATTCTTCCATGTTTCCCAACATAAATCATTAATTAAGAGTTGATAGTTGATACACCAAAACAGATATTTTTTGGATTTACATTGTCTTGTTGGTGTGAGGCACAAGAAATTTATTATATTGAAACAATAGAAGGTAGTATATTGTCCAAAACAACATTAGAAAAAGAACTTTCAACCAGACAAAAATATAAAGTTGAGATTTTTTTAATAAAAAAACTGGAATGAATGAGAAGAATCTTGTGGAAAAAAACAAATGAAAAAAAAAAAATCTATTTAGAAGGGCAAATGAAAGGTGGCACTTCAGACGGTGGATAAAGAAAGCAAATAAGAGGAGAGCAAAGGGACCAACTCATCATACCATTAGACAAGAATAAGACCCACCACTAATAACCTATATACACATAAAGTTAGGTGTGATGTGAAACACTAGTCCTTACATGGAATCCATTCATGGGAATGGAAGGGAATGGAAGGGACTCGTATGAGACCTACATCATGGACCACAACGATGTCTTTCTTTGGAGTTCGAATATTTGGTTTTTTTTTTATGAATTAGATTCTAAGGTAGACATAATGTGAATAAACTATTATTGGTACACACTTTATTTACATCTCAATCATATATTAAAAGAGAATCAAACTTTTTGCGCAAAAAATCAAATATTTTAACCACTTAATCATTGTGATAATGATGAGCTTATACGATTTTAGAGTTCAAACCTTATATTCTATTTTTATTATTATTATTTTGGGTTTTGATATAATTTTTTAGTATTATATTTTTTTTAGAATTTTTTTTGTAAAACATATTTTAGAATCTATGTTAATAATCAATATAGATTCGATTTATCACATGTGATGAAATCTTATGAAAAATTGCCAAATTTTATAAATCTTTCTACTCTCATATATTTGTTGATTTAGTCCACTTTTTATTTTAATCTTAATTTTTTATCTACAAAATGTGATTAGCAAACTCTGCCCATTTGTTGAATAGACGCTCTACTAAAAAAATTTCCAAGTTGAACATTCATTACATTACTAGGAAGTTTTACTGTTTGATAGGTTGACTAGTAACCACTTGCATTAACTCAATCTTATTGTGTGCAAACAAGGCCAGTTGGCCAAAGCCTGCCTTGACAAAGTCTTGTTGGTTTGCAAAGGGACCCATAGTTACCCACCTATGACCACCATATCAATCTTGATATGCTTGACCAATTCGTCCTTCTTCAAACTATAATAATAATAATAATAATAATAATAATAATCAGTGATAGTAAACCGTACTAAAACAATTTGCTCAGAATTTCAATTATTTAGTAATCACTGCTAGCAATAGAGCCGAGGTTTCTCATATATATTCAAACTTTGTTTGATATTATTTCAACTTAGTTTGAGTTTGAACCGAATTTATTTTGAGTTTTTTTTATCAAGCTCGCACTGGAGTCATTAAGAAAATTTTAAACTCGAGCTCGACTTAATAACTATAACATTAAAGCTTCTCTACATATATGTACAGTAATTTAATTATAGTACATATAGCTACAATAATTTAATTATTATGACATGACTATAGTAATGATTTAAAAAAAATATTTAAATCATTACAATATCATGCATTACAGTAATAAGTTTCTCACAAGCTTTAACGTGTCGAGTAGTTTGACACTTAAGCTCATCTTGAGTATTTACTTGAGCTCAACTCTTAATAAATGAGTTTTTTTATTAACTGTGCTTTTAGTAGCTCCCAAATAGCTTGGTTCATTTCCAATTCTAAATGCCAATAGTTTAAATCATTTATTTTTTAAAAGAATATCTTTGGTCGATTATATGTTAACTTCAATCTTCATCACATGTTACCAACATTCCTCATATGTGATTACCTTTTGATTTCAAGTGAATGTGATCTTGTATCACATGCCTAATGAATCAACCTAGAAAATTTTCAACTATACAATTATAAGCCCCTAATCTTGTCCATTAATTGATGAGAAGAAGAAGCAGTGGCATGAGAGAGAGAGAGAGAGAGAGAGAGAGAGAGAGAGAGAGAGAGAGAGAGAGAGAGAGAGAGAGAAATGGGGTCAATAGAGACAAGGTTAAGTGTGTCCCAATCATGGGTGCAATATATGAAGGCATATATGGCTGTGAATCTGGTCTGCAACTTCGAAGGCATTGACAAGGTGTGTGTGGGACCAAAGATGGGACTCCATGTGGAATTATTCACCCTCCTTTGAGGATAATTGAGCATCCATTCCATTTATACATATGCTTCAATTAGTGGGAGAAGAGGACTGATTAATATTCTTACTTAGCCACAACCTTAGGAGACATCTCGTTTATCATGATTAAATAAGTATCTAATTTTTTTAATATATAGTGGATAACTGACTTTTTTTAATAAAAAAAATATATGAGAAGAAATTATTAAAAATCAATGTGAATAATAAGACATTTAACTCTTTTATAGAAGGTCGAAGGTTTAATTATTTTTCAATATGTAGTTGAGACATAAATAGAATACAAATGTGGTGATTTGTATACATTGTAAAGCAAAAAAAAATCTATTTGTGACAGCCTAACAAAATCATATGTCAAGATATTTTCTTCTAAGTTCAAAATCAAAAAGCTCTTCAAACACTGTGGTGGCTATTGTAGTGGCTTTTATAATAAAATTAAGGCTATATTTTATAATGGTGATACGAGATTCCATGCCGATTGTAACATCTAACCTTTTGTTTTGTAAGCCACCCTCACATTAATAGAATAGGAATTCTTTCCTTGCTAAGTGTGAGAGGTTGAGGGATCAACTATCTCTAATAACATTAGTTGAGGTGAGACATGATCTACTTTGTATGTATAAAAAAAAAAATTCTCTTTTAAAATATATTTGTACTCAAGGGTTCAAATTAAAATTGGATTCATCTATCTAAACTTGAACACATGATATTGATTTGTAGGTCATTCATGTATTTGATATTCTCCAATATTTGTACTTGATCTAGATTTTTTTCAATAGGATAATAATATTAGAAATGTGACTAATAATTCATTTTGAAAGGAAAGGTGCATGTATTTTATTTAGCAAAGGAACAAACATGCACAATATAGAGCATGCATATATATATGAGCTTTTGGGGCAATAATGGAGGGACAAACTAAGCTTCCTAGCATCACTACCTTATACAATGAAAAAGGGCAGTCTTGCCATGCGTTTGGTGGACATGCACATTTATCCACTAATTTGATTTTGGATTTTTTTTTAAAACCTATTTGCAAGTTTCCTTTCAACCAATTTTGAGAAAAAAGAAATATTTGGAGAATTTTCAAACAACAACATAACCTTTTAAATTTTGAAGCAGTATTAATCTTTAGCATTTGGATCAAGGTTCTATTTTCATGACATTAAATTATTTAATAAAGTTGAGAACATGAATTTGGGAAACTATAGATAACAACCACACAAATTATTGGCAACTTAAATCTCCACTTAGCTTGGAATTTCTTTTGCTCCTAATGAGCCCATCAATGTGAAATTAGACCTTTCAAGTTATTAGAATCAATTAATCAAATTTTTTTTATTGTTCTTTGAAAGAGTACTGTTGGTGAAGGAAATATAATTCTTTTATTTTATTACAATGATTATGGAGGACATTATAAAATTTTCATAATTAGATGCAATTTGGTATCACTTCTAAAAAATTACTTAATTTATAATTTTTAAAATTGTCTTTCGTAGAAGTACTTATAAGTGTTTTCATGAATAAATTAAGCACCGGTGTTTTTTCTTTTCTTTTTTTTTTCTTTTTTTTTTTGGTGAGCTTGGATGCATGTAGCTGGAAGTGATGTTGAACTATGAAATTACTATTAAGAGTAGATATATAAAAGCATAACCAAAATTTATTTGTTTGCAAATTTAACATAAATGAAAGCTCAAGTAATATATTAACACTATAAAAGATACCTACAAAGTGACAAAAATAAAGAAAAACTTAGATTGAGAAAAAAAAAATTATGATTTCATATTTATATTTTAGGACAAAAGATAATTATGCGGTTTTGTCAAAAGTACTTTTGGAGAAGATGGGGAAATCCTTAAGAAAGATTACAACTTTGTAGTTATATATAGGGATAAAAATAATAATGTGGTTTTATCGAAGATATTTTGATAAAAATATTTAACCCAGATTTTTTTCACCTAGATATTTTAAAAAAAAATCAATTCAATTTCTATATTTAAAAACACCAAAATTATTTTATTTATATATTTATTTAATTTATTTTATAGTATGGAAATTTAGCACTTCTAACAAAAAAAAAAAAGAACAATCTAAATGGGCCTTCAGTTTGGGCTTTATAGTTCCTCTCTGCTGATCCTGATTAGAAGGTGGGCCAATTCCACTATTTGTGCTCAAAATGGCTGGCTATGGTTTATTCTCTCATATGTTGCTTTTGATGGTGCTTAGTTTTTTAAATATATGAATAAACTAATTTTAGTCAAAGAAATATTAGTTTATATAACTTTGTATCACACAATGAACACGGACAAGCGGACTTGGAACACCAACAAACAACACACCTATAAGGTGGAAACCCAATAAGCATGCAAGACCTCTACAATCTGTCTCAAAATAAAATATACTATAGAGCAGTTTAACAAATTTACCAAATATTAAGGAGTCCAACAAGTTACAAGACATAAAGTCCCACAAACTTAAACAAGAACAAGTAAAGATACAAAAGCCTCATAACTGCAACAAGAGTAAGAAAGGTGCAATTTAACAGTTAAGGCTAAGGCTATATTAGCTAATACTTAGCGACCACTGCTAAGCAATCCCTGGAAGACCTTACTAAAAACATTAAGAGTTTTAAAATCTAGTAAGCAATTCACTAAAATATTAGAAAATATACCAAGTTTAAGATTTAAGATGTAAGAATCTAAAATATAACAAAACCTATGCAAAAGTGCTTTGAAACAAATACATTATAAATGGCAATATATGTACTATATATTAGAGTGCAATACTAATCAAAATACAAGTCTTAAAACCAGAATAATTTAATACAAATACAAATTCTAAATAGAACACATGTGTCTCCCAAACTCACTATAGTACTTTGTTTTACCTGAGCGGCACCCGAGTTAGAATATTGAGATTTATTTGTTCTACCTTAGTAGCCAGAGTTAGAAATATCATAATCCATTTATTTTATTTTAGTAACCGAGTCAGAAACTATTATTGTTTCACCAATGGTCAGACGTGAAACTATAGTCTCAATTCACAGAATTCATGTTGGCATGATTAATGTTGACCCCATTGACTGGGTTAGTGCATAACTTATTTGGAAACTAAAACTATTTATAACAAAATAAATTTAGCCTGAAGTTTTAAAAGTTAGTATGCTCAAATAAGTAGATATCACTACTTGGCAATAAAAATATTGCTTATAAGTAATCAAACCAAAATAGAGTAGTATAACATAATTTATGATATGTAACTCTTCCAAGATTCTCATTTCAGCAAAGATACTATAACTTAGCATACAATTAAAGGAATTTCATGACCACACATTTTTCATGGAAACTAAGCAAATTGTTTTTTAAAAAATAGTCACTTTGAAGGAAAATACAAATCTGATTAATGTGAGACCCTACCACTAACCGGCATTTCAAAAAACAATTATAGAAGAATTGATTGTTGAGATGTTAAGCAAAGGAGTCATCAGACCAAGTTTAAGCCCATTTTCAGCACCAGTTGTATTGGTAAGAAAGAAAGATAATACATGGCGTATGTGTGTAGACTATCGGGCAATTAATGATAGAACAGTTAAAGACAAGCTTCCCATTCCTTTGATTGAAGAATTGTTGGATGAACTTAGTGGAGCTGAGTATTTTTCTAAGCTAGATCTTTGATCTGGTTACCATCAAATTAGAATGAGAACAGAAGATGTGGAGAAGGCTGCTTTCGAACACATGAAAGGCACTCTGAATTTTTAATTATGCCCTTTGGCTTGACAAATGCACCTTCTACATTACAAGGGCTTATGAATGAAATTTTCAGACCATACTTGAGAAAATTTGTGCTGGTTTTCTTTGATAACATCTTTGTGTATAGTAAGAGTTGGGAAACACATTTAAATCAGCTAGAGTTGGTGTTAGAAGTATTGAAGAACAACCACTTATATGCTAAGAGGAGTAAATGTATATTTGTTGTTAGAAGCATCGAATATGTGGGGCATATAATAAGCTTCAAGGGAGTGGAAAGGATCATCATAAGATGGAAGCCATTACAAATTGGCCTATACCCAAATCTCTCAAGGAGTTATGTGGGTTCTTGGGTCTAGCTGAGTATTACAAAAGGTTTATAAAGGGGTTCGGGATGTTATCAAGGCCTCTAACAAATTTACTGAAGAAGAATAATTTCCATTAGACTGCGGATAGTACACATGCTTTTCAAAAACTAAAAGAACTTATGTGTTTAGCACCATTACTAGCACTGCTTGATTTCAATGAAGAATTTATTATTGAAATAGATGCTTGTGATGAAGACATGGGAGCTGTATTGATGCAAAATGGGAGATCTATTGCTTATCTAAGTAAGGCATTATCATAAAATTAATCACAAGGCTTTATCAGTGTATGAAAAGGAAATGTTGGCTATTGTGATGGCTATGCATAAGTGGAGGCCCTATCTGTTGAGAAAACATTTCAAAATCAAAACATATCACCACAGTTTGAAATTTCTGCTTGAGCAAAGAATTATAACACCCAGTCAGCAAAGATGGCTAGCTAAGTTACTTGGCTATGATTTGGAGGTCTTGTATAAGAAGGGATGTGATAATTTGGCTGCCGATGCATTGTCTCACAAACCAATATTAACAGCTTTATCTACAATGACTTTATAGATATGGCAACAGGTACAAACAGGCTGGCAAGAAGACCCATCACTACAGAAATTAATATCACAGTTACAACAGGACTCAAATAGCATACAAGGATACACTTGGGTTCAAAATCAATTAAAAAAGAAGGGAAGTCTAGTTGTGGACAATAATCACCAATTGAGGCAGCTGCTTATAAAAAGTTTTATGCAAGCTTCATGGCAGGACATTTGGGCATTCAAGCTACTAAATGGAGGCTATGAGATTATTTTTATTTGCAAGGCATGAAACATGATGTTAAAACCTTTATTTAACAATGTGATATATGCTAGAAGAACAATAGTGAAAATTCAGCCCCTGCTGGATTACTACAGCCATTGCCTGTACCAGGAGGCATTTGGAAGGAAATCAGTATGGATTTTGTTGGGGATTACCAAAGTCTGCTGGAAAAGACACGATATTAGTTGTGGTTGACCGCACGAGTAAGTCTGCCCATTTTATAACACTAGCACATCCTTATACAGCAATAGAGGTAGCCTAATTGTTTCTTGATCACATCTGTCGGTGCATGGATTGCCAAAGTCTATAGTAAGTGACCGTGATCCAATTTTTGTAAGCAAATTCTAGCGTGAATTATTTCAACCACAAAGGGTGCAACTGAATTTTTCTGCCACCTTTCAACCACAGTCTGATGGCCAGACAGAGGTGGTTAATAGGTGTTTAGAACAATACTTAAGGTGCATGATTGGGGAAAAACCTAAGGAGTGGGTTAAAGTGGTTGCCTCTAGTTGATGGTGGTACAATACCAGTCATTATTCTTCTATTAAAGCAAGCCCATTTCAAATTGTGTATGGTCGGGGAACACCTATGCATCTGCCATATCAAGCAGCTAATTCCAAGTTTGAATTGCTTGATAGGAGTTTCCTGGCTAGAGAGACCATTTTGAAGAATCTCAAGGAGAATTCAGCCAAAACCTAGAATAGAATAAAACAATTGATGGATAAGTATAGATCTGACAGAGAATTTCAGTGGGAGATTCAGTCTACATCAAATTACGACCTTATAAACAGATGTCAGTTGCTAAAAGGAAGAATTTCAAACTTTATGCTAAGTACTTTGGTCCATGTCTGGTGATAGAAAAAATTGGGAAGTTGCATATCAGTTTCAATTGCCTGAATCAGCTAAAATGCATAATGTTTTTCATGTTTCACAGCTCAAGGAGAAGATTGGGGACAAGGAGGAAACTGTTGAATGGCCTAATTGTCTCAAAGTGATGGATAGGATGGAAAAGACTCCAGCGGAAATTCTGGATGGATAGTTGGTGAAAAGTGCTAATAAAGCTACAATCAAGTTACTAATCCAATCGTATGATTCTCTACCTGAAGAAGCGACATGGGATTTTTATGATGAAGTTCAAGCTAAATTCCTTGTGTTTTGTGTTGCAAATCCTTGAGGACAAGGATTATTTGAAGAAGGGGAGAAATGTTGCAGTTTAATAAAAGAGTAATGGTAGAGTTAGTAATATAAGTGCAAAGGGGCAAAAGAGTAATTACATGGTGAAAAGCAGAATGGCCAGGTGAGTGGAAAAGTCATTAGTTGCCCTCGGTTGTTATAAGTAGGAGCTTCTATGAAGAGCTGGGCACGATTGTGCTGAATCTTCTCTTATTTCTCTTCTCTTCTTTATTGTCCTCTATGATTAGTCTTCAAACTATGGTTAAGATCTCCATGCTATAGCCTCTGATCTCCCATTTATCTATCTTTCCTCACATTTTCTATGAAATTTCATGTTCTGTGGTGCTGGATCTTGTGGATTGTGAGTTTAATTTGCAGGTTTAGCTGGAATTTACTGATAACCTGCAACAATTGATCATTGTTCTTCTTGGTTACTTGTTATCATCCAAGCTTGAGAGTTTGTTTTGCATTGTTATAGCTTCTTTGATTGTTATATTCCATGAACTATTGCTTGTTAAGGTTCTTGTATATACTGTAGTTTAACCACTGTAGCGTTACTGTAACACTGATAGAACTTGCTTGTTACCTTGCTTCCTTGATTACGATTGACACTCTTAGGAACTCTTTGGAAACCTTAAACCCTGGTTTTGAGCCAACCCTAGGCTTGTTAGAGTTGCATTGCTTGATAACCTACGGTTTCTTTCTTGTCTTCTTTTGTTTAATTTGTGTTTGTTTCTTGTGTGTGTGTGTGTGTGTGTGTGTGTGTGTGTGTGTGTTTGGTTGGTTAGGTGGTGAAGGTTCATCACGAGGCAAGGAGCCGGTGGAGGAGTAGCTTGCATGTGGTTTTCTCGCCTAAGTTGTGAGTGGGTTAAGTTGATGCACATTTCTAGTAGAATATAATTTAGATGCTTTCATTACTTGATTTGAGGTTAACTCATTGTTTTATCATATTTAATTCATATATTGATCGATTCGGAAGGATGTCCTTGCTTTTGATTACATTGAAAAACTTTTGATGTTTGGTATAGATACTCATGTTTATTGATTGGTTTGGAAATGAGTTTTTGTATTATTAAATTATATATGAAACCCTTGATATTTGGGTGAATGAGTTTATGACTACATGGATATTTTGGACTTGAAATGATTTATGATGAGCACTTGTTTATTTAAAAATGCTTATAGCATTCCTTCTCGTGGAGGTGGATTACATTCCTTGTATTTAATTGTTGTCCTAGGTTATGGGCCTTGTGTTGAGATGTTCATGTATGGATTGATTTGATGGTAATTAGATCCTAAGTTTAACTTGGAGTGAGAGGAACACTCACGGCTAGCCAATAGATGTGGCGTGAGGGGTTCCATTAATATTCCCTCTCTCGGGAGGCGCGGAGATCCCCGAAGAGGTATTTCACCGAGAAACCAGATATCATCATACAAGATCTTGGTGGCCCAATGTCAAGGGTAGGCTCTAGACTTAGTCGCGGCAGCGACCGAAGTTAAAGAAGTTTCATGCCATTGGGTTTAAATAACGTTTTTATGTATCGGCTTCTTCAAAGTCCTGACTTCTTGGTTTAAATATTTGAATTGTGAACCAATTGTTTTATCTTTTTAAAATTTCCAAGATATGCATATTTAAATTTTTGAAATCATATTTTCATGTAAAAGAAATCTTTGAATTGCATAAACCCTTTTTACTTTTTGGGAAGATTGGTTTATTGTAGATTAATTTGTGGTGAAATTTGTTTAATGATTTTGGTACTTATGTTATGCTAACTATGAATTTTGAACGGTGAGATCCTCAGTTGAGCAAAAGTGTTTCTTATGTGCTATACATGGTTTATGTATACTTGTGTATGTTTACTCATATTTACAAAAAAATTCTAATCTATAAGTATTATTTCAAAAGTTTGCTTTAGTCAATTTTATTGATTATTTTTGTATAGTTTTTTAGAAATATTCTAACCCATTCACTGAGTGACCTTGGTTGCTCACCTTCTCCCTCCCTTCCAGACTCTAGTTTGTAGTGGCGTTGCAGCAAGGTGGAGTGCTGGGTATATCCCTGCTCATTTCTATTCAGTTTTATTTTTGTGTATGTGTACTTGTTGAGCATGAATTCATTGTATCAGGAGTATGAATCCATTAGTGTGTTTGTTTCCTTGTGTGTAGTATTGCATGGTTTGTATGTTGTCTACTTTTGTAGAAACTTTTGCTGTATTGTTATTCAACATGTTTCTTGAACTCTCCTGTTAGGCTTTGTTGATGTTTCTTCCTATGTGCTATCTATATGTTCTTTGTTTATTAATTCCTTCTTTGAGTTGTAAATTAGATTCAGTACTGTTGTATTCTAGGTTATTGTTAGGCTTGCGGTGACTCAAGGGCTGAGTGGTGTCGGTGTCCCTCCTCGGGTTGTCACGGCGGTTGTTGCATCTCAGGGTCCACGGGTCAGGGCGTGACACTTGTAGTGAGAGGGTTCACTAGTTGCTAAAGAGAAGGGGATGGGTCCACACTTTGAAAGTGAAAATTTTAATGTGTGAATCCTTAAATAAATAAGGGTGTGTTTAAATGCAAGTAATGATTCCCATATGGGGGGACTTATTACTTAATTTGATGGATACATGTGTTTGGTATCCATTAGAGGGGAATAATCACCCTCTAGTGGGTAATGGGATCCCTCCTAGGAAGGGAATGGCCATTATTGCCATATTTGGGAATGGCTAGTACGTACCTCCAAGTTTTCAAGCTTTTCAAAATATACCATGCTCCATCACCCAAAGTATTATGGGGTTCGAACCCTTGGCACCCGCCATGCACTTGGGAACCTGTGCGCTAATTGGCTATAAGGTTGTTGGTACTTATATACCTCTATAAATGATGAGTAATATTATTCCTTCCAAATAACTTTGCTGAACTACTAAACCAAATGATGTGGATGCCCACATGCCAGCCATGTTATTTTCCTTATATCTCTCCTACTTAGCATATTCCAAAAAAGAAAATAAATAAACAAAATATAATAAAAATGAAAATCCTAATTCCTCTTCTTCTTCATCTTCAGCGCCACCATCCCCTCACATCTATAGCAGCCACCTACGACACCCTTTCTATGTGTTTGCATTGTTGTGAAAAGAAGCTCAATTTTATCATATATTATCATTCTCTCATAATAATTTTGGTGCTTTTACTTCAATAATTTCATGGAAATTGTGATTTTTAAGTGATTGTGGAGTAGAGTTAATCAGTTAGCAATCTTTTGAAACCATTCAAGTGTAGAGATCGAATTTGAAACTCAAAATTTAATGGAGAGTTAATCACGAACTTAAAATAATATATTATTAAATTAGGGTTTTTTTACAACAATATAGAGAAAGATAGGGTTGGCAGGCGACGAGGTGCGAAGGACACTACAAGATTGTGTGAGGGGTGGCAGCACTAAAGATGAAGAGAGGAACGGTGCAAAGAAAAAAGGGTGCAACAGGAGGCAGCTATAGGCAATGGGTGACGAGGTGGCAAAAGAGAGTGCCTGATGTGAGGGTGCGGCCATGACTTATGATGAAGAAAAAGACCGGAGAAATTAGGTTTGTCATTTTTATATTATCTTATTTGTTTGAAATCTATTAATCAAATATGAGAGATAGAGAGAGTGACATACCACGTGGGCATCCACATCATTCCGGCTTTCGAGTTCGGTAATGCTATTCTCATAAAAAATTGTTATTATTTATGTGTTTTTAAACCAAAAAAAGCAACCAAAATTTAAAAAAAAAATGTATTATTTATTCTTCTTTCTTCAATCATTTTGAATGTATATATATATATATATATATATATATATATATATATATATATATATATATATATATATATATATATATTCGATCTCATAAAATTTGTATTTTTGTAAAATATAAAAATATATAAAAAAATAAAGATATTTCTTTGTATAGAATAACAAACTTTCTTTAAAAAGAAGTTTCGAGCTACTGAAGGACATTTGATTTAGTGGCATTTCGCTCCTTTTGTTCGGGTTGGACGTAAGTTTAACTCTCTATTCTCATGAAGAGTGAAGGGGCCAGGGGCTAGATAGTGCATCACCCTCCTCACTAGTAGAGCTAAATTCTCCGAGAGTGTTACTCACTCTCACACGTAAATCCATGACTGTAAACCTTGTCAAATTGAGCTTAGTGTCCAAAAAAGTAAATAAATAAATTCCGATTTCAAACATTTAAAAAACAAACATATATGTAAAAAAATCCAAACAATAATAAATACCATTTAATTATCATCATTAGGCAAAATTATTAAATAATAATAATAATAATAATAATAATTATTATTATTATTATTATAATTATTATTATAAATAAACATCCCACCCTTCCCGCCTATAATCAAGCTCAACCATAGCTCTTAACGTCCCTCAATCAATCCAGACAGAGACACCTTCAACCTTCTCCTCCTCCTCCTCCCCAACACTCCCAAAACTCTCTCAAACCCACCACCCTTCCCTTCTCTCCTCTCCTCCTCCTCCTCCTCCATGACCAAACCTCCACCTCCTCCTCCCCCTTCCACTCCCTTACCGGAGCCCTCCTCCTCCGATCACCCTTCCACTCCCGGCCACTCAATCCCCATGACTCTTCTCCAACGTACCCCTCACCATCGCCGTTCCTCCCATCGCCCCACCCGTCTCTACCGTGCCTTCCGCTCCGCCTTCCGCTCCCTCCCCATCCTCACTCCGGCCACTTGCCGTCTCCACGGCTCTCTCCACCGCGGCACCTCCGCCTCCGCTGACGGTCACATCCACGGCGCCACCCGCACAACCGGCACCCTCTTCGGCCACCGCAAAGCCCGCATCTCCCTCTCCTTCCAAGACAACCCACGCAGCCTCCCTCTCCTCCTTCTCGACCTCTCCATTCCCACCGCCAAATTCATGCAAGAACTCGGCTCTTCCGGCCTTTTCCGCGTAGCTCTCGAGTGCGAGAAGAAAACAGCCGATAAAACAAAGCTTCTTGACGAGCCTGCTTGGACGGCCTTCGTCAATGGCCGGAGCATTGGCTACGCGACTCGGCGTGACCCGACGGAGAATGACTTGATGGTTATGCAGTTGCTGCAGGCTGTGTCGATGGGTGCCGGCGTTTTGCCGAACGAGGACCCGGTTGAGGGTGAGCTCACGTACATGCGCGCGCACTTTGATCGGGTGGTTGGGTCCCGGGATTCTGAAACTTTTTATATGCTTAATCCTGATGGGAATTCTGGGCCTGAACTCACTGTGTTTTTTGTTAGGATTTGATTTCTTTTTTTTATTTTGGTGTGGTGATTAATTATGATGATTTCTTTAAAGAAAAAAAGTTTGGGAATGAAGTGAGTTGCATGGATGCAAGTGTTTGATTGGTCGTTTATTTTTTGTTTTTAATGTTTCAGTAGAGAGAGTATAGAAATGGGAATTAATGATAAGAAAATATTGTTAATAATTTTTTTTGGATGAACACAGATAAGGTACATTAGGGATGATAAATTGAGGTTCCAACTTTTCTCCTTTATAAAGACACTAATAAACAAGATGCCAACAAATTAAAAAACAAATGGTGTCAATAAAAAATGTTGGTGAGAGTGTTAGAATTTGGGAATTATTTGTGTTTTTGGTAATGGTACTTGGTTCATAAGTTGTGAAATTATAATTGGTTTTATTTATTTATTTATTTATTTTAAATTATATAAATATATTCAAATTTGTTATTATATAACACCAAATTTTTTTCATTTTAGATTTTCTTTTCTCAGCACTTTTAAGACAAATAAACTATCACACCATGATTCATGAAAGGATTAAAAATAATGCCTATTTTATAATTTACAGAATAAAGTGATAATTAAAAAATCAAAATCAAAATCAAAATAAATATTTGAATGCAATTCTATAGTTTAAATTTCTATAACATATGTTATTGACAGGAATTAAAGTGATATAAATGCTATTGAGAAAAGTGAGATTTGGAAACAGCTGCTTGTTTTTGAAAATTAATTGTCAATAATAATAACAATATGTTCATGATTGATAACTTAGCCAAATGGAATTGAAAGGGGCTCTGGGTTTTGTTTTAGCTTACCTGAGATATGGTATTGAAGGATATAAATGTTGATGCACTTCAATTTTGGCCCTTTTTTATAGTATCTTGTGCTGATCCAACTCTTTTATCTTCTAATATATGGACTTCTTGAGTTTTGGAAACCAGTTTGGAAAACCCAAAATTGGTGGGGATCTAAATAACGATAAGTGTTTACTTGTCTTGAAAACATTTTCCAATTTTTAGTTCTCATTTTTTATTAGAGAAAATAATTCTATGCTTTGTTACTTTAATTGAAAAGTGAAAAATGCTTTACTTTCCAAATATATTTTTTTGGTTTGCAGATATGATTTTGAAAACATATGGACTTAATTTGGAGGTTTTTTTTTCTTACATAATGTGAATCAATGGTAACATTAATTAATAAGGAGGAAAGATAAAATATCAAAAAGTGATTATATTAGTCGGGTCATGTTTGGTTTGTGGAAGGTAATATTTCAATGTGGTTTGGAAAGGCCAAAATATCAAAATTGTACCTCTATTTTTTGTGTTTTCTGTCTTTTTAATCCCTCTAATATAAAATCCACTTTTTTGGTCCTCGTAGTTACACATTTCTATCTTTTAACTGACGAATCTACCCTTTTGGTCATCATATTTACAAATTTTGTTCCTTTTTAGTCACTCCAGCTGATGGATGTTTATTAGCTGGAGGGATCAAAAAGGTGGATTCGTCAGCTAAAGGGCGGAAATGTGCAAATACGAGGACCAAAAAGGCGGATTTTATATTAAAAGGATTAAAAAGACAAAAAAAACACAAAATGGAGGGATCATTTTGATATTTTGACCTTGCCAAACCATATTGAAATATCACCTTCCACAAACCAAACATGACCTAACTAATATAATCACTTTTTGATATTTTATCATTTCTCCTTATTAATTAATGTTACCGTTGATTCACATTAATTACTTATTAATATTCTAATGCGAACCAAATAGCTGAATGTAACACATCCATTTCTTAAATTTCGAAGTTTGTCAAATCGGTTAAAATATCAAAATTGCCTCTTTATTTTGCATTTACTACCATTTTAGTCCTTTTAATATAAAATCCACCCTTTTGACTTAATTTGGAGGTTATTTTTATTTTTTTTCTTACATATATCTTGGCCACGAGACTAAGTAGAGTTATAGGGGCATTGGTAGATGGCTCGCAATCAATGTCCATCATAAATAGATGTATCGTAGAAAATATCGTCATAGTAGAGAAGCTAATCTTCATTCTCCAGAAACACAGGCTTCCTGAAAATGTGCTACAAGTGGGTTTTTTTTAAAGCTTTCTACATGGTTGATTGGGATTTCCTATTGGAGTATTAGCTGAACATGGTTTTAGACCGATATAGATTAAGTGGATTAGAACAATACGTAAATCTTCCAAAGCAAATATTCTTATGAATGGATCTCAATGCTTCTATGTTTGCTACCATCATGGCCTTAGGTAAGGGGACCCACTTTCCTCACTTCTCTTTGCCCTTGTCACCGATGCCCTTAGCACCATGTTCTCAAATGCTATTCACTCTGGAAAACTACATGGGACCCTAGGGGAACATGGAAGAATGTGCAACCTTCATTACGCTGACGACCTCCTAATCCTAACTGTTGGGAGTATGTAAGATCTCATTATATATCAAGCTAAACTTGTACATCTTTGAGGGCATATCCAGTTTTTCTATCAACCACTGAGAAACATGTCTTTACTCTACTAGAACATATCAAAGGCCTGACCTTATATTTGCTCAAAAGTTGAACTATTCTACATATGTGCTTCCCATCACTTATCTTGGAGTCCCAATCTCTGGAAGAAGGCCAAGGAGATAGGATTGGGAGAGTTTGATTCAGAAGATTAGGACGTGTCTTTCTTCCTGTGAATCAGGGTTTCTCTCCCTAGGGGATCATCTTACCCTAGTCAATTCGATTCTGTTAACGCTACCAACCTATTGGATGTCCATTTATAAACTACCTTATCGGGTCATCAAAGCGATAGATCCGATTAGGATGGATTTCTCTGGTTCGGACCAGACATTGATCATCCTGGTTATCATCTTGTCAACTGGAAACAATTATATAGGGCATAAGAGCAAGGACGATGGGGTATCTAGGATCTGGAAGTTTTCAACCGTGCATTATTGGGTAAATGGTTGTGGAAGTTAGCTACGAAGGAGAGGTAGTGTGGCTGGGTTCAAAGTTATACGGTTCAGTTATGGGGAAATTCACAACACCTAGAGCTCACTTCGTAGGATTCCAGTAAAAAACTCATTCTTTTGGAATGGTATTCTTAGTTGTTTATCGTCATTCTGGGAATGTGTTACCCATATCATCTAAGATGGTACCACTACTTCCTTTTGGTTTAACGGTTGGTTTAATGGGCTTGCCCTGATGAATTTATAACCAGACATATAGGGCTTCTCGGTAACCTTGGAGCTCACTCAAAGAGCTGGCTTGTCCTTACCACCCTTCGAGCTGGAACAGAAATCAAGCAGTTATCTGGAAAGGATTATTGCCCAAAATGCTAAGGAAGGAAACATGACCTAGTGGTGCCTCACATCTAATGGAAATTTCTCAATCCAATCATTTTATTCATTCCTAAACGATATGGGTCTCCGTTATATATCCAACATTCCGTATTTTTTTTGGAAGAATTCATGCCCATGGAATATTAATTTTTTTCAATTGGTTGGCATGGAAAGACAAGATCCTGACCCTTGAAAACCTGGCTAAATGAAGATGTAACAAATTACCAACTACAACATGTGTGATGTGCAACTTAACATGCGAATCAGTGGATCATCTTTTTATTCTGTGTCCTTTTCGAAGCATATTTGGTGTAATTTTGTTCATCTTTTCCAAGTCTCTGGCATCCCTTCTTCCATCTTTGATTTGTGGGGATCTTGGAGTAAACCTTTGGCCTTCAGTGCGAGTGGTCGGGGATCTCCTCATTAAGGCGTCACATGGCATATTTGGCTATAGAACAAAATGAATGCATCTTTAATGCAAATTCTCTTTATGTGTTATCGGTTATCATGAAGATTGATTATGCTATTTTATTATGGATATCTGCAACACCAAAGGGGGAAAACAAAGTTAAAGGATTCCATCTCCACCATTTGACGTAGCTTGGAGTTTGCGGTATCTCGTGTTGAGACAACTAAAGCAAGTGACACCGGTGAGGAGGGGTCCACCAAGGTACAAGCTAGCACTCCTCTGAGCATCCCCCACCTTGGTGCTACCTTCCCAGGACTTTTTATGTTGTCTTCGTGATCCACCCCTAGTGGATCAGTTGTTTTGTTTCCTCCTCTTGTTAATTTTGTGTTATTGTCCTCCTCTCTTTTCTCGATCTTTTGTTTTCTCTTGCATGTGTAGTTTTCTCATTATTTTATTTTTCACTCTTGTTTTTTTTTTTAATTTTATTTTAATGAATGTGATTTATCTATATTTTTTTTTTACTTTTTCGGTGTATTTTCTAAAAATTAGATTTTTTTAATTATTTTTTCATTATTAATAATTTTTAAAAAATTCTTCACAGGACACACCTGCGATTTTCACAGAAGATAAAGTTATCTACAACTACTCTCTATCAGGGTCTCGCCATTTATATCAATCGAGTCCATGTCAGTATAGCCCTATTTCAGGTTAATCCTTTCATATAATTTATTTAATTTAATTTAATTTGGATAAAAGTGACAAACGACAACTTTCATATAATTTATATCTAAGTCATCATTTCATATGCACATAAAGGGCTTTATTCACACAAACCATAACAGGCAATTCTTTGATCAGTTTCAATCTTTAATATATATATCTATCTATATATATATAAGAGGAGCTAAAGATCTAAAGAAACATGCATTTCAATGGAGCCTTCTTTTACTGAAAAGCAAAGGTGAATGAACTAGATAGCTAGCTTGCTAGGACTAATATAGCCTCAATATGCATTGAAGATCAATATTAATGCATGTAGACATTGTCATCTTCAAATAAATCACTCATTATACTGTTAATCTAAAGACTAGCTTCAACATCTTCATCCCCTACAATCTCTGGGTGCAATCTCTTCTTGCCATTAATGGAAACACCAAAGAGCTTGAAACTGCTATCCATGGCAGCATGATCAATTCCTTTCATTGATGAACCATGAGAAGAACCCAACTCTAAATTCCTACCAAACTTTGCATTTGGCATTGTTGGGCTGACATGGTTTTGAAGAAAGAAGATGATATCATTGTAAAGCTTCTTCATATGAATAAGCTCTGATAAGAGAACGGAGTTCCTTCTCCTCAGCCTTTCATTATCCTCCAAGAGAGCCAAGATATATCCGGCATCACCGTCGCTTGAATGCGGTATTTCATCGGAAACATTGTAGTATTGCTGAGTTATATGAGTTGTTTTCCTTCTATGTATCTCAGACAGCAAATGTTTCTCTCCTTTCCTAAAGAACTCATTAGCAAACTCCCATCTATCTGCAACTATCTTTTTAAAACCCTGCAGAAATAAATGAGTCCATTGAACCAAAGGCACACATAAAACTTAAGAAGCTAAATCCAAGTTCAGAGGAATATAAAAATATAAATAAATACATAAGTGTTGAGCTGCCTAACAAAGCTTGAGAAGTTGTTGTGTTTGAAGTAGTTGGGGAGGAGATCTCTAGCAAACTCAGGGGGTCTCCAAACAACAAAGGTGGTGTGATCTTCTCCCCAGGAGACAATGTGGTTGGTGAGTGGATCATCAACAAGTTGGTAAGTTTTTGTGAGAAATGGAGCTGGAACTGGCTTCTGAGAATCACTAGAAACTGCCATTTCTTCACTTCTCGCCACCACGTACTCCATGGCTAGCGAATGAAAGAACCAATGCTCACTTCCAAGTGTCTCTCTCTCTCTCTCTAATAGACTCATATATACAAAGGACAAATAGTTCATCTACTTTTCCAAGAACTGGCTAGAAATAATTGAAACCTTTGAACTACCATCTTCAATTTACCTACTAATAAAGAAAACATCTAGAATCATTATTTACTTGAAAAATTACTGCATTTTAGTTAAATAAACATCTATAAAGATTCTAATGAGCTTCCCTTGATTCTTTACTTTGTATTTGTGATATCAAGGTATGCCCGTGACTTGAATGAGCGGAAAGGAGTTCAGTGGAGGAATAGTTTACAAATACTCTGATCATAGTATACACTTTTGGTGCAATATCTTTTTCCATTGCCCATTTCTGTCAATGGATTCAAGCATGCTCTTGCTTCCAAAAGTAATATTGAAGGTCCAAACATGAAAAACAAACATCCTTTGCATGTTTGGGCGCTTTTAAACAATTCAATTGAAGCTTTGAAGTACTCTATAAATGGTTGGTCAAAGTTATATAAGCAATAATAGTTGTTGCCTCTTTAGTTTAGTCTTTTGACAGGGTTGGGTTTTAGTATGCTACTTTAGTTTACAGTGAACTTTGAATACAATGGAAGATTCTATTCCACAAATATATTTATATAATATATTATCAAAATGGTCATGTTATGTAGGCATCACATGACCTTTCTCAATCCACATGTGACCCACTGTTTTTCTTTTCCTTTTTTTTGAGGGTCCACCCTTATTGTTCTTTCACCTATATGCTTATATTGCACATATATAGATGCATTCATGTGAGCAAGGCTAGTTCCAAGTGAATAACAGCCTAAAACATTGATGCATGAACCTTAGGACCTTAGAAGGTCATTCATTAAACAAATGATCATATATATCTCAAAGAATATTATTTAAGTAGAACCATAGCGAAGTCCTTTGGGTTCCTTTCTCACAAGACATTGAGATATTAATTGGAAAAGTAAATGTCGAAAAAGACACTCCATAGATGGGGAGCTTGTTAGACAAAAGAAGCTTTGCAGAGAACATCTTTTTTATCCCACAGAGAAAGACAAGGTGTTGAGTCAGTGCCCTCAGAATGGCCATTAATTTACCTTCTTCTTCTTGTCATTAGATTGAAGTGAAGATACCTGATCAATTTGAAACTTATGTATGTGGTACGAGATGAAAATTACTCACATATAATAAACTAAGTCGCTAGAGATTTAATTTGATGACCCTTACTACTCAAATATATATGTGGTGTGTGAATGGTGTGCGTGAATTGGTTCAAAGTTAAACCTTGAGAAACTAAAATAAAAGATCAGGATAGAATAACTAACCAACGGTTAATCCTGATGTTTTTTTTTAACTATGATATATCATATTGATAAATAAAAAAGAGAAAGGTAATGATAGTCCATATATAAGAATTTAGGGTCATGAGTGAAGGAGAAATGTAATAATATATTCAATAAATTCAATACAATTAATCTTACATTAATAATAATATTACTCATTATATTTTTAATAATGATATTATTAAATACATATAACATTCTCCTAAATCCATCAAATTAACTAATTAAACTTGTGCGCACCGCCAAACAAGACCAAATAGTTAACACCTACACTTACCTAGTGAGACAGCTCTCTTTCTCTAGATATAGCTAGGTAGCTAGCTAATCACGCAAAAAACACAAAAACAAAGGTGGTGGAGTTGCATGAGAGAGAGAAGAGAAGAAGTCTGTGCATGCACGTGTGGTTCAGTGAGGAGGAAGGCTCATGTGAATGAAGGTTCCAAAAACAGCAGCACAAGCATCCACTGTTGCACTGAGTTTGTTCACATGGGAGTCACATGAGGCACCAGTCTCTCCTGCTCCCTCTTCCATGGTTTCAACTCTAGAGGAGAATAATAGTACATGGTTTGAATTCCTTCTCAGATATATGGGTCCTCAACCCTTTACTCTCTTCCACTTTTTCTTTCATCCTCCTTTCAACCTCTGCAACTTGAATTGCTTTTCTAGGAAGAGCATGAAAGTTATATTTATAAGGATGCTCTCCTGCAAAACTTTCTTAAATACACACACATGCATGTACATTATAGTCAGAGGAAAGTAGAAAAGCATGTATATAAACAACAGGTTTATTTTTAGACTCAATATAATTATATTACCTATGCATGTGTTTAGGAAAGGACAGAAAAATTGAAGGATAGGAATATGCAAAGCATTCAACAGTTGGTAGCTTTTTCAGAGCTTTAACTCCTTGGGATTCATTGTGCATCCTGGAATAATTTACCTGGAGAAGTGGGAAAAGTAGGTCAAAGTTTATAATGCTTATTATAATGCAATGCAATGGTTTCTATAGAACTATGCTTAAAGATTCTGTTGTTTTTTTCAGAACAGAATTGGGTGGATAGAGATTGAGGAGATTATTAAATATTTATGTTTCTATTTGTTAGCTTGTTATTCCAACTACTGTATGCTTTGGTTGCACGGATGAAAAGCATTCATTTATGTTTAATTGGACGGATAAAGATTAATGAGCAAAAGTGATTGGCCCATCGAGAAAAGGTGTGGTCCCTTTTTTTTTTTTTAACTTTTATTTTATACATAACACATCATTAGAGGATAAAAGACTAATATGCGAATCAAAATCGAAAGACAATAGGGGCCCATTTGGCAGTTTGCAGGTCACTCTATCATTGGGGAAGACTGTCCCAAAAAATTAAGGCTTTGACCCAACACAAGCTTATATTCAACAAGCCTCGTGAATAATTTGGCCTGACACTAATTTTAAGATATGAAGTCCATGGTCTAACTCATGGGCTTAGTTTTTTGGATCAATTATTGTGTTGGGCTAGGATCAACCCCTTAGATATGGCTCGGATCGACCCGTTGTTATTTTCTTATAACTTTACTTAATTAAACCTTTGATGATTTAAAAATAAAAAGTAAGATAAAAATAAAAATGAATAATTTTATTAATTGATTAATATTGGCATCTACAATATCAATAAAAATATTGTATCACTACAATATGAGTTCATCCCAACTAACTTGACCCCTACTCATTTGTGAATCATATATAATTTTTCCAATCTTACATAAAATAGAACCTCTATGCACTTGATTGATCAATGAAAATGCAACCCACTTGGAAGATAAATCATGGAGGGAGCCGTTGATTGGCATGATATGACTCATGAGGCTAGCTGATGACGATTAGCTACTTAGTTTGTTAGCTCCCTTGTTTGATGAGTTTATCACAATTAATCAATCAATCATTTGTGTGTGTGTGTGTGTGTATATATAATTTTTATTATTAATATGTAATAATAAATACAATGGGGTAGATCATGGGCTGACCAATTGGATTGATAAAAAAAAAAAATCCAAAAGGGCCAGTCATCACTTAAAAATGATGTTCATATCCAATTCATGATTTATTTGGGTCGGGCTTAAAGTGACTAGTCAAACATTGAGTTTGGATCGGGTTTGGATCAGGCTTGGGATCTGTAGTTCTTGTACCAAATGATGAGAGTGATTTGTAGAGAAAGTAATTGCATGCAAAGCTTCTTGTAGGAAAAGATTATGCATGCAATTACTTTCACTACAAAGTAACATTACAATGTTTGGTTCATGCAATGAAAATTGTGATTGAATTGCATGCAAACTTAATTCCCCTATTTGGTATGTGATGAGTGTACATCATTCATGTATTTCATACCATTTTGTACACTCATTTGGCTTGTATTAAAATCATATTGTGGAATTCGATGATAAATTTAGTGTGTTTCACATTAATTCTTAGACTTTGGACATTACTCAAAGATGAAAGAAAACCAAAAGAAGCATTACAAAAGCATTACAGACCCTAAATGAAGAAGATGGAGCTCTCTCGACATCATTTGACTAAGGATAAGGCAAACTAGGTGGCTTACAAGCAGCTTACAGCCTGCCTTAAGGGCATAGGTACTTTTTCAGAAAACCTTGAGGGCATGATTATACCTATAAAGAAGGAGTTAGAACCAAACTCAAGGACCTTACGAGCAAAGCTTATGGCCGTAAAGATGCCTGTAGGGACCATCCAAAGGAGTATATGACCACAACTTACGCTCGTAAGGACGGTTGCAAGAAGCAGTACAATGAAGCTTACAATCCAGCGCTTACGGCCATAAGATGGACTGTAACATAAACAGAAGACCTTACGGACGTGACATACGGACGTAAGTGTTCTTGTAAGGCTCGCGACCATCTTCTCCAACTCCTTATGGCTATGTCCTTGCGACAGTAAGCAGCTTATAAGCAAACAAGTATAAATAGATCTTATGAGAATTTTAAGGGCATTCTTTAGATTTCTTTAGGACCATTTTTTAAGGTGAAGTTAGGGAAAAAAAGGAGACGAATCTCCAGGGCTCAAGGGGCAATTCTAAAGGAGATTTTGATCCACATTCAAAAGGATAGGAGATCGTAGTTGTCAAGCTTACCTTAGCTGTGTGCGTGGAAGCTTTCCTAAGGTTTCTTCGGTGATCCACCCACGACATGATTGAGAAGGAGTTTTCATGTTTTCAATGTTTCTTTTTGTGTCTTGAATCTTGAATGTTGTCCGTCCATTAATAAAGGGCTAATTTGTTAGATGTTTGGGTATAGTTAAACTTAAGGGTTTATATTTTTGACATTGGTTCTTAGTTTTTTTTTTTATAATTTGATTGTTTTTTTCATTGCAATCTATTCTATTTGAATCTAATTGCGTGTTTGAATGCTTGGTTGCTGATGAGGCGAAAGCCCTATCTATTATACTTGATGTGCTTTATAACGAGTAGAAATGCCCACCTAGTACAGACATACCATTATTAGAGGAAATTTTAAGTAGGCTTGGGTGATGATTGTACAATGTTCATGTATTTTATATCATTTTCTACACTTATTTGGCTTGTATTAGAATTATATTGGGGAATTTGGCCCTTAATATAGTGTGTTTTATATTCTCAGACTTTCGGCAGCACTTACAAACAAAAGAGAGCCAAAACAAGCATTCCAGACCTTTAACGAAAAAGTTAGAGCTCTCTCGGCATCATTTAAATTAGGACAATATAAACTGGGTGGCTCACGGGTAACTTACGGCCCACCTTATGGCCGTAAGTATTTTCCATAGAATCTTGCGAGCATGCTTATATTTGTAAAGAGGATTTAGAGCTAAATCAAAGGACCTTACGGGCAAGGCTTATGCCTGTAAGGATACCTATAAGGACTATGTAGAGGAGTTTATGACCACAGCTTATGCCCGTAAGGGCAGTTGCAAGCAATATAACAAAGCTTACAATTTAGTTAAGCTGAACAGTAACACAAACAGAAGATCTTACTGATGTGACTTATGGCAGTAAATATTCCTGTAAGAATCGCGGCAATCTTCTCCAACTTCCTACGACCATGTCCTAATGACCATAAGCAGCTCGTAAGCAAACAAGTATAAATAGATTTTATGAGAATTTTTAAGGTATTCTTTGGATTTCTTTGGAGCTATTTTTGAAAGTGAAGTTAGGGAAGAAAGAAGAAGAAACTCCAGAGCTCAAGTGGTTATTTTAAAGGAGATTTGGATACACGTTCAAGAGGATAGGAGATTGTAGCCGTCAAGCTTATCTTGGAGGAGTATGTGGAAGCTTTCCTAGGGTTTCTCCGGTGATCCACCCACAACATGATTGAGAAGGGAGTTCATGTTTTCAATGTTTCCTTCTATGTCTTGTATCTTGAATGTTGTCCCTCCATTAATAAAGGGCTAATTTGTTAGACGTTTGGGCATAGTTAAAATCTAGGGTTTATATTTTGGCATTAGTTCTTAGTTTTTTTTTATTTATTTGGGGTATGTTTGGCTGCAAAATAAAAAAATATGACATAATTTTATTATGTAGGAAGTACAAGTGATTATTATAGAAATTGTGATATATTTTATTCTTACAGAATGAGTGTTTGGTTAAAAAAATAAAAAAAAAATTATAGAAATCTGTCGGACGGCCACTGGATCGCCAGTGGATTGGTGGTCGGTGGGCAGAGACCAACCGGACCACTGGTGCACTATCGGCCGATGGCCTGACCACCGGTAGCTGGTCGCCGAAGGTCATCCGGTAGCAGACTGGACCGCCGGTGAATCGATGGCCGGTCACCAGAGGCCGCCCGGACTACCAATGGATCGCCGGCATGTCACCAGAGGCCGCCCGGCTAGCGGTCGGACCCCCTGGTGGACCAGTGGCCGGTTGCCGGAGGCAGACCGGACCACCAACCGGACTAGTGGCAGGTCACTGAAAGCCGGACGGACCGCCAGGTGGACCGGTAGCTGATGGCCGAAGGCTGGTCGGCCGGTGGTCGGACCCTAGTGGACCTGTAGCCAGTCGCCAGAGGTCAGCCAAACAGCCGATCGGACTAGTGGCCTGTCGCCGTAGGCAAGCCGTATCGCCAACTGGATCGCTGGCCGACAGGACCGGCGATGGGCCAGTGGCTGGTGGTTGGATGATTAAAAAGAGTGAGTTTTTACAATGAGAAAATATTCCACTCTTAGTGGAATATTTTTTTATGTTATAATACCTATATTATGCCATAATTTTATACTCCAAAATAAGTACCCAAACAGCCAATATGGTATAATTCTCAGAAAATGTTAAATTATGGGATAATGTACGGATTATGCCATAATTCTGGGCTATCCAAACAGGCACTGATTGTTTTTATTTATTTCAATCCATTCTATTTAAATCTAATTACGTGTTTGAATGTTTGGTTGCTAACGAGGCTTTCCTAGCTATCATACTTGATGTGTTTTATGATGAGTAAAAATACCCATCTAACACAAGCATACCGTGATTAGAGGGACAATACAAACTGGGTGGCTCACGGGTAGCTTACAACCCAAATTACGACCATATGTACTTTCCAAAGAACCTTGCGAATATGCTTATGCCTGCAAAGAGGATTTAGAGCCAAATCAGAGGAACTTATGGGCAAGGCTTATGCCTGTAATGATACCCGCAAGGACTATGTAGAGAAGCTTACGACCACAGCTTACGCCCGTAAGGGCGGTCACAAGAAGCAGCATAGTAAAGCTTACAGTCTAGCGTTTACAACCATAAGCTGAACCGTAACACAAACAGAAGACCTTAGGAACGTAAATTACAGTCGTAAGTGTACTTGTAAGGCTCACATCCATCTTCTCCAGCTAATTATGGCTACATCCTTACATCCGTAAGCAGCTCGTAAGCAATCAAGTATAAATAGAACTTATGAGGATTTTTAGGGTTATTCTTAATTTTCTTTGGAGCTTTCTTGAAGGTGAAGTTAGGGATGATAAGAGACGAATCTATAGCACTCAAGGGGTTATTCTAGAGAAGATTTGGATTCACATTCAAGGGGATTGAAGATCATAGCTTTCTTAGGGTTTCTCCGGCGATTCTTCTTCGGCACGATTGAGAAGGAGGTTTTCATGTTTCCCATGTTTCCTTCTATATTTTATATCTGGAATGCTTGCCCTCCATTAATGGAGAGCTAATTTGTTAGATGTTTGGGTATAGTTGAACTCTAGGGTTTATTTCATTGATATTAGTTGTTGGATCTTTGATGCTTTAATTGTTTTCTTAATTGTAATCATTTCTATTTGAATCTAATCGCGTGTTTGAATGCTTAATTGCTAATGAGGCGAAAGCCCTAGCTATCATACTTGATGTTCTTTACGATGAGTAGAAATACCCACCTAGCATAGTCATACAGTGATTAGAGGAAATTGTGAGTAAGCCTGGGTATAGGGTACTTTGTAGACTCTGTCTACCTCAATTTTCCCCAATGAGTTAATGATTATCTCCTTTCTCTTTGCAATCATGTGGAGTAGATTTTAAGTGAAATCCATCTCTACTCTGCATTCGGATTAGGGGTAATTTCTCTCTTTGAGGGAGACTATCTACTTAAGAGATTGTCATTAGCTCGCAGTGAAGTTTCATAGAGTGTTAATGCGATTGTGTAGATGTCTGTATCAGCTCTGCACCTATTCAGTTACTATTCACTTGAGAAATTGGGGTTTAGTATAATTATGCAAATCTCTTGGTTCAAATAAGATTACAAACTTAGATAACCTTTGTCTTGTACTTCATAACTCTAGATGGGTACTATATCCGAACATTGTTTCTTCCCTTGACTTCTCTCCTGTTATTTTAGTATTCCTTGTTTTTATTTTCTTCAATTCACACACATATCACTTTTTCATGTAGGCTATCTTTCAGAATTAGGGTTATTACTAGTTTTTTTTTTTCCTGTGGATCGATACTTTGCTTTATGCACACTACTATTACACGATCGGCACGTACACCTACATCTCTATCACTGGGTATAGGGTACTTGGAGACTCCATCTCCCTCAATTAATTCTCTCAAGTGGGTTAATGATTATCTCTATGATCTTTGCAATCATGTGGAATAAATTTTAGGAGAAATAGTATCTCTACTCTGTATTCGGATTATGGGTAATCTCTCTTCATAAGAGAGATTATTTACTTAAGAAATCATCATTAGCTCACAGTGAGGTTTAATAGAGTGTTAATGCGATTGTGTGGATGTCTATATCAGTTCTGCATTGATTCAGTTACTCTTCACATTCGAAAGAGGGGTTTAGTATAATTCTGGAAACCTTTCTGTTCAAATAAAATTGCATACTTAGACAACCTTTGTCTTGTACTTTATAACCCTAGAAGGATGCTATGCACTGACATTATTTCTTCCCTTGATTTCTCTCCTGCTTTTTATAGTATTTCTTGTTTTTCGCTTTCTTTGATTCACACACTTATCACTTGATTATTTAGGCTATTTTTCAAAATTATGGCTTTACTAATATTCACTTTCTTCCTTGTGGATCGGCATCTTGCTTCACACACACTATTATTACATGATCGGCACGTACACTTGCGTCCCTATCAATAGGAATGCATTTGCTATTTAAAGTTATATTTATTCTCAATTTTGCCCTTCGTTATTCCAGTAATCAAAAGTGGGTTTTTAATAAACTGTAATGATATTACTAATTAAGTCACTACAAAAAATTATATTTTTACTGATAACAAAAGTCGTTACTAAAAATATTAATTTTTGTCACTATTGTTAATAGTGACCAATTTTTGTGGTCGTCACCTCTTGTCACAAATACCTCCGTCACAAATACAATAGTGACCATTTTAGAAATTTTGCCACAATTACACAAAAAATTTGTGACCAAATTATTGTCACTAAAAACTTTAATATTTGTGATAAAATTATGTTGCCACAAATAGTGAAATTTTGTGGCTAAATTGTTATCACTAAAACATTGATATTTGTGATAAAATTATATTGTCACAAAAATCTTACTATTTGTGATAATATTGTTGACACAAAAAATATGAAATAGTGATGAACAAAGTCATAACAATAGTTTATTTTATTGTGACGTTATTAATTTTTATTGGTGACCAATTTTAGTCACTAATATTGTTTAAAGATGGTACATGTGTTGTCACTAAATAAAACTTATATAAATAAAATTATTTGTGATAAATATAAAGTTATATCTTATATAATTCTTTAAAAAAAACATTAGTAGTAAAAGTTTGCCACACAAGCAAATAAAAGTATTTATATTATATAACAATAGATAAATATCAATAAAAAGTATAAAATTCTTCTTCCAAATATATAAAATTAAAAATTTAAATATCCAAAAATACAATTATAATATTATCCTAAACTATTCTCTAATGCAAATTTGGATATGAAGTACACTAGTCTACATATGAATCTTTCTTTTTGCTTTTCAACCTCAGCTTCTGCTAGAATTTAACTCGTTTTCTCCTCTTCTTGATGCTTATTCTGCATATTTAGAAAAAATATAAAAATATAATCAAATAAAATTTTCAAAAAATTCTAATTTAATTACAACTTTCATACCATTATTTCTTCTCAATTGAGAAGAGACAAATTCCGTGTTACATTTGGCTTGTTGCTGTTTTAAATAGATAAACAACCATTAAGAAAAAAAACTACACAATCAAAATCTAAACAACATATACCTATTATGAAGCTAAAATTCAAAGTGTCAAAAATGAAAACAATAACAAATTAACATCCACCATTAAAAATTCCAATAATCCTAACTTTGATGATGAAGAAGATAAAGCAAAAGGACAATATATAATCTCTTATTCAATTCATAAACTAAGTAAAGGAATTCAAGAAAAAGAAAAGGAAGCAAATCTTGCGACCATTAATGATATGTATATGTATATGTAAAACCAAATCGTTGCCACCGATCTCATTAGGCACATAAGTACTCAAGGTTTCATCATCTTTGTTCCTTTTATAGGTTAAGTTCATTGAGGATATATAACTTTTTAAATTTTAATTTTTTTTTTAAATTACATTATCCAGATTTTGTTTTATGAGATTTGGTAAATATTTATTTAATTTTGATATTTTAAAACCATTTAAATTTTATCTATAATCACTATATATTTAAATTGTTTTATATAAAAAATTATCAGCACAAAAGATAAGATGCATAATTGTGATAAATACTAAATTGTCACAATTGAAATTATAATTGTGATAAAATAATTAGACATCACAATTAATCCAAACTATAGTGACAATTAACATATTTAAAAATTTAATTTTTGTGACAATATTTAGTAGACACTAAATGATTTAATTTTTCTGACAAAACTGTTGTAACAAAAAATAGATGTTGAGTGACATAAAACACTTTTGCCACAACAAATGAAAAATTATAGTGATAATAAGTTTTGTCACAATTGAAATTATAATTGTGACAAAATAATTAGACATCACAATTAATCCAAACTATAGTGACAATTAACATATTTAAAAATTTAATTTTTGTGACAATATTTAGTAGACACTAAATAATTTAATTTTTTTCTGACAAAACTGTTGTAACAAAAAATAGATGTTGAGTGACATAAAACACTTTTGCCACAACAAATGAAAAATTATAGTGATAATAATGTCTTGTTACAATTACACATCATTTTCATCAAGAAAGTTTTGACACTAAATCTTATATGCTTTTAGTGACCAACATTGGACACAAGAAATTTTGCCACTATTAATATATTAGTAGTGATGACTTGATTGTGACATGTAGTACATTGTCACAATTATTTTTGTAATAGTGACAAAAATATAAGTTGTCAAAATTAATTTAAACAATAGTGTCGATTAACTTTTTTGACATAAAAAACCTAATATTTGTGGCAAAATAATAGATTGTCACAAAAACGTTGTCACTAAAAGTCATAACTCTTGTAGTGAGTCCAAATGATAATTAAACTTTTCTGCATAAGTCTTTTTAGAATTTTTTTTTTAAATGTGGTTTTTATAGCTTTTTAGTACACCAAAAAGAATATATGGCTTTAAACCACTATGTGTTCCTAAACTTTTATCCATTATACAATTTTTTTAGTTTTAATATTGTCATGATTGATATTATCCAACGATGAGTTTGGGTTTTGCAATAATTTTTTTTTATTTGATACGGGGGTAGTATAGTAATTTAACAATTATCAAACTTTTCCCACCCAAAGCTGCAATCCCTTTCGCACCATCCTCCTTGTGAACCACTTTCTATAGCTAAAGGGAAAGTAATTACAAGGAGGCCATCTATTTTTAAGGAAGCAAGCAAGTGAAAATGATTCACCCCCTTTACTTTTAAAGGAAAAGTTGTTCTTTTCACTCATACCAAATTGGGCCTAGAGTTTTTTGTTATCCGTCAAACAACTTAGCTCCAACTCCTCGCAGGCAAAAGTAAAGCAACACTTCTCCAATGATTTGGAAATGACAAACTTCTAATGTTGAGAAGAGTGCATTCCATTGAACCTAGATGAAAGATGTTAGTGAAAAAAAAAACTCACTTCCAATTTATATATCTCCTCCACCACAATATTTTTCTACTCTCCCTGTAAGTTTTGGCCATCTTTCCAAAATAAGTTTTTTCAATATATATATTAATATATATACGCACACAAGAGAATTGCAGTTTACAAACAACATTTTCCATTCGTAATCCATTTCTAAAATGAATTAGCAATGGATTACAAACAGAATTTTTCAGTTTAAAAAAAGCAGATTTGTAATGGAATAAATTCTGTTTCCAAATTTTGAAAATCGCGATGGAAATTATTCTGTTTCAAAATCATTGCTAAATTCAAGAATATAATTTATTTTGTTGCTAACCTATTTTAAAATTTAACAACGGATTTGCAATGGAATTTATCCATTCCAGAATGTGGAAACGTATTTGAAATGGAACATATTTTGTTTTAATTTTTTTTTATTACAAACAAAAAAAATCTGTTGTGGCAAATATGTATATATATTTAAAACAAATTAATCTATTTCTAATCCATTGCTAAAAAATTAAAATATTATATGTATTTTGACAATTAATATAAATAATACCTATTATAACAAATTTGTTTAACCAATACAACAAACAAATAATGATTTCATTAATGCATGTAGAAAATAGATGTCAAAAAACAAAGTTTAACAAAAAAAAAAGCTGACAAATAACAAATAAACTATAACTCATGTAGATGGTCAATATCATGATCATCACTAGCTGGTTGTGAGTCTTGAGTGAATTGTGAGTGCTGAAGGAACTACAACAATTTGCATTTTTAATGATAACAAAAGTTATCATTAAAAGCAATAATTTTATTGGTAGTTAGTAATAGTAGTAAATTTTAGAAGTCGTCACCTCCCGTCACAATTACTCCATAATTTTGTGACAAATTTCACTACACCAACAAGTTTAGTATTTGTGACAAAGCGATGTGACTATAATAACCTTATTTATTTATTTCAAGTTTGTTGACACAAAAAATGTTTAATTGGGACGAATAAAGTTCTCTTAATAATTTATTCGGTAGTGTCAATTTTGTTGACACTAGGAAAATGCTAAATAATGACGAATAAGACATCACAATAATCCATTTTATTGTGACAATATTATGGACAAAAAAAAAATACCAATGCTTCATCACTAATGTTATTTTGAGATATTGTCACGTGTTTGTTATTGTCATAAATAAAATTATTAATTTATCAATAATGTTGTTACTAAAATAAAAATTATGTTACGCTAATTTTGTCACTAATATAATAAATTATTTGTGATAAATATAACTTTATATTTTAGATACTTTTGTCAAGTCAAATTTTTAGCAATAAAAATATTATCACACAAGCAAATAAAATGTTTAATATTGTAAGAAAATAAATAAACAAATATTACAAAATATACAAAATTCAAATTTTCAATATATAAAATTGGAAATTTTAATATCCAATATACAATTATAAAATTATCCTTTTAAAAAAAAGATAAAAGATCATAAAATTATCCTAAATATAGAGATGAAGTACTCCGCAATTCATTAATATTGAATCTTCTTTTTTGCTTTTCAACATCAACTTCTGCTAGAATTTGACTCTTTTGTTTTGACTTAAATGTTATTCCCTTTTTTTATTCTTATTCTACATATTTAGAGAAAAAAATCTAATGAAATAATTTTAAAAATTAAAAAATTATAATTTAATTACAACTTTCATATCATTACTTCTTCTCAATCGAGATAAGTTCCATATTGCATTTGGCTTTTGTTATTTTCAATAAATAAAAAATCATCAAAAAAAAAAAATCGCATTATCAAAATATAAACAACATATTTCATATATATGATGAACTTGAGCCTAAGATTCAAAGTATCAAAAAAGAAAACACTAACAAACAAGCATCATTGAAAAAAATTCAATCAACTTAACTTTGAAGATTAAAAAAGATAAAGCAAAAGAACAATTATCTCTTATCCATTTACCTTAATAGTCGCTTCGAAAAGCTCATATAGAAGAGGGCCACGACCAAGCCTCGATCACTACAATAATTAAACAACTTGTATTAAGTTAAAATTTATGTTAGAAAAAATGTGGAGAATAAAGTTACATTTATAAAAATAAAAATGCATTACCAATTTCTCTGCATATGTGGCAAATGGAGCCTCCTGAGTACTAGATATACCAGATTCAAGTCCTTTAGCCTTAGTAAGACGGTTTGTAGAAAATTTCAAGCTTCGAGTTTTAAACTCCGGAGAATTTCATGCTCCATTAAATATTTGCCACACAGTGTCAGTCACATACAAGGATTTTTAAAATGGGTAAAAATTTATGCCCAATTTTCACTTTGCTCACTGAATTTCAATTTGTTTCTTTTCAATCATTCAACATTAATTCCTTTTCATCGGGATGTCATCCATAGGATTCTGGTTATCTTTTGCTGAGCTGGCGGCCAGAAGTACACGCCAGTCATTAATCTTGATTTAATTAATCCACACTTGTGGTGACACATCACCTGAAGGATGACGTTAATGAGGTGGATAAAAGTGGCTGACGTGGATGAGCTCTGCTGAGTTAGAGACTGATGTGGATAAAAACTCTTGTGATGTGTCACCACTAGCGTAAATTAATTAAATCAAGTTTAATGGCGGATGCATACTTTCGGCAGCCAGCTCAGCAAAACATAACTGGAATCCTATGGATGACCTCCCGATGAAAAAGAATTGATGTTAAGTGATTAAAAAGAAATAAATTGAAATTCAGTGAGTAAAGTGAAAATTGGGCATAGTACAGTGATCACTCAAAATTTTTACCCTTTTTTAAACTTGTCAATTATTTCATGAACTTTTCTTAATTATTCATGCCAAAATGATTAATTATTAAAAAATTTTAAATCACAAAAGTGTACTATAATTTTTTAAAATATTAATATAACTATTGGAGGGAAATAAAGAGCGGAATTAAACTCTTAATATATAAAACATGGGTAAAATTTTCAGGAGGTCACCAAACTTTACTTTGTTTTCATTTCGGTCATCGAACTACAAAATGCATAAAAATGATCACCCAACTTTGTTTTTTTTCATCCGGCAGTCACCATGCTAATTCCGGTCCCCATAAGCTGACGTGGAGGCCGGAACAACCCAATCAGCAAGCCTGTGCTGACTCAAAAACCCCTGTCAGCAGAAGGCCGCTACGTCAACTTCATCCGCGTCATCTTCGTCTTCATCTTTTCATCCTTCGTCGCATTTCCTCTCCTTCCCATAGTGCTCCTCTCCGTTCCCAGAATGCCCTTTCGACCACGTCGGAGGCGGAGGCTCACCGCAGCTTCATGTCCCTCTCCGCCGGTGCGAACTCCACCATCGCTGGACATCTTTGCGAGCTCACCCGTAATCCTCACCTCACCGGCACACCATCTGCTTCCACCGTCGTTGCTTATGTCTTGTCTCAATTTCGTCTAACTGGGCTCAAAACCCTAACCCGAGACTACTTGTCACTCCTTTCCTACCCCGCTGCTGCCTCCCTCTCTTTCTTCCCCGCTCGCGGAGACCTCATCAAGGCCTTTCCCCTCTCCGAACTTGCTGATCCGGAGTCCCGCACTGTGCCGCTATACCATGCGTACTCTCCATCCGGATCCACACTGACGTCGGCGGTATACATGGGTTATGTCCGGGAGGAGGAATATGGTGAGGTGGATCGCATGGGGGTGAGCGTGAAGGGGTGTGTAGCGGTGGTGAGGAGTGGACGGGGATACTAAGGGGCAGCGGTGGAAAGGGCAGCTAGGAAAGGCGCGCGCAACGACGATGTTGATGTTCATTTCCCCTGGCTCTGGGCCTCTGCGACGAAGGATGAAAAGATGAAGACGAAGATGATGTGGACGAAGCTAACGTGGAGGTCTTCTGCTGGCAGGGACTACAAAAGAGACGTGGGATGCCACATCGGGTTTCTTAGTCAGCACAGGCCTGCTGATTGGGTTGTTCCGGCCTCCACGTCAGCTTATGGGGGCCGGAATTATCATGGTGACTGCCGGATGAAAAAAAAACAGAGTTGGGTGATCATTTTTATGCGTTTTATAGTTCGGTGACCGAAATGAAAACAACGTAAAGTTTGGTGACCTCCTGACAATTTTACCCTATAAAACATAAAAAGCAGAACTTTGGCTTAAAAAAACACATTGATCATTCACAAAAAAACCAACTTAATAGCCTGTGGAAGAAGAAGACAACAATAGTAGCAAAGATACACCTCAAAAATCGTGAGTTAAAGCTTGAAAAAAAAAAAAGAAAGAAAAAAAAGGTGATATAATACCTACAAAAAGGAATAAGGTTTCACGGCAATTTCTAGAGAATGTCCTGTTGTTATAGCAACCTATGACATAAATATATATAAGACATTTAGCGGCATATTTCAAAAACATCATTGGATGTAAATCAACTCTAACCTCCTTTATTGCAGCATGTCAAATTAATCTAGCAAAAGCATAAAACAGAACAATATTTTGCAGAAACAATTGGTTTCTAACCTCTAGTTTCCTACAAGGATAGTGGCTTCATGTGATCATATATAGATGTCAACATATGGATTTGTTTTTCTAGAGCAGAACCAGAACTTGATCCTTGCCATTATATATGCAAATCGATTGCAAAGTTACAAAGGTGAAGAGAAATCAATGTATGCTTGGACATTCAAACTTGTTTAGCAATGCTTACTCTTATTTTGTTCATGAATCAAATGAAGAGTTGACAGAACCTTAGAACCCTAAAGGAGAAGCAACAGAGAAGCTATGGAGAGAGGCTCTCAGCCTAACAGAAGAAAATGAGATGGCGATGGAACAGTGGAAATGTAATGCCGGAGTGCTCTTCGAAGGGCTCTATTCTGACTGTGGCGACAAAGGTTGATATGGTTCCACAGACAGAGAGAGAGAGAGAGAGAGAGAGATCTAGAGAGAGATATATGGAGAGAAGAGGAAAGAAATTCTTTTCTTTAAACCTAAAGACCAAAGTTAAATGTTAACAAATCCGGATCGGCTTGAACACAAACGACCCAAGATCTGTTTATATATTGTCTATACAAATGGATCTTGAAATCCGTTTGTGAAATTATACATTCAAAATTCATTCCTTCCAAAAAAAAAAAGTTTATATATTTTAAATTTATTATTAATAATTATAAATTAATATTTCATGAGTAGTTTAAAAAAATTTATAATTACCAAAATTTATTTCAAAAAAATAATTTTCATCCAAAGAAAATATAATCAAAATTTCAAAATATTTACCCAATATGTTACACATGGATCCAAAGAGTAAATTTACAAACGGATGAATGATCGGTTTGTAAAAGTAGAAATGGACAAAGTATCTGTTTGTAATTTTACAAACAAACAAGAATCCATTTGGAAAATTATAAAAGGTTCATTGCAATTTTAATTTTAATTATATGTATTTTATTTTTAAAAATTCATTTTATCTCTCAATACATTTATAAAATTTAAATATTGTAAGTTTTTTGAAAAACTTATTATGACAGTTTGTATATATATATATATATATATATATATATATATATATATATATATATATTAATTCTTTTAAGAAAATTATTGGTCTTGTTTATATATCTAAGTCATTTAAAATATTCCCAGATAATTTTTATCCTAAAAATATATACTTATAAAAGGAGTTAATAATCTATTAAAATTATATCTACAAGGAATTAATATATATTCATAAAATTTATATGTTTTAAATTTTTAAATAATAATTAAAAATTAATATTTCATAAATACAATTAAGAAAATTTATAATCACTTAAATTGATTCCAAGCAATTTCTCTCTCTCTCTCTCTCTCTCTCTCTCTCTCTCTCTCTCTATATATATATATATATATATATATATATATATATATATAAAATCAAATTTTAAGAATATTGATCTAATACTCATTAAATACTAATCCTATAAATAAGTATCTCCATAATATTTTTTTTAACAAATAGTATACAGATACATATGCATAAAAGTTATTAATCATTTGTTCAGATCATCTTAAAAGAAAAAAAAATATTTTTTTAATAAAATATATATTTAGCAACGGAAGTTTGTTTCTATTTCTAATTTACAAACGGAATTATGTTCCATTTCCAATATTACAAATCTGTTTTAATATTAAAAACATATTTGTAATCCGTTACTAATTTACAAACGGATTATAGATCCATTTTTAATTTACAAATGGAGCTATGGACAGTTTCTAAAATAGAAACGGATTATATAGCAATTGATGAAATTTACGTTTCAAATTTTGAAATGAATGTAAATTCTGTTTCTAAAACTGAAACGGATAGGCTAATCTGTAATTAATCGGTTGCTAGTTAGTAATAGAACAAGTCTTAATTAAATTACTATTTCTAATTTAACAGTTTCTTGTAGCGTATATATATATTTCTTTGGGACAAATTTTTTATATATACTTATTTAAACTATAAACACTTAGTAAATATATAAATCCATTGAAAATAATCTAGAAGAAGATTTAGACAAAAAATAAAAAGATATTAAAAAAATAAATAAATAGTCTACATCATAACTAGCTATGATTGAAAAAAAGAACATTAACTAGTTAATGGATGTGAAAAAAGTCGATATAAAAACAAAGTATTGATTAAAAATCAAACCCATTAGGGCACCTCACTAACTGGATTGGTTAAAACTCATCACAGTTGTGTATATCTGTCTCTGCTCTTAAAACACCAAACTAATGTTCTTTAGAGGAGGGCTGACTGTGCTAAATTCTAAATTATCTATAATCCTAACATATTAGATATCTTTGTTCTAATTATTTAACTGAGTTATTTAAGCATTCGATAGAACACAAAGGGGATGGGCCGAATCTCAATCATTCAGTGGGCTAACTTGTAGCTTGGTATCGGTTGTACAAATCCAAAAACAAAAGAGGGTGGGGTATCCTGAATCTGTAGAATCTTAACAATACACTTTTAGAAAAATAGCGGTGGAAGATTGCTTTTGGTTCCATTTGGTCTTGGCCCCTAATTATTCAATTCAACTACTATAAGAATGTGGACCCAAGAGTAAAACTTGCATATTTGCCCTTCTCAAAAAAAAAAAAAATTAATTAATTAATTTTTGGTTTGGAATTTTTGACTGTTTATCGGCTTTTCCTATGTGCACCATGCCCACAATAAAAAACTAGGAATGTATCCTATTATGACATGATACTTGGTTTAACAACTATGAGCCAAAAGATATTCAGCAATTTTTCTTTTTTTAATAATAGGCAACAAGCGCCCCGATATATGAATAGTGTTAGAGCCCGGTGTACATTGTATAAACAATATAGAATAGTACAAACATCCTGGGTGAACTGTGTATGAACAGTACGGGGATATTCAGCAAATTGCTTTCCAGTTGATATAAATAATGATCTTAGCTCATGGTTTTCTCACTAACCCCTCCTCTGTGCAGGATCTCCGCATGTTTATCCCTAGCCTGATAACTGATTCAAGTGATCTAAAAATCTAGAGTTAAAAAATGGATTTCTCTATTGGATTTCTCTATTACGTTCTTTTATAGTGTCCTCAATATTAGAGGACTAAGATGTCCCATGGGGAGGGTTGTGTGGCATGTGTTGCGTCATCGTAAAATTATCATTTTCAATTGGTTGGCCTTGGATAACAAAACGCTGACTTTAGGCAATCTTTAAGAAGGGTTATAACAAACTTTTAACTACTACATGCGCGCTATATCATACAACAATGGAATCTATGAACCACCTCATCCTCAATTGTCTATTCGTCTCCCTAATATGGAACTACTTTGGACACATATTTGGTTTATCTTGGTTCCCTAATTCCTCGATAAAGGTTTGTTTCTCCTGGAGATCTAACTTGGATCGAAGGTAGACTTTAAGGACAATTGAGAATTATTAATAAGGATTATATTTTAGAGTATATGACTAGAAAGAAATAATTGCATTTTCAACTGCAACGTTGTCTCACCTTTTATCATTCATAAGAAAAAATTACCCCATGTGTTAGTTTTTGGATTTCTGCAACCCAAGAGGCAAAAAGACTCAATCTTAAGGAGTTTCCTTCCACAATCAAACAAAGCTTGAATTTTCTTGGTTCAACTACCTTGAATCAAGCGATGTAACAAACACCAAACCTTAAAATCAGCTAGTTGATTACTATCTTGGTGGAGGCCCTTGATGGATAATTTACTCTTGGCAATCATTTCCTAAATGCCAAATGTATTTTCTTATTTATGCTTTTCATTTCTTATGAAGACCCACTTACACCATGGGTAGGGATGCAAGTGGGGCGGGGAATCCCCATTCCCCACGAGGACCCGCCCGACGGGGCGGGGATTCCTCAAAATAAACCCCCCACGGGAGCGGGGAATGGGGGAAAGCCCCTCCTTGACTCGCGGGGCGAGGCGGGGACAGGGAGTGTATTCCCCTCCCCGCTCCTCTCGAGATGCAGGGATTCTCCTACTTTTAAATTAAATAATATATATATATATATATATATATAATATTTATTAAAATAACTCATATGATTAATTTTATTTATTAAAAAATTTAATATTAATATAATATTATAATGACCAAATATTTTAGTTTTTTTTTTAAATTATTTTTGGTATTTACTAATAATGTTTAAGATTTTTAGTAAAACTAATGTTACTCCGATGCAATGCTCGGAGATAATTATATGAAAAATTATTTTAAACATTTTATTCAAAACTTTTTTATTTCCTACTATAGATAAATATGTTATATTAAAATTAATATTAGATAAAATAAGATATTTGAAGAATAAAAAAATTTAATGAAATATGAAATTGTTGTACTAGTTTTTGTATTATGGATTTTATGAATGAATTCGTACCTTTAATTTACTTTCGAACTTTATGTTATTTGTAATAGAGTTTGTTGTTTTCTCATACATTATATTATGTTTATTTTGAGAAATATTTTGTTTATTGTTTTAATTTCATGTAGGATGTGTTACATGTATAATGTTATAGAAAAAATATTTGGCCGGGGCTGGGATTCCCCGACCCCTCTGTGGGGGGGGGGGGGGGGGATTTCTCCCTCTCGGCGAATTTTGAGGTAGGAAATCCTCGTCCCGTGGGATGTGGGTATGGGGATGGGGATCCCATTTCCCACCCCTCCCCACTTGCATCCCTAACCACAAGTGCACATAGGGTCCTCATTCCACTTTATTTGTTCATTTGCATTTGTGCATTATATGCTTTTGTGCGGGCCCCACTCTTTAGTAAAAAAAATCAACCTTGCCTTTTTCTTTTTTTTCCCCTCACCTTGCTTTGCCACCTCATAAACTTGTACCACTCCTATGATGTGACCTAAACGCAAAACTAAAACCTTAGAATAGCCTTCTCCTTAAAACTCTCTAACTCTTATAATTCATCCTTGCCACTCTCTGTTTCCTTAGCTTGCTCTGAGCTCTCTCTCTCTCTCTCCCTCTCTCTCTCTCTCTATTTCCATGCTTCCCCGTCTTTGCCCCCCTTGCCATGGCAAGCGGGGGACAAGTTCTCCCCCACCTACACACCTTCTTTCCAAGGATTGCTATCCTAGGCTTAGGTTGCATCCTCAGCTATCTATAGTTCTCACACTTTTTCTCTTCATAACCTTCAAATCTTAGCCAAACTTAATGAAACCTCTTTTGATTTTTGTCAAACTTGACGGAGATACCATTTCCCGAGCTCGATTAAGGTTTCGAAATTCATTGTATGGAAAATTCTTTAGTAAACCTCCGCTTTTTAACCAAGTAAAGGTGAGTCTGATGGTTAAGTGGGCTGAGTTTGGAGAGGTTCTTATCTCAGATCTTCCTAATATGTTTCTTCTTATTCAGTGTGCCACTAAAGATGTAGTTCAAAGTCTCCTACTTGATGGACCTTGGTCCATTAATGGGATTATACTTCAACTCTCCTCCTGGCAACCGTTCTTCAAGCTTTTGTCCGCCAAGTTAACATTTGGGTCCAACTTCATAACTTCTGGTGGAATTCTGGTTCAATGATACCCTTGAAACTATCACTGTCATATTAGGCAACTTCTAAAAGTGGATAATCTCACGTCCTCTCTCACTAGATCAAAATTTGCCCGTGTTTGTATCGAAATTGATCTATCCAAACCTCTTAGTTGTGGGTTTCTTAGGAGGTATCATTGTCCTTTGGAAAAGATCTATTGGTCATGTTACTCCGATTGTTGTTTCTTGGAGAGCTCTTCATCTTATTATTTCTCCTAACTCTAGCTCTGATTATATTATTTCTGTTATTTATAACTCTCATCGCCTTTGTGCCCAGCTTTCTTTATAGTAGGAATTGACTAGACTTGCTAATTTGAACCTCTTGTGGTTCATTCTTAGAGATTTTAATTGTATCACTTCTCAGAATGAGCAAAGTAGAGGTTTGTTCGCATATTACACTCGTAAGGCTCATTTTTTCCTTAAATTTATTGAAGATAATAACTTGTTTGAACTTCAAGTCTCTGGTTTCAATTACACTTGGTGCAATAATCAATCTGGGTCTGCTCACCTGTGGGCTAGATTGGATCGTTGTTTGGTTAATAGTGCTTGGCGGGACAAATATCGTTCTTACTCTCTTAAGTTTCTTCCCAAAATCTTTTTTGATCATGTTCCTCTTTTGCTTGCCATTCATCTAATTCCTTTTATTTCTCAAAAGATTTTTCGTTTTGAAACTTACTGGTTAGATTACATTGGTTGTATTAATGCTGTAAAAGAGGCTTGGAACTTTTCTCATCATGGTAATCCCATGCATGCTTTATCGCATTTATTTGCTCGTACTCACTTTAAGGTCAAATCTTGGAGATGTGCAGGTTTAAATTGGCTTAATACAGCCATTCAAAATACTAAATTTGAAATTTCTTCTCTGGAATGTGCTGACTCTCTTGATTTTGATGCTTCTCTCGCACTTACGGATCTTTATGCTAAGTTTTCCGACCTTCAGAGAAAAAATGCTTCAATATGGGGGCAACATGCACATCTTAATTGGCTCCTAAATGGGTATTCGAACTCACTCTAATTCTATTACTCATATTTCTGATTTAAATGGGACCTGTTATTTTGATCGGGCTGATATTGAACATGCTTTCATACATTTTTATACTAAGCTTTGGGCGGAGCCTTTAGATAGAAATTTTATTGATATTGCCATTGCCCTTTCAAATGATCTTCCCCAAATTTATGAAGCTGGAGGGCAACTTCTCATCCGGGATGTCACTCATGAGGAAATCTATTTATCTGTCTTCAATCTTCCTTCTGGTAAGAGCCCTGGCCCTGATGGGTAAAGCGTTGAATTCTTCCATTTCTTTTGCAACGAGATTGGTCACTAGGTAACGTCCACAGTTTTTTATTTCTTTAATGATGTTGTTATGCCTGCTTCTGAGGGTAAGACTTTCGTTACTCTTATTCCTAAGAAAGAGAATCCCAATATGGTCTCTAATTTTCACATAATCTCTCTTTGTAACGTGTGTTTTAAGATTGTTTCTAAAATTCTCGCCAACTGGCTCTCCACTGTTCCCCCTAAGCTCATTGGTCGAGAACAGTCAGGGTTTATTGTGGGTCGTTGTCCCTTCAATAACATTATTGCTTTGCAAGAAGTTATGCATTCAATTGAGCGTGAAATCAATGACTCCTCTAGAATGATCTTTAAAATTGATATTGAAAAAGATTATGACACACTTAGTTGGAGTGCAATTCTTGCCACCCTAGCCATTGGATTTCTTGGATTAAAACTTGTTTGACTTCTACTTCTTTCTCCTTCCTGATCAATGGTCATCCCACTCGCTGGATTTCTTCTTCCAGGGGTGTTTGTCAAGGTGATCCTATTTCTTCTTATTTTTTTATCCTTGTTTCGCAAATTTTGACCTTTATTCTTAATTCAGCCCTCAACACTGGTCAAATTCCGGGATTCAATAACAATGCCAATTCTAAATTCAATCATCTCATGTTTGCTGATAACCTTGTTCTCATCACTCGGGCTTCTCATCTTGCTGCCCGAAACATCAATCGTTGCTTGGATGCTTATGGTCATTTAACTGGTCAATATTTAAATGTTTCAAAATCAACTGTTTACTTCCCTTCTTTGTTTAATAAGAGGGTCCAAATAAGTATTTGTTCTATCTTGAAGATCAACTCTACTTCTTTCCCTCTTAAGTACCTTGGTATCTTAATTTCCCCTAAGAAGCTTGTCGTTTCTATTTTTAGTAATATGATTGACAGGATTTGTCGAACCTGTGCCCGTTGGAAACATTCCAAGCTGTCCATGGCTGTGAAAACTACTTTGATCAATGCCTCTCTTCTTTATATTCCGAATTATTATCTTTCGGTCTATCCTATCCCTGATTCGGTACTTTCTGAAATCAATAAAATTGTTAGGGATTTTCTTTGGCATAAGGGTGGCAATGGAAATGGCATCCATGCTGTTGGTTGGAATTGTATCACTGAAGATAAACATAAGGGGGTATGGCAGTCTGAAATTTGTTAATTGCTAAGCACTCTCTTCTTGTAAAGCATGTTTTCAATTACTTGAATCATGAAAATATCTTTTGGGTTGATATTTTGCTCTCAAAGTATGGTAGTATTAATTTCTAGTGTAATTTTGCTCCTTCTAATTGTTCTGCTTTCTTCAAAGGTTTATGTGCTATTGCAAATTTTTTAAAACCTTTTTGTTGGATTAAGTCTACTAATCCTAAACTTATACCTTGTTCTATGACCCTTAGTGCTTTTAAATTCCTCTGGCTTTTAAACTGGCTTTTCTTAATATTGATTTTGATCTTATTACAATGGTTGTTTCTGATTTCATTACGGATAATACTTGGGACCATAAAAAATTGGGTTTTTTTATTTGGCAACAGCTACATTGATATCATTGATAGACTGGGAACAATAGATCCTAATGGCCTTGTCAATGGGTCTAGCTTCCCAAGTCCCACACTCCTAAAGTTGCTTCAACTATTTATCATTTTCTAAACAGTAAGAATTTAGTTTCTATTCCTTGGTTGGGTCGGAGGAAATTATGGAACATCGAAACTACTCCGCGTGTTAAACATTCGTTGTTGATGTTCCGTGGCCGTTTGTCAACTAGTGATCTTCTATTCGCTTTCAATTTGGGCCCTAGGAACATGTGTGCTCTCTGTGGCAATGAGCTTGAGACTTATGAGCATCTATTTTATTTGTGTAGTAAGGCTCAAATCATCTAGCAACAAATTGGCTACATGTTGGGCAATCATATCTCATTCTCAGGTGGCTTTATTGATGGAAATTGGGTCGTTTGTCCCAACATTCCAACCTTCTCTAAGTCTGTCATTGTACTGTTGCCTAGCACATATGGAAAGCCTAATGCGATGTTATTTTCCATGCTGTTAATCTAAATCTATGTGTGATTTCTCTCAGAGCATTCAATTTTGCCAAAGATACTTATCATTCATGCTCAACCTTAGTTGGAAAGAAGCTTCTTTTGAATAACTTTACAACTAATGATGGGTTGTTCCTTTTCTCAGCTGCAAATTGGAATGAAGATTCAGAGGTGAGTTCTGCTAATTGTTTTATTACAAATTCTAATTATATTACCTCTCTTGTAGGTTGCTGCCCTTTGGAGGAAACTTCAAAACTTGGTGCTGAAATTCAGGCTCTTATCTCTGCTCTCAGACTCGTTGTGAATCAATGACTCAACGTTCAACATGTTTTCACTTCTTGTTCTGAGCTCAAAAATCTTTTGTCTAATGCTGATTCTCCATGTGGCTAGCATCACAGGCGATAGATCAACACTCTATCACATTTGATTGCTGCTGCTCATTGGCCTCAAATTCATGTCATTCCCTGGGCCTGGTTGGCTCCTACCCCCAGTTTAGCTTCTCATGCTTCCAGCCTTCACTCCATAACTTTGTTTCATAATTCCAAGGATCTTCCTCGTTGGATCATGCGTCGTTTTACCTCAGGTGGTTTTATTTTCTAGTTCAGATTTACTTGTTTATTTTTGTAGAAGCTTCCTCTTCCTTTCCTTGTTTTATTCTTTTGGTTTGTTTGTCCTTTGTTTGTTGTATCTTTTTGTTCTTATTTTTAATATATTAGCCGTTGGGCTCTTAAAAAAAAAACTCCCATCCCTTAGCCCATTCACATGCCTCCCTTTTCCAGTTGCCACACCACCGACAATGCCGCAGCAAGGAAATGCCAAGGATCCAAGCTTCAAAAAAGGCCTAGCTTCTCTCTTTCTTGGATCTTTAGTGCAGTCTTGAAAGGGTGTTGTGCCTTGTTAGAGATTGGAGAGAGTGCTCAAAGGTGGTGCTAGTTAATTTCTACAGTTAAATTGTCACGCCCTGAACCCGAAACGTTGACAAACGGCCGCCTACCTACAAGGCCGTAACCAAGTAGACACGCAAGGTCTCAAACCTGTCTCACAAATATGAATAATATCTAACAAGAGTACTGATTTCAAAACAAAAGAAACCACAATGTTTGTAACACAAAGAAACACATAACAAAGTTTGACATAACTCTTAAACAAAGACAAGAGAACTAAGTTCACAACAAAAGAGTTTTATTAACTCGACAATAGCTAGACGGCGACTTGCTCAACGACTCCACTAAACTGTCCACCACAAAACCCTACTCCTGATCTGAAAAGGAAAGAGAACAACTTAATGAGCTTGGGAGCCCAGTAAGTAACCACTAAAAATATCGGAATCACAAAAATATTCAATAGGTTTAATAAACATACAAAATGTAACATACAGAAATAAATACCAAAAATCAGAAACAAATCAAAACAGATTTAGTTTGCCAAAATAATATAAGTCCCCCAACAACTAATGCCAAAACAAAATATCAGAATTCATTTATTTAAACTCGGTGACCCGAGTCAGATTTCAGAGCTCATATGTTTACCCTCGGTGACCCGAGCCAGAATATCAGAAGCCGTTATTCTTCACCGACGGAACAGTGGGAAACTGCAGTTTCTATGTCAGAAGTGCGTGTCGACACGGTCAGTATTTAACCCCCATTGACAGGGTTATTGCACAGTTAATTGGGGACTCCGAATTTTTATAACAAAAATATGTCAGATCTAAAATTTATCGTCAACGGAGTAATACTGAAATTTAGTGATCCCAATTTCTAACAAAAATAATTCCAATTATATTTACAATAACACATTTAGCAAAACGATAATTTAACAGCCAATATGTGACAACATCAATTAATATAAATAATCAATACTATCTATACAAATAAGATTATATAATATATACATATATAAATAATTTCTGAAAGAATGCCACATTCCATAACAGGTTTCTTTTAATAATTTGATAATAAAATAAAATAAAATAAACAAAAGACAACCAAATGAAAAACTCATGTCAGGTTAACATATACAATCCGTACTATGATAAAATATCATAAATTAAATAACATTAACATGTTTGGATGGAAAAGAAATATATATCAATAATCAAATAAACAATTTGTGAATAGTATAAGAATAGTTTTTTTGTTTAAACAGTAAATTCCAAATTAATCAAATAATTATGTAAACCATTATCAAAAATCAAAAATTTGCATATATATATATACAGATTTATACGTGGTTTACTTACCTGTTTAACACCAAAAACTCACCAAAAACTAAATACACCCCGAATTTAAGCTTCCACGGAAATACCCTATATGTGAGAACACATTCCAAGGATATCAATAACAATGGTCTACACAAGCCTAAAAGTTATACCAAAATAACGTTACTGATTAAAGACTACTCTTTTTAAACTAACTCCTACGAACAATATAACAAGGTCAAACTAGGAAGCTTTGGCATAAGAGTTAAAATCTCTAATACTAACTCAATAGGTTTAAGATCCCACAAACAAACAACAAAATCACACATGATATACAGGGAATCAATTTCCTACACTAATAAGCACCACACTCAAAATGCCAACAATTTAATATATATATATATATATATATATATATACTTCCCAAAAAAAAAAATAATTTAATATATATAAAAATAAGTGGACACTGGCACTGAAAATAATTCCACTATACATCCAAACATATATATACACACACCCAAATAAAATAAATAAATAATGGACGCCAGAACTCCACCGATATTTGAAAAAAAAAAAACAAAAACAAAAATAAATAATAAATAATAGTGGACGCCAGAACTCTACCCATCATTTATATATATATATATATATATATATATATATATATATATATATATTAAAGCACACAGAACTTTCCAATATATATATATATTAAAGCACACAGAACTTTCCACTATTCCTCAAATACAGTATTTAAAGCAATTCAATCAATTATATATATATGAAACATGAACCAATTCGGTTCCATCCACTATGCTTCTCTAAAATAAAAAGCAATATATATCAATATATAAAGAATCAACTTTATACACACATCAACCATTCTAACTTATCAATATATATATATATATATATATATATATAAAAGCCAGCACACAACACTCAAATCCACTTTCTAATTTAAAAAAGAAAAATAGAATTTAGAGAAAAATCTGATTTTTTTTTTCTCTCAAACAAAATATAATATTTTTCTCTTAATTTTTTTAACACAACTACTTAGGCATGGATGATGGTAAAAATAACTAGTAAATCAATAAAGAATATTCAACATTTAGCCTTAGATCCTAGAAGGAGAACACTTATCTCACAACAAAAAAAAATGACGCAACATTCTTGATAAAAAGACCAAACTCCGTTCTCGCCGCCGACACCGTACCACACACCAAAAAAAGGAGAAGAGAGAAAATGCTAGATCTTTCCCCTTTCTTATTCCAAATAGAGATCTAAACAGTAGAACTAGAAAACGGCTAGGGTTTTAAATTTAATATAAATAAATATAAACATAAATAGGAGGTTTTTCATTTCCCTCTATTGTAACCCCCAAGCATGCAAGAATTTTAAAAAATATATAAATTGGTTGGGGCCCACATAAATTGATAAGCAAGTTCTTTCTCTGATTTGATCTTGGCCTCGATCACTTGTGTCTTCTTGTTTTGATTTGCTATGAGATGATTTTTGTTTTTTTTCTTTGAGTGATGGTCTCATGTTGTTGATCTATAGAAAGTGGTTGTTGGTTAGGTTTTATTTGATAGCCTTGCCTTGTCCAAAATCCTATCCTACATTGTAGCATGGAATGCTTGTATCATTCTTAGATTGGTTTAATTGCCAAGTGGTGCAACCATTTAAACTTTTGATCATGTATATAAGGTGTTTGTTGAAACATCCTTTGAGATTTTGTTACTAGCCATGCCTTAACACTTGTTGATATCCATGCAAATTCCTTTATATTGCTTTTCTATACCTCTTGGCTTCAGTTGCATGAATTATTGCTTGGTTTAAGCGAAATTGTTTTGGTCTTGGTTATGAACCTTATAGATATGCTATGTTTTTCCCCTTAGCTTGTCAAGTCTAGTTGTTTTTAGTTTTTGTTAAACTTTAAATGCATATGCCTAGAGTATATACATGTATGTTTGTATGTCTTCCTTTCCATGACAATATGTTCTTGTCTAGCATTACCTCATCTCGAGTAAGTTATTACTTTAGCATCCTCTCACTAGCTAGTTTATGTTTATTGTTAGTGTTTGTCTTGAATGCTTATAAATATGTTAGATTTTAATTTAGTGCTTGAGCAATTAGATTTGGGTTATGCTATTTATAGGGTATTTGAAGAAGGATTGTTTTGGTTTTTGGGAGTGAGTTGAGTTGAGCTATGATTAATATGATTATTATTATTATTATTATTATTATTAGGGAAAATTACTTAAAAGTCCCTGAAAAGTTTCAAACTTCCACTGCAGTCCTTCTGACATTTTGATTTCTCTTTAGATCCCTCCTTTTTAAAAGCAAATTCAATTTCGTCCCCGGTGTTACTTCCATCATTTAATACGGGTGAAAATTACATAAATGCCCATGTACCAAAAAGTAAAAAGTAACTTTATGTCAAATCTCATTTAATGTAAGTACGTCCATGAAATATATTATTACTTTATGTGAATAATTTGGTGTGTTATATTATTACTTTTCTGTGTATAATATTCGTGTTTCCTGTGTATAATATTGGCTTTCCTGTGTATAATATTGGCTTTTCTGTGTATAATATTGGTTTCTGTGTATAATATTTTAGGGTTGCGCCCGTTCGCTCGTAGGGTTTCGTGCGCGCATCCCAAGGCCTCGTTGGCCCTCGCGAGTTCCCAAGGAAAAAGCTGGGCAAATTTGTCATTTCACACACGTAATGATGGCTGGATTTCACAAAGGCATTATGGTCATTTCCAATCGAACTTAACCCTAAACTTCACACTGTCAATGTGGTTTGGACTCAAAAAGAAATATTTCAAAAAGGAGGGACCCTGCAGGAAAATGCAAACTTACAGGGATTTTTCTGGAATAACGAATCTTCATGGGGACTTTTGGGTACTTCCCCGTTATTATTATTATTATTATTATTATTACTTTTGCCTCCGGGTTACTCCACTGCCGTTCTCAATTTATGTACATGAGCAGGGGCGGAGCGACAGGGGGGTAGGGGGGGCAGCCGCCCCCCCTGTCGCCGGCGGGGTCTATTGGCCCCGCCTACTTCTTCCCCCGTAGTCTTACCTCGCCCCCCTCTCCCGACGCCCTCGCCCCCCCCCCCCCCCCCCCTCTCTCGGCGCACCCCTCTCCCGGCGCCCTCGCCTCCCCCACCCCGTCCGCCCCTCCCCCTCCCCCTCCCCCGGTCCACACTTCAAAGTTTTTTAAAATATATTTTTTAATTTTTAATTTTGTTTTTTATCTTTTTATATTTTATATTTTATTTTTCTGTTAAATGATTTATTTATTTATTTATTTGTTTGTTTCTTATTTATTAGATGCTTTTATTGAGTTTTTTGTTTTTAAAAATTTTGAGAAAATTTGTAAAAATATGTATAATTGATTAATGTGTATTGATTTTTAGGGATTTGAGAAATATTAAAGCTTTGATCTAGTAATAAATAATTTTTTTAATTATGATTAATTTAAATAGAAGTTTAAATGAAAGTTATTATTTTTAAAAAATATTTAATATAAGTTTATTTTGTAATCAATAAGATCTTAGAAGTAAATAATTTATAAAAATTATTTAAATGAATTAAGATAAATTATTAAATTAAATATGTCTTGCAAATGAGATTTTTTTAATTTAAAATATTATCTATATTTTTACGATTATAAATCAGAACAAGATCAAGTCAATGGTGACGCCAATGAAGTAATTACTTTAGCTCCTTTACTTTTTAAAATCCTCATCTTTAAATTTTTTTAATAATAATTTTGAAATCTCAAATTTTGAAAAACTACCAATAAATATAATAATACAAAACTATTTTAATTTAACATTTAATCAATGCAATTTAATCTTTGTAAATTTTTAAATTTTAAAATGATACGGTAAGATGTTAAATATTTTATTTTAATACTTAATTAGTCATATCTTCTCTAACCAACTTCTCAAAGTTCTATTATGATCCTTTGTAATGGTTTTTTCATGCATTTGTTTTTTCAAAATAAATATAATATTTATTTCTTTTAATTATAAATGAGAGCTTTTGTAGTTTTTATATTGTTACAATTTTCCTGTTAGATTTTTACTTTGTTGAGTTTTATTCAAAAATTTTAAATATATCTTTTTATTATGAGTTTAGTAGTATGTGAAAAGATAAACAAATATCTCAAATAAGTATTTATTAAAACAAAATTAATTTTTATTAAATAAATTAAAGGGTTTATTCTAAAATTCCATATAAACTTCTGGTTATCTTAGTCTGAGTCAGAATCATAAAGAATTCTAAATTTTAATTATTTCTCTTAAATTTTACTTATTTTTATAAAAAAATTAAATGTATTTATAATTTAAAATTTTTATTAATTAATTATTTTAAAACTTGTAATTCACCCCCCCCTATATAGGATTTCTGGCTTCGCCCCTGTACATGAGTTACTCCCATTATCAGCAGCTTACCCCACTGCCATTCTTAATGATATTAAAGCATTAGTTAATTGATTATTTTATCAAAATAATTTCGTTAGTTTACCCTTAACTGTTTACATATCAAAATCATTTTTTTATTTGAATGTTTAATTAAACTATTTTCCTTTGTTGGAAGTAAAACATTAGTAGTTGATATTTTATTAAAATTATTTTTTATAAGTATAAAGTTAACTGGTTACACAACAAAAGCACATGTTAAATGGATTGAATTAATTAATTTTATTTCCGTTAATTTAGCTCAATTGTTTAACTTCTTGAGTTTTATATTCATTTTGAAAATAATTTGTATAGTTTTTTTGAAAAGTGGGATCATTCAAAACTATTGATATACACAAATTAATCTCCAATTAAGTTATGTTCCGACCTAGTCAACGAGAATCAACATTGACCATGTCGACCTAAACCTTGTAATTGAGATTATAATTTCGCACTAAACTTTCGGCAAAACAATATCAGCTTTGAAACTCTGACTTGGGCCACCGAGGTAAAATAAATAGATTTTGCTATTTCTAACTTGAGACACTAAGGTAAAATAAATGGGTTATAATACTCTAACTGAGTGTTGTGGCTATAAAATAAATGTATAAATATCAAAATGGTCCCTCTATTTTACGATTTCCGCCCTTTTAATCCCTCTAATATAAAATCAGCCATTTTGGTCCTTGTAATTGCACATTTTCGTCCTTAAGCTGTAAAATCCGCCCTTTTGGTCCTTGTATTTGCACATTTTCATCCTTTTTAGTCCCTCTAATTTATTAGCTGAAAGGACCAAAAGGGTTGATCCGTCAATTAGAGGGACTAAAAGGACAGAAATGTACAAATATGAGGACAAAAAGGTGATTTTATATTAGAAGGACTAAAAGGACAGAAAACACAAAATAGAGAGACCATTTTGATATTTTGACCTAAAATAAATGGCATAGGAAGTTAGAGATACATATACTTTAGAAAAAATAACACTTATTTTGATTCTATATTTTTGTTAAATGCTTATGGATACCAAACCTGGACTTATGCTGTTTTGAATGTACCCTTATATAGGATGCTGCACAAAAACAAAAGTGATATTGTTTTAAAACGCTGTTGATCCGTATTTTGTTTTTAGTGAATTGTTTACTGTGTTTTTTGAGGGTCATCAAGTTGTTTATTAACTCTTGTCATCAAGTTATTTATTATCTCTTACAAATAAAGAGTAAGGTCTTGCAAACGTCATCGTAACTTGGTCGCTGAGTAACTTGTATCTTCCTTTTGGGTTGTGGGTTTCTCTGGCACTTCTTGTTGTTGCGGTTGTTTATGTACTGAACCTTAGCTTTGTATCCAAATTAACTTTAAACACTTTGTTTGACAAGACCTTGCACTTTTTTAAAATTTCTTCTCATGTTTAAAAAAAATTATTAAATTAAAAATTTCAAACCAACCTCATCCTTTCAGGGATCGTGAGCCCCCACGTTCCCGGTAACCGCCAGTGGCTGCAAAAAAAATAGAGAACTTCTAGCTTTTCTATCTCGCTCGTTGATCAACTTTGGGGGTGTGTGGTAAGGACGAAGAAATCTTCCGTGTCAAGTACTCATTTAGGAATAATTGTGGTAGGTTCTTCTTTTCTCTTCTTTGATTTGTTTATTTTTGTCCTTGTTTTGATTTTCTTAATGGTTAGGGTTTCTTCTTTTTGTTTTAATCTGTTCTAGGGTTTTCAAAAGTTTTTAGGAGAGCATCTGGTTTTATCCTCGAAAATGTCAACAGGTAATTACTCTTTCTTAGAAATTTGTATGCTTAGATATATTCTTAGGGTTAAATCATGTTCGGGTCCTGGAGTTTGGAAAAGTAGAGAAGAGAAGGAACAAGCATGAATTGTGTTAATTAATTTTTGTAGTTAGTGAATAATTTCATCATTCTTCCTTAATCCACCACTGTGATTTCCACTGGATTGATTTCTGTTTTTATATATATAACTCTCCTGTTTTGAGCTTGAATAAGAATTGAATTCCTCATTCTGCACATTTGCTTTTTCCTGGAAATTAAAGTGGGTTCAGAGCCAACATAGATTCACACTGGAGGGCATATAGAAGTATTTGATTTCCACTATGATTGATTTTTGTTTTAGGCGCATGGACTGTAATATATATATATATATCCGCCACTTTGATTCCACTGTGAGTTCTGATTTATCTGTGTGCTGTAATATATATAATTGTTAGTTGTTTTAAGTTTCTTGCTAGTTATGGAAGAATTAATTTATTGTACGGCCTTGTTGTGAATAATAATTAGATTGTTGCCAATTACTATTGAGTTTTACCGAATTAGTGTCTTGAAGTGTGATGAGTGTTAGCCAATGGTTGTTGTTTGTAGTGAAGCTTTGAAATTTAAATCAATGTGTAATGTTCATGTTTTAGGACTTTTGCTCAAATTTTAATTTTAGTGTTCAAGTGGATCTGTATCTTGAGAATTTTTTCATGTAAATAAACCACATATAAATCTGTATATGTATATATAAACAAATTTTTTTATTTTCGTAAATTATTTACATAATTATTTAATTACTTTGGGTTTTATTGTAAAACCATTCATCATAATATTATGGTTTAAGTTACTGTATTTATCCCTATTTCAAAACTCATAGATGCCTATTTATTTAATTGTTTGTCTATTTGATTCTAATTCTTAATTAATTACGGATTTGACATCTATTTAAGTGTTTGTCTATTTGATTTTAAATTCTTAATTAGTTACGGATTTAGGATTTACTTGGCAGCCAGTAGGTTGATAATATATATTATATTTTTGAATTATTTTACTATGGTCTTCTAGAACCAATTATTATTTAATTTGAAATCATGATTTATAACAATTAATATGTACTCAGTATGGATTACTTATATTTTAATTATTGTTGTCACATACTTGATTGAACTCTAATTATTCTTATTACATATTAGCAATATCTTTTTGAAATAATTGGAATTATTTTCATTAAAAAAATGGGGTCACCAAATTTGTCTAGTTTTGCATTGACAATGATTTGGACCCAACATATTTTGATATAATAACCTGTAGTCCCCAATTTAACCTTGCAATAACCCTGTTACTTGGGGTTAAACACTGACCGTGTCGACATGTACTCTGACTCTGATAAGAAACTAGTTTCGCACTGTTCCGTCGGTGGAGAATAACGGCCTCTGATAATTTGGCTCGGGTCACCGAGGGTAAATAAATGAACTCTGGCAATCCGACTCGGGTCACCGAGTTTAAATACATGAATTTTTTAGTTTTGTTTTTATCATTAGTTAATTGTGGGACATATATATACTCGTTTATTTGAAAAATTATGTTTGCTTGAAACGCTCTGAATTCTGAGTTTTATTTCTGATATTTATTAAGCATGTTTTTGGAATTTTTGAGTTTTTGTGATCCCTAAATTTTTGTTGCTTTTAGTGGTTGATTAATGGGCTGTAAAGCTCATAAATAGTGGTTCTATTTTTTTTTCAGATCAGGAGTAAGTGTGTGGTGGATAGCTTAGCGGGGAACAGTTGAGCAGTTTGTTAGTATTAGTGCAAATGCACTTTAAGATTGGCATAATTTGACACCTAATCAAGGTGACATGGCAAGCATGATGATGTGGCATGGAGAATGACGTGGAATGAAGGATGACATGGCAAACAAACTTGGCTAGGTGGAAAATATCATGGGAGATCTTGGAGAAGTTATTTTTGGCAAGAAGTTGCAACTCTCATGAAGATTAAATGAAGATCTTGTTGAAACTATTTTAGGCAAGAGGATCAAGCAAGCAATATCATGGAGTCAAGATCTCATAAAGACCATATTTAGAAGATGTGATTGAAGACTAAATATGGGTGGAACTAAATGAAGAAACAACCTATCAATGGTATGATTTTGAAGACTATTGAAAGCAAGATTTGAAGAACCCTAATAGAGATGATATGAAGTCTACTAAGGGTATGTTTGAAGATGCGCCTATAGTTGGCAAGATTCAGCCGATTGAATGAAGATCTTTGTTGAAGATTTGAAGACCAAACTTGGGTGAAGTGAAGACTAAGTTTGGCAAGTTTCATGAAGATGCACATAGGACGTGCGTCCCTTACGAGGGGGCTGTGTGGTGAGGAGCTGACAAGGGAGGCTAGTTGCTTGTAGGTTCGGATCAGGTGATCGGACTGCATCGACTCAGACTAAGCATGAGTCTTGAGGTCGCTTAGCAATGGAGCCAGAAATCAGCCAAGCCAGCAGTCAGGACTATGTTGCAACATATGTTACAACATAAGTTGCGACATCTAATTTCGGAAGGTTCTAAAGTTAGAAGCCGCGGAGATTCTAAAAGAGGTATGCACTGTATTTGGGACGTTGAGGCGTCTATACATACTTCCTTGGTTTAGGATTGGGTACGACTCTTGAAAAAGGGAGTAGGGAGGTACTGGACAATCTAGAGAGGGTAGTATTCTTTGTTTGAGTGAAAGAGTGACAAGTGTGTTTGTACTCTTCTATCTTTTACTTCTTTTAGTGGATTGTTGATCTCCGGGCTTGGCCCCCTAGACGTAGGCGAGTGGACGCTGAACTGGGTTACCAACGTCTTTGTGTCTTCTCTTGTGTGGTTTGTGTGTGCTATTCTTGAGTGCTTAAGTGAGTGAGTGTTCCTCTAAGTTCACAAACCCTAACCGGCGGAACTAACAGTTAGTATGTAAATTGTTCTTTTTGTTGTGAACCTAGACCTTGTTATTTGTTTAAAATTTCGAATATTGCACTCTTAGTTTTTTTGGACTATATTTGTAATCCAGATTATTATATTCCCTTAATCCTTTTGTTTTCGTGAAATTAGTACTTTTGTTAGATATTATTGTTCATTTGAGACAGATACTGAGGCCTTGCGCGCTTACTGGGTCACGGCCTTATAGTTGTCCGACCGTTTGTCGATGCCTCGGGCTCAGGGCGTGACAACCTTATTGTTTTGCTATAGAAATATTCTATATTTTTTTTACTCTATATAGATTGTGATGCCTTACTGGGTGTGTAGTCATTTAGTGTGTATGTATATATATATATATATATATATATATATATATATGAGGATCCATCATCTAGGGACGTCCCTAGATTTGAAATCTATGGATGTCCATAGTAGCCATCGGATGATAATCTAACGACTATTATCATTATGAACAGTAGAAAACCGCGTTCTACAGTGTTGTACAGTATCATGACTAGTAAAAAGCATACAGTGTTTATATAAACAAACAACCATTGGATGATGATCCAATGGCTTAGATTTAAATATCCATAGATTTGAAATCTATGGACTTACCTAGATGATGTTTTTCCTATATATATATACTAGTTCTTTATTTCCTAACAATGTTGTGTTCCTCCCCTTTATAAGAAACAATAATTAACAAAAATTAAAAGTAATGATCTATTTTGAAAAATTACAAACTAATTCACCCTACAAAACAATCTCATATGATTTTTCTGGACAAAAAAAAAAAAAAATCTTGCGCATGCTGTAATCATAATTTATAACTTTAGCATTGGAATAATAGTGAAGCCGGCTTCATTTTTATTTCAACAAAATAAAACTTCATTTTTTTTTAAATATGTCATTAATTTTGATTGTGTAGAGAATGCGTTTAAGTCTGCTCCTCTTTAAAATAAGTGATTTTTATGTAAAATATTATTTTTACAATTGAGATCAATTCCAATAAATATGTTTTTAATTATTTGAAATATATTTAATAAGATCTCAATTAATTTGTAAATAAATCAACTAAATATGTTTGTAATAATAATTAGCATTGAAAATAAACTTAAAAATAAAAAAATTAAGGAAATCATTTTTAAATTAGATAAATTGTCAATATGTAACCAATAATTAAGGTGATCTTCAATGGAAAGTTTTAAATATTATTTTTTAAAATAATTAAAATATTCAATGAGTTATACAAAACATACAAAAATCTTCATCCAATTAGTTAAAAAAATGAATTTATTAAAAAATGGCTGAAATTTTTTTCAATATTACTCAATTCCTATCTAACAAATAATTTACTGCAATGATATTTTAAATTAAACAGAATTATGAAAATATTTTATATTTATCACAATCAAAATATAGAGATATTATTAGGTTTTTTAAGGGTATAAGTGTAATAAAAATCCACAGTGAAATTGTAGTGATCTCATCCCAAGAAGGCCCACGGATTAGATGGGCCAGGACCGTCCATTGGGCCACGTATGCTCTAGACTCTCTTGGAATTATTCTATTATGGAGGGTATTTTCGTCATATTATTATAGAAATTACCTAAAACCAATAAATCTCGTAACTTTGTGAGGGTTTTTAGGGTTTAAGCCATAGTCTCCATCTCCGCCCCCAATTCCGTTGATCTTTGGGTCTAGGGTTTTTGGATCCTTTGATTCTCTAGCAACGAACAGCTTGGGTAGTATGTGGGCGCTTCGCAGGGCTGCGAATCCTTTGAGGTGTTGTTTTCCTTCCCATTTCCTCTTCATTATCCTTTTTGTTTTCTCAAAAACTAGCGAAAAATGCTGTTTTTTTTTCTTCAAATGATTCAATTTGTCTCTGTTCTTGTCCCTTTAATGCTCGTATCGCATTTGAATGATGAATTTTGATGTACTTGTTTGATGGCTTCCCTGGATTTATCAGTTTAATTTTTTGTGAAGTTTGTATTTTGTTTAGTGACTTGTCATTGTTGATTGCGGAGGGACTCTTTGCTATATGTGATCTTTTGTTCGTATGTTCGGCTTTGTTGCCAATTGTTTCTCGTGTTGTGCTTACCTATTGTTTAGAATGTATCTCTTTGAATGATGTTCATGATGATATGCTTACATGAGTGCATTTAAAAAAAAAAAAAGAAGAAAATTTAAGATATGCATCTGTCAGAGGTGTTGGTGTTGCTTATTGAGAATACCCATTAGTTGTGTAAATGCTTTGGTTAATTTTAAGTCTTGCCAAAACATTTTGTGTTTCCACTGCAGGAATCAAAGCCACCGAATTGTGGCAGCGAGTGCCTGTTCTGCTAAGTCAGATATTCCTGGTGGTAACCCTGTGTCAATTGAGTGGAATTGTGAAAAAGATGGATGTAGTTCTGCAGGAGATGTTTTTTTTAATTCAGTTTCACATGGAGTTTCTTTCACTAAAATGTCTATTTTGGGGACTAGAACCCTTTCTTTTCATGCTGGAGCAAAGTCCAGTGACAGTGATAATGACGTAGAGGAGGGGTTTTGTGATGTAGAAGTACCTCCAGAAATGGATAAAGTTGGTGACACTTCGGATGACTTAGAGGATGGCCTTTCTGAAGATGATCTCTCTGTGGAAGGCAAAGATGAAGATGCCGATCATGCACTTGGCTTACTGAATGCTGCAAAGGATACAAATGTTGAAAAGGCTTTGAACAAAAAGATTGGCACATCTCCACTCTTTAAGATTTTAATGGAGTCTCCTCGCCTATCTATAAATAGTGCTCTTGATAAGTGGGTAGAAGAAGGTAATGCATTAGGACGAAATGAAATTTCAACAGTCATGCTTAATCTTCGAAAATGGAAATTTTATGGGAAGGCCCTTCAGGTACTTATTCTTTGAACAGACAATACAGCATCAAGCATTTTATTGATCTGACTAGTAATGTTGTTCAAATGGACCTTTGTTCATTCATGACTTGTTTGTGATCATGGTTTTGATTTTCTCTATTTCCAGATTGCTTCTCCTTGGTTATGCCTTCAATTCATCTCTGTTTGCAGCTGCATACTATGCAATTTACTTTATTGATTGCTATTTTGATCAGACAACTCTATGAATTGCTTGTTACCTAAAATAAGGTTTTGATTATATCTTGCTTCCCAACTTCATCAACAATTCTATGTCAAAGTTTTGTCAGAGTTTGTGTTCTGTGAAGCTAGGAAAGAAGCTCCTTATAATTAACCTTGTAGATTGTTTATTCAGTTACTATATTCATCCAATAGTTTAGTTGTGCATAAAATAATTGTGAATTTAACCCTTATTATTTGGCAATTAATTTGTCAATATCTGAATACTCTAATGTTATTTGTGCCTTTTAATTGCAAACTTTGGTCTGTCGGACTTGAACTATAATTTTATGAAGTCTTAAAATATTAATTTATTTGGAAGTTTATCTCTATGAGATTCATAATTTTATGAAAAACTTATAAAGTGCATAACTTTTTGTTTCTATTCTTTTCTTGGATACGTATAGCTGCGCTGACAATATAGAAATTATAAGGTTCAAAACATATGGTTCATTGCCTTTGGCATGATGCATAATGTTTTTTAGGATTTTAATAAATTTGAATTTACTATGTTGTGTGATGAAATCCTGATTTTTGTGCAAGTCTTAGACTTGCAACTATAAATATTTGATTAATCCTTCTTTAGGTGTTTAATTTAATGTAGGCTCATTTTGTTTTATGAGCATTTGGGCTCTTTGGTTGCTTGTACTCATGGACTTGGATTTTATGTAAATATTGTTATAATATCTCAGTGTTTTTTGCTGGCCAAAGTCTAGCCCAATCTTCGTGCCTATTGCTTAGATCTGGAATGCCCTTCTTACCTGCATAACACTTTAGTAAAGGAAACCCTCCTATTCATGATGGTACTATTCAACAAGAAAAATTACTTTACAGTTTCTTCTCGTAGCTTTTATTGCCTTTAAATTTAATTTTACCATTTTAAAAGTTAAATTTAAGGTACTAGTTTGTGTTTACCAAGTCCCACACTCATGGTTTCTTTGCACTTAAAGAATGATTTTAATAATTATGCAGTTTGTGGAGTGGTTGGAATCAAACAAACGTCTAGACTTTACAGAGCGTGATTACGCCTCTTATGTTGATTTAATTGCTAAAGTACATGGAATTCAGAAGGCTGAAAAGTACATTGAGAAAATTCCGAAATCCTTGAGGGGCGAAGTGATATACAGAACTCTCCTAGCAAACTGTGTCGCTGCAGGCAATATTAAAAAATCAGAGGAAGTGTTCAACAAAATTCGGGATCTTGGCTTCCCCATCACAACCTTCGCTAGCAACCAACTATTACTGCTTTATAAGAGGGTTGACCGAAAGAAAATAGCTGATGTCCTCTTGCTGATGGAAAAGGAAAATGTCAAGCCATCCCTTTTCACATATGGGCTCTTGATAGACACCAAAGGTCGTGCAAATGATATCTCAGGAATGGAGCAGATTGTAGAGACAATGAAGGCAGAGGGCATGGAACCTGATCTGAATATCCAAGCTATGCTGGCAAAGCACTACATTTTTGGAGGTCTCAAAGAGAAAGCAGAATCCGTGCTGAAGGAGATGGAAGGGGATGACATTAAGGAAAATCGATATGCTTGCAAGGCTCTTCTTCCTCTATATGCCGCTCTAGGCAAGGCTGAAGATGTAGAGAGGGTCTGGAAGGTGTGTCAAAGTCATCCTCGTTTAGATGAGTGCTTAGCTGCGATTGATGCATGGGGCAAACTAGACAATGTAGAGAATGCAGAGAAAGTCTTTGAGGACCTGATGAGGACTTGGAAGAGGCCATCTTCAAAATACTACAATGCATTGCTAAAGGTTTACGCAAACCACAAGCTTCTATCAAAGGGAAAGGAATTGGCAAAGAGAATGTCTGATAACGGGTGTCGTATCGGCCCATTGACATGGGATGCACTTGTCAAGCTCTACGTGGAGTCTGGGGAGGTCGAGAAAGCAGACTCGATATTACAGAAAGCTTCTCAGCAGAACCAGATCAAGCCATTGTACAGCTCATACTTGACTGTTTTGGATCAGTATGCAAAGAGAGGTGACATCCATAATGCCGAAAAGATATTTCACAGGTTGAAGCAGATAGGGTATGCTGGGAGGATGAGACAGTATCAGGCATTGCTCCAGGCCTACATCAATGCCAAAACTCCGGCTTATGGCTTTAGGGACAGGATGAAAGCTGATAACATGTTTCCAAACAAGCCAGTGGCTGCACAACTAGCAGCTGTCGACGCGTTTAAGAAGACACAAATCTCAGAGTTGCTTGATTGATGTTAAGTTGCATACACTCCTGGCTACAATGGGCTTGATACCTAATGTTATATTTCAAGGTATGCAGATAAGCTCAAAGGGGCTCAAGGAATTTCGTGATTTCTGAATGGAGTCATTATGCTAAGTTTAAGGCATAGTTTATCTAGTAGTTAATATATTGGTTTCACTTTTATTTCCCATTGAGACGCTGCTTAAGAACCTTTTTTGTACAACTTATTACTGATTAATTTTAGCTGGTTCCTGTGCTTTTCTCAGAAATGTTTGTGGCTATTTATGATTCATCAGGAAGATATAAACAACTGATTTGAGTTCTTTCGTTTTTTGTTGCAGATGTATCATTAGATGCATTACAGGGTAATGCATGCATGCATGCATTTTGGTTTTATAAGTTCCAGTTAGAATCTTTTTTTTTTTAATTACAGTCCAATATATATATATCTAGAATTTAGGCTTAAATCTGTTGGTTATTTTTAATTTTTTTGGAGGTTGTTGGATTTTTGTTGAGAAAGAAAAGCCAATTACAAAACTTTGATTTAGTAAATATTAATTAAAATCGATATTTTAAGATTGAAAAATAATTTTTACATAAATGATAGTTGTTTATTAATTTTAAAAATTTTAATTATTTAAATAATTAAATAATAGAAGATTAAAGGGGCAAATTTAGGTGTTCCGTTTGAGATTTGGGTTACTCTCTATTGACCAACGCACACTACACTGCATGGGAAGATAAACTACAAATCCAAGCTTGAACAAGTTACATGACAAAATGGTGATGCTTGTTTTTCAGAAGATGACTTGTGTTTTAGACCAATTATTAAGTCAACATTGAACATTCATGGTTACACACTTGATAAAATTTAATACTCCTTAGATTGTTTTCAAGCTGTCTAAAGCTTTTCTTTTCATCAATTCATTCTTTTATTTATTTATTTATTTATTTTTGACAATGTGGGCACTCTACCAACATAATGTCAAAAGTTTTAAACAACCTTAAACATAAACATTATTAATAGTATAACAACAATTACTCTTTAACTCATGCTAAGTGGGGTCTATAATAAACAGTTTCTTCTCATATGACTCTTACAAATCATAGCATGTGTGTTTTGATTTTTCTTTGCATATGGCCCTCAATGAACATGGTCACACTTACAACCAAATGCATCCACCTAATTTTGAAAAAATAGAGAGTACCAATTCCTACATATAAAATGCATCAACCCATGAACATGACCAAATTCATCTAATATATATATATATATATATATATATAATTTCATTTTTCCAATGATACAAGCAAAACAAAAACTCATTCAATTCATAGCAACTCAAAAGGTCATTTCTGTTGACAAATGCATGTTGCCATTATCTTGTGCAACATACATCAACTTTGATAAATTTTTTTCTACTATTAATCAGACAAATGCAATTATACAGTAAGGATAACTCTCAATAAAAAAAAAACATTTTTTTGATTCTGTGGGCCATTTGTATTACTGTGAATCTCATTTCTATAAATAAGGACAGTTGGCCAAGTTCCCTTGAATCTCTAAGAAAAAAGAAAGAAAAAATAATTTATAAAAAAAAAAAAAAAAAAAAAAAAGATCTTTCTTTTTTACTTGTGAAACATGCATCCTCTCAAGATCTTCAAGAAACATCACAAGCACATCAACAACCCTTTTCCTTCTCAACCAAAGACTCTACCTTTCATCCATGGATCCCTGTCCTTTAATCCAGGCAAAGTTCCCCAACACTATACCTTCCAAGTTGGTGATGATTTCCTGGTGAATTGGAGCTCTGGCAATGGTGGTTGGCTCTATATATCTCACCTTTCTCAGCCTAAGAGAAGCTTGTGGTCTACCATCCCTGGTGAGGCCTTCATCTCAGCTGCAGCTGCTCAGACTGAGGTGGAGGAGAGCAGAGGTTCCTTTGCCATAAATGATGGTGATGTTTCCTTTGTCTCAAATCATCAGTCTATTGATGAAATCAGAGTTTTGTATCAATCTGATATTGAGAAGAAATCAAAGGATCCTGATTTTTTGCATGGGTTTTTCAAAGTAAATGATTCTTTTAAGGGGATAAAGTTCCCTGTTTTGATTATAACTGGATGGGTATTTAGTAAGAGAAAGAAGGAGAAGAGAATTTATAGTAGTTTTTATTCAGGGACAAGTAAAAGTTTCTATTTTGGTAGTCAGAGCAGGAAGAAACCTTCATGTGCTGCAAGGTATTGGCTTTTTCTTAATCAAAAGAACAAGAGTCAGATTGGTTTCAAGGTGAAATTTGGGGATTTATGTCAGCAGTGGAGCCCAAAAGGTTTTCCCAAATCCTCAAAAAGTTTTCCCAAGTGGAAACTGGTGAGATACAGGAGGCAAAAGTTGATTGTTAATTTCTCAAGGAGAAGAGGATTCCTTCCTCTTTCTTCAGAGGAAGAGGAAGAACAAAAGGTTGAGTTGTTTAGAGGATTCAATAGGGTTTTCATCACATATTCTAGTGAGAGTGATGAGAGGTTTTATGGATTTGGAGAGCAGTTCTCACATATGGAGTTTAAAGGGAAAAGGGTGCCAATACTTGTGCAAGAACAAGGTATTGGAAGAGGAGACCAGCCTATCACATTTGCATCCAATTTAGTGAGTTACAGGTAATGTGATTGATAAACTGGCAATTCAGAATTGTTTGGAAGATTGTTTCAATTTGGTTGGATTGTTTTGCAGGTCTGGTGGTGACTGGAGTACCACTTATGCTCCTTCTCCATTTTACATGACCTCGAAAATGCGGTCTCTTTATCTTGAAGGATACTGTTATTCTGTTTTTGATTTGACAAAACGTGATAGAGTTCAAATTCAGGTAAGAATGTTGTTGTTCAAATTCATTTTATGTAATTATTGTTAAGAACAATGTTTTGGTTGTAGATATATGAAGGTTCAGCAGAAGGAAGGATACTGAATGGAACGTCACCTGTTGCACTCATTGAAAGTTTTACGGAGATCATAGGGAGACCTCCTGTGCTTCCAGAATGGATTGTTTCTGGTGCTGTTGTAGGAATGCAGGGAGGTACTGAAGCTGTTCGCCGAGTTTGGGATCAGTTACAAGAGCATGATGTTCCTATTTCTGCATTTTGGTTGCAGGTGACTGATTACCGTGCATTTTAGTGTCTGGTGTTCTGTCGTGAAAATTTCATGAAGTTTGGAAATTTAATTGCAGGATTGGGTTGGCCAAAGGGAAACATTAATTGGTTCACAGTTATGGTGGAATTGGGAAGTTGATAAGGACCGGTATCCAGGATGGAAACAATTAGTCCATGATCTTAGAGCTTGTGACATACAAGTTATGACATATTGCAATCCTTGCCTTGTCCCGGTACTCGAATTCCTCCTAAAACATGTAAATTTATTAGCTTATACAAACTTGATTTTACTTGCAACTAATTATCACATTCACATTTACTTGCAGACTGATCAAAAGATGAATCGAGAAAGGGACTTGTTTGAAGAGGCAAAGAACTTGGGCATACTAGTGAAAGACAACAATGGTGATACGTACATGATCCCAAATACAACTTTTGATGTAGGAATGTTGGATTTTACACACCCTAGAACCGGTGATTGGTTTAAGAAGATCTTGCATGAAATGGTGGATTCTGGTGTAAGAGGCTGGATGGCGGATTTTGGTGAAGGATTGCCCTTGGATGCTAATACCTACTCAGGTTCATATGCTAAACCCTTTTCCCTTCCAAGTCAATTAAGCATTGATATTAACACTATTTTATAGGCGAAGACGCAATTGCAGCACATAACCGATATCCAGAATTATGGGCCAAGATCAACAGGGAATTTGTAGATGAATGGAAATCTAATTGTCATGGAAATAAGAAAGATGATTCAAATGAAAGTTTGGTCTTCTTCATGAGGGCTGGTTTCCGAGGAAGCTTCAAATGGTCAATGTTGTTTTGGGAAGGTGATCAAATGGTAAGTTGGCAGAAAAATGACGGAATTAAGAGCAGTGTCATTGGCTTGCTCAGTAGTGGTCTCTCTGGCTTTGCCTTAAATCACAGTGATATTGGCGGTTATTGTTCGGTAAATATGCCTTTCATTAGATATCACCGGAGTGAAGAACTTCTCATGCGGTGGATGGAGCTAAATGCATTCAGCACTGTATTTCGGACACACGAAGTAAGCAAACGAGTGATATCATGCTACAACTGATGAATGCAGAATGTCTCATATTTCAAATATAAACTTGATCTTTGGTTTTATGAATGTATCAGGGAAACATTCCATCATCCAACTGCCAATTCTACTCAAACAGTAACACATTAGCTCAATTTGCGCGGTTTGCAAAGGTATTCAAAGCCTGGAAATTCTACAGACTCAAACTTGTGAAGGTGAGTTATAAAAACAAACAATGGACTATAGTTTGGGGATACATAGCACTATATTATTCACCTTCTAGCCGGACTAACAAACACCGAAAAACATCTCCCTGTTTTGTGTTCTGACAGGAAGCAGCCGAGAAAGGATTGCCTGTTGTGAGGCATTTATTCCTACATTACCCAAATGATGAACATGTTCATAGCTTGAGTTATCAGCAATTTTTGGTTGGAAGTGAGTTTTTGGTAGTGCCTGTGCTTGATAGAGGCAAGAAGGAAGTTAAGGCTTATTTTCCAATGTCAGGAGGAGATCTTTGGCAACATGTTTGGACAGGGAGAGTTTATAGAAAACCTTTGGATTATTCAGAGAAAAATCAACAAGGATTTGAAGCTTGGGTTGATGCTCCAATTGGCTACCCTGCTGTGTTTGTGAAATTGGGTTCCTCAATTGGTGAAACATTCTTGAGGAATTTGAGAGATCTCAATATTTATTAGATTAAGAGGTTGACATGATTGTATTTGTAATCTGTTCATTAAACAAAAAAAATTTCCATTCTTTGTATTGATTGATTATTGTTGGCCATTGTTGAAAATCAAATCAATAAAAGAAATGTTTTTTTTTGGTAAAAGGAGCCCCAAGGCTGATTTATTAAAACAAAGAGGAAAAAGTACAACAACAAGTAAAAAGAAGGAAAGATTACAGACTAGAAAGCAACTAACAACATCAAAACATAGAACTAGAAGCTAAAACCATCAGACTTGAAGTGTTTCATAATCCAGTTAGGAAGCTCTCGACCATCATGAAAGAGTGCAATAGTATGAAGATTGGCTGCATGAGCTGCAAGTTTGATAGCAGGGGTCATCCAATGACGTGGAATATTTAAGACCCGAGGACAACCAACAGCAGCAAACAAGGTAGAAAGGGAGGTAAGTTGCTGAGATCGGCGCCAGGAGCAAGCATGATCAGCTGAATTGAGGATTTTGAGAACATCACAGTTGGAGACAAAAATGTGTCTGACGATAAGAGACCTATTGACAGCGAACTGGATTGCAGAATGCAGGACAAGAAGATCAGCATCCAAGTTATCAGAAGATGAGAGTGGACAAGAACCTGCAAGGGAAACCTTATAATTAACATCCACATAGAAGAAACCGGCATGCCAAACCTGAGAGTGGGGATTTTTTATTGTGGCAACGAAGAGGAAAAGGTCATTAGTCGTAGTAAAATTATTCAAGAGAAGCTTTTGCCCGAAATGCCTGGCATGCTGATGAAAGTAACTTTTAGCAAAATGAACTGTTCAGGGGAGTATGACGAAATATCAAGTCACAACGAGCCTTCCAAATATGCCACACCACTGCAGCAATGATAGATCGAATGAAATTGTTTCCAAGAGAATTATAAAGCCAATGCCCATTCGAGAAGTTACCATGAAAATTAATTTGAATGCCGGCAATAGCCTCAACATGAGACCAAACAGTTTGAGCCTTAGAACATTTAAAAAATAAGTGTTCAATGCTTTCGAGATCAATACCAAAAAGAGAGCAAGGGTTCCTCGGGCCAAGATTGATGGAAGAGATATATTCATTGGTCAGCAGACGACCATTAAACAGAGTCCAAAGAAAGATTCTGACTCTAAGAGCAGTTTTAATTTTCCAAATCATGTTCCACCCGGTCCAGGGACTAAGGGAGGCAGAATGCATGTTCAAAGTGTAATATACATTAGAAGCAAGACTGGATTTATTACCATTGGGGAACCAGACCCAAACATTGGGAATAATAAAATCAACAACACCAAGATGATCAAGAATATCAACAGCATAACTGCCAAACAACATTATCAATTTATTATGATCCCAGGAGTTGCCAAGAGAGAGATCAGACAAACAAATAGAATCCAAGTTATAATCCATGTTGAGCATAGTAGGTTTGTAAGCCAAAGGTAAATCAAAGCACCACGGGTCATTAAGAATAGAAGTATTATTAGGATTGACAGTTTTGATCCAACAGTGGGGTTTAAGAATATGAGCAGTAGAGCACAACCCGCGAAAGAAAGTAGAACATCTAGAGGGAATGGGATCAGTCCAAAAGTTAATGTTACCATATTTGAACTTCAAAATATCAACCCAAATAATATCATCATTATTAAGATATTTAAAGACATGCTTTGCAAGAAGAGAGTGCTTCATAATTGAGAAATTACGGATTGAAAGACCCCCCTCAGATTTAGGTGAAGTAATAATGTTCCAAGCCACAGCGTGGATGCCCGTTCCATTGCCACCCTGATGCCAAAAGAAATTTCTAACAGTCTTTGTAATTTTGGAAAGAACTGTGTCAGGGATAGGATAAACTGACAGGTAGAAACTAGGGATAGACAGAAGAGAAGAATTGATTAGAACACACTTAGCAGCTTTAGACAACTTAGAATGAATCCATCTATTACAAGTGCGACTAATTTTATCAATCATAGAGTCAAAGACTGAAGAAGCAAGCTTCTTAGGGGATATAAGCACACCAAGATATTTAAAAGGAAATGAAGCAGCATTGATATGGAGGATTGAACAAATACTATTCTGAACATGTTTATTAAACCAGGAGGGGAAATAAATGGCGGACTTAGAGACATTCAGACGTTGACCAGAAAGCTGGCCAAACAAATCAAGACAAATGTTAATATGACGAGCAGTGGATCTGGAAGCCCGGGTGACAAGAACCAAATCATTAGCGTATAAAAGATGATTGAAATTATGTTTGATGTTGTCATTGAAACCAGGGATAAGGTTGCTTCTAAGGGCTGAATTAAGCAACATCGTCAAATTTTGGGAGACTAATATAAATAAGTAAGAAGATATGGGGTCTACTTGACGAACTCCCCGAGAGGGGGTAATCCAGGAAGTAGGTTGACCATTAATCAAAAGAGAAAAAGAACTGGAATTCAGACAGGTATTTATCCAAGAAATCCAACGACTGGGGAAATTCATTTTCGCAAGGGTGGCAAGAATTGCACTCCAACTAATGGTGTCATAAGCTTTTTCGAAATCAATTTTGATAATCATCCTAGAGGGGTCATTAATAGAATGCTCAATAGAATGAACCACTTCTTGTAAAGCAATAATGTTATCATAAATACAACACCTTGCTAAAAAGCCCGACTGCTCTCGACCGATAAGAGACGGGAGAACAGTCAAAAGGCGATTAGAAAGAAGTTTAGAAACAATTTTATAACTAACATTGCACAGCAAAATCGGGCGAAAATCAGAAACCAAAGTAGGTTTATCTTTTTTAGGAATAATAGCAATAAAAGTTTTATCCCACGAAGTAGGCATAAAGGAATTATCGAAAAAATACTTAACCGCAGAGACCAACATATCACCAATATCATTCCAGAAGAATTTATAAAATTCGGCATTAAAGCCGTCAGGACCAGGGCTCTTACCAGACGGAAGATCAAGAACAACCTGGTAGATCTCCTCACGAGTAACATCCCGAGTAAGAAAACGACCAGCAGCCTCAGAAAGAGTCGGGAGATTACCCGGAAGAGAGCAGAGGGTGTCCAAGTAATTGCAAGCGGTAGGGGCAGTCCACAAGTTGGAGAAGTACTGACTGAAGGAGTTGGCAATATCCGAATGCTCACAGGAAGTAGAACCAAACAAATTAGTGATTTGAGAAATAAAATTATTATGAGAACGGATACGTACTGAATTATGAAAAAAAGCAGTGTTCTGATCCCCATCCTCCAGCCAAAGAAGATGAGCCCGCTGAGCCCAACGCAAGGAGTTTTGGCGATGAAGAGTGGCGACTTTGGAGTAGAGATCAGAGAGATCAGACTCGACGGAAGAACCTGCAGAATCAGAAGCTTCTAAAGCTACAATAGCAGCCTCAGTATTATTAATATCAACATCCAGAGGGGTTAAACCATCACGCTTCCAAGAAATAATTTTAATGCGAGAGCGATAAATGAAATGCGAAAAAGCATGCATCGGATTGCCACGAGAGTAGAAGGACAGCGCATTTTTAACAGCCTCATGACAACCGATAAAGCCTAGCCAGAAGTTTTCAAAGCGAAAAATTCTAGTATTCATAGCATGCGGATATAACAACAGGAGAAGGGGAGCATGATCAGAAAAAAGTCTGGGTAAATGCTTAAGGGAATAGAAAGGAAACTTATCCAACCAAAAGCTGTTGGCTAAACCCCAGTCGAGCCTAGCCCATCGCCGAGCTAGACCAAGTTGGTTGTTACACCACGTGAAATCAGGACCGGAGAAGATGAGATCCAGGAGGTTAGTGCTATCAATAAAATTGACAAAGAATCTAGCTTTACGGGAATAGTAATTATACGAACCACCTTTGTGTTCATGTCTATTGACGATGGAGTTGAAGTCTCCAATAGCAAGCCAGGGGAGACTGATGGTGGAGATACGGGTAAGCTCCTGCCAAAGAGAACATTGGGCACGAAGATGATTAGAATTATAAACAACAGAAACAATAAAATGATTGAAATTATCAGGAGAAATTATAAGATGTAAAGCACGACGAGAGACAACAATAGGAGTGACACGGCCAATATTCTTGTCCCAGAGGGCAATAATACCACCCGAGAGACCATTAGCAACAATGGCAGCACAATCCTAAGATCTAGGAATGAAGTTGCAAAAACGATTAAGACGATCATCGTTGGCCCTGGTTTCAACAAGACAGACAAGCGAGAGCTTATATTTTTTTAGGATGTTACGAACACGGGAAGAGGTCTCCCGAGCCGAGATACCCCTGCAATTCCAACAAATAATATTAATCGCAATCATAAGAAACCAAAGAGAATGAGATCGAACAGAAGACTTCCAGAAAGAAGAAGAAAAGCTAAGAGAGAATCAGGGGCAAAGGCCATCCTGATCAAGTCTGTCTTTTTTCTGGGTTCCAGCCCCAACTTGTAACCCCTTCCTAATAAGAGATTCCCTCCTGATTCCGTCTTGGAACTGATCCAAAGTCATATGGTCGTCAATTTCAAGGTCATCCGACATAGCATCGTCAGAATCCTCATCATCCACCAAGATCTCATCGTCGCTTTCATCGCTCTCACCCTGAGACTCCACAGCCAAAGCAGCAGACACACTGTCGACAGCATGCTGGTGAGGAGCATAAGAGCCAGAGGGAAGGGGAACAGGGATCGAGAAAGAGGTTCTGACAGTGGGAGGGGTCGAATCCAAAAAAGAAGGGCCTGGTTGATGTACAGGACTCTTGGGAAGAGTTAAAGTTGGAGAGGGGATTGTGCTTGTATTACCAAGAGAGACAATGGGAGACGTTTCCCCATTAAAGGGGAGGGCCTGACAGGAACATAATTTTGAAACTCGGAGCTATTCAAGGGCAAGAAAGAGGTATTACATTGGGAATAAGGAAAAGGAACTCGGGAACCAACGCGTCCACCACGAGAAGCGTGAGAGACAATAGCTCCACCTCGAGCTCCTCCCATGACAGGGCCATGCTCCCTGTCAGAAGAAAGAGACTGCCTGACCTCAGGACCAGCTTTAGAACAGGGATTATCAATGGGAGGATCAACCATTGGGACTGCATCAGTATTATTATATTCAACATGAAAATACCGAGTTCTGAGAGAGCCACCACGTCCGCGTCCTCTTCTGGCTCCACGTGTCCCAGCGAGAGAATCCGAACGAAGGGCGGTGGGACCAACAGACTCAGTGGCTGCCGCACTAGTGGTCACGTGCCCGACACGAGGTTCGGTCCCACGACCACGAGCTCGGCCGCGCCGACGTGAGACTAGCATCCACGGCCCAAAATCGGTCTCCGGAGGAACAGTGGAGCCGGAGAGATCAGCAGTCTGGGTCTCAGCATGTGGGTTAGCCATCTCAGTGTCACCGGCAACTGCAACCTCGGAATGAGACGAATCGACCGCCTTCTCCTACGGAAACCAGGAGGGTGGACGAGTCTGTTCATTCTCGGTTACTGCCGACCGGGTACAAGACTTAGAACCATGGCCGATAACTCCGCAGGAGTAGCAGAAAGTGGGCAAGCGTTCAAAGAGAACAATAACAAAGATCCGGTGAGAGTCGTCGCTGAGCCAGAAACCACGGCACAAGGGCTTGGAAAGGTCAATTTCAATGCACACTCGAGCAAACTTGGACCGAGTAAGAGAAAGCGTGAGTTCATCAACTTTGATGAGCGGACCCAGATGTGCTGTAATAGTCTCCAGAGCATCCCCGTCCCAGAACTCTACCGGAAGGTTATGCAACTGGACCAAACCGCTGTCGTAGTGAACGCCGGTTCAAAGAACGGCTGCCACGGGGCTAGTTGAAGTATTATTCAGTTCAACGACCAAGGACCACCAGTGAGGAGACTTTGCATAGCATCGTGAGAGGGACATCGGATCAGGAGGAATCCGTTGGGAAGATCGGAGATCAATATCTAGCCGAACGCAGCCCATTTATCAATAAGTGAAGATTTCACTTGATCAAATGGGGGAGGTTTGCCAAAAAATTTTCCAAAGAGGGAATTCCGAAATTTCATACGAGCACGGGAGATAAGATCTCCATCTAGTTTTACAAGATCAGTGGAGGACTCCTTAAGTTTTGTTAAGATTTGTGGATTGTGAAGAGGAGAGGATTCTGAACTACGGGAAGCCGCAGAAGCAATCTGCGCCCAGGACTTAGGAGGGGAGGTAGGGAAAAGGGGTGGGTCTAAAGGCCTCCCGCTTGCCATGGCAAGGGGAGGTGGATGGAAAGGAAACAGTGAGCAGGGAGGAGAGCATAGAGCAGTTAAAAGTGAGCAGATCGCATGGATTGCTTCTTAGTATGGTTAAGAGACAATAAAGATGACAAGAAATAACAATAAAAGAAATGTTAGTGGGGATGGTTCTTTGAAGTGTAGAGAAAAAGAGATGAGAAAGAAAATAGTGCACAAGTCTTCAAGGCGTGGGCAACACTTTCCTTTAAGCTTAATTTGCCTCCACCTATTTTCAAACCTTGATGCAAAATGAATTAAATGGCGAATTTCCTTTAGGATACAATAAAGACCCTTGAGTATGGTTTGCACTCCCAAACTCAAGCAAAGACAACAATGGCTTTTACAAAGTGAAAGTTTGCTTCTATCTTTTGTGCTTTCAAAGAACAAAGCAAATGAACTTATGAAAAGTTTGTTTATCATTCAAAAAAAAAATAGCTTGAATGATGGTAGGAGGTTATTTTTATAGGAATGAAGTGGTGTTTAGAGAAGAGACACACCACTTCAATAATGAGTGATATTTAAAAAGACACACTACTTCAATATACCACTTCATTAAAGAGACACACTATTTTATTTATGAGACACACCACTTCACTAATGAGACATTTTTTTTCAAATAAAATAACCATTCATTAATTAATGAAATTACAAATGACAACCTCTCATTAGTTGTATTACAAGTGATGCTTATTAGATTAGTGTCTTTTGGAGTGTAGTGTTGTGTCTTGATGAGTAGGCATAGATAACTTTTCATATAATGAAATAATTAATATTTACATCTCTTCATTTTTAAAATCCTTTCACAATCCTCCACCATTTTGAAAATGAACACAAATTCCAATTACTTTGGAAATCTCATGTTTTTAGTAAAAGTGTCTTTAAGACTTGAACTTTTACCTAGCAAAACATAGTTTCACCCATCCTAAATAATGTTTTAGACAAGCTTTGAACCAATTATCCCATTTGAACAAGTGTACATGCCCTACGCATAAGATCTCAAACCATTGTATGTCACTTAAGTTGACACAATTATGATGGCCTTGTGTCTAGTATCCCTTTCATGAGAGCTTTTAGAGTCAAGCCCTTAGATTCCAAGAAGCGGCCCCACTTCACTCTCACATAGGTAGACTCTATCAAGAGCACCACCATGGCAGGCACTCCAACAAATATATGCTTATAGGTCTATTAAAAGCTAAAGCTCAGCCTTCCCCTTGTAAACTCATGGTAACCAAGTACTTTTTAAATCTTGGGATGTATAAGAAATCAAGTACCGGCAATTACTCTAATAGTGTACTTTCACCATTGAACTCAAGACCTGATGTTACTCAAGTGTGAGTTGGGTTTCCACAATTGGTAATTATGGTTTTATAGGGTTCAATCTCATCCCCTTTGATGTTTTTAACACCATATCCCTTGTCAATCCTTTCATCAAAGGATCCGCAAGATTTAATTCAGACCTTATATAATTAATCGAAATTACCCCACTTATAATCAACTCTTTTACAAAGCTATGTCTTAGTCCAATATGTCGGGATTTTCCATTATAAACTTGGTTATAAGCCTTTGAAAGTGTAGATTGGCTATCACAATGTATAGCTATTGGTGCCATCGGCTTGGGCCATATTGGAATCTCAAGTAATAAGTTTCTAAGCCATTCTGCTTCCTTACTACATGTAGCCAATGCTATAAACTCAGACGCCATGGTGGAGTCTGCAATACATGTCTATTTCTTTGATTTCCAGGAAATGGCACCCCCAACAAGTGTGTAGACCCATCCACTTGTAGAAGCATGATCCTCAGTGTGATTTGCCCAACTAGCATCTATATATCCTTCTAAATTTGAAGGATTACCACTATAGGTCAAACTATAATTTATTGTTCCTTTCAAATATTTTAATACTCTATACACAGCATGCCAATGGTCTTTACTTGGATTGCTTATGTATCTACTTAACCTTCATACAGCATAAGCTATATCTGGTCTTGTACATGTCATGGCATACATCAAGCATCCAATTATTTTAGCATATTCTAGTTGTCTCACAGGACAATCTTTATTTTGTTCCAACTTGATACTAGAATCAAATGGTGTGGAAACAGGACAACAATCAAAATAATCAAACTTCTTTAATATTTTCTCAATGTAATGAAATTGGGACATACTAAGACAACTGTTATCCTTAATAATTTTAATTCCTAGAATGACATCCACCTCTCCCATATCTTTCATGTCAAAGTTGTTAGACAATAATTTCTTTGTTTTCGTAACTTCATTTATATTAGTGCCAAATATTAGCATGTCATCTACATATAAGCAAATTTACTGAAGACACATTTGTCAGATTCATTAATTTTAAACCCATTTGCCATAATCACCTCAACAAATTTTAGATGCCATTGTTTAGGGGCTTGCTTAAGTCCATAAATAGACTTAATTAGTTTACACACTTGTGTTCTTGACCGGGCAAAACAAACCCTTCCGGTTGTTTCATATACACTTCTTCCAATTCTCCATTAAGGAAGGTTGTTTTAACATCCATTTGATGTATTACAAGATTGTACATTGAAGCAAGTGCAATAAGCAAGTACAAAAATCCCAGAGCGACGAATAAAGAGAAACAACTTACCACAGATCCAAGCATTAGAGCACCCCTGTGGCGCCGGGAAATATTAAAGAGTTGAGGAAGTTGAGAGAAAATAGAAAGGAAAAAAGAGAGAATTAGAGTGGATAAGTGAGAGGATTTTTTTCTTCATATCCTTCTCACCTCATCGGGTGTATTTAAACCAGATTGCATAATTGTTACAATGTTTTTTCCATGTGGCCCCTTAGGATAAGTTGATATTACATTATTTAATTACCCTCTTGACTGCGGTAATTTCCATGCAACATTACATTACAAAATCAATAAATTTGGTGCCACTTGTCTTCACAGTTTGTCTTCCACTAGTTCTGGTTCCCTTTGCATTTTCCTTGCCATCATTCCAGTAGTTCCAAGCTTCGTACATTGGTGGGAAGAGGCCTCATTCGAACTGCTTGAATTTTTTCAAGATCAACTTCCACTCCATCGCCAGATATTCGATGGCCAAGATAAGCTATGGTGGTGCAAGCGAACGCACACTTACTCATCTTGGCAAACAGTTGATGTTACTGGAATATCGCAAAGACCGTGTGAAGATGATGGAGATGTTCAGTCTAGGATGAACTATAAACCAGAACGTCATAAAAAAAAACCAAGACGAATTTCCTTAGGACTGGTTAGAAAATATCATTCATTAGTGCTTGGAATGTCGAAGGGGCATTGGACAAGCTGAAAAGGCATTACCAAGAACTCGTAATGTCCTTCATGGGTGCGGAAAGCAGTCTTCTCGACGTCGACGAGGTGGATTCTGACTTGGTGGTAACCAGAACGCAAGTCAAGGTTGGAGAAGACATGTGCGCCGGCGAGCTCGTCAAGGAGTTCCTCGACTATTGGTATGGGAAAACTGTCGTGAACGGTGACGGCGTTGAGAGCGCGGTAGTCGACGCAAAAACGCCATGTACTGTCCTTCTTCTTGACGAGGATGACCGGAGATGAGAATGGGCTTGTGCTTGGGCGTATGATTCCATCGGAGAGCATGTTACAGACCAGCTGCTCGATCTCCTCTTTTTGGAAATACGGGTATCTGTATGGCCAGACCTTGACCGGAGTGGTGTTCGACTTCAAAGGAATGCGATGGTCGAATGTCCTTGGAGGTAACCCTATTGGCATGGAAAAGATATCAGAATAAATGGTCAATAGGTGGTGAAGTTGGTCAACAAATGAAGAAGGTGCTGATGGCTCGATATGATAGGTGGTGGTGATGTCTGTCACATTATGATTTGTGTCAAGAGAGACAGAAAGATGGAAGTATTGATTGTCAGGTTGACTTCGGATGTGGCGCTTTAAGGCTGCAAGAGATGCTGCGGTGGCGTTCGGGTGGTGCATGCCGTGGAGCCTGAATCGCTCGCCATGGTATTCAAAGTCCATCTAGAGGTTTTGATAATCAAAGATGGTTGGGCCCAGTTGAGCTAACTAGTGCACACCGAGGACGATATCGGCGCCGAAGATGGGTAGCAACAGTAGGTCGACGGTGAAGAATGCGACTCCTAGTTGTAATGGAACCTGGACACAAGTGCCTGCACATTGAAGTTCGGCGCCATTCCCGACAATAACCTTCATGTAAGGGGATGGTTGGACGGGTAGCCCGAGGTGTGTTGCCCAACGTGTTTGAATAAAATTGTTGGTCGAGCCGCTATCGATCAAGACGATCACTTCTTTGACATGGACTTTGCCTGGAATCTTCAAGGTGGATGGAACCGGAACACCGTTAAGAGCGTGGAATGAGATGCATGGATTCTCATGAGTGGAAGAAGGTTCTGGAGTGGGGTCTTGTTCGGTAGCAGTTGGTGGGTCGTCAAGGTCTTATAGGTCATCTGGTGGTTCCTCCAGTTCATCTGCTAGGAGGCAGAGGAATTGCTATGTGGAACAGCGATGGCCTTTAGTAAAAGGGGCGTCGTAGTTATTGCAAAGGCCACGCTCGCGTCTTGCCGTCATTTCAACAGTAGTAAGGCGCTTAATAGGTAGTGGAGGAGTGGTTTGTGTTGGAAGTGGTAACAAACGTGATGGCAGTGGTGGAAGTTGGCGCAGGTAGCAAAGGTGGCTGGTTGCTGCGCTCCATCTTGGAAAGTTTAAGTAGTAAGTCAGAGATGACGGTCTGCTGGGCTGCCATGGATTTTTGAAGGTTGTCAAAGAGGTCAGTATGTTGTTGAACAGAGATAAACAAGCCTTCAATTCGTGCGAACATGGTTTCTTGCCGCTCATTGATGATGGAGAGTTGTTTGTCCATAGCTCGAGATCACGTCCTTGTGTTGTCCATCATATGGTCAGAGGGTCAATGAAAGCACCAATGTGGCGCCGGGGAATATAAAGAAGTTGAGAGAAAATAGAAAGGAAAGAAGAGAGAATCAGAGTGGATAAGTGAGAGGATTTTTTTCTTCATATCCTCCTCTCACCTCATCGGGTGTATTTACAATATGTTATAATGTTTTTCCATGTGGCCCCTTAGGATAGGTTGATATTACATTATCTAATTGCCTTCTTGACTGCGGTAATTTCCATGCAACATTACATTACAAAATCACGAAATTTGGTGCCACTTGTTTTCACAGTTTGTCTTCCACTAGTTCTGGTTCCCTTTGCATTTCCCTTGCCATCATTCTTGTCCCCCTCTTTATTGTTATCCGCTATAACCCCCAATTTGCAACACCGCCAAGGAACCATGAACGAAGCTCGATTGAGAAACCAGGGCAGTGAGGGATCGATAGAACAGAAAAGATCTCGGAGAGAAAGAAAGAGCAAAATAAGGGCAACAACTTAAGATGAATCACACGAGATCTACCTTTAATTTTCACAAGAACATCACCAGAGTCCGATCGCAAAGCTCTCCTCTATCTAGATGAAAGGCTTGATGAAAGAGGTGGAGACGAGGTAGGAGAAGAGTGTTAGGATTGAGGACATTAATTTCCTTATTTGTTGAGGGTAAATTGGCAATTGGATCACACCAAAAACAATTTTTCATAAGTGCTTCCCTTTACCAACTTCTAAAAAAAACTAAATTTGGGATTTTTTAGCAGCTTCAGCCAATACAAACATCTTTTCTTTCGCTTAGAAGCGTATAACTTATAAAAAAATACTACTAGAATTTCCAGAAGTCAATCCAAACAAAGCTTTATCCTTACTCATAGAAGACCTAATAAACAGTAATTAAACAGTACCACTATAATTTTTTTTAAGGTATGTATATAATATTTGCATAATAATCTTCCGATGATTTACTACCCTTATATCATCAATTGTTGTCACAATTATATTTTGCGTACAGTTTATTTTTTGCCTCGGCCGTAAATCTTTATTCTGTTTTCATCTCAGCCGTCCGAAGATGTTACGGAATCTGATCAGGGGATCAGACGGTGATAAACCCTCTCAAATCCCAGTTTTTATACCTCCCAACGACGACGCGAGAGAGATAGACAGAGATGGCGGCGTCGTTGAGACCGGCGATTCTGCGGCACATCCGTCTCCCTGTCCGGCCACAAGGCCAGCCGGTGCTACCCTCATGGCTCAGCTCTATCCGGGCGATGTCCGGCCATGGCGACGACCACCTGACTCGAGAGGAAGTGGTGGATCGGGTGCTCGACGTCGTCAAGAGTTTCCCCAAGGTCAACCCTTCCAAGGTTTGCAATTGAACCCTAACCCTAAGCCTTGTTTCAGTGATTGAATTCGAGTTATGATCTTCATGATTTGGTACTTCTTCTTCTTCAGGTGACAGCGGAGGTGCATTTCCAGAAGGATTTGGGGCTGGACAGCCTCGATGTAGTGGAGATCGTGATGGCGCTTGAAGAGGAGTTCAAGCTTGAGATCCCAGACAAAGAGGCTGACAAGATCGACTCTTGTCCTCTCGCCATTGAATATATCGCCAACCATCCCATGGCCGGTTAGCCATTACATCTCTTCTTCCTATTCTTCTCTGTTCTTAGAGAGGAGGCCTCTGTGTCTTGTTGCAATAATTGGCATTGTGGAGAAAACTTGTTTGATGTTTCACACTCGAAAAAGCTTGAACTTTTTTTTTTTTAATTTTAAATGTTTAGCCTTGATTGTTTGCAGTGATAAATATTTTGATTAAAGCTACTGCCGATGTTCACTGTTTATCTTTGGGATTCGATGTTTTCTTGATGGTTTAATTCTTGGTATTGATGAATTACAATCATAGGATCAATGCACTTTATGTTCTTATACACTGATTGTATGTTGTTTTGTCAATGCAAATTCTGATCCTTTATGTACACCTTCACCTGAATAAATGAAATTCAACAGATTACTTGAGATTATTGTGTTTAACATTGGATGTTAAGTCATTATGGGAGGATAGAAGAGAAAAGTGAACTGATTGTGACATAGAAACTTGAGTTTGAAGAGTCTGTAAAATGCCATGGCTGAAGATTCTCTCTATTTTTCGCCACCTTGAGTTTCACTCAGTAACTTGAAGCATGATAAATGCTAGGATGTAATCTGACACGGTTAAATTAGATCGAAGTTATTGAGTGTTAGCTATCCATGGAGTTGTTTTGGTGGGGTTGGTGTATAGTTGTGTTTACACTATTTTGCATTGGAGTTGTTGTTGTTGGGAATCTACTTAAAAAGGTTTTCTAGCCTACCATGATGAATTGATCTGTGGACTGGATAGTGACAGCAAAAATCATTTGAAGTCATATCAAGTAAAAAATCCTCTTCTGGACTGAGTATATGAAAGGTCATAGTGTGTCCCTCTTTTCCTTCCCTGTTTGGAATCGTGACTCATCATGTGACTTGCATGGTGTTTGATAATCATTAGCTAGCTCATATTTGTTGTCCCAATGTTAATTCAATTCTGGTACTTCAAAGAACTAATTAGACTTATATGGAGTTTTTGCATTCTCTTGATTTCATGGACAGATAGCTTGTTCATGTAAGTTGCTAACATTATTTTATTGGTGTGCAAAGAAAACTTGTCATGATATGCAGCAGCCTGACATATATTGTCGTTTCCTCCAGTTCTTAGGTGAGCCACTTCCCTCCAAGCAAGAATTAAAAGTTATAACCCCCCCTTTAGCAAGTAGAGTGAGTGATGCTTGGTACTTGTAAAAATTAAATTAAAATTGTGCCCTTTTGGGACTAAGATATGTACCTAGAGCTGTTAGGAGCAATAGATAAGTTGTACTTCAAAATTTGTAATGTCTGAACTCTGAAGAGGATTAATATCACCTTATAGTTTTCAATGATGATCTAGAACTGTGAAACAATTTGATATAACATGTCTTATCAATTTCATGGTTGATTGTGTTACATGTTAAACACAACTTTGGTTTTATTAGCGATGTGTCTAAAGTGCATACAAAATCAAGGACACGATGTAACATAATTTGCAGCTTATCAAGTGCAATCACAAACCACCAAAAATTCTGAGGATGTCTTATATGATTATGCATTGATGAGTAGCAGCAAAGTCTTAATGCTGCATGAGATACTACCAATTCATGTTAGTAAAATGCCAATGGCATATATTCCACAATTGTAGTTGTCAAGCATTATGTAGACATACGAATGCTTAAGTGGCTTGCTTTGCATTAAAAATTCATAATGCAACCCACATGATTGTTAATTTCTTGTAATGTGGTCTGGTGTCTAGAAAGAGGCAGAACTAAGATAAATGTGGGTTTCAGGATCATTTTGATAACTTCATGAAGGAATAGTTTCTATATTTGTTTCACTGTTTGAGTGAACATTCTAATTTTATCAAATGAGTAAAGTTTTGGGATGAGTGGCGCAATGTTGCATGCCAGAATGGTTGGTCTTCATGGAATGTTTTAGATGCTTGATGCTATTGATATATCAAATCAAGATTGCAGACTGACTTGATTTTCAATGGAAATTCCAGGTTGATTGCAGGTGAATATTTTCTCAAGCCCAACCTTTAATGGGAATAAGTAGTGTTCAAGACTTCAAATGTGAAGGCCTTGCTGTCTTGTATTAGTACTGAAGTAGCAAGTTGAACTTGTTAAAGTAATCTTACCTCACCGTTGCAGTTTCTTAATTTTTCTTTTTCTTGTGATTTTCTGTGCTTTCATGCCTCATTTTGAGTGGGTGACTAAGAATTTTCTAGCACAATCAGAGAATGGTAATATGGAATTATGCCTTGGGACAGTGATGTCAATCTGAATAATCTTTTAACATGCACGGGGGATTGGATTCATTTTTCTCACCATAAGTTAGAAATATGGTGAATTACTTTATTATTTTGCTGATGAATTCTTATAAGTTAGATTTGCGAATCATGGATGTTCCCAATTGGAAGCAACCGGACGAAACTGGAGCGGCATTTCGTTAAATCAAAATTCTCAACTATTACGCTCCAGACACCATCTTTAAAGCCACCCGTTTTTAATTTTTTTTTTTAAATAAACTGTAAATGTTTTTTTATTTAAGAGAAATTGAGAATATGCACATGTATAAATTAATATTTCAGCTCATCTGTGTCCTATTTTGCATGGATTTTGGGTTTTTTTTAAGGAATATTTCAAAGTAATATTTTATGTAAAGGAGTGTGTTAATATGGTAAGAGGTGTCATATTTTAAAAAAAAATTGCATGCTTTGATCCTAATGATACTAAATTGGAACTTTTATTGGCTTTGTTATGCAAGTGCTAGAAATCACTTGTGAATCAACAAACCTGAAGGCGATGTTAAGGGCTTTTTTTTTTTTTTTTTTTTGTCTCTCGCATTCCTTCTCAATAATGAATAATGGGTAATTCTTAATAAGAAATCAAACTTATTTATTCTGTTTGTTCTTTTATCCACCGTAAAAAAATAAAATAAGTATCAAGTATAAATATATTTTTTCCCTATTTTTTAACTATAAACATCATAAGCAAATAAAAAATATTTCTTAATGTCATTACATTTTGAGAAAAAAAACTAAAATTTTAGTTATATCCACAAAAAAAATTGAATTGATTATGAACCCCTTAAATTTGGTTTCTGCTACATAGACCAACTTGATTTATTTGAATGGTATATGCACAACAAAATTTTATCAAACAATACTAACCAAAATAATTTAAGTAAATAGTTTTAAATTCGATTATTTATATAAATTAAAAAATTATATAAAAAAATATATATTTTTTTAATAAATATGGATAAATCATGTGTTAGAAATTATCTATCACATTTGTGAAACACGAAGGCAAACTCTACAATATTTGAGCTCTCACATTATACTCTGGCAGAAGTTCAAACCCTAAATACCTTGAGTAGAAATCCAATGTTAATGGACTAAATTGTAATTGATTTTTAGTTCATCATCTCAAAAAATCATTGGGAAAAAAAAAAAAAAGTCTAATAATAACCGGATCAGACCCGAGTCTAGTTTGGGTGCGCGCTGAGGCTGAGAAAACCAAGCTCGCAGGGCTCGCCACGCGCAGGATCCCCAAACGGGGACACATGTTCTGCTTGCGCGGCTGCTCCAGGCTCGTCTGCTCTTCCTTGCTAATGGCCACCAAACCTCATCGTCTTCACCAAAGTACTCTCCTTCCTCCTTTCCTCCTCTTCTCTCTCGCTCCATATCTCACTCTGTTCTTCTGTCCTCTCAATTTCTTCTCTCCTCCCTTCCCTGTTCTTTGTTGCAGTTGTTGCTGGTGCTACTCTTCAGGGTTCCTCCAAGAAGCCCAGGACATTGATGGTTGATTCCGCCATGCAAGACGGATTCGCTAAGTACGCTGAGTATCTCAATGAACTTGTATGTAGTATGAATCTCTTTCTGCTTGATTTTCCTTTTGTCTTTCTGTCAAATGTTGCTTTTTGACTGTTTGCATTGTGATTTCTGAAAACTTGATTTTAGATCTTGGAAAGTAGAATGAGTTTGAAGCATAGGAGATGTGTTTATCTATGAACGCAAAGTGATAATTTTTGCTACAGAAGGGCTTGCTTATGGACGTTAGTAATGTTTTTAATGGGGAAAGTATTGTTTATAGGAGGATGATATCTTCATCTCCATTTTTCTAATGGGGTTTGTTGAGAATTATAATCCCATGTTGTTTTAATCTCAACAATGGTTTTGAAAGCACACGTTTGGTAATTTTGGTTGTGGATCGTTCAGAACACTTAGAACACTTAGAGACTTGCATGTATTATTAGTGGTATATTGTTATTTTTCTGTGGATGTGGCTGGTAGGTGTGATGAAAAATTAGAAATAGTCTACATGCAGCTCGCCTTTTCCATCCTTAATTATGCCTAAAGGTCTTTGCAAGTTATGTTTGTCACGTAGCCAGTTGTGAAGTGTTCCTCTGAAAATTTAATGTTAAATCTAGTGACTCTAGCCTTGTCAAATATATGCTCAAATGATATTGCTATTAGTCCATATTTTGTCTGATGAGGTTAACATTTGACATGTTTTTAAGCATCACCAAATGTTGGGCAATCTATTTGGCATTAAAAGCCACTGAAATCAGTACCCTCACAGAGAAGAACAACTTGAACTACTATATTTTTGTATGTATTTGTTTTTCTGTTCAAGTCACCGTTGTTTTTGGCATTTGGTTTAAATGAAGACGTGCAGACTTGTTCAGTGTGCTATCTGGTGGTTGATATGTGTTTGGCATGACATATGAAACTTGAAACTTTCTTTATTGAGCCACCAACACTATGGTGGTTTCAACCTTATGGTTCATTTTATCTTACATTCTTCTGTTAGCATCCAATTGGAATGTGATGGCTTTTTCTTTCCGTTTAACTTATAATAGAGTATAGTTTCTTCCTTTCCTGTTTCCATAAAGATCAGCTGTCACCAATTAGAAAGCTAGGTGTTGAAGGCATGCTTTTCTAGGCCATACTTTTATTCAAATTTTATTAAAAAAAAGTTATTCAAGCATCATTTCACCATTCAATAGTGTGATTATCCAAGTAAATAGTGTCATATTTTCTCTAATATCTGATTCACCACAACCAAAGAGTAGAAAGGTCCATCACATCCTTCGGTCCTGTTTTACTCGTTTGATTATTAAATGTAAATCAGTTCTGCTCCAAAGGACAAGAATGTAGATATCTGTATCTGATGCACGTAGAGCTTACAGTGGGGATATATGCCCTCCAAGCTTCAAAACTTGAGCTTGCAAAGAACAACTTTATTTTGCTCAAGTGCTTTAAAACCTTCTCTTTACTATTTAATTGATTGATTTTTGTTTTATGATAATAGTATGAAGCTCATCCAACTTGGTGATAACTTCTTTTATGTGATCGATTCCTGATCTTAACTAGAGTATTACTAGGATGAAAGATTATACATTAACTGTTACCATGTTCTTATCAGCTTATCTTGGCATAGTTTGAGAAGTTTATCTTTGACCAGTTACCTTGGTAATTATATTATTATTTTGTTTGATATCTTGTTAGTTCTTATCTTATATGGGTTTCATGTTTTTATATAACTTGTAAGTAAAGCATGAGAAGATCAATAAGAAACTTTTTTTGTTTTATTTATTGTTTGATCAAATGATACAGAAATATCATTGTATTTTGAACCTGCTTTTATAAGAAATCAGACTCCTCTGGTTTACTGTTTGACTTATGTTAGATTTTCTAATCAAGGTATTCTTCTTGATGAGAATGTGCATGTTGTCAACCGTAGCTATCCATTTCTCTAGCAAAGACGCAAGGCATTTCCTTTTAAGTCCCAGCATTTTCTTGTGTATTGGGTTAAGTTTGAATTATTTTATGTATAAAAAGTTTTACTTGACCAATGTTGAGATTTCAACTTGATGCCTGCTTCATTTTGTAGAATGATAAACGGGAGAGAATTGTGAAGGCAAGTCGCGATGTGACAATCAACAGCAAAAAGGTCATATTCCAGGTACACCGGTAAGCAAATGAAACAATGTATGTGTGATTTTTTTCCCCTCTATTTAAATAGCACTTGTTTGAATGGATTTTTTAATAAATTAAGGTCAGATCAACTAGAAAGTTGGCTTTCTATTATTGATCAAATTTATCCAGTTGATGTGTTATGATAGTTCATAGCCACAATCATTCTTTCAGAGAATCTGTTCTTTTAATCAATCACTGGAAGATTAGTCTGTAGATTATCCAGCCATTGCATGACTCACAATACTTCTAGAATTAAATTTATGTTCATCTGATTGATAACTTTTAAAATGTAGAGAAGGCTATTATAAGACCTATGAGTTAGTTACTGTCTTCCTAGACTGTCAGAGTTCCAACATTCTGTCCTTAAGCCTTTAATCCGGTATGTTTGTATTCAAAATTTTACTATATTATTCTTTGTTAATGGTCTGTCATGTTTTACATGTTTTCCCCTCTAATGGCCCTGCATTTTTTTTCCATATCTTCTTACTTGTTTATAATTGCACCCTTTTCTGCTAATTGAACTCTCCTTACTTCAGGATCAGTAGAGGAAATAAAGAAGAAGTTTTAGCTACTGCAGAAAATGATCTTGCAAATGTGACCAAGCAATACATGTCAAAGCTAGTTAAGGAATTGCAAGGGACCGACTTTTGGAAGCTTAGAAGAGCATACACTTTTGGGGTTGAGCTTTTGTGAACCTTATTTTAATCTTTAGTTAAACACATTTACTGGCATATAAGGTTTGTTAGGTTCAATGCAGGTTCAAGAGTATGTCGAAGCTGCGACACTTTGCAACTTTTGCAAGACTGGAACTCTCTTGAACCTTTCTGAGATCAATGCTAGCTTGCTCCCTCTTAGTGATCCATCTATGGAACCCTTACAGATAAATGTGCTTGACTACATTTTGGGGGTGACCGTCAAATTTGCCATTTCAATTTTTGATTTTCTTGTACACAGACAGCACTCAACTAGGGTTTATTGTTTTAGATCGCAGATCTCACCGGAGAACTGATGAGGCTGGCAATTGGTCGAATATCAGATGGAGAAGTTGAATATGCTAAGAAGATATGCAGCTTTGTACGGGATATTTATCGGGAGTTAACTCTTCTAGTACCCATTATGGAGGACAATGCTGACATGAAGAAGAAAATGGAAACTATGCTTCAAAGTGTAGTGAAGATTGAAAACGGTACGGTTTCTCTCCTCACTTTATGAAGCTTATTAAAGCTTCTTCAATACTATGTCAAGCTATTGGTAATTTTTTCAGCTTGCATATATGCTCTTCAAGTTCAAATTTCCAAGAATTTCTTTGATAAGTAATGAGAATATAATTTTTTCCACATTACGATGGCGCATTTGCAGCTTGCTACAGTGTACATGTTCGAGGATCAGAGTATATTCCATTGCTAGGTACCAATGATCCCGATTTCTCCCTCTTTGGTGCGGCCGACTTCGAACCATGAATAAGAAACTCTACTTGTAAGGCATTGTTTAGTCTTTGCTGATATAATTTTCAATCAAGACTTTGATACCAGTGTCATTGCCAAGCTTGGCATTCTATGCATCTTGGAAATTTGAATTTCACTTGCATTCTGTACACTTGGTTCTGGCAGCTCTTTAATGAAGTTTCATCCTTTCCTTTCTTTGTTTACAAACATTTTACTTGTTTCTCAACAATGTATTTTGGTGGTTGGGCTGATGCTAACATTGGAGAAATTTTGAGAATGATGCTTGTGAGAATATGGTACTGTATCATTGTGTCCTGTGGTTCATTGCATTGAAACCTCAAAGTTTCTCTGCAAAGCTGCAAATTAGCTTGAACTTTTTCACTTTTTTCCTTTTCAACTTTCTGAAGTGTTGGTATTGAATGGTGTGCTCAATGATGTTCTTATGGATGGTTGTGAATTCTTACCATGTTTTTTTTATTATGGGACTTTGTTTTTATTTATTTAATATAATTTTTTTTTTAAGTTGATTGGATTATGTGAGAATTTATTTGAAGAAGGGATATTTAATCAGAGATTTATAATGATTCCATCAAATTACGCTGCCAATATATCAAGATATGGTCCAATTATGAAATAAAAGCTAGGATTCATCAAATTAATCAAGATTATAAAATATTGTTTTTGATTTATTTTACCAATTCATATTTTTTAGAGACATTTTTATATAGAATATATTTTCCCATATAAAAAAAAAAAACCAATCAAAACGGCCCATAATTATTTATAAACACTATAAATGTCTGTAAAAATTGAACTACCTCATCTTTATAGTAAGAAAACATTCAAATTTTAACCATCAATAAGAAATTCAAATAAATTAAGATTTAAGTCTTATAAATTTTGAATTTAAATTTAATTGGAATAGATAAACCAACTAACATAATTTTTTTTAAACAGTTCAATCAAAGATTCTATTGAATTTATTTATTTATTTTAAAATCAACAGAATCCAAGCCCTATCCGAATCTAAAGATTCACCACCCAAACCCGATAAGAGGACACTCTTATCGGGTTTCGGAGCTCCATTATCAATTCCAAAATCCATCACCACCATTAGTGGGCCCCATTTCTCACATAACACCAAACACAACTCTCACCCACTAAAATACCGCCACGTGCCAAAATTGCTGTGAAGAACCAAACAGCGGATCCTAAGAGAAACCTCTTCATTTCTCTTTCACCGCTTCTCACCTCTCGTCTGCTGTCACGCGCGCATGTAAGAACCGGACTTATTAAATAATTTAATTGATTGGAAACAAAATAAAAACCGAAATAAATAAAATTTTAAATTTATGAGAAAAAAAAGAAGGAAAACTATAAAAAATCTCAATCCTTTCCTTTTTATCTCGGCCCTTTCCAGATTCCATTCGAAATCCTCGAAATCGGTTTCTTTCTTTCTGCATGCACGTATGAATTCCTGATTCGTTGCGGATTTCTGGTTTTGAGATCATGAGCGACGATCCAGACCCTGAAGGTGCCTTTTTTTTTTTTTGGTTCTCATTGTTGTTGTTTTGTTGTTTTTGATCCTTGTTTGGTGTTTTTGATTGTGTTTGATTAGAATGGGGAAGGGATTTGTGGGTTCTTTGATCTAGGTCTTGTTTTGTTCCATTTGGATGTTGTTTTTGGGCGAAAGGTGTTGAATTTATTAGTTTTATCTTCGAAATTTAGTTTAATGCTTGAAGTAACCGCAAAGGCCGTCGCTTTTTGGAAATTGGAGCGAATCCCTAGTTGTTTTGCTTTTTGGGGATTGAAAGGAATCTCTCATGGTTTGTTTTCGGATTTGATCTGGAAGTTTGGAGGGTTGAGGCTCATTGCTGGGAATGCTGAGTTCTGTTGTCTTCCTTACTGATTTGTCGTTTGTTAGGTGTATGTGCTAATGAAATGCACGACCTAGTGGTGGTCTGGAGTCTAGTGTCAAGCATATGAAACAATTTGCTTTCAGCCTTGCAAAATAGGATTTTATACATAATTATGCAAATGATGAAATGATATGATCTAGCAGTTTGTACGAATTCTACTTCTTGTTCCTTTGGGTTTCTATAGAACTCTTAACCCTAGTTTCGTTATTTGCTCCAATAATTCATATGCACAAATCTATCTATATATTAACCTTAGCATGAACACAAGTTCTTTTTCTGTGCATTGGCAGGATATTTTTTTTACTTCATCATAAGAAGAAAATGGAATTTATTTCAAAGGTGTTCAAATGCTAGCCTTGAGTTCAACAAGAACTTTCTTTTAGAGGTCTTCCCTAATACTCTTTCTTTGACAAACCACTTTAAAGCCGTGAAACCATGATCGTTCCCCATTCTCCGGTCTCGTATAATTTTTTCTTATAGTTAATCATATTGGTGAAATAATAGAACTTTGCACATCTGAAAGGCATTAACCTTGCAATTGCTGCATATTGATGATAGAACTCCCCATAATAATGACCTCTGTTTGCCCATTCATGATGCTCTCATGACCTCCATTCACCCCTTCACTGGTGCTTTACCTGTTTAAAGTTCCTGCACCACAAAGCTTTCATGTCTGGTTTCAAAGAGAATTAATTCAATGATCCTGTTTTCTGGTATAAGAGGAGGACAAGTGAATCGTGATTTTGTGCTTGATAGATGCTATGAGTTTATAATGCAATACATTATTGAATTCCACCCGTAAGCAATCTACTTGTGAATCTTCAATCCTTTAATACCTAGTCAGACTGTGTTCAGTAATGACAGCAACTTTCAGGGCTCAAAACATCCTAAAGTGAGGTTCTATACTAAAACATTGAATCAAATTCCTACATCTGTATGTTATTCTTTGTGCTTCACATTTTTAGGAAGCTTACTGATGTTTAGCAAATGCTAAATCGTATTGGATTGAGTTAGAGGTCTGAGATGCCTGATTGAATTAATGATTGATAATTTCTGCATGTCTAGCATTTAGTTCCTAAACATAGAAAATAATTGGGTAGCCGATATTCTACGTGAAGATAACAATGGGGTGTGTATCCTGACTGATTTTTGTCATGGTTTCACAAGTTATCTTAAAACATTTTTAAAGAAAAAACAGGAGCAGAATAACATAAAACATACACATAGGTTTTTGGCTGAAGTGAAACTCTAGCTATTCTTGTTTAATAAAGTTTCTTCATCTGTTAAGTGATGGCACAAACATTGCAGTGGTTCACATGATTGTAAGATTGTTACCCATAACTTGCTGTGGTTTTGATAGTTTCTACTGATTGTTTGTAACTTTACAAGCTTTGACCAATAAAACATTATATGTTCATAAATATATCGTATTCTTACTTTCTGTGTTTTTAATTTTTTTATTAGTTATTCTAAATTCTTGAAGGGGCATGTTGATTCAATACTTTTCTTGATTTCTCTTTTCAGCATTTGGTTCTTCTTGGATATGGTTTGTTATTCTTAGGATCTGCATTCAAATTGAGTTTGTATTGTCTTTGACATTGCAGATATTAAATGAACTCTTTGTTACATAAACTATTAAAATTCTATAGACATAAATCACACTCTCTTCTTTCTTTGTTCTGTGTGCTTTTTGTCAAATTTTTATTGCTTTAATCACATTGTTATCATTCTAGTTGTTTTTTGTTTTTTCCTTTGTTTATGAGTTGGCCCTTGAAATCAAATGTCATCTTTTCTGCTACTTCAGGGCTTCATTTGTCTTTTACTTATTTTCTTTTTTGACTACAGAGTCAATGGACAAAAGAAATGAGGCATCTATTAGGTGTCTTCAATTTAACAGTCATCACTGTGGTTCTGAAGGAAGTGGCATTGCCATTAAACAAGATCATGAGCTGAAAGAAGAAATGAATGTCTACCCAAGTCATATGGAATCAAATAATTCATTTCACAGGATTTCTTATACACCTCTAAATCATGCCTATGTCAGACCCTGTTATCATCAAGAGTTTTGGACAATGCCAAATACTTATTCTGACATTCACAAGGCACCACAGAATCAAATGGGTACCTTTGAGAACAATTTTTACCAAATGAACAGGGATTATTTCTTTCCTGTTGAAAATAGATTTCAGTATGTACCACTGAAAATGTTTACTCAAGGGTACCAACGTGACCTTCAATTTCAAGAATTTGAGTATTTTGTGGTTATTGACTTTGAGGCAACTTGTGATAAGGAAAAGAAACCTAGTCCACAAGAAATTATTGAATTTCCATCCGTTATAGTTAATAGTGTGACTGGACATCTAGAAGATTTCTTTCAAATTTACGTTCGGCCTGCATACCATCAGCATCTGACTGATTTCTGCAAGGAACTCACTGGTATCCAGCAAATTCAGGTATTCATGGATTTACATCCTTTCATCCATGCATTTTGTGTTATTAGTAGTTTGTTAATTTTCAAGCCATGGTATTTCATGGGTGTATATATATATTTGTATGTTCTTTTGTTGATCATATTTTAATTACATGTTTTATTTGCTCTGTGATATTTACTTACAATCCTTTTTTTTTTTTTATTTACCATTTTCTGAATTCTTGATAACACCTTCATGCCCTCTGTATTTATTTTTCTGTGGCTGTTCATGATTATTACAGAATTGCTGTTGGTGCCTCATGCTGGCTGGCTTTACAGTTTATATGCTGTAGTCAGAAGTTCGAATCATAATCTCTTGGGCAAGACATGAACAACATTAAGCATGCGCACAATTATGCAGAGAATGAAACTACCTTGATTATTGTTTGGGTTTTAAAAAAAAAAAAGAGAATTTGGTCATCTAGTTCATTAAAAGTTTTGCATATGGAGAAAAAATTGCCCTTCTGTCCTCAGTAGAAATTCAAATGAGAACACAGAAAGTCATATATGGAACATTAATGAGTCTTTACCTGATCTTTAATTTAAGCCTAGATGCTTGTATACATGATATTTGGGAAAAGGGTGCAAGTTTCATGGACCACATACTCTGATAAATCCAGAACTACTAGGAACAAAAATACCAGCGCACCTTCTTCCCGAATGTGGCATGTTTCATTATTCTTCTTTGACAGCAGTTGTTCAATCAGGTGTTCATCTTATTTTCTGCTCACATGATCAATCAGAAAAATTAATAAGATCAGCATGTCTTGCTTTCTGCATAAGTGTTTGGATCCTAATACTTGTTTTTATTTCCATTATCTCTAACACTTTTTTCGCTTTTCTTTCTTCCACTTTAATGCTAATTTCCTTGAGGAAAGGTAACTATGAAGTTGAAAAGCAAAAGGAAACCAAAGAATATTGTTGTGGCTAGATTTGTAGGCAGAACTTTAGCTGAGGTTAATTTCTACTTCAGGACATTGTGAAATTACCTGTGCATCTCTATGTACGTGGGTTTCTTTGCATACTGTTTAGAAACATGGTGTGCGTGAAATATTCTTTTTCTTTGTAAAGAATTTGAATTAATATTCTTTATCTTTAATATGAGACATGTTTTCTTTTGCTTCTACGGAGTTAGCTTTCTTGAAAAGTCAACTTTATATATAAAAGATCTGAGTCATTTTTTTCCTCTATGACCTTATCTAGGCCTTGTGTTCCACTTTTGAAGAAACAGAGATTTTTGGGTTCTAACACTGAAAGCGATTCCATAGCTTTATTGATCACCATCTTAAGTTATTGCCACACAACTGCAATTGTCTATTTAAAGATTTCACCACACTAATAATTTTATTGTGACCAAGGTACTGCATTTTGATGACAGTTCTTGTCTCTTCAGGCTTTTAAACAGCGCCATCCTGCCTCATCATGGCAGTATAATTCTGACATAGTGACATCCTTGACTGAAACATTTCTTTGAGCTTAACTGTTTGCATTTGTGTAATTTGTTCCATGGATCTACAATGCATTTTGACATCCATAAGTTGTTTGAGGATACTCCAAATAAATCCTGTTCTAAATTACAAGGTGTATTTGATGATAATTGACCTTTTTGTTCTCCAGAATAATAGTTTAAACTCAATTCTTATATTACTTTTATTATTATTGAGTTATTTAATAGTTTGTTGTTTCAGAACCTAACAGAGACTATCTGTTTTTGTCATTTGATTATAATACTAGAAGCTCTTCTTTCAGCATATGTTGCAGAATAGTGGTGCTCTTATATCCACATAGTTGTTTTGCCTTTTTAGAATGAAATTTGCTAAGCTGGTTTCATTGCATGTACTCAGGTGGATAAAGGTGTTCCTCTGAATGTAGCTCTAGGCTTGCATGATAGGTGGTTGGAAGGTAATGGCATCAAGCATAAACGGTTTGCTGTTGTGACATGGGGTGATTGGGATTGTCGCACTATGTTAGAGTCTGAGTGCCGGTTCAAAAGGATCCCAAAGCCTCCATACTTCAATAGGTAAGTGCTCCCATGTGATCTTTTTATCCAATATGGAACATTTAGATTTTTGCCATGTGGAATGCTTGATTTTTCTCATGATTCTGTGTATCTGTTGTGTTTTTATGTGGATCACAATATAAATGTCATCCTCTTCTCAAATAAATGTAAACAAAAGAGAAGTGGTACTAACGAGAGATGACATAGCCGTATTCTTTAGTTGGCCATCATCCAATTTTTCTAATCTTATGCTTGCTTGACTATTATAATGCTAGTGGTTAACATGTAATTGAAATTGAAGTTTAATAAGGGTGTTCATCTAGGTCTCATACTTTCAATTTGGTTGATTTGAACCCATTACCTAATTGTTGGGATTCTACTTCTACATCCTTAAATGCAAGAGAAACTTGCCCAGCATCATTCGTTGAGCACATTTCTGGGATGCGATTCACGAATTGCTGAAGGATTAAAATTGGAATTCTAGTTATTAGACGGAAATAAGATTGTTGCATTTTATATACAAATCTGTGATTATGGTATGAAATGGTAGAGAGCAATATTAGATAAAATAAAATTAAAGTTTAAAATTTTCATGGTGTGAATAACTATTAACTGAAGCCCATAAACAACCATTACATGAATATCCAACTTTTAACTGAAGCCCATAAACAACCATGAAATGAATGTCCAACTTTTAATTGGTTATCCTTTGGATCTTGTCCGGATGCTATTTTGTCTTCAGCTAGCCTATGGAATCATGTAGTATCACTGATTTCCATACTAATACCTGATTGATGCTTTTAACTCGCTGGATGAAATATTTCCAAGCTTTCTACAAGTGTGCTTGCAACAACAAATTAGAAAACTGTGTTGGTGGTGAACATGATTAGCATTTGTCATATGCATCTTCAAAAACACTTTCATTTCAGTATTGCCTTTTTTTTTTCTTCTGCCACGATTTGTCCTAAAAATTTATAGATATGGTATGGTAATAATTTAATTGATGTAAGATGTTTCTGTTGTCCTATTAACACCATTTGAAGTCCCAGATGCAAATGGACTATCAAAGAAAACATGAAGAATCCAGCAACAGTACTATTGTGACAAGCTCTGCTACAGAGCAGATAGGGTTGATATATATATATTTATATATGCTAGTTATAGGTTAAGACACATGACATGATGTGAATAAACATCTCCTTTCTTCTGTAGATGTCGTCAGAAAGAAAATTTCTGCTAGAATTTCATCTAAAAACTATATGAATGGACAAATTAAATGGACTATGCTAAGAAAACAACAATTCTTAATGAATACCAAATCAACATGATTTATAAGGCATGTATTCTAGTGAAATTTATGAGAGAATCTCTCCTTATGTTATTAAGTGTCCATAATGTTCATCTGGAGAAGTCCATTTAACATGAGGAAAAAGGTTTACTCTGGACAAGATCCGTTGGTAACAGGGATCATAATTTTTACTTTTATCTTCAATCTTATTGAAAATTCAATGTGAAATATTGATGGCAAAGGCATTAGTGCTCTGATGTTGGTGTCAAATAGAAGCAAATCGTGGTTGGCAACTTCTACTGCATGGCTGGGTTGTTTCCGTTACTTAGAAACAATATCCCACACATGCAGCTGTTGATGACTTTCGGCATTTGTGCGCAGGTGGATCAACTTAAAAGTTCCATTCCAAGACATGTTCGGTAGGGTTCGCTGCAATCTGAAGGAAGCAGTTCAGCTTGCGGGGCTGTCATGGGAGGGCCGCCCGCATTGCGGCCTTGATGATGCTCGCAACACAGCCCGCCTTCTTGCGCTTCTCATGCACCGGGGATTCAGGTTCTCCATAACCAATGAACTTCCATTTCATCCTACAGACTGCCCATTCACGACACACCAGCCATTCAACAACCATCCTATTGACCCAACCCCGCAACCGCAGAGACTGAAAGAGGCACCAAGACCGATGACGCAGTTTCATCCTTTCATCAATCCTATCAGTAGAGAAATGTTCAACTACTGCCATTGCGGCGTGATGAGCAGCAAGTCTTTTATTCGCAAGCCTGGGCCATCGCAAGGACGGTGTTTCTTCGGGTGTGGGAATTGGACCGCATCAAGGCGCGCCGTCTGCAACTACTTTGCCTGGGCTTCTCCATGAAGGTTAAAGCTTGGTAAATATTAGTAGACTTTCTCATTGCTCATATGTAATATGAGTCTCTTTGGGTAGGAAACTGACTTCCTGTTGATAAATTGGGGAATCAGATGCTGTCTAGGATACTTCTCCCTTTCACATGCTTAGACATGTTTAATTATTATCTGAAATAAACTGTGTTGTGGCCTTGGTCTTGGGCCTTCTGATGGGAAAGCTTGTGTGACTTCTCAGTGCTTTCTTAGTGCATTATCACTTTGATTAAGTTTCATTGTCCTTATGTAATAAATATCAGACAACAGCTTATATCTGTCTAAAAAGTCACAGTTCAACATTAAAATTTGCCTAATCATTGAGTAAAATAGTGTTGGAGAAATATACATCCCCATCAATCTATTACTCAAATTTTTCTGATACATAATGATAATTTAACAGAAAAAACTTTTAAAAATTAATTAGTTGAGTTTTTTATTATTTTATTCCTTTCAAGAAGAGAGGATTAGAGAAATCACATTGATTATTCATTTCGCCTCACTTGGTGACTTCATCATTCTTATAAATAAAAAAATAAACAAACAAATAAAATAAAATAAAATAAAACAAGACCACAAACCTTTATTCATGATAATTATTGGCAAAATATTCTTACAAACTTAAACCTCAATCATAGATAAGCAGTGGATGCAAGACGAGGAGTTACAAATGCTTGAATGGGGACAGTCTTGGGCATCACCAAACCAGGTGTTTCCTTCATATCAATTACCTCACCATCTGGCAACCTCCAATCAAACCCATGCACAACTGCACCTAAAAGATACTGCAAAAACACAATACCAGTTTGTTTTCCTGGGCATATCCTTCTTCCAGCTCCAAAAGGTATAAATTCAAAATCATTGCCATGAGGTTCTATATTATAAGCTTTACCACCAGGTAGAAACCTATCTGGATCAAACTCCAATGGATTGTCCCATGCATCTGGGTCTCTACCAATGGCCCAAACATTGGTAATAAGACGAGTGTTTGCAGGGATGTGATAACCATTGATTTCACATGACTCAAATGAGTAATGTGGGAGGCTAAGTGGTGTTGATGGGTGTAATCTGAGTGCTTCTTTGACAACAGCTTGGAGGTAAGGGAGATTAATAATGTCTGACTCTTCTAATAATCTGTCTTGACCAATAACTGTATCCATCTCTGTCTGCATGCGCTTGAACATGATAGGGTTCTTGAGCATTTCCGCAAGTGCCCACTCAACAATAATTGTAGAAGTGTCGGTGCCCGCCTTGAACATATTCTTTGACAAATATATAAAAAAATAAAAAATTATCATTTACTGATAACCATACTTAATTTTTATTTTAATTACCTTTCCTCTTCTCAACTTTATACTAATTCAATCATTATGAATATTTAATTAAGAAAAAAAATTATATATATACATCCATTATGATTGTTTATCAACTCTTAATAGACTTGTTTGCTCAGCCAGATATTACATGTGGAAAATAAAAGTTCGTACATACACACTAAGAAAATTTGTAGAAATCATATTGAACTAATAAATCTCTTTATCATATAAACCTAAAAAAAAACGGGATATAATTCCTCTTGCAGTGTATCCACACAAGACTTTTTTTTAACAGTATTGACAATAGCATAGGCATAGGGTTTTGATCATGTGTCTACTCAGTTATCTCACCTAGTTCCAAAACTATGGTATTTCCTGATCTTTCTCTATCTCAGTCTGACATATGTCTACCAATTACAATAATAGAAAATAACAACATACGTGTCAGGATGTGATAAAAGAAAAAATAAAAAAATAATCTAGAAACTAGGTGAGATGACTCCCCCCGATGCTGTATGACAATCTACCACGATAGGCAGTGATTGTAAAACTATTATAATGAGTGAAATGTTATAACAATTCTAATCTAAGATTTTGTAAGATATGCCAATTAAGAAAGAGGAACGCAACATTTTGAAAGAGAAGAAGGTAATATAACATACCATAACAAGGCCTTTGATGTTCACATAAGACAACTTCTCACCCTCCTCATCACGCAGCTCACTGGCCAAAACAAGGTCGATGAAATCCGGGCGCCCTTCTCTCTCCTTTGCCGTGGCCGCATGCCGTGCCAGCATGCTCTCCACCATACCATCCATCCTCGCATGCCCTTTCTTCAACTTAGCCTGCACTCCCTGCAAATCCATCCAAGCAATCGCCGGCACAAAGTCCCCAATGTTAAACAACCCTCCACCAGTCATCAACTTCTTCAACAACTCTTTGTACGAACCCAACTCCGGGTCCGTCGCATCAAACACTCTTTGGCTCAACATGACCCTTCCAACGATGTTCATCATCGCGCATATCAGCGTCTCTGGCACGATGACCAGCTTTCCGAGCTGGCTAGTCTCGTGCATGGACTTGACCATCAGCTGGACTTCATCTCGCCGGACGTCAGCCCAGCCGGCCATGGCTTTGTTGCCTAGCATATGGAGAGTGCTCAGTTTGCGGAAGAGTTTATATTTGGGAGTGTAGTTGGCGAAGATGAAGTCATTGCCGTTGTAAGAAACATGCTTGGCGCTGGCGATGGTGGTTGGGCGGTTGGAGAACTGGAGATCGAGTGTTGTGAGGAAAGGGCGAGCAGCGGCAGCGGTGGAGGCGACAATGACGTCGCAGCTGCCGAGTTTCATGTACATGATGGGGCCGTAGCTCTTGGCGAGGTTTGCGAGGGAGACATGCGCGGCGGGGCCGATGAGTGGGAGTGCGCCGAGTAGTGGGTAGCCTCTTGGACCCGGGGGGAGTGGGAGAGTGGATTTTCGCCGGAGAAGGTGGCGCATGAGGAGGAGGAGTGTGAGGCCGGCGAACACGGCGGCGAGGATTTGGGTTGGCTCCATTGTTATGCACACAGAGAACTATTCTGTGCTGGTTACTGGTTAGTGGATGGGATTTGGGTTTTTGGAAGTGGCAGCACAACAATAACAATGACAATAAGCATATAGAAGTGCCAACTATTTAAGGTGTGGAGTTTATCAATTTTTTACTTTTCATGTTTGTTTTATCAATTATTAATAAGAGACTAGATAAATTTACTTCAAATTTCTACCTTAACACTTTTTTTTTTTTAAAAATCTACCTCAACTTTTTCTCTAACTCTCCTCTACCTATTTCGTCTGTAAATCTTCACCATCCATTTTTTTTTTTTTTGTTTTGTAAGATCATCTATAAAACCTGTTCATGTGGACTCGCTTACTTGTCAGTGCAAGACATCGTTTCTTCAAATAGTGATTTAATTAAATAAATTTAATTATGTTATTTATTGTAATTATTACTTTACTTTATTATTATTTTTTACTTGTCTATTTTAACTTATTAGATAGATTAAAAAAATTGATAAAATTAATTACTAATTTAAATTTTATAACAGAGTATGATAATTTTTTTAAATTATTTTTTATTAAAAAATGATTTAATAGAATGTGCAGTTGATATGATTTATTGAAAACCGTAGAAGTATATTAAATATAAAAAATAAATTTAAAAAAAAAATATTTAATACTTCATAAATTCTCAAAATGGACAAGTAAAGGTAAAAATATGAAAAGGAGTATTAAGTAAGTAAAATTTTATTCTCCTTATTATGTACATGATGTTTAAAAATCTTTAAAGAATTAAAGATGATATTAAATTTTTTTTAATTTTGAATAAAAATAAACCAAATAATTATTTTTTTTTCAAAATCATAACGTTCTCTTAGAATTATAAATATGACTTTTTCATTTATATAACTTAAAAATTAAAATAAATAAATAAATATAGCTAGTATTATTTTGAAAAAAATATTCTCAAAATGATTTGCATTTCAAGAGGGAGTGGACAGTTAATTTGTATTCATGTAAATAAGTTTGTGAAGGAATTATATTAATACCCCTCCATTCAAAAATACATGTTATTTAGGAGTCATTTGATTCGCAATAATAATTTTACATTATTGTTTTGGATTTTTACATTTGGATTTGTGACGATGGTAATATTGATGGTAATATGTTATTACTAATTTTAGAATATTACCAAAAATTAAAATTAACATAAAAATAGCATTAAGTTTTCTAAAATTTAACATAAAATCAACTAAATTACTAAACTATCCTTCTTTTGGAACTATATTTTTTTTACTATAAATATTACTCCAAGGTTTTTTTTTTTTTTTAAATAATGCAATTTTTTATTTAATTAAGAAAATAAGTATATTTTTAATTATTTACAAAAGTAGGTAAAACAGGAAGAATGCTACCGGCGTTAGTGTGTTGGTTTAATAAACTGTATGAAGTATATCTTTTTTAGCGTGTTGGGATAGGAAACGGTATGTAACGTTTTCATTGTTTTTAAATTTTTTTAAAAAAATTTATTAATGAAAAAGGGATGATAAATACTCTTTTCATTAATTTTTTAATTTTTTTTTAATTTTTTATAGAAATTATCATTTTAACCCTTTATTTGATTTTAATTACATTTATATTTTTAATTGCTGATTTTTTGCAGTTTAACTCACATTTCTTTTGTAATTATTTCAATAATTTGTTTGTGATTTTTTTAAGAAAATTTATTATTTAAATATAAAACATTATTTGAAATTAGAATTATTATTGTTAATTATTAAAACGGGAATTATTATTATCATTATTATTATTATAGGGAGAATTATTTTCAATTATTTTGTTGATGATTTTATTATTATTAAAGAATGAATTATTCCTAATTATTTTAATAATAATTTGATTTTTATTATTATTAGAGTGATAATTATTAAAGTGGGAATTATTGAAAATTATTATTATTATTATTATTATTATTATTATTATTATTGGGAGAATTATTTTCAATTATTTTGTTGATGATTTCATTATTATTAAAGAAAGATTTATTCCTAATTATTTCATTAATAATAATATTATTATTATTAGAGTGGGAATTATTTTAAATTATTTTATTAATATTTTGCTTATTATTAGAGTGATAATTATTGAATTCTCCCTTGAATGCTAACAATTTGAATGCACCTAAGATCCAAATTATTAATGAAATAATTAGGAATAATTCCTTCTTTAATAATAATGAAAACATTAACAAAATAATTGAAATAAATTCTCCCTATAATAATAATAATAATAATAATAATAATAATAATAATAATAATAATAATAATAATAATAATAATTTACTACTACTAATAATAAATAATTTTCAATAATTCCTACTTCAATAATTATCACTCTAATAATAATCAAAATATTAATAAAATAATTTAAAATAATTTCCACTCTAATAATAATGATCAAATTATTATTAAAATAATTAGGAATAAGTCCTTCTTTAATAATAATGAAATCATCAACAAAATAATTGAAAATAATTCTCTCTATTATAATAATAATAATAATTCCCATTTTAATAATTAATTAACAATAATAATTATAATTTCAAATAATGTTTAATATTTAAATAATAATTCTTCTTTAAAAAATTAGCTTAAAAAACAACAAACAAATTATTGAAATAATTATAAAAGAAATGTGGGTTAAACTAAAAAAACAGTAATTAAAAACATAAATATAATTAAAATCAAATAAAGAAGAATATTAATGAAAACGGATTTATCATGCCGTTTTCAGTGCATTTAGTGCATTAAATGCACGGAAAACGGGATGATAAATCTCGTTTTCATTAATTATTTTTTTAAAAATAAATTAAAAACAAGGAAAACAGTATGAAACATATCGTTTTCTATCCCAACAACCTAAAACACTAACACCGGTACCATCCTTCCCATTTTACCTACTTTTATAAATAATTAAAAGTATACCTATTTTTGTAATTAAATAAAAAATTGCATTATTTAAAAAAAAAAAAGAAAGCCCTCTCTTTATTTATATAACCTATTATATTGAATAAAGATAATGTTTAAAATAAATAAATAAATCTTAGAACTCTAAAACAACAATTATTTTGATTTAAAAAAAAAAAAATGACACCAGGGGGGAGTATTCTAGTTGATGTTGTTAAATGCTTATATGTTTTGTTTTTTATATTCTTGTGGTTGATATTTGTCACATGTGCCTTACCTGTATCATTTCCCAATTAACCTCGTCCACAAGATGGGGATCTAAACAACACCTCCACGTCACTCCGGCCCCATTTGATATGTTCTCACTAATTAATAATTAGCGAACTTGGTATGAACTCGGTATTTGCTGGATGACACAAGTGGTGGTCCAGATATATTGGTGATGTTTTAATTATTAATTTGTCTTCATGCATACAAGATTGTGAAGGACTTAATATCAGACGACATTATGGTTGATGTCTTTAAATGTTTTTATATTTTATTTTTTTATATTATTGTGGTTTATAGTTGTGAAGTGCGTCTTCTCTGATTCATCTCCAAACCTCATCCACAAGATGGGGATCCAAACAACACCCCACGTGATTCCGGCCCCCATTTTTATTCTCACTTATTACTATAAATAATGAAGTGTGGTTGGTATGGCGGTATCCAAGGACCAAAGATAGGTCGAACCATTTATGACTTCTACAACTATGACAAAAGAACCTGACTGGGTTATGTTTATTCACCTTTTCAATAAAAAAAAAAAAATTGACCGGGATATCGCATCAACCTATAACCTCATCCAATCAATTTTTGTCTCGTCAATTATTTTAATAATTTATTCATTCTTTACTCTACATCATCACTCATTTTTTATTTTTATTTTTTTTAAATATTATAATTTTATCTTTAATTCTAAAAAAAATCTTAAATTTTAAGATTTTTATCTTTCGGATCCAGATATTTCTCCGCTCTCCAGTGATACATCTACAACTATGAGACTCATTGGGCTAAACGGCGTTGATGTCTCCTGCCTGCCAAACGTCAATTGGTGCTGGACCAATTGGCTAATTCAAAGAACTTGGTTCATTGTGGTTCATTGTGGGCGAGCAAATCCAATGGACAAACAGATACAGGCAGTGGTTATTAAGATAAATCTTTTACCGCATCTAGTGAGAAACACAGAGCTAGTTCCTCAGATTAGACTGATGATTTATTTGGGGACTAGAAATATGTAAGTTTATTCACTGCTCAGACCTTTTGATAGCTCCTTGACACATTGCAGTTGTTGAATTCAATGTATTTGAGGAATTTTATTGTAATCTCATTACTCTTATATAAAAGGACTATAGTGAAAAGGTATGGCAGTTTTATTCTAATCTTTCGGAGATTTGTTTGGCTAGTCTCAAGATGTGGTTTGCTAATATGGTAGGTAGGTGTGGTTTTCTTCGGGTGATGATGTGGAGTAAAGAATGAATAAATTATTAAAATAATTTATGTGGCAAAAACTGATTGGATGGTTGGTATCCTGGTTAAATTTAATCCATTCTCTTGTCACAGTTGTAGAAGTCATAAATGATTCGAACCTGTCTTTGGTCCTTGGATACCATCATACCAACCACACTTTATTATTTATAATAAGTGAGAATAAAAACTAGGTCGGAGTCTCATGGAGTATTCTTTGGATCCCCACGTGACAATTAACCCCCGAAGCTCATATGGTTGATAATAAACTTGATTTCGATATTTTTTTTTTTCCAGTGGTATTTATATATTCATTTTAACCAATTTAATATTTAGAGCCCTTTAATGTCAGTTTTAAATTTATAAAAAATTAAGTAATTTCCAAAATTACGCTTAATTAATAATTTATTAAAAATCCATTAATTTTCTCTGTTTTAATTATATATTTTATTTCTTCATTTTAAATGGTAGTTTATGTTTTTTTTTTAAATGTTAAAAAGTATAAAAATACATTAAAAATAAAAGATAATTTTGAAAAAAAATTATTTAAATGTACTTTAGATTTTTCTAAATGGATATACCAAAATGGAATAAGAAAAATTTACAAAACGATAACATATAAATAAGACTAGAGGCAATATATAATAAAAAATGGAAGAGGTGAGCTGGTTTCATTAATTAAGGTCTTTAATGGCCACCAGAGTCTATTCATATGTCTAGTAAGGCTATTGATTGATACTACCTCTGTTTTATTATTTGTCATGTTTTGGAGCTCTTCTGTTTGTTTTTTATTTGTCACATTAAAATATTAAATAATTTTTTAAATTTATTTTTTAATTTAATGTACTTATATAATTTTTAATAAATCTCAATCAACTAAATATTAAATTATATACTCCAATAGTGGAGTTTTAAATAGAGATAGTTTTAGAAAGTAATGAAAATTTTTATAAAATATAGGTGACCAACAAATTTTAATCGCTTCTTTTTAATCGGTGTGAGTTAGGTAAATGTGACAAGTAAAAGAAACGGAGGGAATACTATCTATAGAATAATAAAAAAACGTAACATTTTATCTCTTGTAACTCAATAGTTGAGTGCCAGTTGTTTGTCCATATTTATATATATAAAAAAAAAATTATTGATGGATGCTTAGCCTATTGTCAATTAATTTTTTTTTTTTTTTTTTTTGCGACAAGCACCAACCCTCAGGGGCGTACGCGAGCGGGGGAATTGCTACACATCCTCACCTTTTTGAAACTGAGGAGTGTGATCAAGAAAAATTAAACTCGGAGTACTATTGAGCTACAAGCTGGTTGGTTAGTTGGGATGAGTTGTGAGGACAATATCACAATTGCTTGTAAAAATATGTAATTCTCAATTTCAAACCTGTTTAAAAAAATTCTCAAACTCTAACCTATCCCATTCCAAACTAATTTGAAACCCACTAAACAAGTCCCATTTTAAAAAATGTTTTAATATATTGATCTTCAAAAATTTTAAAAAATAAACAAAAATTTCTCACATAAAAATTATAAATTACTCAAGATTTGTCAATATAAAAAATTATAATTTAATGCATTTACATAATTTAAATTATCAAATATAATAGCACAAAGTAAGATATCAATATAAATATTACAAAAGATGGGTTAATTTCGATAAACTTATAAATTTTTTTTGATAAACTAAAAAATACATGAAATATTCAGGACTTCAAATCATCATCCTTGAAAGAATATAATTAAAAATAAATAATTTTTTTAAACTTTGAGTTGAATGTAAAAAATTTGTGCAAGATTTGAATGTTTAAAATAATAGTATAAAAATAAGAAACATGCAAGTGTTTAAATGAAGATAACATAGCTAAAGCTTTTAAATTATAGTAATTAATTAATATTTACTTAATTACAATTATATATGCATACTCGTATAAATACATACAATACATATCAAACCCATCAAAATTGTTGTCTCTAATCTCACATAGTTTTGGAGTTAGAAATTATTAATTTTGTTCTTTATTTTAGCCGAGATGATTTACAGGTTATATTTTAATTTACTTTCATTTAGATTACCTTATTGCACAAAATAAAAAATTTTAAAAATGGGTCAAATAAAAGTTTTCCTTCGAAAACAAATTTAAGTTATTCCAACCATGAATAACTCCATCAAATTAAGTAATTAAAAAAATGGTTAGAGGAAACTTGTAAACTGAGATAAACTAGTTTTATTTGAAATTAACTTTAAACACTAGCTCAATAAAAAAATAGGACATGGACTGATTGATTGATGTGGCTCACAAGATGAAAGACCAATAGAATTTTGAGAAATTACATACATATGAAAAAATTTTATATTGTCTTAAAACTAAAACTTCAAAACACCTTAATAATTTAATTGTTCAAGTAGGAGAGTGGATCAATACTTTATTTCTTATTATCATCATGAATAATACATACCACAACCTCAAATCTAAATCAAGAAATAGCCCAAACATGTAAATGAATAACCATATGCTGCTACACATAAGCTGTGGGCAAAAGACGAGGAGTAACAAATGCCTTAATGGGCACTGCTTTAGGTATCACCAAACCCGGAGTCTCTTCCATGTCAATCACCACTCCCTCCGGCAGCTTCCAATCAAACCCATGCACAAGAGCACCCAAAAGATATTGTACAAACACCATACCAACTTGTTTTCCAATGCAAATTCTTCTTCCAGCTCCAAAAGGTATCAATTCAAAATCTGTACCATAAGGCTCAATCTTGGCAGCCTTACCACCAGGAAGAAACCTCATTGGATCAAATTCCAATGGGCGTTCCCAAACATCTGGATCACGCCCAATAGCCCAAATATTGGTGATAAGGCGTGTGTTAGCAGGGATATGATATCCATTAACTTCACATGATTCAAAAGAGAAATGTGGAAGGCTTAATGGTGTGGAAGGGTGCAGTCTGAGTGCTTCCTTAACAACAGCTTGTAGATAGGGAAGATTAGGTATGTCTGACTCTTGCAATGCACGCTCTCGACCGATAATAACATCCATCTCTGATTGCATGCTCTCAAGTATCTCCCTGTTCTTTAGTATTTCAGCAAGTGCCCACTCAACTATTATTGTAGACGTGTCTGTCCCGGCCTTAAATATATTCTTTAACAAATAAAAAAAAATCAATTATTAGACAAACTTTATAATTAATTATGCTAACCCATAAAACAAATGAATACTTACCAATGATATTTTAACCTAGTTAAAATGATTTTTTTAATAATAATAAATGGGAGAATAAGCCATGAACAATACTAAACCGAAAAACTCACCGCAAGCAGACCTCTGATGTTAACATCAGACAACTTCTCACCGTTGTCATCCCGGAGATCACTGGCCATGACGAGGTCCACAAAATCCGGCCTCCCTTTTCTCTCCTCTGCTGAAGCCGCATGCTGTGCCAACATGGCCTTAATCATCTGGTCCATCAGCTCCTTCCCCTTCTTCAACTTAGCCTGAATCCCTTGCAAATCCATCCACGCAACCGCCGGAACAAAATCCCCAACATTAAACATCCCTCCACCAGTCATCAACTTCTTCAACAACTCTTTGTACGAGCCCAACTTCGGGTCTGAAGCATCGAACACTCTCTGGCTCAACATGACCCGACCAATGATGTTGGTGGTGGCACAAATCAGGGTTTCAGGCACAACAATGAGTTGTCCACGTTGGCTGGACTCATGCATGGACTGAAGCATGCGGTGGATCTCATCACGGCGGATGTCAGACCAGGTGGACATGGCTTTGGCGCCGAGCATGTGGAGTGTGGTGAGCCGGCGGAAGAGCTTCCACTTTGGAGTGTAGTTGGAGAAGGTCATGTCATTGCCGTTGTAGCTGATGTGCTTGGCGCTGATGACTTTGCCAGGGCGGTTGGCGAACTGAAGGTCAAGGGTTGTGAAGAAGGAGTGGGCGGTGGAGGATGAGGAGATGACGATGATGTGGCTGTTGCCGAACTTGAGGTGCATCAGAGGGCCGTAAAGCTTGGCGAGGTTGGCGAGAGAGACGTGTGGTGTGTGGCCGATGAGTGGGAGAGCGCCGAGGATTGGGTAGCCTTTTGGACCTGGAGGGAGTGGGAGGGTGGTGCGCCGGAAAGTGCGGTGGAGGAGGTGGAGGAATGCGAGGAAGATGAAGAGGGTGGTGAGGATGAGAGCTGGATCTGCTGACACCATTGTTTGTTTGTGTTTTGGCTTTTTTGTGAGTAGTGTTGGGTTTAGGGTTGGGGTTTTATTGAGTTTTTCAGTCCTTTTTTATTTATTTGTTTATTTTATTTTTACAACTATTTTTCCATGTCAATATTCGCCTTGTCAAATATTCTACCATATTCATCGTTAGATACCTCGATAATATAACACAAAAGTGTAAAAAAAGATAATGGTTCAAAACCTTCCCCCGATAATATTGTTTATGTATTATTTATGTATTATATACTTGGGTCTAATACTATTCATCAATATTGTTTATCATCTGAGTGCTAGTCTCTGTGAGAAAAATAGTGATTTTAATCTTCTAAAATTGAAGTGCAGGAGATTTTTATAAAAAAAATCAGTAAACCATCATAATTAGTGCATCTTTATACCTATATATTTTTTTAATAATTCTTTATATGAAAGCGCTTGTCTTTTCTGCGTAAAAAAAAAAAAAAAAAAAAAAAAAAAAAAAAAAAAAAAAAACATTCTGCCCTCCAACTAGTTAATTTCAGCCAATGCTTTTGATCTATTGCATTACATTATCTGTGCAACATGTTCGTGTTTCTCACTAAAACAAATTTTAATCTCACCCCATGTAATCCTCTCAATGACTATGTGCAAGCACTGAAGTGGTTTAATTTGCTCCACTGTTTAAAATAAGAAAAAGCTAATTTCAAAATATAAAAAAGCCATCATTTTATATTAAAAAAAAAAAAATAACAAACCAAAAATATCTCTCTCTATGCATCTCAATAAAATCAAGGGCGGACCAGACGCGGGGCAGAGGGGAACTTTCCCAACTAAATTTTTAAAAAATTACTTGTACACTATAAATTTTAAAAATATAAATTAAACTTTACATATTTGTGGTGATATATGAACTGCCATTAAAATTTAAATTTAATAGAGGAGATCAGTGGGGATACAATGTCTAAGGAGACGCAGGATCACATCATAGATAAGATTTTATCGGTCGGATTAGTGTTTGAGGCTAGGTGGCAATCTCTTACTTTCTGTTTTTTATCTAAGTTTTGTGGGTTTTGGCCGTTGATCCACATCTAATAGATTATTTTATATATATATATATATATATATATTTTTTTTTTTGAAAAAGTGGATCAATCACATGTATTAAGAACCAGGGGAAGCAGTACAACAACGGCCCAAAAAGACCAGACCAAGGTACAAAACAGAACAGCCCACTAGACGTGGGAGCAAAAGAGACTAATAGATTATTTTGTTACGGATTTTTATTTTAATTGAAGTGGTTTATTCATATTTATAAAAAAAATTAATAAAAAAAATATGTAATCTATTTCAACATTTATGTGGTCTCATAGATAATAATAATAATAATAATAATAATAATAATAATTTAACCTCTATCTCTTCTTCAAAATCATATCAAGAGCAATTATAAACTCTTTTTATTATATTTAATGATAAAATAGTTTTATAATGCTTTTAAAATATGAATTATCATAAAAGAGCAATAATAAACCTTCAGTTACTATTTTTTTCTTATAGTTTTGACATTATTTCAAAATAATAATAATAAAAATAACAATAATTTTGACATGATAAAAAAAATATTTTAAATTAACTTTTGCCTCACCAAAATAAATTCCTGGATGCGCACACCTGAATATAACCCGTTATTCATACACAACATGTAAGCATTACACTATCACTGCCATCAATAAATTTGATAAATCCTTTTCACTAGATTTTCTATATATACTATTCAACTAAACTTCAAAATAATGCTAATCAGCTGATTATTTCTTCCCCAAAATTTCACTAGTTTTACAATGACATTTTATTTAAAATAATCATGCATTGCCCATATAATAAAGATGGAGGCCAGCAACATATTCACAATGTTTTTATTTAATCTTTTTCTAGTTAATATTACTTGCCAATATCCAAGTAATCAATAGACATAATCAACACAGAAACATGAATATTACCAACGACCCTCGGATCTATTGGTATATAGGTCCTTATGTAAGGACCTGAGTACCCATTTTTGTGGGGTCTTTAAGCAGTGGCTCTCCCATGTACCCACTGTTTGATTTGACGCTTATTGTTTTTGTAAAAAAAACATGAATATTGTTATCGTGCTATAATAGTACAGATCATATTTGGAATGAAAAAGTTTATAAGAATTGTTAAGCATATGCATGATTTTTTTACTTTTAATAAATGTGACAAGCACAATTAATTATGAATGAGGGCATGAGTGAAAATTAATTATCTAACTCACATGTTTTCATTGATGATGTGAGGTTTTAGTTACAAATTAAAATTTATAATTGGGACTTGTTATAATTACTATGTTTAATGGGACTTAATTTGGGATGTTTGAAAATTTCAAACCATGCTTTTTTTTTTTTTTCTACGGTGGAGTCATTGCCCACGGGATATAAATTCTTTGGCCAAATCCATGATAATCACAATTAATATAAGTACCCTACGTGCATTAATGAATCCAACCTACTCCGTATCATGATTCCTTTGCTCAATTTGTGCTCCCACCGTTGTGTCTAGCGCCCACCACTTTAATTTGCCATTATGGCTGTTGTCTTTTCTGGAACCATGTTCACAATAATTATTCTCTTTTATTGTTTGATATTATTATTTTGTTTTATTTGTAAGGTAGGATGGGAAACAATTTTGTCACACCTCGAACTCGGCTCAATGGGCCTAAGACGCCGACAAACAGCCTTACACCTACAAAGCCGAACCAAATAGACATACAAGGCCTCAAAACCTGATCCAAAACAGAACAACCAAACTAATATAACTGTAATTTCAACTATAACATCAGAAAATTATAAAGTTCAAAATTCCAACTTCAATTACAAACTAGGGTTCTATAAATAAATCAAATACTCACACAGACAGAATGACAATTCAAATTTAGAAATGATTAAAAACACAATCTCTCATTAGCTCACTAGGATGTCTGTTGTATTAAACACTCCGGATCTGAAAAAAAATCAACAACAAGATTATGAGCTTGACAGCCAAGTAAATAACCCACTAAAAATATAGGGATCATTTATAAAAAAAAAAATTATCAAAAACAAGTTTGAGAACAACACTTTCATCACCCTATTTATTTGTTATTTTAATTATTTAGAAATGGTTATTGAATGAATTAGAAAACAATGCAATTATCATATTCCTTTTCAGTTATATATTACAAGTTGGGAGTATATCTATTAATTTATATTAGTTGTCTGATTAAAATTTTAAGAGATGTATATTAAATAACAATAATATAAAAATAAATATTTAAACAATGAATTAAAAAGCATTGAAATAATTATTTCAAACAATTTATTTATTTATATATATTCATATTAATATTATTTATCTAATATAATTAATATACTACTTTATAACGTTAACTATTTATTATAAATATCAATTCGTATATGAAATAAAATCCTGTTAACATATTAAAATTAATAATATAGAGTAAAAATACAAATTAGTTCAACTTCAATGACAATTAAATAGTTATAAATTAAGTATATGTAAAGTATTATGGAATATTAAATATAACATGTTAGGAAGGTGAGCATTCATTTAGGAGGAAGTGATTTGAAGTGGGGAAATAGAAGAAGTGTCATGATAAGTGCATTTCATATAGATATTTTTATACTCTTTTCATGTATTTATCTTGTCTTTTAGCATTTATTTGTCGTGATTTGATGCTACTTTGGGTATTTGTGCTTAAATGTTTAGGCAAACAGGTCTTGGGTGTTAGGATTATGCCCTCGAATGCCAACGAGGATACTTGTATTAGGGCATTTTATTTGTATTATACATTATTATTTATTATATAGGCACTTATTTTGATATTCAAAACTAATTATAATGTCATCACAAGATTTTTATTATTGCTTCCGCATGCTATTGATGATATTATTGATTTTTGCGATATAACCCAACATTGGGAACATTAGGAAGAGATTTGGAGCGAAAATTGGCAAAGAAACATAACATTTTTAAGTTTTCAGGACAAACACGGCCTAAGCATGGCCGTGCTTATAACGGTTATTCAAGAAATTCATTAGAAAGAGAGAAGCAAAAACACTATAGCTGAATTAGTGTAGCAAAGGCAATGTAATTGAATTATTGTAGCAAAATTATTGTAGCACAATAGAAAAGAAGCTCAGTTTCATAGCCCAGAGCATGGTCATGCTTATATCAAATATGGCCCAATCACGTCTGTGCTTAGGCCTTGCTTTTTAGTGCTGGAGAGAAAATTCTCATTCTTTTCATTTTGTGAAAAGTACGGCTTAAGCATGCCTGTGCTTAGGCTGTGTTGAGCCCAAAAAGCACCTTTAAGACAGATCTAGGTCATTTGAAAGGGCATTCTTCTTCCTCCTTTTGGGGGTGACAGTTAGCCTTCTTCCCCTTTACTTTTCTTGGGTTGGAGATCGATCTAAGGTGCTAGAGAATGAGTGGAGTGGAGCTTAGTTGCGGGAACTCCGCTGAGCATGATCGGAGAGATTCAAGAGACAAAAAGCAGTTCATGGACTCTTATACTTTTTTGTTTTCTCATTCTTCTTCTTGTTGTGTGTACACATGAGGGGCTAACCATTCTCTGGTGCCCTTGATCTATGAACTTGGAGTTTATGTGTATTTTGATTAGTTCTTTTGCAATGACTATGGAGTCTTATTATTTATTCTTATGTTAAACCTTGTGTTTCATAACCTAACATGCATGATTTGCGTAGTTGTGATTGCAAAACTTCACATATGTTTGAGTGCCATAGTTGTAGTTGCCATTGTGTGATTGTAAAACTTGACGTGCATGATATGTATAGTTGTGATTGCAAAACTTAACGTATTTGAGTGCCATAGATGGAACATTGCTTCTAGAGGACACATAGGAGCCATAGGTGTATCTGATAGTCATTGTAGAAGAGTCGATACATGTTTCTCTATGGAATTAGTCCGGAGGTGCTGCTGTATCTATGTGTTTCTCATCTAGTTCATTTCCAACCCTTATATGTTATCCTTCTCCCTGTTAGGTTCATAGTTATTTTCTTTTCTCAAATCTTTGATCAAGCTAGATGTTAGAAGAGAAATTAATTATATTGAGAGTCCTGGTCCCTGTGGTTCAACAACTCTACCCTTCGAAGTACCACTTTATTATTTCATACCACCTATTCACTTGTAGAGTGTACATCATGCCATTTCTTAGAAGTGGGGGAAATGATATCACTTCCTGTATTTTTCATACCTATTCACTTGTAGAGTGTACATCATGCCATTTCTTAGAAGTGGGGGAAATGATATCACTTCCTGTATTTTTCATTTTCATTTATCGGAAGTGAGAATAGAATATGAGAATTTAGATGTTGGGTGAAATTCTATGAGTTAAAAAAAAAAAACCACTTTGAAAGTGTAAGGAAGCGAGTTTTTATAAATTGGTTCACTTCAGCCTATTTCAATAAAATCATTTCTGAAACGGTGGATTTAATTCAAAATCCATTTCAATTGGAAGTGAGGGAAGTGATCCCACCTTAGTACAAATAAACACCAGAGTGCCCTAGAGGAAGTCAGACCATTTTCCTCCATTTTTTCCCAGTTCCACATAATCAACACCCCCTTACTTTGCAAGAAACGAGTCCATTTTCAATTTCAGGTCACTATCTCTTGCATCTATTAATTTGAAAATTAATCAACTGTTTACCTTTTTGGTTTTTGCATTTCTACTAACGAAAAGACAAAAATTAGAGCAAGTAGCGTAAGCGGCGTGGTAAGAAGTATCCAATTTCCAAAGTCTTCCATGTGGGATAAGCACAATCTTGACACACAAATTTCAGACCCAACTATACCAGCATGTGGCCTCATGTGTTCTCACACCCATAAAGGATAGTTTCCTCTCAGTTTATGGCTGTTTCTCTAGCTCTCTAATTATATACATTTTTTATTTTAGTTACGATTTTTTCTCTATTGGTTTTATTTTCTATATTCTTATGTACTTTTGCTTTTGCCTTAAGGTTTATCCTCTTTTTTTTCATTAAAAAAAAAAAAAATTGCATCGAACCAAGCACGTACTATATATATTAATGGTTGAAGTAATTATATTTATATATATTAGATGTAATTTCAGTTGCTTATGACTTTTCACTCATTTACAACTAACTAGTGATATGATAAATATATAGGTTTGAAGAAGATGGGGGTATCGGCAAACAAATCAAAGAAAAAAGGAATGGTCGAATAAGAGCCACATCCAATCCAAATAACGAAAGCCAAAAGTCCATGAGAACTAAATGAATGGGTTTAAATTTTTCAAACAAAAAACAAGAAAAAACGAAAATTGAAATGAATGAGACGGAATAGAGACAACCGCTTTTTTTATAACATTAGGTGACAACATTTAAAACAAAGCCCTAATCAATTGCCCACCAATATTTCATGCGCATTAATTGCATATCATGATCCCACATACATATTCTTGATGAGATTAATGTTTCTTTTTCAAATAAGACTTAAATTGTCAAATAAAACAAAAGGTGAAATCTTTATATTTTTCAAAAAATTTTCATCATCTATGACTTTTGTTTTATTATCTCATGTTATTTACTTTATATTTTCCTATAAATTTGAAAAACCACAAAGTCATTATTATATATATTAAAATGAGAGTCAAATCTTTAATTTTTCATTGAGAAGAAAAATAAACCACCACTCTTTTATTATAGGGGTGACTATAACTTTATATGTTTTTTTATAATACATATAAAAAATTAAATTCCACTCATCTTGGTTATCTTTATTAAAAAAAAACATCAATTATTTACCTCCTTTAGTCATAAGATTTATGGACCATCTACGTGTATATATATTATATATAACAAAGACATCTAAGACAACGTATATATTATTTTTGAAAAATGCATCTACAAATAGTAGAAAAGCACGCGATCTCTCTTAATTAACTTGTCCATCATAAAATATGTATATATAGCAAAAGTTTGTACATAAAATTTTGATTTTTTTTATAATTATAATTATCTTAATAAAAAATAATTTAACTGTTGAAGGAGAATTAATGATGTTCATGATAAAAAAAATAATTTTATTACTGTTGAAGATTCACAGCAAATTGTCCATGGTTGGAGAATTCCACTGCAAGCGGATTGTCTATACTTTTTCAAAAAAATGAAAAAAATATCAAGTATATATGCTCATATATATATATATATATATATATATATATATATATATATATTACGGCTTCATTCTTTACACAGCTTGTTTCTACTTGGAAGGAGAACTTTTATTCTGCATTATTATGTTTTGATGCAATTAATGTTTTATTAAAATAAAATAAATAAATTTTCTACTTAAAATAATATACTTTGATTTACTCTATAATTTATGTTATTGATTCTCATAAAATACTTTATTATTAAACAATAATAGTTCTTGACTTTATTTAATTGCATACCATTTTTACGTTGATTCAACGAGAAAGAAATACATCAAGAGTTCGGTGAGTGAGAGTTTTAAGGAACATCATACTAATATATAAAATGCAACATATGATATTTTAGAAATAAACCTTAGATGCAAGACGAGGTGTAACAAAGGCCTTAATAGGCACTTCTTTTGGTATCACCAACCCTGGAGTCTCCTTCAGATCAATCTCCTCCCCTTTTGGCATTTGCCAATTAAATCCATGCACAAGTACACCTAAGAGATACTGGACAAAAACCATACCAGCTTGTTTTCCAACACATATCCTTCGTCCAGCTCCAAAAGGTATCATTTCAAAATCAGTACCATGAGGCTCTATATTAACAGCATTACCACCTGGGAGAAATCTCTCTGGAATAAACTCTAATGGGTTTTCCCATATATCTGGATCTCTACCAATGGCCCATATATTAATGAGAAGTCTAGTGTCTGCTGGGATATGATATCCCTCCACCTCACATGACTCAAAGGAATAGTGTGGGATGCTGAGAGGTGTGGATGCATGCAAACGTAATGCTTCTTTGCAAACGGCTTGGAGATAGGGAAGCTTTGATATATCATCCTCTTGTAAAATACGCTCTTGTCCAATAATAGCATCCATCTCTGACTGTAATCGTTTGAGAATGGCTGGATTCTTGATCAATTCAGCAAGTGCCCACTCAACAATGATCGTTGAAGTGTCGGTTCCCGCTGAGAACATATTCTGTACGTAAAATATAAAAAATACCGTTTTTCATTTATTACTGTTTTTTCTCTTAAAAGAAATCTTTAATGTTTGATAGTATTTTCTGTTATAAATCAATACGAATCTTTAAAAACCTACTTAACAAAATAACGAATATATATATATATATGATCTCCAATGCAAACTGGGATAGGCACTGAGCTTGTCAGACAATGCCTATGAAAGCATGAGATGATTAAAAAATAGTGCAACTGGGCCAATCTAGTTAGATATTGACCACCAAAGAAAACCATATCAAATATAAAAATAATATAGCCTGTGGTGGGAGTGGCAATGAGAGTTGATCACGTACCGATAGAAGGGCCCTGATGTTCACGTCAGACAACTTCTCACCATCATCGTCACGGAGCTCGCTAGCCAAAACAAGATCAATGAAGTCCGGGCATCCCTCTCTCTCCTTCATGGTGGCCTTGTGCAAAGCCAGCATCTTCTTCATCATGTCGTCCATCTTCCGATGCGCTTTGACCAGCTTGGCCTTTACGCCCTGCAAGTCCATCCAACCAATCCCAGGCACAAAATCCCCAATATTGAATATCCCTCCACCAGTCAGCAACTCCTTCAAAACGTCTCTGAACTTACCCAGCTCCTCATCAACACTATCAAACACTCTCTGGCTCAACATCACACGTCCGATGATGTTGGTCGTGGCGCATATGAGCATCTCTGGGACCAAAACCGGTTTGCCGAGCTTGCTAGACTCGTGCATGGCGTGGAGCATGTGCATGACTTCGGAGCGCCGCACGTTGGCCCACTTGGTGAAGGCTTTGTTGCCGAGCATGTGAATGGTGCTGAGCCGGCGGAGGAGTTTCCAGCGGGGTGTGTAGTTGGAGAAGACCATGTCCTCGCCATTGTACGCGGCTTCTTTGGTTTTCATGGTGGCGGTTGGGCGGTTGGCGAACTGGTGATCGAAGGTGGTCAGGAATGAGCGAGCAGCGGAGGATGTGGACACTACGACCACGCTTCGTGTGCCGAGCTTGAGGTACATGATGGGGCCGTAGCGTTTGGCGAGGTTGGCGAGGGAGACATGCGCGGCTGGGCCGATGAGTGGGAGAGCGCCGAGGATTGGGTAGCCTCTTGGGCCGGGTGGGAGTGGGAGGGTTGAACGGCGGTGATGGCGGAGGAGAAGGTGGAGAAGGAGAGGGGTAAAGAGAGAAGTGAGGATGATGAGCAGGAGTGTTGCATCCATTGTACGTGATTTGCACCGTTGTTGGTTTCTGGTGATGTGCTTTTGGGTTGTGGCCCTTTGTGGATTGGATTGGGTTTAAATAGGCCAAGAATGAGGGTGGTTGGGTTGTGTTAGTTCGGGAAAATTAGGTGATATCCTTTGTGATATTAGGATTGCTTGTAGGTTCATTTTTTTCTTGGTATGGGACAAGGGGAAATGGTTTTGAATTAGTTTATTGGTGGATAAAATGTGATTCATCTTCAAGGGGATATTAAGTTGGAAAAAGATGGATCTTTGAATTAGTTTTTTGAGGATAAAAATGTGATTCATCTTTTAAGGGGTGGAAAAATGAAGGATCATGAGGTTGCTTGCAAGTTTCAAATAGATTTTGTAAATTGTTACCATTTTTGTTGTACCTTAAAAAAAATTCTAGTTTTTTCTAATTATTTGTTTTTTACAAAAATGGATTAGTCATGAAATGCACACTACAAAAAATTGATCATTTATCTCATGCACATTCATTTAATGAAAGAAAGCATTGTATTAATTGCAAGTCTACCTCTACCGTTGTGAATTTTTTTTAGTACTACTGTATCCGGTGACTTTCGAATTTTGGGCAATAAAAGCTCTCATAAAATATTTTATGTAACTGTAGTACTACTAGGCTAAAGACTTTTTGATTTTTTTTTCTCTATTGTCTTTATTTATTTTGGCTATGTTTATAATCTTTCCATTACATTTCCAGTGGCCTCATTTCCATAAAAATAAATTTAAAATAAAATTAATTAAAAAAAAATTGAATTTTCAGGTCTTATTCGATAATTGATTTTTTCAAAACACTGAATGCCCATGTACAATTTTTTCGAGGATTTTGAAATTTCTGTATGTCCTTCTGGCATAATTAATTTTCCCTTGTACTATTTTTTTATTTTTTATTGTCACAAAATTTATAGAAGTCTTTTTATTTTTACTTTTACTTCTGTGGATCCCACTCTCTGATTAGATCTCATAATTTGATATAACCCTGATTAGATCCCAACCATTATATATATATATATATATATATATATATATATATATATATATATATATATATATATATATATATATCATTATTTTATCCGTATTGTTTGATTTAAATTATTATTTTTTCTTTTATTTTTTTAAAAAGCCACCATCCTGTCTTATCTCGTTGGGAGTTCATGCGCTTTCGACGAGATGCAGAAACCCTTTGTAAGGAATTCATCTAGCGAGCGTGACTACTGGTAGGTGATCGTCGAATACTTACACCTTAAGCAAGTTTTGCCTTATGCTACCTTCTTCCTTTTGTAATATGAGTTATTCTGAACTTTTAGATTCTCAATTATATTATAGCTATTAGGTCTTGTCAGATTATTATCATTTCTAGGAGTTTAAAATTAATGTTCATACCATATTTATAATTTCTGATTATGGTTACCCTTTTGTTTTGATAATAGATCTTCTTGGATTTTGTGAGCATATTGTGTTGATCTATACTCACATCCTTGCCAGTATTAAAGCTAGGAAACTTTTCTGTAAAAGAAAATTGCTTGTAGGCCGTGTAGTTTCACCTTTCGCATTTTACCCCTAGCAATCTTTAATTTTGATGCCTTGTTGAATGTTCTCCTAACCTCTGCTATAATTCATATTATGTCTTAAAGATTTTTTATACTGTTAGGGCAGAGGAAGTGTTAATCGATTTCATTTGATAAGTTTTCAGATATCTGCTTTTGAAATAACTGAAATTCGTCATCAATTTTAGAGATGTTAGAGGCATAATTTGGAGGACAGTAAAATAAGAAACTTGTAGAGTTCGACATTGGCTAAGTACCTGCCAAATTTCAGAATTTTTGCAGTTGTATCCTGTAAGATATAGCCTTTGAATGTAGGTGCCTCGGGTAGGATTTCTGTGTAGGTCTTTAAGCGTTTTTTATTTATTTTATTATTTTTTAGTCTGAATTAGATGTTTATTTAAATATAAAAGTTGTATATTTTGATGTTACCTAAATACCTGCAAAAGTTTAGATTTTATACATTTTTAGTTTGTGAGATATAGCTCTAGTAGTATAATTATCTCGGATGATATTTCTGTGCAGAACATGAAGACTTATGGTCATTTTTGATAGTCATATAAATTGAATTGGGTAAGGTGAAAAATAGAAAAGTTGTTCATTTTTGAGTTACCTGATTGTCAGTAAAATTACATTACGTTTGGAATTATAGGTTAAGAGATATGTATGTTTGAAAGAGATATATCAGAATTATAATTCTGCAAAAATAGTTGAAGGTTCAAATGAATGTCATAATTTGAGTAGTTCTCTAAATAATATGAATTTTGGATATGTCATTGTTTTAGGTGTCTAAATTTTTTAAAATCTTAAAATTTATGATTTGGAACAGTATATGTAAAGTTATAAGGGGTTTAGTGCTCAATGGTCGTGATGGAATTGTTCTTATGTCCTTAGAGTGGATAATTGCTATTATACTCGCAAGATTCATATTTGGGAGAGTATAGTGATAGCTTGATCTTTTGCATTTGTACCCTTCTAAAAACTTTCTTGCAAACCCATGATTATTGTAAAATTCATTTTGTTGGTGGAACTAATAGGTTACTTCCCAATATAGGGTATTCTGAGAAACTTGATTCAGTATGAGATTTGGAGTTTTGGCGTTATTCAAGTAAGTAACACCACATATAAATGTATAATTATATATATAATTTATGGTTATCAATAATTTTGAATTTATTTAAATTCTTTTAAAGCTTGCTTATATAATATTAAAACGTTGTTGGGCTTTGATCCAGTTTATGTTATTATATACTTATTAAAATTTTGAATTACTTTTCTTTCCTTGAAACATTAATTCCCACATTTTGATCATGTATGTTATTTTTGGAACTTTTATGTTTGTAAATTGTTTTGAATATAACTGGATTATTTTTACTGTAAACAAATAGGATCATGCATATGTTTGTATGTTTGCTCGATAAATTATTCTGCAAATTCTGTTCTGCCCTGACCTGTCTGAAATTCTAAAATTCTAAATTATGTTTTGTTTTTAGATAACAAAGTTATTTTGATACAAATACGTTTATAGTCTCCATTTAGCTAGGCAATAACCTTGTCATTGGAGGTAAACACTGACCATGTCGACATGAAACTCTGATTCTGTTAAGAAACTATAGTTTCACACCGTTCCATCGGTGAATAATAACGGCCTTTGATATTCTGGCTTGGGTCACCAGGGGTAAACAAATGAGCTCTGATATTCTGGCTCGGGTCACCGAGGGTAAACAAATGAGCTCTGATATTCTGGCTCGGGTCATCGAGGGTAAACAAATGATTTCTGTTATTTTGTTTTAGCCACAGTGATTTGGAGACATATATTTCTGTTTACTATTAAATTGTATTTTGTTGAATTACTTTGATTTCATGAACTATAATTTTGATAAATATTTGTAATATCATGATTGGTTTTTGATTTTGGATTTTTGAAAATTTCTTATGATCCCACTATCCCAGTTATTTTTAGTGGGTTGCTAACTGGGCTGTCAAGCTCATAATCTTCTTATTGAATTTTTTTTCAGATCTGGAGTGAATAGTATAATAGACATCTTAGTGAGCTAGCAAGAGATTGTGTCTTGATCTTTTCTAGATTTAAGTTGTTATTCTGTCTGTGTGAGTATTTGTTTTCTTTTATAGAACACCAGCTTGTATTTGAAATTGGAATTTTGAACCTTGTAAATTTTTGATTTTGACTTTTGAAATTATAGCTCCGTTAGATTGCATGTTTGTCTTGAGATAGATTCTGAGGTCTTGCATGCCTATTGTGCTATGCACTATGGGTGTGCCGCCGTTTGTCGGTGCACTGGGTCTGGCGAGCCGGGTTCGAGGCATGACAACTTCGGCCTCTTTTGTCCTTATTTTATTGTTAAATATGAAGAATTTAGAAACTTTAAAAATTAGCTAATATTAATAAATAATTAATCAAGAATTAAGTAATTTTTATAATAACAACGGAAGTTTAAAGGAATTATATATTTACAAAAAACAAGCCATCAATTTGTGATAAATTAGAAATTTGATATACTTATATATAAAAACACTTAATTTATTTATCAAATAACTAAAACCATGGTAAGTTTACTATATCTCACTTTATAATGTTTCATATTAGTTTTTTTTTAAAATAACTCTTGACAAACTATAAATAAGATTTGAACCATTCACTTTCGAACATGTGTGATGGGACTATGGGAGGAAATAAAATAGCATTAATTTATGGGTGATATCTTTTATTAGTATTTGAGCATATTTTAGATTTTTTTTTTTACAAAATAGACAAACCACATGTCAAGGGGGTGCGCACCAATGAAAATTGATTACAAGACTCATGTGCATTCACCCAATGGATGAGGTGATTAGATTGTAGGTCTGCTTCTACATTGGGGACCGTTTTTGGAACCATTATGTCTTGGGGTGGTAATGGGCGGGTGGGGAATCCCCCTATCCCTGGGAAGATCCGATTCGACGGGGACTGAGATTCCCTAATACCCTCCCTCGTGGGGGTGGGGATGGGGGCGGGGAATGCCCTCCCTGTCTCCCGGGGATCCCCGACCTGATGGAAATTATATATATATAATTTTTGCCAACATTAGAAAAAATCCAAATCCCTAAATATACAAACAACTTTAATTTTAGTTGCACTGCATACTTATATGAATTCTAAATTTTATATTTTGCTCTATATTGAAAACCATTTGGAGTTTTTTTTTATATATAAGTTTTTATATGTTAATTTGACAAGTTTGTTGAGCTCTATATATGTTGAATAGTTTTCATGTTTTTCATGTACGTATCTATGTTGAGTAGTTTTTATATTTTTCATAGATATATTGGTATCAAATTTATTTTTAAAAAATTTAAATTTATAAATAAAGTACTAAAATGTAATATCAATGTTTGGAAATGGGAAATCCCCATCCCCGCCCCGTTACCCGCCCTAATTGTGTCTAACGTGTTTTAAATCATGTACAATAAAAATCGCTATATGACATATTTTATAGTGGGGCCAGTATCACTAAACAAAAGGACTTTGGTTAAGAAAAACTTTTATTAATTTAAATTTTATTTATTCTTTTAGAGCAATTATACGTGGGAAAAAACTAAAAAAGAACACAGTACATCCCAACATAGAGTATCTTTTCTTACAATTAAAAATTAAAAAAATAGAAGTTTTGATGGGTAATTTTTTGTTGGGTACCATACTATAGTCATTTTCTATTTTAAACATCGAACTTTAATTTGTACCATTTTGGTCATTAAACTTTAGTTTATGATCAGTGAGAGAATGCCGAGAGGATTCCAGGGAGAATTTGATGACATACATGCCGTATTTATCATTTCAACATCATCAAAGAGAGGTACGACGCCATTGTTATTGACCAGTTTTCCGGACCTACGACATGTGTCGTGCTACTAAGAGTTGCCACGTGCCCTCTATAATGACGTGCTATGTCTGTGTATGAAGATAAAGGGTGAGCTGGTGTTAATGTGGCAAGTCCTTCATCAAATTCTCTTTGGAATACTCTTGGTACCCTCCCAATGAACACAAATTAAAGTGTAGTGACCAAAATGATACAAGTTGAAGTTTGATGCTAAAAATAAAAAATTACCATAGGACAATATTCACGCAAAATATTAACAAAAGTTTTGATCTAACGAACACATATTATAAGAGGCATATATGTCACCATTTTGTCACAACAAATGCCGTATTAGTTAACTAGTTATTCCGTGGCACACAAATCAACATGTATTTAAAAACCAATGACATCATTGATGAAATTTTTATTGGGTAAATTTTTGAGGAGGTCAGTGTGTTTTGGTTGATTATCACTTTGGTCACTATGTTTCAATTTGTATCAAAACGCTTATCATATATTGATTTTATTTCACCAGAAGACCACTTTTGGATTTTCGGCTAATTTTAGCTGTCGTGGCAGCTTGAGATGCCACATAACATTAAAATAAATAGTTTTTAACGCGCATCTGGATGGGACACATCAGCCCCAAAGTATGTCATGTGAAGCTTGCTTAGTCAGCATCCTTATCAGTTTTTTCTCGTCTCAGCCGTTTAGTCGGCACGACACCTAAAGGAGCCCGTATACATCCTCGGCTGTTAATCAGGTATTTTAGCTCATCGACAAGTCCGATTGCTTGACCTCCTGACGGAGCTCTGCGACCTAGAGTTTTCGGAGCTCCAAAAATTGTAAAGCATCCTTATTTAGCTTCCCTTAATTTATTCATCGCCTTCTCGTCAATTAATCCTTTGTCCTCTTTCATTCTCCGTGCGACCAATTCCCTTATATGGGTCGGACAGAGGATTTTGTGTATGTTTATAGACCTAAAAGATATTTCTCTTTTTTCGGAGCTTGTCAACCGGGAGTTTTTGGATATCAAGCAACGGCTTATCAGCCGGCTCATCTCCAAAGAAAAAAAAAACAAAATCAAAACGAGAAAATGAGAAAGATGGAGAAAGACAAGGTGGATGATTGACTTTTTCATTGAGCCTGTTAGGTGGTGTAGACGTCGCATGGCTCCGGCCTTGACGTCGTTTGTGGCGGCATGAAGAGATGGCAAACGAAGATCAAGGACGTGGATTTCATTAGGATAATGAGAGAGATGATTGCGGATGAGGTGGAGGGGGTAGGGATTCAAGACTGCATCTCCATGGCGAACGACCGAGTTGAGAAGAAGCTGACTAGGCAAACTTAACATAACGTGGTCTAGAGTTGGTGTGTCCAACCCAGCTACTCATTAAAAACTATTTATTACATTGTGACATGGCATTTCCGGCTGCCAGTTAAAATGACGCTCAAATCCAATATAGCCTCCCAGTGAAAAAATCAATATACAATGACCAAAAAGATATAAATTGAAACATAATCACCAAAGTGATAATTGATCAAAACATAGTGACTTTCTCAAAGATTTATCAAATTATTGTTTTATGGTTGATGTATATAAATGAGTCCATTTCAACACCTTACGACATCACAACAACCAACACCAACATAAGAATTAAAATTTAAAAGTACTACAAAAAAAAAAAAAGAAAAGAATGAAGCAAAGTTTACTTTTCATAGTACTTTTCAACGAAGAAAAGTCTCAGCTGGTGGCCTTTTCATACTCACCAAAAAAATCAAACAAAATCTCAAATTTGGAGTGGCCTGCAATATTAAATTTATATATGCTAACGCTTAACCAGGGTAAATTTTTTGATAGGGTACCAAACTATGGTCCGTTTTCATTTTGGGGTCTAGACTTCAATTTGAATCAAAATGGTTACCCAATTTCAATTTTGTTTCACTAGATGGTCATCTGAGGGATTTTGGCCTATTTTTGATGATACGATGTTATAAATTTCTATTAAAATCTGAAATGAAATTGCCAATTGGGAGGACAGTGTGTCATATATATGTTGACAGCGAATTTTCGGCATTTATATCATTAAAACAATAGGTCAGAATCTCTCGGGTAACCACCCTGTAAAACAAAATTGACGTTGGGTAACCATTTTGATTCAAATTGAAGTTCCGATCCCATAATGAAAAATGACCATAGTTTGATACCCTGCTAAAAAATTAACCCGAATAACCACTTGGAAGTTAAATTGATCCCCTCATGGTGACTAGGATGTACTTTGATGTAATTAATTCTAACTTGAGATTATATTAATTAGCATTTTAAAAATATAAAAAAATATATATATCTAAATATTTTTGTTTAGGTGTATAAACTCTATCATATTTGTAAATTAGCAATTAACTTAACTAGTTAAGCACTAAATTAACAAATAATGCAATTAAAAAAGCAACTTTAAACAAATTCACAATCTAATTCAATCATTAAATATAACAATTATTCAACAAATAATCTAATTAATCACAACAAATATCTAATATTTTTTCACAATAATTTTCATAAACAAATATTTAACAAATATCCAATAATCATTCAATAAATATCAAATATTTTTACACAACAAATAATCACATAAAAATTAAACAAATTAAATTAGATATAAAAAAAGGAAAAATAAGGATAAATTTATATAATGAAAATAAAACATAAACTTGGAAATGATTGAGCAAAAGAAAAAAAAAACTCACCAAACGACGCAACCTGCAATGGCCTTTTTTTAGTGATTTTGAGACAGCAATTGTATTTTTAAGGATTTTATATATATATATATATATATATATATAATTTAAAAACAAAAATATTTGAGATCCATGCTTGGCTTGCCATATTATTTATAATATATCAAATTTATTTAATATAATGTTTTTCTTATTTTTATTTGATTTATCGTAAATAGTATGAAGGTAGAATTAAAAAAATAAATAAATAAAGAGTACCATTTTCCATATGAATTATAATTATTAATATTTTAATTATATAGATCATGGCCCCACCTCAACCCCCACCTTCGATGTGGGAAACAATATTTCATATATTTCATGTTACTTTCACCCCATACATTAATAGACAATCATGATCGCATGGCATCATACCATGCACATCCATGGGTCCCCAACGGGATGGTTCAATGATATGGCTCTTCTCAATGAACCAGAAGAGCCATATCATAAAAATATTAAAATATTAAAAAAAACCATTTGTTTATCTAATGAATTAGATAAGCTTAAAATGCGATTAAATTTGAATCAGCTCGTCAAATCTAAAAATGAAAAGTAAAATAAAACCTAAGGACTACGAAGAGTTTAGAAATGACAACCACTATAATACACTACACTAAAAAAGAGCTATAGAAGCGGTTTTCAACACCTGCCTCTATAGCTTTAGCGGTGAATTTTTCACCCGCCTCTCAACCGGCTCATATCAAGCCGGCTCTAGACTTTAGAGCCGGTTTGATACAACCATTGGGGTAAACTAATAGCTAAGGAAGCGGTTTTTAGAGGCGGTTTTAACCGCCTCTACAATTAAAATTTTAGAACTCTCGTTATAGTTTTAGAAGCGGTTATAACCGCCTCTACAATTAAAATTTTAAAACTCTAGTTATAGTTTTAGAGGCGGTTATAACTGCCTCTAAAATTTTAGAGCCGGTTATAACCACCTCTACAATTAAAATTTTAAAACTCTTGCTAGAGTTTTAGAGCCGGTTATAACCGCCTCTACAATTAAAATTTTAAAACCCTAATTATAGTTTTGGAGACGGTTATAACCGCCTCTAAAATTAAAATTTTAAACCTCTATTTATAGTTGTAGAGGCGGTTATAACCGTTTCTACAATTAAATTTTTAAAACTGGTTATAGTTTTAGAGGCTGTTATAACCGCCTCTAAATTTATTCATTAATTAAATTAAATTAGATATTAATATTTTTTTTATACTATTAATACATAAATTTCTTTAACCTGTAAATCACAAATATGAACCTTTCAATACATTAAAAATATGCTAAATTCAATGTTATTGACTTTAATTGACAAATTAAGAATTAGATTGCAATGTATTTTGATTAATAACAAAATTTTTGAACAAAGTAGCAATATACAAGGGAGGATTCCCATATTTGAGAAGAATTATACACACAAGTTGTCTCTATTGGTAATATGTGAGAAATTTTGTTAACAAAAAAGTTCTTTTAGCTTTGCAACTCCCTCTCATGTTCAAGAAGACTGGCTCTAGTATATAAGGACTTTGAAAGCATTAGGCAATCAACAACAACATGATAGATTGTTTGAAAATGTTGTCCATAGCATTAGGATGAAGAAACATTTGAATATTGTGAGTGCTTTTCAGCATCCCTGAACATAGGATTCTCTGCAATAAAAACAATCAACAAATATTAGATACTGAACAAAAGCACAAAAGCACTACAAACAAAACAATACTATTAGATACTGAAAATAAATAAATTGGAAAGCTTAGCAGATGTTCTACCATATAAATAATGTAATTGATTGAGAATAATTTGTTTTTAAAGGAATGTTAATAACTGGGAGAAGCAATCTGAAATGGTCAAGTTCATGTTTTTGTAGGAATTTCCAACATAAATCATACAAAGCTACAAGAATACGACATAGTATGATCCAGATAAACAAGAATCAGATGAATTCACTGAAGGTTAATGAGCAAGTAAGCAATCAACTTTCTCAAGTAAAAGCCAATAAAGGATTTGAGAGCAAAACACTTACACATTGCTGAAAAGGAATGCCTTCACTACTACATAACTGCACTTATGCAGTGGTTATCTTGCAGCGGTTATGAAACTGCTACAATATGCTATCTATTGCAGCGGTTTTGTAGCGATTTTATATCGTTACAGGCAATTTTCCAAGTAAGTGTTACATTTGACTCAAACCGTTGCAAAAACCGCTGCATATTAGGATAAATATGCAGCGGTTATACAGTCGTTGCAAATGTTAATAAAAGCAGCGGTTTTGAACCGCTGCATATGCATTTTATTGCAGCGGTTTGTAACAACCGTTGCCTATTGATTATGATAAGCAGCGGTTTTTTATAACCGCTGCGTATGTGTTATGATAGGCAATGGTTTTTCAAAACCGCTGCATGTGTGACAAAAATGCTTAAGTTTCATAATTGCAAATAATTATATATTGTGTAAATATATATATTGTAATTTATATAATTAATATTGTGTAAAAATATATATGGCATGATATGTATATAATAATTTTATATTTAATAGAGAACATGCGTAATATATATAATTGTAATTTATATAATGAATAATTTACTTAAATATTTTGATTGTGCTCAAATAATTTAATTTTAATTATTATTACTATATATTAATAATATAAAACAACAATTTATCTTAAAATAATTATTAATATTTTAATCTTTATTTATAAAATCTTTATTTATCTTAAAACATGCATATTATAATTATTTTTCCAAACCCTTATAATTTTGTTGAGAAAATTTAGGCATACAATTAAAGGCATGCAATTATTTTCCCTAATTCTTATAATTTTGTTGAGAAAATTTAGTCATACATTTAATGGCATGCAATTATTTTCCTAAACGTTGGAGTTGAGAAAATTTCACAAACCATCGCACTGAGATCCCTGTCGCATCTCCTCCGCCCATCCCTGCCGAGGTCCCCGCCCAACTCGTTCTCTTTCTCTGGTTACCTCTCCTTCTCTGGCTGTCACACTAGAAGAAAGTTACTATTTAGAAAAAGAATGTTAGAAACAGATTTTTTTTCTGTTTGTAATTGCATCAACGAAATAACAATCGTTTTAAATAAAATTTTAATAACAACAGCTTCCAAACTGACATTTAAAAATATGATTTATCAAAATTTTAAAAATTAATATTTTATTAAAATATTATTAAAAATTAGAAAATATCCGTTCCTAATCCCTTTCTAATAGAAAGGGATCAGAAACAAATTTAAATATTAATATTTTATTTAAACATTATTAAATATTATGTGTTATTAATAATTTTTTAAATAAATTTTAAATAAAATTTTTGACATTTAAGATTTTATATAATTTTTTAATAAATTTTAAATAAATTTATATTTATAAATATATTTTTATAAAATATTTTTTAATAAAATTAATTTTTGAGGGGTTATGTGAAAAACCCAATTAAATAGAAACCTATTTTTTTTTTTTTTTTAATCTCTCTCTCTTCTGACCCTCTTCTTCTCTCTCGCATTTTGGCGGCCCGTTCTTCTCCCTCGTCATGCTGTGGTCGATCATCTCTGGATCTAGTCAGGTATAGTTTTTATTTCTTCTCTTTGGTATTTGATTTCGCCAGTGCTTCGCCGCCATGGCCTCATCGTGCGCTCCGCCATTGATCTCCCATAGGAATGCTGGTTCCCAAGAGTAACCCTCGATTCATGGCTTCGTGGATGCCCCCTTGCCTCTCGAGGCCACGATCTTTGCGGATTAGAGGGCTATCGATTGGGTGTGTTTTGGATGATGCGGTTTGGGAGATTGTTTCCTCTGGTGATTCGTTCTCGGAGAACGAGCTGTTCGTTTCGTGGTTCCGGCAGGCTTGGCCGTACATTAGAGGTCACCGGGGAAGTATTTTCGTGGTGGTGATATCAGGGGAGATCGTGGATAGCCCTCATTTGGATAGCATTCTTCAGGTATTAATCTTTTTTTCGGATATGTTATCGTTGATGTGTGGCTAAATTTGGGAAAATTGGATACCGTTGCGTGATTCTGTAAGCAAGGCTTGAAATCGAGGTACATTGTTATTTCGAGCCAGTTTATTTCATAATTTCGATTGTTAAGGGCATTTCAAGAGATAAATAAACCTACAGGTTAGAATGTTCATTAACTTGATGCTTCAATATATATGTTAATTTTGAGTTATAGTTTTGCTTATAAATTGATGCATGAGATGTTACTAAATTATTCTGTGTATTATTCACTGAGAGATGTATTTTTAGTTCTCACCTGTTCACCGAGAAACTCACTCTCCACAAAGTCTTGCATTTGAGGATCATTATTGTTGCATGACACCTGTTTAGATTTAAAAAAAATTAAATAATGACATATTGACATAGCAATTTGAAGATAATTTCATCAGTGATTAGAGAAAGGAGTGTCAAAATTAATACAGCATGAGAACATCCAGAAGTGAAGCAACTTACACTTTGCAAATTTAGAAGCTTCTCATTTGTCAGTTTCTCAAGTGAGAGGCAAGCAAACTTGAACCTGCACTAACTATTTCAATTTAATAGCCCATCTTAGCAACATGTCCATGTTTTCTTCGAAAAACTTGTGCCATATGTTATCATGTGTTGCAGTCACCAATATTTATTTCTGAGATGATTTTCTATCTCCTTTATCATAATAGTATAATAATAGTCACAATCTTTTATGTGATACTTTGCCAATTAGTGTTGCATGCTGATGTTTCTTACCCAAATGTTTAATTAGTATATAAAAAAGTATAATATTGAAGCTTTTAAAGTGAATGCCCACATGCATTAAATCTTATGGGACTCCATAAAAAATGATGCACTGTTAAAAACTTGTTAGTTGTATAATTGGTTCACTACTTATATTGTTGTTAGAGTACCACTTGCCTTTGTTTGTTAAGGATAATTTTATAGGAATGCGATGGAATAGAGAGTTCTATTTGCTGACATGGATTTGGGTGATGAACCTTTATCTATTGAGTTGATAGTAAATTTGGTTTTGTAACTCGAATGATGAACCTTTAGATGAATTTCCTCTGTGATGTACAACTCAACAGATATATAATAAACCTTCACCTCAAGAAGGCAATTTTGACATTTATTCTTTTTGTCGGCTGTGAACACACAGATACTGCCACAAGATACCTGAGGGCTATCCACCAGCTAAGGCAGCACCTTTACTTTGTGCAGGCATCACAGTTTACACTCCAATGATTCGCCTTTACTCAACAGATATATAATAAAGTTTGTTTTTAAAGATAAACAATATGGATTATATAATATTTTCAATATAAAAAATATAATGGATAACAATATAATATTATGAATATATAAAAATTATCACATATTTATATATTTCAAGCAATTGAGCGAGCTTGATCGAGCTTAATTTCGCGCTAAAAAATAAAGCTTTAGTTCAGTTCAAATTCTTGATATTTCAAGCCGAGTTGGAGCGTTTATCTAGCTTGAAGCCTTGAAATCAAGCTATTAGCTTGATTGATTGAAAAGCCCTACAAGCATGGTAGTGTGGCGAACTTAAATTTTTCCATTTATATGCCATTGCATACATTTCCTTGGACCATTTTGCTCTGTCAAATTCAGCCTTTTATGTGATGATTTTATTCTTGACTTCAGAGCATTTGAACCTACCCTATCTCAATGGCTTATGAAGGGGCTTTATAATGCAATTCACTGCCATCTATAGACCACACAAAAGGGATTTTGATTTATTCCATACAAGTATGAAACTGGAAAGTCCGAAATCAAGATGAAATAGAACATATACAGGCTAATTTCAGGCTTATCTTCCTTAAAACTGGTGTAGATAATTTGTGTTCTCCCAATGGTATCACTAAAACTACATACCCAATCTGAATGATACACCAGATAAGACCTGACAGTGAAAATGTTTTTGATTCCTTTATATATTGATATTCAGGCAATATGAGATAAGTTGTTATCTTACCGCTAATAGGTATTGTACCATACATGATAACATGTTCCTGTGGCATAACCAGAGTGATCAATGTCATAATGAAGTTGGGTAGCCATCATCATAAGATACTGATATTGCTTTATTAAAAGAATTAGGCATTAAATGATTTTTTTTAAATATGTTGGTAGTACATGATTTTTTCTTTTTTGCTTTTTCGACAAAAAGTGGGTAGACCATAGTTTCATTAAGTTAGGTGTTTCCTTGTATGTTGCTAAGTTAAAAAAACTTAGTATGTGCAGATTATGTCTAAAAGAAGGCATCATCCCTTGGCTTAGAGAAACTTTTCCTGCTTACAACCCAGACTGCAGATTGGTATGCTACTTGACCTTGAAATCTTGAATGATGACACAAATTTTCAACAAGTTTTTTCTTCAGTACATATGTCAATTTATTTAATATTTTAGTTTTGCTTGTTCTATGGAATCTAATGGCCATAGCTTGTAGATTCTAGCTGTTGCTTTTATATTTCTCTTGGCCTCTCTATGTCGCCACTACATAAAAATTTCTGCAGTCAGAGCAGCATGTCTTTGTTTCTAAGTGTCCTTCCTTCGTTCACACTGAATAAAATTAGTCTATTGAACGGGCATTTGGTAATGCTTCCTCCATTCCCAACTAAGTGTCCTTCTAAGGTTTTAGTATTAGGATTAAGGAGAACATTTAATAGCCTAAATCATAGGACTTTTTATTAAAATACTCTATTAGGGAAAATACTCCCAATTATTACTGTACTAATTCTCGCCCACACAACATCACTCTCACCCATCTCATTTAATTTTGTGTCTCAGAAGTTGATTGTTTTAAGGAGTTTGATAATTTTAATGAGCAAGTTAGAGAAAATTGGCACAGTTGAGTTCAGGAATTTAAGGAGTCTGAGAATTGTTGAAGCAAGGGTAAAGTCGAAAGAAAAGTTGAAGTGCTATCTTCTTTTTCTAAAACATCCTTCTAGGAGCAAAGTTTCCTTCCTAAAATGTCACTTACTTATTCAGGAATGGAGAAAGTATTAGTTAATCTCGTCTAAAAAATTTATTGGATTTATTAGATATTGGTAAATGCATTTCCCTTCAGGGAAATCTGATGGATAATCAAGGGCCTAGGAACATGAAACAGTAGTTATTTTAGGAAGAAATAGCATCTAAACCATGAAAATATTTTGTAATACAAGTTATCTTTTGACTATATTCAATTATTCAAATATCCAGTTGTTCCTTGTTATTTTTTGTAGGTATATATTGAAGCACCTTTGTCATGCGGTTGTTCAAAAGGATGTGCGTGACTATTATTGTTGTTATTGTTGTTGTTGTTAAAATATGGTACAGGTTTGTGAGACGAGGATTCAAAGAATGTTCAGTTGAGGACATACCAAAGGAGAGGAGGGATAGGATAAACTTTTCCCGTGGATCGAAATATTATGTGAAGCAGCTTCAGCGAGAACTTGGCGGAATCAATGTCAATGGCTCTGCCCGTCGATATTATGTGAATATTTTTGTCAATTTCAATGTGATGTTGTTGGATCTAAGTGTTTATTACATTTTTGGATGATGTTTGATAATGTTATTATTTTATTGAATTGAATTATTAAAATTATTATTTGTAAAATGGTACACGATTATAAACCACTACAATGGATTTTATTAACTATTGCAGGAGATATTGTAAATCACTGCAATAGATTAGATGAAACCATTACAATAATTTGTACACAACCGCTGCTATAGCTATTTCGAAACCGTTGCAATATGCATTCCGAAACCGCTGCAATATATATTAACAAACCGCTATTATAGTTATTCTCAAACTGCTGCAATATATATTCCAAAACCGCTACAATATATATTAACAAACCGCTGCAGTAGGTATTGTGAAACCGCTGCATTATATAAAATAACCATTGCAAATTAAACCGCTGCAATATTTGAAGCAACCGCTGTATAATTAAAATCGCTGCAAAAACCATTGCAATAGGATGTATAGAACAGTTGCAATAACCTATTGCAACGGAAGCAGATGCAGCGGTTGCCAAACCGCTACAATAGGGCTTATGTAGCGGTTTTAAGGTCTTTTGTAGCGGTTTATAACCGATGCATAAGTGTAGTTATGTAGTAGTGCTTCCAAGGGCGACAATAAAAAGCCTGAAAGTGATATTAATGCAAATAATCAGCAACAAAATTCTTTCATCTCAATAGTAAATTTGGACAGCTTAACAAAGCCAACTACATGAATAGGCCACAACAGCACATAAGCTTGCCAAAATTACAGAACCACAAAGAACCAAAAATAAAGCGAATATTCAATTATCTTAACAACAGTGATGATTTGACAATGGGAAGGAGGTCCTCAAGCTAATGAGTTTGTTCTTTGTTGTTACAAAACTTAAAACAATCAATCATATCATGTCATGTCATGTACTTCACTCTTTCTTGCCTCCATTCCTGATAAAAACCAAAAAATGTCACTTTAAATCAGCAAAATCTTATCCAGACAAATTTTAAAGTATATCTCATTCCTGTTCACCAACTCTCCAAGAATTGCAATAAGTTCTCAAGCTAGAAACCCATGAAAAATTTTAATTAATGGTTGCGTACTTAGAATTTAGCTTGAGCAATCAACTTACCTTATTGTCCTAGGAAATGTAACTAGATTAACAGCGAAATCATGAAAAATTTTATTTGAATGGAGTTAGAAACCCAATGAACTAATTTGTGAAAAATGATTCGTTGATGTGCTTTAACTATATATTCATTGCCAAGAACCAAGAGAATTAAATCACATCAAAAGCAAAAAAATTAGAAAGCAATATGAAAGCATCAATGGTTGCATTTGCATTTTCATTGATGATAGTTATGAAAGCAAGATGAAAGCAATATGAAAGCACATCAAAACCAATTTTTGTTTTATTTTTTCCAAGTAATTTACTGAAATAAAGCAAACATCATATAAAAATTCCTTTTATAAATCAATCAATATCCACAATCATGAATTTAAGCCAATAAACAACTTTTATCCCTGCAAAAGCTTGGATTATACAGGGAACTAATTCCAGCTAAGTTTTCAGGGAAAATGGATTCACGTCTGTGATCTCAATATATATAAGCAACTCATCTTTCAAATCAAATATATATATGTGTGTATGTGTGTGTACACACAGATATATTTGATTGAAAGATGAGTTGCTTTGGTTGTTTCTCATTTAGGAGTGCTTTCAAGAAGGTAGTATATGATCAGATACTAATAATAACTAAATAGGCAAGCTTAAGCAGTTGCTCTACCGCACACAAGGAATGCAATTGATTGAGAATAATTTATTTTATAAAACACTAATATGTAGGAGAAGCAATCCAAAATGGTCAAGTTCATGTTCATGTAGGAATTTTGAAAGAACTCACACAAAGCTGTGAAAGTACAACATAGTATGATCTGGAGAAACAAGAATAAAAAAGATTCACTAAAAATGAGACATTTAGATATTAAAAGCAAGCATCTACTTCATCATATTGGGAAAAACATCAAGATAACCATTGCACTAAAGTAGAAATCCGTATAACAAGAACAAACTAATTACCATTGGACTAGAAATTTGTATAGCATGATCTAAATATAGTTATCTCCATCACTCCTAAGTGAATACTCGAATCCACTAGAAAAAATAAAAAGAAAATTGGTTAAAATAATGATGAAAATTGTAAGTTTTGAGCGGAAAAAACTCTACTTCAATGCTAATAGCCAACAAACCTCTTGAGCCACATGATGTTTAGATTTTGTCCATTGACATCATTCAACAGGTGCAACATCTTCAACCTGTGGACATCATTACAAAAAGATGTTTTACTTTATTGTTTAATAATGAAAAATGATAAAAAGTAAGACAAATAATTTACTTCCTCGCCGGGTGTTTAGACATCCTATCATTGAAACTTCTTTCAGCCATAAACCCTCCAAATAACTCTTTCATTTCAGCAAAATCTAAGCTTAGCTTCTCATATTTATCCTTCATCTCAGCCAATTCCAATTTAACATTCTCCAACTCCGCTTTATGATTGTTGTCAGTAGTTGAAGCACTTGTGTTAGTGAATTTTGATGTGACACTAAAATACCTACTTGGAGTAGGTCCTAATCCCAAACCACGCACCCTACCATTATGTTCAGCTCCATAAATCTTCTGAAATACCATTTCATTGATTTCATTTTGTTCAAAATTTGCACTTGAGCTTGTGTAACTAACTTGGAGATCATGTGCTGCTTCCTGTAAGTTCAACTAAATATTATTCAAAATAGAAACAAAAAAACAATATCATCAATTGAAATGTTGATAAAATAAAATAAAAACCAAATATTTTGATAAATCATAGAACTAGGACTTGATCATCCTTGTATATAATATCAACTGAATGTTCTGCGTAGCTTTATAATCTTTTGTTTCATAATTTTCCATAAGCATTGGGTAGATTAGGTAGCTACAGGTTATCCTTATTTTAGATCAATTACCAATAAACAATAAATTTATTTTATCTTCATGATTCACAACTTATCTCATCTTCATGCTCATGCCATTTGTTCAAAGAAATAAGAAAACAATCTTTCTTATAAATGGATCACTCACTTACCAATTTCTTTCTAAATTCTTCATTTACATAGCTACCATCATTTTTTTATGAGTTGCATCCCACGTTGTAAGACGATCCACCTCTTTCCCCTTTTTATTTTCCTATTCAACAATCAAAACTTTAATCATTTCATTCTAACATTAATTGTAAAACAAAATAACTTACTATTTCTTTCCTGATTCGTGCAAAACTTTTTCGACCACATGTATGCGCATTGTTTTGTTTTTTTTTGCATTTCTTTTATTTATTTCAGCAAGTTCCTACACAATAAAATCATATTCCAATTATAAAAGATAAATTAAACTCAAATATAAGTCAAAATAGTAACAATAATAATTTCAATAAAACTTATACCAACTACCTCATTTCTTGGGTTATACCACTGACGAACAAGGCTAGACCATTGTTCTTCAAGAACAGTTGAATGTGGCTCCACTAAAACTCGCTCCTTTTCATTTGGAATATAAAATTTTGCTTTCAAGTCACCTTTCCAATCTCTCCATCTCTTGTTTAGATTTTGCAAAATCCATGTAACTGTCTCTTGTGTATGCGGAAAATCAAATTTTGTCTGTCATCAAGCATTAATTTAATAATAACAAGTAACATTAAAAATGAATATGTGAAAAGAAAAAAAAAGAAAAGCAACATAAAAAATATTGGGAAAAAAATTACCATTAGGAGTTTTAGACATTTCGTTTTGTATAGAGTAAAATCTTCATGTCTCCAATTAGGAATGTTAATTGGAGCATAAGCACCATTCTTTGCAAGCACACCAAGGAAAGAACTTAGCGTGGTAGCATCTTTGGTGCATGGGACTCCATATTTATCTACCTTAATTATAAATTTTTCCGTTGATGTCCAAACATTTGCCATTACTGTTTTTCCTCTATGTCGGGACTGCTTTTCTTGTGTACTAGCATCATTTTCTTGCCTAGTTGATTCATGATGTGAAGAAGTATGAGCTTCTAGTAGTTCCATAATCTTCAAGCTTTTGAACCTCGAGCCATGAGTTTTCCTATACAAATTTTATATTTATTAGATTGCAATAACAATTTCACAATCCATTTATGTTTTCATGACTCAAAAGTACTGCTAAATGAAAGGCCATGCACCACTTGGTCTTGTTTTTAGTCACCAATGACTGATTTTTTAATAATAAAAAAGAATGAACATGGTTCAATAAGCCACTTATTTTTCTTAATTCTTATGAATCTTTATAAGAATTAGGAATGAACTATATTCTACAAATGCAAAGGACTATATTCTACAAATGAATATTCAGGGAACTATATTTAAGAATGGCAATGTACAAGAAAAATGAATGCTGATCAGAGAACAAAGTCAGATAATTAGACATGCAGTACTATAAGGCATTAAGACAATAAAGGAAGTCCAAACCTTTAGTTGGCGAAGCCATCTAGTACCTATTTCAGGTTAGTACCTAACCTTTATTTATATTATATAAAAAAAAGGGGTAAATGTTAAGTTACACTCTGAAAGAATGCATGACTGTAATGGTAACATATAAACAAGCACATGAACTATTGTTTGAGGCAGAAATGGGTGTATTAGAATTTCTAGATGCAACTGGAGCATGCTCAGAAGCTTTTCCCTTCAGTGTCAAAGAACTCATGGCCCACCTGCACACAATTTTTAGATGAAAGGCTGCTAAGATCAATTTGATCTTTCTTCCACAAGTTCTCTATGTTCTGAAACCATTTATGAGATCTAATCTAATGAATGCAAGAGACAAACCAAATATCAGCCAGTCTCGCTGTACATAAAAAGCAAGGTACAAGCAAGGTGCCCCTTCTAAGGTAAATCCAAATGGAGCTTGTGGTAAAACCAAAGCTGCTCAAAGTCAAATTGAGTATAGCTACCTATCTATAAACCATTGGCAAAATGTAATGTCTGAAAAATTAAATGACATGATTATCTATTTGTAGGTTAGTGTTTGTAAACATGTGTATAATGTATGCTATTTTACACATAGCATCTGAATCCTGCAAAGCGAAGATCCATAGCACAATATAATAATACCAAAGAGCTCCTGCAGAAAATGAGTATGTTAAGTGTGAACCTAAATAGCAACCATAACCCCATAGAAGCAACCCAAATCATAACAGCAACCAATATTATGTTTCTGAGAATAGTATCAATCACTATTCATAAAACAGAAAAGGCATTTTCCAAAGCATACATGAAAGACAGAAATTTACAAGGCAATTACTAACATCCTTTTCAATGGTCTATATCACCCATATCAAACAAATCCCTAGGCCTAGTCTTGATAACTATAGACCAATTCTCATTCTTCATATCTTGCACATAGAACACTTGTTCAACTTGAGATGAGAACACATAGGGATCATGCTCTAATTTTTCACCGGTATGTATTAGGCAAGAAAAATTTACAAGAGTGAACCCAAATTCATCTTGCCTAATACCCATATTGTGGTGTACATCAACCTAATCACACTTGAACAACACAACCTTAAAATTACCATAGTAATCTAACTCGATATTGTCTCTTAATCTACCATAGTAATTTACACTTCCGACTTCTGAAGTGTTAACCACACCACTATTTTTAGTCATTCTATTTTCATCACGAGATTTGGTATGAAATCTAAATCCATTAATAATGAACCCAGAGTATCTCTTTGCTACTTTGTTAGGTCCCACACCAAGGGCCACAACTTCTTTTGGAATATCCAGATAATCTTTTTCCAAAGCCTACATAACAAAAGATATTATCAAAAAAAAAAAAAAAAAAATTCAGATTTGATGATGTAAACTATAAAACAATTGTACAACAAGATTACCTTGCTTCGAAACCACAAATGAAAATTTTCATTCACTAACTTCTCTAAATCAACTTCAGAGAGACGAGAATGTCGACGTCGCTTTCTTTTTTCCAATTCAATGAATTCTCTACATAAATATATCACATAGTAATTTAAGAGAAATGTACTTTTTTATTTTCCATTGATTCATAAAGCACAAACACTTACCTATGAAACTTCTCAATGTCATCACAATGACGAAGGACATAACGATGTGCTTGAACCAAGGAAATTTCATCTAAAACAATTTCTTCAATCTTACCTATATGTTGACCAACACTAGAGAATAAGTATTTTACTTGGTCATTTATAGGTGGGTTTGGGTTTCTCATTGGCCGGTTGAACTTTGTTTCAACCCCTTGAAGATATCGTGAACAAAATGTCAAACATTCTTCAGCTATATATCCTTCAGCAATGGAACCTTCAGGATGAGTTCGATTTTTAACATAAGATTTGAAACGCATGAAAAACCTAAAAAAAAAGTTAGAATATATTACTTCATTATACATTTTATATTAAAAATGATTTCATTTCTAATAGATTTTAGCAACATACCTTTCAAAAGGATACATCCATCTAAAATTAACCGGTCCACCAAGTTTTATTTCTTCCACCAAATGAATGATTAGATGTACCATAATAGTAAAAAATGATGGAAGAAAAATCTTCTCCATTTGATAAATTGTCATAACAATTTGATTTTGAAGTTCTTCAAGCTCATTCACATCCACCACTTTAGAACAAAGTGATTTGAAAATTGTTGCCAATTCACTCACAACTTGAATGACTTCCTTGTGTGGATTGCAAGCTCGTAAAGCTAATGGAAGGATGTCTTCAACCAAAACATGACAATCATGGCTTTTAAGACCACCAATCTTGCGCTCTTGTATGTTTACACATCTTGAAATATTTGAAGCATAACCATCGCGCACTTTGATGTCTTTAACAACTTGACAAAGAATTTCTCTTTGTTTTGTAGATAATGTAAAACAAGCCGGAGGTAGTATTTTCTTTCCATTTTCAAGAATTTGCGGGTGAAGTTCAGATCTTATACCAATATCAACTAAGTCAAGGCGTGCCTTTAGATTGTCCTTCGACTTATCAAGTCCAAAAAAAGTTCCAATCAAATTATCGCACACATTTTTTTTTCTATGTGCATCAAATCAAGATTGTGGCGCAATAAGTTATGTTCCCAATAAGGTAACATAAAAAATATACTTCTTTTCTTGCTAATTTTATCAATAAAATATATCTATAAAATATCGCCAGGGGGTATAGAAGAGATGAGAATATTGATAAAAAAAAATTAGTACTATTTTATCAATAGTACTATTTTAATAAAACAAGAATTTTTAGCCATGATGGAACAACCCAGGTGTTCATAATAATTAGTAGTTTTCTTATCATGAGTACTATTTTATCACTAGTTACAAAAAAAAAAAAAAAAAAAAACCACTTGAAGACAACATCTAGTTTCAATGTATTGATAAAAAATCAAGAGGCCCAGTCAACCTCTTAATCTGCCACCACTATTTTAATAAAACACAAAACAAACATCACACTGGAAAATATATGGAAAGATGGAAAGTAAGATAGTTCTTTAATAATTTACCTAAATCTTTTCGGGCCTGCTCTGTTTTCCCTTGTTCCTGCAGCCGCATGTAACGTTCATGAGCTTTTTGTTTCTCTATTTCCTCCCTATGGGTTAAAAAAAAATAGAATATTAATATGATTGTCTGAGTCAAACAATGTAGGTAAGATATATAGCATATGATTAAGAAATCAGGGAAGAACTGAAGTTTCAATTGAAATGTTTTTCTGACAAATCAATGAAGTTCAACATCAAGAACAATTCAAAGCTGCATACTAAATTGAAGTAAAACTCAGAAACGACCAGGTAACCTTTGCTTTTCATGAAATTCAGCAAAGAAATATTCACACCACTAAAGATAACTCCGGAAGTAGAAATCCAAGGTCAAGGTTATTCATTGAATAATAAGAAAATTAACAGAAATTTGCTATACTTACTCTATATTAAACAATAGGCCTTTTGTAACAGTTGTCACAAGGTTGGTATTCATCCCTTTCCATGGTATCCAGAATTCCTGTTTGGCAACTTAAGAACTATTCTAACATAACCACTCATCCTCTAAAACCTTTGCATAATAATCACTACATTACAGAGCATCGATGGTTTCCAGAAATAGGAACTAGAACTGAAGACATGCGAACTAGACACACGAACTGATAAAACAATCTATTCAACAAGCTAAAATTATTGTGAAATTTTCAAGAAATCATAAGAAAAAATCAGCAAAGCTCTAATTGATAATGGTCTAAAGCAAGAAATGGTATGAAAATTAGCAAAACATCTCTTGGGATTAAGATCACCTGAAACCCTAGAAAGAAAACTCACCGGCGGTGGTGCGGCGATGCGGTGAAGATCATCACCTCACAACAAATCAGTGGAGGAGATCGTCGGTGCGGCGGTGCGGTGAAGATCGTGCGAGAGAGAAAGAGAGAGAGAGAGAGAGAGAGAGAGAGAGAGGCGTCTGTGAGGGTGAGTGAATGGAGCTATCGTCAGTGCGGTGAAGATTGTGCAAGAGAGAAAGAGAGAGAGAGACGTCTGTGAGTGAGTGAATGGAGAGAGAGAGTGAGAGAGGCGTCTGTGAGTGAATGGAGAGAAAGTGAAAGAGAGAGAGGGGGTGGGTGTGACTGTGATTGTGTGAGTGAGTGAATGGAGAGTTTTTTTTTTTTTTTTTTAATTTGCGGGGTTTTTTTAAAACCAGCTCTAAATTATTTAAAAAAAATTATAACCCACCCAATGGAGACGGTTTTAATAACCACCTCTATAAAAGTGTTTCTAAAAGTAAAAATTGGTGTAGTGATATATTGTATTATAATTTTAAAAATATTATTGATTTTTCCCAGCATATTATATAAATTTGCACAATTGTAAATAATTATGAATTTGAATTTACTTGCACTACAATGGATTTGTGAATTGGTGACTTACCTAATAATTTCACAAAATAACAAATTTTCATCATTAAAAAATATTTTTACTTTTTTTCATCACCACCACTGTAAGACACTTTTTCCTGTTGCTAAAGAGCTAATGTGATGATTTATATGTTCATCATACAATGAAATTTTTTTATTAACAAAATTGTGATATGTAACATATTCTATTATCATTTTGACATTTTTTTTTGTCAGAAAACATTGTGATAATTTGTGACAACATGATATGAATTATCTCTAAATATAAAGTAGAATTTAAAATTTTGTGGCCTCTCTTTCACTATCACATAATAATTAAGTGATAAAAATATTTGTCATATATTATAATAGGATACTGCCATAAAAAATGTTGAATTTCATTGTGTATTCTTAAAAAAATATAATAGTTAGTGTTGAAAGAATATTTTATTGATTAGGAATGTTTGTCACCAACAAAATTTTTTTTCATCATTGAATACTTTAATTTGTAATTTAAGTATGACAAAAATATAAATGCTATGAGAAAATAAATATTCCATGACATGTATAGTTGTTAAAAAGAATTTCACAAATTAATTTTTTATATTGACGCAGTTCATTGACTGTGATATCATTCCTAATATTTTTTATAATATGACCAATAATTACATTTTTTGTGATGAATTTTTTATTTTTTATAAATTTTTTGGTGAATATTTTTAATAAAATATATAAATTATATAAAATTTTAAAAAAATCAATATAAATAATATTATGTTATAAATCATATATAGGAGGTGCTTGATCAAAAGTCAATCAGTCAAAAGTAATATCGTAGAATAATGAACTTCAATATCTGAAAATGTTATATTGAGATTAAAAACTGATAATTCTTAAACATTGCATATCAAACTAGATAAGTACCCATAATTTTCATTCAAACTTTAAAGTCAATTTTTGCGTCGATGGTGTTTCTGTTGTTGCAAAGCTTGTCTCAGTGAGACCTTAAATAACTTTTTTTTTAACAAGTGATAATATCAATTCATAAGAAAAGTATATTAAGAAAGTTATACTTCAAAGTGGGAAAAAAAAAGTTTATAATATATATACACTCACACACACACAAACGTCACTACATTATTTTTAGACTTTAGAGGCGGCTAGATAGAAGGGTTTTAAAAAACCACATCTATAATAAAATAAAATATTTTTTTTTTATGTTTTTAGAGCCGGTTGAGTTAAACCCTTCTAGATTAATTTTATTTTAAAAAATAATGAAAAAACCTCTCTCTCTCTCTCTCTCTCTCTCTCTCTCGTGTGCGCCCTAATTCCCCAAAACCCGGCTTTCTCTCTCTCTCCCTAACTCCCGACAAACCTGGCCACCATCCCTTCTTCTCCTCTCCAAACCCTAACCCTAACACTAACCCTAAAGCGCTTCCTCTCAAGCCCTTGCATCTCCATCCCCTCAAATCCTCCATCCCTCCATCGCCGCCCATCATCGCCTCCATTGCATCACCACCGACGCCGGCGCAGACCCGCGTTGACATCCTCTCCGAATCCCTCTCTTTCATCCAGAGATTTCGCGGCAAGACCATCGTCGTGAAGAATGGCGGCGCCGCCATGAAGTCCGCCGCCCTCCGGCCCAACGTCCTCTCCGACCTGGTTCTCCTCTCTTGCGTCGGCCTCCGCCTTGTTCTTGTCCATGGCGGTAGACCAGAGATCAACGCTTGGCTCCTCTGTACTGGCCACGAGCCCAAGTTCCACAACGTGAACGCTGATATAGCAGCCGGGAACTCGCGGTGGCTGTTGGGGCTGAGAAGTTGATCTTGCTGACAGACGTTGCTGGGATCCTGGAGGACCGGAATGATCCGGGGAGCTTGGTGAAGGAGATTGATATTGCTGGGATAAGGAGGACGATGGAGGAGGGCAAGGTGGTTGGAGGGATGATCCCAAAGGTGAGCTTTTTTCTTGGGATTTTTTTGTGATTTTTGGATTTTTTTTCTTTTATTATTGCTTGAATTCTACTTGTTTTCATGATTTAATTGATAGTGTTATCCTCAGTGGAAAAAACTATTTAGTTCCTTTGATTTTTAGTTTTTTTTTTGGGATTTCTGATTTTCAACCTGTTGTTTTGAATGAGGTGTTCTTCAATGGTTATTGTAATTTAAAAGAAAAAAAAGGATAAAGAGTGATTAAACAATGGAGAAAACTATTTATTTATTAACTTATTTGAAAAATGTGGAGGATTCGAACTCTCGATTTTTTTAGTTGGGAGGGGAATGGAATATTAAGTTCTCTAATAAAGAGGTAAAATTATTTATTTATTTGTTTGTTTATAAGAGTTGCTACCTTTGCTTGCTTTTTTCTGAAATTCTTGTGCTATGTTAGTGATGTTTTTGTTGCCACAATGATGTGTTTTCTTCCATGTTAAAGTAAGAAGAGGACAAAGAGTAATTAAATAATGGAGAAAACTATTTATTTGTTTGCTTGTTTGTTTGTTTATAAGAGTTGCTAATGTTGATTGCTTTGATTTTAATTTCATTACAGATTCATCCCTTACTGAAATTTTCATTTTCGAGTTGTTTTCCTGCCGTAAATTACTGCATGTTTTGTTGTTCAAATTGATAAAAATGGATGATAATATGAGAATTAGATTTCTGTTTGAAATAAATGTTGTCTCTGATTATGGATAAACACTGGATTTCTTCAATTAGAGAGTGTTTGGTTTTAATTATCTGTTTCTTTACAAGATTGATTTCCACATAGCAATTGAATTTTTGTTGTGTATTTATTGTTTTTGCTGATTTTTATCTTGGTAATTTCTTTGTTAGATTGAAATAGATCTTACTGAAAAGAATGACAAAATTAAAGCAATCTATTGATATTGTCATGTTAAATTTTGTCAAAGATGGTAAAAGTCATTGAAATTAAATTAAATTTACTGGTTCTTTATAAGATTGACTGCCGAAAAGAATAGAAAAACTAAACCAATCTCTGTTTTACTGTCTAATTGTGTTCAATAACATTATGCCGTTGATTTCTATGTTAAATTTAGGCAAAGATGGCAGAAGTAGTAGGAATTCTGAACATCAGATGCTTTGGGGCTATAGTTTTGATCACTCTTCTCGCGATCCACGGAAGTGTTAGGCTTCTTGTGGTTGGTTTTGTTTGTGTAGCTCTTACAGTGGGCATGTATGCATCACCAATGGCAGCCATGGTAAGCAATTTCATATTTCTGTAAATGTACAAGACCTTTAGACACATCACTAGTTGAAAATTTTCACCGTATCGATGAGTAAGCCGATACAGTTTTATGAATGAATGCAGAGTATGGTGATACGAACAAAGAGTGTTGAGTACATGCCTATCTCACTGTCATTCTTCCTCTTCCTCAACGGCGGTGTGTAGAGCATCTACGCCGTACTTCAAACATATTTCTTCTATATACTAACAGACATGCTTCATTGTATTCTTCGTGCTCCGATGTCTTTCTTCGATTCAACACCAACAGGAAGAATTTTAAACAGGGTTGGTTCTTGTATCGTTTGTTTTGTTCCATTCCATTCTCTGGTCAGTTTGAATTTGATTATATACTTGTGCTAACTTCTTGACAGGTATCTACTGATCAAAGTGTTGTTGACTTGGAAATTGCACTAAAATTAGGATGGTGTGCTTTCTCTGTGATACAAATTCTTGGTACTATAATTGTTATGTCTCAAGTTGCATGGCCTGTTTTCTTAATTTTCATCCTTGTGACAGCAGTCTGCTTTTGGTGCCAGGTACTGAATATATATGTATAGAGCTAAGAGAGTTATTTTCTATTGAAATCCAGAATGACACACTATCATATAATGGTTTTTGCAGCAATATTATATACCTACAGCAAGAGAATTAGCTCGATTATCGGGAATTCAGAGAGCTCCAATCCTTCATCATTTTGCGGAATCACTTCTTGGAGCAGCAACAATAAGAGCATTTGGACAGGAAGAGCGTTTCATCCACACGAACCTCGGTTTCATTGACAGGTACTTAAGGCCATGGTTCCACAATATTTCTGCAATGGAATGGCTTTCCTTTAGACTGAACTTGTTATCAAATTTTGTCTTTGCATTCTCATTGATTTTGCTTGTTAGTCTCCCTAAAGGATTTATAAATCCAAGTGAGTCAGATTATTATCTGTTTTTGTTTTAAAACCAATCCTCGTCAAATCAGATTAACATTTGTTCCTTGCTTTACAGGCCTGGCAGGGTTGGCTGTGACTTATGGATTGAATCTCAATTCACAACTTGCTACTATAATCTGGAATATATGCAATACTGAAAATAAAATGATTTCAGTGGAAAAAATACTGCAATACTCTCGAATCAAAAGCGAAGCTCCTTTGGTGATCGACAGCTGCCGACCACCAGCTAACTGGCCAAACATAGGAACAATTTGCTTCACAAACATGAAAGTATAGAACCAACTCTTTATCCATCTTCAAAGTTCATGTTTATGGTATTCTAACTAACATGAATTCCTTGTAACTGTAGGTTAGATATGCGGAACATCTGCTGTCAGTTTTGAGAAACATTACATGTACAATTCCGGGAAAGAAGAAGGTTAGTGTCGTCGGGCGAACTGGCAGTGGTAAATCAACTTTGATACAGGCTCTTTTCCGCATAGTCTAAATCTTTCTTCAATTTGAACACCCATTTCAGGCCGATGGGTTTGTGGCCTGATGGGAGTTCTGTCAGAGTCCAAGTGTGATTTCTTTCAATGGACTCCAACTCCTTCTACATTGCTTCAACCCAGCAGGCCTCCCTCGCAGCTTTTTGGTAGCAGGTTGGCTCTTCAGACAACACCATCATCAATTCTTCTTCTTTTTCTTCATCAAGTATAATCTCTTCTGTGTTGGCGTAGACATCTGCAAGAGTTCTGAACCGGATTACCTCATCTTGGGAGTCTAGTGACATGGATGACGCGCAGGAGAACGTCGTGGGCGAACCTGGTGGGCTGTGCGCGCGGGGAGAGGTGTCTGCGCGAGTGGGGACATGCCTGCACGCGCTGGGATGCGTCTACGCGCGCCTGCACGGTTGGGAACGCGTCTGCGTGAGCCTGCGTGCCTGGGGATGCGCCTGCGCGGTCTCTGGGAGCGACTGTGTGCCTGCGCGCGGCTACGCGCCGTGGGGAGCTTCTACGTGCGGCTGCACGCCCTGGGAAGCTTCTGCGCGTGGTTGCGCGTGCTGGGAGGCTTCTGCGGCTGCGGGCTCTGCCGGAGAAGAGACTGCTGCATACGGGGCTGTCTCGGGTGCGACTCCAGAGTATTCTTCCTGCAGCTCCTCATTGCAAGCACTTGCATCTCATTTCCATTCAAGATTTTTTTGAAAAACGACGTCTCTACTTACTTGGAGTTTGTTCAGACTTGGGTCGAACAACCTATGTGCTTTGCAGCATTCCTTAACACCGAAGTAAATCATGGGGGAGCTTCTGTCGTCAAGCTTCTTGATGTGAGGATTATTGTTCTTCATATACGCCATGCAGCCAAATACTCTAAAGTGTGCAAGATTTGGCTTTCTCCCCATCAAGACTTCAAATGGAGTACGCTCTCCTAGCGCTTTGGTTGGGAGACGATTTAACAAATAGACCGCATGCCTGACCGCCTCTCCCCAAATTTTACGGGCACGTGCATTCCCTTGGGCAGGGATCTCACCATGGCCATCACGGTACGATTTCGGTGCTCCACAACACCATTGTGTTGCGGTGCGTAGGAAGCAGTGAGATGTCGCTCTATGCCTTCATCTTCACAGAAGCGAGTGAACTCCGTAGATAAGAACTCACCTCCGTGGTCCGTCTGGAGTGTTCTGATCTTGTATTCGGTCTTGTTTTCCATCAACATCTTGAACTTCTTGAATGCATGGAATGCTTCACTCTTGGCTGGCAGTACATATTAAGCATCCCTTCAATCACAAGCCAGTACAATGTCACTTTGATCCACGCCCCCCCGCCCTCCACACACACACACACATTTATATATAACTTTAAATGCAAACATAAACCAAAAATAAAAAGGAGAATAGCAATTATATACTTTTCTTTTTTTTCAAGCAATGTGTATTCTACATATTCTCATATCCTACTCTCTCTCTCTCTCTCTCTCAATACATTTATGCACTAATAATGTGATAACATTAGGGCGGTTCATACGTATGATGCATGTATTTTAGTAGATGATTCTATGAACAATTGACCACCCAAAGTTAGAATACATTGTAATTTTGGCAAACTTTTAGCATATTCATCTCTAACATTGATTTCAAGTAAAATAAAATGTCATCCAATCGAGGGACCGGAGGAAATTAGCAGACTTTTGACTGTGTAATTTTGACTGTGTACATCTCTAGATTCATATTTTTTTGGTCCACCTTACTGAGGGATAAGGAGAGAAATGACCTCAGCCATCTAAACTCCCCTGTCATTGTTGAAGAGATTAAGAAGGCCATCTTCAACTTGGGTGCAAATAAATCACCCAGTCTGAATGGGTATCCTCTATTTTTCTTCCAAAAGTTTTGGTGAGTGGTTGGTAAAGATTTAATCAATTTAGGTGCGGATTTCTCTAATGGAAGCTGTAATTTGGAAAGAATCAATTGGGCCTCTATCGCTTTAATCCAAAAAAAAGATAACCCTAAGAATCCAGATGATTTTCACCGTATCAGTCTTATAAACTCATCCCTTAAGATTCTCTCAAAAGTCCTTGCCTCTAGACTTGCCAAAATCATAGACACTTGATGAGTATACAATTGTTTATTATTTTATATCATTTTATACACTCATTAGGCATATTAGAGTTATACTTTGGAATTTGATGTTAAACATTGTGTACATTGCATCCTTAAGCTCTGGGAAGTGCTTAAAGATGAGAGAGAGAAAGTCAAAAGAAATATTCTAGATCAAAATGATGAAGATGGAGCCCTCTCAGTATTAATCAATGAAGGACAAGCCAAACAGACTTACTTACTAACACCTTACGGCCATGCTTATTGTCGTAAGCCTTTTGCAAAGAATCTTGCGGGCATGCTTATGTTGGTAACGAGGAGCATAAAGATATTCAGAAGGACTTACGGGTATGAATTACAAGCATAGCATACGACCGTAAGGAGCATAAAGATATTTAGGAGCATAAAGATATTCAGACCGTAAGAATCATCTAGAGGAGCTTACAAGCATAGCATACGACCATAATGGCGGTCACAAAGGGCAAACAAAGAAGTTTATAGTCTAATTCTTATGACCATAAGCTGGACCATAACATAAGATAGAAGATCTTATGGACGGGAGTTACAGTCGTAAGTGATCCCGTAAGGCTCACAACCCATCATCCCCAACTCTTTACGCCTACGTCTTTATACCAGTAAGCAACCCGTAAGTGGCTTGATATAAATATTTTTTACGAGGGTTTCTAGGGCATCTTTTGTTCTATTAGAATACAAGGCTAATGGGAAGAAAATGGGTAAATTCCTAAGGCTTTGGAGGATATTCTAAAAGGGAATTCAGCCCACCTATCTTGGAGGGGAAGGATTGTAGCTATCAAGATTAACTTAGCGACGTTCGTGGAAGGTCCTTGGGCGTTCTCCAGCAATTATTTTCTGGCACCATTGAGAAAAGGGTTTTCATGTCTACTTTTATTCTCTTCGTGTCTTGTTGTTTGGATGCTTATATCCATTAATGGAGGGCTAATTTTGTTGATGTTAGGGTATAGTTGAACTCTAGGGTTTTATTCTATTTTACATTGGTTGTAGATCTTGTTGGTTTAATTAGTTTTTAATTACAATCCGTGTTATTTGAATCCAATTGCGTGTTTTGTATGGCTTGATTACCAACAAGGCGAAAGCCCTAGTTCTCATGTATGATGTGCTTTGCGATAAATAGAAATACCAGCCTAGTATAGACATACAGTGATCGGAGGAGATAGTGAATAAGCCTAGGAATGGGGTACTTTGAATTTGAGAGTTCTCCTCCCTTAATCCTCCTAAGTGGATTAACAAGTGATTTCTATGCTCTTTTCTATGGAATAGATTTTAGGAGAAATTGCATTTCTATTCTGTATGAGATTAGGGATAATCTCTACGCAAGAAGGATTATTTATTTCAGAAATTATTGTTAATCCACATTGAGATTTCATAGAGTAAATACGATTGTAGGGTGTCTGTATCAGAACTGTACTAAATCAGTTATTAATCTCCCTTGAAAAAAGGTTATAGTATATTTTAGGATTTTTCTCGGTTCAAATAGGATTGCATACTTATACAATCTTCATCCTGAACTTAGCAAACCCTAGAGGAATACTATACTCAGGCATCCTTTCTCCACTTGATTTCTTGACTTCTTTTATTTCTTTTCTCTTGCTATTTAGTATTGTTAACACACATCACTACTTTCATTTAGGCTAACTTTGGGGATTAGGATTAGTACTAATATTCTCAATTTTCCCTGTGGATCGATACCTTACCTTTGCTCACACTACTACTATTTGATTACATCGTACACTTGCGTCCTCTATCAACACTTTTATAGAGACCACACAATCCATCTTCATCAAGAACCATTGTGTCTTGGATAATATAACCATTGCTGAAGAACTAATTTTTAGTCTTCGTAAATTACGAATTTCTGGCTACATATTCAAAGATGACTTTGGGAAAGCCTTTGATATGGTGGATTGGAACTTTACGCTAGAGCTATTACATGCATATGGTTTTGGACCAAAATAAATTGGTTTGATCAAACTCATCCTAATATCCTCTAAAGTGAACTTCTTAGTCAATGGATCCCAATATGGATATATGATATACCGCAGGGGTTTGAGACAAGGAGACCCTCTCACCATTTTTGTTTGTTCTAGTTTTAGACATGATTAGCATCATGTTCAATCATACCTTAAAATCTGGGATATTGTATTGGGTCCCACTAGGAGATCTCGGGAAAATGTATCACCTGCAGAATCATCTAGCACATTTTATATTTTTTTAAAGGCATGTTAGTATTGGCTATCAACTCTCAAAAGACTAGCATTTATGAGGTTATTCTTGGGCAACTATTAGACAACCATCTTTCAATCACCTTGAACTATAATGAGATGGGTTTTTCCAATACCTTACCTGGGGGTTCTCATTTTGGGAAAGTGTCAACAAAAGTAAGATTGGGAAACCCTAATAGCTAATGTAAGAGCGAAACTATCAACTTGGAAGGTCAAATTCTTCTCTTTGGGAAGGAGATTAACCCTTGTCAATTAGGATCTTTCATCTATCCCAACATACTGGATGTTAATCTTTAAACTTCCATGCAGGGTGATTAAGGCAACTGACCACATCATCCAAAAAATTGTATCATTTGATGATGCCATGTGAATCGCTATAAACATGTGAACTGTATGGCTAACCCAATAACGAAAGTTTCATGGAGGGATTTCCTCTGGTTAGGAGCAAACATCGAACACCCGAGACCTAGATTGATAAATTGGAAAAGATTATGTAAATCAAAAGCATAAGATGGGTTGGCCATCTTGAACTTGGATGATTTTCACCCAGCATTACTCGGCAAATGGTGGTGCAAAGTATCAAATGGTATCCCATGGTGTGGAACAAATGTCATACAGTTCAACTACTTTCAAACTGATCTCCTTCATGGAATCTCTGTAGTTGGACACCTAGAAAGAGATCGTTCTTTTAGAGTAGAATTCTTAACTGCCTACCTATCTTCAAATCTTGTTTCGCCCATGATATTCAAGATTGTGGTGCAACCCTCTTCTAGTTTGATAAATGGTTGAATAATTGTGTACCTCAATTTCTTTTACTAGAGTTGTTTGGAGCTTCATGATAACCTTTCAGAATAAGAAGAACTACCTTACAATCTCTCGTGTCCCATATGGATCCAGTAGTTTTAGAAAGAATTAATAAGTTCCCAACACTCATGGAGGAATCCTATGACAGTAAGTATTGGTGCCTCGCAACAAATAGGTGTTTCACTACCAAATACTTCTGCACTTTCATCAATCAAGGTGTTATGATCTACTTGACAACTAGATTAATTTGGAAAGGGGCTTGCCAAGGAAAATTAATCTTTTCAACTAGCTTGCCTGGAACAATCAAATACTCACCCTGGAAATCTAGCTGTTAGATGAAGCAATCTTCTACATGTGGGCTTTGCCATGCGGGGATTGAATCAACATATCATCTTTTCCTCTGGTGCCCTTTCGCTGATCGCATATGGGGTTACTTTTTTTAGACTTTTATATTTCCTACTCCCCCTAACTCTTTGAAGGTATTGTGGGGCTCATGGAGACCCCAACTTTCCTCAACCCTCAAGGATATTGGGAATCTGATAGCTAGAGCCATCATTTGGAACATTTCGCTAGAATGGAATGCATATATTTTTTAAGATCAATTTTCTTCACTCGCATCGATCACCTTTATAAAGTCATTGTTATGTTGTTTTTATGGATTGGTGCAGTAATAGAAACCATGAAGGCGAGATTGGAGGATTCGTTTGCCACAGCTGATAGGGGCCCGAAAGTACACGGGTTATCGAAGTAATAAAGTACCCCGGTGAGAGGGTAGTCGAATCCACAGGGAGTAGGGATTAGAAACAAGAGTAATTGCTAATTAGCTAGTGCGAAATGATAGTGGTGAGAACAATCAATATGTGTGCAAAAAAAATGAAAGAGAAATATGAAAGACAAGAGAGTGCAAGCAAAGAGTAAAAAGAGGAACAATCAATGTAAAATGGGGTACCGGGACAAGCTCCCCCTAGGACTAATGTTTCTAGTGCAAGACTAATATTATACTCCCTTGTTGATGTTTAATGAGTCGTGGAAATCCTTAAGCACACGGTCCCAAACCTAAGGTCAACCGTGACTTGTTCCAACACAATGCCCCGACGTTAGGCTTCACTATAACCCTTCACTCTGTCGATCTCTCAACTAAACCCCAGGGGAGTCCATCATACTAAGCCTCACACTACGTGGAACTGCTTGATGTTCTAGAGATTCCAAGTGATAGACCCTGTCCCTAAGTATAGTTCTAACCCTTTGGTCCAGGCGAAAGAACCCTGATCTAAGTTAAGCCTCAACACTAGGATTCACTACAACCCTTTACTCTGTTGCTCGCGCAACTAAGCCCCAGGGGAGTTCATCTCCTAGAACTTCACTCTACTTTGATCGCAAAGAACTCTTGGAACATGAAGGTAGGGAAAATCACATCAAAGGGGAAAGGGGACGTTTCGCTACCTCACGACTCACCCTTTCGATCCTCTTCAATCTCAAGTAGTCTAATCCTATAGAAATTGTCAGTCCTTCAAAGGATAACCTAGATGATTCTCAAATCTAGTGTCATGGCTAAGGGAAAATCAATTACAATTAACATGCAAGGTTGGAAATCAATTAAAATCATCAATTACGAAAGCATAATAATAATCATAGAAACAATGTCATCCTAGGGTTTACAAGTCTGAATACCCATAAAGGGTTTAGTTCTCCATAGAGCTATATAAAATCATCAATATATATGAATCGACAAGAATAACAAACATAGATGAAACCCCCTTGTGATGCGTGGCGATAGTCTTGTGAGGCCGCTCCGTCCTCTTCACCAAGCCCCTTGTCAAGCCTAGGGCTCACCTCGCTGAATCGGTGCCAACGAAAGCTCCCCCAACAGCTATCTTCCAACGGACATCGATGTCGATGCCGAAGACTCACTCCAAACCTTCACAAAATCCTCTCTAAACCTTAGTCGCGAACCCTCAAGAAGTTTGGGAAAAAGACCCCTCGAAAAGTCTGAAAAAGTCCCTTAAATAGTGTTGAATCGCGGCTTCAAATAGGTTGAAATCGGGCATTCACACAGCCGTGTGAAATTTCCACACGCCCGTGTGGATTCTCTGTAATTGATTTTCTGGCGCACAGTGAACAGTAAACTGCTACAGTGCTTACGCACAAAATGTTCCTGATTTCATGTTTTTCATCGAGGCCGTTGAATTGGGCACACAATCAACGGTAGATCATGTCGATTACTTCTTTTCTCCTCATTGACGAAGTTCTTCAATATTACACGGGCTAGACTTTTATGAGTGTGACTGCCTTTGTACCCCTCCAATGGAGGTTGGCACACACCCACAAGTCTAGAACCCGTGCCTTATTCCTCGCTTGATCCAAGAACTCCTCAACAATGGCGAACATGACCTAATTTTGCTCTTTCTTCTCTAAGTTCACTCCACAACCCTATATGCACAAAAGAACACAAATGCACACCAATCAATGATAAAATCTGAGAAAAGTAATGCTCAATGTAAGAAAATAATACTTCATATTAATTTAACACGAGAACTTATCAGCAGCCAAACACAGCCTTGAGTTCATAGGGAACCATATAGAGATGAGCGATGATTATGAGAGAGCTGTTTGGACAGAGAGTGGTGCAACTACCTACTAGCTTTTCATTGTTCTCCTAGGCCTTTTGTTTTTTTTCTGTTCTTGTTGGTTTTAGTTGTACATTTTTTTAAGTTTTAATGATCTTTCTTTGTGTTTGTACTCCATGAATCCACTCCTAGTGAATTTCTTTTCAATTTAATTTTCTAATTTTTTATCAATATATATGATTGAAAAATATAAATTTAATTAAATAAGAAAATTAAAAGGATGCAAGTGTACATGTCGATTAGGTAATAAAGTCTGTGTAAATGCAGAGTGTTGGTTCACATGGAAGAAAGTGAGTACTAGTAATAACTCTAGATCTAAAAAATAGCCTAAATAGTGAAGTGTTTGTGTGTGAACAAGAGCAAATGAAAACAAGAAAATACAAGAATTAGTAGGAGGAAAATCAAGGAAGAAAGCGATGTCTGGACATAGCATCCCTCTATGGTTGTTAAATATAGGGCTATGGTTGTCTAAACATGCAATACCATTTGAACCGAGAGGTTTCCAGAATTACACTAAACACCGATTTCTTACTTGAAGAGTAAATGAATAGGTGCAGAGTTGATACAGACATCCACACAATCGCATTAACAATCTATGAAATCTCACTGTAAGCTAATGACAATCTCTTAAGTAGATAATCTCCCCCAAAGAGAGAGAGATTACACATAATCTGAATATAGAACAGAAATGTGATTTCTCCTAAAATTCACTCCACATGATTGTAAAGAGAACGGAGATTGCTAACAACTCGTTTGGGAGAATTGAGGAAGATGGAGTCTCCAAAGTACTATATACCCAAGCTTACTCACAATTCCCTCTAATGACGGCATGCCTATGCTAGGTGGGTATTTCTACTCGTAATGTAACACATCAAACATGATAGCTAGGGCTTTCACCTCATTAGCAACCAAGCATTCAAACACGTAATTAGATTCAAATAGATATGATTGCAAATAAGAAATCAATTAAAGTATCAAAGATCTAAAAAACCAAAGTCAAAGAAATAAACCCTAGAGTTCAACTATTGCCAAACATTTACAAATTAGCCCTCCAATAATGGAGGAAAGCATTCAAGATACAAAAAATAGAGGAAGACATGAGATCCATGAAAACCATCTTTCAATCCCTAGAATGAAGAGTCGACGAAGAAGCTTCCAAGCATGCTATCAAGATGAGCTTAACAGCTATCATCTTTAATCCCCTTGAATGTAGGACCAAATCCCTCTCCAAATTGCCCTTAGAGTGTTGGAGATTTAGGCCCTTTCTTCCTCAATCTCACCTCCAAGAGTCACCCCCAAAAGAATAGAAAGATAGAATAGAGAATGCCCTAGAAATCCTCATAAGTCATATTTATACCTGACTGCTTATGGGCTGGTTACAGGTGTAAAGACTAGACCGTAAAGGAACTGGAGAGGATAGTCATGAATCTAACGGGAATGATTGTGATCATAAACCTTATTTGTAAGGTTTTCTGATCTTGTTACTGTCACGCCCCGACCCGCGGGCCCACGGGATGCGACAACCGCTTCGACAATCGCGAGGAGGGATGCTCCGCCACTCAACCCTCGGGACAGCGCAAGGCTGAACAACAACCTAGAATTCCACAATATTCCACCAAAAATACAAGAGCGGAAGTAACAACAACGACGACGACGACAATGATGATATATAACAGTAAACAAGATCACAAGTGCATAGGAAAGCTATAACAACAATAACAAGTTTTAATACATCAGAGTTTCAAAGTTGAGATAAATAGAAAACATAAAACAAGATTTACTACAAACTAGTGGATCCAGAAGATAGGACTACATGTTCATGACCAAAAAGAAACATACATGAAATAGAAAAGATACACAGAAGATGGAGCAGCAACAAATGCCCAGCATAGTGCGCACCGCCTCACCTACTACCTGCAACAGTATAGGAGAAGAAAGAGGGGTGAGCAACTAGCGTTACTCAGTGAGGGGAGACTAGCACAACCTCACCAGAAATACCAATAGCAAAGATAACAATAAAGCATCAAAATAAGCATTTTACCAAAACCAAGATAAACATTTAGAACATAATTATATATAATAGCAAACTTAACATAGCAAGATTTTAATCACCTCAAATCCGATAAAATACTTAACGTTGATTCAATATAAAGAAGAGTAAGTCAAACATCAACCCAAACATGCCCTCGTAGTAAATGTCCAGTTTGAGCTGACCCTCATAGTAAATATCCAGTTTGAGCTGGCCCTCGTAGTAAATTCACCAACAAAACCAACAATACAAACAATTGCCACACGAAGCACAAAAGCTAACAAAAACACCCAACCAATAACAATACTTTCGCATTCCCACGAGGAATCAATAGAAGCACAATCGAAACTCAAGTTTTTAAACACAAAGGGATAAGCAAATCCCAATACAAGGAATAACATGGAAAACCTCAACAAATTCCAAAACAAGTTCCAAGCTTTAGAATTCTCAAAAACCCAATAATTCCACAACAAATCCTAAGTTTAACACAAACAAAGGTTTCGCAACCTCGATGAAGTGATAATCCAACACAACCCGAATATTTGCGAATCAATTATCGAATAAGACATTCAAGATCAACTCAAAAGAAATTATCATTCACCAAAATGCCAAACAAGTATAAGTTGAGAAAACTCTACTCAAAAGATGATACGGTTGTATATGAATGCAATATAAGTGTGTGCTCATGAGTTATATCTAGCTATCGGCATTCATCCAATAAGGCAATGCATAAATATCCCACTCATAGAATTGGTGATCCACCTTCCTCACAAGCTACTCCTCGGCTACTCCCTTGCCTCGAGTCAAAGCATCTTCTCCTTGCCAAAGCACCACAAACACAATGTTAGCACAAGCAACACAAGGAAACCCTAGGTTTCCCCTACCAACAACCCTAACCGGCTCTAGGGTTTGCTCCACTAACCCTAGAGGCTACCAAAGAGATCCTAAGAGTTAAAGCCTCACTCTCTAACCCAAAGAAACCAAGAAAACAAGGGGAGAGGCCGGAGCTACAGTAGCTCCAAAACAAGCAAGAAAAACACTCAAGGGTTCTTGAGATCAAAGGCAAGCAATCAAGCCAAAAGCTTCTCTCAAGATCCACAAACAATAAACAAGGATGAAAACAAGGATTAAACTCCTCTCAAGGTTCCCAACAAACCCTAGACTCATCATCCAAAGAAGAAGAAGAAACAAGAAGCAAAGAAGAGGAGAAGAGCTTACATAGAACAACCAAGGGATTGGTTTGCAAGCTCCACAACCAAGCCCAAAATCTCCTCCAAAACCAGCCATAAACTCTCAAGAATGGTGGAGGAAGAGAAGGGGAAGGAGTGAGGGGTTTTAGGGAGAAGAAATGAAGAGAAGAGGGTTAAAATCGGGTTTATAAAGGGAAAAACGAAGGGTTGTGCGGCCGGTGTGCGGCCCCGCGCAGTGGCCGCACACCCCTCAGCCTGGGGTGTGCGGCCAGTGTGCGGCCTGTACATGGCCCGAACCCCCTTTAAAACCCTCAAAACTTGACCTAAAACCCTCGACAAGCCTCACCAACTCAAAACAAAGAGGAACTCACCCAAAACTACAAGTAATTAAACAAGGAACGATCGAAAAACACCGATCTACACAAGAGGGAAAAACCTGAAATACTACAGTTACGGTCCAGCTTACGGCCGTAAGTGCTAGACCATAAGCCTCACTGTTCTGCTTCTTGCGACTACCCTTACGAGTGTCAGCTGCGGCCGTAAGCTTCTCTAAATGGTCCTTACAAGCATTCTTACGTGCGTAAGCATTGCCCGTAAGGTCCTCTAAATTGTCTTTGAATCCTTCTTATAGGCATAAGCATGCCTGCAATGTCTTCTGCAATAAACTTACGGCCGTAAGAACGACCGTAAGCTGCCAGTAAGCCACCTAGTTTACCTTGTCCTTGTTCTAATGATGCCAAAAAAGCTCTAAACTCATTGTTTTGAATCTAGAATGTTTCCTTTGGCTCTCCCTCATCTTTAAGCACTGCCCTTAGCCTGTTAATATAAGACACACAATAATTAGCATCAAATTCCATATTATGGTTCTAATATATGCCAATTGAATGTACAAATTGATATGAAATATATGAACATTGTATACTCATCAAATTCCCCCACACTTAAGATTTTGCTTGTTCTCAAGAAAAATTGAACATTACACACCAAGTGGAGGAAGTGTATGACCCCGTGTACTAAAGAATTTAGGAGTTTCACAAGTAATTCACGTTTCCATAATACAAGAATGTTAAAAACGTCAAGTTCCAAAAATAGTGAACACTCTTTTCAAGGTTATCATTGTGTTTGTTACAGTTCTCTACTTCACTTATTTTTACCTAGAGGACTTCACTAGCAAACATTTCACAAACAACTTCTTATTTGAAAGGTGGTAGCCTCACACAACTCCTAAGGTAGCCTTTTCCCACTAGTGCTCATCGAACGGCTTTCATGCTTAAGAGAGGTAGCTCTTGGCACATCTTTTACTAGAATATGATAGCTTTCACTCACCTAAAAAAGTAGTTTTTTTCTAGTTAGGGCATACATAGTATCTGACTTATCGAGAGTAGCTTCACACTTCAAAAGGGATAGCTCTTTCCGTTTCTCAACTTTCCTTCTCTCTTTTAAAACAAAACAAATTCGCAAAAATTCACAAAAAATTTTTTATCCACATGAAGTAAAATGAACAAAACTAAATGAAGCCTAGCAATGGCCTAAGTTGTTACAATAGAGAAGTCATGTACTGTAAGTAAGTGAATAGCCAAGAATAGAGTGCATACTAAAAAAAATGAACTCAAAATGGAACAAACTGGCATGTGTCCACCCTAATACTAAGAAACTCCCACTTCATTTCAAATCACCATCATAAGCCACACTTAACATGTAATAGAGATAGCAATGAAACTTAAACCTGTTCCTTACACTTAAATTATACATTGTGCTCAATGTGTGTAAAAGAGAAACACGTAAGGCAATGCTAACAATAGTAGGGAGGTAGTGGAATACGATTACCTTCCCAGTTCACACATTTGAAATCATTAAAGATCTGAATCAGCCTAATGTGTCCATGATTGTGCCGTAGCAGTGGAGCCACTCGAGGTCGAGAAGTGACCGAGTGAGGATCCCTTTTATAATTGAGGATGGTGGCTATTGCAAAGAAGTCTTGCGAGGTATAAGGGAAGAACATTAAATCTCAACAAAAATAGAAATAACAAAATAGAAAATAAAATCCACTAAGAGTCTCAAAATAAGTACAAACTAGGCAGGGGCAACCTTTGGCAAAATACTGAATACAATGTTTGAAAAGAAAGAAAAAACGAAATAGAAGAAGATAAAACTAATACTCGGTGACGTCAGATGGTGATGATCTGTTCCAGGTGGGGTAGAGGCTGGTGTGATCCCCGGAAATGAAGGTTGGGTGACTAACTGATGCAATAACTCCAAAGCATGACCCAGGGTTGTGACAAAATGGGCATGTGCCACCATAATCTCCTGCTGGCCCTCCTAGGGTTGCCTAACCTCAGTCCACAACTGCTGGAGTCGGAACAACGTTGAGAAGGACGAGTTAGTGCTCTTGGGCCCTCTGTGGCTGATGGGTGTGATGAGTCTCCAGAAGCATCTCCAAGAACTGGAGGTAGTATATTGGGATGAGGAGTGTGGACAAATTGTGATCCTCAACACAACCATCCTAATGGATTTAAGAGTGTTCATCTCGAGGAATGTCGCACTGCCAACTATGACATGGCCCTCTAGCTTTCAAATAAGTCCCATGCCTCGAATGAGATGTGTAATCTATGATCCGGCAATGATGGAACTCATATGTGTATGCTGCTCCTGATGGACTAGGAACTCTGCTATGATGAATCTGAGATGAAGCAGCTTGCATTCCATCATGCTTTACTAATATAGTAGCTCTTGTTTTCCCATAATCCCTTGATTATCTGCTCTACCGGTGAATGACCGTGCTATCACTGCATAAATGTACCGCAATGCGGGATCAACAATGCAAGAGGCCTTCATCAACCCCGGTTTATAATTTCTTCTCTAGCACAAAGACCTCCATACTCTGTATGCCATATTACCTTAAGGATAGTAAATAAGCAGCCGGTTGTATTGCCAGGTGGTAAACTCACTAACATAGAGCCCCAAGAACATGGCAAACTCTGTATAGCTTAAGGTGCGCTGTACGTTAAATAATTGAAATCGTATGGAACCTGCTCTGTCAAAACTAGTCAAACGATGATCTATCTCAATGGTGCTTAAAACATCAATTGTAGCGACTCGGTATGTTTCTTGGGTGATATCAAATAATCGACTCCATCCCCCATATCAAGAAAACCTTATACCATCTCATTGATGGTGATTCCCACAAGTGTACGGGATCAATAATTAATACCCTGTGTGTGACATAGGGGTCGTATTCCATGGGGCCAAGTATTATTACTCACTTTTCATCTACTTTCTAGCCAACAAATCCAAGTAAGAAGAACAAATAAAATAAACTAACTAATCTATGGCTTGGTTACTAGCAAACATAAATAAATGAACAAGGGAGTGTTAAGCATGAGAAGGTGTTCGAATAATGAATCCCCCTAGGGTTGTCATTAAGGCCCAAACTAGGATAGTTTAAAGATGTAATGATGGTAATTAAGACCTAGAGATCTCTTAGATAGGTTAATCCAATCTCTTAGCAGGCCCTAATCCCATATGAATTGTGATCGAAATCTCTTCAGGATCAACCCTCCTACGATTGCAATGGGTCCAAGAAAATCTCTAAGTAGGAGTAAACCTACCTTTCTTCGGCTTAAACCTAGTATTAGAGGGCTACCAACACCCGATCTTTCGGTGTGTCAACACAAGAATCCCCTTTCAATTTTATAAATGACCTAGTATAAGCATGCTCTCGCGTCGAAAAATATAATTCAAGAATGAACTATGGAGTTCTCCATTTGTAGCTCAAGACATGCAAAGGACAATAGATTAAATCTTAAACAACCATCAAATTAAATAATAACAACATCCAAGGTTTTTACACAAGATGAACCCTAGGTTCATCTAAATCCAAAACACCACAATAAGTTAATCTCTCATGATGGGAGATACTTACACAACATACAAGGAAAAGAGATACAATAAAGAAGCAAGAAAAGTTCCTCTATTATCTTGATCCCTTTGAAGGTGGAGCTTCGAATAATTTGCAATGATGGCTTAGATCTTCACTCCAACTCCTTCTCCTCTGCTCATCTCCCTCTTGGTGATGATGTGTGATCGTTTCCCACAAGGATCATCAATGAAAGATGGTTGGAAGGCCTCAAGGTTGTATGGTGGTAGTGGCCCGAAAGGCCAAGAAGAAGCCCCCTCTATTTGCCATAGAAGATACCTTAAATACCCCCAAATTCTGACCTATATTGGGGTTAATACCGGGGAGTATATGGCCTCTGTATGTCCCGTATGGAGGCCGTAACTTTGGCCAGAGTTTCTATCTCGAAAAAACTCCATGTGCTACAGTGAAATGCTATAGTGAATCTGCAACAATATTGCACCCATGGTTTTTCTCCTTTCTTTGCCCGAATCGTGTTCTCCATGGCTTCTTCATGCCCCACAAAGCAAATAACATGCGATTAAGTACCAAACGGGCATCAATTCTCATAAAATAGATGCTAAGTATAGAGAATAAGTACAAGGAAAAATATACATTTAGACACATATCAAATATCCCCACACCTAAGCATTTGTTTGTCCCCAAGCAAACAAATCATAAAAAACAAAGAGGATGATAAGCGGCTAAATGTATTACCTCTGGCTCAAATAAACACAAGGATCTAAAAGCAATGGATAATGAAATAAAGATGTTGAGTTAAAATCAAGAAACATGAAAGAAAGATCCTGTCTCCTTTCTTTTATGTCTGTACCATGTATATGAATCTCTTATCTCACTTGCCCTAATTTGTTCTAGTTTAATAACTTCAATTAGTACAACTCTAGATGCTAATCACTCCACATACAATGAATACTAAGTCTTAAAATACTAAGTGCTACATCAATGAACAAATAAGATCCTTCTAATTCTTAAACTTAAGACTAAAGTCCCTTTTTTCTCTCAAAAAAAAAAAAAAAAAAAAAAAAAAAAAAAAAAACAATAAGTAGGTAGTTTAAAAGATCAAAAGAGTTTTTTTTTTTTTTTTGAGTCTGACTAATGTAGACTGCATAAAATCTTTTTGGAGGATGCACATGCTGATTAGGCATAAGAATCACCCAACTACTCAATTACAAATCTACTTATACGCATTCATGCTTCACTAGCAAAGGAATACTGTCATAGACTCTTTTTTTTTCTCTTATTTTTATTTTATTATATATATCTATATATCCCTAAATCATGCCTTTAGATTGCTCTACATGCCATAATACTAAGACTAGCTCAACAAGACTTAGAAGTTTTTAAGAGTCCTTTGAAGAATAGAACTTAGTATTCTAAGGCTAAGTACTCAAAAGTCGTATGTTAAGCATACAAGAGAATTAGAGTAGTCAAGTTGGCTTTTTCCCAGGGCATCAACAAAAGATTCAGTGCATAAAACAATACTGGCGGTGAAACAAGATTCAAGAGAGCACAAAAAACATATAACTCACATCAATCATTAATGCAAGCTATAAGAATCTCACAAAAACTATCAAAGCCATCATAGGTAACACTAATATGTAAACATTGGTCCAAACAAATGAAATACACCCATCCCCATGTCCAGTTTTGTATATTATCCTCAATGTACAATAATCATGAAAAGCATGGTTGAATAAGCAATGAAAACAATAGGGAGGGATGGAGAGTACTCATGCAACAATAAATGATTATTGTACACTCATCTTATCAATGCGATGACAAAAAAAAATTTTAATCGGGAAAGTCAGGAAATAATTGCAGCGATTGACGAAAGCGCTTTGAAAAATTTTAAGATTTCTGTTTTTTATTTTATTTTATTTGAAAAATTGAAACATTTGATGTAATATGTGACCTTGAAAATGCATATGAAGTGCTGGACAATTAATGAGGGTTTGCTGTTTTAATAGTTGCCGCCTAATTATCAAAAACAGTTACCTGAATTCTACACCATTCATGTCATTCTTTTTATTCCCCGGTTTCTTGGTTTTGAAAAATATAAAACCATTCATTTAATTCTCATGGATAGCTTTCATTACTTGTATTAAAATATGACTCCATATCAAACCAATCATCTCAAATAATTAAGTACATTATTATTATTCTATAATCTTAACAACCCAAATAAATTAACCTTGCAAAATAAAATTAGTCTTTCAACCACAATCAAGTGGAACGCCATTTTCATCCTACCTCATAAACAATTTATAATTAAAAATTTCTCTCTCCCCCTCTGTTTGTGCTTGTGTGTGTGTATATATGTACATACAAGCATATACATCTCAGCAAACATAAACCAAAAACTCCAACTAGAAGAAAACCATGGATCCAATCCTCATCATCATCACCCTACTCTGCTTTCTCCTCCACCTCCTCCTCCGCCACTATCTCGGTCACCGCTCCACCCTCCCACTTCCTCCCGGCCCACGCGGTTACCCACTTCTCGGCTGTCTCCCACTCGTCGGCCCCGCCGCCCACTCCTCCCTCGCCACCCTCTCCAAGAGCTACGGCCCCATCATGTACCTCAAGCTTGGCACTTGCCCAGTCATCGTCGCCTCCACCCCTTCTGCCGCCCGTGCCTTTCTCACCACCTTAGACTCCCAGTTCGCCAACCGCCCCACCGACATCATCAGCGCCAAAGACATCACCTACAACTGCAACAACATGGTCTTCTCCAACCTCACCCCTCGCTGGAAACTCCTCCGTAAGCTCGCCAATCTCCACATGCTCGGCACCAAAGCTCTCTCTTCTTGGTCTCCCATCCGTCGCTCCGAGCTCCACCTCATGCTCCAATCTATCCACTCATCGAGCCAGCTCGGCCAGCCGGTTGTGCTGCCGGAGCTGCTCGTGTGCACGACCGGGAACGTGATCTCTCGCGTGATGCTGAGCCGGAGAGTGTTTGATGTTCGTGGTGAAGAGTTGGGTCAGTTTAAGAGCGTGTTGGAGGACATGCTGACGGGTGTGGGGTTGTTTAATATTGGGGACTTCGTGCCGTCAATCGCGTGGATGGACTTGCAGGGCGTGCAGGCGAGGATGAAGGGCGTAAACAAGAGGTTTGATGGGATGATCACCAGAATGCTCGCCGAGCACGCCGCCACGGCAGCGGAGCGCGCCGACAACCCGGATTTCATTGATCTCGTCCTTGCTAACCGTGTTGGTGACAACGGTGAGACGCTGTCGGACGTGAACATCAAGGGCCTCATTTGGGTAATTAATCACTAGCTACTTTTTTTCTTCTTTTTCTTGTTGTGGATATTATACACCCCTCAAAAACCCTAAATTAAACAGGTAACCTACTAAAATTTCCTTTTTATTTATCTATATATATCCTTATGGTGGTTAACTTTGGGTTATAGTATATACTTATTTGTTAAATTATTTTTTAAAAAATGGAAAGACCAAATATTTTGAAATTTGATTGTATTAGGTATTTTAATTTGCATGTTAAGTGTATATCTGTAATAATTATATTGATAAATATATGAAATTTATTTTTATAAATAATAATAACTCAAAATATTTTATAAATTTATTTATAAAGTAAATAAAATCTATATAGTTATATTCAAAGTGTTAAATTTTGAGATATGACACACGAAAGATATAAATGATATTTTAATTTTAATTAATTATTAAATAATTAATAATAGATAATCAATTGAATTTGATGATATTTATGTAAAAATGGGAAACTTTTGCAAGGCTAGATATATCTAATACAAAGTTTAATAACAGTACCAATATCTAAATTAAAGAACATCTTTCTGAAGATGAGAAGAAAGTACAATATTGATAAAAAAAAATTATGGTGTATATGTAGGACATGTTCACTGCGGGAACAGATACATCTTCAATTGTAGTTGAATGGGCTCTTGCTGAGATGTTAAAGAATCCAACCATTCTCAAGCGTGCACACTTAGAAATGGACGCAGTCATTGGCCGTGACCGCTTGCTTGAAGAGTCTGATATACCTAATCTCCCTTACCTTAGAGCTATTTGTAAAGAAGCTCTACGCAAACACCCATCTACGCCACTTAGTCTCCCACACTATTCTTTCCAAGCATGTGAAGTGGAAGGCTATTATATACCTGCCAACACTAGACTTTTGATTAATATCTGGGGCATTGGAAGAGACCCAAATGTATGGGAACGACCATTGGAGTTTGATCCTGAGAGATTTATAAGTGGTAAAGGAGCAAAGATTGAGCCTAATGGATCTGATTTTGAGTTAATACCATTTGGTGCTGGACGAAGGATATGTGCAGGAAAACAAGCTGGAATGATGTTTTTACAGTACTTTTTAGGGGCACTTGTGCATGCGTTTGATTGGGAACTGCCGACAGGGGAGGAGATTGACATGAGTGAAACTCCAGGGTTGGCACTACCAAAGGCCATGCCACTCAAGGCTTTTGCCACACCAAGGCTGGCTCCTACTTTATATATGTCTTTGAAGTAAAATATCTTCACAATGGATTTTACTTTATCTTTTCTGTTCAGAAATGCTTGTATGAGATATTTAAAATAAATAAACATTTTTTTAAAAAAATGAATAAACTACAATCATTAAGAAAAAGGGAGTGATAACAATAACGAACATGGAGAAACAAACACCAATAGAGAAAAAAATGACTCAAACAAAGGAGAATGAAGTGAAAGGAAAACAAGGATTAACTTCTACACTCTCCAAGGCAATGAAAATTAAGAGTAGATCAGGGAGGTTGTCTTTAGCAGCAGCATCATCTCATCCCCTGATCATTTGAAATGTTATGATGACTAAAGAACTCTAAACTATGCATCGCTATCACAGCCGAGTACATCTTCTAATTTGCCCTTCTTCTGATGATGCTTCTGGGATGAATAAAATTTTTTTAACATAAGGAAATCTTAATTGATATTAAATAAAATTTATCATTGTTGGAAGTAAAAGGATTGGTAAATGAATATTTTTTTTCTACCAATTCAAGTTTTAAAATATAGTTAGTATTCGAGATATATTGAGTGATTTGAATTAATTCGCGTCTAGTTTAAGCTGAGTTTGATTAGGTCATAAATGTGAAGGTTATTATAGTGCAGCTTGATTTATTTTTAATATTATAATTTGTTATTCCTTCGTCATGATTTATTTAAATTACAATGCATTGAAAATTCAACAGTAAATAATTCACACCATAACAAATATTATAAATTAAATTCCCTCTCAATATATCATCTGAAAATATTAAAAATTTATTTATAGAAATGTGTGGAGGGACGTTGGATGGACAGACTATTTCAATGATGCAGTATTATAATAAAATTTTATTTTCTAAAATATTTCCATCACCTTAGACATCATGTCGTACTTGATTCCGCTGACCATTTCAAGACTAGGATTGATTAAGATTAACACAAATGGCATCTGTTGGGGGTGAGACAAATCCATCCATGAATTGAATACTGTATTAAAATGAATCCAAAATGATATCCTGGCCATATGAAATTAATTTCATTGACCAGCTTAAAATTAAAATGATTATTAGTCATATTCACTCTTGGTGGCAGGCAATATTATTAATTTTACAAAAACACCTATCTTTGACTTCGAGTATGAGTTATTAATAATTCCATGTGGTGATCATAAATGGCTCTATGAGCCTCCCCTTCAACATTTGAGATTTTCATATCTAAGTTTCATATTTAATATATTAATCTCAATTCTTAATTCTAACGAGCAAGCCAATATGATAGTGTAATTTTGTCTTATTGGACCCCGTCATGCCTAAAACATTCTCCAATTAGGTAGTATATGTATTTCTCAATAAGGTGCGAATTGAATTATTTAATTTAATATTTTTTTTTTATAGGAGATTATTCAAATTATAAGAATGGTACCATACCCAAAAATAAAATGAGTAATTTTTACTATTATTTTTATCTTGTTCATCATTATCCACACCAAATTAGGTAGTATATGTCATTCCAAGTCATTCCTGATGTAATGATGAGAGATTTTATGAATGTTACCAGGGAGTTGTTAATTTATTTTGAATTTTATTATGATCGAAAATCATTGTATTTATTTACTTGTTTACTTTTTTTTTAATTTTTTGAATTTGATTTGGGAAAGCAAGATATAAAAACTAGGTAATATTGACAACCACTACAGTGGTCAGTCACATGGGAAGTGGATGGGTAAGTGTAGGGTCTTATCTTTACGCTACGACAATGTAACATTATTGTTCATCCATCGTTCTTAGAACTAGCTACTATTAACAGGATTGTTTAAATACCTAGTGGATCTCATATAGGAGTTATATTTTTTCTCTCTAAGATTGCATTATTGGGAGATTTATTAACTCGATATGGTTCCAAATCTTCTAGATGTGCATTTGATGAACTTTTATTACCCCATGTGGCACCTGACAAACTCTGTAAGTCTCCAAGAGTTCAATAAAACATCGTAATTTTATACGTGGATGAAGTTATCATAAAGGAATACATACTTAATGAAAGATTCAAGCTGAAATTTAAAATGGTTAATAAGTTTGTTTTGAACTCCAAGGACATTACAAGAAAATAAAACTATACAGACTAAATCTAGTACTTTCGAAAAAAAAGTTAGGCTACAACAAATTATATCATCCACAGTTATTTTTTTTAAAAAAAAATAATATATTTAAAATTTTTGTCGTGGCGGATTGTCTATCTAGCACAATTTCTTAAAAATTTAAATATATTTGATTTTTAAAAAAAAAAATAGCGGCGAATAATGAATCCACATCTATTGTCCGGGCAAGGAATTTGTTAGTGTGGACCCCACTCTCTGATTTGATCCCCATCATTGATATAACCTAATTAGATCCGAACCATTAGATATACTTTAAAAATTACATATATTTAAATTTGAAATATCATTATTTTATCCGAATTATTTGATTTAAATTTTTAATTAATTTAATTATTTTAAAACCACGATCTCCACAACTGAGTTGGGAGTTCGCGTATTTTGTGAATTGGGAGAGAACGCGTCTCTTCTTCTCGTTGATGGGTTGCCTAGTAGAGATGACGCCAAAATCCAGAACAGCAAGCATGACTACAGGTAGGTGATCTTAGAATTTCTACACCTTAAACAAGATTTTCTTTATACTATGTTCTTCCTTTTGTATTATGAGTACTTTGTAAATCCTCAATTATAACTATTAGGTCTTGTCAGATTATCATCATTCGTAGGAGTTAAGCATAATTTTCAGACTATGTTTATAATTCCTGATTCTGGTTAGCCTATTGTTTTGATAATAGATCTTTTTGGATTTTGTGAACATATTGTGTTGATCCATACTCAAATCATTGCCAATATTAGAGCTAGGAAATTTTCTGTAAGAGGGAATTGCTTGTAGGCCGTGTAGTTTCATCTTTTGCATTTTTACCCCTACCAATCTTTAATTTTGATGCCTTGTTGAATGATCTCCTAACCTCTGCTAAAACCTCATATTATGTCTTAAAGATCTTTTATACTGTTAGGGCAGAGGAAGTGTTGATTGATTTCATTGATAAGTTTTCAGATATCTGCTTTTGAAATAGCTGAAATCCCTCTTCAATTTTAGAGGTGTTAGAAGCATAATTTGGAGGGCTGTAAAATAAGAGAATTGTCGAGTTTGATGTTATTTAATTATCTGCAAAATTTCAGATTGTATTCACCTATATTTTATGAGATATGATTTTATTAGTAAGCTATCCCGGATAGGGTGTCTGTGCAGAACATCAAGATTGATGGGTATTTTTGATGGTCATAGAGATTGATTTGGGTAAGGTGAAAAATAGTAAAGTTGTTTCTTTTTGAGTTATCTAGTTGTTAATAAAATTTCATTGCTTTTTAAATTGTAAGTTGAGAGATATGAATGTTAGAAAGGGATATGTCAGATTTATAATTCTGCAGAAATAGTTGGAGGTTCAAATGAATGTTACAAGTTGAGTAGTTCTCCAAATAATGTGAATTTCGGATATGTCATTGTCTTAGGTGTCTACATTTCTCAGAATCTTGAAATTTATGATTTGGAAAAGTATAGGTAAAGTTGTGAGGGATTTAGTACTCAACAGTCATTAGGAAATTGTTCATATGTTCTTAGAATGGATAATTGCTATTGTACCCTCGCAAGATCCATATTTGGGGAGAGTATAGTGCTAGCTTGATCTTTTGCATTTGTACCCTTCTAAAAACTTTCTTGCAAACCCTTGATTATTGTAAAATTTAATTTGATGGTGAAACTAATAGGTTACTCCCCAATATAGGGTATTCTGAGAAACTTGTTTCAGTGTGAGATTTGGAGTTGGGCGTTATTCAGGTAAGTAACACCACATATAAATGTATAATTATATATATAATTTCTGGTTATCAATAATTTTGAATTTATTTAAATTCTTTTAAAGCTTGCTTATATAATATTAAAACGTTGTTGGGCTTTAAGCCACTTTCTGTTATTATATACTTATTAAATTTTTGAATTGCTTTTCTTTCCCTGAAACATTAATTCCCATATTTTGATCACGTACGTTATTTTTGAACTTTTATGCTTTGTAAATTGTTTTGAATATAACTGGATTATTTTTACTGCAAACAAATGGGATCATGCATATATTTGTATGTTTGCTCGACAAATTGTTCTGCAAATTCTGTTGTGCCCCTGACCTGTCTGAAATTCTAAAAATCTGAAATTTATGTTTTATTTTTGGATAACAAAGTTATTTTGATATAAATTCGTTTAGTCTCCATTTAGCTAGGCAATAACCCTGTCACTGGGGGTTAATCACTGACCGTGTCGACACGTACTTTTGACATAGAAACTATAGTTTCGCACCGTTCCGTCGGTGAAGAATAACGGCCTCTGATATTCTGGCTCGGGTCACCGAGGGTAAACAAATGAGCTCTGATATTCTGGCTCGGGTCACCGAGGGTAAACAAATGATTCTATTATTTTGTTTTGGCCATAGTGATTGGAGACATATATTTCTGTTTGCTATTCAATTACATTTTGTTGGATTACTTTGATTTCATGAACTATAATTTTGATAAATATTTGTAATATGTATTATGATTGGTTTTGATTCTGGATTCTTGAAAATTCTTATGATCCCAGTTATTTTTAGTGGGTTGCTTACTGGGCTGTCAAGCTCATAACCTTCTTGTTGAATTTTTTCAGATTTGGAGTGAATAGTACGACAGATGTCTAGTGAGCTAGCGAGAGATAGGTTCTGAGGTCTTGCATACCTATTGTGCTATGCACTATGGGTGTGCGGCCGTTTGTCAACGCACCGGGTCCGACGAGCTGAGTTCGGGGCGTGACAGTTAGCATTAAAAAATTTTATTTTCTAAAATATTTCCATCACATTAGACATCATGTCGTACTTGATTCCGCTGACCATTTCAAGACTAGGATTGATTAAGATTAACACAAATGGCATCTGTTGGGGGTGAGACAAATCCATCCATGAATTGAATACTGTATTAAAATGAATCCAAAATGATATCCTGGCCATATGAAATTAATTTCATTGACCAGCTTAAAATTAAAATGATTATTAGTCATTCTCACTCTTGGTGGCAGGCAATATTATTAATTTTACAAAAACACCTATCTTTTGACTTCGAGTATGAGTTATTATTAATTCCATGTGGTGATCATAAATGGCTCTATGAGCCTCCCCTTCAACATTTGAGATATTCATATCTAAGTTTCGTATTTAATATATTAATCTCAATTCTTAATCCTAACAAGCAAGCCAATATGATAGTGTAATTTTGTCTTATTGGAACCCGTCCTGCCTAAAACATTCTCCAATTAGGTAATATATGTATTTCTCAACAAGGTGTGAATTGAATTATTTAATTTAATATTTTTTTATAGGAGATTATTGAAATTATAAGAATGGTACCACACCCAAAAAAAAAAAAAAAAGTAATTTTTACTATTATTTTTATCTTGTTCATCATTATCCACCAACTCTCTTGTGTCTAGTTGGTAAATCAATATCATCTGAGTCAAATATATTGTTATAATACTTTTGTTTATGTTTATTGTGTTACCTGAACAAAGTTATATATATATATATATATAAGTTCAACGTGTTACACTATTCTAATAAACTTTAGTTTTTTACATTTCTTTACTATGACATTTAAATTTAATTATCACACTATTGATTTTCTTTTTCTTTACCATGTAATGCAAAGCTTGAAAGTGTATCGTTTTTTTTTTTTTTTTTTTTGTTTTTTTTTTTCCTTTTTTACAAATGTGAATAAGCCACGTGTCAATCAAAAGCTTATATATGCTGGATTGGAGATTGATCATTCACTCTAGTGCCTTCAATTGATTGGAGAGTATTTTTTGTTTTTTTTTTTTTGTTTTTACAAATGTGAATAAGCCATGTGTCAATCAAAGGCTTATATATGCTAGACTGGGGATTGATCATTCACTCTAGTGTCTTCAATTAGTTGGAGATGCAGGGCTCAGGTTGCAAGCCCAAACTCACACCGGGGACCTTTTTAACTACCACGTTGAAGCCAAGAGAGTTTGAGTTAGGAGCAATGAAAATCCCCAACCATCATCTTATGCAAGTGCCCAGAATGAAATTCTCCAACCATCACCTTATGCAAGTGCCCTGGGCTGGCCGTGTCTCTAAGTTATGAGCTAGTTTGCAAGTGTATTATTTTTTATTATCATTATTATTATATAATGGCTTGCTAGTTAATCAATCTATTATTCATTTTGGATGTCATTAGGAATTTTATGAAAAATCTTATTTGAAGAACCAGAGATAAACCCGCCTTTTGATGGTTTTTGTGTTGTTATATAAAAAGTAAACCCGCCTTTTGATGGTTTTTGTGTTGTTATATAAAAAATTACTTTTTATACTATATATATATATATATATATATATATATATATATAAGAAAATCAAGATGTCAAATAATAAATTAAAAAAAACTATATAAATCAATTTGTAAAATATCAAACTACTAAACAATAAATTCACAAATATTTTTTTCAAAAAAATAATTTTTTTTGTCAACCACCTTTTGACCTATTAGCACCAAGTCACTACACATGCATGCCCATAACTTCTTTAAATAGGGGCGATCTTATTTGTCATATATATATATATATATATATATATATATATATATATATATATATTAGATTGTTTGTATCAATTTGTAAAAAAAATATTTAAAAAAAAATGAAAAAGGTGGGGGCAAGGGGCCGTAGCCCTTCTTCGCCCTTTTGGCTCAGTTTTTTAACATAAGTATGAATTTCAATGTCTTTGAATAATAGTTGGCACCCTATTCTTTTGATTAGTTATAAAATATAGGAAGCTTTGAAGTCAATGACTTTTTTTTTTTTAATTACAACATGATGAGCACAATAATAATAACTCCTATATAGTGTTTGGATTGAGCTAGTTTGCAAGTGTATTATTTTTTATTATCATTATTATTATATAATGGCTTGCTAGTTAATCAATCTATTATTCATTTTGGATGTCATTAGGAATTTTATGAAAAATCTTATTTGAAGAACCAGAGATAAACCCGCCTTTTGATGGTTTTTGTGTTGTTATATAAAAAGTAAACCCGCCTTTTGATGGTTTTTGTGTTGTTATATAAAAAATTACTTTTTATACTATATATATATATATATATATATATATATATATATATATATATATATATATATATATAAGAAAATCAAGATGTCAAATAATAAATTAAAAAAAACTATATAAATCAATTTGTAAAATATCAAACTACTAAACAATAAATTCACAAATATTTTTTTCAAAAAAATAATTTTTTTTGTCAACCACCTTTTGACCTATTAGCACCAAGTCACTACACATGCATGCCCATAACTTCTTTAAATAGGGGCGATCTTATTTGTCATATATATATATATATATATATATATATATATATATATATATATATATATATATATATATATATATATATTAGATTGTTTGTATCAATTTGTAAAAAAAATATTTAAAAAAAAATGAAAAAGGTGGGGGCAAGGGGCCGTAGCCCTTCTTCGCCCTTTTGGCTCAGTTTTTTAACATAAGTATGAATTTCAATGTCTTTGAATAATAGTTGGCACCCTATTCTTTTGATTAGTTATAAAATATAGGAAGCTTTGAAGTCAATGACTTTTTTTTTTTTAATTACAACATGATGAGCACAATAATAATAACTCCTATATAGTGTTTGGATTGAAAAGTGTATGCGAAAGTAAGAGGAGGGAAAGGGAGGGAAAGTAAGTGAAAGGAAATGAGTGGTTGAACCGTTGTTTGAATAATTAAATTTTATGGATGAAAAGGAAATGATGGTTGCTTGATAAATTTTGTACTAGTTAAGGAGGGGAAAGGAAAGGAAAAGAAAAGATATATAATAATATGACTTACCAATTATACCCTTACTATTAAATAAAAATTACTTATTTTTATTTAAACACGTGTATTATCAATATCTTAAACAAATTCACACTTTAAGTAGGATTTATTTTATAAATATTGAGATTATTATTATAGAGTTGCGTGTATTATATAATTCCTTTCCGTATTAATTGTTATCATTGAGGTTCATGAATAATTTAGATTATCTATTTTTACCTCAAAACAAAAGAAATCCAAATTATTAAAGTTTTTCTATTTGGAATTGTGCCAGGTCTAATTCCTATTACTTCATTAGGATTATTTGTAACTGTATATTTACAATATAAACTTAGTGATCAGTTGGGCCTTTAATCGAGTAGTATTTTTTTGTTTGATTGACCTATCAAACACAAGTAAGCAAATAAATAAATAAAAAAACAAAAAAAAATACATAATAATGAGGATCTGCGAAGGTGTGGCATAAACTCATTAAATCCAGGATTTTTAATATTTTCTATAAGAAATTTTGTGCATTAACAAGCAAAATAAAAACCCTAACATATGAGAATGACTAAATATTGACCATAAACAATTAAAAAGTACATAATAACAAAAGCAATATAATAATGAAAGCCTAAAAAGGATAAGTCTAGTGATATAGGAATGTTCAAGATAATATAGATGTGTGATCTTCATCGATAAGTAGAGAGAAAAATAAAAAAAAGAAACAAAAATCAAATAGATACAAGATATGTTGAATTAACAACAATGATCAAATAAAGAGTTGAAACTAAGGTGCAAGAATCTTACCTTTTAGACAAGATGATTGGTGCCGGGTGACCTTGATTACAATAAAATTAGATTAAAAAAAGTGGAAGAAAATTTATAAAGTGTTATGTAATTAATTAAAAAAAATAGAGGATATTAAGGTATTTTAAAAAATTATAAATTTTTGGAAGGTTCTCCCATCCTCGGCACTTGAAATCGGGGGACAAGAAAAAGTGGGGTTTTGGAGGATCAGAGTTAACCCTTCATGTCCCTTCATTAAATTAAAAAAAATTATTCAAACAAGGGAACGCTAATTCTGACCCTCTGAAACCCTCCCTTACCTTTACTTTCCCTCCCCAACTCCCAATCCAACCGTCGAGAGCCAACCCTGATTGCGATAAATAAATAAGAATATGATAACTTTGATTCAAAATAAGAGAACTACTTGATATTTAATTTCTCTCGTACTCAACAATATATGCTGGCAAATTGATTCGATAGGTAAATAAATTAAATGCAACTTTTTTTCAAATATTTTTTAAATTTATTTTGAATTGGCTCAAATTTTTAAGTTATTATAACTTATTTTTAACTTTTTTGATATTTGGGATTAAAATTTTTAAAAATTGTTTTGTAATTTTTTTATATTTATTTACATTTTTCATCAAGACAAAAAAAAGTTATAGACTAGTTGCCAAAAGTGTTCCTATGCTATGTGTCACGGGACTGACTAAGCGTCACTCAACTCGTGCGGCGATTGGCTACGCACCGCGCGCACCAACCCAGCATAAGTCCAAGGATCGCACATCCGCACCCCTACAGGCAAATATACAAGCAATCACACCCACATGACAAGGAAACAAGAAAGAGAGGAACAGGAGATAAGAGAGAAAAACTAAACTCTGTAGAATGATGTCAAGGTTACACCACGAGCCAAAACAACACCGGCGAAGCCCTTTACCCAACTTCCTAAGTAGGCCTGGCAACGAACCGAACCTGAACGAGCTGAGCCCAGCTTGAGTTTGGTTCGAAATTCTAATTTTTAGCTCGAGTTCGGTTTAGGTTCGACATTCTAATCTTTGTTCAAATTTGGTTTGAGTTTGAAATTTTAATTTTCAGCTCGAGTTCGGTTCGAGTTCGATTCAAAAACTGTAAATATGTTAAATTCATAAATTTGTAACAAATTACATAAACTTGGAACAAATTTCAACCTTTGGATCAAATGATCCAACGGTTAAGAAAAAATAGTTTAAAAAGATGTTGTAATTTAAATTAATTTCTATTTTAATTTTAAAAATTAAAAATAAATTAAAAAACACAACCGAACTCGATTGTTTGATATATATATATATATATATATATATATATTCGAACTTCGAACCGAACTCGATCAAGCTAACTCTAGCTTGAGATCAACTCGTTTATGGTTCGAGCTCAAATTTGAGTTCAAGTTCAGTTTGTTATTAAAATGATCAAATCTAACTCGAGCTACTTGTGAACAGTTTGATTGTTTGCCATCCCTATCCCTAAGGATGAAGGTAGTCCAAAGCCTCTCCCTCAAAGACTTGACTAAGGGATGCCCAATGACCCACCAAGGATCAAAGGATCAATAACACCAAGGAGAAGTCTCTCTCTCCAAGGTTATCCAAGACCATCTCATTCCAGTGCTCTTCATCCCCCTTTATAGGCAAAGGCAAAGAGATAACCTCTCTTTGCCCATACCGACCATACCGCTGGTGTCAGCCAGCACCACGCCTCTTGCATCAGCTGGCCATGCCGCGTCTGCTAGCCATATGCTGCTGCTCCTTGACCTACCAGCCCTACCGCTTGCGTGACTCTACCTGTGCAGCGATTAGCTACGCACCGCGTGCACCAACCCAGCCTAAGTCCAAGGATCACACATCCGTGCCCCTACAAGCAAAGATATATACAACCACACCCACTTGACAAGGAAACAAGAAAAAGAGGAACTGGAGATAAGAGAGAAAAACTAAACTCTCTAGAATGATGTCAAGGTTACACCACGAGCTAAGATAACACCGTCCAAGCCCTTCACCAAACTCACTAAGGATGAAGGTAGTCCGAAGCCTCTCCCTCAAAGACTTGGACTAAGGGATGGCCAATGACCCACCAAGGATCAAAGGATCAAGAACATAAGGGAGAAGTCCATCTCTCCAAGGTTATCCAAGACCACCTCATTCTAGTGCTCTTCATTCCCCTTTATAGGCTAAGTCAAAGAGATAACCTCTCTTTGCCCATATCGGCCATACTGCTGGCGTCACCTAGCACCAAAACCATGAGAATAATTTTCTCCAAATCTTGGCTGTGGGGCATCTACTTGAGATGGGTACCTTGAGGTAGGTTAAACGAAGGAAGCTTATTAAGTAATTAAGAGTCCTGGCAATAAAGGAATCAAGAGAATGTCCTTATCTTGTTGAGTATAGATAGGTTTACAAAAATTTATAGATAGAGGATTAGCTATATGATTCTATGATCCTTACCACTCCTATTGGTCAGAATAATCAAATCATCCTTGTAATAAAGGTGATGCATCTTCCTAAGCCTTCCTAACAAAACTCCATAGAGAACTCCTGAATAGGGAGCATGCAAGAATATAAAGCTAAGAATGTCTATTACTAGTATGAACAACAAAGGGGAGAGATGGTCTTCTTCCCTTAGGCTAGTTGGAAATTAACATACATGCTCAGGGAGTCATTAATGAAAATGGAAGCTTTAGAGGTATTAGGATAATCTTAATCTACCCCACATATTAGACTCCAAATCCCTACATCGCTAGGAGATTAGAAAAAAAATCCCAGTCTACTATATTGAATGCTTTGGTGAAGTCAACTTTTATAAGTCAAATTTGAAATGTGAATGACATTTATTGCCAAATTGCACACAAGAAAGGGAAATGGAGACCTTCCTAATTTCCTTGAGACTTTCAATTTTAACATTTTCAAATTGGATGGAAGGAATGAGATTTCTGTTACATTTTCCGTTGGTGACATCATGAAAAAATTTAGTATTGGAATCCCTTTCTCCATGCATGTCAAACGTGAATGTTGCCTCCAATATAATTCTTCGTAATGCAAAACAAAGTTAGAAGCTAAGCACAAATTTGATTCCCGTGCTTACTCCTCAGGAGTGAGATTGTGAGATTTCTTAGTTATGTCTAAACTCTCTAATTTGTGTTGGATAGACAATTTCAAAAGTTTAATAGAACTTAAACTAGATCTAGAATAGTACCTCAACTTTTCCACAACCCTTAAAATGAAAGTTATTCCACCATTCTTGAATTAGCTTACTAAGGCCCAACTGAGCACCATGCAATTTCAAATTTGAAAGAACAAGGCATGGAAAAGTGATTAAACAAGACTAAGCAAATTGGAGTATTACTAAAATTGAATCTTGGAAGACAAGGTTTATAAACCTTCAGAAATCTATCTAACTTATCCAAAATGTACTATCTATTGGTCTAGGTGAAACTACAACCATAGACCATTGGCTTAACAAGATTCAAGTCATTAATGAAGTCTTGAGTGTTATGAATATCATCCAAATTTTGGATGCCACTATTCTTGTCGTAAGTTGAAAACATGGAACTTAAGTCTCCACAAATCACCCAAGGAAAACTTCTACCCTTGTTTCTAACTCGAATCTCACTCTAGAAATTTGATTTTAGATATTCGGATTTTAGACCATAGAGAGAGGTGTAAAGTCATCTGTCATTTTACTGTAGATTAGTAAATTCCATAGTCAAATAGAAATGACATGAGTAGATTAAGCTTTGTTTGAGTAAGGAACTATTCCACCCAATGATCATTCTTCCTGAGAAGCTTTAGAAGGGCTTATGCCTTTTACAGGCTAATTGAACATCCCCTATGGTCGTACAGGTTAATTGTGTACCATTAATCAATTTGGATTCCTAGATACAACAGATATCTGCATGTTGAAAGTCTATGAAATCCCTAACTAGATAGTGTTCAGATAGCTTGCCTAGTCCTTTGACATTCTGAGAGATGATGATATTCAAGCAAAAGGAGCACTATCAAGATGGACCTATTAGGACGCCTCCATTGTGTCTCCATAGAGGGAAACTCACTCAGTCTGTAATTAGTGAAGCCTAAAAAAAAATCACTTTTATGGTTAAATGTGTCATTGAGGTCTATGCCACATATAATATTGTATTTATTTAGTTGAATATTAGACCAAGTAAAAATTAAGAGAGGATTAGTAGAAGTGTCTTCCGGGATCGAACTGAAGATCCTTTGTTTATTGAAAAGTGGGGTGGATGAGATAGATACCATGCTTCCATATTCCATTTGGAGGAGAGCCTTTTTTGATGCTCACATCTACGATAGGCCCTGGTAGTATCCTTAACTGGTGAAGAGGAACTAAAAAAGGCATTCAACCCATATGTGTTGGATTTTCTTTTTCAAATGTGGGCAAGCCACATAACAAGGGCAAGCACACACAAGGAGGTGAGCTAGGATTTGAACCCGCCTCCTCAGTATGATGAACAACTTTGGAAAGGGACCTAGTGACAATATGCCAAATAGTTGTTGGCATTTTTTACTATGATTCCTACAAGAAATGACAAATCTTTTTAGCAGAGTTTAACTCTGAGTCATCTAAGATGTCACCATCATGAAAAAGATTACCAGAGTTCCTTCCTAGTTATCATAAGGTAGGCTAGACTCTCCTTCAAGGAGATCCTCTGCTGAGATCTTCTCAATTTGTTATTTGTCTTCCTAGTCTTCATTTAGCTCTATTGGACCTGAGGTGTCTAAGAAACAGTTATAATATGAGTCAATCTTAGCTAAGTTACTAAAAATAAAAAAAAAGAAAAAAAAAAAAGAAGACAAGACGCCTAGGGAAAGTGCCACTCATATCCAAGTAAGAGACCCTTAAAACCTAGCGGATGAATAATATCACAAAAAGATGTAGGTAGAGCATCAACAGTTGAAGTTGAAATTTTGTCTCCCAATGGGTCAAACTTAGGCCCAGGATGTAGATGGGTTGGATTTTCCCAATTGAATTAGTGGGTTCATTAAGAGGTTCAATCCAACTTGATTGGGTCAAATCATGCTTGATTGGATCACCTTGATGATCTAGATTTAGTCTGATAATTAGACACACAATTGATGCTAGCTAATCTCACCTAATTAACCAAATTGGGATTGAGTTTAATCTAGCTTGATTAGCCCAGTTGAACAAAATGACATCCGAGACATATAAACCTTTTTTTTTCATTCTTTTTTTTTTTTTTTGTGTTAAGAGAGCTACATGGTAGATTAGGAACTAGAGAGCATAAATTAATCAAAATAGAAGCTTGAGGAGTTGCAACACTTCATCAACCAAATAGGGAGATCCCAACCTTGATAAATAAGGGAAAGTTAAGGAGAGTGACGACCAAGGGGCAACTAGACAATCCACTAAAATGCTCCAATCTCTTGGGACAATCTCTACAACAACATTCGAAAAGTTCATCAAAAGTTTTTGTATGTTATGAGATTCCAGGTTGATAAGCCAATTACACGGTTCCACATCCATTCTGTAGCAATTCCAATAACTTTGCATAGTTTGCAAATATATGGCCAACTTCAAAGCTCTAGAGCATTTGCTTCAGCTTGGAAACTAGATTCCATTTAGCCTTGCAGCAACCTGCAAAGAAAATTTTTTAATCGGTAGTTAAAAAAATAATCCTAACCTACATGCTAACTCCACAAATAACCAAGGTACATATGTAAATAGACTGAGTATAGGAGAAAAAGAGTTAGTAAGATTGACAAGAAACTTCCCTATTTTGTTGGTGAACCATGTTCAGTGCTGCTTAACATAATCAATGGCACGATCTACAAGTCGGCTGAAATCTGGTTGTACACCGTTGAATACAAGATCACATCTAGCTTTTCAAACTAACTGGAAAGTTGCTAAGATAACAAATACTGTAAACTTGGGGTTGCCTTCAGTCAGCCAATTCCCACTCATAATATTGCTAGAGAAAACGATGTTAGAGCCCAAATACCTTTCAAGAAAAAAGCCAAACTCCTTGAACTTTAGGAAAAACATGGAAGAGATGTTCAACGGTCTTCCAATGTGACAGGGGCCCAAAAGTGCATGGGTTGTCAAAGTAACAAAATACCCCGGTGAGTGGGTAGTCGAATCCACAGGGAATAGGTACTTAAGATACAAGATTTCACTATTTAGCTATCGCGTTGTGTGGAAAGAAATCGGTGAGTGAGTGCGAAAATAATCGATAAAATCAAGAATTAAAAGAAAAGTGTAGAAGACGAGAGAGTGCAAGTAAGAGTAAAAGAGTAGGACTAGCAATGGGAAAAGATGGGTATCCGGAGAAGCTACCCCTAGGACTTATGCTTCTAGTGCAAGACAATGCTATTATACCTTCCTATTGATGTTAATTGAGTCGAGAAAATCCTTAAATACACGGTCCCAAACCTAAGGTCAACCGTGACTAATCCCAACACTATGTTCTGGTCATTAGGTTTCACTACGACCCTTGACTCTCGTTGACCTGTTAACTAAGCCCTAGGGGAGTGTATCTACCTAAGCCTCACACTATGTGGAATTGCCTTAAGTTCTAGGGACTCTTAGTAATTAACCATGTTCCTATGTATAGTTCTAACCCTTTGGTACAGGTGAGAGAACCCTAGTCTAAATTAAGTCCTAGTGCTAAGATTCACTTCAACCCTATACTTTGGTATTTGTGCAATAAAGCCCTAGGGGAGTTTATCGCCTAGCACCTAACTCTATCTTGACCGCGAATAAATCATGGAACATGGAGGTAGGGAGAATCACATCGGAGGAGAAAGGGGACGTTCCGCTACCTCACGACTCACCCTCTCAACCCTCTTCAACCCTAAGTAGTCTAATCCTATAGGAGTTGTCACACCTCCAAAAGATAATCTAGATTTTTCTCAACCCTAGTGTCACGGCTAAGGGAAAACAATAATAAAAGAAAAGAATTTAAGATTGAAACTCAACTTTATTCATCAATTATGGAAAAGCATAATAGCAATGTCAAAGAAACATAATAATCCTAGGGTTTACAAGTCCGAATACCCACAAAGGGTTTATCTCCTCATGGAGCTATACAAATCAATAAAAATAATAATAAGAACACAATTTGAATGCATAGATGAAAACCCCCTTGTGTGCGATGTGGCCGTGGTCTTGTGCCACCGTCGGATGTTGATGTCGATGCCGATGACGCGCTTCAAACCTCCATGAAGTCCTCTCCAAACCCTAGCCGCGCCTCTCCAGATGTTAGGGCAAAGAAGAGCCAAAAAGGTCCCCAAAACAGTCTCCAAAACGGGCTTTTATAATGTTGAGTCGCGGCTTTAAAATTGAACTTATCGAGATTTCACACGGCCGCGTGGAATTTCCACACGCCCGTGTGAACTCTCTGGTTTTTTGAATTTCGGCCGAAAATGAACAGTCGCTTGCTACAGTGTTTTGCTACAATACTCACTGAAACGCTCCCGAATTCGTCGTTCTTCATCGAGGTCGTTGAATTGGGCACACAATCAACGGTAGATCGGGCCGATTGCTTCAGATCTCCTAATTGGTGAAGTTCTCCTTGTTAGCACGAGCTAGACTTATTGTGAATGTGACTGCCTTTGTGCCCCTCCAAAGGTGGTTGGCACACACTCACAAGTCTATGCCCATGGCTTGCTCCTTGCTTAGTGCGAGAATCTCCCCAACAACGGGAAACATGGTCTAACTTCGTTCCTTTTCTCCAATTTATCTTCACAACCCTACAATGCACAAAAGTAAACAAATGCACACTTTTTAGTGATAAAATCTGATTAAATCAATGCTCACTGCAAGATAATAACGCTTCGCATTACTATAACACGAGCACTTATCACAATGCAAACCACAAAAAAGACAGACAGTACAAGGACCCAAATTAATTAGGTGAAGGAAATCATAAGTTTGGACTTTCCCACAAAGGATTAAACAAGAGAAAAGTTTAACTCTAGGGGACACCTAGAGCTACCACTGCTTGTGGCAACCTTGCCAATCAAAGGATTCCATGTTTTTATGATTTAAAAATTTATAAACCATAGAAGAGATGCTATTATTGTTTGAGATGGAGAACTAGACCCAATTATTAGTTGATTATGGATCAATAGAACCCCTAGTCAAAGTGGAAAAGTTAAAGCAAGTACCGAAAACTAACTCTAATTTCAAGTGTACCAAGAACCATTATTCACAAAGTTAGCAACTTGAAAATTCCCAACATCATAATCCGTGTTAAGAAACATGGGTTTGTAGGCCAGAGATGTTTCTAAACACCAAGGATCATTCAAGAAAGTGGTACTATAGGGATTGATAGTAATTGGGGTCTAATGGCAGCCAAAGTCCTATATATAGATCTATAGAACCAGGTACACTTTGCAGGAGGCTGAAGATCCCAAATAAGGTTGAGGCCATATTTAGAGTTTATCATATCAATCTAAATGACTTCCTTAGCATTGAAAAGGATTAAAAAAATTTTAGTTATTAACGCAAGTCTAGCCAGTTTTTAATCTTTGAGACCTAAGCCCACTCAACTTTACTAAGAGTAGAAATATTTCAACTAACAAGATGAATGCCGCTACTATTGCCTTTCTTAGCCCAAAGGAAATCCCTTGCTAATTTAATACAAAGGGATTGAGAGAATAGAGCTGTTGATCAAAATATGTCTACCAACTTTTTAGAGAGAGAGTTGTGATTCCAACTAGCAATGTTCCTAAAGACCTTAGAGATCATGGATTGAAAATGAAAGAGTCTAAGCTTTTTAGGGGCAATCAGCACACCTAATAAGTAAAGAGAAACTCCACTTTTTAAAAATTTAAAATCTTGGTAATACTACTAGCTAACCTGCTAGTGAACCAGCTAGGAAAATAAATGGCAGATTAATTGGGATTAGATGACTAACCAATTAAGTGGGCATAAATAGAAAGACAAAGTTTACAATTCCTAGCACCTTTTCTATTAGCCCTAGTAACAAGGATCAACTCATCTTCATACATGAGATGGTCGATGGCATTAAAACCAAGAACCAGATCCATGTTCAAGGCTTATTAAGATTTGTTGTAAGATCTTGAGAGGTTATAATTAATAAATAAATAAGGGAAAAGAGGGTCCCTCGGTATTATGCCTCTGGTTGACGAAATCCAACTAGAGGATTGCCCATTAACTAAAAAAGATTGTGTTGGGGGGTGTGTGTGTGCGTGTGTGGGGGGAGGGGGGTGTACAAAATATAATCTAGCCGAAGACATACAAGACGTAACACAAGAAATCCAAATAGCTAGGAAACTCATTTTAGAGAGAGTGGCAATACCAATATTCTAGTAAACGACATTATCTAGGAGGCTACAATCAACAATAAACCCACATTGCTCTCTATCAATCAAATTTAGGAAGATACCTCTAAGCCTATTGGTCATTATTTTAGTGATGATCTTGTAACAAACATTGCATAAAGGATCGGGCGATAATATGCCACAACCCTAGGCTTATCATGTCTAGGAATCAAAGCCATACAAGTATTTCCCCAAGATTTTGGAAGGACTGAGTTACTAAAGAAATAGTTAATAGCTTCAAATAAATGAGAACCAACACCATGCCAAAAAACGTGATAAAAATCAACATTCAAACCATGTAGGCCTAGACTTTCTTGAAGGGAAAAAAACATAAGGCACTATACACTTCATATTTGGTTACAAGTTTAACAAAAGAAACAAAATCAAAGTCAAAATCATTCTCAATTGAGTGGGCAACCATTTGGACAACTAAAATGTTATCTAGGAGGCTACAATCAGCAATGAACCCACATTGCTCTCTACCAATCAAATTTAGTAAGATATCTCTAAACCAATAATATGGCACAACCCTAGGCTTATCATGTTTAGCAATCAAAGCCATATAGGTATTTCTCCAAGATTTAGGAAGGGCTGAGTTACCAAAGAAATAGTTAATAGCTTCAAATAAGTGAGAACCAACATCATACAAAAAAAATAAAAAAACATTCAAACCATCTAGGCCTAGACTTTTCCTTGAAGGGAAAAAAGCATAAGGTACTATACACTTCAGATTTTGTTACAAGTTTAACAAATGAAACACAATCAAAACCAGAAATGCAATTGAGATTAGGAGGCAAAGCATGAACAATATCATTGAATGTAGAATGATTATCATATGCCGATAGATTAGGGTAAAAATCTTTAAAACACTATTTAATGCTTTCCCATCAATATGGACACGAATGACCACTTCTATCGGTATAGCCATGTGTCAAAATTTGATTAATTAGTTTAAACCGGATGGTTGAACCGTGGTCCATCTCCCCGTGGCGTGATATCCATCCTTTGTTTGAATTAAAGCTCCTGCATTGGTTTGGTGATCCATGTGCTACAATGGTCCCAGCAAGTCCTTTTTCCATTTACCTACGATAGTAAATGGGTCCCACAATGAACTTGTTGATGACGTACGAACCAAGTAGCAGTTTGGAGAAAATGTTTGTGCTCGATGTCCTCCTTAATCGGCCGGTAAGCTGTGGTGATTGTTACAAACTTTAGTAGGAATGAAAGAAATAAGCAATAGATTAATATATAATAAGATTAAAGAAACTGGCATATTAGAATAAAATTAACGATGACAACATTGTTGTATACAAATTAAGTTATTCTAAATCGGCAGCTGATAAGTGTTTGTGTTATAGTAATGCAAAGCATTATTATCTTACAATGAGCATACCTTTTATCAAATTTTATCACTAAATGGTGTGCATTTGTGTGCTTTTGTGCATTGTAGGGTTGTGGAGCCAATTTGGAGATAAAGAAGCAAGATTAGGTTATGTTCGCCATTGTTGAGGAGTTCTCGGACCAAGCAAGGAACAAGGCACGAGTCTAGACTTGTGGGTGTGTGCCAACTTCCATTGGAGGGGCACAAAGGCGACTACATTCACAAAAGTCTAACTCGTGTAGGATTGGAGAATTTCGCCAATGAAGAGAAATGAAGTAATCGACATAATCTACCGTTGATTGTGTGTCCAATTCAACGGCCTCGATGAAGAACGATGGATTGGGAGCATTTTGGTGAAGTACTGTAGCAGCCAATGCAGAAAATACTGTAGCAAGTTACTGTTCACAGTCTGTCGAAAATTAGCAAAACAGAATTTCCACATGGGCGTGTGGAAATTCTGCAGCCTGTGTGGAAAATCCACAGGGGCGTGTGGAACTCCGATTTCAGGCCGATTTCAGCTTATAAATAGCCCATTTTCAGATCTATTTGGGGATCCCCCCTTCTATCTCTTGCCTATCTTTTGGTGGGCTTTCGGCTAGGGTTTGGAGAGGTTATTGGAGGTCTTTGGAGGCGATTATACGGCATCGACATCGACATCCTTTGGAAGAAAGCTATTGGGGGAGCTTTCGTCGGCATCGATTCGGCGAGGTGTGCCCTAGGCTTGACAAGGGATTCGTGGAGAAGACCAGGCGGCTCCACAAGACCATCGATACGATCTACAAGGGGGTTTTCTTTATGTTTTTTATGCATATGTTCTTAATCTTTTTATTGATTTTGTATTGCTCCATGGAGAGCTAAACCCTAGTGGGCGTAAACCCTAGGATGATATTGTTTCTATGACTTTCATTATTCTTTCTTTATTGATGAATAAATTCGAGTTTCAATTTTAATTATCTTGTGCTATTTTTTTCCCTTAGCCGTGACACTAAGGTTGAGAGCAATCTAGGTTATCCTTTGGAGTTGTGACAACTCCTATAGGGTTAGACTACTTAAGATTGAAGAGGGTTGAGAGGGAGAGTTGTGAGGTAGCAATGTATCCCCTTTCCCTTCCGGTGTGATTTCTACCTCCGTTTCCTTGGTTAATTAGCGGTCGAGATAGAGTATTAGGGCTTAATCTAGACTAGGGTTCTTCCACTTGGACCAAAGGGTTAGAACTACATATAGGAACAGGTTTTATCACTAGGAATCCCTAGAGCCTAAAGCAATCCCACGTAGTGTTAGGCTTAGGAAGATAGACTCCCCTGGGGCTTAGTTGACAGGTCAACAAGAGTCAAGGGTCGTAGTGAATCCTAATGCCGGGACATAATGTTGGGGTTAGTCACGGTTGACCTTAGGTTTGGGACCGTGTGTTTAAGGATATCCTCGACTCAATAGGCATCAATTGTAGAGCATAATACAAGTTTTGCACTAGAAGCATTAGTCCTAGGGGGAGCTTTATCCGGGTACCCCATCGTTATATCGATTACCACTCCTACCCTCATTATTCTTCTTGCATTCTTTTATTTTCTTTTACATCTATACATATATACTTTTCTCATCATGGATTCCCATCATTGCTAAATAGCGATAACACTTGTTTCTGAACACTATTCCCTGTGGATACGACTACCCACTCACCAGGGTATTTTATTAATTCGACAATCCGTGCACTTGCGGGGTACACATGCAATGGGTCATGTTAGCAGTGCAGCGCCACATACACACGCTGAAATGCTAGAGGTGAGTTTATTATAATGTTTCTTCCGAGGAAAGGAGCTTAGGAAATATGAGTGCCATTCTTGTAATAAATCAGAGTACACCGATAGGAGCTCCTTCTAAAACTTCTACTATTTGGTAACCAAAAAAAGTATAAATAATAATGTCCAAGAAGAAGTAATTACAATTACAAATGAAAATATAGCTTAGAAAAAACAAATATGTCTTCCACTTGTAAGTTCCTTCTTATGGAAGGAGCTCAATGAAAACGAGAGTGGCATTCTTGTAATTAACTGGATTACACTCAGAATCTCTTCAAAAGTCTTATTATATTGGTATCAATGTGTACAATATATAGCAGCTGACACCCAGCCCCCTTCCGCATAATATTACATGGATGATCGCTTTCATCCATACATCCATGTGTCAAAATTTGATTCGTGGTTTAAACCGAATGGTTGAACTCTGGGCCCATCTCCACGATGCATGATATCCATCATTCATTTGAATTAAAGCGCCCACCTTAGTTTGGTGATCCATGTGCTTCCGTGGTCCCCACTAGTCCTGTTTCCATTGACCTGTGATAGTGAATGGGTCCCACCATGAACTTGTTGATGACGTACGAACAAGTAGCAGTTTGGAGAAAATGTTTGTGCTTGGTGTCCCTTTTAATAGGCCGGTATGCCGTGGTGACTGTTACAAACATCAGTAGGAATGTAAGAAATAATCAATAGATTAATATATAATAATATTAAAGAAACAAGCATATTACTAATAAAATTAACAATGACAACATTGTTGTATACAAATTAAGTTATTCTAAACCGGCCGCACAATGCCACATACAATTACAAATGAAAATATAGCTCGGAAAAACAAATATATCTTCCACTTGTAAGTTCCTTCTGCTAGAAGAGCTCAATGAAAACAACACTGACATTCTTATAATTAATTGGATTACACTTGTAGAAGCTCTTCAAAAGTCTTACTATATTGGTATAAATGTGTACAATATATAGTAGTTGTACACGAATGGCCGCCACCATCCGTACGTCCATGTGTCAACTCTTGATTGGAGGATTCAAATTATAGTTGGCACCCAAATTCTCTCCAAGATTTGAATTAAAGACCAGCCCCACATTGTAATAAAATAATCAAAAAACAATGAGGGAATTAGTGGAATGGGAGCCAAAGAACTGCAATGCTGAGTGGCGGGCCTCATAACCCATTTATTTACAAGAGAAAGTACAATGCTTTGTTAAAGGAAAGACTGATAGGAAGAAAAGTGTAGAGACAAAGAATAATAATTATATATTCCTTTATGGTGAACCCAAGAAATCAACAAAATGGAAAAAGAGGAGATCTTCACATTGTACTTATTGTTACAGAAGTACGGTCGAAGTATGTTTCTTGATTGTATGTACGAGATTTGTCTCGCCAAGGCCATTGAAGACAACCCACAGTCATGGTTGGACTATGCCAACGCATTACAAAAATAGGAAGAAGTAGTAAATCGTATGCTCTGAGTAGCAGCAACCTCAGGTAAGCAAGATGCAGACGTCGCTAAAGCATATACATTTGTGGAGAATGATGTGATTAAAAAAACAAAAAAATAATTGGTAACATCGGTATGTCAAAGGGCTCAGTGCAAACTGGGTGGTAAACCACACCAGGAAGATCCAAGGAAGATGAGGCATCAAGAATTATAAAGATGAAATATGAGAGCATTATGTATTGTAATGATGAAGTAGTATAATAATGTGGTAGATTTGGTATGTGTAAGAAAAACACGCAGGAGTACTTAACATTGGCGACAGAGAAATAAATAGGGAAAAAAAAATAGACAATCCAAGTTAATATAAATTATACTGAATATGAGCTAAATTTTGTGCATCAATAATATAACTCTAGAACCAGTGAACAAAATGTACAACAACCCAAATGACACAATTAATGGAAAAAACACCGAAACTCTGTAAAAAACACATTACATGACAACGAAACAAATGAAGAAAACTAGCTCTTAAAGGTTATTGGTCTGTCTAGATGGTAAAAAACAACCAACACTTGTGTAACCACAAGAACCTACGAAGATTGTAGTTGAAACGTACTTCAATTGTTATGTGTTCCCAATTGTGTAGAAATAGCCAGTTGATATACTCTGACACATGGAAATACAAGGGATTTATCAAATCCCAAATAAAAACACCATTGTTAGCCTGAGCCTCCGTGATAAGGTCACTAGTATGGTAATCCATTAACAACGAAGTAACAAAAGATAGAGTTGTAGCAATGACAGCTAGATGGAAGAAATTACGCCGTTACTGGCATGTGTGTCCGGAGATTGATAGAGTGGAGATATAATGAATTCAAAATGTGCATTATGTAATGTCCAATCACGTAAAGGGATATTGTCTTCTTTATCTAGGTAAGCTTTATAACTGAAATCATGTCCAGGATTATATATGACAACTGAGGAATACCACCTTTGATTTGAACCGGTTTACCATACTTATAATTCGTTTGCCAATCATGTTGAGCGCCAATTAGTTCCTTCCAGTGTTTCAACCTTAGATAATGTGGTGCAGCATCATTAATCACGTTGTATAAAACATCATTTCGAAATGTGGTGGGATTAAAGTCCACCTAGCTGTAGATATAATTATGGGTAGCTAGAGACCTGGCCTACGCCATCTTATAAGTATGAGTCAGTCCTTCAAGGACAAGGATGGTTGGCTTATGAATGCAAGGTTTCATGTGTATTATATTATTATCATTTGGCCGCTCAACGCTATTCATCTAAAAGTTTTGTTCCAACCATGCTTGAATACCTACAGTAACTTTGAAGGTTGAATAATGCCAAACGGAATGGTAAGGAACTAAAGGCCTTGCAAAAATATGCTCGGTATTCGATTGAATATTATGATATTATAAAATAAATGCACTGGGATCCTTCTCCCAGATAATCTGTAAAGCATTTTCCACCATTTCAGCATTTAATGCATCCTCATAGACACTTGATAAATCATGCCTACCATCCCGTGAAGATCAGCCATCAATCTGAAATACACCCCAGTCTATGTAATCAGCTTTTTTTTCAATGTACGTCTTCACATCAGAACTAGATTTCACACTTTGCATGTTGGGATGGAAGACAAGTGATGATGCAGGAGACCTTAGATTGAATAACCTCTGATTAGTGATCTGTGCCTTGCCCTCTAGTTGTATTAAAACATACAGATACGGACTTCCATCCTCGTGTAACTCCCAAGCTACGTGAATGAATTTCTTATTGCTTGGAACAAATATATCCAGTAGCTGTTGAAGAGCAATCTCTTTTGTTAGGGAACACCGCGAATAAGTAAGGAATAAATTCTTAGTATTTATCCTGAAACATCTTTGTGGGAGTGTCATTCTTCTAAATAACAAAATTACACAAAGAAGTGCTCTTCAAAAGTATGACTATATCGAGGTCGTGGTAGGGGATAAAATATAATCTAGATGAAGGCATACAAGACATAACACAGGAAATCCAAATAGCTGGGAAACCCATTTTAGAGAGAATGGCAATAACAATATTCTAGTAAAGAGCATTATAAGCTTTTTCCACATCAATTTTAATTAACATCCTTAGGGACGGAAGGGGGGTGGGTGTTATTAGAATCATTATCAATTGAGTAGGAAACCATCTGGACAACCAAAATGTTATCTAGGAGGCTACAATCAGTAATAAACCCCCATTACTCTCTACCAATCAAATTTAGGAGGATACCTCTATGCCTATTGGCCATTATTTTAGTGATAATCTTGTAACAAACATTGCATAAAGAATCGGGTGATAATATGCCACAACACTTGACTTATCATGTTTACGAATCAAAGCCATATAGGTATTTCCCCAAGATTTAGGAAGGATTAAGTTACCAAAGAAATAGTTAATAGATTCAAATAAATGAGAACCAACATCGTGCAAAAAAAGTGATAAAAATCAACGTTCAAACCATCCAGGCCTAGACTTTTCTTGAAGGAAAAAAAAGCATAAGGTACTATACATTTCAGATTTGGTTACACGTTTAACAAAAGAAAACAATCAAAGCCAGAAATGCAATTGATTAGGAGGCAAAGCATGAACAAGATCATTGAACGTAGAATGATTGTCATATGTCCATAGATTACGGTAAAAATCATGAAATCACTATTCAATGCTTGTCCATCAATATGGACATTACCTTGAGCATCAATGATTCTGAATATGGTAGCTATTATGAGAAAAAAAACTAGTGTTCAATTCACTGTTATGGACCCACATCATTCTAGCTCATTAAGCCCATTTTAAAGAATTCTGACAAAGTAACGCATTATATTTATTATGTAGGGTTCTAATGGATGTTGGATCATAGATTTGAGACCCATTAAGCATGTCATTGTTTTCTAGGTCTTTGATTTTTAATTCTATCTCTAGAATTTCCCTATCAAGTGAATGCTTGCCAAAATACCTTCAAGAGATGAGTTGGGATCCATCACGAGCTACTAAATGAGAGAAAGCATGCAAAGGAGTGGAATGGGGATTATAATTCAAGGTTTGGTTAACAATGCGATGACACTCAAGACAATCCAATCAATAGTCATCAAACTAAAAAACCTTACACATATTGGAAATACGATAGAAACCAACAATAAAGAAAGGGGCATGGTCAGAAGAAATTCTAAAAAGATGAGAATTTAAATATAAACCAAAACTAGAAGTCCAAAGATCATTGGCCAAGCAATGATCAAGGTGAGCCCAACAACGAGCCAAACCTGCCTGACAGTGACACCATGTATACTCTAGACTGGTAAAATCAATATCCAACAATGAGTGATGATTAATGAAATAAAAAAAAAGATTAGACTTAAAAGAATAATAATTAAATGATCCATCCCTATGCGCAGCAAGAGAGGTAATGCCATTAAAATCACCTCTGATAAGTTAGGGGAGATCAACATGAGATATACCTATTAGTTCCTTCTAGAGATGATAGTGAACCTTAAGGGTTTGACAGTTGTACATGATCGATAAAACCAAAGATGGTGGAGAGACAGAAGAGATCGCAAGATTGATGATAGGAAATGACAAAAACAATAATAGTTCGTAAGGATATTTTCCAATATGACCCCCAAAAACCTTCTGCGAGTTAGCAGCATAATTCCAACCTCTGCATTTACAACATAACCACATAATATCATTATTGTTCACTCTTGTTTTAACAATAAAAAAAAACAAGGTTTATGCTTGTGAATGGCCTCATAGACTCTGTTATTAGTACTAACATTAGAAGCACCCTTACAATTCCGACAAATTATACTACCCAAAGTCATGAAAAAGTAGGCAAATAAAAAAAGAAGAAAAAAGAGAAGAAAACACCTTAGTTTAGGGAAGCAAGCGACATCAAAACTAATAAGTGTCCAAGAGGAGTAGTCTTTATCCTTCATTTCTTCTTAGAGGTTCCCCTCTGACTTTGATTTCATCTGGATAGAACCTCTTAATTTCTTCTCTTCACTTTGATAAGGAACAAAAGTCGTGGCATCTTTAGGCTCTTCATTCTTCCATACGGGTTACCATCATCAAAAGATTTATCCATAAGGAGATCATTCACATCTGGATATGCTTGGGTATTCAATAGGGCATTATAAACCCTATCGATTAACATTGCATAGACAAAAGGATCATCACTGGAGGAGGTATAGATAGAGGAAAAGGTCAGAAGGAGGGATCAAGAAGAGGGTGATGAAAGATGACGAGAAGGGGAGGGTACAACCACAACTCTCTTCGCAGGATGGTGTATGTGTGTGCTAGGGCATAAGAAGTTAATATTGTATTTGATAATCATCTTCAAGTCACTAAGCTTGAGTCTTGTTGAGACTTGGGTTGCAGAAAATCAAGAGAGAAACATGAGGTTAATTTTGACTATAATCAAAATAGGTGAGAGAAGGCAATAAGTGGAGATGCAATTTCCTCTCTAACCAAATATTCCATAAAATGGCCTATGTGAGGAGAATCGATGTTTCCTTATATCAGGCTACTAAAGTGGATTTCCATGATGTCTAGATCTTAGTCATAGAACTTGTAAAGCATGAGAGATTAAAAATATTTTGCAAAGGATTCCAAATACATACAACAAAAGGGCATTTCAAGAACACATGGTACGCGGTCTCGATGGCAGTTGGTAGACCATGTCAGCCTTTCTTTGCCATATTCTTAAGAATGAGATCTTTGTTATCCCACACTAGCTAGTAAAAACTATTGATCTTTTAAGGATATATTCCATTTTAGATGTATTACCCTCATTGAGAAAACTGTATAGCGATCTAACCTAGAAAACCATAGTGCTCTCTAAGCTCCAGACTTCATAGTCTCTTAGGCTTTTAGGTAGGGGCTAGACCCAAGCTCTTAGATTCTATCCAGGATAAATCTTCCCTTAACCAACACTAGTCCCATCATTCCCTGACCCATAGCCGAGCAAATGTCCTAAAGTAGGTGATGTAGAAATCGACCACTCCTGAAGGCATTACAAGGTAAAATCATCCTATAAAAAACCAGTATGATAAATAAGCATATATATAACTCTTTCAAATGCAACACAAAGAAACATAAAATCAACTAGACTATAGCAGTTTTACAATGTTAAAAATAGTCTGAGAAATACAAATATTAACCATTATTTATACATTAGAGGACCCTCTTAACGCTTTCAAATGCAACACAAAGAAACATAAAATCAACTAGACTATAACAGTTTTACAATGTTAAAAATAGTCTGAGAAATACAAATATTAACCATTATTTATACATTAGAGGACCCTCTTAACGCTTTCAAATGCAACACAAAGAAACATAAAATCAACTAGACTATAGCAGTTTTACAATGTTAAAACTAGTATGAGAAATACAAAAATTAACCATTACTTATACATTAGAGGGCCCACTTATAACAAATTCAAATACAGGAACATAATCCAACCTAGCAACAACCTCGATAGAAAAGTTAAGAGAGATGGAGCCCGGCACAACGCCCTAGAGAGTGACAACTTTAACAATCACCACATGGGGAAAAATTGAAAGAAGAGTGGGTGAGTAACATTGTTACTAAGTTAGAGGTTAAAATAGATTCTTGGTGTTTTCAAAAAGAAAATATTTATCTTAAAATATCACATTTCAAAAATAATCTCATAACAAGAAAAAAATCAGTAAAGAAGTTATCTATATGGTAAATTGTTCAATATTACGCTTGAAGGAAATCAAAGTTCAAAACTTGTATGCAAAATCAAGTATAGAAAAGGAAGGCCAAGAAACTATCTCTTAACCAAATGGCCATTGGGATGAGGAATGACACTGCCATGGCTAGTTATCTATTTAAAATATAAAATCAAGCTCACCTTGGCATTAGCCTTTGAGATCACTTGTGAGATGATATACAGTATCTTAGAATCAGTAAGGATATTCATTCACTCCCACTTTAGGTTCTTTTTAGGCCTCCTAAATGGGTAACCCATGTCAACCATTCAACCACACCACCTATCACTAGGCCAGCTAATGGAGACCACTACTGTAATAGTTAAGTTAGAGACTCACTGTCACCAATATCCAAGAATACGACACATGTATACATGATTGGAATCAACAATTTCATATAATTTCACTTTCAAATATACCACATAAAATACTTGTTTGTCATTTCATATCTCATTCTCAAATCATATATGCAAGTCCATTGTAAAATTCAATATAAGGAGATATTATAAAACCAATTACAAAGCCTTATAGATCATTGTAACAATGTAAGAAAAGAGTTGATTTTAAACATAGCAAAATAGGAAGTAAAGTTCATTGCAATCAAGTAATAAAATTATTTTAAAACACTAGTAGGGAAGGTATTCACTCACAGTGCTTAGATCTGTAAGTCTAAGAGCTTAGATGTTGTATTCCTTTATGAGCTCCTTACCCTTGGTCAAAGGTTCTCCACATAAGAGCAAATCCAACTTAATGTAAATTTTAACCTAAAAACATGCATGTTGATATGTCCTTGTGTATACACTGCAAGTGCATGGGTCATAAGTAGTAGTAAAGCGTACCCGAAGGTCAGGTAGTCGAATCCATAGGGATCGATACTACTAGTACTCTTTGATTGCCTATCATCTAGCTGATAAAATTGATTAGTGATGCTAACCTAATTAAAAGGATTAAGAGCTAAAAAGCAAAACAATGAATTCGGGGTAGGATCAAGGAGATGATATGGTACCTTAGACTGAATCCCCTTAAGGCATCCTTGCATTTGATTTCCTATATTGGCTATTACTTGAGCTCTCTTAGACCTTGAGGATTCCTAAAATAGTCTAATTCCTTTGGTCTAGGCGATTAAATCCTAGTCTCATAGATAATGATGATTGTCCTATGATTGCATTAAAACTATCTATGAATCCCACTATTAGGTTTAACTCTAATCAAGAGAGTTCAACACCATACACCCTATCTCTTGGTGTGCATTCAACCTCTAACTCCTATGTATAACCTAGCATGATCGATTTCATACTAGCAATTACCAGCATGAAGAAAACACAAGATATTCACAAGAAAACTCAAAGGCAACATAATATATAAGGAAATAAAAAACAAGTACTCTTAAGGTTGGTTCATGGTCTAAGGCACTAATGAAGGTTTAGCTTCTCATAATGTAGAGAATCCTAATACAATCCAATACAAGAGAAAATATTGAAAACGTAATAGAAAGCTCCCTCAAACTTCTCTTCAAGTGAATGATGATAGAAATTTTTGCATTAGAGAAGACAATGCCCTCCGATTTTGTAGCCAATGGGCTGAAATGGTGTTAACTCATCCATGATTGACTATCTTCCATCTTCGCTAGAACCCTAGCAGCCCTCCTGAGATTTGGCCAAAAGATCCCCCATAAAACTTAGCTTTTTGGGTTTTAAACTGCATGTCGTGAGCTAGAACACGGCCGTGCTTCAAGTGTGTTGGACCCATGTTGATTGTTGGTGAAACTTGGACTTGATTTTGTGCTAAACTCTGGCATCCAGAGATATACATGGGCAAGGAGCACGCCCATCCTTCATGAAGCATGGTTGTGCTTTGGGCAATAGAACTGTGTAAAGGGCTATGCTCTTTAGAATCTTCTATCTAGAGTTTTGCACGCTCTTACTGAGGCTGTGCTTTTCTCTGGAATTGATCTTTTATGCTTGTTCCTCTCAAAAATGCTTTGATTTAACTTCTTTTTGTCCCAAAGCAGGTTTTCATGTACATTCAGTACAAAATACCAGGAATAGAACTAAAATAGAGAAATTCATGCTAAAAGACAAGTTAAGTGTATGTGTGTCTACTATGCAAAATATATATTATATACACACATCCTATGCAAGAGAAACATGTAAAATTCTAGTCCAGCAAGCAATACATGAAGGATTGGTTCAATTTGTCTTGAAATCAACTTTGATCTACTCAATCTAGCTCCATTTGAGGTTAGAACAACTCCAAAATTGAAAACTCAAAGAAATCCTGAAAGTTCTTATGGTGCTACAATATTATACATTAACGGTCCACTGCTACAATTATAGCCATAAGGATGGCATGAAGGCCATAATAGATGGCCTTATAGGTATCTTTACCCCAGTAAGGATGGTCATAAGCCCGAAAGCCATATAATCATCCTTATGCTCATAAGGATGGTCGTTGACAACACCCGTCCAAGCGTGCCCCAAAAGTGCACGGGTTATCGAGTAATAATACCCTTGTGAGTGGGTAGTCGAATCCACAGGGAGTAGTGATTCAACACAAGAGGAATTGCTACTTAGCTAGTGTGAAAATAATGGTGGTGAAAGAAAACAATATGTGTGCAATAAAATAAGGAGAAATATGAAAGAAAGAATAGCGCAAGCAAAGAGTAGGAGGAAACAATCAATGCAAAGATGGGGTACCCCGACAAAGCTCCCCCTAGGACCAATGTTTCTAGTGCAAGACTAGTATTATACCCTCTAATTGATGTCTAATGAGTCGTGGAAATCCTTAAGCACATGGTCCCAAACCTAAGGTCAATCGTGACTAGTTACACACTATGCCTCGGCACTAGGATTCACTACAATCCTTCACTCTGTTAATTGCTCAACTAAGCCACTGGGTAGTCCATCTCCTAAACCTCACACTACGTGCAACTGCTTGGAGTTCTAGGGATTCCAAGTGATAGACCCTGTCGCTAAGTATAGTTCTAACCCTTTGTTCCAGGTGAAAAAACCCTAGTCTCAGTTAAGTACTAGCACCAGGATTCACTACAACCCTTCACTCTGTTGCTCGCATAACTAAGCCCCAGGGGAGTTCATCTCCTAGCACTAAACTCTACTTCAGCCGCAAAAAACTCTTGGAACATGGAGGTAGGGAAAATCACACCGAATGGGAAAGGGGACGTTTCGCTACCTCTCGACTCACCCTCTCAACCCTCTCCAATCTCGAGTAGTCTAATCCTATAGAAGTTGTCACACCTTCAAAGGATAACCTAAATGAGTCTCAACCCTAATGTCGCAGCTAAGGGAAAATCAATACAATTATCATGTAAGATTGGAACTCAATTAAAAGCATCAAAGTGTATGTATGAGGATCATCTAGGTTATCAAAGTGTATGTATGAAAATCAATATAATTACCATCACCTAAGGTTTACAAGTCCGAATACCCACTGGGGGTTTAGTTCTCCATGGAGCGCGTGGTGATGGTCATGTGAAGCCTCTCCGTCTTTTCCACCAAGTCCCTTGTTAAGCCTAGGGCACACCTCGCTGAATCGATGCCGAAGAAAACTCCCCCAATAGTTATATTCCAAAGGACGCCGATGTTGATGCCGTCGAACGCTCCAAAAGCCTCCGAAAATTCTCTCCAAACCCTACCCGGGAGCTCTCCAGAAGTTGGGCAAAAAATAGGCCAAAAAGTCCCCGAATAAATCTATGTCACGGCTATTTAAAGGTTGAAATCGGGCATCCACACGGCCGTGTGGAATTTCTGGAAATCGATTTCTGGCGCGCAGTGAATAGTAAACTGCTGCAGTACTCTCGCCCAAGTTGTTCTCGACTTTATATTCTTCATCGAGGCCGTTGAATTGGGCACACAACCAACGGTAGATCATGTCGTTTCTTCTTGTCTCCTTATTGACGAACTTCTTCAATGTTACACGGGCTAAACTTTATGAGTGTGACTGCCTTTGTGCCCCTTCAAATCATAGAACAATTCGAGCACATTTGAGGTTAGCACGCGCCCACAAGTCTAAAACCCGTGCCTTGATTTTTGCTTTGTCCAAGAAACTCCTTAACAAACACGGGCATGATCTAATTTTGCTCCTTTTCCTCAAACTCTTCTCCACAATCCTACATGCACAAAAGAACACAAATGCACACTAATCAATGATAAAATCTGAGAAAAGTAATGCTCAATGTAGGAAAATAATACATCATATTACTTAAACACGAGCACTTATCAGTCGTAAGTTTTGAGGAAGGTTGAAAAATATTTGTACAGGCATCCTGATACCCATATGGATCTGGGGAGCATCAACACAAGTCATGGAGGCAACAATAGGACAAGAAAACAAGATGTTGACATCCTATAAAGTTCAATACAAGTGTTCTTTGGATTTAATGAGGACAAACTTAAATCCAATCAAGAAATCTTTAGTCAATGCATCAATGGAGGGTTCGACAAATCTATAATACCCCAGATCTAAAATACAAGATCTATCAACAAAAAAATTTTCATAATTAATTCCAAAGCCTTAAATCTAATCAAATCCATAGAGTCAAACATTGAAATAATACGCAAGTTGAGGAAAAGGTGCATAATGATGCCAAGAACAAGAAGAATGATTATGAAGGAGATGAGATAAATATCTTACCTTGATTCTACAATGAAAGGAGAGGGAAGATATGAAGATCCATGCTCCAAGAAGGCTCCAAGAGGAATTAGAAGAGAAAGAGAGGATTAGTTAAACAACATAGGGTTTAGGTTGAGAGATTCGGGATTTAGAGAAATAAAAAAGAAAGTTCCCAAAACACGCCCACTCTTTCAAAAGATCATCACAAAACATAAATTACTATGGTACCCTACGATCAACCTAAGTTGGAAGCCAAGAATCACAAGTTTTGTCGTGAATAAATCTTCCCCTCAACCAAGGGCCATTATTTTCTTAGTTGAAATGAATCATTTTCATCCAACACTAGTTTTGTCCGGAATAAATCTTCCCCACCATTTCTCCTGCCGAGTGCACTTGAAGTCAGGGAGATTGATGATGTCCCACCCATCCTATTTATGGGATTTAAAAATTCATTTACAAGCTAGAAATGGATACCTTTACACCCCAAATTAAGTCCGTGCTACAAAAAGTCATGATGAACCTTGTTAATTGCACTATCTCAATTATTTCATTGAAGGTTAAACTTTCATATAAATTAACCATCGTTGGTGATAATTTAATGCAAGCATGTATATAAAGGAATAGAAATAGTTGGTTACAAAATAACAAAATACATAAGAAGAAATATTGGAGTTTATGATAAACACAAGCTTATGATTATTTAATTGTCAAATGATTAATTTGAGTATAGTTCTACTTATATCTTGAATGGTATTATTTTATTTGACTTTTAGTATAGTAGGACTAAATTGTATGTTCTATAAGTTTACATAAGATATTTTCTATGTAAAGTTTACGTGTGTCAAGTTGTAATAGTCTAGTGTGACTTTAAAGCGTTGTAATAAAGGATTTTGATGGTTTTCTCCATTAATTATAATTTTTTTCTTCTTTTCTCCAAAAAATTTGGTACCAAAGCTAAGGTTACTTCATTAACTTAATTTATAAATAAATCATGGCTAGCAACAGAATTACAATGAGTGCAGCACAACCATTTATACCATCTTCAAGGAAGAAGGCTACTAGTTCTGAAGTGTCCATAAAGACTACATAAATTTTAAAATCTTTGGGATTTTTGAACCCGAGACAAGGCTGGTTGACCTACCTGATCACTCGAGTTCAACTAGGCAAGTTGACCAGGTGAACCCATCTTGTCAAAAAAATTTTTTGTTTCATTGTCAAAGCTTTTTTCCATTATAAAAGACATGTTGCTCATGGAATTTGAATCCATGAGCTCAAAGTTGGAGAATAAAAAACTTACCACTTGAGCTAATTTTTTAGGAGGTTACTAAACTTTGGGGTTATTTCTTTTGGGTAAGTTGTCTTCAATTTGTATCAAAATGGTCACCTATGTTATGTTTGTGTTTCACTGGCAGGTCACCCCAACTAATCCAAACGGTAATTACTGATGTGGCGGCCGACTTACACAATCAGCTAGCTTAACATAGGATTTATTCCACACTAGACAACCCATCTAGACAAGTTTGCATTGTCAGCTGACAGAGGCCCGAAAGTGTACGGGTTGTCGAAATAATAAAATACCCCGGTGAGAGGGTAGTAGAATTCACATGGAGTAGTGATTAGAGACAAGAGGAATTGCTACTTAGCTAGTGCGAAATGATGGTGGTGAGAACAATCAATGTGTGTGTAAGAAAATGAAAGAGAAATATGAATGGCAAGAGAGCGCAAGCAAAGAGTAAAGAGAGGAATAATCAATGTGAAATGGGGTACCCGGACAAGCTCCCCCTAGGACTAATGCTTTTAGTGCAAGACTAATATTATACTTCCTTATTGATGTTTAATGAGTCGTGGAAATCCTTAAGCACACGGTCCCAAACTTAGGTCAACAGTGACTAGTTCCAACACTACGCACCGGCATTAGGTTTCACTACAACCCTTCACTCTGTCGATCTCTCAACTAAGCCCCAGGGGATCCCATCATTCTAAGCCTCACATTACGTGGAACTGCTTGACGTTCTAAGGATTCCAAGTGATAGACCCTATTCCTAAATATAGTTCTAACCTTTTGGTCCAAGAAAAAGAACCCTAATCTAAGTTAAGCCTCAGCACTAGGATTCACTACAATCCTTCACTCTGTTGCTCGTGCAACTAAGCCCCAGGGGAGTTCATCTCCTAGCACTTCACTCTACTTCGATTGCAAAGAATTTTTGGAACACAGAGGTAGGAAAAATCACATCGAAGGGGAAAGGGGACGTTTCGCTACCTCACGACTCACCCTCTCGACCCTCTCCAATCTCGGGTAGTCTAATCCTATAGAAGTTGTCACACCTTCAAAGGATAACCTAGATGATTCTCAACCCTACTGTCACGGCTAAGGGAAAATCAATTACAATTAACATGCAAGATTGGAACTCAATTAAAATCATTAATTAAGAAAGCATAATAAAAGTCATAGAAACAATGTCATCCTAGGGTTTACAAGTCTGAATACCCGCGAAGGGTTTAGCTCTCCATGGAACTATACAAAATCATTAATGTATATGAATCGACAAGAATAATAAACATAGATGAAACCCCCTTGTGATGCGTGGCGATGGTCTTGTGAGGCCGCTCCGTCCTCTCCACCACGCCCCTTGTAAAGCCTAGGGCACACCTCGCCGGATCGATGCCGATGAAAGCTCCCCCAATAGCTATCTTCCAACGGACGTCGATGTTGATGCCAAAGACTCGCTCCAAACCTCCATAAAATCTTCTCCAAACCCTCGCCGCGAACCCTCCAGAAATTGGGGAAAAGATGGGTCAAAAAGTCTTTTAGAAAATTTGAGTCGCAGCTTTAAATAGTCTGAAATCGGGCATCCACACGGCCTTCCACACACCCGTGTGGAGTCTTTGGAATCGAATTTCTGGCGCGCAGTGAACAGTAAACTGCTGCAACAAACTGCTACAGTGATTTGCTACGGCGCTCGTGCATAGAATGTTCCTGATTTCATGTTCTTCATCAAGGCCGTTGAATTGGGCACACAACCAATGGTAGATCATGTCATTTACTTCATTTCTCTTTATTGATGAAGTTCTTCAATGCTACACGAGCTAGACTCTTATGAGTGTGACTGCCTTTGTGCCCCTTCAATGGAGGTTGGCACACACCCACAAGTCTAGAACTCATGCCTTGTTCCTTGTTAAGTCCAAGAACTCCTCAACAATGGTGAACAAGACCTAATTTTGTTCTTTCTTCTCTAACTTTACTCCACAACCCTGTATGCACAAAAGAACACAAATGCACAATAATTAATGATAAAATCTAAGAAAAGTAATGCTCCATGTAAGAAAATAACACTTCATATTATTTAAACACAAGCACTTATCATCAGCCTTCCACACGTCTCCAAAAGCCCTCTCATCTCAAAAAAGAAAGACCCAGAAAACACCTTTCCATTGTCTTCCTCTAGGCAAGACCTTCCCATCTTTTCTCGGTTTGGAAGAGAGATAAAGACGTAGAAGAGAAGAGGGTTTCGGTGGAAAAGAAAAGAAGGTTTCAGGGTTTCGGTGGTGTTGCTTCTCCATGAGGATGACTGAAGGGAAAGTCTTCACATCCAAAAAAAGGAGAGAAAGGTCTTCCCAGTGAAGATGGTTGTAAACTGGGAGGAACAGCATATGACGGATGAAGCCCCCGAGTATTGTAAGTGCCCTCTTCTAGCCCCTTCATATGTTGTTGTTGTAGTGTTTCCTTGCTTCATATGAAGGGTTTATGTGTGTGTGTTTGTGTTCTTTTTTTTACTTTTCTAGTTATGCTTCATATGTGTTTTTGTACTTTCTATTTGTGAATGGTTTATGTGTTGTGTATAAATCATGAAGATGTCATGTGATTTTTATTAATTAAGTGGATGGAGATATTTTTATAACTAGTATAATGAATTATCGATTTGCTTGTTTAATTATGTGATCTTTGAGGTGTTTTTATACTTTTCATCATGTTTGAAAGTTTTTCATTTTTATTCTTTCTATAAATGATGAAGTTGTCATGTAATTTTGTAATGGGGATGGAGATTTTTGTATAACAACATAATAAATTATCGATTTGGTTGCTTAATTATGTGATCTTTGTGGTGTTTTTATACTTTCCTTACTGTTTGACTGTTTTTCAATTTTATTCAGTCCATAAATGATGAAGTTGTCATATGATTTTGTAATACTTGAGGGGATGGAGTTCCCTTGTATGCATAGCTTAATAAATTATCAATTTGGTTGCTTAATTATGTGATCTTTGTATTGTTTTTATACTTTCCTTACTGTTTGACTGTTTTGCATTTTTATTTAGTCTATAAATGATGATGTTGTCATGTGATTTTGTAATACTTGAGTGGATGGAGTTTCTTGTATGGATATCTTAATAAATTACCAATTTGGTTGCTTAATTATGTGATCTTTGTGGTGCTATTATACTTCCTTGTTATTTGACTATTTTGTATTTTTATTCAGTCTATAAATGATGAAATTGTCATATGATTTTTTACTACTTGAGGGGATGGAGTTTCTAGTATCCAAAGCTTAATAAATTATCAATTTGGTTGCTTAATTATGTGATCTTTGTGGTGTTTTTATACTTTCCTTACTGTTTGACTGTTTGCATTTTTATTTAGTCTATAAATGATGAAGTTTTCATGTGATTTTGTAATACTTGAGTGGATGGAGTTTCTTGTATCCATATCTTAATAAATTACCAATTTGGTTGCTTAGTTATGTGATCTTTGTGGTTTTTTTATACTTCCTTGCTATTTGACTATTTTGCATTTTTATTCAGTCTATAAATTATGAAGTTGTCATATGATTTTGTAATACTTGAAGGGATGGAGTTTCTAGTATCCAAAGCTTAATAAATTATAAATTTGGTTGCTTAATTATGTGATCTTTGTGGTGTTTTTATACTTTCCTTGTTGTTTGACTATTTTGCATTTTTATTCAGTCTATAAGTGATGAAGTTTTTATGTGATTTTGTAATACTTGAGGGGATGGAGTTTCTTGTATGCGCAGCTTATCAATTTGGTTGCTTAATTATGTTATCTTTGTGGTGTTTTTATACTTTTCGTGATGTTAGACTGTTTTGCATTTTTATGTAGTCTATAAATGATGAAGTTTTCATGTGATTTTGTAATACTTGAGTGGATGGAATTTCTTATATGCACAGCTTAATAAATTATCAATTTCTTTGCTTTAATATGTGATCTTTGTGGTTTTTTCTTGTTTTATATTTTATTTATTGTTTTTACTTCAATGGCTGTTTGAATGTTTTGGATTTTTATACTATCTATAAATGATGAAGTTATGATGTGATTTTTTAATACTTGAGGAGATGGGGATTTTTGTATACACAACATAATAAATTTTCAATTTGGTTGCTTAATTATGTGATGTTTGTAATGTTTTATTTTGTTAGTTGTTTTAATGGTTTGGAATTTTATGTTGTGTAGAGGGGATGGAGGTTTTATGTGAATTTTTAATACATGAGGGGATGGGGATTTTTGTACACACAACATAATATTGATTTACCATTTAGCCTAGTATAGCCTAGTTAGTCTTGCATAACCACTTGACTTTAGAAATTTGTCAAACAGTGCCATACACTGAGTTATTTACCATAAGGATGCATTACAATGTTTGTGAAATAGAAGGTATGCCAGGGTATAGTGATTATTGTTTTGCTAACCAGATATCCAAGATAGAACTAATAGCCATGGCTAGAAAGTTGAACTTGGAGATTGAGGGGTGTTCTGTATGGTGGTTAGACATATCAAGTAATGATAGGGGTTACAATGAAGTTAAAACTAACCTAGATGCACTAAAAATGGCCACTTTAGTAGGGTCAGAAGGGAGATGTATGTTTGTGTGAAACTTTCCAGTATTTCTGTGAATAATGAAGGGGTGGGGCTTGGTGAATACAGTAGGGTTGTACTTTAAAAGCATGTGATTGATAAGGAAGAAGATGTTGTAGATGATGAGAATTTGGAGGACATTTTAATTAGTGGACATGGCAGAAGGCCTAATGTGAATGAAGAATGTGATTTTGAATACTCTGACTATAATTTCAATGATGAGTATGAAGAAGAGGAGATGTTTAATGTTGGTGGGTCAAGACCAAATGCTAACATTTCTAATGAAGCTGCACAGGTAGATGATTCTGGCTATGCCGATTCAGATGGTTTCAATTCTGTTCTACAATAGATGAAGATGATGTGCTCCCCTGCTAGACCTAGATACTCTGAGTTTAATGATGAGTTCGACATGAGAAACCCATAATTCAGAATTGGGATTAAATTCAAGAACTTTAAGCAGTTTAAGGATGTAATGAAAAATTATGGCATAAGGAATATGTATGTGATGAATTTTAGGCCTAATACCAAGACAAGATGCAAGGCCTTTTGTAAGAATGGATGGCCATTTTATTTGTAGGCATCACCTATGGTTGATGACAAAAATACAATACATATAAAGGTAGGTGTCTTGCATCATGAATGTGCTAGGGATCATAACAATAGACATGTGAATGCAGAATGGATAGCTAGACATTATCTTGAGCAATTTAGGACAGACCCTAATTGAAAAATTGCTGGCATTGTACAAGCTATGAAGACCAATGAAGAAGTGGATATCAATAGATTAAAAGCTCACACGGTAAAATATATTGCTCACAGGTAAAGAAAATGTGTTCTGTTCATTTTACTTGGGTAAGCTTAATTATGATTTTCTGTGTGTCTTGCGTATTGAACAGAATCATAGATGGTGATAAGGAGTCACAATTGGCTAGACTACATAATTATAGGCTAGAGATAATGAGGGCACACCTAGGGTCAACATTTATTATTTAGACCAGTGAAAGGGTGTTCCATGGTATGTATCTATGCCTTTCTCCATTGAGGGCAAGTTTCTTGGCAGATTGCAGGCATTTGGTGTTCCTTTATGGTTGCATTTTGAAAGGACTCTATGGGGGACAACTCTTATCAGTTGTTGGGATAGATGCAAATGACTGCATCTATCCCATTGCATGGGTTGTAGTCAGTAAAAAGAATAAAGAGATATGGACCTGGTTCTTGCCGGTGCTTGCACAAGATCTGAGCATTGTTGACATCCATAATTGGGCCTTTATGACTGATAGGTAGAAGGTGAGAAAGCTATTTCATAATTAATTAAGTTCTAATTGAGTTTCAATATAATTAATTTTGTTTATCAAGTATTTAATTAATCTTGTTCTGCTCTATCAGGATTTTATAGTTAATTTCTATTATGCATAGCTGTTATAGTTAATTAATTTTGCAAGTTACTCTATTAGCAATAGCTGTTATAATTAATTAATGATGCAAGTTACTCTATTATGTTCTTATAGTTAATTAATTATGAATGGCTGTTATGTTTAATTCTGAATTGATTATGTTCTATTATAATTAATTATGATTGCCATGGCTGTTATAGTTAATCATGGAGCAATGCTATTATAATTCAATGCTGCCATAATTATTAGGTTACTCTATTAGATTCTACTTTACTCTACAACATGGTTATAATTAGTTATGTAATAGAAGTTACAGTTAATTATTCAGTTAATTCTGTTGATTAGTTTTGATTTATTAGTTGATTCCTAGGGATATCTTCTTTTCTATAAGATTTGCTTCCAACTAATTAGGTTCTGCTTTGTTATAATAGATGTTTATAATTAATTTTGTTTATGTTGTGGTTATGACACACCCCTTACATGAGTGTTCCGCAAGTGCACAAGTCATCGTAGTAATAATATACACTAGTGAGTGGGTAGTCGTATCCAAAGGGAATAGTTGCTTAAAAACAAGAGATATCTCTATTTAGCTAAGATGAAAATCGGTGGTGAGTGAAATCAATGTAAGAGTGCAAAGAAGAGTAAACGAAGAAACGAAAGCAAGCAAGAGTAAATAGAGAGGATAAGCAATAATAAGATGGGGCACCTGGACAATGCTCAGCCTAAGACTATTGTTTCAAGTGCAAGACTAATATTATGCCTCCTAATTGGTGTTTAATGAGTCCTAGAAATCCAAAGATACACGGTCCCAAACCTAAGGTCAACCGCGACTAGCCCTCTACACTATGCCCGGCGGAAAGGAGTACTCTCAACACCTCACACTATGTGGGATTGCTTGGGGTTCTAGAGACTCCAAGTGATAATTTGTAGACCAAATTGTAAAAGTGATGGTTTGTTATCCAGGGTTTCTAGGTTCACAAGTTTTTTAAAAGTTTAACTTGTAAAAGAATATTTTAATTTAATATTTAAATATTATTTAAAATAATAATAGTAAAAAAATTTTAAAAACTGTCGGGTTAGAGCGGCTTGGCCCGTGAGTCCACCGGGTCAACTCGGCCTAGTAGGTCTTCTCTTAGCATTGGCCAATTCCGAGTATGGTTTTGGGTGACCTAGACTCTGTAAGTCAGGCTTGATTAACTAGCCCATGCCCCTGGCTACTTTTGAGCTAAAGATTCTCAAGCCTTACTGGCAGTTGCGGAGTCATTTATAGGAGCAAGTCAGCTCATAAGGTCTCACAAGTGTATCATATAGACCATAAGTGTTTCTATTTGCTACTTGCGGCTAACCAATAAACTCTGTTTTTTGCCCCTTATAGTTAGCCATGCGGGCATAAGTCTTACCATTAAGCTCTTCCGTCTTGCTCTTATACACTTTCTTACGGGCATAAGTCTACCCATAACTTTTTCTGGTTTGGCCTTACGACTTTCAGCCGAGTCGTAAGTATGGCCATAAGGGCTTCTATTTGGCTCAATTTTCTTGTTCTTCTAACAAGGGCATTTTCTCTTCACCCTTATGGTTGTAAGACTATATGGCCATTTGAAATACCTGGAATTGCTCCAAAGTCATCTCAATTTGTTCCCTATTGCTCTATACACTCCATTTGTGCCTTGAATACAACAAAATAACAACTTAAGCATAAGCTTGTCCTTAGTTCATTGGATAATCATGCTAAGTGTAAGATAATAGTAATAGCAATATGAGTACACTCAAGCACTTATCACATGCTCCCGTGTTGAGACAGCCATTTCTTGAGAAAGTTCAGACCCATGCTTCAAATAGTGACATAACCCAGTGTTGATCTCCTATAAATTTACACAATCACATATAATCCAATGTTAAAGCCATGTTTCCCCTTGTAATTCTCTAGGGTTTTATTCAAAGACAAATACACAGCCTTATACACAACCCCATGTTGATTGATTCTTAAACTATCAAAGGGCAAACTCAAGAGTTGTAGAGGAGCTTTTTGGAAAGGTTTTTGTTAACAAGGGATTTTTAGCAAGATTTTGGACAGGATTTCAGTGAATCTTCTCAAGAATTGAAGGGATTGAATAGAGGAAAGATCCTTGGTATCTTTTTGAAGAGGATTTTGGCAGCATTGGGTGAGGGAGAAGAGAGGAAGAAGAGAGTTCCAATAAAAGCAAGAAAAAGAATGAAGCACAAGGGGATTTTTTTTTTTCTCCATTATATTTTCCATGATATTTGTATCACTTTTGGATAGTATTTCATATTTTCTTAGCATTAAAATCTAAGTTGTTTAGCTTACATATGTGGACATTGATAACCCTAGAATTTAATTTGTATTTGACTTTAGATATCAGTTATATATTTGAGTTTATTTTTAATGTGAGTCAATTGTGTGTAGTAAACCGTGATTTCTTTATAATGAGGGCTCATTTTTATGATTGATATATGTATAGGAGATTGAGAAATCCTTATGCATAGATCCACCACAATTGAAGAGGATTGGGTACAGACATAGAGATAAATGGTTGATTAGTATAATTTAGAATACTTGAGTTTAACCTTTTCTTATGGAGTTCATAGAGTGCTAATGCAATTATACAATGTCTAGGTTAGGAAGAGATTTCAACCTAGTTTGCAAAGGATTAGTTACTAATCACATTAAAAAAGTCGTGAGTATGTCTTAGGAACATCCTTAGTTCACACAACTCAATATTTGTCTGATATCCTTGTCTAGTGCTTCATACAAAATCCTAGGGGGACATCTTGTCCAAATACCCGCTTCCTATGACTCATTGCCTTCCTATCATATTATTACCTGAAACTACCGGTACACTTGCGAGATCACTCAATCAATAATTAATTTTATAAAATTGAAGTCATTTCTCTACAATTCATTCCCATAGCAAAATAAGGCGTTTTAAAGGATAAAGACAAGTTTTATGTCTTGAAGAGATTTGTGTATATTAATCATTAATATTTTTGTTAATAATAAAATTAGCTTACACTCAAATATAACCATTATTTCATTTTTTAGACAATGTTTCAGATGAAATTGGATGCTGATTTTGTTTAAGAAGTCTATCATGTCCATCCTATCAATCCATCCTATCAAAATACCTAGAAACTGGTGTTATAGGCTGTAACAACACTATAATAGTTTCCAAATTGATAAAGTGGTGATGAGTGCATGACATTCTTGTATTTTGTATAACAAATCCATGCACATCATGTGTTTTCTTGCGTGATTTTCTTTATTTTAATGTTATGCCAGGTATTTTGTGCTTAATGTGCAAGTAAAGAGGTTTTGGGACAAAAAAGAGAAAAACTAATGTGATTTTGGGTGAAATGAACATAAACAAACAATTCTAGAAAAAAAATAGCTTTAGCATGGGCATGGTTCAGGGCTTGCGATCCACTGGAAAGGAGAAATTGAAGAGCATAGTCCAAGAGCTGTTCTAGTCCCCAGAGCATAACCTTACTCAATAAGGATGGGAGTGCTTTTCGGTAGTGCAAATCTATGGATGTCAAATTATCGCAAAGAATTGAGTTTTAGGTGTCGTAAAACAATTAGCACAAATCAAATATACCCTAACTATGGTGGAGCACTAGCCCATTACCTGTAGTTTAACACCCAACAGCTAGGGTATGTTGAGGACTTTTATCAAAATCACAAAAGGATATTAGGATTTCAAATTGAGATAAAAAAAAGGCCTTTCAACTACTTGACACCACTCCTTCAGCCTGTTGGGTACCAGATTAGAAGGCGAAGTCAACTGCAATTGGAAGACTCCATCATCTTCTAGAGAGAAGCATTGAGGAAATTTTTTTTTTGTGTTTCTATTAATGTCACTAGTGTTGGATTCTTACGTGGTTTCTTGCATAATGAAAGCCTAAACCTTTGATGGTGCCTTGGATCTATGAATCTTATATATGATGAACTTGTAATTTGATTTCCTCATTTTATATATTGCGTCGGATTTAAGTGTAATGCGCAAGGGGTGTATCAAGTAGCAAGCCAAAATTATCATCCTAAGTTTCAATTAACTCAAGAAAAATTGGAAAAGCCTTTGTGATTTATTCTGTTATCTTGATTACACTATATGATTTGTTTATATGTTTTCTACTCAAATAAGTTTATTTACTAGTAAAATTATGATGAAGTTCATAATAGGGTTCTTAATTTCAATTTTTTTACAAGTATTTATACCATGAGTATATTAATTTTTTCATTAATTTGAAAATGAAGAGGAGGTGAGAAATCTATCATAGAGCTCAACAAGCATCTAGGTTTACCCATTATTAACAATTGATGGCATTTGTTGCAAGTCGCTATGCCTTGGTAGTTTTTTTTTTTTTTTTTTTCCATTTTCATACATTACTTATCTCTATTCTTTTTTGTTTGGATGCTTAATTTGATGTAATAATTAATGTTTATTATGTTTACAATTATATAGCACAAAGATAATCAAGAACCTAATGGAATGAAATTTTTAAGACAACTCACTATTACGAGAGTAAAAGAGAGTCAACAGTTAAGGCTCAAACATATATATAATTCTTTAAAGAATTTTTAAACATGATTATTTTTAATTAATATTTCTTGTAATTTTTAAAAGATAATTGAGGAGAAATTATCAATTTGAACCTGTTGTGGAAAGAATATAACCTAAAAGCATTGATATGACAGTGGATGAAGTTTACTATAAGAAAAATAGGAAAAGGCAACAAAATACTTAAGTTGAAATTTAAATTTTGTAGGTGATTTAAACTTTCGTCTCTATTTCTTATTGTTTGCGGACAGAGCATTCTATTGCAAAATAAGAACACTCCATCATTAATAAAATAATACATTGAGAATTGGATATAGGCCTATGTCCATCGAGAAACTCTCAAAAATGCAAGTTTTGCTATTGAAAGAAACCCTCATAATGACACGAGGAGTTTCAGTAATATAAGTCACATTATGAAGTTATTTGTAATCAAATGAAAGTTACGACTTAAGCTTTGTTAGCTACTTGAAACTACTCACCAATTCCTCAATTTCCATTATATATACAGAGAGAGTTTAAGTCATATGGATGTTTGTATATACACACACTTCCTTTTTCCCACTTTGAAGTATAACTTTTTTTAATTTACTTTTCTTATGAATTAATATTATAACCTTGTTAAAAAAATTTATTTAAGCTCCTATTGAGATAAGCTTTTTAACAGAACCACCATCTATCCAAAAGTTGAATTAAGAGTTTGAATGGGAATTAAGGGGAGTTATCTAGTTTGATATGCATTGTTTAAGAATTCTCAATTTTTAATGTCAATAGATTATTTTATGATATTGAAGTTTATTAATTAGTTTATGATGTCACTTTATAAGAACACTTTTTTTTTATAACAATATCTATTTTACTTTGGTTATGCTATTTTGACGGATTAACTTATGATCAAGAACCTCCTATATAGGATTTGTATTATAATATTATGTATATTGATTTATTTTAAAAAAATTTATAATTTGTATAATTTATTAAAAGATATTAAAAAAAATATGAAAAATAATAAATGCATCACAAAATATAATTATTTGTGGCATTATAAAAAATATTACGAATGATATGATAGTCAATGAATTGTGTCATTATAAAAAATTAATTTGTGAAATACTTTTGAACAACTATACATGTCACAGAATACTTATTGTCATAATTAAATTACAAATTAATGTATTCAATGATGAAAAAAATTTTGTTAGTAACAAACCTTCCTAATCAATAAAATATTCTTTCATCACTAACTTTTATATTTTTTAAAAAAATACATAATGAAGTTCAACATTTTAATGGCACTTTCCTATTACAATATATGTAATTTTTTTTTTACAAAGTCAACAAGCGACAAAGCAAAGAACAAGCAGGTACAGAAATTTTTTTTTTTTGACAAATATTTTTGTCACTTAATTTTATGTGATAGTGAAAGGGAGCCCACAAAATTTTAAATTTTATTTTGTATTTAGAGATAATTCACAACATGTTATCAGATATATATTATCACAATGTTTTGTGACAAAAATAAATGCCAAAATGATTATAGAATATGTGATATACCACAATGTTTTGTGACAAAAATAAATGCAATATATGAAATTATTAGGTAAGTCAATAATTCACAAATTCATTATTGTGCAAGTAAATGCAAATTAATAAATATTTACAATTGTGCAAATTTTATGTAATATGTGGGAAAACCCAATAATATGTTTTAGACTATAATACAATGTATTATAATGGTTATCATTTCTAATATCTTCATAGTCCTTAGGGTTTATTTTACTTTTCATTTTTAGATTTAATGAGATCGTTCAAATTTAATCACATTTTAAGTTTATCTAATTCGTTAGATAAATAAATGTATTTGTCATTGATTATTTATATATTTATTTAGTTATTTTTGATGATATGGTTGTTCTCATTGAACCATCCTAGTTCTCATGATTAAATAATGTCAGATTATCTATAGTCCAGCCATTGGGCACCCATGGATGCGTACGGTAATATATGATGCCATGTGATCACAAATGTCTTTTAATGTATGGGGTCAAAGTAACATGAAATATTATATCATATTTTATTATATAAACCGCTTGAGCGTTAACAACATTGTATAATGAACCAAAAATGTAGTGTTCATATATTGCATTAAGTACATCCTATTCACCATGAGGGGATCAATTTAACTTCCCAAGTGGTTAAGCATTGGCATATATGCATATTTAATATTGCCGGGCACTCCGAATTTGAAATTTTGTTTGATTTTTTGTGAGCGTGAACAGGCCACCAACGGAGACTTTTTCTTCATTGAAAAGTACTATGAAAGGTAAACTTTGCTAAATTTCCTTTTTGTAGTACTTTTAAATTTTAATTCATTTGTTGGTTCTGATTTCCGAAGGTGGTGAAAAGGACTCGTTTATATACATCAAACATAGAACAACAATTTCATCAATGATGCATTGGTTTTGAATACATGGTGATTTGTGCGCCACAGAATAACTAGTTAATCAATATGGCATTTGTTGCGACAAAATGGTGACATATGCGCCTCTTTTAATCTGTGTTCGTTAGATCAAAACTTCAAATTTTTAATTGTAAGAAAAGATACTGTTTGTTGGTTGTGCTAATATAGTTTTTTTTTTTCACAAAGTTGATAAGCGACATAACAAAATATAAACAAATACGGAGGTGCGCTAGTTACATTAACTTGACTGATCTCTTTAGGATAACTCCCCACTATATAACCCTGAATGGAGAATGAAAGATATTCCTTTCATAGAACTCCAACAACTTGACTGATCTCATAAAACGAAAGGGGACCCAAAAGTGAATTATAATCTAAGAGGTTTGAACTCTAAACCTCTCAATCAAAAGTATAGATAGTTACCGTTATGCTAACCCACAGCTCCAGATGTCATCTTTTTTAAGTTGTTTTTCAGCATGAAAGAACCCTAAAAAAAATATAAATAAAATATAAATTAAAAATATATTTCTAAACTAAAGAACTTTTGTCTAGTCGTACAAGCCCCACTATGAAATATGTTTTATCGGAATTTTCATTACCAGGGTTTGAAACACATCAGGCCCAATAGTCCTAAAATAAGTCTCAATTGTGGAAGTAAAATTACAGTATAATCCCGCATCTATTGGGTGAATACATATGAGCCGGAAAAATAATTTGCAGTAGTGCTCACGCCGTATACACCTGATTTGTCTACTTTATCAAAAAAAAAAAAAAAAAAAATTATAAACTATGCTCAAACACTAATATAAGAGATCACTCATAAGACAGTGCTATTTTATTCCTTCCCATGGTCCCATGTTCGTAGGTGGGTGGTTCGAATCTCATTCATAGTTTGTCAACAATTATCTAAAAAAAAAAATCTAATATGAAATATTATAAAGTCAAATATACTAAACTTACCATATGGTTATGGTTACTTAATAAATAAATTAAGTTTTTTATATATATAAGCATATGGAATTTCTAATTTTTCACAAATTCATGGATTTTTTTTAAATATATATAATTCCTTTAAACTTCCGTTGTTATTATAAAAATTAATTAATTCATATCTAAATCATTTCATATTAACAATAAAATAGGGACAAGATCAAGAGGCGAGAGTATAAGAGAAAATAGAAAGACTTCTATAAGTATTGTAACAAGAAAAAAATAGCACAAGGGGAAATTATGTCAAAAGGGACACCTTCAATTAAATTATTTATAATTTAATAAACAAACTTTTATGCAAAATTCAAAATCTAAATGTACAAGTAAATTCCCAATCAATCAAGCTCAAAAGTCATTCACCTGGAGAGTTTTATAATACATACAGAAACTTCAAAATCCTCTGAAAAATTGCATATGACCATTCGGTATTTAAAAAAAAAATCATCTATTATCCAATAAGACCCTGATAATTCGATTTTTTTTTTAAATTAACTTTACTTTAAATTTATATTTTATGGAAATGAAATAGCTGGAGAAAGAGATGGAAAATTACAAAAATAAGGAAAAAATTAAGGACATAAGAAAAACAAAAACAAAAGGTCTTTGGTCTAGTGGTATTACAGTTATATAAAATATTTTATGAGAACTTTTAATGATCATGATTCGTACCGGATACGATAATATCAAAATAAAGATTCATAGCTATCGTAGCAAACTTGCAATCATGATCGATTTTTTTTGTTGTGCTCACATTATTTTCTAAGTGACTTATCCACTTTGTTAATAATAATAATAATAATAATAATAATTAGAATTTTTAAATAAAATTAAAAATTTGAAACTTTCAAGAAACCTCAGTATGCTTCTTTTTCCAACTTAATAACCCCGATCAATCTCATTTTATCCTCCAGTAAACTTATTTTAAAACCAGCTCACCTTGTCCCATCACAAAGAAAAAAAATGAACCGCCAAACAATCCTAGTTTCATGAAAAAACATTATGCAAACTTTTCCCAAAATAATCCCAAAATAAGACAACCCAACAACTCTCATTCTTTGCCTACTTAAACCCAATCCAATCCACAAAGGGCCACAATCCAAAAACACATCACCAGAAACCAATAACGGTCCGGTGCTAATCACAATGGATGCAACACTCCTGCTTATAATCCTCACTTCTCTCTTCTTTCCTCTCCTTCTCCACCTTCTCCTCCGCCGTCACCACCGTTCAACCCTCCCACACCCACCCGGCCCAAGAGGCTACCCAATCCTCGGTGCTCTCCCACTCATCGGCCCAGCCGCGCACGTCTCCCTCGCCAACCTCGCCAAACGCTACGGCCCCATCATGTACCTCAAGCTCGGCACACGAAGCGTGGTCGTAGCGTCCACATCCTCCGCTGCTCGCTCATTCCTAACCACCTTCGATCGCCAGTTCGCCAACCGCCCAACCGCCACCATGAAAGCCAAAGAAGCCTTGTACAACGGCGATGACATGGTCTTCTCCAACTACACACCCCGCTGGAAACTCCTCCGCCGGCTCAGCACCATTCACATGCTCGGCAATAAAGCCTTCACCAAGTGGGCCGATGTGCGGCGCTCCGAAGTCACGCACATGCTCCACGCCATGCACGAGTTTAGCAAGCTCGGCAAACCGGTTTTGGTCCCAGAGATGCTCATATGCGCCACGACCAACATCATTGGACGTGTGATGTTGAGCCAGAGAGTATTTGAAAGTGTTGATGAGGAGCTGGGTAAGTTCAAGGACGTTTTGAAGGAGGTGATGACTGGTGCAGCGATGTTCAATATTGGGGATTTTGTGCCGGGGATTGGTTGGATGGATTTGCAGGGCATAAAGGCCAAGCTTGTCAAAGGGCATCGGAAGTTGGACGACATGATGAAGAGGATGCTGGCTTTGCATAAGGCCACGGCGAAGGAGAGAGTGGGGTGCCCAGACTTCATTGATCTTGTTTTGGCTAGCGAGCTCCGTGACGATGATGGCGAGAAGTTGTCCGACGTGAACATCAGGGCCCTTCTGACGGTACGTCGGACAACTTCTAAATTGTCAAAGTTGTTTATGATACCAGACATTAAAAAAAATTTCTTATGAGAGAAAAAAAAATTAATAAATGATAAATGGAAACTTTATATTTTTACAGAATATGTTCTTAGCGGGAACTGACACTTCAACGATCATTGTTGAGTGGGCGCTTGCTGAGTTGATCAAGAATCCCACCATTCTTAAACGATTACAGTCAGAGATGGATGCTATTATTGGACAAGAGCGTATTTTACAAGAGGATGATATATCAAATCTTCCCTATCTCCAAGCTATTTGCAAAGAAGCACTACGTTTGCATGCATCCACACCTCTTAGCATCCCACACTATTCCTTTGAGTCATGTGAGGTTGAGGGATATCATATCCCGGCGGACACTAGACTTCTCATTAATATATGGGCCATTGGTAGAGATCCAGATATATGGGAAAACCCATTAGAGTTTATTCCAGAGAGATTTCTCCCAGGTGGTAAGGCTGTTAATAAAGAGCCTCATGGTACTGATTTTGAAATGATACCTTTTGGAGCTGGACGGAGGATATGTGTCGGAAAACAAGCTGGTATGGTTTTTGTCCAGTATCTCTTAGGTGTACTTGTGCATGGATTTAATTGGCAAATGCCAAAAGGGGAGGAGATTGATCTGAAGGAGACTCCAGGGTTGGTGATACCAAAAGAAGTGCCTATTAAGGCCTTTGTTACTCCTCGTCTCCCATCTAAGGTTTATTTCTAAAATATCATATGTTGCATTTTATATATTGAAATGTTACACTATTAAATAAAGTCAAGCACTACAAGAAAATAGGCATTTGCCGGCGCTTTTCAAGTCCTTCCAGAGTTGTTCTAACCTGTCGCGAAAGTAATTGTGTGGTGGTTTTAAAATCATTGTGAATATTGACGCTGGGACTCATTATATGCCAGTTTTTAATAATGGCCGGAACAACTGCCACTAAATGCAATATGCATATAGCTGTAGTTTCTGCGACGGTTATAACCACTCCTAATTACAATCACATCCTTTAATATATTGCATTTCCCACAGTTAAAACTGTGCGAAGTGCTACTTTTGTGGCAATTGCAACTGCCAGGGAAGGCAACATTTGCAGTTGCCTACAGTTTTGGCGGCTTTTCCAACAGCCATGAAATGATCATTTCGCAGTAGTTCATAATTGACACGAAATGTAGCATCATTGTTTTCTATTGCACTTCTCGGCGGTTTTGGTGGCAATTCAAACGACCGTGAAATGCACATTTCACAATCATTACGAACTGCCATATGTTGCATTTCGGGGCAATTCAAAACCGCAGTAATGCGAATTAAGTTTTTCTAATTTATTATTTTTTTTTTGTAAATACCCATTTTTGTAACAATATTGTACCTTCCAAAGTTTTATGAAGTTACATTACACACCATTCAATTTAAAATAAAAAAATAAAAATATGTTTCATAAATAAAATTTATCAAAACATAAGTACAAAATATTTACCATTAGTTCAATTGAACAATTACATCAATGGGACTAGTTTTTTGTTTACATTATGAGTTGCACTTGTTATAGTATGTATATACTTCATATATCTGGTCATCAATAAATCAAGAGCATGACCATTTCCACATCATTCAATTTTCAACTATGTATTAAACTTTGCTTTATATCAAGAGTTATATATAAACAACAATCACACACATAACATTATTAAAACATAAAAAGGTCCAAAACAAAGCAATCTTCATGTATGTTATCTTCATGCCATCTTTTGAAGCAATTATTGTATTTACATACATTTAAAACCCTACACATTAAACTCATAATTAATCTTCATGTATGTTAGGAAAGTAAACACATTGTTCTAGTCAACCAAAATATAAGACTAGATCTCATATAAGCATGATAGGGATGCGAGTGTACGTGCCAATCGTGTAATAAAGTGTACATAAAAATAGAGTACCAGTCCACAGGGAAGAAATTAAGTGAATACTAGTAGTTACTCTAAACCAAAAAAATAACCTAAGTAATCGAATGTTGTGTGTGTGTGTGAACAACAGCAAGCAAAGATAAGAAAATATGAAAAAAATAGTAGGAGAGAAGTCAAGGAAAAAAGCGATGTCCGAGCATAGCATCCCTCTAGGGTTATAAAATGCAAGATAAGGGTTGTTTATGCTTGCAATTCTATTCGAGCCGAGAGATTTTCAAAATTATACTAAACCCAAATTTCTCAGGCGAAGAGTAACTGATAGGTGCAGAGCTGATATAGACATCCACACCATTGCATTAACACTCTATGAAATCTTATTGTGAGCTAATGACAATCTTTTAAAATAGATAATCTTCCCCATAGGGAGAGATTATCCCTAATCTAAATACATAGAAAAAAATATAATTTATCCTAAAATCCACGTCACATGATTGCAAAGAGCACAGAGATAATTGCTAACTCACTTAGAAGGATTACGAGAGACAAAGTCTCCAATACACCATAACCAAAGGTGTACTTACTATTCTCTCGAATTGTGGCATGTCTATGCTAGATGGAAATTTCTTCTCATCATATAGCACACCAAACATGATAACTAGGGCTTTCACCTCATTAGCAACCAAGCTCAAACACACAATTAGATTCAAATAGAGATGATTGCCTTTAAGGAAACAACTAAAACATCAAAGGTCCAACAACCAATGTCAGTAAAGTAAACCCAAGAGTTCAGCTATGCCCAAACATCTATAAATTAGCACTCCATAAATGGAGGGAAAGAACCCAAGATAAAAATATTATAAGGAAACATGAAAGCCATGAAAACCCCCTTCTTAATCGTGGCAATGAAGAATCACCGAAGAAGCCTTAGAAAGCTTCCACGCATTCCACCAAGGTGAGCTTGATGGGTATGATCTCCAATCCTCTTGAATGTGGATGAAAATCTCCCTTCAAATCACCCTTTAAGTACTGTGATCTGGCTCGTATCTTCCCAAACTTTGCCTTCAAGAAACACCCAAAAGAAAAGTGACACGACCCCTTGCGTGTGTACCCCGCAAGTGCACGGGTTGTCGAAGTAATAAAATACCCTGGTGAGTGGGTAGACGTATCCACAGGGAATAGTGTTCAGAAACAAGTGTTATCGCTATTTAGCTATGAAGGGAAACGTTGGTGAAAGAAATACATATGTATAGATAGAAAAGAAAGTAAAATAATACAAAAAGAGCGATAGAGGTAGGAAAGGTAATCGATATAAAGATGGGGTACCCGGACAAAGTTCCCCCTAGAACTAATGCTTCTATTGCAAGACTTGTATTATACCCTCTAATTGATGTCTAATGAGTCGTGGAAATACTTATACACACGGTCCCAAACCTAGGGTCAACCGTGACTAGTTCCAACATTATGCCCCGGTATTAGGTTTCACTACGACCTTTAACTCTCGTTGACCTATCAACTAAGCCCCAGGGGAGTCTATCATACTAAGCCTCACACTACGTGGAACTGCTTGGGGTTCTAGGGATTCCAAGTGAAAGACCTTGTCCCTAAGTATAGTTCTAACCCTTTGGTCCAGGTGAAAGAACCCTAGTCTCAGTTAAGCCCAGTCCTAGGATTCACTCAACCCTTTGCAAGGAAGTTCATCTCCTAGTACTTCACTCTACTTCGACCGCAAAGAACTCTTGGAACATGGAGGTAGGGAAAATCACACCGGAGGAGAAAGGGGACGTTTCGCTACCTCACGACTCACTCTCTCGACCCTCTCCAATCTCGAGTAGTCTAATCCTATAGGAGTTGTCACACCTCCAAAGGACAATCTAGATGATTCTCAACCTTAGTGTCACATCTAAGGGAAAATCAATACAAGAATAAATCAAGATTGAAACTCAATTAGATTCATCAATAAAGAAAGCATAATAAAAGTCATAGAAAAAATATCATCTTAGGGTTTACAAGCCCGAATACCCACTAGGGTTTAGCTCTCCATGGAGCAATACAAAATCAATAAACAGATTGAGAACATATGCATAAAAACCATAAAGAAAACACCCTTCTAGATCGTATCGATGGTTTTGTGGAGCCATCTAGTCTTCTCCACAAATCCCTTGTCAAGCCTAGTGCACACCTCGCCGAATCGATGCAAACGAAAGCTCACCCAATAGCTTTCTTCCAAAGGATGTCGATGTCGATGTCGTATAATCGCCTCCAAAGACCTCCAAGAACCTCCCCAAACCCTAGCCGAAAGCCCCCCAAAAGATAAGCAAGAGATAAAAGGGGGGTCCCCAAATAGATATAAAAACGGGCTATTTATAGGCTGAAATCGGGTTGAAATCGGAGTTCCACACGCCCCTGTGGATTTTTCTACACGGGCCTACAGAATTCCACACGCCCGTGTGTTAATTCCACATGGCCGTGTGGAAAGTCTGTTTCGCTGATTTTCGGCAGACTATGAACAGTACCTTGCTACAATTTTTGCTACAGTAATTAGCTACAATACTTCACCGAAATGCTCCCGAATTCATCATTCTTCATCGAGGCCATTGAATTGGACACACAATCAACGGTAAATCACGTCGCATCTTCACTTGAAACACATTAATGAAGCTCTTGATAATGTTGCACAAGTCGGAACATGTGAGTGTGACTGCCTTTGTGTCCTCCAAATCACATATTCACTCGACCCCAATTGGAGTTTGGCACACACTCACATGTCTTTGACCACAACTTATGCCCTATTCCTTAACCGGTCCAAGAACTCCCTCAACAATCGCGTTCGTGGCCTATTCTTGCTCCTTCTTCTTTAAATTTCTCCACAACCCTACAATGCACGAAAGAACACAAACACACACTAATTAGTGATTAAATCTGAGAAAAGTAATGGTCAATGTAAGACAATAATACTTCGTATTACAATAACACAAGCACTTATCATAAAGCCAAGAATACCCTAAAAATCCTCATCAGTTCTATTTATATCTGACTGCTTACGGGTGTAAGGATGTGGTCATAAGGAAACTGGAGAAAATAGTCGTGAGCCTTATTAGACCACTTACGGTCATAAATCACACTGTAATGTCTTATGTTTGTATTAGACCATAAGTGGTAGAATGTATACTTCACTGTGTTGCTTCTTGCGACTGCCCTTACGGGCGTATGTTGTCGTCGTAAACTTCTCTGGATGGTTCTTACGGGCATAAGCTGTCCATGTAAGGTTTTTTGATTTGGCTTTGAATCCCCTTTACAGGCATAAGCATGCCAACAAGGTTCTCTAGAATCTACTTACAGCCGTAATCTGCCCGTAAGGCACCTAGTTTTGCCTTGTTCTTATTCAAATGATTTTGAAAGAGCTCCAACTTTATCATTTAAGGTCTAAAATGTTGTTTTCGGCTCTTTCCCTATCATCTTGAAATGCTTCTCTAAGCCTCAGAATTTGAAACATACTATATTTAGCATCGAATTCTATAATATAACTTTAATTAATGCCAATGAGTGTACAAAGTGATATAAAATATATGAATGTTGTGCACTCATCAAATTCCCCCACACTTAAGTTTTTTCGTGTCTTCAAGCAAAAATAAAACATTACAAACCAAGTGGAGAAAGTACAATATCTCTGGTGCTCAAGAATTTGAGAGTTTCACAAGTAGTTCGAATTTCAACAATCACTACAAGAAAGTTGGGCTATAGCGACTAAATTTAGCGGCAAATTTATAAATTTGTTGTTATAAAACTCTATAGCAGTGGATTTTCTAATTCATCGCTATAGATTAGCATTTATCATATTTGTAACGACTGATTTTTATATTAGCCATTATAGATGTGTTTTTAGCGGCAAATTTTGAATTAGTTACTATAAACACTTCTATAATTTTTAATTTATAAGAAAAATTTAGCGGCAAATTGATAAATTTGTCGCTATAAATATTTATAGTGGCAAATTTTTTATATTTGTCACTGTAGATGTGTTTTTAATGGCAAATTTTTGAATTAGCTACTATACACAAAAGTTTATTTATTATGTTTTTAACAATAGTTTTTATAGCAGTAAATTTATGTATTAACCACTATATATATATATATATATATATATATATATATTAAATTTAAAAAACAATATATAAGGCTAAAAAATTATATTAAGTATTTTGTATCATTCATTTAAATAAAAATTATTAACATACAAAATTTATTGACTTGATTACTTTTATGCTTAATTAGCTAATCTAATTTAAAGACTATCCAAATAATTAAATATTAGATTATACACGCGTCCATGTGAATTGTGCATGAAGTACGCTAGGAATGGAGAAGCTACTAGCTAGGCCACCCTTAAATTCTGTTTTGATCCACATGCATGCTAGCTCTTCATGTCTGCTAAATTTCTATTGACTATTGGGGCGCATTGGTCAGTTAATTGCTTGTTGGTTAATACCAAACTAAAATAATATACTCCAACTCTTAATTATCTCGTCTTTCCCAAGTACCAAACATTTGGAAAAATTATTATTATTGCAATTTAAAAAGACTTTAGCAGCCTACTTCCATGCTAATCCATGTTCAACTAACAATTGGTTTGTATGATTTAAGATTGACTTCTTTTGTTTATGTACCCACTATTAGTCTGAAAGGTACCATTTCCCCATCTGTTTGTAATTATTGATCCCAAATAACAATCTCATCTTGCATGTCAATTACTTATACTTCATTCATTAATTATTTATGCTTTGATTTTTACATAAAGTTTAATCTATCAGTATTTATAATAATTAAGTGATTGATGTCATGTCAAAAATTGTCACCACTTCATGCAATAATCAACAATTAAATTGTGACAGGCCATTGTAATCTCTTTGGATAAATGACTAAATAAAATTTATATGGTGTAGCTAATTCCAGTCAAGGATCTACAAATTTAAGGCAACGTCTCCAAATTAATTAATCTTACGCTAAATCAGAAAAACATTGTCATTGACATAATTTCATGTATGCATTGTAGATCATTTGTAGATCATTTTTCAAAAGTTGAGCCTGAAGGCATTAGGGATTATTTAGTTTTTTGTGTGGATCTTTAGTTTTTTCTGCAGATTTGCAGGGAAACAAACTGACTTTTACTACATTCTTTATCCTGCTTTACATGATCACAAGAAAGCGTCTTTCAGACAAACTGACTTTTACTACATTCTTTATGTGATACTTTTTTCTTTCAAACTTTTTGGTGTTAGGTAATTATACGTGTTTCCCCTTAGATTGCTGCTACCTTATTTGCTTTTGCAGCCTGTTGTTTTATCTGTTAGTTTATACATTTTTTCGGAACTTCTTATTGTTTTTTCAATACTTAGTCGCAACGGGCAAAACCCTAAGCCTAAACCTCGCGAGAAGCCGGAGATGGTGTTCGGGCAAGTAGTAATCGGCTCTCCGGGCTCCGGCAAAACCACGTATTGCAACGGCATGTCCCAGTTCCTCAAGCTCATCGGCAGGTTCCATTCTCCCGGTCCCCTCTCACCTTCTCGCTTCTCTGATTTTCGCTTTTTATGATTACGAGAAGTTCGTGGTTTGCAGGAAGGTAGCAATCGTCAATTTGGATCTTGCCAATGATGCCTTGCCGTATCCTTCGCAGGATTATGAATGTTTGTTTGCATATTGAGATGAAATTGTTTGTTTTTTATGCAATCACTGGAATGGTGATGTTTTTCTTGACAATTGAATATAGATATGAGTGTGCGGTTAATATCAAGGATCTTGTGAAACTTAGTGATGTTATGGTTGAGCATTCACTTGGTCCAAATGGAGGTTAATTTTTATTGATAATCTTTGTTTTTCCAATGGAAAGAGGAAATTTACTTTTTTTACTGAATTTTTTTTTGGTTTTTTAATGGGTATTAGGTCTTGTTTATTGCATGGATTACTTGGAGAAGAACATTGACTAGTTGGAATCTAAATTGAAGGCTCTGGTTAAAAGTTTCTTGCTTTTTCTTTGCAATGCCAGTATTTGTAAGCTGTTCTTGTGCTTATGGAATGAGAGTTTATAGACTATGTTTTGAGCATAATGGTAACATTTCTGAATTTATATTTGAGATTGTCTGCGTTCAATACTTAGTTGCAACACTTGGATTTTAGTTTGAGAGCTGAATATATATGCATGAATGAATAAATTCCTATTGTATTTTATTGTGCTTCTTATGTTGCTTATTTGCTATAGTTTGGAAAGTAGAAATATATCAAAGAATAGCTAGGAACTGAATGTCTAGTAAGATATGAAATTGCCAACTGGTGTATTGATTTGCAAGAAAAAAGTAATTAATGGCCAAAAATATCCATTATATATATATATAAGATTGAAACTATCTATTATATCTGATGAAGTAATATTAAAAGAGATTTCTTTGATTAAAACAGGGAATTAATAGTTTTTCAAAGCCTGCAAGAGAGTTATTCACAGGAATTCAGAAAATCGACAGCATTTACTATCCAGATGTAAGTGTGATTAGTCATTGATTTGGTGATTTTATTTATTTTTTAGTTTTAATTAATTATATTGTGATGCAGACTTTGGATCAGAAATTCATTGTGAATGCTGAATCCAGCTTTGTGGTTTTATGGAAAATGCTTAAGGCGTTTCTCGATGCCGAACATTATTGAAAATTCATGTGTAGTTTCTTGTTTGCTGTAATTTCTTTTTCTTCCAAGTTTGTGGTTTGTGTCTTGAGTTCTTTAACCGAATTGAAATAGTTTATAAGCAGGTGTAGGAAATAAGTTTTAGAATAAACTCTTTGAAGTTGTTGATCCAAGGTATGAAACTATAGTTGCTGCAACTAGGGCTATGATGGAGAACATCATTCAATCATGGTAAAGTTTCTTAAAAACTTGGATGGTCATTTAGAATCAGTGATCAACTCAATTACATAAACTATTTCTTATTACTCTTTGATGTTTTCCTCCTTTTTGAAGCTCCAAGGAAGTGGATATGTCTATACAGTATTGGGAGGTGATTTAATTATCTGTAAATCAGTTTAATGAAGATCATAATGCGCAGATCGATTCTTCAGAGTAAGCCATTTGGTTGTTTCTATTTATTTTTGTTGTCATAGTTTTTCTTTTTGGTTGTGATTTATATTTACCTTTATTTTTTCAACAGGGAAATAAAGCATACTTTTTCCCCATTTTTTTTTCTATTTCTTTTGGGACATTCGGCCACCATGCACCAAAGTAATATTTTTCAACTATTAAATTTCCAAACTTCAATCAGAATGTATAACTAAATATCATTTTCACTTTTCATCCATCTAATTATTTTTAGGTATTAAGGTATGCAATGACTAGACAATTGACTCAAAAAAATGATGTGTATAGTTTTGGTGTTGTTCTTTTGGAACTTCTAACAGGAAGAAAACCAGTAGACCATACAATGCCAAAGGGACAACAAAGTCTTGTAACTTGGGTGAGTTGTTTTACTCCCTTTAGCTCTTATTCCTTTATAATTCTTATCAAATCTCTTGATTGAAATTGAATCACTAATCTGCAGGCCACTCCAAGATTAAGTGAAGACAATATTAAACAATGTGTTGATCCAAAGCTAAACAATGAATACCCTCCCAAGGCTGTTGCTAAGTGATGAGTGCTCGTGTTGTAATGATGCGAAGCATTATTATCTTGCAATAAGCATTAATTTAATCAGATTTTATCACTAAATAGTGTGCATTTGTTTACTTTTGTGCATTGTAGGTTTATGGAGCTAATTTGGAGAATAGGAACGAAATTAGATCGTGTTCGCCATTGTTGGGGAGTTTTCGGACCAAACAAGGACAAGGCACAAGCCCGGACTTGTGAGTGTGTGCCAACCTCCTTTTGGAGGGGCACAAAGGCAGTCACATTCACAACAAGTCCAACTTGTGTAGCTTAGGAGAACTCTACCAAAGAGAAGACTTGAAGCAATCGACACGATCTACCATTGATTGTGTGCCCAATTCAATGGCCTCGGTGAAGAACAACGTATTCGGAAGCATTTCGGCAAGTTAATGCAGCAGCATTGTTGCTTGTTACTGTAGCAATTCATTGTAGCAAGTTACTGTGCATTTTCTGCCGAAGATCGGGAGTCCAGAGAGTTCACACGGGCGTGTGGAATTAACACACGGCCGTATGAAATATTTTCCAGCAAGCCAGAGACTTCACACGGGCGTGTGGAAATTCCACACGGCCGTGTGAAGTAATTTTTCAGGAAAGACAGAAGTTTCACACGGGCGTGTGGAAATTCCACACGGCCGTGTGAAGCCCCGATAAGTTCAAAATTAAAGCCGCACTCAGCCTATTTAAAACCCGATTTGGAGACTTTTTGGGCATCTTTTGACCTATCTTTCTTCTCAACTTCTGGAGGGTGCGGCTAGGGTTTCGGAGAGGATTTTGTGGAGGATTGGAGCGCGCCATCGGCATCGTCACCGATGTTCGACGACGGCACAAGACCACGGCCACACCATACGCGAGGGGGTTTTCATTGATGTCTTTAGTTTGTGCTTTCTTTCATAAATTGATGAACATGTATAGCTCCATGAGGAGTTAAACCCCTCGTGGGTATTCGGACTTGTTAAACTCTAGGATAATTATGTTTCTATGACAATGTTATTATGTTTTTCCAATTTTGATGAATAAATTCGAGTTTTGATTTTAATTATCTTTTGCTATTGTTTTCTCTTAGCCGTGACACTAAGGATTGAGAACAATCTAGGTTATCATTTGGAGGTGTGACAACTCCTATAGGATTAGACTACTTAAAATTGAAGAGGGTTGAGAGGGAGAGTTGTGAGGTAGCACCGTACCCCTTTCCCTTCCGATGTGATTTCTCCCTACCTCCGATTCCTTGATTTATTAGCGGTCGAAATAGAGTGAAGTGCTAGGTAGACATACTCCCCCAAGGCTTTGGGGTGACGTGAATCCTATGCACTGGGGCTTAATTTAGACTAGGGTTCTTTCACCTGGACCAAAGGGTTAGAACTACTACACATAGGAACAGGTTTTATCACTAGGAGTCCCTAGAACTTAAAGCAATTCCACGTAGTATTAGGCTTAGGTAGAAATACTCCCCTGGGGCTTAGTTGAGCAATCAACAGAGTGAAGGGTTGACGTGAATCCTATTGCCGGGACATAGTGTTGGGGTTAGTCACGGTTGACCTTAGGTTTGAGACCGTGTGTTTAAGGATTTTCCTCGACTCAATTAACATCAATAGGAAAGTATAATAGCATAGTCTTGTACTAGAAGGATAAGTTCTAGAGGTAACTTGTCCGGATACCCTATTTTCATTCATTGCTAGTCTCTCTCTTTTACTCTTTACTTGCACTTTTCTTTCTTTCATCTTTCTATTCATTTCACTTGCTTTTATTCTAATTTCCATAAATCCACTTATCACTCCGATTATTGTTTTCTCATATATCGTACGACTGAATAGCAATTTCTCGTATTTTTAATCCCTATTCCCTGTGGATTCGACTACCCACTCACAGGGGTAATTTTATTACTTCGACAAGGCCGTGCACTTGCGGTACACACGCAAAAGGTCGTGTCACTAAGGTATATAAAAATTCAATCTTTATATCAAGTAAAGATTGAGATTAAATAGAAGCTGCTCTAATTTAGCTATTATTCCAAATTTTAATTACAATGTAATTTGATTGAATTATGAAAGTGGAATTTTTAATAAATTTATAATTTATTGCTTGCAGTTGGCAGCAGTTGCAGCATTATGTGTGCAGTATGAAGCTGACTTTAGACCTAACATGACAATTGTTGTCAAAGCCCCTCCAACCTTTCTTAATTCAAAACTTGCGAGGACCACAAGTCATGACTTTTTTTTTTCTTCTTTTTTTAAATGTGTTTTTTAACTGAATAATTTAATTTTGAAAAGCATCAAATTGAATTCTTATTTTTGACAATTGTTGAATGATGGCAAGATTTTGATTGGGAAACTACTCTCCATTTGGATTTTTCTGTTTGGAGTTTTTTTGTTTTTGTATATGCTTTGATTTGAACGCGTAGGATATTACACAGAAAAATGTTGAATGTAAAGATCATAAAGCATTAACAGGCATATATATATATATATATATATATATATATATATATATATATATATATATATAAAATTTATTTTTTCATTTGTTTGTTTGCCTATATTTATGATTTGATTAGGTATTAAAGTTTTTACTCAATTTATAAAGTCTATAGCGGCAAATTTTTCGGTCACTACATGATACTAGACAAATCTATTGGGTTTATAGTGGTGGAAATATTCCGCCACTATAAAATTTATAATGGCAAAAAGTTTCGCCGCTATAAGATTATTAAACAAATCTATAGGGTTTATAGCGGCATAAATGTTCCGCCATTATAAAATTTATAGCGACAAATTTTTCTGCCGCTATAGATCATTGTGTAGCTCTAATCCTAACCGATGAAAATAGCGGCAAAAGTGTACATTTGTTGCAAAAAAGATATAGTGACCAAGGATTTAGTGGCTAAGTAGCTATTTGCCGCTATAGGGATATCGAAGCTAAAATGAGACTTATAGCGGCAGATTTTTTTGCCGCTATAAGTCCTCTTTCTTGTAGTGAATACAAAGATGCTAAAAATTCCAAGTTCCAAAAATAGTGAACACTACATTCAAGGTTATCATTGTGTGTGTTGTTACAACTCTCTACTTCAATTTTTTTGACCTAGAGGACTTTAGTAGCAAACAATCACAAACAACTTCTTATTTCCATGGTGGTAGCTTCACACATCTCCTAAGGTAACCCTTTTCTCGCAAGTGCTCATCAAGCGGCTTTCACACTTAAGAAACGTAGCTCTTTCCACATCTATTACCAAAATACGGTAACTTTCAATCACCTAAAGAGGTAGCTTTTTTCTCGTTAGGGCATACATAGTATCTGACTTATTGAGAGTAGCTTCACACTTCCAATAGGGGTAGCTTTTTCTGTTTCTCAACTTTTCTCTTTCATTTCTATTTTTTTCAAAACAAATTCTTTCAAATTTGCAAAATTTTTTCTCAATTCTGCTCCAAGAAATAAAGTGAACAAAACTAAAAAAAAGTATCACATGGTCTAAGATGCTACAATAGAGAAGTTGTGTGGTATAATTAGTTGAATAACCAAGAATAGAGTGCACACTAAAAAAAAAAAAATAGAAGTCAAAATGGAACAAACTCGGATGTGTCCATGCTAATACTAGGAAACTCCTACTACATTTCAAATGCACCGTCATAAGTCAATCTTGGCATGTAAAAGAGTTAACAATAAAATTTAAACCCCTCCCCCGTACTTAATTCATACATTGTCCTTAATGTGTGTAAATAGAAGCATGTGAGGCAATGAAAACAAGAATTAGAAGGTAGTGGAATAGGATTACTTCCGCTGTTCAAATTAAAGAGTCTATTAATGCTTGGAACTGGTCTAATGTGTCCATTGTTGTGCTTGATATGCCCCTTGCATATCAGCAAGTGCACGGGTCATACAAGTAGTAAAGTTTACCCAATAGAATCTGGTAGTCGATCCACAGGGATTGGTATAGCTTTCGATACTTGTTCATTTCTTAATATCTAGCTGACTCAAAGAGTGGTTTGAATTAATTAATCTACTAAATGAGAAAAGAATTTAGAAGAAAGAAGAGACAGGGTTTTGGTTGAAGAGATAATAGTGGAAAGGATAGTACCCCGGATTTATCCCCTTGACAAATGCAATAACTAGGCAATGATCAAGAGTTTCTTCTTAGACTGTGGTAAACACCTACGGAGGGTTTGATAATGTACGTCCCCAGCAAAGGCTTAGGATGGACTCAACCCTTTCCTACTGTGTACCCTAGCTAGAAGAGTAGAGATTACCCTGTAGACACAATCAATCTGAGGTTAACTAGCAACCAACAGGGGAAATAGCAACAAAAAATCAACACATACACAGCTATCGGCGAGACCCTCATTAGGCTAGCGACATACAAGCATCAAAGCAATCAACACATCGAAAGATAAGCAATATGAACAAATGAGAGACCACAAAGAAACTCAAGAATCAATATCAGTAAAATCAAATCATTAAAAGTCAAGGTTCACAATCTAGGGCTTAAATCCCCTTGAAATCTAACTTTAGGGCTTAAATAACCATTTCCCGATGTAAACATGCATGTACTGATGGTTGTGCTTATGACTATGCTTTATTCTAGATCTTGGGAGTTAAGTTTGGCACAAAACCAGTAAATCGCATGGGGGTAAGCACACCTGTGCTTACTGCTCATGCTTTGAGAGCATGCTTGTGTAAGGAGCATAGTTACCATGTTGATATTCTCATGAGATTTCTAGTAAAATGCATGGGGGTAAGCACTCCCGTGCTTACTGACCGTGTTTCCTCAACACGATGGTGCTAAAAGTAGTGAAACCATGCTTCTAAATTTTGTGCAGAATATAGTAAAATGTATAGGGGTTTAGCACACCCGTGCTTTTGAGCATGGGTGTGTTTTAGACCCTACTTATCCTGAAACTTGTATTCCAACACTGTTTTGCATCAGAATTGGTCTCTTTCTATTTTTTTTGGTCTGAACCCCAATTATCTAAAATATTTAGCAAACATACCCCAAGTAGCATCAATTTATCATAAAAAGTGCTTAAAGAACAAGTAAAACACACAATAGGGTATATAAAATACACTCATCAGTGCTCTGGCAAATTCAAGAAAGGACCAAGTCAACATCCCCTTTGTAATTGAGGATGTTAGGTGTTGCACATAAGTCCTAGGAAATATAGGAAATAAGATTAATGCTCAAGAAAATAAAATAACAAAATAGAAAATAGAAATCCACTAAAAGTCTCAAAAATAAGTACAAAATAGGCAAGGCCAATCCTTGTTGAATTACTAAATACAAAGTCTGAAAAATAAAAATGCAAAATGAAATAAAAGAAAGAAACTAGTGCTCTGTTGCATCAAAAGATGCGGAATTGATCGTTGGGTGTGGAGATGAAGAAGGAGTCGAGGTCAGAGGAACTAGAGCTGGGGGAGGAACCAGCCTGGATAACAGATCCAAGGCACAGCCAAGGTCAGTGACAAGTCGGATCTATGCTGTGATGATCTACTATTGGCCTGCCTGGATTTGTCAAATCTCACACCGCAACTGCTAGATATCAGAACAATATCTAGGATGGGAACTGGTGCTCTCGAGCTATCTACAGTTGAGGGGAATGACGAGTCACTCCCGGACTCATCATCGGACGCATCGCTTCCAAGAACTGGAGGTACTCTGCTTGGGCGAGGATGTAGTATGTATCTTGACCCTCGCCGCATAACCATCCCAATAGACCTAAGGGTGTACATCCCAAGAGTTGTTGTGCTACCTACTATGACCTATCCCTCTAGTTCATCCCAGAGTCCTTTTCCTCGAATGAGACATGTGATATATGGTCCTCCAAAAAAGTTGCTTATACTTGTGTGATGTCCTTGCTATGTGACAAACTCTACTAGTATTAACCCAAGATTAAACGGCCTGTGCTTCGTCATACTGTAAAGATAAAACAGCTCATGTTTCTTGACAACCCCCTTACTGTCTACTCTATCACCAAATGACCATGTTGTTACCATGTGTATGTAATGCAATGCAGGGTCGACGATACAATAAGCCTTTGTCAAACCCGGTTCATAGTTTCTTCCTGAGCATAAATATCTCCATACATCAGCTGTCATCTCCCCTTAAGGGTAGCCAATGAGTAACTATTTGTAGGCCTGAGTCGTGATGAACTCACTTTTATAGAGCTCCAGGAACAAAGTAAACTCCGTATAACTCAGGGTACGCTAGACTCCAAATAACTGAAATTAGATAAAGCCTACTCTTTTGAAGCTAGTCAAATGGTGATCCATCCCAATGGTGCTCAATACCTCAAGTGTAGTGACCCAATATATGTCCTCTGTAATGTCAGAAAACTGAGTCCACCTCCTTGTATTGAAAAATCCCCTGATTTCTTCATCCAAACTCAACTAATCTAGAACCTACCAATCCATAGTACAAAATTGACCAAACCATTTTGTCTTTAAACTATCGTACCATTCTCAGAAAAATGGAGTGGAAAAAATGATCTTAACTGGCATAGGAAATGGCGAGGTTGTTGGTCACATGTGTGATCCTTCACCCTGCAACTTCTTCATTGGTCCTGTGGGTGCTTATTGGGAAGTTGAACCCTTCTAATGGCCCTTCTTTTGTGGTCTAGTGGTTGCCGATTTAGTTTTAATCATTGTGCATAAAAACCAACATTGTTCATCCTAAGATAGTTTGCACTCAGCCAAATCAGAAGAGTTTACAACTTGCTTATTGTAAGAATTACTGTTGTAAGCCTAGGGAAACTTCACCTTTATGGCCCACTTACGACCGTCGGCCCTGAGCTTAAACCGTAAGACATCCTTTTGTGTAGAGAAGTTCAAAATTTTACATACAATGCCCATAAGAAAACAAAGATGAGATGCAATGCAAAAAAACATTGAAACCACCAAGAAAATGGGCAAAATGCAAGAATTCTCATGAAAAACAAATCTATCTTCACCTTAAGTGTCAGAGTGTGTGACTAACTTGGTAAAAAGCAAGGTAAAGGGAAATCCCGCGTAGGTTGAAGTGGAGGTACAAACAAATAGCCCTCAGGAACAAAGGAAGGGAAGGCGCAGCCGACGGAGATGCGAAATAGTGAAATATGTTTAAAAAGAATGACACATCCCCACTCGACGGCGCTAAAGCCCTAACAAAAATTGGTGCTCTTATGGGCGTAAACAACACTTGTAAGGTTCTCTGTTTGGCTGAAAATCAACCTTACGGGTGTAAGATGCCTGTAAGAAATCTAAGTTGCACCCCATGGAGGTTATGGGTCATAAAGGTTTAAGGTATACCCGTAAAGTGCTCGGAATGACCCTTACGGCCTTACATACGGGTGTAAGTTACCCATAAGTACCTTCTGAACTGTGCTCATCAGGACTTGCAGACCGTAAATGCACTCGTAAGACTCTCTGGATTTTCCTTATAGGGTGACTTATGGGCGTAAGATGCCTGTAAAGCTCTCTATTTGAGGCCTACGACCCTGCTTATGGGCGTAAGTAGCCTGTCAGACTCCTTGAAATTTGAGAACAGTATTCCTTGTTTCCTGCTGTTAGGCTTAAAGTACATGTATGACCTGGGAAGCACACAATGAGTGTCTAAAAAGTCAACCAACCAACCAACATATGAAAACTCCAAGACACGTCGAGCAATTTATTGCAAACTCAAACAAAACTATAAAACTATTACTAAAGACTCAAATTCAACAAAATATGAAAAAATTTTGTTTGGGTTGCCTCCCAAGAAATGCTTGTTTAACGTCATGAGCTTGATGAACCTGATATACGTATGTCAAGGAGGGTTCTCATGAAAACTTTCTCCACTAGGATCTAGAGAGTCACAAAAATAATACTTTAGCCTCTGTCCATTTACCTTAAATGTGCCATGTTCCGGGAGTGTTATCTCAATTTCCCCATGGGGAAATACTTGAGTGATGCAGTATGGTCCCGTCCATCATGATTTCAACTTCCCTGGAAAATGGTTTAAGCGAGAATTATAAGGTAAAACATTATTCCTTCATGAAAATCGCATCCTAGCTTAATCAATTTGTCATGTTTAATTTTTGTGTGTTCTTTAGAAGTATAAGAGTTTTCATATGACATTTGTGATAAGTGCTTGTGTTATAGTAATGCAAAGCGTTATTATCTTACAATGAGCATACCTTTTATCAGATTTTATCACTAAATGATGTGCATTTGTGTATTCTTATGCATTATAGGTTTGTGGAGCTAATTTGGAGAAAAAGAATGAAGTTAGATCATGTTCGCCATTGTTGGGAAGTTTTCGGACCAAGAAAGGAACAAGGCACGAGCCTAGACTTGTGAGTGTGTGCCAACCTCCTTTGGAGGGGCACAAAGGCAGTCACATTCACAACAAGTCTAACTCGTGTCGTTTAGGAGATCTTCACCAAGAAGGAGACTTGAAGCAATCGGCACGATCTACCATTGATTGTGTGCCTAAATCAATGGCCTTGATGAAGAACAACGGATTCGGGAGTGTTTCGGCGAGTTACTGCAGTAGCACTGCAGCAAAACACTGTAGCAAGCTGCTGTTCACTTTTCTGCCGAAAATCAGGATTCCAGAGAGTTCACATGGGCATGTGGAAATTCCACACGGTCGTGTGAATTAATTTTCCAGCAAGACAGAAACTTCACGCGGGCGTGTGGAAATTCCATACGGCCGTGTGAAGTCCAGATAAGTCCGATTTTAAAGCCGCGACTCAACATTATAAAAGCCCGATTTTGGTGACTTTTGAGATATCTTTTGAAGTAACTTTCTCCCCAACTTCTGGAGAGAACGGCTAGGGTTTCTGAGAGGACTTCGTGGAGGTTTAGAGCCCGTCATCGGCATCGTCATCGACGTTCGGCGGCTGCACAAGACCATGGTCATACCATAAGCAAGGGGGTTTTCATCAATGCTTTTAATTCGTGTTTTCTTTTATATTTTGATGAACATGTATAGCTGACATGACCCCTTGCGTGTATCCCGCAAGTGCACGGGCTTGTCGAAGTAATAAAATTACCCTGGTGAGTGGATAGTCGAATCCACAGGGAATAGGGATTTAAAATACGAGAATTTGCTATTCAGTCGTGCGATGTACGAAAAATAATGATAGGAGTGATGAATGAATTTATGGAATCAGTTAGAATAAAAGATAAGAAAGTAAATAGAGAGATGGAAGACGAGAGAAAAGCAAGTAGAAGTTAAAAGAGAAGACTAGCAATGGATGAAATAGGGTATCCGGACAAGCTACCTCTAGGACTTATGCTTCTAGTGCAAGACTATGCTATTATACTTTCCTATTGATGTTAATTGAGTCGAGGATATCCTTAAACTCACGGTCCCAACACTTAAGGTCAACCGTGACTAACCCCAATATTATGTCCCAGTATTAGGATTCACTACGACCCTTGACTCTCGTTAACCTGTCAACTAAGCCCCAGGGGAGTCTATCTTCATAACCCTAACACTACGTGGGATTGCTTTAAGCTCTAGGGATTCCTAGTGATAAAACCTGTTCCTCTATGTAGTTCTAACCCTTTGGTGCAGGTGGAAGAACCCTAGTCTAGATTGAGCCCTAAAACTCTATCTCGACCGCTAATTAACCAAGGAAACAGAGGCAGGGAGAAATCACACCGGAAGGGAAAGGGGTACATTGCTACCTCACAACTCTCCCTCTCAACCCTCTTCAATCTTAAGTAGTCTAATATTATAGGAGTTGTCACACCTCCAAAGGATAGCCTACATTGTTCTCAACCCTAGTGTCACGGCTAAGGAAGAACAATAGCAAAAGATAATTAGAACTGAAACTCGAATTTATTCATCAATAATGGAAAAACATAATAACAATGTCATAGAAACATAATGATCCTAGGGTTTTACAAGTCCGAATACCCATGAGGGGTTTAGCTCCTCATGGAGCTATACATGTTCATCAAAGTGTAAAATAAAGCACAAACTAAAAACATCAATGAAACCCCCTCGCGTATGGTGTGGCCGTGGTCTTGTGCGGCCGTTGAACCTCGATGTCGATGCCGATGGCGCGCTCCAATCCTCTACAAAGTCCTCTCCGAAACCCTAGCCGCACTCTCCAGAAGTTGGGGAGAAAGATAGGTCAAAAGATGCTCAAAAAGTCTCCAAAATCGGGCTTTAAATAGGCTGAGTGCGGCTTTAAATTTGAACTTATCGGGGCTTCACACGGCCGTGTGGAATTTCCACACGCCCGTGTGACGTTTCTGGCTTCCTGGAAAAATTACTACACACGGCCGTGTGGAATTTCCACACGCCCATGTGAAGTCTCTGGCTCGCTGGGAATTAATTCACCCGGCCGTGTGTTAATTCCACATGCCCGTGTGAACTCTCTGGAAACCTGATCTTCGGCAGAAAATGCACAGTAACTTGCTACATTGAATTGCTACAGTACGCGCTATAGTGTTGCTGCAGTAACTCGCCGAAACGCTCCCGAATACGTTGTTCTTCATCGAGGCCATTGAATTGGGCACACAATCAATGGTAGATCGTGCCGATTGCTTCAAGTCTCATTCTTGGTGAAGTTCTCCTAAGCTACACAAGTTAGACTTGTTGTGAATGTGATCGCCTTTGTGCCCCTCCAAAGGAGGTTGGCACACAATCACAAGTCTAAGTTCGTGCCTTGTTCCTTGCTTGGTCCGAAAACCTCCCAACAACGGCAAACACGACCTAACTTTGTTCTTCTTTTCCAACTTGGCTCCACAAACCTACAATGCACAAGAATACACAAATGCACACTATTTAGTGATAAAATCTGATAAAAGATATGCTCATTGTAAGATAATAACGCTTCGCGTTACTATAACACAAGCACTTATCAATAGCTCCATGAGGAGCTAAACCCCTCGTGGGTATTCGGACTTGTAAAACCCTAGGATTATTATGTTTCTATGACATTGCTATTATGCTTTTCCATTATTGATGAATAAATTCGAGTTTCAATTTTAATTATCTTTTGCTATTATTTTCCCTTAGCCCTGACACTAGGGTTGAGAGCAATCTAGGTTACCCTTTGGAGGTGTGACAACTCCTATAGGGTTAGACTACTTAAGATTGAAAAGGGTTGAGAGGATGAGTCATGAGGCAGCGAAGCATCCTCTTTCCCCTCCGTTGTGATTTCTCCCTACCTCCGTTTTCCTTGATTTATTAGCGGTCGAGATAGAGTGAAGTGCTATGTGGATAAACTCCCCTGGGGCTTAGTTGCGCAAGCAACAGAGTGAAGGGTTGACTTGAATCCTAAGCACTGGGGCTTAATTTAGATTAGGGTTCTTTCACCTGGACCAAAGGGTTAGAACTACACATAGGAACAGGTTTTATCACTAGGAATCCCTAGAGCTTAAAGCAATCCCACGTAGTGTTAGGCTTAGGTAGATATACTCCCCTGGGGCTTAATTGCGTGAGCGACAGAGTGAAGGGTCGACGTGAATCCTAATGCCGGGGCATAGTGTTGGGGTTAGTCACGGTTGACCTTAGGTTTGGGACCGTGAGTTTAAGGATTTCCTTGACTCAATTAACATCAATAGGAAAGTATAATGGCACAGTCTTGCACTAGAAGCATAAGTCCTTGAGGTAGCTTGTCCGGATACCCTATCTCATCCATTACTAGTCTTTCTCCTTTCACTTTTTCTTGCACTTCTTTCTTCCATCTCTCTATTTAATTTCTTGTCTTTTATTCTAATTGCTTTCATAATTCACTCATCAATTCTATTATCACTTTTCGTACACCGCACAACTAAATAGCGAAATCTCGTGTTTTAAATCCCTATTCCCTATGGATTCGACTACCCACTCACCAGGATAATTTTATTACTTAGACAAGCCCGAGCACTTGCGGGATACATGCATGGGGTCGTGTCAATTTTCCACCACACATCTAGCTCATTTAATTAAAGTTTCCTTTCTTCTCCCACGGCATCTAAATAAAAATTTAAGAACCTAGTGGCCCAATAGGCTTGATGCTATAGCTCAGCCAGTAAATGGCATGCTTTTCCATAGACTAAAAGGTATGACAAGGTTTCCAAAAGTGTCTTGTAGGCTGTCCTATAAGCCCAAAGGGCATTATCTAATTTTTTGGACTAATCTTTCCTACAGAGGGTTACCTTTTTTTTCTAGAGTTCATTTCAATTCATGATTAGATACCTCTCCTTGGCCACTATTCGCTCTAATCACGGTATGTCTATGCTAAGTGGGTATTTCTACTTGTCACAAAACACATCGAATATGATAACTAAGGCTTTTGGCACAATAGCAATCAAGCATTACAAGCACGCAATTAGATTCAAATAACATGGATTGCATTTAAAGAAACACTAATTCATTAAGATCCACAACCAACGACAAAAGATAAATCCTAAAGTTCAACTATACCCAAACATCTAATAAATTAGCCCTCCATTAATGGAGAACAAGAATCCAAAATACAAGGCATGACAAGAATGAATGTAAACATAAAAAACCCCTTTCTCAATCGCACTGGAAGTAGATCACTGGAAAACTCCTATGACCCTTCTGTGAACGCCGCCAAGGTGAGCTTGACAGCCATGATTTTTTTCCCCTTGATGTTGGATCCAAATCTCCTCTAAAAGTTACCTCTAAAACCTTGGAGATTATCCTCCTTTATTCCCTAGCCTCGGCTCCTTGAAAAGAATCAAAGATTGCCCTAAAAACCCTCAACAGGTCTATTTATACTCAGCCGCTTACGGGCTTCTTACAGGCATAAAGAGCTGCAGAATATGTGTCACGAGCCTTACGGGGATGCTTACATGGATGCTTAAGATCGTAAGCTTCACTGTGCTACCCTTTGCGACCTCCCTTACGAGTGTAAGATTTGGTCGTAAGCTCCTTTGGATAGTCTTTACAAGCGTAAGTCCTTCCCGTAAGGTCCTCTGGTTTGTCTTAATGAACTCTCCCTTACAGGCATAAGCATGCCCGCAAAGTTCTCTGAAAGATTCTTTGGCTGTAAGCAAGGCCGTAAATTACTCATATGTCATCCTGTTTGCCTTGCCCTAATTCGAATGATGCCGAGAGAGCTGCATCTACTTCATTTTGTGACTGGAGTGCTTCTTTCGGTTCTCTCTCTTCTTAAAGCGCTACCTGACGCCTAAGAATGCGAAATACACTATGTTTAGCATCAAATTCCATAATTTATTTATAATATATACCTAATAAATGTACAAAATGATATGAAATTAATAGAATATTGTACACTGATCAACAATAAAATGATGCGAACTTATTAGATGGATCCTGTAATACCCTAAACCTTTAGATACATGTTGAACATTATGTTCAGGATGTTATCACAGTTGCAATAAGACTATTCTGTAGAGTCATTTTATGGAGAAACCCAAGTAGAAAGCACATGGACCTAATTGTGAGAGTTTATAGAAGATTTTAAGTTCATAAGTAAATAAGAGGATTAGATCTGAAATATTTCTGGAGACCTAGGACTATGAGGTAAGTTGCCAGGGACCTTTTCAAAATATTGTTTTATGATGCAGGGACCATTAGTGATATTTTTCATGGAGCTTTTTCTAAGAATTTTTATTATCAAGGGCTGAAAGAGAATTTTGGCAGAAATTAAAGTAAAGAGAAAAGAAGAAATGTTTCGTTCAGTTGAAGGGTTTCATCCTCCATTAATGGCATTCCAAATCAAGAAAAAAAAATAGAAGAAGAATAGTAGGCTTTGAGGAGATGAGTTTGGAGATTGCCAAAGAATAGTTGGTGTTGTTGGGTTCAGTTGAGTTGATTTGGTCTAGGTTTGATCAAATAAAGATGAGTTTGTAGTTGGGTTTGAATTGTTTTGGCTAAGTTAAGTGGGTTAAAGATTGATTTGGGCTTAGTTCAGAATTTGGGTCAATGAATGTACAGTGTACCAATTCAATGAGAATTGTGTTCAATTGAAACAAGCTGGTTCAAGAGATTTTGTATAAGAATTAGAATGGGTTTAGGGCTGATTGGTTTAATTGACTTGGTTAAGTAAAATTGAGGGTTTAGTCCAATTTGAGTTGGTTTAAGTGTAATTTGGTGGCCAGTTTGATTGTGCAAGGTCGGGTTTGAACGAAATGGAGTGAATGAACCCAATTAGAAAGTCCGTTTTGTTTCTTGTATTTTCTTTGGGTTCAGTTCTGGCATAGTTTGTTGTATTTATTTATTTTATTTCGTTCTCTTGTTATGTGGGGTTTAGGCTTGGAGGGAGTTTCAAGTTTAGCGAGAAACCCAATGGAGACTAGGTAAGTTGGTAGTAGCTATTATTTTAAAATACTTGCTTAATAGCTACTATTTGGAAATAATTGTTTAATTGTTTCATTATATTATGTTTAATAATTTATATTGTTAAAGGATACTTATATTTATTTGCAGTTTGCTATGTCATAGCAATAGTATTAAAACATTTTATTTTGTATAATTATATGTAGTCTCAACTGTGGCAAATACCTGTATATATGATTTTAATTATTCATTTAAGGTATTTATTTTAAATATTATGTATGTCGTGACTTTAAAATGATTTATGAAATTGTATAGGCATATTGATATGCTTTTATCATCAATGATTATAAAATCGGTTTTCATTCCTGGAATACGGATGGTGTTTGATAAGTGCTTGTGTTATAGTACCGCAAAGCGTTATTATCTTACAATGAGCATATCTTTTATCAGATTTTATCACTAATTTATGTGCATTTGTGTGCTATTGTGCATTGTAGGTTTGTGGAGCTAATTTGGAGAAAAGCAACAAAGTTAGATCGTGTTCGCCGTTGTTGGGGAGTTTTTGGACCAAGCAAGGAACAAGGCACGAGCCTAGACTTGTCAGTGTATGCCAACCTCCTATGTAGGGGCACAAAGGCAGTCACATTCACAATAAGTCTAACTCGTGTAGCTTAGGAGAACTTCACCAAGAAGGAGATTTGAAGCAATCGGCACGATCTACCAAGGATTGTGTGCCCAATGGCCTCGATGAAGAACAACGAATTCGGGAGCGTTTCGGCGAGTACTGTAGCAGCACTGCAGCAAGTTATTGTAGCAAACTCTGTTCACTTTGGGCCGAAATTCAAAAATCCAGAAAGTTCACATGGGCGTGTGGAAATACCACACGGCCGTGTGAAATCCCGATAAGTACGATTTTAAAGCCGCGATTCAGCATTATAAAAGCCCGATTTGGAGACTTTTTACACATCTTTGGACCTAACTTTCTCCCCAACTTCTGGAGGGTGCGGCTAGGGTTTCGGAGGGGACTTTGTAGAGGTTCAGAGTGCGTCATCGGCATCATCACCGATGTCCGACGGCCGCACAAGACCACGGCCACATCATACGCAAGGGGGTTTTCATCAATGCTTTCAATTCGTGCTTTCTTTTATATTTTGATGAACATGTATAGCTCCATGAGGAGCTAAACCCGTTGTGGGTATTCGGACTTGTAAACCCTAGGATTATTATGTTTCTATGACAATGCTATTATGCTTTTTCATTATTGATGAATAAATTCGAGTTTCAATTTTAATTATCTTTTGCAATTTTTTTCCCCTTAGCCGTGACACTAGGGTTGAGAACAATCTATGTTGTCCTTTGGAGGTGTGACAACTCCTATAGGATTAGGCTACTTAAGATTGAAGAAGGTTGAGAGGGTGAGTCGTGAGGTAGCGAAGCGTCCCCTTTCCCATCCGGTGTGATTTTTCCCTACCTCCGTATTCCTTGATTTCTTAGCAGTCGAGATAGAGTGAAGTGCTAGGTAGATAAACTTCCCTGAGGCTTAGTTGCGCAAGCAACAGAGTGAAGGGTTGACGTGAATCCTAAGCACTGGGGCTTAATCTAGACTAGGGTTCTTCCACCTTGACCAAAAGGTTATAATTATACATAAGAACAGGTTTTATCACTAGGAATCCCTAGAGCTTAAAGCAATCCCACGTAGTGTGAGGCTTAGGTTGATATACTCCCCTGGGGCTTAGTTGCGTAAGCAACAGAGTGAAGGGTTAACGTGAATCCTAATGCGGGGGCATAGTGTTGGGGTTAGTCACGGTTGACCTTAGGTTTGGGACCGTGAGTTTAAGGATATCCTCGACTCAATTAACATCAATAGGAAAGTATAATAGCATAGTCTTGCACTAGAAGCATAAGTCCTAGAGGTAGCTTGCCCGGATACCCTATTTCATCCATTGTTAGTCCTTTTCTATTCACTTCTACTTGCACTTTCTTGCCTTCCATCTCTCTAGTTAATTTCTTGCCTTTTATTATATTTGCTTCCATATTCACTCATCAATTCTATTTTCGTACACCGCATAGCTAAATAGTGAAATCTCATGTTTAAAATCCCTATTCCCTGTGGATTCAACTACCCACTCACCAGGATAAATTTATTACTTCCACAAGCCCGTGCACTTGTGGGATACACGCAAGGGGTCATGTCAGTGTCCTGGATCTAGACTTTACGGGTATTATGCATGTATTATACTTTTGAGCTTCCACAGGTTTTGATAGTGACCGGGCGGATACTTTCCTGCTATAGTGGGCGGTTTTCACTGCCAGCCTATTGAGGTAGCGTGTAGATCGGCTAAGTTATTGGTGCAGCTCAGGTGGAAGTGTAAAGCATTGATTGGATACACATCGAGAATCCAGAGTTACCATACGGATTCTCAGTGGGTTAGTGTCAAAGTTAAGAAGACCTTGACAGCTTACAACCTAGTCGTGACGGTGGCTAAGTTGGAGTGTGTATTTAGGCCATTGCCCATTTTTTCGAGATGAATTTATGTATTTGTGAAAACTATATTTTTCATGCGAAAGATATCTTCAAGATGTGATCTCTTGTTTATTCTTTGGAAAATTTTATTTAATGAGGAGTTTTATGTCTTGATGCTTTAAAACTAGATTATGCCAAATTTGGAATTTGTGAGCGTTGGAAACTTTATTTGAGTTTTTGATATTTATATAGTTTATATTATTTTTATTTGAAATTATTAACCTATTATCAACCAACTGATCTGTGTTACAGTTGTAGGAGCAGGACCCTACTAGGTCACCTGTATGAGTATAGAGCCAGTTAGGGTTGAGTCCATGGTTGCAGTGGGTCTCTTTCCTTTCTATTTGTTTGTGTTGTAGTCTTGTAGCTGTTGTACCTGCATATTTGAGAATTTAGGTTTCATGTAGACATGTTTTTGAACTTGTAGTTGTGTAAAAGTTGTTAGTCATGTTTTGTAAGTTTGGTTTTGTTTTGTGGATTTTTAACTATGAGGTTCAACATTCACTTCTATAAAAGGGGTGGGTGTGACAGATCCAAACAACATACTCAATCAAACAAATAACATATGAAAAATACATTTCATTTTTTATGTAAAAAAGAATAAAAAAAAAGAGATTATACAACTTTTAGTATGTGGTCATCCTGCATGGCTAAATTAAGTTCATCGTTCACTGAATGACTAGCTTGTAATGAACATCTCCCAATAACTGGGGCACCCTCATTTTCCTATTGTGAAATGAAACCAATATCAAAGATTAATAAATAAAAAAATTCTTGGAAGAATAAAAATAAACAATAGATTGATGGTAATCATATGAAACAATAACCTTAAAATGAAAATTTAGTAAAAACTTGATTACATATACAATTTGAATTTTGATTTGCCAATTGTTGGGTAAGATTTGCTATATGTTGTTCATTGCAAGAATTCAAAATATAGACATTTTTTTTCTCAAAGTAATCACCCCTAATCCCAAACAAAGTTGAAACAATTTCTCTCTTAAACTACACCCTATGATTGCATAAAGGATGGAATTACTTATTAATTCACTCGGAAGGATTGTGGAAGAAGAACTCTCAACTCCAAAGTACCCTATCTCTAGGCTTACTCATAATCCCTTTCGATCAAGGCTTGCCTATGCTAGCTGGGCCTCTCGACTCATCACACAAGCACATCAAATATGAATCTAAGGCTATCGCCTTATTCAAGATAATAGATACACGCAATTGAATTCAATAGTAAATGATTACAATTAAAAATCAATGTAGAAGCATGAAAGATTCACAACCAAAGTTAATCAAATCATAACCCTAGAGTTCATCTATGCCCAAACATCGACAAATTAATTCTCCATCAAAGGAAAACAATCAATCAATTCACAATAGACAACAAACATGATTGAAAACATAAAACCCCATTTCTATCTTACCGCTTAAGATTACGGATAAACTTCCCCCTTTTCCTCCACAAACGCCACCAAGGTGCTCCTCGATGGCTTCAATCATCTTTGTTGAAGGTGGGTAAGTCTCCTTTCCTTGATGAATCACCCAAAGAAATATGGAGAAACTCTTCCCTTCTTTCCCTAAGTGATAAGTGTCTAGATGTATTTATTTATATGTTCCATGTACGATTTACATGTCTTTTTAATTAATCGTTGCCCGTTGTGTTTAAATTGGTTTTATTTATATTACAGGCCTTGAAGAGCCAAGGTAGGTGAGCTCAAGAACGCATTTAAGAATAAATCCGCATAAGAAATGGTGTTTTAAAGCTTCGGCTACCTTAGATGGATTAGTGCAGAAGGTTGCTGTAGCTGGATTACTTTAGCAGCCACTATAGCAACCCCGAAAGAGTTTTGTGCTGCAAAGGCTGGGAGCCTCATAGTATCCATGCACCCGCATAAATGCCAATAAGGCTCTGGCAGAAAGGGCTTTAAAAGGCTGCTAAGGCTAAATTTTGGGGAGTGCTTAGGGAGTTCTTGGAGCTTGAAGGCAAGGAGGAAGATCTAGAAAAGAAGAGGGTTGATTCATGACATTTGAAGGGTGGAAATCAGTTGGAGAAGTTCAATTTGGCAAGTTTGTTCATCGATCTCACTTTGGGGAAATGTGTAGACGGGGAAAGCTACTCTTATTGTGGCGCCGGTGGAAGCTTTTGGCGGTGATTCGGCTCTCCATTCCATCATCAACACTTGAGGGAGTTTTGTTATGAGTTATTTAGTTGTTTTCATGAGTTTATTCTTGTCCTTTATTGTTATGAACAACTAAACTCCAAGGTCAACAGATGCCGGTAAACCTTGGGATGAACTTGCTTGTTTGGACGCTTTAGTTTATATTTAATGCAATTTGTGTTGTTTGTGGTTCACTCTATGTGTACTTAATTGTCTTGGATAGCATGAGAACTCTATTATTCATTTTATCGATTGTACTTAGATATGCGGGATACGCCCTTGTATTAGATCCACATAGTATGGAAGGGATTTCATATACTAATACACCGAGAAATTCAGGTATTCAGTACCCCTCCAACCAATAAGTTCAAACCTAGATATTATGTTTGATTCTAATTAGAGATTTCCCCAAGCGAAGTGCAATTGTAGGAGGAGTTGACCAGGAAGGGATTATGGTCAACACTCGTATGGAATTAGGGGTTAATCACGGAGGGTAGAGGGGGGCATGGGCCTTCTTTTGGCCTGGCCTGCCCCGGAACTAGCCCGCCCAAACCCGCCGGTTCAACTTACACTATAGTGGGCCCGGTTATGGGTTAAGGGTATCCTAACCTGGCTACTCGGTCACTTGGGCCAACCAAGCCAGTTGGGCCTTTTTTTTAAATTTTAAAATGAAAAACATTAAATTCAAAACACTTGGAATGGGAATCGGAATGTAAATGTAGTAAACCCAAACCTTTGTTTTGATGGCATGAATGGGAATGAGAGAGGAGTGGGTGAGTGAATGGAAAGTGAGCAATCATCCCAAAAATTGGGTTGTTCATTCCCCCCTTACTCCTTAGTGAGAAATGACCCATTTACCCATTTATTTAATAATTTAAATAATAATTTAATTTAAATAATAAATAAATAAATAATTTAAAAAATTATTAATTAAAAGAAAATTAATAATAATTTAATTAAATATAATAATTAAGTAGATAATTTTAATAATAACTAATAATTAAAGTTAAATATTTATTTATAATAGTTAATTAGTTATATTTCTTCATTAATTAGTTATTTATTATAGTTGGTTAATTACTAATTAATGATATTAACAAAATATTTCTAATTATTTATTTAAAATATCTTTAAATATGTAATTAGTTATTTATTATAGTTAATTAATTGCTAATTAATGATATTAACAAAAATTTTAAGATATTGTGACATATTAGAGTTAAATATTTATTTATAATAATTTATTTACTTTTTCACTTCATATAATATTCATTTGCATTAGGGCATAGTAGTAATTTCATTTTTTTTTTTTTTAACTTTTCCCATTGCCAATAAACTACTTTCCCAATCTTTCTAACCAAGCATACTTTTCATTTCCATTCCTTCTCTAATCAACCTCATTGTCATTATTCTTCCACTCCTCTCCATTCCATTCCTTGCAACCAAACACCCCCTTAAATTTCTAACCCATGACCTTATATTCACCCTTCAACACTAACCCAAACTTTTTCTTTGTTGGGTTAAAGAAAGGGAAAAGCTAAAAACATACTTTAAAAAGAATAAAAAAAAAATTAGTTTTTCACTTTATTTTTAATTATATATACCCCTTTACATCCCATTATTTTGCATGTAGTGTCAAGTTATTTACTTTAATTGTTAGTAGCAACCATTATAAAGAAAAAGGTATTACTCACCCTTTTTTGTATTACTCAACATTATAACCCATTGCTTTTATATGTATTACTTATCTCCGTTTTTAATATTATTTAAAACAAATAGAAAAACATAATGTCATTGATGTGTATTAGTTTAACCATATTATTAATTTAAAACTATAATCTTTCATACGTATTTTTTGTGTATTTTTAGGTGAAATTTCTAAAATTTTATGTATTTCTAAATATATTATTAATTTAAAATCATAATATTCACTAAAATCGTGATGAATAAATAACTAATTAAAATTTTGTTAAATTACTAACATAATTTTAATAAATCTTCATGTTGACAATATATTTTAATGAAAGAAAACTAATTATGTTAAAAAAAAATGTTCATCATAACATTTATTATTTTATTTTTTAAAATTTTTCAGTAATATATTTAATTGTTTTATAGAGAAATAAATTTTGTATATAATAAGCTTTTTCAATTTCCATCGTCTCATGTTCCCATTTAATCAAATCTAAGATTCCTGAAGAGATTTAATTTAATCATACACTAACTAGTATCATCTTTTGCAAACATTATCAAAATATTCAATAATAAGTATTTAACAAAAAATAAATTAATCATAATAAAAGTTTTAAGTTTTTGCGATTTATTTGAAATTATCCTAAATAGTTTTTAAAATTTTAAAAATTATATTTGGTTAAAAAAAAACAATTGTGGCCAATAAGATTTTAACTCAAAACTTCATCACCCATTAATACCACCACTATAGCCAATCCACTAATAGATTTTGCCTTGACAAAAGTGCTATACTAAATGCTATAACTAATAAATGAGTCTTATACTATTGTAATTTAGTCCCACATCGGTTAACTTCAAAAAAAGTGCATAACAACTACCTATAAAAACCAGTCATATACACATTTGTTACTTGTTAATTGTTTTGAATATTTTGTTTTATATTTAAAATTATATTGATAAATTTATAAATTTATTTAAAATATTTAAAATTTTGTAAAACCCGGCGGGCCAGCCCATGAACTGGTGGGGTTACAGCCCGGCCCGCAGGTTTGGCAATGTGCCCCGGGCCGGGTCTGGGTCACCCTTCGGTGACCCGAGACCCGCCGAGTTGGTCAGGCCACCCCGGACAGGCGAGTCAGCACTATTGGCCAGGCTGGTTACGATTTAGCCAAAGGCCGACTTGAACCAGCTGGGTTAGTCCTGACGGGCCCGGTTAACCGAGCAGTGGCCATCTCTAAATGAGGGATTCAGGGTTAACCTAATTTATGAATCTCTTGGCCCAAACCACCATTGCTATTTTAACCCTAGCATCCTTCTAGATTTAGTAGTCCTGAAGGGATTCCCATCAAATGACAATTTTCTCCATTGATACTTCCATTCGATATTCTTGTGCTTCAATATATTTTCTTAGCTCCATTTAAGTTGTTTTGGTAGTATTCAACACTTGAACTTGGACTTGTTGGTTAGACAATAAGTGAAAGGGAAGTAAGGATAGATTCTTGGGCCAGAGGAATACAACCCCTGTGTCACACACAGGGTATTACTTGACCCTGTACACTTACGGGAGACTCATCATGAAGCTTGGTCATCAAAAGATTATTTAAAAACCCTCGTCAGAATCTTTTATACATAGCCACTTATGAGCGCCTTACGGACATAAGAACTAGGCCATAAGGAGCTGAAAATGATGGGTCGCGTGCTTTGTTGGCCAACTTACGACCATAAGTCCTGCTTGTAAGGTCTTTTATATTGATATTATGGCCCATCTTACGGTTGTAAGTGCTGGGCCATAATCTTCTCTAGATGGGAGATGGCTCTTACGGCCCTCTTACAGGCACTACACCATAATGGGTCTTTAGCGGAGTTTTTTTTAATATTAAACGGTGTTTTGAAACTCCGCTAAATATGATAACGGTGTTTTTGCAAAATGCTGGAAAAAACGCCGCCAAAAATGGTGTCGGCAATGTTCCAGCAATTAGCGGAGTTTATCTTCAAACACCGCTAAATTAGCGGCATTTTATATCTTAAAAAAATAATTAATTTACCAATTACATTAGCAGTGTTTATCTATAAACGCCGCTAAATTATCGGTGTTTTAGTGACCTTTAGTGGTGTTTTTAAAAAATAATTTTAAAAAATAATGTTAAATTTTTAACTTGAATTTTTTTTTTACAAAAAAAGTAAATCAGCTCCTCTAATTATTATTATTATTATTATTATTATTATTATTATTATTTCCTCTTTTTTCTGCTTTCTCTTTTCTCTTTTCTCTTTTCTCTTTTCTCTTCTCTCTAGTTCCTCCTCCTACTCCTTCTAGCTTCTTCTTTTTCTTCTTATTCTTCTAGTTTTTTCTTCTTCTTCACTTCATGTTTCTACTTATCGTCATCTTCTTCTTCTTCTTCTTCTTCTTTTTCTTCTTCCTCTTATCACGTCGTCATCACCATCGTCATCATCATCATCACATTCTTCATCTTCATTTTAATCTTCTTTATCATCATCTTAACATTTTTTTCAATATCAAAGGATATTTATAGAAAAACTGAAGGTATTTAGCGGCATTTTTATGCATAAACGGCGCTAAAGTTTAATTTTGTAAATTTTAAATTAAAAAATATTTATATTTTCATGGCATTTTTTGGATAAAAGCCGCAAAATTTTTAATTTTATAAATTTTAAAATAAAAAATTTATATCATTTTGTGGTGTTTTTTCGAAAACGCCGTTAAATCTAATTTTTATTATTTTCAAATTTCATAATATCAGGAATTTAGCAGCATTTTTTACATTACTTTCTTGGCGTTTATTGGAAAAACTCCGCTAAATATAAATTTTATTTTTTTTAAATTTAATAATATCAGGAATTTAGTGGCCTTTTTTGTAAAAAAAAACATGCCGCTAATTACATTACTTTAGTGGCGTTTATTGGAAAAATGCGGCTAAAAATAAATTTTATGCTTTGAAATTTAATAGTATCAAGAATTTAGCGGCGTTTTAGTAAAAAAGCACTAAATATAAATTTTATGACTTTGAAATTTAATAACATCACGAATTTAGCGGTGTTTTTTTACATAAACGCCTCTAAATTACAGTATTTTCGTGGCACTTCTACAAAAACGCCGATAAATTATTTTTTTAGTGGAGTTTATTTAAAAACGCCGTAATAGTTTTAAATATAGTGGCATTTGGCGAAAATGCTGCAAAATAAACTCCTCTAAAGACCCATTATGGTGTAGTGAGGTGTAAGTTACTCCTTGTAATCTCCTTTGGACAACCCTTATAGTCTGGTTTATGGGAGTAAGTCCTGCCTGTAAGTCCCTCTGTTTGATTCTTATGTTTCTCCTTACGGGCATAAACATACCCGCAAGGTTCTCTAGCTGAGGCTTATGATCGTAACTGCGGCTGTAAAGTGCTTGTAAGGTGTTATGTCTGGCTTGTTCTTCAATTGATGTCAAGAGAACTTCATTTTCTTCGTTTTGACTCTTAATTACTTCTTTTTGCTCTCTTTCCTCTTTAAGAATTGCCCGTGACCTGAGAATATGATTTTCACCATGTTTAGCATTATCTTCCATAAGGATACTCTAAATACAACCCGTTAAGTGTACAAAACAATATCAAATGATGCACAAATATACACTTATCAAGATATATTCGGACATCGACACTAGCTACTTTCATTCTCATACTATTTTCGATGACTGATGACAACTTTAAATAGTTTAACGACTTTTGCTATGTTCCTACACTCAGGGCATCAGTATTTTCTTTTGTTTTCTCGATTGTCTTTCCTTATATTTTGCTTTGTACTTTCTTCCATTTAACGGGTTTTAGTATTACTTTTTTGTTTTATGTGTATTATAATCTTTTTAAATAAAATAAATAAATGAATTCTAATAAATAAAATAAATAAATGAATTCTAATAAATAAAATAAATAAATGAATAAATTTGTTTAATATTTTTTATACTAACCCAATATGACTTTGCCAAATAAATTCAAAAATAAATAAAATCCCATTGCATATAACTTGGTATAAGTGGAAAATATCAAACAATTTTTGATGTATGGAGATGTTCGACTTATTTTATTATTATTTTTTTTGTATTGTAAATAAATCATCATAGACATACGCCTAAGTCTCACTAATACATTAGAAAGGGTTATGTTAGTTCAGCTGGTGAGGTTTGTGGGTTTAGTGAACACTCAAACACTCATAGATCTCTCACACACACCAAAACAAAAAGGAGACACAAAGTTGGTAACCCAGTTCGGCATCAACTCGCCTACGTCTGTGGGGCCAAGCCCGGAGATAAACGATCCACTAAAAGAGGTGATAAAAGATGAGTACAAACACTTGTCACTCACACTCACAAACAAAGGTAATTACCTTCTCTAGATTGTCTAGTGCCTCCCTACTCCCTCTTTCAAGAGTCGCACCCAATCTCAGAGCAAGGTAGATTATATAGACACCTCAACGTCCCAAATATAGTCCATACCTCTTTTAGAATCTCCGCGGCTACTAACTTTAGAACCTTCCGAAATTAACTGTTGCAACTCCTATTGTAACACGACTTACAACATGGACCTAACTGCTGGCTTAATTGAGTTCTGGTTACATTACAAAGTGACCTCAAGACCCATCAACCTCAAGGTCATGCTTAGTCCGAATCAATACAGCCAGATCTCCCGATCCCGACTACCGGCAACTAGCCTACCTCCTCAGTTCTTCACCATGCAGTCCCTTCGCAAGGGGCGCACTCCTTTATGCGTCTTCATGAAACTTACCAAACTTTATCTTCAGTTCACCCAAGTTTGGCCTTCAAATCTTCACAAGAAAGATCTTCAATCAATTACACCAATTATGCCAACAATAGGCACGCCTTCAATCATACCCTTAATAGTCTTCAATCATATCTATTAAGGTTCTTCAAATTATTCCTTCAATAGCCTTCAAATCATACCATTGATAGGTATCTCTTCAATTAATCTCTATCCATATTTAGTCTTCAATTAAATCTCCTAAATATGGTCTTGATAAAATCTTGCCTTCAAGTTGTAGCACATACCAAAAATAGCTTCATCAAGATCTTCTAAGATATTTTCCTCCAAGCCAAGACTCCTTGCCATGTCACCATGTTTTCCATGCCATCATCTATGCCACGTCACTATGGTTCCCACTTCATCTTGACTAGCTGTCAAATCATGCCAACTTAAAGTGCTTTCGCACTAATAGGTTATAAAACCTTTGGTTTTCTGTTTATTGTATACATACCTTGATTTTGGTTTCTATATTTTCAAAATGCCACTTAGTCTTTATGTTTTGGATAAAATTGTCGTAATCATTGCTGCCTATTAAAAGATGTTTTTAATAAATATATTTTGTTATGCACATTTGGTTTTCAGGCAGATGACATAACAGTTTTTGACACGGTATATATATATATATAGGGGTGGAACTAAGGGAGGGCTAGCAAGGGCTGAAGCCCCGGCACCGGAAAGAATACTTTTCAAGTAATATAAGCTTCGATGGTTTTTGATTTTTCCATACTTAAATTAATCTAAAATACAATATTTAGACATATAAAAATGTGTATTGTAGGTGTGCTTGAGTGGTTAGTGGGTTTACCCATAAAGTGTGTGACCTCTTGACCCACCCAAGTTCAAATCCCTCTTGGTGCATTTTTTAAACATTTTATTTTTAATTTAAAAATTACCAGGATTTCAAAATTTTAATAAAAAAAAATCTTATATACAAATTTTAGTAATTTAAAAAAGTTTAAATTGATCATTAGGCCTAACAAATATAATATAACATATATACACAAATGTTATAATATACCATATATGCTAGGGTGAAAGAACAAAAGTTTTGTATAAACAATAGTTTGGTTGTTTGTAGTGAGAGGGATCAATTTGACCGTATTTTAAAAAAATACAAACTTGAGATGTATTCTTATTAGTTGAATTATTGAAAATCTCATATATTTGTATAGATAAAAACAAAAATTTAAATTAAACTCTATATTTTTTTAATATGTGTATTCAAATTTTTGTTATATTAGCATATTATTCTTCATTTAAAATAATTATTTTGTTGGATTATTATTTATTTTTTTCTTTTAGGCTTCAGCCCCCTTTACCATTGAGTCCTTGTTCCGCCCCTGTATATATATATATATATATATATATATATATATATATATATATATAGGACGCGATATTTAGTATATGTGAAGCTTTTTTTTTTTATAATCTTTTTCCAATATATATATATATATATATATATATATATATATATATATATATATATATATATATATAGAGGACGCGATATTTAGTATATGTGAAGCTTTTTTTTTTATATAATCTTTTTCCAAGACCCCATGCCATTAGGCACCAATAAATTTGCTGTCGTCAAATAAAAATTCATTAAGAAAACTTTATTATGTGAGCATACAATATCACATCAACTCACCACATTAGTAACCAAATGAAACTAACTAACTAAATAAATAAATAACCATATTTTCAATATATATCATATGAGCATAATAGTGATATTGAGCATTTTGAACATACAAGATTAAAATAAACATTATTGTCAAACATACTAATAAATAGTGCGTTTAAAAATTTTATATTGTTGATTTTTTTATTTATGGAACCTTCACTTGTTGGTTTCAACATTATCCTTTCATATTTTAAACTTTTTTATTAAAGAAATTCTCATCATCACCTGTTCCAATCCAAAAGTCAATTATGGTGTGCTTCCATTTGCTATCCAAACAAATGAGATGCAAATTTTTCAAAGTTTGAATGTTTCTATCTTTGTTAGTTCTTTACCTGCTTGTTAGATTGGAATAGTTCTTTACAATGGGATCAAGTTTAAGATTATGAATCAAACAATAAATGTTCTTGTGTGTAATTAATTAGAATTGAAGACTTTATTCTCAACATGACATTATTTAAAATCACTAGCTCCAGGAATAGAAGGGTTGATTGCGACATAATTATTTTATCTAAAGACTAATAATATTTTTGTTTTTATACTGTTAACATTTTCTTGGGATTTATCTGTTCTCATGATCATTGTCAATGAGTCTCAATTCCCCACAGCCCAGGACGTTCTATCATTAAAGATATTTATTGGTGAAGTCAATTTTTTTTTTTTTCAAAAAGGTGGTTGCCCGCTGTGATCTTTTTTCCTTGCTCAATCAAGAAGAAATTTACTGGAAACAAAGATCCCGCATTACTTGGCTCAAAGAAGGGGACTCTAATACAAAGTTTTTTCATCTTATGGCGAACGGAAGGAGAAACAAAAACTTCATCCCTCGTGTTCTTTGTAATGATCATTGGGTGGAAGGGAACCACGATATCGGAAAAGCATTCTCTGAACACTTTCAAAGACAATTTGGCACACCTATCACCCACGGATTTCTTATCGATTGGCAAAATCTCTTCATCTTCAAGGAAAGGCATGATCTTTCATCCCTTGAGCTTCCTTTCAATCCTGATGACATTAAACAAGCGGGTTTTTGATTTAAACGCCGACAAGGCCCCAGGTCCTGACGGCTTCCCAATTTTCTTTTTCTAGAAACACTGGGAACTTATTCAAGGAAACATTTTGAAACTTTGTGATGATTTTTTTCATGGTTCAATCAATCTTGAGCGTGTCAACTGGATTCACATTGCTCTTATTGCCAAAACAAACACTCCCTCCGTAGTATCTGACTTCAAACCTATTAGTCTTATTAATTTTGCCTGCAAAATCATTTCTAAGATTCTTGCAACTAGACTGAGTCATGTGATCCATAATCTTGTGGATGTTTTGCAAACTGGATAAATCAAAGGTAGATGTATAGCCAATAATATTGTTGCGGCCCAAGAAGTAATTTTTAATCTTCAAAAGAAAAAACTTCTGGAATTTGCTCTTAAGGTCGACTTTGCTAAAGCTTTTGATTCATTAGACTGGGGCTTCCTTCTTGAGATTCTCGAGGCAAGAGGTTTTGGCCCTTGATGGATATCCTGGGTTCACCATTCTCAGAACAGCAAAGGCTCAGGTCCTAATTAATGGAACTTCATAGGGTTATATACGTTGTAAAAGAGGATTAAGGCAGGGTGATCGTCTCTCTCCTCTTCTTTTTGCCCTGGCTGCTGACACTCTTAGCGCAATGTTTTCTCATGCTATCTGATCCAAAATACTGATTGGAGTTCCACTCGATCATTCAATTAGTATCTGTCATTTCCAATATGTAGACGACCTTATCATCTTCTCAGCGGGAGGCCGTGAGGACCTTAAAATAATAAAACTAATTCTATATCTTTATGAAGGAGCCTCTGGCCTCTAAATTAACTTCTCAAAAACTTGCCTTTACTCCACTAATTTTGGGTTTCAACCCCACTCTTCTTCTACAATGATTATCAATTTCAATAGAGACGGTCTTCCAATCACTTACCTAGGAGTACCATTATTTGGAAGACACCCAAGGAGACAAGACTGGACAAAGCTCATTGATATAATAAAATCTAGACTGACTCCCTGGAAAGCAATTTATTTATCTCTAAGGGGATGTCTTACGCTTCTAAATTCAGCCTTATCCACTATCCCGGTATATTGGATATCTGTATTAAAACTACCTATCTAGGTTATTCATGACATTAACAAGATTAGGAGAGATTTCTTGTGGAAACACCCTGATCTTGGTTCCAACAGAGCCAGATTAATCGCCTGGAAAAGAATTTGTAGACCTCGCAACATGGGTGGTTGGGGGATTCTCAATCTTCAGGAATTTAACAAAGCTCTACTCAGAAAATGGTGGTGGAAGATCACTGTTAATTCCAATAGTTGTTGGAGCAACATTCTAAATGGCAACTACTCCATTAATAAACCTCTTGGTGCCTTTTTTCTACAACACCCGAGAAATAAATCCTTTTTCTGGGCTGGAATTAATTCCATCTTACCTGCGTTTAGGGCATTGACACGACCCCTTGCATGTATCCCGCAAGTGCAAGGGCTTGTCGAAGTAATAAAATTACCTTGATGAGTGGATAGTCGAATCCACAAGGAATAGGGATTTAAAACATAAGATTTCGCTATTTTAGTTGTGCGGTACACGAAAAGTGATAATCGAATTGATGAGTGGATTATGGAATCAATTATAATAAAAGATAAGAAATTAAATAGAAAGATGGAAGACAAGAAAGTGCAAGTAGAAGTGAAAAGAGAAAGACTAGTAATGGGTGAAATAGGGTATCCGGACAAGCTACCTCTAGGACTTATGCTTCTAGTGCAAGACTATGCTATTATACTTTCCTATTGATGTTAATTGAGTCGAGGATATCCTTAGACTCACGGTCCCAAACCTAAGGTCAACCGTGACTAACCCCAACACTATGCCCCGGTATTAGGATTCACGTCAACCCTTCACTCTGTCGCTGTCGCAACTAAGCCCCAGGGGAGTTTGTCTACCTAAGCCTAACACTACGTGGGATTGCTTTAAGCTCTAAGGATTCCTAATGATAAAACATGTTCCTATGTGTAGTTCTAACCCTTTGGTCCAGCTGAAAGAACCCTAGTCTAGATTAAGCCTCGAACTACGACGCCTCATCTTAATATGCATGAGTTGATGTTCAGAGGATTGAAATTCATAATGATGAATGGAGACTGTGTGGGGTCTACCATGAAAGAAATACACATGCTTAAGATGATGAAATTTTTTTTTTTTAGACTTACATAAATCATTAGAATACCTATTCCTAGGCAGAAGCAATTAAATCTCAGAAAATATACAAATTTCAAGGCGATGATATATAAGATATATGGCAGCAAGGCATACAATATGGTGACCAGGCACAGACAGTGACAGCGAGATATATGACTGTAAGGCATGCGACACGGTGACAAGGCACAGGCAGCGACATATATAATAAATAAAAATAATGGAATTTATAATTTATAATTTTTCTTGTCTTTACTTGTACTCGAGCCCTTAATCGGAGGTTCCCAAGATTTTAATCTGGGGTAATTAATAATAGAGGCTTGCCTTTATTAGGAATAAAAGAGTCCACAAAAAAATAAAAATAAAAAATATAAAAATATAAAAAAAAAATAGACAAAATAAATTACATTTGTGATTCGATATATCACCTGGTGTCTCTTCACCGACACGACGCCAGGGCGCGTATTTTCGATCCCACAAATTCTGGCACGCCCGCTAATAATTCAAGGAAAACGGAGATAGGGAGAAATCACACCGGAAGGGAAAGGTGACACTTCGCTACCTCACGACTCACCCTCTCAACCCTCTTCAATCCTAAGTAGTCTAACCCTATAGGAGTTGTCACACCTCTGAAGGGTAACCTAGATTGCTCTCAACCCTAGTGTCACGGCTAAGGGAAAACAATAGCAAAAGATAATTAAAATTGAAACTCAAATTTATTCATCAATAATGGAAAAGCATAATAGCAATGTCATATAAACATAATAATCCTAGGGTTTTACAAGTCCAAATACACACGAGGGGTTTAGCTCCTCATGGAGCTATACATGTTCATCAAAGTTTAAAAGAAAGCACAAATTAAAAACATTGATGAAAACCCCCTTGCGTATGGTGTGGTCGTGGTCTTGTGTGGCCGCTGGACGTTGGTGAAGATGCACTCTCCAAAATATGGGGAGAAAGTTAGGTCAAAAGATCTCTTGAAAGTCTCCAAATCAGGCTTTACAATGTTGAGTACGGCTTTAAATTTGAACTTATCAGGACTTCACACTGCCGTGTGGAATTTCCACACGCCCGTGCGAACTCTCTGGAATTCTGAATTTCGGCAGAAAGTGAACAGTAGCTTGCTACAGTATTTGCTGAAGTAACAAAGCTACATTTCTACTATAGTACCTCGTTGAAACTCTCCCGAATCCATTGTTCTTCATCGAGGCCATTGATTTGGGCACACAATCAATGGTTGATCGTGCCGATTGCTTCAAGTTTACTCCTTGGTGAAGTTCTCCTAAGCAACACGAGTTAGACTTATTGTGAATGTGACTGCCTTTGTGCCCCTCTAAAGGATTTTGTCACACACTCACAAGTCTAGGCTTGTGCCTTGTTCCTTGCTTGGTCTGAAAACTTTCCAACAACGGCAAACATGATCTAACTTCGTTCTTTTTCTCCAAATTAGCTCCACAAACCTACAATGCATAAGAATACACAAACGCACACAATTTAGTGATAAAATCTGATAAAAGATATGTTCATTGTAAGATAATAACGCTTCGTGTTACTATAACATGAGCACTTATCAAATCCCCCCACACTTAAGATTTTTCTTGTCCTCAAGCAAAATAGAACGTGGAAGTACTTGGGAGAAGCAATTGAAAGTGCTTGGCCTTAGGTTCACTAAAAGTATGCAAAAGAAGCATTCTACAAGTAAGGGGAAATCAAAACATTGCATAAGGTTATCATTGCTCTAGCTATAAACATGAATAAAAAAGGATAACAACTCGAAAATGTGTAAGTGTGTGCGAATTCACTCAAGAGAACCAACGAGTATTCCTTAAACTCTTGTTACAATGACTTATTTATATACACAAAGTAAGGAAGTAGTAGCTTCACTCAACCTCGAAGGTAGCCCTTTCCTAGGCGGCCGCCAAAGATGGCTTTCACACTTTTGAGGAGGTAGCTCTTTCTACCGGGGTGGTAGCTTTCACGCTTCCCATGAGATAGCTCTTTCTCTCATTAGGGCATAACTTGTATCCAACTTATGAGAGTAGCTTCATACTTCACAGGAGGTAGCTCTTTCCACTCCAAATGTAAAGCTTAAACTAATATTCACAAGCTCACAATTTTTTTTTTAGCTACATAGTACTTCACAAATTACTAAAGTAATACTAAACTCATCCTTAAAACTTTGAGTTAGATTTTCCAAAAGATTTCAAGAGTGAGTAGTGTAATAGGGTGTAATCGAGCAAAAATCCCCTAAAATTCAAGTAAAACTAGAGCATGATATGATACAATGTTAAAAATTCCCAAAAACTCTAAGAATACAACTGTTGCAACCAAGGTGAGCTACCATAGGCTACATGAGCATAAACAATTGAACGCACAAGTAAGCTGCCATAGGCTACATGAGCATAAACAATTGAACGCACAAGTAAAGGTGTGTGTAATGTGAATCCCCCCCCCCCCCCCCCCCAACACACACACACACACACTTAAGATGTACGTTGTCCCCAATGTACGCATGTAAGCACAATAAAAATAAAGCAATGAAAAACAATTAGTGTGGAAGTTGGCAATTGAAACATTACTCCCCTGAACTCCAAGTGTTGCATTTGATGGAGCTAGGTTCATTGAGCGTTGAGTCTCAATGGTTTGTGGAGTACACACGGTCCCATGACCGTGCCTATGACTATTCCTCAAATTCCTTAAATCCAAGACCATCTGCACACATACACAAGGGTTCAGTATAGCTCAAGAGAAATCAAAATAAAGCTCGAGTATATAAAGATATAAAAATGAAATACAACTCGAGACAAAAATAGAGAAAATAAAAGCAACCCCAAAAGGAGAGTCCTTTCTGGGTAACACAAGTCTAACAAAATACGAAAATAAAAAGTACAACTGCAATAAAATGAAAATAAAAATAAAACTATGATGCCTCAGCGTCGGTGTTCTGCTGTGGATCCTCTTGTGCTGCCGCTGCTGTTGCTGGCTCTGCAGGTGGATCCGCTGCTGATGGAGCTGGAGAAGGTGGAGATGGGGGTGATGGGATCCGTCGGGGCCGCACCACAAATCGCTCGAAGAACTGAAAAACCGTGGCAAGCTGTGCCGATATCTGAGCAAACTGTGATGCCTGTGTGGCCCTCATCTTTGCGAACTCTGTCTCCTGTGCGGCCCTCATCTTGGCCAACTCCGCCTGCATAACACCCACAGCACTCTCGAGGCGCTCGAACCTGTCCTGGCCCCGAGAAGGAGAAAAGATGCGCACTGGAGGTGGCTTCGGTGGTGTGGGTGGTGCCTCGGCCTCTGCCTGCCCCAGGGGTGGCTCTAATGTTGCCTGTGATCCCTCCGCTGGATAAGCTTCGGGCTAGTTCAGTGCATAAGTCTGATAACGTTTCTTGGCCATACCCATTTGTGTCAACATCTCCAGGCTGATAGGAGAAGGTATGACGGTCTTCTCTATCCCTCTAATCGCCGCCCGAAGGCCCATTCCCTTCATAAGTCTTGTAACGTATGGTCCTGAAAAGATAGCTCCAAGCCTTGGGTACTGCCCCTGATGATGTATGTACTCTGTGAGAACGTAACCAAGATGAAGCGGCTCGCTCTGTACCATCGAATGTAGGTATAGGAGCTCCTGCCGGCTAAGGACCCCTGTACTGTCACCCCGGCCGCTTATTGATCTACTGAGAATAGCGTGAATGTATCTATAGGCTGGCCGCGATAGACAAGTAGCCTTTGATATCCCTGGCTCATATTGCCCCTGCCCACATAATACTTGGTAAGCTCCTTGAGGGGGTCAAATTGCCGAGGTAGTCAGTGGAAAGGTTCTCGTATTCCTCTGTCTCAGTGAAGGCTTCATCGTACAAACCCATATAGATGGGAAACTGCATCACTGACATACTGAACTCGTGCCCAAAAGCCTGAAACTATATAGCATTGGCACTCTCCAACCCTCTACTTAATTTGTCAAACTCAAAAGACGAGAGCACCTCCAAAGTAAGCAGACGGTTAGCTGAGTCTCGAATAGACAACAAGCTCTTCCAACTTCCCACTGCGACAAGCTCTTCAATCTCGTCTGCCATATTATTACCCCATTCAGCTGTTCTTAACTAGTCTACGTCCAAGTATCGAGATTTCCCGAACTTGAGTTTCGCCAATCTTCTATATTCGGTGCTTAGACGTGACGAAGTTTGTCGGTTTTGGAGAGTGTTCTCGTGCCCTCTTGTTAGTTTCTTTCTTTGACCTGGGTTCCATTCCTGAAAAGAATTCAAAAGGAAATCAATCAATTTATCATGAAAATTTATTCTACTGGGATCCACACGGCCATGTGGAAATTCCACACGCCCGTGTGGATTGTCGGGACGGACATGCCTGCAAGGTTGTGGACTCAAAGCTCCATGTTCACACAAAAATTCGTTTCACGCCTTTGTAATCTTATTCGCAAACGGTTTGATCATGCAAAACAAGCGAAATAATTAATATGAACGAATTAAATCCGGATTGATAAAGAAGAAGGGTTTGACGTTCTTACTGATGATGTGGATGGGGAAAACTTCGAAATCGGTCGGAAAACTTCAAATAAAACCTCAAAAACGCTCAGAGATGGTCGGAATATCTATAACGAGGATTGGAGAGGTGTTTTGAGTGGAGAAAACTAGAGGTACAAGTGTAAATCAAAGAAATATTGCAATATTTGAAGTCCTGGGTTTTCACACGGCCGTGTGGTAGTTACACACGGCCGTGTGCCTCTGCATTAAGGGTTCACAGGGGCCAGCATATGCCCCTGTGTGCACTTTGGTTTCTCTCTAAACTAACCCACTCGGCCGTGTAATACCCCCACACGGTTGTGTGCCTTCACAGGGGAGTTCCATAGGGGCAGGTACACGCCCCTGTGGACTCTCGGGAAAAACCAAAGGTCTCTGGAAAATTATCACATGGCCGTGTGGAATTTCCACACGCCCGTATGCCCAACTTGGCTCAGCACAGGGCCTGCCACAGGGGCTCTCACATGCCCCTGTGACTTCTCTGGATTAGCCCGAGAAAACTCTAAGTGTTTTAAACAGCCGTGTGAATAATCCACACGGCCGTGCGCTTTTCACAAGCCCTCTCACAGGGGCAGCCACACGCCACTTTGGTTTCTCGGGAAAGAAGGGGATTCTCAACAGAATTTCACACGGCCGTGTGACAATACCACACGGCCGTGTCTCGAAAGACATGGGCATTCACAAGGACAGTTACACGCCCCTGTGAACTCTTTGGAATGAGAGTCTAAGTTCTGTAGGATATCACACGGCCGTGTGACAATTCCACACGGCCGTGTGCCTCTTCTAAGGTTTTTCACACGGGCAAGGTCACGCCCCTGTGCCCTCTCTGGTTGAGCCTTAAGTGGTAACACACGGCCGTGTGTTTTCTCTTGTTTACTTAGAAAAATTCACAGGCTTACAGAAAAATTCAGAAACATAAATATGATGCTTGAAGCCTGTAAAAACCATAAAAACACGACCAGATACCATGGAAAACATGCTCAACCGACCCAAACTTCATCAATTATCGTTTAGGCACATGAAAACATCAACAATCCACAGAAATATCACAGCACATGTATTGAAAATATTAGGACACCAAAACTAAGACTCTTATTCATACTAAAACTAAACTAACTAGAAAAGCATGTAAAACCTTGTGTTGCCTCCCAAGAAGCGCTTGTTTAACGTCACTTATCTTGACGTACCTGGCTTACCTTACAGAGGCTTAAGAAAGAATATTTCCTTGTCATCGTTAGAGACCTTTCCGCCAAAGTATGGCTTCAGCTGGTGTCCGTTTACTTTGAACATACCCTTCTCCGGATGAGTGATCTCAATTGACCCTTGGGGTGATACTTGAGTGACTGTGTATGGGCCAAACCATCTAGTCTTTAGCTTCCCGGGAAAGAGTCGTAACCGGGAATTGAATAGTAGAACTTGGTCACCGACTTTGAACTCCTTAGGCAATTTGATATGCTTGTCATGCCACTTTCGAATCTTCTCCTTGTAAATTCTAGCATTCTCATATGCTTTCAACCTCCATTCATAGAGCTCATTAAGATGAAGTAGTCTTTGTTTACCGGCTCTTCTCAAATCGAAGTTCATTGCCTTGATTGCCCAATATGCTTTATGTTCAAGTTCTACGGGTAGATGACATGACTTTCCTTAAACAAGATTGTACGGAGTGGTTCCTATTGGGGTCTTGTATGCTGTACGATGGGCCCAAAGTGTGTCATCCAACCGCTCAGACCAATCCCGCTTCCCTTGTTCCATAGACTTCGTCAAGATTCACTTAAGTTCTCTATTTGTGACTTCCACTTGACTACTAGTTTGCGGATGATACGGAGTAGCAAGGCGGTGTCGTACCCTATATCGTTTCAACACTTTTTTTAATTAAGCATTGCAAAAATGGGTCCCTCGATCACTAATAATGATTCGCGGAGTTCCAAACCGGGTAAACAACCTTTTCAAAAATTTTACCACCGTTCTAGCATCATTACTTGGCAATGCTTGCGCTTCAACCCATTTGGAGACATAATCAACTGCCACTAATATGTACTGGTTCCCATTAGACTTTGGAAACTGCCCCATGAAATCAATGCCCCAAACATCGAAAACCTCACAGAATTGCATAGGGTTCTGAGGCATCTCATCCCACCGAGATAATGAGCAAGGATATCTCATCCCGCCGAGACAAAATTATCACATCGAAGAACAAACTGGTGCGCATCGTGAAAGAGTGTCGCCAATAGAATCCTGCAGCCAAGACTTTTTCTGTGGTTCTACTTGATGCATAATGGCCCCCAACTGGGCCTAAATGATAATGAGCAAGGATATCCCATCCTTCCTCCTGCAATACACATCTCCGAACTATATATGATCTGCACAAATGCGGAAGAGGAATGGATCGTCCCAGAAATAGTTCTTCAAATAGCTAAAGAACTTCTTCTTTTGTTGGAATGTGAGCCCTTGTTTGAGGACCTTTCCTGACAAGTAATTAGCAAAATCTGCAAACCACGGAGTATCACCTGATGATGTCAACTTCTGAGTTGAATACAAGTGTTCTTCCGAGAAGAAGTCATTGATCTCCTTGCTTGATGGCTCTTGCCCAACGCTACCTTCTAATCGCGACAAGTGATCCGCCACTACGTTTTCAGTTCCCTTTTTATCCTTTATCTCCATATCAAACTTCTATAAGAGTAATATCCAACGGATCAATCTTGGTTTCGCATCAACTTTATTCATGAGGTAACAGAGCGCTGAATGATCTGTAAACACGATGACTCTCGATAAGATGAGATACGGCCTGAACTTATCGAGGGCAAAAACCACTGCTAGTAATTCCTTCTCTGTAGTAGTGTAATTCTCCTGTGCATCTGTGAGAGTCTTGCTCGCATAATAGATGGGTTGGAATTGCTTGCCCTTCCTTTGTCCCAAAACCGCTCCGACAACATAGTCACTAGCATCGCACATAAGCTCAAACGGTTCATTCCAGTCTGGGGTGATCAAGATTGGAGTTTGAACTAGTTTTTCTTTTAACACATTAAAAGCTGCTGCACAATCTTCCCCAAAATCGAAAGGAGCATCTTTTTCGAGAAGTTTATTCAACGGTTGAGTGATCTTCAAGAAATCCTTAATGAACCGCCTATAGAAACCTGCATGCCCCAGGAAACTCCAAATTCCCTTAACGTTTGTTGGTGGGGGAATTTTATCTATGACTTTGATTTTTGCCTTATCCACCTCCATACCCATATGGGAAATCTTGTACCCGAGAACAATGCCTTCTCGAACCATGAAGTGACACTTCTCCCAGTTTAGCATGAGATTTGTCTCCTCACACCTTATCAGCACTCTTTCCAAGTTTCTCAAACACATGTCAAAGGAGTCACCAAACACAGAGAAATCATCCATAAACACTTCCATTGTGTCTTCGACAAGATTATCAAAAATAACAGTCATACAGAGTTGGAATGTAGCAGGTGCGTTGCATAACCCGAACGACATTCGTCTATATGCAAAAGTCCCGTAGGGACAAGTAAAAGTTGTCTTCTCTTAATCTTCCGGAGCAATGGGAATCTGAAAGTATCTTAACATCCCATCTAAGAAGCAGTAAAACCGATGCCCTGCCAATCGCTCCAACATTTGATCAATAAAAGATAATGGAACGTGATCCTTCCGGGTTGCATCATTCAGTCTTCTGTAATAAATGCAAACTCTCCACCCTGTGACCATTCTAGTTGGGATGAGTTCATTCCTTTCATTCTTGATCACTGTCATCCCATCTTTCTTCGGAACCACTTGTGTAGGGCTCACCCAAGCACTGTCGGAAATAGGATAAATGATCCCTGCATCCAGTAGCTTCACCACCTCCGCCTTTACAACTTCTTTCATGTTCGGGTTTAGTCTTCTTTGAGGTTGGATCACTGATTTGAAATTATCCTCCATTAAAATCTTATGCGTACAGAATGAGGGGTTTATTCCCTTTAAGTCTGCAATTTTCCATGCCAGGGCAGACTTGTGCTTTTTCAACATATTCACCAACTTAGTGCTCTAAGTGCTCTACCAAAAATGCATACTCTAAGTGCTCTAGAAGTGTTTTCAACTCCAACTCAGGTGTCTCTTCAATGGATGGTCGAAGTCGGTTTTCCTTTAATCTATCAATTTCTTCAAATTGAGTAGCTTGATGTTCATTAACACAACCTGAAACCTTCTCCAAATCACACTCCTTTGGTCAATTATGGGGCTCCACTGTAATCCCCAACTCATAAGCTTCCTCTGTCTGATCTACAATTCCCAATGAAAAGACTTCTTGCTTGTGCTCCCAATAACCTGATTCAAACTGTGCAAGGACCTTCTCTAAGGTTTCTTCTGTGTCACCACTTGAAAAAGCTAGGGCTGATTTATCAAATTCGTCCAATACACTGCCCAATTCACAATTCATGTTCTACTCCATGCAAAACTGATCAACAATATCCCCTATTTCTGCAAAAGGATGTCTCACTGAATGCCCAAGCTCAATATAGTTTGGAACTGGTTGTACAGTAAACAACTGCATTTTCTGTTCTACATCCTTAACCAGTCCTGCAAGTGTATCAAAGGCGTCGCTTGAGTCAAACATCCCTTCGGAACCTAAAATCAATTAAAAGAAAAATAAGAACAATGATAGATAAAGAAAGTGTGAAATAGAAAATGAAGTGAATAACTAAGGGCTCGTTTGACATTGTTGCCAATTCCTGTTTTTTGTTTTCAATTTCATGTTTTGGAAACAAAACTGAGAAAACATGTTTGGCAGCTCGTTTTTGTTTTCAAAAATTTTGGCAACAATCCTCATGTTTCCAAAAAAAAACAGAAAACAACAATTTTATGTTTTCAACTGTTTTGGAAACATTTTCAAACTTTTCCTTCCACAATAAAACCCTTACTCTTCTACTCCTTTCTCTCTCTCTCTCCTTTTAATTTTTATTTTTTATTTTTTAAAAAAAAATATATATTTTTTACAAATTAATAATAATAATTTTAAATATATATATATATATATATATATATATATATATATATATATATATATATATATATTAAATATTTATAAAAATTTATTATTTTGGCTTGATATTTTACAAATTAGTTTATATAATATAAAATTTATATTTTTAGAAATTATTTGTGAAAATAATTGTTTGACCCTTGATTTTGATAAACTATGATATAATATAATATAATAATAATTTATGTTATTAATTTTATTTAATAATATAATCAAGGAAACTAATATGAAAAATAAAGTTTTATAAAAAAAATTTAAAATATAGATTTGAAAAAAAAAGATGAAAAAAACGTTATAATAATTTTATACTAACCAAATATGTTTTTGTTTACAGCTTTTTAAAATAGAAAATAGTTAATGTATCCAAACATGTTTTTGTTTTCAAAAAATTGAAAATAAAACGAAAACAAAACAAAAACAAAACAAAAGCGAAAGAAAAACAAAAAACAAGAAAACAGAAACGATGCCAAACGACCCCTAAATTAGCAAAAACAAGTATAAAAAATATGCCTATTCCCCGGCAACGGCGCCAAAAACTTGACACGACCCCTTGCGTATATCCCGCAAGTGCACAGGCTTGACTGATATGAACCTCGCCAACGATTGTGACGAAACCCGAAACAAATTTGGCAAGAAGAAGAAAAGCCAAGGATTCGAGAAGAAGAGATGGAAAACCTCGACCCAATGTTTAGCGAAGCACGAACCTTGGTAAAAGGATGACGCCACAAAAGGAGATGAAAATCCAATTGATAAGTCGGTTTGAACGCCACAAGGAAAACCCTTGATAAGTTCTTAAAAAGTTTCTTCAAGAACACAAGAAGAAAACCTCACAAATACTCAAAGATCAAAGCTGTGTTTTTTGGTAGCTACAAGGGGCTATATATATAGCCCAAAACCCTAGAGAACTTCTAAGAAGTAAAAGTTCAAAACTACTCTTAAAGATAAAAAAAAAAGTAAACAACCAACTAAATAGCAACTTTAGCCCAAAGGCCCACAAAGCCCAACAAGACTAAGCAATTACAAAAGACTCTAGTTCACATATTAAACTCAAAAACAAATGACAATCAAATCTTCATCAAGAGTCTAAGTGGAATCGGCTTGGATGAGTAGGACCAGCTTTTGTTCACCATTAGTAGTGATCACACTCTCTTCCTGTTGTAAAATTCTCCATGCCAAGTTGCTAAGCTCCTCTTTAAATCTTCTAGCTCGAGCCCTCGTCACTGGTCCTGTTGGGACTTGAATTGGATCCTTAGCCTTGATGTCCACATCATTCCCCCCCTCTTGAGAAGGATTTGTCCTCAAATCGTCACCTACATCAAAAGGACTTAAGTCAGTCACATTGAAAGTAGCACTAACATTATACTCAGCCGGTAAATCAAGGCGGTAGGCATTGTCATTGATCCGCTCGAACACTTGAAAAGGACCATCTTGCATGAGTACAACACCAATACCTACACCAGAGGCATCACATTCTATTTCAAAAGTATTAGCAAAGTTAGGTAAAACAAGTAAGATAGCATGAGTTAGTTTATGTTTCATAAGCTGAAATGCTTCCTTTTGTGCTGCCCCCCATTTGACTGCAACGTTCTTCTTGATAACTTCAGTAAGGGGTGCCGCAATGGTACAAAAATCTTTCATGAATCTCCTATAGAAGATAGCAAGTCCATGAAGGCTGCGAACGTGACTCACACTTGATGGGGTCGGCCATTCTTGGATGGCTTTGATCTTTTCTTCATCAACCTCAATACCTGTAGCACTCACAACAAATCCTAGGAAAACAAGTTTATTGGTGCAAAAGGTACATTTCTTGAGGTTAGCATACAATTTCTCTTTCCTAAGGACACCCAAAACCAATTGTAAATGTGAAGCATGATCATGCAAATTCTTACTATAAATCAGAATATCATCAAAATAAACAACAACCAATTTTCCAATGAAAGTTCGTAAAACATGATTCATTAAACGCATGAAAGTACTAGGTGCATTAGTTAAGCCAAATGGCATGACTAACCATTCATACAAACCATGTTTAGTTTTAAATGCCGTTATCCATTCATCGCCTTCTTTCATTCGGATTTGATGATACCCATTCTTAAGATCAATTTTTGAGAACACACAAGATCCATGCAACTCATCTAACATATCATCTAAACGAGGGATAGGGTGTCGATACTTTACCGTTATGTTGTTGATGGCTCGGCAATCAATACACATCCTCCATGTTCCATCCTTCTTAGGAACAAGAATCACCAGAACTGCGCAAGGACTCATGCTTTCTCTCACGTACCCTTTCTCCATCAACTCTTCAACTTGCCTTTGGAGTTCTTTTGTTTCCTCTGGGTTGCTCCTATAGGCGGGTCGGTTTGGAATGGAAGTACCGGGAACAAAGTCAATTTGGTGTTCTATTCCCCGGATAGGGGGTAAGCTATGTGGTACCTCCTCAGGAAACACTTCCTCGAACTCCTGCAAAATAGAAACAACAACACTAGGCAATGAAGGGTCAGGTTGGTTAGTGTTTAAAAGGGCCTCCTTGTACATAAGTACAATCATCGGCCGTTTTGCAAGAAAAGCTCGCTTAACCTCACTTGTTTTTGCATTGAAATTTCTTTTTCCCTCTATTTTTCCCTCTTTCGCTGAATTCATCTCTCTCTTTTCTCTCTCACTAGATTCAGCCTTGCTCTCTTGTTTCTCACCACTACTCATCTCTTCACTCACTCTCTTGTGATCACTCAAATTCTTTTGATCTCTCATTTTCTTTTGATCACTTAGTTTTTGCATCATCACTTGATCATCATAAACCTGTTTTGGTATAATTGGAGCTAGAGTGATGGTTCGTTGTTGGAAAGTGAAGGAGTGCTTGTTGGTGAAGCCATCATGTTGCACACGTCTATCAAATTGCCAAGGCCGTCCTAAAAGGAGATGTCCCGCTTGCATGGGTACCACATCACACAACACTTCATCCTCATATTTCCCAATCCGAAATGGCACCATAACTTGCTTAGTAACCCACACTTGACCACTATCATTCAGCCATTGCAACTTGTATGGACGGGGGTGCCTGAGTGTTGGGAGCCCTAGCTTTTCAACCATGGAAGAACTAGCAACGTTAGTGCAACTACCACCGTCAATAATAACACTACATACCTTGTCCTTCACATAACAACGAGTGTAAAAGATGTTCTCCCGTTGCACTTCTTCTTCTTCCACCTTACCGTGCAAGTTCAAGGCTCTCCAAGCAACTAATCCAAGCATCTCACCATGCTCGGCCCCAAACTCCTCTTCTACCAAAAGATCATCCTCCAATGGTGGAATGTCATCTAGCTCACCCTCATCTTTAGAATCTATTGTCCCATTCTCCCGAATCACCATAACCCGCTTGTTCGGGCATTGGCTAGTGATGTGACCTCTTCCTTCACATTTGAAACACTTAATTTCACTAGAATGAGACAAAGTTGTGGGTATCTTACTTTGAGAAGCCATGGAAGTAGTGGTTGAATTTTGCTCAGTTTTGGCCTTGGGGTTGGAGTTACTTTCATCTTTCCTTTGATAATTCGACCTCCATGGTGTTGCACTAGGATTTTGTGGGGTGGGTCTCGGACGTGCACTTGTACTGCCTTTCTTCATTTGCCTCTCAACCTTTATTGCCATATGCACCAAGTCTTCCAACTCCAAATAGTGATGTAGCTCAACCGTGTTGGCAATCTCCCTATTCAACCCATTCAAAAACCTTGCCATTGTTGCCTCCCGATCCTCCTCCACATTGGCCCGAATCATAGCCATCTCCATCTCTTTATAATATTCATCAACACTTTTGTAACCTTGTCGAAGACCTTGAAGCTTAAGATATAGATCACGGTAGTAATGAGATGGCACAAAACGACGCCTCATCACCCTTTTCATGTCATCCCAAGTCTCAATAGGCAAATCTCCACTTCGCCTCCTATTGACGCACAACTGATCCCACCACACAATAGCATAATCAGTAAACTCAATAGCGGCAAGTTTTACCTTCTTCATTTAGGAGTAGTTGTGAAAATCGAAAACCAACTCCATCTTCTTCTCCCATTCAAGGTATGCTTCGGGATCACTCTTTCCTTGAAATGCCGGAATCCTCAGCTTGATACTACCCAAGTTGTTGTCTAACCGATTCCGAGAGTCTCTATCTCGACCATATCTCCTAGGGCTACCCGTTGACATCCTATCAAAGTCTTCATCAAAATTTTCCACTTCAAACGCCCCCACACCTTCAACTCCCCGTTGGGGTACCCTATTCCTCCTTGGGAGATTTGGAACAACTGGTGGCTGTCCCCATTGTGCTCTCTCTTCAACCCTATCCAACCTCTCATGTATTTGCTCAAGTTCCGCCCTCATCATCCTTCTCATTTCCCCAATTATAGCTTGCACTTGCAAATTCGGAATAGTTGGAGGGGTACTCTCCTCGCTTGTGTTTCTCTCCGGAATTTGAAACATGATGGAAAAACCTGCAAAGCAATGTTAGATAAAAAGATTACCCTCACCACAAAACTCACGTAGTTCACTCCAAGAAATAATTCACTCAAATTCACTCGTGTATCACTCAATTCAATTTGGCTTTTCCCCTCAAATGATCTCACCTCGCTGCCTTTTTCCACTCATTTTCTTCTTTGAGTTCTTTCAAAACTAATTAAAAATCATTATCAAAGGGTTCAAACTGAAAAAAACCAAAACGGATCGAAGATTTGTTTTCTTGGAAATGGGCTAAAATTTTGGCAATTCAAGAAATGGGCTGGATTTTTGGCAATTCAAGAATGGCAATTCAAACAGAAACAAATCAATAAATTTTGGCAACTCAAGATTGGCAATTCAAATCGAATCTAATCAAGAAATTTTGGCAATTCAAGAATGGCAACTCAAGATTGGCAATTCAAATCTAACCTAATTAAGAAATTTTGGCAACTCAAGAAGGCAACTCAAGATTGGCAATTCAAATCTAACCTAATCAAGAAATTTTGGCAACTCAAGAAGGCAACTCAAGATTGGCAATTCAAATCTAACCAAATCAAGAAATTTTGGCAATTCAAGAATGGCAAATCAAATCGAACCAAATCAAGTAATTTTTTTTTTATTATTCTTCTTTCCTTTTTCTACTCTCTTTTTTTTCGTTTTTCTTTTTCCTTCTTCTTTTTTTCATTTTTTTTTCAGAAATTCAGTTCTTCAATTTCCACAAACTCAAATTTTCACAAACTATTTTTTTAATTTCGGAATCAATAAAAGGGAACTCATAAAAGAAAGAAATCCCTCTCTCAAAGCAACAACAAAATATGAGCGACTTCAATCAATGAAACCCTAGATCTAGATGCAATTTTTTTTTTTGTAAGAAAAATGAACAGATATCAATAGAAGATATGTCGAAAGGATGAACTTAGCTCTGGTATCAACTGATATGAACCTCGCCAACGATTGTGACGAAACCCGAAACAAATTTGGCAAGAAGAAGAAAAGCCAAGGATTCGAGAAGAAGGGATGGAAAACCTCGACCCAATGCTTAGCGAAGCACGAACCTTGGTAAAAGGATGACGCCAAAAAAGGAGATGAAAATCCAATTGATAAGTCGGTTTGAACGCCACAAGGAAAACCTTTGATAAGTTCTTAAAAAGTTTCTTCAAGAACACAAGAAGAAAACCTCACAAATGCTCAAAGATCAAAGTTGTGTTTTTTGGCAGCTACAAGGGGCTATATATATAGCCCAAAAACCTAGATAACTTCTAAGAAGTAAAAGTTCAAAACTACCCTTAAAGATAAAAAAAAAGTAAACAACCAACTAAATAGCAACTTTAGCCCAAAGGCCCACAAAGCCCAACAAGACTAAGCAATTACAAAAGACTCTAGTTCACATATTAAACTCAAAAACAAATGACAATCAAATATTCATCAAGCGTCTAAGTGGAATCGGCTTGGATGAGTAGGACCAGCTTTTGTTCACCATCAGTAGTGATCACACTCTCTTCCTGTTGTAGAATTCTCCATGCCAAGTTGCTAAGCTCCTCTTTAAATCTTCTAGCTCGAGCCCTCGTCACTGGTCCTGTTGGGACTTGAATTGGATCCTTAGCCTTGATGCCCACATCATTGTCGAAGTAATAAAATTACCATGGTGAGTGGGTAGTCGAATCCACAGAGAATAGGAATTTAAAACACAAGATTTCGCTATGTTAGTTGTGCGGTGCACGAAAAGTGATGATCAAATTGATGAGTGGATTATGGAATCAATTATAATAAAAGACAAGAAATTAAATAGAAAGATGGAAGACAAGAAATTGCAAGTAGAAGTGAAAACAGAAAGACTAGTAATGGGTGAAATAGGGTATCCGGACAAGCTACCTTTAGGACTTATGTTTCTAGTGCAAGACTATGCTATTATACTTTCCTATTGATGTTAATTGATTTGAGGATATCCTTAGACTCACTGTCCCAAACCTAAGGTCAACCGTGACTAACCCCAACACTATGCCCAGGCATTGGGATTCACGTCAACCCTTCACTCTGTCGCTCTCGCAACTAAGCCCCAGGGAGTTTATCTACCTAAGCCTAACACTATGTGGGATTGCTTTAAGTTCTAGGGATTTCTAGTGATAAAATCTGTTTCTATGTGTAGTTTTAACCCTTTGGTCCAGGTGAAAGAACCCTAGTCTAGATTAAGCCTCGAACTACGACGCCTCATCTCGATGGCTAATAATTCAAGGAAAATGGAGGTAGGGAGAAATCAAACCGGAAGGGAAAGGGGATGTTTCGCTACCTCACGACTCACCCTCTCAACCCTCTTCAATCCTAAGTAGTCTAACCCTATAGGAGTTGTCACAACTCCGAAGGGTAACCTAGATTGCTCTCAACCCTAGTGTCACAGCTAAGGGAAAACAATAGCAAAAGATAATTAAAATTGAAACTCAAATTTATTCATCAATAATGGAAAAGCATAATAGCAATGTCATAGAAACATAATAATCCTAGGGTTTTACAAGTCTGAATACCCACGAGGGGTTTAGCTCATCATGGAGCTATACATGTTCATCAAAGTATAAAAGAAAGCACAAATTAAAAACATTGATGAAAACCCCTTTGCGTATGGTGTGGCCGTGGTCTTGTGCGGCCACCGGACGTCGGTGATGATGCCGATGACGCGCTCCAAACCTCCACAAAGTCCTCTCCGAAACCCTAGCCGCACTCTCCAGAAGTTGGGAAGAAAGTTAGGTCAAAAGATCTCTTGAAAGTCTCCAAATCGGGTTTTTATAATGTTGAGTGCGTCTTTAAATTTGAACTTATCGGGACTTCACATGGCCCTGTGGAATTTCCACACGCCCGTGTGAAGTTTCTGGCTTTTTCTATTTTTTTTTAATAAATTTGTGGTTTATCCACTTTAATAAAAAAACAAAAAAGGTGGTTGCAAGGTACATTAAGGATATACAAATAAAATGAGAAACACAAAACAAAAACAAAATAAAAACAGTCCCTAAGAGGTGGAACAGAAAATAGAAATACAATGACCACTAGAAATAAAAAACAGAAGATATAAAAATTAGAAAAAATACATAAATAAAACGAACACAGCTGAAGGAGTCCGCCGCAAAAACTCTACAAAAGATAAAGTTTTACTCTTGTAAAAATATATACATCTGGACATTATATATATTCATAAAAATCATATTTTTATTAAAATATAATTACTTTTGAAATTACATGGAAGGACTACAAATTGCCTTTGCATCCTCCACTTAAAAAAAAAATCTTGTATCTTGAAACAATGAAACCTGGACTTCAAATTAATTTACTTTTTACTGTTTAAAATTATTGGTATACCAAATGACTCTAACTCTCCCCTCACCTTCTTTGCAACAAATGCTAAGCGATGACGGCCGCTCCATACAAGGCAATAAAACCTTTTGACTGTTAAACCAAACTTGTTGTTGTATTGGGAGAGATATTAGTGGTATCATTTGATTTTTATATCAATAGATGATAAACATTCTCTATTTAAGGGATTATCAAAGAGACAGATAAATATAGAAATGTATCAATTATAGTAACTCATGAATTTCTTAAGAAAATTCTCCTATTTTATAATTCTGAAAGAGTGAAATCACTGTTTTTTTTACAAAAGATCCACAACTAGGTCCGTGATTAGTACTAATAAACAGTATTAAACATAAATATACATTGCATGAATAGTCCGGCTAACAAGTTTGTTGTTGTTGGGTAAGTTCAGCTCAACCCCATAAGTTTGTTAGGTAATGGACAATTGAAAAAGGCACCGATGGATTAACTAGCCTGACTCGACAGTTTCAGGTAATAACCTGCCAGGTCTAGGCATAGAGGCTTCTTTTATATTTCTAATAATTTTGATGATTGTTGAATATTTTTACTTTTACATTAAAAGCTCTAATGTGAATGTAGCTTATAAGGATCACATTGGGACCAAAAGTTCCAACTTCAAACACTCTAACCAAGTAATCCACATAACAATTTTGTTATTTTTAAATAACAAAAGAAAATCAAGATTTTTTTTTTACAAAAATATTTTTAAAAATTAAAAAGATAAAATTAATTTCTAATAAATTATAAAAATAAACTCAATAAAAAAAAATCTTACATTTAATTCGTTGACCTATCGAATTAAGTTGTGTATGCATTCCTCTTACATGTAAGAGGAATCAAAGGCAACATAATTTTTTTTGCCTTAGATTAGAGTTGTCATTCACTAATTACTTATCCATCGACATCAACTTTTGGCTTTTGCTTGGATTCAGAGACCATTATCATACTCATGTTATCTAGTTTTTGAAATTATCATCTCTACTTTTTACCGACAAATTTTTATAAGAATTCAATCATTTGTGCAAACTAAGAGTTCCCATAATTAAATTAAATAAAATGACACAAATGCAAAATAATGGAATGGTGAGGAGTATGTGTAGATTGAAAAAAAAAGGATTTTTTTTTCATTTTTTTAAACATGTTTTTATTTTGTACTTTTTATAAATTTGATAATAAAAGAAGTTTTTTGAGTGGCTACTTTTTATAAATTTGGCTACTGTGGAAGACCCGCCGAGCCCGCCGGTCTGGGCCGCTTGACCGGGCGGGCCAGGCCAAGCCCGGCTGGGTTTTAATTAATTTATTAATAATTTAAATACATTTTAAAATAAAAATAAATTTAAATGTTATGGGTAAGATTTGAAATTGGGTCATCCATAACACTAACAAGCTTTGTTACCAACTACTCTATGAAAGTTTTATGTATTTATATTAAAACATTATAAACAAAAAGAATACTTCAAAATAAATTAAAAAATTAATAATAAATTACATTAAAATTGTTTATTTATTGAATTAAATAGTTTATATATTCTTTTGAGTTATAAAATTATATTATATGAAAAATCATAGTTATAAAAATGTACTACTTAATATTGAAATTTTACTATCTATTTGTTTGAGAGATTAACATAAAATTTATTGATGATTGACATAAAATATTAGACAAATAATATTGTAACTAATCTTATTAATTGGTGATTGAAATTATGTTATATAAAAACTTATTAACATAAAATTTAAAACTCATGAACTTAATGTAAAAGAAAACAACTAATCTTGTTAATTGGTGATTGAAATAATCAAATAAAACAATACATGTAAATATAAGGAAAATCAATACTAAATTATTATATTATAACTAAAAATTAAAAACACTAGTTATAATAAATATATAGAATTTGATAAGTAAATAGAAGTAAAAAGTAAAAAATTCAAGTAATAAAATAAATTAAAACAATTGGATAAAAAACTTATAAACATAAAATTTAAAACTCATTAACTTAATGTAAAAGAAAATAACTAATCTTATTAATTGGTGATTGAAATAATCAAATATAACAATACATGTAAATATAAGGAAAATCAATACAAAATTACTATTTTATAACTAAAAATTTAAAACACTAGTTATAATAAATATATAGAATTTGATAAGTAAATAGAAGTAAAAAGTAAAAAATTCAAGTAATAAAATAAATTAAAATAATTGGATAAAAACTTATTAACATAAAATTTAAAACTCATTAACTTTGAATTTGAATTCAAAGTCATGTCTTCATTATAAATTTGTTTAAAAAAATAAATAAATCATCACTAGCTCAATTGGTTTCTCAATGAACTTTGTTCTTTGAAGAAGACCAAGGTTCAAATCTTGGAAGTAACAAATTTTAAATTTTTAACACACAAAATTGGGAAAAAAAAAAAAACAATCCGCGGGCCCGCCGGGCTTGCCCTCGGGTCACGGGTCAATAACAGCCCAACCAATAACCGGACCCGCTACAGTGCAGGCCGGTTACGGGTTACTGGCCTGGCCCGCCGGGTTAGCTGACCCGGCTGTTTTTGCCGTGCCGGGCCAAATCTCGGCCCGTGCTCCCCTCTAGCCTAGGTTGTGCGCAGACAAAAGGTTCTTAGGATCAAATCCACCATGCAGTTTAAGAGTTTATTATTTTCTTGTTTTAATTTTTAAAATAATAAAAATGAGAATGGGCTCCCAACAAGCTGGTAAAGATATCTCAATGTGTAACTGCACACGTTATAGTGCGGGTTAGTCACAGGTTGTCGGCTTTGTCAGTCGGGTCAAAAGTTAGTTCGTGCACCCTTCTAATGGGAAACATCCTGCAATTGGGTGGAGCTCACTATGGCCTTAAGGAGATGGTTGAAACAAGGTGAAGCTCTCCTCACCCCAGCAACCTCAATTTTGGGCCATGATGAGCTAAGCCTGATGGGTGAGGAGTTTTCGAGATTATTTTCCTTGGTTGAGCTCCTAGGAGTGGGCCAGAGCCCTAGAAAGCCTGTAGGCCATGGGCAAGCTTACCCTAGTGCGCCTACAGCCTTCATGAAACTATAGGAAGCTCACCTAGTCTTAGCGAGTTTTTGAAGATGGAGAGCTAGCCCCACCGAGCCATGAGCCACTTATTTGGCTCTCCAAGATGCAGCTTGCCTCTTCATTTGAGGTTGGTAGAGCTTCATGACAAACTCAAAAGAAGAGTTGAATAAAAGAAAAAATAAAGGGGAAAATCAATAAGAAATAGTTTCACACAATTAAGGATATTATAAGTATGGGTTCCAAAAAGTAGGGGGACTCAAGACTTGGATGTACTTTAAGAATTTCCTAAAAATCTTTAGATTATTTTCTCCAAAAATATGTATCTTTTTTGTTTTGCTTTTTTATGTTTTTTTAATGGTTTCCCCCTTATTGCGGATAACTATTCGTGAATCAATATGAGTGGAAGACGAGCTGCTTGACTTTTAACTTCCCTCGTAGCACGCTGCAGGAAAAATATATTCCTCATTTAAAAAATAAAACTAGCTTATTTTCAATCAAGGACGGAACCAGGACTTGTTGGTAGGAGGGGCTGAAGCCTAAAGACAAAACGTAATAAATAAATAAATAAACAATCCGACAAAATAATTAATTTAAATGAAGAATAATGTGCTAATATAAAAAAAATTTGAATATACATTAAAAAACATAGAGTATAATTTAAATTTTTGTTATTACCTATAGCAAATATATGAGATTTTCAATAATTCAATTAATAAGAATACATCTCAAGTTTATATACTCTTTAAAAATATGCTTGTATATATGTTATAATATATTTTCTAAGTCTCATGATCAATTTAAATTTTTTTAAATTACTAAAATTTTTTATATAAGATTTTTTAATTTTTTTGTTAAAATTTTGAAATCCCAATAATTTTTAAATTAAAAAGATAAAATGTAAAAAAAATATATGCACCAAGGAGGATTTGAACTTGGGTGAGCTATGACAACACCCACTAACCACTCAAGCTCAATTACATTACACACTTTTGTTTGTCTAAATAGTCTATTTTACATTAATTTAAGTATAGAAAAACCGAAACCATAAAATTTTATATTGCTTGAAAAGTGGTGTCTCCGGTGTCGAGGGGGACTTCAGCCCCTACTAGCCCTCCTTGGTTTCGTCCCTGTTTTTAATACATATCTCTAAGAGTCACATCACCATGACTTTTTATTTTTCTTATTCTTGAAATTTGGTTTTGATATTCACATTATAATATGATTAAATTATTTTTTATAAAATTGATAAACTACAATTTTATTAAAAGGATTAGAGAGTTAAAAAAATAAACAAATTATTGGAATGGGTCACTACAATGTTGTCTTAGACCATCATGCCCATTAAAAGTGAGGAATGGTAATCAAAGGATAAGAAAAAGAGCAACAAACATTGTAAAGAGACACCACTAACATGAATGGAAAAGGATTAGATGCATTTTAAAAGTGATGAATTAAAATATAATAATGATGGAGAAAGTTGTTAATATGCTTTTAAATTGGCTCTCTGTAGCTTCAAATTCCTCTCAGCACGCTAATATGTTGACTAGATACTCTACTCAAAATTGCTAATATGCTTTTAAATTGGCTCTTTGCAGCTTCAGATTCCTCTTAGTACGCCAATCCTGAAGCTTTTCAGAAGATTAAGCGGTTCATCAACTTCATAAGCACCAGGTCTGCTGATAATACTGGCGACCCAGAGACCAACATCCACAGGGAGTAATCGACTATCTTATTTAGGTTGGGCAGGCCTGTGTCTCTAGGAGGTAACCTTCGCCCGCCCCCCTACCGCTCTTCTTTCCTTTTGCTGCTCTTGTCTTTTTGTACTTTATTTCCTCACCCCTGGTGAGGTTTTAGTTTTATTTCTTGTTTTTCTGTATTTTTTTTTTTTTGTACTTGTCCTGTTGTCTCATCTTTTTATTTCATAAATCTGTGGTTTATCCACATTAAAAAAAAAAAAAAAGAGGCCCACTAGAGATGCGAGTGCAAGACTAGCCTTCAAAGACTTGGGAATCTCTTAATTAGAGAAATTTGTTGGAATATCCAGTCAAAAAGAAACAATCACAATGTTAACAATCATACATTGATTATTCAAAAAAAAAATCATACATTGATTTTCTCTTTGATTATTATCAAAATCAATTATATGTTTTTTGCTTCGATTTTTCTAGTTCTCGAAGTGAAAAAAACCAAGCTATAGTTAGATCTTAGTCCCCATAATCAAACAAAGGCTTCATTTTGATTTTGATGGATAGTTCTCCGGTTTGAACCACAATTCCAGGCTACCTCCCCAGTTAAGGGTCACGTTACTAATGCAGTTTAATCTTCGCTGGTGCTTATTCTAATTGCTTGTGTTCTTTCATTTGTGATTCTAATATTTCCATTCCTTGTTGTTTTTCCATTTAGTTATTCCTTTGCTATTCTCTACTTTACTCTTTGCAATGGTGAACTGTTGTTCTTTCGCTTCCTGTCTCTCTCTTCTTTGTTTTAGGTATGTAGTCTTGCTGTTATTCTTATTTCTGCTTTTCCAGTTGAATAAATTGTGGTTTATATATATTTAAAAAAATTGAAGGAAAGAATGCCATATATTTATGTAATCAATATTATTAAATTTTTGTTATTTATTCAAAAGAATGTGTTTTAGTGTCCATTTAGTGTTCAGTTAGTGTTCATTGGGTCTCCGGTGAGAATATCGTTTCCCTTTCCTTAGAACTACATGGTAAGGGAATTTATTAATTCACTTTTGGCTTTTGAAAATTTTTTGGGTAAGCATGTGTTAGTGCCCAAATCGCCTCATGTAATGTTTGGCTAAGTTAATAAATCACTAGGGAATCGATAAATTTTTATAACTAGTGCACTACTACCCTTTTGTGATGCGACACTTATAGCCTTTGTCAAAATAAATAAATAAATAAATAATGGGGAAGAGAAGGCAAAGTGGTTGAAACCAAAAATTCTGATAACTAGTTTGACGCATTCAAAGTTAAAATAAAATAAACAGTTGCCTGATATTAAATTAACCAGGTAAAGATTGTATGAATTCAAACTGATATTAGGAAACAAAATACACTTTAATTAGTCCTAAATTCCTTTTAAGTAATTTTGATCCCTCAATCCAAAAGTGGAGTAAGAGGAAGGTGCAGTTTAAATAGCATATGATTCGTTATGCACATATATATAAAAGTTATCCCATATTAATTTTCACGTGTGACAATTAAGTGGTTTTACATGATTTTGTTATAAAGCTAGACTATTAGATGATCACACACTGACATCTTATTTATCTAGAATATAATATAAATAATTCTTTATTAAAGCAATGCTTGATTTATTAACTAACTAGGTATTTATGAAATGTGAAAAAAAAAAACAAATTCAAAAACATTTTATGGTAATGACTTTTATCCAAATGTGTTATGGTCTTAAATATGACATTCATCAACTTGTATGATAGAGCTTTTGCAGGTTTTTTTTTTAATTAATAGGCGACAAACGCCACTCACTCAAGGGATTTAAGAATAATACTAGACCTGGATGTATATTGCATAAATAGTATATAAACATTACTTAAGCTAGGGTGAATAGTGTATAAATAATATACGAACAATGTATAAGCAGTACGGGGAACAGTGGATACATAACAAATTAATGGTCTTAGACATGTGATTTTTTTTTTCTCCTCCTTTGTTAATATACCCCAATACAAAAGATATCGTAGATCATGGAACAAAAACTTAAACTAGCCTGAAAATATATTTAAAAAAAATAAAATAAATATGAATAATATGGTTACTATTATGGGATTGTGACCATTGATATATTATCTTGAATATATGTGACATGCTCTAATTGTCTTGCGTGTTAGCCCGTCTTACATGGTAAATCTCTAGGGGTTATTAAACAACTGTAAATGGTGCACCATAATATTTATCTGTCCCTTTAACACCTCTATATAAGGTAGTGTTTGTCGCCTTCATAAAAAAGATAAAAATAATAATATGGAAAAAATCTCAATAAAATATAATTAGTAAATTATCACCATTTAACTAATGGGATTTTCAAGTGGATAACGGGGATATGTCTTAATTTCTGTTGTGGTTTAATGAACTAGTGGGCTCAATCAAATAAGGATTGGGTTTACCATATATAGCTTATCTAATAAGAAAATATATGTAACTTAGGAGATTGTCTACCCTTGCATATTTTTTTTTTTATTTTTATTTTTCATTTTCTCTTATTATTCTCATATTCAACTCTATTTTATTTTAGTATTATTTTTTAAATAAAATAAAATAAAATATATTAATATGTAATACATTCAAAGACATCAATATTTAACTTTACATATGGAACCATATATGATTATAAGCACGGTAGACATTTATTTCTTACGACCACGTATATTTGGTTTTCTTGCTACCAAACCTTAATTTCATATATAAGCACAGGGAGCCAAGCGAGGTAACACCATAGCCTTCAAAGGCACAGCCTTGGGTACCACCAATCCATAGGACTCCTTCATATCAATCTTCTCCCCTGCGGGTAGTTGCCAATCAAACGCATGCATAAGAACACCTAGGAAGTATTGCACGAATATTATACCAGCTTGCTTTCCTGCACATATTCTTCTTCCAGCTCCAAAAGGTATCAGTTCAAAATCAGTACCGTGTGGCTCTATGTTAGTAGCTTTCCCACCTGGAAGAAACCTCTCCGGATAGAATTCTAGTGGGCGCTCCCATGTGTCTGGGTCCCGGCCAATGGCCCAAACATTAACAAGAAGACGAGTATTAGCAGGAATATGATATCCATTGACTTCACATGGTTGGGTAGAGAAATGAGGGAGACTAAGGGGTGTGGATGGGTGTAACCTAAGTGCTTCTTTACAAACAGCCTGGAGGTAAGGTAGGTTCGGTATGTCAGACTCTTCAAGCATGCGTTCTCGGCCAATGATGGTGTCCAACTCTGATTGCAAGCGTTTGAGAATGATCTGGTTCTTTAGCATCTCACTGATTGCCCATTCAACAATAACTGATGAGGTGTCACTTCCGGCCGTGAACATGTCCTATCATGTATTTCATCAGTAATATTAGTTTTAAAATTAAAGATGATAATAGTGTATTAAAGATTTTGTTAAACAAGAGAAATTATTATATCCTATTAATAACCTTTTTAACTATCGACTCATTCGAAGTGAATGAGAAGACAAGGAAGAGATAATCTTATATAATTCAAGAAAGACATCCAAGTCACCCTCTGACAATAACTCATATATATTTATATATTAAAGTTCAATAATTGTACTTATTTCCGAAATCTACCTCTAAAATTATAACCAATGAGAAGCTTAATTGCATGGCATGAAAAGAATAGTGTCATACCGAGATGAGAGCCCTGATGTTGACATCAGACAACTTCTCTCCATCGTCGTCTCGGAGCTTGCTAGCCATGACAAGATCAATGAAGTCCGGCGAGCACTGTCTCTCGGCGGTGGTTGCCTTGTGCTCGTCCAACAATCTTTTGATCATCTCGTCCAACCTCTCATGCACCCTCTTCATCTTGGCCTGTATCCCCTGCAAGTCCATCCATGCAATCGACGGCACGAAATCCCCAACGTTGAACAACCCTCCACCCGTCATCAAATCCTTCAAAGCAACCTTAAACTCACTCAAGTCTGAACCAGAGACATCGAACACCCTCCTGTTCAACATGACCTGCCCAATGATGTTAGCCGTAGCGCAGATGAGTGTTTCCGGCACGACAACGAGTTCGTTCCTTGAGCTGGACTCAAGCATGGTGCGCACCATGTGCGAGACCTCAGAGCGTCGCACAGGCGCCCAGTCAGTGAGCGCCTTGTTACTGAGCATGTGAAGTGTGCTGAGCTTGCGCAGGAGCTTGTACCTCGGCGTGTAGTTAGCAAACACCATGTTGTTGCCGTTGTAGGTGATGTCTTTGCCGCTGATGACATTGTTTGGTCTGTTTGCGTACTGGGCGTCGAAGGCTGTGAGGAACGCGCGCGCGGACGAGGGGGTTGAGGCTACCACAACGCTGCATGCACCCATCTTCAAGTACATGATCGGGCCATAGCGTTTGGCTAGTTTGGCGAGCCCTACATGTGGGGCTGGCCCGATCAACGGGAGCGCGCCGAGCAACGGGTAACCTCTTGGCCCTGGTGGCAGCCGGAGATTGGAGCCACGGTTAATCAAGAAGAAGCAAACAAGCAAGAAGATAAAGCTAAGTATAAGGATAAGGTTTATATCCATGGCTTTGTTTATTCTCTGTGGAAGCTTGTTAGCGATATATATATATAGAATAATGAACTAGTGACATGAACACTATTCATCCGGGCCAGGTGTACATGTGTATGACTTCCAGGGTAGATAGACGAAAGATTTCATTAATGGAGTGTTGATTTTAAATGTTTCGTTGATCCTTCAGAGGGGGACAACAAAGAAAGAAGGCGTTGAAAATGTACAATCTGGGAACTCACCAACCTCATTCTATCCTTCCTGTGCCAAGTGCCGACCTGTTATTAATTACTTGTAGATTTTTGTTCTAATTTGTAGGATAAAAGTTGAAAAGAGATTTGATGAATGTGAAGGCAAACAAAATAATTGAGTTTGATTGGAAATATACAATTTTTTTTATATAAAATGAATAAATCACCATTTATTAAAATAAAAAAAATTAAAACAAAACAACATAATAAAGACTAACAGGACTAGACCATTTGGATAATAATTCTTGTAAATCTTCAAATATAAAAAAAGTTATATAAATATATAAAATAATAAAAGTTTTATTAATATTTTGTGTTTTATGATCTATCCAATGTTATCAAAATCGGTATCAGATTGATTGAATTGGTGCTAGAATCAATCTGGTTTTCTAATTGGGCTAAATTATAATTGAACCTAGTAAAAATCGGTGTGAACAAATAGTTTTAAGTGGAGAGATGATTGTTGAATCAGTAATTGAACCAGTGAACTAGTAATTGAATTTGCTAGTCTCCTAATAAACTGCTTTTTAGATATTTAAAAATATTATATTAAATTAAATTATTTAAAATATTTAAATTGATCCAACGCAATTGACTTTGAGGCGATAGATGACCCAACACGTTGACTAGTTCAATGTCTTCTCCGGTTCGGATAACTATGGATCTACCAAATCCATAGAAAAATTAAAAAAAAAAAAAATTCTGTATTATATATCTTAGAAATATGTATTGGCAGCATCATTTTTATGTGCAAATTGAGGAAAGGTGAGGGTTTAATTGCATTACAGGTCTCTGTAATTGTGTACTTTCTACCATTTTAGTTCTTGTAATATTTTTAAGTATAAATAAGTCCTCATATTTAGTCGTGTTTGGTCGTTCTGGCCCCGTGTTCTGACAAAAAATATTGCAAGGACTTAATTGTACCTAAAATTATTGCCGTGGACTAGAACGATCTAACACGATCAAATAGAAGGATTTAATTGTACCTAAAAATATTGCAAGAACTAAAGGGGCAGAAAGTACATAATTGCAGGGACTTATACGGTAACTATACCAAAAGGTGAGCATTGGCATCAATATTCTGATAACTTTTAATGAAGTCTGCATAAATATGACATATATTATCCAACGTGGTCCTCAATCATTTATTTATTAGTAATTGATTAGTGTTTAGTAGCTAATTGTCACGCCTAGAATCCAGTTTGCATGACCCAGTGCGCCGACAAACGGCCGCACACCTATAGTGCATAGCATTATAAGCATGCAAGATCTCAGAACCTATCTCAAGACAAACATACAATCTAACAAAATTTTAATTTCAAAAGTTAAAAAGAAAAATTTCCAAAGTTCAAAATTCCACTTCAAATACAAGCTGGTGTTCTATATATAAATCAAATACTCACACAGATAGAATGACAACTCAAATTTACAAAAGATCAAGAACACAATCTCCCACTAGCTCACTAAGATGTCTGTTGTACTAATCACTCTGGATTTGAAAAAAATTAACAACAAATTATGAGCTTGACAGCCCAGTAAGTATCCACTAAAATATCGGGATCATAAAAATTTTAAAATTACAAAACTCAAACAAAGTATAATAAAATACAAGTTTATCAAAATTAAATTCAGAAGTCAAGTTTTTTTTTTTTCCAATAAAACATAGCTATTAAAGAGGCAAGCATATATGTCCTACAAATAACTATTACCAAAACAAATATCAGAGGTTATATGTTTACGGTGACCCAAGCTAGAATATTAGAGGTCATAAGTTTACCCTCGGTGACCTGAGCCGGAATTATCAAAGGGCGTTATTCTTTACCGACGGAATGGTGGGAAACTATAGTTTTTATTTCACAGGTACATGTCGACATGATCAATGTTTAACCCCCAATGATAGGGTTATTGCAAAGTTAGTTGGGGACTACAAGTTGCCATGTCAAAATATGTTATGTCCAAATATTTATTATAATAGAATACAAAAATTTGATGATCTCGTTTTTAGATATAAAATAATTCCAATTCATTTCCAAATCTAAATAGTTACATATGAATTGCAAATAATAAACTAATATGTAATTCAAAATATAAATCAAAATAATTAGTATTTTTCTCAAAAATTCTACAAGTTCAGAAAACTAGAATTTTCTAGTATATACATATAATAGGATTTATATGTGGGATACTTGTCTAACGTCCAGATTTCAAATTCACACCAATCGAGTTTTCTCAGAAAGTCTTATATTTGGGAATAATCCATCATAATTATAAAGGAAACAAATTCTAAAATCTACATGAATGTAAAAAACATTTCCAAGACACTAACGAAGTTACAAAAGTCAAGAGACTAATACACAATTCCCCTACAACATTTAAGATTAAAACAACAAAGATTTATGAATTCTAATCCAAAATAGGAATTTCAACCTTTTGAGAAAGCTAGACATCTACATCTATAACATATCCAAATCTTACAATGATTTGAGATCTACAGAACTTAAACAATCACTTTTAAAAATCATAAACATGCAAACCAACAATTTCAGACATACTCTTTTTTAATAAAAAATATCTCACAATATATAACTTCAAATAAGATTAAACTTTAGGAACATATAATTATCTCAACATTGAACAACTTTCTTATTAAACATGAGTCCTGATTCAACCTCTAAGATCATTAAACTCTCTAATCAAACTACATTCTTTCTGTTGAAATGCCATTGAGCGCCCCTATGGAAATTTGATCATATCTCACAAATTACAGGGGTAACAATTCTGAAATTTCCCAGATCCCAAGACACAATCATCTTCTACAACTTTCTTATATAAGTCTAAATCTAAATTAGAATCTACAATCACAAAATAAATTAATAAATTCTCAAGGGCTGCACAAAAATGTTGTCCGCGTCACCTGAGTTTAAAGCCTATAATTTACAGGATACTTATGCACAAATTCTGAAATTCGGTAGTCAGCTATACAATGTCAATAGCTCCAATTTTTGTATTGTGATATCTTCAAAATTATGTCTCTAGACCTCCCAAATTAAATAAATATCACTACTATGCTATAAGAAAATTTTCTGAAACCTATCAACCTTATAACTATCCAATTTCTAAAAAAAAAACACATCCTAAAGAAAAGCTCTTCAAGTAAACCTCAAGAATTTATTATCTTCACTATAGACTTGTACATTCTCAATTTTATCCCCACAAACCCAAATACCAATGGCATCTTTAATTGTAAATTTTGTCAAGGACCATATCAAAAGGGATGATCACCACAATCAACCAAGGATTCAAGATTCCAATCAACCAAGTCCTAAATATGTTTCAATAAAGTACCGGATCAAATACTCCAACAACACAACTAAGAATCAAAGGATTCTCTCTCACTGATGGTGACAACATCCCTTTTTTTTTCTGAAAAAAAAACCAAAATAAAAATCCTCAAATTTTAAATCAAGCTATTACCAATATTGATTTTAAGGTTAGAACATTCTAATCTCATAATATCAACCACAAAATTTCTAAATAATTAAAAAAATTAAAGAATATGATCCTTACCTATGATGAGCCCTAATGGAGAAAAGAATTCGTCCTCGCAAACCACAAGCAGTGCAAATGGGAAGAAGACGCCAGTTCTCAGATTCACAATTTTTTTAAAAAAAGGCAAGATGTGATCAGAAAGCGTGGATGTGGTTGCGGGATTGTGAGTGGGCCGTGGGAGACATGGGATGGAAGTTTTCAAAAAAGTCCAACATTTTCTTTTAAACAAAACTTTGAAATAAAAAAAAAACTAAAAATAGTGGGTCCACAAACTCCTTCCTCCTCAAAAAGAGTTTGGTTCTTTAAACTCTACATTGCTCAATCAAAAAATACGACTTAAAAAAAAAAAAAAAAAAGGCCTGCGATGTTATAATGCAAAAAGCACTTGATCACTATCTAGTTGGAAAACTTTCACCAACTCCCGATAGAGGAACTTGCTAGTGATACTACTATACAAGAATCATACATATAAGCCCAAACATGGCCAAAACTCACAATATATACAAATAATTGCCAAAACTTCAAACTATCCTCTAATACTCAACTTCCTTGGATGTAACATATCAATTGAAGGCTTTTCAAATGTAGCTAATCACAGGATACTAGCCACACTAGGTACAACCAATTTGAAATGATCGACAATCAAACAATCAAGAAACTTGAGGAGAACAAAAAAAATTCTCTAGCATAACCTCAAATAATGGCAAGGAAGTGAGCTTAACCGATGCATCAAAGGTCTGGTACTGCTATGGATATAACAATTAAAACACAAGCAAATAATCAACATTCCCAATCCCAGATCATGGAAAGATTTTACCTTAGGCTATTAGAACATTAGGTGGTAAAAGAAAGTGGGATCATTGTGCAAGTAACATGAAATGACTTATCTCAAAAGAAACCAAAGATTAAACACTATCAATGGTACAAAATCCAAACAATCAAACTTGGCGTAAAAGAATCGAAACTAAAGTTCAAAACCCAATAGATGCACAAGAACAATTTAAGACTCATTCAAAATGCCTCAACAAAACATAATACTAAATTACTAGTTAAACATCCTCCAAAAATTGATTGAATTCAAGCCAACAATGATAAAAATTTGAAGCCTCTCAAAGCCCAAGCAATACCTAGCAATCAAGCAAAGTTCAGAGAATAAATACACAATAACCTCAATGGGCTTTCTCATGATAAAAGTAACAACTAAAACTTGCCAAACCTCATGATTCAAGTTCTTAATAAATTTAGAATCAAAAAGATATAATGTATCCAACTTTAACAATGTTCTTTGTTTTCCTCAAATTATAACATCAACATGGAATTCACCAAATTTTTGCACTTCTAAATTTCAGCTTGGTTTTACAAAATCCTGAATATCATCCAACATATACATCCAATTGTAGAAATATTTTATAGGCACGTAGCTAAGATCATAACAAACATTTTTTGTATCTATACTTTGGGCAATTCAACCTTGAAAATCATAAAAAATATAATTCTTTCTTCATGTCCAGCATAATAACAACATCCAAGAAAAGGTCTACTTATGTGAACATATATCATCGGTTGCAAATCTAATAACTTCATAATTTTGCAAGTGACTAGTTATGGAAAAGTCCTATAATTTTCTAGTTGTAACCCTCTCCAAATACTATTTACCAAGGCTTTGAATTTGGGATACAATTTTATCTAGCACAAAGTTAAAATCTGGAAATTCACAACCTGTACATTTCTATATATAAACAAACATGAGTTCAATTCTAATCATTCTCCAAATCATCACATAAGAAATTTCAAGATTCCTCTATTCTTTTCTTATGTAGGTATCCATGTTTGTCAAAGAAAATTACATAGAGAGCAATTTACAAAATCCAAAAAAAAAAAAAAAAAATTGAACATCAAACAAATCAAGGCTTTCCTATAAGTCAAGCTATCAAACAAAAACTCATGGTTTAGTATGCAACTTCCAAAAAAAGATTCAGAGTGAAGTGGAATCTAGAAGGATACATCAACCTCCATAGCCGACTTATATTTGGTTTTCTCACTCTTACTCAAATTTAACGGATCTATCTAATACACTAAGGGCAATAAATTTCTCTTCCAATCATAGCTCTGATACCACAAAATTTGTCATGCTCCGAACCCGGCATGTAGGACCTGGTGTGTCGACAAACGGCGGCACACCCATAGTGCATAGCACAATAGGCATGCAAGGCATCAAAACCTATCTCAAGACAAACATACAATCTAACAAAACTGTAATTTCAAAAGTCCAAAGCAGAAATTTACAATGTCCAAAGTTCCAACTTCAAATACAAGTTGGTGTTCTATACATAAATCAAATACTCACACAAATAGAATGACAACTCAAATTTAGAAAAGGAACAAAATCTCTCACTAGCTCACTAAGATGTCTGTTGTGCTAATCACTCCGAATCTTAAAAAAATTAATAATAGATTATGAGCTTGACTGCTCAATAAGTACCCACTAAAAGATCGGAATCATTAAAATTTCAAAATTTCAAAACACAAACAAAGTATAATAAAATACAAGTTTATTAGAATCAAATTCAGAAGTCAAGTTTTTTTTTAATAAAACATAACTGATAAAAAAGTTAAGCATATATGTCCCACAAATAATTATTGTCAAAACAAAATGTCAGAGGTCATATGCTTACCCTCGGTGACTCGAGCTAGAATTATCAGATGTTATTTTTCACCGACAGAACGGTGAGAAACTATAGTTTATATTTTATAGGTACATGTCGACACAGTCAATGTTTAACCTACAATGATAGGGTTATTGCAAAGCTAGGTGGTAACAAGTTCCTATGTCAAAATATGTTATGTCCAAACATTTATCAAAACAGAATACAGAAATTTGATGATCCCATTTTCAGATTGAAAATAATTCCAGTTCATTTCCAAATCTAAATACTTACATATGAATTGCAAATAATAAACAAATAAGCAATTCAAAATATAAATCGAAATAATCGGTATTTTTTTTCAAAAATTCCAGAAGTTTAGAAAACTAGAATTTTTTAGTATATACATATAATAGGAATTATATGTGGGATACTTACCTGTCTAACTTCTAGATTTCGAATTCACACCAATCAAGTTTTCTCAAAAAGTCCTACATTTGGGAATAACCCATCATAATTACAAACGAAATAAATTCTTAAATTCACACGAATGCAAAAACATTTCCAAGACACTAATGAAGTTACAAAAGTCAAGAGACTAATACACAATTGTAAGAAGGCATAAACATCCTGTGAAAGATCGCCATGTAAGAAGGCATTGGTCACATCTAACTGATAAAGTGGCTAAAAATTTAGAAAAGATCAAGAGCAAAATCTCTCACTAGCTCACTAAGATGAAACAGTAGTCATAATAGCCAAACAAAAAAAAAGATGAACAATAGTCAACATGGCCAGAGGAGCAAATGTTTCCTCACAGTCAATGTCATACTCTTGAGTGAAACCATGAGCAACAAGATGTGCCTTGTGGAGCTCAATGCTACCATTAGCTCGGGTCTTGACCTGATAAACCCACTGACAGCTGACAAGAGTAACACCAGAATGAAGTGGAGCAAGCTCCTATATATGCATGCGTTGAAGGGTATCAGTTCCTCTGTCATAGCCTGCTGCCAATGGGGATGACTCACATGCTCACAATAAGACTGAGGCTTAGAATAAGAGTTAACAATAGCAAGGAATGCGTGGAACTCTTGGGAGTAGGTAGAGGAAAGAAGAAGTACATACTGGGTAGACGGATGATGAATAAGGTCTAGGTAACGACAGGAGATATTAGGAGAATTTTCAGGAGAGGGTAAGCCAGTGGGAAGATGAGGCGAATCACCAGAATCATCAATGCAGCCCGAGGATGGAGGAATAGAAAAAATATTAGTGGAAACTACAATAGGAGGTACAAAATTGGTAGTATGGTGAAACCTAGAATAATGATTGAAGGGAGGGAAGAGGACGTACTAGAAGAAGACTGAAGAAAAGAAAGATTGGAGAGCATGAAGAAAAGTAAGGTGTGCCTTCAAGAAAGGTTACATGACGGGAAATATGAAGACGGTGAGATAGAGGATCATAGCAGCAATAGCCCTTGTGTTAAGAGCTATAGCCTACAAAAATGCACATGACAAAATGAGTAGAGTGTTTGGTTTGCTGAACAGTAGGCAAAATGACAAACAAGTGCAACTAAAAGTGCAAAGGTGACCACAAGAGAGAATGAGACAAGAAAGGGTGGGGAAAGGAGTTCTATTGATGAGATAGACTAAGGTAAGAATAACCTCAGCCCAAAAAGTTTGAGGGGCAGCAGAAGAAAAGAGAATGGTATGAGAAGTTTTCAAGATGTGACGATGCTTGTGCTCAGCAACATCGTTTTGAGCAGGTGTGTGAGGACATGATTGCTGAGGCATATTGCTATGAGTAGAGAGTAACTCTCGAAAGGATATAGAGAGATACTCATGTACCTCATCAGTGTGAAAGACCTTAATATGTTTACTGAACTGAGTATATACCATTTGTACAAATTGAGAATAAATGGCAAAAACTCATATCGAGAATGCAGCAGGTAAAGGAAGGTATAACAGGAGAAATCATCAATAAAGTTGATATAGTAAAAGAAACCACCAAGAGATGAGAGTGGGGCTAGGCCCCAAACATCTAAGTGAACAAGGTCAAAAGGAGATTTGGAAAGAGATTCACGGGAGGAGAAGGGAAAAACTGTATGCTTAGCTAGCTTGCAACCCATACATGGAGGCAAAGAAGTAGTAGAAACAGAACCAAGACTACCTGAAGTAGTTAAGGGTTTTAGGAGAGCACTGGACAAGTAATGGAGATGATTGTGCCAACTATCGAGAGAACACACAGATGCAATTATGGCAGAAGAGTGAAGAGCTGGAAGATGAAGATGGTCTAAGTGATAAAGGCCACCAACTCTGCGCCCGACTCCAACTCTTTTACTTGTAAGATGATGCTGCACAGAACAAGCAGTAGAAGAAAAGGTGACTGTGAAACCATGATCAGTGAGTTGGCTAACCGAGAAAAGGTTGAGAGCTAAGCTTGGACCATAATAGTCATCAGGATTTTTAAATGAATTGGACTGAATACGACCATACTGCGTGACATTGTGAAGATTCCCATTAGCAGTACAAACACTAGAAAGTGGGGAAGGGATAGAGATAGAAACTAGGCTAGAGGCATATGTAGTCATATGATGAGTGGTACCAGAGTCTAAAATCCAGGAGGAGGAAAACATACCAGAGACAACAGACATAATTGAGGGAGTACTAGAATACATAATACGTTGCATGACATGTACCTACACGGTAAGCTGAGCTACCTGAGAAAGTAGATTAGCAAAAAAATCAAGAGCTAAGACTGAAACATTATGAGAGGATGGAGACTGATACTACCATTACTGAAACAAGGGATGAGACTGCTACTCCTGCCATGTAGGTACATGTCATGCAGCGTATTATGCATTCTAGTACTCCCTCATGTTCCCAGAACGCTTATGGTAATGACACATGACAAAGGATTCCATAGAAGATGACAAGGAGGCCATGTATTTTTTTAAATAGTACCATAGGTAGCGATGACAATGATTAGTATAGGAGCAAACTTGGCAAGGTAATCAAAATAAAATTGATGGCGATTTCAAGGATGACAGTGATGAACCAGATGAAGATGAGAGGTTCTACGCGAGGTTTATAGTTGCGTCGTGGGTGCACTGAGTCGGCAGCTAGATTTGGGCCAGATTTGGAGGACCTGCTCAGGGAAGCCAGTGTGGTGGGGGAAGATAGACAAATCCGGCGAAGGAAAGTCAAATATGGTGAGGAGAAGACAAAACCGGTGAAGAGAAAGCAAATTCAGTGAAGACAAAACAAAATGGGGGAAAAGGTATATAATCAACAAAGTAAAAGAAAAATCCAGCGAAGTGAAGGGATGGCTGGAGCTTTATCAGTCAAAGAAAGAGATGCCGGGAAAACACCATCTCTGATACCATGTAAGGAAATATGATGGAAGAAAACTGCCATTTATTAGGTCAACAACCTAATAAATAGATACAAGAGTATGTACAAGTATATATGAATAGGAAGATACAAGGTATATATACATATATGTTATACATAAAGGAATATTACTTTAATAATGATGATGGCGACAATGGAGATGATGATGGTGTTCTTGATGAAAATCAAAATTTGAATGCCCTTTCATGACCTCTTTCAATGTCTTCGATCTCTTCTCAACAAAGTTTTTCTTGTCGACAGGGTTTTTGAACACTGTGATACCTTCGATCAAAGTGGAAGGTGAAAGGGTGATGAGATTATGGCTGAGTTAGCACATAAATTGTTTGAGAATGAAGAAAATAAAGAGGAGAATAAGAGATGGTTTAAGCAATATGGCAATTATGGTTTTTTAAATATGGAATTTGAATTGAGTCCTTTATTTTTCTGATATTGATCCTTTCTCTAACTTGATTGGCTGACCAGTTAGACTTTACTGCTCTTAGAGATTCATTCCTTGGATAGTCAATTAATCATCTAATCAGGATTTAACTGATTCGATATGATTTTCTTATGTGTCCAAATATTTTTTCCTCATATGATACATATAAGGGTACATATCTTATAATATAGTCATTTTTATTTTTAGTATTGAACTTAAATTTATATTATTTTGGTCACCAAATTTGAATTTGTGTTCACCAGATTTGCTATGCTAATAGCAATTCCCTGCTTCATCTGCATGAGCAGACATGACACATCATCAAAAAGAACCATGCAGCTACTCTTATTAACACATTACACTCCATCTCAGCCTTTTTAAACTATTCTTTGATGAAGTTCCATGTTCATGTATGCAAATGGCATGATGAACTGGTGTTGACATAATGATTGTAGAGTACCCACCCAAAACATTAACACAACAATATAATCTTAAAGCTAATCTCACATACTATATACAGAGACATCAAAAATATTTTAATATATTCATTCATGTTATATTGAAAATAACATACCAGGATACCGCCTCGAAATGGATCTTGAGATAAGGTATCAAATTATGAAAGGATTTTGAATCCTTCTTCTACTTGGTCAATGACTCTGGATAAGGTTTACAATGTTAAATCATGTACTCTGATTGATGATGATTGGATATCTCAGAATTGGTTTCCCAGATGTTATCACTACTCTTTCTAAAACCATGTTATTGCCCAGGGATATGTCTAAATCCCAAGATGGTTCTTCTTCAAACTTATTGGATTCATCTAAATTAATGTCACACAAGACTGCTCCCGCCAAACTAGGGAACATTCTACCCTGTCGTTTGAGGTCATTCCCGCCGACAATTACAATCCTAGAGGGAATAAATGGGTGGTCTATGATTGGGTTCGGCATTAATTCTAAGTGCCATTTCAAATAAATTCACCTCTAGAGAGCATACCCCATCGTATCCCACCTCAAAAGTTCCTCTTCGTGTGGAGCTTGTTAACTAGGGAGATAATGAGCATCAATATTATCTTGTAGAAGATTTTGTAGATGAAGATAATTTTCTTGAAGAAAATATCCCCTTTGAGTCACAAGAAGACCTTCTCCAAGATAAATTAGATGCAAAAGCTAGAAAGTGCTATCTAATTGGCTATGGTTATGATTATTTTGGTTATCACATTTGGGATGACCTAAATAAAAAGATCATAAGGCACAACGATATTACTTTTGATGAAACCATGTTGTATAAAGATAGGCTTGCAGTAGAATTTAATAATGTAGGGAGAAACAGTCAATGGGGTGAAAAGGTTATGCTAGAAGATATCATTGAAGAGGACATTGCTAGTAAAGTTCAAGGTAATCCAGAGAATCCAGATGAAGACCCTGAACTAGTAACTCCTCCAACACATATTAGAAGGACTACTACAGTAACCAAACCTACACAACATTGCTCTCCTTTACTATACTACTTACTATTGATAGATGGTGGTGAGCCAGAGTACTATGTAGAAGCTATGCGAGCAGAAGATTCTGTTAAGTGGGATCAACCATGAAAGAAAAGATGAACTCCCTAGAGAAAAATCAAACCTGGGTGTTGATCAAGCTGCCAGATAGAAAGAAAGCCTAACAAAACAAGTGGGTGTACCGTGTCCAGGAAGAACATGATGGTAAGAAAAGGTATAAGGGCAGACTAGTGGTGAAGGGCTTTAAGCAGTTGAAAGGTATTGACTACACGAAGGTGTTCTCTCCAGTTGTGAAGATGAATGCTATCAGACTAGTACTCACTATAATTTCTATAGAGGACTTACATCTAGAGCAGCTAGATGTGAAGACAACCTTTGCATAGAGATTTAGATGAGGACAAATATATGCAACAACCTGAAGGCTTCAAGGGTCCTGGTAGAGAAGAACTTGTATGCAGATTGCAAAAAAATATCTATAGATTGAAGTAGGCTCTAAGGCAGTGGTATAAGAAGTTTTATGCCTTCATATGTGATAATAGTTTCCCCAGATGTGAGATGGAGCATTGTGTGGATGATATGCTTGTTGCAGGCTCTAGCATGCTGGAGACCAATAAGTTGAAGATACAAATGTCAAACCAGTTTGAGATGAAGGACCTGGCTACAACAAAGAAATACTTGGGATAAGGATTAGTCGGATAGAACTAAGGGAATTCTAGAATTATCCCAAGAGAAATACATTGAGAAGGTTCAATCTACATGTTACAAAGCCTAAAGACATCCCTTTGGGAAGTTAGTTCAAGATGTCTAAGGAGCAGTCACCAAAAATAGATAAAGATAGGAGGTACATGTCTAACGTGCCATATGCATCTACAGTTAGAAGCCTAACGTATGCTATGGTCTGTACGAGACCAGATATAGCTTATGCAGTGGCAGTTGTGAGGAGGAATATAGCAGATCCAGGAAGAAAACATTAGGAAGCTGTGAAATGGCTCTTAAGATATCTAAAAGACACATCAAGTGTTGGGCTTTGTTTTAGAAAGAGCAGTGTGGCTTTGCAGGGATTCTGTGATGCAAATCTGGGTGGTGATCTAGATGAAAGGAAGAGCACTATAGGTTATGTGCTCATTCTAGGAGGCACAGTAGTCAGTTGGATGCCACGACTTTAGAAAAGTGTTTCTTTTTCAACCACTTAATCAAAATACATGGCAATCAAAGAAGCAACTCTAGTTGAAGAATTTTCTTAAGGAGTTGGGTAAAAAGCAGAATAGTAGTGCACTTTTTAGTTACAGTCAGAGTGTTATTCATCTTGTAAAGAATCCAGTATTTCATTCTAGGACCAATCACATCCAGTTGAGATATGATCACATTTGTGGGTTGCTTGAGGATGGGACAACAACATTGTAGAAGATACTTGGTATAGAGAATCCAGCAGACATGTTGACAAAGAATATAACTATCCAAAAACTGAGGCTATGCATGGCCTCAGTTGCCCTCCAAGTTACTTGATGAAGAGGAAGCACCGCACTAGGAGCATCATCTAAGCTACTGACACGACCCCTTGCGTGTATCCCGCAAGTGCACGGGTTTGTCGAAGTAATAAATTTACCTTGGTGAGAAGGTAGTCGAATCCACAGGGAATAGGGAGATAGAGTATAAGAATTCACTAATTAAGCTATGCGAAATATGGAAAACAATGGTGATATTAATGAATGAATGTATTTCAAAACAATAAACTAAATAGAAGGATGAAAGTAAGAAATGCAAATAGGAAAATCGAGAAGGACTTGCAATGAGTAAAAGGGGGGTATCCGGACAAGCTACCTCTAGGGTCTATGTTTCAAGTGCAAGACTATGATATTATACTCTCCTATTGATGTCAATTGAGTCGAGGAAATCCTAAGACTCACGGTCCCAAACCTAAGGACAACCGTGACTAACCCCAATGCTATGCTTTGGTATTAGGATTCACAACACCCTTCACTCTGTCACCTAGATGATTAAGCCCCAGGGGAGTCCATCTACCTAAACCTCACACTATATGGGATTGCATTATGCTCTAGGGATTCCTAGTGATTAAACCTGTTCCTACAACAATAGTTCTAACCCTTTGGTCCAGGTGAAAGAACCCTAGTCTAGATTAAGCCCCAGCATATAGGATTCACTACAACCCTTCACTCTATTACTTGCGCAATTAAGCCCTAGGGGAGTTTATCTACCTATTGCTTCACTCTATTTCGACCGCTATTAAATCAAGGAATCGGAGGTAGGGAGAAATCACATCGGAAGGGAAAGGGGTACATTGCTACCTCACAACTCTCCCTCTCAACCCTCTTTAGTCTTAAGTAGTCTAATCCTATAGGAGTTGTCACACCTCCAAAGGAAAACCTAGATTGCTCTCAACCCTAATGTCACGTTTAAGGGAAAACAATATCAAGAGATAATTAAGATTAAAACTCAATTTTATTCATCAATGATGGAAAGCATAATAATCAATGTCAAAGAAACATAAGAACCCTAAAGTTTACAAGTCCGAATACCCCACGAAAGGGTTTAGCTCCTCATAGAGCTATACATGTTCATCAATGTGGAAAATAAAGCATAAAACATAGACATAGATGAAAACCCCCTCGAAGTTAGTGTGGCCGTGGTCTTGTGCAAACGTCGAACCTCGAAATCGATGCCGACGATGTGCTAGAACCTCCACGAAATCCTCTCCGAAACCCTAGCCGCACTCCAGAAAGTTGGGGAAAAGTTAGGTCGAAAGATCCTCCAAAAGGTTGCAAAAATCCCCTTTTATAATGTTGAATCGCGGCTTTAAAATTGGACTTATCGGGGGCTTCACACGGCCGTGTGGAATTTCCACACGCCCGTGTGAAGCTTCTGTCTCGGCTGGAAAATTAATTTCACACGGCCGTGTGGAATTTCCACACGCCCGTGTGTCTTCACTGGATGGCTGAGATTGCAAAACACACGGCCGTGTGGAATTTCCACACGCCCGTGTGACTTCTCTGGAACACTAGTCTTCAGCTGAACAAGCTTGGTACTTTGCCGAAACGCCTCCCGGGTCCATTGTTCTTCATCGAGGCCATTACTTGGGCACACAAGCAACGATAGGTCGCGCCAATTGCTTCAAGTCTTCTTCTTTCGCGAAATTCTCCTAAGTAACACGGATTGGACTTGTTGTGAATGTGACTGCCTTTGTGCCCCTCCAAAGGAGGTTGGCACACATCCACAAGTCCAAATACGTGCTTCGTTCCTTGCTTGGTCCGAGAACATCTCAACATTGGCAAGCGCGACCTAATTTCATTCTTCTTCTTCAATTAGGCTCCACAATACCTTCAATGCACAAGAGAACACAAATGCACACATTTAGTGATAAAATCTAATAAAAGGTATGCTTAATGTAAGATAATAACGCTTCGCGATACTATAACACAAGCACTTATCAGCTACAGATATGAAGGTTATAAGAGAGCTCCTTATATTAAAAGATCAGTCTGCAAGTTGTAGGGAAAGTGTTGGATATATGGAGCCTTGATAGGGATGCAAGCGTACGTGCTGATCATGTAAGAAAGAGCGCTTAAATGCAGAGTGTCAGTCCACAAGGAATAGAATAAATACTAGTAAAAACACTAGATCCAAAAAATAGCCTGAATAATGGAGTGTTTTGTGTGTGAACAAGAACAAATGAAAACAAGAAAATAGGGGAGATAAAAGGAGAGAAATCAAAGAAGAAAGCGATGTCCAAGCATAGCATCCCTCTAGTGTTATGAAGTACAGGACAATGGTTGTCTAAACATGCAATCCTATTTGAACTGAAAGTTTTCTAGAAATATACAAAACCCTTCTCAGGTGAAGTGTAACTAAAAAGGTGCAGAGCTGATATATACATCCACACAATTACATTAACACTCTATGAAACCTTATTATAGACTAATAATAATATCTTAAGTAGATAATCTCCACCTGAAGAGATATTATCCCTAATCTGAATACAGAGCAGAAATGTAATTTCTCCTAAAATCTGTTCTATATGATTGCAAAGAGCTAAGAAATTATCATCAATCCACTCTGAATGATTGTGGGAGACAAAGTTTCCTCGATACCCTAACCAGAGGTGTACCCACTATCCTCTAAATTGCGTTAAGTCAATGTTAGGTGAGAATTTCTTCTCGTTATATAGTAATACAAGGTATGATAGCTAGGGTTTTATCTCGTTAGCAATCAAGCATTCATTGACACAATTAGACTCAAATCGATATGATTGTAAATAAGGAATTAATTAAAGCATCAAAGATCCAACAACCAAAGTCAAGAAAATAAGCACTAGGCTTTAACTATGCCTAAACATCTATAAATTAGCCATCCATTAATGGAGGACAAGTATTCAAGATACAAATAGTAGAGAAAAACATGAGATCCATGAAAACCACTTTTCAATCCCTAAGATGAAGAGTCACCGAAGAAGCTTCCACGCCGCCATCAAGATGGGCTTGACGGCTATGATCTTCAACCCCCTTGAATGTAGGACCAAATTGCTTTCCAAATTGCTCCTAAACTGCTAAAAATTTGGCTATTTTATTCCTCAACCTCGCCTCTAAGAATTGTCCCTAAAATAATAGAATGATAGAATACAGAATGTACTAGAAATCCTCATAAGTTCTATTTATATCAACTGCTTACAGGCTGCTTACGAGCATAAGGGATAGGTCATAATAGAGATGAAGAAGATTGTCATGATCCTTATGAGATAACTTATGGTTGTAAGCCTTGTCTGTAAGGTTCTCTGAATTTAACTTACTGCAGTAAGTTGCCTGTAAGCCACCTAGTTTGCCTTGTCCTTAATACAATGGCACTGAGAGAGCTCCAAACTCATTGTTTTGAGTCTAGAATGCTTCCCTTGTCTCTCATTCATCTTTAAACAATGCCCTAAGCCTGTTTAATAAAAAAACACACTGTATTTAGAATCGAATTCCACAATATGATTCTAATGCATGCCAATTGCATGTACAAATTGATATGAAATATATGAACAATGTAGACTCATCAAATTCCCCCACACTTAATCTTTTGCTTATCCTCAAGCAAAATTAAAACAATGCAAACCGAGTGGAGAAAGTGCAGGACCTTCGGCGCTCAAGAATTTAGGAGTTTCACAAGTATTTCGAGTTTCCACAATACAAGCATGCAAAAACTTCATGTTCCAAGAATAGTACACACTATATTCAAGACTACCATTGTGAACTCTCTACTTCACTTATTTCGACCTAGAGGATTTCCAAAAGCAAACACTCACACAAAAACTTTATATACAACAGGTGGTAGCTTCATACATCTCTCAAGGTAGCCCTTTCCCCTAAACATTCAACGAGCAGCTTTCACACTTAAAAGAGGTAGCTCTTTCCACATCTTTTACTAAAAATATGGTAGTTTTCACTCACTTAAAGAGGTAACTCTTTCCACATCTTTTGCTAAAAATTACTGTAGCTTTTGCTCACCTAATGAGGTAGCTCTTTCTCTCATTAAGGCATACAAAGTATCCTACTTGTTAAGAGTAGCTTCATACTTCTAATAGGGGTAACTCTTTTCATTTCTCAACTTTTCTCTTTTCTATTTTAAAATAAATTCTTTAAAATTTGCAAAAAAATTTCTCAATTCAACCACAAGAAGTAAAATGAGTAAAACTAAAAGAAGTCCAACACGGTCTAAGTTGCTATAGTAGAGAAGTTGTGTGCTCTTATTAGGTGAGCCGATAGAATAAGATGTACACTAAAAAAAAATAGACCTTAAAATGGAACAAACTTGCATGTGTCCACCCTAATACTAATAAACTCCTCTATATTTATGATACACCAACATAAGTCCCAACTTGGCATATAAAAATGTTTACAATGAAACTTAAATCCCTCCCCCACACTTAAATCACACATTGTCATCAATGTGTGTAAAATAGAAGCATGCACGACAATGTAAACAATAGTAGGGAGGTAGTGGAATATGATTACTTCCCTCGTTCATATTGAAGAGTTCATTGTTGCTTGGAACCGGCTTAGTGTGTTCTTTGTTGTGCCCTAGCAATTTGGGGGTCACTCAAGGTCCAGAATTGATCGAGTGAGCATCCCCTTTATAATTGAGTAGGTTGGGTGTTGTAAATAAATCTTGTTAGCTATAAGGGAAGAAAATTAAAGCTCAACAAGATAAAAATAACAAAACAGAAAATAAAATCTACTAAGAGTCTCAAAATAAGTACAAACTAGGCAATGTCAAAATACTGAATACAATGTCTGAAATGGAATACAAAAATGAAATAAAAGAGAATCAATGCTTGGTCATGTCTAAGGGAGCTAAATCTATCAACAGATGCGGTGATGATGGAGGGGTCGACATCGAAGGAGTTAGAGCTGGAGGAGGGACCAGTCATGATAGTAGATCTACTTCATGGCCAAGGTCAGTCTTGAGCCGTGCCTAGGTCACTAGGATGGTCTATTGGCCCTCTTGCAACTGTTGTATCTCAGCTCGCAGCTCCTGAATCTCTAACCATCACCGGGGGTGAGTTGATGTAAGGCTAGCTGCACTTGTCGGTGCAATGCCCGATGGAAGGAATGACTCACTGTTGGACTCATTGTCCAACTCCTCATCCTCTATGTCACCCTCCTCTGGTGGCTTCTTTGTCATGCTAGGGGTGAGGATCCATCTAGAGCCATGGTGCACTACCATCCCCATCAAACATAGGTTATTCGTCCCTAAGGAAGCAATGCTACCGACGATCTCCTAGGCCCATCCCTCTGATTAGTCACATGATGTATGGCCCAGCGAATATCATACCCAAGCGTATATGCTGACTGTAGTGTGTAATAAATTCTTCTAGCATGTAACCAAGGTGGATGGGATGACGCAATGACAGTTATAAAGGAACAAGAGCTTTTGCCGTCCCATGACTCTAGGGATGTATGCTTGACATGCAATGAATGAACAATGACAACGTACACATACTGTGATGCTGGCATGTCAGGAATGAGGCCTTGCTAAGACCAGGCTCATAGCTCCTCACTCTGCTCAGATGGTACTAGACTCCCTTGGCAGGGACGCAGGGAGGAAAATCAATCAGTAGCTACTCATAGTGTAGGATGCTGGTGAAGTCTGTATTGTTAATTGGATGGAGCCTGCCCAACAAAAAATTAGCCAGTGCTCGATCCAGCTCGAAGGTGCTCATAACCTCTAGTGTAGTATCTCCATAGCATCCACGATACGGGATTAGCCAAACCACTTCTTCAAGTGGGCATACCCCTCTCAGAAGCGCACCTCTCAGAATGTAGGGACTGAGAAGGTCGGGGGAGTCGATGTATACTCCACGTTAGTTATACCTAAGATGGATGCCTCGGTCCTTCCCTTCTTGGCCAATCAAGCTGCAACCTTCTTTGCTCTAACCATGTTGTACAAGAAAAAATACGAAGTTTAGAATGCAGAAATATGAATTTTGATCAAAATAGGTGTGCTTATAATCTACTTACGAGAAGACATATTACCATAAGCCTAAAAAAATGTCACCTTTACAGTGACCTTACGGCCGTAAGCCACGAGTTTAGGCTATGAGAATCTTTCCTGCACAATAGAGCTCCAAAATTTGCAAAATTTGATTCTAAACTATCATTCAAGAATTACAAAACAACTATAAAATCACTTTCATCCATCAAATCAATTAAAGGAGTGCAAAATCATGAAAAATAAAGATCACCTTTGATGAGAAGAACAAAATGAAGAAACTGGCTTGTGAAAAGCTTCAAAACGTTTTAATCCCACTCAAAATCACTCAAAAACAAAAGAGGAAGATGAAGGGAAGAGAATGGGAGGAGAGATGAGTGTCAGTGACCAAGATCCGATAAAAAACAATTGGGAATAAAGATCAAAGGTCACCGACGGTGCTTATGCCCTATATTCCTTAAGTGCTACCGTAAGGGTCGGTCATCCAAAGCATCTTACGGGTATATCTTAAACCCTTAAGGTCCATAACCTTCTACAGAATTCAGCCTAGGTTCCTTACAGGTATCTTATGCCCGTAAGCCAGATCGTAAGAATAAGATAGAGAACCTTATGGACTACAGTACTAAGTCTCTTACAGTCATAACCTAGGTTGTAAATGACCATTGGTGACCTTTGATTGTAAAGACAAAGTCTCCTAGATACTCTAAGCTAAAGGTGTACCCACTATCCTCTCAAATTGCTGTAATTCTATACTATGTGGGAATTTCTTCTTGTCACATAGTAATATAAGGTATGATAGCTAGGGCTTTCACCACATTAGCAATCAATCATTCATTCACATAGTTAGACTCTAATAGATATGATTACAAATAAGAAATCAATTAAAGCATCAAAGGTCCAACAATCAAAGTGAAGAAAATAAACCCTAGAGTTTAACTATGCCTAAACATCTACAAATTAGCCCTCCATTAATGGAGGGTAAGCATTAAATATACAAAGAGTAGAGGAAAATATGAGATCCATGAAAACCCCCTTTCATCTTTAGGCTGAAGAGTGGCCGAAGGGGCTTCTACGCACGCTATCAAGATGGGCTCGACATCTACGATCTTCAACCCCCTTGAATGCAGGACCAAATCCCTCTCCAAATCGCTCCTAAAGTGCTGGAGATTCGACACTTTTCTTTCTCAACCTTGCCTCCAAGAATGGCCCCCAAAAGAATAAAATGATAGAATTAAGAATAACCTAGAAATCCTCATAAATTCTATTTATATCCGACTGCTTACGTGTGTAAGGGATAGGCCGTAAGGGAGCTAGAGAAGATTATCGTGAGTTTTACGAGATGACTTACGGCCATAAGCCCTGTCTGTAAGGTCTTTTGTTTGTGTTAAGGTCCAACTTATGGCTGTAAGCACTGGACCATAAGCTACATTATTCTTCTTCTTGCAACTGCCCTTACGGGTGTACACTGTGGTCATAAGCTCCTCTAAATGGTGCTTATGAGTGTAAGACTTATCTGTAAGGTTCTCTAAATTGGCTCTGAATCATTCTTACGGGCATAAGCATGTCCACAAGATTCTTTGAATTTGACTTATAGTAGTAAGACTGACCATAAGCAGCTTTTAAACCACACAATTTGCCTCATCCTTAATACATTGATGTCGAGCGATCTCAAAACTCATCATTTTGGGTCTAGAATACTTCTTTTGGCTCTCAAAAATCTTTAAACACTTCCCTAAGCTTGATTAATACAAAACACACTGTATTTAGCATCACATTCCAAAATATGATTATAATACATGCTAATTGAGTGTACAAATTGATATGAAATACATGAACATTATAGACTCATCAAGACCTGATAGTGTGACATCCCCTGAGGTGCGGATCCAACTATGAGTGTAGGGATGTTTATGTAAAAGGTGTTTATGTAATTTTCCTTTTCCAGATATGTCGCAGATTTCTTGCAGATGTACCTTAGATTTCTTCCAGACATGCCTTAGATTTCTTCCAGACATGCCTTAGATTTCTTCTATATATAGCTAGTTCCTTGTAAGATGTAATTTGATTCTGATATTGAAAGGAAACACTAGTGCGGCAGTGGACATAGGCAATCTTGTCAAACCATGTAAATATTGTCTTCATGTATTTTTGTTTCTACTTTGTGTTTTCTCTTGATCATCCGTGGGAATATGATTCCCGACAGAAAGGAGTTACGTATGTGCCATATATCAACATGGGAATAACTTGTTGATATATTCACCAAGGCCTTGGGCATTGACAATTCTCATATCTCACAAGCAAGTTGGGTGTTTGCAATCTACACACTCTAACGTGAGGGGAAGTGTTGTAGTTTTTTAATTTGTTGACTGTACATATTATGTTGGAGATTTAAATCTATCAATTAGTTGTACAAATTGTTAGTCAATCTTCAGAAAATCAGGTTGTGTAATTTGTTATTCTTGTATGTACGTATGTATGTATGTATATATATATATATGCTCCTTCTCATGTCAATATAAATGAACTGAAAGCAATGTTTTTATAGTTTTCCATCACTCAAAAGTTGAATTGATTGATCACCTTTTTATCTATTTCCTGTTAATAGTTTGGATCTAGTATCACCTTAGGTCCTTGGATTATCCTCTTCCATCAGCTCTCTCCATGACTCTGTGGGAATCTTTTCGACTTAAGCTCCCCAAGTTGGGAAACATAAGACTTCCTTGCTTGCCCCATTCTGTAGAACATCTAGTTCGAGAGGAACTTTTGAATTTTCAAACAATAAAATTGTCCACATTATATGATTCCCAAGAAAATAAATCATACATTCCTTCTATGGATATCTACAGTTCCTGATGCTAAGAACACAAAACTAGAGGGCTTGATCCTGGGGATCAAGAGAAGCCTGGAATTCCTAAGGTCCCACATGAGCGACGCTAGTTATCCTGATGAGCTGACGCCTGATAAGTGCTTGTGTTATAGTAATACGAAGTATCATTATCTTACATTGAGCATTACTTTTCTCATATTTAATCACTAATTAGTGTGTATTTGTGTTCTTTTGTGCATTTAAGGGTTGTGGAGAAGATCTAGAGAAAAAGAAGCAAGAATAGGTTATGTTCGCCATTATTGAGGAGTTCTCGGACCAAGCAAGGAACAAGGCACGAGTCTAGACTTGTGGGTGTGTGCCAACCTCCATTGGAGGAGCACAAGGGCAGTCATACTCACAAAAGTCTATAACTCGTGTAGCATTGGAGAACTTTGCCAATGAAGAGAAATGAAGTAATCGACATAATCTAACGTTGATTGTGTGCCCAATTCAACGGCCTCGATGAAGAACGATGAATTCGGGAAGCATTTCGGTGAGTACTGTAGCAGGAACACTGTAGCAAGCTACTATTCACAATCTGCCGAAAATCAACAAAACAGAATTTCCACACGGGCATGTGGAATTTCTGGTTTTTCACAGGGGCGTGTGGAACTCCGATTTCAGCCTATAAATAGCCCGTTTTCATATCTATTTGTGGACCCTCTCCTTCTATCTCTCTCCTATCTTTTGGGGGGCTTTCGGCTAGGGTTTGGAGAGGTTCTTGGAGGTCTTTGGAGGCGATTATACGGCATCGACATCGACATCCTTTGGAAGAAAGCTATCGGGGGAGCTTTCGTCGGCATCGATTCGGCGAGGTGTGCCCTAGGCTTGACAAGGGATTCGTTGGAGAAGACACGTGGCTCCACAAGACCATCGATACGATCTACAAGGGGGTTTTCTTTATGATTTTATTGCATATGTTCTTAATCTCTTTATTGATTTTGTATTGCTCCATGGAGAGCTAAACCCTAGTGGGTATTCGGACTTGTAAACCCTAGGATGATATTGTTTCAATGACTTTTATTATGCTTTCTTTATTGATGAATTTAATTGAGTTTCAATTTTAATTATCTTTTGCTATTGATTTCCCCTAGCCGTGACACTAGGGTTGAGAGCAATTTAGGTTACCCTTTGGAGGTGTGACAACTCCTATAGGGTTAGACTACTTAAGATTGAAAAGGGTTGAGAGGGAGAGTTGTGATGTAGCGATGTACCCCTTTCCCTTCCGGTGTGATTTCTCCCTACCTCCGATTCCTTGATTTATTAGCGGTCGAAATAGAGTGAAGTGTTAGGTAGATAAACTCCCCCAAGGCTTTGGGGTGACGTGAATCCTATGCACTGGGGCTTAATTTAGAGTAGGGTTCTTCCACCTGGACCAAAGGGTTAGAACTACTACACATAGGAACAGGTTTTATCACTAGGAATCCCTAGAGCTTAAAGCAATTCCACGTAGTGTTAGGCTTAGGTAGATATACTCCCCTGGGGCTTAGTTGCGTGAGCGACAGAGTGAAGGGTTGACGTGAATCCTATTGCCGGGACATAGTGTTGGGGTTAGTCACGGTTGACCTTAGGTTTGGGACCGTGTGTTTAAGGATATCCTCGACTCAATAGGCATCAATTGTAGAGCATAATACAAGTTTTGCACTAGAAGCATTAGTCCTAGGGGGAGCTTTGTCCGGGTACCCCATCGTTATATCGATTACCTCTCCTACCCTCATTATTCTTCTTGCACTCTTTTATTTTCTTTTACATCTATACATATATACTTTTCTCATCATCGATTCCCATCATAGCTAAATAGCGATAACACTTGTTTCTGAATACTATTCCCTGTGGATACGACTACCCACTCACCAGGGTATTTTATTACTTCGACAACCCGTGCACTTGCGGGGTACACACGCAAGGGGTGTGTCAACGCCCAATATGGGAATGGATGATACTTGACAAGTCAATGTTTGCACTCCCAGAGTGACTCCACCTATGCGATATTATTTTGAGGATTGTTTCCTACTATCTTTTATTATTATTATTATTATTTAGCTTCTCTTTCATTGTTTTCTTCTTGTTTAATCTATTGCTTGTAGACTTGTCCAATGTCTTTTCTTATATCCCTGTATTAATTATGTTCCTTTTTTTTTAATATGAATGTGGGTTATCCAATTTTTTGTATAAAAAAATTCTAGTCAAATGCCTTAGGATTGAGAAAGAACTCTTGACTTTGGAGATGTACAAAGAATTTGGTTGTGTTTGATATGCAACTAAGTACAATACAAGCAGTTGTGGTACACACTGTACCTTGTTTGATATCTTATAGACAACAAAAAGTTTTTATACTCTTCTTTGTTTGATTTCTACAAGTACTGGACAAAATATTGTAAATTACTTATGATACCCTTTGTACTATCCAAAGTTTGTTTTACAATAAACAACTTCACAAGTAAATTTCAAAGTTTTTCTCAATTTCAATATTAACCTAATTCAATTTTTTTATAATTAATCGACTTATTAAATCATAATTATATTTTTTTAAATTTTTAAAATATATGCAAAAATATTTTATCACTAAAAAATACATGATAAATTAGATTAATATGTCAACCGAATAAACAATAAAATTTGTTACTCTATAATCTTATTAAATATACTATATTCTATAATCCATATAACCTAATTTATAATTATTAATCTTATTAAATCATAATTAAATTTTTATATTATATACACTAATTTAAAGAAAATCACGTTTCCAAACAATTAATTTTCACATTGTTTTTACAATATAAACAAATTTACAAAATGTCAAGAGACTAAATAATAAAAATTTGTAAATATGATTTTCTAAAATTATAAATTTTTAATACTACATGTACTAATTTGTAAAAAAAAAATTCAATTTTCCAAGCAATAGACTCTATTACATGAATTTTTGTAGCTTTTCACAAACAGCGGTTAAATTAAGAATGAACCAAAATAGGATGCAATGAATCCTATAAAAGTTTGTCAGCAACTACACAAAAAAAACCATAAAATTCATCATGAAATAGAAGCTTTGAGTAGCCACATTAACTTCAAGACATACATCCATATATACAAAACATCAACTTTACAAAAGCTACACACCTCTCATACTATGCAAAGATTATGGTAATCCCATAATTTTTTTTCACAAAACTTACCCTTTGGACAACATTCAGCTCCTAAAAATATTTCTCATACTCAGGGTTATGAGAGAACTTGATAATTAAATCAAGCTCCTCATCCTCGCTCAAACCAAGCTTCTTTGCTTTTTCACCAAAGTTTCTCGCCACAGGAGGGTCTGGCATTTTTTCACAATAAGTGATATGTCAAATCTTGCTGCAGCCATATAACCATCCATATTCTCAATAATCTTGTTTGCAACATCCAACATTTTTTGATGTTTTAGTGGAGGTCTAGAAACATTAGATCCATTAGACATATGATTCTCTCTAGGTACCACCGAAGTATGCTCCTTATCAAGCTCTAAATCGGTTATTTGTGTCATCATTCAAAACTTTCACAACATCTACAGCTGTCTCGGCTCCTCACCCATTAGTTTCTTTACCAAAAATACCTTGAAATCTTTTGAATTCTTTAAACTCCTTATTTGCATGATTTCCCACCTTTAGATGTTTCTACATGTTTAAAAAAAATTGTGAATTAGATTACTTGTTGAAAACATAGACACACACACACACATTAGCTATCACATAATAAATGCACTCTAAATTTAAGAATTATATTAACAATAACATATGCTCTTGTAGATATTGTGTCAAAACTTTCTTACTGTCAACTGTGATGCACTTTCTTGCATCATCGCAAGGGCGGAACAAGGACTCGATGGTAAAGAGGGCTGAAGCCTAAAAGCAAAAAATAAAAAATAAAAAATAATCCAAAAAAATAGTTATTTTAAATGAAGAATAATATGCTAATATAACAAAATTTTGAATACACATATTAAAAAAATATAGAGTATAATTTAAATTTTTGTTATTACCTATACAAATATATGAGATTTTCAATAATTCAACTAATAAGAATACATCTCAAGTTTGTATTTTTTTAAAATATGGTCAAATTGATCCCCCTCACTATAAACAACCAAACTATTGTTTATACAAAACTTTTGTTCTTTCACCATAGCATATATGGTACATAATAACATATGTGGATATATGTTATAATATATTTGTTAGGGCTCATGATCAATTTAAACTTTTTAAATTACTAAAATTTGTATATATGATTTTTTTTTTATTAAAATTTTGAAATCCTAGTAATTTTAAAATTTAAAAAAAAAATGCACCAAGAGGGATTTGAACTTGGGTGGGTCAAGAGGTCACACACTTTATGGGTAAACCCACTAACCACTCAAGCACACCTACATTACACATTTTTATATGTCCAAATATTGTATTTTAGATTAATTTAAGTATAGAAAAACCAAAAACCATCAAATCTTATATTACTTGAAAAGTATTCTTTCCGGTGCCAAGGGGGGCTTCAGCTCCTGCTAGCCCCCCTTGGTTCCACTCCTAATCGCAACCAAACCCATTCGTGTTCATCATGTCCACTACTTCATTCAGTTTTATAGACCATCTTTTCATTTTGTTAACTACTTGCTTGACAATAATAATAATAATGCCAGGGATGCTAATCTTCATTCTTTTTGTAGCCTCCTCATGTGTGCCAATCTTAAATGTCCCATTATCTCCCTTGTAGCCGACCAACACTAATTCTTCCAAAATTGATAGTAAGGAATTTTCCTCATTCTCTGTCCAATTTCATCTGCATTTTTTCAATGAGATATTCATCTCAATGTTCCTAGTTCCTTCATTCTCCATTTTGAACTATCCTGAAAAATTAATTAACTTTTTAATGAATTTAAAGTGATAAACACTTTATGACAACATAATATTATATATATATAGAAATATTGAACCAAACTTAATATTAAGAAGTATGGGAGTAGGAAAAACCTAGAGAGGAAAGTGATAAATGGTTGCAAAAAATAACAAAAAAATGCAAAGCCGTTGGAATGACCCAAAAAAAAAAAATTCTTGTAATTTATGCATTAAAAAATTTTAGAGTAAATAATAATCATTAGTAGAAAACATGGCTTTCAAATTTAACAATAAATATAGCTTTCATATAGTCAAATTGGAACTCCATATTATACAATGCAAAAAAAATACAAAATTAAGTACAATTATGGATATTAACAAAAAAAATTAAAAATTAAGTACAATTATGGATATTGACAAAAAAAAAAATTCTAGCTCAAACACATTAAAAAGAGACTACAATAATTAAGCAACATTCATTAGAAGGTTAGCACATAACAAAAGTTACAATTATTAGCTAACTCATCCAACACTAGTGTTCACTCATACGCCTAAAATCATGCCACATTTCTTCTGCAAGGTTATCTTTATTTTCAATCCATTCATTACTTTGCTCAACAGTTTCAACTAATGGTTCTTCCCCTATTGGCATCTCATTATTTGCAAGTGGAGTGAATTTCTTAGGATCTACTGCCATGTTGATACAAATAAAAGTGTTTAGTAAACAACATGCTAAAATCATTCATTTTTGTGTCCTTATGGGGTAAAATGAAGGACTCCTAAGTACACCCCATCATTTCTTCAAAAGACTGAAGCATCTCTCTATGACATTTCTTGCTTGAGCATGCTTATAATTGAATAACTCTTCATGATTTTGAGGCGGGCATCTGCAGGTGACCCAATCTTGAATATGGTACCACCTACCTCTATACAAGGCAAGAAAACATTCCCCATTTGTGTAACCACCATCAACAAGATAATATGAACTTAAAAAGGTTAAAATCGATTTAGTATTAGGATTTTCAAAATGTTTAATAACAAACTATACACAATAAAGATCAATTATTTACATACCAACTGGGACTTTCAAACCATTTTGCCTGATTATTGCATCATGTAGTAACCTAGAATCTGAAGCCAATCTTTCCCATCCAGCTAGTACGTAAATAAAAAGCATATCTTTGGTACAAACTCTTAAGACATTTGTTGCAAGTCCACATTTTCTTATTCAATGCCTAGGTCTATTTGCTGCATTTGGTGTTACTGGGCATATAAGTACCATCTAAGCCACCTAAACATCCCTACAAGTTCATTAGAAATTAATTTTATTGACTTACGTCTAATGAAAAACATGTAACTTATATTTTACATTCTTTAAATAAAGTATATCTTGAACCATTTCCACTTGCTTTCACCGCCATTTTCTGGAATTGGTTGTGGCTTGACAAATAATTCATCTTATAACCTTAAACCAACAGCTAAGACCCTATAATAATATCTACTAATAATTTGACCCGATCTAGAAAACCTTACATGAATACTCCTGTTCTTTCTATGATGAGCTAGTATATTTAAAAAAAACAATAACTTGCTCCTCAATTGTAACTCTACCAAGTTGCACCAAGGCTCCTCATACTCTTAGGACTTCACAAAGATGAGAAAATGTGTTTGTGCGCATTCTTAATTCCCATATACAATTATTATCACCTGACTTAATAAGGGAATCTATTATATCTCTTTGTGACTCGTATCTAGCAAAAGCTCTTTCATTTATAGCCATTCTCTCACTATCTCTTCTCAAAATAAAAGTAAAATAAAAGAAGCAAGCCCCATATATTGTCATCATATTCACATAAATTTCCCAGGCAAGAAGAAAATTCAAAATGTGTTGATGGTTCATCTAACTACCCAGTAAAAAGAAAAGAAAAGAAAATATATGTAACTAAGACGTCAAAATGAAAATAAAATAAATACACAATGTGATAAATAACTAAATTATCTACTTATAGGTAATCTGAATTGAGGTGTATTAAGATTAGTTGAACCTGGGAAATTATAAAACATAAACATATCATGATTCATGAATAATTGCATATCTTCATGGGAATAATAGGGCACACACACACACACACTATACATACTATTAACAACCAATGCATAATCATATCAATCTTATACTGCAGGAGTTTAATAAGTTAATATGAGAATAATTAGCATAAACTATTACTAGCAAGAGATCTTTTTTATACATTAGATAAGTTGCTAAACTATGTAGGTATGTTGTTAGTAATAAGTAGAGCATATCATCTATTTTTATTCTCTAACTTTTTATTTATATATTTATTTATTGTTCTAAAAGCATTCCTACTTTTCTTTCTAGAAGAGTTAGAAAAACACTAAACCAGATATATATAATTTAAATTTAATTATTAACTCTAAACATATATAGATGATGACCAGTGTATGCATGTATGGCACATTTTTAATATTTTTATAATGGTACACTAATATGTTTGATATGTCTATGAAATCATATCCATTATTCATGGATATAGATATAAAGAGATTATAATTATCTTTTATATAATTTAAATTTTCAATTTTTGGATAGAAATATTAAAAAATTTATGATAATTTTTATGTTTTAAAATTTTAATTTTAAGATATTGATTAAAATAATTCTCACTTTTATTTATCCAATAGAGATGTTTATGAATCAAACATCCATTTAAAAGGCAGACACGAAACCTAAATTAAAAGAAACCTCATCCTTCCACTATTTGGTTACAAAGATTCTATTGTATAGAAATTAAATATGAATTTAAATAAAATACATCTCTATTCTATTAAAAAAATTGTATATTATTCAAATTAAAATGAAAACACAAATAGGATCAAGGAATTATAAAGAGATCCTACAATTTATAGAGACGAGGGGGCAAAACATAGGAAAAGAGGAAAATAGGAGGAAAAGAGAAGGAAAAGGAGAGGGAGTGGGAGAAGCAGGGTATGAAGATAAGAAAGGGTGTCGACGAAGATAAAGAAGGAGGTGCAAGGTCGGGGACTTGAATGTCGTGGGATGTGGAATACATGATTGTAATTTTTAATCTTTATTAAGGGTAATCTAGTCTTTTAGTTGTGTTGTACCAAGATAAATTTTTTGTACCGAGATTTTGGTGGTATAAAAATTTTGCCTACTTGTGTTGTACTCTCAACCTTTTTACAAACTAAATAAGAAACAAGAGAAGTCGTGTTGTCCTGTACCTCAAAATTTTGCATATCAAATGGACCCTTTGAGAAGGAAAAAAAGGGCATGGACTTGGTTGTGAGGAAGGCCTTTGAACATATCATGAGAGTTCTAAGTTTCTTAACCTTTTGTTTGTTTGGAGGTTTTTGAGGGTGTAATAGAGGAGTGAGGAGGATTGAATTGTGTCTGGTTGAGAGAGTAAGGGGGAGTAGGAGGAGTTTGGAGGGGTGCTTCACCCCTGCAACTCACATCCCACTCTTCGAAATCAAGATCACTATTAAACAAGCTTTTAATATAAAATCTATAGAAAAGACAAGCATGCCCTCCATCAATTTAAAAATTACCATTATATCCTTTAATTGTAAATAATAAATTTAATAATATTATTATTAAATAATTGGTTTAACAACAACAACAATAACAATAATAATAATAATAGCTTACTAAAGTTTTTTATTATAATATTTGTTTAATAATAATGATGGCAGAGTTTGTATGAAATAATATTGAATATGTATAAAAAAAATGATCATAGTCCATTTTATATAAAAGGCAAATTGGTCATATATATATCACACATCTCCTCACTCATTGTCAATTAGGGCTGGTAACAGGGGGCGGGGGACGAAGAGCCTCCCAGTCTCTGCTGCCGCCAAGGATTGGGACGAGGAATTCCTATCCCTGAATCCCATGTGGGAAAAAATTATCCCATCCCTGTCCCCTAGGGGAAAAGACCTCCTCAGGGCTTTCCCATGCCAATACATCTATAAATTTAATTTTCTTTAAAATTATTTAATACTAATACACTGATGAAAAACATAAAAAACATTCAACATAAAGCTCCACAAAGTAACATATCAAAAACTTAAAAAAAAAAAAGACAATCTCGAAATGTTTATCAATATAGAGTAAACCATAAATATAAAACTTATATAAGTACAACCATACAATTTAATATTATATGAAACATAAAGGATTAATATGAAATTTTTTATTCTTTGAGGGCTTTCGGGAATACTTCATGGAATTTTTATTTTAAAAATAATATTTGGAGAATTATAATGCTAAAAGTATAATTAATTAAAATAAATTAACCCGTAACAGGGATCCTTGCGGTGTGAAGAGAGCACTCCCCGACCCCACCCTATTTAAGGAAACGGGGACAAGTTGATCGGGGATTCTTCGTCCAACTACCGCCCTTATTCTCAATCCTCCATCTAACTATAATAATAATAGTAATAATAATAATAATAATAATAATAATTATAATAATAATAATAATAATAAAGATTACCCCCTATTAAACCACACATAATATTTTTTTCAAAACCTCGCTCTTCTTCTCCTCCTTGCCCCCCTCCTTCCCCATGTCCCTTTGAATCATACAAGTGATAAAGGGTTTAGGTTAGTTAATGAATTTTGATATGTGAAAGATGGGTATGGGTTTGGGTTGGAAATTGCCCAACTGGGCTAGATGAGCTTGAATTGGGCTATATTGAGATATTTTTAATTGCTCGGTCGATTTGGGTGTACGCAGGAATTAAACGGATGCCTAGGCAGTCAGTCATATGCAAAACGTTTAGGTGCCTGGCTTTAACAATATTGTTCATCTTAACGAAAGCAAAATTGCAATGAAAACAAAATTAGTCTCTAAATTATACCAACTTGTTCAATTTGGTTAATATAAATCAGCATTTGAAACTTCAACTCTATGCTAAGTAGGATTAAGTTTCTAATGGATTGAAATGCCAACTGTATGGGCAAAGTACAAAAAGGGTAGTTTGTTAATAAATTCTGAAAGATGGCTTTTTTTTTAAAAAAAAAATTTGGACAAGAAGTAAAAAAGATTATTTCTTATAATTCTTATTTCTAACATTTTTTTTTTCTTGCAATAATTCTTGACTTATAAGATGAGAGGGAGTTGAACCCTTAACCACTCATTTGGAAGGGAAGTTAATTATCACTCTTTTATTGTGGTGATGGTGTGGAGCAATTTTTTATATTTTCCCTAAGATTGTAATATATTGTAATATATGTAAATGATGTTCTAATTATTTATTTATTTATTTTTGTTCTTGCCTAAGTATATCCTGGGATATTAGATATTTAATTAGTTTTTATAAAATTTATTTTTAATTAAAAAAAGTATTCTCCTACTTATTCATAGAATATCTAACAATAAGATTCATGAAATAAAATTTATATTAAAAATAAGAAAAAATATTTAAATGAACTGTAATAAAATTTAAAACATAAAAAAATTGCTTTTAAGAAATGGTATTTTAAAATATAAGATAGGGTTATAAGATTTATATATATTAAAAATAAGTAGTACATAATTTTACTATTTTTGTAACAACCACCGTAAAGTTGGGTTTTAAGTCTTTTTTTTGGTTTGAAGTTATGAACTCCAATTACTTTCTTACCAAAAATCTTAGAATTTAGTGGCACAATCTTGCATGAGTATTGCTATGAATGGCAAGCCTTTTTCTTCGATTCATATTATAGCTTCGTACTAAATTATATGGAATTATAGCATCAATTCTTATATGGTATTGTAATTTTCTATTATATTTACTATAGCATTAGATTTATGTTGTTTACTTTGATCACGGTATTCGTTTTGTTTGAGCGTTTAGAATGGTGCTTGTTGGGAGGAGGTGGGCCGGTAGTGAGAGGAGAATAAGGATTAGATAGGAGATAATTCGGACTTCGCCGGACCACACTCCTCATAGAGTCCTTGATGCTCCAGCTTGGTGGGTCCCAGTTGTGATGGTTTGAGCTCTTTAGAAATTAGTCACCGAAACCATGAGTAAATATTACTGTAGATCACCTAATTATACCCAATTCTCATTTTGGATACCAAATTTTGATTTGTATCAAAATGGTCATCATATTTCAATTTGGTTTCAAAAAGATATTACCCAAAGGAATCCAGTGAAATTATGCTGACATGGACGTCAGCAATCCAATGTGGTCGACGGATTTCCACATCACACATCCCAATGACCTTGCCACGTGGATTAAATGCCATCACATCACCCGCCCCAATGGCATGACATGGATCATAGTAGCATTTTATTCCACGTGGCAAGGCCATTGGAACAGGTGATGTAGAAATCCGGTGACCACGTTGGATTGCCACGATCCACGTTTGCATAATCTCACCGGATTCTTTGGGTAATATTTTTTGAAACTAAATTGAAATGAGATGACCATTTTGATACAAATTAAAATTTGATAACCAAAATGAGAATTGGGTATAATTAGGTGATCTATAGTAATATTTACTCACGACACCATCTTTTCTCTTCGTAGCCTCTTTTCTCCCTCTTTCTCTTCTCCTTTTTTTTAAAAAAAATTGATCGTCAATTCAATATGGTATCAATTTTTTTTTATATTTATTAATGCCTTCCAAAATTCTCAAAAAAATTTAAAATTCCAAAAACCAAATGGAATTTTTTGGAAATTATTTTTTTAATGCCATGTGGTGGATTTTTAAATGAATCGATGATTTTGCCACAACCAAATTAAGAATAGTTAATGATTTTTTAATAAAAAAAAACCACATATTCTTAAATTAAAAAAAAAAAGCTTTTGTCCCTATTTTGTAAATACATAAAACCACAAAGTTTTTTTAAATTTATCATAAAAAAAAAAGTATGACATCGGTTTAGGGTTGCAGCTTGTGGACCTTACCACAATAAATAAATAAACAAATAAATAAATAGAGTAAACGGTTTATTTTTAAAAGAATTCACAAGTGTCTTAAAAATAAATAAATAAATAAATAAATCTCAGTGAGATGATTTGTGTGAGTCCGCAGATCTACTTTTAAGATAGCGACTTGGAATAATTTTGGCAGCGTTTCGTCAAAGGTCCGCACGTTCAGTGGAAGGCTTCTAGCCACAAACTGCTGCTTCCAAGTCAGTCAATGATCAATGCCTTCCGAGAAATATCACAAAGAACAGAAGAAAAATAGAGGAAGGCAGCACTAGTTTGTCACCACAGTTGACACAATCTCAGTTGAGACTCTAATCACCTCTCACCGAAAAAATGGCCGCAGTTTTTGCCAATGCTCTGGAGACGATCGCAGAGTTATCGACGTCTCAGGCCCTCCAATATTTGGGACCCATTTGGGGTGGAGTTCATGAGCAGCTACAAAAGCTCCCCAGGTCCTTAGTGTTTATCCAACCACTTGTTGAAGATGCAGAGGAAAGGCAGTTGACGGACCAGGCTGTCAGGTGTTGGCTTTTGCTGCTCAAAGATGTAGTCTATGATGCTGAAGACATCCTTGACGAGGCCAAGACGCATGAACTAGTCATCCAGCGCAAGGCTGAGCTTTCTGGTCGCCTAAGAAGCAAGGTGCGTGACTTCTTTTCTCTTGATCATAACCCACTCTTGTTTAAACTTCAGTTGGGGAAGAAGCTCACAAACGTCAATGAGAGAATAAATGAGCTCATTGAGGAGATGCACAAGTTCAGCCTCAGGGCTGTTGAAAACAACATCAAACCTTGGAGGAGCAGGCCTCAAACCTACTCATATGCTCATGAATCCCGAGTTATTGTCGGAAGAGATGTAGATAAAGAGAAGTTAGTGCAGATGCTGACCAGAGATTTTTTTTATGAGAAAGTGGCTGTGGTTTCTATAGTCGGTATGGGTGGTCTGGGTAAGACGACACTTGCTCAGTTGGTCTATGCAGATGACAGGGTCAAGAATCACTTTGAACAATGCATATGGGTAAGTGTTTCTGATGATTTTGATGTGCCGAAGCTTGCTGGAAAGATCATACATACAGTTTCTGGGGAAATTTGTGATCATACAAACATGGAAGCTCTGCAACAGAAGCTACGAAAAGAATTGGAGCAGAAGAGATATTTGCTGGTATTAGATGATGTATGGAATGAAGATTTCCAAAAGTGGGATGCACTTAGAAACATGTTGCTCGATGGAGGAGACGGAAGCAGAATTCTTGTAACCACACGCAATGAAAAATGCTCTCGACTGATGGGTGCACAAAATCCTTATATTCTAAGCGGTTTATCAGAAGAAAGCTCGTGGGATTTATTTGAACAGAAAGCATTTGCTGTAAGTGCACCGAAGCCACCAACAATGGTGGAGATTGGTAAGAAGATTGTTAAGAAATGTCAGGGCTTACCACTCGCTATAGAAGTATTGGCGTGTGTTATGCGTTGCAAGGGCAGAGAAGATGAATGGCAAGCTGTGTTGGAAAATGCAACATGGAAGTTACAACATACAAAAAATGAAATCTTACCAGGGCTGTGGCTAAGCTATGTTGATTTGCCTACTTATTTAAAGAAGTGTTTTGCCTTTTGTGCCATGATCCCAAAAGATCACGATATTGAGGAATTGAAGCTGATTCAGTTTTGGATCGCTCATGGGTTTATTTCATCTGAAAATGGAATTGATATGGAAGTTGAAGGGCAAGAGATTTTCACTGAGTTGATAAGGAGATCCCTTTTGCAATATGATTGTCGTCTTCATGCAAGTGAAAATCGAAGAGTTTGTAAGATGCATGATCTCATCCATGATCTGGCACACTTTGTTCTGCAGAATGAATGCTCTGCATTGTTGAAAAGCAGTGCAGCTACCAAAATACCAATAAAGCCACGTCATTTGAATTTACACGTTGGTGAAAATAACCAAGGCGATCGCTCCATCATCCATAACCAAGTTGATTGCTCCATCCTCCATACTGTGCTATATTGTCGAAGAGACTATTGTGTCTTGTCAAAGCTGAAGTTTGTGAGAGTGCTTGACTTGAGTGAGGCACATATTGATGAGCTACCTGCATCAATAGAACATTTGCACCATCTACGATACCTTGATATTTCTTTTACTGATATAAAGAGACTACCAGAATCCATTTGTATGTTGGTTAATCTGCAGACACTGAAACTCTATTGTTGTTATAAACTTTCCGAGCTTCCCAAGAGCATAACATACATGAACAGCCTTAGACACCTTCTTTTTGACAATGATCGACAGTTTGAGGCATTCCCTGCTGGTTTGAGTCAATTACAAAACTTGAAAACACTACCCGGATATACTGTGGGAGATGATGCAGGGAACAACATAGGACAATTAAAGTCCTTGAATCTCTTTGGTGAACTTGCTTTGTATAATCTCCAGAAGGTGAAGAATGCTGATGATGCTAGAAAAGCTAATTTGGGTAACAAACAAAACATTCACACATTAAAATTATGTTGGGGAAAATTAAGTTGGGGACCTGCTGATGAATGTTGTTCGATGGAAAATGCGGAGGAGGTGTTACAAGCCTTGAAACCTCACAATGGAGTAAAAAAACTTATAGTTAGCTATTATTCTGGCAAACAATTTCCAACGTGGATGAGAGAAATGCAACAATTCCAATATCTACATCGCGTCGAACTATTCAAATGTAAAGCATGTGAGGAACTCCCTCCACTTGAGGTATTACCTTGTCTTGAGGATCTGAGTATCAGAGAAATGGTTGGCATCAAACACATTGTTAGCAACAGAGGAGGCAATGCACAGCAAACATTCCCTGCATTGAAGTTTCTAGAGTTAAAAAATATGGAAAACCTAGAGGGGTGGTGTGTGCAGGAGGGTAGAGAAGCAAATCTGTCCTTATTTCCATACCTCATTTGGATGAGTATTAAAGGATGCCACAAGTTGACAACATTGCCACAAGAGATTTTACCCCGTCTTGAGGACCTCAAAATGTATGAAATGGATGGTATCAAGCACATTGTTAACAACAGAAGAGGCAATGCACCCCAATCATTTCCTGCTTTGAAGAAGCTATGGTTAGAAAAATTAACGAACCTAGAGGCGTGGTATGTGGATGAGGGTAGAGAAGCAAATCCATCCTTGTTTCCATGCCTAATTTGGATGAATGTTAAAGGATGCCCCAAGTTGACGACAACCATGCCACCCATTCCAACTCTCCAAGAGTTACATATGGAGAATTCATTCTGTGAGGCACAAATCTCTAGCACGTCCAGGGAAAGAAGGTTCTTCAAGCATTTGGAATCTCTTCAGAGTTTGAAGATATATTCTTGTGCTGATGAATTGGTTTTGTTGTTGCAAGATGAAGAGGAAACAAGAGCCATGAAGTCGTCACTTCAGCATTTATCTATTCGCAATTGCAAACAGCTATCCTTGGCATTGGTTTTGCAGAACCTTAAATCTCTAAGAGACCTGCGTGTGAATTCAATTGAAAATCTAGTGTCCGGTACAGACGAAATGCAAGGTTACAATTCCCTCAATCATCTGATGATTATTTCTTGTAAAAATTATACTGGTGCATCAACACAAGGCGACTGTGGTCCACCATTTCTAAAGCATCTTGATGTTTTTGACTGTGACGCCCTGAGAGCATTGCCCATGTGCCCCAAATCACTCCAAGCATTGGTTATTCACAATTGTCAAGGCATGGAGTCTTTGTGGCCAGAAATGGGACACCTTACTTCACCATGCAATTTACAAGTATCTAATTGTCCCAAGCTGGTGTCTCTACCTGACGGGATGCAAGCCCTCAAGTCCTTTAAGGCTCTACGTATTATAAATTGTCCGGAGCTGAAGTCATTCCCAGAAGGCCTGCAACAACTTCTTCCTACTCTGAAAACACTAATAATCAAAGGATGCCAGGAGCTAGAGAGGTTATGCAAGCCTGGAGGAGACTATTACAACCTTCTTTCTACCATCTTATATAAACAAGTAGGACAGCCAGAAGAGGCAATTCGATTTCCTCATGTGATTATTACTGATGCCAAACAAGCTTTGAAGTGCGTCACCACAAAACGCTTCCTTCTATCTATTGTTTTGGTTTGTGCAATTGCCTCTTTCATAAATTTCCTTTTCAACCAATTTGCTAGTCAGGTACCACTTTCACCCTTTTTCATTTTTCATTTTTGTTTTAATTCTAGCTTTTTAGTTTGTTGAAAATATTTTGTCCAAAAAAAAGTTTACTGGAAATATATTTTATCCTAAAATATGACAAAACGAAAACAATTTTATCTACTTCGTCAACTCATTTTAACCTGAAATGGGAAGATTATGTTTGACATTTTTTGTGGATAGAATCATCATTTTAAAATAGAATCCATGAGAGTAGTACTTTTTATGGTTGAGTTGGTGACCCTTTCTATTATAATTGAATTGAGAGAATGGAAGAAAAAAAAGAGATATTTTTCTATATTTTGCTGTCCCATGCGGAGAGTGAATACTTTATCCATTGAGCTAGCCCAATGTTGATGCTGACTATTATCTAGCTTTCTTATTTTTTTCCCCAGTTTTTTTTTAAACAAGCCACATTCATTATCTCTTCCCATTTCTTATATATATTTTTTAATGGTTTTTCTTTTTATTTTTTTTTATTTCAAGAATGAGCAAGATTTTTGGTATCTCCCACCAACATGAAGACAAAAACTCAGGGAGTCTGACTAAGAAAGACATGGGAACAAATCATTTCCAACTGTCAGTTCAATTGGTAAGGTCAATCTTTAGTGCCCAGTCTGTGAATATGTTTTACTTCCACAACATATATTAATAGTCCAATGATAGCGTTCAAAATCTCAATTGGAAAATGCAAGATGTTCGTAATTAATAGCTTATAAAAATCTTATTTTGTTAAGTAAACTTTTTTTTAATTATTTATACCCACTTGATGCAGGGTAGATTGACTAGATTCATCTTTGCAATAAATGTACATATACTTCTGTGGGTGTACACAGATGTGGTTCCGGCTCATAGAAGACCTATTCTCAGTTGATCTGACTGTTCAAGCATCCTGTTCCTTTTGTCAGTCTGTGTTGAAAACCAATCTAAGGAATGAGTTCAATTCACTTCCCTGGTCCTCCATTCTCACAGGCAGAACTCCTACAATGGCTGCAGCTTCAATGAAGGAAGACCATTCTGGGAAGAAGAGATGAGATTGGAGAAAAGTTTGAAGAGAAGAGAAGCCTCGTTCCTATCATTCAATTGTGTAAAAGATCAAAGAGATACAGATCCATTTGTAAACTATTTATACAGAGAATAACAGAGTAACTAACAACTGACGAGGCATAAGTGATCAGTAGCTGATTTTCAGCTCATTGTCCTTTTATTCTGATGAGGATTGCTGACATGGCGTAACTGAAAAACAAAATCAGCTGACATGGAAATGAAGCTGAATAACAATTAGTAAAGCCTGAATCTTCACGGAATGCATCTCTTCTTACCTTCCATTCAATAATCTTCTTCGAGATTGTGTTCTCTTCTCCTTAGATTTAATAAACTTAATTTTAATGTTACACCCATCTCTGCAAGTGTGACGGATGCCACACACAGTCAATGATGCTGTCTCGCCTGACAATTGGACAACTGATAAATAACAAATACATGTACATATGCATAAACTTATACCATATATGACTTTACTTTTTTTTTTTTTTTTACTTAACTTACGGATACAACTGCTGTAACATAGAACTTAAAAAGAAAATAAATTAGAAGAAGACTTGCATATCAAGGCCAACTATTCTAATTCTGTGGACCCCACCCCCACTTAAGCTTTTTTTAATTTATATTTTGGTATTTTGAATTTTAAATTTTAAATTTAAAGAAACCTTTGATCTCATATTTAATATTTTCTTGATATTTCTAGTCTTTCCTATCTTCTCTTTGGTAACCCCCGGGCCTTCGATCATCACGTTCTCATTCTTGTTAGAAAAAAAAACAGCGATCTATCCCTAGTCTGTTCGCCTCTTCTCCAATCTCCTTATCACACTCTAATCGTGGTTTCTAATTATGGACGAAATCGCTTCTCCATTAGGGCTTGTTAGATGTAAGGTTTTGTTTTCTTGTTCTTCTTTTCTTATTGTTTCGAATTTTGATGCTAGTTAGGGTTAGAGTTTTCTTTGTAGCTTGATTATGGATCTTTAAATCTTGTGATTTTCATTAGAGAGTTGAAATTAAATTCTTATGCTTCCATCCATGCTTCTTATGTGAAAGATTTGAGTTATTTGAGGATAATTATTAGATTGAGAAGTTTTATGGTAGTATAGCAGGGATCCGTAATTAATTTGGGAAAGCTAGAGACATATTTTAGAGGATATCAAAATACAGAAATTGTAGATAGTGATTTTGTTTATCTTACTGCCAAATTTCAGAAATTTTTCATGTGTATCTTGTAAGATATGGGTTCTAAATGCAAGTGTCTCGAAGAAGATTTTTGTGCAGGCCTTGGGGCGTTTTTAATTTTTTTTCCATGATTCTAGAGTCTGAATTAGATATAGAGAATTATACGAAAGTTGTAGATTTTGATGTTATCTAATAATTACCTGTGAAATTTCAAATTTTATACATGTGTGGCATGTGAGGTATAACCCTATTAGTATAACTGTCTCGGATGGAATTTTTGTGCAAAATATGAAAATTGAAGGGTATTTTTAATGGTCATGGCGATTGAATTTGATAAGGCAAAAAACAGAAAACTTGTCCCTTTTTCGGTTATCTAATTGTCAGTAAAATATTACTGATTTTAGAACTGTAGATTGAGAGATACACATGTTTGAATGGGGTATGTCTGAATTATAAGTATGAAGAAATAGTTGTATTAAATTTAATGCTATAATTTGAGTAGTACTCTAAATTATGTGAATTTTGGATAAATCATAGTCTCAGGTGTTTATGGTTCTCAGAATCTTGAAATTTGTGATTTGGAAAAGTATAGGGGAAGTTATGAGGGATTTAGTACTCAATGTTCATGTTGGAATTGTTTTATGCCCTTTGAATTGGATTATTGCTTTTATACCCTTGAAAGAATCCAAATTTGGGAAGTAGATTAATAATTAGATCCTTTTTGCTTTTACACCCTTCTGAAATCTCTTTTTGCATTATCCTTGCTTACTAGCCCTTTCCCTTTGTAGAATTATTTGTGTCTTGGAATTCTTCTTACCTACCTTGCATTTTGTAAATCTATCCTATTGGTGTTTTATTAGGTTTTCATCCCTAATTATAGGGCATGCCAAGAGCTTTTTGGTGTCAAAATTGAAGTTTATCTCGTTAGTGAGTATCAGGTAAATAAACCACATATAAATATTAGTATATGTTTATACTTTTCGACTCTTGTTAAAATATCATTTTAAATTGTTCATTTATTAAATTTGTGATTATTTATATTTTTCTAATTATTTAACCATTTATTAAATTCTTGTTTATATAATTTTTATTAAATTTCCAAATATCATATTTTCTTGAATTATTTAAAATTTTCAATTAATATTAGGGGCTTGCCCCTAATAGAAGTCATGAATCTACAATCATCTAAAATATAAAAATGATTAAAATTTGATTTGTGATACATGGTTTTTAACAGGTCTATCCTAATTATAAGCCGGATAAGAACAAAAAGGAGCCCATACTCTCCAACTTTACAGAGTTCATGGTCAAATTCTTCAAAGAAACCATTTGTTGTAAGAGAGATTAAGCCTAAAGATTGGTGGTAGAGATGGTTTTTGAGGTATAGAGAAGAAAAGATAAGAAAAAAAATAGTGCACAAATCTTCAAGGCGTGGACAACACTTTCTTTTAGGCTTAATTCGCCTCCACCTAATTTCAAACTTTGATGCAATTGGATTGAATGCCGAATTTGCTTTAGAATACAATGAAGACCTTTGAGTATGGCTTGTACTTCCAAACTCAAGTAAAGAAAACAATGGCTTTTACAAAATGAAAGTTTGCTTCTATCTTTTGTGCACTTAAAAAACAAAACAAATGAACTTGTGAAAAGTTTGTTTTTCATTCAGTTGGCTTGAATGATGGTAGGAGAATATTTTTATACGAATCAAGTGATATTTAGTAAAGAAACACATCACTTCAATAATGAGTGTCATTTAAAAACACATACTACCACTTCAATATACCATTTAATTAAAAAGACACATTATTTCATTAATGAGACACACCATTTCATTAAAAAAAATATTTTATTAATTATATTAATAACAATCTCTCATTAATTATATTACAAGGGTATTTATTAAATTAGTTTCTTTTCATTTTTAAAATACTCTCACATTCACAGTGCCAAGAAAAAGAAAATTACCCAGAGTTATGGTCTGTGCTCTACTACGGCAACTGGGTCCACCACATTCTGCTTTTATTCTATCCACTGGAATAATTAAGGCAGCGTTTTGTCAAAGGTCCGCACGTTCAGTGGAAGGCTTCTAGCCACTAACTGCTGCTTCCAAGACGGTCAATAATCAATGCCTTCCGAGAAATATCACAAAGAACTGAAGAAAAAAAAAAAGGCAGCACTGCATTGTCACCACAGTGGGCACAATCTCAGTTTAGACTATAATCACCTCTCACCGGAAACAATGGCTGGAGTTTTTGCCAATGCTCTGGAGATGATCACCGAGTTATCGACGGTTCAGGCCTTCCAATATTTGGGACCCATTTGGGGTGGAGTTCTTGAGCAGCTCCAAAAGCTGTGCAGGTACTTGGTGTTTATACAACCACTTGTTGAAGATGCAGAGGAGAGGCAGTTGACGGACCAGGCTGTCAGGTGCTGGCTTTTGCTCCTCAAGGATGCAGTCTATGACGCTGAAGACATTCTTGACGAGGCCAAGACGCATGAACTACTCATCCAGCGCAAGACAGAGCTTTCTGGTCGCCTAAGAGGCAAGGTGAGTGAATTCTTTTCTCTTGATCATAACCCACTCTTGTTTAAGCTTCAGTTGGGGAAGAAGCTCGGAAACGTCAATGAGAGGATAAATTGCCTTATTGAAGAGATGCACAATTTCAACCTCAGAGTTGTTGAAAACAACAGCAAACCTTGGAGGAATAGGCCACAAACCTACTCATATGTGCATGAATCACGGGTCATTGTTGGAAGAGATGAAGATAAAGAGAAGTTAGTGCAGATGCTGACTAGAGATTTTTTTGATGAGAAAGTGGCTGTGGTTTCTATAGTCGGTATGGGTGGTCTGGGCAAGACGACACTTGCTCAGTTTGTCTATGCAGATGAAAGGGTCAAGAATCAATTTGAACTATGCATATGGGTTTGTGTTTCTGATGATTTTGATGTGCCGAAGCTTGCTGGAAAGATCATACATACTGCTTCTGGGGAAATTTGTGATCATACAAATATGGAGGTGCTGCAGAAGGATCTGCGAGAGGTCTTGGGGCAGAAGAGATATTTGCTGGTATTAGATGATGTATGGAATGAAGAATTCCAAAAATGGGATGCTCTTATAAACATGTTGCTCGACGGAGGAGAAGGAAGCAGAATTCTTGTGACCACACGCAATGAAAAATGCTCTCGAGTAATGGGTGGACAGAAACCTTATATTCTCAGCGGATTATCAGAAGAGAGCTCTTGGGTTTTATTCGAACAGAAAGCATTTGCTATAGGTGCACCGAAGCCACCGAAATTGGTGGAAATTGGTAGAAAGATTGTTGATAAATGTCAAGGATTACCACTTGCAATAGAAGTATTGGGGAGTATTATGCATTACAAGAGTGAAGAAAGTGAATGGCAGGCTGTGTTGGAACATGAGACACGGAAGTTACAACATACAGAAAAGAAAATCATACCGGAGCTGTGGCTAAGCTATGTTGATTTGCCTACTCATTTAAAGAAATGTTTTGCCTTTTGTGCCATATTCCCAAAGGATTACAATATTGAGGAAGAGGAGCTGATTCAATATTGGATGGCTCATGGGTTTGTTCCATCTCAAAACGGAAATGATATTGAAGTTGAAGGGCGAGAGATTTTCACAGAGTTGATAAGGCGATCTCTTTTACAATATCATTATTCTTCTCCTGTAAGTACAATTGGAAGAGTGTGTAAGATGCATGATCTCATCCATGATTTGGCACACTTTGTTATGGAGAATGAATGCTTCACATCATTGAAAAGCAGTGTGGCCACTGAAATCTCAATAAGGCCACGCCATTTGCATTTAGATGCTAGTGAAAATTATAAGCAAGGTGATTGCTCCATCATCCGTACTGTGCTATATTGTCGAAGAGACTTTAGTCTGTTGCCAAAGCTTAAGTTGGTGAGAGTGCTCGACTTGCATCGTGCATACCTTGACGAGTTGCCTGCCTCAATAGAGCATTTCCACCATCTAAGATACTTCTATATTTCTGATGCTGGTATTAGGAAACTATCGGAATCCATTTGTATGCTGGTTAATTTGCAGACATTGATTCTCTATAATTGTCCTAGGCTTTCTGAGCTTCCCAAAAGCATAATGTACATGAACAGTCTTAGACACCTTCGTTTTGATTATTGCCCACAGTTAAAGGTACTCCATGCTGGTTTGAGTCGATTGCAAAACTTGAAAACACTAACAAGATATACTGTAGGAGATGATGCAGAGAACAGCATAAAACAATTAAAGTTGTTGAATCTGGGTGGTAAAGTTATGTTGTATAACCTCCAAAAGGTGAAAAATGCTGATGACGCTCGAGAAGCTAATTTTGGTTGCAAACAAAACATTGACAAATTTATATTAAATTGGAAAGAACGGGATTTTTTGGGAGACAATGAATCTTGTTCAATGGAAAATGCGGAAGACGTGTTGGAAGCCTTGAAACCTCACAATAAAGTAAAAGAACTTAGAGTTAGTTATTATCCAGGCAAACAATTTCCAATGTGGATGAGAGAAAGGCAACAATTCCACTATCTTCATCAGATCGAATTACTTGGGTGTAGAGAATGTAAGCAACTCCCTCCACTTGAATTATTACCCTGTCTTGAGGATCTCAGAGTCAGTCAAACTGATGGCATCAAATACATTGTTAACAACAAAAGAAGCGACACACTACAATCATTCCCTGCGTTGAAGAATTTGATGTTGTCCAGAATGAGTAGCTTAGAGGGGTGGTGCGTGGAGGAGGGTGGAGAAGCTAATCTGTTCTTGTTTCCATGCCTCATTCGAATGGATATTACAGAATGCCCCAAGTTGACAACCATGCCACCCGGGACATTACCCTGTCTTGAGGATCTGAGTATCAGTGAAATGGATGGCATCAAACATATTGTTAACAACAGAAGAGGCAATGCACTGCAATCATTCCCTGCATTGAAGCAGTTGACATTATCAGAAATGATGAACCTAGAGGGTTGGTGTGTGGAGGAGGGTAGAGGTTCAAATCTGTCTTTGTTTCCATGCCTCATTCGGATGGATATGAGAGGATGCCCCAAGTTGACAAGCATGCCACTCGACATACTTCCCTGTCTCAAGGATCTCAGTATCAGTCAAATGGATGGAATCAAACACATTGTTAACAGCAGTAGAGGCAATGTATTGCAATCATTCCCTGCATTGAAGAAGTTGACATTATCTGCAATGAGGAACATGGAGGGGTGGTGTGTGGAGGAGGGTAGAGAAGAAAATCTGTCCTTGTTTCCATGCCTCAGTCGGATGGATATTAGAAGATGCCCCAAGTTGACAACCATGCCGCCCATTCCAACTCTCCAAGAATTATATATAGAGCTATCATTTTCTGAGACACAAATCTCTCTCATGTCCACGAGAAGGTTCTTCAAGCATCTGGAATCTCTCCTGAGTATGAAGATAAATTCTTGTCCTGAGGAGTTGGTTTTGTTGCTAGAAGATGAAGAGGAGACAAGAGTCATGAAGTCATCACTTGAGAATTTATGTATTGGCAATTGCAGTCAGATATCATTGACATTGGTTTTGCAGAACCTTACGTCTCTAAGAGACCTATGGGTAGACTCACTTGAAAAGTTGGTGTCCTGGCCAGATGAGATGCGAGGTTTGAAGTCCCTCAATAAACTGACAATTAGTTCTTGTAAGAATTTTACTGGTGCATCATCACAAGGCGACTGTGCTCCACCATTTCTCAAGAGTCTTCAGGTTTCTGACTGTGATGCCCTGAGAGAATTACCCATGTGCTCCAAATCACTCCAATCCTTGATTATTCTCAATTGTCCAGGCATCGAGTCTTTGTGGCCAGAAATGGGACACCTTACTGCACTATCCAGCTTAGAAGTATCTAATTGTCCCAAGCTGGAGTCTCTATCAAACGGGATGCAAGGCCTCACTTCCATTGAGTCTCTACGTATTATAGATTGTCCAGGACTGAAGTCATTCCCAAAAGGCCTCCAACAACTACTTCCTACTCTAAAATCACTAACAATCGAAGGATGCCCGAAGCTAGAGATGTTATGCAAGCCTGGAGGAGACTATTACAATCTTTTCTCAACCATCTCATATAAACGAATTGGAGTACACCTAAACGAGACAATCCAAGCTCCTTATGGAATTACTATTGCTGGCAAACAAGCTTTGAAGTGCATCACCACAAACCCCTTCATTCTGTCAGCGATTTTCATTTGTGCTATTGCCTGTTTCATAAATTTTTTCTTCAACAAGCTTGATAGCCAGGTGCCACTTTCTCCTCTTTTCTCATTTTATTTTTTGCTTTTAATTCTAGCTTTTTAGTCTGTTTAAAATGCATTTTATCCTATAATATGAAGACTATATTTGGATTTCTTGTCATTAGAATCATCATTTTAATTAGAATCAGTATGAGTAAGGTTGAGTTGGTGTCCTGCTCTAGTATACTTGAATTGAGAGAAAATGGAGAAAAATAGTAGAGATACTTTTCTATAGTTTATTGAGTTAGTGCCTTTTTATAATGACCTTACACACATTTCTTTGGGTATTTGAATTAGAAACTTGAATAAAATGTGTTAGAGTATGTATGCTGGCATTAGTATCGGCAGACCACTAGTTTTATTGTTTCCTTTCCCATGTCTTGTATTCTTAATGATTTTTTTTTTTTTAATTTTATTTGATTGGTTTCAAGAATGAGCGAGAGGTTTGGTATATCCCCCCAACATGAAGACGAAAGGTCCTGAGAGTTTGAAATCAGAATGAAACGGAAGAGTATTATTTCCAAGTATTGGTTCAAATAGCAAATTTGGTGGGCGAGCGTGCAAAATCACAACCAGAAAAGGCAAGGTGTTCTTAATAATAACTCATGGAAATCTAATTTTGTTTACTTTTCTTCTAGTATTATTCTGTGAGTTAGTTTAATCCATGGAATCTGCTGTAAATAATCCCTTTTTTTGGAGTTTTTTATTATAGTTTGATGCGGGAAAAATGCATATTTGCAATCAACGTATAGAAACTTTTGTTCTGTGCACACATGATGGTCCTCAATGACAGAAATTCCCTCAAGCATTCTGATCCTTTATTGGTGACTATAATCCTGTGGATAGAATTGTTTTAGTACTTATAAGTCATTGAATTGAGGTTAGTGTTCTAATTCTTTCAAATCCTTTGCACTCAATCCATCGCGCATTTTCTAACCAAAGTGGTGATATGCACAACATTTGCAAGAGGAAATTCAGCTGTGCAGCCACAAACTGCATTCCTCCACAAATCCTGTGCCCAAGACCAAATGAAATAAACTCGAAATCATGCCATAAAAATTCTAAATCTCTGTTCATAAATCTATCTGGAATGAACTCTTTGTCAAATCCCAAGATTTTAAATAATTCCATATCGCTTTTGCATTGATAACTGCTCTTGTTCTTGTGTGGAGTTGGTATACTTTATGGTTTCTCAAGGAAGTAGCAATGGGGCTAGAGGGTGTTGTTTTGGGCTTTTAGCACTTCTTTCATTATCGATTTCAAATAACACATCTTATTCACATCCCCCCTGGTAAACATTGAACACCCTGATAACAAATATGAACAGAAGGAAATTGTCTTTCTCCATTGTACTGTGACATACTGTACAGGGTTATATATACATGAAGGTTTGCTAATTAGGATCCCCATAACTAATGAATAACATTCCACTATAATTGTGCTAACATAATTACAGCCTTGAAATTAGCTATTGTTATCTTTTTATAATCTCAACAAACCCTCCTCTTCTTGCGACTTCTTCATTCCTTTTGGTTTCAGGATGAGCTCTGACAAAGCATACTCCAAGAAAATTTATGATGTAGTTGTTTCAGCACAAACATGATCTGCAAGAAATGTGGAAGAATTAGGGTAAATCTTTGGGTAACTTACCGTACTTTGACCATTTTTCACTTTGGATACTGAATTTTAATTTGTTTCTTTTTGGTTACCAGACCCCAATTATGTTTCATCGAGAGGGTACTCGTGCTATTCCACCCAATTTAATCCTATGTGGCAATTCCACCCAATTTAATCCTATGTGGCAACCAGAATGACACGCGGATTGATGAACTAGAACTCACAAAACTGAGGTTGACTTGGCATGTCAGACTTTGGCCAACTTGAGAGCTTCTTTAACCACGTGTGCATACCACGTCAAGTACCTTCTCACGTCATCATTCCTTCTGACCTTCTCACACTCCTCCATCTGAGAGAACAAGAAATCCTTTTCTTCAGGCAACAGAGTGGCCGGTTAACAGAAATTGCTTTTCTGATGACGATGTAGGCTTTGTTTGGATTGGCTTATTAAAAAGGTGTTTTTTTTTTCTGTTTAACAGAAGTGTTTTTGGAAAAAAGTGTTTTTTTTTTCAGCATAAGTTAAGCATTTTTTTATATTTTGTGTTTGGATTAGCTTTTCTATAGAAGCGGAAGCTGTAAATAAGCTGAAAATAGTATTTTTCAAAAGCTGGTTATAACTAGCTTATGGAAAAAAACTATTTTTCAGTTTTTTTTTACAGCTTCTGATTTTGCAGAAAAGCCAATACAAACAACTTTTTTTTTAACCCAGAAGTGCTTAATTTATAAAAAAACACTTCTGGGTTTTCCAAAAGCTAATCCAAACAAGTCTTTAGCATGTTTCCCCTTCTTGCAATATTAGTGTAAATCTCATCAATCCATTTTATTGTATATCAGTCTTATGTTTAAAAAATTAAAATCTTCACTAAAATAAACACACCTGTGGCATTGCTTCAGTTGAAGTATTTTTTTGTAGCAATAAGAGAAGGTAGTATAGTAGATGGATTGGAGAGAGAGTCCACATGTATTTGAACCACCTATAATGGAAAAAATCCATAATGAAAAAATATAAAATTGTGATCTACATAGCTACACAGCCATCTACAATTTTTATAGACATTGTCACACTCCCATCTAAATTTGATGTCTTCTTATAAAAATGTGATCCACCCATCAACAATGGATAGTTCAAGCAAATTAAAAAATATGCAATATTTGTGTCAATGGAGCTACTGAAATGCTCTCAAATGCTAAAGGGCCCACATGTGTCGCTGATGATGTTGGTATAATTTGTATGGGTATGTCAACTACTTATAATGCTCCATAAATTAAAAAAAAATGTTCAATTCATTAATGTCGCATTAAAACTTAAACCAACTTTATTTAAATTAATCACCTGTGAAATTGGTTCATCAGTAACACTTTCAGAAGCAAGTGGATCCCTGCCCTCATTGTTTCTCCTCATCAAATCCACTAGCCATGGCAACATAACTAAGTATAGATGTCAAAATATTATGCACAAGTATTTAATAACATACCTCTAAGAAGTGCTCTTCTAGCACTTGAGGATCAATTCCACCCATGGGGTCCTGATCATTGTTAATATCCTGCAAAGTACCATACATTAATATAAACATTGCTAGGTAAATTAAAAAAATCAAAATAAACCCCAATGTGCTCACAACACCAACATGTGATGCTGCATTTGTTCTCCTAGACATTTGTTGATTGTTTCCTTGCGAGGAATGAACATTACTATGGAATACAAAAATTTGTAAAATGATCATTACCTGCACTTCATGGTAACTTTTGTTGTGACCTGAAGTTCCACAAATGTTGTATGTTATAGTAGTAATTCCTTTCTTGCTTACTTTCCCATTTGCATGTTCTCTCCTCATCTGCCTCTCTTTTTTTGACCAATGGCTTCTTCCCCTTGTTTTTGTTTATAGGTTCTGGTGGTATAATTGATGACTTATCCCTCTTGGCCAACAATTACTACCTTGGGTTGGATTTAAGATGCGGGTGTAAGTTGCTAAGAAGATACTTTTCCTATAGCAGACATTTAGGAATTCTTCTTGTTTATTTTTGTTGTAGTAGAGGGCTGAGATTGCATTACAACAAGGAATCCTTGTTAGTTGCCACCTTCTACATGTACAAGTTTACTCTTTGAGGTCAACTATGAATTGTCCATCATTTGCCATCACATGATATTTATCACCACCAGACCATGTGGTTTTACAACCCCAACTCAGTTGCTTTGCCTTGTTTAATAGCATATCACACTTGATTTGGATTCTAAAGTGTGATCTAGTCCAATGTTGAGGGCTAATGTTTTTCAGATAAACATGTGCTTTTACAGACATGTCTTTGAGGACATCCATAGCTAAGTTATATGTAGGGAGGTAGCTAGCTCTTGCACAAATCCATAATTGATCCTTTAGAGCCTTCCCTCTGAATTTTTTCTAAAATTTGTGTGAATGTGCCATACATAGAATCTATGTTCACTGTATGGAAATAACTATTCTACTTCATTTTGAAGTCCCAATGGGAATCGAAAAATAAGATGGGGAAGAACAAAAATAGAAAGAAAGAACATAAACAAAACAGTGGCTATTAATTATTTGCATATATGTGTAGAACATTGAATGAGAAATTAACATTGCGTAAAAAGCCTTACTCTTTGTCTATCACTCATGAAAGACCACCTGTAGCTATTATTTATCTCTAGGTCCTCGGCAAGAAACTCCAAAAACCAAGCCCAATTTAAGCGGTTCTCCCTGTCCACCACAACCTAAGCAATTAGATAGATGCAATCATTTGCATGTATGCCAACTGCTAATAATAACTGACCATCATACATTTCTTTGAGGAAACATCCATCCACAAAAATAATAAACCTGCACCTTGCAAGAAAGCCTACCCCAAGTGGTGACAAGCACACATACATGGACTAGAACACATCTTCATTGCATTTGAACTTAATTGTAGACCTTGGATGTGTTCTAATCAACTCATGTCAGTTATCGTACAGTCTTGCCATCTGGGTATGCTCATCACCATCAATCATGCTAACGCACCACTCAAAATAAATAAATAAATAAAAACAGATATACGAGCAAAAAAAAAAAAATTAAAGTACTCAGTTCATAAGCAGTGTGTAACTTTTGAATACATCACACATAAAGATCATTAAAAAATAAAACCTTGCTGCAATGTTTTTGGCCCTCCAAGCCTTCAACCTGCTAATTTCTATGTATTGGTTTGTTCTAACAACTTGTATAATGCCAGCATATTTCCATGAAGGGTCTGTCCTAAATTGCTCCACATAGTGTTATACTATCCATTGAGCATTGGCATGTCTTATGTTAAGATCCCTATTGCATTCATGCTTCAAAATCCCAGCCTTTATTTGGATAGTACTCTTATCCTTGATCGTTGATAAGGCCCAGAATTAGAAAGGACAACTTTTTTTGCAAAATGCTTTACACCTCTTCTTGTTATTAGGTTTAAAATTCATAACACACATATTTTTAATCCCATAGCTTCTAATTGCCTCCTTGAACTATTTGAAACTCATGAACTTCATTCCAATGTGGAACTCAGGGTCACTCATGTTAATCTATTCATTAATTTCAACATACTTTAGATTGGCAGGATCTAATTCATCATCATCATCTGTTGATGACATCAGATGCAGCATATTCTGATTCAACATCATCCTTATAATAATCAAAATTTTCTTCTCCTCCAATTGTATCCTATGTAGAAGTCTCAGGCCTAGGTACACTCCTATCCTCATCAACTTGAGCAACATCCTCTCTGTCACTATGCAAGCTATACTCAAAATCTTGTAACTTACTTTATTGATCTTCTTCTATAACACCCTCATCATTGTTTCCATCCCTATGCACAACATCACTAGCATATGCAACCTGATCATTGGTCAGCTTAACATATAGCTTTGCAACCCTACTCCTATTCCATAGATAAAGCCATTGACAATGCATCCAGATCATTGTTTATTTCAGACACCCCAATGCTCTGACTCAAAATGTTGGCAAACCAAAATGTTGAACCTTCCATAGCTAAATTCAAACCCTTTGCCATGTCTACAATTTCCAATTTTGATATATAGTCTGCAAAGCAGTAACCAACAAACCCCACAACCCTATAGTCTCTCTAATTTTCTATATTACTAACCCCACAATACATTTGCAATGTAAAATATTCAGCATCTGGCACTTAAAAAAAATTGGAATACAGTCACACAACAAAAGCTAACTAGCACCCACAAGGCTCTTAAAATTGTTCTAATGAACATACATTTAGAAAAGAAACACATAAAAAAAATATATTAAGGAGTATGCAGTCAACATACATACACATGAAGTAATAAACCACATAACACATAAAGCTCTAAAAATTATGCTAACACAATTTATCATTACAAGAATTTAACAACATCAACAAAACTTATTATATAAAAGCAAGTTAAACATTAAGTGCACCATTTTGTTAGCCATCAGCTTAATTCAACATAGAAACCAAAATAACACACATAAAAAATAACATGAAAATATGAACTTTAAAAAAAAAAAAAAGTATACCCATCAATGTATGAATTTCATTATGAAAAGAGCTATAAAATGGTTTACTTTTTGTTCCATCTATAATGTATTTAATTTTTATCCATTACATGTATTGGGACCAATGACATACTTTAAGAAAAACCCACATGCAAAAATGTGAAATCAAACACAACCGATGTAAACATCCATGACAGCTAAGTTTTAATTTTCAATTAGACCCATGTGAACATTGTTACTTTAAAAATACAATAACAATACAATTAGGATCAATGAATACCTGCAAACATGCACATTTAGAAGAATTAAAATAATTAAACTTTCACACAATGACATCCATAAAAGTAAAAGACATGGCATTTCGCAAAAACCCTCCCTAATTACACATTCACACATTGACATCTACAGTTAACCCTCATCCAAACCCTTGCAAAACCGTAATTACATGAAACTTTGAAGATGTGCTTCATTGCACATCTGACCACAATGTGAAGATAACATAACAAAAAGACTTGCAAAAACTTGGTGCTTCAGCATCTGCTAACCTTATCTACCAAGTGTCCACCATGATCACACTAGCTTCGCCCCCCTTTCTCCTGCGCTCTCCCTACCGGCTGTTAGAATACCCCTAAATTCTGAATTTAAGGCCTTCTTGATAATGGACAAAGGTTGCTAGCATTGTGTTCTCTTGGTAGGGCTAAAGAAAGTGATGAAGAATAAGGGATTCAAGAAGGAATAAGATTAAGAAGCATGGAAGAGAAGGATGATGTGGAGGCCAATATGGAAAAAAATAACTATTGATGTCGCCAAAGTCTGACGTGTCAAGTCCAGCTCGGGTTCATAAATTCTAGTTCATCAATCTGCGATCACTCCGGTTGCCACATAGGATTAAATTGGCCAAAATAGCACGAGTACTCTCCCGGTGAAACATATAATTGGTGTCGGGTAATGAAAAAGAAACAAATCAAAATCCAGTATCCAAAGTGAAAAATGATCAAAGTATGGTGACCTACCCAAATTTTCACCTGAAAGATTTACGACACTAAATGACCAACCAGCTATCTGTGTAGGGACCAAATTCATTTTTTGATAAGATGATGTGCACCTAGTTAATTTTTTTTTTTTATTATTCTTTTTTGGGGCTAAAATCAGCTAAGATATAATAAGGATCACAGGCAGGAAAATGATACAAAACTAGAAACAAAACACAAAAACTAAGATGAGCTAATAACTAAAATCCGATCAAGAACAACATCTAAAAATCACCTAAGTTTTAAGCACTTATCCAAGAAGTAAAACACAAGGTTTCTTCTACCAAAGTTGGCTAAATTATCTGTTAACAAGTTCCAATGCATTAGAAAAGTTGCAAATGAGGTTAATATAAATCGATTTTAAGAGAAGTTTGGTATTGCAAATGAAGTCTTTCAATCAACATGTCATCCTCATATTGGGGATTAATAATGATAAGAATTTCTTCAGCCCTTTATTGTCTCTTTAGTTTTGCCTTAGCATTAAAGCATCACCACTGTCCTCCATGTCATCATATTCACTTGCATCCCCAGGATCATCATCATATAGGTCAGCCAACATAGGTTCAACCTCGAGGGATGCTGATCGAAGAGCGTTCACCACTTAAGCCATAAGCATCACATGGGATCCTTGGCCAAGGTACTTGCTTGATGAGCTAAAAGGCGCCTATTATGAACTAAGAACAAAGATGAGTGTAAAGGCGAAGCAATGGCTGACTCAAATGGCTTCACAAAGAAAGCCTCATCATGGTAAGGTATGGATGAAAAGTATAATTGGATTGGATAGAAAGACAATGATTGGACTTTTGTTATGCATCCTTTGAAGTCACGGGTAGCTCAACAGATATAGGTGATTAAGAAGTCTTCTCATTGGAACTCAAAACAGACCTTTTAGAATTCTTGTCATGAATGGCAGATGCCAGAAGCTCGTGTAGGGCTCCCAGGGCCTATCTCTTTATTTCATTTTATTTTTGTCAGTTGTATCTATTTTGTTTTTCTTTCTTGTTTATTGTACTCTTCTTCTTCTTCTTTTGAAAAGGTGGATAAATCACCTGCATTGAAAGAAAGAAAAAAGGAGTACAAAGAGAAGTATAATAAAAGATTAGATGATAAAATATTTTCAGTAGAGATGGATCAACACAAAATACAAAAGAGAGATAAAGACAATGGTACAAAGAAAAAATTACCCACATCATCCTGGAAGACATTGTCCACAGTGGAAAAGCTCATGATGCAGTGCTAGTCTATGTCCTAGACTAAAGCCTCAACACCAATATTGCTAATACCTGCTATCTCAGAGTGAGATCTCATGAACTCAAGACTATAGTGAACAAGTTCAAAAGAATCTTCAAGCTTTGACCTTTTTCCCTCTGGAATTGCAGATAATCAAAATAGGATTGTATGTGATCAATCTTGATAATAATCAAATACACAGAGAGAGATTTGGAATTAAAAATGTGCTTGTTTCTTTCATGCCAAATATTCCAGGTAATGGCCCTAATTAGGAGATCCCCCATTTTCCCACATGGTGGGGTGGATAGACATTCTCCAAGCACGCCATAGCTAATTCAATAAGGAGGGCAAGAAGGGTAGCTGAAGAAGTTGACCAAAATGGCCCCAAACATGCTCAGCTAGGGAACAGTGCATAAACAAGTGATCAGTTAATTCAACTACCAAATGACAGATGACACATATTGTGGTTGGAAGTTTGTTGCATCTTATCCTGGCTAAGTTATCGAGAGTAAGAATTTTATTTCTCCACTCAAGCCAGTTGTAGATATTAATTTGCTATGGACATGTGCTTCTCCAGAATAAGCCAAATATCTGGTATCTCAAGCCTTCATCATTTAATAATTTATAGAAAGATTTGATGGAGAATTTTTCATTGGGAGCGAGGCACCATCTTTTGGTGTTCCCACTAATGTTGTGGTTGTTGAGTCTGTCCATGTATTTTGCTGCTGTTGGATCTAGGTTAAAAAGAGTTATGTTCATCAAATGGGCAAGGTCCCATACTATTCCCCCATTGATATTTTGATGTCCTAAAATCATGTGATCAGATATTCATGGGTGCACACCCCTCAAACCACTGGTTGTGCCAAAAGGAAGTGGTGGCCCCATCACATATTGTGTAATTTGTCTACCCCCTAAAAGCCAACCAGCACTTAAGGACTCCATTCCAAAAGAAAGATTTCCTTGTGGGAGGCTTAGAGAACACACATCTGGTAGTGATACGGTCCCTATAGTTGAAATAAATGACTTTGGACTAACAATAATGATCATCTGCCACCAGTTTCCATCACCATTTCCCCAGGAAAATGAGACTGAACTGATCCATATCCAAAATACCCCAATCACCTTGGTCTCGTGACTTCCAGAGATGCTTCCAATTTACTAGTCAACATCTTGGCTTCTCAGTATATGGTCCATACCAGAGGAAATGTCTTCTAATTCGATATCTGGTTCAGACCCAAAGAGGGAGCTTGAAAATGGACATCCTATAGGTAGAGCAGAAAAGATTGAGTTAAGCAGTGTTAGTCTTACTCCTAGTGAGAAGAAACTAGCTTTCTAGGAAGAAATATACATCCTGGTCTTTAAGATCAAACTTTCTCAGTCTTGACATTTAGGTCATCTCCTGGATATTGGCAATCCAAGATAGATGAAGGAAAGGAGACCAGTTGTGCAACCTAGCATTTATGCTAGCTTAACCTCTGGCAATCGATTAGCTTTGGTGGAGTATAGACAGACATGTTTTAATTAAATTAATAGTTAATGCCAACATGACTTCAAATAAAAATAAAACTAGCTTGATGATCCTAAGGTCTTCGATATTGCCTTGATGATCTCAACACACCTTCAAATAAAAATAAAATTAGCACATTTTTTCCAAATTCACCAAGTGGAACTCCATGTAAGATGCCCCAATTAAGAGCATGAGAGATCATAATGCTCAAAATGTCAGTAATAAGGATAAATAGGAGAGGTGATAGTGGGTCTCCTTGTCTTAGTCCCTAACAATATCAGACGTATTTGCACTGAGATCCATTCACCAGAATGTTAGCTTTAGAAAAATGAAGCAAGGCATTGATCTATATGACCCATCGCTGACCAAATCCTTGAGCTACTAACAACCCCAAAAGGTGTTCTCAATCAACTATATCAAATGCCTTTGAAAAATCAACTTTGGGCACATGACAAGAGATTCTACACTTTTGAAGGCTAAAAATCAATTCCTCTGCAGTCATAATATTATCCAGAATGCAGCAACCTTTAAGGCTGATAGAGCTATAATCCGTAGGGTTATCTGTGTCCTCTACTTTAGAGATTAAGGCAATGCTAGCCCAATTAATGTGCTCCAAGTTGATTAGCCCAAAATTCACAAAGCTTAACAAGATTTGCGTTCACTGTATCCCAGTATTTTTGGAAGAACAAGATTTGGAAACCATTAGGACCAGGTGCCTTATCTGCACCGAACTCAAAAGTGGCTTTCTTGATCTCCTCTAAGGAGAAGGGTCTCTCTAGGTTTACTAGGTCTTCTCTCTCTCTCTCTCTCTCTCTCTACATGTAAGAAATTTGTCCCAATATATTTTGAATATGGAATTTCTTTGGGATTCAAATTAAGATTAGAATAGAAAGTGAAAATCTTCCCAATCTCTTCAATATCTTCAACTCTATTGTTGCCTTAATAAATTCTTAGAATAAAATTCTTGTTTTTTCTACCATTTACAACTGCATGGAAAAAACTTAGTATTTTTATCTCCCTTTTTTAGCAACCTTAGCTTGGATCTTTGTTTCCAATACAACTCCTCTTGTTTATGGAGGTTACCTAGGTTTTGGTAAAGGGCTATCTCATGGCTACATCCCTCCAAGGTTAGCATACAAGACTCTTTGGCAATGTCCAATGTTTCCAATTCATGCAGGAGGTCGAGTTTCCTTAGCTTGATTGACACAAAACTAACTTTTGACCAACACTGTAGTTTATTTCTCAGGCATGCTATTTTTTTTTACAGAATAAAAGCACCGCATTTCACAAGCAAGATCTCATTCCACCAACTTTGGATCCAATCAGAAAAGCCCTCCACTGAGCACTACGCTAGATCAAAGCACAAAGGCTTAGGTTTGGAGATGTGAGAACCAGATTCTAAGCGGATTGGGACATGTTCTAAGCCAAAAATTACCTATACTGCCCTTTCATGACCTTTTTGAAAATAATATGTTTAACTTCTAAGATTGTTTCAGGAAAGAGTTCAAGCTTCTCCATCCTATTCTATCTTTTTTTCTTTGATTATCTTTGCTAGATTATTTAATTCTTCTTAATATTTCTTGAGTTGGAGCTTCCTCTTCATCTCTTGTTTCTTTTTGTTAGTGCAATGCACTTTAATGATTGGCATAATTTGACACCTAGTCAAGATGACATGGCAAGCATGATGACATGGCATGGAGAATGATGTGGAATGAAGGATGACATGGCAAACAATCTTGGCTAGGTGGAAAATATCATGAGAGATCTTGGAGAAGTTATTTTTGGCAAGAAGTTGCAAATTCTCATGAAGATTCAATAAAGATCTTGTTGAAGTTATTTTAGGCAAGAAGATCAAGCAAGCAACAAGATGATATCAAGATCTCATCAAGATCATATTTAGAAGATGTGATTGAAGACTAAATATGGGTGAAGCTAAATGAAGAAACAACCTATCAATGGTATGATTTTGAAGACTATTGAAGGCAAGATTTGAAGAACCCTAATAGAGATGATATGAAGTCTATTAAGGGTATGTTTGAAGATGCGCCTATTGTTGGCAAGATTCAGCTAATTGAATGAAGATCTTTGTAGAAGATTTGAAGACCAAACTAGGGTGAAGTGAAGACTAAGTTTGGCAAGTTTCATGAAGACGCACATAGGACGTGCGCCCCTTGCGAGGAGGCTGTGTGGTGAGGAGCTGAAGAGGGAGGTTAGTTGCTGATAGGTCGGATCAGATGATCGGGCTACATCGACTCAGATGGGGTGTCTTGAGGTCGCTTAGCAATGGAGCCAGAATTCAGCCAAGCCAACAGTCAGGCTCATGTCGCAACATTTGTTATAACATAAGTTGCGACATCTAATTTCGGAAGGTTCCAAAGTTAGAAGCCGCGGAGATTCTAAAAAGGGTATGTGCTATATTTGGGACGTTGAGGCGTCTATATATACGACCTTGGTCTAGGATTGGGTACGACTCTTGAAAGTGGGAGTAGGGAGGTACCGGACAATCTAGAGAGGATAGTATTCTTGTATTGTGAGAGAGTGACAAGTGTGTTTTGTACTCTTCTATCTTTTACCCCTTTTTAGTGGATTGTCGATCTCCGGGCATGGCCCCCAAGATGTAGGCAAGGGGATGCCGAACTGGGTTACCAACGTCTTGTGTCGTCTCTTGTGTGGTTTGTGTTTGCTTTTCTTGAGTGCTTGAGTGAGTGAGTGTTCATCTTTTTTCACAAACCCTAACCGGCGGAACTAACACTTTTTAATAGCTAGTTCTATTTCTACACATTTGAGTATCATTTCCTGATCAATGAAGTAGTCTAGGGTCTTAGGTATTAGGGAATACTTAATGCTACTTGAGGAAGGTAGGAGTGGATTGTGATGTTGTTTTTCATTTTTTTTTTTTGGGTGGAAATATCTAGCTAAAATGTGTAGTAAAGGGACTATGCTATGTGGATCTGTCTTATTGGCCCAAATATTATTGTTAAGAACATGTTGTGGCAGAGTATGGACTTCGGGTGTTCTAAATCTTAGTGGAGAGTTTGGTGGAAAAATTGGAAGATAAATGGTTGGCTCTATTTGGTAAAGGCCGGATACATAGTAGCTTTTTCTTTCCATTTCCTACATGGGTCATATTTCTAGTTAGTTGAAAAAAATTATATATTTACTTTTTTTATTTATGTGATGGATTCCCAGACTTGCACTATAACAAGAAATGCATATGGACCTACTAGTATTATAGCCATAGTTCTTGTTATTCAAATGAACAAGTTCATTTTTGATGTATATATTGGATAAATATTTAGTAAAGGTGACATAATTTCTATAGTAAGAAAGAATGCATATGATCCTGTTGGTCTGGCAGCCACAGTCTCTCTTATCTAGTGTGGACAAACTATGGATTTTACGCATGTATTGGATGACGTTGTTTATTTTGTACTTCTATCTCAATCATTCTACTGAGCTTATCTACAATAAAATTGTCTACTCCTTCTATAGGTTCTATATTTACATGGAAACCATTCTCTATGATACAATCTACAAATGCTAACCATATATTTAAGGATAACTTATTTTTAGATTTCTTATCATAAAAAGAAACAATTGCTTGGCAATCAGTTCTTAAAGAAAATTCTATTGAACATATAACAAGCAATTTAAACTTTTTTAATGTGTAATGATGCTAATATTTTTGTATCAATGCCTGAAAAGGTTATAGTGTAGTTTCCACTCTCATATCTACTTATTTTTTTAATCTTTTCTGGGAGCTTATTTATGTGATCTAAATTTTAAAACTGCTCCCCATCCTACTATTGTACCATTAGATTCTATGATCAATTAACCATTCAGAGGTGGTAATTCTTGGGTAGAATACTCGAAATAGTCCCTCTACTTAGGTCACTCTGCCCTTTTAGTCTCTCTACTTAGAAATACTCCCAACTAGTCGCTCTACTCTTGAAAATGAGCCCACTTGGTCTTTATGCTTGAAAATGAAGTGGGTTCATTTTTAAGAGTACAAGGACTAATTGGGAGCATTTCTGAGTAGAGGGACTAAAAGGGCAGAGTGATCTAAGTAGATGGATCATTTCAAATATTATACCTAATTCTTATGGGTTAAGTTTCTTGACCACTTCATTAATTTTCAGGACTAGTTTGATATCTTTATTATTAAAAGGGTATGAATCCTTAAATAGTCTCTCTCTACTTTTTCAAACTCACCCTTTTAGTTCCTTACTTTAACTACTACTTGTAAGTGAGCTGTCACCTTCTTGAGAGTTTAGGGTTATGGTTTTGATTTTAGAGGACTAAATATGACTTACTTAAATGTATTATAGGGACTAAAAGTTACAATTTAAAGTAGAGGGACTAAAAGGTTAAATTTGGAAAAGTAAAGACATTGTTTAGGGAATTATACCTCATTAAAACATATCTCACCTATGTGTTTTGTTTTGCTACATAATGGTCATGCTAATTGGCTAAGGTTTGGAATGATTGTATTGTTCTAAAACCTTCTAATTTATCAGACGTTTCTAAAATACTTAATACTTATAGGTATATGCTTTTGTAATCTTATATGTCCATGTTTAATTATTACTGCTAAAAATTCTATTCTTCTACATCTCAACTTCTTTTTTCTATATGTTTTGTTAATTCTTTTTGTCCTTGTCTAATTATTACTCCTAAAAATTCTATTCTCCTACATCTCAGGCTTCATTTTTCTTTAAGATAATACTAACCCATTTTCTTGGCATATATGAAAGAAAATGATTAAATTGTTTATATGATCTTTAATTGTTTTATTATAAACAAGAATACCATCAATATAAGTAACAATATAGCCATCATTTTTAAAAATATTATCTGTTTTCCTTTGAAATACTTGTGAAGCATTCTTCAAACCAAAAGGCATTACCTTCCATTCATAATGCTCATTATGTGTAATAAAAACTATCTATTTTCTACTTTGTTCTGCTAAACTAGCTTGCCAAAATCCTTTTTTTTTTTTAAATCAAATTTACTATAAATATAAGTATCCAGGATTTATTTATTTAAGCTTCTTTATTTGCAAGTGGATGTTTATCTTCTTTAGTGTTATCATTTAATCATTCATAATTAAAAACCATTATACTCTTTCCTCTTATGATCTCACTATGCTTATCTACTATAAATGCTCTTGTTCTATGCAGACTATGTCTTTCCTTATTAAGCCCTAATCATTTTAGTTTATCAATATGATTAGTAAATTTAGCTTATTCATTGGGGGTTGCTTTGATGACCGGATATGTTATTCTAAGATTTGGATTTATGATTTCATGGACACATTCTTCTTTAGTTCTATGTAGGGTTGAGTAAAAAATCTTGATCCAATGATCTGATCCGGCATCAAATTTTTGAATCCAAATTTTGCTATTACTTGATTCAAAAAAATAGATCAGATACTGATCCGAATTTTTAAGATGAAAACCGGAGTGGATCCTGATAAAAACTAAGTACCCGATTCCATTCTGGTTTTCATAATCTACTCCTTTAAGAGTTATATATATTCATTAATAAATTAAATTTTACAAGGTCTAAAAGTAAAAAAAATCCAAATCCTTAATATATATATATATTTCAGGGATAAAACTTTTAAAAAAAATTAACCAATTCCCTAATACAATCACTTTAAAATATTTCTTTTTCTTTTAATTTCTCTCTTCTAGTCCCCATCGGCCCGTTCTTCTATCTTCTTAATAGCTTCATTATTGATGATGAGATATTTGATGGTTCCAAAGATATTTGATTTTTTTTTTTTTTTTTTTTTTTTTTGTATTGCTTAGTATTGATATAAGTTTTAATTATTTTTGTTGGAAGGAGAATAATATACGATTTTATTTTTCTTTTTTTTGTAAATTATAAGTTTGTTATATTTGTTTTTTATATAATGTTTCCTAATAAAACTTAAAATTTGAATCCGAATATCTGATATCCGATCCGTTTTAAACCGGGTACCTGATTTTTGGTATTCGATTAAATCGGGTCAGATACGGGTCAAGTTTTTGTCGATAATTTATAACAGAATACCTGTGACTGCTAATTTATAACCATCTTTAAATTATATTGTGAAATCTACATTTAGAAGTTTATTGGTGTTAGAAAATATCTCAAAATTGTACTAAACAATCAAAAGCATGCGATATCAACTATTCAATTTAATGATGAACACCTTAATTTAATTAATTCTAATTAAATAAAGATCTAAAAATAACTCGGATGTTCCAAATCTATTTCTTTGATGTGCTAAATTTGTTCCTTTGATCATCCTAGATTTCTAGAGTTAAACAAAGGTCCCACACTTCTAGATCACATACTAGAATCCAAAAATAGTCTCCTCCTCTTGTCCCAAATAACCGAGAAAGAGAGTTAGAGAACCAATCTCATAACAGAATAAAATTCCTCGCCTAGGGTTAGATAGGAGTCATATTTATATAAACTTCATAAAACCATAATAAGCCTTATCCTATTATGATGTCCTTATATAAATATGAGCCCTAAAGCAATTAAAACAAATTATGTCTTCAATTCCTTATAATTTTGGTTAATTATTCGACCTCTTTGAAGTTTAATCAAAATTTAAACTTAATACAAAACCCTAGCCCATTTTACAATTTATTTTCATCACATGAACTAAAATTATAAATTAACAATTTTACCTCACTTAAAATGAGACTAATTTTGAATTCCTTTAAGTGTATCTCTCTAAGTTCATCCCGATTGGCAGTGGGAGCATATTAAAGGATGTGGATGACACATAGCCAACCCTTAGCTCACGTTATAGCCCAATCAAATATGAATGAGAATATCATTACGAACCTTTCCAATTATAATTATCATATTTGTATAAATCCTTCATTCTTATATCTCAACCAAATGAGAGTCATGAAAATCATCAAACTCACACGACTAGTATGACTACCTTAACCAAGGTCTTTCAATCTCACCTACTCATGATCGCATAGAATACTAACTCGTTTACTCCTAGGAGAACAAATCCCTTCTTGTTGATCATTCACAACTGCTACTTACCCGACACAACCACATTTGTGGTTGGCCCTACCAAGGGTAAACAAAATCTAACTACTCTAGTAATAAACTAAACGTCACAAGCACATCGTGATCATGATACCTAAGATCTAAGGTCCACTTATGTGATCATCAACAATTCCAATCATTAATGGTTAAAAAGTAAATCCCATATGATACGATTGTTGCAAGTAATGTTCGAATACACCTATCCCATCAATGTATTTATGACATATGCTCCTGATGTCCTATAGTATTCAACTATCACTCTTCGTCAAAATATATACCATACAAATCCTTATGAATCTTTAATGCACAATAAAAGATTTTTTGAATTGAGAATCATTTGAGTGTATAAATATTAAACCCTTCTAGTGCCCACTTCTTATCCCATAAAGAGTAAAAAGTCTAACTTAATACACAAGGACTATAATGTCAAAACTAATTAAAATGCCATCACAAAATTTATATAAACATCAAAATAAATGACTAATAATAATAATAATAATAATAAAAATAAATGTATAATACAAATAAAATGCCCTAATACAAGTATCTTTGTTGGCATTCGAGGGCATACTCCTAAAATTGGTCCTTAAATTAGTTATTGATAGAGATACTTAAAAAGTTCTTCATTTAGATTTTCATCTTCTGGTTTTATAGAATCTATATCTTGAATTTGGACCCTTTTCCCTTTATTATCAGATTTTAACCTTTCATTTTCAACCGTTAATCTTGCTCTATCTCTAAAGTCTGAATTTTTTTAATAATTGAGAAATTATCTCTTCTCAGTATTTTCTAAGTTGGTGTCATTATTTCTGGTAAATTTTGCTCTTTCTTCAAAAGTAAAATGAAAAAGTTCTAATGCATATCATCTGCAAAAAGATAAGTTGCAAATACAACATGTATCTCTATGCCGTAAAATATAAAACTTGCAACACTTATCATATTTCTCTTTATAGTTTGGTTAGAAGAGTTCAAAACTATGTGAAAAATCTTCTACTTGGTTATAATGTTGTAATAGAAATTGAGGATTATTATCCAAGTTATTGGTTATATTGACTCATTTGTCCATTCAATATGTATGTAGGTATCCTCAAAGTCAATTAAATTTTCTATTTTTACAAAATTATGGGCCTCTTCTTTCTCAAAGATACTACAAATATCACTATCTTGTTCAATATCATTGCTATCTCTAAGTATATAAATTTCATATGCTAATTCCAATTATTGGTACATGTTTAATCTTTCTTCCTTTTTTTTTTTTTTAAACTTGTCATCTTTGCACTCGAGGGCATAATGGCCTTCATTACCACAAATGATGTATTGACATTTACTAGGTGGTTTATGCTGCTCAAATTTTTTAACGTGGTTACTAGATCTTTGGCCTTCCTATTCAATAATAAGTGCCTATGTATTGGTTTTTTCTAGTACTTTTTATGGATTGCATGTATATAGATTTTATTGCAGTCATTATAATTTTCTATTTGTCTTGTTACTTCTATTGCAAAGCATTTATCTTTTAAGTAATTAAATGTAAACAGTATTGTTGGTCATTTTCTAGTTAAGTTTCCATTGCCTTTCAATCCATCATTTAAGAATCAAGTCTCCCAAGGGTTTAGATAACTTACTAAACCTCATTTAGTGAGGTCACTAGCTAGTACTAAAAACTTTTTCTATTGTAGCAGCTAATGTTAAATTTACTGGACTAAATTTAAAAAATTCACTAAAAGTACTAATTTGAAGTCTCTCTAAGTCTATTGTTGCTATATCTTATATGAGTGTATCTCCTCTGGATAGATTAGTGCCTAGAACTATTTTTCTAACTTGAGCATTTACATTATAAGGGTTATCAGCCATTCTTATCATTTATTGATTTTCTGTTGAGAAATTTAGTTTCCAACTATTTAAATGATCTCTAGTTGTTTTTCCTAGTAAATTTTCTATGAAATTTCTAATACTAATATTATCTAGAGTATGTTGGATTCTTTCTATAGCATTAATAGTAATCTATCTAAAAGTTTTGGCCATTTTTGAGGATGGACAGTACTGAGTATTAAAATGCTACTTTATATTTTGTTTAGGTGCAGTATAGATCACTTCTAATAGGTTTGGTTTTCCTCTGCTTATCCTTAAATTATGTTTTGGGTAGTGACCAAACTCATATCAGGACGTTTGTTGTAATAATTGTGTTGTTCTACTACCTTGTTTAGTTGTAGAGAATGTTGTTATACTACTACTTGGGTTGTTTATGGTTGTTATTCTTGTTGGGTACTTCCTCTGGATTTATTATTCATTAGAGTCTCATCTAAATTGATCTCTTCAAGCTACCTTGATATTTCTTAATACTCTCTTTCTTCATTAGTTATTTGTAGCTCTTCTATACAATAATATTGTTCTAAACCTTTAGGTTTTTCATTTTTTTCTTTGTTTATTGGTTTTCTAGGATAATCATCATATCTATATCTAACACTACATCAGAAAATTTACATCATCTATCTCTGTAGGTAGTTCTTCAAAATCTACTTGCCAATCGTAATTAGCGTACTTATTGTTTATTAGAGTTTCCATTAGTTAATTAATTGTCTTCTTCTTCACTAAGCTTACTAGTGCTTTCATTATTCTAATTACTAGTTAACCTAAAACTTAGTCTAACATTGCTTTGTTAATAATATTCAACTTGGTTTAGAGAAAGAAGGTTTTCTTCTTCATTCACTGGGGTTAACTACCATTCTTTTCTTACTAATAGTTTTGAATCACAGTACTTGGCTGGGAGTGTCCTAATTCCTTGCCTTCCTTAGATGCCACTTATTTATTAGTTTTTAGAGTGTTTGTAAATTTACTGTTCTTTGAAAGTTGTCCTGTAAATTCTTTTGTAATTAATAAATTTGGTTCATTTTCTATCATATTATAACCTTTTGACTTAATTATAATTTTTAGGTAGCAATATCAAAATATTCCTCTATTTTATATTTTCCACCCTTTTAGTCCCTTTAATATAAAATCCACCCTTTTGGTCCTCGTATTTGCATATTTTTTGTCTTTTAGCTGTAAAATTCGCCTTTTTGGTCCTCATATTTGCACATTTTCATTTTTTTTGTCCCTCCAGTTTATTAGCTAGAAGGATAAAAAAGACAGATCTGTTAATTGAAGGGACCAAAAGGATAGAAATGTGCAAATACGAGGACCAAAAAAACATATTTTATATTAGAGGGATTAAAAGGAAGGAAAACACAAAATAGAGGGATCATTTTGATATTTTGTGCTAGTATAGTGTAAGATACTAGGCTAGTGTGCTTAGAGGTACTAAATAATTTGCTGTAAGATAAACTAGATGTAAATTATTATTCAAGTTTACCTCCATAATTGTTGTTATCACTTTGGTCATTGAAGCCATGTGTCGAGTGTCTACTAGGCTAATTAGCACCTTTACTCCTAATCCTTTTTTATGCATTCCTATTCTACTAGGCTAATTGTAATGGTTTGCATTGGCTTCATGCTATACCAAGGTTGACAGGCCCGCACCGGCCTGGCCGATTCAACCAGAAAAATTGAAAACTGGCCATGAGGTAGGTCTGATCATTGTGTTTGACTTAGATTTGAGAAAAACCAGTCAAAATCCAGTGACTTGGCCTGTTAGACCCGGGACCAATGGAACCAACCTAGTCTAAGGGGTTAAATTACAAGGAATTGAATTAAGACTTTGATATTTGAGATAATAGGCTAAAAGCAAACTTTAAGGCCTTTGCTCATTGCACAAGCACTACAATAGCATATGATTGTTTTGGTTGGGATTAGGGACGGAACCAGGACTCAATGGTAGGGGGACTGAAGCCTAAAAGTAAAACAAAAAATAAAAAATAAAAAAAATAATCCAACAAAATAATTATTTTAAATGAAGAATAATACACTAATATAACACAAATTTGAATACATATATTAAATAAATATAGAGTATAATTTAAATTTTTATTATTACCTATACAAATATATGAGATTTTCAATAATTCAACTAATAAAAATACATTTCAAGTTTGTATTTTTTTTTTTTTAAATATGGTAAAATTGATCCCTCTCACTACAAACAACCAAACTATTGTTTATACAAAATTTTTGTTCTTTCACTTTAGCTTGTACATTATAACATATGTGTATATATGTTATAATATATTTGTTAATTCTTATGATCAATTTAAACTTTTTTTAAATTACTAAAATTTGTATATAAGATTTTTTTATTAATTTTTTGAAATCATAGTAATTTTTAAATTAAAAAATAAAATGGGGAAAAAAATGTTCCAAGTGGGATTTGAACTTGGGTGCCTAAAAAAATCATGCACTTTATGGGTAAACCCACTAACCACTCAAGCACACCTACATTTCACACTTACATTTGTTCAAATATTGTATTTTACATTAATTTAAGTATAGAAAAACTGAAAATCATCGAATCTTATACTTCTTGAGAAGTATTCTCCGGCGCCGAGGGAGGCTTCAGCCCCTGCTAGCCCCCCCTTGGTTCCGCCCCTGGTTGGGGTCATGGGTTTGCCTAGACAGGCTTCGGTGAAGACTAGCTGAGTGGAGGGGAGAAAATGGGAAGAAAAAACAAAGAGGGAGGAGGTTTGGTGAGATGGGAGTGAGAGACTTGAAAGAGAGATTGAAAGATGGATTTGGAGGAATAAGGTTGGGAAGAGGATGGAGAGGGAAAGAATAGCTTCCCTGACAAGCCTCTCAAGAGTCAAGAGAGAAAGATCATAGGGAATTTTTTTTTAATTTTATAAACCTATTTTATTTATCTATTATTAAATAAATGTAATTGCCAGGTTTTTGGATTAGTAATGCTTGATTATGTATAACCTATGGATCATCTCGATGTGTTTGACCATATATGATTAGTTTGAATATGTATATTGTTAAAAAAAAAAAAGCATTTTTAGTTTGATTATGATAGTATGGTGGTAGGAAAGTCATGGAATCTTCACCATCAAATTGCTTTACGATCTTCTTAAAGATGGAGGTATCAAATGCTCTCTAAATAAGATCACCACATAAAAAGGCCATTGTCAAAGGAAAATCACAATTTTCAACTGCCTTGTTTATGATAATAGTATACGTATCTTGGACAATCCTCCAAAATGCGGGTGCAAAAGAATCTCATTAGCAACATGGTTGCTACATGACAACATGAGGAGAACAATCTGAGCACCCTCCTTTTTGAGTTCAATAAACGAGTGCCTCTTCCTAACTGTACTGCTTGGCCTCTAAAACCCACTATTTCTATTTTGTTGACACAACAAAAGAATCTATCAACTACCTCTTTCTCATTTGCCCATTAACGATTTGAATTTGGGACCATTACAAACAAGTATTCAAGTTGCCCACCCTCACGCTACCAGTAAGAGGTCTAGTCCTTTTTTGAGGTGGAAGTGTACTAGTAGATACTACAACCTTAGGAATGCCATTATTGGGGCTATTTGTCTGTTTATTTAGTTGAAACATAACAATCGCATCTTTACATGCATTATCATGTTATTTGATTATTGTGAAAATAAATCATTCACTTTTTGCTTAGATTCTTGTAGTGCCAAAAAAAATAAATAATAAATAAATAAATTGGAGGAATCGATACCACCAATCAAGCGTAGCCTCAATTTTGTGCAACCATTTAGTTGATTACTCTGAAAATCAACCCTCCATTGCTAATCCAGAGGCAACTCCTTATATTGATTGTGTTCTTGATACAAATGCTACTTGGGGCAAGCATAGTACTCCTTTTATTCGGTCTAGCTTTGTTTTTTTGTTTTGTTTTGTTTTGTTTTGTTTTGTTTTTTTTTGAAAAAGTGGATAAACCACATGCATTAAGGAAAGCAAGATACAGAAACTGCCAGGACGAAGGAGGCCCAACAACAACAACAACAAACAAAAAAGGGCCACAGGAAGCGGGTGAAGAACTCAGGAACACAAAACGGCCTGGCCCTAAGGCCAGGACGACCGTCACCATAGATCAGGAGGGACTACCCCAGATCCTGTCTAACTGCACCATCACCGCGAGTAGCTCCACCAGTAAGGGTCGAATATTGGTCCAGGAAAGTCAAACTGCGGTGAAGAAAGGAGACATGCTCCATCAATCCGGCCTACTGAGCAAAGGGAGCTGCAGAAAACCACAACATCAGCATATGTGCAATCTTAGCAATAATTGATGAAGAAGAAGACAAAACAGCATTAAACACGCGATAAACCCTAAATCCTAAACCCTAATCAAGACGTGAAAGTCCAAAGCATGAGAGAACATTTCGCTCAGCACATCAGTAACCAAGACAAATAACAACGGCGATAAAGGTTCTCCCTATTGCAGACCCCTGTGATAATGCACATGACCACTCAGCACTCCATTAATTAGGATGGTTGCTTTCAACATGTTCAGAATATTTTTAATCCACCCAATCCATCTATTACCAAAACCTCATGCCTTTAAAAGATCCAAAAGGAAATCCCAATCCACAGTATCAAAGGCTTTCGGAAAATCCACTTTCAGAATATGCCCCGAGAGCCTACACTTATGGATACTGAAAATTAGTTCCTCAACCATGGCAATATTGTCCAGAATGCATCTACCTTTTAGAAAAGCAGATTTGGGCTTTACCAACCAACACATTAACAACTTTGCTCAAACGAGAAGCCAACAGCTTGGAGATAATTTTCAGGAACGAATTGATCAAACTAATCGGGCGGTAGTCACCTGGAGAAGCAGGGGGCTCCACCTTTGGGGATTAGGACAATACTAGCCTAGTTAATTCGCTCTAGATTCGCACGACCAAAGTAAAAGTCATCACACAGCTTAAGCAAATCCATCTGAATCATGTCCCAAAAAAATTAAAGAACTGGATCAAAAAACCATCCAGACCAGGGGCTTTATACCCACCCAGATCAAACACCACTCCCTTAATTTCCTCAAGCATAAACAGACGTTCCAACATCTCGAGGTCCATATGGGGCTTGTTAGCGAACAGTTTCCCCCAATCCACCTTAAGCCGGAAATCTTGCTTTCGACCAACCTATTAGCGAAAAATGTGAGGTAAAAATTTTCCCAATCTCCTTAGGCTCCGAAATGACATTACCTCCATAACTGGTGCTCAAAATGAAATTTTTATTTTTACGGGCATTGGCAACCGCATGAAAGAACATCGTGTTTTCATCTCCATCTTTAAGCCATTGAAACCTTGATCTTTGACGCCAGTAGATCTCTTCCTAATTACGAATTTCCCCTAAACTATCCAAAAGTCCATGTTCTTCCCTTCGATTTGCCAAATTCTGCAATCAAGATTCCTTAGTAATGTCCAGTGCCTCCAACTCGTACATCAAGGACAGCTTACGCAGCTTAATATAGCCAAAACTTAATTTCGCCCACTTCCGTGGATAAACCCTAAGCGTGGCGGTATTCTTAGCGAAGGTGAAAGCTCCGCACCCGATATGTATGGAATCAATCCACCAATGCTTCATTAAATCGTGAAACCTTTCCACAATAGTCCACGCAAGTTCAAACTTGAACTGATAAGGAAGAAAACAGTGCCCACCAACTTCTTGTCTAAGCAGTATATGGTCAGAGCCTAACTTTTGAAGACAATTTTAGATCATCCTAGGAAACTTGGCGGCCCAACCACCCAAGTTAGATTAACTAGGAAACTTGTTGTAATTTTTTTTCTTAATTAATCTGATTTACTCATTTAAAGAAAAACAAAACGCCGTACTCAGACCACATGCCACCGCCCCCGAAGTAGGTCAATGATAAATGCATTTCAAGAAATATCGCAAAATGAAAGAAAACTACAGGGGAGGACACCACTTGCTGTATCCACACACTTGCAATCTAAGCTGTGACTCAAATCACCTCTCACTGGAAACAATGGCCGGAGTTTTCTCAAATGCCTTGGAATTGATCAAGGAGTTATCGACGACTCATGCCCTCCAATATCTGGAATCCATTTGGACAGGAGTTGATGACCAGCTTCAAAAGCTCCAGCTATCCTTACTGTTTATCCAACCTTTTGTTGAAGATGCAGAGGAGAGGCAGTTGACAGACCAGGCTATTAGGTGCTGGCTTTTGCTGCTCAAAGATGCAGTCTATGACGCTGAAGATATTCTTGACGAGGCCAATACGCATGAGCTACTCATCCAGCGCAAGGCAGAGCTTTCTGGTCGCCCAAGAAGCAAGGTGCGTGAATTCTTTTCTCTTGATTTTAACCCACTCTTGTTTAAACTTCAGTTGGGGAAGAAGCTCAGAAACATCAATGAGAGAATAAATGACCTTATTGAGGAGATGGGCAAGTTCAAATTAAGGGTTCTTGAAAACAACAGCAGACCTTTGAAGAACAGGCCTCAAACCTACTCATATTTGCATGAATCACGAGTTATTATTGGAAGAGATGAAGATAAAGAGAAGTTATTGCAGATGCTGATCAGTGATTGTTTTGATGAGAAAGTGGCTGTGGTTTCTGTCATCGGTATGGGTGGTTTGGGTAAGACGACACTTGCTCAGTTGGTCTATGGAGATGAAAGGGTCAAGAAACAGTTTGAACTTTGTATATGGGTATGTGTTTCTGATGATTTCGATGTGGCAAAGCTTGCTGGAAAGATCATACATACAGCTTCTGGGAAAATTTGTGATCATACGAACATGGAAGTGCTTCAACAGGATCTGCGACAAATCTTGAGGAAGAAGAGATATTTGTTGGTATTAGATGATGTATGGAATGAAGATTTCAAAAAGTGGGGTGATCTTAAAAACATGCTGCTTGATGGAGGAGAAGGAAGCAGAATTCTTGTGACCACACGCAATGAGAAATGCTCCAGAGTAATGGGTGCAGGGAAACATTATATTCTAAAGGGTTTATCAGAAAAAAGCTCTTGGGCTTTATTTGCACAGAAAGCATTTGCTACAGGTGTACCAAAACAACCAAAATTGGTGGAAATTGGTGAAAAGATTGTTAAAAAATGTCAAGGGTTACCTCTTGCCATAGAAGTGTTGGGGAGTATCATGCATTGTAAGAATGAAGAAAATGAATGGCAGGCTGTGTTGGAAAATGAGACCTGGAAGTTACAACATACAGAAAATAAAATCATACCAGAGCTATGGCTAAGCTATGTTGATTTGCCTACTCATTTAAAGAAATGTTTTGCCTTTTGCGCCACATTCCCAAAGGATCACAAAATTGAGGAAGAGAAGCTGATTCAATTTTGGATGGCTCATGGGTTTATTCCATCTCAAAAAGGAAAAGATATGGAAGATGAAGGGCGAGAGATTTTCACTGAATTGACAAGGAGATCTCTTTTACAATATCGTTATTATCTTCGTGCAAGTACAATTGGAAGAGTGTGTAAGATGCATGATCTCATCCATGATCTGGCACACTTTGTTATGGAGAATGAATGCTTCACATCGATGAAAAGCAATGCACCCATCAAAATCCCAATACGGCCACGTCATTTGAATTTATATGCTGATATAAATTATAACCAAGGTGATTGCTCCATCATCCATAGTGTGCTACATTGCCGAAGAGACTATAGTTTGTTGTCAAAGCTGAAGTTGGTGAGAGTGCTCGACTTGAGTCATGCATACATTGATGAGTTGCCTGCATCGATAGAGCATTTGCACCATCTAAGATATCTTGATATTTCTGATACTGATATTAGGAAGCTACCAGAGTCCATTTGTATGCTGGTTAATCTGCAGATGTTGAATCTCAATGGTTGTGAAAGACTTTCTGAGCTTCCCAAGAGCATAAGATACATGAAGAGTCTTAGACACCTTCTTTTTGATTACTGTCCACAGTTCAAGACATTCCCTGCTGGTTTGAGTCAATTATGCGACTTGAAAACTCTAACAGGATATATTGTGGGAGATGATGCAGAGAACAACATAGGACAATTAAAGTCCTTGAATCTCTCTGGTGAACTTGCTTTGTATGACCTCCAGAAGGTGAAGAATGCTGATGATGCTAGAAAAGCTAAATTGGATAACAAACAAAATATTCACACATTAAAACTAAGTTGGGGAGACGATGATGATGACAAATGTTGTTCGATAAAAAATGCAGAGGAGGTGTTGGAAGCCTTGAAATCTCACAATAAATTAAAGAACCTTAGAGTAAGTTATTATCCAGGCAGACAATTTCCTATATGGATGAGGGACAGACGACAATTCCAGTATCTACATCAGATCCAACTACTTAAATGCAGAGAATGTGAGCAACTCCCTCCACTTGAGATATTACCAAGTTTGGAGTGTCTTAGTATGAGTGAAATGGATGGCATCAAATACATCGTTAATAACAGTGGAGGCAACTCACGGCAAGCATTCCCTGCATTGAAGCAACTTTACTTAGAATCAATGAGGAACCTAGAGGGGTGGTGTGTGGAAGTAGGTAGAGGAGCAGATCAGTCCTTGTTTCCATGCCTTATTTTTATGAATATTACAAGATGCCCCAAGTTGACAGCCATGCCACCCCAGATATTGCCCTGTCTTGAGAATCTTAGTATCAGTGAAATGGATAGCATTAAGCACATTGTTAACCACAGAAGAGGCAATGCAGTGCAATCATTCCCTGCATTGAAGAATTTGTTCTTATCCGGAATGAGGAACCTAGAGGGCTCGTGTGTGGAGGAGGATAGAGAAGCAAATCAATCCTTGTTTCCATCTCTCATTCGGATGGATATTACAGGATGCCCCAAGTTGACAACCATGCCACTAGGGATGTTACCTTGTCTTGAACATCTCAGTATCAGTGACGTAGATGGCATCAAACACATTATTAACAACAGCAGAGGCAATGCGCTGCAATCATACCCTGCATTGAAGGAGTTGATTTTATTTGGAATGAAGAACCTAGAGGGGTGGTGTGTGGAGGGTAGAGAAGCAAATCTGTCCTTGTTTCCATGCCTCATTCGGATGGATATTAGAAGATGTCCCAAATTAACAACGGTGCCATGCATTCCAACTCTCCAAGAGTTATATATGGAGCGATCATTCTGTGAGACACAAATCTCTCTCGTGTCCAAGGAAAGAAGGTTCTTCAAGCATCTGGAATCTCTTCGGAGTTTGACTATAAAATCTTGTCCTGAGGAGTTGGTTTTGTCGCTGGAAGATGAAGAGGAGACAAGAGCCATGAAGGCATCACTTGAGAGTTTAGATATTGGCAATTGCAATCAGTTATCATTGACATTGGTTTTGCAGAACCTTCCATCTCTAAGAGACCTATGGGTGGGGTCGCTTGAAAAGCTGGTTTCCTGGCCATATGAGATGCAAGGTATGAAGTCCCTCAATAATTTGACAATTAGTTCTTGTAAGAATTTTACTGGTGTATCATCACAAAGTGACTGTGCTCCACCATTTCTGAAATGTCTTCGGGTTTCTGGCTGTGATGCCCTCAGAGAATTGCCCGTGTGCCCCAAATCACTGCAATCCTTGAGTATTGACAGTTGTCCAGGCATCGAGTCTTTGTGGCCAGAATTGGGACACATTACTTCATTATCCTTTTTATGGTTATCTAAATGTCCCAAGCTTGTGTCTTTATCAGATGGGATGCTGGGCCTCACTTCCCTTCAGTATCTGTATATTGAAGATTGTCCGGGGCTGAAGTCATTCCCAAAAGGCCTCCAACAACTACTTCCTACTCTAAAAGAACTAACAATCAAAGGATGCCCGGAGCTAGAGAGGTTATGCAAGCCTGGAGGAGACTATTACAACCTTCTATTTACCATCACTTATAAACAAATAGGAGTACAGAAAAAACAGTCAACCCAAGTTCCTCATAAGAGTAGTACTGGTGCCACACAAGCTTTGAAGTGCATCGCCACAAATCCCTTCCTTCTGTCATCAGTTTTCGTTTGTGCTATTGCCTATTTCATATATTTCATTCTCAACAAACTTAATAGCCAAGTACCACTTTCTCCCTTTCTCTTTTTCTATTTAATTGTGTTTTTGTTTTTAATTCTCTCTTTTTTCAGTTTTTTGTATCTCCTTTTATATAAAAAAATAAAACCATATATCTACTTTGGGATCTCATTTCAAACCTTAAATATGAAGATTACATATGTTTAGCATTTCTTGTCAATAGAATCAACATTTTAATTATAATTGATATAAGCACATGCTCTTTGAGGTTGAGTTAGTTCACTCGCCGTAGCATAATTGTATTGAGAGAGAATGGAGGAAGAAAATAGCAGAGATAATTCATGTACTTAAACTAGTTCAATGTAGAGAAAAGAATGCATAGAAAATAAAAGTGAATGATCACTTTAGAATTTTTTTTCCCTTAGCAATTTGAAGAAAATTATTGAAATGAAGTATTCAAAAATGAAGGCAAACAGCCATTTTAGTATAATTGCGCACTGTTCTTTTGAATATCTATAGAAGTAGAACCATTAATATAATGTGTTGGAATGTGCTGACATTATAATTGGTAGACTACTAGCTTTGTTCGCTTTCTTTCACATGTCTTGTATTCTTATTGATTTTTTTTTCTTTAATTTCCTTTTTTGGGTTTTCAAGAATGAGCAAGAGGTTTTGTATATCCCTCCAACATGACAACAAGAGTCTCAGGGAGTCTGAAATCAAAATGAAAGGGAAGAGAATCATTTCCAACTGTTGCCTCAATTAGCAAGTTTAATGCTTGATGTCCTCTCTGTGGATTGTTCTTTATGTTGCTGCGTCACGATGAATCAATAGGTCAACAAAAGCGTGCAAGATCGCAATCGGAATAGGCAAGTTGTTCTTAATTAATAGCTCATAAAAATCTAGTTGTTTCTTTTCTTTTACCATATCAGGAACTAGTTTAATGCATTGAATTTGCTATAAACAAAACTAGTTTTTAAATTTTATAACCACTACTTGATGCAGGATATATGATTCACCTTTGCTATCAATGTACATAAACTCTAATGGTCTGTCTCAATGATAGAGCTCTCACTTGGTCTAATTAAGAATTCTAATCCCTGTATCAGTGAGTGTACTCCTGCAGGTGGAATTGTATTAGTAATTACAAGTCATGGGACTGACATAAGTGTTCAAATCTTCTGCATTTAATCCATCATACATTTTCTAACCAAAATAATCCACAAGATTATTGCAAAAGTAAACTCAACAATTAAACACTTTGGAGAGTTTGGCATTGAAACCTTCACTCCACAATTAGAGGCTCTTGGAACATCTTAGTTATAGCTCTCACTTGGAATGTTTGGATAGCTAGAAATGATTGCGTTTTCCATTTCCAATCACCCAATTTGCTTTTGGTTAATCTGAATATTAGTTTGACGTTTCTTTTTTAGCTTTCAGTAGTCTTTGAGGATAAAAAACAGAAGTTGGAGTCCCCTTCTATTGCAGTGAGGAGGGGCATCCAGTTCCAGGGTTCACCTACAGGAGAGAAGCATGACCTGGACACACAAGCCCAGTTCAGCATGAGGCTTGCCCCTTGGGAAGAGATTCTCTCTTAGCCCAGAGCTTATGAAGCACAAGTCTGTGTTCTTCTTTTATGCGTTCAACAACCCCCCCCCCCCCCCTCTAAGTGGATCCTTGTACATCCTTGTACTTGTGTGTCTGTTTTGTCTTGAAATAATCTCAAAATCGTGTCCTCTAAAATTTGCATCATTGTTGATAATCTCTCTATGAACCCTTTGAGCAAGCTCCAATATTTCGGATATGTCTCTATCGCTCTTGCATTGATGATTATTTTTAGTTTTGTGGGAATTAGTATCCGAGATGGTTTGTCAAGGAATTAGTAATGGAGTTGGAGGATGTTTCTCACCGCTTGTTTCACTATGGCCTTCAAGTAGCACTTCTTATTCATGTTCTCCTCAACCAACATTTAACCCTTTTAATATTAAACTCCCTGCGTTTGATACTTCTTCATTTCCGTTCCTAGAATAGGTGTGTGAGGTAGTTGTTCAAGCAGGTGTAGAAAACTCAGGAGGTCACCAAACTATTGTTAGGTTTCATTTGGTTTTCCAACTTTCAATATGTTGCTTTTTGGTATCAAAACATCTATTGGTGTTTCAATGAGAGCTCACAAAATGAATTCTGACAACCAGATGGACAACCAAATGAAACAACCAATAGAAATGATGTGAGTTTGTTGTATTTAGTATATTAGCTTCATTTTTCATTATTGGAGTATTTGGCAATGGTTTGTGTTATGTTCTTGTAGTCGTTAGAGTGATAGTAATGATCTTATGGATACAATTGATCCAAAATTGGAGAAACATTTTGTACTTGTCTGTTTTTTTTTTTTTTTTTTTTGCATTTTAAATGGGTATCCATAGGTTTGATGTGAAGTTAATTTGTGTTTTGTGGTTATTTTAAGTCAAAATTCATTTGGTTACCTCCCATTGAACACCAAAATAAAACTTGAAACAAATTAAAAGTTGGTACCCAAAATAAAACTTAGTAATAGTTTGGTGACCTCCCGAGCTTTTAACCCTTCAATTGGCAAACATGTTCCAGAAAAAAAAAAGTTGGAGAATTACAACATTGAATGATCGACTCATCATTTGTGTACATAGGAGGCTTTTGATACAAGTGAATTATTCTATACAAGAACTAGCTAGAGTTCATTCATTACAAGAAAACATGAATATTGTGACAAAAATTAGGTGCGGATTTTAAAATTCAAATCTCATTTTTATCTTAAACAGTAGATTTTATAATTTGCTATCATTTTCTAAAGTTTTTAAAAATTAATTAGCCACGAAAATAATGTTTCGCCACTAAATAATTTTAAAATAAAATTAGTTGTGGATTATATTATTTGCAAATATATTTAAATTTTTAAATAAAACAACAACAAATTTATTTTTCACTACTATTTAAAAAAAAAAAAAAATTTAGTGACAGGCGTAAATCTACCGCTAGTATCCTATTCTTGCTCTAGCCCTCACCTGCGTTCATCTTTAGTGGACCTATTTCGTTGTAGATTTTCTAACTTTAATCGATGAGTTTTTTTTTTTTTTTTTTTTTTTTTTTTTTTTTTTTTTTTTTTTTTTTTTGGAATAGATGGATAAACCACTAGCATTGATAGGGGGAGAAAAAGGAGTACAAAAGAGAAGTGTAACAAAAAAAAAAAACTAGACGACAAAAAGATCCACTAGAGGTGGATCAAGACAAAATAAAAAAGTGAGACGAAGACAATGGAACAAAGAAAAAACTACCCGTCACCCTGGAGGGCATCATCAAAGGTGGAAAAATTCATGATGTAGTGCTAACATGTGTCATGGACTGAAGCCTCACCTCTAGTATCACTTGTACCAGTTGACTCAAAGCGATATCCCATGAACTCAAGACTGCGGCGAACAAGTGCAATGGAATCTTCAAGATTTGATTTCTTTCAATTTAGAACTGCACATAACCAAAATAAGATCATATGATCAATCTTTATAATAATCGAATGCACAGGGAGAGATTTAAAATTAAAAATGAGCTCATTTCTTTCAAGCAAAATATTCCATGTAATGGACTTAGTTAGGAGATCCACTATGTCCCGCATGGTAGACTGGATAGACATTCTCCAGTCACGCTGACACGACCCTTTGCGTGTATCCCGCAAGTGCACGGGTTTGTCGAAGTAATAAAAGTTACCCCGGTGAGAGGGTAGTCGAATCCACAGGGAATAGGGAGTTAGAATATGAGATTTCACTATTAAAACTATGCGAAGTACGGAAAAGTAATAATCGATTCGTGTGTGAATTGTGAGAACAACTATACTAAAAGACAGGAAATTAAATAGAGAGAGATGAAAGATTAGAGAGTGCAAGAAAAAGAGATTAAGGAGGATTTAACAATGAATGAAGTGGGGTATCCGGACAAGTTACCTCTAGGATCTATGCTTCTAGTGCAAGACCATGCTATTATACCTTCCTATTGATGCTAATTGAGTCGAAGAAATCCTTAGACTCACGGTCCCAAACCTAAGGTCAACCGTGACTAACCCCAACATTATGCCCCGGTATTAGGATTCACATCGACCCTTCACTCTATCGCTCGCACGATTAAGTCCCAGGGGAGTACATCTACCTAAACCTCACACTACGTGGGATTGCATTAAGTTCTAGGGATTCCTAGTAATTAAACATGTTCCTATGTGTAGTTCTAACCCTTTGGTCCAGGAGGAAGAACCCTAGTCTAGATTAAGCCCCAGTGCATAGGATTCACTTCAACCCTTCACTCTGTTACTCGCGTAACTAAGCCTCAGGGGAGTTTATCTACCTAGCACTTCACTCTATCTTGACAGCTAATAAATCAAGGAAACGGAGGTGGAAAAGCATAATAACAATGTCAAAGAAACATGATAACCCTAGAATTTACAAGTCCGAATACCCACAAGGGGTTTAGCTCCTCATGGAGCTATACATGTTCATCAATGTATGAAATAAAACACAAAGTAAAGACATAGATGAAAACTCCCTTGCGTATGGTGTGGCCGTGGTCTTGTGCGGCCGCCGGACGTCGGTGACGATGCCGATGACGCGCTCTAAACCTCCACGAAGTCCTCTCCAAAACCCTAGCCGCACTCCCAGAAGTTGGGGAGAAGAATAGGTCAAAAGATGTCTCAAAAAGTCTCCAAATCGGGCTTTTATAATGTGGAGTCGCGGCTTTAAATTTGCTGAAAACGGGATTTCACACGGCCGTGTGGAATTTCCACACGCCCGTGTGAAGTTTCTGGAATTCTGATTTTCGGCCGATTGTGAACAGTAACTTGCTACAGTGTTTTTCCTACAGTACTGCTGCAGTGATTGTGCCGAAACACTCCCGAATTCGTCGTTCTTCATCGAGGCCGTTGAATTGGGCACACAATCAACGGTAGGTCGTGCCGATTGCTTCGAATCGCCTAATTGGTGAAGTTCTCATTGTTGGCATGAGTTAGACTTATTGTGAATGTGACTGCCTTTGTGCCCCTCCAAAGGAGGTTGGCACACACTCACAAGTCTATGCTCACGCCTTGCTCCTTGTTTGGTCCGAAAATCTTCCCAACAATGCCAAACACGACCTAACTTCGTTCCTTTCCTTCATTTTATCTTCACAACCCTACAATGCACAAAAATAAACAATTGCACACTTTTTAGTGATAAAATCTGATTGAATTAAAGCTCATTGCAAGATAATAACGCTTCGCATTACTATAACACGAGCACTTATCACACGCCATAGCTCATTCAATGAGGAAGCCAAGGAAGGTAGCTAGAGAAGTTGACCAAAATGGCACTAAACATGCTCAGTTAGGGGACTGTACAACAAGTGATTTATCGATTCAATTGCCGAATGACAGATGCCTCATGTTGTGGTCAAGAATTTGTTGTATCATCTCCTAGCTAAGTTATTGAGAGTAAGTATTTTATTTCTCCATGCAAACCATTTGAAGAGATTAATTTTTTGTTGGCATGCGCTTCTCCAGAATAGACTACATATCTGGCATCTCAATCCTCCATCATTTAGGAATTTGTAGACAGATTTGACGGAGAAATTACCGTTAGGAGTGAGACACCATCTTTTGGAGTTCCCCTCACCAATGTTGTAGTTATTGAGACTATCTATGTATTCTGATACCTTTGGATCCAAGTTAAAAGGAGCTGTGTTCATCAAATGGGCAAGGTCCTTACTGTTCCCCACTAATCATGTGAGGTCCTAAAATCATGTGGCCAAATATTCATGGGTGCAAGCCCCTCAAACCACTAATCGTGCCAAAAATAAGTGGTGAACCCATCACGTATTGTGCAATCAGTGCACCCCTTGAAAGCCGACCAACAGTTGAGGACTCCGTTCCAAAAGAAAGATTTCCTCCTGGTGTGTTTGGAGAACACACTTTGTAGCATTACGGTCCCCATAGTTGAAACGGATTACTTTGGGCCCACACCATTGATCATCTATCGCCATTTTATATCATCCTTGGATGTTTGAAATTCCTATTGCGTACAAACTAGTTTATCTCAACATGCATATGGATTTTGAAAACATACAGATTTCTGCTTTTCTGGATAGCAACAGTTGGAACATTCATGCACTCAACATGTTTTTTGGGGAAATTTGGGATTCTCCTTTGATTAGTCATGGGAAGATTACTCAAGTGGATCACAACCACTGGGTGTGGCTCCCCAAGACTAACAATAATAAGATCTCTTCTAATGTTTACAATTTCCTTAATTGTAGACAGTATGAGGATTATCATTGGTGTGGTTGGACCAATATTTGGAAGTTGAATATGGCTCCGAGAACTAAATCTTTTATTTGGCTTATGATATAGGGGAAGATCAAAACTTATGAATTTCTGTATCACATGAATCTGGGTCCTCTAGAACATTGTGTATTGTGTGGGCTTGTCATAGAATCGACTAATCATCTCTTCAGACTTTGCATTAAGAGCCACATTGTTTGGAATTTGGTTGAGGAGATGAGTGGTATTAAAATTGTCATCAATAACCATATTACTTGGGGGGATTGGCTTGATTTCCAACACCATGGAAATTCTAAAAAATTGCTTCTTTGATTGCTGCAACCATATGGTACATTTGGAAGGGTAGATGTGATTTACCCTCCATTTGGATTGTGGGAGTGATCCCCAAGGCATGGGGATCACTCCCACTTTTAGTGCATACCCATGTTTGGGTATGCACCAATGGGATTGGGGATGGGATTGAGGGAAGGCTTCATCCCCTCCAAACCCATATTGCTCGTGCCTCTCAATTTTGGGGGGCATGAGCATTCCTTGCCCATGAATTACTATTTTACCCACCATTAATTATTTTTATAATACACCAACTACATCCTATAATTAAATCACTCTTTAATTAAATTAATTTATATCATTAAAATATTTAATTATCATAATTAAATAAAAAATATTTAAATATTTAATAATCATAATTCAATCATAATTAAAAGAGACTTTGAAATTATTTTAGAAAAGTAGAAATTTTATCCATTTTAATTTTCATAAAAATGTAGTTAAAATTTATTATTTAATTAAATATTTAATTATAAAAATTAAATTGGATAATAGTTAAATGGATTAATTATTTTAATAATTATAATAAAAACATATAATAATTAAATTAGATTTTATTTAAAATATTTAATTATAATAACTAAAATGAATAATTTTGTTTAAATTATTTTATAAATTTAAAAAATTAGTTATATTTAAATATAATTAACTATTGTATGTAATATCATTTATTTACATTAAAGGGTATAAAAGTAATCTTACATGATTACTCTTACTTAGGGCTTGTTTGGATCAGCTTATAGATGATCCAAAAGCACTTATTTCATAAGTTAAGTACTTATAATGTTAAAGTTGGTGTTTGGATGGGCTTATTCGGATAAACTCAAGCTGTAAAATAGCTTATTTTATATACTGCAAAAGATCAGCTTATGAAAATAAGCTGTTTTTGATAAGCTGAGTGGTTAAGTGCAATTACTAAAATACCTTTACTTAATCCAAAAAATTACTGCCTCTTATATATCTCTCCAAATCCTCTCATCCCCATCTCAAATCAATTAGAATAATAATAATAATTATTACTATTACTATTAATTATAATAATAATAATAATAATTATTATAATAATAATAATAATTATTATTAATTATTATAATAATTATTATTATAAATAGTAATAATAATAGTTATTTATAATAATAATAATAATAATAATAATAATAATAATAATAATTATTATAATAATTATTATTATTATAATAATAGTAGCAAATATTATTTATTTCTTAAGTAAGACATGTGAGAAATATGTCAATTATGAAGTTATTATCATAATTCAGTAAATGGGCATTTTAGTAATTTCTCACTATAAAAGCACTTTTCAAATAAACATCCCAAACATTTTCACAACTATAAAAGTACTTCTGAATCTAATACATCCAAACAAAAAAAAATATGCATAAGCACTTAACTTACTATAAAAGTACTTTTCCCAAAAGTGCTTCTACAAAAACCAAAAAAAGCACTTTTTTTATAAGCCGATCCAAACAAGCCCTTACTTTTTTTATTCCCACTTTCTATTCCTTCCAACCAAACACTATCTTCGTTCCTATCCCCGTACTTTCATTCACATCCCTAATCCCCATGCATCACTTCCATTCCCATTCCCATACTTATTCCGTGAACCAAAGGAGGGTTAATCTTCAGGCATAAAAATCCTGACTTCCTTTAGATAGCCAAAAATGCAATGGAGCACACAAAAGAGTTTACCTTGCACTCGGAAAATTGTAAAACGATAAACTATTTCATGTTGAATAGGCCTATGCCGGGGACAATGGGAATTTTTTCAGCTGCAGCTTGGAGTGAGGCTACCAGTAAAGGTGGGATTGGTTTCCTCATTGTTGATTCTAATGCAAATGTTTTCTGTGCAGGATCTTTTCCCACAGTGATGGACCAGAGGGTGGAAATGGAATCCGAGGCCTTAATTTAGGCGTTGACAGCAATTTGCGAGTCAAATATGAGATGCTCAAAGATTTATATAAGCTCAATGGAGATGTGGAAGTCTCTTCATGAACCCGAGGCCTCTATACAATGGAGACATTTTAACAGCATTAACGTGATCAGACAACATCTTCAAATTTTAAACAATCCCTGAATTGATATGATTCAACCTCCTTGGAATAAAGCTGCTGCTGTTTTGGCCGATCAAGGGATCCAAAATACTCAATTATCTTTATATCAGAAAGGAATGGAAAAACCAAAGTGGCTTATGAAAGTGATTAATCAGATTGTCTTTTATTTCTGATTTTTTGGCTATTTTGTGTTTCTTTTTCTTGGTTTGTCTACTAGTGTTTTGTTTCTAGGTGTTCTTGTCATAGGGCTTCTTGTTGTTGTTAGGACCTTGAGTCCCTGTTTTCTCTTGGTTGCTAGTTTGATTTGCTTTTAATAATATTCAGCTACGATGTAGCTCTTCTCCCAAAACACAAAGATATGGGAGTCGATTTGAGACCATTCCCAGCCAACAAGGAGGCAGCCGATTCCAATGGCACGTGATTGCACTAATTATATGAAAATCAGCATCAAGGATCAGAAGTCTCAGCAGAGCAGACAAGTTCTGGAGCTGCTAGGCATTCATACAATCAATTCCCTCTATTAAATTCAATAGCTTTGGAGAGCTAGTGAAGATCTTTCTTAATTTGATGTTCTCTCTCAATGCACAATGTAAAGCCACCAGCAATGCCTTTAGATGAGCATCAAGTTTTGAAGTGATTGGTATACAGCAATAGCCTGCAAACCAAATATGGGAATTAGCATCAATAATACAAAATCCAGCTCCCTCCATAATTAATCTAACGCCCAAACAGCATCTGAGCATATGGGAATTGTTCATCAGATAATTTTTTTTTTCAAAATTAACAATGGAAGCCAACCTACACTACTTGACATGATCATAAGTTTTACTAGCAATCCATCTAAAACAGGGAGGCAAACTCTTGAAGATTAAATCATAGTGAGCCTTCCAGATAATCCAAACACCTTCAGCTATGATAGAAGCCAAGTACTTAGAGGATCTAGGCAAACTGTAATCGAGCCAATTGTCTTCACACAGGTTACCCCCAAATATCACAAGTTTACTAATAAGTTGAGCCAGCATGGTCTGCATTCCTTGTGTCTTGTGGCACTGATTAAAAATGTGCTTTGCAGGTTTCATTAACAAGACCATAAAAGACACTAAAGTAAGGAGAGTAAATTGATGGCATTGAGTAGATTAAACGTTTTAACCTCACCCTAAATGACCAGCCAAATGAATGACCAAGTGGTCTATTGGTAGTCAGGTCCTCATTAGAACCTTTCACAAGTGGTCAGAGTTCGAATCATGAGTGAGAACACATTTTTTAGAGTGTGAGTAGTGGTTATGTGCGGGTGGTCCTAGCACCCATGTGTGCGCGGGTCCCGCCCCCGCTTATTCCACCGAGGTTTGTGCACTCCCTTGCCTTTCTTAATAGCCTAGCCGCTCATCTTGGCCACAAAAAAAAAAAAAAAAAAAAAACAAAAATGAAGGACATAACCAGGGAATAGACATCAAGGCTCCATAAGTTCCTCCAACTAGCCCAATTGTCATTAAGATCATAACCACCATTAAAGAAGTTATAGGCCGCAATAGAGACTTGTTGCTATTAGTCGTAGGATACCAGACCTATTTGGCTGATATGGCCTAGACTCAGATTAGGGGAATTAGGGACAAAACCAAACGCTCTGAGACAAATTTGAATATTGCAACCATTATTAGAGATAAAATCATAAAACTGGAGCTGATCCTGTTATGGCCCAAACCTGGCTCAATGGACCTGGGATGCAGACAAATGGCTGTACACCTACAAGGCCGAAACCAAGTAGACATACAAAGCCTCAAAACCTAATAAAAAAAAGAACAAAGAAACAGACTAAGTGGTTTTCAAAAACAATACAAACTTATTCAATTGCCTACAATAAAGGGGACCTATTACAAGCTAATTAATCAGCGATTGCCCAACGATCCTCGCTAAGCTATCCGCTACTCAACTCTTCTCCTGATCTGAAAAGAGATATCAACAACATTTATGAGCTTGACAACCCAGTAACCACCCACAAAAATATAGGGGTTATTTACAAAAATCATAATTTATCAAAATCAAAAATCATAATTAAATTAATTTCAAATAAAAACAAATGTCAAAAACAGATCATATAGGTCCCCCAAACAACTATTGCAAAATTAAAATAACAGAATTCATATATTTACCCTCGGTTCTAGAATTATCAGAGGCCGTCATTCATCACCAACGGAAAGCGATGGGAAACTATAGTTTTTATATCAGAGTACATGTCGACACGGTCAGTGTTTAACACCCAGTGATAGGGTTTGTGCATAGTTAAATTGGGGACTAGTTTCTATGTCAAAATACTTCATGTTCACAAACCAATAAACTATCAAAATTCAGATTGAGAAAAATATGAGTAATTTGCCAAGAAAAATTTTTAACAGTCGCTTGATCCCATTTTATCATATCAAAATAAACAAGTTATTTGAATCCAAACATGAACAAATAATTTAAAAAAAATAATAATAATTAATCAGAAATTAACCAAAAAAATATCTAAAATTCAGAATTTAAATAATACGTATTTAGATAAACTATCTAAAACTTTAGAAATTAAATAATCTGAATTTAAATAAATATTTAAACCTTTCAGATAATTCTAATCCAAAATAAAATATCATTAACTCGAAATTTCAAATAATTAAAAGTAATTCCAAAAATAATAATAATAATTCAAAATATAAATCAAAATAATCATTATTTTTCTCAAAAATTCCAAAAGTTCAGAAAACTAGAATTTTCAAGTATATACATATAATAGAATTTATATGTGAGATACTTACCTGATTAACTCCGAAGGCAAAAACTATAAATCTCAAATTGAACAAGTTTCCTTATATAACCCTATATTTGAGAATAATGTTCAATGATATCAAAAACCTATTTAACTAACACAAGCAAGAAAATTAAAAGAAGAACACAAATGCAAAAGATCAAGCTATCACTTTGCTCTCCCAAATATTGGTTATTTTCGAGGGTATAATAGCATTTAACCACTCTAAAGGTCATATTAAAATTCTTTCATGACCCATAACTACTAAATAAGACATAAGTTTGACTATCTTTTCCCAAATCACAAAATTATCAATTCAAAGGATAATAGACAGCCAAGGCTATGACATATCCAAAATTCATATGGTTTAGAGTACTACTCAAAGCATAACATTTATTTGAATGCCTGGCTATTCCTGCAGACTTGCAATTCCGACATACCCTTTTTAAACATGTATATATCTCAATCTATAACTCCAAAATTAGAGATATTGTACTAACAATAAGATAACTTAATAATAAACAACTTTTCTAACTTCGATTTATCCAATTCAATCTTTATGACCATAAAAAATACCCATCAATCTTGATGTTCTGCACAGATATCCCATCCAAGATAATTTACTAATAAAATCATATCTCATAAACTACATGCGTATAAAATCTAAAAATTTTTAGGTCTTTAAGTAACATCAAAATATACAACTTTCATATTAAACATGAGCCCTTATTCAACTTATAAGATCCTCAAATTCTCTGATCAAACTTCATGCTTCTAGTAGAAATGCCATTGAGCACATTTACAGAAATTTGATTATATCTCACAAGTTACCGAGGTAAAATTCGAAAAAAAAATAAAGTCATCTTCTACAACTTTATTATATAAATCTAATTCTAAATAAGAACTTACAATCATGAAATAAATCAAAAATGAATTAAGGTCGCATAGATATCTTGACAGCATCACCAGCGTTTAAAGCTTATAATTTACAAGATACTTGTGCAAAAATTCTAAACTTTTATAGTAAGTTAAATAAGACCTCAATCTACAGTTTTTCTATTTTGATCTCTTCCAAATTTTGTCTCTAGGTCTCCCAAAATTAAAGAGGGATCCCTGCTATGCTAACAGGAAATTTCCGAATCTTATCCTCAAAGAAAACAATTCAACATTCTCACCAAGCCCTAGCCCTAATTAGAATCACGTCACAAACAATCATAAGAAAGAGAAGAAACAAAAATAAATCCGGATCTTACCTCAAACACTCGAAATCAAGCACCCACGGATGTGAGTTCCTCGTTTTCGTCGCCGGAACCACGTTGTAACGGAGAGTAGATCTCAATTTTTTCTTAAACGGCAAGACTAAATTAGAAGTAGGCAAAGCCGTTACTAAGGTTTTGAAAAACTGAAAACATAAAAATCAATGGCTAGGATTAAATAACATCAACGGCTAGGATTAAACGGGGGTGGGGCTTACATATCCAAATTCAAATTTATATTAAAATAAGTAGGTTTAAAAGCCAACTAAATTCCAAAACCCCATCGATCAAATAAAGATGAGGTACAATTAGGATTATTAGAGTTGAACCACAAATGAGGTTTGATAGTAATATCAGTCCAATAAAGGCCTAAAAAAACTAGGAGCAATTGGAAGGAGGAGTAGAGTGGGTCCAAAAATTAGCATGACCATATTTCAAAGAGAAAATGTCCACCCATATAACTTCCTTGGCATTAAGATAATTGAGAACATTCTTAGCAATCAAGGGGAGTTTGATCCAATGTATATTCCTAATGCCTAAACCCCCCTTAGACTTTGATAAGTGTCTAAATGTATGTATTCTAGTATACTTAATTAGTACACTTTGCATGTATTTCATTACGTTTTGTGCCCGTTTTTAAGCTTAATCGAGTCATATTTGCTTTGTAGGGCAGGTAGAAGCCATGGAGATCGCGAGCACACATTTTGGGCAGAAAAGAGAAGAAAAACCCGGTCGCGGTATTGTAGCAGATCTACTGTAGTTGAGGTACTGCAGCATACGTAATGTAGCAGCTACTGTAGCACATGGGGGTCTTCGAGCAAGAAAAATCCTGAGAACTTTGCCCAAGCCTCACGGCCCCGTCTGTTACCCCGTGAGGATCTCACGACCCAGTTTGCGACCCAGTAAAGACTTTTCAGAATGTTTTGCCTAACCTTCACTACCCAGTTAACTGCCCAGTTAACTACCCAGTTAACTACCCCGTGAGGCTCGAGATTTGGGGCTATAAAAGATCATCTCTAGGGCTTTTGAAGGGACTTTTCTCTTGGCCTTTGAGGCCGCCGCCACCGCACCTTCTTGAGGTTTTCCGGCCACCTTTTGGCGGCGATCTTTGTGGGAAACAAGCACACATCATCACCAAGAGGGAGAGGAGCAAAGGAGAAGGAGTTGGAGTGAAGATATACGCCACCATTGCATCATCATTTGTTGCTTCATCCATTCAAGGAGATCACAACCTAGAGGGGGTTTTCATTGCTTCTTTTATGTTTTTGTCTTCCTTGTATGTTGTTTAAGTGTCCCTTGTAATGAGGGATTAACTTATCATTGTGTTTGGATTTGGATGAACCCTAGGGTTAATCTTGTGTATGAACTTTGGATGTTGTTATTAATTTAGTTTGATGGTTGTTTGAGATTCAATCTTTCATGCTTTCATGTCTAGAATTACATTTGTGGAGAAATCCGTAATTCTTTTATGAGTTGTATGCGTAGATGTGACCTACTCACGTGTACTAGATCTAGGAGAGGTTGAAAGGGGATTCTTGTGCCGACACGCCGAGAAATTGGGTGTTGGTAGCCCTCCATTGCTAGGTTTAAGCCGAAGGATAGTAGGTTTACTCCTATTAGAGATTTCCTTGAACTCTTTGCGATTGTAGGTGGGTTAATACGGAGAGATTCCGATTAACACTCGTATGGGATTAGGGGTTAGCCGCCGAGAAATTGGGGTTAACCTATTTATGAGATCTCTAGGTCTTAAATGCCGTCAACACACTCTAAACCATCCTAGTTTGGACCTTAACGACAACCCTAGGTGGATTCCTTATCCAAACACACCTTTCTCATGCTTGATACTCCCTTGTTTATTTACATCCGTGTGCTAGTTACCAGGCCATAGGATTAGTTTAAATTAGTTTGTTTGTTTTATTTCTTTTCCACTCATATTGAATGGTAGGCTAGAAAATAGATGAAGGGTGAGTAATAGTACTTCCTTGGCCCCAGTGGAATACGACCCCTGTGTCACTCACAGGGTATTACTTGGCGATCCCGTACACTTGCGGGGAAGCTATCAGACTTGCCAAGTGTAGTATTGTTCTAGTTAACAAGGGATGTGCCACTACAATTGCCACTACAATTTTCTAGCAGCTTTGGAAATCTTGTCTAGAACATAATTAGGAATAAGGTAGATAGATAAGTAATAAACAAAAGTGGTCATCAAAGAGCTTTTAATTAGCATAGTTTTATCAGTCCTAGAAAGATAAGACCGATTCCAGTGTTCGATGGCCTTATTGACCTTGTTAACCCTGAATTGACAATGGATCTTAGCAAGTTTCTTGTGAGAAATCAAACCTCCTTACTCATTCAAAGGGTAAAATCCAAAATCAAAGTTCATAATGGACCGAATACTAGCAAAAACTCTTCTATTGAACTAGAAAAGGAAAAATATTTGAGAATTTGAGCTGTTAGGATGTTGACCTGTCAAGGAGGCATAAATGGGAAAATAATGATTGATATCCCTAGCAGTCTTGTAAGAAGTAGTGGTGATCAGGATTAAGTCATCCACACATATCATATGAGTGAAGTTATAAGAGAGATTCCTATTAAAACCAGGGATCATGTTAAGAAAACGGGTCTGGTTTAGGATTGCAGACAAATTTTGGGAGACAATTATAAAAAGGTAAGAGGATATGGGGTCACCCTGTCTCACCCTGCAACTAGGACAAATCTAACGAGTATGGCAACCATTAATGACAATAGAAATGAAGACAGAAGAAAGAAGAGCTCTAACCTAAGAGATCCAAATAGAAGGAAAGCCTATCCTAGCTAAATTGGCAAGAATAGCATTCCAATTCAGGCTGTCATATGCCTTTTCAATACCAACTTTAATGAGCATCCTAGGGGGATAGGCTCGATTCTGATTAATGGAGTGGATAATCTTCTGGACAATAATGACTTTGTCCAAAGGAGAGTGACCTGGAAGGAAGCCAATCAAGTTACCCAAAACAAATTTAAGATGATTGGCCAAAATTTTGGTAACAATTTTATGCAAAACATTGCATAGGAAAATAGATCACAAATTAGAAACCTTTTCAGGGTGCTCCTTCTTAAGGATTAAGGTTACAAAGGTTCTGCCCCAAGCCATAAGCATCGCAGAATTGGTAAAGAATTATCTAATAGCTAAAGTAAGATGGTCTCCAATCTCCTCCTAAAAGAATTCATAGAACTCGACATTGAATCTGTATGGACCAGGACTATTGCCATTTGGGGGGAATTGAGTGTATTAAAATTTCATCTTTTGTACCTTCCTTATAAAGGTACTTACAATCAGAGGTAGAGATACAATTAAGATTATTAGGGAGGGCATGGTATAAGTCTAGAAAGGAATGAGGACCTGGTTCACTCCATAGATGGCTAAAATAATTCAAAAATGTATTCTCAATTTGATTCTTATTGATAAGGATATTGCCCTAGTCATCAATAATGTGACAAATAGGGATAGAGTGGCTACAGATTCTAGCACAATTATGGAAGGAGGTGTTCAAATCTCCATCCTGAACACAAGACATTCTAGCTCTTAGAACCCACCTAATTGAGTTTTATCTGAGGAGGGTATTAAATTTCTATGAAGGATGCTAAGTTTAGAGGGAGTGCCATTAGGGTAACAATTCAGCTTTTCCTGTTCAAAGGGATTGAATTTTGAGTTAAGCAACCTTAATCTCAGAATCTAGAGCACTCATACAAACAGATTTTCAATTATTAATATTAAATATAATTTTTGACAAAAGATAAACAAAAGCATGCAAAAGGGTAGAGTAGGGTCTAAAATTCAAAGCTCTTCTAATAGTCGATAAACAATACTCATGTTCAAGCCAGTAGTTCTCAAACCGAAAAACTTTGCAGTGAGATAAAACATTACGAGAAGCACTCAAAAGAAGGGGAGAGTAATCTGAAGAAATTCTAAAAAGATGAGAGAGAACAAGAGAGTTATAATTTAAAACCCAACTGGGATTAACTAAACATTGATCAAGATGAGCCCATCGTCTAGCATGACCCAGTTCCCACGGTCTAGCATGATCCAGTTAACCATTACAACAAGAAAAAAGGAACCAACATACCCAACATCCAACAAAAAAATTATCATTGATGAAACTGGAAAATAAGTAAGCTTTACAAGAGTAATAGTAAAAGGAACCCTTGTGTTCAGAAGGATTAGTAATAGAATTAAAATCCCCCAAAAGAACCTAAGGGAAGTTGAGAGGAAACATATTGAAAAGCTTACGCAAGAGTTGATAGTGTACATTAATGCACTGCCCATTGTAAACCCTAATGAGGAGCCAAGAGATGTTAGAGTTAGGAGTAATTACCAGATGTAAGGCTAATCAGAGTAAGTAAGCAAAGTGACGGTTCCAAGATGTCTGCGCCACAACACTATAATACTCCCTGAATATCCCTCCTTTGCCACAGCTGCCTAGTCCTAGGTTTTGGAAAACTTAGACGCAAAGTGGTCATTTTGCTCTGAATTTGCATGAAATTCAACTAGATAGATTATAAAAGGCTTGTGGGATTTGATTAGAGATCTAATTCTGTTAACGATGTCGACACTAGACACCCCCTATAATTCAAAGAAATAATGTTGATGAATTCCATAAAAAACAATCAAAAGGAAGGAAAAATATAGTAATTTAAATGGTGCAAATAATGAAGGAAAAATAGACAAAAGATTAGATTGTCGATGGGGAATCATTCCCTCTCTTCTACTTTCATCTTTTCCTATGAGAGGAATCCGATTTTTGGAGGCCTTGGTGGACCTATGCTTCTTTTCTCAAGCCATCCTGGTATTGACGAAGGTTAGATTATCATCTGGTTCCTCCTTCATCACTGAGTCTTCTTCGTAAAAGGCTGATTCACTCATAGACTAATCAGAATATTCCAGTGAGTTCTGAACGGCTATGATGGCTTTAGAGACCTAACTCACTGCCCTTTGATGAACGAAACCCAACTGCAACCGTTTATTTCCAGGATTATGGGCATTGGTAGTAAATTGAGCTGTATGTGTCATGCTCTGAACCCAGCTCGCCAGACCCAGTACGCTGACAAATGGCAACATACCCATAGTACATAACACAATAGGCATGCAATACCTCAAAACCTATTACAAAACAGAACATTCCATCTAATAGAAGTGTAAATTTCAAAAGTCATAATCAGAAAATTTACAAAATTTTACTAAATACAAACTCATAGTTTACAATACAAACAAAATTATAACTTAACCAACACAATGGATAGGCTTGCTACTTGCTCATCCTCAGTTAACTATTGTATTCCTAATCTGAAAAAAAATTAACAACTGATTATGAGCTTGATAGCACAGTAAGTACCTACTAAAAATATCGAGATCATAAAAGTTTCAAAATTTCAAAATTCAAACAAAGTATAATAAAATACAAGTTTATCATAATCAAATTTAGAAGTTAAATTTTTTCAATAAAACATAACTAATAAAAAACTCAAGAATATATGTCCCACAAATAACTATTGCCAAAACAAAATGTCAGAGGTTATCTGTTTACCCTCAGTGAACCAAGCCAAAATATCATAGGTCATATGTTTACCCTTGGTAACCTGAGCCAAAATTATCCGAGGTCGTTATTCTTCACAGATGGAAAACGGTAGGAAACTATAGTTTCTATTTCATAGGTACATGTCTATACGGTCAATGTTTAACCCCCAATGATAGGGTTATTGCAAAAATAGTTGGGCACTACAAGTTGCTATATTAAAATTCATTATGTCTAAACATTTATCAAAACAAAATACAGAAATTTGATGATCCCGTTTTTAGATAGAAAATTATTCCAATTCATTTTCAAATCTAAATACTTACATATGAATTGCAAATAATAAATAAATAAGTAATTCAAAATATAAATTGAAATAATTAGTATTTTCTCAAAAATTCCAGAAGTTTAGAAAACTAGAATTTTTGAGTATATACATATAAAAGGATTTATAAGGGATACTTACCTGTCTAACACCCAGATATTGAATTCACACTAATCGAGTTTTCTCGAAACATCCTATATTTGAGAATAACCCATCGGAATTACAAACAATACAAATTCTAAAATTCACATGAATGCAAAAAAATATTTCCAAGAAACTAACGAAGCTAAAAAGTCAAGACTAATAACCAATTCCGCTATGACCCTTAAGATTGAAATCAGCATAGCTTTGCAAATTCTAACCCAAATAGGAAATTTCAATCTTTCTTATATAAATATGAATCTAAATAACAAACAATCATGAAATAAAATAAAAAATGGATCAAGGTTGCCCAGAAAATCCTAACCATGTCACCTGCGTTTAAAGCTTATAATTTACAGGATAATTGTGCAAAAATTTTGAAATTTTGCAGGTACTTAGCCAACATGGAACTCTACAAGTTTTTTATTCTACTTTCCTCCAAATTCAGCCTCTAAGACCTCAAAAATTGAAGAGGGGTTTCTGCTATGCTAACAGGAATTTCTGAATCTTATCCTCAAATTAAATCAAATCAACATTCTCACCAAACCCTAACCCTAACTACTATCATGTCACAACAATCATAAGAAAGAACATAAACAAAATAAATCAGAACCTTACCTCAATAATAACAATGAAGCAAATATCCTTGACGACGAGACCCTTCTCTCGTCCTCGCCGCTGACACCACCTGCAAATTGGGAGAAAAAGAGATGAGGCTAGGGCTCTCTTTTTCCCTAAACAATGATCTAAAATCAAAGGAGATGAAAAGATGGCTAGGGTTTCGAAACTAAAAACAAAATCAATGGCTAGGATTAAAAGTAACAACAACATCTAAGATTTAATTAAGGGGTGGGGCTCACAATCTCCCTTCCTATAAAAGAGTTTAGTCCTCTAAACTCAAACTTGATCCATCGAAGCAGACTTCCAGTAGGATTCAGACCATGTAAAAGTTCGAGCGTCACCGAATTAGCTGGTAAGATTCAAAGACCAATGGATTCAAGCAAAACTTGACAGATGATACTTCTAAGGACGATAGTCACCATCATATATCAAACATAACATAGAAATCAATACCCGAGGACAATCTCTATCAATCATCAATTTTAGGATCTATTGTCAGGTTATTTGCCATTCAACTCTCAAATAGGACTTAAACCGCAAATACAAAACAACCATTGCAATACATCAAAATCCATCATTTAGAAACATCAATGTGTGAAGCATCCCATAGATATGGTGACTAAATCAACCAGATTTTGAAAATTAAAAGCCCAGTTTCTTTTTTCATCAACTGAAATCCTTGCCACATACATAAAGCCACTTGACATGAGCATCAAAGATTAAATTTTGCAGCCATCAAACATCGGAACAACAAAATTATACATATACTTCAGTCCACAACAATATTTGAATACTCTAAAATTTTCTCATTGATTGAAAAACATAAGCAAATTAAAACCAACCAAGAACCACCAAGTATTGATCAAGCTTAAACTTTCTTGAATTATCCTCAATCAAATATTTGGAGTCTAATGATCAAAATTGCTTAAATCTTCCTAAACACTAGGTATGATCATTTACATCTTTTTATTGATAGCATTACAACAATGGGGGGTTTTTTTCATCTTCCAAGTACATAATGATTCTCTACATAACCATTAAATCACTAAGAGCAATACAACTGAACACACGAAGATATCATATATATCATTTAGAGCCTCTTCTTAGTTTTAAGAAAACCAAAGAAAAATATCAAATTAAAAGAAGTTTGTTCCTAAAAAATTTCAAGCATTATTTGGTCATTAAAGCACCAAAAAATACCCAACAACCAAGCAGAGACTAGGGATAAGCACAAATTAACCTCAGGGGACTTTTTTCTATTATAGTAGTATCAAAATAGTTTGTCAACAACACAATCTAGTTCTTGAGTTCTCCTGACAGATGAAGAAGGCCTATTTGCAGGTAGAGATTGAGATTCCCTCATGCAATAGGTAACATTGCCCAGGTTAGCTACATGAACATTGCTGGATCTTCTAATGCTAACATTGAGTGATGGTCCTTGAGTGGTAATATCACTAGGTTGAACAGTTTGAGATTGTTGGGTGCCCATTACTTCATGAGGTTGGGAACCTTCATTGGCAGCTGCAGTACTACCACTTGACATATTTTCTAGAACAAATGAATGAGTACTACTCCTCTGTGAAGAAAACATGATTTGGATTAAATTATTTCAAAGTTATAGTTCATCTCAATTTCAAATATATATATAACTGAAATTTTTGGCCCACACTTACAGGATTAAGTTTCTATATTTTTTGGCCAACACTTACAGTTTTATTTCCATTGCCCTGCTATCAAGGAAAGAAAAAGGAAAAGAACATAATTAACATTAACAATTTCACAAGTGCATTTATGCATTGTAATTTCACAAATTAATATAAAAACACTTACTTTCTCGTGATGCCTTTTGTTGTGGCCTTGTACATGGCAAACTGTACATCTAACTGTGCTTAACCCCTTTTGAGCTAATTTTTGTTTCCCTTTCCCAGAAGTTGTGGAATTGGATGTTGCCTCCTTCAAGGAATTTTCAATCTCTTCAGGTTCTTGTCTTCTTGCTTTTACTTTCCTTCCCCTTTGTCTTCTCCCAATTGGAGATGGGATCACACTTGTTCCATCATTAACTTCTGGCCAAAACTCTTCATTATTGGTGGGGTTTATGTAGTGATCATATACCCTCATGTAAGTTGACACCAAATAGGAGGCATGCACAAAATCCTTTGGTTGTTGATTGTTGCCATATATTGCACTGATTCCATGAGAGCAAGGCAATCCTGTTAATTCCCATCTTCTGCAAGTGCAAATCCCCTCAACTAGGTCCACAATATAAGATTCCCCTCCATAACCTATGATCTGCACTTTTGGCCCACCTGAAAAATCTGGTGTGTAGTATTATGCCTCTTGTTTCATCTTATCAAGTTTCTTTTGAATTTTTGGGCATATATTTCCCTTGTACTTGAGCATCTGTTCTTTCTTCTTTTTCATTCTCCTCATCAACTTGACATTGATCATCTCAAGCATTGTGATGATCCCCTTATCTCTTGCATCAAGTATATACCTGTTAAAACACTCACAAATGTTATTTAAGAGCATGTCACACTTACTTGAAGTAGAGAACAATGCCTTGGTCCAAGTTGCATGTGGTCTGTCTTGATGGTCAAGCCATTTTCTAGCATCTATATTTTCTTTCTCTAGTACACCAAGCCAATAGTTAAATCTTTGTACATATGTTGCCCGCGTAGCATTCTATAGATAATCCTTCAAGGCTTTACCTCTGAATTCCTCCTTGAAGTTTGTGTAGATGTGTCTCACACAATTCCTGTGTTCTGCATCTGGAAATACTTCTTCAACAACCCTTTTTAATCCCTGCAAATACAAGCCACAAAATTAATTGGTAATTAGCGTTAGTGGAATTTACATTAAGCATATAAACTAACCTTCTCCCAGTCACTCATTATGGTCACATATTTGCTATTCCAAATCTCCAAATCATCCCTTAAAGCCTCCATAAACCAGGTCCAAGTTTCTCTACTCTCAGTCAATACCACTGCATAAGCGATTGGGAAAATACAATCATCCGGGTCAACCCCTATTGCAGACAGCACTTGCCCATCATAGAGGCCTTTCAAAAACAACCATCAAGGCCAATAAATGGCCTACAACCTGACCAGAATGCATCTTTTAAGGGCTTCAAACAGACATAAAACCCTTTGAAAACACCTAAATCTCTCCATAATATCACTGTTCTACCTGGATTACTCTGCCTAAGCTCAACTGCATATCTTATGAGTTTTGTATACTGCTCAGCTTCATCTCCATTGACCCATTTCATAGCCAGATTTTTGGTCCTCCAAGCTTTCATAGTGGAGATTGTGAAAACATGGTCATCCTTAACTTGTTTAACTATCCCATTGTAGCTCCAGTTTGGATCAGCCCTAAATTTGTCAAGATATTTAACTGCAAGCCACTTTGAAGTTACATGAAAATTGGTGAAAACCTTCCCACAGTTGTGGTCCAAATTTGCACTCTTAATTTGAACCGATGGATTGTCTTTGCTCATGCGGGCCGCATAAATCCTAACTGAGCATTCTTTGTTGTGGCATGCACAAATCACCCTCTTTCTATCATTTTGTGGGAACCATAGCTGAAAACTATTCTTAATTCCCCAATTTGTGCATGCCTTCTTCAGCTGCTCAAAATCCCTAAACAACATCCTAACCATTAATCTTGGGTTGTATAGTTGCCTCTCCTCATTAAACTCCACTGTCCTAGGTTTACCATCACCATCTGATTCTGGATCTGTGAATAACTCCTCAGAATTATCATCATCTGATTCATAATCTTCTCCACCAAGTCCTTCACTGACACCTTCAAGAATCGATGGTGTATCCAATTGTATGCCTCATTTATTTTTTCTTGTATGTTCATCCATGACTTGCTTGTAATCCTCATCACCAAACTGGTGATCATAATCTGATCAATGAACTCCTCATCTTCAGTTGAAACCTCATAAATATCTTCCATATTAGCTGGATGAGTTCACATTGAATTATATAAGTCACTTCGCTAAATTTCTAAAACATTAAGACAATGTTGAAACTTAAAATACAAAATCAGGACATTACTATGTATATAAACAACCACAAATTATGTAAACCAGAAAATGTAAACCAGGATAACAAGAAATAATTAAGAATCAACCAGGGCATTACTAACTGAAACAATATTAATTAGAAATGTTAACCAGGGCATTACTAACTGAAAACCAGGGCAATCAAACAATATAATTGAAAAACAACCAAGAGCATTACTAAAACCAAAAATAGAAAACCAAACAATCAAACAATATAACTGAAAACCAGGACGTTACCAAAACCAAAAATAGAAAACCAAACAATCAAACAAACTAAATTACAAACCCAAACAATAACAAATAACTAACAATCAATAAATTATAATAACAAACAAAATGGAAACAACAAGTAAAAAAAATTCAGATTCAATGCCATCAGATTAGTAACAAACAAAATGAAAACAACAACTACAAAAAATTCAAATTCAATGGCATCAGATTTGTAACAAACAAACATGTTGATAAAAGTAGATTTTAAGTTGATTTGTTTTTTTGTTTTTTTGTTTTTTTTTTTTGTACATGTCTTATATTCATATGCCACCAGTGTAATGAAGCCAAATAATGAACATTAATCAAAGAACAAACTTGACAAATTAAATATTCCATGCTATTAAGCCTTGTTTTTGGATACTTAGACTGGTCAAAACCACCATTGAAGAAAATCCATGGTGTTTCTTTCCCTACTTAATAAAAAAGAATAGCACTTATGTGACCTCACAAAATAGACAAAATCATAAAATTACCAGCTCTCACAGCTCCATCTTACACAAATTGTAACAAGTTGCTCACCTCAAGGGGAAAAAGAGGAAAGATGGACAAATGAAATAGAATAGACAGGCAAAGAGTTTGGTTTAACAAAGAGTACAAAAGCTAAAAAGATAACTCACAGCCACCACAACATAAAAACACTTCCTCAAAGAAATCAGTTTCAAAGAAGTCAAGGTGGTGGAGATTGAGCTAGATCGAGCTAGGGGAAGTGACAACCTTCTGCGGGGTGGTAGCGCAAGCTCGCTGCTCAGGAGAGGAAAGGGGGTTTCTCGGCCAGAGCTAGGGATTTGGGCAACAATGTTGATGACTCAGCTTAAGAGGAAAGGGGGGAGAGAAGAAGGTGATGAGTAGGCATGCTGAGTGGGATTAGTTTTAAAAAACGTTTGAGTCAGCATGCCACGTCATCCAGTTTATTAATATTTAATTACACGTTGGCCTCCACGTCAGACAAATGGCTGGAAATGGCCTCCGAATAGGCCATTTTGGCCACCAGTGCTCCCGGAGAAAATTTTTATGGCCACCCGGTTACAAAAAAAAAAAAGATTTGTGGCTACAGCGATATAAGTCACAAACTTTTGTGGCCACCAGTGAAATGAAGCCAACAAGTTATTCACAAGTTAATTTTAAGTTGGGGAAAATCAGGATGGGGACCTGATTATCTATGTTGTTGGGTGGAAAATGCGGAGGAGGTGTTGGAAGACTTGAAACCTCACAATAAAGTACAAGAACTTACTGTTAGTCATTATCTGGGCAAACAATTTCCGATGTGGATGAGAGAGAGGAAACAATTCCAATATCTACGTCAGATCACACTATTTGGGTGCGGAGAATGTGAGCAGCTCCCTCCACTAAAGATATTACCCTATCTTGAGTATCTCAGACTGTGGAAAATCGATGGCATCAAACACATTGTTAAAAATAGAATAGGCGATGCACCACAATCATTCCCTCCTTGCATTGAAGAAGATGCTTTTAGATGGAATGAAGAACCTAGAGTGATGGTGTGTGGAGGAGGGTGAAGAAGCAAATTTGTCCTTGGTTCCGTACCTCACTCTGATGCGTATTACTGAATGCCCCAAGTTGACAATAACCATGCCACCCATTCCAGCTCTCCAAGAATTACATATGCAGAGATCATTCTGTGAGACACAAATCTCTAGCGTGTCCAGTAAAAGAAGGTTCTTCAAGCATTTGGAATCTCTTCAGAGTTTGAGTATAAAATATTTTACCAAGGAGTTGGTTTTATTGCTGGAAAGTGAAGAGGAGACAAAAGCCATGAAGCCATCACTTAAGAGTTTAGAGATTTGCCATTGCAATCAGCTATCATTGACATTGGCTTTGAAGAACCTTCCATCTCTAAGAGATAGAAGAGACAATCCAAGTTCGTCATAAGATTAGTACTAGTGCCAAACAAGCTTTGAAGTGCATCACCACAAATCTGTTTCTTTCTGTCAGGGATTTTGATTTGTGCTAATGCATGTTTCATAATTTTCCTTTTCAACCAACTTGATAGCCAGGTGCCAATTTCTCCCCTTTTCTTTATTTATTTTTTGTTTTCAATTCTCATATGAAGATTATGTTTGGCATTTCTTGATAAGAGAATCAGCATTTTAATTAGAATCTGTATAACTACTTATAGGGTTGAACTAGTGCCACCTCTAGAATATTTGAATTCAGATAAAATAGAGGGAAAATAGCAAAGATATTTTCCTATCCTTGGTTAAGTTAGTGCCTTTTATCATAATCTTACGCAGTTTTCTTTCGATAACCAAATCAGAAGCTTGAATAGAATGCTTTAGAGTATATATGCTGGCATTACTATTGGTAGACCACGAAGCTTGATTGTTTCCATTCCCGTGTCTTGTATCCGTCATGATTTTTTTCTTAACTTAATTTTTATTATTCATTTGTTTTGGGCTCAAGAATGAGCAAGAGTGGTATATTCCCCCAACATGAAGACAAAAAAAGCCTCGGAAGTCTGAAATCAGAATGAAATGGAAGCACATAGTCCAGTGAAAGCATCCAAAATCTCAATTGGAAAAGGCTCATATAAATCTAATTTTGTTGAATAGACTTTTTTTTTTAATTATTCAAAACCACTTGGTGCAGGATAAATCCATTTTTGCAATCAATGTACATAGACTTCTGTGGTGTGTAAACATGATGTGGTTCCCATTCATAGAACCTTTCTCAATTTGTCGGATTGTTCATGCATTCTGATCCTTCTATTAGTCAGTATACTCCTGCGGTGTAGCAGTATTCGTATTTATATAAGTCATGGGACTGAGGCAAGTTTTTTTTTTTTTTAGGTAAAGGAGCTCATAGAGCTATTTTATTAAATAAAAAGATAGGTTTACAAAGAGTTAAAAAATACAGGCCAAAGTAAAACAAAGACAACAAATTACAGAATAACAACAAGGTTCTAAACTAATGAAAGACGAATCTTGAAGTAGAAATATATTTCATAAGCCATTGAGGGAGGTCACGACCGGTATGAAAGAGGGATAATTCATGAAGATTTCGCCCAATGCAGCAAATCTGAGAGCAACTTTCATCCAAATCTGGGGAATAACGTTGAGGCGCGGATTATGGGCTTCAAGAAGTAGGAGCTTGATGCTATCAATGCAGGAAATAAGGTGCCAGGTGCAAACATCATCACCAGACTGAATAGCAGCTAAAACATTCAGATTACCAATAAGGATGTGATGGATATGCAAAGAAGTTGCAACGGCAGTGTGGAGAGCAGCAACCAAAATTTGTAGATCAACATCAATGTGGGATTCGGCAGTGAGAAGCTTGCTACCTGCCAAGACAACAACATGATTAAAAGTAATGAAAAACCCCCTTTGCCAACCTGTGTCTGATCACTCCAAGAAGTAGCTGAGAAGAGGAAAAGACCATCAGAGCGAGTAAAATTGGAGAGGATCAATTTTCTACAATAAAAAATGTTGTTGGCACAAAAATTATCATTGGCATAGCTGATAGTCTTGTATGCAATAGTAGAGAAATTGGGTTGAGTATTTCAAAAGATGCCATTACACCGAGCTTTCCAAAGGAACCAGGCCGTAATATCAATAATAATTTTAATCTTATCAGAGAAAGAAGTGTGAGTGATCCAACTGCCAGATGTAAAACCATCAGAGAAACGAAGCTGCGCACCAGTCAATGCAGATAATAGGTTCCAGACTCCCTGAGATTTACAGCAAGTATACAAAATATGCTCTGCAAATTCTAGACAAGTATTACAGAATATGCACATACTTTGGGGTCCCAAATTAATGGAATGAAGAAATTCAGTGTTGGAAAGTCTACCACGGAAGGTAAGACAAAGGAAAAATTTAACGCGTGGAATAACTTTAAGAGACCAGAGTTTTTTCCACCCACCCCAAGGATTAGGCTCCATAGATCTGCAATTAAGAAATTGATAAACAGATGAAGCAATAGAAATATTGCCAATCTTGGGAGCCCAAAACCACACATTAGAGGAATTGAAATCAACTTTCCCTAAGCTAGGCAAGATGTTGTTCACATTGGAGCCAAAAAGTAGGTAAAGCTTATGATAATCCCAATCATTATCAGTACAGAGATCATCACAGTTGATATGGTCCAAATCAAGATTCATATTAATAGTTATAGGTTTAAAAGTAATGGGAATATCACTACACCATTGATCAAAGAGAATAGATGTGCTGGAGGGATTGACGGTTTTAATCCAACAACAGGACTTGAGAGTGGAAGCAATCAAACATAATCCCCGAAAGAACCAAGAGCACTTATTGGGGAAAAGATCATGCCAAAAATTAAGTTGACCATATTTCAACCTAAGGATATCTACCCAAATGAAATCTGCTGAATTAAGATAATGAAACACAAATTTAGCCTTCAGAGAGTGCTTAGCAATCAAAAGATTCTTAAGAGCAAGGCGCCCTTCAGTCTCAGGTTCCAAAATACGATTCCAAGAAACAGTCGGAACACCCTTTCCATTGCCACCCTTATGCCAGAAAAATTTTCTAACAAGCTTGGTGATTTCTTGAAGAATAGAATCAGGAACAGGGTAGACAGATAGAAGGTATGTGGGAATAGAGAGAATAGAAGAGTTGATGAGGATAGACTTGGCTGTTAGAGAAAGCTTAGAGTGCTTCCACCTAGAGCAAGTATGAGCGATTTTATCAACCATAGGTCTGAAGTAGGAGATACCAAGATTCTTAGGGGAGATCAGCACACCGACATAAATGAAAGGAAAAGAGGAATTAGAAAAAAAATAGGATGGAGCAGATGCGTTTAGACACCGTAGAGTTAAACCAAGAGGGGAAAAAGATGGAAGACTTGGAAGTATTGGCATTTGATGAGTGCTATCCCGCAAGTGCACGGGTCGTCAAGTAATACCCTGTGCGTGACACAGGGGTCGTATTCCCTGGGGCCCGAGAAGCTACCCTTACTTCCCTTTTACAATGTTGTTTGACCGATACAACTCAAGATTGTGAATATAATGCAAAGAAGCTAGATAAGTAAATAACCAAAGCTAACATACGGGGCAAGATACGGGGTAAAATAGGGCTAGGAGTGGTCACGGATGAGGATTCCCTTAGGGGCTACTAAAGTGAGTAGGATGCTTGAACTAACATGCAAGTGGCTAATTGGACCGAGAAAACCCTAGACTAGGCCAACCCGATGGTCACGGAAGTCGGCCCCTAATCCGGTACGGGTATTGGATACGGTACGTATACCGCCCAAGATTACCCCTACGATTGCAAAGGGTGAAGTGGTTTTCTCAAACTAGGGTTACAATACAAAAGAGTACTAAACCCTAGGAGTGGAGGGGTACAAATACCCGATGGTCACGGAGTATTTATACGTATTTCCCTTCCAAGTTTGGTGAGTCTAACACTAGGGCAATGGTCATGCAACCTAGCATTTCCTAAGTCTTTTGATACATAGAGTTCTCATACATACCAAGCATGTAAAACACCAAACAATGGATCACAAACAAGCCACAAACAATAAATAGAACAAAATCATCCAAAACATCACAAGTTCACCCCCAAGGTTCACCTACATCCGGTGACCTTGGGGTTTAAGTGCTCATGTTCACTAAATACAACAATAATTGCATGGAAACAACCAACAAAGGCATGAGAAGAACTCCCTCAAAGGATGAAGGCCGGAGAAGTTCCAAAGACGTCACTCCAAGGGGTGGCTTCCCTAGTCTTCAACCTCCAAATGTAAGCCCTAGGATGTAGAATCTTCCCAAAACCTTGCTCTCCTCGCCAAATCCTTGCCTAGATCGCCCTCCAAGAGCTTCTTCTTCCTCAGTTCGAAGGTGGTGGTGAGAGGCCCTAAGAAGAAAACTCAAGATTCCCTAGAAAACCCAAGCCAAAGTCCTTTAAAAGATGAGTTCGGGCAAGCTCATGGGTGGCCTCACGGTCCATATATGACCCGTGAGGGAGCCTGTAATACGGGCTACAAGAAACCACAAAGTTGTGATTTTGCACAGTAAACTGCTACAGTAAAACTGCTACAGTCTGCTCGCGGATGACCTCACGGGCGTGAGGGTTTCCAGACTTCATTCTCCTTCCAACTCTTCGCGCTTCGGGCAGCTACAGTAATGCTACAGTGCTCGGGAACCTAAAACGACAGTTTCGGTGCATATTTTCGCTCAAATCGCATCGTTAGGGTCACCAAAGCACATAATGTACCTGAAACGCGAAATAAAACAATTTAGACCACAAAAGGGCATCGAATTATCAACAAAATACGAAAGGCATGCGCAATAATACGTATAAAATACGTACATTTAGACGTTTATCAGCATTCTTGCCAATAACATGAGCATAGATATTTAAACACAAGTTAATGTTTCTGGCAGCTTTCCTGGATGCATGAGCAATGATAATTAAATTGTCTACGTACATGAGGTGATCAAAATTGTACTTAAGATTTAGATCAAATCCAGGAATCATATTAGACCGAAGGGCAATTAAGCATAGATGAGAGATTTTGGGAGACTAAAATGAAAAGATAGGAGGAAATGGGATCCCCTTGACGCACACCCCGAGAGGAGGTAATCCAAGAGGAAGGGGACCCATTGATTAAAAATGAGAAGGAGTTGGAATGGAGGCAAGTTTTAATCCAAGAAATCCAAGTGTTAGTAAAATTCATCCTAGATAAGGTGGCAAGAATTGCGTTCCAACTAATTGTATCATAAGCCTTCTCAATATCAATTTTAGTTAACATCCTAGAGGGACCATTAATGTCATGCTCTAAAGAATGGACAATCTCTTGTAAGGCAATAATGTTGTCAAAAGAATAACGACCAGAAACAAAGCCCACTTGTTCACGACTAATAAGGTTGGGGAGGACAGTTTTAAGTCTATTACCAAGGATCTTGGTGACAATTTTGAAATAAACATTACAAAGTGAAATGGGGCGAAAATCAGACACAACCCTGGGATTACTTACCTTGGGATTGAGAGCGATATATGTTTTACCCCAAGAGGCTGGTAGATCAGAATTGGAGAAGAAATATCGTATAGCATTAAAAAGATGATCCCCAATTTCTGTTCAATAAAATTTATAGAATTTAGCGTTGAAACCATTACTTCCAGGGGACTTACCGAAGGGAAGTTCGCAAACTGTAACATAGAGCTCATCTCGAGTTAACTTCCCTGATAAGATTAGCTCCATTCGACTCACTAATTACTGGGAGATCAATAGGAAAAGCGTTAAAAACATCAAGAAAATTGGACTGAGAAGTAACTATCCATAAATCAGTATAAAAAGAAAGGAACTTGTTCTCAATATCTGTGTTATCAGTAACAAAGTTGCCATTAGAGTAAAAAATTTGAGAAATAGAATTGTAGTGAGTCTCACACAAACATTATTATGGAAAAAAGTAGTATTTTGATCTCCATTATTAAGCCACGTCATATGCGCCTGTTAGGCCCAGCAAGTGGAGTTTTGTCTCTGAAGAGAGGCATACCTGGAGTACCAATCAGCTAACTGAGAAGCAGCAACCTCATCCATGAATTCAGCACATTCAAGCTCAATGATAACAGACTCAGTGTTCTTAATGGAAAAATCCAGAGGAGTGAGCCCTGTTTTCGACCAATTATTAATATTAACATGAGTGCGAAAAAGAAAATGAGTGAAAACCTGAAGAGCATTACCATGAGGGGAGAAGTTCCAGGCGTCTCTAACTGCATCATGAAAGCTAATATAATCACACCAGTAAATATTGAACTTAAAGAAATTATTACTATAAGATGAGGAAATATTGACAGAGAGGAGGAGCGGGGCATGATCAGAGGAGGTCCGCGGAAGATAGGCAAGAGAGTAGGAAGAAAACCTGGAAATCCAAGTTGAATTGACTAAACACCTGTCCAACCTAGCCCACTTGCAAGCCAAGCCCATTTGATTATTGCACCGAGTGAACCTAGAACCAAAGAAATTAATATCAAACAGGTTATTAGATTCAATAAAGTCTAAGAAAGAGAGAGCTTTCCAAGAATAGTGAACAAAATAACCCCCTTTATGCTCATTGCGATGCACGATCGCGTTAAAGTCACCAACAAGTAACCAAGGGAGCTCCAAGGTAGCCAACCTGGAAAGCTCAATCCAAAGGTTTTGCTAGGAACGAAGACCATTAGAATTATAAATAATGGAAATTAACAAAGTGGTAGAAGGATAAGGAGAAATAACAAGGTGAAGCGCTCCGCGGGAAACAACGATAGGAGAGACGACACCAAGGACGTTGTTCCAAAGGACAATTATCCCTCTGGAATACCCATCTGCCAGTATAGCGGCCCAGTTCCAATTTCGAGGTAATTTTGAATAGAAATGATCCACTCAATCAGAATTCGCCCTAGTCTCAACCAAACAGACCAACATAAGATGATGAGATCAAATTAAGTGTAGAACACGGAAAGAGGTAGCAACTGCTGAAATCCCCCTACAGTTCCAACATAAGATTTTAGAACTTAACATAGTAAAAAATATTGAAAAACAAAAATAGATCTCAGTGAAGAAGACTTCCAAAAAAACTGGGCAAAAACCACTCAAACCAAAAACACAAGAGGAGCCCAGGGGCAAGAGCCACCCGGATCAATTCTTTCTTTCTTCAAGGAAGCGGCCATTACATGAGAACCTTTACAAACCAAAGAGTTACTACGCACTCCTTCCTGGTACTGGATGATAAGTGCTTGTGTTATAATAATGCGAAGTGTTATTATCTTACAATGAGCATTGTTTTTATCAGATTTTATCACTAATTAGTGTGTATTTGTGTTCTTTTGTGCATTGAAGGGTTGTGGAGAAGATTTATAGAAGAAGGAGCAAGAATAGGTCATGAACGCAATTGTTGAGGTAGTTCTTAGACCGGGCAAGGAACAAGGCACAAGTTGTGTTCAAAGACGTGTGAGTGTGTGCCAAATTCCAATTGGGCTCGAGTGAATACGTGATTTGGAGGACACAAAGGCAGTCACACTCACATGTTCCGACTTGTGTAGCATTATCAAGAGCTTCGTCAATGTGTTTCAATTGAAGAAGCGACGTGATCTACCGCACGATTGTGTGTCCAATTCGGCGGCCTCGATGAAGAAATGAAGCCGGGAGCATTTTTGGAGAAATGATCTACCGCACTGTAGCTAATACTATAGCAAGTTACTATTCACTGTTCGCCGAAATTCAGCAAAATAGAGGCTTCACACGGGCGTGTGGAAATTCTGATTTTCCACAGGGCCGTGTGGAAAATCCACAGGGGTGTGTGGAACCCCGATTTCAGCCCGATTTCAGCCTATAAATAGCCCGTTTTCATATCTATTTGGGGACACCCCCCCTTCTAGCTCTTGCCTATCTTTTGGGGGGCTTTCGGCTAGGATTTGGAAAGGTTCTTGGAGGTCTTTGAAGGCCATTATACGGCATCGGCATCGACATCCATTGGAAGATTGCTATTGGGGTAGCTTTCGTCGGCATCGATTCGGCGAGGTGTGCCCTAGGCTTGACAAGGGATTCGTTGGGGAAGATGTGCGGCTCCACAAGACCATCGATACAATCTACAAGGGGTTTTTTTTTATTGTTTTAATGCATATGTTCTTAAACTCTTTATTGACTTTGTATTGCTCCATGGAGAGCTAAACCCTAGTGGGTATTCAGACTTGTAAATCCTAGGATGTTTGTGTTTCTATAACTTTTATTATGCTTTATTAATTTGATGTTTTCTTATTGAGTTCCAATCTTGCATGCCGATTGTATGACATTTTCTCTTAGCCGTGACACTAGGGTTGAGAATCTATTAGGTTATCCTTTGAGGGTGTGACAAACTCTATAGGATTAGACTACACAAGGTTGGAGAGGGTTGAGAGGGTGAGTCGAGAGGTAGCGAAACGTCCCCTTTCCCCTCCAGTATGAATTTCCCTACCTCCGTATCCCAAGAGTTAATCGCGATCGAAGTAAAGTGAAGTACTAGGAGATGAACTCCCTTGCGAAGGGTTGAGTGAATCCTAGGACTGGGGCTTAACTTAGATTAGGGTTCTTCTACCTGGACCAAAGGGTTAGAACTATAATTAGGGATAGGGTCTTTCACTTGGAATCCCTAGAACTCCATGCAATTTCACACGGTGATAGGCATTAGTATGATGTACTCCCCTGGGGCTTAGGTGACAGGTCATCGAGAGTCAAGAGTCGTAGAGAAGTCTAGAGCCAGGTATAGTATGGGTTGACCTTAGGTTTGGGACTGTGTGCTTAAGGATTTCTACGACTCATTAGACATCAATTAGAGGGTATAATACTAGACTTGCACTAGAAGCATTAGTCCTAGGGGAGCTTTATCCTGGTACCCCATCTTTATATCGATTACCTGTCCTACCTTTATTGCCCTTTTTGCACTCTTTTACTTTCTTTTATATATATATATATACATATTGATTTCTCTTACCATCGATTCTATTTATAACTAAAATAGTGATAACGCTTGTTTCTGAACACTATTCCCTGTCGATATGACTACCCACTCACTAGGGTATTTTATTACTTCGACAACCCGTGCACTTGCGGGGTACACACGCAAGGGGTGTGTCACTGGACAAGTCTCATCGAATCATCAGGTCCCTCATCATCAGACATCTCATCATCGGATTCATCGAACTCCTCCCTCTCCTGACTGTCTCCATTTACCGAAGGTTTTCCCTCTAAGGTAGTAGAAATATGTTCAACTGCCATGGCATGAGAGGAATTAGGAATGGGAGTGATGGGTCAGGAGAGAGAGGGAAGAGGAAGTTCAGAGAATAGGGGAGGGAATCCCAAGCGAGGAGGGGCAGGGAGCTGTACTCCATTGGGAAGAGGAGGCGGTGGAGCAGAGGACATAGGAACATCCACCATTAGTAAAGGAGAATTGTTTTTTTCTATAGTGGTGGACCGGCTGTCAATCATAGACTTACTTAAGCTAGAAGAGGCAACGGCTGGATCAGGAGGGTACATAGTATCATCCATAGGGAAGGAGTTAGTATTAATGTATTCGGCGTGGAAGGAGCGAGACTTAAGAGTCCCTCCTCTGCCTCGATATCGAGCCCCGGACCTACCACCTCGGGAAGGAGCACTTTGGAAGTCGAGAGACGCTGGGTTCGCATTGGCTGCCACACCATCGGTCATGTGACTGGCACGAGAGCCAAGTCTGCGACCGCGAGCATGGCCTCGCCAGTGAGACACCAGCAACCAAGACCCAAAGTCGGAATCCTCCGAAGAACCAGAAACAGAGCTGAGAGTATGAGAACTTTGAATATCAGGGCCAACTGGTTCCATCACTGTATCTCGATCAACAACAACCATAGGGTTTCCAAAGCCGATCGCCGTCCCCCGCTGAGAGCCGAGGGTGGAGAGACTCCAATGACCCCGGTTGTCATTGAGTGAGAGCAAGTTCTGGAACCATATTCGATGATACCGCACGAATAACAGAACGTAGGGAATCTTTCATATAGAACAACAACAAAGACTTTATGAGAGTCATCTCCAACCTAGAAACCACGATTCAAGGGTTTAGCAAGGTCAATCTTAAGGCAGTCCCGAGCGAACTTAGATCTGGAGAGGAAACTAGTAAGATCATTGATTTTTTAAAGGTTACCAATATAAGCGGTTACCATCTCAAGAGATTCACCATCCTAAAGCTCAATAGGAAGGTTATGCAGTTGAACCCAAACGGCCGCCGTGGAGAGTTTAGAAAATGCAAGTTAAAAAAAAGGTTGCCAAGGAGACAGTTGTAGGATTATACCATTAATAGACCATGGGCCATCACAGAGGAGATGGTTCATAATGTCATGAGAAGCACATCTAATTAGTAAAAGCCATTTGGGAGATCGGAAATGGACACTTGACGGAACTCCGACCACTTAGCCATAAGGAAAGATTTCACCTGATCAAACGGAGGACGTTTGCCAAAAAACTTGCCGAATAGAGCATTTTGGAACTTCATCCGAACACGAGCAAGGGTATCTCCATCTAATCGAACAAATTCTGAAGTGGAGCTATTGAGTTTGTCTAAAAGGATAGGATTTTTGCAGTGGAGAAGTATCAGAGGAGTGAGGAGTAGAGGAAGCTGTTTGGGCCCAAGACTGAGGCCTAGGTTGCAGGGGGGAAGGTGGGGGACCTTGTCCCCCACTCGTCATGGCAAGGGCAGAGGAGAGCAGGGGAACACTCAGAGCATGAGAGAGTGTGATGGGTCAGTACATTACAAGACAACAGGTGGGTTACGTTCCTGCTTTGATCAAGAGCAGCATTGAGGCAAGTGTTCAAATCCTCTGCTCTCAATCCACATGGCATTTCCCAGCCTAGGTGAAGCACAAGATTTGTAAGAGCAAACTCATGGCAACTACAAACTGCATTCCTCCACAAATCTTTCGCCCAACACTAAATGTGATAAAATCGAAATCATGTCATAAAAAATCTAAACAACTGTTCATAAATCTCTCTACTTTTTGTGGTCATCAATGTGCTTGATGGTTTGTTGAGGAAGTAGCAATGGAGTTGGAGATAATGTCTTACCACTTTCACTCGGACACAAGACCTCACTTCTCTTCACACTATGTTTATTGAAGATTGTCCACACTAAAGTCTTTCCTAAAAGGCCTTCAACTCCATCTTGCTACTCTTATAAAAAAAAAAAAAAGGAATCTGTGAATGCTTGGATGTGGAGAGGCTATGCAAGACTAGAAGACATTCTCTCCACATCTCATGTACAGTATTAGGAGAACAAGTTTTGACGCTCATAGTCACAAATCCTTTCCTTGTATCAGCAATTTTCATTTGTTCTATTGCATGTCTCATACATTTTTACTTCAACAAGCCTAATACCAAGGTACTACTTTTTCCTATATTCTTTTCTATTTTTATTTTATTTATAAATACTCTTCTTTTTAGTTTGTCGAAAACATATTTTATCATATCTGAATTGATAAACAAATGATGATCTTATCTACTTTGTGACTGCATATCAAACCTGAACATGAACCTTATGTTTAGCATTTTTTTAATAGAATCAAGATTTTAACAAAAATTAATTTAAGTCAGTATTCTTATCAGTGTATTAATCTAGTGGCCTATCTGGAACATTTAAATTGAGAGAATGGAGGAAGAAATGGCAAAGATATTTTCCTGAATTTCATTGGACATAAAAGAATAAGATACATATAAAATCAAATTAGATGATCATTTTACGACCTTTTTTCTGTTTTGTAATTATAACAATGATGTATTCAGACTTGAAAGTGAGCTGTCTTTTTCATCATAATAACTTACTATTTTCTTTTGAGTATATACCAATTCAAAAACTTCAATAGAAAGCATTGGATTGTTGGTAGACCACTAGCTTTATTGTTCTCTTTCCCATGTTTTGCATTCTTATTGATTATTTTTTTTCGTTTCTTATGTTTTGGGTAAAAGGATGAGCAAGAGTTTTGTTTTGTATATCCCCCAACATGAAGACAAGGCCCTGAGAGTCTAAAATCAGAATGTAATGGAAGAGTATCATTTCCAAGTATTGGTTCAATTAGCAAATTTGATGTGTGTTGTCCTATCTGTGAATATGTTCTTTGTTTTACTTCCTCAAGGTTAATCAATTTCCCAATGAAAGCTTGTGAAATCACAATCGGAAAAGGCAAGGTGTTCTTAAACAATAGTTCATGAAAATCTAATTTATTTTGCTTTTTTTTTTCTAATATTAATTTGTGAGTTAGTTTAATCCATGGAATTTACAGTAAATAAACCTTTGTTTGAATTTTTTTATCACCACTTGATGCAGGAACGATGCATCTTTGCAATCAATGTACAAAAACTCTTGTCGTGTGTGAACATGATGGTTCTCATTGATAGAACTTCCCTCAAGCATTCTAATTCTTTTCTCAGTGAGTACAATCCTGTGGGTGGGATCATTTTAGTACATATAAGTCATCGAAACTGAGGTAAATGTTCTAATCCTTTCAAATCCTTTGCATTCAATCCATCCGGCATTTCCTAAACAAAGTGATAATGCACAATATTTGCAAGAGTAAATTCAACTGTGGCAACTGGAAACTGCATTCCTCCACAAGCCCTTGGCCCAATACCAAATAAAATACACCTGAAATCATGTCATCAGAAATCTAAATCTCTGTTCATAAATTTATCTGATATGGACTCTTGGAGCAAGTCTAAAGATTTTAGATCCCCAATATTGCTCTCTCATTGATGATTACTCTTGTTTTTGTGGGAATCTTGTAGACTCAAAACTCAATGTCCTTGATGCCATCAAGCGCATTTTATTGGCATCCTCCTTAGTCAACAATGAACTTTTTTTTGTCTGCTGTCTTGTCCTTGTCTTGCAACTGCTACATTACTTGGATTCCAAATGAGCATTGCCACAGCCCACTCTAAGAATATGCATGAGGTACTTATTCCAGTAGAGAACACCGCAAAAATGTTGGAGAATTTACAACGTCGAAGACCAACAGATTATCTGTGTATATAGAAGGTTTTTGAAGCAAGTGAATTGTCTTGTGCAGGGCCGGACCAAAGTTCTTTTTCGGAAAAGATGATGTGCAACATCTTGTATCTCTGTGCAAGAATTTCTTATTCAAAGATTGTTTGTCTGATTATGGCCATGACTGAGGATGATCAAAACTTGGCATGTTGAAGAACTAAAGGATTCATGAAATACTTTTTGCCTCTTTTTTGCTGTTTTTTTAGATATCAATTAATTGCCACTTGTTTTTCCTACTTCAGTTTTTTTTTTAATAAAGTGGATAAACCACGAATTTATTGAAAAAAAGAACCGAACCCTGCTTCAGCTTTTTAATCAAGGATTTGAAATTGCTAGCAACTATGAATTATCAGAATCAAGCAAAAGTTCATTCCCTGGAGACGAAAACACATTGTCACATGTTATGTGTTGTATCATCTTTTGCACTAGTTCTAGAGTGTTGAAATTAAACATGTTTTGATTTCTCTTTTGTTTCCTACCCATCTTGGCTTGCAAAGGAACTTCTCTTTTTTTATTTGATTTTCTTTTTCTCTAGCCTTTGGCTCTTTTGTCCAATATATATATAAAAGAAAGACAAGAATAACAATACAACAGTTAAAAATGAAAATCAGATTTAGCAATCACTCTCATAAGCCACCTAGGCTTCTCCATTCCTTGATGAAACAAAGATATGGGAGTAAATTTTAGACCATTCCCAGCCAAGAAGGAGGCCACCCAATTCCAATGGCACGGGATTGCACTAATTGTATGAAAATTAGCATCGAGGGGCAAAATTCTCAGCTGAGCAGATAAGTCCTGAAGCTGCCAGGCATTCCTACAATCGGTTCCCTCTGCTAAATTGAGCAGCTCTGGAGAGCTAATGAAGATCTTAGTTTGATGTTGTCTCTCAAAGCCCAATGTAAAGCCACCAGCAATACCATTAGATGAGCATCAAGTTTTGAAGTGATTGGTATTCAGCAGTAGCCTACAATCCAAATGTGGGAATTAGCATGAATAATACAAAATCCAGTTCCCCCCATATCTGGATCTTGTTAGATGTGTATGCTAGATGTGTATGCATACCTATATGTATATCAGATGTATATATGTATGTATATGTACATATCATATATTTGTATTGTTGATTGTCTATATGTAGACCTAAAGGGTTGGTGATCAATGTAAGATGACTTGATCCATTTTCTCTCTATCAATCAAATTTAACGCCCAAACAGCATCCGAGTACATACAACAGGCACCAAAGATGGTTTGTTCATCAGATAAAATTGTTTCCCCAAAATTAACAACAAAAGCCGACCTAAACTCCTTGACATGATCATAAGTTTTACTAGCAATCCATCTAAAATTGGGAGGCAAGCTCTGGAAGATTAAGTCATAGCGAGCCTTCCAGATAATCCAAACACCTTCAGCTATGATAGAAGCCAAGTACTTAGAGGATCCAAACAAACTGTAATTGATCAAATTGTCTTCACATAGGTTACCCCAAAATATCACAAGTTTACCAATAATTTGAGCCAGCATGGTCCTCATTCCTTGAGTCTTGTGGCACAGATTAAAAATGTGCTATGTAGTTTCATTAACAAGACCACAAAAGACACAGAGAGTAAGGAGACTCAAATTAATGGCATGTAGATCATAAGTTTTAATCTCACCCTGAATGACTAGCCAAATGAAGGACATGACCCGGGGAGAGACATCAAGGCTCCATAAGTTCCTCCAACCAGACCAGTTCTCATTCCAGTTGTCATTAAGAGCAAAACCACCATTAAAGAAGTTATAGGCTGTAGCAGAGACCTTGTTGCTATTAGTCATAGAATACCATACCTAATGATTAGGATCATTTGGGCTGATATAGCCTAGACTCATATCTGGAGAATTGGGGACAAAACCAAACACTCTGAGAAAAATTTGAATATTCCAACCATTCTCAGAGATAAAATCAGAAATCTGGAGCTTATCCAAATTCAAATCCATATTTAAATAAGTAGGTTTAAAAGCCAACGAAATTTCAAAAATCCACATACCAAATAAAGATGAAGTATAGTCAAGATTAATGGAGTTAAGCCACAAATGAGGGTAAATAGTAAGATTAGTCCAATAAATGCCTCTAAAAAACCAGGAGCAACAAAAAAGGGGGTCATTTCACTGGTGGCCACAAAACTTTCATAAGTATAACGCTATGGCCACAAAAGTTTTTTTATAATGCTGTGGCCATTTATGTTTACTCCGTTCGCATGGGTGGCCACAACTGGTTGTTTCGGGGCTACTTCTGGTGAAATTGCTGATGTGATTGCCAGCGGGTCTTATTAAATTCATGACCCTATCCCACGTGGCAGTTCAGCTCAGCAGACGCTTGGGCAGGTGCCATGTCAGCTCCACATCGGCATCCCATTCCTGTAGATAATCTCCTTCTCTCCCGACCTCTTTTGTCTCTCAGCCAGACTAGGGCAACCTCGCTCTCGTAGACAATCCCCCCATAAGGCCATCCCTAATGTCAAAATGATGCCCTAACCCTAGTTCACGGATGGGCAACTCGCTCCCGACCTCTTTTTTCTCTCAGCCAGACTAGGGCATCCCTCCAGCAATAATCGGCCACCACTCCAGCTAGAACCAGGCATCACTCCGGCCAGACACTAGCATGATTCCACCCAGTTTGTTTGTAAAGGAGTCAAGATTGTGAGAAGTTAAATCTATTTGTCAAGGAGTTGAGATTGTGAAATTCTTTAGTGTTTGAGTTATTATTTTTCATTTGTTTCTTCATTTGAATTATTATTTCAATTGTGCAATTTTCACCTGAGAATTATTCTTGGCAACCTTCATCTAAGAATTTCTCAAAATTACTGTACCAATTTTAGTTGTGTGATTGACTGAAGATCAAATCTGCAGAATCTTCAAAATCTGCAGAGTTATTTTACTAATTTGTATGCATGCTAAAACCTGGGGAAAGAATTTGGAAAAAACTAGATGCTGAAAACTGGGGAAAGAGTTAGTAAAATCTGGGAAAATAGAAAATCTACAAATTTGATGCAATGTTGAAACCTAGGGAAAAATCTGGGAAATAAACCTGGTGAAAAAACATGGGAAAAAAATTAGACAATACTAAAACCTGGGAATAGGTACTAAAACTTGGGGGAAAAAACTACACAATACAAACATTGCAAATCACCTGAAACTTAGGAAGAGCTACTAAAACCTGGAAAAAAAAAAAAGGAAGTTGTGCTATATAGTGTGCTACACTCCCACTCCATTTGTAAATCAAACACATACATAATAATAGTAGTTGTCCTGTAATGTCCCTTGAAATTTTGCATATCAAATGGACCTAAGAGTTATTAGGGACCTTATTCTTTTAGTAAAAGATCTAACCAATAATTTAGTCTTGAGAGATGTAATTTTAGTCCCTCATCAACTAATCTATAAAAAGAAACATGATAACCACCTATAAAATCAGTCATGGGTTCATAACTAACCCAATTTTATTTTTACATTTCATATTAATTTTAATATTTTAAAATACAATTTTATTTTAAAAAATTAAAATTCGGTGGGGCGCTGGTCCAGGAATCTAAGGGTTTCTGCCGATTATAGGAGGGCCCAAATACGCCAGGTTTGATTCTAAATGCCGGTGGGTCAGAATTTAGAACAGGCCAGTTCCAAGTCTATCAAAACCGATCGGGAACCGGCAGGTTAGATTCGGGCCCATACCCACCTTTAGGTAGGTAAGAGATGTGGCATTCTGTCGATTAGGTGGGGGAGGGGGGATGATGACCCTCTTCCACGTGGTAAGGATCTGAAAGGTAGTTGTGTCTTGACCTTTTGTTGCTTTTTGATAACATGTGGATTGCAAGGAGGAACCACCAAATCCCTCTTCACCATAGTCCCCAACCACAGCCACACCATCGGGATACCAACATCCAAGGTCAAAAATTTGATTCCTCAAGCAGTTCTGGTGCCATTTGAAGCACCAAACAACTGAGGTCCTACTTCATATCTTGCTTGAGCTCAGACATCTTTGGCATAGGATCCTCTAGAAGTTGTTCACCACCATAATCAAGGCGAATGCCAAACGGAACACTACCACGAGAATATCCTTACATGTGATTGCAAGAGATGGTTTCATATCTGACCAAGCATCAAGATATCAAAATATCATAAGTCTTTTATAAAGAACTATGGCAAACACCCTAGTATCGTCATATTCCAACCAAAAACCATTTTTTAGAGGCCTATTATGGTTAATCTCAAGATAAACCCTAGCAAACCTTGCTCTAGATAAGGATTCATTACACTCGTCAACTTTGAGGAGTTTGCTTAGCTGCTTTGTAAGAGACTCCAATGATTCCCCATCCCAAAACTCGCCTAGTAAATTATGCAATTGGATCTATACTGTAGATTTTGAAAGCTTAGTAAAAGCTGGCTCAAAGCAAGATTGCCATTGTATTAGTTGAAGAGTATTCCCAGAAACAACCCAAGGGGTCCACAAACCCAAAAGCTATGTTTTAACTTATTCAAATGTTGGAGTCTTTTCGAAGAGTTTTTGGTAAAGAGTATGCTGAAATCGTATTTTGGCTCGCTGTTTGGTTTCATTATCCACCCTGAAAGTATTTGTGATTGAAGCTTTGATTTTGTCTAACATAGCAGCATTGAGGATTGAGGAACCGGCTGGTCAGCGGTTGATAGCACCAACTATCTCCTCCCATTATGGGCCTAGGGGCGAAGCCCCAATATCCATCCAATGATCAAGGCTAGAGACTTTAGAGACTTTAGAGATTAGAGAGGAACTGAGGAGCGGAAGAGGTTGAACAGAAAGAAATTTTAGAGGGTGTGTATTATAGATTGTACTATACTTGTGTCCTTCCATTTGATAGATATCAGTTCGGCTCCCATTGTGATAAAGGCAGAGAATAACTCTTAACCAACAATGTTGAAAATGCTTATCCAAATGAAAGTTTGCAATAAAAATCAGAATAAACTTTAATAGAGAAGTAATGAAGAGAAAATAATATACTAAGTCTATTTGGTCCATATCCCAAAGAAGAAGAAAAAAATCTTTGTGCCATCTAACTCTTGATCTATTGGCATGATCCCTTGTTTAAGGTGTTTGTTCGCGCTGAGGAGATAGATTCAAAACTTAGCACTGTAGGGGAAAGGGCACAGGTGTGTAGAGGGATTAGCTCCATCTATATGCACATCTCTAACACATGATTTGCCCACAAATAAATAAATAAATAAATGTGGCTATTAAATTCTCCACAATTCTAAAGGATATATTTTATATTTTTTAATGTTATCTTTTACTCAGGTAGCCTAAAAGAATATGCTTTTTTGGAATGGAATCCCTAGTTGTTTTCCCACCTTTATGCCTTATATTATGCCAACTATATGTGATAGTGTAGCTACTCTATTTTGGTTAGACAAATAGATAAATGGCTATACAAAACTCTTTAAGAACTCCCAACAACCTAGATACTATCAATCATTATGTGCAATCTATACAATCCATGTTGATGACTATTGATCCCTATCACTGACATCTTTGCGAGGATGGGTGGATAACCTACTAATAGTAGTGATTTGAAGTAATTGAGCCTCATATCCAATAGTAGATTCTCTACCAAAACCTTTTATGGTTTCCTAAATGATAGTTGTTTATGTTGCCAGGTGACAGGCATTTGGAGGGTCGCTTGCTCAAGGAAGGTAACTTGTTCAACTGACTCGCATGGGACAACTTAACCATCTTATGAAGAGGAAATGTAGTAGATCAACAAACAAACATTATGTGTGCTAGACCACCTAGAGCTCGAATCTGTCAATCGTCTGCACTTACTCTATCACTTTGATAGGTGAAAATAGAGCTATTAAGGTCAAATATTTAGGCTAACCCTTCTCATATATTCTTTGGGAGATATGTGGTGCTACTGGAAATTTAAAATTAGCCACCCTTTATGGAAACTTGAGATCTCCTTGCCTGTGCAATAATTTAGAACATCAGACTAGAGAGATGTATGTATTTTCCAAACAAAGTTGCTATATCTGACATCGATTATTTTGAAAATTGATTATATGTTTTTCGTGGTTAAATACAACTCTAGAAACAAAAGAAACTAGTTGGAGCCACCATCACATTCGTTAATCTCAACTTAGAGTTCTTAGGGTCTCTAGCATCTAGACAGAGCAGTCATACAAAAAGTTGACTTTTTCCTAATCCCTAACTAGTCTATGGTTAGGTAGTCTTATCTTTATTTTTTTTTTTTAATATTTTTGAGAAAAGTGGATAAACCACGCTTTATTGAACAAAGAGTACAAGAAAAATTGGGAGCGTTAGAACTTGAAGAAAAAGAGGGAGGAGAAGAAACAAGATGGTCACCAAAAGTAGACCTGTCCCACCGACATAAGGGGAATAAAAGACAAAAAAAAAAAAAATAGGATGAAGGGGGCATAGTTGGACTGCTAGAGCTCTGAAGATTTCTAGCATGATAACTATCACATCATCTCGCCATTAATTAAATGAGTGGTTCGTCGAGGCTACTATCCGAAAGTGGTTGGTTTCCTGCGAAAGTAAGGCTCCTTTTGATCTTTGGGATAGCTACTTTCAAAGAGATCTTGATCAGGTCTAAGGCTACATGAATCCATGAAAGAAGTAGCTAGTTAATTTTGCAAATTAAATGGTGAAAATCTAAAGCCATAAAATTAAAAATGTGATTTTTGCGCTCAAGCTAGATGACCCAGCATATGGCTCAAATAAGGAGGTTTCCCAATGGCTTAGGGCTAAGATTTCCCCTGAGTAACCAGTTGGACCAAGCTCATGAAAAGTGTTCAAAGGTGTTACAGCATTGAAAATTACACCATAATGTGCCCATATACGTGTAGAAACTGGGCAGGTAACAAGGAGGTGGCCCACCTAGTACTAAGTGACAGAGAACACAAGTAAGGATGGATATCCTATTGTGTTTATGCTTGATGAGGTGATCCAGTGCAAGGATCTTATTATGTAGTGCTATCTAGAAGAATAGTTTGATTTTGAGAGGGGGCATTGTCCTATCCATAATGATCTACTTTGCGAACATTAGAGGCCCCCCATTGTTCAAGAAGATGTTGAAGGATTTTATCAAAAAACCCTTATGGTCCCACAGCCAAATCTTTTTGTCTTGTTGTGATGTTAGGGAGGGGGATAGATGATGGAGTATCGGTGGCAGGTTCTTGCTTTCAAATGCCAAAAATATTTGGAGGAGGTCGACAATAGAGATAAGAGATTCCTACCAATGCTTAAAGAGACCCGGCCACCTGTCCTTAATGGATGTGCTTTCATACCATCTATCCATCCAGAATGAAGTGCTCCTGCCACCGTTGATGGAGGAGTCACTACTTGCAAAAATAGCTGGTCTGCATTTAAGGATGCCTTTCCAAAAAAAAAAAAAAAAGTTTTTCTTGAAGTCGCATGAAGAAGGTTAATGGTCCCTCGGAGCGAGCATAGTTAAAATTGATAACTTTATACCAGTAAGCTAATTCATGACTTGAAACTTTCCACCTCCATTTTCCCAAAAGGGCGTGATTGGAATCTCCCAGGTTCAGGACACCCCATCCCCTTGGTTTTTGGTTTTGCAAATTTACGCCCAAGCCACTAGACGACATTTGGGTTTATTGTGATCGTGTCCACTCCAGAGGAAATCTCGCCGAATACCGTCAATTTTTTGTCTCACCCATTTTAGCAGTTGAAATACTATCATCCAATATGATGGGATAGAGGAGAGAACATAATTGACCAGGGTGAGATGACCACCTAAAGATAAGAACTGGGCTTTCCAAGATGCCAGCCGAGCATTTACTATCTATGTGAGATGGAGCCAGTCTTGGCGTCTTGGGTTTCATCCTGAGATTGGCATTCCTAAGTAGGTCACTAGGAGTAGGCCAGTCCCACAATTGAGAGTGTGTGACTCTGCTTCAGACAATGTCTTTCCTGGCGTGGTTGAGTAAAGACAGCTTTTATGAAAATTACAGTAAGCCCTGAGAGACCTTCGAAAAGCAGCAAAATAAGTTTTAATATCCTTAGGTTTTTAATCCCTCTAGTAGTGATGAGAAATAGGTCCTTTGCATATTATAAGTGGCACATTCTTCCGAGATGACCCAGTGGGACCCCATTAAGACTCCAGCTGTAATTGCATGGTTGCACATTGAGCTTAGTACATCTGTTACTAAGATAAATAACAAATGGGATAAAAGGTCCCCTTGTCTTAGACCACGCTTATACCGAATGTATCCCTTTGGAAGTCCATTGATAAGGATGTTAGCTTTGGAGGTCTCAAGGATGCTACAGATCTAAGAGATCTATTGTCTTTCAAAACCCTAGCTTGAAGAATATCCAAAAGAAAATCCCCGTCCACCATATTGAAAGCTATTGCAGAGTCAACTTTAAGAATGTGACCCTCTAAGTTTCGTTGCTAAATACTGAAGATCAATTCTTCCATTGTCACGATGTTATCAGTAATACACCTTCCCTTTATGAAAGCCAATTAGTAGTTGTCCACTAAGGAGTTGATGACTCTATTTAGTCAGTTGCTAGAATCTTAGAGATAGTTTTGAGGGTGGAGTTGATCAAACTTATTGGGCAAAAATCATTGAGCTATGAAGCACCATTTTTCTTGGGGACACGAGCAATATGAGCCCAATTGATTCTTTCTACATTTGCTCTTCCAAAGAAGAAATCTTCACATAAGATCATGATGAATTAAGTCCCAATGCTTCTGAAAAAAGAGTAAGGGAAAGCCATCTGGACCTGGTGCTTTGTTTGCATTCAAGTCAAAAGTGGCTATCTTAATTTCTGGTAGGGTAAATGATTCTTCTAGGGTGTTTAGGTCCACTAGGTCGTCCTTGCGTGCAAAGAGACATGTCCAATTTGGCTTGAAACGAAAATCTTTTTTTTTTTTCCAAATTGATCACATAAGTGCTTTGCTAATTTTGCACCAATGTTGACGTCACCTTCGATCCAGTTTCTACAAGAGAGGACAGAGAGGACACAAGATATATGATTCCTATTCCACCTGATGTTTTTTTTTTTTTTTTTTTTTGATAAAAGGAGCTGAAGTTATTTTATTAGAATAAAGATAAAAAATACAAAGAGTTCAACACACAGACCAGACAACAGATAAAAGAGAAAGACAAAACATAAAAGGACAACTAAAAGCAAATAGCACTAGTTACAACTAAAACCATTAGCAACAAAAACCTTCATCAACCATCTGGGAAGATCCCTTCCTTGAAAAAACAGGGAAAGAGCATGGGTGGAAATGCTATGACTAGCAAGCTTAGCAGCACATTGATTCCAAGCTCTGGGTACAATGTGAACAGAAGGAGCATCACAAATCCTGAGCTGATGAATGAGACTAGGAAAAACAACTGCAGCACATTGATTCCGCCTGATGTTTACTACTGCATGAAAAAAAATTTGTATTGCGTCTCCTTCACAGAGCCAAAAAATCCTTGATATCTATCTCCAATAAATTTCCTCTTACTTGATTGTTGTGGCAAAGTTTATTCGGAGTTCCATCTCTTTTAATGATTTTGATATAGACAAAGGTCTAGCTTCTTTAATAATATCTAAGGAGTTGATATTAATTAAAATAGTTTTTTCTTTTTTGCATTGTAAGATTAGCAAAAATGACTCCTTAGCCCATATATGCAGCTTTTGCTTTAAGAATTTGAGTTTCTTTGAAATATAAAAGGCATCATCACATCCCGTAGGAGAGATAAAATTCCACCACTCTCCTACAATGTCGTCAAATCCACCACCCTTATTTTTAGTATCCTTCCAATATTAGTGGAATTATTCTTTAATTTGTGTCTTTTTTTTATTGTATTTTTTTGTTCTCTTTTCTGGTCTTGTGCCTTATTGTTCTACTATCCATTATTTCACAAAAAAAAAAATTAAAATTAAAATTTTATTCATAACAAAATTGTGGTGAATCTACATTAAAAAATAAACAAAAGAAACTTATTTTCATAAAAAAATTCCAAGTGTCCGGACAAAAAAAATATCCGAATGCTTTCCAGGGATATTGTATTGTGACAGCAATGGGTTGAATATGATCTGTCTCTGTGAGTTCACATTAGACCTGTCCATGGGCCGGGCTGGGCCGGGTTCGGACCAGGTTTTTATCTATAATTACTAAAATTCAACCTTGTTCAAGGCAGGCCCGACCTGAAAATTCGGACCTTAACTCTTGCTAAAGCCCGCCCAAATTTAATAACCTCTACCCAAGGCCCGCCCAAATAGATTTTTCATCAAATAATATATAAGTTATAAAAAAAATAACAATAATATTAATATGCGAATATGACCAAATATTATTCTACAAAACACTTAAAAATTAAAATACCAAATGCAAATATTTATACAATTACAACAACGAAAATTCAAACCATTATAATCAATGGCAATCAACAATAAATATATATTATATAAGTATTTACAAAACTAATTAATCAATAATCAGTGGAAATTCACCATTATATATATATAAGTATAAACAAAACTAATTAATAAATATATTTTATAATTCAGGCCGGGCCGGGCTTTTAACAATAAAAACCAAACCCGGCCCATTTTTAAAATGGGCTTTTTTTTGTCCAAGGCCCGGACATCGGGCTTTATATACTTGTCCAAGCCCTCCCATTTTTCGGGCGGGCCTTCGGGCTTGGCCGGGTAGCCTGGCCCTTGGACAAGTCTAGTTCACATCAACTGGGTCCATCATATTTGCTTTTATAACGTCAACTTGATTTATAACTTGACATGGAGACCATTTTCCGCAAACCAGCGCTACCCAAGTCAACGGTCAATGCCTTCCAAGGAATGTCACAAAAAACAGAGGTAAGTTAAGGAAGCACCACTCTGTCTCCGCACTTGACACACAATCTCAGCTGTGACTTTAATCACCTCTCGCTCGACGGACACAATGGCCGGAGTTTTCTCCAATACCTTGGAGATGGTCAAGGAGTTAGCCACGCCTCATGCCTTTCAATATCTGGAACCCATTTGGAGTGGAGTTAATAAGCATCTTCAATAGCTCCAGTACTCCTTACTGCTTATCCAACCGCTTATTGAAGATGCAGAGGCTAGGCAGTTGATGGACAAGGCTGTCAGGCGCTGGCTTGTGCGTCTCAAAGATGTAGTCTATGACGCTGAAGACATTCTGGACGAGGCCAGGGCGCATGAACTACTCATCCAGCGCAAGGCACAGCTTTGTGGTCGCCCAAGAAGCAAGGTGCGTGAATTCTTTTCTCTTGATCATAACCCACTATCAAAAACACTTGATTGAATGGTTAGGATGTTTGATTGGTGAATATGAGATCATGAGTTCGAATCTTGTATGGATTGCCGGCCTGATCTGTCAAGTTAGTGGACTCGGTGGGTTTCGGGAGACAGGGCCGGCAAGGCCGGGTCAAAAGTTAGCCCTTGCCACCTCTATTCACAAGTGCTGTGAAAAAAAACACAATGGTTTTCTAAATCATTGTCCATTGACCGCAATGCATCCAATATAATTTGTTGGATCCACGTCGACTGGGTCCAGGAGATCTATTTTAATGTGGAGGACTTCGACCCACCAACAACTGCTCCCAAGTCGGTCACTGATCAATGCCTTCTAGGAAACATCACAGACAACATCAGAAGAAAGAAAAAAGGAAGGAAACACTACCGTGTCTCTCCGCACTTGACACAAGCTCAGCTATAACTCTAAGCACCTCTCGCTCGCAGGACACAATGGACACAGTTTTCGGCAGTGTCTTGGAGACTATCACCGAGTTATCGACGATTCATGCCCTCCAACATCTGAAACCCATTTGGACAGGAGTTGATAAGCGGCTTCAAAAGCTCCAGTACTCCTTACTTCTTATCCAACCGCTTGTTGAAGATGCAGAGGAGAGGCAGTTGACGGACCAGGCTATCAGGTGCTGGCTTTTGCTGCTCAAAGATGCAGTCTATGACGCTGAAGATATTCTTGACGAGGCCAATACGCATGAGCTACTCATCCAGCGCAAGGCAGAGCTTTCTGGTCGCCCAAGAAGCAAGGTGCGTGAATTCTTTTCTCTTGGTTTTAACCCACTCTTGTTTAAACTTCAGTTGGGGAAGAAGCTCAGAAACATCAATGAGAGAATAAATGACCTTATTGAGGAGATGGGCAAGTTCAAATTAAGGGTTCTTGAAAACAACAGTAGACCTTTGAAGAACAGGCCTCAAACCTACTCATATTTGCATGAATCACGAGTTATTATTGGAAGAGATGAAGATAAAGAGAAGTTAGTGCAGATGCTGATCAGTGATTGTTTTGATGAGAAAATGGCTGTGGTTTCTGTCATCGGTATGGGTGGTTTGGGTAAGACGACACTTGCTCAGTTGGTTTATGGAGATCAAAGGGTCAAGAAACAGTTTGAACTTTGTATATGGGTATGTGTTTCTGATGATTTTGATGTGGCAAAGCTTGCTGGAAAGATCATGCATACTGCTCCTGGGGAAAATTGTGATCATACAAACATGGAGGTGCTCCAACAGATGCTGCGAAAAGAATTGGGGCAGAAGAGATATTTGCTGGTATTGGATGATGTATGGAATGAAGATTTTCAAAAATGGGATGATCTTAGAAACATGTTGCTGGATGGAGGAGAAGGAAGTAGAATTCTTGTGACCACACGCAATGAGAAATGCTCAAGAGTAATGGGTGCACAGAAACATCATATTCTAAGGGGTTTATCAGAAAAAAGCTCATGGGCTTTATTTGAACAGAAAGCATTTGCTGTAGGTGCACAGAGACCGCCAAAGTTGGTAGAGATTGGTAAAAAGATTGTTAAGAAATGTCAGGGATTACCACTTGCTATTGAAGTATTGGGGTGTATTATGCATTACAAGAGCGACGAAGGTGAATGGCAGGCCGTGTTGGAAAATATTGAAACATGGAAGTTACAACATACAAAATATAAAATCATGCCAGAGCTGTGGCTAAGCTATGCTGATTTGCCTACTCATTTAAAAAAATGTTTTGCCTTTTGCGCCATATTCCCAAAGGATCATGATCTTGAGGAAGTGGAGCTGATTCAGTTTTGGATGGCTCATGGGTTTATTGCATATAAAAAAGGAAACAATATGGAAGTTGAAGGGCAAGAGATTTTCACGGAGTTGATAAGGCGATCTCTTTTACAAAATAAGTATTCTGTTCATGCGATTAACAAAGGAAGAGTGTGTACGATGCATGATCTCATCCATGATCTGGCGCATTTTGTTATGGAGAATGAATGCTTCACATCGTTTAACAGCAGTGCAGCCCCCGAAATCCCAATACGGCCACGCCAATTGAATTTATATTCTGATAAAAATTATAATCAGGCTGATTGCTCCACCATCCGTACTGTGCTAAATTGTCAATGTGACTCAAGTGTGTTGTCAAGGCTGAAGTTTGTCAGAGTGCTCGACTTGAGTTATACACACATTAATGAGTTGCCTGCATCAATAGAGCATTTGTACCATCTAAGATACCTTGATATTTCTGGCACTCATATCAGGAAAGTACCGGACTCCATTTGTATGTTGGTTAATCTGCGGACGTTGAAACTCTATTGTTGTTTTCAACTTTCCGAGCTTCCCAAGAGCATAACATACATGAACAGTCTTAGACACCTTTATTTTGATTATGAGCTGCTAAAGATATTTCCTGGTGGTTTGAGTCAGTTACAAAACTTGAAAACACTAAACGTATATACTGTGGGAGATGATGCAGAGAACAACATAGGACAATTAAAGTCCTTGAATCCCTTTGGTGAACTTACTTTGTATAACCTCCAGAAGGTGAAGAATGCTGATGATGCTAGAAAAGCTGATATGGGTAACAAACAACTTATTCAGACACTACAATTTAATTGGAGAAATTTTAGTGGGAAATATGGTGATGAATATTGTTTGGCGAAAAATGCGGAGGAGGTGTTGGAAGCCTTGAAACCTCCCAGTGGAATAAAAGAACTTACAGTTAGATATTATCCAGGCAAACAATTTCCAATGTGGATGGGAGAAATGCAACAATTCCAATATCTACATCGCATTATACTATTCAAATGCGAAGCATGTGAGCAACTCCCTCCACTTGAGATATTACCTTGTCTTGAATTTCTCGCGATCAGTCAAATGGATGGCATCAAACACATTCTTAACAACAGTAGAGGCAATGCGCTGCAGTCATTCCCTGCATTGAAGCAGTTGAGATTATATGGAATGAAGAACCTAGAGGGGTGGTGTGTGGAGGAGGGTAAAGAAGCAAATCTGTCCTTGTTTCCGTGCCTCACTCAAATGGAGATTACTACATGCCCCAAGTTGACAACCATGCCATCCATTCCAACTCTCCAAATGTTAGCTATGAAGCAATCATTCTGTGAGACACAAATCTCTCTCGTGTCCAAAGAAAGAAGGTTCTTCAAGCATTTGGAATCTCTGCAGAGTTTGACTATAAATTCTTGTCCCGACGAGTTGGTTTCATTACTGGAAGATGAAGAGGAGACAAGAGCCATGAAGTCATCACTTGAGTGGTTAGATATTGACAATTGCAATCAACTATCATTGGCATTGGTTTTCCAGAACCTTCCATCTCTAAGAGAACTAGTGGTGGGGTCGTTTGAAAAGCTGGTGTCCTGGCCTGACGAGATTCAAAGTTTGAAGTTCCTCAATGATCTGACAATTAGTTCTTGTAAGAATTTTACTGGTGTATCATCACAAGGTGACTTTGGTCCACCGTTTCTGAAGAGTCTTCATGTTTCTGGCAGTGATGCCCTGAGAGAATTGCCCACGTGTCCCACATCACTCCAGTCCTTGAGTATTCTCAACTGTCGAGGCATCAAGTCTTTGTGGCCAGAAATTGGACACCTTACTTCACTATCCATATTACAAGTATCTAGATGTCCCAATCTTGTGTCTCTATCAGACGTGGCGCAGGGCCTCACTTCCCTTCAGTATCTAATCATTGAAGATTGCCCAGCGCTGAAGTCATTCCAAGAAGGCCTCCAACAACTACTTCCTGCTCTAAAATCACTAAAAATCAGAGAATGTCCGGAACTAGAGAGGTTATGCAAGCCTGGAGGAGACTATTACGACCTTCTCCCTACCATCTTATATAAAGAAATAGGAGCAGAGTCAGAAGAGACAACCCAAATTCCTCATGAAATTAGTACTGGTGCCAAACAAGCTTTGAAGTGCATTGCCACAAATCGGTTCCTTCTATCAGCGATTTTCATTTGTGCTATTGCCTATTTCCTTTACAACCTACTTGATAGCCAGGTGCCAATTTCTCCCTTTATTTTATTTTTTGTTTTTAATTCTCTTGTTTTTTTTGGAGTTTGTTGAAAATATATTTTATCTTTTCTCTCTTAAGATACTGAAAGAGAACAATATTATCTAATTTCTCAACTCATTTCAAACCTAAAATATGAAGATTAATTATGTTCGGCATTTCTTGTCAATAGAATCGTCTTTTTAATTGGGATCTGAATTTGTAAGACTCCTCTCTAAATTTTTTTTTTGAAAAATAGCGAAAAACTAGTTTTATTGTTTCCTTTTCCATGTCTTGTATTCTTAATGGTTTTTTTTTCTTATTCAAGAATGAGGAAGAGTTTTGGTATATCCCGCCAACATGAAGACAAAAAGGACAGGGAGTCTGAAATCATAATGAAAAGGAAGCATATTATTCCGAATACAAGTTCAATTCTTGGTGTCCGATTTGTGAATATTTATGCGCTTTATATTATTTCTTGGAGATGAATCAATAGTCCAATGAAAGCACCCAAAATCTCAATGGGAATAGGCAAGTTGTTTCTTAACTAGTAGCTCATAAAAGTCTAATTTTGTTTTAATTATTTATAACTATTTGATGCAGGATAGATTCATCTCTGCCATAAATGTACATAAATTATTGTGGTGTCTACGGCCTGATGTGGTTCCCATCATAGAACTTCTCTCAATCAATCTGATTGTTCAAGCACTCTGATCAGTATACTTCTGTTGGTGGAAATAGTGTTTGTATTTATAAATCATCGGACTGAGGCAAGTGTTCAAATCCTTTTCAAATCCTCTGTTCTCAATCCACCATGCATTTCCCAACACATATGAGGCACAAGATTTGTAAGAGCAAACTCAATTGTGGCAACTACAAACTGCATTTCTCTACAAATCTTTCAGCAAACTTGAAATGATCTCATTGGAAATCTAAACAACTGTTCTTAAATCTCTTGGGTACGATCTCTTTGTGCAAGCCCAAGATTTCGACTCCCTCATTATGATCACTCTTGCTTTGATGATTACTATTGTCTTTGATGGTTTTTCTCGAGGAAGTAGTAATGAAGTTGGAGGATGTTGTCTTATCACTTCTTTCATTACTGACACAAGGCCTCACTTCCCTTCAAACTCTATTAATTGAAGAATGCCCAGGGCTGAAGTCTTTCTCAGAAGGCCTCCAACTGCTCCTTCCTACTCTCAAGAAAATGACAATCTTTGAATGCTCTCTCATGTTCAGTAATGGGAGAACAAGTTTTGAAAAGCATGGTCACAAATCCTCTCCTTTATCAGCAATTTTTATTTGTTCTATTGCATGTTTCATATATTTCTACTTCAACAAGCCTAATACCAAGGTACCACTTTTTACCCATATTCTTTTTCTGTTGGTTGAAAATGTATTTTCTCATATCTAATATATTTTCTCACTTCATTTCAAACATGAAATATAAGCCTTATGTTTAGCAATTTTTTTGCCAATAGAATCAACATATTTATAATTAGAATTAATATGAGCCAGTATTCTTATCATTGTGCTGACTAATTGCACCCTATGGAATATTTGAATTCAGAGAATGGAGGAAGAAATGGCAGAGATATTTTTCCATACTTCATTGGATGTAAAAGAATAGGATACATAGAAAATAAAATAAAATGATTATTTTACAATATTTTTTCTGTTTTCTAATTATTCCAATGATGTATATAAACTTGAAGGCAAACTGCCTTTTTTTATCATAATCACGTACAATTTACTTTTGAATATTAACCAAATTAGAAACTTTTATAGAATTCATTGGGAGTATATATGCTGACATTAGTGTTGGTAGACCATACTTGCTTTATTGTTCTCTTTCCCATGTCTTGCTTTCTTATTGATTTTCTTTCTTTTATTTTCTTTTCTTATTTTTTGTGTTCAAGAATGAGCCCCCGACATGAAGGAAAAATCAGAATGAAATTGAAAAGTATCCCTTCCAAGTAATGGTTCCATTATCAAATTTGGTGCATGGAGTCTTCAATCTATGAATATGTTCTTTATTTTACTCCTCAAGATGAATCAATAGATTAATGAAACCTTGTGAAATCACAATCAGAAAAGCCAAGGTGTTCTTAATCAATAGCTCATGAAAATCTAATATTGTCTGCTTTTCTTCTAATATTAATATGTGAGTTTAATCCATGGAATTTACTGTAACTAAACCTTTGTTTTGAATTTTTTATAACCACTTGATGCAGGAAAGATGCATCTTTGCGATCAATGTACAGAAACTCTAGTGTTCTGTGCACATGATGGTTCTCAATGATAGAACTTCTATTAAGCATTCCAATCCTTTTATCACTGAGTATAATCTTGCGGGTGGAGTTGTTTTAGTACTTACAAATTATGGGAACTGAGGTAAGTGTTTAATCCTTTCAAATCCTTTGCACTCAATCCATCCAGCATTTCCTAACCAAAGTGATGATGCACAACATTTGCAAGAGTAAATTCAACTGTGGCAACTAGCAACTGGCAACTGCATTCCTCCTTTCGCCCAACACCAAATGAAATTGACTCGAAATCATGTCATCTGAAATCTAAATCCCTGTTCATAAATTTATCCGGTATGAACTTTTTGAGCAAGTCTCAAGATTTTAGATACCTTGATATTGTTGTCACCTTGATGATCACTTTTGTTTTTGTGGTAATCTTGTAGCCCTCCAATTCAGTGTCCATGATGCTGTAGAGCACATCTTATTCACATCCTCCTTGGTCAACATTGAACATTTTCCATCCGCCGTCTTTGCCTTGTCTTGCAACTTCTTCATTACTTTTGGATTCCAAATGAGCACCGCCATGGCCCACTCCAAGAATATGCATGAGGTAGTTGTTCCAGCAGTGAACATATTTTGCAAAATGTTTTACAACATTGAGATCAACTAATTATTGAAGTGCATTGTTTTGTGCAGGGATTGACCAAAGTTCATTTTTAGAGAAGATGATGCACACCCGATACTTGCTTCTCTTTGTGCAAGAATTTAGAGTTTCTTACTCAAAGATTGTTTGAATGTGCGGTCAATTCTCAACTGCAAGTTTGTGTCTAATTATGGCCATGACTAAGCAAATTCACCAGGGATTATCAAAACTTGACATATTGAAGAACTAAAGGATTCGTGAAATACTTTTATGCTCTTTGTTGCTGTTTTTGGAGATATCAATCAATCACCACTTGTTTTCCTGCTTCAGCTTTTTATCAAGGATTTGGAATTGCTAGTAACTGTGTATTATCATAATCAAGCAGAAGTTCTTTCCTTGCAGATGAAAAGACAATGTCACATGTCATGTGTTGTATCATCTTTTGCACTAGTTTTAGAATGTTGAAAATTAAACATGTTTTGATTTCTCTCTAGCTTACTACCTTTTGCACTAGTTTGTCAATGTTAAATTGGAGTCCGTTCTTTTTCCCAACGTTTCGATCTCACGTGAGCAGAGGCGCCGGTGGTGCGGGCTTTTCGGGGTCTGGTGCGGCGCAAGCGATCTCATGTAAGCAGTCTGTTCTTTTTCCCAACGTTTCGAAATTCAGGTCGAGTGATGCATGGGCGACACGTGGTGCTAGCTCTCTGAGAGGTAGAGGAGGGGCTGACAGGTCCAGGCCCCCGTACCCTGGAAAGGGTGTAGTGGAGGCTGTCCTATCACCTGACAGAGCCACCCTGCACATGGTCCAAGGAGAGGACTCCACACCCAGTTTGCCGTTGGTAACTGATCCGGAGAGCAGTGATTTTCCCTCATCGGCACGTGCCATGACCCCTTGCGTGTGTCCCGCAAGTGCACGGGTTTGTCGAAATAATAATATTACCCTGGTGAGTGGGTAGTCGAATCCACAGGGAATAGGGATTTAAAATACGAGAATTTGCTATTTAGTCGTGCGATGTGCGGAAAATAATAACCGAAGTGATGTGTGAATTTATGGCAATTAGAATAAAAGAAAGGAAAGTGAATAGAAAGATGAAAGAAAGGAAAGTGCAAGTAAAAAGTAAAAGGAGAGAGACTAGCTGATAAGTGCTTGTGTTGTAATAACGCGAAGCGTTATTATCTTACAATGAACATACTTTTTATCAGATTTTATCACTAAATAGTGTGCATTTGTGTATTCTTGTGCATTGTAGGTTTGTGGAACCAAGTTGGAAAAGAAAAACGAAGTTAGGTCGTGTTCGCCGTTGTTGGGAGGTTTTCGGACCAAGCAAGGAACAAGGCACGAGCTTAGACTTGTGAGTGTGTACCAACCTCCTTTGGAGGGGCGCAAAGGCAGTCACAGTCACATAAAGTCTAACTCGTGTAGCTTAGGAAAACTTAACCAAGAAGGAGACTTGAAGCAATTGACACGACCTACCATTGATTGTGTGCCCAATTCAATGGCCTCGAGGAAGAACAACGTATTCGGGAGCATTTCGGGGAGTTACTGTAGCAGTATTGTAGCGTCATCACTGTAGCAATTCACTGTAGCAAGTTACTGTGCACTTCTGCCGAGAATCAAGTTTCCAGAGAATTCACACGGGCGTGTGGAATTAACACACGGCCGTGTGAATTAATTTTCCAGCAAGTCAGAGACTTCACACGGGCGTGTGGAAATTCCACACGGCCGTGCGAAGTAATTTTTCAGGAAAGACAGAAACTTCACACAGGCGTGTGGAAATTCCACACGGCCGTGTGAAGCCCCGATAAGTTAAAAATTTAAAGCCGCACTCAGCCTATTTAAAGCCCGATTTGGAGACTTTTTGAGCATCTTTTGACCTATCTTCCTCCCTAACTTCTGGAGAGTGCGGCTAGGGTTTCGGAGAAGACTTTGTGGAGGATTGGAGCGCGTCATCGGCATCGTCACCGACGTTCGACGGCCGCACAAGACCACGGCCACACCATACGCGAGTGAGTTTTCATTGATGTCTTTAGTTTGTGCTTTCTTTCATAAATTGATGAACATGTATAGCTCCATGAGGAGCTAAACCCCTCGTGGGTATTCGGACTTGTAAAACTCTAGGATAATTATGTTTCTTTGACATTGTTATTATGCTTTTCCATTATTGATGAATAAATTCAGTTTCAATTTTAATTATCTTTTGCTATTGTTTTCTCTTAGCCGTGACACTAAGGATTGAGAACAAACTAGGTTATTCTTTGGAGGTGTGACAACTCCTATAGAATTAGACTACCTAAAATTGAAGAGGGTTGAGAGGGAGAGTTGTGAGGTAGCACCGTACCCCTTTCCCTTCTGATGTGATTTCTCCCTACCTCCGATTCCTTAATTTATTAGCGGTCGAAATAGAGTGAAGTGCTAGGTAGACAAACTCCCCCAAGGCTTTGGGGTGACGTGAATCCTATGCACTGGGGCTTAATTTAGACGACGGTTCTTCCTCCTGGACCAAAGGGTTAGAACGACCACACATAGGAACAGGTTTTATCACTAGGAGTCCCTAGAGCTTAAAGCAATTCCACGTAGTGTTAGACTTAGGTAGAAATACTCCCCTGGGGCTTAGTTGAGCTATCAACAGAGTGAAGGGTTGACGTGAATCCTATTGCCGGGACATAGTGTTGGGGCTAGTCACGGTTGACCTTAGGTTTGGGACCGTGTGTTTAAGGATTTTCCTCGACTCAATTAACATCAATAGAAGAGTATAATAGCATAGTCTTGCACTAGAAACATAAGTCCTAGAGGTAACTTGTCCGGATACCCTATTCTCATTCATTGCTAGTCTCTCTCTTTTTACTCTTTACTTGTACTTTTCTTTCTTTCATCTTTCTATTCACTTTCCTTGCTTTTATTCTAATTTCCATAAATCCACTCATCACTCCGATTATTGTTTTCTCGTATATCGCACGACTGATTAGCAATTTCTCGTATTTTAAATCCCTATTCCCTGTGGATTCGACTACCCACTCACCGGGGTAATTTTATTACTTCGACAAGGCCGTGCACTTGCGGTACACACGCAAAAGGTCGTGCCAAGTTTTTGGCGCCGTTGCCGGGGAATAGGCGTATTTTTGATACTTGCTTTTGCTACTCTAGTCATTCACTTCGTTATCTATTTCATACTTTCTTTGACTATCATCGTTCTTATTTTTCTTTTCTTTGTGTTGGCTTCAGGTTATGACCCGCGGGAACCTTTCGATTCTTGTTGAAGGAGACCCGGACATTGGTAGGAGAACGCACCGTAAAGGGTAAGAGCCTGTGGAAGAACAATCCGAGCAAGCCAGCATAGATTCAGAAGGGTCGGAAGCTATGGCAGAACAGAACGAACAACAAAGGACATTGGCCGATTTTGCTAGACCCGCGGTAATGGGGACCCAATCAAGCATTGTGAGACCCCCAATTACCGTAAATAACTTTGAGTTTAAGCCGTCGTTCATTCAAATGTTGCAACAGTCCGCACTGTTTAATGGGTTGGCCGATGAAGATCCCAACAACCATCTAGAGAACTTTCTTGAAGTGTGCGACATGTTGAAGATCAATGGAGTAACGGACGACGCAATCAGGTTGAGAGCCTTCCCATTTTCATTGAAGGGAAAAGCAAGACATTGGTTATATTCATTACCGAGAGCATCTATTACTACATGGGAGGAGATGGCCGAGGCTTTCTTGGCTAGGTATTTCCCTCCGGGAAAATCGGCTAGGCTCCGGAATGAAATCTCATCCTTCATGCAAGTGGAATTGGAGTCTCTATTCGAGACATGGGACAGGTTCAAGGAGCTCCTCTGAAAGTGCCCGCAACATGGATTTCCCGAGTGGATGATTATTCATACCTTCTACAACAGGTTAAATCTAAGCACTAAGCAACTTTTAGATGCGGCAGCAGGAGGGACTCTAGGAAGTAAGACCCCCAATGAAGCCCGGCACCTTATTGAAGAGATGGCGATGAATAGCTATCAATGGAACACAAGGAACCCAAAGAAGGTGGCCGGAATTCATGAGGTTGATGCAGTTACCTCTTTGGCGGCACAAGTAGAGTCATTGAGTAAGAAGTTGGATGTTCTAACTTCACCAAAAGTTGCGGCCATCACTACGTGTAACGGTTGTGGGGGAGGTCATGCTTCAAGTGATTGTCCGATTGCTATTGGAGGCGCTAGTACTGTGGAGCAGGCTGATTTTGTGGGAAATAATTACAGAGGACAAGGCCAAGGCAACCCGTATAGTGGCACTTACAATCCGGGGTGGAGGAATCACCCAAATTTCTCATGGAACAACCAAGGACAGTCATAACAAAAGAACAACACACCACCAGGATTTCAGGGCCAACAAGCACCGAATTTAGAAAGCCGAGTGACAGGGCTAGAAGGGAAGATGACCGATCTAGAAAGAGCTCTCACACGGTTTGTTTCTTCATCGGATGCTAGATTTCAGTCGGTGGAAGCTACACTTCGCAATCACACCGCCTCCTTACACAATTTGGAGAATCAAGTGGGGCAAATTGCGAAGACATTGGCGGAAAGACCTCATGGGAGTTTGCCTAGTAATATGGAGACCAATCCGAGGGAACAATTGAAGGCAATCACCTTGAGAAGTGGGAAAGAGGTCGAGAGAAATCTCCCTCTGGAGAAGGCCCAAGAGACACCCGAGGTAGTGGAGATAGAGGAAGGAGTGACAAAGGAAAAAGAGGTGGCATCCCCACCCTACAAGCCAAGGATCCCCTATCCTTCACGATTGAAGAATGACCAAGAGAACGAACAATACAAGAAATTTCTGGGAATTTTCAAACAGTTGCACATCAACATACCATTCGCGGAAGCATTAGCCCAAATGCCTAAGTACGCGAAGTTCTTGAAGGACCTCTTGACCAACAAGAGGAAATTGGAGGAGAGTGTGTCTGTGATACTTGATGCAAACTGCTCGGCCGTATTGCAAAAGAACATGCCGAGCAAAAGAAAAGATCCCGGGAGTTTCATAATACCATGTAATATCGGCAACATGGGTGAAGAGATGGCATTGGCCGACTCGGGGGCAAGCATCAATGTCATGCCCTACACGTTCTTCCAAAAGCTAGGCTTGGGCGAGCCAAGACCCACTCGGATGACACTTCAACTCGCGGACCGATCGGTGAGGCATCCGAGGGGGATTGTGGAAGATGTGTTGGTGAAAGTCGACAAATACATATTTCCTATTGACTTCGTGGTGTTGGATGTCGATGAGGATGTCGAGGTTCCATTGATCCTTGGAAGGCCATTCTTGCGCACTTCCAAGGCCTTGATTGACATGGAGGCGGGGAGCTCACATTGCGAGTGGGGGAAGACAAACTTACATACCGCCTCGCTGAAGCCATGAGACATTCTCTCGATTTTGATGATACTTTATATTTCCTTGACACCACCGATGAACTAATAGATGATTATGTGCAGGAAATGATGAACCTACATCCGTATGAAGGGTGGCCGGACCAAGACTTGGAGATTCAAGAAGAAGTACTCTCCATTGGTCTAATCAAGGATAACTTCAAGCAAGAAACGGAGCGTATGAAGAAGATGCTTCGAAGGATGAAGAGGTTGAAAAGACGCCACAAGAAGAACCCCAACAACAAGGGGAATGAACATTCAAGGAGTAAGGGTGATTCACCCTTTGGTGGTAACAAATTCGACAACTCCCCCTCTACTCTACAAAGGTTATGTGATGCATGCTTTCAGGTTATAGGGAAGAGGGCAACCTCCATTCATGAACCTCCGTAAAGTAAGTCAGGTACGTCAAGCTTAGTGATGTTAAACAAGCGCTTCTTGGGAGGCAACCCAAGGTTTTATATGCTTTTCTAGGATCTAGTTCGTTTTTCGCATGAATAAAAGTCTTAGTAATGGGGTCCTGAATTTTTAATGATTAAGCTGCAAATTTTTGTGGAATTTTGATGTTTCCGTGTGCCTAAATGATAATCGATGAAGTTTGAGTAGGTTGAGTGTGTTTTCTATGGTATCTGGTCATGTTTTAATGGTTTTCACAGGCTCTGAGCATCATAGTTTTGTTTCTAATTTTTCTGTAAAGTCTGTGAATTTTTCTAAGTAAACCAGAGGAAATACACGGCCTTGTGGTACCAATTGGGGCTCAACCAGAGGAGACACAGGGGCGTGACCTTGCCCCTGTGAAAAACTCCAAAAGAGGCACACGGCCGTGTGGAACACGGCCGTGTGGGGTTTTTACAGAACTTAAGCTCTCATTCCAGAGAGACCACAGGGGCGTGTGGGTGCCCCTGTGAGAAGCACTGTGCTAAAGCACACGGCCGTGTGAAAATTGCACACGGCCATGTGAAAATTCTGCAGAGAACCCCAAACTTCCCGAGAAAACACAGGGGCGTGTGACAGCCCCTGGTAAAGAGCTTGTGATTGGCACACGGCCGTGTGGATTATTCACACGGCCGTGTGAAGTATTTAGGGTTTCTCGGGCAAGTCAGAGAGGCCACAGGGGCGTGTGAGGTGCCCCTGTGACCGGCCTTGTGTTCTTGGCCAAGTTGGGCACACGGCCATGTGGAATTAACACACGGCCGTGTGAAAAATTTCAGAAATCTTCTGAATTTTCCCGTGAATCCACAGGGGCGTGGACCAGCCCCTGTGGACCTCCCCTGTGAAGGTACACGGTCGTGTGGAATTAACACACGGCCGTGTAAGGTAGTTCAGAGAGTGAACAGAGTGCACACAGGGGCGTGGGTTGGCCCCTGTGAACCCTAATTTCAGAGGCACACGGCCGTGTGTAATTAACACACGGCGTTTGAATTCCCAGAACTTCAAAAGCCGCGCGATTTCTTTTAGTTTTCACTCGTGCCTCTTGACATTTTCATTCCAAACTCTTCTCCTACCCACCTTATTACTTCCCCGACTTTCTTTGGGCCTTTTGAAGGATTTTATTGGAGTTTTCCGGCCGATTTCCTTGGTTTTTCACTTCACACCGTCGGTGAGCTCTCCCTTGCTCTTTTCTTCGTCAATTCTTAATTTGATTCGTTGTTTGGATAATTTCGCTTGTTTTGAATGTTTATTATATATGCGAACATGCTTAGGGATGAATTAGAACAAACTAGAATGTAAATTTTGGAATTTTAGCCCCACGGCCGTGATGCTCTGTCCGCCCAATGATCCATACGGGCATGTGGAATTAACACACGGCCGTGTGGATTTCTGCAGATTGACTATTTTAACTTGTTTTTGATCTTTTCTTTTGTGATTCTGCAGATATGGCTTCTAGGTCTAAGAAATCGGTCGGTAAGCGTCCTCGTGAGCCTTCACCCCCTCCAGAGCAGATCGAGTTCACTATCTCTGAGCATTAGGAGCGGTTCAAGAGATTATCAGATCGTCGTTTTGGATAGAGTCGTTTCCATGACTTGGGAATTTTGAGAGATGTTCAGGGAGGAGTTGAGTTGGCAGAGGAGGTTGAGGGACTCCTATCAGTAGGAAGTTGGGATAGATTACTGTCCATCCACGAGCCGGCGATCAGGACACTGACATTGGAAGTACTAGCCTCGTTTGAGTTCAACCGAGGGTACGACAAGTTCACTGACACTTCCACCATTCAGTTCCGTGCCCTCGGTCAACATTTTACTCTGAGCATGACCGCGTTTTCAGTGCGGATGGGACTCTATGATGAGGCGTACACTGAGACAGAGGAGTACGCACTGCTCTCCACTGACTATCCGGGTACTCTAACCCCTCAGCGTGCGTACAGTAGGTTATGTGGTCAGGGGCAGTACGAGCCGAGTGTCTCCAAGGCATCATGCCTTTCCAGACCTGCCTACAGATATCTTCACGCAGTGATGAGCAGGTCTATCAGTGGCAGAGGAGACAGTACAGGGGTCTTGAGCCGCTAGGAGCTCCTATACCTATATTTGATGGTGGAGAGCGAGCCACTCCACCTGGGGCACATTGTTGCCGAGTACATCCGCCACCAGGGCCAGTACCCCAGGGTAGGAGTTATTTTCGCAGGCCCGTACATTACGAGGTTGATCATGGGTTTGGGACTCGGAGATGGGATCCGGGGGGCCGAAAGGACGACGACACCATCCCCCCTAGGCATGGACACTTTGAGGATGATGGGGATGGTAAGCAGATCAGGACCAGGAGTCTATACCCTGATCATTCCCCATTCAGGGCCTACAGAGCCAGATCAGGCCGAGGGGTCACATGCAGCGTTAGAGCCACCACCAATGGACACAGAGGCAGGGGCAGAGGCCGAGGCACCACCCACAGCATCGGAGCCACCTCCAGTGCGTATTTTTTCTCCATCTCGAGGACAGGACAGGTTCGAGCTCCTCGAGAGTGCTGTGGGTATCATGCAGCAGGAGTTAGCAGAGTTTGCCGAGTTGAGGGCCACTCAGGCATCACAGTTCGCTCACTTGTCGGCACAGCTCGCCACAGTGATACAGTTGTTTGAGCGATCTGTGGTGCGACCCCGGCAGGTCCCCTCCCCGAGTCCACCTCTGTCTCCATCAGCATCAGATCCACCAGTAGCAGCAGCATCAGAGGACCCACATCAGGACACCGACGCTGAGGCGTCGTAATTATGAAAGAAAGCACAAACTAAAAACATCAATGAAAACCCCCTCGCGTATGGTGTGGCCGTGGTCTTGTGCGGCCGTCGAACGTTGGTGACGATGCCGATGGTGCGCTGCAATCCTCCACAAAGTCCTCTCCGAAACCCTAGCCGCACTCTCCAGAAGTTGGGGAGAAAGATAGGTCCAAAGATGCCCAAAAAGTCTCCAAATCGGGCTTTAAATAGGCTAAGTGCGGCTTTAAATTTGAACTTATCGGGGTTTCACACGGCCGTATGGAATTTCCACACGCCCGTGTGAAGTTTCTGTCTTTCCTGAAAAATTACTTCACACGGCCGTGTGGAATTTCCACACGCCCGTGTGAACTCTCTGGAAACCCGATCTTCGGCAGAAAATGCACAGTAACTTGCTACAGTGAATTGCTACAATAACAAACTACATTGCTGCTACAGTACTCGTCGAAACGCTTCCGAATACGTTTTTCTTCATCGAGGCCATCGAATTGGGCACACAATCAATGGTAGATCGTGCCGATTTCTTCGAGTCTCCTTCTTGGTGAAGTTCTCCTAGGCTACACGAGTTAGACTTGTTGTGAATGTGACTGCCTTTGTGCCCTTCCAAAAGAGGTTGGCACACACTCACAAGTCTAAGCTCGTGCCTTGTTCCTTGCTTGGTCCGAAAACCTCCCAACAACGGCAAACACAACCTAACTTCGTTCTTCTTTTCCAACTTGGCTCCACAAACCTACAATGCACAAGAATACACAAATGCACACTATTTAGTGATAAAATCTGATAAAAAGTATGCTCATTGTAAGATAACAACGCTTCCCGTTACTATAACACAAGCACTTATCAGCACGCTCCCGAATCTCGATAAACCCCTTGTCATCTCTACCATCCAGAACTCTGCAAGAGAAAATCCTTCGCCTCGACTTTCCCAGGAAGTAAACCCTTCTATTTCCTCTTCCCAAGAAGTTACTGATGAGTCTTTGCAGGGAAAGAAGCGTGCTGAGGAAGTAATGTTGACTTTTGGTACTCCTCCTCCAGCGTTAGAACCTTTAAGAACGTCGCTGAGGGTTTGAAGCCTGTAGAGCACCTGGAGTCTCACCAGATGCAAGTCGATAAAGTTTTGTTGGCACTGAAGCCCCCCCTTAGGCCACCGGGAGAATCGGACCAGGACATGAGTGACTCTGGGGAGGATGAAGACAAGCTATCTGCTAAAGATGATGAAGCAGAACCAGGGGATAACATGACTCTGGACCAGTTTGAAAATAATGTCCGGAAGGAAACCCTATCCAGGAAAATATCCCAACAGCAGCAGGCTTCTCAGAAGAAAAGGAGGGTAGCCATAAAGATGGTTGTTCCCTGATTCCCTTGTTTCTCCCTAGTTTCTTCGTTGGTGTTGGTTTTTGTTTTCTTTCTTGACGGTTTTTCTAACCCTGATTTTTTGGTAGTTTTATCCTCTTGTATGCTAGAGTTTTCTATGATTATTGAAGCATCTAAAATCATCTGTTGGAATTGCAGGGGGTGTCCAGTAGGGATACCATCGCTAAGTTTTTTCAGCTCACAAAGAAGTACAATCCTGTTATGTTTTACTTAGTAGAAACCAGAGCCAATGAGGATAGACTGGAGAGGTTCTGCTCGAGGCTCAATAACAAGTGGAGTTGGGCGGCCATTGCTGCTGAGGGCTACTCGGGCGGGATCCTCATATTTTGGAAATCCGATCTTGGCTTTGTTACTCCCCTGGCTAAGTCCAAAAACGCTCTGCATTTAGTCATCACTACAAGTAATAGAAAGACTTGGATTATTTCAGTCATCTACAACACCATTCATTTGCAACGCGGTTATTTCTAAGGAGGAACACAGGGGAAGTTGTCATTATTATTATAGCCGTAACGCTGATGCTCTTGCAGAATTTATTACTACTAACAATCTTCTGGATGTTGATTTTGTAGGTCCCAAATACACTTGGTGTAATAATCAAAGGGGTCTTGCTCGCAGATGGGCTCGCCTTGATCGGGGTCTTGTGAATCCTCTTTGGTCGAATAGTTTTGAAACTTGCTTAATTAAACACCTCCCTCATTTTCTTTCTGACCACTCTCCGTTACTCCTTTCGGTTTCTCCTCATGATTTTAATAAAAAGAAAATTTTTCGCTTTGAGAATTATTGGTTAGATTATTTGGGTTGTCATGCTGTGGTTAAGGAAGCTTGGAACTTCCATCCCACTCTAACCCAATGCATGCATTCACTCATCTTCTTACCCGTACCAGGTCTAAGCCCTTGGAATGGAAGGCTAGGGGGATTCGTCCGTTAGATTCAGAAATTGAAAAACTGGAGTGCTCCATTTGGAAGCAGAAGATAAGGATGCAACATGTAATCAGACAGATTTCTCTCCTCAGTCGCTTACTATTCTTTATAATAAATTGTCAGCCCTGAATAGACAGAACAATACCAAATGGGCTCAAAGAGCAAGGCTTCTATGGGTCCAGGGAGGTGATTCTAACACTTATTTCTTTCATAATTCAGTTCGTTATCGTAATCATATCAATTCTATTTCGAATATCACTGACTCTAATGGTGCTTTGTATGTAGACCAAGGGAGTATTAGCCAGTCTTTTATCAGTTATTTTGCAGATCTTTGGAAGGAACAGAACAACCTGAGTTTTCAGGAGATCTCATCTGCTTTACCTAATGATACCCCCCGGATCTCTAGCAGTGATAGTGAGAATTTAATTGGTGATATCTCCAAAAAGGAAATCTATGAGACCTTGTTGACTCTCCCAACTGGTAATGTGGAGTTCTTTCGGTTCTATTGGGATGAAATTGGTTATAGTCTCTTTGAGGCAATCAGGTATTTCTTTGATCACTCTGTTATGCCTAATGCTTGGGGTACTACTTTCATTACTTTGATCCCTAAACAAATCTAACCCTAAGCTTGCCTCTGATTATCGCCCTATCTCTTTGTGCAATGTTTGTTATAAGATCATTTCAAAGATACTTGCTAACCGTCTGAAGAATATTATTCCTGGTCTTGTGAGTAGTGAGCAGTGTGGGTTTGTTAATGGTAGATCCCCCTTTGACAATATTATCACCCTCCAGGAAGTGGCTCATTCGATTGAAAATGATAAAAACCACCCTCCTAGGATGTTGATTAAGTTAGATATTCAAAAAGCTTATGATTCTCTGAGTTGGAATGCAATTATTGCTACTTTAACCAAAATGAATTTCCCTGGAAAATGGATCAATTGGATTAGAGTTTGTATTAGCAATGTGTCATATGCTCTTCTGATTAACAAGTCGGCCACCCGTTAGTTCACTCCTACTAGAGGAATTCGTCAGGGGGATCCAATCTCACCTTATCTGTTCATTCTAGTGGCTCAAAACCTTACCTCTATACTTAATTTTGCTTTGAGAACCAATATGATCCTAGGTTTTGATCAGAGCCTTCACAAAAACGTTAACCACTTGATGTTTGCAGATGATCTTATTCTCATTACCAATGGCAGCAGGAAAGTTGCTCGTAATGTCAACCTAAGTCTTAGCATGTACGGGCATTTAACTGGTCAATTAGTTAACAATTCTAAGTCTGAAATTGTTTTTCCTAGTTGGTTCAATAAAAGAATGGTTCATGGTATTGGCAATATCCTGGGTTACAAGATAGGTTCCTTCCCTTTTAGCTACTTGGCTATCCTGATATCTCCAAAAAAACTAGCACTCTCTTATTTCTCTAATTTGACAAATAAGATTGAGAAGTCAGTCACTTTTTGGAGAAAATCTAGGATCTCACCGGTGGGGAAAACCATTCTTATTAATTCACTGCTCATGTCTACTCCTTTGTATTATCTATCGGCTTACCCTGTCCCTTTTAGCTACTTGGCTATCCTGATATCTCCAATAAAACTAGCACTCTCTTATTTCTCTAATTTGATAAATAAGATTGAGAAGTCAGTCACTTTTTGGAGAAAATCTAGGATCTCACCGGCGGGGAAAACCATTCTTATTAATTCAGTGCTCATGTCTACTCCTTTGTATTATCTATCGGCTTACCCTGTCCCTGATAGTATTCTGGATCAGATTACCAAAGTTGCCAAGGTTTTTTTTTGGTCTACGGATAGCAATCGAAAGGGCATTAACTCTATTGGTTGGAATGAATTAACTCTTAATCGATCTGAGGGGGGTCTTTCAATCCGTAATTTGGGTCTGTCCAAAATGTCTCTTATGGCTAAGAACGTGTTTCGTGTTCTCAATAAAGATAATGTTTGGTGGGTTCAAATTATGATGAGTAAATATAGTGACTTCAAGATCTGGCCTTCTAAGATTCCTGCTAAATGTTCTTGGTTTTATAGAGGTCTTTATCGCAATGCATTACTCATTAGACCTTTTCTTTGGTTGAAATATGTTAACCCTCATTTAGTATCATTTCTTTATGACCCCTGGTACTTTGAAATTCCCATTACTTACAAACCTAATAATCTTAATATGGATATAGACTATGCTGATATTAATATGAATGAGCTAGTTGTTGAAAATTGCTGGAACCTTAATTGTCTATCTGACTTTTTTGGTAACTATCTGAATGATGATATTCTTTGCCAAAGTCAGATTAGTTATAATGATAGTAACACTTGGGTTTGGCTTCCTAAGTCGAAGAAGAATAAACTTGCTCCCATGATTTACTCTCACTTTAATCAAGCTGCTACGGTTGAGAATCAATGGAATGGCTGGGGTAGATTATGGAAGCTCAGAGTAGCTCCTAGAGTTAAATATTTCATTTGGCCTCTGTTCCACAATGCAGTCAAAACTCATGAGTATCTATTTAGGCTTAATTTGGGTCCTCAAAATTGTTGCTGTTTCTGCCACCTGGCTACAGAAACGACTGATCACATCTTTCAAAATTGCAATAAAATTCAAGGTATTTGGACTCTGATTAGAGATATAGTGGGAAGGCCTATTGATCTGTCTCAGGTAATATCCTCAGGTAACTGGATTGATCCAGATCTCACTAGTAATGATCTTTTTATTCAATATGTTATTGCTTCAACTATCTGGTACATCTGGAAAGCTAGATGTAACAAACTTTTCAGTGATGTACAGTTGGATTGCTACCATGTTGCTTCTCAAGCAATAGGACATGCCATGGAGTTCTCTACTCAACCGACTTACCATGTGGGCAGGAATTTTATGACCATGAACTTCGTATACTCTGACAGCCTGATTATGCTTATTGCATCTATATTTAATGAGGCTCATTTAATAGCTGGTCTTGGTGTTATTGTTATTTACATGGGCTCTAAGTTTATAAGTGCAGGAAGTTTTTGCTGTCCTGCTGAATCTTTTGTAGACGCTGATGTAAAAGACATGTACTTCGCCTTGCATAGTTGGAAGTGATTGAGCAAGGAGATTCGAACCGTTTTATCCTCTAATTGGGAGCTGGTTAGTGCCATCAATCGAGGGGAATTTGAAGATGCTTGCGATTGAATGGGCAGATCAAGGACATCATCACCTTCATCAATCAGATAGGAAATCCTAGAGTTCAGAGTGTGCCTAAGAGCTAGAACAGGGCCGCGTTGGAAATTGCAACGCATGGACTGCATTATCATGAGGATATCTTATTCCACCAGGGCAAGGAATTGCCCAATTGGTTAATGAAGGTCTTAAGGCAGAATCGTCTAGTTTATTGAGTCTGTTTTGTTTTGTTTCTTGTGTTTTCTTATGCTTGCTTGTTAGTTTTTATTTGTGTGCAGGCATGTATTATATCTAAACGTTTTGTAAACTTTTTATTTCTATTAATAAAATAGCTCTGAGAGGTCCTCCCCCCCCCCCCCCCCCCCCCAAAAAAAAAATGTTAAATTGGATCATGATTTTTTATTGCTCTTCAGCTTCCCGAATCAATTACAGTGGTTGTGTATTGTTGATTGTACTATGGTTGTGACCATCCATTTGATAGATGTTATTTTCAACTCCGTTGTCATAATATAGACATGTCCTGGGGAAGATATGTCAGTTAGCTGGGACGATAGTTGCATCCACTGTCTCGTTTGGCACGGCATGGTGGCTATTAACCAACATCAAACATATATGTCATGCAGATTTGTTACCTGCAGGAAGCCTATGGACATGTGCTGGGGAAGATATGTCCTACAATATAAGTATCATTTGGGGTGTTGTTGGACCGAACATAATTTTTGGTTCCCAGGGACTCTACACAAGAATGAATTGGTTCTTTCTAATCGGTCTTTTTGCCCCGGTGCCTGTGTGGTTGTTAGCTCGGGCATTCCCTAAGAAGAAATGGATCGCCCTTATCAACATGCTAGTAATCTTTGAGGCAATATTGCCCATGCCTGCGGGCAAATCAGTGCACTACATATCTTGGTGCATTGTTGGGATATTCTTCAACTCATTCGTATATTGAAAATATACGAATTGGTGGGCAAGGCATACCTATGTGCTGTCTGCTGGTCTAGATGAAGGTGTTTCCTTTTTGGCTGTGCTCGCCTTCTTCAGTTTGCAGAACTACAAGATATATGGGTTGCAATGGTGGGGAAATCAAAATAACGACCACTGCCCTTTGGTAGCATAGCCAACTGCTTGAGGAATAATCGTCAAGAGTTGTCCAACTTTTTAAGGTACAGAATCACACCAGTTCTCTTTCTTTCTTCCTATTTTTAGACATTGACAAATGTTATCTACAATAAAAGCAGTAAATATAAGTAAGCATTACAGGTCACTTGGTTTACTTAAAGATTCTCATGCATAACTGACGTACCATTCTTGTTCTCTTGGCAATTTAAAAGGTCGAAATCAAACTATTAAAAGAAAATAAATAAATAAAGAGAAACATGGCATCAATATTTAACACCAGATTTCAACAGCTTATGTTTAGTTTTGATCAAACATGCCCAACCAAATAAAACCTAAACAGAACAGAATTAAGACAAGCAAGTAAATGCTCAAGGGGCAGGTTCTTCAGTCCTTTTATCTATATTATTTGATATATTTTAAAAATCATACTATTCAAAGACAGAGAAATACAAATGCTACATGTGCACTAGGAACAAAGGAACCAATAATTTACAAAAACGAGTGTTATTATTATTATTATTTTTAAAAGGTAGATAAACCACTTCATTGAAATAAAAGAACATACAATCCACGCCACACGAATGACGAACCGACCAATAGGAACAGACCTCAGGTTACCGCAAGATGTGATAACCAAAAAAACAACAGAACATACAAAACAACCCTACCCTACCAAAGCACCACAGCAAAACCACGGACAGGGCGGAAGCCCCTCCTCAAGGTAACAACAGATCGCCTATGCCGCCTCCAAATCCTGATCCTCCCGTGTTAGTGGAGCAGGGACAGCCTCGGTCGCCCCAGGGTCAAGAAACTCCAAGCTTCTTCTGACAATGAAAATGTCACCCTCGCACTTCTCTCGTGCTCTCTGCCACCGAAGAAAGCCAATATAAGATCATCCGGTCAATTTTTAGAATAAGAAAGTTCACAGGCAAAAACTTGTCATTGAACATGCAATCATTTCTGGCGAGCCAAATATTCCACACAATCGCTTTCGACACTAAGTCCCCGAACTCCCGTTTGGCTTTGGCCCACCCTAATCTCTAGTGCCCCCAGAGGTGGGACATGTATCTAGGAGCAGTCTAGAGATGAAAGAGCCCAATAAAGTAGCACCACACTTGGTTTGCGACCGGACAGAGAAAGAACAGATGGTCGACAGACTCAATCTCCGAGTGGCAGAAGAGGCAAGTTGTAGTAGGAAGCATGTTACATCTCCTATGTGCCAAATTTTGTAGAGTAAGAATTCTGTCAGCTCGGGCCAGCCAGTTGAAGAGGTTGACTTTCTTTGGACACCAACCACTCCAAAAGAATTTTGATAAAGGGCATCTGAGACCACCATCGATGAGGAAGTTATAGAAGGATTTAACAGAGAATATCCTATTTCCCGCCAAATTCCATCGTTTTTCATCTTTCATCGACCCCCAACCCCAGTGATCCTCCATTTGATGGACTGAACCCTTTCATTATCCGAGAAGGGCGGCTTATCACAAAGATGAAGCAGGTCGTGAATCGTGCCCTTGGGCTGGTGGTAGGCCAAAAATTCATCCCGCCATAAGTACATGGGTGCCTTATTCTCCAACCAGCCATCAAGCCAAAGAAAATGTGTCTTTCCCATCACTGATATAATGAGTGATACAACTCCTAAAAAATGTGCCTTATCCCCGCTCCAAAGAAAGGACATTCTTCCCGTGCTACTAGGGTTCAGACGCCCTCTTACCAGGCCATAATTATATTGCACCACTGTTGCACCAGACCAGGTTTGGTCCTCAAGAAATTTCCACCACCACTTTCCAAGTAGTGCCTGATTGAAGTGGTTAAGGTCCAAGATACCCCATCCCCCCTAATCGCGGGGTCGACAGAGGTTCTTCCATCCAACCAATCGAAAGCCCGGCCTAGCAAAGTCAGGACCCGACCACAAAATGTCACGTCGAATCATATCGATTTCCTTGATGTCCCAGCCAGGAAGTCTGAAGATAGACATCCAGTATGTTGGCACTGCCGAAAGGACAGAATTCACTAACGTAAGATGCCCGCCGAGTGATAGGTGTTGCACCTTCCAAGAGGATCATTTTTTCACCTTGAGGATAATCCCTTCCCAGTCCTGTCTGTGAGCCCTACGACTAGACATCGGGATCCCTAGATAAGTGACTGGGAGCATGCCCACTGCTCAGCTAAGTGTACCCGCCGCCGCGCCATTCAGTAACTCCCCCATCCTGCTCGAGTAGAGGCAGGTTTTGGAGAAGTTTGTTTCTAACCCGGTAATTCCTTCGAAGAGATAAAGAATTAGTTTGATGATGCGAAGGTCTTCAATCCCCCCCGTGGTAACAATCAAGAGGTCGTCGGCGTAATGAAGATTACACTTGCGTCCAAATTCACCCAGGGTAACACCAATGAGGATCCTCGATCTGAGGGCATTGGTGAACATCAAGTTCAGAATGTCAGTGACTAGCATGAAGAGTAGAGACGACAAGGGGTCCCCTTGCCTCAACCCCCGATGGTAGCGAACATACCCATTCTGTGAACCATTCACCAGAATGGACGCCTTGGAAGAGAATAAGATGCGCTTGATCCATCCTATCCAACGATCCCCGAAACCCTGAGCTTTTAAAAGATCAAAAATGAAATCCCAGTCGACCGTGTCAAAAGCCTTAGCAAAGTCAACTTTGACAATGTGCCCTGGGATACGTCGATTGTGCAGACTAAAGATTAGCTCTTCAGTAGTGGCTACATTATCCAAAATGCAACTACCCTTAAGAAAAGCTGATTGTTCTGAGTTGATGAGAAGGTTCATAAGTTCCCCCAATCTGCTCGCCAGAATCTTAGACATGATTTTTAGAGACGAATTAATCAGGCTGATAGGTCTATAATCCCCTGGAGACTCAGGTGTAACCGATTTGGGGATCAGCACAATATTAGCCCAATTAATCTTTTTTAAATTTGCTACCCCAAAGAAGAAGTCCTGGCAGAGCTGCCAAATGTCGTTCTTAACAATATCTCAAAACTACGTGAAGAACAGTAACGGGAATCCATCAAGCACCAGGGCTTTGCCCTTGCCTAAGTCAAAAATCGCCTTCTTGACTTCCTCCATCGTAAACGGACGTTCCAACTGTGAGAGATCCACCTGATATTTGTGGGCGAGGAGTTTCTGAAGATCGACCCGTAACCTGAATGTCCGTCTACTCCCGAATTGCTGCACAAAACAATTTGAGAACACTTTTCCAATATTATGTGTGTCCGTCAAGACCGTGCCGTTGCAATTTACGGTAGGGATAAAGTTTTTGTTTTTCCTTCCATTGGCAACCGCATGGAAAAAATGGGTATTGTCGTCCTCTTCCTTTAGTACTGTAGCATTGACCGTTGTTTCTAATACACCTCTTCTTGCTTATGAATCGTATTCAAGCTTGACAGAATGACTTCCTCCTATTTGGATTCCAAAGGTGACAAACCTTTGCTTTCTTTGACCACGTCAATTGTCTCAAGATCTTGAAGAAGGGCCAATTTCTTAAGTTTTATGGATCTAAAAGAAATTTTCGCCTAGTGTCTCAAATTCTTCTTAAGATTACTCAGTTTTTTGGCAATGATAAATGCACCACACCCCTGCAGGGAAAGCTTGTTACACCAACAATCAATAAGATCATGGAAACCGTCCACCATGCACCAAGCTTAAGTTTTATGAATCTAAAAGGTCGCTGCATGGAGGAGTGTTTACCCACTTCTAGGCGAATAGGTAGATGATCTGACCCCAGCCTTTGTAGACTATTTTGGATCAATTTGGGGAAGGTCCTAGCACATTCATCGTTAACCAAAAAATAATCCAACTTAACCCATATCGGATCAGCTTGACCATTGGCCATCCGAATGTCCTCCCAATTAGGTGGACCAGTGAGTTTATCTCCGACCTCAAAGATCGCATTAAAGTACCCACATATGATCCAAGGCGTGCCCGGATTCATTGCACAATCACGGAGTTCCTCCCAAAAAGCATGTTTGAGTGCCCTGGTGATAAGTGCTCGTGTTTAAGTAATACGAAGTGTTATTTTCTTACATGAAGCATTATTTTTCTCAGATTTTATCATTGATTGGTGTGCATTTGTGTTCTTTTGTGCATGTAGAGTTGTGGAGTAGATTGAGAGAAGAAAGAGCAAAATGAGGTCATGTTCGCCGTTGTTGAGGAGTTCTTGGACCGAACAAGGAACAAGGCACAGGTTCTAAGCTTGTGAATGTGTGCCAACCTCCAATGGAGGGGCATAAAGGCAGTCACACTCATAAAAGTCTAGCATGTGTAGCATTGGAGAACTTCGTCAATGAAAAAAGAAGCAATCAACATGATATACCGTTGCTTGTGTGCCCAATTCAATGACCTCGATGAAGAACATGAAATTGAGAACATTTTATGCACGAGTACTGTAGCAATTACTGTAGCAGTTTACTGTTTACTGCGAGCTAGAAAAACAATTCCAGAGAATCCGCACGGGCGTGTGGATGCCCGATTTCAGCCTTTAAGTAGCTGCAATTCAGATTTTCTAAAGTACTTTTGGACCCATCTTTTCCCCAACTTTTTGAGGGTTCGCGGCTAGGGTTTTAGAGAGGATTTTGTAGAGGTTTGGAGCGAGTCTTCGGCATCAACATTGACGTCCGTTGGAAAATAGCTATTGGGGGAGCTTTCGTCGGCACCGATCCGGCGAGGTGTGCCCTAGGCTTAACATGGGGCTTGGTGGAAAAGACGGAGCGGTCTCACAAGACCATCGCCACGCATCACAAGGGAGTTTCATCTATGTTTTCTATTCTTGTTGATTCATATACATTGATGATTTTGTATAGCTCCATGGAGAGCTAAACCCCTTGTGGGTATTCGGACTTGTAAACCCTAGGATGAAATTGTTTCTATGATTTTTATTATGCTTTCTTAATTGATGATTTTAATTGAGTTCCAATCTTGCATGTTAATTGAAATTGATTTTCCCTTAGCCATGACACTAGGGTTGAGAATCATCTAGTTTATCCTTTGAAGGTGTGACAACTTCTATAGGATTAGACTACCCGAGATTGGAGAGGGTCGAGAGAGTGAATCGTGAGTTAGAGAAACGCCCCCTTTCCCCTTCGGCGTGATTTTCCCTACCTCCATGTTCCAAGAGTTATTTGCGGTCAAAGTAGAGTGAAGTGCTAGGAGATGAACTCCCTGGGGCTTAGTTGCGCTAGCAACAAAGTGAAAGATTGTAGTGAATCCTAGTGCTAGGGCTTAACTTAGACTAGGGTTCTTTCGCCTGGACTAAAGGGTTAGAACTATACATAGGGACAAGGTCTATCAATTGGAATCCCTAGAACGTCAAGAAGTTCCACGTAGTGTGAGGCTTAGAATGATGGACTCCCCTGGGGCTTAGTTAAGAGATCAACAGAGTGAAGGGTTGTAGTGAAACCTATGTCGGGGCATAGTGTTGGAACTAGTCACAGTTGACCTTAGGTTTGGGACCGTGTGCTTTAGGATTTCCCCGACTCATTAAGCATCAATTAGAGGGTATAATGCTAGTTTTGCACTAGAAGCATTAGTTCTAGGGGGAGCTTGTCCGGCTACCCCATTTTACATTGACTGTTCCTCTCTTTACTTTTTGCTTACACTCTCTTATCTACTATATTTCTCTTTCACTTTCTTGCACACACATTAATTTCTCTCATCACTCGTATTTCGCACTAGCTAAATAGCAATTTTCTCTTGTCTTGAATCACTACTCCCTGTGGATTCGATTACCCTCTCACTAGGGTACTTTTTTACTGCGACAACCCGTGCACTTTCGGGCCCCTGTCACCTAGCGTTAGGACCATACACAGTCGTACACCTCTAAAACAAATTATCATGTTTGGAGTAGAAATCAACCGTCAGGCAAAACGAGCCGATCTTCAAGATCGAGCCGGTAAACATCTCGTTGTTCCAGCCCATAATGATACTACATGCCGAACCTCTCGCAGGAACAAAAGCAAACTGGTCCATCTTGCTTCCTCCTATTTCCCGCCAAAGGGATTGCGAAATGACTTCTAATTTAGACTCTTGTAGACAACAAATATCAACAAAATGTAAGTGCAGAAAATCACGCACGAGAAACTGCTTAGCAGGTCTCCTAAGCCCCCTAACATTCTAGGTTAACACATTCATAAAGACACATCAGATGCCGCAACCCTCCATGGAGGTCACTGTTGGTACCTCGGAATAGGGTAACCGACACAATTCGAGCATACGAATATGGTTAACATAATCAGAAACAGAATCCGAAAAAGAAATACCACAAGCATCACAAAAGCTAGAGATTTGAGCATTGGTCCAATCAGAAATTAAGAGCGGGTTGGAAGACGTACCTTCCCCTGCGTCCCCGGCATCGCCTTCTTCTTAGTGGATTTTGGCGCCTTCGCGATGTATCCTGCTTCTTCATTGAACCGGGAGGATAGCTTTTTTGGCCGCTCACTTCGTCTGGTTCCATTGTATTGCTCAGTAGTACCCCCATCCTGACCACTGGGAAGGTTTGGCAACAATTTATGGATATTCCTTTCAAAATCTGTGGATGAGTCGGAGTCTGAGTGGCAATCCTGTGTTTCTTTTACAGTGGATGGTGAATGGGCATCAACAGATTCCAATGGCTTAGACAAGATCTCGTCCACCATAACTGCCGGATGTCTAGTAACCGGTACCAGGGCCTAGGCACCTACCAGGAATTTCCACATAAAGCCCAGTAGAGGATTCAATTTTGGCCTGGTCCCTTCGTTAACACAGTCCACAGCATCCAAAACAAGATCAACCTGTATGCTCTCTTGCTACATCTCGCGGCCCCTCATCTAACCCATCTCCACAACAATAGCCTGGTTAGCAATTGGATCCTTGGTCCATGACGAAGCCAGCAGATCATTCAAAGGAGTGAACCCCATTGGACGGTCTTCACAAAGGAGTAATGGATCATCCGAGTCCTTGAAGCCCAAGTCCCCGTCCGAGTCCTTCAAGAGGATCTGGTCCAACTCGTTCAAAGGCCCGTACTGTCTCTTCTCCATGTGTGTGCCAAGGGTTGGTTGACCACCGTCAGCCGCTGACTTCACCAATGTCTCCTTAGCGCCGACAGCCAATCTCGTACGACTAGGATCACGTGCCACCCATTTGCCGACACTTATGGGCCTCGAGTTCTGCACACTGTGGCTGTCCATGCGTCGCTCAGAGGACCGAACCCCCTCGCAACTAGTGGTCTGTTCTCTGCTGGAGGCCGGGCCTACCGGCCGCAAGCTCCCCGTCCTATAGTGGCGCTGGGTCAGAAATTTATCGCAGTGGGAGCTGAGCTCGACCACCTCACTATCGGGGGAGCTGGGCTCGATCGCTTGCAATGTGACGCCGTCGCCAGTCCTTAGCGCATCAGGTCCTAATTGCATGGTCACCACGACTGGCATCTTGAGCGTCAAGGCCCTCTCCTGTCCTTGGCCAGCGTGTGGCACCACTTGATTCCCTTTGTCAGCCCTCGGGATCTCATGTGTACCTCTGCAAGGCAACTGTCGATCATCCGATTTCTCCACCGAGGTCTCCTGCTTCTCCTACAAGGCGTACCGCCCAAGACCACGCCGGAAGGTGGGGAAAACCCCATGGTCCCCGATGATGATGATGGTATATCTCCTCATACCCAACAAAAGATCCAATTCAAACAGCAAGTTCATTTCCCTCCGGCGGCGCACCAACGCAAAGATGAAGAACTTGTGTGGCATCGAAGCTTGCGAAAGTGTAATGAGTTCCCCGACTGGCTTTAGCACCTCCGTGATGATGGACCAACACCATCCATGAAGTGGTACATTCCAAACTTGGACCCACATTCCCTCCCCCGAAGCACGGCCCGCAGCACCAATCTCCACCGACCACGGGGATAGCCTAACCAAACAGGGACTATCCTTAGTTGCAACTTTGAACTTCCCCCACAAACTGACCTCCTTGACTTCCGCACGGCTGGCCATCGGAAGGAGGAACGTATCATCATTTAGCTGTGTAATCGGCCCCCTAGCCGTTTGTTGATTATCGTCGGAATCACCTCGACAATGCTAGCTTCATTCACCGCACCCTCAGGACTGTGAGCACTGCCACCTTCGCAAGCTCCTCACGAAGGTTCGCGATATCTGGGTTGTAAGTGAGATCGAGATTGACGTGCGTGAGCCCTTCCGAACTTCCAGTGGCGCCCTTCCAAACTTCCGTGCTTCATTTCTTTGAGCAAACGTGCAGCTTCTTCCGATGTGGACTCCGCTCCATCGGACATCTAGCAACCATATGGCCCACCCCAGCACACCGGAGGTAGACCACCTGGTGACGGCACTCCGCCGTCTTGTGGATCGGCCATAAACATCGTCCACAAGAGGCCTCCACAGGCGAACGAGGTCTCTTAGAGCCGACAAGGCCTTGGCAGACTGGACCTTGGCCCGAAGAAGGGCCTATATAACTCATACTTCTTTTCCCCTTCCCAGCGTTCGGCACCTCTGAGAATGACGAGCTTAGAACCTGAGCAAAAGACTTCTTACCTCCATGAGATTTACCTTGCTCTTCTCTGCAGCTACTCACCGCGCCCTTCCCCTCCCCCCTTTCGCGAGCACCACCAGTTTCCTTGACACACTCAGCACCACACTCGTCGAACCCTCCGACCGCTTGCCAAAGGTCACCGAGGAGCGTTATTCCCTCGGTGGCTAACAATTGACTGATAATGTTATTTTTTTCTCCTCTATGTAATTAAATATAAAAATATAAATTTATTAAAGACAAAAAAAAAAGACTCGCTATTACTTTTTTATATAAGGTACAATCAGTCAAAATCCTAAGAATTCATGTTTGCTTTCAATCTGCTGTCCACAACCAACAAATATGATTCATAATCACTAGAAAATAAAGACAAAAACATTAATACAATCCAAAATAAACAAACAAACAAACTATTTTTTTAAAAAAAATGCTACATTGAAACTAAATGATTAGCCTTTCATACTAAAATATAAAATACAATTGAGGCACAACTCCTCCTCAAAGATGTTAATACTGTTTATACTTTAAACATATATTACTTTCACTCTAAATAAAATAAAATAAAATAAAATAAAGCCCAATAAAATAAATATGTAATAATCACAAATGCTCTCTGGATTAAGCAAAACCAAAGAGATGAGGTAGAATAGATAGTAAACCTTAAGAAGCTCAGGTGACCGGAAGCCTCCGAGCCATAGAAAACACCTTTCTGCTGGTGTCTTCCACATGCCAGATAACAAATGGAAGAAATCAGCCTTGGCAACAGCACTTTTCAGTTTAAAGATGTCATCATAGTGTACCATGATTCCATCAACAATGGAACGGAGATCGTTGTCACTTGCATGAGAGTTGACTGCAGATCTTATCTGCCTATTATGCTCATCCAGCCATCGCGCGTACTCAATGCCAAAGGTCATTGCCCCTGAAAGACAAATGCAGAATTCTTGAATAGTTGCTAAAATGGAATGCATATGAACAATTATCCACATGGCACTGTGTATATAAAACAAAGCCAAGATATGATGATACATTCAATTTGTCCAAGTAATTTTTTTTTTTTGATAAAGTGGATAAACCACAATTCATTAAAGAGGCAAAAGGTACAAAGAACAACAGAAGAGAACAACAGAAACAGCAACAGAAAGAAGACTACCACAATTGTCCAAGTAATTCACTTTCATCATATGGTATAGCTGCTCACCCCCAAAGAGACCCACAAAATGTTCCATGCCTCAACCCATATAAATTGCCTTGGAGTGAGAGCCATTTCAGTAATGAACGTTATAAAGAACTTCAATTAACACGAATTCATCTAAAATTTTGCCAGATAATATAATTAAATGCAATTTTATCATGTCATAAATAGCATTTAAACCATTAGCCTGCATAAGTTTCATAAATATCAATACTTAACACCACATTTGTTTATAAATGCATTGGAAAGTCATCATTCTAGAAAGAAGATTGAGTTTGCTTATTTTGTTCTGAGAAGATATGCTTGCCCATTTATAAGCAGAGGAAATAAATTCAAATTTCAAATAATAAATAATAAAACAAATAAATAAATAAGCTGAACAAGCTAGATGCTATATACCATTTCCACTCATGGAATGGGCCTGTTCTCCTGAACTAGAAATAAAAATACCCTGGAGAGGATGTCATAAAGATTAGCAATCTTAAATCTTGGCCCCCTAATACCTTGAATTAATAGAAATTGAGCTGATAACTTACAGAAGACAATAAGAAATGACGTTAGGATCATACCTGCGGCCGAGCTCTTTGGAGTTCCTGTTCAAGCTGGGTAAGCTTCAGCCTGCTACTCTCAAGTTGTTGCACATACGCCTATAGATATTTATAAAAATTTGATCATTACATCAATAACTCAAAGAAATGCTTAAACAATTTTCCAAACAAATTAGCATTAATGTACTTTAGCACATAAATACCATTCCTGTAATAATCCAAAGATGCTGGAAAACACTTGCATCAGGGGTACCAAAACACATTCCATCCAAGGAAAAAATGCAGTCAACATACCGCATATTCCAAACTCAGCATCAGAATGATTTTTTTTTTTTTTTGATAAAGTGGATAAACCACAATGCATTAAGAGAAAAACAGAGTACAAATACAAAAGAGTCTTCCACTAGCCGTGGATACAAAAAGCTGAAAACACCGAACTAGAAAACAACGGAAGATAAAGGAGAGAGGGTCTCCACATAGGGACACGAACACAGGGAAAAGAGAGCCACAAAAGAGGAGGGGCTAGCTGAAGGGATCCTCAATCCTGGCCGAGTCCAGGTCCGTGCGAGAAAGAGAGCCGGAGAACTGAATGCATCGACGAACCGCCGCAATGGACTCATCCAGCTTGTGCAGCTCCCGAGCTGGAATCACAGGAATCCATGAAAGGTACATGAAGCAAATCTTCTGAAAAAGATCATACAGAGAAATATACACAGAATTAAAAATGCAGTTATTTCTAGCAAGCCAAATTTGCCACAAAACTACTCTCGCGACCAAAGAACAAGGGAGAAAGGAATGCGGGCCAAGCTCGTGGTACCAGTTGCCCCACAGGTCCGAGCACGACAAGGAGACACGAGGAAAAGAGAAGATGGGAGCCAAGCGGACCCAAAGATCACTAGCTAGAGGGCACCTAAAGAACATGTGGTCAATTGATTCAACCTCAGAGCTACACAATAGGCAAGTCCCGGTGGGTAGTATATTACAACCCCGGGCAAACAGGGTGTCAAGCGTGAGGATTTTTCTATTCCAAGTCAATCAGTTGAAGGCGGCGATTTTGCGAGGGATGAAGCCCTTGAGGATTATCGGAGTGACACCACATCTCACCCCCTGTCAATGAGGAATTGTAAAAAGATCTTACAGAAAAGATACCATTTGAAGTCAATTTCCAAATTTTACAATCCTGTTCCTCCCCGATTGCCAGATTGAATCTAGCTCTGGCTGCAGCCACGATCTGGTCGCTGCTGAAATGGGGAGAAAGGGGATCCGTCAACATCTCCCGAACGGTCGCGAATATAGAAGTAGCAGAGAGGAAAGCCTCCTGCGAGAAATATTTGGGCGCCCGATCCAATGGAGGAGCTGAGGCAGGCTCTAAAGGCTTCTATGGAACTGAACAACCCTTTCCAAAAAAAGGAGTTGTGGCGGTTGCACGGCCGCCAAAGATTCCAACGCAGGTGTTGATTGAAGTAATTATGAAGAATGGGAGCCGAGCCGCACAAAGGATCATTATGTAGGATTTTCCACCACCATTTTCTGAGGAAAGCTGAGTTGAACTCCTCCAGGTTAATGATACCCCACCCACCCTGATCACGGGGACGACAGAGTCTGTGCCAGTTGACCAAACGACACTTGGGCTTGTCAATGTCTGGCCCAGTATGTCTAAGATAACTGCAGTTTGTGTGGATTAGAACCATTACACCACCAGTAACCACTTCATAAATTCAAATTGGTGAGACCAAATATGAGTTGTCGTAGGGGCAAATTAAGGCCCATAAACCAACATAAATTGACAGTCAAACATTTTATAATTAATAATATCAATACATTCCAAAAACAATTGATATCCTTAACATGTGAGGATGATAACCATGTGGGACTTTCTTGCCCGGGTAAAGATATAATATGTTTTCCCACCACATAAAAGCATGTGACAATTTCCACTCATCAATTCTATATCGTCATTACAAAGTGGTAACCAAATAGGTATCAGAACACTTTGGCATAACAATGGTTCCTACTATTTCCAAGATTGTCCGAATGTACAATCAATTTTCTGCCGCAAGTTTGTATCTGACTATGCCCTTGACTGATCAAATGCCCCAGGAATGATCAAAACTTCACATATTGGAAAACTAAAGGGCTCATGATATACTACTTTCCGTCTTTGTTGCTACATGTTTTCGGAGATTTCAATCATAGTCATTACTTGTTTTCCCTTGAACTTTTTTATCAAGGATTTCGATTGCTGGCAACTATGTATTATCAGAATCAATCAGAATTGCATTCTTTGCAGAACAAAAGATGTTGTCACATGTTATATCATCTTTTGCACCAGTTTCAGAAAAAAATGTTTTGAATTTTTCTCCACTTTACTACTTTTGTAATTTGTCAATGTTGAACCGGAGCATTTTTTTTTTTATTTCTCTGTTGTTTACAGAGTGCGTGTATTGATGATTGTACCAGACTTGTTTTCATCCATTTAATTGATATTATATCAGCGCTATTATTATAAAGACAAGTAATAACATTCTTATCCAAACTTGGGTTTGCAATAGAATCAGAATGGTATAATTTTAATAGAGAAGCAAGGGAGGGAAAAAAAATTAAACAAGCCTATTTGGACCATAGCTAGTTGTTTGTTTATTTATTTATTTATTTTATTTAAATCAGAAGTTGCTAAGCAGCTGAGACAACAGACCTAACAGGGCAACAACCCATCTTAAAACCAAAACCTAAAACCGGGAGGCTGGGACAAATTTTCAAAAGCCATTTTATGGTGGCTAAGGCCTCATAATTCTTTTTTTTTTTTTAAATTACTGACTATGGCTCCCACATGAAGAGTTCGAATCCCACATAAAAATATTAACTCCGCAAGAGTTGAATTCCTCATATAGACCTTAATAAGTCAAGGTGAAAACATGTGTGGTATTAACTTCATGAGCGTCCTTTGAGCTCATGCACTTATTGCCTTTTTTTAAAAAAAAAAAAATCTAAAGTCATGTAAGGTTTCTACAACAGATGATCATAAATAATTAAAACCATTTATCTTTTTTAAAAATTTTAATTATTAAAGTGACTTCATACAAAATAAATTCGAGAAAATCTCAATAAATTGAAAATAATTCTATTAAAATTATTGTTGAAGCTGTGAACTGTGATTAATTATATTTCACAACTTTTCATACCTTTTTTGATTTTTTTACACCCTTTGAAATTTATTTTAGACAGAGTTTTATGAATAAATGAATTTTCTATAATAATAAATGTCATTATTAAATTATCTACAATTATAGAGAATGCATTTTATATTTCAAATGTTATCAAAATTAGCAAATTGTTTTATAAAATTGAATAAACTACTCAAAAAAGATATAAAAGAGTGCAAAAGTTGAAACTAAGGGATAGTTTTACCACAATAGCGGATTAGGCCCCTATATTAAAGAGCGGACAAGAGGAGTGTAAGGAAACATGCTTTGTAAGGGATGATAGCTGAAGGCAGGGGGCACCTAATCAAGAGTAAGGCTACTAAAAGTAATGATTTTAGTCCTCCCAATTTTGAATGTCTTATCATGAATTTTTTAATTTTAATTTTTTTGTTTTGTGATAAAAGTCAATAAACCACATTTAATTGAAAACAAAAAAAATTAGTCTAGAGCAAATAACAACAAGAACAAACAAAAGAAGAAGAAACAAAAAGACAAACAATGATGTGGAGAACATGGAAATTGCAAATCCACCAATGGTGGAAGAGGGAAAAAGACAAAAAGAACTAGAGGGAAATAAGGGTCTATGAATTTTTGCTTCTCCAGTAGTAGATGCCAGGTCCACAAAGATGAAACTCCTTTTAATCATCAAAAGAGCTTCCTTCAGCTTAGCCTTTCGAGAGTCTAGCATTGCATTTATCAATGCAATAAACATAAAATCAATCTTGTAGATAAATGAGAAATGTGAAAGTGTTATGCAAGAGAAAATGCATTTTTTTTGCTTAGTCCTATTGGTCCAGCATATTGCACTAATGATCAGGTTTCCCGAATCATGTAATCATATAGAGTTGTTTGATCCCCAAGAGGGCCAAACCTTCTTTAGGGTAGTTGGGGTATTTAGGATGGAAATAACATTGAGTAGTGTGGCCAGATTTTTGTGTGTAAGGATAACTTTGAAGAAAGTGGTCCATCATTTGTACAACTGCATGGAAAAATATAGAGGTGGTCATAGAGATCCTGTTGCATCAACATTTTGCCAAATTCTCCATTATTAAGATCTTGTCCTCCATTGCAAACTAGTCAACAATTTTGATTTTTAAGTGGTAAACACCGTTCCGTAAGGATCTACTCATGGTGCATCTCAGTCAGCTATCATTAAAAAAATTGTTGACTTAAGGTGTCCTCAGTCAATATCATTGATAACCTACATGAGGTTTTGTTAGAGGACATTTTCCACCACCATTTCGACAAAAATGCATGATTGAAATCTTCTATGTTCAAAAATCCCTAGCACCCCTGATCTTTCAATTTGTAAATATGATCCTAAGATACTAGCTCATATTTAGACTAAGCTAGGTATCTATCCTTCCATATGAAGTATCTATGAATTTTATCAATTTATTGAGTTACCCATTTTAGTAGTGCAAGCACTAATATGCAATAGGGGAGATGGTGGACAATACTGAGTTTTTTAGTGTTTTTTTTTTTTTAAAGGAGCCCGCAGCTAATTTTATTAAAAAAGAATTAAAAAAGGAACATAATAAGAGTCTGAGGGTCAAAAGAGAGAGACAACAACCAAAATGCTAGCAACCAGGTCTAAGAAACTGAACGAATACAAGGGAGCTATGTAAACCCAAACCTAGAAGCCTCAAAACATTTCATGATCCATATGGGGAGATCCTTGCCATGGTGGAAAGTGGAGACCACGTGATGATTTAAGCCATGAGAGGCGAGCTTATAAGCTGGTCTAATCCAATCGCGTGGAATATGGTCACTGAGTTTTTTAGTGTTACTTTACCCCCTTATCAAGATGTATCAAAGTTTCCATAAGGTTAAACATGCATGTATCTTGTAGGTAAGCTTTAACTAGTCTTTGTTGTGTGGACTTCAGCCTGAGATAGGGACCCCCAAGGTAAGCCAATGGAAGTTAGTCCATCAAATAGTTAAGCGTCAAGATACTAACTAGGTTTGGCAATCTGCCACATTTGAGGAGAAGATGCAGCTTTTGTTGAAGTTGATCACTGGCCCAAAAATACCTTTGAAATGGTAAAGGATGAGTTTGAAAATCCTAAAATCTTCATGAGCTCTAGTTATTATTAGAAGCAGGTCATCTGCATATTACAGGTGACATATATTACCATATCCTCCAAGTGGGACCTAGAGTAGGACATTAGAAGTGAGTGAGTGGTCAAACATCATACTGAGCACATTGGTAACCAACACAAATAATTAACAATGGAGAAAGAGGATCCCAATAACAATGGAGAAGGAGAATCCTCTTGTCGAAGGACTCGTTAATATAGAACGTACCTAGTCGGGGTATAGTTGATTAATACTTCGGTCTTAGATGTGTTGAGGATCGCCATGATCAACTTTATTCGGTGATTGCCAAAATTTGGGGCATTGAGAAGGTCTTTTAGGAACTCTCAATCCACCATATTGAAAGCTTTATAGAAGTTGACCTTGAAAATATTTCCTATTAGGTTGCATTTATGAATATTAAAGATCTCTTCCTCAACAACCACAATATTATCATCAATGCTCCTATCTCTTATGAAAGTCAATTGTGTGGGGTTGAAAAGATCTTCAATAACTCCACTAAGGTGATTGACCAAAATCTTTGAAATTATTTTAAGGGTGGAGTTTATAAGGTTGATTGATTAAAAGTCTATTATCTCAACTGCTCTAGATTTTTTTGTATTAAGGGTGATGTTTGCCCAATTGAGGTGTTCTAGATTGGTGATTCTATCGAAGTCTTCAATTAGCCTCAGAACATCAGGTTGCATGGTAGACCAATTTTTTTGCCAAAAATGTATTGGGAATCCATCCAGCACCACTACTTTATTCACTTCCAGTTCGAATGTGGCATTCTTAATCTCTAAAAGTATGAAAGGGGCTTCTATGTTAGAGAGATGGACAAGTTCTTTATGTGCAAACAATTTTCACTAAGTTTGCTTTAAAACAAAAAAATAATAATAATAATAATAATTCATATTTATTGCCAAATTGGTTCTAGAAATAATTAGTAACCACCAAACAAATCTCTCTATCTCTCTCAATCCACTCCTCATCCACTAAAATGTGGGATAACAAGTTGTTGCAGCAATCATTTGCCATAGCATAAAAAGATTTTGTGTAGTTGTCCCCTTCTTCTAGCCTAATAATTACAATCTTTCTTTCCAATATAGTTCCTCTTGATGTAGCATGGCATTGAAGCTTGTCCTAGTGTTTGATTATCTAGCCAGTTGATAAGTGCTTGTGTTATAGTAATGCGAAGCGTTATTATCTTACAGTGAGCATCTCTTTTATCAGATTTTATCACTAAATGGCGTGCATTTGTGTACCCTTATGCATTGTAGGTTTGTGGAGCTATTTTGAAGAAGAAGAACGAAGTTAGATCGTGTTTGCCATTGTTGGGGAGTTTTCGGACCAAGCAAGGAACAAGGCACGAGCCTAGACTTGTGAGTGTGTGCCAACCTCCGTTGGAGGGGCACAAAGGCAGTCACATTCACAACAAGTCTAACTCGTGTAGCTTAGGAGAACTTCACCAAGAAGGAGATTTAAAGCAATCAGCACGATCTACCATTGATTATGCGCCCAATTCAATGGCCTTGATTAAGAACGAAGAATTCGGGAGCATTTTCGGCGAGTCACTGTAGAAGCACTGTAGCATGTACTGTAGTTAACCACTGTAGCATGTTCACTTCTGCCGAAAATCAGCATTCCAGAGAGTTCACACGGCCGTGTGAATAAAATTCCAACAACCCAGAAACTTCACACGGGTGTGTGGAAATTCCACACGGCCGTGTGAAGCCCCGATTCAGCCGATTTAAAGCCGCGACTCAACATTATAAAAGCCGGTTTTGGAGACTTTTTAATGATCTTTTGACCTAACTTTCTCCCCAACTTCTGGAGAGCGCGGCTAGGGTTTCGGAGAGAACTTTGTGGAGGTTCGAAGCGTGTCATCGGCATCGTCACCGACGTCCGGCGGCCGCACAAGACCACGGCCACATCATACACAAGGGGGTTTTCATCGATGCTTTCAATTTGTGCTTTCTTTTATATTTTGATGAATTTATATAGCTCCATGAGGAGCTAAACCCCTTGTCGGTATTCGGACTTGTAAACCCTAGGATTATTATGTTTATATGACATTGTTATTATGTTTTTCCATTATTGATGAATAAATTCGAGTTTCAATCTTAATTATCTCGTGTAATTGTTTCCCTTAGCCGTGACACTAGGGTTGAGAATAATCTAGGTTATCCTTTCGAGGTGTGACAACTCCTATAGGGTTACACTACTTAAGATTGAAGAGGGTTGAGAGGGTGAGTCGTGAGGTTGCGGAACGTCCCCTTTCCCCTCCGGTGTGATTCTTCCTACCTCCATGTTCCATGATTTCTTAGCGGTCGAGATAGAGTGAAGTTCTAGGAGAGGAACTCCCCTGGGGCTTAGTTGCGCAAGCAACAGAGTGAAGGGTTGACGTGAATCCTAGTTCTGGGGCTTAATTTAGCTAGGGTTCTTCCACCTGGACCAAAGGGTTAGAACTATACATAGGAATAGGTTTTATCACTAGGAATCCCTAAAACTTAAAGCAATCCCACGTAGTGTGAGGCTTAGGAATACGTACTCCCCTAGGGCTTAGTTGACAGGTCAACGAGAGTCAAGGGTCGAAGTGAATCCTAATGCCGGGGCATAGTGTTGGGGTTAGTCACGGTTGACCTTAGGTTTGGGACCGTGTGTTTAAGGATATCCTCGACTCAATTAACATCAATAGGAAAGTATAATAGCATAGTCTTGCTCTAGAAGCATAAGTCCTAGGGGTAGCTTGTCCGGATACCCTATTTCATCCATTGCTAGTCCTTCTCTATTTACTCCTACTTGCACTTTCTTACCTTCCATCTTTCTATTTAAATTCTTGTCTTTTTATATTTGATTTCATATTCACTCATTGATTCTACTCTCACTTTTCGTACACCGCATAGCTAAATAGTAAAATCTCGTGTCTTAAATCCCTATTCCCTGTGGATTCGACTACCCACTCACCAGGGTAAATTTATTACTTCTACAAGCCCGTGCACTTGCGGGATACATGCAAGGGGTCGTGTCACCAGTTCCTCAGGAGTTAATTGCTTTAATTTTTTGAAGTTATCTAGAGAATAAAGTTGGAGGAGCAATGATTTTTTGGGATAGTTTCACCACATCTTTGAAAAGATGGGTGAGGACCACTATTCCTTTATCATATCATTAAAACCCTCCTTAGCTTCCTTAGAAGCTTGATATTTAAAAGATCATGAATGGAATCAATGTGGTCCAAGTTCAAGACAGATAACTATGGGAAAATAAATAATTTATTTAATCAACAACCAAATAAGAAATCCAATTAAGTAATAATTCTTTAAAGGTAACTGCCAGCATTTCCTCATCGAACTATACTGGAATGTTCACCTCCAATGTTGTTAAGGAGGCTAGATAGGTATATCAGAGTAGTCCTTATTTCCTATACACACCATGCTCCTAAGTGATCATTATTTTGAGTATACATACATACATACATACATATTGACAAATACATGATAAGTGCCCCACTTAAAAGTGTCAAAGGGACATGCAAGTATTGAAGTGCATTTCTTATGGTAGCTTAACGACCCTTAGTGATATACCATGTGGGGTAGGCTAATACTTAGGACAATGAATGTCTGCTACGTGCATCCAAGATGATATATAAGGGACCATAACTCCACGATGATAAATCTCCTTGTCATGGAACCTTGAAAAGATCGAGAATACAACTCCTTTCATATTGGAAGCTGGTGTATAAGACCTGGTCATAGTAAACAGTGAGTGAATAGTGTTTATAGTACTGCTAGATCAAGGTTTGTTACTCACTTTTTAAGTGAGAAGCCACCACACCATAGATTGGTATATATATATATATATATATATATATATATATATATATATATATATATATATATATATATATATATATGTAAAATATTATGAGTTTGTTTGAAAAATATTGAGCAAATTTATTTAAAAAAGTTAAAGTATAAATGAAAAATATAGTTTAATTCATCTAGGAAAAAAAAAATATTCATGGTTAACTGCAAGCTTTAGGGCCCATTTGGTAAGTCGAAATGTTAACACTTTGCAAGGAAAGTAAAGTTCGTGAAACACTTTCATGCGTTAATTCTTAGATGAACTATACAAAGCAGGTGCAAGTGATCCTCTTGTAATCACTTTCCCTTTGAAGAGAAAAAGCGATTCAAAGGGTGTGGTGGAGGTCTGTGAAAAGGATTATAAGCTAGACTCTGAAAGTGTGGAAAAATTCCCATATTACTCCTTTTTTTATAAAAGAAACTCTCTTTTTCCTTCATTCCTTTCCAAAATCCTAGCCCAAAATTTCTACCAATGCTTGTGAGTTTGATAATTCTCTAACAATACATTAAACTAGTTAATGTGTGATTGTTTTTTTTATTGCTATTGCAAGCTTTCTGAGTCTATACACACTTGCACATGTTCTATTCATTTTGTAATTTTTTTTTTCCGAGGTTCATATTAATTTTTTATTATCAACAATTTCTAATTTATTTAAATTCTTTTAAAGTTTGCTTATATAATATTAAAATATTTGTTGGGCTTTGATTCAATTTTTGTTATTATATACTTATAAAATTATTGAATTACTTTTGTTTCCCTAAAATATTAATTCCCATATGTTGATCATGTTTGTTAATCTTTGAACTACTATATGTATAAATTATTTTGAATATATCTGGATTATTTTTACTATAAAGAAATGGGGGCATGCTTATGTTTGTACGTTTGCTCGACAAATTATTCTACAAATTATGTTCTACAAATCTTATTCTGTCTGAAATTCTGATATTTGTTTAGTTTTCGGACAATGAAGTTATTTTGATATAAAAACATTTCGTATCCAATTAACTATGCACTAACCATGTCACTAGGGGTTAAACATTAACCGTGTCGACATGTAAATCTGTTAAGAGACTATAGTTTCGCACTATTCCGTCTGTGAAGAATAACAACCTCTGATATTCTGGCTCGGGTCAGCGAGGGTAAACAAATGAACTTGAATATTTTTTGTTTTAACCATAGTTATTGGGAGACATATACTGTATTTATCTGAAAATTAGGCTATGTTGGATCTTTTTGTTTTGTTTCTGAATAGTATTTTGGAAACTGTTCTGCTATATGATATTATTGATTTTTATTCTGAATTTTTTAGACTTTTTATGATCCCAACATTTTTAGTGGGGTACTTACTAGGTTGTCAAGCTCATAATCTGGTTGTTAATTTTTTTAGATGATGCGTATAATAGCTTACTAAGAGTGAGCAAGTAGCAGACCTGTCTTTTGTCTAGTTGAGATCAAATCTTTGTTTGTTTTATAAACTCTAAGGTTTGTATTTTGGAAGTTCTGTATATTTCAAAAATTAACTTTTGAAACTTATAGTGTCGTTTGATTGTAAGGTCTGATTCGTAATAGGTTCTAAGGCCTTGCATGCCTATTATGCTATGCACTATGGGTGCGTGGTCATTTGTCGGCGCACTTGGCCTAGTGAGCGTGGTTTCGGTGTGACACAAGGTGTGTGAATTCTTTTCTCTTGACCATAACCCACTCATGTTTAAACTTCAGCTTGGGAAGAAGCTTAGAAACATCAATGAGAGAATAAATGAGCTCATTGAGGAGATGCACAACTTCAAAATTCAGGGTTGTTAAAAACAACAACAAACCTTTGTGGAACAGGCCTCAAACCTACTCACGCATGCATGAATAACGAGTTATTCTTGGTAGAGATGAAGATAAAGATAAGTTAGTGCACATGCTAATTCGTGATAGTTTTGATGAGAAAGTGGTTATGGTTTCCATAGTTGGCACGGGTGGTCTTGGTAAGATGACACTTGCTCAATTGGTTTGTAGAGATGAAGAAATCCGTAAGCATTTTGAACTGCATATATGGGTATGTGTTTTGACGTGCCACAGATTGCTAGAGAGATCATACATACCGCTTCTCCGAAAAATTGTGACGATACAAACATGGAGGTGTTGTAACATACGCTGAGAACAGAATTGGGGCAGAAGAGATATTTCCTGATATTAAATGATGTATGGAATGAAGATTTCCAAAAGTGGGATGCTCTTGCAAACATGTTGCTCGATGGAGGAGAAAGAAGCAAAATTCTTGTTACCACACGCAATGAAAAATGCTCTCAAGTGATGGGTGCACAGAAATCCTATATTCTAAGCGGTTTTTTTTTTAAAAAAAAAAGCTCTTGGGTTTTATTTGAACAGAAAGCATTTATTGTAGGTGTACTAAAGTCACCAAAATTGGTGGAGATAGGTTAAGAGATTGTTAAGAAATGTTAAGGATTACCACTTGCTATAGAAGTAATGGGGAGCATCATGCAGTGTAAGAGAGAAGAAAATGAATGGGAGGTTGTGTTGGAAAATGAAACATGGAAATTACATCATACAAAAATAAAATCATACTAGAGTTGTGGCTAAGCTATTGTCATGTCCCGAACTCGGCTCATTGGACCCAGTGTGCCGACAAACGGTCGCACACTCATAGTGCATAACATAGTAGGTATATAAGGCCTCAAAACCTGTCTCAGAGTAAAAATTTAAATCTAGCATATCTATAAATCTCAAGAGCCAAAAATCAAAATATACAAAATTTACAAAATCCAAACCTCAGAGTTTACAATATAGACACAAAAATTTGAACTTAACTAGACCAGGGACAAGCTTGCTACTTGTTAACTCCTAGTAAGTTATTATACTTATGATCAGAAAAACAAAATTCAACAACGAGATTATGAACTTGATAGCTAGTAAGTAACCCACTATAATATTGGGATCATATGAAATTTTCAAAAATTTAGAATAAAAAACAAATCATATCAGATGGGACAAATATTTATCCAAAATATAATTCATAAATCGAAGGTGGTTCAACAATAAGAAATATATGTCTCCCAATTACTATGGATGAAACAAAAATATTGAAGATCATTTATTTAAATTTGCTGACTCTAGTCAAATTTTTAGAGCTCATTTATGTATCCTCGATAACCAGAGCCAAAATATCAGAGTCCGTTATTCTCCACTGACGGAACAGTGCAAAATTATAATTTCTTATTAGAGTCAGAGGTTCATGTCGACATTGTTAGTGTTTAACCCCCAGTGATAGGGTTAGTGCCTACTTAATTGGATACTAAACATATTTATGTAAAAATAACCTTGTTATCTGAAAACCAAATAGAATATTAGAATTTTAGATAAGTTAGAATTTGCATAATAATTTGCCAAGCAAAAATAACAATATACAAATGATCCCATTTCTTTTATAGCAAAAATAATCAAGTTATATTCAAAACAATAAAGAAGCTTAATATATCAAGATTAATAATTATAGTCAAATGTGGGAATTAATGTTTCAGAGAAAGAAAGATAATTCAAAATTGTAAAAATTATATAATAACCGAAAATGAATTAAAACATAACAAAAGATTTAATATTATATAAAAAAACTTAAAAAAAAGCAATTTAATTAAATACAAGAATAAATTCATAATTGTCAGTAATCAGAATACACACACACACATTTATATGTGGTGTTACTTATCTGATTAATGCCCAAAACAACTTCAATTTTAAGGCAAATCAAGTTTCTCCATTCTACCTAAAATTGGGAAGTGAGCTATTAATTTCACCAACAATATGAATTTTACAATAATCATGAGTTTCCAAGAAAGATTTTAGAAGGGACAAATGCAAAAGATCAAGCAATCACTCTACTCTCCCAAATATGGATCTTATGAGGGTACAATGTCAATTATCCACTCTAAGGGCATATGAACAATTCCATAATGACCATTGAGTACTAAATCCCTCATAACTTTACACATACCTTTCCAAATTAGAAATTTCAAGAATTTGAGAAATGTAGACACATAAGACTATAACATATCTGAAATTCAAGTTATACATGTTGATATATATGAATAGAATATGTACAAAGTATATATACATATACTCTCTATATATTCTCTAGTACTCTAACACACCCCCTCAAACTCACAATGGGTCATACACAGAGAGTTTACCAACTAAGAATTGAAATCGAAAGATAGTATGGGTCTTAGTGAAAATGTTAGCAAGCTACCATATAGGAGGAGCATAAGGAAGAAAAATACTACTAGCAAGGTAATGTTGGCGAACAAAGTGAAGAGTGTCCTCAAGATGCTTCTTGTGCTCATGAAACACAGGATTGGCGGCAATTTTAATAGCACTCTAGTTGTAACAATAAATAGAAGTGGGAGGAGATATAGAGACACCAAAATCTATCAAAATCTGACTCAACCAAAGAACCTCCTTGGCAGTGGAACACATAGCACCATACTCAACCTCGGTAGTGGAAAAAGTAGTAGTAGATTATTTTTTTCTCTTCCAGGAGATGAGTGAATCACCTAGGAAAATACAAAAACCAATAGTGGATCATCAATAAGTAGCATCCCCTACCAAATCAGCATTAGAATAGGTATGAAGCTCAAGAGATGATGTGGCAGAGAAAAATAGAGATCGAGTGATAGTACCACGTAAATAACGAAGAACCCATAGGAATGTAGCATAGTGAATAGAGAGGGGAACACCGATAAACTGGCTAAGAACATGACACAACATACCCAATATTAGGCCAAGTGATGGTCAAATAAATAAGAGTATTGACAAGTGTGTAATAACCAGTGGGATCAGTAAATAGCTCACCATCAGAAGATGAAAGTCAGTGATGAAGCTAAATAGGAGTAGATATAGTATGAATGTCTGTGAGACAGGCTCAATGAAGAATATCAAAAATATATTTCTGCTGAAACCTCAAGACCCAGAAGTAACGAAGATGACCAAGATCTTTCATCTAAAACTAGGTGTTGAGCCGTCATTTTAGAGAAAGAATAGTATCAGGATCATCACTAGAAATAACCATATCGTTGATGTAAAAAAGAAGAATAGTAAGACTATGAGATATCTAGTGAGTGAATAGGGTGTAATCATGAGAACTCTCAGTAAAACCAAGAGCAAGAATCATAGTGGGAAAGCTCTCAAACCAGGCGCAAGGAGCCTATTTGAGCACATAAATATCCCAAGAAATATAGCAGACATGCCATGGAGGATGAGAGAGACTGTAAATATCCTTAGAAAGATCTCAATGTAAGAAAGCATTGGTTACATCTAATTGATGAAGTACCCAATGACGAGATACGACAATAGCAAAGAGAAAGATGAACAATCATCAACTTGGCCACAACAGCAAATGTCTCCCCACAATCAATGCCATACTAGGGCCTTATGATGCTCAATGCTTCCATCAGCTCAGATCTTAACCCGGTAGATCCATTAATAGCTGATAGGAGTAACATCCAAAGGAAGATGAACAAGCTCCCATGTATGCATACGCTGAAGGGCATAAAATTCCTCTGTCATAGCGTACTACCACTAGGGATGCCTCATAGCCTCATGATAAGATTGTAGCTCAAAATGTGAGTCAATAGTAGCAAGGAAGGCCTAGAAATCAAGGAAGTAGGTGGAGGAAATAGAAAGTACATACTGGGTAGGAGGACAACAAGTGCGGTTTGGGTAACGACAGGAGATAATAGGAACATCTTCAGGAGAGGATGAGCCATCAGGGAGAGGAGGCGAATCATCAGAAACATCAATGTACCAAGAGGAGAGAGGAAGGGATGAATACAAGAAGTGTCTAGGGAGACTTTAGGAGGAGGCATGATATTGTCAATGATGGTGGCATCAGGAAGAACTACTGAAAGGAGTGGAGATAACACAATGGAAGATGACTGAAGAAAGGAAAGATTCAGAGAAGTGGAAGAAAAATAAGGTGTGTCTTCAAGAAAAGTAACATGACCGAAGGTATGAAAACTGTGGGATAAAGGACCATACCAGCGATAGCCCTTGTGTTCAAAACTATAGCCCAGAAAAAATGCACATGGTGGAGTGAGGAAAGAGTTTGGTTCACTTAACAACGAGCGAAAGGATGAAATAAGTACAACTGTAAGTACAAAGATGACTATAAGAAGAGAATGAGAGTAAAGACATTCATAGCGAGTGATGCCAGAAAGAATGAAGGAGGAGGTTCTAGTGATAAGATAGACAGAGGTAAGAATAGCCTCAGCCGAGAAAGTTTTAGGAACAGAAGAGGTAAAGAGAATAGCACAATTAGTTTCCAAGACTCGATGATACTTGCACTCAACAACACCATTTTGAGCAGGTGTGTAAGGACAAGATTGCTAAGAGAAAGTGGCATGAGCAGAGAGTAACATCCGAAAAGATATAGAAAGATACTCACCTGCACTATCAGAATGAAAGACCTTAATGTGTTTATTGAACTGAGTAAATACCATTTATACAAATTAAGAATAAATGGCAAAGACCGCAGATCAAGAACACATCAGGTAAAGCCAGGTATAATGCTAGAAATCATTAATAAAGCAAATATAGTAGAAGAAATCATGAAGAGATGAAAGTGAGGAAGGGCCCCATACATCAAAGTGAACAAGATCAAAGGTAGACTCTGAAAGTGATTCATGTAAAGAGAAGGGAAGAGCAGTATGTTTAGCTAGCTTACAACCCATACATGGATGTAAAAAATTAGAAGAAACAGAACTAAGATTACCTGAACCAAAGACTGCAATGTCAGAAGATAGAAAAGAGGGAAGATGAAGATGGTCTTGGTGATAAAGTCCTCCAACTCTGTGCCTACTCCCAATCCTCTAGCTTGTAAGATGGTCCTGCTCAGAACAAGAAAAAGAAGAAAAGGTAACCGTGAGACAATGATCAGTGAGCTGGCTAACAGAGAAAGGGTTTTGAGCTCAGCCAGGAATATAATGGATGTCGGGAATGTCAAATGAAGTGGACTGAAGATAACTGCATTGTGTGACAGTATGAATGCTCCCATCAGCAATGTGAACAATGGAGAATGAGTGAATTAGAAATAGAACTAGGATAGAGGCATCGATAGTCATATGATCAGTGGCACAAAAATCTAAAATCAGGAGGAAGATATACCATAGGCAGCAGACATAACAGAGGAAATATTAGATTGCATAATATGTTACATGGCATGGATCTGCTCTGTAAGTTGAGCAACCTAAGAGGCAAGGTACCCAAAAGATTCATGAGTCACGATCTCGACAAAAGTAGTATGAGGTGAAGAAGAAACACGACAATATCATGAAGGATGATGATTCTGTTGGTGTTGCTGATGTCGTTTCTGAAGCCTTGGACATTGAGATTTCGTATATCCATGTTGCTTGCTGTAGCGGTAAAAATGAAGGATCCAGGAGAGGAGAAATAAGGAGCATTGGGAGTAGGGGTTTGAGAAGGACGCAAAGAGGTCACAACCAGTACGTTATCAATAAAGATTGGACGAGAAGATGAGAGTGCATTCAGTCTAGTGTCCAAACAAGTAGCCATATGTTGTAGGATTTTTTTTTTTAAGAAAAAGGTCATATCAAATTTAAAGAAAAAAAGGAAGTGGATGTTTGATACTCAAGATTTTTTTTTTGTAAAAAAATATCATGTGGATGTCTGAGCTTGAATTTTTTTTATTTTGGTTTTAATTCACTATCAGAGAATATAATAATGATAAAGGTGAGGAATTTGTTGATCTGGTCTCTGTCAGAGAATATAATAATGATAATATTGAGTATTTATGAATCTGGTCAAATGGAGAAGATTGGATTTGGTGGTTTTGGAAGGTTTGGAGGGGATAGATGTGGGGATGGTCGCTGCAAAAGGGTGGATCTTATGTTTTTGAAGGACGGCGACAACAAGGATCTAATGGATATCGAGGGGATGGAGGTCGAGAGCTTAATACAATCTTCACTGTTGGGAAAAAGAGAGGGGAGGTCTAAGCTTGTCGCCAGAGGGGATGGGTGGGGTGAATGGGAAGGTCATAGGCCAAGGAACGACAGCCTGTGTGACACGAGAAGCGTCAGTGGGGGCCAAGCTCATCGGCTAGTGCTAAGTGCTGGGCGAGAAAGTGTATGCAGTAATGGAATCACCCTCTCTAGCCTCACCTTGCAGTTCCTGCTCGTGAGCGATCTCAATCTCACAGAAGAGCAGTATGTCTCACCATCTGGGAGGGGTTTTTTTTAATGTTATTAGTGATAAAATCATGAAAGCTTCCGCTCTAATGAAGAATAAAAAAAATGACAAAATAAGGATAGATCTAGTGAAAAAAAATAAAACAGCGAAGTAGGCACAAATCCAGTAAACTTCTCGGTAAAATAGAACTGATATGGAAGTTGAAGGGCTAGAGATTTTCACTGAGTTGATAAGGAGATATCTTTTACAAAATGATTGTTCTCTTCATGCAAGGGAAAATATAAGAGTGTGTAAGATGCATGATCTGCTCCATGATCTGGCACAACTTGTTATGGGAAATGAATGCTTCCCATCGTTGAAAAGCAGTGTAGGCCCCAAAATCCCAATAAAACACCATCATTGGATGAATTTAGATGCCAATGAAAATTGTGAAAAAGGGGATTGGTCCATCATCCATACTATGCTATATTGTCGAAGAGACTTAAGTGTGTTGTCAAAGTTGAAATTGGTGAGGGTGCTCGACTTGAGTTGCCTGCATCAATAAAGCAATCGCACCATCTAAGATACCTTGATCTTTCTCATAATCCTATTAGGAAACTACCGGAATCCATTTGTATGCTGGTTTATCTACAGACATTGAAACTCTACAATTGTAGTGAACTTTCAAAGCTTCCCAGGAGCATAATATACATGAACAGCATTAGACACATTCTTTTTTACTATTGTACAAAGTTGGAGGCATTCCCTGATGGTTGGAGTCAATTACAAAACTTGAAAACACTAACAGTATATACTGTAGATGATGATGCAGAGAACAATATGGGACAATTGAAGTCCTTGAATTCCTTTGGTGAACTTGCTTTGTATAACATCCAAAAGGTCAAGAATGTTGATTTAGAATGTTGATGATGCTAGAAAAGCTAATTTGGGTAACAAACAAGTTATTCACAAGTAAATTTTAAGTTGGGGAAAATCAGGATGGGGACCTAATTATCTATGTTGTTGGGTGGAAAATGAAGAGGAGGTGTTGGAAGCCTTGAAACCTCACAATAAAGTACAAGAAATTACCGTTAGTCGTTATCTGGGCAAACAATTTCCGATGTGTATAAGAGAGGGGAAATAATTCCAATATCTACGTTAGATCACACTATTTGTTGAATGCTACTCAGAGATACTATTCTATGAAGCCTAATGGAGGTAAGTGGCTGAATTGACTCAAAGTGGGCTACACTGTACGTGCATGGTTTATGCCAGCTTGCTTGGATGTGATTGGATGGAGAAAAGGATGGCTATGCTGTGTCTGCATGGAACTTTAATCACGTGTGTATGTTTTATGTCTTTAATGTTTTGTGTGCTGTGAGATCTATTGTATCTCTATATATTTTGTAAGGGTGTAAGTCAAAGCTAAGTAAGGAAGATACACTCCTTTCTTCATTATCTCTTCACTCTATTTCTACACATTCATAGCACCACCTTTAACAGTGGTATCATAGACATCGGAGAAAGCTTCGTTCTTAACCGATGGCCATGACTGACACCGGAGACTCATCTCATGTCTCAATTCCCTTATTCAAGGGGGAAAACTATAACCTTTAGAGCTTGCAAATGAAGACTATGTTCCGATCAAAAGGCTTGTGGAGCATTGTAGAATATGGTTTTAGTGAAGAAAGGGAGACCCAAGCGGTGGAGGACCATCGAATGAAGGACGCCGGTGCGCTGTATCTAATCCAGTGAAGCTTAGACACGAAGGTGCTTATTAGGATATCCGAAGCATCTACTGCCAAGCAAGCTTGGGCTATACTCAAAACTGAATACCAGAGTAACTCAAAGATACTCTCAGTCAAGCTATTCTCTCTTTGCCAGGAGCTTGAAAGTGCAAAGATGAAGAACGGAGAGAGGATCCAGGATTTAATTAGTAGAATCCTTGACCTAGTGTATCAAATACGCACACTTGGAGAAGAAGTCCCAGAGAAATCAGTTGTAGGGAAGATCTTAAGAAGCCTCACTCCAAACTTCAAGCATGTATTCTCTTCTATAGTTGAAGCTAAAGACCTCAGCAAGCTTACGGTTGATGAGCTTAGTGGATCATTAAAAAATCATGAGGCTATATTACATCTGTCTGATGTAACTGAAGAGGAAGTTGCACTACAAGCTATCACTAACGCTTTTGTGGAGAGCAGCAACCGAGGAGGTAGAGGTCGAGGTCGTGCCTCATTCAGAGGATGATTCTGAGGTCGCGTGAGAGGAAGAGGTGTTGACCCTTCACTCAAAACCGACACCTACAAACAACAACCAAGACAAAGCGTGCAGTGCTTTGTGTGCAAGAAGTATGGCTATACTAAGACACAATGCTGGTATAATGAAGCTAACGTAGCAGAGGAGAACAAAGTTGAAGAAGAAGAAGAAGGAGGAGGAGGAGGAGGCGAAGGATCTTTATTCATGGCAATAGAGAACTCTGAAAAGGAAGAAGGAATAGTTTGGATCATCGACAGTGGGTGCTCAAACCACATGTCGGGAAACAAAGAGCTATTCCAAAGCATAGAAGAAGTAGCTTGATAAGTGCTTGTGTTATAGTAACGCGAAGCGTTATTATCTTACAATGAACATATCTTTTATCAGATTTTGTCACTAAATGGTGTGCATTTGTGTATTCTTGTGCATTGTAGGTTTGTGGAGCCAATTTAGAGAAGAAGAACGAAGTTAGATCGTGTTCGCCGTTGTTGGGAAGTTTTCGGACCAAGCAAGGAACAAGGCACGAGATGAGACTTGTGGGTGTGTGCCAACCTCCGTTGGAGGGGCACAAAGGCAGTCACATTCACAACAAGTCTAACTCGTGTGGCTTAGGAGAATTTCACCAAGAAGGAGACTTGAAGCAATCGACACGATCTACCATTGATTGTGTGCCCAATTCAATGGCCTCGATGAAGAACGATGGATTCGGGAGCATTTCGGCAAGTACTGTAGCAGCACTGTTCACTTTCGGCCGAATTTCAGAATTCCAGAGAATTCACACGGGCGTGTGGAAATAACACATGGCCGTGTGAATTAATTTTTCAGCAGACAGAAACTTCACACGCCCGTGTGTTAATTCCACACGGCCGTGTGAAGTCCCGATAAGTCTAAAATTTAAAGCCGCACTCATCATTATAAAAGTACGATTTGGAGACTTTTTAGATATCTTTTGACCTATCTTTCTCCCCAACTTCTGGAGAGTGCGGCTAGGGTTTCGGAGAGGACTTTGTGGAGGATTGGAGCGCGTCATCGGCATCGTCATCAACGTTCGACGGCCGCACAAGACCACGGCCACACCATACGCAAGGGGGTTTTCATCAATGCTTTTGTTTTGTGCTTTCTTTCATATTTTGATGAATATGTATAGCTCTATGAGGAGCTAAACCCCTCGTGGGTATTCGGACTTGTAAACCCTAGGTTTATTATGTTTATATGACATTGTTATTATGTTTTTCCATTATTGATGAATAAATTCGAGTTTCAATTTTAATTATCTTTTGCTATTGTTTTCTCTTTGCCGTGACACTAAGGATTGAGAACAATCTAGGTTATCCTTTGGAGATGTGACAACTCCTATAGGGTTAGACTACATAAGATTGAAGAAGGTTGAGAGGGAGAGTTGTGAGGTAGCAATGAATCCCCTTTCCCTTCTGGTGTGATTTCTCCCTACCTCCGTTTCCTTGATTTATTAGCAATCGAAATAGAGTGAAGTGCTAGGTAGATAAACTCCCATGGGCTTAGTTGCGCAAGCAACAGAGTGAAGTGTTGAAGTGAATCCTATGCACTGGGGCTTAATTTAGACTAGGGTTCTTCCACCTGGACCAAAGGGTTAGAACTATACATAGGAACAGGTTTTATCACTAGGAATCCCTAAAGCTTAAAGCAATCCCACGTAGTGTTAGGCTTAGGTAGAAATACTCCCCTGGGGCTTAGTTACGTGAGCGACAGAGTGAAGGGTTGAGGTGAATCCTAATGCCGGGACATAGTGTTGGGGTTAGTCACGGTTGACCTTAGGTTTGGGACCGTGTGTTTAAGGATATCCTCGACTCAATTAACATCAATAGGAAAGTATAATAGCATAGTCTTGCACTAGAAGCATAAGTCCTAGAGGTAACTTGTCCGGATACCCTATTTCATTCATTGCTAGTCCTTCTCCTTCTACTTTTACTTGCACTTTCCTATCTTTCATCTCTCTATTTACTTTCTTGTCTTTTATTTTAATTGATTCCATAATTCTCTCATCAAACCGATTATCACTTTTCGTATACTGCATAACTAAATAGCGAATTCTTGTGTTTCAAATCCCTATTCCCTGTGGATTCGACTACCCACTCACTAGGGTAATTTTATTACTTCGACAAGCCCGTGTACTTGCGAGATACACTCAAGGGGTCGTGTCAAAGATCATCAAATTGTCAAGCTTAGAGATGGCAAAATACTACAAGTAGATGGAGTCGGGACTATGTCATTTCCATCAAATATTGGGAAACCTAATCAACTGTCAAATGTACAATATGTACCTCAACTAGCCCATAATCTCCTTAGCGTTCGCCAGTTAATGTCATCCGGGTATTCTATTGCATTCTCCGATGGAAAATGCAAGATCACAGATACGAACGCAAACACCATCTTAGTATGTGTTTAAATGTCAGAGCGAAGGTTATTTCCTTTGGAAGCTGGTGACATTAGTGCAGCTCGGGTGGCTCTTGGTGATGACAAGATTCCAAGCTGTGGCATCGCAGGTATGGACACCTAAACCTTAGAAGTTTGTAGCTCCTAAAAAATAAACACCTTGTTGAAGGGCTTCCAAGCATCACACCAGCAGACCCATGTGAAGGTTGCTCTCTCGGAAAACAGACAAGACAACCATTCTCTGCAGAGTCGACAAGAAGAACAAAAGCACCCCTTGAACTTATCCATGATGACTTAATGGGTCCTATGCAGACACCATCACTTGGAGGGAATACATATGTGTTTCTACTCACTGATGACTATTCACAATACAGTTGGGTTCACTTCCTTCCAAACAAGTCAGATGCATTAAGATGCTTGATAATCTTCAAGAACAAATTGGAGAAGCAATTAAATCACATTCTAAAGGTTCTCCGAACTGATAGAGGGGGTGAGTTCATTTCTAAAAACTTTAGAAAATACTGTGAACTCCAAGGCATCCAAAGGCAGCTCTCGGCACCTTATTCTCCTCAATAGAACGGCGTTGCCGAGCGAAAAAACTGCACCGTCATGGAGATGGCTAGATCAATGTTGAAGGAGATGATGGTTCCCACAACTCTAGGAAGAGGCAGTCGCTACTGTGGTTTATATAAGCAACTAATCACCTAGTAGTGCAGTCCAAAACATCACACCTTATGAGATCCTCAAAGGAGAGAAGCCACCAGTTGGTTATTTTCAGGTGTTCGGATGCATTACCCATATGTTGATTGATTCACAGTTTCGAAAGAAACTAGACTCCAAACCACAAAGGTGTGTTTTTATTGGATATTGTGAAGAAACAAAGGGCTATAAATTATTTGATCCTAAATCAGAGAAGGTAAAGATTAGTCAGAATGTATGTTTCTTTGAAGATGTCACTTGGGATTGGTCCAAGTCTCACACAACTCCACTAGAGTACGTGACTATCAATACACAAGTTCGAAGCACCTCTCCTAATCAAAGTGCAAAACACATTCAAACAAATACCTCTGAATCAGAGATAGAAGTTCCAACATCACCAGTAAGGTATAGAGCTCTCACTGACATTTACAACACTTGTTCATTTGCACTTGTTGTTTCAGATCCCACAACTCTTAAATAAGCCATAAAGAATGATGAATGGAAGACATCCATGCAGGAAGAGTTGAACTCCATCAACAGAAATCATACGTGGGAACTCACCAACTTACCGGAAGGAAAAACTGCAATTGGTCTGAAGTGGATCTTCAAATCAAAGTATAATGCTGATGGTTCACTACACAAAAAAAGACTCGAATTGTTGCTAAGGGTTATTCACAGAGAGAAGGAGTAGATTTTAACGAAGTGTTTGCCCCAGTGGCACGCATGGAAACTATTTGTGTGCTCATTGCTATGGGTGCTCATAAGGGATAGCCTCTATATTAACTAGACGTAAAATCCGCATTCTTAAATGGAGACCTTAAGGAAGAAGTATACATCTTGCAACCCGAAGGATTCACAGTTAAAGGCAAAGAACAACAAGTTTATCGGCTCTAGAAAGCTTTATACGGTCTCCGTCAAGTGCTAAGAACATGGTACAGCAAGGTCGATCAACACTTCATTCAACTAGGATTCAAATGGAGCCCCAACGAGGCCACACTATACACTAAAGTTCAGGAAAACTCACACATTCTAATCCTTTGTATTTATCTAGATGATATAATCTACTTAAGCTCTTTACAGGCGATGCTACTTGAATTCAAGGAAAACACGATGCGTTCGTTTGACATGACGGATCTAGGATTACTAAAGTACTTCTTGGGATTGGAAGTGAAGCAAGGTGATGGGTTCATATTTATATCCCAGAAGAAATATGTCGAGGATCTTCTCAGCAAGGCGGGGATGTTGAATTGCAAAGTTCAACCTACTCCAATGAATACCAATGAAAAGTTGAGACTAGATGATGGATCTGGTCAAGCTAATGCAGAGAGGTATAGAAGGCTGGTTGGATCCTTGTTGTACCTCACACACACGAGACCAAATCTGATATTTGTTGTCTCACTTATCTCAAGGTACATGCAACGACCCATGATGCATCATCTGGGTGTAGTCAAGAGGATCCTACACCATGTGGCAGCAACCTTGGACTATGGGTTATTATATAAAAACTCAGGAAAACTCAAACTCACTGGTTTTTCAGACAACGATTATGAAGGCTCATTGGATTATAGAAAGAGTGTCTTAGGCTGGGTGTTCAATCTTGGCTCAGCTGCCGTAGAGTGGAGCTCAAAGAAACAAGACATCATAGCTCTGTCGAGCACTGAAGCTGAATACGTCTCAGTAACTTTGGCGGCATGTCAGGCAATCTGGATGAGAAGATTACTTGAGGACATTGAAGAAGAGCAAAGAGAGGCCACCACTATTTATTGCGACAACAAATCAGCAATAGCAATAGCCAAGAATCCGGCACTCCACGGCCACACGAAACATCTCAATACATGTTATCACTTCATTCGAGGACTGATAGCTGAAGAAGCAATCAAGGTGATTCACTGTAATACAAATGACCAAACTACAGACATCCTTACAAAAGCGTTGCCAATTCAAAAACATGAATACTTTAGGAAGGCACTGGGTGTAACAATTCTCTGAGTGCAGGAGCGTGTTGAATGCTACTCAGAGATACTATTCTGTGAAGACTAAAGGAGGTAAGTGGCTGAATTGACTCAAAGTGGGCTACACTGTACGTGCATGGTTTATGCCAGCTTGCTTGGATGTGTTTGGATGGAGAAAAGGATGGCTATGCTGTGACTGCATGGAACTTTAATCAAGTGTGTGTGTTTTATGTCTTTAATGTTTTGTGTGCTGTGATATCTATTGTATCTCTATATATTTTGTAAGGGTGTAAGTCAAAGCTAAGTAAGGAAGATACACTCCTTTCTTCATTATCTTTTCACTCTATTTCTACACATTCATTGCACCATCTTTAACACTATTTGGGTGCGGAGAATGTGAGCAGCTCCCTCCACTAGAGATATTACCCTGTCTTGAGTATCTCAGACTGTGGAAAATGGATGGCATCAAACATATTGTTAAAAATAGAATAGGCAATGCACCATAATCATTCCCTGCATTGAAGAAGATGATTTTAGATGGAATGAAGAACCTAGAGTGGTGGTGTGTGGAGGAGAATGAAGAAGCAAATTTTTTCTTGTTTCCGTGCCTCACTCTGATGCGTATTACTGAATTCCCCAAGTTGAAAATAACCATGCCACCCATTCCAGCTCTCCAAGAATTACATATGAAGAGATCATTCTGTGAGACACAAATCTCTAGCGTGTCTAGTAAAAGAAGGTTCTTCAAGCATTTGGAATCTCTTCAGAGTTTGAGTATAAAATATTTTACCAAGGAGTTGGTTTTATTGCTGGAAAATGAAGAGGAGACAAAAGCCATGAAGCCATCACTTAAGAGATTAGAGATTTTCCATTGCAATCAGCTATCATTGACATTGGTTTTGAAGAACCTTCCATCTCTAAGAGATAGAAGAGACAATCCAAGTTCGTCATGAGATTAGTACTAGTGCCAAACAAGCTTTGAAGTGCATCGCCACAAATTGTTTTCTTTCTGTCAGCGATTTTGATTTGTGCTAATGCCTGTTTCATAATTTTCCTTTTCAACCAACTTGATAGTTAGGTGCCAATTTCTCCCCTTTTCTTTATTTATTTTTTGTTTTCAATTCTCATATGAAGATTATGTTTGGCATCTCTTGATAAGAATCAGCATTTTAATTAGAATCTGTATAAGTACTTATTGGGTTGAACTAGTGCCACCTCTAGAATATTTGAATTCAGATAAAATGGAGGGAAAATAGCAAAGATAGTTTCCTATACTTGGTTAAGTTAGTGCCTTTTTATCATAATCTTACACAGTGTTCTTTCGAGTAACCAAATCAGAAGCTTGAATAGAATGCTTTAGAGTATATATGCTGGCATTATATTGGCAGACCACGAAGCTTGATTGTTTCCATTCCCATGTCTTGTATCCGTCGTGATTTTTTTCTTAACTTAATTTTTATTCTTCATTTGTTTTGGGCTCAAGAATGAGCAAGAGTGGTATATTCCCCCAACATAAAGACAAAAAAACCTGGGAAGTCTGAAATCAGAATGAAATGGAAGCACATAGTCCAGTGAAAGCATCCAAAATCTCAATTGGAAAAGGCTCATATAAATCTAATTTTGTTGAATAGACTTTTTTTTTTTAGTTATTCAAAACCACTTGGTGCAGGATAAATCCATCTTTGCAATCAATTTACATAGATTTCTGTGGTGTGTAAACATGATGTCGTTCCCATTCATAGAACTTTTCTCAATTTGTCAGATTGTTCAAGCATTCTGATCCTTCCATTAGTCCGTATACTCCTGCGGTGTAGTATTATTCGTATTTATATAAGTCATGGGACTGAGGAAAGTTTTTTTTTTTAGGTAAAGGAGCTCATAGAGCTATTTTATTAAATAAAAAGATAGGTTTACAAAGAGTTCAAAAATACAGGCCAAAGTAAAACAAAGACAAAAAATTACAGAATAACAACAAGGATCTAAACTAATGAAAGACGAATCCTGAAGCAGAAATATATTTCATAAGCCATTGAGGGAGGTCACGGCTGGTATGAAAGAGGGATAATTCATGAAGATTTTGGTCCAACGCAGCAAATCTGAGAGCAACTTTCATCCAAATCCGGGGAATAACGTTGAGGCGCGGATTATGGGCTTCAAGAAGTAAGAGCTTGATGCTATCAATATAAGAAATAAGGCGCCAGGTGCAAACATCATCACTAGACTGAATTACAACTAAAACATTCGGATTACCTATGAGGATGTGACGGATATGCAAAGAAGTTGCAACGGCAGTATGGAAAGCAGCAGCCAAAATTTGTAGATCAGCATCAATGTGGGATTCGGCAGTGAGAAGCTTGCTACCTGCCAAGACAACAACATGATTAAAAGTAGAGATGAAACCACCACCCCCGCCCCCCTCTGCCAACCTGTGTCTGAACACTCCAAGAAGAAGCTAAGAAAAGGAAAAGGCCATTAGAGCGAGTAAACTTGGAAAGGATCAATTTTCTACAGTCAGAAATGCTCTTGGCACAAAAATTATCATTGGCATAGCAGATAGTCTTCTATACAATAACAGAGAAATTGGGTTGAGAATTTCAAAAGATACCATTACACCGAGCTTTCCAAAGGAACCAGGACACAATAGCAATAATAATTTTAATCTTACCAGAGAAAGAAATGTGAGTGATCCAACTGCCAGATTTAAAACCATCAAAGAAACGAAGCTGCGCACCAGTCAAGGCAGATAATAGGTTCCAGACTCCTTGAGATTTACAGCAAGTATATAAAATATGCTCTGCAGATTCTGGACAAGTATTATAGAAGATGCACATACTTTGGGGTCCCAAATTAATGGAATAAAGAAAGTCAGTGGTGGAAAGTCTACCACGGGAGGTAAGCTAGAGGAAAAATTTAACGGTGGAATAACTTTAAGAGACCAGAGTTTTTTCCACCCACCCCAAGGATTAGGCTCCACAGATCTGCAATTAAGAAATTGATAAACAGAGGAAGCAATAGAAATATTGCCAGTCTTGGGCGCCCAAATCCACACATTAGAGGAATTGAAATCAACTTTCCCCAAGCTGGGCAAGATGTTGTTCACATTGGAGCGAAAAAGTAGGTAAAGCTTATGATAATCCCAATCATTATCAGTACAGAGATCATCACAGTTGATATGGTCCAAATCAAGATTCATATTAATAGTTATAGGTTTAAAAGCAATGGGAATATCACTACACCATTGATCAAAGAGAACAGATGTGCTGGAGGGATTGACGGTTTTAATCCAACAATAGGACTTGAGAGTGGAAGCAATCAAACATAATCCCCGAAAGAACCAAGAGCACTTATTAGGGACAGGATCATGCCAAAAATTAAGTTGACCATATTTCAACCTAAGGATATCAACCCAAATGAAATCTGCTGAATTAAGATAATGAAACACAAATTTAGCATTCAGAGAGTTCTTAGAAATCAAAATATTCTTAATAATAAGGCCCCCTCAGTCTTAGGTTCCAAAATACGATTCCAAGAAACAGCCGGAACGCCTTTTCCATTACCACCCTTATGCCAGAAAAATTTTCTAACAAGCTTCATGATTTCTTAAAGAAAGGAATCAGGAACAGAGTAGACAGACAGAAGGTATGTGGGAACAGCGAGAATAGAAGAGTTGATGAGGATAGACTTGGCTGCTAGAGAAAGTTAGAGTGCTTCCATGTAGAGCAAGTATGAGTGATTTTATCAACCATAGGTCTGAAGTAGGAGATACCAAGATGCTTACGGGAGACCAGCGCACCAAGATAAATGAAAGGAAAGGTGGAATTAGAAAACCCTAGGATGGAGCAGATGCATTTAAACACCCTAGAGTTAAACCAAGAGGGGAAAAAGATGGAAGACTTGGAAATATTGGCATTCTAGCCAGTAACATGAGCATAGATATTTAAACATAAGTTAACATTTCTGGCAACTTTCCTGGATGCATGAGAAATGATAATTAAATCGTCTATGTGCATGAGGTGATTAAAATTGTACTTAAGATTGGGATCAAATCCAAGAATCATATTAGACCGAAGGGAAAAATTAAGCATAGATGATAGATTTTGGGAGACTAAAATGAAAAGATAATAGGAAATGGGATCCCCTTGACACACACCCCGAGAAGAGGTAATCCAAGAGGAAAGGGACCCATTGATTAAAAACAAGAAGGAGCTGGAATGGAGGCAAGTTTTAATCCAAGAAATCCAAGTGTTAGGAAAATTCATCCTAGCTAAGGTTGGCAATAATTGTGTTCCAACTAATTGTATCATAAGCCTTCTCAATATCGATTTTAGTTAACATCCTAGAGTGACCGTTAATGTTATGCTCTAAAGAATGGACAATCTCTCGTAAGGCAATAATGTTGTCAAAAGAACAACGACCATAAACAAAGCCCACTTGTTCAAGGCTAATACGGTTGGGGAGGATAGTTTTAAGTCTATTAGCAAGGATCTTGGTGACAATTTTGAAACAAACATTAGAAACTGAAATGGGGCGAAAATCAGACACAAACCTAGGATTACTTACCTTGGGAATGAGAGCGATATATGTTTTTCCCCAAGAGGCCGGCAGAACAGAATTGGAGAAGAAGTATCTTATAGCATTAAAAAGATGATCCCCAATTTATGTCCAATAAAATTTATAGAATTCAGCGTTGAAACCATCAGGTCCAGGGGCTTTACCAGAGGGAAGTTCACAAACTGTAGTATAGAGCTCATCTCGAGTTAACTCCCTGATAATATTAGCTCCATCTGACTCACTAATTGCTGGGAGATCACTAGGAATAGCGTTAAAAACATCAAGAAAATTGGACTGAGAAGTATCTATCCACAAATCAGTATAAAAAGAAAGGAACTTGTTCTCAATATCTGTACTATCAGTAACAAAGTTGCCATTAGAGTCAAAAATCTGAGAAATAGAATTGTAGTGAGTTCTCACACGAACATTATTATGGAAAAAAGTAGTACTATGAGGCATACCTGGAGTACCAACTGAGAAGCAGCAACCTCATCCATGAATTCAGCACATTCAAGCTCAATGATAACAGACTCAGTATTCTTAATGGCATAATCATGGTGAGACGAGGTAGTATTGATAGAGAGAAGAAGCGGGGCATGATTAGAGGATGTCCGCGGAAAATGGGCAAGAGAGTAGGAAGAAAACCTAGAAATCCAAGTTGAATTGACTAAACACCTGTCCAACCTAGCCCACCTGCAAGCCAAGCCCGTTTGATTGTTGCACCAAGTGAACCTAAAACCAGAGAAATTAATATCAAACAGGTTATTAGATTCAATAAAGTCTAAGAAAGAGAGAGCTTTCCGAGAGTAGTGAACAAAAGAGCCCCCTTTATGCTCGTTGCGATGCACGATCGTGTTAAAGTCACCGACAAGTAACCAAGAGAGCTCCAAGGCAGCCAACCTGGAAAGCTCAATCCAAAGGTTTTGCTGGGAACGAAGACGATTAGAATTATAAATAAAAAAAATTAACCAAGTGGTAGAAGGATAAGGAAAAATAACAAGGTGAAGCACTCGGCGGGAAACATCGATAGAAGAGACGACAATAAGGACGTTGTTCCAAAGGACGATTATCCCTCCGGAATACCCATCTGCCAGCACAGCGGCCCAGTTCCAATTTTGAGGTAATTTTGAAAAAAAATTATCCACTCGATCAGAATTCGCCCTGGTCTCAACCAAACAGACCAACATGAGACAATGAGATCGAATTAAGTGCAGAACACAGGAAGAGGTAGCAACCGCCGAAATCCTTCTACAGTTCCAATATAAGATTTTAGAACTGAACAAGGTAAAAAATATTGAAAAACAAAAATAGATCTCAGTGAAGAAGACTTCCATAATAACTAGGCAAAAACCACTCAAACCAGAAACACAGGAGGAGCTCAGGGGCAAGAGTCACCCGGATCAATTCTTCCTTTCTTCAAGGAAGCGACCATTACATGAGAACCTTTACGAACCAAGGAGTCACAACTCACTCCTTCTTGGTACTAGACAAGCGTCATCGAATCATCATGTTCCTCATCATCAGGTCCCTCATCATCAGACATCTCATCATCGGATTCATCGAACTCTTCCCCCTCCTGACTGTCTCCATCTACCGAAGGATCTCCCTCTAAGGCAGTAGAAATACGTTCGACTGGCATGGCATGAGAGGAATCAGGAATGGGAAGTGATGGGTTAGGAGAGAGGAAAGAAGAAGTTCAGAGGATAGGGATAGGGAGCTGTGCTCCATTGGGAACAAGAGCCGGTGGAGCAAAAGACATAGGAACATCCACCATCAGTAAAGGAGAATTGCTTTTTTCTATAGTGGTGGGCCGACTGTCAATCATAAACTTACTTATGCTAGAAGAGGCAACGGCTGGATCAGGAGAATCCATAGTATCATCAATCAGGAAGGAGTCAGTATTAATGTATTCGGCGTGGAAGGAGTGAGACCCAAGAGTCCCTTCTCTACCTCGATATCGAGCCTCGGACCTACCACCTCGGGAATGAGCGCTTTGGAAGTCGAGAGACGCTGGGTTCACATCTGCTGCCACGCCATCAGTCATGTGACTAGCATGAGAACCAAGTCTGCGATCGCGAGCACTGCCTCGCCGGCGAGACACCAGTAGCCAAGACCCAAAGTTGGAATTCTCCGGAGAGCCAGAAACAAAGCTGAGAGTATGAGAGCTTTGAATATCATGGCAAACTGGTTCCATCACTGTATCTCGATCACCAACAGCCATAGGGTTACCATAGTCAACCACCGTCCCCTGCTGAGAGCGAAGGGGTGGAGAGACTCCAGTGACCCCGGTTGTCGTTGAGTAAGAGCAAGTTTTGGAACCATGTCCAACGATACCACACAAATAACAGAATGTAGGGAGTCTTTCATATAGAACAACAACAAAGACTTTATGAGAGTCATCCCTAACCCAGAAACCACGATTCAAGGGTTTAGCAAGGTCAATCTCAAGGCAGACCTGAGCGAACTTAGATCTATAAAGGGAACTAGTAAGATCATCGAGTTTTAGAAGGTTACCAATATGAGCTGTTATCGTCTTAAGAGATTCACCATCCCAAAGCTCAATAGGAAGGTTATTCAGTTGAACCCAAACGGCCGCCATGGAGAGTTTAGCAAATGCAGGTTCAAAAAAAGTTGCCAAGGAAACAGTTATAGGATTATACCATTAATAGACCACCAGCCATCGCAGAGGAGATGGTTCATAATTTCATGAGAAGAACATCTTATCAGTAAAAAGCCATTTGGGAGATCGGAAATGGACACTAGATGGAACTCTGACCACTTAACCGTAAGGAAAGATTTCACCTGATCAAACGGAGGAGGTTTGCCAAAAAACTTGCTGAACAGAGCATTTTGGAACTTCATCCGAACACGAGCAAGGGTATCACTATCTAACAGAACAAATTCCGAAGTGAAGCTCTTGAGTTTGTCCAAAAGGATAGGATTTTGCAGTGGAGAAGTATCAGAGGAGTGAGGAGTAGAGGAAGCTATTTAGGCCCAAGACTAAGGCCTAGGTTGCGAGGGGGGCTGACCTTGTCCCCCACTTGCCATGGCATGGGGGGAGGAGAGCAGGGGAACACTCAGAACAGGAGAGCAGGAGAGAGTGCGATGGGTCAATACATTACAAGACAACAGGTGGGTCACGTTCCTGCTTTAAACAAGAGCAGCATTGAGGAAAGTGTTCAAATCCTTTTCAAATCCTGTACTCTCAATCCACATGGCATTTCCCAGCCTAGATGAAGCACAAGATATGTAAGAGCAAACTCATGACAACTGCAGACTGCATTCCTCCACAAATCTTTCGCCCAACACTAAATGTGATAAACTTGAAATCATGTCATCAAAAATCTAAACAACTATTCATAAATCTCTCTACTTTTTGTGGTCATCAATGTGCTTGATGGTTTGTTGAGGAAGTAGCAATGGATTTGGAGATAATGTCTTACCACTTTCACTCGGACACAAGACCTCACTTCCCTTCACACTCTGTTTATTGAAGATTGTCCAGGCTGAAGTCTTTCCTAAAAGGCCTTCAACTCCATCTTGCTACTTTTATAAAAAAAAAAAAAAAAGGAATCTGTGAATGCCCGGATGTGGAGAGGCTATGCAAGCTTGGAAGAGATTATTACCACATTCTCTCCACATCTCATGTACAGTATTAGGAGAACAAGTTTTGATGCGCATAGTCACAAATCCTTTCCTTGTATTAGCAATTTTCATTTGTTCTATTGCATGTCTCATACATTTTTACTTCAACAAGCCTAATACCAAGGTACCACGTTTTCCAGTATTCGGCCTTCAACTCCATCTTGCTACTTTTATAAAAAAAAAAAAAAAAAAGGAATCTGTGAATGCCCGGATGTGGAGAGGCTATGCAAGCTTGGAAGAGATTATTACCACATTCTCTCCACATCTCATGTACAGTATTAGGAGAACAAGTTTTGACGCGCATAGTCACAAATCCTTTCCTTGTATTAGCAATTTTCATTTGTTCTATTGCATGTCTCATACATTTTTACTTCAACAAGCCTAATACCAAGGTACCACGTTTTCCCGTATTCGTAAACATATTTTATCATATCTGAATTGATACACAAATGATGATCTTATCTACTTTGTGACTGCATATCAAACCTGAACATGAACCTTATGTTTAGCATTTTTTTTAATTGTATCAAGATTTTAACTAAAATTAATTTAAGTCAGTATTCTTATCAGTGTATTGATCTAGTGCCCTATCTGGAACATTTAAATTTAGAGAATGGAGGAAAATATGGCAGAGATATTTTCCAGAATTTCATTGGACATAAAAGAATAAGATACATATAAAATCAAATTAGATGATCATTTTATGACCTTTTTCTGTTTTCTAATTATACCAATGATGTATTCAGACTTGAAAGTGAGCTGCCTTTTTTATCATAATAACTTACTATTTTCTTTTGAGTATATGCCAATTCAAAAACTTCAATAGAAAGCATTGACGTATATATGCTGACATTACTATTGGTAGACCACTAGCTTTATTGTTCTCTTTCCCATGTTTGGCATTCTTATTGATTTTTTTTTTTTTTTTGTTTCTTATGTTTTGGGTAAAAGGATAAGCAAGAGTTTTGTTTTGTATATCTCCCAACATGAAGACAAGGCCCTGAGAGTCTGAAATCAGAATGTAATGGTAGAGTATCATTTCCAAGTATTGGTTCAATTAGCAAATTTGATGCGTGTTGTCCTATATGTGAATATGTTCTTTGTTTTACTTCCTCAAGGTGAATCAATATCCCAATGAAAGCTTGTGAAATCACAATCGGAAAAGGCAAGGTGTTCTTAAACAATAGTTCATGAAATTATAATTTTGTTTGCTTTTTTTTTCTAATATTAATTTGTGAGTTAGTTTAATCCATGGAATTTACAGTAAATAAACCTTTGTTTTGAATTTTTTTTTTTTATCACCGCTTGATGCAGGAAAGACGTATCTTTGCAATCAATGTACAAAAACTCTTGTCGTATATGAACATGATGGTTCATTCATAGAACTTCCCTCAAGCATTCTAATCTTCTTCTCAGTGAGTACAATCCTGTGGGTGGGATCATTTTAGTACTTAAAAGTCATCAAAACTGAGGTAAATGTTCTAACCCTTTCAAATCCTCTACATTCAATCCATCCAGCATTTCCTAACCAAAGTGATAATGCACAATATTTGCAAGAGTAAATTCAACTATGGCAACTGGAAACTGCATTCCTCCACAAGCCCTTGGCCCAATACCAAATGAAATGAACTCCAAATCATGTCATCAGAAATCTAAATCTCTGTTCATAAATTTATCTGGCATGAACTCTTGGAGCAAGTCTCAAGATTTTAGATCCTCCATATTTCTCTCTCATTGATGATTACTCTTGTTTTTGTGGGAATCTTGTAGCCGTACAACTCAGTGCCCTTGATGTTGTCAAGCACATTTTATTGGCATTGAACTTTTTTTTTGTCTGTTGTCTTAGCCTTGTCTTGCAACTTCTTCATTGCTTGGATTCCAAATAAGCATTGCCATAGCCCACTCCAAGAATCTGCATGAGGTACTTGTTCTAGTAGAGAATACTGCAAAAATGTCAGAGAATTACAACATCGAAGATCAATGGATTATCTGTATATATAGGAGGTTTTTGATGCAAGTGAATTGTCTTGTGCAAGGCCCGACCAAAGTTCTGTTTTCGGAAAAGATGATGTGCAAGTCATCTTGTATGTCTTTCTGCAAGAATTTCTTATTCAAAGATTGTTTGTCTGATTATGGCCTCATATCTCGTATCTCTTTGATCAAAACTTGGCATGTTGAAGAACTAAAGGATTCATGAAATACTTTTAACCTCTTTGTTGCTGTTTTTGGATATATCAATTAATCAACACTTGGTTTTCATGCTTCAGCTTTTTAATCAAGGATTTGAAATTGTCGGCAACTATGAATTATCAGAATCAAGCAGAAGTTCATTCCCTCCAGACGAAAAGACATTGTCACATGTTATGTGTTGTATCACCTTTTGCACTAGTTTAAGAATGTTGAAATTAAACATGTTTTGATTTCTCCCTTGTTTACTACCCGTCTAGGCTTGCAGAGGAACTTCTCTTTTTTTCCTTGATTTTCTTTTTTCTCTAGCCTTTGGCTCTTTTGTCAAGAAAGAGGCCACCCAATTCCAATGGCGCGGTATTGAACTAATTGTATGAAAATTAGCAGCAAGGAGCAAAAGCCTCAGATGAGCAGACAAGTCCTAAAGCCGCCATGCATTCATACAATAGGTTCCCTCTGCTAAATTGAGCAACTCTGGAGAGCTAATGAAGATCTTAGTTTGATGTTGTCTCTCAAAGCCCAATGTAAAGCCACCAGCAATGCCATTAGATAAGCATCAAGTTTTGAAGTGATTGGTATTCAGTAGTAGCCTACAATCCAAATATGGGAATTAGCATAAATAATACAAAATCCAGCTCCCCCCATACCTGAATCTTGTTAGATGTGTATGATAGATGTGCATGCATACAAGTATGTATATTAGATGTATATATGTATGTATATGTACATATCGTATACTTGTATTGTTGATTGTCTATATGTAGACCTAAAGGGTTGGTGTTAAATGTAAAATGATTTGATCCATTTTCTACAACAGGCACCGGAGATGGTTTGTTCATCAGATTATTTTTTTTCCCAAACTTAACAACAGAATTCAACCAAAACTCCTTGACATGATCATAAGTTTTACTAGCAATCCATCTAAAATTGTGAGGCAAGCTTTGGAAGATTAAGTCATAGCGAGCATTCCAGACAATCCAAACACCTTCAGCTATGATAGAAGCCAAGTACTTAGAGGATCCTGACAAACTGTAATCGAGCAAATTGTCTTCACACAAGTTACCCCCAAATATCACAAGTTTACCAATAAGTTGAGCCAGCATAGTCCACATTCCTTGAGTCTTGTGGCACTGATTAAAAATGTGCTATGTAGTTTCATTATCAAGACCACAAATTTGTTTGGCCAGCTCTCTGCTTAACGATTAAATGCTTCTAAGTCTACCATTTACTTCCCGTCCTGGTTTAATAGACATGTCCAGACTAGTATCTGCTCTATTCTTAATGTTAATTCAGTACCGTTCCCTTTCAAGTATCTTGATGTTATTATCTCTCCTAAGAAGCTTGTTGTTTCTATTTTTGATACTATGGTTGAGCAAATTAGTCGCAACTGCAACAGATGTAATCATTTTAAATTGTCTAAAGCAGCTAAGTCCAACTTAATCAATTCTTCACTCCTGTCTATTCCCAGTTTTACATGTCAGTTTACCCTATCCCGGATACTGTTCTCTCTAGGATTTCCAAGACTATTAGGATTTTTTTGGCATCAGGGTGGCAATGGAAAGGGCATCCACGCTGTGGCTTGGAACAATATTACTGATTTTAAATCTGAGGGGGGTCTTTCGATTCGAAGTCTCTTAATTATGAAGGATTCTCTATTGGCAAAGCATTTTTTTAAATACTTAAATCATGATGATACTATTTGGACTGAGATCTTGCATTTTAAATATGGTTGCATTAATTTTTGGACAGACCCTACTCCCCCTAATTGTTATACTTTCTTTCGTGGTCTATGTTCCTCTGCTTATGTCCTAAAACCTCATTGTTGGATTAAGTCCGTCAATCCTAATAACACCTCTATCCTTAATGATCCTTGGTGTTTTGATGTTCCCTTGGCTTTTAAACCTGTTATTTTAACATTGATTATAATTTGGGTTCGGATAATTTATCTGATTTCACTCTTGGGAACTCCTGAGACCATATTAAATTGACTCTTCTTTTTGGCAACAATGCTTTGGATGTTATTGGTCAGCTTGGTTCTATCAATCTTGACAGTCCAAATTTTTGGGTCTGGTTTCCTAAAGCTAATAAGTTCAATATTGCTGCTAACGTGTATCAAACTTTGAATATGAACTTGGTGGCCTCCATTCCTTGGGTTGGGTGGCATAAGATTTGGACTATTAAATCTGCTCCTAGAGTCAAGTATTTTCACCTTTTGACCAATGAGTACATTTCTTCTATCAATTTGGGTATGAGGAATCCTTGTACTCTTTGTGGGCTTGATTTTGAGAGCATTGAACACCTATTCTTTCGATGTTCCATAGCTCAGCTTGTTTGGTTATATGTTGAAGATCTTGTTGGTAAGCGTATTAACTTTGCTGGTTGCTTTTCAGATGGTTATTGGCTTACGAATCATGGCAGCAATAACTTCCTTCGGTATGTTATTGCTGCTATGGTTTGGCATTTTTGGAAAGCTCATTGTGATATGATATTTCGTAATATTCAACCGAATTACATGACTTTTCTCGCAAAGCCTTTTATTTTGCAAAAAGTTTTTCTCACTCTCATGGCAAGCATGCTGGGAAAAAGCTTCTCCTGAATAACTTTTCAGTCGATGATGGCTTGTTCCTCTTTGTTGCCATGATTAAAATTTCCAGCTCTCAGCTATGGCATGCAGGATTTTCTGTGTTGATTCTAATTACAAGATTGCTCTTGCAGGATCCTACCCACTCTCATCTCAAAATGGCCTTGATGCTGATCTACTTACACTGTTTCTTGCATTCCAACTTGCTGTCAATGATTCTCTCAATGTTCAGCATATTTTTGTCTCCAATTCTGATGTCTGCTGAATGTTGGATTCTTTTGATCATACGAGCACCTGGAGACTGTCTCAGCAGATATCTTCAGTTGTTAACTTGCTTACTGCTATTGGGAGCCCTCGGGTCCTCAATATCCCTAGGTCATGGATGATCCTTGCAACCAAGCTTGCCTCTCATGCTACCAATTTACACAATATCTCTCCATTTCATGTTGGAAGATATCTTCCCAAGTGGATCATGAAATGTTTCAATTCTGATGGATTTAGCTTCTAATTCTGTCTTTGTTGCTATAATTTCTTCTTTGGTTCTTAGTTTTCTTTCTTGCTTTTCTTTATTTTGTATACTTTGCTCTCTACTTTAATAATACAGCCTTGGGGCTCCTTTTATCAAAAAAAAAAAAAAGACACAGAGTAAGGAGACTCAAATTGATGGCATGTAGATCATAAGTTTTAATCTCACCCTGAATGACTAGCCAAATGAAGGACATAACCCGAGGAGAGACATCAAGGCTCCATAAGTTCCTCCAACTAAACCAGTTGTCATTAAGAGCGAAACCACCATTAAAGAAGTTATAGGTTGTAGTAGAGACCTTGTTGCTATTAGTCGTAGAATACCAGACCTAATGATTAGGATCATTTGGGCTGATATAGCCTAGACTCATATCTGGAGAATTGGGGACAAAACCAAACACTCTGAGAAAAATTTGAATATTCCAACCATTATCACAAATAAAATCAGAAATCTGGAGCTTATCCAAATTCAAATCCATATTTAAATAAGTAGGTTTAAAAGCCAACGAAATTTCAAAAATCCACAGACCAAATAAAGATGAAGTATAGTCAAGATTAATCGAGTTGAGCCACAAATGAGGTTTGATAGTAAGATCAGTCCTATAAATGCCTCTAAAAAATTAGGACCAACTAGAAGGATGAGTACAGTGGGTCCAAAAATTAACATGACCATATTTCAAAGAGAAAATGTCCACCCATATAACTTCCTTGCCATTAAGATAATTGAGAGCATTCTTAGCCATCAAGGAGAGTTTGATCCAATGTATATTGCTAATGCCTAAATTCCCCTAAGACTTGCTAAGTGTAGTATTGTTCCAGTTAACAAGGGATGAGCCACTACAATTGCCACTACAATTTTCTAGAAGCTTTGGAAATCTTGTCTAGAACATAATTAGGAATAAGGTAGACAAGCAAGTAATAAACAAGAATGGTCATCAAAGAGCTGCTAATTAGCAAAGTTTTGCCAATCCTAGAAAGATAAGACCGATTCCAGTGTCCAATGCGCTTATTGACCTTGTTTACCATGAATTGACAATGGGTTAGAACAAGTTTCTTGTGAGAAATCAAAAAATTCTTAGTAATTCAAAGGGTAAAAACCAAAATCAAAGTTCATTATGTACCAAATACTACCAAAAAATCTTCTATTAAACCAAAAAGGGAAAATTATTTGAGACTTGGAGCTATTAGGCTATTGACCTATCAAGGGGGCATAAATGGGAAAAGAAAGATTTATATTCCTGGCAATCTTGCGAGAAGCAGTGGTAACCAGGATTAAGACATCCACACACATCATATGATTGAAATTATAAGAGAGATTTTGATAAGTGCTTGTGTTATAGTAACGCGAAACGTTATTATCTTACAATGAGCATACCTTTTATCAGATTTTATCACTAAATAGTGTGCATTTGTGTATTCTTTTGCATTATAGGTTTGTGGAGCCAAGTTGGAAAAGAAGAACGAAGTTAGATCGTGTTCGCCGTTGTTGGGAAGGTTTTCGGACCAAGCAAGGAACAAGGCACGAGCTTAGACTTGTGAGTATGTGCCAACCTCCTTTGGGGGGCACAAAGGCAATCACATTCACAATAAGTCTAACTCGTGCTGCTTAGGAGAACTTCGCCAAGAAAGAGACTTAAAGCAATCGGCACGTTCTACCATTGATTGTGTGCCCAATTCAATGGTCTCGATGAAGAACAACGGATTCGGGAGCGTTTCGGCGAGTACTGTGCACTTTCTGCAGAAAATCAGGATTCCAGAGAATTCACACGGGCGTGTGGAATTAACACACGGCCATGTGAATTAATTCCCAGCGAGCCAGAGACTTCACACGGGCGTGTGGAAATTCCACACGGCCGTGTGACGTAATTTTCCAGGAAGCCAGAAACTTCACACGGGCGTGTGGAAATTCCACACGGCCGTGTGAAGTCCCGATAAGTCCAAATTTAAAGCCGCACTCAACCTATTTAAAGCCCGATTTGGAGACTTTTTGAGGAATCTTTGGACCTATCTTTCTCCCCAACTTCTGGAGAGTGCGGCTAGGGTTTCGGAGAGGACTTTGTGGAGGATTGGAGCGCGCCATTGGCATCGTCATCGACGTTCGACGGCCGCACAAGACCACGGCCACACCATACGCAAGGGGGTTTTTCATCGATGCTTTTACTTTGTGATTTATTTTACACTTTGATGAACATGTATAGCTCCATGAGGAGCTAAACCCCTCGTGGGTATTCGGACTTGTAAACCCTAGAATTATTATGTTTCTATGACATTGTTATTATGCTTTTCCATTATTGATGAATAAATTCGAGTTTCAATTTTAATTATCTTTTGCTATTGTTTTCTCTTAGCCGTGACACTAAGGATTGAGAACAATTTAGGTTATCCTTTGGAGGTGTGACAACTCCTATATGATTAGACTACTTAAGATTGAAGAGGGTTGAGAGGGAGAGTTGTGAGGTAGCAACGTACCCCTTTCCCTTCCAGTGTGATTTCTCCCTACCTCCGATTCCTTGATTTATTAGCGGTCGAGATAGAGTAAAGTGCTAGGTAGACAAACTCCCCCAAGGCTTTGGGGTGACATGAATCCTACGCACTGGGGCTTAATTTAGACTAGGGTTCTTCCAACTGGATCAAAGGGGGTAGAACTACTACATATAGGAACAGGTTTTATCACTAGGAATCCCTAGAGCTTAAAGCAATTCGACGTAGTGTTAGGCTTAGGTAGAAATACTCCCCTGGGGCTTAGTTGAGCAATCAACAGAGTGAAGGATTGACATGAATCCTAACGCCAGGACATAGTGTTGGGGTTAGTCACGGTTGACCTTAGATTTGGAACCGTGTGTTTAAGGATTTCCTCGACTCAATTGACTTCAATAGGAAAGTATAATAGCATAGTCCTGCACTAGAAGCATAAGTCCTAGAGCTAACTTGTCCAGATACCCTATTCTCATTCATTGCTAGTCTTTCTCCTTCTACTTTTACTTGCACTTTCCTGTCTTTCATCTCTCTATTTACTTTCTTGTCTTTTATTTTAATTGTTTCCATAAATTCACTCATCACTCCGATTATTACTTTTCGCACATCACGCGACTAAATAGCAAATTCTCGTATTTTAAATCCATATTCCCTGTGGATTCGACTACCCACTCACTAGGGTAATTTTATTACTTCGACAAGCCCGTGCACTTACAAACGAGGCGTGTCAGATTCCTATTAAAACCAGGGATCATGTTAAGAAACAGGCCCGGTTTAGGATTACAGACAAATTATAAAAAGGTAAAAGAATATAGGGGCACCCTGCCTCACCCCGCAACTAGGACAAATCCAACGAGTATGGCGACCATAAAGAGAATAGAAAAGAAAACAGAAGAAAGATGAGCTATAACCCAAGAGATCCAAACAGAAGGAAAGCCCATCTTAGCAAAATTGGCAAGGATAGCATTACAATTCAAGCTGTCATATGCCTTTTCAATATCAACTTTAATGAGCATCCTAGGGGGAAGGCTCGATTCTGATTAATGGAGTGGACAATCTTCTAGACAATAACGATGTTGTCAAGAGAAGAGTGGCCTGGAAAGAAGCCAATCAAGTTACCCAAAACAAATTTAAGATGATTGGCCAAAATTTTAGTAACAATTTTATGTGAAACATTGCATAAGGAAAATAGGTCACAAATTAGAAACCTTTTTAGGGTGCTCCTTCTTGAGGATTAAGGTTACAAAGGTTCTGCCCCAAGCCTTAGGCATCGCAGAATTGGCAAAGAAATATCTAATAGCTAAAGTAAGATGGTCTCCAATCTCCTCCAAAAAGAATTCATAGAACTCGACATTTAAATCGTATGGACCAGGACAATTGCCATTTGGGAGGGAATTGAGTGTATTAAAATTTTCATCTTTTGTACCTTCCTTATAAAGGTACTCTCAATCAGAGGGAGAGGTACAATTAAGATCATTAGGGAGGGCATGGTATAAGTCTAGAAAGGAATGAGGACACGGTTCATTCCATAGATGGCTAAAATAATTCAAAAAGGTATCTCAATTTGATTCTTATTGGTAAGGATATTGCCCTAGTCATTAATAATGTGACAAATATGGATAGAGTGGCTACATATATATTCTAGCACAATTATGGAAGAAGGTGTTCAAATCTCCATCCTAAACCCAAGACATTCTAGCTCTTAGAACCCATCTAATTAAGTTTTATCTGAGGAGGGGCATTAAAATTGCTATGAAGAATGATAAGTTTAGAGGGAAGTGCCATTAGGGTCACAATTCAGCTCTTCCTGTTCAAAAGAATTGAATTTTAAGTTAAGCAACCTTAATCTCATAATCTAGAGCACTCATACAAACAGATTTCCAATTATTAATGTTAAATCTAATTTTCAACAAAAAGATGAACAAAAGCATGCATAAGGGTAGAGTGGGGTTTAAAATTCAAAGCTCTTCTAATAGTTAACGAACAATCCTCATGTTCAAGCCAGTAGTTCTCAAACCGAAAATCTTTGCAGTGAGATAAAACATTATGAGAAGCACTCAAAAGAAGGGAAAAGTAATCCGAAGAAATTCTCAGAAGATGAGAGATAACATGAGAGTTATAATTTAAAAACCAACTGGGATTAACTAAACATCGATCAAGACGAGCCCAACTTCTAGCATGATCCAGTTGACCATCACAACAAGGAAAAAAAGAACCAGCATACCCAAAATCCAACAAAAAAATTATCATTGATGAAAGTGGAAAATAAGTAAGCTTTACGAGAGTAATAGTAAAAGGAACCCTAGTGTTCAAAAGGGTTAGTAATTGAATTAAAATCCCCCAGAAGAACCTAACGAAAGTTCAGAGGAGACATACCTGAAAGCTCGCGCTAGAGATGACACTATACATTAACATGCTGCCCATTGTAAACCCTAGTGAGGAGCTAAGAGATGTTAGAGTTAGGAATAATTATCAGATGCAAGGCTAATCAGAGTGACGGTTCCAAGATGTCTGGGCCACAACACTTTGATACTCCCTGAATATCCCTCCTCTGCCACAGCTGCCTAGTCCCAGGTTTTGGAAAACTTAGACACAAAGTGGCTGTTTTGCTCTGAATTTGCACAAGATTCAACTAGATAGATTATAGAAGGCTTGTGGGATTTGATTAGAGATCTGATTCTGTTAACAATGTCGACACTAGACACCCCCTATAATTCCAAGAAATAATGTTAATGACTTCCAGAAAAAACAATCAAAAGGAAGGAAAAATATAGTAATTTAAACGGTGCAAAGAATGAAAGGAAAATAGACAAAAGATTAGATTGCGATGGGGAATCATTCCCACTCTCTTCTACTTCCATCTTTTCCTATGAGAGGAATCCGATTCTTGGAGGCCTTTGTGGACCTGACCTATGCTTCTTTTCTCATGCCATCCTGGTATTGACGAATGTTAGATTATCATCTAGTTCCTTCTTCATCACCGAGTTATCTTCAAAAAAGTATGATTCACTCATATACTGATTAGAATCTTCTGGTGAGTTCTAAACGGCTATGATGGCTTCAGAGACCTAACTCACTGCTCTTTGATGATCGAAATCCAACTGTAACAGTTTCCTTCGAGGATTATGGGCATTGGAAGTAAATTGAGCCGTATCAGTAGCCTCGATAGGCAGATCAATGTTTCTGGTCACATCCATAAGAATGGTAGTGGCCCTATCATTATCAGACATGCATGAGGTAATGTGATGGCTGACTTTTGGCATGACCTAACCTATCCAAAAACACCAGTTCAATAGACCCGGCGGTCCTGGCCAATAATCTGTAACCAGCTTGCAATGTAGCAAGCCCAACAGTATTAGCCTAAATTCAAAAACACTCAATATTCCAATCTGTGACCTTCTATTCACCCATCAAACACCTTTAAAACTCAACCAAACTTTTTTCTTGTTAAATAGAGGAAACTAAAAAGCTAAAAACATATCTTAAAAAGAACATAAAATTATTTTTTTCACTTTCTTTTTAATTATACATAGCCTTTTTTTTAATAAAGTGGATAAACTACAACTTTATTAAAAAAAAAAGCAAAACAATATAGAACAAGAAAGCTAGAGAAAAGAAAACAGCCACACAAAAGAAAAGAAGATAAGAATCCTCACCAGAGGTGAGGAAGACTACAACCAAAGAAATAGACTACCAGCAAAAATAGAAAAAGGCTGAACCGACGAAGACATCCAACAGGAGTCACAGGCTAGTCCGGCTACGAAAAGCGTAAGCCTACTCTCGATCCATAATGTGCTTAGGGTCACCAGAATGATTTGCAAGTCTGGTGCTCAAAAAGCTCAGAGATCGCTTGATCCTCCGGGAGGCTTCAGTGTTCTCTTGCTGATGAGAATCGAAATCTGCAGAAAGCCAAGGAAGAAGCATATTAGCAATCTTAAAGAATACAGATAGAACCTATGAACAGTTTAGATTAAAAATGCGATTGTTCCGTTCAAGCCAAATATTCCAAAAGAAAGCATGGGCACTAAGATGCCACAATTTCCGTTGAGTGACGTTGAGAAAAGAGATCCCGGTAGTCCAGATGTTGGCAACTGAAGATGGAAATGGTTCTAAAGCAAGAATTTGTCTAAGGAAGGCCCAAATTCGCTCCGAGAACACACAACCGATGAAAAGGTGATCCACAGATTCAGAATTTTTGTGACAGAGAACACATGTATCTATAGAAAAGAAATTACAACCTTTTCTAAATAGATTGTCAAGGGTGAGGATTTCGTTTTCCCAAGCAAGCCAGCAAAATAAAGAAATTTTGCTAGGGGAATGAATTTTCCAAAACTATGGGTACAACTGGCTACGGGTTCCTCCATCCATCAAGAATTTGTAGTAGGATTTGATAGAGAATTTTCCATTTTTTCTAGAGGCCAAGTGTAACTATCCTCTTGTTCACCCGAGTAATCCTGGATTGTGTCCAATAATCTGGTAAATTTGTCTGAGGAAGTAGTGCGAAAAATGTTTCCTTGAAGGTTGGGTAACATGGTGAATTGGTTTAAGGATAACCAGGGATAGTTACAATCCATGAAAACGGTTGTCCAGAGGTCCTTGGGGGAATGTCCGTTGTACCACCTGTCGAACCAAAAGGAAGTGCTTACACAGTTCCTAACAATTTTAGAAATACAGCTCTAAAAGATGGTAGGATAGTGTTGATTCATGCCCAGAAGAAAGATTTGTTCCTCGGGGGATTTTGGAATAAGATCCCAGGTGGCTTTTTAATTGAGTAGTTGGCGTTAGAAATCTTGGACCAACAACTATTAGGGTTTGTTGTAAGCTTCCACCACCATTTCCCGAGTAAAACTTTATTAAATTCCTGTAGGTTTAGAATTCCCCAACCACCCAATGGGCGGGGCCGACAGATCCTATTCCAAGCGATCAAACGGGTTCCACTAGAACTAAGATCTGGACCCTTCCACAGAAAATCTCTTCTGATCTTATCAATGTCATATATGAACCAAGCAGGTAGTTTGAAAACTGACATCCAGTAAACTAGGATGGTAGAAAATACTGAATTAATCAGGGTTAATCAACCTCCCAAGGATAGGTAAATTGCTTTCCAGGGAGAGAGTCTAGAGTGGACAGTTTCAATGAGTTTAGTCCAGTCTTGACGTTTAGGACATCTCCCCGAAAGGGGAACTCCCAGATATGTAATAGAGAGACAATCTCTATTGCAATTAAGTATCATAGCAGAGGAAGAATGTGGTTGAAAACCATAGTTTGTAGAGTATAAGCAGCTCTTAGAGTAATTGATTGAGAGACCTCAAGAGCCTTCAAAGAGATAAAGAATTAATTTGATGATTTTAAGGTCTTCGTGTCCTCCGGCAGAAAAAATGATGAGATCATCAGTGTATTGTAGGTGAGAGATGCTATTGAATTGATCAAGTTGAACACCAATCAAGACCTTGGATCTAATTGCGTGGGTAAAAATTGCACTGAGGGGATCAGCTGCTAGTGCAAAAAAGAGGGGTGAAAGAGAGTCACCTTGTCTTAATCCTCTTTTGCAACGGATATAACCCTGGGAGGTCTCATTAATGAGAATTTGTGTCTTTGTAGTTTTTAGAATGGTATGAATCCAAGATAACCATCGGTTGCCAAATCATCTAGCTGCTAGTATCTCAAGAAGAAAGTTTCAATCTAGGGAATCAAAAGCTTTAGCAAAATCAACTTTAAAGGCGAAGCCAAGAAGTTTCCTTTTCTAAAGATTAAAAATCACTTCTTGGGCAGCGACGATGTTATCAGTGATACATCTGCCTTTGATGAAACCAGATTGTGATTCATCAACAAGATCATCAATCACAAGGCTAAGTCTATTGGAAAGGATTTTGGAGTTTATTTTGCAGGTAGAATTAATCAAACTGATGGATCTGAATTCAGAAACATCAATGGGAGCAGATTTTTTGGCAATAAGAGCAACATACCATTTTATATTTCATTATTTTGCATTTAGTGTCAAGTTATTTACTTTAATTGTTATTAGCAACCATTATAAAAAGAAATAGGTATTACTCACCATTTTTGTGTTACTCAACATTATAATCCATTGTTCTTATATGTATTACTTATCTCCATTATTAACATTATTTAAAACGATTAGAAAAACATAATGTCATTGACGTGTAATAGTATCACCATATTGTAAATTTAAAACTATAATCTTTTATACATATTTTTGTGTATTTTTAGGTGAAATTTCTAAAATTGTGTATTTCAAATTATGTTATTAACTTAAAATCATAATATTCACTAAAATCTTGATGAATAAATAATAAATTTAAAATTTTGTTAAATTAATAACAAAAATTGCACTTCAATGTAATTTATAAATTTTTTTTATTTGTTTTCATTAACAAGATATTCCAAAGTAAGAAATCTAAATTAGGATAAAAATATTCATTAAAAACTATTAATATTTTAAAACTTTGTAGGTTTATCATTTCATATTTTAGAATAACGTGTATTTAACAAAATAAATTAATAATTATAAATTTAATTATTTATGATTTATTTGAAATTAGATTAAGTATTTTTGAATTTTTTTTAAATTATATTTGTTTTTTGGAAAAAAAAAATTCAACAATGTAGTTGTGAAGGTTTGAATTCATGACCTCAATAGTACTTTAATAAAAATACTAGACTATAAAGGGCCGTTTGATTCATTAACAAGAACAATACAAGTAGTACAATACAGTACAAATAGTCAAAGTACAATACAAGTGCTTGTGATGTTCTATGTTTGATTTTCATTGGACGGTACAATTTTTTTTTTTTTTTTTTGTGTTTGATTTTCATAAGTAGGGAACACAAAATAAAATTACAATAATACCTTTTTATAATTCTATATTTTTTTATAATAAAATTACAATAATATTTTATGAAAATCCAATCAAATTCATTAAGGGTTAACAACATAGCAACAAGTTAAAAAATCAACAAGATCCAAACACAACATAATTTTAAAATATTCAATCCACAACAAACAAACTTTCATTGAAATCTTAATCCTAAAACACAAATAGATAGATAAATTAATAAATAAATAAATAAATAGGTAAATAAAATGAAATAAATAAATCATGCTATCACGTGTAATTTTTAATTTTAAATAGGGACAATTTTGTCATTAATTTGTTCTGTATTTCGATAAAATTTGTGTACCTTGGTTTTGGCGGTACAAAAAAATTAGGAAGTTGTGATGTACCGTGTGCTGCACTCCTACTCCATTTGTAAATCAAAAACATACATAATAATAGTAGTTAATGTCCCTTGAAATCTTTGTATCAAACGGATACTAAGAGTTATTAAAGGCGTTATTTTTTTAAAAAAGATATAACCAACAATTTAGTCTTGTGATATGCAATTTTAGTCCCACATCAACTATTCTATAAAAACCAATATGATAACCACCTATAAAATAGACATGGGTTCATAACTAACCCAATTTTTTTTTAGCATTTTATATTAATTTTAATGTTTTAAAATAGATTTTTATTTAAAAATAATAAAATCCCATGGCCCTACCCGGAAACCGGCCGGTTTTGACCCATCCCGCCAGTTAAAGGAGAGGTGCAGACCCACCAGGTTTGCCTGGTCAAACCGGCCCGGCGGGTAAGAATTTAGGACAGGCCAGTTCCAAGTCTGTCAAAAGCATATCAGAAACCATCAAGTAGAGTCCTGTAGGCCCAGTTAATTGGCCCATGCCCACCTCCAGGTAGGTGAGAGATGTGACGTTCTCCCTCTCCCACGAAACCTACCACCGTCACCTGTCGATTGGGGGAATGATGAGCCTCTTCCACGTGGTGAGGATCCGAAAGGTGGTTGTGTCTTGACCTTTTGCCGCTTTCTAATGACACATGGATTACAAGGAGGAACCATCGGAGCCCTCTTCACCATAGTCCCCACGGCCACATCATCAGGATACCAACATCCAAGGGCAAAATTTTGATTCCTTGAGCAGTTCCGGTGCCATTTGAAGCACCAAACAACTGCGGTCCTACTTCATATCTTGCTTCAGCTCTGACATCTCCGGCATAGCATAGGATCCTCTCACTACACTAAAAAAGAGCTATAGAGGCGGTTTTCAACACCTATAAAGGCAGTTAAAACCGCCTCTATAGTTTTGGCGGTGAATTTTTCACCCGCCTCTAAACCGGCTCGTATCAAGCCGGCTCTAGAGTTTAGAGCCGGTTTAATACAAGTTTTTAGAGGCGGTTATAACCTCCTCGAAAGATATTTTACCTATAGAGGCGGTTATAACCACCTCTACAATTAAAACTTTGAAACTCTAGTTATAGTTTTAAAAGCGATTATAACCACCTCTATAGTAGAAACGGTTATAACCGCCTCTATAGCTACTAAGCTACTAACTTTTCATTAGGTGGTAGAGGCGGTTATAACCACCTCTATAACTATTCATTTCAATTCTGAATGGTTTTAGAGGCGGTTATAACCGCCTCTATAGCTAATCATTTCAATGGTTAAATTTTTATTAATCCCGTTTTGCGATTATAAGAATTTTGAACCTTTATCTCATACCATATAATGAACCCCATTCAATACAAATTTAAAAATAATTAAAATTTTATTAATAATTTATAAACAATTACAAGGTTAAATATACAAATTTGTTCCACATCTTCACAAGCAAGAACATATGAAACGAAACAGAGGCTTGTTCTCAAACAATGTTTACAAAGTACACATAAAAAAAAAACCTTCCATACAATGCATATAAACATTCAATAAAAAATTGTTGCTTTAACAAGACATTCAAAAGTCGAATTTGACATGAACCGCTCACAACCTCTGCAAAAACAAAGTCACAGGTGGCATTTCAGAAAAGAAGGAACACCATTTCATATCCCATTGAATAGTTCTCAGCTTTCTTGGCAAATGATCTAATAATGCAAGGCACACCCGATGTCTGCAAGAGAACATATATATATATATATATATATATATATATCAACAAGAACAAACTATGCAACCAAGAAATAGGAATGAGTTATCTGGCCACTTAAACCATGATTTAGATATATGCAACCATGATTTAGATCTTCAGATATATGCATAAAGTAAATTTGTATGAGCATACTTCTGCATAAATGTGAAAGTATCTAAATTAAGAATGAAAATTTTCCATACTTGTCAGTAGCTCCCCCCTTCACTTCCAAAGGGCATGATACTCTCAACAAAGTCTCAAGCTTTTCTTGTTCCTCTTCTCTAACAACAATGTTCCCAAATTCATATGAGTGAGCCACCATGTTAATCAACTAAACAAATACACAATATGAAGGTAATAATAACACAAAATTTGTTTATATTGTTCCATTGCATAATTTCAACAATTCACCTAAACCATTTGCTAGTGCTACAGGGTATTTACCACTAATATCTCATAAAAAATAATTTCAAAAATGTTATGAATTTACCAATGTGAAAAGGAAAACAAAAGCAACCTTTTTCCATATGCCTAAACAGTATTGTATAGAACTGGTATCCTGAAACTCATCCACTAGTATAGCTTTCCATATGCCTAAACACTCCTGATACACTGGGCATAGAAAAGAAGGTAATAACTATCAAAGAAAAAAAGTGGCATAAACATCATTTTACATCAAGAACAGATTAAAAGAATAAAACCTTCAGGGATATCACTGAGTAATTTCACAGAAGAGCTAATTAAGTCATGGTAATCCAAAGCTTTGCATGAGGCCAGGATGTGGCTATAATTTCAAAGAATTGCTGCCTGTTTCAGAAAACAAAGCTAACAGTTCAAAATTCTGGACAAAGTTGGCAGTATGGTCATAAAAATAAGATTTCTTACCCTATTTTATCACCCAATTTTTCAGAATCTTCAAGATTTCTCACAGAAGCTTTTGCCTGAAAGAAAAACTTGCATGTATAAGTACCAAAACTTAAGTTTTACATTCTAAATGCATTGTTTGAGGAATGCAACACCTACACAGAACATTATTCATATCCATTCTAACAGAGATGTCAATATCCGTAACCCTGTTTAAAAGAGAGAATAAATTTCATGCAAAGCACAAGCTCTGTTATATGCAAGTAACCATGAATGAAAATTCACTCTATACATATAACTTCCTACTACTTGTACATGATTTGGCGAGAATTGCTACTACTGGACCTCAATGAGCAAATAATTATGTTCTAGTGTTATTCAGAGGACTCATAATGCTTTCACCAAAAAAAATTTATATAGATTGACTAGAATAAAGCTTGTTCTAAGCACAAGCACTGTTTTACATAAGTAGCCACATATGCAAATTTATTCTAATTTCCATATGTATAACTTTCTACTACTTATACATGGATTAGCCAATAAGATTGAAGTTCATAAGGAGTCAGTGAAATGGATTTCACTATTTTGTTTAAGCTATATTGTCAGGAAACCGATGGCTTTGGAAGGCTTTTTACTTTGTTCAAGTGTTTCTCTTGATGTGTTTCAGTATCCCATTCTTGTTTTTCCACATCAACAAGTTGTGCTGAGCCCTTTCTGTCGATGTCCTTCTGTGGTTGTCGTTTTCTTCTATACACTACATAGAAGATCAATTGAGCTGAGCCAAGAACCAATTCGCATAACTTACTTTTCAGTTCCAGTTTCTTTTCATCTTGTTGAACCAATTCGCCAAGTTGGCACTTGTTTAATACCTGAATTCACGACAAATTATCCAAGGCATAAGACATTTGTCATCTAAATTTTTCTATCGTTAGTAAGATTATGAAACTTGCCTCCCATATTCTTTGATCCGGGCATTCATTCAGTGGATCAAGATTCCCTCTAGCTGTTCCTTCAAACATAGTTGGGTCTTGTGGGATGATACTGAGCCTGGCTCTCAGGTCATGCAGACCAATCTTGCAGATATCCACATTATCAATTACAATGCTTCCTTCTCGTGGTTCGACTATGCGGAAAAGAGCCTGTATCAAAGTTGATTTACCACTGCCAGTTCGCCCGACGACACCAACCTTCTTCCTTCCCGGAATTGTACATGTAATGTTTCTCAAAACTGACGGCAGATATTCCACATATCTAACCTGCAAGAACAAGGAATTCATGTTAGTTAGAATACCATAAACATGAACTTTGAAGATGGATAAAGAGTTGGTTCTATACTTTCAAGTTTGTGAAGCAAATTGTTCCTGTGTTTGGCCAGTTAGCTGGTGGTCGGCAGCTGTCGATCACCAAAGGAGCTTCGCTTTTGATTCGAGAGTATTGCAGTATTCTTTCCACTGAAATCATTTTATTTTCAGTATTGCATATATTCCAGATTATAGTAGCAAGTTGTGAATTGAGATTCAATCCATAAGTCACAGCCAACCCTGCCAGGCCTATAAAGCAAGGAACAAATGTTAATCTGATTTGACGAGGATTGGTTTTAAAACAAAAACAGATAATAATCTGACTCACTTGGATTTATAAATCCTTTAGGGAGACTAACAAGCAAAATCAATGAGAATGCAAAGACAAAATTTGATAACAAGTTCAGTCTGAAGGAAAGCCATTCCATTGCAGAAATATTGTGGAACCATGGCCTTGAGTACCTGTCAATGAAACCGAGGTTCGTGTGGATGAAACGCTCTTCCTGTCCAAATGCTCTTATTGTTGCTGCTCCAATAAGTGATTCCGCAAAATGATGAAGGATTGGAGCTGTCTGAATTCCCAATAATCGAGCTAATTCTCTTGCTGTAGGTATATAATATTGTTGCAAAAACCATTATATGATAGTGTGTCATTCTGGATTTCAATAGAAAATAATTCTCTTAGCTCTATACATATATATTCAGTACCTAGCACCAAAAGCAGACTGCTGTCACAGGGATGAAAATTAAGAAAACAGGCCATGCAACTTGAGACATAACAGTTATAGTACCAAGAATTTGTATCACAGAGAACGCACACCATCCTAATTTTAGTGCAATTTCCAAGTCAACAACACTTTGATCAGTAGATACCTGTCAAGAAGTTAGCACAAGTATATAATCAAATTCAAACTGACCAGAGAATGGAATGGAACAAAACAAACGATACAAGAACCAACCCTGTTTAAAATTCTTCCTGTTGGTGTTGAATCGAAGAAAGACATCAGAGCACGAAGAATACAATGAAGCATGTCTGTTAGTATAAAGAAGAACTATGTTTGAAGTACGGCGTAGATGATCTACACGCCGCCGTTGAGGAAGAGGAAGAATGACAGTGAGATAGGCATGTACTCAATACTCTTTGTTCGTATCACCATACTCTGCATTCATTCATAAAACTGTATCGGCTTACTCATCGATACGGTGAAAATTTTCAACTAGTGATGTGTCTAAAGGTCTTGTACATTTACAGAAATACGAAATTGCTTACCATGGCTGCCATTGGCGATGCATACATGCCCACTGTAAGAGCTGCAGTCTGCACAAACAAAACCAACCACAAGAAGCCTAGCACTTCCGTGGATCGCGAGAAGAGTGATCAAAACTATAGCCCCGAAGCATCCAATGTTCAGAATTCCTATTACTTCTGCCATCTTTGCCTAAATTTAACATAGAAATCAACGGCATAATGTTATTGAACACAATTAGACAGTAAAACAGAGATTGGTTTAGTTTTTCTGTTCTTTTCTGCAGTCAATCTTATAAAGAACCAGTAAATTTAATTTAATTTCAATGACTTTTACCATCCTTGACAAAATTTAACATGACAATATCAATAGATTGCTTTAATTTTGTCGTTCTTTTCAGTAAGATCTATTTCAATCTAACAAAGAAATTACCAAGATAAAAATCAGCAAAAACAATAAATACACAACAAAAATTCAATTGCTATGTGGAAATCAATCTTGTAAAGAAACAGATAATTAAAACCAAACACTCTCTAATTGAAGAAATCCAGTGTATCATGCCAACCATGTGTGATAGTGTAGCTATTCTATTTTGGTTAGACAAATAGGTGAATAGCTATACGCCAACTCCCATTTGGCCAAAACTCTTTTAAAAACTCCCAACAGCCTAGATACCATCAAGCATTATGTGCAATCTATACAATCCATGTTGAAGACTATTGATCCCTATCATTGACATCTATGCGAGGATGACTGGATAACCTATATATAGTACTGATTAGAAGTAATCAAGCCCCATATCCAATAGTAAATTCTCTACCAAAACTTTTTATGGTTTCCTAAATGATAGATGTTTATGTTACCAGGTAACATGCATTTGGAGGGCCGCTTGCTCAAGGAAAGGTAACCTGTTCAATTGACTCGCATGGGACAACTTAACAATCTTATGAAGAGGAAATTTAGTAGATCAACAAACACTATGTGTGTGCTAGGCCACCCATAGCTCGAATCTGTCAATCGTCTACGCTTACTCTATCACTTTGATACGTGAATATAGAGCTATTATGGTAAAATATTTAGACAAACCCTCCTCACATATTCTATGGGAGATATGTGGTGCTACTAGAAATTTAAAATTAGCCACCCTTTAAGAAAACTCGAGATTTCCTTGCCTGTGCTATAATTTAGAACATCAAGCTAGAGAGATGCGTGTATTTTCCAAACAAAGTTGCTCTATCTGACATCAATTATTCTGAAAATTAATCATTTTTTTTTTTGTGGTTAAATACAACTCTAGAAACAAAAAAATCAAGTTGGAGCCACCATCACATTCGTTAATCTCAACTTAGGGTTCTTAGGGTCTCTGGCATCTAGACAGAGCGGTCCTACAGAAAGTGATTTTTTCCTGATCCCTAACTAGTCTATGGTTAGTTAGTCTTATCCTTCTTGTTTTTTTTAATATTTTTGAGAAAAGTGAATAAACCACGTTATTGAACGAAGAGTACAAGGAAAACTGGAAGAGTTACCACATGAAGAAAAAGACGGAGGAGAAGAAACGGAACAGTCACCAAAAGTAGACGTGTCCTACCAACATACAGGGAATGAAAGACAAAAAAAAAAGAGGATGAAGGGGACAGAGTTGGACAACTGAAGCTCAGAAGATTTCTAGCCTAATAACTATCACATCATCTCGCCATTAAATGAGTGGTTTGTCGAGGCTGCTATCCGAAAAGGGTTGGTTTCCTGTGAAAGTGAGGCTCCTTTTGATCTTTGGGACAACCACTTCCAAAGAGACCTTAATCAGGTCCAAGGTTGCATGAATCCATGAAAGAAGCAGCTAGCTAATTTTGCAAATTAAATGGGGAAAATCTAAAGCCATAAAATTAAAAATGTGATTGTTGCGCTCAAGCTAGATGCCCCAGCATATGACTCTGATAAGGAGGTTTCCCAATGGCTTAGGGCTAAGATTTCCCCTGAGTACCCGATCAGACCAAGTTCATGAAGGGTGTTGAAAGGCATTGCAACATTGAAAATTGCGCCATAATGTGCCCATATACGTACAGAAATCAGGCAGGTAATGAGGAGATGATCCACCATTTCCAATGCTAAGTGGCAAAGAACACAAGTAGAGGTGGATATCCTATTGCATCTACGCTTGATGAGGTTATCCATCATAAGGATCTTATTATGTAGCATCATCCAGAAGAATAGTTTGATTTTGAGGAGGCATTATCTAGTCCATAATGATCTACTTTGTGAACATCAGAGGCCTCAATCGGTCAAGAAGATGTAGAAGGATTTTACCAAAAAACACTTGTGGTTCTACGGCCAAATCTTTTTGTCTCATTCTGATGTTAGGGAGGGGGAGGGGGGTAGGGTAGATGATGGAGTATCGGTGGCAGATTCTTGCTTTCAAATACCAAAAATCTTTGAAATAGGTCGGCATTAGAGATAAAAGGTTCCTGCCAATGTGTAAAGAGACCCGACTACCTACCCTTAATGGCCGTACTATCATACCATCTATCCATCCAGAATTAAGTGCTCCTGCCATCGTTAATGGAGGAGTCAATGCTTGCAAGAAAAGCTGGTCTGCATTTAAGGATGCCTTTCCTAAAGAATGAAGTTCTTCTTGGAGTCTCATGAAGGAGGTTGATGGTTCCCCCGAGAGAGCATAGTTAAAATTGATAACTTTAGACCAACAGGCTAATTCATGACTTGAAACTTTCAACCACCATTTTTTCAGAAGGGGGTGATTGAAATCTTGCAGGTTAAGGACACCCCATCCCCTTGGTTTTTGGTTTTGTAAATTTACGCCCAAGCCACTAGATGACATTTGGGTTTACTGAGATCATGTCCGCTCCAAATGAAATCTCGCTGAATATCGTCAATTTTTCATCTCACCCATTTTGGCAGTTCAAATATTGTCATCCAATATGATGGGATAGAAAAGAGAAAAGAATTGACCAAGGTGAGATGACCCCCAGAGATAAGAATTGGGTTTTCCAAGATGCCAACCGAGCATTTACTGTTTGTGTAAGATGGAGCCAGTCTTGGCATCTTGGGTTTTGTCCTGAGATTGGCACTCCTAAGTAGATCACTAGGAGTAGACCATTCCCATAATTGAGAGTGCGTGACTCTGCTTCAGACAATGTCTTTCCATGCGTGGTTGAGTAAAGGCAGCTTTCATGAAAATTTACAGCAAGTCCTGAGAGACCTTCAAAGAGCAGCAAAATAAGTTTTAAGATCCTTAGGTCTTCAATCTCTCCAGTAGTGATGAGAAGTAGGTCCTTTGCGTATTGTAAGTGGCACATTCTTCTTAGATAACCCGAACCGTAATTGCATGGTTGCACATTGAGCTAAGTACATCTGTTACTAAGACAAATAACAAAGGGATAAAGGGTCCCCTTGTCTTTGACCATGCTTATACCGAATGTATCCCTTTGGAAGTCCATTGATAAGGATGTTAGCATTGGAGGTCTCAAGGATGTTACGGATCCAAGAGATCCATTGCCTGCAGAAACCCCTAGCTTGAAGAATATCCAAAAGAAAATTCTCGTCCACCATATCGAAAGCTTTTGCAAAATCAACTTTAAGAATGTGAGCCTCTAAGTTCCGTAGCTGAATACTGAAGATCAATTCTTCCACCGTCAAGATATTATCAGCAATGCATCTTCCCTTTATGAAAGCTGATTAGTAGTTGTCCACTAAGGAGTTGATGACTCTACTTAGTTGGTTGCTAGAATCTTAGAGATAGTTTTGAGGGTGGAGTTGATTAGACTTATTAGGTGAAAATCATTGAGCTCTAAAGCACTAGTGTTTTTTTGGGGACAAGACCAATATAAGCCCGATCAATTCTTTCTAGATTTGCTCTTCCAAAGATGAAATCTTCACATAAGGTCATTATGAATTAAGTCCCAATGCTTTTGAAAAAAGAGTAAGGGAAAACCATCTGGACATAGTGCTTTGTTTGCATTCAGGTCAAAAGTGGCTTTCTTAATTTCCGCCAGGGTGAATGGTTATTCTAGGGTGTTTAGGTCCACTGGGTCCTTGTGTGCAAAGAGACGTGCCCAATTTGGCTTGAAACGGAAGTCTCTTTTTTTCCCAAATTGATCACAGAAGTGCTTGGTGAATTCTGCACCAATGTTGACATCACTTTCAATCTAGTTTCCACAAGAGAGGACAATAGATATATAATTCCTATTCCGCATGGTGTTTACTACTCCATGAAAAAAAATTATATTGGTGTCTTCTTCACAAAGCCAAAAAATTCCTTGATCTCTGTAGCCAATAAATGTCCTCTTGCTTGATTGTTGTGGCAAGGTTTGTCAGGAGTTCCGTCTTCTTTAATAATTCCAATGTAGACAAATATCTGGCTTCTTTAACAATATCTAAGGAGTTGATATCAATTAAAATAGCTTTTTTACGCTGTAAGATTGGTCCAAATGACACCTTAGCCCATATACACATCCTTTGCTTTGAGAATTTGAGTTTCTTTCAAATAAAAAAACAGGCACCACATCCATAAGAGAGATAAAATTCCACCTGGAACGGGACAAGAACAGGCACCACATCCATAAGAGAGATAAACAAACTGAGGATTTCGAATGCTGAGAACCGGGACAACAAAAGGTGGACCCTCACTGGGAACGGGATCTTCACGGTCAAGACATTCTATAACTTTTTAATTAACGGCGGTCTGCGATGCCCGGTGGCCAAATTCTTTTGGGACAATCGTTGCCCCAAAAAAAATAATCTTTTTAATTGGTTGGTTTGGAAAAACAAAGTCCTTACGCTTGAGAACCTTGCACGTCGGCGGTGTAATACACTACCAACTGACACCTGCGTGTTATGTAATACGGGAACAGAATTTGCGGACCACCTTTTTCTATGCGGCCAATTTGTTAGAAAGATCTGGGACCACTTTTCTCTACTGCTTGTACTCCCTAGACTTCCATGTACATTAGATAGCCTCTGGGGGACGTGGAGGTCTGTCACCGACCAAAAAACCTATGGGGGACCTTGTTATGAAAGCAATAATTTGGAATGTTTGGCTAGCCCGAAATGATTGTATTTTTAATGCCAATGTCATGCTTGTAAATGTTCTTATTCTGAAAAATGACCGTCTGCTACTATCTTGGTTCTCTTCAGTTAGTGCTGGACCTCGTGAGATCCTTGAAGAGGCCATCAGTGCGGTCAAGAGAAGCTTGGTTTTTCTCGGCCCTCAGGCAGGAGATATTCAGGATCCATCGCCACCTGAGGAGCGACACACTCCCGGCACAGGCTAGATCTGTTTATGTGTAAGTTGGCCTTGAGGAGGGTCTTGTTACTCATTTTGTCTCTGTTGTTTTGTGTTGGCTTCAACCTCGGTCTGTACTTACCACACCTAATGGTTCTTTTTAGTTCTTAATCGAAGTAGTTTATCCACCTTTTAAAAAAAAAAAAAAAAATTCCACCACCCTCATATAACGTTGTCAAATCCACCACCCTTATTTTTAGTGTCCTTCCAATATTAGTGGAATTATTCTTTAATTTGTTTTTTTTTTTTTGTTTTTTCTCTTTTTGGTCTTGTGCCTTATTGTTTTTTTTTGTTTTTTTTTTTTTTTTTTTGAAAAAGTGGATAAACCATGCTAGATTAAGATAGAAGAAACGGTACAGAGGGAGCCAGAGCTCAACAAAAAGCCCACCAGGAGTGGGAAAAACAAACAACACTAAACAGCAACAGCGAGAAAAGGGAAAGAACCCTCAGGACAGAGGTTCGAAGGTAACAAAGAAAATACCAACAGCTAAATCTCGCCTGTGGTAGGTGGTGGCACCGAAGGGTCTTCTTGCTCTAAAGCTCTGGAAGACGTAAACTCCAAGCTCCTCTTAATCTTGGACACTGGTTCTTCAAGTTTAGGCTTTTTTGAATCCGGAGCTGCATTATACCAATGAATTAGCATGTGGTTAATTTTTAGAATAATAGAATCAAGAGAAAGACAATTGGAAGTAAAGATGCGTGCATTTCTTTCAAGCCAAACATTCCAATTAATAGCTCTCCCGAGCAAGTCCCAGAATGGGATCAAGGGCCTGGACACAGAAGTCCTCCAATCACCCCACAAATCCTTGAGAGACCTAGGAGGCCGGCGAGATCCTAACAATTGTCCAAAGTAGTTCCATATATGTAAGGCAAAAGGACAGTGTATTAGGAGGTGGTCAGAGGTCTCGATCGCTGCATGACACATCACACAAGTGGTTGTCTGGTGAAAATTGCATCTACGCATGGCAAGGTTTTCCAGCGTTAAAATCTTATTATCCCAAGCTAACCAGTTAAAGAGGTTAAATTTTTTTTGGCACGAACCCCGTAGAATGATCGGGGTATGATGGCAGCGTAAACCGCCTTCATTCAGAAAATTATAGAAAGATTTAACAAAGAATCTTCCATTAGCAGTTAAAGACCAGTACTTCCTATCCTCTTCGGAAGAGAGATGCGCTATTCTGTTAATAATGGTACTATTCCAGCTGGAGGAATCCATCCAAGGGAACATAGAAGAGCTACTCACAAACTCGTGAATAGTAATTTCCTTGTAATGAGATAGCTGGAAATGAGTAGGCCAAATATCTGCAGGGGCACACCCCTCAACCCAGTTATCCAACCAGAAGAGAGTGGTAGTACCATCATGGATGATAGAGGATACATTCTTCCTGAAGGCCGGAAGGGAGTGTAGGATACCATTCCAGAAGAAAGAGCGCCTACGGCACTGTTTGTGGTACAGATTCCACCTAGGAACATTCTTGAAGTAATTTTCTCGAAAAATGTTTTCCCCACACCAGTGGTCACCAGCAGCAAGCTTCCACCACCATTTACCCAGCAAAGCACAATTGAAAGATTGCAGATTTAAAATACCCCAACCACCTTGTTCTCTAGAGCGACATAGTCTTGGCCAACTAACAAGCCTGATTTTGCTTTGTTGGGAATCCGGGCCTGACCATAGGAAGTCTCTCCGAATCTTGTCAATATTCGAGACTACCCAAGATGGTAGTTTGAAGATTGACATCCAATAAGTGGGGATATCGGTCAGGACAGCATTTAATAAGGTAAGCCTACCACCTAAGGATAGGAGTTTGGATTTCCAAGAGGTAAGCCTACATTTAATCTTATTCAATAGTATATCCCAGTCTTGCCTTCTAGGTCCCCCCCCCCCCCCAGATATAGGAATACCAAGGTAGGTGACCGGAAGGACACCCATCTTACAATGTACGGTTCTAATCTGAGTAATGTGAGGACTAAGATTGCGCTGTGAGGCATATAAGTAAGTCTTGTCAGAGTTCACTTTGAGCCCCGAAATACCTTCAAAAAGGTAGAGAATAAGTTTGATGATGCGCAGATCTTCGTATCCACCGTTACTTAGAACGAGAAGGTCATCTGCATATTGCAGGTGGCACATCTTTGTGCCGGTGTCAGTCAGCACCACCCCATGGAGAATACCAGAATTCAGCGCGTTGTTAAACAAGGTGCTAAGAACATCCACGGCAAGAACAAACAGTAGAGGAGAAAGAGGGTCCCCCTGTCGTAGTCCTCTGCGGTATCGAACATAACCTCGCTGACAACCATTGATGAGAAATTTAGCTTTGGTGGTAGTGAAGATAGACTTTATCCAACCAATCCATTTTTCACTAAAACCCCTGGCTTGTAGGAGCTCCCAAAGAAATGACCAGTCAACCGTGTCAAAAGCTTTCTCAAAGTCAACTTTGAGGATTAATCCAGGAAGTCGGTGTTTCTGCATATAGAAAATGAGCTCGTTCGCGGTGACAATATTATCAGTGATACATCTTCCCTTGATATAAGCCAACTGGGTCTCGTCTACCAAAGAGTCAATCTTGGATCTAAGCCGGTTAGCTAAGATCTTAGAGATAATTTTAAGTGAGGAGTTAATCAAGCTAATCGGGCGATAATGTGCGGGGTTATCCGGACTTTGACTTTTTGGGATAAGCGCAATGTTAGCCCAGTTAATTCGTTCTAAATTTGCTTGCTCGTGATAGAAATCCTCGCACAGTTTGAAAATATCCTCCTTGATGATATCCCAATATTTCTGAAAGAAGAGGATTGGGAACCCATCTGGGCCAGGTGCCTTTTCCACATTCAAATCAAAAACAGCCTTCTTAATTACTTCCTGGGCAAATGGCCCGTCTAAGGCTGAAAGATCCTGATGAAATTTGGGTCCCAATAGGTTTTGCCAATTGCATTTAAAACGGAACTCCTGAATTGATCCACAGATGTTCTTATAAAAATTGGTAAAAGAATCACCAATACGTTGGTCATCAGTCACTCTTGTATTATCCTGAATAATCCAAGGAATAAAATTTATGTTCCGTCTTCCATTAGCAACCGTATGAAAAAAATTTGTATTCTCATCCCCTTGTTGAATCCAAGTAATTCTAGAGCGTTGTTTCCAGTAAATTTCTTCAAGTTTAAGAATTTGGGTTAACTCGGCTCTAAAGGTGTGATCTTTGGTGTGTTCCTCCGCCGTAAGCGAGCGAGATTGTTTGAGATTATCAAGAAGATCAATCTCATGCATTAAGGCCAATTTTTTGAGTTTAATTGACCCAAAATCTGATTTCGCCCAAATTCTAAGCTGAAATCTAACGTTAGTGATCTTCTTGGCGATAATGAAAGCCCCACATCCTTGATACTGTGACAAGTTCCACCAATCCCTGATGAGGTCCGAGAAAATTTCCACATCACACCAAGCCCGTTCAAAATGAAACGGACGCTGGACAGTAGAATGGGTGCCAGATTCCAACCTGATAGGCACATGATCCGAGCCTAATCTAGGGAGGCTGTTTTGGGAAGTTCTTGGGAACAGGGCGTTCCAGTCCAGATTGACTAGAAAGCTGTCAAGTTTAACCCAAATTGGATTAATCTGGCCATTAGTCCAAGTAAATCGTTTACCAAAAGAGGGGGGCTCAAACAGGTGGAGATCATTCAACAGTTGTTGTGCCTGTCTGATGTCTTCCAGGTTAGGACACCCATTTGATTTATCTAAGTGGGTAAAAATTGAGTTAAAATCTCCGCAGATAACCCAGGGCATCCCTAAAGCCGGTTGGCAAGTCCTAATTTCATTCTAAAAATCCAGTTTTAAATGGCCTTATTTTCATTAAAAAAGTAAACAGAAGAAACTTATTTTCATAAAAAAAATTCCAAGTGTCCGGAAAAAAAAAACATATCCGGACGCTTTCCTGGGGTATTGTATAGTGACAGCAATTGGTTGAATATGATCTGTCTGTGTGAGTTCACACCAACTGGGTCCACCATATTTGCTTTAAAATGTCAACTTGATTTATAATATAACTTGACAGAGAAGACCATTTCCTGCAAACCAGTGCTCCCCAAGTCAACGGTCAATGCCTTCCAAAGAATATCACAAAGAACAGAGGAAGTTAAGGAAGGAAGCACTACTCTGTCTCCACACTTGACACACAATCTCAGCTTTGACTCTAATCACCTCTCGCTCGACGGACACAATGGCTGGAGTTTTCTCCAATACCTTGGAGATGATCAAGGAGTTATCAAAGCCTCATGCCCTTCAATATCTGGAACCCATTTGGAGTGGAGTTAATAAGCAGCTTCAAAAGCTCCAGTACTCCGTACTGCTTATCCAACCGCTTATTGAAGATGCAGAGGCGAGGCAGTTGACGGACAAGGCTGTCAGGTGCTGGCTTGTGCGTCTCAAAGATGCAGTCTATGACGCTGAAGACATTCTTGACGAGGCCAAGATGCAGGAACTAGTCATCCAGCGCAAGGCAGAGCTTTCTGGTCGCCCAAGAAGCAAGGTGCGTGAATTCTTTTCTCTTGATCATAACCCACTCTTATTTAAACTTCAGCTTGGGAAGAAGCTCAGAAATGTCAATGAGAGAATAAATGAGCTCATTGAGGAGATGGACAAGTTCAAACTCAGGGTTGTTGAAAACAACAGCAAACCTTTGGGGAACCGGCCTCAAACCTACTCATTTGTGCATGAATCACGAGGTATTCTTGATAGAGATGAAGATAAAGAGAAGTTAGTGCTGATGCTGATCCGTCATAGTTTTGATGAGAAAGTGGCTGTTGTTTCCATAGTCGGCATGGGTGGTCTGGGTAAGACAACCCTTGCTCAGTTGGTCTACAGAGACGAAGAAGTCCAGAAGCATTTCCAACTGCATATATGGGTATGCGTTTCTGATGATTTTGATGTGCCAAAGCTTGCTGGAAAGATCATACATAAAGTTTCTGGGGAAGAGTGCAATCATACAAACATAGAGGTGCTGCAACAGAGGCTGCGAAAAGAATTGGGGCAGAAGAGATATTTGTTGGTATTAGATGATGTATGGAATGAAGATTTCCGAAAGTGGGATGCTCTTAGAAACATGTTGCTCGATGGAGGAGAAGGAAGCAGAATCCTTGTGACCACACGCAATGAAAAATGCTCAAGAGTGATGGGTGCACAAAAACCTTATATTCTCAGCGGTTTATCAAAAGAAAGCTCTTGGGTTTTATTTGAACAAAAAGCATTTGCTATAGGTGCACCGAAGCCACCAAAGCTGGTGGAGATTGGTGAAAAGATTGTTGAGAAATGTCAAGGATTACCACTTGCTATAGAAGTAATGGGGTGTATCATGCATGGCAAGAGTGAAGAAGGTGAATGGCAGGCTGTGTTGGAAAACAAAATATGGAATTTACAAGATGCAGAAGAATATATCAAGCCAGAGCTGTGGCTAAGCTATGTTGATTTGCCTACTCATTTAAAGAAATGTTTTGCCTTTTGCGCCATATACCCAAAGGATCATGATATTGAGGAATTGGAGCTGATTCAGTTATGGATGGCTCATGGTCTTATTGCATCTCAAAAAGGAAACGATATGGAAGTTGAAGGGCGAGAGATTTTCACGGAGTTGATAAGGCGATCTCTTTTACAAGGAGAGATTGTCACGGACTTGAGAAGGCGAGTTCTTTTACCAATAACGCCTTATATTCGTTCAAGTGAAAAGGGTAGGGTGTGTACGATGCATGATCTCATCCATGATCTGGCGCACTTTGTTATAGAGAATGAATGCTTCACATCGTTGAACAGAAGTGCAGCCCACGAAATCCCAATACGGCCACGTCATTTGAATTTATTGATTGATAAAAGTTATAATCAGGCTGATTGCTCCATCATTCGTACTGTGCTCAAGTTTAAAACAGACTTCAGTGTGTTGTCAAGGCTGAAGTTTGTCAGAGTGCTCGACTTGAGTCGTGCAAGCATTAAAGAGTTGCCTGCATCAATAGAGCATTTGCACCATCTAAGATATCTCGATCTTTCTTCTACTAATATAAGGAAACTACCGGAATCCATTTGTATGTTGGTTAATCTGCAGACATTGATACTCTATTTTTGTCGTCAACTTTCCGGGCTTCCCAAGAGCATAACATACATGAACAGTCTTAGGCACCTTCTTTTTGAACCACTATATTTCAAGGCATTACCTGCTTGTTTGAGTCAATTACAGAACTTGAAAACATTAACACGATATACTGTGGGAGATGATGCAGAGAACAACATAGGACAATTAAGGTCATTGAATCCCTTTGGTGAACTTGCTTTGGATAACCTCGAGAAGGTGAAGAGTGCTGATGATGCTAGAAAAGCTGATATGGGTAACAAACAACTTATTCAGACATTAATATTAAGTTGGATAAAATTGCGTTGGGGAAATGAGGATGAATATTGTTTGATGGAAAATGCGGAGGAGGTGTTGGGAGCCTTGAAACCTCCCAGTGGAGTAAAAAGGCTTGCAGTTAGATGTTATCCAGGCAAACAATTTCCAATGTGGATGAAAGAAATTCAACAATTCCAATATCTACATCATATCGAACTATCTGAATGCAGAGAATGTAAGCAACTCCCTCCACTTGAGATATTACCCATTCTTGCGTATCTGACTATCAGTGGCATGGATGGCATCAAACACATTCTTAACAACAGCAGAGGCAATGCGCTGCAATCATTCCCTGCATTGAAGCAGTTGAGGTTATTTAGAATGAAGAACCTAGAAGGGTGGTGTGTGGAGGAGGGTAAAGAAGCAAATCTGTCTTTGTTTCCGTGCCTCACTCAAATGGAGATTACTACATGCCCCAAGTTGACAACCATGCCATCCATTCCAACTCTCCAAGGGTTATATCTGGAGCAGACACAAATCTCTCTCGTGTCCAAAGAAAGAAGGTTCTTCAAGCATTTGGAATCTCTTCAGAGTTTGACTATAAAGTCTTGTCCTGACGAGTTGGTTTCGTTACTGGAAGATGAAGAGGAGACAAGAACCATGAAGTCATCACTTATGAAATTAGATATTGGCAATTGCAATCAGTTATCATTAGCATTGGTTTTCCAGAACCTTCCATCTCTAAGAGATCTACAGGTGAGCTCGCTTGAAAACCTGGTGTCCTGGCCTGATGAGATACAAAGTTTGAAGTTCCTCAATGATCTGAGGATTAGTTCTTGTAGGTATTTTACTGGTGTATCATCACAATTAGGCGACTCTGGTCCAGCGTTTCTGAAGAGTCTTGAAGTTTATGACAATTACGCCCTGAGAGAATTGCCCACGTGTCCCACATCACTCCAGTTCTTGAGAATTCTCAAATGTCGAGGCATGAAGTCTTTGGGGCCAAAAATGAGACACCTTACTTCACTATCCAGATTAGAATTGATTAATTGTCCTAAGCTGGTGTCTCTTTCTGATGGGATGCAAGCCCTCACTTCCTTTAAGTCTCTACGTATTATAAATTGTCCGGAGCTGAAGTCATTCCCAGAAGGCCTGCAACAACTTCTTCCTGCTCTAAAATCACTAAAAATCAAAAGATGCCCAGAGCTAGAGAGGTTATGCAAGCCTGGAGGAGACTATTACAACCTTCTCTCTACCATCTCAAATAAAGAAATAGGAGAAGAATCAGAGCTAGAAGAGACAATTCAAGTTCCTTCAAGTGCCAAACAAGCTTTGAAGTGCATCACCACAAATCGGTTCCTTCTATCACTGATTTTGATTTGTGGTATTGCCTATTTCATAAATTTCCTTTACAACCTACTTGATAGCCAGGTGCCAATTTCTCCCTTTTTTTATTTTTTGTTTTTAATTCTCTAATTTTTTTTTTTTGGAGTTTGTTGAAAATATATTTTATCTTATATCTCTTGAGATACAGAAAGAGAACAATATTATCTAACTCATTTCAAACCTAAAATATGAAGATTAACTATGTTCGGCATTTCTTGTCAATAGAATCATCTTTTTAATTGGGATTTGAATTTGTAAGCCTCCTCTGTAATTTTTTTTTTTTTGAAAAATAGCGAAAAATATTTTCTTATACTATGTTGAGTTAATGTTTTTCCTTATCATAATCTTTTATATATATATATATATATATATATATATATATATATATATATATATATATATTGTTTTTGGCGGACCACTAGTTTTATTGTTTCTTTTTCCATGTCTTGTATTCTTTATGGTTTTTTTTTTCTTTTTCAAGAATGAGGAAGAGTTTTGGTATATCCCGCCAACATGAAGACAAAAAGGACAGGAGTTGGAAATCATAATGAAAAGGAAGCCTATCATTTCCAAATACCAGGTCAATTAGCAAGTTTAATTCTTGGTGTTCGGTTTGTGAATATTTATGTTCTTTATATTATTTCCTGGAGATGAACCAATAGTCCAATGAAAGCACCCAAAATCTCAATGTGAATAGGCAAGTTGTTTCTTAGCTAGCAGCTCATAAAAATCTAATTTTGTTAAATAATTTTTTTTAATTATTTATAACTATTTGATGCAGGATAGATTCATCTCTGCCATAAATGTACATAAATTATTGTGGTGTCTAATGCCTGATGTGGTTCCCATTTATAGAACTACTCTCAATCAATCTGATTGTTCAAGGATTCTGACCAGTATACTTCTGTTGGTGGAAATAGTGTTTGTATTTATAAATCATGGGACTGAGACAAGTGTTCAAATCCTCTGCTCTCAATCAACCTGGCATTTCCCAACATAAATGAGGCACTCCTTTTTTCACAGAAGTGTAAGAATTCGTAGACACCATAATTCTATTTCTCATATTTCTGACTTCAATGGCAGGGACTTTCATGATTCTCAATCTATCCACAACATCCTTGTGGACCATTTCACTACTCTTTGGACAAATTCCAATTCTAGGCCACTTAACTGGTTTCTGGATGCTCTTCCTCCAGATTTACCTTCCCTTTCTCTGGATCAGCATTTCTCTTTAACCAAACCTGTGTCCAAAGATGAGATCTATCTAACCTTGTCATCGCTCTCTGAAGGTAAAACACCAGGTCCGGATGGCTTCAACGTTGAATTTTACAAATTTTTTTGGACTGATATTGAGCATCATTTGGTCCCTGCCATTAATCACTTCTTTCATAATGCTGTGATGCCTAGAGCCTGGGGTAGATCCTACATTACCTTAATTCCCAAGAAAGATCACCCCAAATATGCTTCTGATTTTCGTCCTATATCTTTATGTAATGTGGCTTATAAGATTATCACAAAGATCCTTGCCAATCGTATTAAATCTGTGATCGGTTCTTTAGTTGGCAAGGAACAATGTGGTTTTGTGCCTGGCCGTTCTCCTGTTGATAACATAATTGCGGTTCAAGAGATGATTCATTCCATTAATCAGGAGAGATCCATCCCCCCCAGGATGCTAGTCAAGGTTGATATCGAAAAAGCGTATGATACTCTAGATTGGAATTCCATTTTGGCCACACTTATCCGTATGAATTTTCCTAGCATCTGGATTTCTTACGTTAGAGCTTGTCTTGAAGCTACTTCCTTTTCAGTTATCCTTAATGGCAAACCTTCTGGCTGGTTTAGGTCTTCTAGAGGTGTTAGGCAAGGTGATCCTTTATCCCCTTATTTATTCATTTTAGTAGCTCAGAACCTTACTGCCATTTTGAATAAAGCCAGATCTCTGGACCTCATTCCAGGTTTCTCTAGAAATTTAAACAACAATTTCAATCACCTCATGTATGCGGATGATCTGATTTTGGTTACCAATGCTTCTCGTCAATCTGCCAGGAATATTGGCTTTTGTTTGAGTATCTATACACTCCTCACTGGTCAAGCCCCTAATCATACTAAATCTGAAATCTTTTTCCCTGATTGGTTCAACAGAAGGGTTTCTGCCAGAATCAGTAATATTTTAAACTTCAAAATTGGCAAAACTCCTTTTACTTACTTAGGTGTTCTTATTTCCCCTAAGCGTCTAGCTGTTTCTCAATTTGATTCCATGATAACCCGTATTAACTTGGCGGTGGCTGAATGGGGCAAGGCCAAATTGTCTAAAGCTGGTAAATCAGTTCTTATTAATAGCATTTTGATGGCCACACCCATTTATTTCCTTTCTGTGTATCCCATCCCTGATACAGTTCTTTCTAAGTTATCCAAAGTTGCTAGGAGATTCTTTTGGGCCTCATATGATCAGGGTAATGGAATGCCTTTGGTGAATTGGAGCACTATTACCTGTTGCAAATCTGAGGGGGGTTTGGGCATTAGGAATTTGATGTGTGTCAAACATTCTTTAATGGCCAAAAATATTTTCAATTTTCTGAATAGGCATGATGCCATTTGGGTTGACATCTTGTATTTGAAATATGGTGAGCACACTTTCTGGAATTTGAAATGCCCTTCCAACAGCTCGGCTTTTTTCAAAGGTATGTGTATATCGGCTAACATCCTCAAGCCTCATTTCTGGATTAATGTTCTCAATCCAGCTCTTACTACTTTTCAGTTTCACCCATGGATGTTTGACACTCCTATCGCTTTTAAACCTGTTTTTCTCAATATGAATTTCAATTTGGAGGAGCTTAAAATTGAGGATTTTTTAATTAATTCATCCTGGAACGTGATTGCTCTAAATAGTTTATTTGGTTCCAATTGGGAATCTCCAATCATTTCTCATGGTAAAATCTGTTTTGAGGACTGTAATCATTGGATCTGGTTCCCAGATTCAAAAGGCAGCAAAATTTCCTCACATATTTATTCCTTTCTTAATAGCAGTCTTGTGGAGTCTACAGGTTGGAAAGGTTGGTCTAATATTTGGAAACTTCACATTGCTCCGAAAGCCAAGACCTTCGTTTGGTTATTTCTACATGGTAAAATCAAGACTTTTGAATTTCTCTATCACTTGAATCTAGGTCCCCTTGATTCATGTCCTTTCTGTGGTCTGGTTGTGGAATCTGCTAACCATCTTTTCTTTCAATGTCACATTAGCATCAGAATTTGGAAAATGGTGGAGCAAATTGCTGATGTTAAGACTAATTTGTTGGATCTTTGTGTCAGAGGCTGGTGGCTGGATTTCTATTCTCATGGAAATTCTGTTTTCCTGGCTTCTTTGATTGCGGCTACCCTTTGGCAAATCTGGATTTGCAGATGTAATTGTGTTTTTAGACAGACTAATCCCAGCATCATCCGTGGGGCTAATATGGCTGTGATGCAGGTCAAGGAATTTTCTATGGATCCAAAGAACGTTAAGATGCACAGATACTTAATACAGAACAGACCAAATCCGGGTCATATGGGTATCTTCTCAGCTGCTGCGTGGAATGAAGCTACAGGTAAAGGCGGCCTTGGTTTTATTATCTTAGATTCTAATGGGACTGTTTTTTCTGCAGGTTTGGCTCCATGTCTATTCTCTGATAGGATTGACATCAGTTTAAAGGCTTTAGTTTTGGCTCTTCAGCAATGTATTGATGCTCATGCGAGATGCTCTCACATCTATCTTAGCTCAGAGGACACTTGGAAAGCGATTCTTCGCCCCAAAGATTTCAATTACTGGCGCCTGAAGGATTCCTTGGCCTCCCTTCAAGTTTTGTTAAAACTGCTGAACAGTCCACATTTTCAGCTCATTCCTCAACTTTGGAATTGGATTGCCAGTGCTTTGGCGGGTCAGGGTATTCAATCCACGCAGCTCTCTCTCTATCACATGGGCATGGAAAAACCTAATTGGTTGATGGAGATGATTGCTCAAGCTGGTTTCACTTTTTAATTTCACTCTCCTTGTCTTTGTTTTTGCTTGCTTGTATTTTGTTTTTGGGCTGATGTTTTTTTATCTTTCTTTGCATTTCCGGTCTGTAATGAACTATTTGTAAACAGCTTTTTACTTTCTAATAATAATTAGCTACTCTGGTAGCTCTTCCCCAAAAAAAAAAAAAACATAAATGAGGCACAAGATTTGTAAGAGCAAACTCAATTGTGGCAACTACAAACTGCATTTCTCTGCAAATCTTTCAGCAACCTTGAAATCATCTCATTGGAAATCTAAACAACTGTTCTTAAATCTCTTGGGTACAATTTCTTTGTGCAAGCCCAAGATTTCGACTCCCTCATTATGATCACTCTTGCTTTGATGATTACTATTGTCTTTGATGGGTTTTCTTGGGGAATTAGTAATGAAGTGGGAGGATGTTGTCTTATCACTTCTTTTATTACTGACTCAAGGCCTCACTTCCCTTCAAACTCTGTTAATTGAAGATTGTCCAGAGCTGAAGTCTTTCTCAGAAGGCCTCCAACTGCTTCTTCCTACTCTCAAGAAAATGACAATCTTTGAATGCTATCTCATGTTCAGTAATGGGAGAACAAGTTTTGAAAAGCATGGTCACAAATCCTCTCCTTTATTAGCAATTTTTATTTGTTCTATTGCATGTTTCATATATTTCTACTTCAACAAGCCTAATACCAAGGTACCACTTTTTACCCATATTCTTTTCTGTTGGTTAAAAATGTATTTTATCATATCTAATTTGATAAATAAACAATTAAACAAAGATCTAATATATTTTCTCACTTCATTTCAAACATGAAATACAAGCCTTATGTTTAGCATTTTTTTGCCAATAGAATCAACATGTTTGTAATTAGAATTAATATGAATCAGTATTCTTATCATTGTGCTGACTAATTGCCCTCTCTGGAACATTTGAATTCAGAGAATGGAGGAAGAAATGGCAGAGGCATTTTTTCATACTTCATTGGATGTAAGAGAATAGGATACGTAGAAAATAAAATTAAATGATTATTTTACAATATTTTTTCTATTTTCTAATTATTTCAATGTTGTATTCAAACTTGAAGGCAAACTGCCTCTTTTATCATAATCACGTACAATTTTCTTTTGAATATTAACCAAGTTAGAAACTTGAATAGAATGCATTGGGAGTATATATGCTGACATTAATGTTGGTAGACCATGCTAGCTTTATTGTTCTCATTCCCATGTCTTGCTTTCTTATTGATTTTCTTTCTTTTATTTTATTTTCTTATTTTTTGGGTTCAAGAATGAGCCCCCAACATGAAGGCAAAATCAGAATGAAATTGAAAAGTATCCTTTCCAAGTAATGGTTACAATTATCAAATTTGGTTCATGGACTCTTCAATCTGTGAATATGTTCTTTATTTTATTTCCTCAAGATGAATCAATACATTAATGAAACCTTGTGAAATCACAATCGGAAAAGTCAAGGTGTTCTTATTCAATAGCTCATGAAAATCTAATATTGTCTGCTTTTCTTCTAATATTAATATGTGAGTTTAATCGATGGAATTTACTGTAAATAAACCTTTGTTCTGAATTTTTTATAACCACTTGATGCAGGAAAGATGCATCTTTGTGACTAATGTACAGAAACTGTAGCGCTCTGTGCACATGATGGTTCTCAATGTTAGAACTTCCCTAAAACATTCCAATCCTTTTATCACTGAGTATAATCTTGTGGGTGAAAATGTTTTAGTACTTACAAGTCATGGGAACTGAGGTAAGTGTTTTAATCCTTTCAAATCCTCTGCACTCAATCCATCTGGCATTTCCTAACCACAGTGATGATGCAAAGCATTTGCAAGAGTAAATTCAACTGTGGCAACTGGCAACTGCATTCCTCACTTGGCCCAACACCAAATGAAATAGACTCGAAATCATGCGATCTGAAATGTAAATCTCCGTTCATAAATTTATTCGGTATGAACTCTTTGAGCAAGTCTCAAGATTTGAGATACCTCCATATATATTGCTGTCACATTGATGATCACTTTTGTTTTTGTGGTAATTAATCTTGCAGCCCTCCAAAACTCAGTGTCCTTGATGCTGTAAAGCACATCTTATTCGGATCCTCCTTGGTCAACATTGAACTTTTTCCATCCGCATTCTTCACCTTGTCTTGCAACTTCTTCATTACTTTTGGGATCCAAATGAGCATTGCCACAGCCCACTCCAAGAATATGCACGAGGTAGTTGTTCCAGCAACGAACATATTCTCCAAAATGTTGGAGAATTATAGCATTGAAGATCAACTAATTATATAAGTGCATTGTTTAGTGCAGGGACCGACCAAAGTTCATTTTTAGAGAAGATGATGCACACCTGATTCTTGCTTCTCTTTGTGCAAGAATTTAGAGTTTCTTACTCAAAGATTGTTTGAATGTGCAGTCAATTCTCAACTGCAAGTTTGTGTCTGATTATGGCCATGACTAAGCAAATACCCCAGAGACTATCAAAACTTGACATGTTGAAGAACTAAAGGATTCCTGAAATACTTTCCTGCTTCAGATTTTTATCAAGGATTTGGAATTGCTGGCAACTATGTATTATCAGAATCAAGCAGAAGTTCTTTCCTTGCAGATGAAAAAGACATTGTCACATGTCATGTGTTGTATCACCTTTTGCACTAGTTTCAGAATGTTGAAAATTAAACATGTTTTGATTTCTGTCTAGCTTACTGCCTTTTGCACTAGTTTGTCAATGTTAAATTGGAACATGATTTTTTATTGCTTTTCAGCTTACCGAATCAATTACAGTGGCTGTGTATTGTTGATTGCACTATAGTTGTGACCGCCCATTTGATAGATGTTATTTTCAGCTCCATTGTCATAATATAGAGAATAATTCACAACCAGCAATGATAAAAATGCTTTATCCTAATGCAGGTATGGAATACAATCAGAATGATGTTATTTTAATAGAGAAAAAAAATCGAGAGAAAACAATAAAAAGGTCGGTCTGTTTGGTCCATATCCAGTTAGTATTAAAAAATTTTATGTGTCAGTTAAGGAGACATATTTAAAACTTTGCACAAGCAAAATAAAGGCACATGTGTACAGGGGGATTAATTATGCCTTTATCCACATCTCTGATATATGTATATATATTCTGTGTCTCTTATAGTTTTTGTATTGGGTTAGTCATAAAAATAAATTTTAGAAGATCTTAATTGATAGAAAATGATTTTGTTAAAATAATTGTTCATGTTCCCAAACAAAACCATGACCAATTATTTTTCCTAACTATTTTCATACCTTAAAAAATTTATTTTAGAACAATAATAAGAATAAATGTTGTCATTAAATTCTCTGCAATTATAAAGAATATATTTTATATTTTGAAAGTCATCAAAATGAACAAAACTGTTACTTAATTAGTTGAAATTATAGTTATTATTTTTTTTTTTGAAAAAAGAATAGATATTCAATTGATTATATTTTTAAAGAAAGTAACGTATAAGTTTCTATGGAAAAGAGCTTCTAAATACTAAAATACTTTTTTTTAAAAAGGTGGATAAAACACATGCATTAAACTGAAAAGGAGAAGTACAAGGAACCACTAGCTGTGGTAAACAGTACAGACCCGAGCAAAACAACTAAACAAACAACAAAAACCCAGACGAAGGCAGAAGAAAGATGAGGAGCAACAGACCCTCCTTGAGATCCACAAAAAACGATCACCTAGCCCGCAGCATGGTCGGGATCCACCTCAGTTGAGGTCAACTGATACGAATCATTGCCTGGGAGACCAAGGAACACCAAGCCCCTTTTGACCAAGTCCATCGCATCTTCGAACTTATCACTGGTGCCATCAGCAGCTGAAGAGAGCCAAGATAAAATCATCTGATTAACCTTGACAATAATATTATGAACATTGGTAATACTAGCATTAAAAATACAGTCATTTCGAGCAAGCCAAATATTCTAGACAATGGCCTTGGCCACAAGGACACCAACATCACGCAAGGTGGGTCGTAGAGATAATCTCCATGAGCCACAAAGACAAGTCATGTCGGATGGCGGGTCAAGAAGCCCCATCCGACAAACAAAGAAGGCCCACACTTTCGTCGCCCAAGAGCAACGAAGGAAAAGATGCTCAGCCTACTCCGACCCTGAGTTGCACAAAGCACAAGTGTCGGTGGATACTCTATTACATCTCCGGCGGGCTAGGTTCTCAAGCGTAAGGATTTTGTTGTGCCAAACAAGCCAATTGAACATATTTATCTTTTTAGGGCACCAATTTCGCCAAAATGATTTCCTAACGGGCAACGAACACCACCATCGACTAAAAAGTTGTAGAAGGACTTGACAGTGAACACGCCGTTTCCCGTTAGCTTCCACCTCCTCTGATCAGTGGCACCCGGGACAGCTGCTATGATTTTCTCACGAGCAAGATGAGCATCCTCCCAATCACGGAATGGACCCGTATCAAGTAGTTTGATCAGGTCCTTGATAGAGCCATATGGCTGCAAGGATGAGATGTACTCACTAGGCCACAGGTACATCGAGGCTCTACCATTAAGCCAGTAATCCTTCCAGAAGAGTGTATCAGCACCAGAATGAACATCAACAGAGATACAGTTTCTGAGAGCCGGGAGGCAGTTTAGCACACCATTCTAGAAGAAGGAAATCCTACCCTTTGGCTTGCAACTCTGATGTTTACCGTAATTAAAGTCCACCACCTTCGCCCCACCCCATGATGGCTCTGTCAGGTATTTCCACCACCATTTGCCCAGCAAGGCCTGATTGAAGGAAGACAAATCCAGAATTCCCCAACCTCCTTGCTCCCTCGCCGGCAAATGTTTCCCCAGGAGACCAATCTACACTTAGGGTGGTTGATGTCGTGTCCCATCCAAAGGAAATCCCGTCGAATACGGTCAATCCCTTAGGAGACCCACCGTTGTAGGCGAAAAATAGGTATCCAATATGTAGGTATCGTAGACAAGACAGAGTTAACCAGAGTTAATCTGCCCCCCATTGATAGATGCTTGGTCTTCCAGGAAGAAATCCTTTTTTTAACCTTCGCGATAATCCCCTCCCAGTCCTGTCTACTAGGCCTATTAACCGAAATCGGAAGGCCCAGATAGGTAACCGGTAGTCTATCAACCGCACAGTTAAGTGTTCTGGCCGCCTCCACCCTGGGGAGCTCCTTCCCATAGCTAGAATAAAGACAAGTTTTAGAAAAGTTGGTTACTAATCCCGTTATACCCTCGAAAAGAAACAAGATGGGCTTAATTATCCTGAGGTCCTCAAGCCCCCCGCCGTAAGGATCAGGAGATCATCCGCATAGTGCAGATTGCACATATTACCCAGGTCTCCAAAGGGTACCCCAACCAGGATCTTGGTGGCAAGTGCGTGTTTGAACATCGAACTAAGCGTATCCGTAACCAAAATGAACAGCAGCGGGGATAAGGGGTCGCCCTGTCTCAGCCCACGCTGGTAACGAATGAAACCATTAGGGGATCCATTGACTAGGATGTTAGCCTTGGTGGAGAATAAGAGACATTTTATCCAACCTCTCCAAGTTACCCCAAAACCCCTTGCCTCCAGGAGGTCAAGGACGAAATCCCAGTCGACAATGTCAAAGGCCTTAGAGAAATCCACTTTCAAAATATGGCATAGGATACGCCGTTTGTGAAGACTAAATATCAGCTCCTCCGCCGTAGCGATGTTGTCCAGGGTGTACCGGCCCTTCAGGAATGACGACTGGTCAATATCAACTAGAGTGTTCATAACCGTACCCAATCTGGAAGCCAGAATCTTAGAGATGATTTTCACTGATGAGTTAATAAGACTGATCGGACGGAACTCCCCCGGGCCATCTGGTGACTCAAATTTGGGGATGAAGGCAATGCTTACCCAATTTATCCTTTCAAGGTTCGCCCTTCCACTGAAGAAGTCCTCACACACCCTGAAGAGATCCAATTTGATGGTTTCCCAAAATTGTCTGTAAAAGTGTAACGGGAAGCCATCCGGTCCTGGAGCCTTATCACGACCAAGCTCAAAGACCGCCAATTTAAGTTCATCAAGAGTAAATGGCCGCTCCAGGTGAGTCAAGTCCATACACGGTTTATTAGCAAACAATTTTTGGAAGTCAATCTTGAATCTATGGGAGAGACGTGAACCGAAGTATTGCTGGAATTGGCTCACAAAGATTTCCCCGATCTCATTAGGTTCAGTCACAGAGGTCCCACCCTGACATATACTAGGGATGAAGTTACGGTTTTTGAGGCTGTTAGCAGTAGCATGGAAAAAGCTGGTATTCTCATCCCCCTCTTTTAGCTATTGGAGCCTAGACCTTTGCTTCCAATACAGCTCTTCCTGTTTGCGGATATCTAGCAGTTGATTCCTTAGGTTCTCTTCCTGGGCAGTCGTAAAAGGCGATAAGGCACATTGCTCCTTTACCACGTCAAGACCTTCCAAGTCGTTCAAAAGGCTCAATTTTTTTAACTTAATAAAGCCAAACGAGTATTTAGCCCAGTGCCACAAATGATCCCTAAGGCCCACCATTTTTTTGACCCAAATAAACGCTCCGCAACCTTGAGGGGCCAAGGTCCCCCACCAATGTTCAACCATATCCTGAAAACCCCCAGCCGTGGTCCAGGCCAATTCGAACCTAAAGGGTCTAGGATTGGACCTGTGGCTGCCCACCTCCAGATGAATAGACACATGATCAGAACCCAAGCGCGGGAGGGTGTTTTGGATTAGTTTGCTGAACAAGGTCATACATACCTCATTTACAATAAAACGGTCCAACTTAACACAGATCGGGTCAGCTTGACCATTGGTCCAAGAGAACCTTCTACCGACGGCGGGGGGTTCAAGCAGACCAAGATCCTGTAGAAAAGCATTCGCCATCCTAATGTCCTCCAGGTTTGGATGCCCAGACACAGACAATTTATCCCTGATATCAAAAATGGCATTGAAGTCTCCACAGATAATCCAGGGAACTCCAGATGGGCTGGCACATACCCTCAGCTCCTTCCAGAACTCTTGCTTCATCAGCCTTGCATTTGGCCTATATACTGTGGTACAACACCAAATTAAATTCTCTCGCTTGGAGCAAAAATCCACAGTTAAGCAGACGGTGCCAGCGCCAGAGCATGCCGGAAAGTAATGTACTGTTCCAACCGAGGATAATACCTCCCGCGCGTACCCCTAGCTGGAACTGAAGTGAATTGATCCATACGATTTTCCCCTATCTCTCGCAAGAACGCCGATGGGATATCAACAAGTTTGGACTCTTGGAGACAACAGACATCAGCATAGTGAAGATTGAGAAAATCCTTAACCAGAAATCGCTTAGCTGGTTTTCCTAACCCCATAACATTCCAAGTTATGATATTCATAATAACAGATTAATTTGCACGGTCCTCTGTGGAGGACGCCTGTGGGGGTGCCAAACGCGTTTGTTCTAACATACGAATATGCTTAAAGCAGTCATTCTTTGTATCAGTAAAGGAAATACCACATGCATCACAATAATTGTTAAGCTGAATATCAGACCAATCTGAAATGAGGTGCAGTTTGGAAGACATACCTTCCTCCACAGCACACGGACCACCTTCTTCTTAGCTGATCGCGGGGGGGGGGGGGGGGGGGGGGGGGGGGGGGGGGGGGGGGGGGGGGGGGGGGGGGTTTAGCAATAAACCCAACCTCTTCGTTAAATCTTGATGTAGGCTTTTTTACTCGCTTGCTGCGATGAGTACCAACAGATGACATGGCAGCTGACCCGTGGGGGCGACCTGGAAGGTCAGGTAAAAGCTTCTTGATGTTGATCTCAAATTTCAAGATCGAGTCATCTAAGTCAGCGCTGTTCTCAGGTGTTTCATGGACTATCGAAGGAGAGGGTGGGACAACAGTCTCACTCGGCTGCTGGACAGGTCCAGCAAAAGTGATAGTCTCACAATTCTCAACCAGTGCCAGTACCCATCCACCTGCTATAAATTCCCTGGAGAAACCCTCAAGAGGAGACATAGATGTCAAAGATAAGTAGTAGTTTGGTTGGTCTCTCTGCCACTCTTTTGCTTGTATATTTCTTATAATGAATGGATTTGACTCATGTATTGGTGACTCTTTTAGATTATATCAAGTTTATTGTTTTATAACTTGGGTTTTGCAATGATATGTTACATTTGCCATAACTTGTTTGATGAATTGTTAGCATGTTCTTTCGTTTTGTGGTTGCTTACAAAACTCCCAAATTTGATGTTTTTTTTGTTGCGGTATATATATATATATATATATATATATATATATATATATATATATATATATATATATATATATATTGATTGGTTGATTTGAAGCTGGACCAGGCTTTTTCAGGACCGAAGAAAATCCTTCTTCTTCTTTTTCCCTGTTTGGTCAACTTGTTTAACAAGATGTAAATTTGATGCATCTTGATTGAAGGAAAGGTAAATTTATATGTTGCAGTAATGCGGATTTTTCATTATTGCAAAATATCTTGGAAATCCTGTGTGAGCTGCTTCTTTTTCTGTATTTTTGTGTGTAGCGAGGAATCCTTGATTGCACTGTTTATGATACTTGGATGATTGTGTAGAACATGCTGATGTCTGATGTAGAAGTGGTTCAACATGTCATGAAAAGAGTTGATTCTAATTATTACTAATTCACAAGAAGGTTTACATAGCAGCTAACTTCATATGTATGTAAAACATCAATTTATGATGTTAGCATTTCCTTTGGCGGTCTTTTTTTCAAATTCTTAATGTGAAGCAGCATACATCAGTTTTGCAGCATTTTCAGTTGAAAGTTAATTAGTAAGAATTTGAAGTTTGTTACTCCATCTGTGTATCAATTGCTTTCAAATGTAAATATTACTCATTAATCAAGGCTAAACCAGGCTTCTGTTTGGAAATTGTGGTCATCTATTGCCTTTAGTTGTGCTGGCTGGTTTTATAGCAATATAAAGTGATGTATCATCCAATTGTTCTGCTTATTGTGACAAGATGTTAATTATTATTGTGAATGATGCATGGCTTGAAAGCTTATAAAGCAGGTTTCACCCTATTAACCCCAGAAAGCAGGTTGCACCCTATTCTTGTTCTCTCCTTTTCATTTATTTCAGGCTGAAATATGTTCTGCTTCATCTCTTATCATTCTCTTAAAATTTGCTGTGATTGTCCTGGGGTTGCATAGCTAATTCAAAACCTTCACCCCTGCATCGCCTAGAGATCAAATGTGATGATTCAAAAGCAAATATTGCCGCTGAAATCCTTTCCAAACATCTTCATTGTTAGAAGAAGGAAGAGAGAATGGAACAAGTGTATGTCCTTGAACAACATCCATGAGTGACCCTTTGGGTCTACATATAGAATATGATAAGTATACATATATGTCTATACATACATACATACATATACAATACAACAATACATCTAACACTCTCCCCCCTCAAACTCAAGGCGGATCGTACGTCTTGAGTTTGGATAACATGAATAGATGCTGATCACGTGTCTGCACCTTGGTGAGAAAATCAGCCACCTGGACCTCTGTAGGAAGATAATGAAGTGACACAGTTTGGGCACGTACGTAGCATCGTGTGAAGTGTGCATCAACACCAATGTGTTTGGTCAGCTCATGCTTCGCCGGATCGGCATCAATCTAAAGGGCTCAAGTACTGTCACAATGAATAGGAATGGGAGAGATGATCGATGCACCAAAGTCCTATAGAATCGAACGCAGCCAAAGCACCTCCTGGACGGTAGAAGCCAATGCACGAACCTCAGCCTCAGCACTAGACTTGGCAATAGTAGGTTGTTTCTTGGTCTTCCAAACAACAAGAGAAGATCCAAGAAAGATACAGTAACCAGTGACAGAGACCCGATCATCAGGAAAGCTAGCCCAGGTAGCATCAGAATAGGCCTGCAGTTAGAGAGTGGACTGGCGTGGATAGAATAAGCCACGAGATGCAGTGCCACGAAGATATCGCAATACCCGAATGAGATGAGCATAATGAACAAAAGTGGGTTCCGTAACAAACTGACTGAGAATGTGAACTGCATGTGATATGTCAGGACGGGTAACAGCTAAGTAGACCAAACTGCCAACCAGATGTCGATAGCGAGCAGGATCAGATAAAGGAATCCCATCAGAAGCGTGAAGCTGTAAATGTAACTCCATCGGTGTAGCAGCAGTACGGGTATCAGTCAAACCAGAGCGAGCAAGTAGATCGTGAGTATAACGCTGCTGAGAGAGACAGTAACCATCAGGATGAGAAGTGATCTCGATACCAAGGAAGTAACGAAGCGGACCTAAATCAGTCATCAAGAAGGTCTCGCATAACTTCTGCTTCACAAAGGTAATGTGAGCAGAGTCATCGCCTGTAAGGATCATGTCATCGACATATAAAAGAAGAATGGTCCGACCACGAGCGGAAGAGTGAATGAAGACTGCCGGATCATGTATGCTCGGAGTGAAACCAGCAGCCTCAACTACTGTGCTGAACCGCTCAAACCAGGCCCGTGGAGCCTGTTTGAGCCCATAGAGAGCGCGGCGAAGCTGACAAACAGACCTCGAAGGCACTCGAAGGCCAGGGGGAGGAGTCATGTAAACTTCCTTCTTTAAGTCCCCATGAAGAAACGTGTTCTTCACATCAAGCTGATGAAGAACCCAACCACGAATAGCCGCAACAGCAACCAGAGTACACACAGTGTGCATGTGGGCTATTGGAGAAAAAGTCTCCTCATAGTCACGACCATACTCCTGCTGAAAACCACGAGCAACTAAATGAGCTTTATAGCGCTCGAGAGACCCATCAGAACGGATCTTCACACGGTAGATCCAGCGACAGGTGATGGGAACGGCATGAGAAGGAAGGGGAACAAGATCCCATGTATGAGTCCGAGTCAATGCATCAAGCTCCTCCGCCATGGCAGTTCGCCACTCAGGTAATCGAACTGCTTCCCGGTAGGTACCTGGCTCAAAGACATCTGAAACGCTGGTGCTAGTGGAAGCATAAATTGACATGGGATGTAAAGTAGAGCGATCGCGTAAATAATAAGTGTGAGAGGGTACCTCAGGAGCCGAATCAGTAGTAGGAGTGGTGTCAGAGACGATCGACTGAGATGAAGGCTCTACGGGATCCCGACGGTGGTATGTGAAACGAACAGGCGGGTGTGCAAGAGGAAGCGAGGGAGGAGGGGAAGACACGACAAGGGATTCAACAGATAAAAGAGGAGGAGACACTGCAGGAGACTCATCAGATAAAGGAGGAGAGTGGTCAAGAGAGGAGTGAGAAAGTAACTCTGCAGGAGGATCGAATGATGGAGAAGGGGAAGATACAGGGGGAGCATTTTCAACTGAAGGGGTGGAAACAGGAAGGACAGAGGGACTGAGGGAGATGGGGACTCAGTGGAAGAAGAAGAAGAAGCATAGAAAGGCATGGACTCATCAATGTGACATCACGGGAGATGCGAATACGACGAGTGACGGGATCATAGCAACGATAACCTTTATGCTCAAGGCTATATCCTAGAAAACACACAAGGAACGGACTGGGATGTTAGCTTTGTTTTCTCCCGAGGTGAGAGCAAAACAAAGCAGCGACAACCTAAAACACGAAGATGATCATAGCTAGGAGGTGTCCCATGAAGACACTTACCAGGACTACGACCATTAAGATGAGAGGAGGGCTGTAGGTTAATTAGATAAACAGCAGTGCTAACAGCTTCAGCCCAAAAATGAGGGGGAAGAAAAGCACCTAGAAGAAGAGCACGTGTCGTCTCTAAGATATGACGATGCTTGTGTTCAGCAACACCATTCTGAGGATGAGCACCAGGATAAGATAACTGAGGCAAGGTGCCTTCAGAAGACAAGAAGACACGAAAGGCGTGAGAGGTGTACTCACCGCTAGAGTCAGATCGAAAGGTCTTAATAGAGGCAGAAAACTGGGTGCGGATCATAGCGGAAAAAGAGCGATAGATAGACAATAGCTGGCTACGGTGAGACATAAAATAAAGCCAGGTGAATCGAGTGTAGTCATCTATAAAAACAACATAGTAGCGATGATCACCTTTAGAGACAAAGGGAGCGGGACCCCAAACATCAGAGTGAATAAGTTCAAAAGGACCAGTAGTTTGAGATACACTTAAAGAATAAGGACGTTGGAATTGCTTACCAAATTTACAGCCAAGGCAAATGACATCAGAAGGAAGAGAAACAGCTCCTAAAACACTATGATGAATAAGGGACGACATACGAGACGGACATAAGTGGTCAAGAAGATGGTGCCACTTATGATGAGACTGAACGGCAGTATAACAGTGATGAACAAGTTCTAGTGAAGATGGAAGACGAAGATAATCCAACGCATAAACTCCATTATGACGGCGACCAACTCCAACCACCATCCCATTGTGATCCTGCACACGACATGAGGTTCGGTCAAAAATAACCTGACAGCCAGAATCAGTAAGCTGGTTCACAGACATAAGACTCATGGATAAACGAGGAACATGTGAAACAAAAGGGACAAAGAAATCATTGGTTAAGAGATGACCAGTAGAGGAGACAGGAAGAAGTGTGCCATCAGCAGTACGAACACGAGTGATAGATGATGGTGGACAGGAATGGTGAAGATGAGTGGCATCAAGAGTCATGTGAAGAGAAGCACCAAAGTCGAGAAGCCAAAGAGGACAGGAACTACCTGGAGCGGATGGAGCAACCTGAGTCGAACTCACATGTCCAATGGAAGAAGTAGAATCTGCCTGATAAGACTGCAAAAATTGCCTAAACATTGCCAAAAACTGCTGATCCGCAAGAGATATTGGAGTATGAGATGAAGCGGATAAAAAATCGTCAGGAGAAGCAACACACATGGGTCCTCTCTGCTTGATCCTCATTGGCCGTGGAGGAGCCTGAAAGCAAGTAGGAGAGGACGCTGAAGGTACAGAAGAAAAATGAGAGACAGTCATAGTAGTATCTTTCCCTCTAAAAGAAGCCTGAAGGTGTGTTCCCTCAGTACGAATAAGAGCAGGATCAGGAGCATAAAAAAAAAATTCTTTTTTTTAAGCCATCAATGTTGTGTCTTTCATGAAAACAGTAATGGCTAGGATATAAAATATATAAAGAGACAATATCTGGTTGGGTGAAGTGTGTGTATATATAAAGGAGAAAGTCACGGGCTAAGTGATGAAGGTTGGCTGAGCAACTGAATTTTTTTTTTTTTATAAACAAGGATTTTTTTTGTTTGTTTGTTTTTTTTTTTTTTTACTTGAGAAAAAAAAATTACAAAATGGATGGGCCCTACAAGATTGTTTAGTAATTGATGGCAAGATTCTTCATGTTGGTGCCGTGGGCCCTAGGAGATTGTTTGGTAATGGTTGGCAAAATTCATAAGGTTGGCAGTTGTTGTTGGAAAAGATGCTCCATGTTTCATGTGAACATGTTTTGCAAAATTCCAACCTCAAGGCTGAATTTTAGATGAGTGGTTGTCCTGTGGGAGCTTCTACGGAGCACAGTAAAAAGCGGCGATGACTGGCAGCAAGGGCACTGATGGCTGATAGCAAGGGAGCATCGATGGTGAGTGTTTTGAGTAGTGAGCGACAGTGGCAATGAAGCTGGGTGATTGAGGCTCAGTTGCGGATAGTGTGGATCTCAAGTGTTGAAGCTTTGGTGGGGGAGACGCGAGCTGGGATTTTTTTTTTTTTACTAGTAATAGGGAAGCAAGAGGAAGGAAAGAGATAGGGTCGGCAATGGTGAGTGGCGGCTGCCGGAGGAGGAAGAACAATATGTTGACAAGGGTAAAGAAGAAAGACAATATGTTGACAAGGGTAAAGAAGAAAGAAGGCTTGACTTGAGGAGGCCGGCGAGTGAAAGAGAGAGAGATAACTGACGGTGCGTGCAGCTAGAGAGAGAAGGGCGGCGGCGGCGGCGGCCGGTGCTGATCAACAGCGATGACTAGAGGAATCTAGGCGTCTGATACCATGTTAGAAGAAGGGAAAGAGAATGGAACAAGTGTATGTCCTTGAACAACATCCATGAGTGACCCTTTGGGTCTACATATAGAATATGATAAGTATACATATACGTTTATACATATATATATATATATACATATATATATATATATATATATATATATATAACAATATATCTAAGGGTCCGTTTGGATCACAGAATAGGAATGAGAAAGGTAATGGTAATAGTGGGATAGAGAATTGTATAAAATTAGTTTAATGCCCTTCATATAATTAATGACATGTTAATATGTAAAATAATTAAATATAAATAAGTATTATAATTAAATATTCTAATTATTTAAATTAATTATTTTATTTAATTAAATATTTAATGACTCAATTTATGTTAATTATTTTTTACTTATTTTAATTATTATAATTAATTATTTAAATTAATAATTATTATTTTAATATTACTCATTTTAATTATTATAATATTTAAATGACTCAATTTATGTTAATTATTTTTTACTTTAATTATTATAATTAATTATTTAAATTAATAATTATTATTTTAATATTACTCATTTTAATTATTATAATATTTAAATGACTCAATTTATGTTAATTATTTTTTACTTATTTTAATTATTATAATTACTTATTTAAATTAATAATTATTATTTTAATATTACTCATTTTAATTATTATACTATTTAAATGACTCAATTTATGTTAATTATTTTTTTACTTTAATTATTATAATTAATTATTTAAATTAATAATTATTATTTTAATATTGTATATGAATATTTAAAATTAATATTTTATTTTAACCAAGTTTATTTTCACAACTATTGCTCATATGAAATTATTAATATAATTAAATATTTTATATGTAATAGATGGGATGATAAAGCAGCAAAGGTAAAATTGACAAATCCCACATCAATCCAAGCATTACCCCCAATTTTCAAGGTAATGGGTAAAGCTTGAACAAGGCCATCACATGGCCTTCTCTCAATAGTAGGAGCTACCCAAACATGGGTTTGAATGGGTGGGGGTAATGAAGCCCATACCTAGGGCTTCATTACCCCCATCCAAACATACCCTAACATTCATAACTACCGTTCCAAGAGTGAACTCCATTGCAGATTTTGTGCTAGTGCTTGTTTCATAAATTTCCTTTTCAACCAACATGAAGACAAGGCCCTGAGAGTCTGAAATCAGCATGTAATGGAAGAGTATCATTTCCGAGTATTGGTTCAATTAGCAAATTTGATGTGTGTTGTCCTATCTGTGAATATGTTCTTTGTTTTACTTCCTCAAGATGAATTAATATCCCAATGAAAGCTTGTGAATTCACAATCGGAAAAAGCAAGGTGTTCTTAATCAATAGTTCATGAAAATCTAATTTTGTTTGCTTTTTTTCTAATATTAATATGTGAGTTAGTTTAATCCATGGAATTTACAGTAAAAAAATCTTTGTTTTGAATTTTTTTTATCACCACTTGATGCAGGAAAGATGCATCTTTGCAATCAATGTGCAAAAACTCTTGTCATGTGTGAACATGATGGTTCTCATTGATAGAACTTCCCTCAAGCAAAGTCTTTCCCACCATTTGCTTAGCAGACTAATGTTGAACACCTCCATGTTAATAACCACTCAATGAGTACAATCATGTGGGTGGGATCATTTTAGTACTTATAAGTCATCAAAACTGAGGTAAATGTTCTAATCCTTTCAAATCCTCTGCATTCAATCCATCCGGCATTTCCTAACCAAAGTGATAATGCACAATATTTGCAAGAGTAAATTCAACTGTGGCAACTGGAAACTGCATTCCTCCACAAGCCCTTGGCCCAATACCAAATGGAATAAACTCGAAATCATGTCATCAGAAATCTAAACCTTTGTTCATAAATTTATCTGATATGGACTCTTGGAGCAAGTCTAAAGATTTTAGATCCTCCATATTGCTCTCTCATTGATGATTACTCTTGTTTTTGTGGGAATCTTGTAGACTCACAGCTCATTGTCCTTGATGCTGTCAAGCGCATTTTATTGGCATCCTCCTTAGTCAACATTGAACTTTTTTTTGTCTGCTGCCTTGTCCTTGTCTTGCAACTGCTGCATTACTTGGATTCCAAATGAGCATTGCCACGGCCCACTCCAAGAATATGCATGAGGTACTTGTTCCAGTAGAGAAGACCGCAAAAATGTTGGAGAATTTACAACATCGAAGACCAACAGATTATCTATGTATATAGAAGGTTTTTGATGCAAGTGAATTGTCTTGTGCAGGGCCCGACCAAAGTTCTTTTTCGGAAAAGATGATGTGCAACATCTTGTATCTCTTTGTGCAAGAATTTCGTATTCAAAGATTGTTTGTCTGATTATGGCCATGACTGAGCATGATCAAAACTGGGCATGTTGAAGAACTAAAGGATTCATGAAATACTTTTTACCTCTTTGTTGCTGTTTTTGGAGATATCAATTAATTGCCACTTGTTTTTTCTGGCTTCAGCTTTTTAATCAAGGATTTGAAATTGCTAGCAACTATGAATTATCAGAATCAAGCAAAAGTTCATTCCCTGGAGACGAAAAGACATTGTCACATGTTATGTGTGGTCTCATCTTTTGCACTAGTTTTAGAGTATTGAAATTAAACATGTTTTGATTTCTCTCTTGTTTACTACCCATCTTGGCTTGCAGAGGAACTTCTCTTTTTTTCCTTGATTTTCTTTTTTCTCTAGCCTTTGGCTCTTTTGTCCAATATATATATATAAGAAAGACAAGAATAACAATACTACAGTTAAATGAAAATCAGATTTAGCAATCACTCTCATAAGCCACCTAGGCTTCTCCATTCCTTGATGAAACAAAGATATGGGAGTTGATTTGAGACCATTCCTAGCCAAGAAAGAGGCCACCCGATTCCAATGGTGCAGGATTGCACTAATTGTATGAAAACTAGCATCAAGTCTCAGCTGAGCAGACAAGTCCTGAAGCCACCTGGCATTCATAAAATGGTTCCCTCTGCTAAATTCAGCAGCTTTGGAGAGCTAATGAAGATCTTTCTCAGTTTGATGTTGTCTCTCAAAGCACAGTGTAAAGCCACCAGCAATGCCATAAGACGAGCATCAAGTTTTGAAGTGATTGGTATGCAGCAGTAGCCTGCAATCCAAATATGGGAATTAGCATCAATAATACAAAATCCAGCTCCTGCCCCCATACCTGAATCTAATGCCCAAACAGCATCTGAGGAAATACAATAGGCACCGGAGATGGTTTGTTCACCAGATAAAATTTTTTCCCCAAAATTAACAACAGAAGCCGACCTAAACTCCTTGACATGATCAAAGTTTTACTAGCAATCCATCTAAAACTGGGAATCAAGCTCTTGAAGATTAAGTCATAGCGAGCCTTCCAGATAATCCAAACACCTTCAGCTATGATAGAAGCCAAGTACTTAGAGGATCCAGACAAACTGTAATCGAGCCAACTGTCTTCACACAGGTTACCCCCAAATATCACAAGTTTACCAATAAGTTAAGACAGCATGGTCCAAGTTCCTTGAGTCTTGTGGCACTGATTAAAAATGTGCTATGTAGTTTCATTAACAAGACTACAAAAGACACAGGGAGTAAGGAGACTAAAATTGATGGCATGTAGATCATAAGTTTTGACCTCACCCTAAATAACCAGCCAAATAAAGGACATAACCCAGGGAGAGACATCAAGGCTCCATAAGTTCCTCCAACAAGACCAGTTGTCATTAAGAGCAGAACCACCATTAAAGAAGTTAAAGGCCACAGTAGAGACCTTGTTGCTATTAGTCATAGAATACCAGACCTAATGATTAGGATCGTTTGGGCTGATATGGCCTAGACTCATATCTGGAGAATTGGGGACAAAACCAAACATTCTGAGAAAAATTTGAATATTCCAACCATTATCAGAGATAAAATCAGAAATCTGGAGCTTATCCAAATTCAAATCCATATTTAAATAAGTAGGTTTAAAAGCCAATGAAATTTCAAAAATCCACAAACCAAATAAAGATGAAGTATAGTCAAGGTTAATCGAGTTGAGCCACAAATGAGGTTTGATATTAAGATCAGTCCTATAAATGCCTCTAAAAAACAGGAGCAACTAGAAGGATGAGTACAATGGGTCCAAAAATTAACATGACCATATTTCAAAGAGAAAATGTCCACCCATATAACTTCCTTGCCATTAAGATAATTAAGAACATTCTTAGCCATCAAGGAGAGTTTGATCCAATGTATATTGCTAATGCCTAAATCCCCCTAAGACTTGCTAAGTGTAGTATTGTTCCAGTTAACAAGGGATGTGCCACTACAATTTTCTAGAAGCTTTGGAAATCTTGTCTAGAACATAATTAGGAATAAGGTAGACAGGCAAGTAATAAACAAGAATGGTCATCAAAGAGCTTCTAATTAGCATAGTTTTTCCAGTCCTAGAAAGATAAGACCGATTCCAGTGTCCAATGCGCTTATTGACCTTGTTTACCATGAATTGACAATGGGTCAGAACAAGTTTCTTGTGAGAAATCAAAACTCCTTAGTAATTCAAAGGGTAAAAACCAAAATCAAAGTTCATAATGTACCGAATACTACCAAAAACTCTTCTATTGAACCAGAAAGGGAAAATTATTTGAGACTTGGAGCTATTAGGCTGTTGACCTATCAAGGGGGCATAAATAGGGAAAAAAAAACGATTGATATTCCTAGCAGTCCTGCGAAAAGCAGTGGTAACCAGGATTAAGACATCCACACACATCATATGATTGAAATTATAAGAGAGATTCCTATTAAAACCAGGGATCATGTTAAGAGAACGGGCCCGGTTTAGGATTGCAGACAAATTTTGGGAAACAATTATAAAAAGGTAAAAGGATATGGGGGCACCCTTCCTCCCCGCAACTAGGACAAATCAAGCAAGTATGGCAACCATAATGAGAACAGAAAAGGAGACAGAAGAAAGATGAGCTCTAACCCAAGAGATCCAAACAGAAGGAAAGCCCATCCTAGCTAAATTGGCAAGGATAGCATTCCAATTCAAGCTATCATATGCCTTTTCAATATCAACTTTAATGATCATCCTAGGGTGTAGGCTCGATTCTGATTTATGGAGCGGACAATCTTCTGGACAATAATGATGTTGTCCAAAGGAGAGTGGCCTGGAAGAAAGCCAATCAAGTTACCCAAAAAAAATTTAGGATGATTGGCAAAATTTTAGTAACAATTTTATGCGAAACATTGCATAAGGAAAATAGGTCACAAGTTAGAAACCTTTTTAGGGTGCTCCTTCTTGAGGATTAAGGTTACAAATTTTCTGCCCCAAGCCTTAGGCATTGCAGAATTGGCAAAGAAATATCTAATAGCTAAAGTAAGATGGTCTCCAATCTCCTCCTAAAAGAATTCATAGAACTCGACATTGAATCTGTATGGACCAAGACTATTGCCATTTGGGAGAGAATTGAGTGTATTAAATATTTCATCTTTTGGACCTTCCCTATAAAGGCACTCTCAATCAAAGGGAGAGATACAATTAAGATCATTAGGGAGGGCATGGTATAAGTCCAGAAAGGAATGAGGACCTGGTTCACTCCATAGATGGCTAAAATAATTCAAAAAGTTATTCTCAATTTAATTCTTATTGGTAAGGATATTGCCCTAGTCATCAGTAATGCGACAAATATGGATAGAGTGGCTATAGATTCTAGCACAATTATGGAAAGAGGTGTTCAAATCTTCATCCTGAACCCAAGACATTCTAGCTCTTAGAACCCACCTAATTGAGTTTTGTCTAAGAAGGGCATTAAAATTGCTATGAAGAATGCTAAGTTTAGAGGGAAGTGCCATTAGGGTCACAATTCACCTCTTCCTATTCAAAAGGATTGAATTTTAAGTTAAGCAGCCTTAATCTCATAATCTAGAGCACTCATACCAACAGATTTCCAATTATTAATGTTAAATCTAATTTTCAACAAAAGATGAACAAAAGCATGCATAAGGGTAGAGTGGGGTTTAAAATTCAAAGCTCTTCTAATAGACAACGAACAATCCTCATGTTCAAGCTAGTAGTTCTCAAACCGAAAAACTTTGCAGTGAGATAAAACATTACGAGAAGCACTCAAAAGAAGGGAAGAGTAATCCGAAGAAATTCTCATAAGATGAGAGATAACATGAGAGTTATAATTTAAAAACCAGCTGGGATTAACTAAACATCGATCAAGACAAGCCCAACTTCTAGCATGATCCAGTTGACCATTACAACAAGAAAAAAGGAACCAGCATACCCAAAATTCAACAAAAAAATTATCATTGATGAAAGTGGAAAATAAGTAAGCTTTACGAGAGTAATAGTAAAAGGAACCCTTGTGTTCAGAAGGATTAGTAATAGAATTAAAATCCCCCAGAAGAACCTAACGGAAGTTGAGAGGAGACATACCGGAAAGCTCGCGCTAGAGTTGACACTGTACATTAATATGCTGCCCATTGTAAACCCTAGTGAGGAGCCCAGAGATGTTAGAGTTAGGAGTAATTATCAGATGCAAGGCTAATCAGAGTAAGTGAGCAGAGTGACGGTTCCAAGATGTCTGCGCCACAACACTATGATACTCCCTAAATATCCCTCCTCTGCCACAGCTGCCTAGTCCCAGGTTTTGGAAAATTTGAATTTGCATGAGATTCAACTATATAGATTATAGCAGGCTTGTGGGATTTGATTAGAGATCTGATTCTGATAATGATGTTGACACTAGACACCCCCTATAATTCCAAGAAATAATGTTAATGACTTCCATAAAAAACAATCAAAAGGAAGGAAAAAAATAGTAATTTAAACGGTGCAAAGAATGAAAGGAAAATAGACAAAAGATTAGATTGTCAATGGGGAATCATTCCCACTCTCTACTACTTCCATCTTTTCCTATGAGAGGAATCCGATTCTTGGAGGCCTTTGTGGACCTATGCTTCTTTTCTCATGCCATCCCGGTATTGACGAAGGTTAGATTATCATCTGGTTCCTCTTTCCATCACCGAGTCCTCTTCAAAAGAGTATGATTCACTCATAGACTGATCAGAATCTTCAGGTGAAGTCTGAACGGCTATGATGGCTTCAGATACCTAACTCACTGCTCTTTGATGATCGAAATCCAACTGCAACCGTTTCCTTCAAAGAATATGGGCATTGGAAGTAAATTGAGCCGTATGATTAGGCTCAATAGGCAGATGATCAATGTTTAACTTGTAACCCACTTGCAATGTAGCAGGCAGGGTTGGGATACACCAACCCGGGTTGACCCGCCAGATTAGCCCAGTTCCTTTTTTATTACTTTAAAAAGAAAAGCAATGAATTCAAAAACACTCAATATTCCAACCTGTGACCTTATTCTATTCACCCATCAAACACTTTAACCACTCAACCAAACTTTTTTTTTTTTTTTTTTTTGTTAAATAGAGGAAACTACAAAAAGCTAAAAACATATCTTAGAAAGAATATAAAATTATTTTTTTCACTTTCCTTTTAATTATACATACCCTTTTATATCTCATTATTTTGCATTTAGTGTCAAATTATTTACTTTAATTATTATTAGCAACCGTTATAAAAAAATAGGTATTACTCACAATTTTTGTGTTACTCAACATTATAATCCATTGTTCTTATATGTATTACTTATCTTCGTTACTAATATTATTTAAAACAAATAGAAAAACATAATGTCATTGATGTGTAATAGTATGACCGTATTGTTAGTTTAAAACTATATCTTTTATACATATTTTTGTGTATTTTTAGGTGAAATTTCTAAAATTTTGTGTATTTCTAATTATGTTATTAACTTAAAATCATAATATTCACTAAAATCTTGATTAATAAATAATTAATTTAAAATTTTGTTAAATTAATAACAAAATTGCGCTTCAATGTAGTTTATAAATTTTTTATTTGTTTTCATTAACAAGATATTCCAAAGAAAGAAATATAAATTAGGATAAAAATATTCACTAAAAACTATTAATATTTTAAAACTTTGTAGATTTATCATTTTCATATTTTAGAATAATGTGTATTTAACAAAATAAATTAATAATTATAAATTTAATTATTTATGATTTATTTGAAATTAGATTAAGTATTTTTGAATTTTTTAAAATTATATTTGCTTTTTGTAAAAAAAAATCAACAATGTAGTTGTGAAGGTTTAAACTCATGACCTCAGTAGTACTTTAATAAAAACACTAGACTATAAAAGATCCGTTTGATTCGTTAACAAGAACAACACAAGCAGTATAATACATTTCAAATAGTTAAAGTACAACACAAGTGCTTGTGATGTTCTATGTTTGATTTTCATTGGACGGTACAATTTTTTTTTTTTTTTTTTTTTTTTGCTGTTTTGTGTTTGATTTTCATAAGTAGGGAACACAAAATAATAAAATTATAGTAATACCTTTTTATAATTCTATATTTTTCTATAATAAAATTAAAATAATATTTTATGAAAATCTAATCAAATTCTATAAGTGTTAACAACATTAGCAACAAGTTAAAAAATCAACAAGATCCAAACATAACATAATTTTAAAATATTCAATCCACAACAAACAAACTTTCATTGAAATCTTAATCCTAAAAAACAAACAAATAGATAGATAAATAAATAAATAGATAAATAAATAAATAAAATGAAATAAATAAACCATGCTATCACCTTTGTAATATAGTAGTGTAATTTTTAATTTTAAATAGGGACAATTTTGTCATTAATTTGTCATGTATTTCAATAAAATTTTTGTATACAAAAAAAATTAGGAAGTTGTGTTGTACCATGTGCTGTACTCCCACTTTATTTGTAAATCAAACACGTACATAATAACAGTAGTTGTCCTGTAATGTCCATTGAAATCTTCTGTATCAAACAGACCCTGAGAGTTATTAAGGACGTCATTCTTTTAGTAAAAGATATAACCAATAATTTAGTCTTGTAATATGCAATTTTAGTCCCACATCAACTAATCTATAAAAAGCAACATGATAACCACCTATAAAATCAGTCACGGGTTCATAACTAACCCATTTTTTTTTTACATTTCATATTAATTTTAATATTTTAAAATACAATTTTATTTAAAAATATTAAAATCCGGTGGCCCGCCCCCCGAATCTGCGGGTTTTGACCCTGCCAGCCGGTTATTGGAGAGGCCCAGATCAGCCAAGTTTGCTGGGCCAAACCGGCCAGGCTTGGTCAGAATTTAGAATAGGTCAGTTCCAGGTCTGTCAAAAACCGATCGGGAACCTCCAGGTAGGTGAGAGATGTGATGTTCTCCCTCTCCCACAAAACCTACCAACGCCACGTGTCGATTGGGGATTATGAGCCTCTTCCACATGGTGAGGACCCGAAGGGTAGTTGTGTTTTGACCTTTTGCCGCTCTTTTTTTTTTTTTTTTTTGGAAGAAAAGAGCTACGTTGCAGCTAATTTATTAAAACTTGGAAACATTAGAGCCTACAACAGAATTAAAAAGGAAACAATAACAAGAAGGAAAAAGTAAAGAAAAAGGAAACTACAACCAAAGAGAAACTTAAACAAAACGAATAGAATTTTTCCTCAACCACTTCATAAGCCATCTAGGGAGATCAAGGCCTTGATGAAACAAAGACAGTCCATGCCTTGATCTGCCATGCGCAGTAAGCTTATCAGCAACTAAGTTCCAATCTCTTGGGATAACTTCAATGTTTACTTGATCAAAATTCAACAAGTTCAGGATAGATTCTATTCGAAGCTTGAACCTCCACGCAGTCACAACATTAGTATTCTTCAGGGCGCGCTGAACTCCAACACAATCAGTGAAAATGGTGCTGATAAGGAGTCCTCGCTCAGCAGCAACCTTCAACCCAAGCTACAGCGCAATCAGCTCCGCTTCAAGTGCTGAATTGGATAAGCACTTTGAGCTTCCAGCAATCTCAATTATATTATAGCATCTTGAAATGAAAAAACCACATCCACCTTCACAAATATCAGGTAACCATGATGCGTCAGTGTACAAATAGCAGTACTGAGAAAGATGACAATTATAAATGTTTGAGAAGAAAACTTCCCTCAGATGATAATTACTTTTTGCTGCTCTTTGATGACATGTGGATAGCAAGGAGGAACCATCGGAGCCCTCTTCACCATAGTCCCCAACCATGGCCACACCATCGGGATACCAACATCCAAAGGCAAAAATTTGATTCCTCAAGCAATTCCGGTGCCATTTGAAGTGCCAAACAATCGGAGGCCTACTTCATATCTTGCTTCAGCTTAGACATCTCCGGCATAGGATCTTCTGGAAGTTGTTCAACACCATAATCGGGATGAATGCCAGACGGAACACTACCACGAGAATATCCTTACCGATGATTGCAAGAGATGGTTTCATATCCGACCGAGCCTCAAGATAGCAAAATGTCAGAAATCTTTTATAAAGAACTATTGCAAACACCCTAGAAACATCACATTCCAACCAAAAACCTCTTTTTAGAGGCCTATAATGGTTAATCTCAAGATAAACTCTAGCAGACCTTATTCAAGATAAGGATTTAGTACACTCGTCAACTTTGAGAAGTTTGCCCAGCTGCTTTGTGAGAGACTCCAATGATTCCCCATCCCAAAACTCGACTAGTAAATTATGCAATTGGATCTATACTGCAGATTTTGAAAGCTTAGTGAAAGTTGGCTCAAAGCAAGATTGCCATTGTATTAGTTGAAGAGTATTCCCAGAAACAACCCAAGGGGTCCACAAACCCAAAAGCTATGTTTTAACTTATTCAAATGTTGGAGTCTTTCCGAAGATTATTCTGTAAAGAACATGCTAAAATCTTATTTTGGTTCGCTGTTTGGTTTCATTATCCACCCTAAAAGTATTTGTGATTGAAGCTTTGATTTTGTCTAACATAACATCATTGAGGACTGAGGAACCGGCTGGTCAACGGTTGATAGCACCAGCTATCTCCTCCCATTATGGGGCTAGGGGCGAAGCCCCAATATCCATATAATGATCAAGGCTAGAGACTTGAGAGACTTGAGAGATTAGAGAGAAACAAAGAGGAACTGAGGAACTGATGTTGCATAGAAAGCAATTTTAGAGGGTGTGTATCATAGATTATACTATACTCGCGTCCTTCCATTTGATAGATGTCAGCTCGGCTCCATTGTGATAAAGACAAAGAATAAATATTAACCAATAATGTTGAAAATGCTTATCCAAATGCAGGTTTGCAATAAAATCAAAATAAACTTTAATAGAGAAGTTATGAAGAGAAAACAATATACTAAGTCTATTTGGTCCATATCCCATTAATAGCAAAAAAAAAAAAAACAAGAAAAAAATCTGTGTCACTAACTCTTGATCTATTGGCATAGTCCCTTGTTTAAGGTGTTTGTTCTTACGGAGGAGACAGGTTCAAAACTTAGCACTGTAGGGGAAAGGGCACATGTGTGTAGAGGGATTAAGTCCGTCCATATGCACATCCCTAACACGTTGACTTGTCCAGAATATATATATATATATATTCTACATTAGTTAGTTATGAAAATAAATATAAGAAGAGCTCAATTAATAGAAAATAATTTTGTTAAGATAATTGTTGTTGTTCTAAACCAAAACCATGATTAATTATTTTTCATATTTATTTTCATGCCTTTAGAAATTAAGTTTAGAAAAATAACATGAATAATTGAATTTTTCATAAAAATAAATGTGGCTATTAAATTCTCTACAATTCTAAAGGATATATTTTATATTTTTGAATGGTTTCCTAAATGGTAGATGTTTATGTTGCCAGGTGACAGGCATTTGGAGGGCCACTTACTCAAGGAAAGGTAACCTGTTCAACTAACTCGCATGGGACAACTTAACAATCTTATGAAGAGGAAATGTAGTAGATCGACAAACACTATGTGTGTGTTAGGCCACCTGGAGCTCGAATCTGTCAATCGTCTGCACTTACTCTATCACTTTGATATGTGAATATAGAGCTATTATGGTTAAATATTTAGGCTAGCCCTCCTCATATATTCTTTGGGAGATATGTGGTGCTATTAGAAATTTAAAATTAGCCACCCTTTAAGGAAACTCAAGATCTCCTTGCACTTGCTATAATTTAGAACATCAGGCTAGAGAGATGTATGTATTTTCCAAACAAAGTCGCTCTATCTGACATCAATTATTCTGAAAATTGATGATATGCTTTTTTTTGTGGTTAAATACAACTCTAGAACACAAAAAGAAACAAGTTGGAGCCACCATCGCATTCTCTAATCTCAACTTAGACTTCTTAGGGTCTCTAACATCTAAACAGAGAGGTCTTACAGAAAGTGACTTTTTCCTAATCCCTAACCAGTCTATGGTTAGTTAGTCTTATCCTAGTTGTTTTTTTAATATTTTTGAGAAAAGTGGATAAACCACGTTTTATTGAACAAAGAGTACAAGGAAAACTGGGAAGGTTAGAACATGAAGAAAAAGAGGGAGGAGAAGAAACGGGACGGTCACCAAAAGTAGACCTGTCCCACAGACATACGGGAATAAAAGACAAAAAAAAAAGAGGACGAAGGGGACAGAGTTGGACTGCTGGAGCTCAGAAGATTTCTAGCCTGATAACTATAGCATCATCTCACCATTAAATGAGTGGTTCGTGAGGGCTGCTATTCGAAAGTGGTTGGTTTCCTGCGAAAGTGAGCCTCCTTTTGATCTTTGGGACACCCACTTCCAAAGAGATCTTGATCGAGTCCAAGCCTACATGAATCCATGAAAGAAGCAGTTGGTTAATTTTGAAAATTAATGGGGGAAAATCTAAAGCCATAAAATTAAAAATGTGATTGTTAAGCTCAAGCTAGATGAATCAGCATATGGCTCGGATAAGGAGGTTACCCAATGGCTTAGGGCTAAGATTTCCCCTGAGTACCCAGTTGGACCAAGCTCATGAAGGGTGTTGAAAGGGGTTGCAGCATTGAAAATTACCCCGTAATGTACCCATATACGTGCAGAAACATGGCAGGTAACGAGAAGGTGAACCACCCTTTACAATGCTAAGTGCAGAGAACACAAGTAGTGGTGGATATCCTTTGGCGTCTATGCTTGATGAGGTTATCCAGTGTAAGGATCTTATTATGTAGTGCCATCTAGAAGAATAGTTTGATTTTGAGGGGGCATTGTCCTATCCATAATGATCTACTTTGCGAACATCAAAGGCCCCCATCGTTCAAGAAGATGTAGAAGGATTTTACCGAAAACCCCATATGGTCCCACCACCAAATCTTTTTGTCTCGTTCTGATGTTAGAGAGGGGGATAGATGATGGAGTATCGGTGGCAGGTTCTTGCTTTCATATACCAAAAATTTTTGAAGGAGGTCGACAATTTAGATAAGAGGTTCCTGCCAATGCGTAAAGAGACCCGACCACCTGTCCTTAATGAGCGTGCTTTCATACCATCTATCCATCCAGAATGAAGTGCTCCTGCTATCGTTGATGGAGGAGTCGATGCTTGCAAGAAAAGCTTGTTTACATTTAAGGATGTCTTTCCAAAAGGAAGAAGTTCTTCTTGGAGTTATATGAAGGAGGATGATGGTCCCCCCTCCCCTCGCGCCCGGCTGAGCATAGTTAAAATTGATAACTTTAGACCAACAAGCAAATTCATGACTTGAAACTTTCCACCTCCATTTTCTCAAAAGGGCGTGATTAAAATCTCACAAGTTCAAGACCCCCCCCCCCCCCCCCCCCCCCCCCTTTTGCTTTTGGTTTTACAATTTTACGCCCAAGCCACTAGATGACATTTGGGTTTACTGAGATCGTGTCCACTCCAGAGGAAATCTCACGGAATACCGTCAATTTTTTGTCTCACCCATTTTAGCAATTCAAATATTGTCATCCAATATGATGGGATAGAGGAGAGAATAGAATTGACTAAGGTGAGATGGCCACCTAGAGATAAGAACTAGGCTTTCCAAGATGCCAACTGAGCATTTACTGTTTGTGTGAGATGGAGCCAGTCTTGGTGTCTTGGGTTTCATCCTGAGATTAGCACTCCTAAGTAGGTTACTAGGAGTAGGCCAGTCCCACAATTGAGAGTGTGTGACTCTGCTTCAGACAGTGCCTTTCCTGGCGTGGTATAGTAAAGGTAGCTTTTATGAAAATTTACGGTAAGCCCTGAGAGACCTTCGAAGAGCAGCAAAATAAGTTTTAAGATCTTTAGGTCTTCAATCCCTCTAATAGTGATGAGAAGTAGGTCCTTTGCATATTGTAAGTGGAAAATTCTTCCGAGATGACCCAGTGGGACCCCATTAAGACTCCAGCTATAATTTGAGCTAAGTACATATGTTACTAAGACAAATAACAAAGGGGATAAAGGGTCCCCTTGTCTTAGACCATGCTTATACCGAATGTATCCTTTTGGAAGTCCATTAATAAGGATGTTGGCTCTGGAGGTCTTAAGGATGTTACGGATCTAAGAGATCAATCATCTCTCAAAACCCCTAGCTTGAAGAATATTCAAAAGAAAATCCCCGTCCACCATATCGAAAAGCTTTTGCAAAGTCAACTTTAAGAATGTGACCCTCTAAGTTCCATCGCTAAATACTGAAGATCAATTCTTCCATCATCACGATGTTATTAGCAATGCACCTTCCCTTTATGAAAGCCGATTTGTAGTTGTCCACTAAGGAGTTGATGACTCTACTTAGTCGGTTGCTAGAATCTTAGAGATATTTTTAAGGGTGAAGTTTTTTTTTTTTTTTTTTTTTTGAAAAGGTGGATAAACCACTTCTATTACTGAAGCAAAAATAAAAACAAGCCCTCACCCGAGAGGGTGAGGAGAAAGCCAGAAACCCAAACAAACCACTAGACATGGTTGCAATACAGAACAAAACAAGCAGCAAAAAAAGAGAACACAACAAAATGAGGAACATGCCTCCTTAGGGCCACACCCGACACAACCCTACTCTACAACCTGATCAAACTTATTGGGCGAAAATAATTGAGCTCTGAAGCACCATTTTTCTTGGGAACAAGAGCAATATGAGCCCAATTGATTCTTTCCAGATTTGCTCTTCCAAAGAAGAAATCTTCACATAAAGTCATGATGAATTAAGTCCCAACGCTTCTAAAAAAGGAGTAAGGGAAAGCCATCTGGACCTGGTGCTTTGTTTGCATTCAGGTCAAAAGTGGCTATCTTAATTTATGGCAAGGTGAACAGTTCTTCGAGGGTGTTTAGGTCCACTTGGTCCTTGTGTGCAAAGAGATGTGTCCAATTTGGCTTGAAACAGAAATTCTTTTTTCCCAAATTGATCACAGAAGTGCTTTGTGAATTCTGCACCAATGTTGACATCACCTTCAATCCAATTTCCACAAGAGAAGGCACGAGATATATGATTCCTATTCCGCCTGGTGTTTGCTACTACATGAAAAAAAAAATTGTATCGGCGTTTCCTTCACGGAGCCAAAAAATCTTTGATCTCTATCACTAATAAATTTTCACCTGCTTGATTGTTGTGGCAAGGTTTGTCCGGAGTTCCATCTCCTTTAATGATTTCAATGTAGATAAAGGTCTAGCTTCTTTAATAACATTTAAGGAGTTGATATCAATTAAAATAGCTTTTTTGCGCTGTAAGATTGGCCCAAATAACTCCTTAGCCCATATACACAGTTTTTGCTTTAAGAATTTGAGTTTCTTTTAAATAAAATAGGAACCACGGTGAGGAGATCCTAATGGGGCTACTGAGCGATTTGTGGCCGGTTGCGAAGGTAAGTGGAGGAGATCAAAGTCAGCCTGTTATTGACGTTGGTTTGGAAGGAAAGACTGTGGAGTAAGGTGGAGGAGAGAGAGGCGCGGTGATGACGTACACACAGGCGGTGCGCTCCCCGACTTCTGGAGATTCTATGCATCGGCAGGGTGCCACCATAGTAGGGTCGAAGCGACCTAGATCACCGAGAAGCCCAACATGTGGGAGGTGTTTCCGTACTTCGCACAAGACGTCAGAATGCAGACATCAAGTGGTCTGTTTGAGCTGTAATGGTGTTGGCCATGTGGCGGCCAAGTGTACTGTGGCCTCTCGTAGGAGTCCAGCCAGGCGGCAGCTTCACGTTAGGTCGAAGAGGGGGACCACTCTGGGTGATACTTCGGGTAAGGGGCAGCCTAGGGATTTATTCGTCCCTTCGACAGAATTCTCGCAGCCATCACTGGAGTCTCTCAGTTTGGAGAAACCAAGGTTGAATGGAGGTATTGTTCATCGTGTGGCGTTATCCTTAGCACTGTCACCGGAGATTACCGAGATTAGGGAGGATTTAGCTACGGTGGTGGTGGCCTCTGTTACGGCAGGTTTTGTGAATGAATCTAGTGTGCTCGAGGTCCCCCCTCTATCCTCAACCACAAGCTGGCCGGACCGATCACGCCATTGAACGACTGCACCTTTCTCGTTCCATTAGAGTCCCGTAATGAGGTTAAAGAAATTTACAAATTGGGCTCTATGAAAGTGGCTATGAAAGATGGAGAGTGCACTCTTCTAGTGCAACCATGGTCGGCTGAATTAGTGGCCAACGGTCGAGCGACGGGTGTGGGGCAGTAGGTCTTGATATGGAACCTTCCGTTGCACGGGTGGCATTGGAGTGTTATAGCGGATATTCTGAAACCAGTCTGGGAGCTTGTGTTGTTGTCGCACGCTTCAAAGCCACACAAGATGTTCATCTCGGCCTTGGTGCGACAGCGTTTGAATGTGTCCCTGCCTAAGGAGGTGGATTTCAGCTTCGGTATGCAGAAGTACCTGGTGTTGTTCACGTCTGACAAGGGAGAGTTGCCGAGGTTCCACTGAGATGTTGGGTGTTTTGTTTTAGCTGGAAAGGAGGAGGTCGACGTTGTCAAAGGGAAGGGTGTCTGCTCTGCTGCTCCTAATGTGGGTATCGTCCAGCAGGGGGACAATCGGAGGCTCTTGAGGAGAGAGACGGGGGATGACCGGAGGGGTTCATCCTCGCAAACCTCTGACGAGAAGGTTGAGCAAGGCTCCCATCTAGATTCGGATACTTGATTGCGGAAAGGTCTGACGTCGGTCGAGCTTGGCTCCCGGACGGTGGTGGTTGAGCGAGGCTCCCACAGTGATAGTGGTCCGGTTGAGACCGGCAATCGTGCACAGCCTCGGGCAGGGACCGATGGTCGGGACAGCCACGGGCGACGGACCATTGGTCTCTCGAGGGGGTGAGGGGACTCGAGGAGATGCGCTATCGCACAGGGGGTGCAGGTGGCTCGGACAGATGGCAAGCGATCAATGGGCATTATTCCCAAGATGGTCGTGTTGACATCCAAGGTAGCAGCGTCTGAGGTTGCACTGTTTGAGGCGGCGGGCTGTGAGCAGACTTCTGGGCCAAGCTTGTTTGTTGGTGGGCCAAGCTCGATCCTTTTGGGTTCGGTTCAGGGGGATCGGCTAGTAGATGCCGGGTCGCTAGATGTTGGGCCGTGTTCTGAGAGGCCGAGGTCTGATGCTGATGGACCTGGTTCGTGCGATGATGGGCTGGGTTAGCACAATGGGACCGTGGATGGCTTTGTGGACCCGGTGGTGGATTGCTTTGGACCACTGAATGGTGACGGGCTGAGGTCAAATGCCAGAGCAAGGCCTGATGATGATCATGACCCAATGCTTCTTTATGATGTGAGGCTAAATTTGGCCCATTTTTTGGTCCATGGCTTAGTCCAATCAGATTCTGGGCTTGGTGAGGGATCTGGGCCTAGTTGTCCAAGCCAGAATTAGGAAATTCATCTTGCAAATATAGGGAAAGTAGACTTTGCCAACCCTGTGGCTAGGCTGGAGTTGATCCCGCCTGATGGCTTTATGTTGAAATTCCTTTTGGATTCTTGGGTCCTTGCTCCTGCAAGTTTTTAGGGATTACCCAGTGGTATTAGTGCGACCAGTGGGACTATGGTTTGTGACACGGACCCTATGGTGGGGGACTCAGGGGAGGATGACCTGCCAGACGATGACATTGAGTCTGATGACTCAGTATCTAAGTTTGAATGGAAAATTAAAGCTCTTCTGCCAGGGTTTCAGGAAGGCATACAAGGGATCCAAAAGCAACATAACCAAGTTACGAGGAGGAGCGAGAGACAGAAAATCCCCTCATCCAAATGGAATGAGAAAGCAGGCTTCGTAGCAGAACCACCACGTTCGACCAAGAAGAAAGTGGCACGCGACAGCCCTGAAGAAGGTACGCCCTCCAACTCCTTGTTTATTGCTGATTGGATGGATGCGCAAATCATTAATTACTGTTTGGCTTGTGGTATTAACTTTGATGATTCTACAATTAGTTTGCATGATTGTATCTCGTATATTCGTTCTTTGGAATCTTTACATAATGCCCCGTCTAGGAGAGCAGTGGGTGTGGCGAAGACCTCCTCTGAGGTCCGCGGTTGTTAGATAGTGATTAATGAATATTCTGTCATGGAATATAAGAGGTCTTGGGCAAGCATCCAAGAGTTTTCTCGTTAAGGACTTCCTTAATTTGCACTTTGCAGATGTATGTTGCTTACAAGAATCGAAATTGGAGAAGATTTCTTTGGCTACTTGGCGGGAAATAGGTGGTCAGTGGCTCAATCAATTTTTGTTCCTCCCAGCTCGTGGTTCGGCAAGGGGAATAATCATTGGCTGGAATAGCGCATTGGTGTAGGGCCATTTAGTTAAGTTGGGTGAATTTAGCATTACTGTGGACATCTGCTCCAATCGCGATCGGTTGTGCTGGACGTGTACGGGCGTTTACGGCCCTAATGCGAGATCTTGGAAACCTGCCTTCTGGGGTGAACTTAGAGACTGTGCCACGGAGGCAAACGTCCCCTGGGTGTTATGCGGTGATTTTAATGCCACTTTCAGTCCTGAGGATAAACCTTCTGGTATTCCTAGTTTAGTGGATATTAGAATGTTGTCCTCGTTTCTCCATGACTTTTTGCTGAGGGAACCGTCGACGATGGGCAGGAGATTTACCCGGACTAATGGACAAGCTGACCTAGTGTGGGTCAAATTAGATAGGTTCCCGGTTAACATTACTTTTGTGAATTGTTTCTCTTGGCTGTTTCAAGAGTGTCTTCCTAGATTAGGGTCGGATCATGTCCCTATTCGTTTGGTTGCTGCTAGTCAGGGATCGGTTCCGAGGCAATTTAGATTCGAATTGGTCTGGTTTATAGCTGAGGGGTTAAAGGACCTTATTCATAAGTGGTGGACTGAAACTACCCCTGAGGGTTGCGGTGCTTTCATCCTGTCTAATAAGCTGTCCCATTTTCGGGGGGAAGTTAGGCATTGGGCAAAATTTTGCTTCGGTTCGATCAAATTAAGGAAACTTGCGCTGCTCAACGATCTGGGTGATTTGGATATCGCCAGCAAGAATTGTATGCTCTCACCGGCAGAGGTTCTTTAGAGAATATTGTGGTGGGAGCAGTTAGAGGTAATCCATAAACAAGAAGAGACTTACTGGAGGCAACGTTCAAGATTGCAGTGGATTAAAGAGGGGGGATGTAAACACTAAGTTTTTTCATGCTTGTGGAATCGAAAATACGCGTCTGGCATCATGTCTGTGAAGAAAACACCAAACGGCACATCGAAGCACAAATATCATATTTGTTTCATGTGTTCTTTCATTCCTAATAGAGGCAAGCCTCTATTATTAATTACCCCAGACAATGTCTTGGGAATCTCCGATTAAGGGCAAAAGTACAAATAAAAAGGCAATGAAAAATAATAAATTTATTGTCAAAACATGATGATTCATTACATTTGAATATTGTCATATATATATAGGCATACATATTTTATTTATTTATTTATTTATTATTATTATTATTATTATTTATTATATTTTTACGACGCCATCGTCTGCCTTAGGGAACATGCTTCGCCGCTGTTTCAAGCCTTGTCGCCGCTTTAAGATTGACTATCTCGAGTGTTTCACCGTCATTTCGAGATTTATGCCACTTTACAAATTTTACCGTCGCCTTGAGATAAGCAATTTTTTTTTTTTGTTTCGGGATAAGTTTTCCCATGAAAGAATCTCAAAAAATAATCTTGAGATAATCATAATGAATGATTCACATTTTGATCATCAAGAGATAAGTGTTGATTTGATTTCATCATTAAACAAAAATAGACTGAGTTTGAGGCAATGTGGGATAAAAAGGTTTAGACTGGATTAGAGGGTATTTAGGTCTTTTCCAGAATTTGGAATTTGAGAGGGGAAAGATGAGCGGCTGAGATCTCATCCATCAAAAAGTTGTGTTTAAGTTCTAGGCAGCTTCAAGATTAGTGTTCTGGTGGAGGGCCAGGATTTCATCATCAAGGAATTTGGCATGAAGCGAATCAAGGACCAAGATTGATTTAATCAAGAAAAGTGCATAAGTTCAAGGCAAGGATTGTATTTTGGATGGACGGCCAGGATCTGATCATCAAAGAGGTGTGTTTAAGTTCGAGGCAACTTCAAGATTTGGATATTAATAGACGGCCAAGATCTAATCATCAAAGGATTTGGTTTAAGTTCGAGGCAAATATAAGATTGGATTTCAATGGACGGCCAAGATCTGATCATCAAAGGAATTGGTTTAAATCCGAGGCAGCTTCAAGATTTGGATATTAATAAACGGCCAAGATCTAATCATCAAAGATGATTGTTTAAGTTCGAGGCAACCGTAACATTTGAATTTTAATGGACGGCCAAGATCTGATCATCAAAGAGTTATGTTTAAGTTCGAGGCAACCTCAAGATGTGGATTCTAATGTGTGGTCAAGATCTAATCATCAAAGATGAGTGTTTGAGTTCGAGGCAACCATAACATTTGAATTTTAATGTGTGGCCAGGATTTGATCATCAAAAAATTATGTTTAAGTTCGAGGCAAGGAGACTAAGTGGTTCAGTCACTTTGCACATGACCCAGCGCACCCGTTTCAATTTGGTTACTTAACTTTGACAGATTGAGTTAAAAGAACTGTCTTCATGAAAAATTCTCATCTTGCATGAATTTTCCTGTAATATGGATTGAGTTTTAAGCTTTGTTATGAATACCAAAGTTGTTCCTCTCCATATCTAGAATCTATGTAGTGATTATCACGCATTTCCTTCCATTATATCCAAGGGGATATTTAATTTTCACAAGACATGTTAATTCTTTGTGAAAAAACAATGTTAACATCAATGATTAAGTTAGATGCCCTCCTTATAAACTTAAACTTCTGAAGATTATACTTATGATTGAATCGAGCATCTTTATGATCAAAATTTTTCTACAAAGGTTTGTTTACCAAATCAGTGTTGTGGAATATTGCTAGAAAGATGCCATCTCTTCTTTTTTTTTTTTTTGACAATACTGAGATTTTCTTCAATTCATTATAGGTAATTTTGTATTCTTCTAAACATGGAGCTATTAACATTGAGCTTGTACAAATCTTTGCTGAACATGCTTTGGTGGTAGCTCACACAAAGTTCTTATACCAGCCCATAAAAATGTCACCTCAAAACAAGGTGGAAGGCATCCTTCAACATATTTTATCATGTACTTGTTTCAGGAAATTAAAGCAGCTTCAAATGCTTCACTTCACAAATTCTCTTCGTTCCAGTTGATTCCTCAGCTAATGACTTTGCTGAATCAGCCAACAGCCTCCCCATCACGTGCTCTGTATTTAAATCCTTTGCTTGGATACTTGACGCCACTCCATCCTCGCCTCACACAGTCATGAACTCTACTTTCAATGAGAAACTTCATCTTGTGAGCACTAGCCTCACATTCCAGAGGTTGCATTAGTTGCTGTTGTTGAAGCATTTCCATTTGACTTTGAACTTGAACATTTGCACTTGACTTTGACTTTGACTTCTCAAGTGAAAGATAAGAGAATTGATGAGATAATGAGCCATTGTTCATGACACTTAATGCAGGTGTTTTTCTTTCCTCCATTTCTGCAACATTAATACTGCTGAATGTTTCCATACATGTTGGTGTTTTATTAATTCCCTTCACTTTTGGAACACTTTGATCTGCATAATCAAACTGCTTTCAATATCAAAAATTCTCCACATTACATGATAACTAGGAGATTGGATTCCCACTACCATTGCCATGGAATTTTCTTGCTCCTTCATTCACGAGAGATGAGCTATGATACACCTTAGGATGCACATCATAAGAGGATCTTAGGCTTGAGGATTTTACGGATATCCATCACTTGAATTGTTCCTTGCTTCTTCTTTTTTGTGCTTCTTGGTAGTTTTCATGCAATCTTTTTTTTTTTTGCTTATGCCAGCCTTTCCGGATCAATCAGCCAACCTTTCCGGATCAATCAACCCATCTTTTTCATCCTTTACTGCTTGAACTGTGGCTGGTGGGCTAAGTTTTGGCGGCGCATCTCTTCGCGGAATATTCTTTACTCTAGATTCCGATTCCAACACCAAACCACCAGTATGGTGATTCGGCGAGTAATCTAAATCCACCAACTGGTGCTCATTTTGATTCATCTTCCCGGCCATTTGTTGAGGAGAATCAGCAGTGTTGGAATTTGACCTCACCCAACCGTCCGCCAGATCGTTCCACTTCCTGACGAGGAGCTTCACTAATCGCCAGACTTCGCCGGAGGGATGCTTGCGTAGCTCGTTCACGTGCCTCCTGATATCCGTTTCCTTCAATGCTTTGAAAGTGAAGTTCATATCGATCAGCTTCCGTATACAGTTAACCAGCACTTCATCATTCTGATCGGGATCCCCAAGTTCTTTGACGGTGAGGATCCGGCGTTGCTCGGAGTCAATCGGACGATAGAGATTGATCCGATGGCTTTGGTCCTGATCCCCATGTAGATCCCTTTCATCGGCATCACTGTCCCCAAGGCTAGAGATCTCCTTTACATCGCTGCTCCGATGGTTGAGATCCTCACCGGCGGCGGTACAGCTACGGCACCGGGAAGGCTCTGGTAAGTAGAGGCATTTGACGATGGAGTCACGGCGGGAGTGATGCTCTCTGGGAAGATCACTAGCGAATATGACGATGACGACATCGATCAGGGACCAAAGATCAACGTTGTATGTCCTCAGCACCTCGCCGATATTGTTGGGATCCATGGATCAGGATCACGATCTGGAATCGCTAAAGAGCTCGCCGGAAATCCATCGAGAGAGAGAGATGACATTGGGGGGTTAATTTATTTTCTTTTATTTATTATATATATATAATATTCACTCATTTATTTATTTTTTTATTTTACTCCTTATAACTCCCATCCTCACACTCCCTCAAATCTACATTTACTTATGTCCCCTCCCCTGTGACGCTTCACGATAAAAAAAAAATAAAAAGGGAGGGATTCTAAGGCTTTTATATATATATATATATATATATATATATATATATATATATGATACTAATAATAATAATAAAAAAAATCACCTTCTGCTTTGCTTAAGACAATCAAGATATATTTTTTGTCTAATTCTTTCCTTTTTTTTTTGCTCGCCCTCTAGATTCCAAGAAAAATCCTCTTCTTCTTCTTTTTTTCTTTTTTTTTTGGTCTTTTTTTTTTTTTTTTTCTCCTCCCCTTTTTAAAAGAACGCTCGCCCTTATCTTCAATCTAACCCCCACGAGAATTCCTCGTAAAATCACAACCAAATGATAAGATTAAAGTTAAAATTTAAATTTAAATTTAAATTAATTTTTTTTTGAAATTTAATTAAATTTAATCAAAGTAATAAAATCTCATTTGCCTCGGGATATGTATTATCTCAGATTGCCTCGAGATCTGTTCTTAGGCTACATGAAATTTAAGATCACCTCGGGATATGTATTCGGACTATCCTAAGATTTAAGATTGCCTTGAGATATGTGTCCTCAAGGGCAATCTTGTAATTTGCACTTTTGCCTCGAGATGTGTGTTCTCGGGGGTAATTTTGTAATTTAAATTTTGCCTCGAAATATGTTTTCAGGGACAATTGTGTAATTTGTGTTTGCCTTGAGATATGTTCGCAAGGGTAATTTTGTAATTTGCATTTTAGATCGCTTCGTAATGTGTATTCTCGACTAATCTAGAGATTTTTTATATTTTAAAATCACCTCGAGATCTGTGCTCTCGCCTGATCTTGAGATTTGGATATTTTGGATCGCCTCGAGATTTGTGCCCTTAGCTGATCTTGAGATTTGAATATTTAGATCGTCTTGAGATCTGTGCTCTTGGCTGATCTTGAGATTTGAATATTTAAGATCGCCTCGAGATCTGTGCTCTCAGCTGATCTTGGGATTTGAATATTTTAGATCGCTTCGAGATCTATGCTCTCAGCTGATCTTGAGATTTAAATATTTAGATCGCCTCGTGATCTGTGCTCTCGCCTGATCTTGAGATTTGAATATTTTAGATTGGCTCGAGATACGCACCATCGACCAATATAAATTTTTTTAATTTAATTTTAATTTTAATTTTTTACATTATCTCAAAAAATGTTTCTGGATTTATCTCAAATATATTCAAATATGATGAAATTCATTTATTTAATCACATGTTGTGCTAATTTGATTAGGATTTGGCCGTATGTGATTTAAAAAATTTTTATTTAATTTGAATTTGGCATACAATTTTTTTATATGAACAATGTTGTTGCAAATGGCTGCAAGAATAGGAACTTCATCTCGAGGCTCATTCGTGATGGGGATCCTGTCACCGATTCAAAAGAGCTGGGCAACATCTTCGTTGAGATGTTCAAGCGCTCCTTCGGGAGAGATAGGGATTGTCGATTAAAAATTGATCTCGGGAAACTTCTAGAGCTAAAAGTACCCGTTGGCTTGTCTCGTCTGGAAGGTCCCTTTTCTGTGGAAGAAATTAAGTGCACGGTGTTTGACTTGGGAGGGGATAAAGCGCCAGGTCCTGACGGTTTCCCCTTGGAATTCTTCAAGACTTCTTGGGAAGTGATTAAGGGTGATCTTGTTAGATTATGTGAGGATTTTTATTCTAGCAGTGTGAATCTGGAAAGAGTTAATTGTACTAATATTGCTCTAATTCCTAAACTGCAGTCCCCTGAAAGTGGCAAGTAATTTTCGCCCGATCAATCTTATTAATTCGTCATTAAAAATTCTCTCAAAGTTGCTGGCCACCAGACTGAGCTCGGTGATGAATCAGCTTGTCAGTAATTCCCAGTCGGCCTACATTAAGGGGAGATACATTCTTGACAACATCGCTACTGCTGAAGAGTTACTCTTTAGTATCCAAAAGCGCCGTCTTCCTGGGTACCTCTTGAAAGTGGATTTTCTTATTGACACCGTTGATTGGGATTTTCTTATTGATCTGTTGGTGGCTAGGGGTTTTGGTGACCGTTGGGTGGGTTGGATTAAGACCATCTTATATTCTTCGAAAGCAAACATCCTAGTCAATGGTGCACCTAATGGCTATGTGCGCTATCAGCGTGGCCTGCGGCAGGGGGACCCACTTTCCTCGCTTCTGTTTGTCTTGGTTACTAATGTCTTGAGTGAGATGTTCAGGCAGGCTTTGCGTTCCAAAGCCTTGGTGGGGGTTCCTCTAGGTAGCTTCAATAGCATGTGCAACCTCCATTGTGCAGATGATCTGTTGATATTAACTATGGGTGGTTTAGAGGACCTTCGTATCATTAAGCTGATCCTTTTTGTGTTTCAGGGGTTATCGAGTCTTGAAACTAATTTCTCAAAAATCTGCCTTTATTCTTGTAATGGGGGTAGCCTCCCGACTGAGGCAGCGCCTGCCAAGCTGAATTGCCAAGTTGGTTTACTGCCGATACTGTACTTGGTATTCCAATTTCGGGCAAGAGGCCACGCAGAGTTGATTGGGAGGGACTTATTAAAAAGGTGAGGAAAAGACTATCTTCTTGGAAGGCGCAGCATCTTTCGTTGGGTGGTTGTTTAACACTAGTCAATTCAGTTCTTTCAGCTCTACCCACTTATTGGATGTCCATCTTCCGGTTACCTAGTTGGGTGATCAAAATTATTGATCGTATTCGGAGGGATTTTCTTTGGTCGGGTCCTGATCTTCGTGCAAGCTGTAGATTGGTGGCCTGGAAAAATTTGTGTAGATCTTGAGAGCAAGAGGGTTGGGGTATTCTCGGTCTCAAAACTTTTAACAAGGCCCTTCTGGGTAAATGGTGGTGGAAATTCTCTACGGACCCCACTTTGGTGTTGTTCGAATGTCATCCAATATAATTATAGCATCACCACTTGGAATCTCGTTCCTAGAGTTCGGGGTAGGATCTCTTTCTTTTGGACTGGGGCTTCCAAGAGCATGCTTGAGCTGAGGAGCTGCATTATCCGGGAGGTGTGTTCTGGGATGGAAACACTCTTCTGGCATGATCGCTGGCTCCAGGATAAGGCTCCTAAATTCTTATGGCCTAAAGCCTATTGTGTTTCCAAGCATCGCCACGGGACTCTTCGTATGTCGAATCAACTGCTGACTAACGCCATGATCGCGGATCATGAGGAGCTAGCCCTGGTGTTGGCTCAGTTATCTTCGAGGGAGTGGGGGGGATGGGACCTGATAAGAAACGATGGGCTTTGGCGGCTAATGGATTATTTTCGGTCAAATCTTTTTATAATTTTATTAATGATGGAGGCACTCGTTGTCCAATCTCGAGATGGTTCTGGCGCAACAACTGCCCGCGGAAGATCAACCTCTTTAATTGGTTGGTCTGGAAGAACAGGATTCTTTCCCTGGAAAACCTCTTCTTGCGCCGCTGCAACAAACTCCCTACGGCTACTTGTGTTTTGTGTCATGCGGGGATTGAGTCGATTGACCATCTCTTCCTTAATTACCCTTTCACTAGAGGTGTATGGGGGCACTATGTTTTCTTGCTTGGCTTGCCATACCTCCCAGACTCCATGTGTCACATTTGGGAGGCATGGAGATTGCGTATTAGTCAGGGGTTTAGGGCTTTAGGGGAGTGGATCGTGAAAGCTCTTGTTTGGAATGTGTGGATTGCTAGGAATGATTGCATCTTTAATGCGAATGTTTTGTCTGTCACTTCTGTTATTTCGAAATGTGATCACATGATTCTTTCCTGGTTTTCTGCGGTGGCAGATGGTGCCAAAGAGAGATTTGAGGAACCCATTCGCACCATCAGGAGGAGCCTGGAGTTCTCTGGTCAGATGTTGGCTGGTACCGGGGAGAGTGAGTTGGCCGAGGAGGCGACTGATCAGTTTTGAGTTAGCTGTGTTGGTGTTTTCTTGTCTGCCTTGTTCGGGCAGTTGTTGGTTCTGTTTTGTCTTACTTTCACCTTGTTTTGTTGGTTTTATTTCTGTGTGTTGCACCACAGTTAGTGTCCTCCGTTGTCCTCTGTACTGTCTTTTATTTAAATTGAAATGGTTTATCCACATTTTCAAAAAAAAAAAAAAAAACACCACATCCCATAGGAGAGATAAATCAACCACTCTCCTACAATGTCATCAAATCCGCCACCCTTATTTTTAGTGTCCTCCCGATATTAGTGGTATTTTTTAATTTGTATCTTTATTTTTTTATTGTATTTTTTGTTCTCTTTTCTGATCTCGTGCCTTATTGTTCTACTATCCATTTTTTCACAGAAGAACTTATTTTCATAAAAAAAATTCCAAGTGTCCGGGAAAAAATATATATCCGGACGCTTTCCTGGGGGTATTGTATAGTGACAGCAATGGGTTGAATATGATCTGTCTCTGTGAGTTCACATCAACTGGGTCCACCGTATTTGCTTTTATAATGTCCACTTGATTTATAATATAACTTGACAGAGAAGACCATTTCCGCAAACCAGTCCTCCCAAGTCAACGGTCAATGACAAAGAACAGAGGAAGTTAAGGAAGGAAGCACTACTCTGTCTCCACACTTGACACACAATCTCAGCTGTGACTCTAATCACCTCTCGCTCGACGGACACAATGGCCGGAGTTTTCTCCAATACCTTGGAGATGATCAAGGAGTTATCGACGCCTCATGCCCTTCAATATCTGGAACCCATTTGGAGTGGAGTTAATAAGCAGCTTCAAAAGCTCCAGTACTCCTTACTGCTTATCCAACCGCTTATTGAAGATGCAGAGGCAAGGCAGTTGACGGACAAGGCTATCAGGTGCTGGCTTGTGCGGCTCAAAGATGCTGTCTATGACGCTGAAGACATTCTTGACGAGGCCAAGACGCATGAACTAGTCATCCAGCGCAAGGCACAGCTTTCTGGTCGCCCAAGAAGCAAGGTGCGTGAATTCTTTTCTCTTGATCATAACCCACTCTTGTTTAAACTTCAGCTGGGGAAGAAGCTCAGAAATGTCAATGAGAGAATAAATGAGCTCATTGAGGAGATAGACAAGTTCAAACTCAGGGTTGTTGAAAACAACAGCAAACCTTTGGGGAACCGGCCTCAAACCTACTCATATGTGCATGAATCACGAGGTATTCTTGATAGAGATGAAGATAAAGAGAAGTTAGTGCAGATGCTGATCCGTGATAGTTTTGATGAGAAAGTGGCTGTGGTTTCCATAGTCGGTATGGGTGGTCTGGGTAAGACAACCCTTGCTTAGTTGGTCTACAGAGATGAAGAAGTCCAGAAGCATTTCCAACTGCATTTATGGGTATGTGTTTCTGATGATTTTGATGTGCCAAAGCTTGCTGGAAAGATCATACATAAAGTTTCTGGGGAAGAGTGTAATCATACAAACATGGAGGTGCTGCAACAGAGGCTGCGGAAAGAATTGGAGCAGAAGAGATATTTGTTGGTATTAGATGATGCATGGAATGAAGATTTCCGAAAGTGGGATGCTCTTAGAAACATGTTGCTCGATGGAGGAGAAGGAAGCAGAATCCTTGTGACCACACGCAATGAAAAATGCTCTCGAGTGATGGGTGCACAGAAACCTTATATTCTCAGACGTTTATCAGAAGAAAGCTCTTGGGATTTATTTGAACAGAAAGCATTTGCTGGAGGTGCACCGAAATCAGCGAAATTGGTGGAGATTGGTAAAAAGATTGTTGAGAAATGTCAAGGATTGCCACTTGCTATAGAAGTAATGGGCTGTATCATGCATGACAAAAGTGAAGAAGGCGAATGGCAGGCCGTGTTGGAAAACAAAATATGGAATTTACAAGATGCAGAAGAATATATCAAGCCAGAGCTGTGGCTAAGCTATGTTGATTTGCCTACTCATTTAAAGAAATGTTTTGCCTTTTGCGCCATATACCCAAAGGATCATGATATTGAGGAATTGGAGCTGATTCAGTTATGGATGGCTCATGGTCTTATTGCATATCAAAAAGGAAACGATATGGAAGTTGAAGGGCGAGAGATTTTCACGGAGTTGATCAGGCGATCCCTTTTACAAAGAAAGATTGTCACGGACTTGAGAAGGCGAGTTCTTTTACCAATAACGCCTTATATTCGTTCAACTGAAAAGGGTAGAGTGTGTACGATGCATGATCTCATCCATGATCTGGCGCACTTTGTTATAGAGAATGAATGCTTCACATCATTGAACAGCAGTGCAGCCCACGAAATCCCAATACGGCCACGTCATTTGAATTTATTGATTGATAAAAATTATAATCAGGCTGATTGCTCCACCATCCATACTGTGCTGTATTGTCGCCGTGACTCAAGTGTGTTGTCAAGGCTGAAGTCTGTCAGAGTGCTCGACTTGAGTCGGACACGCATTAAAGAGTTGCCTGCATCAATAGAGCATTTGCACCATCTAAGATACCTCGATCTTTCTTTTACTAATATAAGGAAACTACCAGAATCCATTTGTATGTTGGTTAATCTGCAGACGTTGAAACTCTATGGTTGTGATGAACTTTCCGCTCTTCCCAAGAGCATAACATACATGAACAGTCTTAGACACCTTCTTTTTGATCCTCTAAATTTCAAGGCATTACCTGCTGGTTTGAGTCAATTACAGAACTTGAAAACATTAACACGATATACTGTGGGAGATGATGCAGAGAACAACATAGGACAATTAAGGTCATTGAATCCCTTTGGTGAACTTGCTTTGGATAACCTCGAGAAGGTGAAGAATGCTGATGATGCTAGAAAAGCTGATATGGGTAACAAACAACTTATTCAGACATTAATATTAAGTTGGATAAAATTTCGTAGGGGAAATGATAATGAATATTGTTTGATGGAAAATGCAGAGGAGGTGTTGGAAGCCTTGAAACCTCCCAGTGGAGTAAAAAAGCTTGCGGTTAGATGTTATCCAGGTAAACAATTTCCTATGTGGATGGAAGAAATGCAACAATTCCAATATCTACATCATATCGAACTATCTGAATGCAGAGAATGTAAGCAACTCCCCCCACTCGAAATATTACCCATTCTTGCGTATCTGAGTATCAGTGGCATGGATGGCATCAAACACATTGTTAACAACAGCAGAGGCAATGTGCTGCAATCATTCCCTAGATTGAAGGAGTTGTTTTTATATAGAATGAAGAACTTAGAAGGATGGTGTGTGGAGGAGGGTAAAGAAGCAAATCTGTCCTTGTTTCCGTGCGTCACTCGAATGGAGATTACTACATGCCCCAAGTTGACAACCATGCCATCCATTCCAACTCTCATAGAGTTAGATATAGATCAATCATTCTGTGAGACACAAATCTCTCTCGTGTCCAAAGAAAGAAGGTTCTTCAAGCATTTGGAATCTCTTCAGAGTTTGACTATAAAGTCTTGTCCTGACGAGTTGGTTTCGTTACTGGAAGATGAAGAGGAGACAAGAACCATGAAGTCATCACTTACGAAATTAGATATTGGCAATTGCAATCAGCTATCATTGGCATTGGTTTTCCAGAACCTTCCATCTCTAAGAAATCTACGGGTGAGGTCGCTTGAAAAGCTGGTGTCCTGGCCTGACGAGATACAAAGTTTGAAGTTCCTCAATGGTTTGACAATTAGTTCTTGTAGGTATTTTACTGGTGTATCATCACAAGGTGACTCTGGTCCACCGTCTCTAAAGATTCTTCATGTTCATGGCAGTGATGCCCTGAGAGAATTGCCCACGTGTCCCACATCACTCCAGTCCTTGAGTATTATCTACTGTCGAGGTATCAAGTCTTTGGGGCCAGAAATTGGACACCTTACTTCACTATCCAGATTAGAATTGTGTAGTTGTCCTAAGCTGGTGTCTCTTTCTGATGGGATGCAAGCCCTCACTTCCTTTAAGTCTCTACGTATTATAAATTGTCCGGCGCTGAAGTCGTTCCCAGAAGGCCTGCAACAACTTCTTCCTACTCTAAAATCACTAGAAATCAAAAGATGCCCAGAGCTAGAGAGGTTATGCAAGTCAGGAGGAGACTATTACAACCTTCTCTCTACCATCTCAAATAAAGAAATAGGAGAAGAATCAGAGCCAGAAGAGACAATTCAAGTTCCTCATGAGATTAGTACTGGTGCCAAACAAGCTTTGAAGTGCATCACCACAAATCAGTTCGTTCTATCAGCGATTTTGATTTGTGCTATTGCCTATTTCATAAATTTCCTTTACAACCTACTTGATAGCCAGGTGCCAATTTCTCCCTTTTTTTATTTTTTGTTTTTAATTCTCTCGTTTTTTTTTTGAGTTTGTTGAAAATATATTTTATCTTTTCTCTCTTGAGATACAGAAAGAGAACAATATCATTTAATTTGTTAACATGAAGATTAATTATGTTTGGCATTTCTTGTCAATAGAATCATCTTTTTAATTGGGATCTGAATTTGTAAGCCTCCTCTCTAATTTTTTTTTTTGAAAAATAGCGAAAAATATTTTCTTATACTATGTTGAGTTAAAACTTTTTCTTATATATATATATATATATTGTTTTTGGCGGGCCACTTGTTTTATTGGCTTGCATTCTTAATGGTTTTTTTTTTCTTTTTCAAGAATGAGGAAGAGTTTTGGTATATCCCGCCAACATGAAGACAAAAAGGACAGGAGTTGGAAATCATAATGAAAAGGAAGCATATCATTTCCGAATACCAGTTCAATTAGCAAGTTTAATTCTTGGTGTCTGATTTGTGAATATGTATGTTCTTTATATTATTTCTTGGAGATGAATCAATAGTCCAATGAAAGCACCCAAAATCTCAATGGGAATAGGCAAGTTGTTTTTGAACTAGCAGCTCATAAAAATCTACTTTTGTTAAATAAACTTTTTTACTTATTTATAATTATTTGATGCAGGATAGATTCATCTATGCCATAAATGTACATAAATTGTTGTGGTGTCTAGGGCCTGATGTGCTTCCCATTCATAGAACTTCTGTCAATCAATCTGATTGTTCAAGCATTCTGATCAGTATACTTCTGTGGGTGGAAATAGTGTTCGTATTTATAAATCATGGGACTGAGGCAAGTGTTCAAATCCTTTTCAAATCCTCTGCTTTCAATCCACCTCGCATTTCCCAACATAAGTGATGCACAAGATTTGTAAGAACAAACTCAATTGTGGCAACTACAAACTGCATTTCTCTACAAATCTTTCAGCAAAGTTGAAATCATCTCATTGGAAATCTAAACAACTGTTCTTAAATCTCTTGGGTACGATCTTTTCGTGCAAGCCCAAGATTTTCGACTCCCTCATTATGATCACTCTTGCTTTGATGATTACTATTGTCTTTGATGGTTTTTCTCAAGGAAGTAGTAATTAAGTTGGAGGATGTTGTCTTATCACTTCTTTCATTACTGTCGCAAGGCCTCACTTCCTTTCAAACTTTGTTAATTGAAGATTGTCTAGGGCTGAAGTCTTTCTCAGAAGGCCTCCAACTGCTTCTTCCTACTCTCAAGAAAATGGCAATCTTTGAATGCTATCTTATGTTCAATAATGGGAGAACAAGATTTGAAAAGCATGGTCACAAATCCTCCTTTATCAGCAATTTTATTTGTTCTATTGCATGTTTCATATATTTCTACTTCAACAAGCCTAATACCAAGGTACCACTTTTTACCCATATTCTTTTCTGTTGGTTAAAAATGTATTTTATCATATCTAATTTGATAAATAAACAATTAAACAAAGATCTAATATATTTTCTCACTTCATTTCAAACATGAAATACAAGCCTTATGTTTAGCATTTTTTTGCCAATAGAATCAACATGTTTGTAATTAGAATTAATATGTGTCATTGTGCTGACTAATTGCCCTCTCTGGAACATTTGAATTCAGAGAATGGAGGAAGAAATGGCAGAGACATTTTTTCATACTTCATTGGATGTAAAAGAATAGGATACGTAGAAAATAAAATAAAATGATTATTTTACAATCTTTTTTCTATTTTCTAATTATTCCAATGATGTATTCAAACTTGAAGGCAAACTGCCTCTTTTATTATAATCACGTACAATTTTCTTTTGAATATTAACCAAATTAGAAACTTGAATAGAATGCATTGGGAGTATATATGCTGACATTAATGTTGGTAGACCATGCTAGCTTTATTGTTCTCATTCCCATGTCTTGCTTTGTTATTGATTTTCTTTCTTTTATTTTCTTTTCTTATTTTTTGGGTTCAAGAATGAGCCCCCAACATGAAGGCAAAATCAGAATGAAATTGAAAAGTATCCTTTCCAAGTAATGGTTACAATTATCAAATTTGGTGTATGGAGTCTTCAATCTGTGAATATGTTCTATATTTTACTTCCTCAAGATGAATCAATAGATCAATGAAACCTTGTGAAATCACAATCGGAAAAGGCAAGGTGTTCTTATTCAATAGCTCATGAAAATCTAATATTGTCTGCTTTTCTTCTAATATTAATATGTGAGTTTAATCGATGGAATTTACTGTAAATAAACCTTTGTTTTGAATTTTTTATAACCACTTGATGCAGGAAAGATGCATCTTTGTGACTAATGTACAGAAACTGTAGCGCTCTGTGCACATGATGGTTCTCAATGTTAGAACTTCCCTGAAGCATTCCAATCCTTTTATCACTGAGTATAATCTTGTGGGTGAAAATGTTTTAGTACTTACAAGTCATGGGAACTGAGGTAAGTGTTTTAATCCTTTCAAATCCTCTGCACTCAATCCATCTGGCATTTCCTAACCACAGTGATGATGCAAAGCATTTGCAAGAGTAAATTCAACTGTGGCAACTGGCAACTGCATTCCTCACTTGGCCCAACACCAAATGAAATAGACTCGAAATCATGCCATCTGAAATGTAAATCTCTGTTCATAAATTTATCCGGTATGAACTCTTTGAGCAAGTCTCAAGATTTGAGATACCTCCATATATATTGCTGTCACATTGATGATCACTTTTGTTTTTGTGGTAATTAATCTTGCAGCCCTCCAAAACTCAGTGTCCTTGATGCTGTAAAGCACATCTTATTCGGATCCTCCTTGGTCAACATTGAACTTTTTCCATCCTCAGTCTTCACCTTGTCTTGCAACTTCTTCATTACTTTTGGGATCCAAATGAGCACTGCCACAACCCACTCCAAGAATATGCACGAGGTAGTTGTTCCAGCAACGAACATATTCTGCAAAATGTTAGAGAATTATAGCATTGAAGATCAACTAATTATATAAGTGCATTGCTTAGTGCAGGGACCGACCAAAGTTCATTTTTAGAGAAGATGATGCACACCTGATTCTTGCTTCTCTTTGTGCAAGAATTTAGAGTTTCTTACTCAAAGATTGTTCGCATGTGCAGTCAATTCTCAACTGCAAGTTTGTGTCTGATTATGGCCATGACTAAGCGAATTCCCCAGGGATTATCAAAACTTGACATGTTGAAGAACTAAAGGATTCCTGAAATACTTTTAAGCTTTTTGTTGCTGTTTTTGGAGATATCAATCAATCGCCACTCGTTTTCCTGCTTCATCTCTTCTATCAAGGATTTGGAATTGCTGGCAACTATGTATTATCAGAATCAAGCAGAAGTCCTTTCCTTGCAGATGAAAAGACATTGTCACATGTTATGTGATGTATCATTTTTTGCACTAGTTTTAGAATGTTGAAAATTAAACATGTTTTGATTTCTTTCTAGCTTACTACCTTTAGCACTAGTTTGTCAATGTTAAATTGGAATATGATTTTTTATTGCTCTTCAGTTTTTTTCCAAATCTATTACAGTGGTTGTGTATTGTTGATTGTACTATGGTTGTGGCCACCCATTTGATCGATGTTAATTTCAGCTCCATTGTCATAATATAGAGAATAGCTCACAACCAGCAATGATGAAAATGCTTTATCCTGTACCTGCAATACAATCAGAATGATGTTATTTTAATAGAGAAACAAATCAAGAAAAAACAGTAAAGAGTTCGTTCTGTTTGATCCATATTTAGTTAGCATTAAAAAAAAATTGTGTGCCAGTAAACTCTTGATTTAGTATGGGGCTTTTTTTGTAAAGTGTTTGTCTCTGCTAAGGAAGCATGTTTATAACTTTGCACACATAGAATAAAGGCACATGTGTATAAGGGGATTAATTGTGCCTTTATCCACATCCCTGATATATATGTATATATATTCTGTGTCTTTTATAGATTTTGTATTAGGTTAGTCATAAAAATAAATTTGAGAAGATCTTAATTAATAGAAAATGATTTTGTTAAAACAATTGTTCATGTTCCCAACAAAACCATGACCAATTATTTTTCCTAACTATTTTCATACCTTAAAAATTTTATTTTAGAACAATAATAAGAATAAATGCGGTCATTAAATTCTCTGTAATTATAAATATATTTTATATTTTGAATGTCATCAAAATGGACAAAACTGTTACTTAAGGGGTCGTTTGGGATTGTTGTCAATTTCTATTTTTTGTTTTCAATTTTATGTTTTGGAAAAAAAATTGAGAAAATATGTTTGGCAACTTGTTTTTGTTTTAAAAAATTTTGGCAACAATTCTCATGTTTAAAAAAAAACAGAAAACAACAATTTTATGTTTTCAACTGTTTTGCTAACGTTTTCAAAATTTTTCCTCCCACCATGGAACCCTTCCTCTCCTACTCATTTCTCTCTCTCTCTCTCTCTCTCTCTCTCTCTCTCTCTCTCTCTCTCTCTCTCTCCATTTAATTTTTAATTTTTATTTTTAAAAATATTAATTTTTTTACAAAATAATAATAATATTTTAAAAAAAATTTAAAGCAAAATATTTATAAAAATTATTATTTTGTGTTGATATTTTACAAATTAGTTTATATAGTATAAAAAATTATATTTTTAGAAATTATTTGTGAAAATCATTCGTTGACCCTTGATTTTTATAAACTATATATATAATTTTTTAAGACAAACATCAAAATATTTTTTTAATTTCAAATGGTGCAATTTTTATGAGATATTTATTAAAAAAATTTTAAAAATATAGATTTGAAAAAATTGATAAAAAATAGTATTATAATAATTTTGTGCTAATCAAACATGTTTTTGTTTACAGCTTTTTAAAATACTCAATTAGTATATCCAAACATGTTTTTTTTTTTAAATATTGTAAATAAAATGAAAGCAAAACAAAAAACAAAACAAAAGCGAAATAAAAACAAAAAAACAAAAAAAAAACAGAAATGATGCCAAACAACCCCTAATCAGTTGAAATTTATTTTGAATGTCATCAAAATAAAGGCTCGCAAGACTGTTTTGGATTGGATCGCGAAAGCGATCGTTTGGAACATTTGGCTAGCGAGAATTGATTGCATTTTCAATGCTAATGTTACATCTGTGGTTACTGTGATTTCAAATTGTAATCGTATGATACTTTCTTGGCATATAGTGATTGCAAAAGGCTCTAGAGAGAAGCTAAAGGAGTCTATGAACACCATCAGGCGCAGTCTAATGTTTGTGGAATAGCGAGAGGTGATGGCCGGTGGGAGCTTGACTGTCGAGGAGGCACCCCCCCCCCCCCCCCCCCCAGTCTAAGAGATAGTGTTTGTTTGTGCTCTCTTGGGGCCTATTGTTTGTCCCTGGGTGTTCTGTTCCTGTGTTTGTTGTTTTGAGTCGGTTGTTGCACCACATCTAGTGGTCTCTTTTGTTGTCTTTTGTTTTATTTTTGGGTTCTGTGTTCTCTCTGTACCGTGGTTTTCTTGCTAATAGCAGTGGTTTACCAACCTTTTAAAAAAAAATTTAGTTATTATTATTATTTTATCTTCTTTTGTAAGAAAGGATAAATAAGTTTTTCATTTTAAAAAAAAGAATAGATATTCAATTGATTATATTTTTAAAGAAAGTAACATATAAATCTCATGGAAAAAAGCTTCTAAATAGTAAAATACTTAGGAAGGGTATTAAAGTAATTTCGGAAAAGACACTTGACCTCCAGAGCCTCATTTTAGGGCACATAAACCGGTTTGGGGTTGGGGTTAATTCCTCATCTGCTCTGAAATCATAACCCTAACCCTAACCCTAGTCAGGGAACAACGAACAAGGGCATCAATGGCGACGATAAGCTTGAGGAAGGGAAACACTCGGCTTCCGCCGGAGGTGAACCGTGTGCTTTTGATATGGAGAAAAACTCAAGACACTAGCAAGAACCTAAAGATCAATGGAAAAGAACTCAAGATGGAAGAGAAATCCAAGAAAACATACTCAAAAACACATTTCATTCCTTCCTTTTTCCATTACAAGTCATTAGTTCTTATATGTTTACATTAACGGCCAAGATTAAACTAAACCTGGGCCCCATTCCTTAAAGCCAATCCAACGGTTCAGATGTAATGACTTATAATGACTCCCTTAAGATGTTCCAGCAGATCAACTTCTTCATATCAATGCTCCCTCTCTTTAATTTCCTGTTGAATCAGAAAAGAGAGAAAAGAGAATGGAAATAGAACTTGTTAGAGTGGAAAACAAAATGCTAATTGAATTGCTATATATTGTTCTGGACAGCAGTCTTTAAATACACAACTTCATGCCTTTTCACAGAGGCATGACTTTTCATGGAGAGACACACCTTTTCATTGACACATGCCTCTTCAAATAGATATATAACTGACATATAACTACATACAAATAACCATTATTATAACTGTAAAACTAATGCCACATCAGATGACTTTTAATCATCCTTCAACACTCCCCCTTGATTGAAAGTCAGTAACACCAAGTAGAGATCTGAAATAAATATGTTTCTGAACTGGTAGAGGTTTTGTGATGATGTCTGCCAATTGATCTTCAGTGCCACAATGATTCAATGCTATCTTTCCTTCTGATATAAGATTTCGAATGAAATGGTACCTTATATCCATGTGTTTGGTTCGACCATGCATGGTGGGATTCCTTGCAATTGAGATTGTTGATTTATTGTCACATAGAATTTGAGTTGTACCTTCTTGATCTTGACCAAAATCTGATATCAATCTCTGAAGCCAAATTCCTTGACAAGCTGTGGCAGTAACTGCTATATATTCAGCTTCAGTTGTTGATAAGGCTGTCACTTGTTGCTTCTTTGAACTCCAAGTTATTGCTGCAGATCCCAAAAAGAAGACATTGCCGGTTGTGCTCCTTCTATCCTCTATTGAACCTGCCCAGTCACTGTCAGAATAACCAACCAAAATAAAATTGGATACACTTTCATACAAGAGACCATAATCGAGAGTTCTTGCAATATAGCGCAGGATTCTTTTTGCCACACTGTAGTGATGCCTGGTTGGTTTACTCATAAATCTGGAAACCATTCCAACTGAGAATGATAAATCTGGCCTTGTATGAACAAGGTAATTCAATCTTCCAATCAGACTTCTATATATCCTTGCATCCACTTCTCCACTGCCATCATTAAATTGTAACTTTTCATTCATGTTCATTGGAGTGAGGACTGCCTTGCACTGCTACATGTTAAACTGTTTCAACAAACCCTCTGCAAATCTCTTCTGAGAAACAAAGATGCCATCCTTCCCTTGTTTCACTTCAAAACCTAGGAAGTAATTTAATAAGCCCAAGTCACTCATTTCAAAAGTGTTCATCATTCCTGCTTTGAATTCAGCAACCAAAGCCTGTGAAGAACCCATAAAAATTATGTCATCCACATAGAGACAAATCAATATTATTTCTGTACCTCCCTTGTTTTTCTTATATAATGTGGGTTCATTCTCACTTCTAATGTACCCATGTTGTTGAAAATATTGATCAATTCTGCTGTACCAGGCTCTTGGGGCCTGTTTCAAACCGTAGAGTGCTTTCTTCAGTCTATACACCTTGTGTTCATAGCCTTTAGCAATGAAACCTTCTGGCTGATCCACAAAGACTTCCTCTTGTATCTCCCCATTTAGAAATGCTGACTTTACATCTAAGTGATAAACTGGCCATTTGTTTTGTGCAGCCAAAGCAAGAAACACCCTTACTGTCTCCATCCTTGCAACAGGTGAGAAAGAATCTTCAAAGTCCACACCTTGAACTTGTGTGTATCCCTTTGCCACTAGACGTGCTTTATGCTTCTGTATAGAGCCATCAGAGTGAAATTTAGTCTTGTAAATCCACTTCAAACCAATTGTTTGTTTGCCTTCAGGTAAGTCAGTGAGGTCCCATGTTCTATTTTTCTGTATAGCAGATATTTCTTCTAGCATTGCTTTCTGCCATTCTTCCTTCTTAACATCCTCTTCAAATGAGTTTGGATCTAACACAGTGAGAGCAAAAGAACAAGTTTCATAAATTTCTCTCAAAGTTCTGACTTTTGTATGGGGAGTAATTTCATCTGGTGAGATATTTGTTGACTGTGAAGAGGAACTCATATCAGTAGAACTTGATGAAGGTTCAGAAATGGTTGCACCACTAGAACTTGATGAAGGTGGTGAATCTTGTGTCATCTCCACTGGAATGTTCTGCAAAATCTCTGGATCACCTTGCCAACACCAACATGCATCTTCATTGAATGTTACATTCCTGCTAATCAACACCTTTCTGCTAGCCGGATTGAATAATTTATATGCTTTTGATTCTAAACAGTAACCAATATAGATGCATTTCTCTGATTTCTCATCAAGTTTTTGTCTATCATGTGCATTTATAAGTGAATATGCTATGCACCCAAAGACTTTTAGATGTGATACTGAAGGTTTAATACCTGACCAGGCTTCAAAGGGAGTTTGATTTTGTGCACCTCTTGTTGGAGATAAATTCAATAAGTAAACTGTTGTTGCCACTGCTTCAGCCCAAAAATCATTGGGAAGATTCTTTACTTTTAACATACACCGAGCCATCTCTACAACTGATCTATTCTTCCTCTCCACTACTCCATTCTGCTCAGGAGTGTATGGAGTAGTAAGCTGCCTTTTAATGCCATTTTCTTCACAAAAATCCCTGAATTCAGATGAGAGAAATTCTCCCCCTCTGTTTGAACGTAGCATCTTGATAGATCTTCCACACTGCTTTTCTACAAGTGCTTTGTATTTTCGAAAACAGTCAAATACCTGTGATTTGAACTTAAGAAAATGTACCCAATTCATTCGGGTATAGTCATCAGTAAACAATAGGAAATATCGATTTCCACCAAGTGAAGCTGTTTGCATAGGACCACAAACATCTGCATGTATAAGCTCCAGTGGGTTTGAGGCTCTCCAGGATGCACCAGAAGGAAAAGATCTTCTGGTTTGTTTTCCAAATAGGCAACCCTCACAGATTGGAAGTTCAGCAATACTTGGTAGGCCCTGCACCATATTCTTTTGATTAAGTAATCGTAGACCTTTTGTATGAAGATGCCCATACCTCAAATGCCAAAGTTGTGAGGTTGTCTGTTCTGACATAACCAAACTGAGATTGTTCATGTTGGTAACTTCAAGAGGGAACATTCGGTTGGCTGTCATCTGCACTCTGAATACTTGCTGCCCAGAATTCAGTTCCTTTATAATACATTCATCATTTGAAAAGAAAACTGAATATCCACTGTGAATAAGTTGTCCCACACTAAGTAGGTTGTATGCAAGACTTGGTACAAAATGTACATTGTGCAGAAGCTTCACTTTAACTGGAGATGTAGAGATAGCCACTGTCCCTTCTCCTTCCACTTGTAACTCTTTGTCATCACCAAGTTTAACTTTTAACTTCTTTGTGTCATCCAAATCTCTGAACAAATCCCTATTCCCTGTCATATGATTTGAACACCCACTATCAATCAACCATGCATCATTAGTAGCACCATTTGTTTCATAGTGTGCCATAAAAAGATTTGTTTCTGCTGCTGCTGTGCCTTCTGCTATATTTGCACCCTTATCTTTGTACCAACATTCTGTTTTAATATGTCCAGGTTTTCCACAATTAAAGCACTTATAATTCTTCTGATTGTTGAAGTTTCTTTGTGACAATTCAGTGTTTCTTCCTCTGCCTCTTCCTTGGCCTCTTGCTCTAAAGAAACCTCTGCCACCTCTAGAGAAACCTCTGCCTTGCATTTTCACAGAGTCCTTAGAGTTTGTAGCCTCCATCTTCACTTGGAAAGCCTTTTCTTCTGACTTTTCTGCAGATCTATTCAATCTTGCTTCATGTGCTTGGAGTGAACCACTTAGTTCATCAATTGATAGGATAGTCAAATCCTTTGCTTCTTCAATAGCAGCCACAACATGATCAAACCTTGTTGTCAAGCTCCGCAGCACCTTCGCAACAACGATTTGATCTGACATGGTGTCTCCATACGTCCTCATTTGATTGACAATTCCAAGTACTCTTGTGAGAAAGTCTTGGACAGATTCATTTGCCTTCATGTGAAGTGTCTCAAACTCATGCCGGAGAGTTTGCAACTTCATTATGATGACTCGAGATGACCCCTGAAATTCAGTTTGAAGTAGTTTCCATGCTTGCTGAGAAGTAATGGCGGCTGCAATCCTTGAGAACACCGTTTCATGCACTGCTTGTTGGATGAAAAACAAGGCTTTGGAGTCTTTTTTCCGGTTTTCCTTCAATCTATTCTCATCTTCATCAGGGTCTGCATACCCTTTCTCCACCAAATCCCACAGATCTTGGGATTTAAAAAGAGTCTTCATCTTTATACTCCAATATTCATAACAATCACCTTTGAATATAGGAAGGGAGGGATGAGAAACACTCATCGTGTGGTTGCTGGTTGCCATTTGATGAAGATCTGGCACTGTAGCTCTGATACCAGTATGTTGAATCAGAAAAGAGAGAAAAGAGAATGGAAATAGAACTTGTTAGAGTGGAAAACAAAATGCTAATTGAATTGCTATATATTGTTCTGGACAGCAGTCTTTAAATACACAACTTCATGCCTTTTCACAGAGGCATGACTTTTCATGGAGAGACACACATTTTCATTGACACATGCCTCTTCAAATAGATATATAACTGCATACAAATAACCATTACAATAACTGTAAAACTAATGCCACATCAGATGACTTTTAATCATCCTTCAACATTTCCCTTGTCCACAAGGGAAAAATCTGGAAATCTCAACTGAAGTTCTTCAGTGAATTCCCAAGTCGAATCAGTAGGAGAAGAGTTAGACCAGTGAATGAGCCATTGTGTTGCAGCTGAATTTCCTCTTTTAACTGACCTTCGATCAAGTATTGCTAATGGTTTCAACCTTGACGTTGGCAAAGCAGAAGGAGGCAATGCTTGTGCTTCCTGTTCAGAGGTCAAAGCAGCTTTCAATTGGGAAACATGAAATACTGGATGCACAGCAGAATCATTGGGAAGATTCACTTTGTATGCACATTTACCAATCTTATCAATTATTTTGTAAGGTCCATAAAACTTTGCAGATAGCTTGGGAAATTCTCTTGCAACCACAGAATTCTGACTGTAAGGATGGAGCTTAATGAACACTAAGTCCCCAATTTGAAAAGTTCTGTCTGTTCAGTGCTTATTGGCTTGTCTTATCATTCTTTGTTGTGCTTTTGCTATTGACTGTCTGAGTAACTGTATCACAGCTTCCCTATCTCTGAGCAATAGATCAACAGCTTCAACAGGTGAATCCTTTGGAATATAAGGTAAATGAATTGGAGGAGGAACCCCATACAATGCCTGAAAAGGAGTCATCTCTATTGCTGAATGAAAAGATGAATTATACCAATATTCAGCTAGTGATACCCATTTACTCCAACTCTTTGGAATATCCCCAACCATGCACCTCAAATAACATTCGAGGCATCTATTTACCACCTCCGTTTGTCCATCAGTTTGAGGGTGGTAAGCTGAGGAGTGCTTCAATTCAACTCCCTGAATTTTAAAAAATTCACTCCAAAATCTACTCATGAAGACTGGATCCCTGTCACTTACTATAGAAGATAGACACCCATGTAATTTGAAGACATTGTCCAAAAAGAGCTGAGCTACATCCATTGATGTATAAGGGTGAGAAAATGGTATAAAATGGGCATACTTAGTAAGTCTATCAACCACCACCAATATAACATTTTTACCATTTGATCTAGAAAGACCTTCTATAAAATCCATGGATATATCAGTGAAAATTGTATGGGGTATGGGCAATGGCTGGATCAATCCAGGAGATGCTATCAATTCTGGTTTAAACCTCTGACAAACTGAGCAGTTTCTCACCCATTCTCTTACATGCTTCCATAAATTCCTCCAATAAAATACTGCAGAGACCCTCATGTAAGTGGCATTAATTCCTGAATGTCCCCCCAAAGAACTGTTGTGATAATGTTGTAAAATTTCTTGCCGAATTTTGACGTCTCTTCCCACCACAATCTTCCCCTTTCTTCTTAACTGATTCTGAGACCATGAATAGTGATGAACTAATTTTCCTTGTTGTAACTGCTGCATAATTGGCTGCAAATGTATATCCTGCTCCCATGAAGCTCTGATTCTTTCCATTAAATCTGAAGTAACAGTTGATATAGCCTGCAATAACACCTCCAAAGAACTTATTCTTGATAATGCATCTGCCACTACATTTAATTTCCCATTTTTATACTGAATTTCATAGTCATACTCCATTAACTTGGCTAACCAAGTGTACTGACTGGGGGTTGATAATTTCTGTTCAATCAGGAATTTTAGTGGTTTATGATCTGTTTGGATCACAAAATGTCTGCCCACTAAAAATTGATGCCATTTCTTCACAGCAAACAACACTGCAAATAGTTCTTTATCATAAACAGACAAGCTCTGATGCTTCTTTGATAATACCTTGCTAATAAATGCTATTGGATGCCCTTGCTGTAATAATACAGCGCCAATTCCCCCACTTGATGCATCTGTCTCTACCGTGAATTCCTTGTCAAAATTAGGTAAACCCAAAACTGGTGCTGTAATTAAAACCTTCTTCAAAGAGTTAAATGCCATCAATGCTGACTCATTCCATTCAAAAACTGCATTTTTCTTCAGTAAATCATTTAAAGGCTGGCAAATCATTGCATAATTCCTGATGAACCTGCGATAATACCCAGCTAATCCTAAAAACCCTCTTAATTGTTTGAGAGTAGTAGGAATTGGCCAATCAGAAATAGCTTTAACCTTCTCAGGATCTGTAGCCACACCCTCCACAGATATAATATGTCCAAGATATTGAACCTGTTTTACTGCAAAACTGCATTTGCTTAACTTGACTGCCAAAGATTGATCTGATAGCAACTGGAAAACTTTAATTAAATGCTCAACATGTTCCATTTCACTGCTTCTATAGATAAGGATATCATCAAAGAACACTAGGACAAACTTTCTCAAGTAAGGCTCGAAAATTAAATTCATTAGATGTTGAAAAGTGGATGGAGCATTTACCAATCCAAAAGGAATAACCAGATATTCATAATGTCCCATATGTGTTCTAAAAGCTGTCTTATGTACATCCTTGGGGTCCATTCTAATCTGATGGTATCCTGCCCTTAAATCCAGCTTTGTAAAAATTGAAGCTCCATTTAACTCTTCAAAAATTCTTCTATGATTGGCATAGGAAATTTGTCCTTAATTGTGATTTGATTCAACCCCCTGTAATCGATACAAAGCCTCCATGAATTGTCCTTCTTTCTCACTAAAGCTACAGGTGCAGCAAATGGGGAATGGCTATGTTGAATTACCCCAGTTTCCAACAATTCCTGCATTAGCTTTTCAATTACATCTTTCTGCAAAGCTCCAAATCTGTATGGCCTCAAATTTATAGGTTGAGACCCTTCCTTTAGATTGATCTGATGATCATATTGTCTGAAGGGTGGTAATCCACTTTTTGCTTCAAAAATTTGAGCAAAACTATGTAAAACTTCAGCAATTTTTACAGGCAACTCTGCAGTAACCACAGACAATTGATCTTTCACTGAATTCACCCTTGACTCACTATATAGCTGCTGTATTGAAATTGTGTAACATTGTGTCAAAGTCAACTGGGCTTCTTTAAGCAGTAATTTGTGCATGTTAGCTTCAGACACCATCTTCCAGTCTCTCTCTTTTTCACCTTGCAACACACATACTTGATTTCCCATGTGAAATTTCATTTGCAATCTTTTAAAATTCCACATGATATCACCAAGATCAGCTAACCACTGTATACCCAATATCATATCAAAATTATCCAGTGGAAGGATAAGAAAATCAGCCTAAAAAATTCTGCCATTCATACCCCACTGAAACTACTTACAGATTTCGCTACAAACTATCATATTGCCATTTGCTGCAGAAACTTTAACACCAGAAATGGGTTCAAGGACACATCCCATTTGTTTGGCAATCCTACTATCAATGAAGTTATGTGTACTCCCTGAATCAATTAATAGAAACAATGTCCTGGTTCCATAATTGCTTTTAATTCTCATAGTCTGGAAACTTCCAATACCTGTTAATGCATTCACAGACAGCTGCGGAGTTTCAGAATTCTCCAGCAGCAATTTTCCACCAGATTCCCATTCCTCATTCAATTCCAAATCTTCATTAGCATCCCCCTCTATAGTCAACATATACAGTTGCCTTTTGTAGCATCTATGACCAGGCACAAACTTTTCATCACACCAAAAACACAAACCTTTTTGTCTCTTCTCATCAATCTCTCTTCAAGACAATTTCTTGTTCATTTTCGTAGGAGCTTTAGCCGAGTTTGGACCAGGTAAAGCAAGAATTGCCTTCACAGCTTCGTTGTGATTCAAATCAGCATTCACTACTGTTCTAGCCATAGATCTTTGCATACCTCCACCATCATTAACCTGAATTCTGCCTGATTTATCCCAAGAACCCTTCTTATTCCATAGAACATCTTGAACCCTTGCCAATGCATATGCTTCTTGTAAAGAAGTAGGTTTTAACACCCTAACAGACATCTCCACTTCTTCTTTTAATCCACCCAGAAAATGGCTGATTGCTTGCTCTTCATTCAGACTAGTTCTACTCAATCTTAAATCAAACTCCTCTTGATAAAGTTGAAGAGAACATACCTGCCTTAACTTCTTGAGCTCAGCCAAAGGATCATTGAACAACTGTTCACCAAATCTTGCAAGAAAGATTTCCACAAACTCATTCCACAGCAAGATCTTTCCTCTTTCTCTCACCTTCAAGAAAGATTGAAACCAGAACTGTGCCTTGCCCTCAAAATGAATTGAAGCTAACTTGACTTTAGATGCTTCAGTAGTATGATCTAAATCGAAGAACTGCTCCGCTTTGTAAAGCCATTCTTTAACCTTAGCTCCATCAAATTTTGGAAATTCCAACTTAGTATAATGGTTCTCACCACTAATACTCAAGCTAGAACCCAAAATTTCAGCACCCCCGTTTGGAATTGAAGGCTGTGCAGGCGCCACTCCCTCTGGAGATGATTTTGCCATTCCCACAATCATCAATTTCAGCTCCTCCAATGCTTTCAGATTCTGCTCCCTCATTTCCTCCATAGCTCTCTGATGCCTCTCATCAGATTCCTTGATGAGGTTCTCAAGATCTCTAATGTCTTGCTTCTTCCCATTGTTTGCCATTGCCACAAACAGGGTCTTGTCTCTGATACCAAATATATGGAGAAAAACTCAAGACACTAGCAAGAATCTGAAGATCAATGGAAAAGAACTCAAGATGGAAGAGAAATCCAAGAAAACATACTCAAAAACACATTTCATTCCTTCCTTTTTCCATTACAAGTCATTAGTTCTTATATATTTACATTGACGGCCAAGATTAAACTAAACCTGGGCCCCATTCCTTAAAGCCAATCCAACGGTTCAGATGTAATGACTTATAATGACTCCCTTAAGATGTTCCAGCAGATCAACTTCTTCATATCAGCTTTACGTGCGCAACCTCCCGTTCAACATCTCGAGCGAGGAGATGTACGATATCTTTGGCAAATATGGAGCAATCCGCCAGATCCGGCTGGGCACAAACAAGGACACTCACGGCACAGCCTTCGTTGTCTACGAGGACATCTACGACGCCAAGACCGCAGTCGACCATCTCTCCGGTTTCAACGTCGCCAATCGATACCTCATCGTCCTCTATTATCAGCAGGCCAAGATGTCAAAGAAGCAGGACGCGAAGAAGAAGGAGGAAGAGATCATGAAGATGCAAGAGAAGTATGGGCTCTCCAAAGATAAGTAGTAGTTTGGTTGGTCTCTCTGCCACTCTTTTGTTTGTATATTTCTTATAATGAATGGATTTGACTGATGTATTGGTGACTCTTTTGGATTATATCAAGTTACTTGGTTTATAACTTGGGTTTTGCAATAGTATGTTACATTTACCATAGCTTGTTTGATGAATTGTCAGCATGTTCTTTTGTTTTGTGGTTGCTTACAAAACTCCCAAATTTGATGTTTTTTTGTTGCACTATATATATATGTAATCTAGTTTGATTGATTGATTGATTTGATTACAATCTTGTTTGCCAAGAAGTTTTGGTGTGAATTCAATTGGCTTGACTATCAGGGTAGTATTTGATCTTAGTGATAGCCATTGTTGGAGATGTAGTATAGATTGTGTAAATTTGTAGGATAATTTCTTTTAAGGAATTTGTTTGTTAACCTAGGGTATGTGGAACATAGTTTTTGGTGAACGGTGGAGGAATACAAAGCCTCTCCATGAAGTTCTTAAGTTATGACATGAAACAAAGGAGGATGAAACTGTTATCATTTAGAGTAGTAAGAGTGCGAAATACCAGCTTCTAATGAGAACACTTTCACTATGTTATTGAAGTATTGATGTTCTGGCCTCAAGTTATGAGCTTATATGTACAGTGATATTTTTGCTTAGAAGTTGGTGCCTTTTTATCATAATCTTACACAGTTTTCTTTCGAGTAATCAAATCAGAAGCTTGAATAGAATGCTTTAGAGTGTATATGCTGGCATTACTATTGGCAGACTACGAAGCTTGATTGTTTCCATTCCCATGTCTTGTATCCGTCATGATTTTTTTCTTAACTTAATTTTTATTCTTCATTTGTTTTGGGTTCAAGAATGAACAAGAGTGATAAATATTCCCCCAACATGAAGACATAAAAAGCCTGGGAAGTCTGAAATCAGAATGAAATAGAAGCACATAGTCCAGTGAAAGCATCTAAAATCTCAATTGGAAAGGCAAGATGCCCTTAATTAATAGCTCATAAAAATCCAATTTTGTTGAATAGACTTTTTTTTTTAGTTTTTCAAAACCACTTGGTGCAGGATAAATCCATCTTTGCACTCAATGTGTTAGAGTCTGAAATTTCTCTAAACAAAAAGATGAATTAGCTGTTGTGTCTGCAGCTTACTGTTTTGTGGAATCTGCTTTTTGAAAAAGTTTGATGTCTTGGGTTTAGTGTTGACTTATCATCTTGTGTCCTGTAATATATATGCATATCTGAACCTAAATGAATGTGAATGTTTTTCCTATCATTTTCTCTCCTTTGTTAAGCTCTCCTTATCAAAATCCACAACATGGCATCAGAGCTCTCATAGATCTTATGGGATTGTGATTGAAATAGAAAATCAGTAAGGGCTTCCTCCACAAATACCTCAAAAAATCATACCTTAAATCCCTATGGCTTCCAGCAGCATGCCAAACCTTTCACCTCCAGCTTTAAGTGGTGAAAATTATCAAGTCTGGGCTGTAAAAATGAAGGCTTACTTGAGAGGTCTTGGTCTATGGCAGTGGGTTGAAGCTGAGAAGGAAGTACCACCTCTTGGAGACAACCCAACACTCAATCAGATTCGGGCTCATGAAGAAGAAAAGACTAAAGCTCCAAGAGCTTTGTCTGTTATTCATGGTGCTATTTCAGAAACAATTTTTATAAGAATTATGGATTGTGAAACAGCAAAAGAAGCTTGGGACAAGCTCAAGGAGATGTATGCTGGTAGTGACAAAACCAGGAAAATGCAGATTCTAAATTTAAAGAGGCAATTTCAAGTGTTGAATATGAAAGACAATGAATCCATAAAGGAGTTTGCAGACAGGCTGATGGAAGTTGTTAACAAAATCAGACTTCTTGGTGAAGACATGACTGATGAAAGGGTGGTAGAAAAAGTTTTAGTGAGCTTGCCAGAGAGATTTGAGTCTAAAATTTCTTCACTTGAAGACTCAAAAGATTTAACCAAGATTTCTTTGGCTGAGCTTATTCATGCTTTTCAAGCTCAAGAGCAGAGAAGATCAATGAGACAAGAAACTAGTAATGAAGGGGCCTTTCTTGCAAAGCAAAAGGGGAAGGTTCCTCAAGGTGGTGAGAAGAAGTACTTTGGTGAGAAGAAGCACCTTGGTGAGAAGAAAGACAAGGAGAAGAATGAGGGACAAGGAAGCAAAAGAGGACAAAAGGGCAAGTTCCCTCCATGTCCTCATTGTAAAAAAGATAATCACTCTGAAAATTATTGTTGGTGGAGGCCAAATGTGAAATGCCGAGCCTGTAATCAGCTTGGACATGTTGAAAAAGTTTGTAAAAGCAAAGGAAATCAGCAAAGACAGCAAGCTCAACTGGCAGAAAATGAATCTGAAGCAGAAGAGAAGTTGTTTGTTGCAACCTGTCAAGCATCCGGTAACACCAACAATGTTTGGCTTGTTGATAGTGGCTGCACAAGTCATATGACATTTGATGTTGAAGTTTTCAAGCATTTAGACACAACCTTCACCTCAAAAGTGAAAGTGGGCAATGGAGAGTACCTGAATGTGAAGGGAAAAGGTACAGCAGCTATTAGCACACCATCAGGTATTAAGCTCATTTCTGATGTGCTTTATGTACCTGAGATAAGTCAAAATCTGTTAAGTGTGGGTCAAATGCTAGAGAAAGGTTTTTCCTTGCACTTTAACAAAATGTCCTGCATTATTCATGATCCAACTGGTTAGCATTTAATGACTGTTGCCATGAAAAACAAGAGTTTTCCAATAGATTGGAAACAGGCCTCTATGCATGCATATGCTAGTTCAGTTGATGATTCATGCTTGTGGCATAAAAGATTTGGCCATTCTAGCTACTCCACTTTAAAGCAAATGCATGAAAAGAACCTTGTTGCTGATTTTCCTGCTATAAATGATGCTGTTCATGTGTGTGAAATATGTCAAATGGGAAAGAATACAAGGTTGCCATTTGGAGACAGCAATTGGAGGGCCACAGAAAAACTGCAGCTCATCCACTCTGATGTGTGTGGACCAATGAGTGTTGAATCCTTAAATGGCAGCAAATATTTCTTGATTTTTATAGATGATTACTCAAGAATGTGTTGGGTTTATTTTCTCAAACAAAAATCTGAAGTTTTGAGCCAATTTACAAGCTTTAAAGCTCTTGTGGAAAAGCAAACTGGTCATAGCATCAAGATGCTCAGAACCGATAATGGAGGTGAATATATCTCTTCTAAATTCAAAATGTTCTGTGACAAGCACGGCATTCAACATCAACTGGTTGTTCCTTACACTCCTCAACAAAATGGAGTGAGTGAGAGGAAAAATAGAACTATCATGGAGATGTCTAGGTGCCTTTTGTATGAAAAATCCTTGCCAAAAAAGTTTTGGGCTGAGGCAGTCAATACCTCAGTATATCTATTAAATCTTTTGCCAACAAAATCTTTAAAAGGCAGTATTCCTCATGAATTATGGCATGGTTTCAAGCCTTCTGTTGATCACTTGAAAATTTTTGGAAGTGTTTGCTATGCTCATGTTCCTGATGTGCAAAGGGATAAATTGGATGAAAAAGCTATTGTTGGTATATTTCTTGGCTACAGTAGCATCACAAAAGGCTATAGAATTCTGAATTTGAAGACTAACAAGGTTCAAGTAAGCAGAGATGTGAAGGTTGATGAAGCTGCAAAATGGAATTGGGAAAAAGGTGAAGTTGAATGTTCCAATCAGGTAGATAATATTACTCTACCTCAAGAACAAGATGATGATGGTTCAAGTGATGATGAAGCTCCTATAAGAGGCAAAAGAACACTTGAAGAAATTTACAGCAAATGCAATTTTGTTCAGCTTGAACCAACAAACTATGCAGATGCAAGCGTCGATGATTGTTGGAGGGCAGCAATGGAGGAGGAGATGCATATGATTAACAAGAATTCAACTTGGAAACTTGTTGATAGACCTCATAATCAGAAAGTCATTGGTGTCAAGTGGGTTTATAGAACCAAAATGAATCCAGATGGTTCTATAAACAAGCTGAAAGCAAGGCTTGTGGCTAAGGGTTATTCACAACAGCAAGGCATAGATTATACAGACACTTTTGCTCCTGTAGCAAGGCATGATACAATTAGAATGTTGGTTGCTCTTGCAGCTAAGTTTGGATGGAAAATTTTTCATCTTGATGTCAAATCTGCTTTTCTCAATGGCATTCTAAATGAAGAAATTTTTGTTGAACAGCCTGAAGGTTTTGAAGTTGTTGGTAGTGAAGCCAAGGTGTATAAGCTTATCAAAGCTCTTTATGGCCTTAAACAAGCTCCAAGAGCTTGGTATAGCAAAATTGATACTTATTTGCAGCAGAATGGGTTTGAAAGGAGTAAAAATGAGGCCACTCTTTATGTTAAAAAAACTGAAGGTCATAAAATTCAGCTTGTACTCTCCTTATATGTTGATGATTTGCTAATTACTGGTGGAAATTCAGCCATGATTTTGGATTTCAAACAAATTATGGAAAAGGAGTTTGAAATGTCAGACCTTGGTGAAATGAGGTATTTCCTTGGGATGGAGATTCATCAATTGCAGGGTGGTACATTTATCTGTCAACGGAAGTATGCTTGGCAAGTGCTACAAAAATTTCATATGGAGAAAGCAAAATCAGTTGCTACTCCTTTGACAGTTAATGCAAAATTTTCCATTGATGATGGGGAAAGCAAGGTTGATGCTTCAAATTATAGAAGCATTATTGGAAGTCTCTTATATTTGTCTACAACAAGACCTGACATTATGTATGCTACCAGCTTGCTTTCTAGATTTATGCACTCTCCTAGCAAGGCTCATCTTTGTGCAGCAAAGAGAGTATTGAGATATATTAGAGGCACTACTGATTATGGTGTTCTTTTCTCAAAAAGAGAAAGTCATAATCTTATTGGTTTTGCAGACAGTGATTGGGCAGGCAGTGTTGATGATTCAAAGAGTACATCAGGCTATGTCTTTTCTTTTGGCAGTGGTGTTTTTTGCTGGAATTCAAAGAAACAAGAGGTTGTAGCTCAATCCTCAGCAGAAGCAGAATATATTTCAGCAGCTGGAGCAACAAATCAAGCAATTTGGCTTAGAAAAATCTTGTCTGATTTGGGACAAGTTCAGAATCAAGCTACAACAATTTGGGTGGATAATAAATCAGCCATTGCAATGTCCAAGAACCCAGTTAATCATGGAAGAACAAAGCATATAAAAGTCAAGTTTCATGCTATTAGAGAAGCTGAAAGACTTGAAGAAATTGAGCTAAAGTACTGCAGCACTGATGAACAACTTGCAGACATTATGACCAAAGCATTGGAAAAAGATAAGTTTGAAAAACTGAGATCAATGATGGGAGTCTCAATGAAAAATTTCAAGGAGGAGTGTTAGAGTCTGAAATTTCTCTAAACAAAAAGATGAATTAGCTGTTGTGTCTGCAGCTTACTGTTTTGTGGAATCTGCTTTTTGAAAAAGTTTGATGTCTTGGGTTTAGTGTTGACTTATCATCTTGTGTCCTGTAATATATATGCATATCTGAACCTAAATGAATGTGAATGTTTTTCCTATCATTTTCTCTCCTTTGTTAAGCTCTCCTTATCAAAATCCACAACACAATGTACATAGACTCCTGTGGTGTGTAAACATGATGTGGTTCTCATTGATAGAACTTCTCTCTACTTTTTGTGGTCATCAATATGCTTGATGGTTTGTTGAGGAAGTAGCAATGGAGTTGGAGATATTGTCTTACCACTTTCACTCGGACACAAGACCTCACTTCCCTTCACACTCTGTTTATTGAAGATTGTCCAGGTTGAAGTCTTTCCTATAAGGCCTTCAACCCCATCTTGCTACTCTTAAAAAAAAAACAGGAATCTATGAATGCCCGGATGTGGAGAGGCTATGCAAGCCTGGAGGAGATCATTACCACATTCTCTCCACATCTCATGTACAGTATTAGGAGAACAAGTTTTGAAGCGTAGTCACAAATCCTTTCCTTGTATCAGCAATTTTCATTTGTTCTATTGCATGTCTCATACATTTTTACTTCAACAAGCCTAATACCAAGGTACCACTTTTGCCCATATTCTTTTCTATTTTTATTTTTTTTATAAATACTCTTCTTTTTAGTTTGTCAAGAACATATTTTATCATATCTGAATTGATAAACAAATGATTATCTTGTCTACTTTGTGACTGCATATTAAACCTAAACATGAACCTTATGTTTAGCATTTTTTGTTAATAGAATCAAGATTTTAATTTAAAATTAATTTAAGTCAGTATTCTTATCAGTGTATTGACCTAGTGCCCTATCTGGAACATTTAAATTGAGAGAATGAAGGAAGAAATGGCAGAGATATTTTTCTGAATTTCATTGGACATAAAAGAATAAGATATATAGAAAATCAAATTAGATGATCATTTTATGACCTTTTTTCTGTTTTCTAATTATTCCAAAGATGTATTCAAACTTGAAGGCGAGCTGCCATTTTTATATAATCAGTTAATATTTTCTTTTGAGTATATACCAATTCAAAATCTTCAATGGAAAGCATTGGAGTATATATGCTGATATTACTGTTGGTAGACCACTAGCTTTATTGTTCTCTTTCCCATGTTTTGCATTCTTATTGATGTTTTTTTCTTTTCTTATGTTTTGGGTAAAAGGATGAGCAAGAGTTTTGTTTTGTATGTCCCCCAACATGAAGACAAGGCCCTGAGAGTCTGAAATCAGAATGTTATGGAAGAGTATCATTTCCAAGTATTGGTTCAATTAGCAAATTTGATGTGTGTTGTCCTATCTGTGAATATGTTCTTTGTTTTACTTCCTCAAGATGAATCAATATCCCAATGAAAGCTTGTGAAATCACAATCGGAAAAGGCAAGGTGTTCTTAATCAATAGTTCATGAAAATCTAATTTTGTTTGCTTTTTTTCTAATATTAATATGTGAGTTAGTTTAATCCATGGAATTTACAGTAAATAAACCTTTGTTTTGAAATTTTTTTATCACCACTTGATGCAGGAAAGACGCATCTTTGCAATCAATGTACAAAAACTCTTGTCGTATGTGAACATGATGGTTCATTGATAGAACTTCCCTCAAGCATTCTAATCCTTTTCTCAGTGAGTACAATCCTGTGGGTGGGATCATTTTAGTACTTATAAGTCATCGAAACTGAGGTAAATGTTCTAACCTTTTCAAATCCTCTGCATTCAATCCATCCGCATTTCCTAACCAAAGTGATAATGCACAATATTTGCAAGAGTAAATTCAACTGTGGCAACTAGAAAATGCATTCCTCCACAAGCCCTTGGCCCAATACCAAATGAAATAAACTTGAAATCATGTCATCAGAAATCTAAATCTCTGTTCATAAATTTATTTGATATGAACTCTTGGAGCAAGTCTAAAGATTTTAGATCCTCCATATTGCTCTCTCATTGATGATTACTCTTGGTTTTTGTGGGAATCTTGTAGCCTTAACAACTCAGTGTCCTTGATGCTGTCAAGCACATTTTATTGGCATCCTCCTTGGTCAATATTGAACTTTGTTTTGTCTGCTGCCTTGTCCTTGTCTTGCAACTGCTGCATTACTTGGATTCCAAATGAGCATTGCCACAGCCCAGTCCAAGAATATGCATGAGGTACTTGTTCCAGTAGAGAACACCGCAAAACTGTTGGAGAATTACAACATTGAAGATCAACGGATTATCTGTGTATACAGGAGGTTTTTGATGAAAGTGAATTGCCTTGTGCAGGGCCTGACCAAAGTTCTTTTTCGGAAAAGATGATGTGCACGTCATTTTGTATCTCTTTGTGCCAGAATTTCTTATTCAAAGATTGTTTATCTGATAATGGCCAAGACTGGGCATCATGATCAAAACTCGGCGATTCATGAAATACTTTTTACCTCTTTGTTGCTGTTTTTGGAGATATCAATTAATCAACACTTGTTTTTCCTGCTTCGGCTTTTTAATCAAGGATTTGAAATTGCCGGCAACTATGAATTATCATAATCAAGCAGAAGTTCATTCCCTCGAGACAAAAAGACATTGTCACATGTTATGTGTTGTATCATCTTTTGCACTAGTTTTGCAATGTGGAAATTAAACATGTTTTGATTTCTCTCTTGTTTACTACCCTTCTAGGCTTGCAGAGGAACTTCTCTTTTTTTCCTTGATTTTCTTTTTTCTCTAGCCTTTGGTTCTTTTGTCAAGAAGGAGGCCACCTGATTCCAATGGCGCAGTATTGCACTAATTGTATGAAAATTAGCATCAAGGATCAGAAGCCTCAGCTGAGCAGACAAGTCCTGAAGCAGCCATGCATTCATACAATCGGTTCCCTCTGCTAAATTGAGCACCTCTGGAGAGCTAATGAAGATCTTAGTTTGATGTTGTCTCTCAAAGCCCAATGTAAAGCCACCAGCAATGCCATTAGATGAGCATCAAGTTTTGAAGTGATTGGTATTCAGTAGTAGCCTACAATCCAAATATGGGAATTAGCATGAATAATACAAAATCCAGCTTCCCCCATACGTGAATCTTGTTAGATGTGTATGCTAGATGTGCATGCGTACCTGTATGTATATTAGATGTATATATGTATGTATATGTACATATCGTATACTTGTATTGTTGATTGTCTATATGTAGACCTAAAGGGTTGGTGTTAAATGTAAGATGATTTGATCCATTTTCTACAACAGGCACCGGAGATGGTTTGTTCATCAGATAATATTTTTTCCCAAACTTAACAATAGAATTCAGCCAAAACTCTCCTTGACATGATCATAAGTTTTACTAGCAATCCATCTAAAATTGGGAGGCAAGCTCTGGAAGATTAAGTCATAGCGAGCCTTCCAAACAATCCAAACACCTTCGGCTATGATAGAAGCCAAGTACTTGAGGATCCGGACAAACTGTAATCGAGCAAATTGTCTACACACAGGTTACCCCCAAATATCACTAGTTTACCAATAAGTTGAGCCAGCATGTGGCACTGATTAAAAATGTGCTATGTAGTTTCATTAACAAGACCACAAATTTGTTTGGCCAGCTCTCTGGTTAACGATTAGATGCTTCTAAGTCTGCCATTTACTTCCCGTCCTGGTTTAATAGACGTGTCCAGACTAGTATTTGCTCTATTCTTAATGTTAATTCAACCCCGTTCCCTTTCAAGTATCTTGGTGTTATTATCTCTCCTAAGAAGTTTGTTGTTTCTGTTTTTGATACTATGGTTGAGCAGATTAGTCGCACCTGCAACAGATGTAATCATTTTAAATTGTCTAAAGCAGCTAAGTCCAACTTAATCAATTCTTCACTCCTGTCTATTCCCAGTTTTTACATGTCAGTTTACCCTATCCCGGATACTGTTCTCTCTAGGATTTTCAAGACTGTTAGGAATTTTTTTTGGCATCAAGGTGGCAATGGAAAGGACATCTACGATGCGGCTTGGAACAATATTACTGATTTTAAATCTGAGGGGGGTCTTTCGATTCAAAGTCTCTCAATTATGAAGGATTCTCTATTGGCAAAGCATGTTTTTAAATACTTAAATCATGATGATACTATTTGGACTAAGATCTTGCATTTTAAATATGGTTGCATTAATTTTTGGACAGACCCTATTCCCCCTGATTATTCTACTTTCTTTCGTGGTCTATGTTCCTTTGCTTACGTTCTCAAACCTCATTGTTGGATTAAGTCCATTAATCCTAATAACACCTCTATCCTTTATAATCCTTGGTGTTTTGATGTTCCCTTGGCTTTTAAACCTGCTATTTTTAACATTGATTATAATTTGGGTTCGGATAATTTATTTGATTCCACTCTTTGGAACTCTTGGGACCATATTAAATTGACTCTTCTTTTTGGCAACAATGCTTTTGATGTTATTGGTCAACTTGGTTCTATCGATCTTGACAGTCCAAATTTTTGGGTCTGGTTTCCTAAAGCTAATAAGTTCAATATTGCTGCTAACGTGTATCAAACTCTGAATATGAACTTGGTGGCCTCCATTCCTTGGGTTGGGTGGCATAAGATTTGGACTATTAAATCTACTCCTAGAGTCAAGTATTTTCTCTGGCTTCTTTTTATAGGTCACCTTTTGACCAATGAGTACATTTCTTCTATCAATTTTGGTCCGAGGAATCCTTGTACTATTTGTGGGCTTGATTTTGAGAGCATTGAACACCTATTCTTTCGATGTTCCATAGCTCAGCTTGTTTGGTTATATGTTGAAGAGCTTGTTGGTAAGCGTATTAACTTTGCTGGTTGCTTTTCAGATGGTTATTGGCTTACGAATCATGGCAGCAATAACTTCCTCCGGTCTGTTATTGCTGCTGTGGTTTGGCATTTTTGGAAAGCTTGATGTGATATGATATTTCGTAATATTCAACCGAATTACATGACTGTTGCTCGCAGAGCCTTTTATTTTGCAAAAAGTTTTTCACTCTCATGGCAAGCATGCTGGGAAAAAGCTTCTCCTGAATAACTTTTCAATCGATTTTGGCTTGTTCCTCTTTGTTGCCATGATCAAAATTTCCAGCTCTCAGGTATGGCATGCAGGATTTTCTGTGTTGATTCTAATTAGAAGATTGCTCTTGCAGGATCCTACCCATTCTCATCTCAAAAATGGCCTTGATGCTGATCTACTTGCACTGTTCCTTGCCATCCAACTTGCGGTCAATGATTCTCTCAATGTTCGGCATAGTTTTGTCTCCAATTCTGATGTCTGCCGAATGTTGGATTCTTTTGATCATACGAGCACCTGGAGACTGTCTCAGCAGATATCTTCAATTGTTAACTTGCTTGCTGCTGTTGGGAGCCCTCGGGTCCTCAATATCCCTAGGTCATGGATGATCCCTGCAACCAAGCTTGCCTCTTATGCTGCCAATTTACACAATATCTCTCTATTTCATGTTGGAAGAAATCTTCCCAAGTTGATCATGAAATGTTTCAATTCTGATGGATTTAGCTTCTAATTCTGTCTTTATTGCTGTAATTTCTTCTTTGGTTCTTAGTTTTCTTTCTTGCTTTTCTTTCTTTTGTATACTTTGCTCTCTACTTTAATAATACAGCCTTGGGGCTCCTTTTTATCAAAAAAAAAAAAAAAAAGACGCAGAGTAGAGACTCAAATTGATGGCATGTAGATCATAAGTTTTAATCTCACCCTGAATGACTAGCCAAATGAAGGACATAACCCGGGGAGAGACATCAAGGCTCCATAAATTCCTCCAAACTAAGCCAGTTGTCATTATGAGTGACACCACCATTAAAGAAGTTATAGGCTGTAGTAGAGACCTTGTTGCTATTAGTCGTAGAATACCAGACCTAATGATTAGGATCATTTGGGCTGATATAGCCTAGACTCATATCTGAAGAATTGGGGACAAAACTAAACACTCTGAGAAAAATTTGAATATTCCAACCATTATCACAAATAAAATCAGAAATCTGGAGCTTATCCAAATTCAAATCCATATTTAAATAAGTAGGTTTAAAAGCCAACGAAATTTCAAAAATCCATAGACCAAATAAACATGAAGTATAGTCAAGATTAATCGAGTTGAGCCACAAATGAGGTTTGATATTAAGATCAGTCCTATAAATGCCTCTAAAAAACAGGAGCAACTAGAAGGATGACTACAGTGGGTCCAAAAATTAACATGTCCATATTTCAAAGAGAAAATGTCCACCCATATAACTTCCTTGCCATTAAGATAACTGAGAACATTCTTAGCCATCAAGGAGAGTTTGATCCAATGAATATTCCTAATGCCTAAACCCCCCTAAGACTTGCTAAGTGTAGTATTGTTCCAGTTAACAAGGGATGTGCCACTACAATTTTCTAGAAGCTTTTGAAATCTTGTCTAGAACATAATTAGGAATAAGGTAGATAGGCAAGTAATAAACAAGAATGGTCATCAAAGAGCTGCTAATTAGCATAGTTTTGCCAGTCCTAGATAGATAAGACCGATTCCAGTGCCCAATTCCCTTATTGACCTTGTTTACCATTAATTGACAATGGGTCAGAACAAATTTCTTGTGAGAAATCAAAAATCCCTAGTAATTCAAAGGGTAAAAACCAAAATCAAAGTTCATAATGTACCAAATACTACCAAAAACTCTTCTATTGAACCAGAAAGGGAAAATTATTTAAGACTTGGAGCTATTAGGCTATTGACCTGTCAAGGGGGCATAAATGGGAAAACAAAGATTGATATTCCTAGCAGTCTTGCGAGAAGCTGTAGTAACCAGGATTAAGACATCCACACACATCATATGATTGAAATTATAAGAAAGATTCCTATTAAAACCAGGGATCATGTTTTGCGAGAAGCTGTGCCATTTGGGAGGGAATTGAGTGTATTAAAAATTTCATCTTTTGTACCTTCCCTATAAAGGTACTCTCAATCAGATGGAGAGATACAATTAAGATCATTAGGGATGGCATAGTATAAGTCTAGAAAGGAATGAGGACCCAATTCACTCCATAGATGGCTAAAATAATTCAAAAAGGTATTCTCAATTTGATTCTTATTGGTAAGGATATTGCCCTAGTCATCAGTAATGTGACAAATATGGATAGAGTGGCTACAGATTCTAGCACAATTATGGAAGGAGGTGTTCAAATCTCCATCTTGAACCCATGACATTCTAGCTCTTAGAACCCACCTAATTGAATTTTATGTGAGGAGAGCATTAAAATTGCTATGAAGAATGCTAAGTTTAGAGGGAAGTGCCATTAGGGTCACAATTCAGCTCTTCCTGTTCAAAAGGATTGAATTTTAAGTTAAGCAACCTTAATCTCAGAATCTAGAGCACTCATACCAACAGATTTCCAATTATTAATGTTAAATCTAATTTTCAACAAAAGATGAACAAAAGCATGCATAAGGGTAGACTGGGGTCTAAAATTCAAAGCTCTTCTAATAGTCAACCAACAATCCTCATGTTCAAGCTAGTAGTTCTCAAACCGAAAATCTTTGCAGTGAGATAAAACATTATGAGAAGCACTCAAAAGAAGGGAAGAGTAATCCGAAGAAATTCTCAGAAGATGAGAGAGAACATGAGAGTTATAATTTAAAAACCAGCTGGGATTAACTAAACATAGATCAAGACAAGCCCAACTTCTAGCGTGATCCAGTTGACCATTACAACAAGAAAAAAAGGAACCAGCATACCCAAAATCCAACAAAAAAAATTATCATTGATGAAGTGGAAAATAAGTAAGCTTTACGAGAGTAATAGTAAAAGAAACCCTTGTGTTCAGGAGGATTAGTAATAGAATTAAAATCCCCCAGAAGAACTTAACGAAAGTTGAGAGGAGACATACCCGAAAGCTCGCGCTAGAGTTGACATTGTACATTAATGCGCTGCCCATTGTAAACCCTAGTGAGGAGCCAAGAGATGTTAGAGTTAGGAGTAATTACCAGATGCAAGGCTAATCAGAGTAAGTGAACAGTGTGACGGTTCCAAGATGTCTGCGCCACAACAGTATAATACTCCCTGAATATCCCTCCTCTGCCACAGCTGCCTAGTCCCAGGTTTTGGAAAACTTAGACACAAAGTGGTCGTTTTGCTCTGAATTTGCACGAGATTCAACTAGATAGATTATAGAAGGCTTGTGGGATTTGATTAGAGATTTGATTCTATTAACGATGTCGACACTAGACACCCCCTATAATTCCAAGAAATAATGTTAATGACTTCCTTAAAAAACAATCAAAAGGAAGGAAAAAGATAGTAATTTAAACGGTGCAAAGAACGAAAGGAAAATAGACAAAAGATTAGATTGTCGATGGGGAATCATTCCCACTCTCTTCCACTTCCTTTTTTCCTATGAGAGGAATCCGATTCTTGGAGGCCTTTGTGGACCTATGCTTCTTTTCTCATGCCATCCTGGTATTAACGAAGGTTAGATTATCATCTGGTTCCTCCTCCATCACCGAGTCCTCTTCAAAAGAGTATGATTCACTCATAGACTGATCAGAATCTTCAGGTGAGGTCTGAACGGCTATGATGGCTTCAGAGACCTAACTCACTGCTCTTTGATGATCGAAATCCAACTGCAACCGTTTCCTTCAAAGAATATGGGCATTGGAAGTAAATTGAGCCGTATGATTAGGCTCAATAGGCAGATGATCAATGTTTAACTTGTAACCCGCTTGCAATGTAGCAGGCAGGGTTGGGATACACCAACCCGGGTTGACCCGCCAGATTAGCCCAGTTCCGTTTTTTATTACTTTAAAAAGAAAAGCAATGAATTCAAAAACACTCAATATTCCAACCTGTGACCTTATTCTATTCACCCATCAAACACTTTAACCACTCAACCAAACTTTTTTTTTTTTAGACAGAGGAAACTACAAATAGCTAAAAACATATCTTAGAAATAATATAAAATTATTTTTTTCACTTTCTTTTTAATTATACATACCCTTTTATATCTCATTATTTTTGCATTTAGTGTCAAATTATTTACTTTAATTATTATTAGCAACCGTTATAAAAAAATAGGTATTACTCACAATTTTTGTGTTACTCAACATTATAATCCATTGTTTTTATATGTATTACTTATCTTCGTTACTAATATTATTTAAAACAAATAGAAAAACATAATGTCATTGATGTGTAATAGTATGACCGTATTGTTAATTTAAAACTATATTCTTTTATACATATTTTTGTGTATTTTTAGGTGAAATTTCTAAAATTTTGTGTATTTCTAATTATGTTATTAACTTAAAATCATAATATTCATTAAAATCTTGATTAATAAATAATTAATTTAAAATTTTGTTAAATTAATAACAAAATTGCGCTTCAATGTAGTTTATAAATTTTTTATTTGTTTTCATTAACAAGATATTCCAAAGAAAGAAATATAAATTAGGATAAAAATATTCACTAAAAACTATTAATATTTTAAAACTTTGTAGATTTATAATTTTCATATTTTAGAATAATGTGTATTTAACAAAATAAATTAATAATTATAAATTTAATTATTTATGATTTATTTGAAATTAGATTAAGTATTTTTGAATTTTTTAAAATTATATTTGCTTTTTGTAAAAAAAAAATCAACAATGTAGTTGTGAAGGTTTGAACTCATGACCTCAGTAGTACTTTAATAAAAACACTAGACTATAAAAGATCCGTTTGATTCGTTAACAAGAACAACACAAGCAGTATAATACAGTTCAAATAGTTAAAGTACAACACAAGTGCTTGTGATGTTCTATGTTTGATTTTCATTGGACGGTACAATTTCTTTTTTTTTTTTTTTTTTTTGCTGTTTTGTGTTTGATTTTCATAAGTAGAGAACACAAAATAATAAAATTACAGTAATACCTTTTTATAATTCTATATTTTTCTATAATAAAATTAAAATAATATTTTATGAAAATCTAATCAAATTCTATAAGTGTTAACAACATTAGCAACAAGCTAAAAAATCAACAAGATCCAAACATAACATAATTTTAAAATATTCAATCCACAACAAAAAAAACTTTCATTGAAATCTTAATCCTAAAAAACAAACAAATAGATAGATAAATAAATAAATAGATAAATTTATAAATAGATAAATAAATAAATAAAATGAAATAAATAAGCCATGCTATCACCTTTGTAATATAGTAGTGTAATTTTTAATTTTAAATAGGGACAATTTTGTCATTAATTTGTCATGTATTTCAATAAAATTTTTGTATACAAAAAAAATTAGGAAGTTGTGTTGTACCATGTGCTGTACTCCCACTTTATTTGTAAATCAAACACGTACATAATAACAGTAGTTGTCCTGTAATGTCCATTGAAATCTTCCGTATCAAACAGACCCTGAGAGTTATTAAGGACGTCATTCTTTTAGTAAAAGATATGACCAATAATTTAGTCTTGTAATATGCAATTTTAGTCCCACGTCAACTAATCTATAAAAAGCAACATGATAACCACCTATAAAATCAGTCACGGGTTCATAACTAACCCATTTTTTTTTTTTACATTTCATATTAATTTTAATATTTTAAAATACAATTTTATTTAAAAATATTAAAATCCGGTGCCCCGCTCCCCGAATCTGTGGGTTTTGACCCTGCCCGCCAGTTATTTTTCATGCCTTTAGAAATTAAGTTTAGAAAAATAACATGAATAATTGAATTTTTCATAAAAATAAATGTGGCTATTAAATTCTCTACAATTCTAAAGGATATATTTTATATTTTTGAATGGTTTCCTAAATGGTAGATGTTTATGTTGCCAGGTGACAGGCATTTGGAGGACCACTTACTCAAGGAAAGGTACCCTGTTCAACTAACTCGCATGGGACAACTTAACAATCTTATGAAGAGGAAATGTAGTAGATCGACAAACACTATGTGTGTGTTAGGCCACTTGGAGCTCGAATCTGTCAATCGTATGCACTTACTCTATCACTTTGATATGTGAATATAGAGCTATTATGGTCAAATATTTAGGCTAGCCCTCCTCATATATTCTTTGGGAGATATGTGGTGCTATTAGAAATTTAAAATTAGCCACCCTTTAAGGAAACTCAAGATCTCCTTGCACTTGCTATAATTTAGAACATCAGGCTAGAGAGATGTATGTATTTTCCAAACAAAGTCACTCTATCTGACATCAATTATTCTAAAAATTGATGATATGCTTTTTTTTGTGGTTAAATACAACTCTAGAACACAAAAAGAAACAAGTTGGAGCCACCATCACATTCGCTAATCTCAACTTAGAGTTCTTAGGGTCTCTAACATCTAAACAGAGAGGTCTTACAGAAAGTGACTTTTTCCTAATCCCTAACCAGTCTATGGTTAGTTAGTCTTATCCTAGTTGTTTTTTTAATATTTTTGAGAAAAGTGGATAAACCACGTTTTATTGAACAAAGAGTACAAGGAAAACTGGGAAGGTTAGAACATGAAGAAAAAGAGGGAGGAGAAGAAACAGGACGGTCACCAAAAGTAGACCTGTCCCACAGACATACGGGAATAAAAGACAAAAAAAAAAGAGGACAAAGGGGACAGAGTTGGACTATTGGAGCTCAGAAGATTTCTAGCCTGATAACTATAGCATCATCTCACCATTAAATGAGTGGTTCGTGAGGGCTGCTATCCGAAAGTGGTTGGTTTCCTGCGAAAGTGAGCCTCCTTTTGATCTTTGGGACACCCACTTCCAAAGAGATCTTGATCGAGTCCAAGCCTACATGAATCCATGAAAGAAGCAGTTGGTTAATTTTGAAAATTAATGGGGGAAAATCTAAAGGCATAAAATTAAAAATGTGATTGTTAAGCTCAAGCTAGATGAATCAGCATATGGCTCGGATAAGGAGGTTTCCCAATGGCTTAGGGCTAAGATTTCCCCTGAGTACCCAGTTGGACCAAGCTCATGAAGGGTGTTGAAAGGGGTTGCAGCATTGAAAATTACCCCGTAATGTACCCATATACGTGCAGAAACATGGCAGGTAACGAGAAGGTGAACCACCCTTTACAATGCTAAGTGGCAGAGAACACAAGTAGTGGTGGATATCCTATGGCGTCTATGCTTGATGAGGTTATCCAATGTAAGGATCTTATTATGTAGTGCCATCTAGAAGAATAGTTTGATTTTGAGGGGGCATTGTCCTATCCATAATGATCTACTTTGCGAACATCAAAGGCCCCCATCGTTCAAGAAGATGTAGAAGGATTTTACCGAAAAACCCATATGGTCCCACCACCAAATCTTTTTGTCTCGTTCTGATGTTAGAGAGGGGGATAGATGATGGAGTATTGGTGGCAGGTTCTTGCTTTCATATACCAAAAATTTTTGAAGGAGGTCGACAATTTAGATAAGGGGTTCCTGACAATGCGTAAAGAGACCCGACCACCTGTCCTTAATGAGCGTTCTTTCATACCATCTATCCATCCAGAATGAAGTGCTCCTGCCATCGTTGATGGAGGAGTCGATGCTTGCAAGAAAAGCTTGTCTACATTTAAGGATGCCTTTCCAAAAGGAAGAAGTTCTTCTTGGAGTTATATGAAGGAGGAGGATGGTCCCCCCTCCCCTCGCGCCCGGCTGAGCATAGTTAAAATTGATAACTTTAGACCAACAAGCAAATTCATGACTTGAAACTTTCCACCTCCATTTTCTCAAAAGGGCGTGATTAAAATCTCACAAGTTCAAGACCCCCCCTGCTTTTGGTTTTACAATTTTACGCCCAAGCCACTAGACGACATTTGGGTTTACTGAGATCATGTCCACTCCAGAGGAAATCTCTCGGAATACCATCAATTTTTTGTCTCACCCATTTTAGCAATTCAAATACTGTCATCCAATATGATGGGATAGAGGAGAGAATAGAATTGACCAAGGTGAGATGGCCACCTAGAGATAAGAACTAGGCTTTCCAAGATGCCAACTGAGCATTTACTGTTTGTGTGAGATGGAGCCAGTCTTGGTGTCTTGGGTTTCATCCTGAGATTAGCACTCCTAAGTAGGTTACTAGGAGTAGGCCAGTCCCACAATTGAGAGTGTGTGACTTTGCTTCAGACAGTGCCTTTCCTGGCATCGTATAGTAAAGGCAGCTTTTATGAAAATTTACGGTAAGCCCTGAGAGACCTTCGAAGAGCAGCAAAATAAGTTTTAAGATCTTTAGGTCTTCAATCCCTCTAATAGTGATGAGAAGTAGGTCCTTTGCATATTGTAAGTGGCACATTCTTCCGAGATGACCCAGTGGGACCCCCATTAAGATTCCAGCTGTAATTTGAGCTAAGTACATATGTTACTAAGACAAATAACAAAGGGGATAAAGGGTCCCCTTGTCTTAGACCATGCTTATACCGAATGTATCCTTTTGGAAGTCCATTAATAAGGATGTTGGCTCTGGAGGTCTTAAGGATGTTACGGATCTAAGAGATCCATCATCTCTCAAAACCCCTAGCTTGAAGAATATTCAAAAGAAAATCCCCGTCCACCATATCGAAAAGCTTTTGCAAAGTCAACTTTAAGAATGTGACCCTCTAAGTTCCATCGCTAAATACTGAAGATCAATTCTTCCATCGTCACGATGTTATTAGCAATGCACCTTCCCTTTATGAAAGCCGATTTGTAGTTGTCCACTAAGGATTTGATGACTCTACTTAGTCGGTTGCTAGAATCTTAGAGATATTTTTAAGGGTGGAGTTTTTTTTTTTTTTTTTTTTTGAAAAGGTGGATAAACCACTTCTATTACTGAAGCAAAAATAAAAACAAGCCCTCACCCGAGAGGGTGAGGAAAAAGCCAGAAACCCAAACAAACCACTAGACATGGTTGCAATACAGAACAAAACAAGCAGCAAAAAAAGAGAACACAGCAAAATGAGGAACATGCCTCCTTAGGGCCACACCCGACACAACCCTACTCTACAACCTGATCAAACTTATTGGGCGAAAATAATTGAGCTCTGAAGCACCATTTTTCTTGGGAACAAGAGCAATATGAGCCCAATTGATTCTTTCCAGATTTGCTCTTCCAAAGAAGAAATCTTCACATAAAGTCATGATGAATTAAGTCCCAATGCTTCTAGAAATGGAGTAAGGGAAAGCCATCTGGAACTGGTGCTTTGTTTGCATTCAGGTCAAAAGTGGCTATCTTAATTTATGGCAAGGTGAACAGTTCTTCTAGGGTGTTTAGGTCCACTAGGTCCTTGTGTGCAAAGAGACGTGTCCAATTTGGCTTGAAACAGAAATCTCTTTTTTCCCAAATTGATCACAGAAGTGCTTTGTGAATTCTGCACCAATGTTGACATCACCTTCAATCCAATTTCCACAAGAGAAGACACGAGATATATGATTCCTATTCCGCCTGGTGTTTGCTACTACATGAAAAAAAAAATTTGTATCGCCGTTTCCTTCATGGAGCCAAAAAATCTTTGATCTTTATCACTAATAAATTTCCACCTGCTTGATTGTTGTGGCAAGGTTTGTCCGGAGTTCCATCTCCTTTAATGATTTCAATGTAGATAAAGGTCTAGCTTCTTTAATAACATTTAAGGAGTTGATATCAATTAAAATAGCTTTTTTGCGCTGTAAGATTGGCCCAAATAACTCCTTAGCCCATATACACAGTTTTTGCTTTAAGAATTTGAGTTTCTATTAAATAAAATAGGCACCATGGTGAGGAGATCCTAATGGGGCTACTGAGCGATTTGTGACCGGCGGCGAAGGTAAGTGGAGGAGATCAGAGTCAGCCTATTATTGACGTTGGTTTGGAAAGAAAGGCTGTGGAGTAAGGCAGAGGAGAGAGAGGCGTGCTGATGACGTACGCACAGGCGGTGCGCTCCCTGACTTCTGGAGATTCTATGTATCGACAGGGTGCCACCACGGTAGGGTCGAAGCGACCTAGATCACCGAGAAGCCCAACATGTGGGAGGTGTTTCTGTACTTTGTACAAGACGTCAGAATGCAGACATCAAGTGGTCTGTTTGAGCTGTAATAGTGTTGGCCATATGGCGGCCAAGTGTACTGTGGCCTCTTGTAGGAGTCCAGCCAGGCGGCAGCTTCACGTTAGGTCGAAGAGGGGGACCACTCTGGGTGATACTTCGGGTAAGGGGCAGCCTAGGGATCTATTCGTCCCTTCGACAGAATTCTCGCCGCCATCACCGGAGTCTCTCAGTTTAGAGAAACCAAGGTTGAATGGAGGTATTGTTCGTCGTGTGGCGTTATCCTTAGCACTGTCGCCGGAGATTACCGAGATCAGGGAGGATTTAGCTATGGTGGTGGTGGCCTCTGTTACGGCAGGTTTTGTGAATGAATCTAGTGTGCTCGAGGTCCCCCCCCCCCCCCCCCCCCCCCCCCCCCCTCTATTCTCAACCACAAGCTGGCCGGACCGATCACGCCATTGAACGACTGCACCTTTCTCATTCCATTGGAGTCCCGTAATGAGGTTAAAGAAATTTACAAATTGGGCTCTATGAAAGTGGCTACGAAAGACGGAGAGTGCACTCTTCTGGTGTAACCATGGTCGGCTGAATTAGTGGCCGACGGTCAAGCGATGGGGGTGGGGCAGTGGGTCTTGAAATGGAACCTTCCGTTGCACGGGTGGCATTGGAGTGTTATAACGGATATTCTGAAACCAATCCGGGAGCTTATGCTGTTGTCGCACGCTTCAAAGCCACACAAGATGTTTATCTCGGCCTTGGTGCGACAGCGTTTGAATGTGTCCCTGCCTATGGAGGTGGATTTCAGCTTCGGTATGCGGAAGTACCTGGTGTTGCTCACGTCTAACAAGGGAGAGTTACCGAGGTTCCACTGAGATGTTGGGCATTTTGTTTTAGCTGGAAAGGAGGAGGTCAACGTTGTCAAAGGGAATGGTGTCTGCTCTGCTGCTCCTAATGTGGGTATCGTCCAGCAGGGGCACAATCGGAGGCTCTTGAGGATAGAGACGGGGGATGACCGGAGGGGTTCATCCTCGCAAACCTCTGACGAGAAGGTTGAGCAAGGCTCCCATCTAGATTCGGATACTCGATTACGGAAAGGTCCGGCGTCGGTCGAGCTTGGCTCCCGGGCGGTGGTGGTTGAGCGAGGCTCCCACAGTGATAGTGGTCCGGTTGCGACCGGCAATCGTGCACAGCCTCGGGCAGGGACCGATGGTCGGCACAGCCACGGGCGACAGACCATTGGTCTCTCGAGGGGGTGAGAGGACTCGAGGGGATGCGCTATCGCACAGTGGGTGGCCCCTTCTGATCGGGTGCAGGTGGCTCGGACAGATGGCAAGCGATCAGTGGGCATTATTCCCAAGATGGTCGTGTTGATGTCCAAGGTAGCAGCGTTTGAGGTTGCACTGTTTGAGGCGGCGGGCTATGGGCAGACTTCTGGGCCAAGCTTGTTTGCTGGTGGGCCGAGCTCAATCCTTTTGGGTTCGGTTCAGGGGGATCGGCTAGTAGATGTCGGGTCGCTAGATGTTGGGCCGTGTTCTGAGGGGCCGAGGTCTGATGCTGATGGACCTGGTTCGTAAGATGATGGGTCGGGTCAGCACAATGGGACCGTGGATGGCTTTGTGGACCCGGTGGTGGATTGCTTTGGACCACTGAATGGTGACGGGCTGAGGTTAAATGCCAGAGCAAGGCCTGATGATGATCATGACCCAATGCTTCTTTATGATGTGAGGCTAAATTTGGCCCATTTTTCGGTCCACGGCTTGGTCCAATCAGATTCTGGGCTTGGTGAGGGATCTGGGCCTAGTTGTCCAAGCCAGAATTTGGAAATTCATCTTGCAAATATAGGGAAGGTAGACTTTGCCAACCCTGTGGCTAGGCTGGAGTTGATCCCGCCTGATGGCTTTATGTTGAAATTCCTTTTGGATTCTTGGGTCCTTGCTCATGCAAGTTTTCAGGGATTACCCAGTGGTATTAGTGCGACCAGTAGGACTATGGTTTGTGACACGGACCCTATGGTGGGGGACTTAGGGGAGGATGACCTGCTAGACGATGACATTGAGTCTGATGACTCAGTATCTAAGTTTGAATGGAAAATTAAAGCTTTTCTGCCAGGGTTTCAGGAAGGCATACAGGGGATCCAAAAGCAACATAACCAAGTTACGAGGAGGAGTGATAGACAGAAAATCCCCTCATCCAAATGGAATGAGAAAGCAAGCTTTGTAGCAGAACCACCACGTTCGACCAAGAATAAAGTGGCACGCGGCAGCCCTGAAGAAGGTACGCCCTCCAACTCCTTGTTTATTGCTGATTGGACGGATGCGCAAATCATTAATTACTATTTGGCTTGTGGTATTAACTTTGATGATTCTACAATTAGTTTGCATGATTGTATCTCGTATATTCGTTCTTTGGAATCTTTGCATAATGCCCCGTCTAGGAGTGCAGTGGGTGTGGCGGAGACCTCCTCTGAGGTCCACGGTTGTTAGATAGTGATTAATGAATATTGTGTCATGGAATGTAAGAGGTCTTGGGCAAGCATCCAAGAGGTTTCTCGTTAAGGACTTCCTTAATTTGCACTTTGCAGATGTATGTTGCTTACAAGAATCGAAATTGGAGAAGATTTCTTTGGCTACTTGGCGGGAAATAGGTGGTCAGCGGCTTAATCAATTTTTGTTCCTCCTAGCTCGTGGTTTGGCGAGGGGAATAATCATTGGCTGGAATAGCGCGTTGGTGTAGGGGCATTTGGTTAAGTTGGGTGAATTTAGCATTACTGTGGACATCTGCTCCAATCGCGATCGGTTGTGCTGGAGATGTACGCGCGTTTACGGCCCTAATGCGAGATCTTGGAAACCTGCCTTCTGGGGTGAACTTAGAGACTATGCCACGGAGGCAAATGTCCCCTGGGTGTTATGCGGTGATTTTAATGCCATTTTCAGTCTTGAGGATAAACCTTCTGGTATTCCTAGTTTAGTGGATATTAGAATGTCGTCCTCGTTTCTCCATGACTTTTTACTGAGGGAACCGTCGGCGATGGGCAGGAGATTTACCCGGACTAATGGACAAGCTGACCTAGTGTGGGTCAAATTAGATAGGTTCCCGGTTAACATTACTTTTGTGAATTGTTTCTCTCGGCTGTTTCAAGAGTGTCTTCCTAGATTAGGGTCTGATCATGTCCCTATTCGTTTGGCTGCTGCTAGTCAGGGATCGGTTCCGAGGCAATTTAGATTCGAATTGGTCTGGTTTATAGCTGAGGGGTTTAAGGACCTTATTCATAAGTGGTGGACTGAAACTACCCCTGAGGGTTGCAGTGCTTTCATCCTGTCTAAGAAGCTGTCCCATCTTCGGGGGGAAGTTAGGCATTGGGCAAAATTTTGCTTCGGTTCGATCAAATTAAGGAAACTTGCGCTGCTCAACGATCTGGGTGATTTGGATATCGCCAGTGAGAATTGTATGCTCTCACCGGCAGAGGTTCTTTAGAGAAGATTGTGGTGGGAGCAGTTAGAGGTAATCCACAAACAAGAAGAGACTTACTGGAGGCAACGTTCGAGATTGCAGTGGATCAAAGAGGGGGGATGAAAACACCAAGTTTTTTCATGTTGTTGCAAATGGCTACAAGAATTGGAACTTCATCTCAAGGCTCATTCGTGATGGGGATCCTGTCACCGATTCAAAAGAGCTGGGCAACATCTTTGTTGAGATGTTCAAGCGCTCCTTCGGGAGAGGTAGGGATTGTCGATTAAAAATTGATCTCGGGAAACTTCTAGAGCTAAAAGTACCCGTTGACTTGTCTCATCTGGAAGGTCCCTTTTTTGTGGAAGAAATTAAGTGCACGGTGTTTGACTTGGGAGGGGATAAAGCGCCAAGTCCTGACGGTTTCCCCTTGGAATTCTTCAAGACTTCTTGGGAAGTGATTAAGAGTGATCTTGTTAGATTATGTGAGGATTTTTATTCTAGCAGTGCAAATCTGGAAAGAGTTAATTGGGCTAATATTGCTCTAATTCCTAAACTGCAGTCCCCTGAAGTGGCAAGTGATTTTCGCCCGATCAGTCTTATTAATTCGTCATTAAAAATTCTCTCAAAGTTGCTGGCCACCAGACTGAGCTCGGTGATGAATCAGCTTGTCAGTAATTCCCAGTCGGCCTACATTAAGGGGAGATACATTCTTGACAACATCGCTACTGCTGAAGAGTTACTCTTTAGTATCCAAAAGCGCCGTCTTCCTGGGTACCTCTTGAAAGTGGATTTTGCCAAAGCTTTTGACACCGTTGATTGGGATTTTCTTATTGATCTGTTGGTGGCTAGGGGTTTTGGTGACCGTTGGGTGGGTTGGATTAAGACCATCTTATATTCTTCGAAAGCGAACATCCTAGTCAATGGTGCACCTAATGGCTATGTGCGCTATTAGCGTGGCCTGCGGCAGGGGAACCCACTTTCCCCGCTTCTGTTTGTCTTGGTTACTAATGTCTTGAGTGAGATGTTCAGGCAGGCTTTGCGTTCCAAAGCCTTGGTGGGGGTTCCTTTAGGTAGCTTCGATAGCATGTGCAACCTCCATTATGCAGATGATCTGTTGATATTAACTATGGGTGGTTTAGAGGACCTTCGTATCATTAAGCTGATCCTTTTTGTGTTTCAGGGGTTATCGGGTCTTGAAACTAATTTCTCAAAAAAGCCTTTATTCTTGTAATGGGGGTAGCCTCCCGACTGAGGCAGCGCCTGCCAAGCTGAATTGCCAAGTTGGTGTACTGCCGATACTGTACTTGGTATTCCAATTTCGGGCAAGAGGCCACGCAGAGTTGATTGGGAGGGACTTATTAAAAAGGTGAGGAAAAGACTATCTTCTTGGAAGGCGCAGCATCTTTCGTTGGGTGGTTGTTTAACACTAGTCAATTCAGTTCTTTCGGCTCTACCCACTTATTGGATGTCCATCTTCCGGTTACCTAGTTGGGTGATCAAAATTATTGATCGTATTCGGAGGGATTTTCTTTGGTCGGGTCCTGATCTTCATGCAAGCTGTAGATTGGTGGCCTGGAAAAATTTGTGCAGATCTTGAGAGCAAGATGGTTGGGGTATTCTCGGTCTCAAAACTTTTAACAAGGCCCTTCTGGGTAAATGGTGGTGGAAATTCTCTACGGACCCCACTTGGTGTTGTTAGAATGTCATCCAATATAATTATAGCATCACCACTTGGAATCTCGTTCCTAGAGTTCGGGGTAGGATCTCTTTCTTTTGGACTGGGGCTTCTAAGAGCATGCTTGAGATGAGTAGCTGCATTATCCAGGAGGTGTGTTCTGGGATGGAAACACTCTTCTAGCATGATCGCTGGCTCCAGGATAAGGCTCCTAAATTCTTATGGTCTAAGGCCTATTGTGTTTCCAAGCATCGCCACGGGACTCTTCGTATGTCGAATCAACTGCTGACTAACGCCATGATCGCGGATCATGAGGAGCTAGCCCTGGTGTTGGCTCAGTTATCTTCGAGGGAGTGGGGGGGGTGGGACCTGATAAGAAACGATGGGCTTTGGCGGCTAATGGATTATTTTCGGTCAAATCTTTTTATAATTTTATTAATGATGGGGGCACTCGTTGTCCAATCTCGAGATGGTTCTGGCGCAACAACTGCCCGCGGAAGATCAACCTCTTTAATTGGTTGGTCTGGAAGAACAGGATTCTTTCCCTGGAAAACCTCTTCTTGCGCCGCTGCAACAAACTCCCTACGGCTACTTGTGTTCTGTGTCATGCGGGGATTGAGTCGATTGACCATCTCTTCCTTAATTGCCCTTTCACTAGAGGTGTATGGGGGCACTATGTTTTCTTGCTTGGCTTGCCATACCTCCCAGACTCCATGTGTCACATTTGGGAGACATGGAGATTGCGTATTAGTCTGGGGTTTAGGGCTTTAGGGGAGTGGATCGTGAAAGCTCTTGTTTGGAATGTGTGGATTGCTAGGAATGATTGCATCTTTAATGCGAATGTTTTGTCTGTCACTTCTGTTATTTCGAAATGTGATCACATGATTCTTTTCTAGTTTTCTGCGGTGGCAGATGGTGCCAAAGAGAGATTTGAGGAACCCATTCGCACCATCAGGAGGAGCCTGGAGTTCTCTGGTCAGATGCTGGCTGGTACCGGGGAGAGTGAGTTGGCCGAGGAGGCGACTGATCAGTTCTGAGTTAGCTGTGTTGGTGTTTTCTTGTCTGCCTTGTTCGGGCAGTTGTTGGTTCTTCTTTGTCTTACTTTCACCTAGTTTTGTTGGTTTTATTTCTGTGTGTTACACCACAGTTAGTGTCCTCCGTTGTCCTCTGTACTGTCTTTTATTTTAATTGAAATGGTTTATCCACATTTTCAAAAAAAAAAAAAAAAAAAAAAACGCATCCCATAGGAGAGATAAATCCACCACTCTCCTACAATGTCATCAAATCCGCCACCCTTATTTTTAGTGTCCTCCCGATATTAGTGGAATTATTTTTTAATTTGTATCTTTATTTTTTTATTGTATTTTTTGTTCTCTTTTCTGATCTTGTGCCTTATTGTTCTACTATCCCTTTTTTCTAAAAAAAAAAATTAAAATTAAAATTTTATTTCGTCACAAAATTGTGGTGAAACTACATTAAAAAATAAACAGAAGAAACTTATTTTCATAAAAGAAATTCCTAGTGTCCGGAAAAAAAATATATATCCGGACGCTTTCCTGGGGTATTGTATAGTGACAGGAATGGGTTGAATATGATCTGTCTCTGTGAGTTCACATCAACTGGGTCCACCGTATTTACTTTTATAATGTCAACTTGACTTATAATATAACTTGACAGAGAAGACCATTTCCGCAAACCAGTCCTCCCAAGTCAACGGTCAATGACAAAGAACAGAGGAAGTTAAGGAAGGAAGCGCTACTCTGTCTCCACACTTGACACACAATCTCAGCTGTGACTTTAATCACCTCTCGCTCGACGGACACAATGGCCGGAGTTTTCTCCAATACCTTGGAGATGATCAAGGAGTTATCGACGCCTCATGCCCTTCAATATCTGGAACCCATTTGGAGTGGAGTTAATAAGCAGCTTCAAAAGCTCCAGTACTCCTTACTGCTTATCCAACCGCTTATTGAAGATGCAGAGGCGAGGCAGTTGACGGACAAGGCTATCAGGTGTTGGCTTGTGCGGCTCAAAGATGCTGTCTATGACGCTGAAGACATTCTTGACGAGGGCAAGACGCATGAACTAGTCATCCAGCGCAAGGCACAGCTTTCTGGTCGCCCAAGAAGCAAGGTGCGTGAATTCTTTTCTCTTGATCATTGTTAGTGCAAATGCACTTTAATATTGGCATAATTTGACACCTAGTCAAGGTGACATGGCAAGCATGATGACATGGCATGGAGAATAATGTGGAATGAAGGATGACATGGCAAACAATCTTGGCTAGGTGGAAAATATCATGAGAGATCATGGAGAAGTTATTTTTGATAAGAAGTTGCAAAGATTAAATGAAGATCTTATTGAAGTTATTTTAGGCAAGAAGATCAAGCAAGCAACAAGATGATATCAAGATCTCATCAAGACCATATTTAGAAGATGTGATTGAAGACTAAATATGGGTGAAGCTAAATGAAGAAACAACCTATCAATGGTATGATTTTGAAAACTATTGAAGGCAAGATTTGAAGAACCTTAATAGAGATGATATGAAGTCTATTAAGAGTATGTTTGAAGATGCGCCTATTGGTGGCAAGATTTAGCTGATTGAATGAAGATCTTTGTAGAAGATTTGAAGACCAAACTAGGGTGAAGTGAAGACTAAGTTTGGCAAGTTTCATGAAGACGCACATAGGACGTGTGCCCCCTTGCGAGGGGGCTGTGTGGTGAGGAGCTGAAGAGGGAGGTTAGTTGCTGGTAGGTCAGATCAGGTGATCGAGCTACATCGACTCAGATAGGGTGTCTTGAGGTCGCTTAGCAATGGAGCCAGAATTCAGCCAAGCCAACAGTCAGGGCCAATGTCGCAACAAATGTTACAACATAAGTTACGACATCTAATTTCGGAAGGTTCCAAAATTAGAAACCACGGAGATTCTAAAAAAGGTATGTGCTATATTTGGGACGTTGAGGCGTCTATATATACAACCTTGGTCTAGGATTGGGTACGACTCTTGAAAGAGGGAGTAGGGAGGTACCGGACAATCTAGAGAGGGTAGTATTCTTGTATTGTGAGAGAGTGACAAGTGTGTTTTGTACTCTTCTATCTTTTACCCCTTTTTAGTGGATTGTTGATCTCCGGGTATGGCCCCCAGATGTAGGCAAGTGGATGCTGAACTGGGTTACCAACGTCTTGTGTCTCTTCTTCTGTGGTTTGTGTTTGCTTTTCTTGAGTGCTTAAGTGAGTGAGTGTTTCTCTAAGTTCGCAAACCCTAACCGGCGGAACTAACAATCATAACCCACTCTTGTTTAAACTTCAGCTGGGGAAGAAGCTCAGAAATGTCAACGAGAGAATAAATGAGCTCATTGAGGAGATAGACAAGTTCAAACTCAGGGTTGTTGAAAACAACAGCAAACCTTTGGGGAACCGACCTCAAACCTACTCATATGTGCATGAATCACGAGGTATTCTTGATAGAGATGAAGACAAAGAGAAGTTAGTGCAGATGTTGATCCGTGCTAGTTTTGATGAGAAAGTGGTTGTAGTTTCCATAGTCGGCATGGGTGGTCTGGGTAAGACAACCCTTGCTCAGTTGGTCTACAGAGATGAAAAAGTCCAGAAGCATTTCCAACTGCATATATGGGTATGCGTTTCTGATGATTTTAATGTGCCAAAGCTTGCTAGAAAGATCATACATAAAGTTTCTGGGGAAGAGTGTAATCATAAAAACATGGAGGTGCTGCAACAGAGGCTGCGAAAAGAATTGGGGCAGAAGAGATATTTGTTGGTATTAGATGATGTATGGAATGAAAATTTTCGAAAGTGGGATGCTCTTCGAAACATGTTGCTCGATGGAGGAGAAGGAAGCAGAATCCTTGTGACCACACGCAATGAAAAATGCTCTCTAGTGATGGGTGCACAGAAACCTTATATTCTCAGACGTTTATCAGAAGAAAGCTCTTGTGATTTATTTGAACAGAAAGCATTTGTTGGAGGTGCACCGAAATCAGCGACGTTGGTGGAGATTGGTAAAAAGATTGTTGAGAAATGTCAAGGATTACCACTTGCTATAGAAGTAATGGGCTGTATCATGCATGACAAAAGTGAAGAAGGCGAATGGCAGGCCGTGTTGGAAAACAAAATATGGAATTTACAAGATGCAGAAGAATATATCAAGCCAGAGCTGTGGCTAAGCTATGTTGATTTGCCTACTCATTTAAAGAAATGTTTTGCCTTTTGCGCCATATACCCAAAGGATCATGATATTGAGAAATTGGAGCTGATTCAGTTATGGATGGCTCATGGTCTTATTGCATCTCAAAAAGGAAACGATATGGAAGTTGAAGGGCGAGAGATTTTCACGGAGTTGATAAGGCGATCTCTTTTACAAGGAGAGATTGTCACGGACTTGAGAAGGCGAGTTCTTTTACCAATAACGCCTTATATTCGTTCAAGTGAAAAGGGAAGGGTGTGTACGATGCATGATCTCATCCATGATCTGGCGCACTTTGTTATAGAGAATGAATGCTTCACATCGTTGAACAGCAGTGCAGCCCACGAAATCCCAATACGGCCACGCCATTTGAATTTATTGATTGATAAAAGTTATAATCAGGCTGATTGCTCCACCACCCATACTGTGCTATGTTGTCGCCGTGACTCAAGTGTGTTGTCAAAGCTGAAGTTTGTCAGAGTGCTCGACTTGAGTCATACAAGCATTAAAGAGTTGCCTGCATCAATAGAGCATTTGCACCATCTAAGATATCTCGATCTTTCTTCTACTGAAATAAGGAAACTACCGGAATCCATTTGTATGTTGGTTAATCTGCAGACATTGATACTCTATTTTTGTCGTAGACTTTCCGGGCTTCCCAAGAGCATAACATACATGAACAGTCTTAGGCACCTTCTTTTTGAACCACTATATTTCAAGGCATTACCTGCTTGTTTGAGTCAATTACAGAACTTGAAAACATTAACACGATATACTGTGGGAGATGATGCAGAGAACAACATAGGACAATTAAGGTCATTGAATCCCTTTGCTGAACTTGCTTTGGATAACCTCGAGAAGGTGAAGAATGCTGATGATGCTAGAAAAGCTGATATGGGTAACAAACAACTTATTCAGACATTAATATTAAGTTGGATAAAATTGCGTTGGGGAAATGAGGATGAATATTGTTTGATGGAAAATGCGGAGGAGGTGTTGGGAGCCTTGAAACCTTCCAGTGGAGTAAAAAGGCTTGCACTTAGATGTTATCCAGGCAAACAATTTCCAATGTGGATTGAAGAAATGCAACAATTCCAATATCTACATCATATCGAACTATCTGAATGCAGAGAATGTAAGCAACTCCCTCCACTTGAGATATTACCCATTCTTGCGTATCTGACTATCAGTGGCATGGATGGCATCAAACACATTCTTAACAACAGCAGAGGCAATGCGCTGCAATCATTCCCTGCATTGAAAGAGTTGTTTTTATATAGAATGAAGAAGGGTGGTGTGTGGAGGAGGGTAAAGAAGCAAATCTGTCTTTGTTTCCGTGCCTCACTCAAATGGAGATTACTACATGCCCCAAGTTGACAACCATGCCATCCATTCCAACTCTCCAAGGGTTATATCTGGAGCAGACACAAATCTCTCTCGTGTCCAAAGAAAGAAGGTTCTTCAAGCATTTGGAATCTCTTCAGAGTTTGACTATAAAGTCTTGTCCTGACGAGTTGATTTCGTTACTGGAAGATGAAGAGGAGACAAGAACCATGAAGTCATCACTTATGAAATTAGATATTGGCAATTGCAATCAGTTATCATTAGCATTGGTTTTCCAGAACCTTCCATCTCTAAGAGATCTACAGGTGAGCTCGCTTGAAAACCTGGTGTCCTGGCCTGATGAGATACAAAGTTTGAAGTTCCTCAATCATCTGAGGATTAGTTCTTGTAGGTATTTTACTGGTGTATCATCACAATTAGGCGACTCTGGTCCACCGTTTCTAAAGAGTCTTGAAGTTTATGACAATTACGCCCTGAGAGAATTGCCCACGTGTCCCACATCACTCCAGTTCTTGAGAATTCTCAAATGTCGAGGCATGAAGTCTTTGGGGCCAAAAATGAGACACCTTACTTCACTATCCAGATTAGAATTGATTAATTGTCCTAAGCTGGTGTCTCTTTCTGATGGGATGCAAGCCCTCACTTCCTTTAAGTCTCTACGTATTATAAATTGTCCGGAGCTGAAGTCATTCCCAGAAGGCCTGCAACAACTTCTTCCTGCTCTAAAATCACTAAAAATCAAAAGATGCCCATAGCTAGAGAGGTTATGCAAGCCTGGAGGAGACTATTACAACCTTCTCTCTACCATCTCAAATAAAGAAATAGGAGAAGAATCAGAGCTAGAAGAGACAATTCAAGTTCCTTCAAGTGCCAAACAAGCTTTGAAGTGCATCACCACAAATCGGTTCCTTTTATCACCGATTTTGATTTGTGCTATTGCCTATTTCATAAATTTCCTTTACAACCTACTTGATAGCCAGGTACCAATTTCTCCCTTTTTTTTTATTTTTTGTTTTTAATTCTCTCGTTTTTTTTTTTTTTTTTTGGAGTTTGTTGAAAATATATTTTATTTTATATCTCTTGAGATATAGAAAGAGAACAATATTATCTAATTTGTCAACTCATTTCAAACCTAAAATATGAAAATTAATTATGTTCGGCATTTCTTGTCAATAGAAGCATCTTTTTAATTGGGATTTGAATTTGTAAGCCTCCTCTCTAATTTTTTTTGAAAAATAGCAAAAAATATTTTTTTATACTATGTTGAGTAAATGCTTTTTCTTATCAAAATCTTAAATATATATATATAGTTTTTGGCGGACCACTAGTTTTATTGTTTCTTTTTCCATGTCTTGTATTCTTAATGGTTTTTTTTTTTTTTTCTTTTTCAAGAATGAGGAAGAATTTTGGTATATCCCGCCAACATGAAGACAAAAAAGGACAGGAGTCTGAAATTATAATGAAAAGGAAGCATGTCATTTCCGAATACCAGTTCAATTAGCAAGTTTAATTCTTGGTGTCCGATTTGTGAATATTTATGTTCTTTATATTATTTCCTGGAGATGAACCAATAGCCCAATGAAAGCACCTAAAATCTCGATGGGAATAGGCAAGTTGTTTCTCAACTAGCAGCTCATAAAAATATAATTTTGTTAAATAAAATTTTTTAATTATTTATAACTATTTGATGCAGGATAGATTCATCTCTGCCATAAATGTACATAAATTATTGTGGTGTCTAAGGCCTGATGTGGTTCCCATTCATAGAACTACTCTCAATCAATCTGATTGTTCAAGGACTCTCACCAGTATACTTTTGTTGGTGGAAATAGTGTTTGTATTTATAAATCATGGGACTGAGACAAGTGTTCAAATCCTTTTCAAATCCTCTGCTCTTAATCCACTTGGCATTTCCCAACATAAATGAGGCACAAGATTTGTAAGAGCAAACTCAATTGTGGCAACTACAAACTGCATTTCTCTACAAATCTTTCAGCAACCTTGAAATCATCTCATTGGAAATCTAAACAACTGTTCTTAAATCTCTTGGGTACAATTTCTTTGTGCAAGCCCAAGATTTCGACTCCCTCATTATGATTACTCTTGCTTTGATGATTACTATTGTCTTTGATGGGTTTTCTTGAGGAAGTAGTAATGAAGTGGGAGGATTGTGTCTTATCACTTCTTTCATTACTGACTCAAGGCCTCACTTCCCTTCAAACTCTGTTAATTGAAGATTGTCCAGAGCTGAAGTCTTTCTCAGAAGGCCTCCAACTGCTTCTTCCTACTCTCAAGAAAATGACAATCTTTGAATGCTATCTCATGGTCAGTAATGGGAGAACAAGTTTTGAAAAGCATGGTCACAAATCCTTTCCTTTATCAGCAATTTTTATTTGTTCTATTGCATGTTTCATATATTTCTACTTCAACAAGCCTAATACCAAGGTACCACTTTTTAACCATATTCTTTTCTGTTGGTTAAAAATGTATTTTATCATATCTAATTTGATAAATAAACAATTAAACAAAGATCTAATATATTTTCTTACTTCATTTCAAACATGAAATACAAGCTTTATGTTTAGCATTTTTTTGCCAATAGAATCAACATGTTTGTAATTAGAATTAATATGAATCAGTATTCTTATCATTGTGCTGACTAATTGCCCTCTCTGGAACATTTGAATTCAGAGAATGGAGGAAGAAATGGCAGAGGCATTTTTTCATACTTCATTGGATGCAAGAGAATAGGATACGTAGAAAATAAAATTAAATGATTATTTTACAATATTTTTTCTATTTTCTAATTATTCCAATGATGTATTCAAACTTGAAGGCAAACTGCCTCTTTTATCATAATCACGTACAATTTTCTTTTGAATATTAACCAAGTTAGAAACTTGAATAGAATGCATTGGGAGTATATATGCTGACATTAATGTTGGTAGACCATGCTAGCTTTATTGTTCTCATTCCCATGTCTTGCTTTCTTATTGATTTTCTTTCTTTTATTTTATTTTCTTATTTTTTGGGTTCAAGAATGAGCCCCCAACATGAAGGCAAAATCAGAATGAAATTGAAAAGTATCCTTTCCAAGTAATGGTTACAATTATCAAATTTGGTGCATGGAGTCTTCAATCTGTGAATATGTTCTTTATTTTACTTCCTCAAGATGAATCAATAAATTAATGAAACCTTGTGAAATCACAATCGGAAAAGGCAAGGTGTTCTTATTCAATAGCTCATGAAAATCTAATATTGTCTGCTTTTCTTCTAATATTAATATGTGAGTTTAATCGATGGAATTTACTGTAAATAAACCTTTGTTCTGAATTTTTTATAACCACTTGATGCAGGAAAGATGCATCTTTGTGACTAATGTACAGAAACTGTAGCGCTCTGTGCACATGATGGTTCTCAATGTTAGAACTTCCCTGAAGCATTCCAATCCTTTTATCACTGAGTATAATCTTGTGGGTGAAAATATTTTAGTACTTACAAGTCATGGGAACTGAGGTAAGTGTTTTAATCCTTTCAAATCCTCTGCACTCAATCCATCTGGCATTTCCTAACCACAGTGATGATGCAAAGCATTTGCAAGAGTAAATTCAACTGTGGCAACTGGCAACTGCATTCCTCCTTTCGACCAACACCAAATGAAATAGACTCAAAATCATGCCATCTGAAATGTAAATCTCTGTTCATAAATTTATCCGGTATGAACTCTTTGAGCAAGTCTCAAGATTTTACATACCTCCATATATATTGCTGTCACATTGATGATCACTTTTGTTTTTGTGGTAATTAATCTTGCAGCCCTCCAAAACTCAGTGTCCTTGATGCTGTAAAGCACGTCTTATTCGGATCCTCCTTGGTCAACGTTGAACTTTTTCCATCCGCAGTCTTCACCTTGTCTTGCAACTTCTTCATTACTTTTGTGATCCAAATGAGCACTGTCACAGCCCACTCCAAGAATATGCACGAGGTAGTTGTTCCAGCAACGAACATATTCTGCAAAATGTTAGAGAATTATAGCATTGAAGATCAACTAATTATATAAGTGCATTGTTTAGTGCAGGGACCGACCAAAGTTCATTTTTAGAGAAGATGATGCACACCTGATTCTTGCTTCTCTTTGTGCAAGAATTTAGAGTTTCTTACTCAAAGATTGTTTGAATGTGCAGTCAATTCTCAACTGCAAGTTTGTGTCTGATTATGGCCATGACTAAGCAAATTCCCCAGGGATTATCAAAACTTGACATGTTGAAGAACTAAAGGATTCCTGAAATACTTTTAAGCTCTTTGTTGCTGTTTTTGGAGATATCAATCAATCGCCACTCGTTTTCCTGCTTCATCTCTTCTATCAAGGATTTGGAATTGCTGGCAACTATGTATTATCATAATCAAGCAGAAGTTCTTTCCTTGCAGATGAAAAGACATTGTCACATGTTATGTGATGTATCATCTTTTGCACTAGTTTTAGAATGTTGAAAATTAAACATGTTTTGATTTCTTTCTAGCTTACTACCTTTTGCACTAGTTTGTCAATGTTAAATTGGAATATGATTTTTTATTGCTCTTCAGTTTTTTTCCAAATCTATTACAGTGGTTGTGTATTGTTGATTATACTATGGTTGTGACTAGAGATGGGCACGGGCCGGTTAACCGGCCCGGCTGGCCCGACCCGCCGGGTTGCGGTTTACCGGCCCCCCGACCCGGACCCGGTCCGGCATAGGTGTAGAACCCGCCGGGCCGGGTTGACCCGTCAGACCCGGCGGGTCCGGGTCACAGGAGGTCGGGCCCGGAACCGGCCCGGATTCACTATTGACTCGGCGGGCCAACCCGGCGGGCCAGGCCGGTTGGCCCGCTCAAAAATATTAAAAAAAATCAAAAATAGAAAATAATAATAAAAAATTCAGAAAATTAAAAAAAAAAAAAAAATTCTCAAAATTTTTAAACCCCGGGCCCAAACCGGGTTTGGCCCGGCGGGTTGGCCCGGCGGGTCAACGGGTTGGGTCTCCCCAACCCGTAACCGGCCCGTCTACAGTACGGGCCGGTTACGGGTCATTGAACCGGCGGGCCGGGCGCGGGCCGGTTTCAGGCCGGACCGGTTTTTTTTTGGGCCCGTGCCCACCTCTAGTTGTGACCACCCATTTGATCGATGTTATTTTCAGCTCCATTGTCATAATATAGAGAATAACTCACAACCAGCAATGATGAAAATACTTTATCCTGTACCTGCAATACAATCAGAATGATGTTATTTTAATAGAGAAACAATTTAAGAAAAAACAATAAAGAGTTCGGTCTGTTTGATCCATATTTAGTTAGCATTAAAAAAAATTTGTGTGCCAGTAAACTCTTGATTTTGTATGGGGCTTTTTTTTGTAAAGTGTTTGTCTCTGCTAAGGAAGCATGTTTGTAACTTTGCACACAGAGTAAAGGCGCAGGTGTATAAGGGGATTAATTATGCCTTCATCCACATCCCTGATATATATGTATATATATTCTGTGTCTTTTATAGATTTTATATTAGGTTAGTCAAAAAAATAAATTTGAGAAGATCTTAATTAATAGAAAATGATTTTGTTAAAACAATTGTTCATGTTCCCAACAAAACCATGGCCAATTATTTTTCCTAACTATTTTCATACCTTCAAAAATTTATTTTAGAACAATAAAAAGAATAACTGCGGTCATTAAATTCTCTGCAATTATAAATATATTTTATATTTTAAATGTCATCAAAATGGATAAAACTGTTATTTAAGGGGTCGTTTGGGATTGTTGCCTATGTTTGGCAACTTTTTTTGTTTTAAAAAATTTTGGTATCAATTCTTATGTTTAAAAAAAACAGAAAACAACAATTTTATGTTTTCAACTGTTTTGAAAACGTTTTCAAAATTTTTCCTCCCACCATGAAATCCTTCCTCTCTTACTCATTTCTCTCTCTCTCTCCATTTAAATTTAAATTTTTATTTTTAAAAATTTTACAAATTAATAATAATATTTTAAAGCAAAATATTTATAAAAATAAGACAAACATCAAAATATTTTTTAATTTCAAATGGTGCAATTTTTATGAGATATTTATTAAAAAAATTTAAAAATATGGATTTGAAAAAATTGATAAAAAAGAGCATTATAATAATTTTGTACTAATCAAACATGTTTTTGTTTACAGCTTTTTAAAATACATAACAGTTAGTGTATCCAAACATGTTTTTGTTTTTAAAATATTAAAAATAAAATGAAAACAAAGCAAAAACAAAACAAAAGCGAAATAAAAACAAAAAAAACAAAAAAACAAAAATGATGCCAAACAACCCTAATCAGTTAAAATTTATTTTGAATGTCATCAGAATAAAGGCTCACAAGACTGTTTTGGATTGGATCGCGAAAGCGATCGTTTGGAACATTTTACTAGCGAGAATTGATTGCATTATCAATGCTAATGTTAGATCTATGGTTACTATGATTTCAAATTGTAATCATATGATACTTTATTAGTATATAATGATTGCAGAAGGCTCTAGAGAGAAGTTGGAGTAATCTATGAACACCATCAGGCGTAGTCTGGTGTTTGTGGAACAGCGAGAGGTGATAGCCGGTGGGAGCTCGACTGCCGAGGAGGCACCCCCCAGTCTAAGGAATAGCATTTGTTTGTGCTCTCTCGGGGGCCTGTTGTTTGTCCCTGGGTGTTCTGCTCCTGTGTTTGTTGTTTTGAGTCAATTGTTGCACCACATCTAGTGGTCTCTTTTGTTGTCTTTTGTTTTATTTTTGGGTTCTGTGTTCTCTCTATCCAGTGGTTTTCTTGCTAATAGCAGTGGTTTATCCACTTTTTAAAAAAATAATTAGTTATTATTATTATTTTATCTTCTTTTGTAAGAAAGGATAAATAAGTTTTTCATTTTTTTTTTTAAAGAATAGATATTCAATTGATTAAATTTTTAAAGAAAGTAACATATAAGTCTCATGGAAAAGAGCTTCTAAATAGTAAAATACTTAGTAAGGGTATTAAAGTAATTTTGGAATAGACACGTGAACTCCAGTGCCTCATTAGGGCACATAAACCCTGTATAACAATATGCACCGGTTTGGGGTTGGGGTTAATTCCTCATCTGCTCCGAAACCCTAACCCTAACCCTAACCGTAGTCAGGGAACAAGCGCATCAATGGCGACGATAAGCTTGAGGAAGGGGAACACTCGGCTTCCGCCGGAGGTGAATCGTGTGCTTTACGTGCGCAACCTCCCGTTCAACATCTCGAGCGAGGAGATGTACGATATCTTCGGCAAATATGGAGCAATCCGCCAGATCCGGCTGGGCACAAACAAGGACACTCGCGGCACAGCCTTCGTTGTCTACGAGGACATCTACGACGCCAAGACCGCAGTCGACCATCTCTCCGGTTTCAACGTCGCCAATCGATACCTCATCGTCCTCTATTATCAGCAGGCCAAGATGTCAAAGAAGCAGGACACGAAGAAGAAGGAGGAAGAGATCATGAAGATGCAAGAGAAGTATGGGTTATCCAAAGATAAGTAGTAGTTTGGTTGGTCTCTCTGGCGCTCTTTTGTTTGTATATTTCTTATAATGAATGGATTTGACTGATGTATTGGTGACTCTTTTGGATTATATCAAGTTTCTTGGTTTATAACTTGGGTTTTGCAATGATATGTTACATTTACCATAACTTGTTTGATGAATTGTCAGCATTTTCTTTTGTTTTGTGGTTGCTTACAAAACTCCCAAATTTGATGTTTTTTTTTTGTTGCGCTATATATATATATATATATATATATGTGTGTGTGTGTGTAATCTAGTTTGATTGATTGGTTGATTTGATTGCAATCTTGTTTGCCAAGAAGTTTTGGTGTGAGTTCAATTGGCTTGACCATAAGGGTAGTATTTGATCTTAGTGATAGCCATTGTTGGAGATGTAGTATAGATTGTGTAAATTTGTAGGATAATTTCTTTTAAGGAATTTGTTTGTTAACCTAGAGTATGTGGAACATAGTTTTTGGTGAACGGTGGAGGAATACAAAGCCTCTCCATGAAGTTCTTAAGTTATGACATGAAACTATTATCATTTAGAGTAGTAAGAGTTTGAAATACCAACTTCTAATGAGAACACTTTCACTATGTTATTGAAGTATTGATGTTCTGCCCACAAGTTATGAGCTTATATGTATAGTAATATTTTTGCTTAGAAGTTTATAAGCTGGACCTGGCTTTTTCAGGACTGAAGAAAATCTTTCTTCTTCTTTTTTCCTGTTTGGTTAACTTGTTTAAAAAAATGTAAATATGATGCATCTTAATTGATGCATCTTAATTGAGATTTTTCATTATTGTAAAATATCTTGGAAATCCTGTGTGAGCTGCTTCTTTTTCATTATTTTTGTTTAAAACATCAATTTATGATGTTAGCATTTCCTTTGGCGGTCTTTTTTTCAAATTCTTAATGTGAAGCAGCATACATCAGTTTTGCAGCATTTTCAGTTGAAAGTTAATTAGTAAGAGGTTGAAGTTTGTTACTCAATCTCTGTATCAATTGCTTTCAAATGTAAATATTCCTCATTAATCAAGGCTAAACCAGTGTATCAATTGCTTTCAAATGTAAATATTACTTATTAATCAAGGCTAAACCAGGCTTCTGTTTGGAAATTGCGGTCATCTATTGCCTTTAGTTGTGCATCATTAACATAGTGGCTGGTTTTATAGCTATGTAAAGTTATGTATCACCACCCATAGCTGTGTAAAGTGATGTCTCATCCAATTGATCTGCTTATTGTTACACAACGTTAATTATTGTCGTGAGTTTTATAGCAATATAAAGTTATGTATCACACATAGCTAATGTGAAGTGATGTATCATCCAGTTGTTGTTAATGATGCATGGCTTGAAAGCTCATAAAGCAGGTTGCACCCTATTTTTGTTCTCTCCTTTTCATTTATTTCAGGCTGAATTATGTTCTGCTTCATCTCTTATCATACTCTCATTCTCTTAAAAACCCCAAGATTCAACCTTTCTCATAACATCTATGAGTGCAAACAATAAAAACTGGGTTATTAACATAGTTGAAGTACGCTGTAACTCAACATACATAGAATGGTACAACATGAGATGTCTGAGACACTATCATAGATTGAGATGTGTACAAGATACATTAGACCCACCAGTGAGCTGAATTCTCCAGGTCAAGCCCCTTTCATAAATTGCATCCACTAGTCAAACTAACCACCGGTTGGTTATGGCCAACAAGACCTCTACAAATTAGTTTGCTGAAGCATTCATTCCTTCGGCCGGGCAAGCCAGAGAGAACTCAAGGCCCGCAATCTTGAGAAATAATCATTTATAGCAAGAAGCGCACGCGCAGACTGGCGGGTTGTCAATATCCGGTGCATTTGTTGCAGGGTTTGCTGCCGAAGATTGTCAGCCTGGTTATCACAGCAAATGATTGTAATATTTTTAAGAGCTAGAACAATTAGAGAAGATGGCAGGATGGAGAACCTCTCTTTATTAATGCAATCAAATATGTCAAAAGCCTCACCTGGCGGATAAAATTTTCGAGGGTCCCCAGCTTTCCCATCGCCATTGCCATCTGACCCATGTAATTAGCAACATTTCCTGAAGACCCTGACGGCCCAAGAGACCCAGCCAAAGTTTCTGCCAATGACTGTTGCAATGCTTCCATTCCTTGTGAAAGTGCATCTTCTGCTTGTTGTGACGACTGCTGAAGGTTGCAAATCCCAGCCAACTGCTGCTCCGTGAGAGGCTCCAGCCGACGACTAAGTAGCTGCAATGTTACAGTATAATTAGATTTGACCGAACAAACTATTATGGCTGCAAAGTTCCACAAGTCATATAAACAGAATCCTAAATATTAATGGAGCAACATTGCAGACTTTTGGAAACATGCACGAAATTACGAGAACTTGCAAAGACAATTCTATATAAAGACAACTTCTATCCCACTAACAAGCATCTCAACGCTTATGAAACAAATTTAGGCCGGCCTTTGAAGATGCACTACATTTCCTTAGGGCTAGTGAGAGAAGTGAATCAGTAAACCTTAAGAAGCTCAGATGACCGGAAGCCTCCGAGCCATAGAAAACACCTTTCTGCTGGTGTCTTCCACATGCCAGATAACAAATGGAAGACATCAGCCTTGGCAGCAGCACTTTTCAGTTTAAAGATGTCATCATAGTGTGCCATGATTCCATCAACAATGGAACGGAGATCATTGTCACTTGCATGAGAGTTGACTGCAGATCTTAATTCACTTATCTGCCTATTATGTTCATCCAGCCATCGAGCGTACTCTATGTCAAAGGTCATCGCCCCTGAAAGACAAATACAGAATTCTTGAATAGTTGCTAAAATGTGAGGCATATGAACAATTATTCACATGGCACTGTGTATATATATCAAAGCCAAGATATGATGATACATTCAATCTGTCCAAGTAATTCACTTTCAGCATATGGCATATCTGCTCAGCCCAAAGAGACCCACAAAATATTCCATGCCTTAACCCATATAAGTTGCCCTTGGAGTGAGAGCCATTTCAGTAATGAACATTATGAAGAACTTCAATTAACACTAATCCATCAAAAATTAAATTCAATTTTATCAAGTCATAAATAGCATTTCAACCATTAACCTGCATAAGATGCATAAATATCAATACCGAACACCACATTTCATAAAGTCGTCATTCTAGGAAGAAGATATCAGTTTGTTTATTTTGTTCTGAGAAGATATGCTTGTCCATTGATAAGAAAAGGAAATAAATTTAAAATTAAAATAATAAATAATAAAACAAATAAATAAATAAACTGAACGAGCTAGATGCTATATACCATTTCCACTCATGGAATGGGCCTGGTCTCCTGAACTAGAAATAAAAATGCCCTGCAGAGGATGTCACAAAAATTAGCAATCTTAAATCTTGGCCCTCGACTACCTTGAATTAATAGAAATTGAGCTGATAACTTACAGAGGACAATAAGAAATGATGTTAGGATCATACCTGCTGCCGAGCTCTTTGGAGCTCCTGTTCTAACTGGGTAAGCTTCAGCCTGCTACTCTCAAGTTGTTGCACATACGCCTATATATTTATAAAAATTTGATCATTACATCAATAACTCAAAGAAGACAAATATAGGAGCTTTAACAATTTTCCAAACAAATTAGCATTAATGTACTTCAGCACATAAATACCATTCCTGTAATAATCCAAAGATGCTGGAAAACACTTGTATCAGGGGTACAAAACCACAGTCCATCCAAGGAAAAATGCAGTCAACGTACTGCATATTCCAAACTCAACATCAGAAAAAATTTTCAATGTCTAAGATAACTGCCTACGATGTGAATACAGCTCAAGAAGGTGGAACTAAAACACAAACCAATAGGGCATTTATTGCAACTTTATTCACTGGTTCAGCACAAGTTGATCCATAAATAAGGGTTTCATCCAGCAAAAAATAAATAAATGCATATTTGAATCCAGGGTCAAATTAAGTGTGATATACCTTCATGCAAGGATGTGAGTTAATTAAATGTTTTCCTCTGAATAATAAGTGTTTTATGAATTACTTTATCATGTTTAGTCCAGACTCCAGACCTTATAGTTTGAAAGGAAAATTATAACAATGCAATCCAATAATAAATGACAACAAATCAATTGAACAATTTTCTTATAGGATGCTTCTCTTAAAATACTGATTTAACCGACTTTACCACTAACTAACAGGGACCTGTCCTACTGCCCTGTTGATTTATTTGACTCTCAATTCAGAAAATATAGTGCCTTTTGTGTGGATTAGAACCATTACACCATCAGTAACCCACTTCGTAAATTCAAATTGGCGAGACCAAATATGAGTTGTCGTAGGGGCAAATTAAGGCCCATAAACCAATATAACTTGACAGGCAAACATTATATAATTAATAATACCAATACCTCCCAAAAACAATTGATATCCTTAACATGTTAAGATACAGCATGTTTTCCCACCACATAAAAGCATGTGACAATTTCCACTCATCAATTCTATATCATCATTACAAAGTGGTAACCAAATAGGTATCAGAACACTTAGGCATAACAATGGTTCCTATTCCCTACAACCACAATGCTTGAATGTCTACAAAATCTCACAAGAAGCATTATCATGCTAATGGGTGAAAATGGACAGAGTCAAAACTGGAATTGAAAATCTAATACCTTTTTCCTCAAGCGACTTTTCCGAGCAGCCTCACGATTTTGAGCCAGCCGACGAAGTGTCTGCATTCAAAATGAAGCTGAAGTAGCTCAAACTACTTTAATCGATACAAACAAAGATAGTGGCTGAAATAACAAATCAATTACTTTCTGATCCCCAGTCTTCTCCTTTGATCGATCACTTGAATCAGAAGGGACAACAGCAACTGGTTGCCCTTGATCAAACTGCAAAGCAAAACACGTGTTAGTCTTCAAATCTGTTGTGTGTGAACAGTACAGATCATGAAATCTCCAATTTTTATGCACACATAATGAGTTTCTGTCTGTGTCACACCATACTTATCCAAAATGTCCCTCGCTTATTTTTCCAATATCCAGAGGTTAATTCAAAAGACAAACAGAACATAAGAAAACTCAAAATTCGCGAACAGAACTGAAGAAGCAACAAAAATAGAAGTTAAATACAAGACAGTAAGGACAAAGTATTGATAGAAATTTAAACATAAAGGACTAAGTTTTCTGAAAATCAAAACATTTATGATGCAATCCTCAGCCATCCATTTACACACCAGGACAAGTTCAGATTCTATGGTTTCAAATCAATAAATAATGGTAACAATTGAATCAATAAATAATGGAAACAATTGACTATAGCGCATTAGTATAGTATGGCAAGCAGTACCCTTACTATTGTCTACGTGACAGCACCTTCATTGCAGCTCAACACAAAGTAGCTAGATTAACATACAGTCTGTTTATAAACTAATCTTATGTTGATCAAATAACAACTCACCGAAAGTGTTTCAGAAGTAAATCAAATTATACATGCAAAGTTATGTAAATATGGAAAGAACAGGGACACCAATTAAACTTAGGACATTCTTCACCACCAGTAGTGATGCTTGTTTGATATAAACACAAGTCAATCTATGATTCAATGTTTTGGATGAATTTGTTTGCCAAATTAGGCATTAGATAAAATAACAATGGAAGCAGTTACAAACAAATATACCTTAGGGCCCTCCACAAACAATATAAAATTATTAGAACTAAATCACCTTGATCCCCACCTGCACCTTTGATCAACCTCAGCACCACAAACCACAACTTGCAAGTTCCCTTGATTATCTAATAACCATACCCAGTGGTTCCAAGGGATTGCTTGCAAACAAACAAAATAGAAATTATTCAATCCAGAAACTCAGAGAAGATTCTGGTCTTTGATGTCTTAAATATTAATACTACATTAAAGTAGTAGAATCAACATAAACACTTTTTTGAGGCATATATTAATCAAATGAAGCTAATTAAACCACCAAACATTTCTTTAATGGTCTTATTCACTTTCTGCAATTAAATAATTATCTTTCCATTTAAGTAAACTTCACCTGCAGATCTCCAAAAACCTCAACTAAAAGAAGATCTTAAAAAGAAGTGCATCTTTGAAACGGGAATGGGTACCGAAGGCAATAGATTGTGGTATACCGCCCAATAAAGGGACATAGGATCACATGCAAACTGTAAATACATTAGTGACTCAAGACTTTCTGAAACACCTCATGATCCTAATTGCCTTTCCATCAAAAGGGAGCAAAAATAAAGACCCTAGTAACTAACCACTCCAACTTTAGCAATGTGGTATAGTAAATGGCAAGTACGCCAGAAAATAGAAATTTTCAATGTCTTATAACCCACCTATTTAACTAGATGGGAAATCAAAGCACTTCATGCATCATGTCAGACCAATCTATCTTAATGGCAGGTAAATAAATCTAAGTAAGAAAAACACCACATGTCCATACAAAGACCTTGAAACTTGCATAATCAATATTTATTGCAAACCATTAAGTCTTACTCGCAATGTTCCAAACCAATTAAACTAGAATAACACAAGAAAAATGAATGCATATGAGAATAACCCTGAATAACATTGTACTTCAATGCCTAAAACAAGTAGAAGGTATGCCACCACCATGATAACAGAAAGGTATCCAGAGTTAAAAAGGATCTACTGATCAGCATATCAATTAAGTGCAGGAAAGACATGTTAGGGTAAAATATAGCTCCACTAATTTGGCAAGGAAACTGAGCATGTCAGCTGAACTTTCCAATAATATGTAAAGCTATGATTTGTTCTAGAGTAGTAGTTAAACTAATAAGTGCACTAGATATGGCAAGTTTTTACTAAACTTGCCATTTTGTAAAAATGATTTCACCAGCTAACCAGTGAATTCATAGCCCAAGCATTTTTACAGATAGTAGCAAACAACATGCTTGGCCCTAATGAAGATGATAAATGCGATGGGCTGATAAACTTTGAAACCAAGAAAAAAGGAGGAGAGCAGTCTACACAGGCTTACAACTATTCACACACAGAAACTAACAGCAACACAGAGGAAAGATATACCCTTTGATTTTTGTCATCATGGTCCACATCTGTTGAAGTATCAGTTCTGGGGCTCGTATCAGCCATGGTCGAGTCACCCCAGTTATCAAAGGGGCCACTAGACACTGATGCCAGATTAGGTTGTTGCCCCCTTTGTTGTGGCAATGTCAAAGGCCTAACTGTAGACACTAGAGAAGCAATATCCGTTGGAGCAAGAGGCTGTAATTAGACAAACTAAATCAGTTGCGGTTATTTTTACCCAGCAACAAGCATAGAAAACAAAGAATATGGTTTTTTGTACCTTACTATAAGCACCAAATTGAAGAGTGTCACTAGGACCAGCCTGACTATTAGATTTGGGATCAATCACAGTGCCTGCAAATAAAAATTTAAAATATTTAAGAAAGCACACAGACATGACAAAGTAGATTTGATAATTTGAAAGGATTTGAATAAAAGAGTTACATCTACTTTGTCATCCCATTAGCTACTTTTCATAAAGAAATTAGATTATTTCTTGACTGAACTTCCTTGCATTTAGGCCCCTAACGCAGCATGGTGAAAGAAATCTTCTAATGATTTAGGATTTTAAATTTAAACCTTCAAAGTAGTTTTTTATTTAGTATTTATAATTATCTTAGCTTTATTGGTTATTTTAGTTTATTTATTTATTTAGTATTTTGTAATTATTTTAATTTTAGTTATTATTTTTTCCTTAGTCTAGGCCTCTATAAATACTTGTTTTAGGGTTTGTTAAAAAAAACCAATCTATTGAAATTATTATGTTCTTTTTACTCGATGTTGAGTGTTAGTTCTTGAATTAAAACTGCGAATCCACTGCATCAATTTCAGCCCCACCCAATGCAATGTCAATATATAACAAGAGCAGAAAGACCAAACTAAAACTTTAAGAAAATAGAAAACACGCAGCAAACCACACCCAACCTAAGCCATATTCCTTGACATGAAAATTTAGCTTTTAAACTGTTAAACGAGATTAAGAAAAGAAAATGTCTACAACAATAATATAGCAACACAGAGCCACTTGGAATTCGAAGAAAAGGTAACAATGCATACCTTGATTTAGTATAGCTGCATCCTCTACACGAAATCCAATGGTCTGTTGAAGCACTCCAAAGTCAGAAGCTCTAGAAGGGTGCATATTGTTTGCGTCTGGGTCACTGACAAATACAGAGCCGCCAAATGAAAAAAAAAAAAAAAAGAGCAGCAAAACAATGTCAATTGTAGAATTTAAAAAAAACCAATATAGGCTAACAAAGCTTGCAAAGTAAAACAAACAGCAACAGTAGGAGACGTTGAACAAAGAAATAAGAAACCTCCTGCAGAATTGAATGTTCAACTGATTCGCTTAAAAACAAGCAGAACATAAATTTGCTTATTCATTTCATCGAATTGATATTAATATCCAAAGGTCAACTCACAACTGGAGTTCAGCACTAAGCCCTGTTTGACAATATCTCTCCTAAACTCACTATTTAAGAAACATTAGTTAAAACTTACTACACATTACCTACCAATATCTAATACGGATATCTACAAGACAGATAGGTAACAACATCAAGCACAACAATGGCCCTCTCAGTAGAAATGCACACAAGGAGATGCTAACAAGTAATAAAGATCAAACTGAATAAAGCCCCCACCTTTCCCACAGGAAAGCGATTACAGACACCCAATCATAACTAAACAGCCGCGCAATTACAAAAAAAAGAAGTACATCATCAAAGCTCAAACCTTTACAAACTAAAAAACAAAGAAATTCAAAACACACAAAGATCAAGACAAGATCAGCATACACTGCATGAGCCGCAGGCAAAGAGTTGACGAAACTTGGCATCCCGCACGCCGCCTCCTTAACATCTTCCACTCTAACCCCACCCCTCCTACTTCCCCTCCATCATCCTCATCACGATCACCAAATCCCCACCACAACGCGTTTGCAATCAACCCCAAACCCCAAAAGAAACCCACCTAATCCCCCAATCAAAACCCGACACCGACGCCTCTCCAACCCTTATCCGTACCGCCAAAGCAAACCCTAGAAACCACCACCTAAAAACCCCTCAAACCCCAACCCTATCAGCAAGAAAAGCTGCGATTCCACCGGAAAAACGGAGAAAAGAACCTTCAGCGACCTCGCCGAAACCCTAGAATGGATCAGGGGTGCTTAGCTCCGAGCTTGGCCACCCTGGTGAGCTTTGGAATGCGTTTGGGTTTTGCTCGCTTTTTTATTTTGAGGATCATTCCAAATCTCTAGACGTCGTTTTCTCAAAATTTCACTTTTCAATGCTTTTATTTTATTTTATTTTATTTATTTATTTATTTATTTGTTCTTCTTCTTCGTTGGCTACTGCAGTGAACTCTATTTTCACTGTCTTGTTTTACTCTAGGGGATTTTTTTCTTACAACCCCTTGGGAAAATATAAAATTTGGTTTTTGGTGTTTTGCTAGGTGGTTAAACACTTCTAAACCGGTTTTTAAGTGGCAGATCTTGGACAAAAGAAATTACTCAGTTAAACTGATAAGAAAGTTTAGTTTAATATCAACCCAACACCAACACTCATTTTTTTTTAAAATAAATTATTATTTTTTTAGCCTCACTTGTCAAGACAAAAACACATTTTGTAATCAAAATATTTTTATAAAAATACTCCGCCGCTTATATTAACTGTCATGTTTTTTTAAAATATCAAATTAATTGTCATATTTAAAAATTTTATGAGTATTAATTATTTTTTTAATTTTATTTTTTTTAATTAATAAAAATAAAAGTGCCATTTCTTAAAGTATATTATAAATTTTTAAAAATTTAATAATAATCATAATATTTGTGCAAAATTTATATATGACAATTAAAATAAAATAAAAAAATATTTTAATTAGTTATCAGCCTCTTAATTTATTAACAGAAGTGTTCGTGTTAATTAAAAAAATGTTCAAATTTCAGTTTAAAGTGAAAGTATATGCAAATGAGTTACTTAACTATTAATCTATGCACGTTTTTTTTGTCTATGTGACTTATCCATTCATTAAAAAATTAATTAAATAATAATTAAACTAAAAAAATGATAAATGAATTGCCTCTATAATAATAGAGTCTAGTTCATTAACAAACAAGAGATAAATTACCGGATTTAAAAGTAATTTAGTTATTTTTTTATTAATAAAATATTTTTAAAGTTTTATAGGGGGGAATAAATAAAGAGAAATGGATAAGTTTTAACTGATGGTCTATTGAGCTGGAGAGCAGAAGTGATAGTTACCGCGGCGCGGTGGGGACAAAGGCTTGTCAGAAACCCGGGTGAGTCAGGGATCTCAATCTCATCCGTTTCTTTTTAATGGGATTTGCTGTTTGGGATTGGACAGCGTCGCAGTTTATTGTGGTGCTTTGTTTGGATCAGTGGTTTTGGCTGTTCCTTTTGCCTCGTGATTCACATTCTTTACTTGATTGATTTCCGCTTATATGTCTGTTTGTATATTTTCATTGGTAAAATAGAAGGAATATGTTTCTGCTTTTGAAAAAAAAAAAATTAATTAATTTAAAGTTTTTATTGCGGCTTGTATTGATGTTTTCGTTTTTTATTATGAAATTAAGGATTTATATTTTATCTTAATATTTGTTTTTAACTTTATAATTTTTCATGTTTAAGATGGATTTTGTGTTCTAGTTTTTAATAATTTTAGTTACTGTGTTATAAAAAAAGTTCATTGTTATATTTTTATTTTTATTTTTTTTTTCAAAACAAATGAGCCGCGTGTTAGAGACTTATATGAGTTTTTTAAATATATCAAATATTTTTCATTGTGTACGGTAGAGATGTCAACTGGGCCGGGATTTACTGGGGGTATATTCTCCGGCCCCAACCCCGAAATTACACTCCCATCCCTGAATCCAGCCCGGAACCTGAATACGGGGAATTTTTTTTCCCCATCCCCTTTCCCGCGGGGATTTTTCTGGTTCGGGGATTCCCTGGCCCTGATTAATAAATTAAATTATTATTATTATTATTATTTAAAATAAAATTTATAAAATATTTGTTAAAAATACCATAAAAATTTTTAATAATTGAGAAACTCATTTACAAATACGACTTAACACAAAATACCAACATACACAATCACCAATAAATTATTTACAAAATTTCAAAAAATTTAAAAAATGCAATATAGTTAATATAAGTTTAGAATTTCATTTAACTTTTATACTAATGTCTATTTAATTATTAATAATTATCTAATTAAATAAATAAATGGGGTTTTCTAATTTTTATTTAGATTTTTATAACATTATATATATAATTTAAATTATATATTTAATATTTTGGGGCCGGGCCAGGGCTGGGAGGATATTTCCCCCCCCCCCCCCCCCCCCCCCCCCGCCCCCCCCCCCCCCCTCCAAAAAAAAAATTCTTCGACCCGACGTGGCGGGGAATCAGGTTCCCCGTCGGGACCGGGGCCAATTGACATCCCTAGCATACGGTGAGAAATATCTCACTCAAGCGCATGGACTCATGTAAGAAATATCAATTTTTTTTCAATTAAAATATTTTTTTAACTTTTAAAACGGCTTATAAGATATGAAAATAATAAAAAACTGATAAAATAATAGTATGTTTTCAACAATATAAAATTATTATTAATTTAATATTATGCATTTTAAAAGTAGATAAATTAAAACTAATGGAAAAGACATATACATTAACAAAATTGGATCAAAGGGTATAAACTTAACATTGTTTGGATTATGAAATACGAATGAGATGGGAAAGTAGGGAATGGGAATTAGTCACGTAGAAAATTACAAGGGGTTAGGGTCACGGAGAAGATAGAGAGTAAAATATTATGAAACTAGGGGAAGTAAAAAAAAAAAAAAAAAACGTATTTTAAAAAAATTATTTTTGTCTTGAAGAGAATTAGGACTTGTTTGGATTGACTTTTGAAAAACCCAGAAGTGTTTTTTTATAAGTTAAGCACTTCTGGGTTCAAAAAAAGTTGTTTGTATTGGCTTTTCTGCAAAAGCAGAAGACTAGCTTCTGAAAAAAAACTGTTTTTTAGCTTATTTTACAGCTTCTGCTTCTACAAAAAAACCTAATACAAACACAGATTACAAAAAAGTGCTTAGCTTACTCTGGAAAAGCGCTACTAAATTGAAAAAGGCACTTTTTTTATAAACCAATCCAAACAAGACCTTACTCAATCCCACCTATTCACATGGGCGTGAGATTACTTTGTGAGAAGAGTTTCACTCTTTAAAAAATAAAATATTCATCCATTTGTTGTATACTAAATAAGAGTATGTAATAAAGGGTGGAAGTGGTTCCCATGGACTTCCCATTCTATGGAAAGCACTCCCATTAGAAAAATAGAGCCTAAAATTATTTAAGCAAGTAATTTTAAGTTCAAATCTTTATCTATATAAAACAAAAACTCTCCAAAGGAGTTCTACCTTTTTGTAAAGGCTCTAATATTTTACTTCAAGTCAGTTTAGAGTCTGCGGCTGTTAGAAATCAATGAATTAAATATTAAAAAATAAATAAACATAAGTATCATATTAAACATTTTAAAAATTAGATGATCAAAATCAACTATACAATTAAGTATAACTTAGCATAAAAAGCAAAACTGCAACAAAGCCTAAATGAAGAGACAATAATGGTTTATGTTTTTTTCAATGTTTTAAAACCCGGGTTAACCCGGCCAGTTCAACCCGGTTGAACCGGACCCAGCCATAAAACCGGGTCGGGTTAGGGTACAGTGTTGACCCGGTTGACTAGGGCCGGTACCCGGTGAACCGGCCGACTCGGCCCGGTCGAACCGGATCAACCCAATTATATTATTATATGGTTAAAATTAAAACTTTGAGTAATAAATATGTAAGTATAGGGGGGTTATATATAAAATTTGCTTCAAAATCAAAACTCAATATCTAATTGCTAAGTTTTATTTATTAGATTGTATTGTGAAACTTAAAAGCTTGTACTGTGTTACTTTTTATTTGTTATTATGTTGTATTTTGCTTGAATTTGTATTTAAGGTATTAAATTGGTATTTATAAATTATAAGAAAAACTTTTTATTTGTTAAACTTTTCCATTGTCATTTTTAAAATTTTTTAGTAATTTATAATATATATATATATATAGTTCAACCATTAACCCATGACCCGGAAGCCTTCCCGGGTCATATCCCGGGTCGGGTTTCAGAACATTGGTTTTTTTTTAAAAAATGAATCATGAATCAAAATAAATATGATGATTTCAGGAACCATGCACTTTCACCTTAAATTAACTAATACTGATTAATGAAAATAATGAACACATGATGGTAGGATTAGTTCTAAAGATTAGAAAACCAAAAAATAGGTTGATTACCTCCATAGCCTATGTTTGGTTGGGGGAGTGGGGAGGAGTGAGAGGGGGGTGAGAGGGGGTGAGGAGGGGTACCTCACCCCTCCTCACCCCTTATAACCCACTCCCCCAAATTGGGGGAGTGAGGGGGAGTGAGAAGGGTGGGTGTTTTTTGTTTTATTTTTTTAAATAATACAAAATATCAATAATACCCCTCACATATTTGCATAATTACCATTACATCCTCCTTATTATACCCCTCACATATGTGCATAATACAAAATGTCAATAAATATTTTTTCCTAATTATTGTATTATGTATAAATATGATTTATAATGTTTATCATATATTATATATTGTGTTATTTTTATTATTATTATTATTATTATTATTATATTGTAAAGGGTAAAATAGTCAAATACACATTACACTCTTTCTCTCTCCTCCCCACTCCTCTTTTCAACCAAACAAAAATAAATAAATTACTCCTCCACACCCCTCCATGAACCAAACACAATATTTTCTCAAACCCTCCATACTCCTCTCCCCTTCACTCCCCCTCCCCCTTTGAACCAAACAAAGGAAAAAATGGATTATATACTATTGTGAGATATATTCAACTGTTAATATTATATTGCCCTGATTAATGTGAAAAATCTTGAATTCAATGTAATTTTAAACTTATGAAATCAAATAAATGGTATATATGCAAAGAGAATACCCAAAATAAGATGATTGTGAAAAATAGGTAATGAAGACAAATCTATATAAATTCTCATTAAAAATGATATTGACAAATGTGTGTATATAGGGGGTGGAGCCATAAATTACACGGGCGAAATATATACTAAAAATATTTAATTAAAATTTTTTATTAATTAAAAATTAAAATAAAACAATAAGCATAATATTTAAAATACAAATAAAATACCGTAAAATTAATAATGAATGATAGAGAAATATATTTAGGGGTTATTTGATAACATGCAATAAGTAGGTATGATGCAAAAAGTTTTATATGTAAAACTATGTTTGGTTTCATATTTTACATGAGAGACTTCTTTTGCAGGATTTACACTTACATCTAATTTAGCTGTAAGTGAAAATCCTACAAAATTAAACATTATAATCATTGTTGATTTGGGACTTAAGTTGGATGTCTCGTTTTGCATTTTAGTCCTATATTATTTTATATGGGTTGATTTGTTATTTTACAAATTTGCAATTTTGGAATAACTTAGGGGGTTCTATGAAACTTTTCCTTTGTATAGGTGAATTACTCATCATCGTGATAATAAGAGGGTTTTCTTGCTGCTCCGTGGATGTAGGCTTGATTCAAAGCCGAACCACGTTAAATTCTTGTGTTCTTGTGCATTTTTCATTATTTTTCATTCCCTATTGCATATTCTCTGTTTGCTTTTGCTCAACAATCATCGCCCTCTATACTTCATCATTCCAAGCATTCCATCTTCCCGACCTAGCAGCACCGTCTCCCCACCTCCTGGAGCGAAGTCAATAAGGAGATCTACGCCTCTTTTCTGAAGTTTGGTGAGTAAGATCTTCTGAAGTTCGGTGAGATCTGTGTGTTTTTTCTGAAGTTCAATGAAATCTTTTGAAGTTCAGTGCTCTTTATCTTCTTGTAACAAATTTATGCTCATATCTAAGTTATGATTCTTTGTTTGTTAGATTAGATTTAATTTGAGGATAAATGTTGTTATAAATGTTGTTAGATTAGATATGGGAAAAAGCCCAGAAGTTGAGGCACAACCATGAGAGAGTAGATGCTATTATATGACTAATAATTTGCCAAATCAGCAAATTTTGGAATTCTTAGCTATAACTGCAACTCACCATTACACTGTCTTCCAGAAGATTGAATGCATCAGGGTTATTTTGAAGAGTTTCTAGAAGTTGAATTTGTTACAAACTTTCACCAATAGATTCCTCCCACATCTAAAAAGTTGAATTTGTAACAAACGACATGTTTCATGATTTAATTTCTCTAGAATCAAAGTCAATTTCTACAAGATATACTTCTAGTCACCCTGAAGAAGACAGCCAACAAAATCTAGAAATCTTTAGTGAATGGTTTTGACAATTCTCTCATTAATATATGAATTATAATGAGAACTTTTACAAATAACAGTTCACAATACATAGCAATACCTGAGTTCTCACATTGGAAGATAAACATAATTAAAAGCATTTTAAAAAATATCTTATGAAAAAATTTTGATAACTGACTTGCAAATGGTATGATTTTGTCACCAACATGTTCGATTAGTACAGAGATCAAATTCAACACTTGGACCTAAAGCAAGACATAAAAGAAACAAAAGTTAAGAAAGACTAACTTTAGGCATTTTGAATACTTAGACAATAGTTAAGGCACTTAATGCGGAAGTAACATGGGACAATAAATTTAATGAAATTAATTATTTTAGTTTAAATTATTTTTTATGAAAAATATTAAATAATTAATAATAATAATAATAATAATAATAATAATAATAATAATAATAATAATAATAATAGCAGTAGTAAGGGTAATCTCATCCCTTCACTTACATGGTAACCATATCTTTTAACTTATATAAAAAAAAAAAAAAAAAAAGTAAATGTAGCATTTTCAATTACAACAAATTAAACAGAAATGATGTAAATTGAAATGCAAGATTTTCACTTACATTGTAATTCTATTTACATGTAATTTCACTTATAAGCAACCAAACAACCCCTTAATGTATTAAAATTTAGTTCAAAAATATATAGGTAAGTATATTGCTTTAAGTCTTTGATTGATAACCCAAGATCCATTTTTCACATGCAACTCTATGTGTCCACATGTAAGACACGTCATGGGTTCATCCAAATTGAAGACAATCTTGATGTACGCCAACAAAGATAAAAATTCAACTACTACGTGAGACTATTTTATTTATCATGATCAAAATATCAAATAAACTCTACAACACCAACTCATCAAAAAAAAAATTTTTTTTAAATAAAGTTTTATTTGTAAAGTTTTATAAAAAATTATTTTATTTTTTTAAATATATATTATTTCTGGGGATTAACACATAGCACCCACCCTTCTTTTATCTTTGTTAGTTCCGGAGGAGGAGGTATGTAAAAATTTTCGCTCAAACTCACAAGAAATGAAACCACACACAATCAATCATGCAAGAGAAAAAAAGACACACAAATTAGTTACCTAGTTCGACACAACCTTACCTATGTCTAGGGGGGTTGAGTTCAGAGAAAACAATCCACTAAAACAGGAAAAAGAATGAAAAGTACAACATACTCTCTTACTCACACAATAATAAAGAAAACCCTCTTTAGATTGTCCGATGTCCACTCTCCTCAACTCACACCCTTGAGTCTCTCACTCGTGGCACACCTTAAATCTTCAAGCAGGGTATCTTATACAGACGCACCTACATCCTAACGAAACTTTCTCTTTTAGACTTCTCCGCGGCTTCTTAACTTGAATGTCTTCCAAAGTTAGATGTTGCAACACCAGTTACAACCGGACTTGCAACACTGCCCATTTTGCTGAACCTGACTAAGTTCTAGCCCAATTGCAACCGAACTTACTGCCTGCAACCGCTTTCTTCCTCATGTCATTTCTGTGGGCTCCTCTCCTGAGGGTTGCACCCACTAAGGCACAAAACCATCTCACCAAAGATGGTCACTAAATATCTCCCGATCTTCTTTCCAAACTTGGTCCAAGTTTAGTCTTCACAAAAATCCACAAACTTGATCTTTGTTCATCCAAGTTTAGGTTTTCAATATATTGTTACTAAACTTGATTTCCTCTTATCCAAGTTTAGTCTTCAATATCTTCCAAGCATGATCTTCAATCATCCAAGCTTGGGTTTCTAATCTTTAATCAAATCTCTCCATATATGTCTTACATCCTTGAATAGCTTTACCCATAAATAGCCTTCATACCAAATTATGCTCCATGCAATCTTCATGATGATCTTGCCAATCAATAAATTATTTCTCTCTTTTGGAAATAAACCTCTCATGAAAAGATTTTACCAAAGATATAATTCATTATCCTAGATCTTACCAAAGATAGATAAAATCATACCTGAGATAAACTTGCTCTTCAAGAGAGATCATATCACCTTGATGCTCATACTAAATATATTTTTTCTTTAAATGAATCTTTTGAGAGAAATACTCCAATCATAATCTCCTACCATGATCATCACGCGTCTTATCATTTGCCATGTCATCATGCGTTAGCCACATCATCATCCTTGTCATCATTGTTTGCCACATTATTTTGCTTGCTTGTTTTTGAAGTTGCAGCCCACTTGTCTTATATAGTTTCTCTAAATATAGCTTTTATTTTATCAAATAGATGTGACCATAGATATCATTATGATTTCAAATAGATCGCCTCTCTAAAGATAGTTGTGTAGATATTCTTCGCATGTGTTTTACTTGCTCTTTAAGAAAGATCTTCTAAGGTTGATGCTCTTACCAAAGATAGCTTCAATAAATTTTCTCCTCTTGATTCATTGAGAGAGATCTTCTAAATATAAGCTCCTATCAAGGATAACTCAATGTGATTTCTTGAGAGATACTTCAATCACCACATCATCAAGTTTCTTTTCCATGTCATCATCCTAGTAACCTTGTTTGCCAAGTCACTTCATTTGCCATATCACCATTGCTTATACCACATCATCTCCTTACTTGTCATATAATGCCAACTTAGGCTTCTAGTCTTAACAATCTTCATAGAATATCCAAAAAAAAAATCAATATTTATCATCATCCAAATCATATATATATAATAAATTAATTTAATTAATTATTTCTTCATGCATTTCTCCTCTAGGTGGATGGAGAATAGGGGTCAATATACCTGTTGGAGGAACGCGTAGAAGGAGGAAGGGCAGTCGGGAGGGACAAGGGCGAGGAAAGGCAACCGGCCGGCCTCCTAGCCCCCTTGGCCCTCATGTGCCTCCACCCCTGTGTGTGTGTATATATTATGCATCACTCTTTTCATTGTGTTACTATTTATATATTATTTATAAGCACAATAATATTATTTGTAGTCACAGTGCAATTTGGATGTTACTTCTTTTTCACCGTACCATGTTGGTCTGAAAATCTTTGGATTGAAATCCAATGATTCAGCATGAATATCCGTAGATATTATATCTACGAACGTTAAATGATGTGACCTCATATATTTATAAAGGTAGGAATATTTTAAAATGTTTTTGTAGGAGTGAATAATTGCTAATATATTTTTTTGTAAAATCATATTTGCTAATGAATCTCTACAAAATAATTTTATTTGTTTATAATTTTTTAAATGATTGAAAACCAACTTATAAATGTTATAAAAATATATATTAATCTTTTTGCACTATTTTTTTCTCAAAATGAATCAAGAGAAAATTAGCTTAGTTTTTAAAAAAAATTAATAAATGTTTAGTTTGAAAGGTAAATACACCAATAAAAATAATTTATAATAAAATACAAGTAAATATCATTTTAACATAGATATGCTTAAACTTATGTAGGGCACGCAGATGTGTTGAGAAATTAATTCCACGCTTAGCATTTTCTTGACTTGTAATTTTGTTCATATTTCGTTAAAAAAATTATTTTTACAATAATATATATATAAATTTTCATTTCCTTTGATTTTTGCTCCTTAAATACATAGAGCCAGTTGGGCTGTGCATATAAACATAATGCATTTAATTTATATTTTTCTTAAGGCTGCCATGATTTTATTTTATTTTTTTAATCTAAGGATCAAGTTTTTTGCATTGAATAAAGGACACAGACCGTTCATTTTATATGAAATAATCTTGTTCAATAGGATACATATTTGTAGCTCCATGTGTGAAGTCTATTTCATTCACTGATAGAACAAGTTTTTTTATTATTTATTATTTATTTTAAGACTCAAAAGTGTTGTTTTTAAAATTTTAAAAATATTTTCTACTTACCTTCAAATTATTCTAAAATTATTTTTTAAAAAATAGCCACTTCTCACGGCTATTTTATTAAAATATTGCAAATATTTTAATTAATTACTAAATTACGTATTTCCGTAATTATTTATGGAAATACGCATTTATATTTTTTTAATAATTCTTTTAAAACGAATGGACCCAGCTCTTTTTTTAATCTTTCTTTTAAAAAAAATGGGTCCCGGAAATATTTTATAACATTTTAGTTTTTTTTTTTAAAAAAAACCGGGTCCCATTATTTTTTTTTAATATTAATTTTTTTTTAAAAAAAAAACCAGCCTTATGATTTGCATTTTTAAATTAAAACAAATTTGCATTCAAGTCCTTATAATTTTCATTAATTTTTTTTATAATTTAGTTTTTTTACTTCAACTATATTAATTCTACTTTTACTAATTATAACTGAATGTTAATAATTTCAATAAATAATTGTAATATTTTTTCATAATAACAATATATTAAATATTCAAAAATTTTAACATGTAAAAAATACTCACACAACTAAACCAAACTCACTTAATATTTTCAATGAACTAAAGCAATTATATATATTATTAAATACTTCAACAAATACAATATTTAGCATTATGGCATACGGCTTGGACCAGCGGCATTCGAACAATTTCGACGATTGTGACCTTCATTGCGGCATAAACCACAGCGTTTTGGTTGACCATCTTCCCTTATGTCCATTTCATTATGAATTCTAGTGGATTTTGGACGTCCTGAAGGTGGTCTTCGCATTGTAAGATCAGGACATAAACGTGGACCATTATAAGGGTTCCAGTATCTCTCATTTGACATTGGCTGAAACTCTTTATGGTATACATTAAAAATTGTCTCAAGCCTATAAACATTATCTACATATGCCTGCCAATGTAGATGAATGTATGCACACGCGGCAAGAACATGGCGACAAGGAAAATGAAGTGTTTGAAACTCACCACAATCACACCATCGTCTTCTCAAATCAATGCGGTAACTGCCAGCTATACCACCGCATTGAGGTGGTGCCATTTCATCTACCATAAAAGAATTTTCATCACGATCAAATTGTCGAACATGAATGCTACATGCTGTTTGTTGATTTTCCTGAATTGTCTTCATTAGCACTTCCGAGAATATTTGACCTGATGCAATTTGAGCTTGCGCATGTACACCTTTCCTTACAAATAACTCAGCAAGTCGAAAGTAAGTTGACTTAACTAAGGCTGTTATAGGAAGGTTCCTTGTTCCTTTTAACACTGAGTTAACACATTCAGCTAGGTTGGTGGTCATATGACCATACCTTCGACCTTCGATGTCAAATGATTGAGCCCATTTCTCTCGCGGTATGTTATCTAACCACCTTGTTGCCTCTATGTCAAAGTCTCGAAGTACGCCATACCAATAGTTAAAATCATGAGATGTTTTCGAGTAACCTACATTAATAGCCAAAAAAATTTTTTTTAAAAAAATAATAACAATGAGATATTGAAATTATCAAAATTTAGATTTACAACTTACCAATGTTAACAACTATTCGTTGCATTTCTTTATTTTTGAATCGACGCATGAAGTTTGCAGATATATGTCTAATACAATAAACATGATAGGCGTGAGGAGGATTCATCTGACGGCCAATTGCTCTAAATGCTCCTTTGATAGATTGGTGGCGATCAGAAATAAAACATATGCCTTCTTGTGGTGTCACGTCTGCTCGTAGATGCTCTAAGAAGAAACGCCATGCATCTAGCGTCTCTCCTTCCACAATGGCAAATGCAATTGGAAGAATATTTTTATTGCCATCTTGTACAATTGCCATCAACAAAGTCCCTTTATATTTTCCATAAAGATGTGTACCATCTATCTGTACTACCGGCTTACAATATTTGAAAGCCTCTACACATGAAGGAAAACTCCAAAAGAGCCTATGGAAAACATTAGTATCACGTACCGGGTAATTTCCATCATATGCTGGTTGAGTCTGGAGATCGATTATTGTCCCAGGGACAAATTGCTGTAATGCTGCTAGCCATTTCGGTAACTCATTTTATGACTCCTCCCAGTTACCAAATGCAGATTCAATCGCCTTTTGTTTTGCAATCCATACCTTTCTATATGTCGGCGTATGCCCATATCGGCTCCTGATCTCCGCTATCAAAACGAAGACATTGATAGATGGCTTCTCCTTGACTAGTGCTTGTATGATCTTGGGAGACCATTGCTGTTGCACAAGTGTGTGGGCCGTTGTATTTTGTAATTTCCCAAATCTGTTTCCTCTTGCTATAGGATGCACGAACTCTCCAACTGCATTCATCGCCATATGACTTGCATCTTCCAAAATACCGAGTTGGATCTGACTCGATTACTTTATATTCCACGGACTTCTGCAAGCAATAATTCTTAATTGTTGTTACAACATCATTTTTGTTTTGAAACTGCATACCTACATGCAATTCTCCATCTACCATTGCCCCTCTTAATGTGTTGACATATAGTGAAGGGTATTCAGGAAATTCTGGTACAGACATTGCTTCTAAATCAAGTGCCCTCATATGTGCCGGAGGCTCATATGGCGGCATTGTCATTTCTACACTCCGTCTCTGTCTCTGTCTGCTAGCATCTTCCGTATTGTAATCTTCTAAGCTTGCTTCGCTGTTGTCTGTATAGTTATCCTCATCTTGGTCATCTCCGCTTGAACTCCCATATTCACCAAATTCATTTTCATGACTAGCAATGTTATCGGTTCTATGGTTTGTTGATGTGCTTGGTGGTTGTTGTGAAGTAGTGAAATTGAAATTGAAATTGTGTTGTAGATTATCCCATGCCCTCCATTCTGTTGAAAGCCTTTCAGGTGGAATGTTGTCATCTCTATTAATTTCGTGTTGAGAAAAACCACTAGTGGAGGTCACAACACCATGCTCCACAGACAATTCTATAACTTGAACATCATGAAATGCTTGATGGCAACTGAACATCATTTGAACATCTCGGTCATTATGTAATTTGAAAGCCCGGTAATAGATCTTACCTTGACTTGAGGAAATAGGCATACGGTATTTGATGTGTGTAATTATTTGATCATCTGTAATTTCTATATTTTCTTTAATGATTCTCTTTAAATTGGCTAAAGAGATATCATTTTCTATATAGAAACAAGAATGATCATCCGATGAAAATACTGCCGTCTGCTCGCTTGTAGTGATTGAACCATTATAGTAAACCAAAGCAAGTGATTTTTCTGCCGTCGTAGAAAATGAAAACCATTTGAGTTTAGTGAAAATAAATATGTATATAAAAATAAAATGTGAATTTTCTATTATCTTTTAAAAAAAATAATATCTAAATATTAAAAAAAGCGTAATTAACTAAAAAAATATTAAACAAAATAAAATGCACATTTATGTAAATAATTACGAAAATAAATAATTCGTTAAATAATTAAAAAAATATTTTAATAAATTGGCCAAAAAAACAGAGAAAGCTTATATGAAAGTCAACTGGTCAATACGATAGAAAAACATACCTGAGTCCATTTATCAAAATTGAGTAACTAGCAATCGTAGTGGAAGCTTGTTCTTTCGTCAAAAGTCTTTGCGGCCCTTGGTCGTTGTTCCTCTCGACCAAGGTTGTCTCCTTCGTTCAGTATGACAAGAATATAAATTTTTGCTAGATTTAATGTAAAAAAATAAAATAACTTTGCAAAGAAATAAAAAACTACAATGAAAAAATTTTAAAGAAGAACTTTATATTGATAACTTTTTTTCTTACAAAAAAAACTTGTGTGTTTTAGAAAAGGGATTTGGAGGGTTTATATAGGCCTCCACCTAATAAATGGATGGTTAAGATCAATTTCATCCAACGGCTCTCGTGAATGGGGTAGGTGCCACACCCTACCAATAATTCATCCCAACAACCTCCAATAAATAAATTATAAAAAAAATTAATTAAAATTATAAGGACTTGAATGCAAATTTGTTTTAATTTAAAAATGCAAATCATAAGGCTGGTTTTTTTTTTAAAAAAATTAATATTAAAAAAAACAATGGGACCCGGTTTTTTTTAAAAAAAAACTAAAATGTTATAAAATATTTCCGGGACCCATTTTCCTTAGAAGAAAGATTAAAAAAAGAGCTGGGTCCCATTCGTTTTAAAAGAATTATTAAAAAAATATAAAATGAGCATTTTCGTAAATAATTACAGAAATACGTAATTTAGTAATTAATTAAAATATTTGCAATATTTTAATAAAATAGCCACTTCTCACATTAAAAACCCTAACATACATCTTCTATTATTGCGAGCTCCTTAGAGTGTTTATTTCAAAGTATATATGAAATCAAACCAGAAAACTTATATAAAGTGAGATGTACTTATTGAATATACTGTTTTTAAAGATCTCACTTGTCGTGTATTTGTAAAATAAATAAATAAAATAAAATAAACTCAATATTTCCAATTTTCTAGTAAAAGAAATAAACTAAAACTCACAATTAAAAATAAATAATTTTTTTTTTATTATTATTTAGTATTATTTAGTATTTACGAATGAATGCGGTACACCAACGTTGAACCACCTTCCTCGTAGTCCAATCCATCTGGCAAGACACCACCACCTCTCTCTCTCTCTCTCTCTCTCTCTCTCTCCCAAAACTAGAGAAAGTAGGGGAAGGAGACGAGGAATCGAATCTCCGGCCACCAAAATTAGAGCTTGGACGAGCCCTGAATCTCCACGAGGTGCCCTCATGGAGCCCCTCTCCAAGAGGCCGAGATCCGAATTCGATGGCCCGGGCTTCCGGCACCTTGCCGCAGGTACGTTTATCTCGGTTTCTTTGCTGTTTCTAATGATTTTTCTGATTGAATTTGATGGTTGATGCCCTTTTTGTATTTATGATTCGGATGGAGAACTGGAGTGAAGGCATCTTGTTTTGATAGTTTGATGTTGAATTTTGGATGTCTGATTGTTTCAATTGGTGGGGAATGAGGCGATTAGGTGGTGGGTTTTTTTTTTTTTTTTTTTTTTTTTTTTGGTGTGTGTTTTTTCATTCGGCCTCTTGGTTTCGTATTTTACTTGGCTTTAAGCAAAAAGCTTGAATTTTGGTGATTGGGCGAGAAGTTTGTTTAGACTAATGGAGGCCGGAGGACCATGGATGGTCTCTCTCTTCTTTGGAGCGGCTCTCCAATTTTTGGAGAAGACAATGAAATATTTTTTTAAGGGGCTTTTAATTATGTTATTTTTTGTTGGAATTCACAGAGTTTGGGATTTATGTGATTGAAAACAATTGCAAGTAATCTATTTTGATTTGTTCGCTATACAAGCAATGACACATGTTTAAAAACAATGAAAAAGAGTAATATGAATCTAATATAAATATTTGTACACTGATTTGTTCCCTATATCTCTTGTTGTCAAGTGCCTTTTGTCTAGTCCCCTGATTTGTACACTAATATAAATATATATTTTTTCTATGCATGTGGTGCTATTGTGCTATATTTACCAGGTCTGTGTTTAAGTGAATCATTCTACACGTTGCACCTATAACTGCACGAGATTATGTTGTCTTCGAATTAAGTAAATATTATTTGGGCAGTTTGGAATCACTCTATGAAAATATTGCCACTTTTATCAATAGTATAAATACTCCAGTGAATCTTGAGCAACATAGCTGAGAAGATCGATCCTTTTCTGAATTATTGGTCATTTAACTGAGTCTTTTGAGCCTTCCACAACCTTTCCTTCGATTGTCGTATCAAATGCTTTCGGATGGCCAAAATATTGCTTGTTGGCAATCCTTTGCTTTTTACTAGAGGACAATATATTGCATTTGTTTTTTGTGGTTTAATCATATCAAATGACATTTGGAATGCAATCCTTTGTATATATACAAAATCCCAGTGACGTCTCTCAAATTAAATGTGCACTTTGTGCATTAAGCGTATAAAATCCGCAGTCCATATATGGCAGTAAGGCCTCCTTTAAAGTTGAGAAGCAAAAGTTGAGTGCAAAAAGATTTATATTGCCTGAGGAGATATTTTTCTGTATTATGTGATGTTTTGATGTGTTGATCATGTCGAGCAAGAAAATTGTAGTGCCATCTTAATAGTTTTTTTGTTGGAGAAATTCAGCATTTTGTTGTCAGCCAGGCAAACGGTGTCTCTAGACTTTGGAGATTCTTATTAAAGTTCATGGAGCCTTTATTTCCTTTGGATATGATGGTTATTTTAATCCTCATAACTTGGTATGGTCCTTCATTTTAGATATATTTATTGATGGCTTTTTTCCATCTCTTGACTGAGATACGGCGCCGTTATGTTTATATCAACTGATATTAAAAGATAAACTTGAACAATTTATCTGTATCACTGAAGAAACTTGCATGAAACTTGCATGAGACACAATCTTTGCAATGTGGCAAGAAAAACTATTTCCAAACTCACACACATAAAAAATCTTTCAACATTGAGAGGTGTAAGTTGGGCAGAGTCTCATGACCTAGAAGGGGATCACATCTAGATTGTATCAGAGTGAAACTTGATTGTAGAAATTATTAAAAGAGATTGTCTTGTGATTTAAGATCTTGCAATGAGTTGACTTGGAGTAATAGTTTTTACAATTTACCTCAAGTGGTGTTTCCGTAGTGAAATCTTCTTTGAACTTTAGGGGAGGTTCACCTTTTTGGATCCCTTGTATGTTAGTGCATACGACAATTATGAAAATATTGACATTTCTTTTTTACCACTCATTAGTTTTTATTGAGGAAACAATGATTTGTATATTTCTAATAACTTGGCTTTCTTTGAATTTTTTTCATAGTCTTGCTGGTTGTTATATGTTTAGGATTGCCAGTTATATTTTTCAAAACTTTTTCAACATTTTGCACAAGTTGAACCCATTGAGTTTTGTAATCAATTGTATCCTACTGTGAGAATGTCTTTTTAGAAATAAAATAAATAAATAAATGTCTTAAAAATATGTAAACCTATTTTTGAAATTTACAGGAGTTAGTGTTCTTCCTAAATTTTTAGCAAGTTTACATTTCATTAAAAGTTGTACTTGTAGTGGATAAATTGGGATCAGCTTCATCCACTTCATTAATAGTCTTGTGCTTGTGTTCTATTTGTCTTGACAATTTGTGACGAGATAATACAGTGGTGATACTATCTTTGAATGGAAAATTAAAATTTTTATGTATAATCATCAGCAGCTATTATTGTTCACGTTTCAAGGCATCTTGTGAATGTGTATCAATATACCATTGGAATATGCCTTGCGTTTCCTTTTTCTTCCTGCTGAATGTTTGTATTTTAAATTTATGAATGTGGCTAGTTATTTGACATGCTGCTATTTTGTGGCAGATGGAAGAGATGTTGGGCAGCAATCTTTTTCACCAGCTGGCAAGCCAAAACCTTGCATGAAATTTTTCAGGTGCTTCCCTAGTTTTTGGTATCTATCTAGTTCTTAAATTCAGTTATTGAACTAATGCTTTAACCTTGTCATAATAACTGCTTGCGGAAAAGTTGGCTGAGAGCTCAAAAACTACTATAAACAAAACTTGTCATGAAAAAAAGATAAGATGGACTCGAAACTCTTGACTAATGCAGGATGTCCATCTATTGATGTAATATTTGTCAAAGAGATAGTAACATTGTGCTAATCAGGACAAGTGATCTATGAGAATAACAAAGAACATAATGGGTAGTGTTGAAAAATGTTTAAAAGTCAATCCGTTGATATTGGCCTTTGGGATCCATGTGATTTTTTTTTTCTTTCGAATCAGCTTCAAGGAAATGAGCATATCTCTGAAGTAGGGATGGCAATAATGCCCAGACCCGATCCGATCCGACCCGACCCGACCTGAGTTTGACGGGTAAAACCCGGTTTGACCTGGTTTCGGGTCGGGTTCGGGTAAAATCCGATTAATGTAAAGCGGGTGCGGGTGCGAGTATGGGAATCCTGATACCCGAACCCGAACCCGACCCGAAATTAATTAACAAATATACCCAATTATATATATTCAAATTTTTTGTTAGGGTTTTTAAATTCCTATTCTATGATGTTGAATTTGTCTATTTTGTGTTGCTTTAAATGCATATTTTCAATTTTTATTCTATTCAAACAAAAAAAACTATGATTTTTTATTGACATTTTTAATTTTTACTTGGTATTTTAATTTTATTTTAAATATTTTTAAATAAGATTAAGGCGGGGCGGGTATCCCGGTGGGTACCCAAATAATTCTAGTTTTCATATTGCTATTGCTTTTAGAACTAATTTTTATGTGGCAACACTTTGCTTACCTCATCTTCTTGTGTATCTCTCATTGTTTTCAGTACATCTGGTTGCCCATTTGGTGAATCTTGCCACTTCCTCCATTACGTGCCTGGGGGCCTCAGCTCTCTTGGTGTGGCACCTGTTGCCTCACTTTCTGCTGCATCTTCTGCTGCCAATCAGAGAAAGCCAGCTGGCCCAGGTGGAGATCCTAGTGTTACGGTTAATGGATTCAAAACAAAGCTGTGCAATAAGTTTAATACGGCTGAGGGCTGCCGATTTGGTGACAAGTGCCATTTTGCTCACGGGGAAAGCGATTTGCGGCCGGCAAATAACTTGTCTCGAGGAAACAGAAGACCAATGTCCAATGGACCTTCTCCAGCCTTCAGCAATAGGCCTAATCCAGCTGGCTCCCCGACCCTTTCTGTGTCTGAACCAAATTTCCCCTCTCAGGGCTATGTGCAACTAAATGAATACGGTGCTCCAGATAACAATGATGCCTCTGCTGTTTATCCGGCTGGACCTGTAAGTGAAAATGTATCAGTTTGCTGATAAAAGAAGTCTGCTGGCACTTGTTTTGTCAATTGGAAGATTGGATTAGTTCAATGACGGTTCTCTTTGATTGTTGAAGGTGGAGTGCTCTGGGCAGGTAGAAGATGGCGATTATCTTCTGAGATGATTCGCAGCTTTGGTTTTGTTTTTGTTTTGTTTCATCTTTAGCTTGTTTTAGCAGAACATCAGAAACATTAAGTTAAATTTACCGGAAGAGAGAACATGAATGGACCTTTTTACTGCCAACTGGCTACTATAGCATTCCTAGTTCTCCTGTTTGAGGGAACTAATAGTGAAACATTACAATGTTCATTATTTATTTCATGTCTTGTAACAATTGTAAAACTTGATTTAAATGTTGGTGTTTGTTGAATATATCTGTAGCTTTGCAGTTGATAAACGCACTGTCTTACTATTCTCTCACTTGTTGCATTCTATTCTAATTCCTTCTTCCATGTCAGCATGCAGGTTCAGCATAGTGCAATTAACCTCATGAAAGGTAAAAGAAAACAAATGAAGTCTACTGTTGGATTGAGATACATTTACTTAACAGTTGCATCTTACATATAAATTACGAACGCAAAAGCAACTTAATGCTGTTGTTAGATTATAGGAACTCTGATCTGGCCTCGTATTCTTATGCGATATTCAGATTTCCCCCCTTTTTCATGCAGAAATCTCAACATGTGATGGACTTGTCAGTTTGCTTAATCTGCAGGAATGTGACCATTGATGATTATTTTGGTCATATGTTGCAAAACAGCCTACTGCTTCACCGTGGTATTCTGCTTTTCAGTCTCGAGACATGATTGAAGGTTTGGCTGCCAACTTAAAACATCTTTCTCTTATACTCTGATGCATTGTGATTCACTAATTTCCGCCTCCTCTCTCTATTGCAAGCGTTTGAGAACATTTCATACTATTACAACATGTGGATATTCCAAGGACAGAAATTAGAGGAGTGCAGGCTTTGCTCTACTTGATGTAAGTTCTGATTTGGATCCTTGGTTTATATGCATGACTTACAAAATGGATTTCATGCTTTATATCAGTGCATACAAGATTAGTCTAAGAGCGTATATGTATATACATATTGCTTTCTTATCTTATTTTCTTCTTTACTCCTGCATCCTTAGAAATTTTCATGACCTGCATTTCTGAACATGAAATTAATCACGGTCTGCAACTAAGAAGAAAAATATATATTATTTAATGTACCCTCATTTATACTAGCATTAGCTTATAACATCCTTTACCCCTTGAATCTAAATAAAACCAGCCCCTTTCAATCCTCGACAAAGGTCTAGGCCATTTTACATGAGACTCATGGATGTGATTCATGACCAATATATGCTGATGTTCTTACATTTTAGCATCATGAATACTCCAAGACCATTATGAATGCACCCTCGCTGGTGAACATCTTGGTTAATGGTTCTATGTAGGTGAACAGTTCTCCATCTGCTAAACCATGCCTCTTATGAGATAAAAACATCACGCCTTTTCTTCGGGTTGTTTTGCTCCGGGTTCCCTTGCCTCATCATTGCCACGAACTCCTCATAGTTGATTCTTCCATCCTGTAGATAAATGACAGTGTCTTGAACTGAGTCAAGTAACAACATGAAAATCTAAACATTTAAAGAGAAGTATATGTAGTTCACTCACATTGTCGGCATCAGCATCAGAGATAATGTCCTTTATTTCACGACCATCATACAATCCTTGTGCCTTGAGAGCTTGCTCGAGCTCCTCTTTGGTTATGTATCTAGAATATAAAACCGAAGTGTTATTGACATACAAGAAAACTTTTCATGATTCAGAACTGTTAACATGATATCACTTTTGCTGCACTTACCCACTGTTGTCTGCATCAAAGTACTGAAACGCTTTGTAGAGATGGTCTTCTCTGTCCATTCGGTTTATGTGCATTGTCGCTGTGATAAATTCCTCATAATCAATAGTTCCATTACCATCTGCATCGGCCTGTTATAAATACCAAAAAAGCAAAGTGATGTTAGGATAACGAAGACACTCTGAAGTAGTTTGTTACTGATCTGAATACAAAACTTACAGCTTCCATTAGTTGTTTGACTTCACTCTCAGTGAGCTTTGTTCCTTGCTTTTGTAGCCCTTGCTTCAGTTCTTCTAGTGTTATGCTTCCACTGTTATCTGTGTCCATGTTCTTGAACATCTCCTTTAACCCCCTTATCTCTTCCTCTGATAAACAGCCTGCAATCACCTGCAAGTTCAAAAGAAAAGGCAGCAAGTTCATTTCTAGATTACACAATTCCTTCAGGACAGGGTGTTTGCTCAGTTTGATACATAATGAAGTGAATAACTAAAATGACTGATGTATGGAACATTGGATATATGTGTGTGTGTGTGTGTGTGTGTGAGAAGACAGTCACAAATTTCATTGGAGAAAGGCATGGTCTGATGGTTCAACTCTATTCAACTTATTGTATTAATGGACATCATGATAGTTAAGGACTAGCGATATTAGCAACATATGAAACTTTTTTCTCATCAAAGTTCCATATAAATATATAGTGCATGCCAACTGCATTTACAATTTTCTAGCCAATCAATCACAACTGTATTTCCTTTGAGATTAGTACTTAAGACAAGAAGTTTACCCTCAGAGCAGCTTTCTTGAACTTGTTCATTGCTCTGAATTGTTTCAGCCTGTTAAGAACAGCATTGTCTAATGGTGTATCAGGTGCTTCTCCATCCTCTTTGATCCATGGATGATCTGCCACAGAAATTCATCCCATTTTTATTGGGATTAACTACCAAAGAAACACCCAAGAAACAGTACACTATCACATTAATTGAACATACAAAGTATTAGATTACTTGTCAAAGTTTACTGTGATATATATTATCGCACTCAATTCTACAGTATTTATTACTTCTGTTGATTGTGAGATTAATACTGTGCTTACTTAAGCAAGTGGTGAAAATGGAAAAAAAAAAAACTCCTAGTGCTAATGAATTAGTAAATTCTTAATATGAAGATTAGGTCTATCATAGCAGAACATCAAAATAACAAGTAGCCTTTTCCTGCTAAAACTACACACGAGAAACTAGAATGTTATGAGACTCACTAAGGACTTCAAATGCTGTTATTCTTTGCTTGGGGTCTGATGTTAGCATCTTCTTGACCAAATCTTTTGCACCAGCAGAAATTTTTGGCCATGGATCACTAGTAAAATCAACTTGTCCTTTCAGGATGGCATTGAAAATTCCATGTTCAGTCTCTGGTAACAGCCAAAAAGAGACATAGAAATTAAACAAACTATAGGCATTGACGATGAACAGAAGCTAAGAAGAAGAGCAAAAGTACCGGCCCAGAAAGGAGGAACTCCACAGAGGAGAATGTAGAGCATGACTCCCACACTCCAAATATCAACTTCTGGTCCATATCTTCTTCTCAGGACTTCTGGTGCTATGTAGTAAGCACTCCCAACTATGTCCCTAAACACCTCACCTGTCTCAGGACAACATCAAGTTGTCAGTTTCATATCAAGATGTTATTTCTCTCATCAAGCACATTTACACTAAATCATAAATTTAATTGCAGGAAACCTTGCTTGAAGAACACAGAGAGCCCGAAATCAGTTGCCTTGAGAGGGGCTTTTTCATCCTTGCTCAACAAGAGAAAATTCTCTGGCTTGAGATCTCTATGGACAACACCCATTGAATGAAATGTATGAACAATCTGAACAATGGTCCTCAGCAGAGAAGCAGCAGCGCGCTCCGTATAATGCCCCTTAGCAATAATCCGATCAAAAAGCTCACCTCCGGCGCAAAGCTCCATGACCAAATGCACTGATTGCTTATCTTCATAAGCTCCTTTCAACTCAACAATGTTTGGTTGCCCGGTAAGGTGGTGCATGATCTGCACCTCCCGTCGAACATCCTCAATATCCTCCTTATTAGCAAGCTTCCTTTTGGTGATTGTCTTGCAGGCAAACTGTTCACCAGTGACCTTATGTGTGCAAAGGTGTGTGACACCAAATTGACCACGGCCGAGTTCTTTGCCAATGGAATATGTTGCACGAACATCTTCCATAGGACGGCCGAGGACCGGACCGATGGCAGCAGGCTTCACCGGTGGCTTGGTTGGAGCTTGAGGTGCAGGGGCTGCCTTCTGGGATGGATTGGGTTCCATGGAGGTGGCTGGAGGGGGAGAGGTGGGATTGGAGGACTTTTCATTGGAGAAGCAGTTGCAGTTGCCCATTGTGATGGAGATGGGGAAGGAGAGGTCCTTGAAGGGGAAGGGGAAGGCTTCCCAATCAAAGAACAAGGTCCATGTATTTGGTAGGGGTTGAGCAAATGAAGATGGTGAGAGGAGACCAGGTAGGATCAGTGGGGGATGGAGAGGTTTGGAGGAAATGGCGGGAGAGGGCTAACTGTTTGTTTCTTCTGTTACCCTTCTTTAAATAGACTCTCAGATTGTATCTCTGCCGTTGGTTTTGCTTTGATTTTCGTGCAGGAGAGTTTTTTTTTTTTTTTAATGTTTCTTTTCTTTTTCTGTTAATGATTGAAGGTTGGAGATTAGACTCAAATTTTCTGTTAGATCTTATCCTTTCTCTTTTTTTTTTGGTGAAATGATAAGTAATTGACATGGATTTTTAGAGTTTGTTGTGTTTATCTCTTTATAAATGTTATTTCAGGCATCTGAAATATAATCTATGATTCAAGATTATTAGGTTTTAATGTTTTATTCAAATTTATTATATATATATAATCAAGTTGGGAAGATATGGTATGTTTTGATTTTTAAGATATTAATTCCAAATAAACAAACTTACTAATTTGGTCCTATAGAAGAATGATATTAGATTTATTCTAATTTGGTTTCTCCAAATTGAATTCTGTTTTGGAAATAATCTTGTTATTTCCACATCATCATCATAAAAAATAATAAAAAATTAAACCTTTAAATAATAATAGAAGAAACCATACACTCACAAAAAGAAGGATAAAATTCAAGTAATTCATACCACTTTCACAATTTCTTATTTTGAGTCCCATACATTCAATGTTTCTCAATTAACTGATAACAAAGGGTGCAATTTGCAAAATAATAATAATTAATAATAATAAATACAACATGACTACTGTCTATTGACCAGTATAACATGTTCTTGTATCACAACCTTAACAATTTAAAAAGAAAAAAAAAAGAACAATTTATTGAAATCACATCAATTGAAGGTGTGATGAAAATAACTCAATATGTTGGAATAGAAGGATCAGCCTTAACAGCATATGCATGAATGCCTCCTGCAATATTGAATACCTTCTTGAATCCCTGCAAAAATTTATTGCCATTATTAATTAGAATCAGCTCAAGTATGTGATACTCATGAACACATCTTGTACCGATCGAAGATACATTCTTGATCTGAAACTCTTCATTACTCGAGTTTTTAGTACGACAGGAGTTTTATATACCTGGGTCTGCAACCATTTAGCTACTTGCATTGATCGTACTCCATGATGACACTGAATCAGGGAAAACAGGTTATTGAAACAAATGAAGAATGCAGTCTAGTTGATCTTTCTGATTTAACATTGTAAGCAAATAGTTTGTGATCACAAGCAAATGAGCTGAGCTTAAAGAAAAAGAAATCATCCTACCAATACATAGATGTCCTTCTGAGGATTGAACTCATCTGTGATTAATGATCCCCATGTCCCAAACTGACGCAAAGGTAGAACTTTGAAACCTGGCAATGAGGCTATATCTCTGCCATGAAAATACAAGAAACAGCACATGAGATGATGAAGCATGCTTATATGTTTTATGGAACTAGAAATACTTCCAGTGTACATACTTAGTTCTAGCAGGAAAAACTATATTAGTCAAGCACAGGTTCTACATAACACTTTTCTTGAAGGCTGGAAAAATTAACTTATACAGAAGATAGCATTAGAGATTATCACAAGCAAAATAGTTGCTTTAGGTGCATTAGGCGTATATGTGAATCTAGGAAATTGACATTTATTTTTTGTCACAAAACAATCAGAGAGCAAGCTCTTCAAGGAACCATATATTAACTTTTGATCTCAGTATATCAGCATATACTTGAGTGATAGCTTTAACAATTGCTAGAGACTAGAAGTTTGAGAATTATAGCTAAGAAAAAGGCAGTACACTTCTTCAGGTTCTCGGACATCAATCAACTGAGCTGCTTCGACAAAGCTTGGATCCTGCATTTTTGAGTAAAATTCTTCTGGTCCAATATCTTCAAGTAGAGATTCTTCCCTGAAACATACATGCACAACTGTCATCTTGAAATTTCTCTGGAGAAACAATTAATTAACAAAAAAACTCTTAAATAACCTTTCAGAAAGAACTTGCAAAAGGTGCCAGCCATATTTACTCTTGCAACGCACAACTTTATTCAAGGGTGCAGTAAATGCGACTTGCTCAAATTCTGGTATCTGGGAGGAAACATTAGAAAATCTTCACCAATTAAACTGCAAGCATTGTGGTGCTTTGATACAACTAGTCACAAAGAGATTAATAATGGCAACTTGACTTCAAACTCTTCAAACCAAATTGAACATGACTTTGCCATATGCATTAGATGAATAAACAAGCATAGAGTGCAAAATATCCCTCATGCCCTATAATAATATAGAGATGGTGAATGCTGGTATAATTATTTTCTTTTTCTGGATTTATAACTTGAATGCGCTACTCTATTGCAATATCAAAAAAGTTATTTCTTCCTATTTAACTATCACAACTAATCAAATTATATATTCAAAAAATATATGCATGAGGAGAATGTTAGCATATGCCTTTCCCAAGGAGAAAAATAACAGTTGGAAGCTCTCATGCAGCAGAATCAATAAGTCTTTATAGTTGATATGAATTGACACATGGCCCTGAAATGCTTCTTCACTAGGCATCACGATTTTTTTCTTTCCTTGCTTCACCAATTTAATTGTTGAACACAAAGTATAAAGACCTTGAAAACATACTAAATTCAGAGTGAGATAACACATTAGGGTTCATTGGGATTCTGGACACAGTGACTTGTTTTTCTAGGAGGTGGTAATAGTAAGTCTCGATGATCTTTCCCTTTAACAAACTACATATACCTAATAGATAGCACATAAATTTTTACATACCATCTGCCCTCTTCTCACCCATCCAAGCATACCACCAATTTCTTTCGATGGGCAGATTGAAAATTCTGTAGCTAAATCACTTAAATCTTCTCCTGCAAGAAAAATGAAAAGTTATCTTTTATATATATATATATATAATATCAGAAAATGATCTTCGCCTAAATTGGCAGGTGTTGGCAAAATGCATGACAGGCTTCGCAGCATAAGGACATGATCAAACATTTCTTTACTGATGCTCATGATAAATGATTATGGTAAATATATTGGCAATGCTCAGGTACATACTTTCTTCTTTATGACTAGTGCTATTGAGTTAATAAGGAGATGACAATCCAAATCATAATGTTAAATGAATAGATATATTTTCATTAAGCCATTTTACAAATTACAATCTAGTGCACTAATGCATCAAATTATGTTGTTGATGAATAGATTACTCGGACACCTCACAAGCAATGTTATACTTGAAATTTGCTAAAAATGTGGGTAGGTGCATTACTTGCGGTTGTGTTTCCTTTTTCCAACTAAAAACGTAGAGTTCAATTTGAATTTTGCAAAACAACATAGCTGTAGTGTCACAGAAAAATTGAAGAGACATCTCCAAGACCAAGGAAATATAATATTTGGCAAGCATGTTAAAGTATTGTTTCAAGCAAATCCATATGATGGAATCCTTATTCATCCCATTAATATTGTATTACATTACTGCTTCGATTTTTCAAGCTGTGTTAGGATATCTTCAAATATTACTGATATTTCTTTAACTACTCCTACCCCTTAATTAAACTCTTAGTAAGTTCAAGTAAAATAAATTTCATCTCATGCATTTTCCTAATGAATTATCAAGGGTTCGAAACACCACATGTATAGCCTTTTTCGCTAGATTCTGAAGGTCTAGGCCACAAGGGAAATCTCATGCTAGAAGCTTGGATTCCTTGGATTTGATTAATCTGATCACCGACACAGTAAAGTTAATATTGACCAAACCCAAAATGCATCATCATATCAATCAATAGTCAAAAGACTTCTTCAAAGGTACTAATCTATCTTCAAGATGAAAACTGAAAGTTTTGCCTAAGAGGGCCTTCCAATTGCTAGACTTATTCAGCGATCTTGATGACAGGGTCATTCGAGGTTAACTGTGAACAACCAGCATAATAAAAATATAGAAATAAATCCCCATCAATATTATTTACAAAATTTCATCACTTAGCAAGGCAACATTTGGCAAAATCAATTTAGCCTAACATGACCTATATCTACAAGCAAGGATTCCACTAACATGAGAAAAGAGCAAAAAACTACAACACCAACCTCATCCTAGTAAACACTCCAGAACTTATACACAAAAATGTCACAAAACAAATCAATAATAAAACAAAGCCAACCAGTAATTCAACCAAATAATACCTCCAGAAATCCGCTTTTGTAGCTCCACCAAGAGCTGAAGGTCATCTCCACCAACAAGCAAGTGCTGAACCAATATCTCCTTACTCTGCAAATCACCATTCCCAGCACTAAACCAAACTACAAGAAAAAAGAGAAGCCATAAAGACAGTTCAACAAAGCCCAAAACTTGGAATTTCTTGATGGAAAAACAGAAAAAGAAAGTGATGGCAAACCTTTTCCTGAAGGTCTGGGGTTAGTCCCCATGAATGGATTCCAGATAAAGAGAGAACAAGAGGAAGGAGGTGAAAAGGTGGGTGTGAAGAGTCTAGGGAGGTGAAGCAATGGAAGAGAAGAGTAGCAGGGGGTTCTCAAAGGAGAGAAGGGGAGAGAAGAGGAGGAGATGAGTGGGAGTCTGAGGTTGGGCAGGAAGAAGGATGGGGAAGAGAAGGGAGAAAGATGAGTTGTTCTCAACATGTTTAGCAAAAAAATTTTGTTTCTTGCTCTGAACATCCAGAAAGATTGTCTTTGTTTGTCTTTGTGGAATTTCAAAGGAAGACAATATGTTGAATGAAAAAAAGCCCAACCTGGTTGAAAGCCCATTGGGCCATTAATTAATGTTAATATTATTAATGTTTTAAAAGATTTGCAAACAGTTAGAGTTGAAGAAATATTAATCCTTGATTATATTTGAGAAATTATTAATTATTAGTAAATATAAACTGCTAATTAGAAAAAAAAAATACTTTACTGAAAGGTGTTTAGATGGAGGATTAAGAGTGGAAGGCACTAAAATACCTTGATTTTTATTTTTATTTTTTAATATTTTAAACGGAAAGAATGAACAAAGAAGATTTAGAATGCTCACAAGCAATCACTCACAAAGAAGTTAGGAGCTACATACATAGAAGGAATAACCATGAACTTCTAATTTCAAATTTGGTTATAATTGATGGCAAAAAAGATTAAAAACAAAAAAGATACAATGTGAACAAAACACAAAGAAAAATTCTCGTTAAAGCCCTCACAAGCAATCATTCACAAAGGAGTTAGGAACTACGAATATAAAAAGAATAACTGCGAGTTTTCAATTTCAAATTTTAGTTATAGTTGACCATAAAAAATATATAAAGAAAAAGATATAATATGACCAAAGTACAAAGAAAATTTTTTGTATATCTCTTTACCCAAATTAAACTATTTTATTCCTCAAAAAGAGAATTAAACCATAAAAAATGTATTTGTTAATATTTTAAAAATTAAGAAAGATTAATGAGCTTAATCCACTCATTAATTATCCATCCAAGCACCTCTTAAAAATGTTAATGGTTGTCTAAATACTCCTTCCATTCAAAATAAAAGTCTTTTAAGATGTCAGTACCAAGATTAAGAGTAAAATATCATTTTATGAAATATATTATCGGTTATTACTCTATTAATTCTCTTTGCACACGTCTTTCTCCTACTATGAAAATTCTACCTTTCTTAATATGAACATGCACCACTGAATGTTATCATTGATCTCCTAATCATCATCACATATGACCATTGTTTAATCTTTGAGCCGAATTAATTGAGTACCTAACCTTACCAATTCGAGCAAGCAAACATGCCATAATAAATATAGTCTAGGTACATAATGTATCATCACTTAGCTATTTCCATGTGGTTCTAGAATTCATGTTTGCTTTTAATTTCAAGATTAATACATTTGACTTTTAAGTACTTGTAATGTAATTTTTTATTTTTTGAAATAACCTATTCAATCGAAGTAAGGGAAAACCCAGAGAAGGCCAAATTCCATCAATATACTATAGTGTTTGGACAATGACAAAAACTTTATTTTTATTAACAAAAAAATTATTGAGAAATAAAAATATTATAATAGTGATCACTTATGTATAATGCTAAGTCTGAAGACTTGGATTGGCATTATGTGACAAGCCAAGAGGTGACATGGTAAAGGGATGTCACGTGGCTATGATGACTTGGCAAAAAAGAGAAGTGATAATGAGGATGATGTGGTTAAATGAGTGATGACATGGCACATGAAAAGATGCAGGCTAGAAGATCTTGACGAGGGATTATGATAAGAGATTTTCCTCTCATTGATTCAATTAAAGAATAAATATTTTTGGAAGGAGCATTAAGGTAAAAAGATCTCCATTAAAGTGCAAGTTTATCTTATGTATGATTTTATTTATTTTTGGTAAGATTTAGGATGATAAATCATATCTTTAGTAAAGTCCTTTTTATGAGAGATTTATTTCAAAGAGAGGAATTATTCTTTATTGAGAAAATATCATAATGAAGATTGCATGAAGCTTGAGTTAGTAAGAAGGCTATTTATGAGTGGAGCTATTCAAGGATATAAGCCGTATATGATGAGATGTGATTTAAGATTTGAAGACCCAAACATGGATGATTGGAGATCATACTTGGAAGATATTGAAGACTAAACTTGGATGAGAAGAGATCAAGTTTGGTAACAATATATTCATGGTTCAAATGAAGATCATAATTGAAGATCAAACTTGGACCAAGTTTGGAAATAAGATCGAGAGATCTTTTGTGGCCATCTTTGATTAGATGGTTGTTCGCGCCTTGGTGGGTGCGACCCTTGGGAGAGGGGGCTTGCTGAAATGACGTGAGGAAGGAAGTTGTTACAGGCAAGAGGAGCTCGGGATGAGTCAACTGCTACGAAATGGGCTGAAGGAATCAGGAGGGTTGAAGGTGTCGCAAGTTCGGTTGCAACTGGACTAGCTAGAACTCAGTTATATTCAGCAAGGTGGGTAGCGTTGCAACATCTAACTTTGGAAGATGTCCAAGTTAGGAAGCCGCAGAGAAGTCTAAAAGAGGAGGATCTATTGGGATGTAAGTGCGTCTATATAAGATACATGCTTGAAGATTTAGGATGAGCCATGTGAGAGAGACCTTTTGGTGAGGGTTGAGGAGAGTGGGCATCAGACAATCTTAAGAGGGTTTTTTCTTCGTCATTGTGTGAGCGAGAGAGTATGTTTGTACTATTCATTCCTAACCTCTTTTAGTAAATTGTTTCTTCGGGCTTTGTCCCACAGATGTGGGCAAAGGTGTGCCGAACTGGGTGACCACATCGTGTGTGTGTGATTTCATTACTAGCAAGTTGAGCGAAAAATTAACACAAACCTACCCCTTCGGAACTAACACATAACATGTTATTTTTATTTCATAAAATTTATGAAACTTTGGGTTTGTATATGTTTTTTCGTTTTTATAAAATAGATAAATCTCGTCAAGGGAATAGACAAGCATGGAGTTAGTATCTTAACACGTATGTGCTCTCATTTGTCTCAATTAAAGTTTGAACCAATCTCTTTGGCAAAAACAGGTACCCTACATAGGGGATTTGGTGCCAATAAACCAAAATATCATTACAATACAGTATTGAAGAAATACTAAGATATTTCTATCTCTTTTATTTTTGCACTTTCTTTCAATATAATTAGGTATACATTAAAATTAGTTTTTCCTTAAAAAAAAAACAAGTCCAATTAATTTACGAGATTAATTACATTTGCATCATGCTTTAATTCTGCTCCAAATAATAAAGCAATCCATCTTTAAACCTTATATTTCTCTAATTCATCACATATATAATTCTCCAAAATTTGCCTAAATTTGCCATTAGAAAACAAATTGATTGACCACCTAATCTTGCCAATTCATGGAAAAAACAACAATGCCTTTAATAACATCAGTTGCTTAAACTATTTTAATTAGCCATATAATTTCATTTTCAACTTATCATGCAGCTCTTGCATGATACTTATTATAATATATAAAATATAATATAATAACATTGTTGGAACAAAATTAAATAACACAAGAATCAAACCAAAATATATGATAATTCATACTTTTAACAATAATACATACAAACATCATTGTAACTATAGTTAATTGGTGACATTTGTATGAAAAAGATCACTACATCTTACATCCTCCATTTCCCTTGTATCTTATTGATCAAGATATTTGTATAATTACTATCTATATTATTATAAAAACACACACACTGTCATAAAAAATCACAAAATAATAGAATTAAAGGCTAAAGATAAATTAAAAAAAAAAAAACCCTCAAGCAATCGATCACAAAAGGGTAATGAGCTAAGGGTGCAAAAGGAACAACCGAAAATTTCTAATATCAAAGAAAAAAATATGATGGAAATTTTTTATCTCTCATAGTCTAGATTAAGCTATTTTAGGTTGCAGTGGGAGTACCTTAATTAAAATTAATCTCTATATTTCTCAAAAAAAAAAAAAAAAAAAAAAAAAAACTAAACCATAAAAAAGAGCATTTGTTAAAATTTTAAATTAGGTTTAATCCACCCCTTAATTCTTCATACAAACATCCCCTGAATACCTTGATTATTGTCTAAAATCTCCATCTGATAAATATCATTTATGATTTTTATCTCAAAAATTAAGAGAATAGCTTAAATTATAACAAACATTCACAAATATTACCCTTTTTAATTGCAACTTACACAACATCTTTCTCTTACTTCAAAGAAAAATGAAATAATTGTAATTTTTTAATTTTAGTACATGTAAAATCATCCAAAACAAATTTATTTTATTTTTCTAAACCGACACTTGTTAATGAATAAATTTATTCAAGATTAATTTTTTTTTTTTTTACAAATAGACGACAAGCGCCCCCCATCTAAGGGTAGTCAGGGACGTACACGTGGGGGAGCCACGCTCACCACCGAACCGTGCACTCACCTTGCGCGTGATGGGGATTGAACTCGGGGAGCCACGCTCGACACTCGAGGCGAACACCCTACACAAAGGACCCGGTGCCAATTGACCCAAGGGCCGTTGGCGGTTACTTTTTTTTTTTTTTACCAACCAAGTTGTAGTAAAATAATATAATCTTTGAGAGAAAGGGAAGTAATAGGTATCTATTATACTTAAAACAACCTAAAATTATAAGCTTTGCTAAGATATTATGGAAAACTAGATTAGATATTTGAATATGCTATGGAACGGAAAAAATTATCAAACTTTGATTTAATTACTACCAATTAAAGTAAATATCTTATACAGTCTCCTTGATCTTAATATGAACATGGCATCTCGTAATGAACACCTAACCTTACCAATTAGAGCAAGGAAACGTGCCATAATAAATATAGTTTAGGTGCAAGATGTACCAGAACTTAGCCATTTTCTTGTGGTTTTACAATTCATGTTTGCTTTTGAATTTCAAAGATTAATGAGTTTGACTTTTTAGTACTTCCAATGATGAATTTTTATTTTCTATAATTTTGAATACACCTTCAGCTCTAAGTATGGCACAAGACTTGATTTCTTTTGTCTTTAAAAGTTTATGAAAGGTCCATAGAAGTGTTATTATATTTAAACTGAAAAATATAGTTTTTTTTTTTTTTTTTTTTGTTATTCAAGAGATTGTCCATTTCATTAAACATAATTTTAATAACCCCTCTAGAATGATATTTGAAATTGGTATATATATATCTATATATATATATATATATATAATGCTATATAGAATGGATTGGTATATAGAATGGATTGGTACTCTTGCTTCCCTCTAATATGAATACTATTGGTTAGAATCTGTATTTTTTTTTACTAGTTTTTTTTCTTTTTAATCAATGCTAGCTATTAGCTAAGTTACCCCAACTAAAAGTATTAGACGAGAAGATCCGGTTTCTCCCTACCTTATTATCTTTGTTTCTCAAAATTTAACTGCAATTCTTAACCATGCTATTTAAATCAACCTAATTACTAGTTTTAAGTCTAGATCACAATTGAATTTTAAACACCTTATATGCATTGAAAATCTCATTTTAACAGTTGGAAATTGCAATTTACACTTGTTGATTTATTCATCTCTCGCAGATTAGAAGTTTAATAATAACAAATCAGCCAACTCTTTTCCTAGTTGGTTTAATAAGAAAGTGTTGGGATCTTCTCACTCTAACAAAGGAATTATCACGTGAAAATACATGCCAATACGCAGCGGATAACAAAATTTTAATGGCAAGTAAACATGATAAAACCCTAATGCATTCCAGAACTAGGATTAAATTCTAAATAAATAGATAATTAAATGTTATACATTTCTTTTGATGATGATTCTTAACGTACCTTTGTTTTCCCGAAATCGAAAGGGACTGTGAATCGCGACTCACCTCTACAATCACGTACACATGAACACCTCTAGGAATCAAGCAGGTATGCTAGCACCTCAAGAAACCACACTTGTTTCTTGGTTCGAATAGCAAGCACCCGAGATTCAAGAGAAAAGGGGTTGTAGGCCCGGCGGCGGGATTCTGTTAGGAATTGAGAAACAAAGGCAAAAATAAGAGAAAGCAAGCAAGATACGTGGTTCACCCAAAACTAGGGCTACATCCACGGCCGCCGGCTTCGTTTCACTATTTTTCTTCACACACAATAATCCCCACTTTTTACAAGGATGAATATATATAAATAAGAGGGGGAAAAAAAAAAAAACTTAGTACATTGAAATTTTTGCAAAGAAGCCCCTCAAAATTTCTAAAATAAAAAATGTAACTGGGTGTTTAGTATAATCAGGCTCCACACACCCCAACAATCTCCCGCTTGGAGACTGATCTCATCCAAGTTCTCAAGCTTCAAATCTTCAAAGAACATAGCTGAACAACAGACCGTCGACAAACACTTCTAATCATCAGGTGCTCAGACCAACTGAAGCTTTGCATAGCTTCAGTTTGTCAACAATTACTACCATGGTTAACATATCAGCTGGATTTTCACTACTTGGAATCTTCTCAAGAGCCAACACTTTATCTTCTAATAAAGTCCGAATGAAATGGTACCTTAACTGTATATGCTTGGTTCTTGAATGATATGCTGAATTCCTGGCAAGATGAATGGCACTTTTGACTGTCGCTGTACAAAATACTATTCTCCTGCCTCTTTCCCAATTCTGCCAAAAAATTTTGTAACCAGATCATCTCCTTGCTAGCTTCTGTAACAGCAATATATTCTGCTTATGTTGTAGAGAGCGCAACAGCTTTCTGCAATTGAGAAATCCAACTAATTGCAGTACCATTCAATGTATAGATGTATCCTGTAGTACTCTTCCTGTTATCTGTATCTCCAGCAAAATCAGCATCTACATAACCTTGCAGTTTCAAACTTGCACCTGTGAAACAAATACATATATCTGATGAGCCCTTCAGATATCTTAGAATCCACTTAACTGCTTCCCAATGCTGCTTTCTAGGCCTACTCATGAATCTACTCACAACTCCCACTGCATGTGCAATGTCTGGCCTTGTACACACCATAGCATACATCAAGCTGCCAATAGCTGAGGCATAGGGCACCTTCCTCATGTAATCCTTTTCTTCTTCTGTCTTTGGTGACTGTTCTTTGCTCAGTTTGAGATGACTACCCAAGGGTGTGCTTACAGATTTGGCTTCATTCATATTGAATCTGCTAAGAACTTTCTTCACATACTCTGACTGTGAAAGCTTCAATATACCATTAGCCTTATCTCTAATGATTCTTATACCAAGGATTTGATTTGCAGCTCCCAAATCCTTCATTGCAAACTGTTTTGACAATTGTTTCTTCAGATAATCGATCTCCTCAATGCTAGACCCTGCAATGAGCATATCATCTACATACACCATTAAGATGATATAGGAATTGTCAAAGAACTTGATATAGCAACAGTGATCTGCTTCACATCTCTTGAACTCAATTTCATGCATAAAACTATCAAATTTCTTGTACCATTGTCTTGGAGCTTGTTTCAGGCCATACAAGCTCTTTCTCAGTTTGCAGACTTGATTCTCTTGTCCCTGAACAACAAACCCTTCTAGTTGAAGCATGTAAATGTCTTCATCCAAGTCACCATGAAGAAACGCTGTCTTCACATCTACCTGCTCAAGATGTAAATTCTCTGCAGCTACAATTCCAAGCACCACTCTAATCGTTGATATCTTCACAACTGGAGAAAATATCTCTGTGTAGTTAATGCCCTCCTTTTGTTGGAACCCTTTAACTACTAATCTAGCCTTGTATAGTTTGTTACCATCATGCTCATTCTTTATTCTGTATACCCACTTGTTGTGCAAAGCTTTCTTAGTTGCTGGCAACTCAGTCAGTTTCCATGTTTGATTCCTCAGCAAGGAATCCATCTCATCCTTCATGGCTAACTCCCACTTGCTTGAATTCTTATCTTGCAAAGCTTCATCATAACACTCTGGTTCACCACCATCAATAAGCAGAAGATAATTTAATGATAGTGAATAACGTTGAGGAGGTCTAATGTTCCTGGAGGATCTACGAACTTCAGCTACTGGTGTACTCTGATCAACCTGTGAATCTGCATTCTCCTTATCTTCTTCACTCATTTTCTGAATAGTACTTTCAGTCCATTCGTCCGAGTTGACAAACTCAAATTTCTTTTGTTCTGTGACGTCTGACAGTACGATTGACCTATCCTTGTACATAGCCCGTTCATTGAATATCACATTTCTGCTTATGATGATTTTTCTGTTTTGTTCATCCCAAAACCTATAACCAAATTTCTCATCACCATAGCCAATGAAAAAACATTTTTTAGACTTTGCATCAAGTTTACTCCGAGCATCTGAATCAATGTGAACATAAGATACACACCAAAAAACTTTTAGATGTGAAAACTTTACTTCTTTACCGCTCCAAACCTCCTCAGGAATTCTAAACTCTATAGGAACTGATGGTCCTCGATTTATTAGATAAGCTGCAGTGCTAACAGCATCAGCCCAAAAAACTTTTGGCAACCCAGCATGTAGCCTCATACACCTAGCACGCTCATTGAGAGTTCTGTTCATGCGCTCTGCCACACCATTCTGCTGTGGTGTCCCAGGAATAGTCTTCTCCATCTTAATTCCTTCTGCAGCACAATACTCACTAAACCCTCCATCTACATACTCCCCTCCATTATCTGATCTCAAGCATTTTACTTTTAAACCTGTTTCAGTCTCAACCATGGCTTTCCACTTCTTAAAAGTGTCAAATAAATTTGATTTATTTTTCAAAAAATAAACCCACACCTTTCTACTTGAGTCATCAATAAAAGTGACATAGTACCTTGAACCTCCAAGTGATGCAATCGGTGAAGGTCCCCACAAATCAGTGTGCACTAATTCCAACTTTTCAGCCATCGGAGTCCTGCCAGTTTTCAAGAATCTCACCTTTCTCTGCTTTCCTAAGATGCAACTTTCACACATGTCAAAATCAATAGACTTTACTTCTGGTAACTTTCCTCTTGACAACAACATTTTTAATCCTTTCTCACTCATGTGACCAAGCCTGCAATGCCATAGGCTTGCACCAGTACTTGCTTCAGTAACTGCAACTGTATCTCTTGGACATGAGGTCATATATAAAGTGCCAGTCTTCCTTCCACGAGCCAATACTCTGGCTCCCTTGTAACCTTCCAGGTACCACCAGTAAACAGGATTGCATGCCCTTCATCATCAAGCTGCCCAACAGAAATCAGATTTCTTCTCAAGTCTGGAATATGTCGAACCTTCTCCAATGACCAGATAGATCCATCAAGCGACGATATCCTGACTTCTCCCATACCCACAACATCCAAGGCTGAACCATCAGCCAAGTACACCTTCCCAAAATCACCTGTAGTGTAATTTTGTAAGATTTCTAGGTGTTGAGTGGTATGAAATGAAGCTACTGAGTCCAAAACCCAATCATCAAGTGGACTGTCTATTGTAAGAAGTAATGCATCATGTATCTCTTCTGCTACAGCATTAGCAGAATCATCTTCATTCTTCTTTTTAGGGCTTTTGCATTGGTTCCTGAAATGACCTATTTTCCCACAATTCCAGCATTGTATTGGACGGCCTGATCTAGACTTACTTCTGTTTTGATTGAAATTTCTGGATTTTGATCTGCCCCGATTTGAATTTTTGTAATTGTTTCTACCTCTTGTCTCAAGATTTAGAGCAGAACCAGATCATGAAGTTTCACCTGCATCTCTCCTGCGAATTTCCTCAGCCAAAACTAGATCTCGTATATCATTGTACTTAAGCTTTTCTTTTCCCATAGAATTGCTTACTGCCATCCTCATTGCTTCCCAACTGTTCGGCAAAGAAGCTAGAACGATCAGAGCACGAACCTCATCATCAAAATTAATTTCTACAAACGACAATTGATTTGTGATAGTGTTAAGCTCGTTCATGTGTTGTGCTACAGATGCGTTCTCTACCATCTTCAAATTGAACAATTTCTTCATCAGATGCACCTTGTTATTTGCCGACGACTTTTCATACATACGAGACAATGCTTTCATCAAATCTGCTGTGGTCTTCTCCTTCACAACATTATGTGCAACATACCTTGACAGAGTTAATCTGATAACTCCCAGTACTTGTCTGTCAAGGAGAACCCAATCCTCAGCCTTCATCATCTCAGGTTTTACCCCAAAGAGAGGTAGATGTAATTTCTTTGCGTGCAGATAGTCTTCAATCTGCATCCTCCAATACGCAAAGTCTGCGCCATCAAACTTTTTTACTCTAGATGCCTTTCCTATTTCCTCTGCCATTGCTCCCACTCAAAACCAAAAAACAAAACCTTGCTCTGGTACCAGTTGTTAGGAATTGAGAAACAAAGGCAAAAATAAGAGAAAGCAAGCAAGAAAAGGAAGAACACAGAGATTTACGTGGTTCACCCAAAACTAGGGCTACGTCCACGGCCGCCGGCTTCGTTTCACTATTTTTCTTCACACACAATAATCCCCACTTTTTACAAGGATGAATATATATAAATAAGAGGGGGAAAAGAAAAAAAAACTTAGTACATTAAAATTTTTGCAAAGAAGCCCCTCAAAATTTCTAAAATAAAAAATGTAACTGGGTGTTTAGTATAATCAGGCTCCACACACCCCAACAAATTCGACAGTGGCGGCCAAGGGAGAAGAGTGGGTGGTGGCTAGGGTTTCTTGAGAGACAATCTCTCAATCACTCTATTTCTCTCTCTCTCATATTAGGGTTAGACCATCTATTTATATTGGAAACTCAAAACAATAATTTACGAAAAAAAAAAACCCTTCACTCCTAATCAAATTAGGAATCTTTTCTTTATTTGATTAATTAAACCATTTTAATTAACCGAATTGATTAGATTGGATCAACACATAATAAGACCCAACCCAAATAAGCTATTCGCTCCACCTAATTTAGTTTTTTCACCAAAACCCTAGATAGGTGGTCCAATAAGTAACAAATACTGAACCTTGATCCCGGCATTCTTAGTGTACGACCCTGTAGGTCCATTTAACATTGGCAATGAGCTTAAACAATTTTAACGCTCATAAATCATAATTATTCTCTAGCAAGATAATACGATTACCTAATATTAAATGAAGATCAATTTCGAGAATTAACGGAACCTATCGCAACCTCATACAATCCTTTGCCATTGAATATCTTAATTAGCGTAAGGCATGGAGCGAGTCACCCTTACTTTAATGCTAATTAATTTCTTGATCTCTTAGTGAACTGACTAGGTCAAGTAAATGATAACTCTTATCATTTTCCTTGGGCGTGGCCACGCACTACTCAGTTTCACTAATCAAGTGGCCGGTGATATTCACTCTCTCTACAAAGAGGGACAATCCCTTCACTTCACTCATATCTCTCAGCATGAACCACGACATGCCCAAACATACCCGTACTTTCCACTTAATTATAAATGACGTTAGGCGTAAGTCAAAACATGTAAGGATTCATCCGAGATCCATAGTGATTTCAGGTCGAAGGATTCTAGTACAAGAATTGCTTGAGAAAAACACTTATGACTTTACAACCATGTAGTGTTCTCAAGAGCCTATCGATCCAGGTACATTGTTCCCTAACATGTATCTATGTCCTTTGATTGATATCCCATATCCTATAACCCGTAAAACAAGGCCATCTCACAAAAGACATACTAGTCTTAATTTATTTTCATTCCCATGAAAATAATCGACTAGGGACATTTAGAATATTGTTCTAGTTTATGCTTCAAGGTTATACTATCCAAATCACGCATTTGATAACTTGAGCAGAACCAATATTCAAGGATATTTTATCTTATTAATTATGCACAGAAATAATAACAGATAAAACGATGCCTCATAATAAATATCCAAATAATAAGAGTTCATACAATGTATTGGGGTTAGGGCTTACACTAACATAAAATAGCTAAGAACATCAATTTTATTTTGATTTCAAAATTTGTAGTTTTCCTTTCACATATCTAGGATTCACATTGGTCCTAAGAGAATTCCTATTAATCAATTTAATCCCTTGATTTGTAAAATTTTCAACAATATTGCCTTTTGGAGTCAAGTCAAACATATCATTGCTTAAAAAAAAAAAATAATAATAGTTTAATTTTATCCTTTCCAATTTATTTTCTATAGTCTATCCACTCCTTGGTTCTATAATTGATTTAATATCTAGAATGGCTAGGAACTTTTTATATATCATCTAGAACACGCATATGTAGTGACATCTATTTGGTTGGATAGAGCAATGCTACACTTGATAAATTTGTTAACGGTTTTTCTCTTGATCTTAGATTTATTAAAATTGCAATGATTACCAAGCATGTTTTTACTAATTTGAATCCTATAAATAAGTTTGGATTGACATTATGAGAATATAAAATTGGTAATGTAGCCATTGAAGTAGTCACACCCTATCAAACTGCTTTTGGTTGTAAAGGTCCCTATGTAAAACTATTGCTGTTATTAAATTGAGTTAAATGCCCCGGAGGTCACTTACCTTTGTTTTTGTTTCATTTCGGTTACCAACCTTTAATTTGCATCAAAACAGTTACTCATCTTTGATTTAGTATCAACAGAGTCACCCGCGAGTAACCAAATTCAAATCACAAGTGGTCTTATCATGTCCATGCACCATCCTTCCATGTTTACATGTTTTTTTCCATGAAAGGATGGTGCATGGACATGATAAGACCACTTGTGATTTGAATCTGGTTATCCGCGGGTGACTCCGTTGATACAAAATCAAAGATAAGTAATTGTTTTGATGCAAATTAAAAGTCAGTAACTGAAATAAAACAAAGGCAAAGGTAAGTGACCTCCTAGGCATTTAACCATATTAAATTCAATGTGTGGATTAATTACTTGAGTCCTAGTTGTAATTTTTTTTTTTTTTTTTTTTTTGAAGGATCCTTCTTGTCATGATATTCCAATAGTCTTTAAGCCCACTCATGTCAACATGGACCTAGATCTTAGTCATATTAAGTTGGAAGAGCTAGTTTCTAGAGCCGCTTTGGGATCTTGATCAAGTGAAGACCAGTCTTGGTCCTAATTTGAATTCTCCTATTTTTGAACGGAGAAACACTGATCCAATGGATAAGTGCCATTGGGTGTGGTTCCCAATTTCATGGAGATGAGGACATTCATGTTGTGGTTATCCAATGAGAATGGAACACTGCTGATGATTGAATGGTTGCATGTGCGAGAAGAAATATAGATTTTTCTTTGTATTACAGGGGTTAGATTTACCACTTGGCTTAGTAGTTTAGGGCTCTGGCTTTGGTTTCTGAGCATCTAGACTTGGAGCCCTTTTACCCGTTTTACGTTTTCTAGTTGTTGTTAAAGCTCGGCTTTAGCTACATGTGTAGCTCATCTTCCAAAAAAAAAAAAATTGAGAAATAAAAATATTGTAATACTGATGACGTGCATATCATCATTTTTTGCTCATAAAATTTATGGTATTTTTAGTTTAGATGATATGATTAAAATCAAACTCTCTTCAATTTATTAGTTATCTCAAAAATAGTATTTCTTTAAAATAATAGCAAACAAATCCAATTAGTTTAAATTGTTAGGTCAGAAGGTTTGGATTGGCATTATGTGACAAGCCAAGAGGTGGCATAGCAAAGAAACATGACATGACAATGATGACTTGGCAAAATGGAGAAGTGACAAGGAAGATGATGTGACTAAATGAGTGACGACTTGGCACATGAAGAGATGTGGGCTAGAAGATTATGATGAAGGAATATGTTTAGAGTTTTTTCCTCTCATTGGTTCAATTGTAGAATAATTATTTTTTAAAGGATCATCAAGGTAAAGGGATCTCATTTAAAAGGATAAGTTTTATCTTAGGTATGATTTTATCTATCTTTAGTGAGATCCGGATGATAAATCATATCTTAGGTAACACTCCTTTTATGAGAGATCTATTTTTAAGAGAGAGGAATTATTCTTTATTGAGAGAAGATCATCATGGAGTATATGATAGTAAGAAGACTAATTATGCATGGAGCTGTTCAAGGAGACTAATCATTGAAGATTGATTGACGATTAGTTGAGAATTGATTGAAGATTTTAAAACCTAAGCATGGATGATTGAGATCATGCTTGGAAGATATTGAAGACTAAATTTGGATGAGTGGATATCAAGTTTAGTAACAATATATTCATGATTCAAGAGAAGATCATATGTAAAGACCAAACTTGGACCAAGTTTGGAAAGAAGATCAGAAGATCTTTTGTGGCCATCTTTAGTGAGAGGGTGTTCACGCCTTAGTGGGTGCGACCCTTGGGAGATGGGGCTTGCTAAAATGACGTGAGGAAGAAAGCGATTGGAAGCAGGAGGAGCTCGGGACGAGTCAACTGCTAGGAAATGGACTGAAAGAATCGGGAGGGTTGAAGGTGTCACAAGTTCGATTGGAACTGGGCTAGAACTCAGTCATGTTCAGCGAAGTGGGCAGTGTTGCAATATCTAACTTTGGAAGGTGTTCAAGTTAGGAAGCCGAGAAAAAAAATCTAAAAAAGGAGGATCTGTTGGGACGTAGGTGCGTCCATATAAGATACTCTGTTTGAAGATTTAGAATGAGCCACGTGAGAGAGACCTTTTGGTGAGGGTTGAGGAGAGTAGGCATCGGGCAATCTTAAGAGGGTTTTTTTTTTGTCGTTGTGTGAGTGAGAGAGTATGTTTGTACTCTTCATTCCTAACATCTTTTAGTGGATTGTTTCTCTTGGTTTTGCCCCCTAAATGTAGGTAAGGGTGTGCCGAACTGGGTAACCATATCATCTGTCTCCTTCTTGCATGCTTGATTGTGTGTTTGTGTTTTCATTACAGTGAGTTGAGCGAAAAATTAACACACAACAATCCCCCCTCGAACTAACATAAATTAATTACATTTCAATCATGCTTTAATTAATGCAACTCCTTACAAATTTATATTTCTCTAATTCATCACATCTTTGTCCAAAATGCACCTTCATTTGACATTAGAAACCAAATTGATTGACCACCTAATCTTGCCAATTAAAGCAAGAAAATATAATGGCTTTCAACGACCTCTATTGCTTAATCCAATTTAATTAGCCATATAATTTTATTTTCAACTTGCAATGCATCCATTTTAAGATGAAAGAGATTGTTTGGCTCATTAGAAATTAAAATTGCGATGAGTCATTTTCTTTGAACTTCCCCATTTGATATTGTGTTTATATATATACACAGAAAGATACATTATTGATTCTTGCACGTTCTTGCCTTACTTTAGATATAAATATATTACTTTTTTTGTTTGGCTACATATTGGGGTAATGGTTTCAATTAAATATAATGTTCACATGTGAAGGATTATGGAAGAGTTTTTTAGTACAAAATCAATGAACGTATGAGTGCCATTTTTCGGAGAGAACTATTGTCATGTTGATGATGATAAGACAAAATCAGAATTTAATTCGTTTTATGTGCATCCAAGGTAAAAACTATTGTTTTCTATTTTAAAAATAAAAATTATAGCTATTAAGACGGACAATTAACACATGCATAAGTGTCGTCAAACTCTATTTCATGAAGTGATTATATTTTTTAAACTTAGGAAATAAAATAGTCCTAAATGAGGCTAAGGCTTTTGCTTAGGATAAGAACTCATCCCTTGTTCTTTTCGGGCTTTCACTCATAATAATGTGACTTTATGAAATTTTTTAAAATTTTATTCATGTGTCAAAATAATCTTGTCATGTCTTATGGGTTTCTAGGCGATTTTTAATAATAAATGGTTAATTTATTAAAATGTGATTCATCCGTTTTCATTCACAAGCATAAACAATTGTGTCACGTATTCATGAATTGTAAAATATAAGTAAAAAAAAATTTTTAGTTTGATTGGCTAAAAATAATTGTGAAGAAAACTTTTTTGTATTTTGAGACTTTAATTAATATTAATTAAAATAAATGCTTTGATTCACCCTATTACTATTTTCTCTGTTATTAAGATTTATTGATATTAACGAATTCATATTATTTGTTAAAAATTATTATGTCATTCCAAGTTATTCATCTACCAATGGTGTTTGGTTTGAGATGTTCTATTGATCTCTAAGTAGGATCTTGTATGGTTAAAACATAAACTAAGTAAATTATGTTCCATCGAATAAAAAGTTTTTTTTTAAATATATTTTATATGGAGAAGACACTATAAAATCATTTATGATTTAATAAAAATAGTCAAGGTAATTTAAAATTTTGAAAAATAACTGATCATAATTTCATTTTTTTTCTTCATAAGCCAATATAGATGTGAGGTATCCATTATTGGTGGTTTAATCTCGACTTATTTGTTCTTTTTTTACAATGTTTATTGCATATGGATAACTAATATATATATATATATATATATATATATATATTTTCAAGTTATTAAAATTTCCTTTTTCTTTATCCATAACTGACACAAATTACACCGTGAATAGCTCTATAGTTGATAAATGCTTAAATAAATGTATTTGATTACTATTATTTATAACATTTTGCATGTAATTATTGAATATATGATTAAATTTAGTGCTTAATTCGATTCTATTTCGTATTCAGGCTAGAATGAAGGTATACAAATCAAGAGGAACAAATTTGAGGTGATTTGAGCTAATTTTGGGAGAAAAATAAGGATTTTAGAGTAACTTACTGGTGAGCTTACGGGTGCTATTATGGGGTGTTTACTATAGCAATGAACTGTTTATGTTAGTGTAGCAAATCACTATTTACAGTACTATTACGCTGTAAGCCTTGGGGCGTAAGGACCTCTTACAGTTGTAAAAACCTCCAATTCCTGAGTTATAACAAATAACAGCCATAAATTATGGCTTTTAGGGGGATTTTCTTTTGTACTCTTTGGTCGTCCTTTGAGCGGCGATTTGGGAGGTTTTCCATTGGATATCTTGCCGGAGAAGGAAGAAAACAAGAGAGAGAAATTAGGAGAAGGTTCAAAACTTCAAGGAAACCATTCGTGGAGAGATCTCGGCGGTGATTTTGGTGAATCTTCGAATAACTTCATCCATCCAAGGAGATTGCGAGCTTTGAGGGGGTTTTGTTATTATGTTTATGTATTTTAATTCATTTGGATTGGATTGTTGTTCTCTAATGATAGAGAACTAATTTTCATGGTATTTGGGCATAGTGAACTCCAAGGTTTACTCTTTGACATTAGTTGTTGGATTCATGTAATTTACTTGTTTTCTTTATTACAATCCATTCTATTTGAGTCTAATTGAGTGTTTGAAAGCTTGATTACTACTGTGGCGAAAACCCTAGTTGTCATACCCAATGTGCTTTGTGACGAGAAAAAATTTTCACCTAATATAGATATGCCGTGATTAGAAGGAATTGTGAGTAAGTCTAGACATATAATAGCTTGGAGACTCCGTCTCCCTCAATTCTCTAGAGTGAGTTAATGAGTCTCTCTGTGCTCTTTGCAATCATGCGGAGTAGATTTTAGAAGAAATTAATCGCATCTCTACTCTGTATTCGGATTAGGGGTAATCACTTCTCATAAGAATGATTACTTAAGAGATTCTCATTAGCCACAGTGAGGTTTCATAGAATGTTAATGCGATTGTGTGAACGATTGTATCAAATATGCATCAATTTTAGTTACTCTTCACACTATACCGAAGGGTTTAGTATAATTCTGAAAACCTCTCAACTAAAATAGGATTGCATATATAAACAACCTTTGTCCTGCACTTTATCAAACCCTAGAGAGATGTTATGCCCGGACATCATTCTTTACACTGATTTCTCTCTTGTTTTATTTCCGTATTTCTTTCTTTATTCTCTTTTGTTCACATACACATCACTCGATCGATTAGGTTAATTTTTGGAATTAGAGTTAATACTAGTACTCTCATTCTTCCTTGTAGACTGATATCTTGCTTTACGCATGTACACTATTATTATGCGATCGGCATGTACACTTGTGTCCCTATTAATAATATTTGTTCTTATATATATGCATAAGTTTAATTTTGACTTAAAGATGCAAAGTGTTTAAATGAATATAAGAGATTTTAGTGCTTTTTCCCATGTTAACCTTTTTTTATTTAATATTGTGAAAATGACCCTAGAGCCATCACATCAATGCCCGGCACCCGCCATAGCTTTGTGTCAGGTCTCGAGCAATGGAGAAATGTGCACGTAGCACCGCACACCCCACTAAGAGAAACATCGGCGAGCCGCAACGGACAACAAAGCATCATTGGCGCCTATCATTCGGCAAGGACAAGTTAGGGCTGAATAATATTTTTTTTAAATAAATAATAATAATAAAATCATTGAAATCATCAATAAAATTAATTTAAAATAATTTATTTTACTAATAATAATAAAAATAATTTTAAATAATTCTACTTCAAAAATTTCCACTACTAATAATCAAAATATTAATAAAATAATTTAAAATAATTACCATTTTAATAATTCTCGGGTTGATAATAATAATAATTCTAATTTCAAATAATATTTTCTATTTTAATAACAATTTTTTTTAAAATTGGGTTAAAAATACCATAAACATGCTGTTTAATAATTATAAAAGAGATAAGGGGCTAAAATAAAAAAACTGTAATTAAAAAAAAAAAAGCCAACTCAGCATATCAAAATAGCTTGTACTCACTAGAATATGGGTCATTTTGACAAATAAAATGGCCATAGGGCTATTTTAACAATATTAAATAAAAAGATGGTCAACGTGAAAAAAAAGCCCAAGATTCTAATAAAACTATATATTAAAACAAAATAACTAAAGAAATACTTATATTTAGACTAAATTTATGAGAAATGTGGTTTATCAAAAACATAAATAATTGCATCACGTATCTGCCAAGTATAAAATATAAATAAAATTTTTTTACGCAACCAACAAAACTTTAATTAAGTGTTTGGTTAGTTTAAAATAAATTAGGCATGAAATTTTTGCACCAAGCTTGAGACTTCAATTAATGTTAACCAAAACAAATATTTAAGTTCAAATCATAATTATTTTACTCAGCTATTGATGTTTATTGATATTTTAAATCATTATTCTAATCCTTTATCAATGGTGTTTGGTTTGAGATGCTCTAGGAAGGACCACATTGTTTAGTTGAGAAATAAGCTAAATTATTTTACATCAAATAACAGAGAGAGAAAAAAATAAAAAATCATTTATAATACAATAAAAAATCAAGATAATGTAAAATTTTGAAAAATAATGTATCATAATTTCATTTTTTTTTCATCTTTCAACATTAAAATGCCTATGCAGACGTGAGATATTCATTATTACATGGTTCTATTTTTTCTTTCTTTTTTAATTGTTGATTGCCCATGGATGGCTAGCTAAATCTTTATATATATATATATATATATATATGCCTTTAATTTTAAACTAAATGATGCAAAGGGTTTAAATGAATACAGGAGATTATAATAAAAATCAATAACTAAAGAAGAACTTATAATTTTGCTAAAATTTAATAGAAAAGTTGTTTATCAACTTTAATTGAAAAACATAAACAATTGTTTTATGTATCCACAAGTTGTAAAATAACTAACGAATTTTTTTGTGTAACTAACAAAAAATTTAATTGATCGAGTGTTTGGTTAGCTTAAATAAATCGGGAAGGAATTTTTTTGTCAAGCTTGAAACTTTGATTAATGTTAACCAAAGCAAATATTTAACTTCAAATTATTATTATTATTATTATTATTATTATTATTATTATTATTATTATTATTATTATTATTTTACTCCTGTAAGGTTTATTGGCTGTTGATCAACTTATATTATTTATTAAAATTTATTTTTCTGGTCTAAGATATTCTACCAAATATGTTTAGCATGAGATGTTTTATTCTCAAAGTATGATCTTGTCTGGTTGATCAGAAATGAACTAAATTATGTTAAATTAAATAAAATTGGGAAAAAAGTACTATAAAATTATAAATAATGCAATAAAAGAAAGTAAAAGTAATTTAGAAGTTTAAAAGATAACTAATCATAATTTTATTTTATATTTTTCAATGTTAAAAAGCCAATAAAGACGAGAGGTATTCATTATTTACATGATTTTACTTTATCTTATTATTATTGTTTTTTTGTTTTTGTTTGACATCTTTATTTTGTTAATTGTACAAAAAAAAGCTAAATCGTTATAAATATATTTCGTTTTATTTTTTAAAAATTCTTTATTTTTTACCATAAACAACACAGATTACATGATAAATTAACTTAATTATCTATATTATCCGTTCCTATATAATAAGAAAGGATAATATAAATTAATTTCAATCGTACCATTCAATGCGTTTACATGAATATATATAAGAGATTATAATAAAACTGCATGTTATAAATAATAATAACTAAAGAAGAACTAATTTAACTATTAGACTAAATCACAAACAGTACTATTAAACAAGTAAACAAGATTTGATTTCATTGAGCTACATGGACCTTCATGAACACATGCAAACTTATTCACCAGGACGTACAGGTTAGGTGAAGAATAGTCTCCCTTATTACAATAAAATCTTATTCAAGCCTAACAAATAATTAATATATAAAAGCTCATACATAAATATATATTATGTTCATAATTATTTCTTCACTAAAAACAAAGGTTGAAAACTTGGTGGAAAAAGTAAAACCTAGCCAACTTTCTAGATTATCAAGGCAACCCACAAGTTTGGAAGAAATGAAAGTCAAGATAAAGACATCACAAAAAGGCTACCTTTTCAAAGTCTTCATTTCTTCATATGAGCGTGCATGGAACCATGCAAGCCACCTTCCTTACTTGCTTCTTCTAAAAGCAAACTTGGAAGAAAATCCACATTAATAATTTTTTTCCCTTATTTTGGCACATGTTTGCATTATATATATATAAGTCAGTAAAATGGTTAAGAAGAAAGAGATTATTAATTGAAAGATAACAAAAAGATAATGAAGAAGAATAATGAGTCTATGTATCTTATTCTTGTTAATGTTTTTGTATGGCTATAAATTACTTCATTGTCACTGTTATTAATGCCATTCTTCTTCAGCAGTTAGCCTTTGACTGTGGAACTGTATTATTCCATCAGAGCAGGTGTGGTCTTTCATTTGGTGTTTACTTGAAAATGAGGATCAATTGAAAAGAGATTTATTAGAGTTTGATTACTCATTATTTCCACTTATTATATTTGTTGATTAGATAAGTTTAGTTCAACCTAAAAAATTAAGTTGATAGGAAATGGGTTTTGTATGTCTCTTCTTAGACATATTGGTATATGCTTAATTATACGTCTTTTTATATGATAAAAAAAACTTAATAAAACATATTCCTTTTCATGTTATCTACGTTGATATATATATATATTGAAGTTCATTAGTTATTAATATAGGCATGATGTTGGATTGAAAAAATACATAGCAAGAACACTTTTTGCATGTCTCATACCAGCTCTCTCAAAATATCTGACATCTCTCAATTTATTGTCAAACAAAATAGGATAAACCATGTAACATATATTAATAAAATAGAAACATATATGGAACCATATAATATATATTAATAAAATAAAAATAGGTACAGATTTTTGGTCTAATAAATAAGTTAACAAGACATATATAAAAGAGAAAAAAATAATAATAAGCGGCAATTACAAGTAGCAATTACCTTTAAATTAAAAAAAAAAAAAAAATCTATGACGCATGTCGCTCACATTTTTATGGAGATTTTCAAAATTGTTTTCTTCAAATATAGTGGCTCTATGACACGTTGTCTGTCAAAATTTGAAGGAGATTTTCAAAATTACTTTATTCAAATATAATGGCTCTATTATATTATAGAGATAAAAATCTTTTAGTAAAAGGTAAATAACAATTTAAAGCTAATGTCTATGATATGTTCACACAAAATCATGTGTTTTAACAAAAATTATGAATCTCCTCAATAAATCAATGAATAATGAATCAATCAATCCTTCAAACAAAAATTTAAATTCATATGAAGATCATTGGTCCAATTAAAAGCGGTTGAAAGGGAGCATGCATCATATATACATGAGAAAGGACAGTCCACTTGAAGAATTAAAGCAGTGATGGAAATGGATGAGCATAAAACAAGGGACCATGTCTCTCAGTACTAAACTTTAGATCAAGTGGTGGTCTTGTTCCCTTCACAAGCATGCGCATTGGTTGCACTTCCTTCAAGGCACATGCAATGCTTTTCCTAACTAATCAATAAAAGGTTTTAATTTTATCTAATTTTGAGATTGTTTTTAAAAGATAATAATATTAAAATTCTATGTAGATAGATAGGTTTATTGTTTAACTTCCAATAGCCACCGACCTCGTAATAAGATATTTGGTATTTTATTTTATTATCCATATTCAACAGTTGATGATTTAAATTTTAGTTTTGACTTCTCCATAATGTTTTTTTAAAAAAACTTTCAATGAATAAGTGTTTGATTGTACCAACCATATGATTTATAAATAATTTTTTTATAAAATATGTATAAATTATGCTACAAGCATACATGAAAGTAAAGTTAATACCTCAATATATATATATATATATATATACTTGTTATTTTATTAAAAAAACTTTTTTTACTAAATTATTTTTATTTTCTTTTTAAAATAATTTTTTTGGTTCTTTATATCTGCGTAGAAATTTAGAAACTATACCAAGCCTAAATTTAAAGCGGGAGTATTTAGTTTGTTTAATTTTAGGTAGTGTATAATAATAAGTTTTTTTAAAATAAAATTACACAATGCTAATCAATACAATCATTATATAATTATAATATTATTTAATTTGGAGAAAAAATTGCTGATGTGACATAACAATGTCAAGACATGTTTTTCTTTTTTGTTTTATTTCTATTTGTTTGTATCCATATTTAGTCGCACTCTACAGTAGAATAAAATATTAATTACTTTTTTTAAAATACATTTAAGTTTCCAAAATTTCTTCTACCACCAACTTAAACTCCAATAAAAAAAAAAGGTTATTTTTCTTTAATAATTCACTGTATTATTTGTTTTCATAAGTCTAAATCATATTTGGAATGAAAGTATTATTTTGCAAACTTTTATTTTAAATCTTCAAAATTTACCAACTTATTGACACAATCTATAGAACTCTAGAAAATATAGAGAAAGATATATAAAATACTCTTATTATATGCTATATTTAAACAATGAAAACTTAAGAAAAAAATTGATATTTTTATAGATTGGAAAATTTAGTGGAAACAATTATAAGTACAAATATGGTTGGACCATCAAGCCTTGGTAATTAAGGTGAGGGGGCCACATAATGAAAAACAAATAATTTTTATCAAAATATAGTACATCAATTTATGGTCCCTTTTCAATCTATGACAACTTGATTGGAAAATGAAATATTATATATTAATATCTTTGAATTTGTATTGATTTGAAGTGTCTAACGTTATGAGCCAATGGCCATCTCTTTTCTTTATCCACAAATAAGAAAAAATCCCATCTTGAACTTAACTGCTTTGATTAAACATTTTAATTGCCATAAAATTTTAATTGTGATTTCATGTACATATAATGATTAACATGACATAATATGAGCGGTTGAAAACTTAAAGATAAATAAAAGAACCATTTTACTTAATTAATATCTAATAATGAAAATTTATAAAATCATTTGATATTTTAAAATATATAAACTACATAAAGTTGTTGAATGTGAATATCGATGTTACTAATAATACATGAACCTATATCTGATGAAAAAACCGAATTAATAAATAAATTTATGTAGGTGGTCATAAATTGATTGAATCAATTCCTATTTAACAGATAATTTTTTTTATAAATTGATTGAATCAATTAGAAAACTAATCTTTATAAAAAAAAAATTAGAAAACTAATGCCCATATATTTAATTTCTTTATTTGATTGGTTGGATCCAATCTTAAACTTAAAACTATTGCATCATTATTAGATTGATGGTATCCTTTAACTTAAAATTTATATATAAAAGAATTTATTATTATTTTAATATCTCTAATTATTCTTTGATAATTTAGAAACACTTTCATATACAAAGCACTCAAACACATAAAAAAATCATAATTACATACATATACTCATAAAAATATACATGGCACGCGCGACTAAAATAATATATCAAAAAAATTTCCCTCCATACGGTCCTAAAAAGATAAAAAAAAAAAACTTCTTAAACATTAAACCTATATGGGACACAATAGGTAATAAATGAATAGTAGTTTATAGTAGCATGCACCATCAAACAAAAAATGAACGGTACTTGCTAGTGTTGGCATAAGACAAATGCTTTCAAAAATTATAAATTTAAGCAAATTTTTTCATAAGCGAATCCAATGAATCTTTAATAAACCACTCATTTGTTATTATTTTAGATATTTTAATTTAAACGATTACAATAAATATTTTTCAACTAAAAGTACTAAGAAAGAGACATATATCTATAGGTTTACATAAAATAATTAATTAATTATTTTAGACTTTTAGGAACACCACACAAATATCATTAATTGATATCATATTTATGATTTGCTTTAGTGTGACTTCATTATCTAAACGAGACATGGAGGAGCGTGCATCTCAAATTCAAACTCTAGTTGCCCTCTCTTTTCACACTATTTCACACCTAAAGTAATTTTCTTTTTTTAACCCTTTTATCTTTATAGTTTTCCTCTTTAATTTCTAAGAAAAGACATGAATTTTTCAAAAAAAAAAAAAAAAAAACCTTAATGATCCAATGTTCATATATTCATAATGTAATACAAGTAAACTCTTTTCTATTTTTTCTTTTTTCTTTTGTATAAACACAGAAATCTTGGCTATCAATATTTCCATGACATCAATTATTATTATTATTATTATTATTATTATTATTATTATTATTATTATTATTATTATTAATTCAAAAAAATCAATAAAGCAATTCGACCCATGCATAATCAACAAATAAATTAATATCATTCAACCACAATCCAAAGACCAAAATATCCACTTCCCACCATACCTAGAAAGCAGATCAATATATACATATACTCTTCAAAATATGAAAGTATATTTTCAAAATAAATATGAATCTTAAAAAAATTAAAATTATTTATATACGTTTAAAAATATCAAAATCAGAATGATGATAATTTTTTTCTAAGTGAGGTTAAGGGATAAATTTTATCTCATAATACTGATTGAAGTGAGTGGTTTGCCCACCTCACTAAAAAACAAAACCAAAATCTACACACACACACAAGTGAGGCTGAAATTAATAATGATTTTTTAAAAAAATTAAAATGCTATTCTTCTTTAAAGATAAAAAGAAGATTAATACATCATTTTCATGTTCCTCCAATATTAAAAAAAGAGAATAAAATATCATTATCAAAGGAGGAACTTGGTGGGGGTCCCTTGGGGGAGTGTGGCAATATGTGCAACCTGCATTATGCTGACGTCCTTCTCATCATCACCTCGGGAGGACTTGAAGATCTTAGGATCATCAAACTCATTCTCTACTTATTCGAAGGGATGACTGCATGGGCTGGCTGCCAACTTCACTAAGACTTGCCTATATGCCACCCGCTTGGGCTGTGTTCCTAATTCGGCTGCGGCTAATACACTGCACTGTGCAGTGGGATCTCTACCCGTCACTTATTTAGGGGTTCCAATTCCTGGGAGGCGTCCCCGCAAACAAGACTGGGAGGGACTTATTATCAAAGTGAGAAGAAGACTCTCTTCTTGGAAAGTGAAACACCTCTCGCTTGGCGGTCGTCTGACCTTAATAAACTCGGTGTTGTCGGCTATCCCAACCTTCTGGATGTCCATTTTTCGTTTACCTCATTGCTTAATTAAGAAATTGGATTGCATTCGCCGTGACTTTCTGTGGTCTGGGCCAGATATTGACCGGCTAGGCTGTCGTTTGGTCCATTGGAATAATCTCTGTCGTCCACGTGATCAGGGGGGTGGGGCATTTTGGACCTCTTTAAATTCAACCAGGCGCTTCTGGGCAAATGGTGGTGGAAATTCATGACGGACAAGTCTTGGGGGGAGCAAGGGTAATCACCTTCAATTATGGCAGCCCAGGTTGGCAATTATGCCTCCCCCCCCCCCCCCCAAGAAGGGAAGGATCTCGTTTTTCTGGCAAGGGGTTTTAAGTTGTCTGCCGCCTCTCAAACATTGCTTCACATTCGTAATTAGCACCGGTAAGAAAACCCTTCTGGAAAGATGGTTGGCTCAATGGTATGGCGCCAATGTTCGTATGGCCGGCGGAATTCGCCAGTTGTCCGCATCCTAATGGGACGATAAGTGAGCTTATACACCTCTTTGACGAACTCCCGTTCTCGAACCATGTGGAAATCACCCGCATCCGAGAGAGAATGATAGGCACAAATAGACAAGGAATGGAGGCGGATAGTAAGAGGTGGAAACTAACTAGCAATGGCATCTTCTCAGTAAAATCTTTTTAAAACTTCCTAATCGATGGTGGTTTGCGCTGCCTGGTGGTTAATTTCTTCTGGCGCAATATTTGCCCGAAGAAAATCAACCTCTTCAACTGGTTAGCCTGGCAAAATAAGATTCTCACGCTTGACAACCTGGCATGTAGGAGATGCAACAAACTGCCAACTGACACTTGTGTGCGGTGCCATGCGGGGACTGAAAATGGATCATCTTTTTTTGCACTGCTTTTTTGCCACGCAGATTTGGGATTACTTCGTCAAATTACTTACACTTCCATCTCCTCAAGCGACTTTATGTGATCTTTGGGGGCCATGGAGACTTTCCATGCGCCTTGATAAGCGGGAGATTGGGGGTCTGGTTGTAAAAGCTATTATCTGGAACATTTGGATCGCTAGAAATGATTGTGTCTTCAATGCCATGTATTTGCATGTCTTATGTTTGATTGTGAAAGTTGATCGGATGCTTCTTTCTTGGTTCTCCTTAGTTGCAGATGGCGCCAGAGATAAGATTGAGGAAGTGATCTCTTCTGTCCGTAGAAGTCTGGAGTTCGTGGGGCCACAGGTGGAGGATCTTAGGGATGCTTCTCCTATTGTGGCGGCTACCGATGTTGCCTTGGGTTAGACTTTCATTCTTACTAGGTTGGCCTTGAGGAGGGCCTGTCTTCTCACTTTTGTGTTTTTTCCGGACTGACGTTCTTGTACCACATCTAGTGGTATTGTGTACCTCTTTTATTAATAGAAGTGGTTTATCCACTTTTTTTTTTTTTTTAAAAAAAAAGGAATAACTTGCATGCTCTTGTAGAAGTAGATAATTACTAATATATCTTTATGAAAACAATATTTATTTACTTTTCTGAATAACATTTTGATTTGCTTTTCTATCATATGATTAAAAATTAATTTATAAATTTTATAAAAAATATAAATAAAAAGGTAAATAATAGTTTTTTTAATTAATTTTTTGGTTTAATTTCCCTTAGTGTGCTTATTTTCTTATTTTCTTTTTTAATTTGACAAATGTAAACAAACTACTCATCCTGGGAGAAGCAGTTTACAATCTTTGTGTCTGATGAGTGTACATTGTTCATATATTTCATATTTATTTGTATACTCGTTTGGCATGTATTGAAACCATAATGTGGAATTCGATGCTAAATATTGTGTGTTTTGCATTAACAGGCTTAGGGCAGTGCTTCAAGACGAAGGAGAGCCAAATGAGGCATTATAAACCCAAAACGATAAGTTTGGAGCTCTCTTAGCATTATTGTATTAAGGACAAAGCACAGTAGGTGGCTTACGGGCAGCTTACGATTGCCCTTATGAAAGTAAGTCTATGTTAGAAGACCTTGCGGGCATGCTTATACCCTTAAGGAGGATTCAGAACTAAGTCAAAGGACTTTATGGGCAAGGCTTACGCCCGTAAGGATGCCCGTAAAGATCATCCCGAGGAGCTTACGACCACAGCATATGTCCGTAAGGGCAGTAGCGAGCAGCAGAACAGTGAGGCTTACGGTCCAGCGTTTACGGCTATAAGGAGGACCGTAACGAAATCAGAAAACCTTACGAATTGAGCTTACGACCGTAAGTCATCCTATAAGGCTCGCGACAATATTCCCCAGCTCCTTTATAGCCTAGCCCTTATGCCCATAAGCAACCCGTAAGCAGTCGGGTATAAATAGAATTTAAGAGAATTTTTAGGGCATGATCTATTCTATCTCTCTATTTTTTGGGGGCGATTCTTGGAAGCGAGATTAAGGAAGAAAATAGCCGAATCTCTAGCACCTTAGGCAAGATTTGGAAAGGGATTTGGCCTAACATTCAAGGGGATTAGAGGTTGTAGCCGTCAAGCTCATCTTGGCGGTGCGCGTGAAGTCTACCTAATTGACGACTCTCCATCCTAGGGGTTGACAAGGGGGTTTTCATGGATCCTATTTTTACCTTTATTCTTTGTATCCTAATTTATAGGTGTTTGGGCATAGTTGAACTCTAGGGTTTATATTTTCTAACTTTGGTTACTAGATCTCTTATGCTTTAATTGGTTTCTCATTTGCAATCATATCTTGAGTCTAATTGTGTGAATGGATGCTTGATGGCTAACGAGTCGAAGGCCCTAGCTTTCATATCTTGTATTATTACGCGATGAGAAGAAATTCCCACCTAGCATAGGCTTACTGCAATTTGAGAGGATAGTGGGTGCCCTCTAGTTAAGGTATCCATGAGACTTTGTCTCCCACAATCCTTCCGAGTCAGTTGATGATAATCTCCATTCTCTTTGCAATCATGTGATATTTTAGGAGAAATTGTATTTCTACTCTGTATTCGGATTAGGGACAAATTTTCTTTAGAGGGAGATTGTCTACTTAAGTGATTGCCATTAGCCCGCAATAAGATTTCATAGAGTGTTAATGCGATTGTGTAGATATCTATATCAGCTCTGCATCGATTCAGTTACACTTCGCTTGAGAAATCGGGGTTTTGTATGCTTATGGAAATCTTTAGATTCAAATAGGATTGCATGCTTAAACAACCATTGTCCTGTATTTCTATAATCCTAGAGGGATACTATGCTCGGACATCATTCTCTTCCTTGAATTCTCTCATGTGATTTTCCCATATTTTTTAGTTCTTTTTTGTTTTCACATACTTCATATACTTAATTAGCTTAATTTTTGGATTTAGAGTTATTACTAGTATTCACCTATTTTCTTATGAACCGACACTTTGCACTTCAAGTACACTTTATTACGCGATCGGTACGTACACTTGCATGCATCCCTATTAGTGTCCTCCATACTGACTATTTGTTTCAATTTTCACTTTTAATATATTTTAAATAATTACCCACTAAATTAAAAATAATTAAATAAATAACCTTTTACAATTTTGAAGATCATGAAGAACAAATATCTTTGAAGGTGACATCACTACCCTTAGCAAGGATGACATCATCATACGCATCCAATGCCCACTTTCCTCGAAGGGGCACGTGTGCAGAATTATGGATAGATAGATTACCGCGCCACCCAAAAAAAAAACCCCATTTTTCTCTTTTTCTTAAACGCACTCACATCATTGTCCGGAACTTTCTCTCTCTCTTCTTCTTCTCCTCCTCCTCCTTTCTTTTTTCTTGTTTTTCCACACTTCCTTCTCCCTTGTCCTTCCAAGAACCACCGTCTCCTACCCCTTTTTAACCATTCATACTTTATATATTTATTTTATATATATATAGACTTCTTTCTCTTGATTCTTGTGTGTAGTTGTGTTCCTTGAGCTTTGGAGATCAAGATGGACAAGCTAAGTGTTAACCAAAAGAGAGGAGCAAAGCAAGCAAAGAGCAAGAGAAAAGCTCCACTCAAAGTGGTGTACATCTCCAGCCCCATGAAGTTTGAGACAAGCGCCGCTAAATTCCGGGAGCTTGTCCAGAGTGTGACCGGCCAAGATTCCGACATAGATAGTATGCTTGGATTCCATGGGAGTAGTACTACTGTTGATGTTAAGGTTTCTTTGCCTGCTCAACCTGATAGTATTAACCATGTGGTGGAGATAAACCATGGTGGTGTGAATGATGGTTTGGGCTTTGGGACTGATGGTTCTCCTTGGCCTTCTATGTTTTATGAGTCTCCGGTTATGTATGACACCCCGGCTTCCGTCTCCGGTGCCGCCATCACCTTTCGGGCTTTCGATTAAGTGTGAGTTGGTATGGATGATGATCGATCTACCTAGCTTTGCTAGCTTTGTATATGATTGTGTTATGAGCTTTTGTGAATTGTGGAGTAGCATTTACTTGTATGTTGTTGGATTTGAAGCTCATTGGCTTGTTGGCATTTGTATATGGGGATTTGATCTTTTGTTTGAATGCAATTGCTATGCTAAAGGGAAAAGGTTTGATTGACTAGAAATATCTAGAAATTAATGAGATCAAGGTAAATAGTTTGGTCTCTACTCCTTAATTAGGATTAGTGGTTGTTATGATGAAGATTTCTTTGCTAATTATAGTTGACTTAATTTTGATACTTGAAGCTTGTGTGGATACAACAGATTCGCTTATGGTGTTGAAGGTATGCAAAGATATCCCCCTTTTTGCTTGTCTTTCAAGTACAAATGCTTTTATTTAGCTTGTTTTGTAGCAAGTTAATTAATGTTTCCAAAGATGTGATCATGAGGTCTTACTGTTTGGCTGCTACCTTGCAGTGATACTTCAAATCAATTTGGATGCTGAGTGTTATATGGTAATGTGATGTATTTGTCTTTATTTGGTTATCATATAATTAAGTGGAGGATACACTGAAAATGTGAAGGTGGCTCCTATTTTTAAGATATCTTTTGAGGTATGCGAATGATTACCAGATCGAATTACTGAATTTGTATTTGTGATCTTATTCGATTACATGTTTATATATAGGAAATTTGCTTGCTATACACTTAACTAACTAATACTTGAGCATTTTGAAATTTGGAGTTCAAGAATTATATCTAGTTAAGCTCATTTATGCAGAAAGGGCATTCATTTATGATTAACATGTTATATATATATCTGTTGCAAGTATTTCAAATTATATTTTTGCTAAATGATTGAGATGCTACTTTATTAGTTTTTTCTATGTGAGTGATTAGCATAATAGGAGAACCACTACCAAGAATGTTTCATGGTTTAGTTTCTTGTTTGCTTGATCTTTATAAATTTGTCATAAAATATGTATGGTGCTTGAGTCATGAGATATTCCAATATAGGGTTATATATAGATATATATAGCAAATATTCATAGTGAAGTTGATGAATATATACAGCCATTGAGTTGGTTCCTTTTTTTTATTCTTTTTGAAAAATTGAGTCGATAACAGTTGAATTGTTGCGAATGAAAGCAAAAGGAAGAGAAAACCAAAATAATGTGCCAAAAATGGTTGGATGTTTACCCCTTGTATATTGATTGCTTGATATGATCAATGTGCATGTTAATTTGAGTATCACTATGCCATATTGTTGGAATGTTTTTTGGCATTTAGCTATGAATAGTGAGTCTATAATGAATGCTGTTATTCATGTTTAGAATTAGGTAAGTCTGTATAATCATAAGTGTAAGTATGTTTATGGATTTTTTCTTTTTCATGTAATGTTTTTGTTTTTTACTTATCATATTGTTTTCTATTACTTTACTCTTCTTATCATCTCCTCATTCTAGCTAGTTTCGTCCATCTGTTTTTCTATTTACAATTGGACCATGATATTCATGTACTCTACAAATATCATTAGCATATTCAAACTTAGATCATATATTGACAATGCATGAAAAATCTTAGCGTGGATTATATTGGTTTTGTTAAAAGTTTAACAGCTTAGACTGAGATAAAACATCAAAAGTTTCTGATTTGACGTAATGAAGGATATTCTCAATTCAGATGTATGTAGATTGGATCAAGATCATAATCTATATATGGTCTAAACCATGTCTATAAAACCAAATTGTGAATCAATTGATCCACTCCAAAAGATAAAAAATAAATAAATAAATTTGTGTTTATAGTGTCATGGATTAATTTTCGTTTAATTGTCTTAGTGTTATATAATTATATTTATTACCTTGCTTCTAACATATCTTGCCTTGTTTTTTTGGGTTGGAAATTTCACTCGTTTGTTATAATTTTGGGAACACATTTTGATAACATTATGTTGGTATTTTTGGTTTTGAAGAACACAATCAATATTTTTCATATATAGAATGCATGTATGGTAATTTCCTTTTGTTTATTTCAAAGATTTATCTAATTTCAATCCATGTTATTCAATTACGCTTCTGAATATGTTTAGTTTGGATCTTTCCTCCATTCATTGTAAATTATGGACAAGATTCAAATTTTGAGTATAGAAGGGGAATGAAATATCAACTATTCTATTGCAGGAGGGGTGGTATTCATTGTAATTTTAAAGTTGATGAGAGTTCATCTCCTATTGCCAAGTAAAATGCACTATATATCTCACCTAACACATCAAAAAATTATATAAGAGATAATAGTTATAATAGTTCTTTGTTGTTTAATTAAGTGTATATATATTTGAGTCACTCTTTCTATTAATTTAAGTTTTTTGGTTGAATTAAGTCCATCTACTGAATTTTTTTTTAGAGCCACTAGTAGATAGTGACAATTTTTTTATATTGACAATGTCATGTCACATGATACTATTTCGCCTACCATCTTCTCGTGAGCCTATTTAAGGTTGATGTTAAAGATTAAGCCATTGTAATAGCTAGTTTTCGATGTCCAATTATTATTATAGGATGTGTTTTGATATGCAAGTTTCTAATTAAGGGGATTTTCTAGGTGGATAGCTAGGGATAGGGATTTGGTCATTCCTAACTAGTGTCCTTTTATAAAAGATTGTTAAATTAAGGTGGATTTGCATCATCCATGGATGTTGACTTCCTATCCTCTTTTTAAGACTTGCTCATGTTTCTTATCCTTCACTATATCCAACTTTGACATGATAATCTTCCAATTAAGAAGCTTTAATGGGTCTCTCCTACTTTGCTACAAGTTAATCAAACATTTATTAATCTAGCTTGCTCAGAAGATTAAGCATTGAACTTTTACCGATCATTTTCGTTTATGATAAAAACTGTTTATATTCATTCAATCTTGATTGTGAATTTAGTAACAGTGACATACACACACACACACACTGATCAAGTTTAATTTGCAAGTTGAGAAATGAAACTGAGAATAATTTGTTTCATATTTTTATTTGTTATATATAGTTCCTTTATCTCTATCAGATCATTGTTATAGCATTAATGCATGCAAGTTTTAAGTTTTACAGTGATATGATTTTTTTTTCATTTTTTTTTTATTATATAACTTCATTTTGAGAGGTATAGTAGAATTTCTTTCAATTTGCAAATCATGTCAGCTTATTTGGATTGGTGGAAGAAATATTAGATTAATTTGATATGATTGCAGGATAAGTTTTTCTGAAAGAAAGCATGTGAGTATAGATAAAATAAGGAGGGACAAATGTAGTTTAGCTATTCCATTATTTACGCATGTTGTTGTTATTAGACAAATTTGATGTCATGCTTGTATAAAATATAATTAGATTATACTAATTAGAGTAACTAGGGTTATGATGAAAATGAAATGCCGGCCCTGATTATTTATTGATGTGATAACATTTGTGTCACAATTCTACCATGTTATATTAATTTTTTCTTTCATGATCAAAGCTTATTCTTTGAATACTATTGGTGCTCAAGATCTAATGATAGTATTGATACAATGTAATAATTTATTTCTAGATATGCAATAGAGTTATTCCCTTGAAATCAATGCTCAACTCTTCACTTGTTATACCTGCTTATAGTTTCTACTCAAACTTAGCGAAACTGACAATATTAGTATTAACTTGTGACGCATGTTAAGTGTTTGCTATCATTTGTTATCGACTTCTGCTACTGACTGTTATAAATGATCACTGTTCTTGACTTCATTTTTTAGTCCCATAGCTTGAATTCTGATTTGGAATGTTGAAGTTTGTACAGTCCTTTTTCATTGTATTAGGCTACAATGTTGCATAATTTTGGGGTTTGTGTTCGTTTTGATTGTTTGTGATTAAATATATTTAAATATGGTTTGATTGGATGTTAAGTAGGTGTTAGAGTTAGCACCAAACTAGCCAAAAAATAAAAAGAAAGGTTTAAAAAATTAAGTCTACCACTGTTTTGATGATATAGAGAGTGTGAAAGTTATATTATTTGCATTGACACAATGTAATGATAAATATATTAGTTTTGATGTCTACATATATGAATTGTATATATTCTCCATGCATTCTATTTTATTATGCTCTTCAATTGAAATATTATATGATCCATACTTTTGGAAAAAGAAAAAAAAATCACAGTCATGTGAAATATCTATTAATGAACCGTGAAAAAGATTTAGCAAAAGACAAACAAATCTGCTATCTATTTTACATCTAGCAATAGGTGAAGTAACTTCCAATATAACAGTAATAGCAAGAGTTGAAAATAAGCATAAATCCAAAGATTCCAAAGAGGTCATCAATCTTTAGAACTGCTGCAATATCCATTAGTTCACACAAGACATCCTAACAAACTAAAACATCTTCTACGAAACAGTCTCTGCATAATCAAACATACATAATACCAAATAAATTATTTTCTTCTTTTGCCAATCTGCTAATAGCAGTTCTCATCATTTTCAAAATTCTTTCCCAGTTAGTTAAAAGAATGAGATTTGCTAACATCATGATGATACTAGGTGGTATAGATATTATTATGGGAGAGGGTTCATCATTGAAATGAAAACCAATATGACAGAAATTAATGCAAGGTGATATCAAGTCATTTTTTTAAGCTCAGAATTCATAAAAGAAGTATTATGGATTCATATTGATCGTAAATTAGAGGATTATTTATGAAAAATATTACAAATTCACATTCGCATTCATAAGAATCATATAAGAATCTATGAAATCTTTTTGATTTTCTTTTGAAATTGAAATCAAGCAAACAGGTTTTTTTTCGGAAAACAAAACGTATATGCAACTTTCATCAACATGAGCTCTAGAATGCCTTCTTTGACAGCAATTAATACACGCGCGCGCGCCCACACACGCTATATGCACACGTGGCTCTGGGACCACCCGCGCACCACTCACATTTCTCATAAATATGCCCTCACCCGAAAATCGAACTCTCACCACTCGGTGAAAAGCTCTATCAGGGACCTGTGTACCAGTAGAACATGTGATCGTTGGCTTGTCTTGATTGACCATTGAAACTTACTTTAGGTTTAGTTTACTGAACATGTGGGGCATCTATAACAATTTCTTCTTAGGAATATGTATGTAAATGTATACAACAAATTTGTGGTTTATCCACTTTTCTAAAAAAAAAAAAAAAAAAAAAAAAAAATAATAATAATAATTGTATACAACAGATTGGCAGGAATTCAAAACCTATGCATAAACATATAGATATTCTTAATTCTCAACATAAACTATTTCTGTTTTCCCATTGATGTTATTTCATGGATTATAGGACTTTGGACTAGTACCAATCAATTAATATGGCTATATGGAGACCTTTTATTCTGATAAATTTTGACAAAAATTAACATGAGAGAAAATGGTGTATGAATTGCTTGCGGATGGTTAAGAAATAATGTGCACCAACTTGAATTATTCGTTAGTGAAACACATTCGGAGGGAAGAATTAATTAATATATACCATTGATTTTAAGTGTAATGCTTGTTCTTGATATGTTGATGAATTTATCTGTTGTAAATGAATGTTTGATAGTTTTCATGCAAGTTTACTGTGATAGTATTTTAGATGCCGACTATCATGTTCCCTATGCACATAATTAAAAGCTTTTCATCGTCCCTCAACATGAACACATACGCTGCTGCATGAAGTTAATATTTCTTATAAATTAACATGAAACAATTAAACAATAATTCATCAAAGTCAACTATTGTTATTGATTTTAGTAGATTTGCGTACAAGAAGGTCGTTGTACAAAAATGTGAGAGTGCTTTCGCACAAACAACAACAGGCTAAGATGTACGTTATGCAGACAATATAGATTAAGATTATAGACCAATGACCAAATGATCTATTGATAATTTGATCACGTTAGAACCCTTCTTAAAAAGTGACGAAAGTTTGAATCACTATTAAAGATATAATTCTAGGTGGCGCTCCAAATCCGGTCTAGCAGCGGACAAACGGCCGCGCATACTCATAGGGCAAAAACCCCTCAGGCAGGCAAGACCTAATAACTTGACTCAAAGCAAAATTCAATCTAACACAGGCACAAATTACAGATAACAAAAATACATCAAGTTTCAAATATATAATTTAAGAGCTATAACAAAATATAATTTTCAAATCAAATACACTGGCGAAAAGATACTTGACGGCCTGCTAAATTACAACCCAGAACTTTCTCCTAATCTGAAAAGAATTAAGAACAATTTTATGAGCTTGATAACCCAGTAAGCATAACTTGACTCAAAGCAAAATTCAATCTAAAAATGTACGAATTACATATAACAAAAATACATTAAGTTCCAAATATATAATTCAAGGGCTAAAACAAAATATAATTTACAAATCAACTACTCTGGGGAAAAGATATTTGATGGCCTGCTAAATTACAACCTAGAACTTTCTCCTGATCTAAAAATAATTAAGAACAACTTTATGAGCTTGATAGCCCAGTAAGCATAACCTGACTCAAAGCAAAATTTAATCCAATAGAGGCACAAATTACATATAACAAAAAGACATCAAGTTCCAAATATATAATTCAAAGGTTACAACAAAATAGAATTTACAAATCAACTGCACTGGGGAAAAGATACATGACAACCCGCTAAATTACAACTCAAAACTTTCTCTTGATCTAAAAAGAATTAAGAACAACTTTATGAGCTTGACAATCCAGTAAACAATCAACTAAAATATTTGGGGATCATACAGAGTTAAAAAAAAAAAAAATTCCAACTCCAATATCAAGTAAACAAAACTTGTATATATATATATATATATCAAAGTAGAACATAAATCATAAGTACTGAATGTAAGAAAGTAATAAATATTACCAAAAACAACTTTTGCATTCAAAATGCTTTACAGAAACATAGCTTAACAATAGTTCTTCAAAACATACAGGTTTCATATGAATCAATATCAGAGTGAAAATAATTATCAAATAAATTCTTCAAAATAAAATAATTTGACAAAAGATACAAATTTTGAACGCAATAGTTTTCCCAAATTATGCGTCTGCCAAACTTATTAAGGCCAATTGTTTTACCTCGGCAGCACCTGAGTTAGAATATTAAAGCCCATTTGTTTTACTTTGTTGGCTTGAGTCAGAATTATCAAAATCCATTTATTTTATCTTGGTGGCTCGAGCCAAATACAGTTATTGTTCCATCGACGGTCTGGCATGAAACTATAGTCTCAATTCACAGAATTCATGTCAACATGGTTTTTGTTGACCCCCATTGACTAGGTTAGTACATAGCTTATTTTGAGGCTAAAAGTGTTTATAATGAAATAAATTTTGCCAACAAAATATTGCTAAGTTATCAAACCCAAATAGCATAATCTAACAATATTTATAATGTCAAACTCTTCCAAAATTCGCATTTGAGCAAAGATACTATAACTTAGCATATAATCAAAGAATTGCATAATCCCACATTTATTTAGAAACTAAGCCAATTGTTTGAAGATAAAAGTAATGGATAAATAAATAAATAAATAAATAGTTGAATTTTAACAATAAAAATAATCTATAATTTATATGTGGATTACTTACTTGGAGGTTTTCAAAGTCTAACCCACAATCGAAGACAAGATCAAGCCTTCTTGAAATACCCTAAACAAGGTAAAACCCAAATCTAATTATTCAACAACTATTTTAACAAAACCCAAAACATGAACCATAACTCATGCCAAAGCACAAAGATTCACTTTGATCTCCATCTAGCACTGACATCTAATTATAATAGAATTCCAAAAAATACTATATGTACCCATGAAAGTCAAAGAGGGACAAAAACCGCAATGATCAGCTCATGCAACTCTTCAAATATAATTTCAACAATATTTTACAACTAAGCATCAAGACAAGGTTTTCTAGGCATTTAAACAACCCAATAAATTGAAACCCAACCAATAAGCATCAAGGAAAACATGGTAACAATAAGCATGAGTCTAGAAAGAAGATCATATAGCAAAAGCTTACTCAAGATAAGGTAACTTGAAATTCTCATAATTTCAAGGTAAAAGCAAATGCCATTGAAGGGGAAGAAATACATATATACCTATATTATCTAGCATATAGGTAGATGTATCTAAGGTTTAAAAGTTAAAGAACAACTAGACTTAGCAAACTCTAGCAATGGTAATTTCTACAATGCACAATAAAATAAAACAACACTTAAAAACCCCAATCAAAGAAAGCAACAACCAAAAATATAATCAACAAGAAATCAAGATTTGCACAAAACCAATTTACAAGAAAGGATTCAAAACATGGACCCTTGTAGTACACTTACTACTCCAAGGTTTTAGAACCACCACAAAGAATAGCAATAATTACTAAGGATAAACACAAATGTTAAGCTTCAAATCACACATCCAACCATAAGATCACTTAGCCATATAATAGCCATATAATAGCCATAAATCAAATTTTAAGGACATTGCCATTTTAACAAACATCTTGTGTGCATCCTCAAATCTAAGTAATTAGACAACTTGACAAGTAACACATGCTATCAAGTAATAAATAGTATTTTACAATTACAACCAAGGAAGAAAATTAACATATTTGAATTAACCATTCAAACTTAGACACCATGCACAATCTATCAACCAAGATTGAAGGAAGCAAGAAAATTCTAACAAAGACTTGCTTAGAAGAAGCATAGCACAATACCCACTTGAAGCCTCTCATGGTTCCCAGATGTGCAAGTGAAAAGCTCTAAGTCCTCACCTATTTTGCCAAAGAGGATAGGCCCAAGGTAGATGAAGCTTTCGGGCTATCATATCTCCTTTGAAGATCAAAGATCAAGATGATGGCATGGCTTGGCATGGTTGTTGGAGAGGGGAAGCATGGCTTGGCATGGTCTTTTAAAGAGAGGATTTAGGTGGGAGAAGTGAAAAATTAAAAGAAGAATAGAGCAAAAATTATTCATGGGTGCTAATGAAGAATGAAAACTAATATGGTGTGGTGGTGGGGTTCACACTGGAAGTGTGAGTAGTGATTTTATGCCGATGGTCCCAGTGCCCACATATGCACAGGTCTCGCCTCCACTTGCTCCGCTAAAGTTTGTGTACACCTCTGTTTTTTTTAGCCGCCTAATTGCTCATCTTGGCAATATATATATATATATATATATATATATATATATATATATATATATATATATATATATATATATATATATATATATATATATATATATAATCAACTTAATTAAAGCCATAAAATACAAGTAAACCTTCCAAGCCGAAAATTAGGCGTGCCAAGAGTTAGTAGGAGACCAAATTCTCCTCTTCTTAATAAGAATCTCCAATGTCTTTGCAGCTTTTAAGGCACATAACCCAAGGAGTGAACATCTTTACATACCATGTCTCAACAAAGAGTAGTTCAAGTATCATCCAAATATGCAAGAGGGAAAATGAGAGTAATTTAGAGGAGAAGAAGATGATGACCACTACCATTTTCTAATTGAAACATACAACATCAATAGACAGTATTGTTGATGAATTAGAAAACATAGCATATATATCTTGTTGGGTTTTAGCCCATTTAGGCTAGAAAAAGAAAGATTTGGGCTTTGGCTCGATCCCTTAAAAAAAAAAAAAAAAAAGAAGTTATGTCAATAATGTGAAAGGCAAGGGGCAGAATGGTAAATTTTCAAAAATAGTTATTCATTCATTGGAGAGAGAGAGTGAGTGAGTGGTGTGATGAGTGGATGAAAAGTTCTGCTACTGTAGGAAGAATTGGGAGAAAAGAAAGCTCAAGAAGAAGAAGAGAAAAGGCTAGGAAGAATTGGGAGTGCATTTGGTGCCGGATTCCGGGTTGTTCATTCTTGTAAGAAGATCTCCAAATCCACTTGTTTGATCTTTCTTTTATCACTTCTTGAAATAATGCATGGTATCCTTTTTTTTTTTTTCCATGATGAGCGGTTAGGCCACTAAGAAAGGCAGGGGCGAGCACAAGCCTCGGAAGAGCAAGTGAGAGCGGGGCCACGCACACATGGGCGTAGGGACCACTCGCACACAACCACTACTCACACTCCCAGAAATGTGCCATCACCCAAGATTCGAACTCTCACTACTTGTGAATGGTTCTATTGGGGACCCGGCTACCGATAGACCATTTGGTCGTTGGTTTCTTGGTATCCATCTTTGTGTCAAAGATGATGATGTCTGTGTGTGTTGATTGTACCTCGCATTGATTATCCATGCCATTTCTCTTGTAAACCTCTAGTTAGCTAGAGAGAACCCCTTGTAACTTCATTGTTGACACAGTAGATGCATGTGTAAGTGACTATAAGGAATCCCATGGTTTTTCCCTCGATTTGTAGGGTTTTCCCCACTAAATTGGTGTCTTGCATAGTTGTATGCATATTTTGTCGTTTTTGTAGTTATTAATCCATTATAGGGAACAAAAAGGGGTTGTAATCGCCCTCTTGAGGATTGCATTTGACCTAGGAGGGTTTGAGCATATATAGAAACCATTCGGAGTTATAGCCGTATATGGATCGGTATTGATTTTCTCGAGAGTTTTTACTAAGTCATACGGCCGGCATCTAAGTTGTATAGAAGCCATATATGTGAACAGTAAATTATTACATCAATATGCTACAATGATTTTGCTACAGTTCCTAGCTATTGCTGTAAATTAACAAAAATAATAGTTGGCTTGGGCCGGCCGGTTCTAACATGCTGTGCGATTGTTTACCCAAATTTCATCTTTGGCAAGTACAGATGGATACACATCATACATGGCATTGATTGATACATTTAATCTTAATGAATATTAAGAAGCTTATTCAATCTGTACATAGGTATATATGGTCCTTGGATGGAGACAAACTTCGTTCTTCCGATGAATTCAAGTGAATGCTAAGTGATTTTGGATTAATTATTTACTTTACGAGACAGGAATGGTGAGCAGTGAGTAACCATGTCTTTATGTGTTTATAATTTGGAGTTTATTAGTTTTCATAGACAAAAGCTTACAAGAGAGGCATGCAATTCTGGTACACATAAATGCATACAATTCTGGATGTTTTCATGTTTGTAATTGTAATCGAAAACAACATTTTTTGGATGTTATCATCATCACAGCATAAATAAAAACAATCCATCATATCTAAATAATCTTGAGATATATATACAATATTTATATATTGACAATGTGGACAAGTCATCACACAATTACATTATTTATGTCTCAATTGCGTATTAGGAGGGAATTGAACCCCCAATCTCGTGTAAGAGTGTATAAGAGTCAAACACCCTAATCACTTTGCCAGTGTAACTAATCATTTTGCCATTACGATGGTAGCAATAATTGAATTGTTTAATCTTTATTTTAGAATATTTCATTTATTGTCTAGTTAATGTCTCTTTGCTCAGTAGAGCAAGAAAGAAGAGTTGGCTATAATAAAAAACTCCTAATGAACATGCATGAAAATAGCTAATTTTTGGGCCTTATTTTTTCTCGCGTTCTCTATCATTTTTGTTATCTTATTCTTACATTTTCTCAATTTAATGTGTGACTGATTGTAAGGCAAAGGGAATTTTCTTCTTTTATGTTTTTTTGCTTGCATGCACCGCAAAACTTCATAATTATTGTTATATTGTTATAAAAATCAAATTTAAACAGAAGCTAATTAAAATTTTTAAGTTAATTGTATCATTAGACATCTAGACATATATATCTTTCGGGTATATAAAAAATTATGATTTTTAAATGGGTACACAAAGTTCTCTTTTGTTTAGCTTCATATACATACCTGAACGTAATACTTAGGAACTTCAGACTTGAGAGCAAAACAAACAGCTCTACAATATGACCAACACTACCGTGAACTCACTCTCGCCGGCCATGGCTATTACCGGAACCCTAGCTCCCAGAGCAATTTGTTTCATATTCGGGCTTCTGCTCCAGGCCCGGATTCAGCTCCTGGTGCCCATCATACACCACAGCAGTGAAGAACTTTTGAAGAACTTTATTGCTCCATTAAATACAGCATTTGAACCAGTTTGTCCTGGTTTAAAACTTTCCATCAGGGTTCTCAGTGTGTCTAGAAAATAATCTGAAAGTTCATAACAGAGCATATAGTTAAATGAATGTGCAAGAAGATGCTAGTCTGTAATCAATATGATTTGATCTACCAAAAGTCCTTGTTTACCAATGAAATTAGCAACATCATTCAACTATACCTCTTCCAACAGAAGACAATACATGAAGACACAGAAAAAGGTATGTTAAAAGTCAAGAGTCACAAGCACAAACCTGCAATGAAGTTTCTTCAATTCACCAGTATCTTCAGTGTTGATTCCAACAGCTGTTGTCACTTGTGACAATTTAAATATAATAGAATCATGTTATCCATAGAAAGTATCAGGAAAACTCACTTTACACTATAGAATAACTCAATAAGCATAATGAATCATACTGTATAATTTACCAAGACCATAGTGTTGGAAGTTTAAACTATTCCCAATAAAAAATTGTCAATAGAGTCAGAGTTACAATTGTATCATAATAGTAAACACCAAGCATGAGAAAGCATTTACCAACATGCTACCATAGCCATCAATATGACTTTGCATCCAGAGACATCAAGAATGGAGCTTTTTGACCCTTTTAGACCTGAATGTGTGCACTGCTACGAAACATAATCTTTTGGTTCATTTACATTAGAGCAATAAAAAAAAAGATAACTTACAAGCTTGCTCTCTCCAGTCAAACAAGATTTATGAATAGAAAGTAAATGGCCATTGATTAAAATTCCATCAGCAGGAATATAAACAAGGGCAAAAATCAACAATTTAACCACATGCTCTGTGATGTTAATAAGAATGCCGATCCAAACACGAGATAATAAAACTTTTAACTACCTACCTGACCACCTGAACTGACAACACAAATATTGAATATGTTTACCTCCACTCTTCAACCACCCCTGATCACCTGAACTGGCAACACAAAAATTGAACCTTAAGGAGTCCAACAGGAACAGAGAGGAAATAAACTTCCAGAAATCATTCAATAAAGACCTTCAGGTGTATGTTTTGTTTCTCCTTGTTAAGGGTTTCGAAATAAAGGGACTGCTTGTAGACGCTAAGAGCTAAGAAACAAACAATGAATAGATAGATAAATAGATCAACCGCTATGAAAAAATAAATTAAGTGCATAAATAACATATCAATTCCACAAAATGACCAGGCTATTCAAACCAGAAATAGAAAAATCAAGTTTCAGGAGAAATCATAGCATAACATCTTTTCACTAAAGGAATCACGGAGCTCTAAAATGCAGCTAGTGTCAGTGTCGATAAAATTAAAATATGCTCAGGAATCTTAGAGGAATCAGATCATAAATCAAATCACGAAATATCAAATTAAATTAATTAACTCCTTTTCATCAAAGGCAAACAATTGCGATGAAAAATTGGACAAAACATGGTTTCATACTAACACCTGCAACAACCAAAACAAGAATAACACAAAGGAGAATGCTTCCACCATCATATCATCCTTCTTTGAAACCCTAAAAAGGATAGAAAAGTACAGAAACTCAAACTAAAAAGTTTGAAAAGGCTCGAGCACACCCTTAAAGAAACTTCTGAAGAAGATATATGGGGTGACCCCTATAAATGACACAGTGGAGTTAGCAAAGAAAACACATCAAAATACAGAAAAATCATAACATTTAAAAACTGCAACATTAAAATGCAAAATAACCTATGTCTTTATGCCTAAACCAAAGAGACAACTGCAGCCACAGTCAAGGCAATGATGGTTTTATCTTGCCAAGCATCGCCTACGAACATCTGCAAGAGATAGAAAACAAAACTATTATGCTAGTAGACCTGAAAATCCATTAGGAAGTGATTTTTTAATAACCAGATTATTCAAAAATAACATTTTCTAAACAAGACATACCCAGAAACACCTTCTTATGAGGATAGGTATTTGGCCCCAAAGCATCTCTCTTGAACGTAAATCTACATCATCACCATTAATTCCCTTGCTTTATATTATTTTGTAACATATGTGATAAGCCTTTCACCTAAAAGATTTTTAAAATCAAACAAAAATTTTACAACAAAAAATTAAAATAAAATAAGAGAGAGGCCACCAAATTTTAAAATCATAAGCACTTTCCCATCCATATCCTTGCAATGCAGAAGTATCATGATCTCTTGTCATTGAGGTTAACAGCTCCATTGCAATACTCACCAACCGGAACTGCAGCATATCCTCCGCAAGTAACTATTAGCCAGAAACAGAAAGGCATGCATTGAGATAAAGATATTGTCTCTTGTGACATGAACTATAGGGTTCGGCATAATCCACTCCTTACTCCCAATTCAAGCATAGACTACGAGTTTATTTAAAATTTTAACAATAATAATATTGCCAAACATAGTAATTAGATAAAATACTAAATAAAAGTTAGCTGGTTGGTTGTGATGTATAGCAGCCATAAATTCGGCGGATTGAATATGAATGACATTTGGGAATAGACTATCAAAGCTGAAAATATGGTGAAACACAGCCTTGGAACAGATAATACATGAGATCACATCCAAGGAAAAAAAAAACAAGGGAAGCAACAAGAACTTGACCATGAAAAAATGATTGACACGATTCTTTAGTAATTTGCGATAAAAGAAACAAGAAGAAAAATAATTACTGTCCAATCTAACAAAAAAAAAAAAATGCAAAGGCCACCATAATACCTAGATGGTCTTGTACTCCAGCCACACTGAAAACAAAATCTCCTGAAAATTCTCTCTCCAGCTGTCTTGAAAATGGAATGCTGCCAGGCAATTTTCATAGATAAATGGTTTGTAAACATCCCATGATCTGTAAAAAAAAAAAGACGAAATGAGGCAAAAACCAACATACCTGAATCACTTGAGCATGTGCCCAGATCTTCCTTATAATTTCCTCTCTTTCTCTTTTTTCAAGTCCAGAGTATACCAAAACAAATGAGATGCATTAAACACGGGCTGCTTGCCACACAATGCAATCATCCATACCTCAGTATTATGGAATCATGCTCATTGGAAATAGCCAAAACATTAATAACCAGAGAGTATCATTGCATGTCAAACCAAGTTCCCTATGTGAACATAGCACACTGAACATATTCTAATACAGTCGTCAACAGCAAGAATTTGAATTCAAATGTTTCTGTTTACAAATTGAGGAGTTAAAAAGACACCCAAACAAAATTTGGAAAAGGTATAATTTCAAAATTCAGGTGTAGAAGAAGGAGCTGCCCTTTGATGTTCCTATGGCCTTGCTGCCGATGGTGGTTGGGGTGGAGGCCCCAGCACCAGTTGATAGGGTGGGTACTGATGCTGATAGTGCATTGGTGGCAGTGGTGTAGGGTACCTGTATGGCGGATAGAAATTTGGGTACTGGCCATGAGGCTGTGGTGGAGGTGGTGCTAAAGGATATGAAGAATGTCCTGAACCATCCAAACCTCGGGGTTGGCCTGACTTTTCCAGTCCTGTTTTGCTGTCGCTTGCCTCTCCAGATGGCACAACCGCCCCCATCCTCTGAGGATCCATTGACGGGTAGGAGGTTCGCAGTGATGGTAGTGGCACTGGAATGTTGAAGTAGGGCATTGCTGGTTGCCGCTGCTGCTGCTGCTGCTGCTGCTGCTGGTCCTCAATGCCGTAAGGGATAGGTTGCTGGCCGCTCTGTTGCTGAGATACAAGGGCTCGGGGAAGCATACCTCCATGGGCCACAAGCCCTTGCCTCGCAGCTTCATCTTCTCCTCCCTCACCTTCAGGCTTCAGAGTCTGTGGTCTCCCCCACATCAACTTCAAGCGCAGACCTTTGATCACCAGCTTGTTCGATAACTCTTCTGCAGCCTTCTCAGCACCCTCTCTAGTTGTGTATGCCACAAAGGCACAAGCACGCTGAAGCACCATCCTGATGGACTCTATTTCACCATAGGCATAAAACTGGTCTCTGAGATCTTGCTCACTGATTCGGGCATCTAGGCCACCAACATAGAGAGTCTTTATGCTCTCATCATCAGGAGGGACAAGGGATGGCATCTCCCCTGCCTTGGCTAAGAGCTTCATGGCAACCGGGTCATTTATTCTGCCGCCCAAAAAACAAAAAAAAAAAATGGTTAAAGCAGGGCTCAAATATCATTAGAATCACTTGATTATCAGAGTCGAGAACTAATAATCTATCAGCGAAAAAATGTATATAGTCCCATTAAAAAGCAACATCAAACTAAATTCTAATGATTCATGTTCAGGACAAATCCTAGTGCCACACATGGATAATCAGCAGATCAGGAGAACTTCGTCACCCATGATCACAAATTTACACATGCATTGCCAAGAGGGAAAATGCTACCAGTCCATATTATCAAGGCAGTATCAAGTCAGGAAATTCAAAGATGAAAGTTTACAGTTTACTTGTTGCTAAGTTGGCACAAAAAGAAACATTATCAATGATTTAATCTAATGTATACCCATAGTATCGGTCTTTTATGTTTTGCTGAGATAACTCCCCAGTTTGTGGCATCTCGTGACGGTATGGGCATTCAGAGCCTCTAGCACACTCACCACGAGCATAGAAGCTACAAACATGGGCTCTATTTCTCTGGTAGTAAGGCATTGTCCTCTGAAGCTTCAAAATTGTGTCATTGGGCTGTGCCTTTCCGAATGATGATTCATAATCTATACCGGCTCTAGCCTGCAGAATACCAATTCAGGGATACAGACTAGTCAATGACTAAAGATGAGCAACGCCCGCTGAACAACACGGCATAAATGATACACCAACACAGAACAAGACATTAGTTAACCACTGAAAGGAAAACAACTTTATTGAGGGCATAATCATGAAGTAAAGATGAGTAACACCTGCTAAACAACATGAGTTAAATGATACGCCAATGCCGGACAACACATATAGTCATTGAAGGGAAAACTATATTCTTGAGAGCATAATCATGAAATAAGTGTTGCATTCATTTTGAATCTCATGAGAGAATGATTATTACTTGCAAACAGAAGACAGATGCAGACATCTATGATGCTTTTTGTAATTCTTGGGCATGAGCATCGGATCACTTCTACAAAAGAACCAAATGACAAGACAAGTCTGCACCATGGTACCAGAAAAACGAGCCATGCAATCCACACTACTCATAAATGATTTTCCTACAAATTTGTTTCAGGCTGGCGATGGCATAAACATAATCAAGCTTTGCATACCAATTTCAAGTTTCAAAGGCCCTTTAAACTTCAGAAGACGCAAAATCTGAGGCAACATATTGACATATGACAATATTTAGCTATAGCATAAACCAGTAATCAAGCATTGCATATGAATTTCAAGTTTCAAGGGCCCATATAAACTTCAGATGTAAAACCAGAAATGACACTGTAATGCACAAAATATTCGTACTATGCAGAAAGAATTAGTTCAGTCTTGAAAACTCTACATCTTAAAAATCACTACAAACTATAAAGGAACTCAGGTAACAACATTCATGTAAAATAAAAATGACAAACTTATTTCATGTGAGACTTCCTTACACCAACAATGAATTGAAAATAAATAAGCCTAATTTATACTTAGCAATGCACACAAAGAATTATAATGTTTTCAATTATACCAGTTTCCATTGACCATTTGATCTCCAGCAATAAACTAAACAAAGTATAGGTAGCACACACCCATACACATTTTCAGCAATATTTCTATTTATCTAACAGGACCATATGACTATCATAGCAGTCCACTGTTGTCAAAGGCACGCCTCGGGCGCGAGGCGAGCATGGCTCAACTGCCTGCGCCTTTATAGGAGTAAGGCGGGCACTGTTACAAAAGCGCTCACCTTTGAGCCTAGGTGCAAGGCTCAAGGCGTGCGCCTAGGCGCGCCTTTGTAGCATCAACAAATTAATTTGGTTATTTTTTAAAATATTTAGTTAACTTTTAATCTTATCCACATATCTCAATTAATTTGGTTATTTTTTAAATATTTAGTTTAACTTTTAATCTTATCCCCACATCTTGATGATTAAAAATAAAAGAGGCCCACATACAATCCACACATTGACCTTATTTCCTTACAAGATATTGATGAGGCAAATGAGTGGTTAATGGGTAAATTAGAAGAAAAGCAAGGAGACAAAGAACTAGTATTTGGTGATAATGACCTTTCTTAGGATGCAGTTGAAAGAGTTGTTGGGGTTGATGAAAGCACATACAATACTCGAGGAGGAGAAAAAAGAACAAATGTTATTGCTTCAAGTTCTAGGTCATCGAAGGGGAAAGATAGTGCATCACCTACTAATTTGAGAACCCCTTAATTCTTAGAGATGGTGATGATGAGGAAGAAAATTTTGGTGATGATTATTTAGATGAAGAAAATGATAAATATGAAGAGGAAATTGATGATGTTGGTAGTGATGACAATGATGATGGACTTGATGATTTTGATGATAGTTACTAAAATCTAGATTTTGTTATACAAGTTAGGATTTGGACTCAATGCATGCATTATATCGTAACTATTAAACATTTGAAGATTATTTTGCATGCTATTATGTACGTTTTTTTTCTAATGTCTTATTGTCTTCTATAATATTAATCTTTAGGACATTTTAGAACTTTAATACAAATTAATCTTTAGTACAACTATTTCTGATTTTTCAATTTTCTTTAGTGGTGACTAGTGTGCCTGGTGTCGATCAGGCACGCACTTGCGCCTTGCACCTAGGTCCTGCCCTTGCACCTAGATGTGCCTTACGCCTATAACAACCTTGCATGGCACTAGTGTCATAAGAATGTCTATCCAAAAATCAAGATAAAGTGCTACATACATGGACCAATCAATAATAAGTGCCAAAACTAAGAAATTCAGTATTACATGAGTATCAAATGAAAATAGAGTTTAAAATAAGTACCCTGCGGTCATGCTCCTCAGCAAAGTACTCCCGATTCACATCACTCTTTGGAATGGAATCATTCGAATTAATAGATAAAGCAGTATCCCGGACCTGAACTGGCAACCCATATTCCAGATCCAACAAGCAGACCTGGCACACATTCTTCAGTTTGCAGCAAGTCTGACAGATTTCTGTCTTCTTGTACCTTGCATCACGCCCTGGCCTCCATCGAAAGACGGTGAATGGCCGCGTGCAGATTTTGCACTCTTTATCATAATCTGCTTTTGTCTGCAACAAGTAACACAGTGAAACCAAGAAAGGTACAACATCAATACTGAGGCAAAGTGAAAACAAATCAGGTAGCATCAAGGTGTAAACCATAACACAAGCTAAATCAGGTAGGAATAGACTTAGAAGAAAATGAGTTGGGAGAGATCAGCCAATCCACACACGATTTTCAAGTAACTCAATATTAGCTAGTTTCTTTCCAAAAAAGAAATAAATAAACCTTTTGATAGTTTAAGGTATATCTGACAACAAAAAGATTCAAATTAGAAGGCAAGAAACAAACATATGAATCTTTCACCAATCCACTCTTGATATCATTGTCATCAATAGATATTGTATCCAGCTTTCTTAAAGGATGAATCTTTCCACCAATTCACTGGCAAACCCTAGAAAACCTAAAATCAATTTCACTGGTTAATGAATTAGGTCACTAAATGATCAAATCTGTAGAGACGATAGCATATGTTGTTAGCATAACAGAATCAAGGCCTGATATAGCAGTCATTACTAAGTATCCCATTCAATTTTCTCACAAGAAGAATGTTTCCATCGACTCACACATAAACAAAATCAGACACAAAGAGATGATAGTATTTATTGTAGGGACGATAGAATTAGGGCTTAACACCATTGCCAAGAATAAAAATTACTCAATTTTTCTAAAAGGATGAAACTTTCCACCGACTCAATAACCTAAAACAACCAAAACCCTAGACAACCTACAACGATCTTAGCGGACAAACAAAATTAGGTTCAATGCATGATTAAATCCACGGAAATGATAGTATTCATCATCTTCATGATAAAAGTAGCGTTCCCACGGGTTTATCAACAGAGATTGAGATGAAAATAGAAAGAAAGCGAGAAAGAAAGAGAAGAAAGGACCGAACCATGCGAAGATAAGGATTGTCGCCGAGGCAGGACTCGCAGATGATGGGGAAGTCGGAGCGCTCCCATCCGTCCGCCTGCACGTCTCGCAGTAGCCGATGCGCCATTGAAACCCCAAATCGAGAAGAAGAAGAAGAAGAAGATGAAGAAAGAAGAACAAGGAAGAGCGTGAGGAGGCGCTTCCTCAGTTTTGGTAGTATATTCAAATTAGTCCTATTATTATATTAAAAATTATATATAAGTCCTTTTTTTCTGTATAATTTGTTCCTAAAAACATTTTAAAATGACATTACATCTCAAAATGGTAAAAATAAAAATATCTCAAAAAATAAAAAATAAATAAAAAACTGAAAAAGCACTTTCATTATAATAGGAAGAGTAATATGAATATTCGACCTCCAGTTTTTCACAAAATGTGAATATTTTAATCTAACGAATTAAAAAAATTATATATAAATGTATATAATTTAAATTGTTTTTATTCGTACATAAACCACACTCCATTACAGAAAAGACGTAAAAATATAAGATATTTAACTCCCATGCCATTATTGAGACAAAATAAAATATATATATATGTGAATGAGATGGCTGATTTACATTGTTTAAAAATATATATTTAAATTTGTAAATTACTTCTAATGTTAAATTTTTATTTAAATATAATAAATAAAACTAGTTTTTTAAATATATAAAAAATGACTTAATCATGATTAAAAATCTTTTAAGATTTAGATGTAAGGAATAAAAAGAGTTTATTTTTAAATGATATATAGGTAAATATATTAATCCAATGATAATAGAAATTTAAAAAAAAAATATATATATATATATATATATATATATATATATATATATATATATATATATATAAGGTTTAACATATAATGAAATGTATTTAAATAGTGTATGTGCGATAAGAACATTATATATGGATATAAATCCAATTTTAAAGAGTATACATGATATTTTATTTTATTGAAAATATACATACAAGTAGGTGCTTTTTCACGTACATCTTGTAATTATATAATATTCTCTGACATAATTTAAGGATCAATTACAAATTCTTTGGTAACATTTCAGATTCTTTGATATAATTCAAGGGCTAGTTATATACTAAATTAATGTCAATTACATAGATTTTGTAATTGTAAATATTCTCAATTATTTATTTTTTTATTATAGATTCTAGACTCTTATATAAGTAGAGTACACAATTGTATTATCTTACATATGACAATCAATAAAAAATATTCTTTTATTTGTAGTTCTTCTCTTTCACATACAACACAAAAATTAACTTCTAAATTTAAATATAAAAAAAATAAATTATAAGGTTTTTGGAAACATAAATAAACAATTAAATTGATTTTACTTAAGCCAGTAAAAAGCTGGATTATGTATCAATGTGGATTAAATAGGGTCAAATTTATTTTCTTTAATTAATTTAAAAAAATTAAAAATAATATTTTTTTTATTTGTTTTCCAAGATTTAAAATTAATGAGTCAAAACTGCAGCCATAAAAATTATAGACATAATCTATCAATAACATTCAACCTATTTTAAAACAGTGAATTAAATTCATAAGCTAAGAATAGAGTTAAACAATAATTTCAAAAAATAAAAAACACTTATGAAATAAGAATTAAACCTTCATTTAATACTCTTATTTAATATATAGACCAACAATTTCTTCTTTTCTTCAAACCCCCAAAGATCAATTTTAATTCTTTTTCTAAATAGTTCTTCTTTTGGAGTCAGGGAAAATAATAACTAGTTTAGCATTATAACCCAGGATTAACATTTAAGCAAAAATAACCAATCCAAACCTTACATGATCACAGGAGGAGACCAATATATATTATTCTAAAAAAATATATTGAACTAATTATTTTTATGTTCGAAAAACTTTTATTCAATTATTATCATCTAGTATCGTGCTCTCAATTGCTGGAGTAGCTCAGTTGGTTAGAGCGTGTGGCTGTTAACCACAAGGTCGAAGGTTCAAGCCCTTCCTCTAGCGTTTTAAGTTGGATATTTTGTTTTTATCTTTTTCCACATAAGAAAATGTAAAAAAAAACATAAATGAACAATAAATTCATTTAACTTGAGCTGGTTAAAACAAAATTTTGTGAGTAAATAGGCCCAAATTTCTTTTCTTTAATTAAGCTTAAATTTTCATTATTATACTTTCATTTCCATGCTATCAATTATTTATTTATTTATTTTTATTTAACGTAAACTACAAACATTGTTAGTGAAGGATAGAATATGATAGCTAAGTACATCAGTTACAATAATGACAAATTCTCTGCTACAAAAGACCCTATGCATTACAAATTGAGAAGCTCAAACTAAAGGCACTTCGATCATAATATACGGTACGAACTATTGGGTTATGCCCCGGTTCCAACTCTCCTATTTTCACGGGGACTAAAAGTAATTTAAGGTGCCATTTGGTTCAATGTAACTGTAAATACATAAATTTTAAAATAAAGTGTAGTCAAATTTTGTGTTTGGTAAATGTAATTAAAGATGCTGCATTATAAGATTTTGTATTTAGTGAGAGAAATTTAAAATTTTGAAATTAAAAACTTTTTATATTACAAATATCTTAATATCATTTTAATGATTTTTAGTACAATATTAATTAATTTAACTAGTATTTATTTTATTAAATTAGGTACTAAATTTATTAGTATATTTATTAAAATTTTTATTATATTTTATAATTTTTTATTTTAATTATTAACCCAACAAAAAAAGTATTTATGAACTTTTCATATATTTTTAGCATATTATTTAATGATTTTAATTATTATACTAATCATTTTAACTCTTAAATTTATTATTGAATTAATTATTGAAATATTAATTAAATTTATTATTAGATTTTATAATTTTTTCATTCTACAAAAGTATCATGAATATTTAATAATATTTCCTTTTTAATTGGCCATATTTTGGTCACAAGTTATGCAATGACCACATGTAGGTTATAAATTATGCATGTGAAGAATCTAAAAATAAAAGATTTGATTTTACACTTAAATTAGGCATTAGGCGTAAAACTAAATCTTTCATCAGATGTAATCTGAGTTATATGAGTTTTTTAAATCCTGTGAACCAAACATTAGATTCTAAAAATCAAATAACTCAAGTTACATATCACTCAAAAATCCCTCCAAATAAACACTACCTAATTTTCACTAACAACATATATTAACAAAGTATAACACAAAAATAAGAATTGAATTTTAATTAAAATTTCCAAATTAAAAAAAAAAGGTTACTAAAAATGTGCTCCATATAAATTGGACGGCCATGGGTTTCTTTCATGCCAGATGTCACAGCGTGCTTCTTCCTTCAGTCATTATGCTTCCAGTACTCTGCTCCACAGGAACATTGTTGACGGCCATGGGTTTCTTTTATGCCAGATGTCACAGCGTGCTTCTTCCTTCAGTCATTATGCTTCATTCCGGTACTCTGCTCCGCAGGAACATTGTTACCATCACAATATCATCACATTATTCTTCACACTATTATTAGTACATTTTTCTCTTTGGGCCTTTTGACTTGTTAGACTAGTACTTAATGTTCTTATAAGGAGTAAGATTCTCCTAACATGAGACTTTTCTAAATACAAAAAAATTCATGCTCAAAACTAGTGATTTAAAACAGTATCAATTGAACTAACCCTAATGATAAGATAAAATACTAGAGTTCTACAAAGGAGCAAGACTATCTTAGCATATAGCTTTTCCATACACAAAAATTTAAATTCAAAATTAGTAATTTAAAACTCTATTACTTAGACCAACATTGATGGTTTTTTGTAAATAAAATTTGAATAGATCACGTCAGGACGTACACTAGTATAATGTTAATATTCTCTCACTTTGTATTGAGCTATATATGTTCTTTCACTTTGTATGAGCTCAAGTTCAAATCAACTCTATTGGTAAAAACACGAGCACCATATATATATATATATATATATATATATATATATATATATATATATATATATATATATATCAGAACCAATGCTAATAGACCAAAAGGTCATTGACACGCATTTGTTCATTAACATATTTTTTTAAAAACTATTTTTTTAGTTTTTAAAATAACAGGTGTTATAAGTATATCTTTATTGGCTCCCACTTTTGTTAAAATGTACAACAATAATGCCCTTAGAATTAAAATTACATTTATTAAAAAGACTGCTATGCTTTATTGACATAAAAAAAGGTTTGATTTTGTCCTAGTTGGATATTTGGCTTTAGTTTTAAATTTTTGCTATTAACAAAAATATTTGTTTGTTGGGAAAATTACTTATAAGTTCCTGGAAAGTTTCATTTTTCTGTTTAGTACTTTTGACATTCCGAAATTCCATATAGTCCTTTTTTCGGCCAATTTCCTTTGAATCCATGGTATCAGTACCTTTAGTTAGTCGCATGTGATTTTCCAGGAATATGTGTGAAAAGTAAAAGTTAGTGAAACTTTTTCCTCCATGTCACATCTTCTTTTGAAAAAATGTACTTCCAAACCCCAAAGAAGCTTCATTGTCAGAAGCTTTTCATTTTTCTCCTCATTGTTCTTCTTCTTCATCATCTTCTTCTCCTTTGGGATTGTTGATGAAGCTCCCTGTGTTTTTCATCTCCTTGTATTCTTGTTTTTGTTCCTCCTAGGAGCTTAAATTCATAGGAGAAGTCTTTTGTTCCTTTTGTTTCTCTCCACTTCTTCTTCTTATTCTCCATCTTTTAGAGGCCGTGGAAATTGTTTTTTAAAGTTTTGCATCGTCTCAATTTTTATAGCAAGACTGGAACTAACAACTGATAACCTTACGAGCTTTTTCAAATTCCATGTAGGTGTTCATAATCAATGAATTTTTTTTTTGTGTCGTGGTGCGATACAAAGGAGAAGGACATCTGGTTTAATTCACCGTCTTGAGCTCATGGGAAGCAGTCATGAGTGATATATGTGAGCATTGAGTACTGGACGTTTCTCGGGTAAGAGTGAAGTTTATGACACCTAACTCGTACAAAACGCTTTGCCCAATTGAGTCGGATGCGGACTTCCAACACATGTGTCTTATACACCATACTTTCAACAAGACTATAGTAGACATCACCGTCCAGGACGTGAGTGGCTCAGCGGATGGCAACTCGGGCTCCTTAATCCCATCATAATACACCAATGAGTTTAGTGTTTGTTAATTTTAATTTGTATGTTCCTATATATTAAAATGCTTTCATGTGGATTATAGTAGGTTCCTTTGTAGTACCAGTACTTCCTGTTTATTACTGGTACTTACTGTGTGTTATAATGTCTATGTGTTTAAAATACAACACTACTATGTATGCCTATATGTTTCTGCATAGTTTTTATGTTTGTTGTGTAATATACTTTGTTAGTGAAATCCTTTGTGTTATGCATTGTCACATAGGGACTCCTTCCTAGAAAGCATGAATGTCGATGTTGAGACTTTTCTGTCCCAACATCCTCCCACGGGGACATTCAGTATTAGTCAATGTTCACAAACATCTGATGGATTGAATTTAAAAGTAGGCCAGTGCTTTGATAATGTAGACTAGTTCAAAAATAACTGTTACATAACTGCTAGAGCACTGCTTTGCCAAGTAGTAATAAGATATCGATCCCACGAGGACCAAGTATGATTACTAATCTATTGTAACAATAGGTTTTCTAGACAATAAAAATGGTGGAGAATAGAAACAACAAAATAGTTGAAAATGCACAAAATAAAGAACACAAAGATGCAGGGATGTGGATTAGGATTCAGATTTAGAAGAACTTAGGCTTGGGAACTCACCACAAAGAGTAATTGAATGATGTGTTTTGGATCTAAACTTGATTTGGGTAGATTGATTGAAGGGTATTATTCCTTAGCTACTTGTCACTCTCTTTCAAGAGATAACAAGTTAATCTTGATTATGCCATCTCCTACTTTCGTGGTAGATGAACCCCTTCAAAACCCTAATACTTTGGGCTGATTAAATAATGAACCATCAAGAATTACCTCTCAATAAATTCAGGGTGGCTTAAGAGGTTCCAAGACCTTGATTAACCTTTCAATTAACCTTGATCCCTAAGATAAAGCAAGTAATGTTTTCACATTCACAAGATGTGTTACTTAAATCAAAATCCAACTCAAAGAAATTTACCTTTAAGCACAAAAGATCCATACAAAATTAACAACACATCAAACGATTGCTACTTTGGGCTGGTCCCCCCAAACCTAAAGAGAAGTTTTACACTCCCATATCTTAATTACAAAGGAAAGTAGGAAAAATAGATGTTATTCAGAGACACAACGTAACAAGGCTTGAAAGGCTCCCTATGATGTCCACAAGGATCTGATCTTTAATTCTCCCGCTTTCTTCTTCTTCTTCTTCAGCCCCTTTCAGGGTCTTTAGAAATTCCCCTTTTCTCTTCTCCAATCGCCACCCCCTTGTCCCTCTGTCTTTCTTCTTCTTCCTCTCCCCTAAAAAAAACTTTTTATGTTGCCTTTTTATAGCCAGTGATAGAAGTTGAGCCCCAGTTAGCTTTACAGACCACAGGTACTTTTCGTAGACCACATGCGAGTTGTGTGCCCTCCATAAATTGATCCTCAGTCTCCAGAGTTTCTCAATTAGCTCCAGCTTTCTACAATTAAAACAACTAAAAGAAGTAGTATGTATAAAAAGAAGGGGAAACCATTACGGAGACTAGGAAAAATGCATGATTAATGATCAATCATTAGCTAAATGCATGGCGATAATAATGCAATTTTTATGTACAACAAACTCCCCCAAGCCTAAATTCTTGCTTGCCCTCAAGCAATGCTACAATTAAACACCACGTCAAGGAAGTACATAGAAATCAGATGCTGACATTGTTTGGTACAGGACACAAGCATAACTATAAAGAGAGTTCATAAAGGACATGAAGCAATTGATCTTCTTTCACAGGATGGACTGCACACAAGCATTACAAAAGAAAATTGATTCATCTCACATGCAATTAATCTTGAGTTTTAAAATAGGATATAAGTATGCAATGAACTTTAAAGATTCCATGAGATCCCCTATACAATTCATTAGCCAGGTTGTTTTTTTTTTTTTTTAATTCTTTGTCTGACTAACGTAGAACATGGTGATCCCCCCTCCCCCTTTTTTTTTTCTTCTTTTCGAAAGGTGCACATGCTACTTATTACAATCCTACATAAATACACTCATGCTTTAATAGCAAGTAGCCCTTGAAAACAGAGGAGTGCTGCCATAGACCTCTTTTTTTTTATTTTTTTTTAAAGATGCAAATGCAAGAATGGATGAAAGGATGCAAACTACTCTACTGCTAAACTCTCCCAAGCCTATTGTTTGCATTGTCCTTAATGTCAAGAATTTAAGAAAACATAAGCAATTAGGGGGAGAGGGAACTGGCCGAATTACTGAGGAGGAGAGAAGTGGCCTTGTGTGACAAGACACTCATAGATAGAATTGATTTGCTGCTGGAGTTGATTTAGAATGGGCCTCTATGCTTGTTGTTCAGCAGAGATAGTGTCGAGGGCAGTTAGAATACAGGCGAGCTTGTCTGTGGGTTGTGGATCTTGTCGAGGGTGTTGTGGGGTGTGTTCTACAGGAGAATGTTCAGTTAGAATACAGGAGAATTTTCAGGATGGTGGACAGTGGTCCTCTCAGGATCGGGGAGAGGATATTCTGGTGTGTCCCCCTTGAGAATGAGGTAGTAATCATCAGCTTCTTTGACAATCATTTTCATGGAAATGCAAGCCTCTATATCCAACAGTATGTTACCTAGAATTATATGAAATGGAGACGAGTCATAGTGAAAAACAAATGCAATTGGAGTTATATATGAGGCCGCCAAGGACAATATCACCAGATGAAACTTTGGTAAACTGGCGAGCTAAGTGTGCGCCTCTGTCTAATGGAGTGTTATGCAACATTCTAGGGTTAGACGCTCGTAGGTAGAAAACCTCATGTTGACAAATGTAGTCCATCCTAAGTTGCCTTATGAATATAAAGGATATATATGTAATGTTTTGGTGCTAAACATGTAAACTCTCATGCTAAATGCAATATAAAGGATATATAAAATATGCACTTTCAAGCACTTATTAGCAGGTTTAAACTTATGAATATACTGGCAGAGTGGGACAAATTGTTAACTAGGTGGGATACATACCTTTGCCCTGAGATACATAAGAAGGTTGAACAACTTGTTGAAGATAATCATTTTTTTCAGGTGCGCTGATCAAACAGTGACACTTACGAAGTGGTTGACGATCACAACAGTGTTGTCAGTCTGTGGGTCCGGAAGTGCTCTTGTAGGAGATGGGAAATGCATGAACTCTCATGCAAGCATGTATCTTCCGTGATTATGTAAACAAACACGAATGTGTACTGTAACGTAGATGAATATTTCACAGTCGAATGGTATCGTCGTGTATATGCTGAACCAATATACTTGATCCCTGACACTGACAAGCCCTGCGATGACACCCATGAACTCAAAATGCGTTCACCATTATCAAAGAAATTACTTGGCCATCCTTGAAGGAAGAGGATTGAGTCACAGGCTTTTAATGTGCATGATTTACACTGCAGTAGGTGCCACCAAAGTGGACATAATCATCGATCATGTAATGTAGTTATAGCGGAGTAATAATGAACACCCTATGCGTAACATGGTGGTGGTACCTTTTTATGTTTTTTATTTTGCCTGTTGTTGTGTATTACTTAGCGTTGTCTGTGTAGTGATGCTTGTTGTTGTATAGTTATAATTGTTCATGTGTAGTACATGTGTTTCCTGTTTAGCATTTGAGATTGAGGCCTACACGGTTGTTTTCTTGTGTATACTTTATCGTTAATGGAGTAATGTGTAATGGATTTGTATTTGTGTAAGACACTAAGGCAAAATGTTTTCATGTAAAGTCGGAAAAGGTCAAAATTTTATGTAGAGCCAGAATAGTTTAAGCTTTTATGTACGGTAATAAAATTATGTATTTTATAATTAACAAATAGTGGATATTATATTATATATTATATATCAAATAATAAAAAAAGAATTATAATTATAAAATCAATATTTAAAACTATTTTTATTGTCCTAATATTTACTCAAATGACGCAACGATTAAACTATTTAACCTAACACTCACATAGCCTAATGTTTTAACTGGTTGTAATAACCGTACTCCAAACATTTTGCAAACTAGAGTATCGTGTATTTTTTCCATAAAATAAAAATATTTTTTTAATAATTATAATTTGTTTGAAACATATAATAGAACATTTAATGCAAACAATAAATGGAAATGAAACATTTAATGCAAACAAATAAATGGAATTAAACACCTTTTATTACTAATATCATCTTTAATACAAATAAAGACTTAAATGAGAAATTTAAAAAAAAATTAAAATTTTTCTTGAAACCCTCCCGAAGCAGATTATACATCTACTTTAAATATATGTATAGATATATAGATTTTGTGAGGTTGTTTGACCCCACAATTGCCTACTTAGTTCTGCCCTTGTCCGCAACCTTCCTCTTAATTTGTTCTCGCCACCATTTGGGGCAAGCATTATTTTCCTATAATATATTTATGAAAATGGATTTTATGGCGAGACGTGACTAATGATAATATGGTTATCATGATATAATTGCCAAATAAAAAAAAACATACATAAATAATTACTCTATATTCCACAAACACTTAAAAAGTTACACCATGATATATATGATATAAAATTTTGCTATAAAATGGAAAAAGAAATAGTGAACAGATATTAATCAATGTCAAACAAATTAACAAATTTAAGATGATTTTCTGACTGTAGCTATAAGTAATTATGTTATTTGATTTGTCTTTAGTTGGTTTTACATTTTCCACATGCAGTATATATACTTCTCGTCTATTAGCTAAATAACTTGTTCTCAAAGATCATCCTGTTATCTATTATTGTTATGTACTCCTTGAATGCTCATCTTTTAGATCTAACAATTTTATTTTAATTCTGATCTTAATGCCAATAACTGTTTAATTTATTCGTACTAGTCAGGGAAGCGAGTGAGGTGAGTGCACATGAATTATATGGCTTGCAACACTCCTCAAATGTGCTCATCTTTGACATGTGACTTAATCATTTTAATTAAAAAAAAAATCAACTAAAAAACAACAAGATATGATACTCATATTCTAGCATGTGCTTCATATTGCCATTGGGCATCCTACTTGCATAAAAGACAAATGTATACAATATGCCATAAAATAGGACGGAATATTGAATTAAGATGCTGGCACAAAGACTAGAAGATGTAGTGGCCCATGAGGAGATGGGAGCCACGATCTTGGTTTGACAATGATTGATTAAGGTTTCCTAAGATAAAAAAACTTAAACCTCTTATATTATAATAATAAAATAGTTTACATTATTGAACTGATAAAATGAGAGTTTAGATTATTATTCTTTATTTGATAACTCCCACAAAGTTACAATCAACCTAAATTGTTAGAGGAAATTAAGAAGATAATCAAGAAGGTAACTAATATTATCACATATATTACAAATTTACAATGCATGACATGATATCCAATGAAGAAATCAAAGAAGATAATAAAAAACACAATAAATATTATTGTGCATGAGGAAATCAAGGGGAAAATTAATTAATTGCCACAGGAGCATAATTGATGCGACCATAAATAAAATTGAGATGGTTACCATGTATACGGATGTACTATCAATAATTGATTGCCATATATCTCCTCCTATTTGCTCACTGCACTGAGGCGGATATTATGACAGGAATAGGCATTGAAAGATGGTGTGGGTTACTAATTTTCATGATTTATTCATTTTTATATAAATAAATATAAAAAAAATGTTGTGGGCATGTAATACTGATCCCTTGAAATGATACTATTCCATTTCATTATGATGATGTGTTCATCCCATGGTTGTCTCTTGGAGTGAAAATATTTGTTCCTATTGCTGTAAAAAAATGAAGCATTTGATTTAGCCTTACTCCTACTTTTGTTTCATTTGTTTGTTTCTCAGTATTTTTCTTTTATTTTTTTTGTTTCTGTATTTTTTTTTCCTGCATCCTGTATTTTTTTTCTTCAATAAATTAGCGATTTATCTTATTTTTTTTTTTAAAAAAAACTTGATATACATCGCTAAGCTTGTTGATTTAATGCCATTGGGATGAATTACTACAAAACATGATCATTGGCAAATGTGGTAGACCTTGTTGACTTGGTTGAATGAATGGTAGGGGTTTATCCCATTTTTTAAAATAAAATAAAATAATAAAATGGCAAACCAGTGTGCAAAACCATTCATTGCTATCATGCCCATCCCTCAAGGTTTTGGCATTTTTCTTTTCTTTCATTTGATAATGTAGACAAGTCACCACAAAAATGCGCTCTATTTATGTCTCAACTATACATTAAGAGGAATTTTATACCTTAATCCCTATATAGGAGTCGGATGTCTTAAACACTTAGTCATTGTGGCAGTAGCAGCCTTTTTGTCATTGACACTCATTTTTTTAGTTTTTTTGATGAAAGCTACAAACACTATATACATCAGAGGCATGCACATGGACCGGAAATTGATCACCCAACCCGAGTGTTTTCAACTGGGTTCGAGGGTTTTGTGCTACAAGCCTATACCTACAATCAGCTATCTGTTACCTCCATTGTTCCAATGAGTCTTAAACTCGAAACTTTTTAATGTCTCACCCTCGTTTTTCACATGGGGCCATGTACCACTAGGCTATGAGCCCTTGATGACACTCATATTCCCGCAACTTTCTTTTTCTTTTCTTTTTTTCTTTTTTTCTATTATGCATAATCTAGCTTTCCTTGAGACAATGACTTTTCGTAAAAGATTTATTTTGTGATTCCTTCTACGATAAGAACCTTTTGACGGCATAACCAACATATTTTGAAAATTAAAAATATACTTGACAATATTATTATTTTTTTTTAAAAGTGGATAAACAATAGATATCAAACTAAAAATAGAACAGATTACAAGGATCAAACAAGTAGAGTTATACTAGAAGTAGAGAACAAGAAAACAAGAGACATCAAGCAAAGATAAGCTAAAGAACTAAACAATAGGATAAATGGTAAAGTGAAAAAAAATCATGAAGAAACTAAGGGGTTGTTTGGCATCATTTTTGTTTTTTTGTTTTTTATTTTTGTTTCGATTTTAAATTTTATTTTTGCTTAATTTTATTTTGGTATCAATTATGTTTAAAACAAAAGCATTTTGGATACATTAATTGTTGTGTATTTAAAAAAGCTGAAAACAAAAACACATTTGGTTAGCACAAAATTATTATGATGTTTTTTTTTATCATTTTTTTTTAATTTTTTTTAATTTTTTATTTATAAAACTTTTTTTTCCTATTAGCTTACTTGATTGTATTATTAAATAAAATTAATAACATATACTGGTATTGTATAGGTATAAAATATCTCATAAAAATTGCATTATTTGAAACGAAAAAAATTATGCATGTTGATAATCTTCCAATAACTTAATTGTAATTTCATCTCTAACATGAGTCATTTGTTGTAGCTTATTTGGTGTCAGTGGTGGAATCAGAAAGAAGATTACACACACACACACAGAGATTGGATCCATCCGATTTTAAAATAATAAAGGGGGAGGAGGGGCTATAGAGACGTAGTCATAAGTTTTTTTTGGAAGATCAAGCAAAAGTCAATAGTTCAAACAATAGATTTTTACATATATTTTTTCAAAAAATATATATATATTTTTATACATTATATCTTAGTTTATAAAAATCAACTGTCAAACAATAATTTTCACAAATATTTACTAAAAATATAATTTTTTATACTGTATAAACCAATTTGTAAAATATCAACAATCCAAATAATAAAATTTTATAAATATTTTCTGAAATTTTTTATTTTTTTTAGGATATCGGTATTAATTTGTAAAACAATTTAATATTTTTTTAAAAAATAAAATTAAAAACCAAAAGGAGAGAGAGAAAGAGGAGTAGCAGATAAGACGTTTCTTGGTGGGAGGAGGGGTTTTGAAAATGTTTTTCAAAAAAGTTGAAAACATAAAAATATTTTTTCTATTTTTTTTTTTAAACCGTAATGATTGTTTATGAAATTTTTTAAAATAAAAAACAAGGTGTTAAGCATGTTTTTGTTAGTTTTGTTTGTAAAATATGAAATTGAAAATATAAAATAGAAATTGGCAATAATTCCAAACGATACTAAAATGAGCAGTGGTCTATCCTCAAGTATTAAAATCATTCAGTCTCCACTAGATCTCTTGCATCGACAACAAATTTCCAATGAACTCCTTTGGATAGCACTTGCTACCCCTTTTATAGGCGCATTATGCTCCCAGTAACATTCTCTGAATAACCCTTACGGTCCGGCTTATGGGCGTAAGTCCTACCCATAAGTCCCTCTGTCTAGCAATTTTACTTTTCTTTATTGGCATGAGCATGGTCGTAAGGTTCTTTGGATGAAGCTTACAGCTATAAGTGTGGTCGTAAGGTGACCGTTAGGTGTTATGTCTGGCATGTTCCCTTGCTGTTGATGTTGAGAGAGGTTTATCTTCATTGTTTTGACTCAACATTGCTTCTTTTGGCTCTCTCCTCTTATTATTCACTTGTTAGTTCCGCCGGTTAGGGTTTGTGAACTTAGAGGAACACTCACTCACTTAAGCACTCAAGGAAAGCAAACACAAACCACACAAGAAGAGACACAAGACGTTGGTAAACCAGTTCGGCATCCACTTGCCTACATCCGGGGGGCCATGCCCGGAGATCAACAATCCACTAAAAAGGGGTAAAAGATAGAAGAGTACAAAACACACTTGTCACTCTCTCACAATACAAGAATACTACCCTCTCTAGATTGTCCGGTACCTCCCTACTCCCTCTTTCAAGAGTCATACCCAATCCTAGACCAAGGTAGTATATATAGACGCCTCAACGTCCCAAATATAGCGCATACCCTTTTTAGAATCTCCGCGGCTTCTAACCTTAGAACCTTCCGAAATTAGATGTCGCAACTTATGTTATAACAAATGTTGCGACATGACCCTGACTGTTGGCTTGGCTGAATTCTGGCTCCATTGCTAAGTGACCTCAAGACACCCCATCTGAGTCGATGTAGCCCGATCACCTGATCCGACCTACCAGCAACTAACCTCCCTCTTCAGCTCCTCACCACACAGCCTCCTCGCAAGGGGCGCACGTCCTATGTGCGTCTTCATGAAACTTGCCAAACTTAGTCTTCACTTCACCCTAGTTTGGTCTTCAAATCTTCTACAAAGATCTTCATTCAATCAGCTGAATCTTGCCAACAATAGGCGCATCATCAAATATACCCTTAATAGACTTCATATCATCTCTATTAGGGTTCTTCAAATCTTGCCTTCAATAGTCTTCAAAATCATACCATTGATAGGTTGTTTCTTCATTTAAGCTTCACCCATATTTAGTCTTCAATCACATCTTCTAAATATGGTCTTGATGAGATCTTGATATCATCTTGTTGCTTGCTTGATCTTCTTGCCTAAAATAACTTCAACAAGATCTTCATTTAATCTTCATGAAAGTTGTAACTTCTTGCCAAAAATAGCTTCTCCAAGATCTCCCATGATATTTTCCACCTAGCCAAGTTTGATTGCCATGTCATCCTTCATTCCACATCATTCTCCATGCCATGTCATCATGCTTGCCACGTCACCTTGACTAGGTGTCAAATTATGCCAATCTTAAAGTGCATTTGCACTAACAATGCACTCCTTATCACTTGATATCACATTTTACACCATATTAAGCATCATCTACCAAATAAACACCCTAAAGCATGCCAATTAAATGTATAAAATAGTATAAAATCATGTTCAGTTATACAATTATCACATCCAAATCCTAGTGGCAAACTGACAAGTTACCAATAAGTGGTCTACTATTTCCTATGCTTCATGACAAACTATACATATAATATTCAAGATTCTATTAAAACCATGTTTAATTAAAGTATCCATGGTTAGGATCTTCTTGTCCTAAGAAAGCCAATTGAATATTTTAATTTTGAGGGGACAAACACCTATCCATAAGTATTTGCTAAGAGGACATTGCAAACAACCATCATTTAGAAATGTGCATAAGGATTTATTTGACAAGATTCCATTTTTGCTGCATCTCCAGGATCTTAAGTCAGTCCGGGATTTAGCCCTGCATGGAAGAGGCCTGACCAAATGTCTTCATGTGTTTTTCCCTTAAGTGATCTATTTAGCCAAAACATAGTGGTTTTTCCATCCTTTAACACTATGTTGGGTCGTTGGAGGAAAGCAAGTAGCCAGCTTAAAATTTCATTCCAAAAGAATGATTTTTTATTTAGCGAGATGTGAAATAGCAGTTTTGATCTTTTGGTCCTACTATAGTTGAAAGAGACCACCGGTGACCAACACTATATCCTTCATGAGGGGAATTTTCACCGCCATTTACCAAGGGGGGCTTGATTGAAATCTTGTAAGTTTAGTGCTTCCCAATCCCTGCTCTTTGTATTTTGCAAATTCAAGATTAGCACACAAAACAATATTTTTAATAAGTAAGATTCTTGCCTTTCCATAAGAAGTCCCTCTTAAAGAAAATATAAAAATGAAGCCATATAGGAGTTAGAATATGGATATTTGATATACTATTTTTATAAACTTAATTTACTAAATAGACATCGGAGCTTGTTGACAACCATTATTTCTTTTTAGAAATCACCAATATTAATTTACTAAAAAGATATCTGAACTTATTGACAAACATTAGTCTTTTTTTTTTCTTCTCAAATCACCGACATCATCAGTATGAAATACATTGAAAATTAATAAATAACTTAAGTAATGCATTTCATATGTTTATTTTGTAAATATAACATTGCAACTAATTTAAACTTTTTTTCTTGAATGGGACAAGCCACCACACACACTCATTACATCTCATTCATGCATTAAAAGGGAATCAAAACTTTGACCTCCCGCACAAGAGTCAAATGCTTTGCCACTTGATTATTGCTATAGTAGTAACCTAAAGTCTAATATATAACTTAATCTTACAGTAAAATTAATATATAGTGGAGAAATAATGAATTTTCTTTTTTCTTTTTTCTTTTTTCTCTTCCCACTTCCTCGTTAAAAGGCTAGATGTTAGTACTACACTGTATATAGGATGCCGAAACTTGTTTGTCATACAAATAGTAACATGCTATTTATGAGAAATAGAGGGAGCCATAGGATACCCTGACAAAAGCTTATTATGAACAACATGGAATTCATTTGGTAGAAATTATTAGACATGCTTTAGGGTGTCTAATTGGTATGTGTATATAAGGACCATTTCTCCCATCATTTTCAACAAGTAATCATCTCATTCACTTTATTCTCTTATTGAATCCTTATGGGATTGTTTACATTGCTTTATGCCTTGCTCTTTTTCCAATGCTATAGTTCCTTGTGTAGGCAAGGTTATGGCAACATGCTAACCTCGGTTCTTGATGACCAAAATGACAAGAAAGATAGCCAATTTCTCACCTATATTGTTCATGTTCGAAGGCCCAAGCACCATGAGTTGCTTAGTGATGATGATATAAATGCTTGGCATAGATCTTTCTTGCCAAACACTACTCTTGATACTGGTGAGCAACGTCTGGTTCATTCATATCATCATACGATTAGTGGATTCGCTGCATAACTAACTTCAGAAGAAGTTAGAACTATGGAGTCCATAGAAGGCTTTTTGATGGCCCGACCATCTAAGACACGAAAGCTCTCTACTACCTATACACCACGTTTCTTGGGTTTAGACCATTGGGGTGGTTTATGGATTGACTCTTTTATGGGGTCAGGAGTCATCATTGGTGTTGTTGACACTGGCATAACTCCCAACCATGCTTCTTTCTTGGATGATGGCACAATGCCACCAAAACCACTCAAATGGAAGGGGAGTTGTCGTTTCCGCAACAAAACACTATGCAACAACAAGCTTATTGGCGCTATTGCATTCCGTGGATCAAGAAGGCCTTCACCAAAAGATAGTAAGAAAGACGGACATGGGACACATGTTGCAGGTATTGCGACAGGAAATTTCATTGATAACGTTGATGTCTTTGGAGTTGCCAAGGGCACAGCATCAGGCACCACACCTAAAGCTCATCTTGCTTCATACAAGGCTTGCACGACTACATTCTGCGATGATACAGATGTTGTGGCAGCTGTAGAAGAAGCCATAAAAAATGGCGTAGATATTCTATCTCTTTCCCTGGGGCTAGGGTCTTATTCGTTCTACGATGATGACCTGATGATTGCATTGCTCTCTGCTGTTAGAGCAAAAATATTTGTTTGTATGTCTGCAGGAAACTCAGGCCCTTACCCAAAATATGTTCATAATGGTGCTCCTTGGATCCTTACAGTTGGAGCTAGCAGTCATGATAGGAGAGTTAGCGCCACCGTCAAACTAGGAAATGGTGTGGAAGTTGAAGGAGAATCTGGTTACCAGCCAAGAAAGTTCAATGCCACAGGTGCTATCGTCTTCCCGGGCTTTTTTGGTCAGAATGGCAAAGAAGGGTGCAATAAAGACTCCTTCAATAACATTGATGTAAATGGAAAGATCATTTTGTGCACGTTTGGAGGTAGGGGCAATCATAGAGACATGAGTATCAATGTTAAAGATGCCGGAGGAGTGGGGATGATAGTATTGAATATATTTGTGCAAGGATCTACTACTTTGTCTCATGATTATGTACTTCCAACAGCTCATGTCAACAGCACAGAAGCACGCAAAATCGTGAATTATTTCAAAAACTCAAGCTCAACTGCTACCGCAACAATAGCATTTAATGGTACAAAGTTTGGAGCTCGGCCATCTCCCACCGTGGCTTACTTCTCTTCAAGAGGTCCATATGCTTATAATGGTGGCATAATAAAGCCAGATATCCTTGGACCTGGGGTAAATATCCTTTCTGCATGGCCAGTTAGACCTGGACCAAATCCAAAGGGCCCTCCAGCCTCATATTTCAACTTTAACAAAGGTACATCAATGGCCACACCTCATCTCGTAGGGATTGTTGCAGTACTTAAGAACACTCACAAGAATTGGTCGGCGGCAGCAATCAGGTCAGCAATCATGACAACTGCTAATAGGTTTGATCTTGATGGAAACAAAATCCTTGATGACTTTGATGAGCACAAAAAATATGCAAAACCAATGGACATGGGCTCGGGACAAGTGAATCCTGTTGCAGCTAATGACCCTGGACTTATTTATGAGATAAGCCATAAACACTACATTCAGTACCTCTGTGGTCTAGGATATAATGATACACAAGTTTCAATTATTGTTGCTAGTCCAATTCAATGTTCCGTTGTTGGTAGCACTGCTCCTGAGAATCTAAACTATCCTTCAATATCAATATCCCTAGATCCTTCAGCAACAAAGTTTGTCCAACGCACACTAACAAATGTTGGGGATGCTAATGAGCTTTACTACATAGATGTTGAAGATCCAAATGGAATCAAAGTAGTTGTTTCTCCATCTCCAATTCAATTTTCAAGGATAGGTGAGGAGAAGAGCATTACTCTCGAATTTAGTAGCAAGGGAATGCCTTTAAACCAGGGTGAAGTCTTGGATGGACAACTTAAATTAGACTCAGGCAAGCACTTCGTAAGGAGCCCCATATCAGTCTCTATCCTCTGAAAATCTTTTGAATTATGAATAATAATCAATTAAGTAGAAGTTAATTTCCCTATTAATAAATATTGAATTTAAATCTGAGGCCAATGTTGATTTGCTTTTTCTTTCTTCATAAAATTTTTTGATGAAGAAAAACTTTATATTTATTAAAATTAAAGCAAAACAGAATACAAAATAGCAAAACATGACAACCACTAGATGGTCTAGTGAGAATTATACCAATGGTGGTGAGTGGCACAAGTTTGAAATATTACATTGATGTACTATGCTATACTATGTAAAATTCCAATAAAAATACTATGTAGTACTGTTTACCCCATTGTTCACTAGGTTTCCTTTTGAAGGAGTCATATTCTGCACCCTTCCAGAGTTGCAAGATAGTAAGATTTACCATTGTGGAGTTATGGGCCCCGATATATATCATCTTGCCCGCATGTGACAAGTCATCATTACCCCACATGTTAGATTGTCCATATGATAAATCCCTAGAGTTTATTAAGCCACCATTATTGGTGCACCATCATACATGTCTGCCTATTTAATGATCCCTTTTGAGGAGCACTTGTCGCCTATAACATCCAAATAACAAAGAAAAGAAAAACATGAAGATAACCATAATTGCTAAAGAGTTCATAGCCCAACGATGTTAGACACTGTGGAAAAAAGTCAATATTGGGATTTAAGAGCCCCAAAATAAAGTCTCATTGCACGCTATAGTTGTAATGAGTGTTCGATTATGGGTGTGGCTGACAACCTAAACCTCGTGCCGCTAGGTGAGGGTGCATGGGGCTGCATGATCAATTCTCACTCAAGTCACATGCCTCTAACTATGCTCCATTTTTATTACTTTTCATTGCTTGGTTTACACTTGGCTCTATATATAAACGATTATAAATAAATAGTTTTCCTACAAACAATTTCATTAACCTTTCTTCTAGAGGCAAGCTGATGCTTCTTCTTTTCTTTGCAAGCTTTTCATGCTTTGTAATTTTTTTTATTATTGTTTTTATCATATTTCTAGAGGGTTCTTGTGTTCCCTAATTTTTTTCTTTGCTATTATTTACATTACGCTTTGAGCTAGTGCATGGTGTTTTGCACACTTCAGTTGCCTAAATAATAAGATCCATAGCAACTCTGTTTTTTATCGAATTAACAATGATTTTCTTATCATTTTTTCTTTAAACTAGGTAAGAAACATGTAATTTCACATTTTGATTTTCTTATTAGTTTGTTATTGAGTTAGTAAAGTTGTTATAGAGTTGATGGAAATGGTTATGGATAAATTGTATGACTTAGTTATATATGTATATAGGGTTGAGAGGAGAATTTTTTTTTTTTTAAATGGATAAACCACATTCATCAGCGAAAGAGATAACAATACAAAGAGAGAGACAAAAAAAATAGGACAACTCTTGAGGAACACAAGGGCAATAAAGGGGCCACCGACCCTTCCTAAGTAGCTGTAGAGTCTCCAAAATTGCTTTAGATAAATTTCCAGTTTGGCTCTCTTAGTGTCAGGAGCTGCATCAATCCAAGATATCAACATGTGAAAAATTATTCTCTTGATCTCGTTCTCTTTTTATCTATGTGTGTTTTTCTCCCTATCTTCCGCAACCAGTGGCGGAACTAGATAATTTATTATGCGGGTCAATATATAAATATAATACTATTACCTATAATGCAATATATATATATATATATATATATATATATATATATATATATATATATATATATATATATATATATATATATATATATATATATATAGTTAAAACAATATAAAAGTAAAAATTACAAAAAATTAAGAAACTTTATTAAAGAATTTATATTTAAGAAATTATCTTAAATGACTAAAAATTAAACTTGATCTTAGAGCTTACTCAAATGTTTTAATGTAGCTTGAAAGGTGAAATAAAAATTTAATTAAAAAAAGATTATGGTACTTTGGTGATTTTTTTTTTTTTTAGGTCTAAGTAGACAAAATATTATGAAGCTGGATGGAAAATATTGATAGTAAAGAAGACAAAATAGTTTTAGTTTTACCAACAGTCTCTTGGTCTATTGACATTGGGTCTTTTGCTTGGAATGTTTATTTTGGGGAGGACCTAAGATCATATCCAAAGCCCATGTAAGGTGAGGCATACATGATTGTTGAGCTTACGGTTCCGCTTCATGCTTATACGCCCCTAACTTCTTTTAAGGGAGAGGCGCTTGTCACCTATTTGTCAAAAAAAAAAAAAACATAGTTTTTGTTTTAGGTTTTCTAAAGTTGTTAAAAAGATAAAAACACAGCAAAAAAATATGGGTCTTAAAATTTGGGTTTACTTGTATAATGACCCACATGTTTCTCATAATTTTTTTTTTAATATTGCATAGTGGCTCCTAATTTACTTATTTAATGGGTCAATTTAATGGTTTTCCCAATATATATGTGAACACTATATAATACCATAAACATTTCTAATAACCAGTATAATTCCCTCACTCCGCTTCAGAGTTTTTGCATTTTTAATAGTTTTAAAATATACATATTTGTGTGGAATAAATATTAATGATAATTTTTATTTATAATAAAGGAAAGGAATACATAAATAGTGTTTACTTTATTGAAACCATTTTTATTGGAAAATCTTTGTCGTCATAACACATGTCTATCAAGGTTTTTCTATTCAAAACAATTTAGGAAAGCTTTTCATTTTCTAAAGACCATCCGTTTCCATTAAAAGTTATTATTAAATATTTAATATAAAACCTAATTAATGCCCATGATGAAATCAATGCCATTAAATCTTTTATATTCATAATACAATAAAATAATTCTTTAAAAATTTTGAAAACTTCTTGGAAACCTTCTTTAAATATTTAATATAAAACTAAAAATATTTTTTAATAATTATAATTTGTTTCAAAGATATAATGGAATATTTAATGCAAACAAATAAATGGAATTAAACAAATAAATGAAAATTCATTTTTAGTGTTAAACCAAACTAATGCTATTAACCAAATTAATGTCATTAATTTTTTTAATAACAGTAATAACCAATGTAATGCTCTTAACCAATCCTAATGATGAGATTTTTATATTAATTTATAGTTACCTATAAGTGATTAATAATTTGCTTTTTTTTCCTTCAAATTATGTATTTTATAATTAACAAATAATTGTGAATATTATATTATATATTATGTATCAAATAATTAAAAATAATTATAATTATAAAATAAATATTTAAACCTATTTTTATTGCCCTAATATTTACCCAAATGATACAACGATTAAACTATTTAACCTAACACCCACATAGCCTAATGTTTGAACTGGTTATAATAACTGTACTCCAAATATTTTGCAAACTGGAGTATTGTGTATTTTTTCCATAAAATAAAAATATTTTTTTAATAATTATAATTTGTTTGAAACATATAATGGAACATTTAATGCAAACAAATAAATGGAATTAAACACCTTCAATTACTAATATTATATTTAATACAAATAAAGACTTAAATACAGGAGAAATTCTTAAAAAATTAAAATTTTCCTTGGAACCCTCCCGAAACAGATTATACATCTACTTTAAATATATGTATAGATGTATAGATTTTGTGAGATCGTTTGACCCCACAATCGTCTACTTAGCTCCGCCCTTGTCCACAACCTTCCTCTTTGTTCTCACCACCATTCCGAGCAAGCATTATTTTCCTATAATATATTTATGAAAATGGATTTTATTGCCAGACGTGACTAATGATAATATGGTTTTCATGATATAATTGCCAAATAAAAAAATATACATAAATAATTACTCTATATTCCACAAACACGTAAATGTTAGCAAATAAACCGTTGCATAGTTTCTGATTACTTGCATGTTTGTTAGGCAGTAAGATCGTGTGGCCCGAGTCTCATGAAGTTGTGCGTGCATGGCGGGCATGTAACAGAAGAAACACACGTCATGATGTGGCGTGGGATTCGGACGTTAAGGTCCTGTAATTCGTTCTATAAATAGAGTCATGAAGCAAGGAAATAGAGAGAGTGTTCAGAAGTGCTAGTTTCATTTCTTCTTGCAATGTGTTCTTTGTTCTCGAGCTCCGTAGGTATTTAATCCGAGCTGAGATCTTTGATTGGTCTCAACACATGGTATCAGAGCACCCAGGTTAGGAGGATTGTCATCTAATTATGGAAAGTAATCGTTCCCCATCACCGAAGGCTCGCATCAGCGACCAGAAGAAAGGCGATGATGGTGGCAGCATGTCATGCGAGGTCATGGTGGAGCGGATCATAAGGGAGACGGGCGACTCGATCATGTAACTGGAGCTGACGCGCTCGAAATATAATGAATGGACCCTTGTGATGCAGGTTAACCTGAAGGCATAGGGGCTTTGGGAGGCTATCGAGATCGGCGAGGTTAATCGGCGCGATGACCGACTAGCACTGGCCGCGCTACTGTACGCGGTGCCTGCCGATATGCGCTCCATCCTTGCCGTGAAGGAGTCCGCCAAGGAGGCATGGGAGGCGGTGAAAATAATGCGGATGGGTGTCGAACGAGTTAGGGAATTGAATGCTCATAAGCTCTTAAAGGAGATTGAGAACATAGTTTTCAAGGAAGGTGAGAGTGTCGATGATTTCGCCATGCGAATTTCCAGCCTCGCCAGCAACATCCATTCACTCGGCGAGTCTATGAAGGATGACAGCGTCGTCAAGAAGATGCTTCGCGTATTGCCAGACCGCTACTCCCAGATCGCTCTTTCGATTGAGAATATGCTCGATCTGAACAAGATGTCAATCGAGGAGCTAGTCGGGCGTTTGCGCACTGCGGAGGATCAATTCGACGGCTGCAGCAGCGGCGAGATCCGTGACAAGTCTGGGTGGTTACTCCTCATGGAGGAGGACTGGATTACCAAGTGGAAGCACTGGCTACAAAGGGATTTATCGTCAAGCTGCGAGAAGAGCAGCGGCTAGACTCGCAACACGAACAAGGGCAGCGCACGCAGTGATTGCCGCGACATCACTATAAAGCTGACATCGGAGGGAACGCCACTGCGAAAGGGCAAGTGCCGAAATTGCGGCACCTATGGCCATTGGGCCAAAGAATGCAAGAAGCCGAAGAAGGAGCGACGTGAAGAGGCACATATCGCCAAGGCCGATGTCGAGCAGACAGCTCTCCTGCTTGCACATGCCTACAATGTCACGCATACCACGACTCAGAACGTGTTCCTCAATGAGGAGCGAGTGTTCCCGGTGGAGTGCGACGACGACACATGGTACTTGGATACAAGTGCAATGAACCACATGACGGGTACAGATCGACGCTTACATCGCTCGACGAGTCCGTTCGTGGCTCTGTCTGGTTCGGCGATGGATCCATGGTGGACATCTGCGGCCTTGGCATTGTGATGATGGCATGCAAGGACGACAAGCACAAGGTACTTATTGAGGTATATTACATTCCATGTCTGAAAAGCAATATTATTAGCCTTAGACAGTTAGAAGAAGGTGGTTGTAAGATCGTCATCGACGACGGCGTGCTGCGGGTCTATGACCCCGAGCACGCACTGTTGGCACGTGCGGCATGCACCAAGAATAGGTTATACACACTGAAGCTGAACCTAAGCGCGTCGGTGTGTTTTCTGTCCAAGATTGGTGATATAGCGTGGTAGTGGCATGGCCGTTTCGGGCACCTCAACTTTAGATCGCTTCACGATCTCGGTGCTAAGCAGATAGTAGAAAGAATGCCTGTAATCTAGCGTGGAGAGAAATTATGTGATGGTTGTGCACTCGGCAAGAAGCACCGCTCTCCGTTCCCACACGCCACAATATACCGTGCAGAGCTTGGCCTCGAGCTGTTTTATGGAGATCTATGTGGACAAATCTCACCACCGATTCCAGGAGGGAAAAGGTATTTCCTATTAATTGTTGATGATCATAGTCGGTACATGTGGTTTGAGCTCCTTAGGTCCAAAGATGAGGCATTCAAGCACTTTAGGAAGGTCAAGGCGGCAACAGAAAATGAGCTAGGCCGCCGACTCAAGGCGTTCCGCTTGGACCGTGGTGGCGAGTTCAACTTCATCGAATTCGGAAACTTTTGCGATGAAAATGGCATCAAACACTACACCACCGCGCTGTACTCACCCCAACAAAACGGTGTCGTCGAGTGCCACAATCAGACTGTTGTAGAGATGGCGCGGTGTCTGCTCAAAAGCATGCAGATGCCGGCGGAATTCTGGGGCGAGGCGGTAAAGACCACCGTGTACATCCTGAATAGGTCGCAGACGAGGAGTCTCGATAGTAAAACACCGTTCGAGGCTTGGTATAAGAAGAAGCCGAGTATCCGATACTTATGCACATCGGGTTTGTGGCATACGTCAAACGGGTCAGCCCAGGCATGACAAAGCTGGCAGAAAGGTCATTTCCCGGTTTGTTTCCCGGCTACGAGCCGAGGACGAAGGCCTATCGGGTGTATGATCCGATAGAGAGAAAGCTGCTAGTCACGTGTGATGTGATTTTTGACGAGAAGAAGGTGTGGAACTGGGCAGAGAACGGTGGCGAGCACAGGGATGCGACAGCGACCTTTACCGTAGAGTACATGATCACCATTGATCGTTCGATAACAAGCTGTGACGCTAATAAGCAACCGACAATGAAGTTGGGGAGCCCGCAGATGCATGCACCACTAGTCTTTGTGTCAGCTCTCATCGCGTTATCGCTGACTGCTACTATCCCGAGCTCGACGCATGGTCCCTAGGAGACACCCGCTAGTGTTCAGTGGGCAACTCCGCTGAGCGAAGGCGCTACCGACTCTGATGGCGTGGCATTTCGATTTAGAACCATTCCCAACCTCCTCGACACCACGGAGGAAATCCATGATTTTGACTACGGCGGGCTTTGTCTACTCGCAGCTGAGGAACCAAGCAGCGTCGAGCAGGCCTTATCGGAGGACTGTTGGTGCCAAGCGATGGAGGTAGAGATGGAAGCAATCCGGGAGAACAAGACGTGGGAGCCTGTGATCTTACCACCGGGACACCGAGCCATAGGGCTTAAGTGGGTGTTCAAAGTCAAGAAGGACCTAGCGTGCAACATCGTCAAGCACAAAGCCCGCCTGGTTGCGAAAGGCTATGTTGAGCGCCAGGGGTGGATTTTGACAAAGTTTCTGCTCCGGTGGCACGTATGGAGACCGTGCGGCTGTTGATCGTGCTCGCCGCACATGGGAGTTGGCAAGTGCACCATATGGACGTGAAATCCATGTTCCTAAATGGTGATCTTACCGAAGATGTCTACGTGCACCACCCTCCAGGATTCATCTTCAACAATTGCAGCAAACAGGTGCTCAAGCTGCGTAAAGAACTGTACGGGTTGCGTCAGGCTCCACGGGCATGGAACGCTCCTCTGGACAAGGAGTTGATTGCGCTCGGATTTGAGTGAAGCAAATTGGAGCATGTAGTATACAGAAGGGGAAATCAGCATTCTTTCCTCTTCGTTGGTGTGTACGCCGATGATTGGATCATCTTTGGACCAAACGTCGCCGATATTGTCAAGTTCAAGCAGGAGATGATGCGGCATTTTCAGTATGAGTGATCTCGGACTTTTAAGCTACTACTTGGGCATTGAAGTGAAGCAAAGTGAAAGTGGGATCACACTCTGTCAGAGCTTTTATACAAAGAAGATACTTGAATTGGCAGGAATGAGTTACTGTAATCCTAGCCAAACTCCTATGGAGAATCGACTCAAGCTAAGCAAGAAAGATGGGGGTGAAGCCGTGGACGCCACAAAGTTCAGAAGCATTGTTGGCGGCCTATGGTATATTATCAACACCAGGTATGATCTTGCTTTGTTAATGGACATGGTTAGCAGGTTCATGGAAACTCCAGGAGTGTAACATTGGGCGGTAGTCAAGCACATACTTCGGTACCTGAGTGGCACCACCGGTTATGGCTGTAGCTACAAGAGAAGCATTGCACAACAACCTCTGCTTGTTGGATTCAATGACAGTGACTTCGGCGGGGACGTTGATGATCGGAAGAGTACATCGGGGATTGCTTTCTTCCTCGGATCAAGCTTAGTCACATGGACATCACAAAAGCAAAAGGTCGTGGCTCTATCGTCCTGTGAAGCAGAATACATCGCGGCGGCCGCAGCAGCGTGTCAAGGGGTGTGGCTGAGTCATCTACTTAGAGAATTAGTGGTGAGCACGCCAGCACAGGTGAAGCTGCTAGTAGACAACAAGTCGGCGATCGCACTGAGTAAAAACCCGGTGCACCATGATAGAAGTAAACACATTGATACTAAGTTCCATTTCATTCGTGAGTGCATCGATGAAGGAAAAGTGAAGGTTGATCATGTTGGAAAAGCCGGGCAGTTGACTGACATCTTCACCAAGTCACTTGGGCGCGTGAAGTTCATCGAGCTGAGACAGATGCTAGGTGTCATCGAGGTGCAACGGGTTTAGGGGTTGATTTGTTAGCAAATAAACTGTTGCATATTTTCTGTTACTTGCATGTTTGTTAGGCAGTAAGATCGTGTGGCCCGAGTCTCATGGAGTTGTGCGTGCATGGCGGGCATGTAACAAAAGAAAACGCACATCGTGATGTGCCGTTGGATTCGGACGTTAAGGTCCTGTAATTCGTTGTATAAATAGAGTCACGAAGCAAGGAAATAGAGAGAGTGTTAGAAGTGCTAATTTCATTTCTTCTTGCATTGTGTTCTTTGTTCTCGAGCTCTGCAGGTATTTAATCCGAGCTGCGATCTTTGATTGGTTTCAATAGTAAAAAGTTACACTATGATATATGTGATATAAAATTTTGCTATAAAATGGAAAAAGAAATACTGAACTGATATTAATCAATGTCGAAGCAAATTAACAAATTAAAGATGATTTTCTGACTGTAGCTATAAGTAATTATGTTATTTGATTTGTCTTCAGTTGGTTTTACAATTTCCACATGCAGTATATATATACTTCTTGTCTATTAGCTAAATAAGTTTTTTGCAAAAATCATCCTGTTATCTATTATTCTTATATACTCCTTGAATGCTCATCTTTTTGATCTAGCAATTTTGTTTTAATTCTGATCTTAATGCCAATAACTGTTTAGTTTAGTAGCACTAGTAAGGGAAACGAGTGAGGTGAGTGCACAAGATGGCTTGCAGCGCTCTTTATATGTGCTCGTCTTTAACATGTGACTTGATCATTTTAATTAAAAAAAAAAATCAACTAAAAAACAACAAGATATGATACTTATATTCTAGCGTGTGCTTCATATTGCCATTGGGCATCCAACTTGCATAAAAGACAAATGTATACAATATGCCGTAAAATAGGACGGAATATTGAATTAAGATGCTGGCACAAAGACTAGAAGATGTAGTGGCCGATGAGGAGATGGGAGCCACGATCATGGTTTGACAATGATTGATTAAGGTTTCCTAAGATAAAAAAAAACTTAAACCTCTTATATTATAATAATAAAATAGTTTACATTACTGAACTGATAAAATGAGAATTTAGATTATTATTCTTTATTTCATAACTCCCACAAAGTTACAATCAAACTAAATTGTTAGAGGAAATTAAGAAGATAATGAATAAGGTAACTAATATTATCACATATATTACAATACATGACATGATATCCAATGAAGAAATCAAAGAAGATAATAAAAAACACAATAAATATTATTGTGCATGAGGAAATCAAGGAGAAAATTAATTAATTGCCACAGGAGCATAATTGATGCTACCATAAATAAAATTGAGATGATTACCATGTATACGGATGTACTATCAATAATTGATTGCCGTATATCTCCTCTTATTTGCTCACTGCACTGAGGAGGATATTATGACAGGAATAGGCATTGAACGATGGTGTGGGTTACTAAATTTCATGATTTATTCATTTTTATAAAAATAAATAAATAAAAAACTGGTGTGGGTATATAATACTGATCCCTTGAAATGATACTATTCCATTTCATTATGATGATGTGTTCATCCCATGGTTGTCTCTTGGAGTGAAAATATTTGTTCGTATTGCTGTAAAAAAAATGAAGCATTTGATATAGCCTTACTCCTATTTTTGCTTCGTTTGTTTGTTTCTCAGTATTTTTCTTTTATTTTCTTGTTTTTTTTTCGTCCTGCATCCTGTATTTTTTTCTTCAATAATTAGCGGTTTATCCTTTTTTTTAAAAAAAAAAAAAAAAACTTGATATACATCCCTGAGTTATTTGATTTAGTGCCATTGGGATGAATTACTACAAAACATGATCATTGGCAAATGTGGTAGACCATGTTGACTTGGTTGAATGAATGTTATTGGTTTATCCCATTTTTTTGATAAAATAAAATAAAATAATAAAATGGTAAACCAGTGTGCAAAACCATTCATTACTATCATGCCCATCCCTCAAGGTTTTGACAATTTCTTTTCTTTTATTTGATAATATAGACAAGTCACCACACATATGCACTCTATTTATGTCTAGGGGTGCATTTGAGCCGAGCCGTTTGTGAGCGGCTTGATGTTTGGCTCGGCAAGAGCTCGTTCATGTTTAAGTCATATTGTAAACGAGCCAAGCTTGAACTTCATTTTCAAACTCGATTAATAAACGAGCCAAGCTTAAGCAGCAAAAAGCTCGGCTCGTTTTGGCTCACGAACATAGCTCACGAACAAATTCATGAACACAGCTCGCAAACAAGCTCTTGAACAAAGCTCATGAACAAGCTCGTTTGTGATATATATATATATATATATATATATATATATGTTGTTGTTGTTGTTGTCATTATTATTATTATTATTATATACATGTATATTAAGGTGTATATGTGACTATGTCGTTGTTGTCACCATCATTATGATTATGATTATGATTATTATGATTATTATGATTATTATTATTATTATTATTATTATTATTATTATCATCATCATCATCAATATTATTACTTAACTCACATACTTGGAAATTGTAATATTTAATTAATAAGATATCGATTTATATCATATAACAATATGTATAAACATACAATAATGAGTAACAACTTAAAATAATAAGTATGTACAATATAGGATGTAATACCAGAAATGCCAAATAATAAATAGAAGCATAAATTAAAGTAATTTGGCTTGATTATTTAAGTTTCTATGTATTATTCAGTGTTAGCGCTTAGTTATTTAAATTTTTTGTTTATGGATTATGATTGGAAATTGCAAAAAACGTATGTTATGCTTTCGTTCTATTGTCCCTCCCCACACTGGTGTTTCTGTTTGTGATGAGTTAGCAAGATGCATAGCTGATTGGGGTCTTGGAAAAAATTTATGAGCGTCTCAATTGATAATGCTAGTTATAATGATCTTGCTGTGAATTTGTTGAAAGCTAATCTGAATTTGAACAATCAGAATGCACTTGTGCTTGATGGGAAATTATTTCATGTGAGGTGTTGTGCACATATTTTAAATCTCTTGGTTCAAGATGGGTTTGGTGAAATTAGTGATATAGTTTGCAATGAGTGTGAAAGTGTAAAGCATATCAGTAAAAGTGTGTCTTGTCTTACTATGTTTAGTGACATTACTAAGCAATTAAATCTGTCAAATAAAAAGCTTGTTCTTGATGTTTGCACAAGATGGAATGCTACATATTACATGCTTCAAGCAGCTCTAGAGTTCAAGGATGTTTTTCCTAGATATCAACTAAGAGATTCAAATTACCATTACTTGCCATCCGAAGAAGATTGGAGTAAAGTCCAAACTATTTGCACATTTCTTGAAGAATTTCATTATGTTACAAATGCTATTTCAGGTTGTGAGTATCTTACTTCAAATTTGTTTCTTCTTGAACTCACCACTGTGAAGAAAGCTTTGTCTAGACATATGGAAGGTGATAATGATTTTATGAGACAAATGGCAGCAAGAATGATTAGAAAGTTTGATAAATATTGGGGGGACAGTAATTTGTTGATATCAATTGCAGTTATTTTAGATCCAAGGAATAAGATGACTTTGGTTGAGTGGGCTTTCCCTTTTTTCTATTCAGTGGATGATGTTCCAAACAAAATGAGTTTTGTTTGATCATCACTTTACAAGCTTTATAATGAGTATGTGGAAGCTTTCAAGCCCAAGAATGACATGGATACTCAAAGTCAACTTTCTGCTCCTACAACTTCTTCATCTAGTGTTAGTGGTGGTAGATCATGAGGAAGGGCTGAATTTGATAATTTCATTAGAAATGTGGGCTTTTTTCAATTGATAAAGTCAGAATTAGATGTGTACTTTGAAGAAGGTGTTCACATACATAATGAGAGCATTGATCCTCCATTTGATGTCTTGGAGTGGTGGAAAGCTAATTATTTGAAGTTTCGGGTTTTGTTGGCTTGTGATGTTCTATCCATACCAATAACCACAGTACCTTATGAGTCAGCTTTTAGTACAGCCAAAAGAGTTATTGAGTCGCATCGTGCTTCATTAGCACCGGCTACAGTTGAAGCATTGATGTGTGGTGGAGATTGGTTGAGAGCTTATTATGGAATTCAAAGAAAAGAAAAAGTAAGTAATAATAATTTATGTTTCCTATTTTTTTTTAAGTTAATTATATGTAAGACCATTTTAATATTTTTTACATTTTGTAGCAGAAGAAAGAAGTCCTTGAATTTCCTTTAAAATGAAGGCATCTTTGACAAGAAGACAATTAGTAATCAATATCGGTATGAGTACTACATTTTCTTTTGAATTTTACATTTTTTATTTGTGATTAACACTATTTTATCTTTTTTTTAGGTAACTATGCTTTTGTCAAGATGCTTAGACTTGTGAGTTTGTTTGGAGTATGATGAGTTTGCTTAGAAGGAAGGTTCAAGTGTTCTTATGCATTGTTATTTAAGTGATTATGGACAAAATGCTTGTTATTTCAATATGGATAAATTGCTTGTATTGGATTCTATGTGTTGTTTGTTTGGAGTATGATGAGTATTTGTGAGTTTGTTTGGAGTATGTTTTGTTATTTAAGTGATTATAGACTTGTGAGTTTGTTTGGAGTATGATGAGTATTTGTTATCTTAAGATTGTGTTTGAATTTGCCATTTCATATTTTTAGTTTATTTATTGCAATTGATGATTTATTTTAATGTAAAAAATGCATAAGTATATTATTTGTGAATAAGTTCCATTCTTCATAAACGACCTTTGTAAACGAGCTTCATGAACGATCTTCTAAACGAGCATTTAGCGAACTCGAGCTCAAACGAGCTTCTAAACGAGCATTTAAATGAACTCGAGCTTGAACGAGCTAATAAACAAGCTTTCTCGAGTCGAGTTTGAGCCGAGCTCGAGTTCAATAAATCTTCAAACGAGCCGAGCTCAAACAATATTTAAAGCTCGATTTGAGCCACGAGCCAAGCTCGAGCTCATCTTTTTAGTCACGAGCCGAGCTTGAACACATAAAAGCTTGGCTCGGCTCGTCTTGGCTCGAATACACCCCTATTTATGTCTCAACCATACATTAAGGGCTCGTTTGGTAAGAGAGAAAGTTGTTACTTTGCAGGAAAAGTAACATGTGATTCACATTTTCATCCGTTTGGTTTATAAACCAAGTACATAAAGTAATGGTCAAAATGTAATCATTTTCCCTTTGACCAGGGAAAGAAAGTAATTCATAAGGAAGGGCTTGTGAAAGAGATTACATCGTGGGATGTAATTTTGTAACATTTGTTAAATGATCAAACTACCCAAATAAAGTTCTCTTTTTCTATTAAAATTTTTTTCTTTTCATAATAAAAAATTAATGAAATAATCACAAAAAGATTAAATTTGGTTAAAAAATAGTTTTTTAATTAAAAATTGTTTTCCATAAAAAGATTTTTAAGATAACAAATTAATTTGATATTAAAAATTTTAAAAATATATTATTTTTTAATTAATTTTTTAATTTGTTTTTAGATAACAAATTTAAAAATTAATTAAATAATCATTAATATGAATAATTTTTAAAATAATTAAATAGTTGAACGCACACATATGACTTTATTGACAGAGAATGGGAAAAAATAAAAAAATTTATGGGCTTTGCCTTGCTAAAATAACTAATAAGGGCAAAATTGACAATAATCATAATTTTGCTTGGAAAGTCTGCTTACATCAACGGATGAATTAATTTTACATGCGTTTAGATTACAATTTTCTGAAAAAATAACAAACGTTGTAATGTAACTTTACAATGAAACACTTTACAGGGAAAAACTTTGTGGGGAAAGATTTTCCTGAGAAAGCAAATCCTTGCAAAGCACCAAACGGACCCTAAGAGGAATATGAAATCTTAATCCCCACATAGGTGTCTAATGTGTTAAACACTTAGCCATTGTGGCAGTAGCCGCATTTTTTTCATTGACACTTTTTTTTGACGAAAGCGACAAGCATTATATACATCAAGGGCATGCGCATGGACCGAAAATTGATCACCCAACTCGAGTGTCCTCAACTAGGTCCAAGGGTTTTGTGCTACAAGCCCATACTTACAATCGACGATCCGTTACCGCCATTGCTTTCAATAAGTCTTGAACTCGAAACTTTTTAATGTCTCATCCTTGTTTTTCACATGGGGCCATGTACCACTGGGCTATGAGCCCTTTGGTGGCATTCATATTCCCACAACTTTCTTTTTCTTTTGTTTGTTTTTTCTATTATGCATAATCTAGCTTTTCTTGAGACTAGGGGTGTAAATGATATACTACTACTAAGCTACTCGAGTTCGACTCAAGGAAAGCTCGAACTCGACTCACTTAGGGTCGAGTCGAGCTCGAGATCGAGTAGCACAAGTAGTCGAGCGAGCTGAGTTCGAGCATCTTAATACTTGACTCGAGTGCTCGTGAGCTTAATCGAGTAGTTGTATTTACATGTATATATATTATATGTTAGTTTGTTTTATATATATAATTGAGTTTGAGCTCGAGGTAGAGCCCAAATTCGAGTTTGAGTATAAAATTATCTATGATCAAATCGAGTTTATTAGCTTTTATCAAGCTTAATCGAGCTTAATCGAGCGAGTTCAAGTAGCTCGATTTATGTATCGAGTCGAGCTCGAGCTACAAAATTAAACCCGATCGAGTTCGAGCCGAGTAACGAGCACCGAGTATTCAACCGAGCTCGAGCTTAAGTAGCTTGCTGCTTGGCTCGAACTCGGTCGATTACACCCCTACATGAGACAATGACTTTTAGTAAAAGATTTATTTTGTGATTCCTTCTATGATAAAAACCTTTTGACGGCATAACCAACATATTTTGAAAATTAAAAATATGGTTGACATTGCAATATTATTAATTTTTTTTAATAAAAGTGGATAAACCATAGTATCAAACTAAAAATAAAATAGATTACAAGGATCAAACAAGTAGAGTTATACCAGAAGTAGTGAACAAAAAAAATAAGAGACATCAAGTAAATATAAGCTAAAGAACTAAACAATAGGATAAATGATAAAATGAAAAAAAATCATGAAGAAACTAATGGGTTGTTTGGCATCATTTTTGTTTTTTTTTTTTTTTTTGATTTTATTTTATTTTTGCTTAATTTTATTTTGGTATCAATTAAGTTTAAAACAAAAGCATGTTGGATACATTAACTATTGTGTATTTAAAAAAGCTGAAAACAAAAACACATTTGGTTAGCACAAAATTATTATGATGTTTTTTTTATCATTTTTAATTTTTTTGTAATTTTTTATTTATAAAATTTTATTTTATTTTCCCTATTAGTTTACTTGATTGTATTATTCAATAAAATTAATAACATATACTAGTATTGTATAGGTATAAAATATCTCATAAAAATTGCATTATTTTGAAATAAAAAATTTATACATGTTGATAATCTTCTAATAACTTAATTGTAATTTCATCTCTAATATGAGTCATTTGTTGTAGCTTATTTGGTGTTAGTGGCCGAATAAGAAAGAAGATGTAGGGTTTGATAACTTGAACTCCTTAAAAAAATTATATATATACATATATATAGATTGGACCCATCAGCTTTAGTAAAAGTCAATAGTTCAAACAATAAATTTTTACAAATATTTTTTCAAAAGAAATATTTTTATATATTATATCCTAGTTTATAAAAATCAAGTGCCAAACAATAATTTTCACAAATATTTACTAAAAATATAATTTTTTATACTGTATAAACCAATTTGTAAAATATCAACAATCCAAATAATAAAATTTTATATATATTTTCTGAAAATAATTATTTTTTTAGGATATTGGTATTAATTTGTAAAACAATTTAAAATTTTTTAAAAAGTTAAAAGTAAAAAACCAAAATGAGAGAGAGAAATAGGAGTAGCAGATGAAGGGTTTCTTGGTGGGAGGAGGGGTTTTGAAAATGTTTTCCAAAAAAGTTGAAAACATAAATATTTATTTTGAACCATGATGATTATTTCCAAAATTTTTGAAAATAAAAAACAAGGTGTTAAGCATGTTTTTGTTAGTTTTGTTTGTAAAAACTGAAATTGAAAATATAAAACAAGAATTGACAATAATTCCAAACCATCCCAAAATGAGCAATGGTTTACCCTCAAGTGTCAAAATCATTCAGTCTCCACTAAATCTCTTGCATTGACAACAAATTTCCAATGAAGTCCTTTGGATGGCACTTGCTACCACCTTTACAGGCTCATTATGCTCCCAGTAAGATTCTCTGAATGACCCTTACAGTCCGGCTTATAGGAATAAGTCCTACCAACAAGTCCCTCTGTCTAGCAATTTTACTTCTCTTTACCCGCATGAGCATGGTTGTAAGGTTCTCTGGATGAAGCTTATGGCCGTAAGTGTGGTTGTAAGGTGACCATTAGGTGTTATGTCTGGCATGTTCCCTTGCTGTTAATGTCGAGAGAGGTTTATCTTCTTCGCTTTGGCTCAACATTGCTTCTTTTGGCTCTCTCCTTTTATTATGCACTCCTTATCACTTGATATCACATTTTACACCATATTAAGCATCATATACCAAATAAACACCCTAAAACATGGCAATTAAATGAATAAAATAGTATAAAATCATGTTCAGTTATACACTTATCGTGTCCAAACCCTAGTGGCAAACTGACAAGTTAACAATAAGTGGTCTACTATTTCCTATGCTTCATGACAAACTATACATGTAGTATTTAAGATTCTATTAAGACCATGTTTAATTAAGGTATCCATGGTTAGGATCTTCTTGTCCTAAGAAAGCCAATTGAATATTTTAATTTTAAGGGGACAAAGGCCTATCCATAAGTATTTGCTAAGAGGACATTGCAAACAACCACCATTTAGGAATGTGCATAAGGACTTATTTGACAAGATCCCATTTTTGCTCCATCTCCAAGATCTTAAGTCGGCCCCTTTTTGAAATCTAACTCAGTCCTGAAGTTCAAGATTGGCGTTGTTGAGTTGGATTGCTAGAACTAATCAAAATTCATGCATTGTAAGAAAAGGGGGTAGCCCTGCATGGAAGAGGCTTGGCCAAATGTCTTCATGTGCTTTTCCCTTAAGTGATCTATTTAGCCACAACATAGTGGTTTTTCCATCCTTTAACACTAGGTTGGGTCGTTGGAGGAAAGCAAGTAGCCATCTTAAAATTTCATTCCAAAAGAATGATTGTTTTTATTTGGTGAGATGTGAAATAGCAGTTCTAATCTTTCGGTCCTACTATAGTTGAAAGAGACCACTAGTGACCAACACTATATCCTTCGGGAGGGGAATTTTCACGACCATTTACCAAGGAGGGCTTGAATGAAATCTTGTAAGTTTAGTGCTTCCCAATACCCTGCTCTTTGGATTTTGTAAATTCAAGATTAGGACAAAAAAAAAATATTTTGAATAAGTAAGATTTTTGCCTTTCCATAAGAAGTCCTTCTTCATGAAAATATAAAATTGAAGCCATATAGGAGTTAGAATAAGGATATTTGATATACTATTTTTATAAACTTAATTTACTAAATAGACATCGGAGCTTGTTGACAACCATTATTATTATTTTTTTTTAAATCACCAACATTAATTTACTCGAAAGACATATGAACTTATTGACAAACATTATTCTTTTTTTTTTCTTCTCAAATCACCAACATTATTAGTATGAAATACATTGAAGATTAATAAATAACTTAAGAAACACATTTCATATGTTTATTTTGTAAATATAACATTGCAACTAATTTAAACATTTTTTCTTGAATGGGACAAGCCATTACACACACTCATTACATCTCATTCATGCATTAAAAGGGAATCAAAACTTTGACCTCCCACACAAGAGTCAAATGCTTTGCCACTTGATTATTGCTATAGTAGTAACCTAAAGTCTAATATATAACTTAATCTTACTGTAAAATTAATATATAGTGGAGAAATAACGAATTTTTTTTTCTCTTCACATTGCCTCGTTGAAAGGCTAGATGCTAATACTACATTGTATATAGGATGCCGAAACTTGTTTGTCATACAAAGAGCAAGATGCTATTTATGAGAAATAGAGGGAGCCATAGGATACCCTGACAAAAGCTTATAATTGACAACATGAAATGCATTTGGTGGAAATTATTAGACATGCTTTAGGGTATCTAATTGGTATGTGTATATAAGGACCATTTCTCCCATCATTTTCAACAAGAAATCATCTCATTCGTTTTATTCTTTGATTGAATCCTTATGGGATTGTTTATATTTCTTTATGCCGTGTTCTTTTTTCAATGCTTTAGTTCCTTTTGTAGGCAAGGTTATGGAAGCATGCTAACTTCAGTTCTTGATGACCAAAATGACAAGAAAGATAGCCAATTTCTTACCTATATTGTTCATGTCCAAAGGCCTAGGCACCATGAGTTGCTTGGTGATGATGATATAGATGCTTGGCATAGATCTTTCTTGCCAAACACTACTCTTGATACTGGTGAGCGACGTCTGGTTCATTCATATCATCACACGATTAGTGGATTCGCTGCAAGACTAACTTCAGAAGAAGTTAGAGCTATGGAGTCCATGGAAGGCTTCTTAATAGCCCGACCATCTAAGACACGAAAGCTCTCTACTACCTATACACCACGTTTCTTGGGTTTAAACCATTGGGGTGGTTTATGGGTTGACTCTTCTATGGGGTCAGGAGTCATCATTGGTATTGTTGACTCTGGCATAACTCCCAACCATGCTTCTTTCTTGGATGATGGAACAATGGCACCAAAACCACTCAAATGGAAGGGGAGTTGTCGTTTCCGCAACAAAACACTATGCAACAACAAGCTCATTGGCGCTATTGCATTCCATGGATCAAGAAGGCCTTCACCAAAAGATAGTAAGAAAGATGGACATGGGACACATGTTGCAGGTATTGCAGCAGGAAATTTCATTGATAACGCTGATGTCTTTGGACTTGCCAAGGGCACAGCATCAGGCACAGCACCTAAAGCTCATCTTGCTTCATACAAGGCTTGCACGACTATATTCTGCGATGATACAGATGTTGTGGCAGCTGTAGAAGAAGCCATAAAAAATGGCGTAGATATTCTATCTCTTTCCCTGGGGCTAGGGTCTTATCCGTTCTACGATGATGACCTGATGATTGCATTGCTCTCTGCTGTTAGAGCAAAAATATTTGTTTGTATGTCTGCAGGAAACTCAGGCCCTTACCCAAAATATGTTCATAATGGTGCTCCTTGGATCCTTACAGTTGGAGCTAGCAGTCATGATAGGAGAGTTAGCGCCACCGTCAAACTAGGAAATGGTGTGGAAGTTGAAGGAGAATCTGGTTACCAGCCAAGAAAGTTCAATGCCACAGGTGCTATCGTCTTCCCGGGCTTTTTTGGTCAGAATGGCAAAGAAGGGTGCAATAAAGACTCCTTCAATAACATTGATGTAAATGGAAAGATCATTTTGTGCACGTTTGGAGGTAGGGGCAATCATAGAGACATGAGTATCAATGTTAAAGATGCCGGAGGAGTGGGGATGATAGTATTGAATATATTTGTGCAAGGATCTACTACTTTGTCTCATGATTATGTACTCCCAACAGCTCATGTCAACAGCACAGAAGCACGCAAAATCGTGAATTATTTCAAAAACTCAAGCTCAACTGCTACCGCAACAATAGCATTTAATGGTACAAAGTTTGGAGCTCGGCCATCTCCCACCGTGGCTTACTTCTCTTCAAGAGGTCCATATGCTTATAATGGTGGCATAATAAAGCCAGATATCCTTGGACCTGGGGTAAATATCCTTTCTGCATGGCCAGTTAGACCTGGACCAAATCCAAAGGGCCCTCTCGCCTCATATTTCAACTTTAATAAAGGTACATCAATGGCCACACCTCATCTTGCAGGGATTGTTGCACTACTCAAAAACAATCACAAGAATTGGTCCGTAGCAGCTATCAGGTCAGCAATCATGACAACTGCTAATAGGTTTGATCTTGATGGAAACAAAATCCTTGATGACTATGATGAGCAAAAATATTATGCAAAACCAATGGATATGGGCTCGGGACAAGTGAATCCTGTTGCAGCTAATGACCCTGGACTTATTTATGATATAAGCCCTAAGGAGTACATTCAATATCTTTGTGGTCTAGGATATAATGATACACAAGTTTCTATTGTTGCTACCAGTCCAATTCAATGTTCTGTTATTGGTAGCATTTCTCCTGAGAATCTAAACTATCCTTCGATATCAATATCCCTAGATCCTTCAGCAACAAAGTCTGTCCAACGCACACTAACAAATGTCGGGGATGCTAATGAGCTTTACTACATAGATGTTGAAGATCCAAATGGAATCAAAGTAGTTGTTTCTCCATCTCCAATTCAATTTTCAAGGATAGGTGAGGAGAAGAGCATTACTCTTGAATTTAGTAGCAAGGGAATACCTTTAAACCAGGGTGAAGTCTTGGATGGACAACTTAAATTGGACTCAGGCAAGCACTTTGTAAGGAGCCCCATATCAGTCACTATCCTTTGAAAATCTTTTGAATTATGAATAATAATTAATTATGTAGAAGTTAATTTCTTGATTAATAAATATTGAATTTAAATCTGAGGCTAATGCTGATTTGCATTTTCTTTCTTCATAAAATTTTTTGATGAAGAAAAACTTTATATTTATTAAAATTAAAGCAAAATAGAATACAAAATAGCAAAACATAACAACCACTAGATGGTCTAGTGAGAATTATACCAATGGTGGTGAGTGGCACAGGTTCGAAAAATTACATTGATGTACAGTTCTATATTATGTAAAATTACAATAAAAATACTATGAAGTACTGTTCACCATATTGTTTACTAGGTTTCCTTTTGAAATCATATTCTGCACCCTTCCAGAGTTGCAAGATAACAAGATTTACCATTGTGGAGTTATGGGCCCCGATATATATCATCTTGAGGGCATGTGACAAGTCATTATTACCCTGCATGTTAGCCCATATGATAAATCCCTAAGGTTTATTAAGCCACCATTATTGGTGCACCATTGTACATGTCTGCCTTTTTAACAATCCCTTTTAAGGAGCACTTGTCACCTTTAACATCCAAATAAAAAAAAAAGAAAGGAAAACATGAAGATAACCATAATCACTAAAGAGTTCATAGCCCAACGATGTTAGACACACTATGGAAAAAAGTCAATATTGGGATTTAAGAGGCCTAAAATCAAGTCTCATTGCATGCTATAGCTGTAATAAGTGTTCAGTTGTGGGTGTGGCTAACAACCTAAACCTTATGCCACTAGGCGAGGGTGCATGGGCTGCATGATCAATTCCCTCTCCGTTGAAAGTAGAGGTACAAAACATAAGAAACAAATGCAAAAAAAAAAAAAAAAAAGGAAACATGTACCGCAATTGGAAGACACTCTAAGGATGGACAGGAATGACCAAGTAAAAAAAGATCCTTGTGCTGGCGCAAACTAGAGATTAACTCTCTCGTATTAGTCACACCTACTGTATAGGACCCTAGAAACATAAGTCCTTTTTTCATAGTTCATGCCAACTCCTTTAGCTTTTCCCTTGTTATGTTCGAAACTTATGAGAATTGCCCTAGTTGACCTAGGGTTCTTTTTTTTTAAGAAAGTGATAATTTATTGAAAATTGAAAATTGAAGCTAGGTGAGTAGTCCATTAAATGACAAAAGAGACCAATACAAGGAGAAAAACATATCTGAATAGAAAGATGGATTAATTGTGGTTAACAAGAAATAAAACCTATGGTGACTGAGATGGGGCTTCTTAGTAGATGTTTCTCATATTCCAAAAACAATTGCCTTTCCAATTCATCCCCATTCCTCTAACCTTTGAAAATTCAAGTTCTGAAGGATAAACAATCACATAGACATCTTTTGGTTTACTAATACTTATGAAGAAGACCTAACTAGCATTGCCAACATTTGTTAGGGTTCTTGTGACTAGCATACTAGTACCAAGAGGCAAAGATACAAATATGGGAGGCTAATTCAACTGCTTTGGTGGAATAATGCTAGTTTTGGAGCATTTAACTTTTTTGTTGGCTATTTTTGTAATTCCTTTGTCTTTGTAATTCGTGCCACAAAGATATTTGATGTACTCTTGAGGCTTTATATCATAAATTAGCCCAGGATCAATGGCTGCCATAGCATTCACTTATCTTGAACCCAGTTCAAAGAGATTTGCTTTCCTTTTCCTATCACCATGGTCATCCAAGATTTGGTTTTCATCACAATCAAGCATGCCTGTCGTCATCATAATTGCTGATCTAATAGCTGCTGGTGGCCATTTATTGTGTTTGCTTTTGAGAAAACCAATAATTGCTGTAAGATACATTACGACCATTGACATCCAACTTTGGATGTGAAGTATGAATTCTTGGGACCACTAATATCATGCCCTAATTGACTAGGCGATGGAGATTAGACATTGGCTTCAGGACAAATGTCTAGCTTTATTATGCCACTATTATATGAGCTTGGACCTCTCAAAGAGAAATAAGGAATGGTCAGAGGTGGTTGAGCTATGTATCTTGTACCTCTAAATAAAATGGTAGCATTTTTGTTCTTGGTCTTGATGTTGACAAGTCATTGAAAAGTCTTATAGGCAACTAGTACAAAGTAGAGAATAGTCACATCCAGGCAGTTGAAACAGCGGAGTCACTTCACGTACATGCATGTAGAGTATTCATGCAAGATAGAAAGTCAACACCTAGAAAAGTAATGTATCCATTTTAACATGATTTAACTAAGTTTTCTTTAATGTAGTACTATAGTCCATTGAGCAGACTATATAATGTTGAATGTTGTAACTCAAACCAAGTTAAGTTAATTTATTAAGCTAAACTCTCTTTTGTTAACACACCAACTCAACATAGTGGTATCAGAGACTTACACTCACCTTACTCTCCACAAGTATCAGAACACCCACTACCATGGGGTTAATTTATTAAGCTAAACATATGTAGATAGAGGAGCAGAGGAAACTCAACCAAGAGGTGGTGGGAGGGTTTTGTCTGTGAGAGAAGTTTAGGTAGAGGACAGGGAAGAGGTCCTACTCTAGCACCACCATGTGATGGTGATCAAAAGCTACATGGAAACTTCCAAAGAGCATATGACATTTAATATCATCACTTTACAAAGTTCAAACACATAAAAGCTTAATGTTAGCCAAGAAATGCACCTTCAAACAAATGTGCAAGTCTTGTAGTTGAAGAAGGCGAGAACAACAATGTGAGTAATATATCTTTTTATGGCATTATTTTATGCTAACTGTGCTTTAAATTTGGTGTGGCTTGTAGACAGTGGTCACTCCAACCACATGTCCGATAAAAGAGAGCTGTTTTGGAGCTTAAACTAGTCACAAAAACACATGGTCTAACTTGGCATTAACAAGGAAATGGAGGTTGTCGGGAAGGGGACTATAACGCCCAGTACAAAGAATGGAGGTTGTCGGGAAGGGGACTATAACTCATGGAAAACAAATACTTTGTGTTGTTTTAAGGTGATAGTTGCACATAAAGGACAGTTGCTTATTGATAAACGGCTAAATGTATGTATTCTATACATATTTATGTTGTACTATTTATGTATAAACCGATGATTTGTTGCCCTTTTGTGGTTTGATTGGTCTTATGCATGTTATAGGTCTCGAGGATGCCCTAGTGAGCTCGACAACGCAAAAGAGAAGGAAAACAACACCGAAAACGGCATTGTAGAGCCATGGTACTGTAGCATGAAAGAGTTAGGAAACAACAAAGTCTCAGGTTTCATTGACTAGTTTGCTAATGGTCGTGAAGATGCCCGTGAACAAGTTGAAGAATGAGCAGTTAGTATAGCAATTGCTGTGGTATTTTACTGTAGCACTTCATGTAATTTTTGGCTAAATCTCGAGGCTCTTACAAGCTCCTTCATGCCCATGAACGAGGCCTTGAAGCCAACCTGAGAAGGTCTTTAAAGAGGCTTTTTAGGGTTTTGGGTGACATCTTCTTCTCCTACCTCCCACCATCCTTCTCCATCTTCCAAATCTGGGGTAAAGAAAGCTCAACAAGACATCCCTAGTAGTGGAAATCGAAGGAAGAAGCAAGATTCAGCAAGATTTTCCTTCATCTCCCATTGTAGAAGCTTATAGAGGGTGAGGAAGCAACCCCTTTGGTGGTGTCGTTGGAAGCTCTCCTCGACTTGTCTCTCCACATTCACCACTTGAGGGAGTTTTATGTTGCCTTATGTAGTTGTTTTTTTGTGGATTTTATCATGTATTTTGTTAGTATGAACAACTAAACCCCAAGGTCACTAGATGTTGGTGAACCTTGGGGTGAAGTTGTGTAGTTGGATGCTTTGATCTATTTTATTGCTTTTAGTGTTTTTGAGATTCAAGCTTGGTGTACTTTAATGTATTGATATGCATGAGAACCCTATATGTTGATTTCTAGGTTGTACTTGGTTGCGTGACCATCGCCTTTGTACTAGACACACCTAGCTTGGAAGGGATCCGTGTACAAATACGTTATGACCATCAAGTATTTTGTGATGCTCCAACATTAAGGCTGAACCTAGTTTGAGTGTCAGTCCTAATTAGAGAATTCCCTGCTTGTAATTTAATCATAGGAGGATTTGGTAGGAAGAAATTTTGTATCAATACTCGTACAGGATTAGAGGCCAATTGCAATGACCATCGGGTTGACCTATTTTAGGAATCTCTTGGTCCAATCCACCAATTGCATGGTAGTTCTAGCATCCTTCTCACTTTAGTATCCCCACGAGAATCCACATCCGTGACCAGCTTCATACCTTGATTTTTACCCCAACTTTACCTCGACTGTAAACATTCATCTTAGAGTTCTTTTTATTTCTTTGTAGTTTAGAACACTCACTCAAATCTGTAGGCTAAATAGCATGCGAAGAAGAAGTAAGGGTAGCCCCTTGGGTACTGGGGATACAACTCTCTCATGCTTGCATAAGAAGTATTACTTGATGACCCCATGCACTTGCGGGTGTCACACCAAGTTTTTGGCACCATTGCTGGGAACCCACGACTAATACTCAGAAACTTAGAGCTTATTGCTTTAGCCATTTATTTGTATTCTATTTTATTTTTATGTCTTACTATATATTCTTATTTTCTTTTTCTTTCTCATGATTGTATTCTATCTTCATGTTTTATTTCTGCAAATACTTCTTTTCTCTTCTTTATAATTATGGCTTTAAACAATGATTTGACTAATTGCTATTATTCACAGGATCCATACCCTCATTGCCCAAGTGAATTGTCAGCAGGAATTGAATTGACAAGGTCGGGTAACATATTTTTCAGTAATAAATGGTGGAAGAAACAATATTGCAATGAACCGAACACCTTGAATCTAGGGAAGCAAAGTGTACAAGGATTCTTCAAGCAGTTTATGGAATCAAATGGGATAATCCCAGTGGTGGAGCCTTGTCCACCGGACCTCTGCCCCGAACCCACCAGCGAGGAACCAAAGAGTAAGTTGGATAACCCCTCAAAGTTAATGCAGTTGGTTAAGGAAAATACAAATCAAACAAAGCCTGGTAGTTAAGAAGAAATAAATTATACCCAAAAGAATGATTTAGATTCGTCTGAGTTCGAGGTTCCCATGCCATGGAGGATAGTTTAGATAATGGTAGCTTATTAGAGGGGGAAATGGAGAGGTTGAGGAATTTGATCCTGAAAAATACGGGAGACTGAAATTGTCAATTGAGGAACCACCAAAACTAGAGCTGAAATCACTTCCTGATTACTTAGAGTATGCTTTCTTGGAAAAGGGATTCAAACTCCTAGTTATTATTGCTTCTGATCTGATAGCTGAGCAAAAGGACAAACTTCTAAGTGTATTAAAGATCCTTGGAAAATCTAGGATATCAAGGGGATCAATCCATCTTTATGTACTCATAAGATCCTCATGGAAGACAATACCCCAACGAAGACTTCACCATAACATAAAAGAGGTAGTGTGAAATGAGGTTATTAAGCTCCTTGACGCAGGCATCAACTACCCTATCTCCAACAGTGCATGGGTGAGTCCAGTGTAAGTGGTGCCCAAGAAAGGGGGTATGATGATAGTTACTAATGAGAAAAATGACTTTGTTCCTACTCGAACCATCATAGGTTGGAGAGTTTGCATAGACTACAGGAAGCTCAATGATGCCACAAGAAATGACCATTTTACCCTACCATTCATTAACCAGATGCTTGAATGCCTAGTAGGGCACGCATATTACTACTTCTTGGATGGGCTCTCCGGTTACATTAAGATCCCCATTGCCCCAGAAGATCAAGAGAAGACCACCTTCACTTGTCTTTATGGCACGTTCACCTATCGTCGTATGTCCTTTGGGTTGTGCAACGCACCGGCTACCTTTCAGAGGTGTATGCCGGGTATCTTGGAAGACATGGTAGAAGATATTATGGAAGTATTTATGGATGACTTCTCGAACTTTGGCGATTCATTTGATTTGTGCGTCTAAAATTTAGAAAGAGTTCAAGCCCAGTGTTAGGAGACCAATTTGGTTCTCAGTTGGGAGAAATATCACTTTATAGTCAAGGAGGGCATACTGTTGGGGCACAAGATTACATACAAATGGATTGAAGTAGACAGGGCGAAGGTTGCCACCATAAAAAACACTTCCCCCTCCTACTACAGTGAAGGCTATTAGAAGCTTCTTGAGATATGCTGGGTTCTATAGGAGGCTAGTCAAAAATTTCTCTTCGGTTGCTCGACCATTGACGAAGCTACTTGAAAAAGATATTACTTTTGAATTTAATAAAGAATGCATGAATGCTTTTCTCTACCTGAAGAACCCGGGGCCGGACCCTGATAGAGTTGGAATGACATTATTATCCTCGAGGCTAGCGGTGCTTGGTGCAATGAAAGGAATGTATCTGCTAAGCCGTAGGGAATATGCACAACATACATCTCTGAGATGTTTGTGGAGGCACCGATCATAGTTTCCCTAGATTGGAATTTGCAGTTTTAATTAATGTGTGATGCAAGTGATTATGCAGTTGGGGCAGTACTTGGGCAATAACGAGACAACCATTTCCATCCTATCTACTATGCAAGCAAGACTTTGAATGATGCCCAGGAAAACTACACTACTACTAAGAAGAAACTACTCGTATTGGTCTTTGTATCTGACAAATTCCAGCCATACTTGGTACTTTCTAAAGTGATTGTATACATGGATCATTCTGCACTGAAGTACTTATTGAACAAATCAGATGTCAATCCTCGACTAATTCGTTGGATCCTTCTATTCCAAGAGTTCGATTTTGAAATAAAAGACAAGAAAAGGGAGGAGAATTTAGCTGTAAACCACCTATCGTGCCTTGAGAGGCCTCATGAAAATGTTTTGGAAAGGAGAAATAAATGATGCATTCCCTGGAGAGTAGTTGTATAGCATTCGAGTAGTAAGGAAAGAAGAAACCCGGTGGTTCGCTGACTTTGCAAATTATTTGGTGGCAAAAACCTTCCCAAAGTGGCTCACCTATCAGCAGAGAAAGAAGTTTTTCACTAACCTATAGCACTATATCTGTGAAGACCCCTACCTTTTCAAGATCTGTTCGAATCAAGTCATTAGAAGATGTGTTTCGTAAGGGAAGGGGCATAACATCCAGAGACACTGCCATTCAGGTCCGACTGGGTGTCATTACAATGGGAATTGAACTGCTAAGAAGATTTTGGATGTAGAGTTCTACTGGTCTTCTATGTTCCATGATGCGCAGACATTCGTGCAACATTTTTACAAGTGTCAAAGAGCCGATAACATTTCAAAAAGGGAAGAGATGCCACAAGCTTAGAACCAAGCTTGTGAGTTGTTTGATATGTATGTGGGGGATTGACTTCATGAGTCCATTCCCTAATTCTCAGGCAATAAATTTATTTTGGTGGCAGTTAACTATGTCTCCAAGTGGATAGAAGCACAGGCATTTTCTTCTTGTGATGCCAGAGTCGTGGTGAAATTTCTAAAAAAATTGTTCTCCCGGTTCGGCACACCAATAGTGATCATAAGTAACCCAGACACTCATTTCTATAACTGCCAATTTGAAAAAGTCATAAAACGTTATGGAGTTTCTCATCTGACTTCAACTCCATATCATCCCCAAACTAGCAGTCAAGTTGAAGTGTCTAACCAAGAATGGAAGCGAATCTTGGAGAAAATGGTGAGCCATCATAGGAAAGATTTAGTAGATCAGCTAGATGATGCACTCTAGGCTTATAGAACCGCCTATAAAATGCCTATTGGGCAACATCTTAAAGGTTGGTCTATGGGAAAGCCTGTCATTTGCTCGTTAAATTGGAGCACAGAGCCTACTAGGCCATTAAACAGTTAAATTTCGATCCTCACTTAACTGCCCATAAGAGAAAGCTCCAATTAAATGAGTTAGATGAATGGCGAGCTATGGTGTATGAGAACTCTGTGCATTACAAAGAAAAAGTGAAAGAGTACCATGACTAACGCATTAAACAAGCTAAGCACTTCCAGACAGGCGATAAAGTACTTTTTTTTAATTCTGGGCTAAAGCTCTTTCTAGGAAAGTTGAAGTCATGGTGTTATTGAGATAAGTCATCCGGAAAAGGTGACATTCAAGGTTAATGGTCATCGGTTGAAGCACTACTTCTCATGCAACTTACCCAAGGAGACTGGAGGTAACTCTCCTCTATTTGTTCCATATTAAAGGTAAGTGTGAAGGTACGTCAAGCTAATGTTGTTAAACAAGAGCTTCTTGTGAGGTAACCCAAGTTTTCATTCCATTTGAGTTCTTATTTTCGTATTATTGTGTGTTTAGTGTTGTGTCTCTTTACTTTCTTTCTTTTGTTGTGTATCATACTCATGCTCTTTTTTTTGTGTGTTTTTATCTATCAAACTTGTGCTTATTTAGTTGTGGTTTTGTCTTCTCCATATTTAGAGTTTCATGCTTACTTGAATACCATTCTCATTTCATGCATGCATAGTTGCAAGATTATTTTCATTTCATGCATGATTGAAGTTTCTTGATGATTATTCATGGAGTTGGTGTTTATCGGAGGAAATTTCATGCTCTATTTGATGTGACTTTTCATGTATTAACATTGGTGGGTAGGTGCATGAGTTTGGAGGAGGTTTAGAGAGCATCTAAGGGTTTCACGGGATTTTTCACGGGTAATTTTGCCTGTGAAGGCTAGCCGAGAGGCTTGCCAGGCTTCTTAGCCCGGCAAGCAAGCCATGAAGCCCTTGGGTGAGCTTCATGACCTCCTTGACGGCCATCAAGGAGGCCATCAAGGCTCCCTGAGAACTTGACAGGTTGCTTGATCTGTCAAGCAACTCGTCAATGGGTCGGGGTCCCCATTTATAGCGCGCCCTCTTGCCATCCTTTCTCTCTCTATTCTATTATTCTTCTTCCTCTCATATCTTTTTCATTTCTCCACCTTTTTTCACTCATTTCTTCACGGGTTTTCTCCAAATTTCTTGCTCTAGATCACTCTCCTTCTCTTGGACACTTATTTTTCAATGTTTATTGGGTGTTTTACTATCATTTTTATCAACTAACAAAGGTATGTCTCTCTAAACCCTAGTTTTGAGAATGTTTCTCTTTTCTTCTCTCCCCTTAATTTCTCTTGTCGAATAAATGGTTTTCTTGTTGAGGATTGAATGTTTGCCATTTTGGGGAGTTTTTGAGGGAATTTCAAGCCTTGTAAAAATTTTTATTCTCTGTGTACAAAGGAAACTCTTGCAATTTTTTTTGGGAAATTACTGTAGCAATCCTTGAAATTTTTCATTCTCTACTATCATGATCACTTGTTTCTTATAATATTGGTTTGATCACTTGCTTCTTTTCTTGTAGATATGCCGAAAAAGCGTATGGCCTCCAAGCTAGCACGGTGGGGTGACGCACCTCCTACTATTGAACCACGCTTCAAGAATGACGAGCACAAGACAAGATACCTGTTGTTGGCCTGAAAATCATTTGGCATGGTGCGTTATATAGATTGGGATGTCTTGAGGGCATTGGGCTTGGATGAAGTGATCTTAGAACACATATCACATGATGGTTGGGACAAGGTATTCAACATCAAGGAACCTACCTACCACGTACTCACTTTGGAAGTATTAAGCACAATCTAGGTGGTTAGGCACTGCAACTTTGTTCGACAAGAAAGATCACTTCCATTTCAAGCTTTCATGAAGAGGTACAAGATTGACCACGCAGACTTGGGTGCTTTCTTAGGGCTCTACACCGATGCCGACACTTAGTCACCGGATTTCATTCCTTACCCGTGGATTTCCAGTCTCACACTTCACCAAAAAGGTATTGGGCCACCATCACCAGTTCTAGGAAGAGGAAGGCATCCCAAATGATATACCCCACCCATCAGTACATTCACGTGCTACTGACTAGAAAGGTTGGGGGTCGGTCAGACTCTATAGGGGTTGTATCATGCACTAATCTTCTCATGCTTACAATATCTTCGAGCGATACCCGATTCATATGGGATATCTCTTCACGAACATTATCGCTTATTAAGGATAGTACGAACACCTCCGAACCATCTTTGCCAAACCCTATATCATGCGAATGATTAGAGGCATGGGATTGATAGACCATACTCGAGGAATGCACATCGTTAGCAGCACCGCTCCTCTTGGGATGTCCACTTTATCTTCTATTAGAATAGTTGAAAGGAGAGATGGAACTTACTGTCTAGCGCTTCATCAAGGGACTAGAGAGCACGAGGCAGGACCATCACATGAGCATGAAACAAAGACCGAGACAGAGTTAGAGTCCAAGTCGTATGTGAGGCCAAAGTCACTTGAGATAAGGCTCTAGTAGTTACAGACAGAGACCCAACATCAGTTTAGGGTTCTTGTGCAGGGGCAGAGTGAGATTGTTGCATCCCAACACTGAATCGAGCGAGACATGGCTGAGGTTCTAGCCTCATTCGCAAATCTTCTTCCTCTGTGGGCATCATATTTGTTGCCACCACATTTGTAGCACCACCGCTCCCACCAAACACATAGCATGCATGAGTTGTCTTGTGATGTTTTTATTGATTGTTTTTAGTACTTTGTCATATTTTGTGCTTTATTTGTTGGTTTGTACTTTGTAGTTAGCAAGGGTTCATTCCCTACTAAACTCTATCTGTTTTGATTCTTGTCACTTTGCTTCTCCATATTTATGAGTTTTGGGTTGTGATAAGATTTTTGATCTTTACAAGACTATCATGAAAGGAGCTTCACCTTCATCACCCTACTTGGATCAAACTCGCTACATATTCATACGCATATTGTTCAATCCTCACCGAAAATGGGAAAGTTTTTGTATTCCATCTCCTTGTTCTTATTTGATATTTTCACCATATACTGGTGATTTAGGTACATTGAGGGCAATGTACGACTCTAGGTGTAAGGATGCGGTATTATAATTGATTGCATGCTTGACTTACCTGTGATAGCTATGATGCTTAGTTTAGAACTTCCTAGCTTGAAAGAATGATAGATGTGAGTTGTATCTATATTTATACTTTCATGGAAGTCTTGTTTACCTCTAGCGCACCTTCATGCTTTGTCATGAAACTTCTACTTTATACACTCCTACCAACCCATCACTTTGCTATTGGCATTAGTTTGTTAACATCTACACTCAATTTTCTTTTAAAAGCTTTTGGTTCCTTTATTATTATCTTTAGCCTTAAGTGAAGTTTTGTAGCAAGTTCTATACCAGGGGACATAAGATACAGTGTGTATATATGAAAAAAAGGAGAAGAAAAAAGAGAAGAAAAAGGAGTATATGACAGTATTCCTCTGCTGGTAAAGAATGAATGCATCAATGTAGATATGTAGTCGAGTAACTTGGGTGGCTCTTGTGCCTAATCAGTATGTGCATCCTTTAGAAATTTTTTTTTTTGCAGTCTACATTAGTCATACTCGAAAAAATAAATAGATAAATAAATATACACATAAAATACAATAAAATATCTCTACTGGTCTTCTGCAATCTATTACATAGTCACATGAAGGCTAGAGTTTTATTTAGGAACCGAAGAACTTTTAACTGACTATTGAGGGTGCCTTTAGCATTTCTAACACCATTCATCATTGTGTATGGGGTGAATGGACACCCTAGGGTAATCCAGGGTGTGGAAGATGAGGTTGTAAGTTTACACACACTCATAGGAGCACTTTAAATAAAACAAGACTACTTCTCTACATGGTCATTCATAGAACAACTCACTATCTTGATTTCTTTTCATTTATGCTTGTGGAGTTCTTTATTTTTGAGCTTGAAGTCACACATTTAGCCATTTATCTTCTTGCCCCTATTCTTCATGGTTGTTTTCTTGGGGACAAGCAAACACTTAAGTGTGGGGATGTTTGATAAACACCTAAATGTGTGTATTCTATACATATTTATGTTGTACTATTTATGTATAAACTGATGATTTGTTGTCATTCTGTGGTTTAATTGGTCGTATTCATGTTACAGGTCTTGAGGATGCCCTGGTGAGCTCGACAACAAAAATGGCTTTTTAGAGCCTTAGTACTGCAGTAGAACTGTAGCATTTATTGTGGCACGAAAGAGTTAGAAAACGGCAAAGTCTCAGGTTTTGTTGACAGGTTTGCTGATGGCCGTGAAGACACCCATGAACCAGCAGAAGAATGCGCAGTTTACTATAGCAGTTATTGTAGAATTTTACTGTAGCACTTAAAAGAATTTTTGGCGAAATCCTGAGGCTCTTATGGGCTCCTTCACGCCCATGAACGAGGCTGTAAAGCCAACTCAAAAAGGTCTTTAAAGAGCCTTTTTAATGTTTTGTGTGACATCTTCTTCTTCTTCTACCTCCCACCATCCTTCTCCATCTTCCAAATTTGGGGTAAAGAAAGCCAAGAATACATCCTTAGGCATGGAAATCGAAGGAAGAAGCAAGACTCGGCAAGATCTCTCTTCATCTCCCATTGTAGAAGCTTGTAGAGGGTAAGGAAGCAACCCTTTTGGTGGCATCGTTGGAAGCTCTCCTCGACTTGTCTCTCTGTATTCACCACTTGAGGGAGTTTTATGTTGCTTTATTTGGCTAGTTTTTGTGGATTTTATCATGTATTTTATTAGTATGAACAATTAAACGCCAAGGTCACCGGATGTTGGTGAACCTTGGGCTGAACTTGTGTAGTTGGATGCTTTGATCTATTCTATTGCTTTTGGTGTGTTTGAGATTCAAGCTTGGTGTACTTTGATGTATTGATATGCATGAGAACTCTGAATATCGATTTCTAGGTTGTATTTGGTTGCTTGACTATCGCCCTTGTACTAGACACACCTAGCTTGGAAGGGATCCGTGTACAAATATGTCGTGACCATCAGGTATTTTATGCCCCTCCAATATTAGGGTTTGACCTAGTTTGAGTATCGGCCCTAATTAGAGAATTCCCTGCTTGTAATGCAATCGTAGGAGGATTTGGTCGTAAGAAATTCTGTATCAATACTCGTACCAGATTAGGGGTTAATTGTCGTGACCATCAGGTTGACCAATATTAGGAATCTCTTGGTCCAGCCCACCAATTGCATGGTAGTTCTATCATCCTTCTCACCTTAGTAGCCCCAAGGGAATCCACATCCGTGACCAGCTTCATCCCTAGATTTTTACTCCTGCTTTACCTCAACTGTAGACATTCATCTTAGAGTTCTTATTTCTTTATAGTTTAGAACACTCACTCGAATCTGTAGCCTAGACAATACGTGAAGAGGAAGTAAGAATAGCTCCTTGGGCCTTGGGAATATGACCCTTTAGTGCTTACACAAGAGGTATTACTTAACAACCCCGTGCATTTGCGGGTGTCACACCACTTATACACTCAGCTGGTAGAAATCCAAAGAATGAAGAACAACATGGTCCCCTTAGAAGTTTTAGACGTTAGGATTATAAATCTTGCAATAAAACCTAATGAGAAATCCTCCTTGTGGTACAGAAGGTATGGACATATGATCTTTCAAAGTTTGAAGTTGCTTAACCAAAAGAACATGGTGTTAGGATTGCCAATTCTCAAAGAGATGGATTAATGTGATGTGTGTGTGTGTGTGTGTGTGTGTGTGTGTGTGGGAAGCAAGCTCGAAGGCCCTTTCCATTAGGAGAAGCACAGAGAGAAACTAAGAAGGTATAACTAATCCATGCAAACATCTGTGGGCCAATGCAAGTGGATTCACTTGGGGAGAGAGAGTACTTCTTGCTTTTTATCGATGACTACACTTGTAGGTGTTGGGTATACTTCATCCAACACAAATCTTAATCTCTTGATTGCTTTCGAAGGTTTCAGGCCTTGGTGGAGAGGCAAACAGGGCTTAAGCTTAAAGAGGTTGGGAATTTATGTCAAAATAATTCAAGTCATACTGTGGGAGGATGGGAATTAAAAGAGAACATATGCCTCCATGTGCCCCTCATCAAAATGGAACAACGGAGTAGAAGAATAGGACCATAGTTGAGATGGCATAAAGTCCTTTGAACTTCATCGCTCTACCAACTATGGTTTAGGCTGAAGCAGTGGTGACAACCACATATTTGATCAACATCTCTTTGATACGCACTGTGGCTAACGAACTTCATACGAGGCGCAGCATGGTGAGAGACCAATGGTGAATCACCTCAAGGTAATTGGGTGTGTAGTGTTCTCTCTTATGCCAGCTCATACTCAGCAAAAGCTAGATGAAAAATCTCAAAAATGCATTTTTATTAGCTATTATACTGACACTAAAGAGTATAAGCTTTATAATCTGCTCATATGCAAAGTAATTTTTAGCAGAGATGTAGTTTTCAGAGAAATATAAAGTTGGAACTAGGAAGAAAAAAGGAAGTCAACATCAACAATTCAACTTGATGATATACTCTTAGGCTCACTCACCTTATCTAAAGTCAAAGAAGCAATGGATACAAAAGTCTCACTCACAGGAAATAATGTTTTTCCAGAAGAATTTGAATATGATGGAAGGATGGGTTCTGGCATTGCACCAACAAATGCCTCATGTCCAAACTCTAATGTTGCACCAACTGATGGATCACCTCCAAGGAAGACAATGAGCCTAGCCGATGTATACAAAAGTTGTAGTTTTGTACTCAACCTTACAGATCCTAGCTCTTATTAAGAAGCAAACAAACATAGCGTTTGGTATGAAGCAATGGCAATTGATCTAGAATCAATCCATTGAAATGGAACGTGGGAGCTCACAGACCTACCAACAGAAAAAAAAAAAAAAAAAAAAAAGTTGGCCGGTTTAAAATGGGTATTTAAAACCAAGTATTAGGCCAATGGGAAAATTCTTAGACACAAGGCCCTTTTGGTAGTCAGGGGCTATACACAATTACAAGGGATTGATTTTGAAGAGGTTTTCTCACCTGTAGCTAGAATGGAGACTGTAAGAACACTCCTTGTGCTTGCTGCTCAACTGAAATTGACCATGTTTCATCTTGACATTAAATCCATGTTTCTCGATGGAGAGATTCAAGAGGAGGTTTACATCAAGCAGTCGGTTGGGTTCATAGTGTAAGAACATGAAGATAAGGTCTACAAGATGAAGAAGACTTTGTATGGCTTGAAGCAAACCCCTAGGGCCTAGTACAACAAGGTAGATGACCATTTCTATAGCTTAAGTTTGAAAGGAGCCTGAATGAGCTTACACTTTATAAGAAAGTGCATGGGGATGGCAATAAACTCTTGGTATGTATTTACGTAAGCGATATTATATGTATGGGATCCTCTCTAGCACATGTGGAATAGTTTAGAACAGAGAACAGAACCCAACTTAGAAAATTAAATCTTCAATCAAAATTGGAAAAAAAATTGAAGGGAAAACGATCATAACCACTACAACCTCCATTCCCTTTTCTCAGATTGTTACTTTCATATCCAATCCTCTGTCTTTCGGACTCTCTTTAATGGTGAGCTTGTCAAGTTCAGCATCTCTCATGATAATGATGGCCATATCAAATCCTCTAAGGCCACTTCACTGGATACATCTCTTGGTGGGAGGAAGATGTGGTGGAGGGAGCCATGATGGTTGCCATGGTGACCAGTATAAAGATAAAGATAAGAAGATCTGTAGCAAAGTATCATTGTTCTTCTTTTTTTCATATTATATTTTTTCTATAAATTTTGATTCCAAACTCCACGTTTCCCTTTGGATTTTTTTGGGATGCAAAGAATAAAATGATTGAAAGATGTGTGTTTAGAGAAAAGGGATTAAAAGTGATTTTGAAGTTGTTTTATGGAGGATGGAAGATGAAATTTTGTTTGCAATTTTATTCTAATTTATTTATTTAGTGTTTGTTTGTTTGAATGTAAAATTCGATTATGTGGGTTTTAATCGTGAGAGGGATGAGATTAGATAGAAGAAGAGCTTAGGAAAGAAATTATTTTATTATGATTATTTTCCCAATTGGTTTATATAATTTTTTTTTCTTGAGTTTCGGTTTAAGATTCGATGTTAATTATTTCCTCAAAGTCCTTCCAATGTTATAAAATTATATATTTCATATAATTATTTCTTACAATTTATTAAAATTTAAATTTTAAAATTGTGTAATTATTTTAACAAACTTATTAATAAATAGATTATTTTAAATTTATCTTTTATTTGATAATGAAATGGATCATCAAGTTTCAGAAGTAATACATTCTGTTAGGTCTAGAAGCCTAAAGTTGGTATTATGTGACAAGCAAGCAAATTAAGTGGCACAAGCAATGGTGACATAGCAAATGAAATGACTTGGCAAACAAGGAGACAAGGATGTTGACATGGAAAAGACACTTGATGATGTGGAATATGAAGACACGAAGGCTAGAAGATCATCATAGGAGCTTATGTTTGGAGAAACTCTTTCAATGGATCATATAGAGAAAAATCTATCTTTAGCAATGAGCATCAAAATAAAAGGATCTCTCTTGAAGAGCAAGTTTATTCTATATGTGATTTTATCTATCTTTGGTAAGAGATGATAAAATTTATCTTTGGTAAACTCTTCTCATGAGAGGTCTATTTCTAAAGAGAGGAATAATCTATTGTTGGCAAGTTTAAAAGATCATCATGAAGATTGCATGGAGCTTAGTTTAGTGTGAAGAAATTTGAAGACACAAACCTAGAAAGGCAAGGGCAAGCCATCATGATTCTCAAGACCATAATTTGCAATATAATTTGAAGAAAAAATCTAAAGCTATTTATGGGCGGAGCTATTCAAGGATACAAGACATATACTGTGAGATTTGATAGAAGATTGAAGACCCAAACTTGGATGAATGAAGATCATGCTTGGAAGATATTAAGGATCTAAACTTCAATGAGAGAAGATCAAGTTTAGTAACAATATATTGAAGACCTAAACTTAGATGAATGAAGATCAAGTTTGAAGATTTTATGAAGGCCAAACTTGGACCAAGTTCGGAAAGAAGATCGGGGAGATCTTTGGAGACCATCTTTGGTGGGATGGTTTCACGCCTTGGTTGGTACAACTCTCGAGGGAAGGACTTACTAATATGATGTGAGGAAAGAGGCTAGTTGCCAGTGGTAAGAGCTCGGGAGGAGTGGACTGCATCGACGCAAACTGAAGCAAACGGGAGGGTTGGAGGTGTAGCAAATGATAGGCCCCTAGCATCACCACAAGTGCACAGGTCGTACAAGTAGTAAAGTGTACCCAATAAGATCAAGTCATAGAATCCACAGGTTGTACAAGTAATAAAGTGTTCATTTTTTAATATCTAGCTGATTCAAAAAATTGGATTTGAAATAATTAAAACTACTGAAGAAGAAAAGAAGAAAGGAGGAAAAAGAGGTAGGGTTTTTGTTTAAAAAGATTGCAATGGAAAGGACAGTGCCCCCAATTAATCCCTTTGACAAATGCAATGACTAGGCAATGATTTTATGAACATCTCCTTGGACCGTGGTGACCACCTATGGAGGGCTTGATAATGTACATCCTCACTCAAGGCTCGAAGTAGACTTAACCCTTTCCCTAATGTGTGTCTTAGCTAGAAGAATAGAGCTTATTCTCTAGAAAGCGAATAATCAATCTAGGGTTAACTAGTAACTTGATTGCAATTACAACTACGGGGAACTAGCATGAAACATCAACACTCACGCGGCTAACGATGTTTATCTAAAACTTTGCATGTCCCAATTCAAATCAAATCAAAATTAGGATAATATATGATTAAGGAAAATAAATTTCATAATATATGAATATATTCAAGATAAGCCAAGAGCACAAATCTCGAGGCAATAAAAAATATTCAAATCTCTGGATTAGCCGAGAGAATAAATCTCGAGGTGATCATAAATATTCAACTTTCAAGAACAACCGAGAGTACAGATCTCGAGGCGATCTAAAATATTCAAATCCCTAGGTCAGCCGAGAGCACAGATCTCGAGGTGATCTAAAATATTTAAATCTCAAGATCAGCCGAAATCACATATCTTGGGGTGATCTAAAATATTCAATTCCCTAGATCAGCCGAGTGCACCGATCTCGAGGAGATCTAAAAATATTCAAATCCTTAGATCATCTGAGAGCATCGATCTCGAGACGATCTAAAAAATATTCAAATCCCTAAATTAGACGATAGCACTGATCTCGAGGTGATATATATATATATATATATATATATATATATATATATATATATATATATATATATATATATATATATTTATTCAAATCTCTAGATCTGCCAAGAGCACATATCTTAAGGCAATCTAAATACATAAATCTCAAGATCAGCTGAGAATACAGATGTCGATGCAATCTAAAATACATAAATCTCTGGAACCGCCTAGAACACATATCTCGAGACGATCTAAAAATACCCAAATTCCAAGATCAACAGAAAGCATATATCTCTAGGTGATCTAAAATATTCAAATCCCTAGATCAGCCGAGAGCACCGATCTTGAGGTAATTTAAAAATATTCAAATAACTAGATCAGCCAAGAGTACCAATCTCGAGGTGATCTAAAAATACTCAAGTCCCTAGATCAGGTGAGAACACATATCTCGAGGAGATAAAAAAAGTATTTAAATCCTTAGATCAGCCGAGAGCCCCAATCTTGAGATGATCTAAAAATATTCAAATTTCTAGATCAGCCGAGAACACATATCTCGAGGTAATCTAAAAATACCCAAATCCCAAGATCAGCATAGAGCATATATATCTAGGCGATCTAAAATATTCAAATCTCTTGATCAGCCACGAGCACCGATCTCAATTCAACCATGAAAAAAATCACGAGGTATATATATATATTAAAATAAAAAATTTGAATCAGATAAAAAAAATCAAATAAATTAAAATATAAAACAAATTAAAAGAAAGTAAATCAAATAGGATAAAAAATTATGTAATAAAATAAATTAAAATAAAATAAATCAAATCAAATAATAAAAGTAATATATAAAAATTAAATATTTATATATATTATTTATTTATTATGATATTATATTATATTATATTTTTTTATCTTTGTCATATTTCAAATATGACAAAGATAAAACATATAATATAATATAATATCATATCATAATAAATAAATTATATATATATAATAAATAAAAAAAAGGGGGGACTGTGGTTAGGTGTGTGGCATGGTCGCCCCACGACGGAGACAACCGTCCATGATTAACCACGACTTGAAGGAGGTTGAAAGGATTTAAAAAGGGAAGAAGAAGCCAAAAAGAAAGAAAGGAGGTGAAAAAAAAGAAGAAAAAGGGAAAGAAGAAGAAGGTCCTCATTTCCTTTCCCTGCCAATGTTGCAACTGCCGCTGCTGTTGTCATGCCATCGCCTACCACCATTGCTTCCGTCATCGCCACTGCTGCCGTTGCCTGTTGCTTGTCATCGTCACCAAAGAAAGTTACTGTTGCTGTTGTCGTTGACGCTGCCTGAGATGGAAGAGTGAGGATGAGAACAAAATAAAAAATAAAAAAAAACAAAACAAAAAAGAAAGCGTCAGTCCTTCGATGATCTCATTCTCGTTCCTCCCTCGAGTACCCAAACTCTTGATGTTGAGTTCCTAATCCCCGATCAACGATTACACTCAAGGCCAAGAAGAAACTTGCGGAGAAGAAGCCAGCCACTGAGAAGTCAGTGGAAAAGAAGGAGAAGAAGGAGGAACCGGCCAAAGGGAGAAGCAGAAAGAAGAAGAAAAAGGAGGTTCTTATTTCTCTCTACCAATATATATATATATATAATGGAGGAGAGGTTGTCGCTGTCGTCGCTTTTGCTGTTGTTGCTGCCTGCCATAGTTGCTGTGTTGTTGCCGTCGATGCCTGTCGTAACCATCACCGCTGTGGCCACTGCTGCTGTAATCACCATCATTGTCATGGTTGCCACTACCATTGTGTGAGATGAAGGAAGGAGGCTGAGAGTGATTGCCTTGAAGGTCCATTAGTGGCAATGACCACCCAAAACTCTCTCTCTCTCTCTCTCTCTTAAAAAAAATACCTCAAGCACTATAATTCTGAGGCCAATGATGCAAAGATAACAAAGATGAAGAAGAAAAGAAAAAGAAGCCGCCTTTGCTATGCATGCCAATGTTGCTGATGTGTCGTTGCCTGCTACCACCGTCGCTGCCAAAAAGAAGAAAAGGATGAAGACTGGCAAAGAAGGTGGCACCAGTCCTTGAAGGTGCCTGAAGGAACAAGACGATGATAGTTGCTAGAGAGAAAGAGAGGGGATGACGATATCAATGACCCTCAGAGCTATCTCGATGCTCCTTGCCACTACACTAAAAAAGAGCTTTAGAGGTAGTTTTCATGACCTATAAAGGCGGTTAAAACCGCCTCTATAGTTTTAGCGGTGAATTTTCACCCGCCTCTAAACCGGCTTGTATTAAGCCGGCTCTAGAGTTTAGAGCCGGTTTGATACAACCGTCGGGGTAAATTAATTGCTAAGGAAGCAGTTTTTAGAAGTAGTTATAACCACCTTGAAAGATATTTTACCTATAGAAGTGGTTATAACCGTCTCTACAATTAAAATTTTAAAATTATACTAGTAGTTTTAGAGGCGGTTATAACGGCCTCTACAATTAACAAGTTTTTAAGAACACTCATATTTTAGAGGCGGTTATAACCGCCTCTACAATTAACAAGATTTTTAAGAACACTCCTATTTTAGAGACGGTTATAACCGCCTCTACAATTAAAATTTTAAAACTCTAGTTATAGTTTTAGAGGCAGTTATAAACCACTCAAAGACATGCATTTTTAATTAAATAAATATTATTTAATCAATTAAAACCCTACTTTTAATCAATTAATAACTCACATTTGAATTGAATTCCATTTTTCTCAAAAAAAATTGTCAGGCAGCCAAGTTTCACTTGATCATTTCTAACACCTTTGGAACAATAACATCAAATAATAGACTTTTAAAGAAAAATAATTTGTTTGAAATTTGTATTTCATCAACTCAATAGAGTTTCCGATAATCGAACACAGCTCTTTTGTTGCCTATATAATGTAATAGAGATAAAATTTTCACATATTAAGCAAAACACCTCAAAATGTCCTCCACATGGATGTAGTTAGTAGCAACTCCAACTTGACAAATCCCATGTGCTAATTTATGTTGTCAAAATGACATCTATTAAAAATAGCGTACCAAACAAATCTCAAAAACCGATGTGGTGATCGTCATCTCAATGACTGCTCTTTATTTTTTTGGCTACTTGGGACATGAAAAGCTTTCGAACAGAATCTGCCAAATCATCAACCTGTTAAGACTGTTAAGATGAATATGGCAAAACAACAAAATGCGACAATATGAGCAGTGTAGTGCATTTAATATAAATCTCCCACCAACATGAGTGGATCATCAAATTAGACCTTGTCAATGTGCATGTTGGAGCTTAAGAAATAATGAGATTTGATAAAGAAACTAGGCAATGAAAGTTTACCTCATCAAGTAAAACAGGTGGTGCCTCCGACTGTGAAAAATGGAAACTCTACTGAGTTGATGAAATACAAAGTTTCTTAGACTTTTTATCATCTAAAACTTTAAAGCGTTTTTTGGTATGTAAAAAGCCACAAGAATCACATTAACAACTCAATTCAAGCATAAACTTCTTTCAATTTTTTTATCTTTAAATAATTTGTAGCAATATGAGACCTAAATCAAATAAATAAGTAAACAGAGGAATACAAACACATCAGATTGATCTTGGGAACATGAGGAAAATAAGCAAACCTAAACCAAAATAAGCAAAGAGACAACTGGCAAACATTGAATTAAATAACCCAACTTACTAAATTCACACATTTATTAGCGTCTTAAATCAAGACTTAAACCATGTTGTGTGCATGATTTCACTTTGTTTTCTTTGTGTCTGGCCAAATGAAGAAAAAAAATATTTATAAGCAAGTAAAGCACTAAACTAATTTCAACACCTTATTTCTATTTTCTCATGTCCTGGCCAAAAGAAGGAAAATATGGATTTATAAGCAAGTGACCCACTAAACTCATTTCATCACCTTACTTCAAAATTCAAGCACCAAATCCAACCATTTCCCTAAGTCTCTCATTAGTTTCATTATTTTTTTTCATCCAATTATTTGTTCAATGCATGTAGATCACGTCAAAGTGGCATTTCTTGGAAAGTCATTGGCCTCAATGTTTCTTAAGTACTAAAATATTAGGACCCCACAAATACGAGAAAGTAGGTGTGGAGTGTATTTTAAAATTGGGTTGGAATAGCCCCATGCGTTTGCACTCAAACCTACTACGACCTCATTGGAAAACAACAATTTGAAAAGCAAATGATGAAAATTGAATTACTTGTACCCAATCTAAATTTTTTCTAGAAACTTACCATACCAAGCCACAAAATTAACAAAGTGATCTTTCAGTGCAATTCTATCCTTTGCATCAAATATGCTTGATCTGTTATAATAAACATGCAATAAGATAATTTTATGCATATAAAAGCTAAGATTCAGATTCAAAGAACTTCGAATTTGATATGCAATGCATTTACCTACTGTCGCCAAGAAAATCAGTGGAGACTAAGTCCTCATCGACATAGCCTAAGATGCCTTTAAGTTTCCCTTGAGAGGCCTCCCTGCTATTGAAATACATTAACAATTTATGTTGTCTTCAGGACAACAAATTTCAAGATTTTAGTAGCTCTTTATATATATATATATATATATATATATATATTCAAGAATGATAACTGAAAACCAACAAACAACAAAGAACAAGTGATTTCACAATCACTCAGCTGCATTACTCTTTAACCATCAGAAAAACAAAATAACAGCAACTGAAAAATGAAAACAAGTGATTTCATAGTCACTTGGTTGCATAATTCTTTACCATCAGGAAAACAAACAATGAAGACAAAACAAGAGAACAAGCATCACTTATAATTGTTTTTTTTTTCTTCAAACAAATGATTTCAGTAGCTCTTCTTGATAGTTAAGTTCAAGACCAACAACCAAATGCAACCAAAGTCAAGACTGACAGAAACTACATGAACGCGTATATAAATAGCTAAACAAGAATAGAATAACACATTAAATAAATATGACAGTTCACTTACTTGATAGCATCCTTGATCTGATCATAGGTGGCCACTTGCTCAAGCTTGACAGTAGGATCAACAACAGAAACATCTATAGTAGGAACTCTGAATTACATTCCCATGAGTTTACCATTCAATGAAGGCAAGACCTTTCCAGCAGCCTATATGTTTGCCAAAAAAAAAAAATACAATTTATTAATTGGTAATAAACTAAGCCATTGAAGTATATAATAAGAAAACTGATAAAACAGTAACCTTGGTAGCACCAATGCTGCTAAGAATGATATTGAAGCTTGCAACTCTTCATTATTTGATAGAACTCTGGATACAATTGCAAGTAATCAAAAGTAAAATGTGTAAGTTTCAAAAAGAAGAAATGGCAAAATAAAATACTCGTTCAAATGCAAGGAAAACCTCAGAGCAACAATACCTAGAAAAGATTTTAGTGATTTTTACCTGCAGCCTAAATGTAAAATAAATAAGATGTTTACAATGTTTACATAAATGCTAATTAAATACATCTGCGGTTATCCACTAGACCAAAAACACTACAAACTGAAAGCAGTATATTTGTACACACACAGATACATATGTATATATATACACATACACAAATATTTAGCAGTTGATGCCACATTGATGAACATCTGGACCCATAACTCTGGTAGTGAAAGGATTAATCCTAACCAACAAAAGGGAGAATATGGAAGCTAGAAGGATGGCCCAGACAACAACAATGGTGGGTGTTCTGTTTTGACAACCCATCAAACCTTTGAGGAAAGGATACAAGTGAACAATCACCTAAAAGACAAAGAAGAGCTTACCAAATAGTGGACACCGGGTATGATACCCACTGTTTATAGCATATGAGATTCCGGCAATCACACCGATAATATTTATAATGAGAAGAGTTATCGGGGGGATAAGAAGAGTGGCCCATTTGAACATGCAGAGCTCTACAAAGTCCCCATCTTTGTTTGATGCCTTTGAGGTCACTGTGAAGTTGGTGTCAATATCGGCAAGTACTTTGAGAAAACCTTGGCACACATTGAAGAAATGAAAGGAGACACCTCTAATGACCCAAAATTGTTCATTCCTCCACCACTCATCAATGCCAACTCCGCTCCACCTCATTTCCAGTATGCCTGTTGCGAAGATGGAAAGGAAGAGAGAGATGAACCAGATGCTGGCGAAGTTGCTAATCTGCATTTGGATATAATGGTTGTGAAATTCAATTGGTGTTAAGAGGACCGAAAAATAAATAAAACAATTAGTGAATGCACATGTTTCTAATATATATCAGTTTTTAATCAAACAGTACAGTCGGGATGTTATATAGTAAGGATATGCCTTGCAAAGAACAGTAATGAGACATACTCGAGGAATGATAAATTTATCGGTAAGTAGACAGATAGCAAGCAATGTGCAGTACAGAAGGAAGGGAATGGAATAATTGGGTAAATAATTGTGTTGATGTAAGCGAATCTCTCTAGGAACTTCAATCTTCCACCATAACCATACCATATCGGGCAATGACGGCTAAATAGACCCAAGGGTCCACCAGAGCACTTGGTTTAGATGATCTGAAAAATTAATGGGTGCAGATCTTTTGAAGGCTAACCGCTCCTGCACACGGTAGATCAAATGCCAACAGCGAGCATTCATCTTGAATCCAGTAAGAATATCTTCTGTTACAGAGCCATAAATCTAGCCATTTTGTGGCAAGATACTAACTTCAGCAGAAAACCAAACAAAGTGGAGGTTACATTGACAAACTACTTGCATGAATTGGAATAAGATGGTAGAAGATATCATTTTCTTCACTTAAATTCAATTGTTGAAGAAATCACTATTAAGAAGATGGAAAGAAAGGATGAACATGATTGTTTTTGTTACCTCACTTCCCCATTCTGTCTTATCCTTATAACCACAGCTAATGACATGAACATGAATGGCTTCTTTCAAAAGAGACACGTACCTACACAAACCAAACAGGATATGTTACTGAAGAGGGCGAGCACTATGTTAATACAAGAAGATCTGACTTTTAGTATTCAACTTACAAGTGCATTCATTGCACCAGCCTTCTTGTTATGCTGGAAACCAAGACGTTTCTTGACAGGGACTTGAAAGTATATGGGTTGTCGCAGTAATAAAGTACCCCGGTGAGAGGGTAGTCGAATCCTCAGGGAGTAGAGATTGCAGACACAAGAACTTGCTATTTAGCTAGTGTGAAATATGGAAAGTGAGAACAAGATTAATGTGTGTGTGCAAGAATATTTAAAAGAAATAAGAAAATGAAAGAGAAATATGGAAGATGGGAGAATGCAAGCAAAGAGCAAGAGAGACAATCAATATTAAAAGTAGAGTACCCTGACAAGCTCCCCCTAGGACTAATGTTCTAGTACAAGACAAAGTATTATACTCTCCTATTGATGTTTAATGAGTCGTGGACATCCTAAATCACACGGTCCCAAACCTAAGGTCAACCGTGACTAATCCCAACATTATACCCCAGCATTGGGTTTCACTACGACCCTTGACTCTTGTTGACTTGTCAACTAAGCCCTATGGGAGTTCATCTTCCTAAGCCTCACACTACGTGGGATTGCATTACATTCTAGGGATTCCAAGTGATAGACCATGTTCCTAAATATAGTCCTAACCCTTTGGTCCTGGTGAAAGAACTCTAGTCTTAGTTAAGCCCCAGCACTAGGATCCACTACAACCCTTCACTCTATCGCTTGCGCAACTAAGCCCTAGGGGAGTTCATCTCCTGGCACTTCACTCTACTTCGACCGCTAAGAACTCTTGAAACATGAAGGTAGGAAAATTCACACCGGAGGGGAAAGGGGGTGTTTCGCTACCTCACGACTCACCCTCTCGACCTTTTCCAATCTCAAATAGTCTAACCCTATAGGAGTTGTCACACCTCTAAAGGATAACCTAAATGATTCTCCACCCTAGTGTCATGGCTAAGGGAAAATCAATACAATAAGCAATCAAGATTGGAACTCAATAAAAAGCATCAATTGAGAAACCATAATAAAAGTCATAGAAACAATGCCATCCTAGAGTTTACATGTCCGAATACCCACAAGGGGTTTAGCTCCTTATGGAGCTATACAAATCCATCAATGTGTATGAATAAACAAGAAATCTAAACATAGATGAAAACCCCCTTGTGTAGCATGGCTGTGGTCTTGTGCGGCCGCTTTGTCTCTTCACCAAGCTCCTCGTCAAGCCTAGGGCACACCTCGCCGGATCGGTGCCAGTGAAAGCTCCCCCAATAGTTATCTTCCGACGGGCTTCGATGTTGATGCCGATGACACGCTCCAATCCTCGACAAAGTCCTCTCCAAACCCTAGCCGCAATCCTCCAGAAAATAGGCGAAAAGATCCTCCAAAAGTGCCCAAAAAGGTCTTTTAAATAGTCTGAGTCGCGACTGGAAAATCGGCTGAAATCGGGCATCCACATGGCCGTGTGGATTTTCTGGATTCGGTTTTCTGGTGCACAGTGAACAGTAAATTGCTACATTACTGCTATAGTGCTCGCGCATCAAATGCTCCCGATTTTATCGTTCTTCATCGAGGCCGTTGAATTGGGCACACAATCAATGGTAGATCATATCAATTGCTTGAATTCTCCTCATTGGCAAAATTCTCCAATGCTACACAGTTAGACTTATGGTGAATGTGACTGCCTTTGTTCCTCTCCAAAGGAGGTTGGCACACACCCACAAGTCTAGACTTATGCCTTGTTCCTTGCTTGGTCCGAGAACTCCCCAACAATGGCGAACATGACCTAACTTTGCTCTTTTTCTCCAAATTGGCTCCACAACCCTACAATACACAAACGCACACAAATACACACCAATTAATGATAAAATCTGATAAAAGTAATGCTCAATGTAAAACACCTCACATTTTAAACCACGAACACTTATCATTTCTCATGAGACACATACACAAGCCATGCGAGCTCATTACCTTCAGTGTCAAGTCCTCCACTATGGCCAAGAAAAACCTGGAAAATAACATGAAATGTATTCAAGCAAAGTCTATATTCAAACAAGTTATGGTGAAAGATGCTAATTAGATAAATATGTGATCATCAATAGTTAGCTATAGATGTGTATAGTGCACATCCATGGGAAAATGCATACTGGCATGTTATTTTCTGGTAATTCAAGTTATAACCACCTCACATGCTTGACTGTGAAATCATCAATACAAATGGCATTCAAATAATTGTAACAAATAATATTGCAAACCAGAAATTAGCCTAGAATTAAGCACTTCCAAAATAGTAGGAAGATTGGTTCCATCAACACCACCTCTTAAATTCAGTTAAATTTCTACAACAATACATCATTCAAGCAAATTAGTAAATGTAATTAATTTGAGCATGAGGTACCTTGACAATTGGGTCTATGGAATCATCCAGCACTTGGATTATGGACCTGTTGGGCGGCCATGCCAATCCACAAACAACTCCAATTGATAACTTACACACCTTCAAATCAAACATTGCATCAAATCCAAATCAAACTCCCATTACTTAATTTTATTATCATAATAAAAACCCTAATTCCCATTTTTCTTACCTCTTTCTTATTGATTATGGGGGTTTGGACAAGCACCATAGGATAGACGGAAGTCCCAATCTCCAGATCCTTGGTCAAGGCCTCCCAGTTTTACCTAATCTCCGGGTTCCTCAAAATCTTCACCCCAAGGCTCACCACACTCATGAACACAAACTCCACTAGCAGCATCAATGACATAGCATACACAACACCATCGCCACTCTCATCATCGGCTTCACCACTGTCCCTCTCACCAAAACCCACATCTCCACAATCTTCCCCCAAGCCCCATCCTCCCTAAACCCTTCACATGATGATACATTAAGGAAACCTACAAAGTTACCTGCGTTGACGCCATCAGAGAGCCAGATCCCAGACCATCAACGAAAACACCCATACTGAGATTAAACCCCATGCCTTTGGATCCCAAAACATTAGAGAAAATACAAATCAGAAGCAGCAACATGGATTCCGATGCCCTCATCTTCATCTCCTCCTAAATTATTCGAATTAGGGTTTTGGATAGAGGAAAAAAGAGGATTAGGAGTGATCGATGGTGCAAACCAGAGCGTAATGCATGTAGAATGTGTTGTGTTAGATGCTAGCGATGCCTTTGGTTGATTCCTCTTCGACGCTGGCGTTGAGCACGTGTGGTTATCGATGACGCGTGGAAATTGGCTGAAAAAGAAAAGGGTGATTTTTAATTTTAATTTTTAATATTTTAACACAAAGAGATGGTTGTTGTAAACCGGATCTAAACATAGGTGATAATTTTTCAAACCAACCATTTGAGCTATTTTTCTAAATCCGGCTCTACTTCTCTATCTCAAAAGCTATAAATTGGTGTAGTGCGCCAACCCTTCACTGGATTCTACATTGGATATCCTGAAGATTGTCGTCCAGTTTGTTGGTCTCAAGCCCCTCAGTAGCAACACCATGGGTTACTTCCAGATGCCTTGCCTAAGGGTGTGGGCCCCAACCCATTCTTAAACCAAGATTAGTTTGTTCAGCTAATATCATCACCCAAAATTTATCTCCTTGTCTCCTTATGGTGGCTGTTAGCTTGGATGAGGAAATTTTGGAAGGATTCTCGGACAATATCTCCTTGCCTCCCATATTAGCCGAATTCTTCTCCCTCTATGATCATCTTCTCTCTTCTTCTTCTATCTCCAACCTCTTCCTCCATTCTCCCACTCCACCTATCTCTCCTTGGAAGCTTGAAGAAGAGGGTGTCCATCACCAGAGCTTAGGTTCCTACTAAAGTCCTTTTCATTTGGAGGCGAGGTGAAGGGAAGCGATGAGCTGCAGGTGCTTCCACGAAAGCTAGGTAGGTTTCTATGGCTTTTGTGTATGTTCTTGTGTGTGTTGTGATTGTTCTACCTGAAAAGCTACTGAATCTTGATCCCTCCCTAAGCTTTTCTTCCCTATTTGTTTGCATAGAAACCTTGTTTGCATGGAAATCTCCAGATCGCATCCGATGTTTAGATTAATATGCTTTTCAAACCAGGTTGTATATCCTGCTTTGTTGTTATCTCATCATGTTTTGCATTGTATCCTTAACTGTCAAGTTTAGTGTGTGTGTGTGTGTGTGTGTGTGTGTGTGTGTGTTGCATGCCTGCATTTTGTTTGATTGGTAGCCTTTTTAATATAATAGCATATACATACACTTAGGTTGGTTCTACAACCACATATATCAATCTGTTTTTATGATTCTCAAAAGTTTTCATATCTTTTTAAATAAGCTCATTGATGTTTCTTAAAACAATTAAAAGATAATATACATCATTTAAACTTTCCTAAAGTGATTGTATATTGATCCGTAAGACCACTTACTTTTACTTCTCTCTTCATTATGACAGCAGACGTGGCTCAATTGAGTGAGTTCTTCATTTCAATGTTGTTTCTTAAATGAATGCAAAAATTAAAAAAAAAAAAAAGAAAAGACTCCAATTACACCTTCAAGTGATTATATATTGATCTGAAAGAACTAACAAAAGCTTTCCATCTCCTTTAATTAGGCGGCAAACATGACTCAATTAAGTGAGCTCTTCTCTAAAACTAGGGACATGAAAAGATATGTGTGGTCCAAGTGCAACAAATTAACTTGTAATATCATAAAATCACATACAAGGCCAATTTGTTAGCAAATACATCCTGCACAATAATTAATCAAATGCACAAATAATTCCTGGATTCATAATTAATCAACACAAAAACAATTAATTTGAATTTGCTGAACACTGCTGTTTTACGGTAAACAATGTCATATACAAAATTGCAACAAAGTCTGCTATTCAAAAATTTCCAAAACACCAATAGCAATACACCAATAACAAATAAAGATGTGATTACATATCAGTTTTTGAATTTCCAAAACCAGGACAAAGCCTGCTATTCAAAAATTAGTGTTGCATTCAACTTGCATAGTTTCAGGTTTGCTGTTTGCCTGCATCAGTTGTCATGCTTTCCTGTATACTTGGTACTGCATTATGACTTTCACTTGCTCTTTTAGCCACATGAGACCTTCTTGCCTGCACATTAAACAAACTAAAAGCATTTCAATAAACCTCATGTGTGCAATTTAGCATAGTTAATAGAAACATTACCATCAATTCTTCTGTAGTGACAAAAGAAGAGAAATGAGAACATCCCTTGCTATTATAAGTCCCCCTGTGTATCTTCCCTGAACCACAGAATGAGTAATTCCATAAGAGCTCTGGTGTAAAGTCAGTAAAGTTATTGTTAAATTGCAGAACATAGATATTACCTGTAAAGTCTGGAATCTTAATGCAGGGTAAGAGGGTAAGGGGTTCTTTCCATTGTGTGCAGTTGCACGATTTTTCCTTTGATTCCCCTTTGGAGTAGCTCCCACTTTATCAATTGTTTGGTCAGTTGTCACATTATCAGAATGAGCTACAATGGTTGCAGGTTTTCTTTTTGGTCTTCCTTGCCCTCCATGCCTTGCCTATGTAGATGAAACATTAGCAACAGGATCTATAGAAGAAATGTCACCTTCTTATGGGTTTTCATTGTTTTCCTACAAAGGAGATTTAAATATTAGGACTGTCAAAGTTAACAAGTGCTCTAATATCAATAAAGCAAAGATTCTTACCCATGTTCTGATTTTCTGTGGGCATGTGAGTTTGTTGTGTCCTTCTTTAAGGCAAACACTACACTTGAATACTCTTCCCTTCCTTGACAGTTTTGTTCTGCTCTTGTTCTTATCTTCCAATGGTTCCCTTCTCCTTCTCTTAACAAGTCTTCCGGGCATCCTCTTAACTGTAGGAGTCAACAATGGTCCTTCTTCACTTGGTGGCCAGAAGTCTCTACCTTTGACTGGGTTCACTAGAGATTCATAGGCCTTAAGGTAATATTCCCTTCTGAAACACTCAGCTACAAACTCCATAGGATCTGCACCATTGAAAGCAATGGATGCCATAGCATGCTGGCAGGGAATGTCAGATTTACTCTATTTTCCACATGAGCATACATGTTGCCCTAACATGACTGCAAAAGTTTCCCTAACATGTAAGGCCAAGTTGTCCCAATATACTTCATGACTCGCACCCCTGTTCCATTCAACTTGCCATTTCCCACTCTTTTTCCTCTCATTCTCTATCATGGCAACTATGTTTGGTCCACAATCAAACCTCCATTTCCTCACAAACTCTTTTTTAACAGCCAATCTAGTCATTACATACTGTCTAATGTCCTCTAGCATTGTTATGATTGGCTTACTCCTAGCATCTAACACAACTCCATTGAATGTTTCACACATATTGTTGTCTATAACATCACACTTAACTAAATCAGAGAAAAATGAAACACACCAACCTATGTTGGGCCAGTTCTCCAACAAGTCCTTCATGGCCTCCTATTCCTCCATTCATGCTAGACATCAAATCTAGGTTTCTCTGTATCTCTAGATTGCTGGTTGATCTACCAACATTCCAGAATGCAATTTGAAGGTCCTTATCTTGGTGCTTCTTACCCCATCTTGCATAGATGTGGTGTGCACACATCCTATGCTCAATGTGAGGGAACAGGTCATTAGCAGCATGCATTAGGCCCTGCAATATATATAGACACACACACACACACACACATAGAGTTTCAGTTCTATCATGATACTGACAATTAATAGAAAATTTTATTTCATTTTGCATACCTTCTACATGTCACTAATCAAGGACCATCCAAGACCATCTCCAATGCAGAGATCTTCCTTCAGCTGCTCAAAGAACCAAGTCCAAGATTCAGTTGTCTCCTTTTGCACCACTGCCCATGCTATTGGGAACATCTGGTTGTTCCCATCCCTCCCAACAACCATAAGCAACTGACCCTTCAACAGTCCTTTTAAGAAGCACCCGTCAACACCTATAATCCTCCTACACCCAACAATGAACCCTTCTCTCACAGTTGTCAGACAGATGTACATCTTCTGGAATGTCGGTGCCTGATCTGGCTTTAGTCTTTAAGACATCACAATAACATTGCTCCCTGAGTTTGTGGCTTTCAATTCAAGGGCATAACTATTCAAAACTCTAAAATCCTCCCATAATTGCTCTTCAATTTTCCTCAGGACAAAACTCTTCACATTTCTGTGGACTTTGTTTGTGACAAAGACACCCATCTCCTTCCTGACAAGTGACCTCAAATGTCTAGGTGCAATGAAGGGCATTGCAGTCAGCAACTCACCAAACATCCTAGCAATAACTGTAGCTGTTACTCTTCTGTTTTTTGTAGCTCCAAGAAGGCAAGTGTGTTGAGAGACATAGTTCTTCACTACAAATGATTTCTTCCTATTGCATCATGAACAGAGAATTAGCCATTTGCAGTTCTTTCCAGAACAAGCAGCCCTAACTCTCTTTACATCATTCTTGAGGTATTTGAATTCAAAACCTTTCCTAGTTGAGTACTCCACTAGTTCCTTCTTAAATATTTTTAGATCATTGAAGCTGAGGTCAAGGAAAAAAAATCCTCCAATAGACTGGTGGGATCAAAGGTCTTCCTAGTAGATTTGTGTCTCTGTGCATCCTCTTTGTGTGACCCTTCACTTGTGTCTTCATAGCTCCCTGGATCAGATGATGAAATATAATCACTGGCATAACCATTCACTTTCCCAAATTCAGAGACACTCCTAGCATTGCTCCAAACAAAGGCTTCATCTTCTACATTTCCTGCTGGTGTATCCTCAGCCTCATTGTCAACATTTACTTGCAAGCTCTTCTTCAGCTAAACGTAATTCCTTATCTTCTCCTGGCTTCATCTCTTTCAGCATCTTCCTTGGAGTTGCATTCTACAAAAGGCACTTGAGATAGACTTTCATCATCATTCGTAGTAGCACCACTACAACTCTGATTGCCTTGCACCTCATCAGCAGCCTTATCATTTTCTTGTGCATTAACTTCTTTCTCTTCAATCTGCCCTTGAAGTGAAACTTCACTCCTTAATGCAGAGCAGTCAAATTGTAGTACTCCTTGGCCCTGCACCTCATTGTCCTGCACCTCATTGTCCTGCTCCTCGAAGTCAACTGGCCCTTCATTTTGTATTGCAGAATTAAGCAAAGCATCATTGTTGTTGTACTCCTCTTCACTTTCACTCCCCAAATTTGTAACCAACACTTCCCCTGAATGTAAATCTGCAAAGAACTTTTCTTGGACTTCAGGCTTCAGAATATTTGGAATATCTCGAACATGGCTGGCACCAGATACCTCAACATACACATCTACAACAATTTGGTTTCTAAGTTGTTTAGCGAGTCCTCTAATGTCATCATCATTGGAGATGTTCTTCAATGCCCCACACCCATCCATGAAAAATAAATCCACAGTTGAGTTTACATTATAGCCCAACACTTGAAGATTTCCTAATATGTCCCAGTAGCAAAGCTTGTCAGGGTCCATACCGAACTCATCCACTTTCCCATCATTGTATTTTGGGCTCCCTTCTTTGACCAGTGTGCCTCCATGGTGGTATCTAACAACATATTCCTCAGACATGGTTTGACACCTATACAGAAAGGTAGAGTTCAGCCATATTCTCAACATATTGACAACAGCAATAACAACAAAGTTTGTGCTACCATGATTAATAAGAAACACAACAACAACAAAGTTTGACACTTTGCTAGACTCTTTGCTTAATTCATTGTCTCTTTTTCTTCTTCTTTTTATCCTCTTTTAATCTTTAGTATATCACAAAAAAGAAGCAAGTGGAGTATATATAGACTTTGCTCAAAAACAAGATACAGTATCATACTTTCCTGTTGAAAATACAACATCTAGACTATATATCTTGGTTGCAACAAAAGAAAATTTTCATGTACAATGGTCCAAGTATTTATGTCTGGTATACAACCTCTGCTCTTGTTATTTACTGAATATCACATCACCTCTCTTACATTGATGAACATTGTAGCCTTTAACTAGATTCTACAAAATAGACTTTAAAAAAAAAGGGTTGAAGTTTGAATTGAATTCCTGTTTTTATTTGAAGAGAATAGTCTAATACTGGGTAATAGCCAACTCATTTCTGTTCTGACAAACACAAAATAAGGATAAAATTCTCAGAGGACAAAAACATTATCAACTAAATATCATCAAGAATGGTAAGATTTTGTTTATCCTCCTGGATGAAGACAGATTAAGGAGAACAAAAGTTCAATTTATTTCCTCAACAAAGATTGAAGAACACTTAAAAAAAAAATTATTGTTTGCAGCAAGAATGTATACCAAAAATAGAGGGACTAAGCATCTCATGTATTTGGTATTCCTCCACATGCTTCATTAACTTTCATATAACGGACCTTACTATGGGGGGACCAGCTGAACTAACAACGAATAAACAAACTGAAAACTGAAAAACATGCTGGAATTGAAGGATATACAAAAGAATAAACAAACTAAAACCATAATCAATACAACATTCCATGTAACATCTCATAACAAGAGCCATATCTCAGTTTACACAACTGAAACCCTGAGGCATATCCAGACATAAAAACAAACGAAAACCCTAGACCCTAGCTCAATAATGCTTACCCAGTACAAATCGGGCTGGAATTGAAGGAAATCCGGCTTCACAAGGGTCGGGCTTACAAATCACGGTGGATCACGGTGGTTGACAGTGAGGAAGAGGTAACGGTAGTGCAGGCTCGGGAGAGGGGTGAGGGAAGGAAGAGTGTTCAGTGAGGCTGGCCAGTGTTGGTTTTGTTCGCAGAACTAGTGGGTTTGCTCGCATAACCGGTGGAGCTTCAGCGTTGGAGAAGGAGATGGAGGAGAAGAATGGTTTAATTTAATTATCGGATCTGGATTTTTTATGCGGATCCGATTAGCTAATGCTTCAGTTTAATGTTAATTAGCTACTATCGGATCCGGATTTAATATAATCGAATTTTTTGGATTATTTTATTCATTTTTTAATCAACCTTTAAGCCACGTTAGCTCATCAGACGGACAAACTCACGGGCGTTAGGTTAAGGGACTGTTTTTTCCCAAAAAAATAATAGAGGAATACTTATGGAACAAAAAAAATAAGAGGACTAAAAGAGCATTTTGACTATAATAGAGGGACTGATCTGGGTATTCTATACTGTAATTAAAAATCTATTACATTTAAAACTATATCTGACACAACCCCATACAAAACTGTCCGCACCAAATCCACATGGCACGTAGTTAGACCATGCTAAGCTAATCGAACTCCGCGGGACATGCCATCAGAAGAAGCGTCCGTTCTCGTTTGTCTTATTACGCAGCGGGAATCGTAAAGCTTTTCCCTCGCGGGTATAAAAAAATTGGGCCCCACTTTTCATTCCCGAGCTCCGCGTGGACTTTCTTCTTTCGGTTCCATCGCGAAACCCTCTCTCTCTCTCTCTCTCTCTCTCTCTCTCTCTCGTCTTTATAAGCTCCGCCACGAATGCCCCCCGAGAAGCTCCCCCGATTCTAGGGTTTCTCTCAGTGGATCCTGGATCCCAAGCTTCTCTGGTACAACGGTGAGTGTTTTTCGGGTTGTCTTATGGTTTTCTTGTGCTGCTTTGTTTGGAATTCGTTTGTGTGTGTGTGAATTGTTGGTTGTTCTATGGAATTATTCCGGGAATTGATTTTTTATGAGTTTTGTTTTGTTGCATGTGTTTTTTTAATGCTGATTGTTTAGATAGTATGGAGGTGATGCTAGACATTTGTTTGGAATTTTGATTTTTTTTTGAAGTTCTTATAGTTTAGAGTTTTTGGTCAATTTGAAACCTTTATTGGTTTCGAATTAAGTGCAAGTTCAAAGATTAAATTTTTGTTCTTTATGTGCTTGCTCTTGAATAGTTTGACCCTTGCAATCCCCAATTAATTCTTTTTATTGGATGTGTTACAAGATTTAACTACAATTTAGTGTTTTTAGTGTCTAGGCCTCAAGATTTGCTTGCAATTGTTGTTATTTAGAATTTTGACATAATTTAATTGGAAATAACCGCGAGATTTCTTTGTTGAAAATGAACTTCTCCTGTAATGTGATGTAAGCAAGTCTTGTTGGTCTACCGGTTATTTATGCTTTCTTTGAATCATTACTTTTTTTTCATCTTAACATGATTACAGGTGATCTGATTAATTGCTGAAACTCATTGATGTTAAGTCACTTCTAGTAACCCTTTCACATGGATATCTTCTTTTTATGAAACATACCTATCTTGGACTGTTAGTTTGCCATTGGTTTCTGGACATGCCCTTATCTTATTATCATGGCAACTATCTCGAGTTCTTTAAAGTTGAAATTATGCTTTCAATTCTGCTTAATTTTTTAGCCTATAATCATAGATTTCATGTTGGATTTTTGTAGCATTACTCTTATTGTGCAAGTTTAAGCAAAAGGAAAAAAAATGTGTTCGTGTATTATTTGATTTATGTTGGTTTCTAAGAGATGTTGGTTTTTTTATTTAGATAGTTGTCAATCAAGATATTCATTGTTTCTGACATCATGTTCATTATTGAAGTCTTCTCAGCATGTACCATGCCAAGATCGTTTCAACAACAGCAATGGTTCCCCATAAAACCCATGGTGCAGATGGCATGCTGCACTCTGAAACTCAAGGCTCTAATCAACTTGATGATGCTAATGTTTTTGGAGGGTCTACTGCAATAAATGCACCTAATTCGGCAGGAAGTGGAAAGCTTCGATTGAGATGGACTTCAGATCTGCATGACCGCTTTGTTGATGCTATTAACCAGCTTGGTGGACCAGATAGTGGGTATTTTTGTTATTGGTTAATTAGTTGCACATCGCTTATGGTTTTGTAGTTTCAAAAGTTTATTTTCCAATCATCACCTTGTTGAAATATAATGTAAAGTTAGTGTTAAAATTGAAGCAAACAGTTTTCCATGCATTTAGCACTTATTATTATGCATAACTTTAATTTTGTTTCCATTGGCAATTTGTAAATTATCTTTCATGGATTTTTTTTTAAAAGAAACTCAAGCTTTCTGATATGGACAAAGTTTAGGTTTGAAATAACCTCATAAGCTAATTGCATAATTTTGAGTTCTAGTTACCCTAATGAGCATGGAATTTGGTCATTAAGGCCATAGGGAGGAGGCACAGATAGCTGCACTTTATCTTGTTCTTGCAAATGATGCGAGCTTTCAAACATACTCTTGTTGAACTTTGTAGAAGGATGCCTTTGTACATTTTAATGGTATTTTTTTTTTTAAATTAAAAAAAATGTTGAGTGGATTTGTTGAGGGCTTTTAATTGGGTTGCAAATTTTGTCCATGACAGTAATCCCTACATGATTTCATCTCTCTCATGGATCAGTTCTCTCTTGACCATGTAATGGCCACAACAAACCATTGAAGAGCTCACCTGCAGGAGGTTTTAAGGCATTCATCCTGCCTCTAGTGCTGCCTTTCTCATCCTTCCATCTGCCCTCCCTTGACAAGGGATTTAATCATGATAATTTTAGTCATTTAGGTGCATTGAACTATGTTTTTTTTCTTCTTTTCCTTCTGCTCTTAGAGCATTGCCTTGTTCTTCAAAAATTTCCTATCTCTTCTCTATTTAAAATCTATGGGGAATGTCTAATTATTTTTCTCTTTATGCTCTAAGTTCTGTAAAATTCGCTGGGATTCTGGATATACTTGATCAGGTCCAGGTCATGCTTGCTGGGGTTCCTGATCTTATTTAATGAAACAACCTGTCCCATTGCCACCACTACTTCCTCTTGCGTGCATTTGGATTTTTTCTAGCTGGGAAATTTTTTAAGTTAAGTCTATATGTGTTTGTATCATGGAGAAGAATGCAATGATAGAACCCCATTTGACTTTAAATACATCATGATACTGCTAGTCGAGTTGACTTCTTCTAGTGCAAGCACAGAATAATGACGCCTTATCATCATGACTTCTTTTTCTTTTTATATATCTATCATCCATTATAGTACTTCCTCCCATTGATAATGTAGGATTAGTTCAATTTCATAGTCTAACAATTATTGAAAATTGTAACTGCATATAACACACTCACAGACAAACATGAAAAATTTATTAAAAAAATTACTTGCTCTGAATCAGGTTTAAATTGACTTTGGGACTAACCATAAATAGTGTTTTACCATCATAGTTTTATTTGGAGAAATTGCACAACCTGATATTTTGTTGGACTTCCTTTTTTAGAAGAGATGACAACTGTTACTCTCTTTTCTCAATCGTGGTTTCAGAAGCTACACCAAAAGGAGTACTTAGAATAATGGGTGTTCCAGGGCTTACAATTTATCATGTGAAAAGCCATTTACAGGTAAATGAAGCTGTCTGTTTCTTCCGACTTTAAAAAAACATTACTATTTGGCGCTCCAAAGAAAAGCTTATTTTTCCTTTTCATGTGCTTGTAGAAGTATCGCCTAGCAAAGTTTCTGCCTGAATCCTCGGCTGATGGTATATACCTGTGCTTTACTTTTACTTTTTCTTTACTTTTACTTTGTATATGATATTCCTGATTCTTCTTAGACATCTTCATTTGCCCATTCAAGGGTTCAAAGTAGTGCCATCATCCCCAACTGTGGTTGCATGCCAGTTGGCTTGTTGTTTGTGTGGATGACTAATTTCAATTTATAAAGTCAATCAGGTTAAAATTTAAATTTTATGTGTTTGTTGTAGGTTCAAAGGATGATATGGAGAATGCCAAGGATACCCCCTCCAAGACAGAGACTTTGCAGTAAGTAAATCTCTTTCTAGGGATGACTTGGTTTCTGCCCCTATTTAGATCTTTTCAGATAACCTTCTCTGACTCTCAACTCACTTAGCTTATCCATGAATGTGGATGTGGATAGTTCAATCTTAAAACCTAGCATGTCAGGCTTAGTTAAAAGAGAGCCATACTTTTAGCATTTGCTTCACATGCATGTCGGTTTTGGAGTTTCTGTGAACTATTTATAAACATAACCAAACAGGCCAGAGTCAGAAGCATGGAGGCACCACATGGTCCACCATTAATTTTGGTGGCGGATGTATGTGCCCCCTGAAGGTGAAGGTCCACACAAGATTGCAGGTCCACCCTTGGCACCATCTATACGGGCAGTAGAATTCAGACTAATTAAGCTCGTTTGCTATGCTCATGCACTCCTGAAAACCTCCAAGTGTTTTTAGCTATTTCAGCAATTTGTAGTGTATAACATGAAACTAAATTGATTGTCTACTCACGATCTTACATCAAGTGTTTTCTGTGTGATTCAGACTATTGCATTGAAACTTCATGAAAATTTACTGAACCAGTCAATTACTATCATAACCTTTGCTTTACTAAACAAATGTTCTATTAGATTCTTTGGTAGGAGAGAATGAATTTTCTGTAATTTTTTGCCAATTTTTTGGTTCAGAGGAGGACAGATAAGTGAAGCTTTGAGAATGCAAATGGAAGTGCAGAAACGACTCCAGGAACAGCTTGAGGTTAGTACTTGCCCTTACTTTTAAAAGTGACTATTAATTTTCTTTGTCATAAATCCTGCCTAAATTTTGAAGTGTTTTTTCTTCTTTCTGATTTCTTTCTGGCAAGAATTTATAGATAAAATTTCATTTAGTTTCCAACTATATATCTGATCTCAATAGGCGCACATTAACAACATGATCGTTATCCTGAACTCTTCAACTTTGGCTCGAAAAGTTTCTAAAAAAATGTTACTTCTTAAAATTTTTATTCTTGTTGATCTTGTGATGATTTAATTATGAAGGCTTTCTCGAAAAACGTGGGAGTATACTATAGCCTAATGCTTGGATACTTGACTCTCGGTATGTTAGATCATATTATAGTCTTTGCTTTATTTATTTACCTTTTTTTGGACTTTATCTATTTGTATTTGCCACCACCCTTTCTTAATTATATCAATCAACTGTAATTTCTTATATTCAGTCACATGTTGGCTACTTTTTTTTTTTTTTTTTGGCCGTGGTGCATGCTTTCACTAGCCTTTGAACTCAAAATATTTGATTGATTAAAAGAGGATGGCTTTCATCAAATTGTCTTCTTATCTTGTTTGGCTTTTAAGGATCTCTTTGATGAACTCTAGTTTCCAAAATGTGGCAGTATTTGCCATGATCATGGGAAAACATCATAATGCTATGAATTTAAAAAGTAAAAGCTAGAGGCCAACACATGCTATGCACTTGAACTTCGTGGTACTAGTGCTAGTGGAGGTTCCACTCACCCCCATGCCACATCCTTTTTATCTGGTTGCTTTTCCTCTGAGAGTTTTCAGACTTTCCATGATGAGTTCCCATCTTTCTTGCTTCATATAGAAAGGGAGTAAGCTTTTAAACCCTAGTAATTGTTACCAGTACAAGAATATTGTTACCATATGCAGTGATTAAATTTCTCACTCTACCTTTTACAACCAAAGTCTGACTAAATTAAATCTTGTCCATTTCATTGCACTTATGTTGATTGATGAAAATTTACATTGTATATTATGACCACAGGGTGCAATCCTTTTTCTTCGGCATGATCAGTTTCTAATCATAGGCCAATGCATCAGAAATTCAAATTTCACCTGATTGTTCAAATTGAAATATTTCAGACCCTTTTTGTAACCAAAAGCCCATGTTTACGTGGTGCTGCTTCAATTCACATCATCATGATCTGTCACGGTGCAACTATGTCAGGTCCAAAGACAATTACAGCTTAGGATCGAAGCGCAGGGTAAGTATCTCGAGAAAATCATTGAGGAGCAGCAAAAACTTAGTGGTGCTATCAAAATGTGTCCTCCCCTCAAACCTGGAGAGAAGTCAAAGTCATTCGAGCTCCTACCACCACCGGAAGACAACCTCAGTGATCTCCCCTGTTGTATGAAGAAACTCCGGACAAGTGATCAGTTGCCAGAACATGCTGATGTCCCACTTCGACCAGACTCAAATGCAACGCGCACAGAATGGAACCTAGAGGTTTACAACGAGGGCGAAGAGGGAATCAGGTTTGATATCTAAATAAACTATAAAGAGAACGATGACAACGTCAAGATCTCTCTCCGCAGACTGTTAACATAACAATTGTTCTCCAATGGCTTGGTTTTGTGTCAATGGTTGATTTGTCATCCAAACCGCATTCGATTATCTGCTTTGATTTATAAGAGAGATTGATTGATATCAAAGAATCCATTAAGATTGAAGTGTTTCAGTGAAAGATGTGATCTGATTGAAATTCTTGTTTGTTTTGGTGGTTCCTCATGATTAATTAATGTGTAATTGAGTGGCAAGTGCATGCTTATTCTTTGTTGCCAGAAAGGATGTGTTATAGTTATATATCATTATATGTTATGAAAGTATAAATTCCAAAGCGTGTTTCATTAACAGGATGTCCCACCCATGCTTTGTAGTGGAATGTTTGAATTTGGGAGTCTTTTTTACTTTGCAAATATTAAATGTGGAGATGTGATGTGCATGATAAGTGAGGAATCTTTTACTGCGCATTCCTAGAAACTTAAATATATCTTTATGTTGTGACTTTGCTTGGTTGAACTCCCAAAAGGATGCTTTATATGGATGAGGGAATATAGGATTTATAAAGGAAAGTTCCCATAAAAAAATAAAAAATAAAAAATAAAAAGATGATGAACATCACCTTGAGCCACACAATTGATGCCTAATTGTCTTAAATATTCATGACAATTTCAAGAGCCTCTTGTTTAACTTTGTGCTTTTTTAGGGAATTGCTCAATTGATGCCTGGAAGAATAAATGGTTTTCCTCTTTATTTATCTATATAATCTTATCTAAAATTTACTATCATAAATTTTTTTAATAAAATACCTAAATTATATTTACTAAAAACCATAGGAAATGACAAGGAGAGGAATTATAAGTCATGGTCCATAACTAAAATAAAAAATAATGATACAATTTTTAAAAACAAATCTAAACAAGCGAAATTAGAATGTGCACAAAGATAGAGCTACTACATTCAACAAGTATCTCATTTTTTGTGAGTTAATATTTAAACACATTTTCCGACACATCTTCAATAAATCAAGAAGTAATTGGTATAATAAAAATAATTGACTACAATTAACTGAATATTAAAACTTAATAAGGGTTTTTTATACGAATAAATAAATTTTCCCACCTGCTAAATAAGAAAAGAGGAAAAATGAAGGGAAATTTTTTTCTCAATAAAAGGGAAATTAAAAAAAAAAAGGAAAAAAAAAAGAAAGAAGAATCTCATTTCCCTCCCTTTTGAACCACCTCCATTATGTCTCCTTTTCCAAACAAAATAATAATGATTTTAAAGAGAGAATGTCTTGCAATAAGGGAATGCCACTTACTCACCAACCAATCAGTCTCATTTATAGTCAACCTATAGAGTCAACCATTTTGAAATTTAAAATAAAGTTAAAAAAAAAGTAAAGAAAAGTAAAAGAAAAAATCAAACACTCTTTGTCTCACTTGTGGGTTCTGTTTAAACTAAACTACCTTTGAAGGTACAACATAAACCCATCACTACCCTTTTTCTCACGCTTGCTCTCACGCTTCTCAATCCTCAATTCCACATCTCTGTTTGCATTTCTCGTTCTCCTTCTCTGGAAGCCCTAACCCTAGTTCATCGGAAGCCCCTCGACGCTGACGGGGATCCATGGACGCCATCTCGGTCCGAACCCTAGCGCTAGTCGTGGCGGCTCTGGTGGCCCTACTACCACCGGTCAGCCCTAACTCAGAGGGGGACGCGCTGTACGCCTTCCGGCGGAGCCTCTCTGACCCGGAGAACGTGCTTCAGAGCTGGGATCCGACGCTTGTGAACCCCTGTACCTGGTTCCATATCACCTGCAACCAGGACAACCGCGTCACTCGCTTGTATGGCTCGTTGATCTTTTATATCTTTTTATTTGGGATTTTTTGGGCTTGGGATGGACTTTTTTTGCTTGTTGATAGCCGTTGTGTGTGCGTTGAGAAAAGTTGATTTTTTGACAAAAGTTTGTGATGTTGATGAATAGTGCGATTTTCGATTCTTTTGAAAAAAGTCTAGCATCTTCCTTAGCTTGCTTTGACTTGATTTATTGTGCTAAGTGAATCTATTGAATGTGTGTTTTATTGGCACTTTTGAATTTTCATTTCTTGTATTGAAGTTTTCATGACTTCCAGCTTTTCTTGTTAGGTTTGTTCCTGATATGATGTTGAATCCTGTGTTTGTTTTTTGGTAGCTTGCTGGTTCTAGGATTCAATTCCGAATATAAGATGTATATTTTATGTCTGATTTTAATATCTTGCAGCTTGGATTCAAAGCTTTTTTTTTTAAGATTAGCATTTGGTGGCAAACTTCATTTTGATGCTGAAATGCATATTGGCTTAGTTATCATTTGCACTAAGAATTGTAGCTGTCGAAATTAATAAGATGTTTTGAGTCATCTTCCCATTATTTCTAAATTTGAAACCTGTTGAGAGCCAGAACAACAGATTCTTTGGGTTAAGTTTTGGTTGTTATGTGTATTTTGACTGCTAAACATGGCTAAGTTGGCTAGGAAATCTACTCACCTAGTGATTGCATTATCAGTTTAAGGGTTTATTGGTGCTCGAATTATTGGAAGAATAAATTGCAGCTAACGTCATAAAGAAAGAAAAGTGGAGAAATAGAAAATGGAACATAGAAGTGAAAGAAATTTAATAAAATCATAATGTGAGGGAGAAGTATGGAAAAGGTATAGAAGTGAAGAATGTGGGAGGGAACACGAACAAGATGCAGAGAGCAATAAGGACTAAGAAATATAAATTATGAGTAACTCTATCTAATTATATTTGAAAAGATGAGGAATTTGTGCTGTATTGATTAGAAATATGTTTATTTTGCTTATTGCTGGATCCCTTTTCGCCTTTGTGCATGAACTCCAACTGAATGTCTGGTTGGTGATGGACACAACTTTATATATTGTGGGTTACCCTACCTGTTTCCATCAAACGTGTGCTGTATTGATCAGAAATATGTTTATTTTGCTTATTGCTGGATCCCTTTCCGCTTTTTTGCCCCTCTTTCCATGAACTCCAACCAAATGTCTGGTTGGTGATGGAAACGTGGGAGACATGATTAAGCGTAAAGTTTGTAGTAGAGCTTTTTCATATTTGTATGTGCTAAAGCTTGTGAGGTTGTTTGATATCTTTTTAGATAACTCAAAAGGATCTTGAGAATGGAATTTTACTTATAGTATAGGGGTGCAATGTGATGGATCTTAAAGAGACATAATATTGTTGGAAAATTTAATGAATGTTACACTTGAAAATTGTGAAACTTCCTGAGTATTAAATTTAATTTGATTTATTTCACTTCGGGAGAAATCGATGTTTAATTAATTTAGGTCTTTTGAATTCCCTTTTGTGCCACACAAATGTATGGCTTAAATATCCCATTACTGAAAAAGAGTTTGATATGTCTGTACGTAGTCTTTCAAGGCAATTAGTTGTCACCAGTTTGGGGAATTTTCCTTGTCACCTCTAGTGACCTTTGGTCATTTGTCAACAAATTGGCCTTGAGAGTTGGGATTGGGCTAAAATATAAACAGTATATATATATATATATATATATATATATATATATATATATTTCTCTCAAAGTTTCCTGAAATGTATATTTCTTTAGAAATGGCAAACTGGCATATACTTGAAATTTGAAGTCATGGATTTTGATTAGAATTGCAGTGGTTTCCTGGTCCCTAATACCCACAAACAGGATCTCATTTGGTTCCCTGGTTGACCAAAAAAAAAAAAATTGTCATCCCATTGTGGATGAATATGTCTAATTATAATTATGTTGTTAATTTATCTTATCCAAAGTGCATTGTAATATTGCCTTGTTCATTTGAAATTTTGTTCTATCCTTTTCTTGTTTTTGATTTTTTATCTACTGATTCGTATTAAATAGGTTCTCATGGTACAATGTTTTCATCACCTGATTTTACTTTATATGCAGGGACCTTGGAAATTCTTATTTATCTGGCCATCTTGTGCCTGAGCTTGGAAAACTTGAACATTTACAGTATCTGTAAGTGACTCCATGTTTTTATGCAGACCAATTCTTTGTTACTTCATGGTAATGATTTTCCTATGCTGAAATAGATTGGCCTTGGGATGTTAACTCTGATATAACATTGGCTACTTATATTACTTTCTTTTGTGAACTTCTGAACTTCTAGACATTATGGTCATGATTTAGGCTTATATGTTGAATTGTTAATGTATCACAAAATACTCGTGGATCAAACTAGATCATTGCCTTACTTCCTTAAGCTTCTATATTCATAGTCTAAACTGTTTGAACTCATCCAAGTCCAGTCTTTCTTCAGTGGGTTTCTCTCAGTAATCCAATTACTAAAACTCCTTACCTCTTTTGACATATACTAAATTATGTTTTTGTTTGCTTTTCAGCAATCTTCATCCTATTGGATGGATGGTGCCAGTATGATTTATGACCTGAAAATTGTAGTTTTATACATACAGATAACATGCAAAACTTGCTAGCTCTGGTATACATATAAGAGTTTTTGAGTTTCCATCGGAGCTGGCAAGTTTATCATGTTATCTGACTTAATTCTGTTTTGTTCGAGTCTAGACTGAGTCGCAAAGCCACCTAATTAAACAAGTCTCCATATTAATAATAATACTTAATGTTTAGAACTTATGGTATTATTTTCGGGATTTATCATTTTAAAACGCATGTGCCTCAGTTTTGATAAAATTATATATTTAGAGATTTCATATAAATCATGAAATGTGTATTTGGGATGGGTATGCTTAGCTTGGGTCATGAGAACATTGGCTAGGGATTGGGATGTATGAATGGGTGGTAAGTTATTTACTGTTAACTTTTGTTTTTTTGTTTTTTTGCGACGTAAGTCCTACCAAATGAAATTAGGAATTGTTTCTGAATGCCCTTACTGGTAATCTCACATGCAGAGGCCAGACATACATGAGTACAGCATAAGTGCTTAAATAATTTGGCATCCAAACATTGAACTGCTGAACTTACTCAAAGAGCACTTGTGTCTCTAGCGCTTCTGCAAATTATAAATTAAGTGCCTATTTTATAAGTGAATCCAACCAGGCTTTAACTTTTTTTTTTTTTAATTTTTAATTTCTCTAATTCCTAATTAAGCACATAGGCCAAATGGGCCAACCCGATCCCAATACCAACCAACAGTGCAAATCATTAACCACTATGATGGTTTAGAGCTTCAAATTCTCTTTCTCCCCCATTCCAACCGCCACTACATTCCGATTGCTATGCAAAACTTGGCTCTCATGTTCTAGTTGTTCGTGTGAGAAAATAGCCAATCTTGGTCCATGTATGTTGCTTCAATGCTCATTTCAACCCTGTTCTTTGCCTTTCTGTTTATTTTCATCCATTTAGTTGTCACTTGACAAATGAATTATTTATCCATTTAACCAATGCAAAATATGCTTGTTAGTTTTCAAAACAACCAGTGCTTATCTTTTACTCGAACATTTTACTATTTAGACATGTTGACAAAGCGAATGCTTATCTTTGTTATTGTAGTCCTTTTTTGCTGGAGTAAATATTATTGCTGTTTTCCTTTCTATTTTGTGTTTTATCTATGGTTTTTGTGCATAATTTTCTAGTTGTATGAGTAATCTTTTTTAAATCATTCTAACTGATACAGGGAGCTTTACAAAAACAACATTAAAGGGACAATCCCTGCAGAGCTTGGTAATCTGAAGAGCCTTATTAGCTTGGACTTTTATAACAACAACATTTCAGGAACTATCCCTCCATCATTAGGGAAGCTGAAGTCCCTGGTATTCTTGTGAGTTTGAATGATTCCCTGCACCACCATAATCAATATGATAGATGTTCATGATAATTTAGTCTGTTTTGTTATAAGAAATTCACTTTTAAGTGCTGTTTCTTAAAAATAGTAGCATTTCAATGGCGTGCACTTGTTGATATGAAGCTTCAGTGAACTATTACATTTTGCAAGATTGCAGAGTAACCTGAATAATTTGCAGTTTTGGACATTGACAACATCAAAAGAACTGATATTTGTAATAGTGTAATAAAGATAGGAACTACTGTCTTAAATAGTATATTGTGCGTGAGTCTATTGGCGACTGCCTTAATTAGTTTATTTTCTCTTTTTAACATTCTCGTTCTAAATGCATTTGCATGTTCTTTTGTTATAGGCGGCTGAACGATAACCAGTTGTCTGGGTCAATCCCAAGGGAACTTGTTGGAGTCCCCAGTCTGAAAGTTGTGTAAGTGCAATTTTATTCTATTTGCATTTTCATATAATTCAATGAGGAATTAAATTTGCCTAAGTCATTTATATGATATTCTTGTTTGGTTGGCAGTGATGTTTCAAACAACAACCTTTGCGGGACAATACCTACTAGTGGACCTTTTGAGCACATCCCATTGAATAAGTAATTCTTTTTCTTGGCTTCTTTTTATTGCTCTTGAATGTTTGGACCCCCCATCAGTTCTTTTCATAGCCATGTCATTCTGAATACAACCAAATATGCCATTCATAATTGTTATTTAATTTGTTTCGCACCATTAGAAATTTGAATTAAATATAGCATGCTTGAAAATTGGAATACAACAATTGCACAAATCATTTTATTGCTGCTAACTGAGTTGGTGGATAAAATGTCCTCTCTTAGTAAAGTAGTTACCACTTTTGAATTATATGAAGGTCTTGATAATTTTATTGGATGACAATTTCCATAGTTGTGTGTTACTTACAACATGCATTCTTTTATCTGAATCGTCACTACATTCAACTTACATTTTGTGTTTATGCACAACGTTACGCCTATGTGAGTATGTGTGCCTTTTGGTGGTCATGTGTAGTTATGGAAGGATTTCCAGCAAGATATCATAGATTTTTTTCCCTCAGAATTTGATCTTTTGTGCAGTTTTGAGAACAATCCTCGGTTGGAAGGTCCGGAGTTACTGGGTCTTGCATCGTATGATACAAACTGCTAAATGGTGATTGATGACGTAAGTCACTGCTCGGTTCCCTCTTGATATTCTAAATAACTAGAATATCCACTATATATGACTCTAGATTGGATCCTTAGTTGTGATGTAGTTCTACCTTGCAGCTATTTGTCTCATTGTATTTGTAGCTCATAGATTGCTGCTATCTTGTAAAATATGTGTGGTGAGAAATACTTGGTACCGTAACTTAGATTTTCAATAAATCATAGACAAAACTAATGCTAGATGAACTAGCATGTATCAATCTTTATCTTAAAAGCTTTATCTATTTAAGAATGTTTTAGCTCTATGGTCTTTTCTTTTCTCAGGCAGATACATTTCTACAGCCTTGTCTGCGTTCTTGTTAGGTTTGAACTGTCTGAATATTTGCAGTAACTATGAAATGCAATTTGAATATTCTTATGTCCAACTACTGCCTGGAATGTGTAGTATTGCTATTAATGAAAAATGCAAATGGTAGCTAGACAAACCTTTCCAGTTGCCTGTTATTCTCAGAGGTACAGCTGGATGGTAAAGATGGTTTGAAAGTGATATATATATGCATGTCATTATTCAGCATATTTGTTTATTATTGATTTATTATTGATTTAAATATGTGGACCTCATGTACAGCAAATATGGACCATGCTTAGGACAGGTTTGGTGTTAGTACTAATCACCAGTCATTTCTGCCCTTCTGTCTTTCATTTCATCTGATTCTTATGTTGTCATATTCATAATACCATCCATAATATTTGATTTATCTGTTAGTGATTAAAACTCTGGATGTATAATAATAACATCACCATTAATTGTAAATATTGTCAGGATTCTTAGAGAACTTAAAAGAAAAAACCAAACGCTTAGGGAGGATCATATATAATATTATTAAAAACACTCGTTGTCAGGACTACAAATCATATTTGCTAAATGAACTACAACGCATGTGATAAATACAGCAAAATCATTGACCATATAAATTTTATTTGGCTTATTTGCTATGCAGTATGACAATATCCCAGGGAATCTTTATATTCATGCTTGCCAACAAGTCACATGTGATATTCAATTTATGTTCTCATTATTTAATTTTTTTTCTTTATATATATATATATTCTCCAAGATGTCTCTTTCATCTGCAGATTTATGACCGTGCAATTATTTCTAGGGACAGAAAAGATTAAAGTAAAGAAAAAGAAAGGGCTACTTAATTCATATATATATATATTTCTATTTCTATTTCTATTTATGAGATGTGACCTTCCCCTAATCAAATTATGATTAAACCTTGCAAGTATGCTCTCGGACAGAACAGGTTAATTTAAAAGATGAAAGAAATTGAAATGACTTCTTAATTCTGATTAATTAAATGCGCATGCCGATTGCCAACTACTCATCTTAAATGGTAGACAAACATGTATGCATGTGTATATTTATATATGTATATATTATTATAATAAGTGAATGTTATTGTGAAAGTTTACTTTTGGTTTTTATTATAGTATGATTGAGGTTTTGGAGTGCGTGGTGTGTGATCCAAGATTTGTCAAGTTATGTGAATATATATATACACACACAAAGGATGTGTGTGAGAGGGTAAATATTAGTTTATAGTTCCTTGCTAGAAATATATAGTCATTACAAAATCAAACACGTATATTAAAAAAAGACATGAAGAAACACGTAATTGATAGGAAAGTCTAGATAGGCAGCCTGGAATCTAGGGTCAAAGAAGTCAGACTTGTCCTCCACGTGATAAACTGCATACAAAAACAAAATAAACAAAGGGAAAAGAACATGAGGCCTTTTTACAACAACCACACATTCATACTAGTTTCGTTGGTACCTAATCACTTTTTTTTTTTTTCAGAAAACCCTCCTATATATATATATATATATATATATATATATATATATATATATTGTATCAATCTTTTACCATGCTTTTGCTGTTACCTTTAGAGCTTATAACCATCAAAGAAAGAAAAAATTTTAATATATTAATATGTAAAATTATTATTTTTATACACCTAATAAAGTTGCGTGGGAGTAAAAAAAATTCAAGATAATCAGGAAGACTTGCTATTTTCATAAAATTATTAGATAAGCCATTTCTACTTTCAGATCAGCTGCTTTTAATGTGAAATATAATTAATTATTTAAAAAAAATTGAACTTTAAATTTTACAGTCTCTAACCACCATTATCTAGTGCAGCAGCATCAATAATATTGTGCAAATATTATCAAAATAATATAAAAAATTGTTTATTGAGTCACATTGTGGAAGGATGTTGTTGTTGATGTTTTTTATGATCCCATGTTGTGGAAGATTTATTAGTTTGGTTTAGTTTTTAAATATCTCATGAGTATGCATACAGTAAAACTTTAATTAAAATCGTTCCTGACAATCGCTTTATGAGGTGACACTTGTTGGTTTTACCAGAAAAAAACCTAAAAAAAAAAAGTTTTTCACAATAAAACACAAAATTGGCTACTCTTCCGACAATGATTGTTCTGACTAAAAACAAAATGCATTTAATTAATTAACCAAAAACAACAATACTAATTTACCAAAAAAGACACTCTCTAAAAAGCAGAACAAAATACCAATGTTTTAGTTCAAAAGTATAATTTTACGAGAACACAAGTGTGATTTCAGGTTCTTGTAGGGTCATATGCGTAAAAAACTATTTTTGTTTTGCTTTTTTTTGGGGAGGCTATATTTGTGAAAGGAAGCCGTGTTTCTTCATCGCTCTCCATCTCAGGAACGTGGTCTCTCAGCCACTTGAAAGTCCGCTGGGACGGCTATCTACCAGCCAAGCAAAGAACCAAACTACCACTTCTTCATCTCTCCGGTGCTCATTATCTTCGTCTCTCGGCCACTGAACTTTCCCATTTTGGTTGAAAGTTCTTCTCTTTGTGGTGGTGGTGGTGTTGTTGTTGTAAAGTAATGGCCGCAGATCAGACGGTGCCTTTGTTGAAGAAGAAGACGAAGGTGTATGTCCATGGCTGCCCGGGTTGTGAACAGGACAGGATGAAACGAGATTACAAAGGGTTACCATATAAAGCGTTCTTCTTTGTTTTTGTTGCTACTCTTTGCTCTTGTATGCCCCTGCCCTCATTGAACTTTTTCAAAAGTTTTTGGATCTTTCTTTACTCTTTGACTTTGTTGTTGTTGTTCTTATTCTTCGTTTGTTATGGCTTAAAGATTGAATTTTTTTTTCTTTTTTTTTTTTCTGATAACTTGGATTTTGTGAATGTCAATGTCAGTGATGAGCTTTTGGATCTGCTCATCTGCTTATCTAGCCTTATTAAATGAATTTGGTATCTTTATATTTGACTTGTTGAAAAGTATAATTTTTGTGCATCGCTTGTCAGATCCTGATTATCTGTGTTCTTGTCTTTTTCCAGCTCTACCGGTACAATCATTGTTTCCTTTCTTGTATTTCATGGTATGTAGAATATGACCAAGATTTTGATTCAATTTCACAATTGTAGTTTGTGGCGATGATATTCTTTGTTATTTCTTTTATCGATTCTCTGATTCTTTTCTGCTTCCATAGATAAGGGACTTAAATGTTGCCAAAAGAGTGGAAGATATTGGTTTTTATGCTGGATTTGTGGGTGAGTTGTTTATATATATATATATTGCAACTAATATATTCTATTGCTTGAATATTAGAAGTATTATCACTTTCTTTTGTACTCAGTTTGATTTTCTCAATGGCTTCATTGAAGGTTCTGCATTTATGGTTGGGAGAATGCTTACAGCGGTATTTTGGGGTGTGGTGGCTGACCGATATGGACGAAAGCTGGTTATAATGTTTAGCATCGTCTCAGTGTAATTAAAATTTGATCTTGGTTACTAACCACTGGAGAACTGATTTAGCTAGAATTGAAGTCCCTAGTTTTGACATTGTTTCATCATTTGTACAGCATTGTCTTTAACACACTCTTTGGACTAAGTTCTACCTACTGGATGGCATTTGTTACAAGATTTCTTCTTGGAGCTACTAACGGTTTACTTGCCCCTTTAAAGGTATCCAAGTCATTTGTCCATCGCATATCAAATTGATTCAAATTGCTGGAGTTGTTGCCCTTTTAAATTATTAACCTTCATTATTATTTTTGCCATTTGATTTCTGTGTAGGCTTTTGCTACGGAAGTTTGCCGGGAAGAACATCAAACTCTAGCATTATCACTTGTAAGAAAGTCTATTTTTCTCTTTTATTGATCAGACTTGTCTTCTTTGTAAGGATTGATATCCATGTCTTGTGATTTAAATTTCAGTTTACAACAACTCGAGGCATAGCTCTAGTCATTGGTCCTGCCATTGGAGGTTTCCTTGCACAGGTCAAGATAAACTTCAGTTAACTGCTAAATTAACCTTGCAATTCGTTTTTCTTCCATTAGTTTTTTGAAGAGCAAAGAGGAGCAAATTTCTTCTTTTCATTTACTTTTTATGAACAGGACTAAAGTATCCTTTCTATATTTGTTTAATTCTTCAAAATGAAAAGAATATCGATTGAGAGCATCTCTTTCATATTTCAATTCAGTACATGTACTTCGAATATTTTCAATAGTTGGGGAAAGATTGTTTATAAATTATTTATTTTACCTGATCTAAATTTCACAATTGGTGTCATCGATTTTTATCAGCAATTTGCCTCCTTTTCTCACTACAATGTTTTGTGAAACATGTTATTCCAGCCTGCAGACAAATTTCCGACTATATTTTCTAAAGATTCTATTTGGGGGAGGTAATATCTGTTTTGTTGCCTGTGTTACTTTTCACCAAATTAGTCATACTCACACATTCAATTATCCTTTTGCAGGTTCCCGTATTTCCTACCATGCCTTTGTATTTCGCTCATCTCTCTTGTTTCATTTATCATATGTTTATGGCTCCCAGTAAGTCTGCAGACTTTTATGTAGTTCCTTTCTTATCTGTGTACGCTTTAATGATCACCGTGATGACTTTTCCATGTTTCAAGTGTCTATATTTAACAATGTTCTTGTAATCTACAATTATCCAATGTTATAAAGAGGAGTTTTGTTGGTTTGGACTTCCAAAATATAATTCTAAATCTCAGACTTTAACTGATTTATTTTACTCAAAAACCAGGCTTGTATTTGTTCTAATTTTATGGTTGTTATCTGTTTTGTTTGAATTTATTAAGTTCTAGTTATGGTTAAGAATAACTGTTTGTAATTATTGAATTTGGTTTTGTAGGAAACTTTGCACAAGCACGGTAACAATGATGAAGAAGATAGAACGACAGAAACTCAGTGCATTTCTCAAATTGACCCTGAAGTGAAAGAAAACGGTGATAATCCTGAGAAAACACATTTGCCTGAAAGTGAAAATCTCTTTAAGAATTGGCCATTAATGTCAAGTATAATGGCTTTCTGTGTTTTCTCTCTTGTTGAGATGGCCTTTGCTGAGGTAAAATTCTATTCTTTGAACATTTCTTTTGGCCCTGTTTTTGAATTTGTATAGGTACAAAACATGTCACTTTCTCCAACTGGTTATATCAATAGTAGAGACACTATTTTGAAATGGCAAAAGGCAGGGGTTCTGGTCTGAATTTCACAATGATACAAAAGGCTATTTGTCTCTATTTTAGATTAGCTGTTCGGTTAAATGCTAACTTGTATTTTTCTTGATCTGCTAACTCTTTCAAATAATTAAACAATTCAAGTGGTAATTTGCACTGCAGATATTCTCCTTATTTGCTGTGAGTGATAAGAAGTTTGGAGGATTAAGTATGTCGTCACAGGATGTCGGTGAAGTGCTTTCTATCACAGGTATTTTGATTTCATTGCCAATAATTTTGTATCTAATCAAATTATCATTTTGAGAACATCTTCAATGAAGCTGTGAAACAAAAATGCAATAGCTGAAATTCTTGATTTATTGTTTGCTTTCAGGTTTTAGCCTTATGGTGTATCAGTTGTTTGTGTATCCATTTATAACAAGGTTTTCAACTCCCCTTGTTTCAGCTCGTGTAGCAGCGGTATGCATTTGATTCATATCTACCAATTCTCGAATCAATATGTACTCCATATTTTACATTTCTGAGATGTTGTACATTTGTTTGCAGATTTTAACAATACCACTGGTCACGAGCTTTCCGTTCATGACTTATCTCTCTGGGTTTGTCCTTTCATTTGTAGTCACCTGTGCATCGGTGTTAAGAAATGTTTTCTCTGTGAGTATTTAATTTTCGAACTCATTCACATTTTCTAACATTTAAAACATATATCACCTAAATTAATGCTACATCTCTAACAACTTTTGAAAGGTTTTTATTTACAACTGTTCTTCTAATAATTCATGCTGTCATTTTTAATGCAATCAGGTGACATTTATAACATGCCTGAACATTTTGCAAAACAATGCAGTGGTAATTTCTCGTATTTTTTGGATGTCTCTTCTCAGTTTCCTTATTACAAATTATGGATTGCGACAATTGATTTTGTTGTTTTTTTTATCAGCCACAACACCAAAGAGGAACTGCAAATGGCATTTCTGTTACTGCAATGTCTTTTTTTAAAGCAATAGCTCCAGCTGCTGGTGGTATTGTGTAAGTATTCTTGATAGACAAATTGCATGTTAAGAGCCTTGAATTTTGTGTATAAACTGAAAACAATCCTAGCTGTATTTTCCTATTTTTATTGTTTGATTTTTACTTGGTTGTTGTCTTGTATAGAAAACAGTATCAAAACAAAACATACATACTGATACTTGTCTGTAGTTTATGATGTAAAAAATCTAAAGAAATCCTTAATCTTATCATACTATATTCCTGATATTTAATTTTTTAATTATCTATTATTTCGATTCACAGATTCTCATGGGCGCAAAAGAGACAGCATGCAGCCTTCTTGCCAGGTTTGTTGCATTTAACCTTTCAGTAGAAAAGTCTATCTTTACTGAAGTTAATTCTTCAGAAAATTCAAAGTTAAACATATTTTACCAACCATGTTGCAAACAAACAAATTTACTGAGAGCTCCCTTACCATATTAGATATGATCGAATCAAATAAAAGGAATTAAACCCTAAAAAAGTGAGATCGAGAATTATGTATGTCTTATATTAATTGTTATTGTGTTTTTATGTGTTGCAGGTGATCATATGGTTTTCTTTGCTATCAATGTAGTTAATTTGATTGGGATCTTCATGATCTTCAAACCCTTTTTGGCTTTGCCTACTGTGAAGTATGACGCCTAAAATTGCTGCTGCATTATAATTCTATTGAATTGCTGCCATATAATTGTGTCTCTGTAATTTGCTGAAATTCATGCAGTTTGTCATTCTAAATTTTGTGTACATTTGGAATCTTTTGAAGTTAAAGAATAATTTTTGTGTTGATTATGATTGATTTTCCTTTTTATTTTTTAATGTGAAAATGCAGTAAAAGATTTAGAGAAAACAGTTGCTAATTGTCTTGTTAGTTTAAGCTTGATAAGTGTTTGATTTGCATCTAATTAAATCAATTACACCAATGATGAATTTAAGTGCCTGAGTCAGGTTGTTAATGAACTAAGGTGAGCAAATTGGGTAAGGCCCATTTTTGAGCTCTATGGCTAGTTTGTTTATTTATTTATTTTAAATAATATTAGGGTATGTAAAATTGATATCAAAGAAGAAAAGTGAAAAAAAAAAAAGATTTTTTTTTTCTAATCAAAGAAGTTTCATAAATTCCTTTGTCAAAATTGAAAGTTGTGATATGATTTTCAATTTAATAAACCATAGAATTTTTTGGGCTCATTTTTTTAAATGAAACTTATAAATAAGTCTTTTCACTAAATTGTGTGTGATTTTCCAAAAATAAAATAAAATTTATGCGTGTATACATTTATAGAAATCTTTATTTATTTATTTATTTTTGTCAAAATCTTTTTTTTTTTTGAAAAATTCAAAATTCCTATTTGCTTCACAAGTAATTATACATTTATACCCCTTAAAATATTATATATAATCAATGTTTTGAAACTCGACCATGGGCAGTGACTCTAGAAGACTCTTGGGTTACGAGTCAACGCATTAATAATATTTGTTTTTTTAGTGTATAAAATAGGCTTGTAAACATGTGAGTCCCCGTACGGGACACTATAGCAGTACTGTAGATAATGGAGAATATGCCCTCCCTATCATGTTAATCAAGTATGTGTCAGCCACTTGGTTGCTTTTCTCCGAAGCAACCTTGAGCCTTATTCAGACCCTCTCCTTATCTATATAAGGGGCTTTAGTGTGTTTGTAAGGACTCACAACTTATACTAAATGAGATCCAAAACCTTGTTATCAATAAATAATCCAGATTCATAACCTCTCTGTCTTGACTTTACGCTTCAAACCGTTAACCTTTACTTCACTTTGTTATCTCATTCAGAGTCCGAAGTAAGTTCAAAGGCACAACCAACTCTAGTGGTATTAGAGCTAGAGTTTTAATTCTCCAAAACAAAGTAATTATCATCATACAGGGGTAAGCCCTTAATAGGGTCACTAATATGTAGACGGTAAGCTTTAGCTTGATTATATGACTTTTACTGATACATAAAATTTATTAAAAAAAACATGGTCTTTAATATGAAAAAGAGCCGATCCACCTAATACGAAGAGGTAAGATGAACTGGAGAGCACCAATAGTACCTACTAAAGGACAGGAGGTCCGTTTAGGGGAAAGAGTGTGGAGGTAAATCTGAACTCTTGGAACTAGAACGATCGTCCCTCGATAGTTTTCATATTATGGATATTCATGATGCTTGATCCCTAAGACAGCTAGGATTGTTCTTATATCAAAATAGTGAAACTTACAAAAAAAAAAAAAAAAAGCAACTTCAATAAGAATGGATCAATTCAAGTTATTAATTGAGTTAAAACTTATGTCATATTACATGTTGAGGATTTTGTTTGATTATAAAAAGTCTCTACTTACTTGTTGAAATTTGTTTCGAGCAATTTAAAGATTTTAGCATAAGTAGTATTTAGTAAAGTTTTATTCCAATAAATTTATTATTTAGTATTTAGCAAATCTTTCTTAAAATTTGAAACAGAGTTCCTCCTTATTATTGAAGTAAATAAAATAACAGTAGTAGTTACTTTAGTATTTAACTTTCCAATTTTTTTTTAAAGTAATAGAAATTATATTCATTATGCAATTAGTATGTAGCTTAATTATTACTAGTGTCTTTATTAATAATATTCTAAGAAAAATCTATGTTATCTTAAAATTAAAAATAACAAGAAAAAAGAAAAAAAATAACTTATAAGATAGTAAAATTTTTAATAGAGTTAATTATGCAAATTATAGATATAAAAATGGATTTAACCTTTTAAAAAATAAAATAATTTAGAAACCCAATTATTAAAATTAGAAACAATACTTTTCAATTTAGACTATGTAAAAAATAGTATATAAGACAAAGAGAATAATAAAATTGATATAGATCACTTAAGCACCCAAGTAAAAAAAATATACAAATAGGATCTAGTTAAAAAATTAGAAAACTTTTAACTCAGTTTAAAATATGGACCAAAAAAGAATTAGTAAAACCACCAGAATATAGATTAAATTATCCTAGAAATGAAACACTTACTTGAAGCTACTGAATATTATAAAATAGAATCAATAAGAATAAGATATTTTTCTATAGAAAAAGAATTAAATAAAAAAAATTTCAAGATAAAATAACATATCAGAAATTTTTATGGCTTAATGAAGTAGAAGAATATTTAGCAGAAAAAATAAGAATCATAGAAAATGGATCAAAAGAAGAGAGAGAACTATTAGTAAATTGGAAAATAAAATTATCACAACAATTTGACAAAATAGAGCCTAGATATGTCTAAAGAAAATACAGAAAAAAAGGAACATAAAACTATAGTAAAAAATATAGATAATATTAGAAGATTTTTTTTTTTTATTCTAAATCATATTAGATATACTAATCAACTTAGTAAGCATAATAAAAGAAAATAAATAGTATATACAGTTGAAGAACAACAAGATAAGGCTAGAAATATAAATATAAAATTAATTCCCTGAAAAAAATTATATGAATATGGAATATTTGAATTAAAAATAAAAATTTATGAACATTATGATGGAACAGAAATATGTTGTATAAGTGATGATAAACAAATAGTATTAGACTTAATTACAAAAGAATTATATCATATAATGATAGCTTCTAGCTATACATTAGTTCACATAGGTTTATTAATGATAAAAGTAATAGGATTACACAGAAAAGGATTAAGGACAAAAGTTTTAGTAAGTTTAGTAGATAAGTAATAAGACAAATAGAAAATATGATTAAAGCTACAATTGAATCTTTAGAAGTTGATATGAATTATAATCATCCAGAAATTATTTATGACTCCAAATTTCTTAATATCATTAGATACATTTTATAGATACATAAAATTAGTAATAAATTCTAAAGGATATAATGTGATTCCAAATGCAGCAAATCTTTTAATAACAAAAACATTTACAGGACATTTAACAAATAATAGTAGAGTAAAAATATTTTAACCCCTAAAAAAGTAAAATCTTTCCTAGAAAATCAGGGATTAAAAGGAATAGAAGAAAAATACTATGCTTCTAAAGTATTAGAAGGAAGTGAATGGAGCGTAAAACCCATAGAAGTTGCATCAGCCAGTGGACCAAATAATGCAGAATTTTATTAAAATACTGATGGAAGTACTAGTATAAGAATGACAGATTACAAAAATAAAGGAATAATAATAGAAGAACTCCAAGAATAAATTGGAATTACTTAATGAAATGAATCCAGAATTAATAGACATATAGATAAAACCATTAAGAAAATATTTAAGTATTATAAATACAACTATAATAGATCAAATAAAATACTGAAAAGTTGTTTGGTTATTAGGAGTTAGAGATTATGTAGTAATGAAAGAGCTTATCAACAAAGTGTAGAAACATTAATCGAAGTTAGATTAGTTAGTTTTGATAATCAAGGAAATTGGATATAGACCTCAAAATGGGTACCAAGAAAAAAATGGAATCTCTTAGAACATCAACAAAGAATAGTTAGAATGAATAAATGGAAAAAAGCATTAATAGATCAATATAAATCTATGAATGTTTGTTATACATGAAAAACCTCTTGTACTCAACAGACACAACAATAATAGATAATTATATAGGTAATGAATTTGGTTTCTTAATTTCTATAATGATGCTAAAAAATGTCTTCGGTTAAGAGGAATCAAGAGATACATAAAATTAAGAAACCAAATTCATTACCAAGCAGAATCACTTATAGAAATTAAAACTAAAACTAAAGAAAAAGATGAAGATGGTAAATCTATTTGGCAATCAACACAAATTAAATATAAAGACTTTTATGAAGATGAATATCTTAGGAATCAATGAAGATTATGGAATTATAGAATGCATCTTGAAAACGAATATGATTCAATAGAAAGTTGCTATGAGTAAAATAGAAGAGATAATAGAAAAAATATATCCAGGATATAACTGGAAAATAGATTTTGAAAAATTACCAGAAGATATAGATGATGTAAATTTTTTAATAGAATGTAGATATGGTCATAATAACTATCCTATTGAATTATTTGAAGAAACATATATAATGGAAGAAATCAATGATGTAGAAGATAAAGAATATCAAGGAATTATAAGACCTACAACTATCGAAAGAACTAATGATTTAAAAGAAATAATGATGAATGTAGAATCAAGGGGTAGTAATAATAACCAAGATAATCAACGGGTAGAAAGTTCTAACATCAGAACAGTAGTAACACCTACAACTATTGAAAGAACTAGTAGAACAACACAGCCTTTACAATTTCCATCCTAGCATAGCTTTACTTCAAATAGCTATTATGCACAAAATTATAGACAACTAAAGGAAAATAAGACCCGTTAGAAGTCATTAAGACAATGCCAAAACAAAATAATGAAGGAAGAATGTTAGTATTAAGTACAATTGATCCTTAGAAGAAATGGCCTGAATTAATAGATAAATGGGAATCAGATGCTATAAATGTATTAGAAAGAATACCTCATACATTAGACTCAATAGGAACAACAAATTTTGTAGAAAACCTTTTAGGAACTATTGCTAGAGATTTATTAAATAGCTGAAAAATAAACTATTTTGAGGAATATCAATACATGGTACAAATGGCTGATAATCCTGATAATGTAACAGGAAAAATTAGACAAATTATATTAGCAACCAATCCATTTAGAGGAGATACTTTATTAGAAGATATGGCGGCTAGAAATTTAGAAAGACTCCAGATTAATAATTTTGGTGAAATAGTACAATTTAGTCAAGCGTATGTTACTTTAGCAGCTAAAACAAGAAGAACATTTACTAATAACGAATTAACTAAGAGATGGTTTAATAAACTTTCTAAACCACTAGGAGATATAATTTTTAAACATTGGATAGATAAAGGACATGAAAATTTAATTGGAATAGGACCAGCAATAATGTTTACTTTTAATTATTTAAAAGATGAATGGTTAGAAACTGAAGCTAATAGACAAATATCAAATTATAGTTACTGCAGTAAAATCTATGTAACTGTTCTCAATAAAGAATATAAAAAACATAAAGTATTTAAAAGACGCTAGCATTTTAAAAGAGGATGACCTAAACCAAACCATGTTAAAAAATTTAAAACGCATAAACCCCAGAAAAATGCAAATATTATTTATGTGGTGTAGAAGGATACTATGCTAGAGAATGTAAGAATTCACAAGTTAAAAATGAAAGATTAAATATGTACCAAAATTTAGAAATTAATGATGAAATAGATATTGTAAGCCTTGATAGTAATGATAGTGAAAATGATAGTGATATGTGTAGTATATTTGATGGTAATGAAGGACCAAATTTTTCTCTGAAGACTTAATAGACTTTAATGACATAAGATGACTAAACAAACATATACTTTAGATATAAATCCTAAGTATTTATTACAACAATATCATCAAGTAGAAGATTTTGAAAAATGTACACACGAATTTGAATCTTTTAAAATAAATTTTAAATCAAAATGTGATAAATGTTATAGATTCCATATAATAAGGCATAGAGTAACTTGTAAAAGTTATGAATTATCTTTATGTAGAAAATATGTTTTAGATCTTTATAATTTTAATTTTGAAGAACAAAAGATAGAAAGACTAAACACCACACCAAATAAAGATAAGGAAATAATAGAACAACTATTAAAAAGAATAAAAACATTAGAAGATGAAGCTAGTAAGTTACAGGAAGAACCTAAAAATATGAAAGATATAAGGGATAAAGGAAAAAGTGTAGCAGTACAAGAAGAAGAGAATAATAAAAATCTAATGACAATAGAAAGTGCAATGGCTATTCATTATAGAGATAATAATTTACTTAATATTGACTTTATTTAGAATTTAAAGATGGATTTAAAATCTTAGGAACATGAATAATAGATATAGGAGCTAGTAAGACTTACATAACTGAAAATATAGTTCCTCCAAAATACAGAAAAATAACAATACAAAAAGCATTAGTCAAAGATGCCCTTTCGAAATAATATAATTTTAAATGAAAAGCTAATAGATTGTTCAATCATCCTAAATAATAAAAAATGCACCTTACCATATACCTGGATAAAACCAATAACTAATGAAGACTCAATACAATTTTTATTAGGAATGAATTTTCTCAAAAACTAGACAGTTGGCGTATTTATACAAGGAGAAAAAGTAATGTTATTCAATAAGACAAATCATATAGAAACTACAACTAAGATACAGTCTTTAGAATTTTTATCTACATTAGATATCCCAGTAGATGAAGAAGTAGAAATAATAAATTATATAGAACTAAACCAAATAACACCTTTAAAAGATAAAATAGAACCAATATTAGAAGATCTAAGGCAAGATGGCACAATAAGAGAAAATCATATAAAAAAATATAGAAATAACTAGTGAGGAGTGTAAATTAGAGATGATCAATCTAGATATTAGAACTACTTTTCTAGTAATAAAAGCAACTCTATATGAACAAAAAGAATTCAATAGACATATTAAAGAACTTTTAGATTTAAAAATAATCAAGTCAACAATGAGTCTTCATAGGACTAGGGCCTTTATAGTAAATAAACATAGTGAGATAGTCAAAAGAAAAAGTAGAATGGTATTTAATTATAAAGGTCATAATGATAATATAGAAGATGACAGATATCCTTTACCAAATAAAGAAACATTATTAAATAAAATTAAAGGAACTAATATTTATAGTAAGTTTGATTTAAAAAGTGGTTTCTGGCAAGTAAAATTAAACAAGAAAGTAGAAAGTGCATAGCATTTGTAACCCACAATGGGCAATCGACAATGGGCATTATGAATGGAAGGTTATGCCATTTGGTTAAAAAATGCCCCTCGAGTTTTTTAAAAAAAAATGGATAATATTTTTAGAAATGGTCCTTTTATAGTTACTTAGATTGATGATATTTTAGTATTTAGTAATAATTTAAAGAGCATATATTGCATCTGCGATTATTTTTCCAAAAATGCAAATGTCATGGTTTAGTATTATTTGAGAAAAAGATGAAATTAGGATGTAGAAAAATAGAATTTATAGAAGTAATCATTGGAAAAGGAGAAATAGAATTACATAAACATATAGCAAATAGCATTTTAGAAATGCCAAATAAATTAGAAGTGGTAAAACATATTCGATCTTTTTTAAGAAAATTAAACTATACAAGAAAATTTATACCCAACCTAAGAAAATTAGTAGGACCTATATACAATAAAACAAAACAAAATGGTGAAAGAAAATTTAATAATAAAGATATCAAATTAATTCAAAAAATTAAAAATATAATCAGAAATATAAAACCTTCAGAATTACCAACACCAAATTCTTACTTAATAATTGAAATAAATGGTCATATAGGAGAATGGGGAGTAGTTTTAAAATTTAAATTTAGTAAAGAATCTCCTAAAAATGAAGAAAAAATTAGCAGATATGATAGTGGTACTTGTACTACTAAAGTAAATAGTACTGATGATGAAATATTAGCATATATTAAAGCAATGGAAAATTTTTAATTATTTGTAATATAAAGTAAAGAATTTTTACTACGTATTGATTGCCAAGATATAGTATTTTTTTATCATAAAAAGTCAGAAAATAAGATATCTACTAATAGATGTTTAACATTTATTGATTATATTGTTGGAAATGGTTTTTATGTCATTATTGAGTATAAGTAAAGATAATATTATAGCAAACTAGTTAAGTAGAATTATTCAAGAAAGTAAACATGAGTAAAATAGAAAACTTGTCTATCTGCATAGTAAGACTATGACTATTAAACCAGTAGATCCATTTGCATTCTTACTATGGTGGGAGTTTGGATTATCTCTCCCAAATATGTACTAAGTAATAAAATTAGACAACTAGAATTTAACTAATTTTTGTTTTGCAGATGTTTGGACCAAGAGCTTCTATGATTCTCGAATAACCTTCACTAGTTCCACTCTTCATCTTCCTGTCTTTACACTAGGTTCTAATCTTACATTCCATATTACCAATATTTTAAACCACCAAGAACATGTTCTTCTTGACAATCTCTGGGCCACTAGAACCAATCCAACTCATTTTCTTCATGTGATGAAAACTCTTAGTATTTCCAAAATCAAACTACTACTGTTGACCATATCATCCCTTACAACTCCATCACTCATCAGCCATTATCAAAAGTTTTCTCACCACCAGCTGTAGAAAACTTCATTGCTCAGGATTGCATGATAGGAGTTAAGAAAAAAGAGATAGAAGAGCTTATTAAAAAAAATCCAAAAAAATGACTCATAATTATAATGAGATGTCTCAATATGTAGTCTAAAATCAAAAATAAAAAGAAGAACTATTAGAGAGATTTCCACCAACAATCAGAGATGTACAACAAGTCATTTTACAAAAAGTCCCAAAGACAGCTTATGAGGATTTCGTATAGACGCAGGTATTACTCAGAGATAATGCATGTCCCCATGGTATGTCACTTTCTGTTGGTCTATTTCAAGATATTGCACATCGTCACCAAGACTGTTATTGTGAAAAAGGTTTCTTTATAGTCAATAATTCTTTTGAATTATCTTCCTGGACTGATCAAGAATTAAGAGGTATACCAATCAGTGTTGAGAAATTATATCAATATGGCATGATTATTAGAGTAATACTTACCAAATCAAAGCAAGTCAAGTTTTTTCAAAAGCATTGGAAGCTTTCATACTTATTGGTTAAAATGTTCAAACAGACGAAGTTTCCCACAGTCTTGAATTTATCAATCACTTCCATTCTGCCAAGCTATGATAATGGATATTTAGAAGATGCAAGATATTTGATTACTGTGGAAATATTCATGAAAGTTGTTCCCTATCAAATACATATTCCTATAGAGGTGTTCACAGAAGAATTAAAGTTGTTTACCACTCTAGTTACTGAACAACTCTCATTATGGCGAGCATTTACTTTCATCTCCAACAAATAATCCTACTATCATCCACTTGCAATGGAAGACACCACTATGAGAGTCTATGCATGAAAAGAAGTACTCCCTATAGACATTCCTTTTGGGAATATCAAGTACAATAATTCTCCAGCTATACAACACTTCAAAGAGGTCAATGCCATCATCTCTCTCTAGCATTTAGGTGATTATTCTTCTAGCTACCTTCTAGTTATTGAAGATTTAGATGAAGACCTCCTTTGCGTATCCCTCGTGGACAACCGTCCAATCCTTATGACACATTTGAATAACCATTCACTCAGTCTGAAGAATTGAACATTGCCCATCTCCTATAAAACTGAAAGGCTCTTTGTTTTTTTTAGTATGTAAAATAAGAAATATTTGTTTTTTTAGTGTATAAAATAGGCTTGTAAACATGTGAGTTATTGTACAGGCCACTGTAGCAGTACTGTAGATAGTGGAGAATATATGTCCTCCATATCATGTCAATCATGTCCATGTCGGCCACTTGGTTGATTCTCTCAGGAGCAACCTTGACCCTTATCCAAGCCCTCTCCTTGTTTATATAAGGGGCCTTAGTGTGTTTGTAAGGACTCACGCGTTATACTAAGTGAGATCCAAAGCTTTGCTATCAATAAATCATCCAATTTCATAATCTCTGGTCTAGATTTTATGCTTTCAACCCTTAACCCTTACTTCACTTTATTCTCTCATCCAGAGTCCGAAGTAAGTTCAAAGGCACAACCAACCCCCGGGTTGACTCGGTTATAAATAATATATATTTTTATTATTTTAATTGTATTTAAATTTATAAGATATACTATAAATTACTAAAATTTGAAAACGAATAATGCAAAAGTAGAAAAAACAAATAGTCTTTTTTATAATTTATAAATAATAAATTAATATCCTAAATAAAATCCGATAAACATGTCATAATAGTCTAATGATCTAAAATGGTGCCAATTTGATGATAAAAATAAAATATTAAAACAGTAACCTCGACAGACTTTACTGACCTTGCTCTTGCAGGTCGACCGATTCATAGGGGTTTTTTCACTGGTAATTGCCAAAATCCCCCTGTAAGCTTGATTAATGCACAGTTGACCCCTCAAATTTTCTCTATCCCCAAAAATACCCTCCTTTTTAAAGTTTTTCCTTTTAAACCATTAAGCCAATGATGGGATGGAAACGGTGTCAATTTGGCGCGTGAATTGATGATAATGCCCTTGCCTCGGAAGTTGTGGAAAAACACCCCATGTGAGAAATGAAAAGCTTGCCCTTGTGAATTGGGCGGTTCATCTGAAAAACAAAAAAGAAACCCGCTTATCCCTGCGTAATCCTGAGAAAACTCCATTATTACTGGCGCATGCTTTTTCCTTTCTTCCTTCAACCTTTCATCTATGTTCAAGAAAGCATCCGAGACTGTTTCCCTTCTCCGAGAAGCGTCAGAATCATGGACAACATCTGTTCGGTCGGTTGACCGTATCTCTACAAGAGAGTGTCCGCCTCACAACGCTACAAGTTTGAAGAGTCATCTTAGTCCATCCAAGGTAGGGATGCAAGTTGGGAAGAGACGAAGAAGATCAGCAGATCTATTTTCTTTTATTTTTGGTAGCATGTCCATTTGATTTGTGAAAGTAACCACATACTGAAAGATTTTTCGATTTGTCGTTTAATTTTGGTTTTGTTTCCCTATCTTTTAGGTTTAGGTTTAGGTTTTTGTTTCTCCAATGTATGTTCTGTGCGAAGAAAGAAAATGATGTGCTAAAAGAGAGCCTTTCTTTGGCCATGTCTGTTGTTCTGTAATTTTACGTGTGTGTGTGTTCGATGGTGTTGTCTAATGGGCATATTGATGTTCTTTTCCCATTAATTTAGCATGGTTGTTGTACATGTGTTTTATATGTGTCTGGTTTGCTGGGTTTGAGTCAATTATAGACTTTCCCTACTAGAAAAGACAGGCATCAGTTATTTAAAATGTTTCTTGTTTAATATTTGGTGTTTCCGCTTAACAAGACGATTTATTATTTAAGATGGCTGAATTCTGCATAATTTCTTCTTTTTTTTTTAGGCTTTTGCAAATGGCTATCAACCTTGTTAACGTGAGGTGCTACCTAGTACCGATAGTGGAAACTATGGCCGAATTGAAGGCTCACATGAGTAGCAAACACTGGGAAATCATTCGTTTAACAGCGTTTGTAGCCCTTACAGAGATAGAACCAGTATTGTAAGAGAAAGGATTGCTTGAAGCCCTGTTACAAAGATATGATGAGTGCTCCCAAAAATTTAGGTTTGAGGAAAGACTACTAAGTTTTAGACTAGAAGATGTGGCTATTATTCTTGGGTTGCGATGTGATGAAGATGCGGTTGTCTTTTAGAAGAAAAAAGAAAAAACTGTTTTCGAAGAAGAATATTTTTCAAAAACCTATGAAGGACACAGAGACCCCATAAAAAAACCTTCTCCAAATTGTTCATAAGAGGGGTGAAGAAGAAAATTTCGTAAAGCTGCTTATGATGTACCTCATGGGTAATATCCTCTTCCCAAACACATCATACTCAGTCCCAAATTGGCTTGTTGATTATGGAAGATATTCCTCAAACGGCCACTTAAGTGCAAGCAAGATGCAGTGGTAAGAATACGAACACAGGCTATCTGAAAGGCTACGTAGTTGCACTAAACATTTGGTTCTATGAGCTCACCAGCATTGGGAAAAAGTTGCACTTTGGCAAGATCCCAAGGATACTGTGTTATGGGGCAAATAGTTTCTGGAAAGTAGCGTCTATAGGACCATTGTTTTCATCAATCGAAGGAAAGAAGGTTGATAAGTGCTCATGTTATAATAATGAGAAGTGTTATTGTCTTACATTGAGCATTACTTTTATCAGATTTTATCATTAATTTGTGTGCATTTGTGTGCTTTTGTGCATTGTAGGGTTATTGAGCCAATTTGGAGAAAAAAGAGTAAAGTTAGGTCATGTTCACCGTTGTTGGGGAGTTCTCAGACCAAGTAAGAAACAAGGCATAAGTTTAGACTTATGGTTGTGTGCCAACCTCCTTTGGAGGGGCATAAAGGCAGTCACATTCACAAAAGTCTAACCCGTGTAGCATAGGAAAACTTCACTAATAAGGAGAAAGGAAGCAATCGACACGATCTACCGTTGATTGTGCTCAATTCAATGGCCTCGATGAAGAATGATGGAATCGGGAGTATTTGATGTGCGAATACTGTTGTAGTTACTGCAGAAGATCACTGTAGCAGTTTACTGTTCACTGCACGCCAGAAAATTGAATTCAGAAAATTCACACGGGCGTGTGGAAATTTCACACGGCCGTGTGAAATCCCGATTTCAGCCACAACTCAGCACTATTTAAAGGTCTTTTGGGGCCTTTTTCTGGATCTTTGTCGCCTGGTTTCTGGAGAGTCGCAACTAGGGTTTGGAGAGGACTTTGTGGAGGATTGGAGCGCATCATCGGCATCGACATCGAAGCCAATCGAAAGATAGTTATTGGGGGAGCTTTCGTCGGCACCGATCGGCAAGGTGTGCCCTAGGCTTGACGAGGAGCTTGGTGAAGAGACGAATTGGCCGCACAAGACCACAACCACGCTACACAAAGGGGTTTTCATCTATGTTTTCGATTTGTGTTTATTCATATACATTGATGGATTTGTATAGCTCCATGGGAAGCTAAACCCCTTGTGGGTATTCAGACTTGTAAACCCTAGGATGATATTGTTTCTTTGACATGTTATTATGCTTTCTTAATTGATGAATTTAATTGAGTTCCAATCTTGATTGATTCTTGGATTGATTTTCCCTTAGATGTGACACTAGGGTTATGAATCATCTAGGTTGTCCTTTGGAGGTGTGACAACTCCTATAGGATTAGACAACTCGAGATTGGAGAGAGTCAAGAGGGTAAGTCGTGAAGTAGCCAAACGTCTCCTTTCCCCTCCGATGTGATTTTCCCTACCTCAGTGTTCTAAGAGTTCTTAGCGGTCGAGATAAAGCGAAGTGTTAGGAGATGAACTCCCCTGGGGCTTAGTTACGTGAGCGACAGAGTGAAGGGTTGAATCCTAGTGCTGGGGCTTAATTGAGACTAGGATTCTTTCACCTGGACCAAAGGGTTAGAACTACACTTAGGAACAGGGCTAATCACTTAGAATCCCTAAAAACGTTAAGCAATCCCACGTAGTGTGAGGCTTAGGAAGATGGACTCCCCTGGGGCTTAGTTGATAGATCAACGAGAGTTAAGGGTCGTAGTGAAACCTAATGCCGGGGCATAATGTTGGGGTTAGTCACAGTTGACCTTAGGTTTGGGACCGTGTGCTTTAGGATGTCCACGACTTATTAAACCATCAATAGGAGAGTATAATACATTGTCTTGCACTAGAAACATTAGTCCTAGGAGGAGCTTGTCCGAGTACCCCTTTATTCATATTGATTGTTCTTCTCTTTACTCTGTGCTTGCGCTCTCTTACCTTCCGTATTTCTCTTTTACTTTCTTATTTCTTTTAATTACTCTTGCACACACCTATTGGTATTATTCCCACTTTCCGTATTTCATACTAGCTAGTTAGCAAATCCTCTTGTCTACAATCCCTACTCCCTATGGATTCGACTACCCTCTCACCGGGGTACATTATTACTTCGACAACCGGTGCACTTGCGGTACACACACAAGGGGTGTGTCAGAGGTAATAAGTCATTGAGAAGTTATGTTATTATGTAACTAAAATGTTTAATTATAGTCGTTTCCATTTATGAGGAAATTTTTTGTTTAATAAAATCAATTTTTTATTTAAAAGACCAAGTTTCCGTTTAATAGAAGCAGCTTCTATTTAATATTACCAGTTTCTATTTGATCTAAATCTTTGCCGTTTACTTATACTACCTTGTTTTTGTGTGCAGTTTTTGGAGCTCCTCCTTGCCAAAAAAGAATAAAAAGATTTTGTCAAGGCCACCAGCAGCAGCGGTGACGTTGCTCCCGCCCAACCATCTCGTGTCAAGGATGAAAGACCGACCTCGTCAAAGCAGGGTCGACGCCGCTCTCCAGCCAGTAGCCCTCCTCCCGCACATTCTTCTCGATGCCGTTCAAGCCCTACCCCTACCTTTCCTCGTTCGAAGAGCAATAGACGATAACGTATCCACTCGTTTTTTACAGGCATGTGATATGTTCTTAAGAGAGTTTCCACAACTTGTTGCCTAGGTTGATGCTCTAGAAAGCTAGAATAAGATTGATACAACATCACTAGCAACTGAGGAACCCTTCCTGGATGCCATCTCCTCGGATAGCACCATTAACGCTCCCGAAGAGACCAATGTACCAGAGGTGGTAAAAGTCCCAAAATGGTTGCCCCGTGTGAAGAGGCTTGTGACGAAGCAAAATTCATTGCCTACTCCCACTCCATCGACCATAGCACTACCCAAACGATGACGACAGTCTACCTGGGCAGCGTTTGTGAAGACTGCTTATCCAGATGCACTGCCACAAAAGATTGCCCAAAAAAGCAAAACGATAAAGATTGAATCATCTCCACTAGTTGGATCTCCCATCAGAAATACTGATGTAGTTGATATCGACAACATCATTGAATCGCTCGCCACGACAATGACGGTGGGAGACAGTGTCTCCCCTTCACCAAAAGAGATAACTGCAAAGGAAGACGAGGTCGCCTCGTCTTCACAAATTGCACAAGAAGTACCATCTGCTGGCGATGAGCCATCCATAGCATCAAAGAAGCAATTGCTACTGCCAATTGTGGATAAAGCAACCGCTACTAGAGAACCAACTGAAGTAGAGGCCTCTCCGAAAGAAACAAAAAATGATGGTGAAGCACAAAAAATTCTAGAAGTGGCAACACATCTTCCTATGGCTGAAACAGCTCGGACCGATACATCGGAACCAACCAATGCTGCTGATAAAGGAAAACAACAAACTGTTGACGTTGATACTGAAGAAGGAAACGTCGAGAAAGGAAGACCACCAATTGATGTTGACATTGTCTTTGTGGCAAACCAACAAGTTGAGGATGAGGAAAAGGCTTTTCTGCCAAAGATGAAACGCTATGCTGGATATTCGGGTATATACGAATTTGAACAAACAATGATAACCATTTTCCTTAATTGTTGGATGAACAAGTAAGTGTTTCTTTCAATTGGTTTTGGTTTCCACATAAGAAATCCTAATAACACTTACTATATCACTTTATTACGTAGTTATATAGATTTTCCCTAAGAAATATTGTTTCCATTTAAACATATGTTTTCTCACTTACAAATTTTTTGTTTCTGTTTATATTTATTGATTTGTGCTTATTCATATTTTTGCATGCCCAAACCCAGTACTGTCGTATGGAAAAATGACTAGGCTTACACCACACAAATCAATATGTTCATGCTTCTAGAAGGTAAAGAAATAGTCACGAACGATGTGATGGACGTGTTCGTGCAGAGTATAAAAGAATTTTTGGAGAAAAACCGTATCCTTATAAGAAACGTACGGCCATTACACGGCCATTAGCACTCATTATGTCTAGACAAAAAACAAACTGTAGCGGAAGCACCAGCAATGATGGAAGAAGGCACACACCAATTGCATGGTGTTGACGTTGTTATACTACCAATCATTCTCAATACCCATTTCTATCTTGTTGTCCTCAACAATGATACACAAGAATATCGGCATTATTCTTCTTGCCAGAATTTGTAGTATGATAACGATGCTATCGCCTTGGTAATAATATAGTTAGGCACTGTTTTATATTTTCTTCTGGTAATCAACTTCTAAGACTATTATTTCTTGATAACGGGAACTATTTGATAAGGCCACAGAGATTAAGCTCGATGAGATGGCAACTGTTGCGTACCCCTTGAGGCATGATCGCAACCTCCCACGGCAAAAAGAAGGGAGCATCGATTTTCCTATGTATGTTATGCGTTTTATTGAACAGATACTCCATGGTGAGAAACTTTGACTGCATCAAAATGAGTTCCCCTACCTCTTGTTAAAGTACGTCGCATGCATACTCATGGAAGGTATCACCCGTGGTGTTCACAAAGCGGAGAGTTCCAAGACTGAACAAACTAGCGAACATTAGATGCTTGTTTGAACAATAAATTTAAATGCATTTTAGTTAACTATGTTACCAGTTCTTAAAGTACCTTTTCGCTTAGCTAGGCGTATTCCTAGTTAAATATGTTCTTTTATGCTCAATTAGAGTTCCTTTCGTGTAGTAATATTTCTTCTTGCTTATGTGTAGCAGTTGTTGTTTAAAATAGGTTACATATCCTAAAACCTTTTTAATGAACATTAACATACAAAATAACTGCAATACATATAAGAGGAACGGAGGCAAATAATGTTAGTATTATGGTAATGCTAGTCACCAATAGGTGCGTTGCATGATCTACGATTGTGACCAGCCTCGAGGCAGTGGCTGCAGCAAAACTTACGGACGGCAGATGCTTGTGACTTGATCCTCTTCTGTCTAGGTCACCCAGGTTGCCTTTTCGTGATAGGCGGATATAACTGGAGTTCATGATTGTTGTTCTTCATCTTGTCATTATCGAGAATGGGGAAAATAGCTTCCTCATATGCGAGTTGGTAGGTTTGGATGGTGAAGTACTCACTAACAAAACGATGAACGCTTGTATCTGTTTGCATTATAGCTACACAAGCGTGTTTGCATGGGATGCCATATACTTGCCATCGACGGCATAAACATATCCTTGACCTTAGATTTACAGAGTTGCTACTCTGGTCAAGTACCTCAAAACAATCCCCATCACAGCGACCAACACGGAGATTTCAAACTTCGGCGATGCTTTTTTTCTATCTTCTTATGTATGTTGGGGCATAGATAACTTTTCCATTTTTTGACTGCTCACAACCGGTATATAACATACACATCAGCTTGAACCTGTTGCATAGCAGGGAATTTCTTATGCCGAAAGATAAGCACGAAATTGGTTGGATAAGTAAAGAACATGTATAATAAGCAAGATCATTCTAAATTGTACAGTAACCTAATTGAAATAAGTGGAAATGATATTTTCTAAACGATAAAAGTCTTAACCAAACAGAAACCTTATCGTATACGCAAGAATAAATCTGTGTAAATAGAAACCTCACTTACCGTATGGAGTCGACCATGTTTGTGATGGGTAAGTGGTGTGCCTCTTTTATCCATGTATTGAATGATTTATCAACATTTGAATACATCTCGCCCCATCGTTTCCCTTTGAATAAGTAAGTTAACCAATGTGTGACATCTGACTTTTGAAGTAGCCAGCAGTGCGCATCGGGTGATAAGGACTACAATTGATTCATAGAGTCATCGTATTCTTTAGCAGTGGATGCATACACAATCTGAACGATTGTGGACCAACACTCTTCCTTCAATGATTTGCCAAGCCTAACATTGCCTTTCATAAAATTTTCTTCCAAGTGACCTAGGCAATATGAGTGAGGTGATGATGGAAAGACTCTTGCAATGGCATTGACAAGGCTCTTAGACCTATCTGAGACAAAAGCGATAATATCTTCATAATCTCCATCGTCGTATAAAACATCACCTAGCTTTGAAATGAACAACGTCCAGTTCGCATTAGTTTCGTTGTCGACAATGGGGAATGCCACATGGAAAAAAATCATTGTTTCCATCTTTACCTGTCGTACCCAATAGAGTACTCACATACTTCCCTAGCAAATGAGTATCATCAACAAACAACAGCGGCCTACAACCCCTTTTGAATCCTAGGATACACGCCTGAAATGAAAAAAAAATGGCTGTCTAAAACGCTCACCTTTTTTATCCACAATTGAAATGTTGCCCGGGTTCTTCTCCACCACTTTGTTTGCATACCAAAGCAATAAATCATCGCTAGACACCTCGCTTCCATGGAGGATAACTCAAGCGACCTCTTTACCCAACCAAGCTTGCTTATATGGTACATGGGCACCATGTTCACGTAATATGTCTCACTGAACATCAATAGCCATATACAAAGGCCTGTCCTTCAGCTTTTGGATTACATATGAGCTGACCCATTTTTTTTATGCTTTCGGATGCGATGCTGAGCCAATACCACCGCCACAAGTGTATGATGGGTGCATTGTCTTGATCCTGAAAGTCTCTTTATTGTATTCTTTTAAGGTATGGAGACGTCATTGACAACCTTCATAGCAACATTGGACAGTCACTCTGTGTTTCTCATTCTTTATGAATGTGGAGTTAAAATTACGTTTGATTGCAAAATTGTGCAACAAGTCTCTTAAGTGGCTAGGGTCTACAAATCGTTGTCTAATATTCCACGACAGAAGTTCAAATTGCTCAGATGATGTAGGAAAGCCTAGGACACCGTTAGGGCCATCTTGTGATGGAAAGGATATACTCTTGGAAATCTAATCCTTGGTGGAGTACAGTATTAAACATGAGAATATACGAAAACAACTTAACGTGATCACGTAAGTCATATTATAGTAAATTAAACAATAATATTGTATAATAAGTGGGAACAAGTAAACGAAACCTAATAGTTCTAAGCACGTAATACGATAAATACACGGAAAATAAAATATTTAAGCAAAAAACACACTGACTAAGTGTAAAGCACAATGATTAAGCCGAAACCATAATGAGTTAGTAGAAAACACTATGAGTAAGCTGAAAAACATAATGACTAAGAGGAGAATTTGTTATGCATCAGTTACTAACTACATGTACTAAGAGAATTAAAATTTACAACGGGAGAGATGTGTCATCAGGAAGGACCAATAGCCTTTCATCTATGTCAACTATGAGGCCGATGGTAGCACAACTGAACATGTGGTACATGTGGCACATGTGCTGGAAGTCCACTTCGGATTCTATTGGACAGATCGTCCTATGTGCATCGGGTGTGACAAACTTCACACTTAAACGAGAAGCTTCAAGGCTCTATCGCTCATGTATCTCCACTTGGATTGCTTCCCAAGGGGTCAGCACAATGAATAACAACACACGTCCTTCCCCCTTATATCCAGCAACTGTGTAAAAGCTCTCCATAAAAAACCTACAAAAAAAAAAATAAAGAATCACTATCACTGCATTATATGAAAATTGCCCAAAATCAACACACCAATAGTACAAACTCACAAGCCTTCTTTAGATATTGTCACACCGATCACAGAGATGGTCGGAAAAAATGAATATAGAAAACTACAATACACTAGATGAGAACCAACCGGAGTAGATCACAACTTGAGCCAAATAGAGAGACAAAAAGGATTTAAGAGCTATAAAGTGCCCAAAGACTTCCAAAAGGTGTTGGAGAATATGGTAAAAAGCTGGAAGATTTGATGGTTCAAAATACATTTTTTTTCAAAAAAAAATGATGTGGTTGAGCGGTTTTTTTTTCCACCATTTGCATGGGTAAAGCTGGAATACAATAAAAAGGTTAGCGGAGTGAGTTCAAGGGGCTAAAAAGAAGTCAAACAAAAAATAGGGGATGCCCATGAATTTTAAAAGCCAAAGGGATTATCTGGGAAGTTTTGAAACTTCATGGGGCAAAAAATAATTTTCCATTTTTTTTGTTAGAACTGACTTTTAAATTCAACCAAGATTTTTAAATCCAACCCAATAACCTAGCCTAGTCCAATCTAATCAAGTTAAACTTCTCGGGTAGATCCAGGTTTCAAAACATTGTATAATTAAATAGTTATATTTGGAATTTAAACTATTACATAACAATTTAAGTATTATACATAACCATAGTCATCGTTTTAAAAAAATATTTTTTTTGAATTTTAAGCTAAAATTAGTCATTCATATATATATATATATATATATGCATTTTTAAGAGAATATTTTTAGATTTGGACAGAAAGAAAGAAAAAGGTATTGTTTCTTATATGCAAATATACATGATTTATACAAATGGGCGGTTGGTTAAAGTTAGGGGTGATCAAAACCAGGTACCCAATCCGGTTTTTGAAAGCGGATCAAGTACCCGGTTTTTCGGATCGGCATAAACATGATCCGTATCCAACCCGGTTTAAACCAAGTACGAAAACTGGAAGCATGGTTTAAACCAGATTGGATATTGGATATCCGGATCCAAATTTATCTACTCCATGGATTTATTTTATATAACAACATTACATAAAAGACAAATATGAAAAACTTATAACTTATAAAGAGGATTAAAACCTTATATTATTCTCCAAGCAACAAACGTCATAATAAAAATCAACATTATAAAAAGATTCTAATTAAGACATCATACCCAAGAAATCTAACAAGAATTTTCAAACTAAAAAAAAAAAAATCAATTTTGAAGAGAAATATAAAAAACAAACCTAAAAAATCCAACAAAAATTATCACTTTGTGATTTCGATTAGTATTTGCCCGAAAGAGAAATCCAAGGAATATACTTGTGTGGGAAAAAGATCCAAAAGCTCCACAATTGAAGCTACAATCATAGACAAGAGATCCAAATAGGCTGTGGCAACAATGGTGAGAGAGAAGAGACAAGGATGGAGACTAAAGAGAAGAGACGAGGTGATGGCCATTAGGCACTGGGAGGCAGAAATTTGGAATTTTTTCTTTTTATTTTTAATCCATGTAGAATTTATATATATATATATCACTCTTAAAGGGTTTAGATGATGTATTTGGATTTTTTTTTCTTTTTACTTTTTAGACCATATACAATTTAAATTTATTATATATCTATATAAAAGATATGCTAAAAACCGAATCTAAATCGGATATCCGGTTTTTAATTTCTCCTGACCCGGATCTAATCCAGCTATCATCTAAAAAATTCAGATTAGGTGCTTGATCTTTTTTTCTCAGATCAGGTACCTAGTAAATTCGGTCAGATACCGGATCGGATCATCGGATCCTGATTTTTTTGCTCACCCCTAGTTAAAGTAATAAAGGCTCTTGTCACTTAAGCAAAAGCTTTTGAATTCAAATCTTTATGAAAAGAAAAAAAAAAGAACAAGAAAAAACCATATCAAGGGAAGTTTAACGGAAAAAACTCTTTATTTAGGCATATGTACATATGTAATCAGCTTCCATTGAAGCTTTATATAATATCACATAATATTCTTAGATGAATTCTATCTATTTTAAGGAGATTTAATTGCAGTTCTATACTTTTGTATTACAAATATAACAACTAATGAAATATTTTTTCACCACTATTCTCTTCACTTGTCTAAAGCCAACTAAATTTGTAAATGCAAATCCTATTTTTAACGAAATACCCATTTCTATTCTCTTTATGGTATCAAGAGCTTGCTATGTATCCAAACACTAATTTTTTTTTTTCCTAGACACCTATAAGCTACATCTTGCCTTAGTTTTTTTTTTTCAAACAAATATTGCCACTCTATTTAAGACTCATGGATTCACCCATAGCAACATATCAATCTCAAACAATAACAAAATATTGTATTTCTCATTCAAAACATTACCAATTTTATCACAATCATTTTATATAACAAACTACTTAGTTTGACAGAATCAAGTTAACTTAATTCTACTTGTGATTTGCTCGGTTACATTGACAACATTGTGCCTTCTTTACTGAAGACCAGTGAACAAGTATCTAGTTTCGTCTTTATGGCTAATGAATATACCCAGTGGCAAAAAAATGATGGCCTTGTCTATTGTTGTTAACAGCAACTCTATCTCCAATGATGACTTCTATACACTTGGTTGTACCAATATTTTCTGCAACAAACAATTGCCTGATAATCTTTGTTTCACAAATGTCTTTATACCACTTGCAAAGGTGATTCCACAATTATCTATTACCTTTAGATTCTCTCGACTACGGCTAAAGACTTTACAACCATCAAACATCCCATCACTAATGAAGATTTCTTTTTTCTTTTTTTTACTTTGAATGGTCTTCCATCGGAGTATAAGGCATTCATCGCTATAATTGAAAATTGTGAAATGCCACATATTCTCTGAGCTTCATGAAACTTGTTATCCAAGAGCAGTGCTTATCAACTTTCCATCACACACACACACACACACACACAAACACTATAGACCACTTCAACTTAATGATGTGCTTATTGTTCCTCACCTTACTACCAACCTTTTATCTATTGCCAAATTTTTTAAGGATAACTCATATATCATTGAATTTAATCCCTTCAGTTTTCACAAATCTTGTCTCTTTTGGCGTTCACCATGCTCTTGATGTCTAGTATAAAAAATCTGTCATTCTTGTCATGCTATTTATTATAGTGTCTCTTAGTTTACTTATCAAGCCTCATAAAATAAATCCTTGTTCCTCATGTTATTATGGAAAAAAGTTATCTTCTTTTCTCTTTATTTACTCGTGTTTTCACCAAACTTTTACATTTTATTCATTGTGACATTTGGGGCCGCCTCATCACTACATTTTTTGGTTATATTATGAAGGACTTTACAACCAAGACTCTACTTCTCTTGAGTAACATCCACAATAACTTGTATTTTTTGAAATTCCTTCAACGTTTGCAAATTCTATCATTCTAGTTGCTCATCATATTTTTTTGATATTTGTCATCAACATCTCAATCATCCTTGTCAAACTATTTTGTCTAATGTGTCTCGTAGTTTACTTTTCAAACCTCATAAAATAAATCCTCATTTCTCACATTTTTAAGAAAAAAAATTCTTTTCTTTCTCTTTATCTATTTGTGTTTCCACCAAACCTTAACATCTTAGTTATCGTGACATCCGAGGGCACTCATCACTCTCATTTTTCAACTGTTGTCACTTCATTATTTTCATTGATGACTATAGCCACTTCACTTGGTTTTCCCCCTTCATTCACAAATCTCAAACACTTAACCACTTTCAAAACTTTAAAACCATTTCTAAAAATTTCTTCTCCACTACTAGCAAAATCTCTCAATGTGATGGCATCCCTAAACTTATCAAAGGAGCCTTTGCTCATTACCTCACCTTTTCATGATATTTTTTGTCGCATTTCTTGGCCTCATACTCCTCAAAAATGGAGTCGCCAAGAGCAAAATTTGTTACATAATTGAAACAAGGCTAACTCTTCTTCTTCAAGCCTCACTTCCTAAAACTTTCGAGTTTGAAGTCTTTCCCATTGTTGTCTACCTTAACAATCTCTTTCCCATTCATATCATTCTAAATAAATGTCACCCCTCGACCCATGGGCAAAGCATGTGACAATAGCCACAATATCTTGAAGTAGATGCACATGTCTCCCTAATTCTAGGAAGCCACCAAACTACAAATGGTACCCTACTTACAAACATTTTGAATAATATTCAAATTTATTTATTATAATTAAAAATATATTAAATACTCTAATAAGATACATATAATAAAAGTTCACATAAGCCCATGTTTCAAATGCTAATGGATCCCTCTTAGTACATACCTGGATTTAGAATAGAATTGGGCCTAGATAACAAAAGAGGTTCAAAGCAGTTTGAAGATACCCAACAAAACATTTGCCTAACGCCCAATGTGCTATGAGGGTAACAACTTGAAGAAAACATTGACAACAAATTTAGAGAGTTTCAGTGAAACTCAGCGAGAAGATAAATAACAGTGCAAAATCACAAAAGGTTTAAGCAAAGGGAAAGTCTAAAACACACTTTCAAGACCATATATTCAAGATTAAACACATTATAAAGTTATTAACAAAACAAAGTACAAAATATAGTAAACAAAACTCAAAGTCTACATGTTCAAAACCAAACTATCGGGTTTGCCTAGTAACTATGTTGAACCTAGCCATGGCCACGACTAAATACTAGGTCCTCCAAGGCCATGTTACATATATCAAAATTAAAGTAAGGATAAGCCGGTGTTAATGTTGGCCTAAGTCCATTAGTGTGGTGAAGCACTGCATCTCAACGTGCATATAGGTGCCTTTCCAACTGCCAATTAGGTTCTCTATGCTCCTTCTCAATGGAAGAAAACATAATCTTGGTTAAATATGTCACCTTTTAAAAGGTTGGTCGGTAGAGATTACTACTCCACTAATCAAGTTCTTGACTTGCCATTATTATTGTAAGTGCCATATCCAAGTATTAAAACACAATATATAACATTGTTTTTGTTAAAGCAATGTATAACATTGTTGGTAGGTATGTAATTATAATCTTACAATTACAATAGCATTTATACACATAAAACATATACCACCATTACTAATAAGTATCAAGTCACACATAAAACATTTGCAAGCTAAGTTAATTGTCAAATCATTTCTTACCTTGGAGATCTCCCACATACTCTAAACATTTAATTTCATAAAACAAGTAATAAAAATATTTTAACACAAATAAATAAATCATTATAAAACTAGTTATAAAATCATTCTAAAAACAAGTTCCCCTAATGGGACTAAGTATTAAAAATTATCTACTCATCGTGATTTGAAAGCTAGTTATCGAAACTCTGATATGGTTTCTCTTCTACGAGTCCTTTTCCCCTACAAGGTTTCACCTTCTATGCAATTACATCTCATTAAAGACTTGATTTAAGAAAAATATACACAGAAGTAAATATGCATTTCTAGTCCTATATGCAATGCAAAAAAGTTAGGATATCTATCAAAGTTGATCAATTTCAATTTGACTAAATGGAAAAAAATTTCACTTTTTCCTTGAGTCCAGGAACACCACTTGATTATTCCTCTAATCGGGTCTACTTGATCAATAAGTTTAAACCCCATTGTAGTTACTCCAACTTAGCTCAAATTTGACTTAGATCAATCTAATAAGATTTTAACTGAGTTCAAAAAGTAGAGTCTCATCCTTTTTAATCACTAGAAACAAGTAGAGCACACTCGTGCTAGTCATTCGGGGCAACTAGGGCTCGAAATTTCACAAACGGATGCAAAATTAGGAATAAAAACACCCTAAGCACACCCTTGCTTTGGGTTGTTTGACCATGATTGTTTCAGGTTGAATTTCTGCACTGCTACAATATATGTGCTATAGTACTCATGCTACACTAGCGCTATAGCACTCGTGAAAGCACACCCTTTTACATTGCTATGTTTAAGGCTTGCTTTTCATTGGGAAAGTGCACTTTGCCTTATTTTGCTCCAATTCACTCCCATATTCTTTCTTTTCATCCCAAGTACCTAAAATCTTGTTCATTCTCTTCATCCCAAGTACCTAAATTCCTGTTAAAAAAAAAAGGAAACAAAACCAAGTACTGAATAGCATAATTATGCTAGAAGACAAGCAAAGTGCATCAATTTATGATATGAAAATATGAATAATCATGCACTGGGTAGCTTCCTTCACCTTTCCCCTTATCTCATTTGTCTACACCACCATCACCCTCACCTTCACCAAGTCTAACTCTAACTCTAACTTCAACTTCAATATCAATACCAACCCCTCCAGCCCAACATCCCATGATTAAGCACACGTGTAATAGCACCCGCGTTCCTCATAGCTTCCATGACTATGTCACATATAACACAACCATTCACAACTCATCTGATCCTAATCCCACTTCTTTCATTGAAGTCAACAATTTTCACACTAGCAATAAGCTATGCTTGATGAGTTTTATGTTTATCATCAAAATCAAACTTGAACTCTTGTTCCTCCACTACTGAGTGCTAACATCATTGGTTATAAATGAGTTGCAAAAAAAGTATATATATATATATATATAAGGCTTATCTTGTTGTGAAGAGATACCATCAATCCCTTGGTTTCGATTACATTGAAACCATCAGTCCTATTGTTAAATTTACTACCATCTATATCAATTTTACTCTTGTACTCACTAATAGTCAGTCCATTCTCCAACTTGATGTTAATAACACTTTTTTTTATGGAAATCTACAAGTACCATTTCATTGTTTAACCTTATGGCTTTGTAGATCCTCATTATTCAAATTATGTTTGTCATCTTTACAAAACCCTTCCTGGCCTTAAGCAATTGTCTCAAGCTTGGTTTTATCACTTGAGTCGAAAACTTCAGAACCTTAACATCACTCCCTCTAAATTTGAAACTTTACTCTTTATATAGTCCACTTTCTCTCACACAAGCTATATTCTAGTTTAATTATGTGAATGACATCCTCGTTACATGTTCTTTACTTGCCTTCATTTTAGCTCTTATATATAACCTTAACACCACTTTCCTTTAAAAGACCTTAGTCCTATTTATTACCTTATCATTATTAAGGCTATACCAACGCCACCTGGACTACTTCTCACCCAAACCAAGTACACCCCTGACCTTCTTCTCCGTATACATCTTAACACATCTAAACATATATCTACACTTATTACCTCCATCTTACCAATATTTAAAAATCATGGAGCCTTTTTCTCTGATCCTGTTGAACACCATAACATATATTTGTATTTATCAATACATATCTTACTCAACCTAACATACAATTTGTCATAACCAAAGTATCCTAATTCCTTCATTGCCCTACAAGCATTCACAAGACTATGCTTAATTAAATGGGTTTTATGATAGTTGCGATCTACACCCTCTCATGGTATTCCTTTAACCAAAGCAATTCTATTCGCTCTTACTTTCTATTTTGATACTAACTGGGTTGGTTATCCTAATGATCATTGCTCGACCTTTAGCTATTATATCTTTTTGGGTTTTAGCTTTATTTTGTGGAGTGCTAAGAAACCATCAACTATACCTCATTATAGCACAAAAGTTGAATTTAATAGCATCCTTGCTGACAATCTTTGTTGGGTCACTTCAGAGATTAGTTTATTCAACCTTAAGCCCATTTTCTGTTGCAATAATCTTAATGCTACTTTTTATACTCCAGATTCCATTTCACATGTTTGGACAAAACACATTGAAATTGATATTCATTAAGTTGGCAATCTAGTAGCTAATTAAGAAAGCTTTCTTTAATTGCAATATTTCTGCTTTTCACATAGATTGCTGATGTCATAACCAAAGCTTTCACTATCACATCCTTTTGACGACTTTGTGACAAGCTTATGGTTGTTGCACCCATGTGCTTGACGGAGAACGATATGACATAATATTATTCTTGGATAAATTATATCTATTTTTAGGAAATTTGATTATATATTTTAAGGCATACATGCTTAGTAAATATTCTCCTTAATACTAGGTTCCAATCATAATTAACATACTTTTAATTCTAATTTTCTAATATAAGTGAAATACTTATTTATAGATAAACCTATACTATTATCACAAATATAACAATCAATAAAATACTTTTCATGTTATCCATTACTATTATCATGTTTATCAAATGACTTGATTTGCATTTTTTTTTTTTTTTTTTTTTGACTAATAGACGACAAGAGCCCCACATTTAATGGATTCTCAAAAAGACAAACAGGTACAAAAGTGCACAAGTTACGGTGGCTTATAGATCTTTTAGAAAAATCACCCTATCCTGCAATCACAGAGAGGTGAAATCACTGTTTCTCTCACAGGGATCCACATCCAGAACTATAAATAATATATGAATAGTATTTGACTCAAGTGTACAGTGTATAAATAGTACAGAAACAATACTGTCGAGAGAAGGATTTAAACCTTTATTTTTTCTCTTGCATTTTTATATCATATTATTAGACTATCCAATGATTGATATCTCTATTTAAATGTGATTGTTAAATTTGATTCATTTATATATTGAATATGAAATTTCAGCTAAAATTAATAAGCAAAAATGCTTGTCAATTCAAATGAAGTGAACAATGAGAGGCCAATCTTACCAACCTGTGGGTCTCACTCACACACAGATTTTCAAAACAAGAGGCCAAGTTTCATCCACTAGAGAACCTCTTGGCTTAATAATAGCACCAATTTGTATTGAACGAAGTTAAGTTGATATGATAGAAAGCAAATGAGATAAGATTTGAGAGATATATAAATCATACATACCCCACAGTAGTGGCTTTCTTTAAAGATAAGGAAAGGTACAGGATTGGTAAATGTTTTTGTTGACAATTGAGCCTTTTCTTTATCTTCTTGTGTCGTACACTCATTCTCAATAGACTTGCAATAAATTGACCCAACTAGTTGTTTCACAGACGTTGAGCCAAAATAATTAAATAGTTTGATATTCTTATCTTATGTATTTCTTTGTATTATATGTTAAAGAGATTTTTGCTACTTGACAATTCTAAACAGATCACTTTCCTTTTTGTAAATGTTTATAAAGATGTTGTAAAGGTTATAGTTGTGTACATCCTTTGCAAATGTAAGATTCTTAAAAAAAAAATCTATCTTTATCAGTTAATTGAATATTTTTCTAACTCCAGTGATTTTTTTTAAAAAAATTTGTACATCTTCGTAAATTAATTTTAAAATTTTATCTGTTGTATAAATAAAAGTAAAAATGTCTTTCCTTTCCCTATTTTGATAGTTCAAATTTTGATGGATTGGCTTAGATCAGCCATCTATTTTTGTATTTTTTGGGGAAAAAAATAATTCTTATACTGTTGTAATGTAAACAAGAGAACTTGATAAAACAAACAAAAAATAAAAAAATAAAAAAAATAGAGTATGGTAAAAGCAAATTCAAATTTGAATTTGGCTTATAAAATTCAACATTGTTCATAATTACTATTATCCATAAGCTTATTTCTATTTTTTAAAGGCTTTTTTTTTAATAAGTTATACATATATAACCCCAATTAACTTTTTTTTTAATTCATCTAAAGTCAAAGATTTCATTTTTTAAATATATATAATTAGGTAAATTCTCTCATTTCACATCGGGTATCACAATTTTGACAGCTATGATATAGATATATAAGAGAAACTTTGATGTTATGATTAACTATTGATATAGTTTTTCAAATAAAATAAAAGAAAATTTTGAATAACTATAATCCATTTTAAAATGTCTCCTACATTTACTGTATAAATAGATAAATATAATTAATTTTTATTATTATTAAATCTATATTTAATATAAAAAATTAAATATAATAAAAAATATTTAAATTTATTTCTTAATTTTTTTTTGTTAGCAAATTTTCTATTTTAATAATATGTATAGACAATAATAAAAATAAAACTCAATTTCATGATCACAAAAAATTAAGCAATTGGACTATGTTGATTTTTTATTGGCTAGAAATAGATACCTAGGAGAGATTTGTGTTACTTTATTGATTATATATATAATAATTATGTGATGCATGATGCATGGCCAAAAACGAAGGCCAATAAAAAGAAAGAAAGAAAGAAAGAGTTAGAGATAGAGAAGGTGATGAAGATAAGGATGACCCACAGAATCAAGCTTGCTTGTTGCCTTATCATATCTCATTGTATTTGCTTTTGTAATAGGAGAATAAAAGCTCTCTTATCCACATGGACATCATTTGCCCCTCTCTATTTCCACCCAGTCCCATCATTGACTTCTTCAATTCTAATTTTCTGTTTTTATTTTTATTTAATAGAATGCTCACTTGTTTCCTTGTAATTAGTGATTACACATAATAATTTAATGAAACATAGACCTCTCTTGATGCATATGGAAAACTCTTCTCTAGAAATATATCCAAATGAAGATTTTTAAAATTCAAGACTAAGAAAATTGTTATTGACTAATAATTATCTTTTTCAGTGGTTATTTTCTTAGATTCCCTGTCATGTTTTTTTTACCTCCACTCTTTTCATTATCGGCCTATCTAATCATATATTTTTTTTTATGATTTTAAGTTGATTTTTGTTTTTTTATTATATTGTATATTTTTAAATTTATTTTTAATTTATGCTTATTTCTCTTTTTAATATTTTTTAATTAATTTATCCATATTTTTATAAAAATAAATAAAAACATTTCAGAGAAATCTTTCCTATTTGGTAAACGGTAAACCCTCTCTTTCTTGATTAAATATAGATTAATTTTAATTAAAATTATTTAACATTCAAATTATTTGCACCATTTTGATTTTTTTTTTTTTTAAAAAGAAGCGGATGAAAGAGATTAGGTTATACAGATGGTAATCACCAGGGTTGATGAACATCCACGACACAGCTTGGTTCCAAGCTAAAGACAAACAAAAGAACAGTGAAAATAGCAGCTGGAAGACAAAGAGTGCCAGAAGGTGTCACAGGTCATCAGTAGTTGAAAAAAAGGATTCGGGGCTGGATAACTCTCTAGTCAAAGGTTCCGTAGTTGTCTCCAACTCGGGGACATGATCTGTATAGTCAGAACTGGTCGATACTCTTTCACTAGGAATGTGAGTGAGCACTTTATCCTCTGTGAAGCATCATTGAGGGATTATTGATAGGGGCCTGCAGTTATGGAAAACCAAGAAATAACTAAATTAGCAATCTTAATAATCACAGTATAAAAAGGTAGAGCATTCAAATAAAAGATACGGTTATTTCTTTCCAACCATATGTTCCATATTATGGCTCTTGTGTTGAGGTCCCAAAGAACTTGTTGAAGTTTAGAATTTAAAGAAGGTAACCAGGTTGTCCAAATTGTAGAAATGTTTGGAGGAGGAGCGAACAAATTTAAGATGTGGCTGAAAAAGAACAAGGTTGTCCATATTTATTTCATAGTTTTATTAAAAAAAAATAATAATAATAACATACAAGGAAAAAATTAGCACAATTATGGTAATTATATAAAAGCCATCAAGAGTATTTTTAAACCATGCAAAGAATTTACCAAAAAAAATTCATATAATATGTATTATCTTGCTTTATATCCTCACAAATTCTCTATTTAAAAAAAATCAACTAATTACTCAAAAAAAAAAAAGAAATTGAAAATCAAGAAATCAAAAAACTATTTTCTCAAAACTTTCCGAAGCCAAGTCAAAAAATCCACGTCTATTTTCGTCTTTTCCGACCCATCCAGCTCAGCACGCTTATCCAATCCCAAGGTCATTTTCGTAATTTTAAGGGCCCCACCTCCAATATTATAATACTATTGAAAACCAAGGTCGGAGAGCCGCACCAACTCCCCAACTCCGGGCCCCACCACCCCCATACCCCACACGTGTCTAAATCCAAAGTGTCGTACTGCCACGTCATCACCCTCTCCAATTCCTATAACAACTCCCCCCTCCCTTTCATCCTTCCCCTTCCCTTCTCCTCTTCCCCCCTTCCTCCCGGCGCCGGCGGTGGCAGCTGCCGTGAATGAGTGCCAATCTTATGGCATTCTCCTAATCCCTTTGAAACCCTAGTTCTTCGAGTGGCAGTGCTGGTACAAAGTGTGGAAAGCTGGTGGCATTTTGTGGATCTGATTAATGGGAAACGCGAGTGCGAAGGAGGGCGAGAACGGCGCCGGCGGTGAGCCGGCGAGACCCAATAGCGTCCACCGAGCACCGCTGCCGCCACCGCCCGATGGTGTGTGGAATGGTGGATCTCTGGAGCCGATTGTAAGTACCTCGCCGCCGCAGAGCCCCGGGATTGGACGATCTCCCATGTTGTTTGCTCCGCAGGTGATGATGTCTTTTCTTTTTGTTGAATTTTTTTGAAGGGATTTCTTGCTTGTCTGATTAAAATGGGATTTTTTTAGCATGTAGAGATGTTTTTAGTTTGTTCTTGGTGTTTTAGTGTGATTGGTGGTGGATTATTAATTATTTTTAGGTAGAGTTTTGTGGGATGGTTTGGAATTTAGGGCAAAATGGTGTCTTTTAGTGATGATTGGTTTACTGTTGAAATGGATGAGAATGGAGGACAACAATTCTATGTGGAGCTCACAAGGGGGTTTTTTTTCATTTATGTGAGTTCAGTGTGGAGGAAGTGTTGAAGTGACGCTTCCTTGAAACTTTCATTTCTTGTTCATTGATTGTTTGGTAAATCAAACAAGTGGGACATTAAGGCAGGTTACTTGGAAGTTATATTTGCATGTATGCACAGTAAATAATATAGTTGTGTATGTCAATATAGGGCATTAGTAAAAGTATATACATGGCATCTAAGACTGAAATACCTATGATGACCATTGATGTTTGTCTCACCTTTGTTGAATGTCTTTATTTTTTTTTATTTTATTTTTCACTTTTATCAAGTCTAAAGTCTCGTCTTGAATTTCTTCATCTCCTCTCTCTTTTCTTGAATCTCTGATTGGAATTCATTGAAGAGGAGAAAGAAAATGGGCTCTCTACAAACATATTGAATTATGTTGTAATGAATAAGTAAAAATAAAAAACATGAACCAGTATGGATATATATATGATGCAAATTTCAAATTTTGTAGATATATGTCTCTTTTAGGAGGTGGTCATGAATGGTGTTTAAATTAGATCCAAAGTAGCTTTAGTCTATTTAATTTTGTTTGACTGAAAGTATGATGGCGTAATATAATCTGGGGAAATAAAAAACAAGGAAGTAGGATTTTTTTTTTCAGAACTCTCCCACTTTTGACTTTGAAAGCCATCTTCAGAAAACAAGCATTGTAAAATTTATGGAAATGTTTTAAGTGTTGAGTTTGGTGGTGCCACTTCAATATTTAAGGGTTCAGGTTGTTTGTTTCATGGAGATGAGTCCACCGATGTGAGAAGTGCATCACCTCATGATGTTTGTTCACAAAACTCGCTTCCGAAGTTAGAAGTAAGGCTTCTTAGGAGTCCTGAATGGCCCAACAGTTGAATCATATGACTCGAAACCTGGAACTTAATATAGTTTGATGTCATGGCTGGTTCTGATAACTAGGTTACAAGTGCTAGTGCTTCATGAAGGTTTTACTGATGTGCCCTTATTTATATATCGGTAGATCATGTGTGAAGGAATCAATAAGGGTATTTCATAATGGATCTTTGTTGTCCAGAATAGTACTTTCAGGATGTTTTGGTGTGCAAGCTGTGCTTGTATTTCACTGACAACTTGTGGGTTTCATGTCAGTAAGAACATAACAGTGAGCTGTCTACCAATCTTTACTATACAAATGGATTCTTCACAAGAAGAAATTTTTTCACTAAAAAAGAGATTATAACTTTGATCAAAGTTGTTTTCTACCCGCTGATAATTTGACCACCTATGTGTGATTTAGGACATTTAGAAAATTAAAGAGTTAGTGCACTCAGTAATTATGCTATGTCTGATGCTTAAACTGGAAGCATAAAGAAGATGTTTTGTTGCTCCTTCTATATATAATTTTAGCTTTCTCTTTTGTGATTGTGTTTCCTTGACTGAGGACTTGGAAGCTTCAAGATCCCGTTGATGCTATAAACTCGATAAAATATTAGATTTTAGTTTTTTTTTTCCATTATATGCTTTAGGATATATGATTGATGTGAATGTTGTTCATTGGCTTCCATTTTAGCTTGCGGTGTCTTTTTTGGGACAACGAGGGCTTTGATAGACTAAATTTGGATTAAAATCTGGATACTACAATCTTTGATGAACTTGAAGAAATGTTGAATTTAGAGGGCTTTTTGCTCCATGGAACATTGAATGACATTTGGCATGATGTTTGTTTTCTAATTGAAACTTGGGATAACAAATATCTCTTTAGATAAGGTTGGTCAATATGAATTTCAAGCTGAATTTCTTGAAACAAACTTGTTGGGTTTTTTATATACCCATAAAATCTTTACATTACTTATATACTTTGGTAAAGTTTCATTTTTCATATATATATATATATATATATTGCAAAGCCCTGATTCTTATATATGTAACTTTTGTGTCAAATGAACTCCCCATTATCATGGAATGATGGTTGTGAAAAAGGTGAAATGCCTTTAAACCTTCAAAATTTCATTCATATCTCCATATGCCATATATTTTGTTTTGGGCATGGAATTCTCCGTTATTCTTTTTTTAATTTTAATTTTAATTTTAATTTTTGCATATTAGCCAACATATAAAATATTTTTTTGAAAGTTATCCAAGATGACTCAGTGAAATTAGATTGGGCTAGGAACTAGTATCTTATTAAAAGGAAGATTTAAAAGTCTTGTTTCCTAAGCTGGCCAAATGGCTTAGTGTAATAACCTATGTTTAACCTTGTGAGGGTTATGCATGCAAGAATATTTGTTGACATCAATGACATGTATGAAAGGAGAAACTTTGCCAAGGTATTCAGGATTTTATGGGGTAAATATAAAGCCTTTTAAATTCATGCTTGTCATAAGCCCATTAGCCTGTTGTGCATTACCTTAATTAATAATACGTGAACCCTGTTCTTTAGACTTTGGGTGATTAACAGGCAACTCTATATTCATAAAAGGGTGTACAGTGTCCTCTGAGGATAGATTGTGCTGCATGTGATAATGTTTGTAAGAAATCCTATTTTTGTTTCATTACTATAAAACATTCTTGGACTGATCCCTGTTTTAGTTTCCTATTATTTTGGTTATAGTCTTGCCTTAATAATCTCATATTCCAAATATTCCTTGAAGTGCTTTACATGTTGATCAAGGTCAAATCAAGAGCAGTGATTAAAAATGGCTGTACTTAGTTCACATACCACTTTTAATCGCTTATCTAGCTTTGTTTTTTTTTTGCCACTATTGATACCTTTGCAACATCTATCCAGCACTATAGGGTTTTTGCCTTTTCTGGTGGTTTTCACATCCCGCTGCTAATGACATTGTGACTGAGGATTTAGTTGCAATATTTTTCCTTCTTTAAGTTTAAATTTCTTGATTTTGGTATCTCGCAGCTTGAGTTGGTAAATAAGTTTGCAAGTGGTCCAAAACAAACTAACATAATTTATGTTTATCTCTAGGTTCCCATTGCCCCTCTCCAAAGGGGTGCTGATTTACCGTCACTTTTAAGTCAATTGCAAATAACTGATTCTAATGATGTCCCTCTTGAGAACGGCATTCCCACATTGATCACATGGAATCATGGAGGAAATGAAGTTTTAGTGGAAGGCTCATGGGATAACTGGACTGCAAGGTCACTGAGTGCCTTGTCATTTTGACTAACCTGGTTTCCATAAGGAGACAAAACTATGGTTTTATATCTCCGCAAGCCAAAAATATTAACATTTTTGCACATTTAACTTTCCAGGAAGGTTTTGCAGAGAACAGGCAAGGATTATTCCATTTTGTTGGTCCTTCCTTCTGGAGTTTATCAATATAGATTTATCGTTGATGGTGAACTCAGATACATTGCTGATCTTCCACAAATCGCTGATGAGGCAGGGCACATCATGAACCTTCTTGATGTTAATGTGAGTAATTCCTCCTGTAATTTGGCATCATCAAAAGATTCAAAACCAAAGCTTCCATTTCAATTCACCATACTTTTCATTTCATTTCCAGGATTATGTTCCAGAAAACCTGGAAAGTGTGTCAGAGTTTGAACCCCCTCCATCACCAGACTCTAGCTACAGCAGACCATTTCCTGCTGACGAGGATTTCGCTAAAGAACCACCGGCAGTTCCACCGCAGCTGCACATCACTGTGCTTGGCTCTGAGGAAGCAACTGCAAAGCCTCAGCATGTCGTCCTGAACCACCTGTTTATCGAGAAGGGGTGGGCTTCACAATCGCTCGTTGCCCTCGGCTTGACTCACAGATTTCAGTCCAAGTACACGACGGTTGTTCTCTACAAACCAATGAAAAGGTAGCATAACCTTTTCCCTCCTAATGTACATAGAAAAATTATCACTGTTTTGCTGTTATGTTTGAAATGTCTGTTAATTTTGAACTTCTGTTGTTCCTTTGAACATGTCCTGCTAAGTTATATTTGGGTTAGGTTCATCATGGCCAAAGGCTGCAAATCCCTGTCAAATGCATTTGTGGATTCCAGAGTAATGGTTACTTGCTAATCAGGCTCAACTCCCTTTGATTTATCAAATTTTGGTATGTAGATGGGATAGATTAAAACATGAATTTATGGAAAAATTAAAGACAGTTACTTTATTACAAATATATCCAAAGGTTTTGGCCACCAAGGTGATCATAGGAAATGATTTATAAAATATAAAAGATATAGATTCCTTCTGAGAGGATTATTGATTTGTGGGAGCTTCATGATTGAAGCGTATGCCCTTCTGAGGTTAATAGTGCGCTGTTTTTCCCACTTTAGATTGTTAGAATATAACTGAGGGAATGTTATTGCCATGTTGGGTATAAAATTTATAATATTATTATCAGAATCTATTTATTTTTGGGAACATATTATTCTCATAACTAATGATTTTCTATATTTTCGTTGGAGGTTGGATATAAAATATTCTCAAAACGGAGCAATAAATTTACATGAATAAAATTACAATTACCAAAAGCATATCTAATTTCTATTTTCATGCTTGTCCTCTTTGATTCTAGGGCATAAGATTTTTATATTTTATATTTTAACTATTTTTGTGTATTTTGTTAAATCATGGTTTTATTTGGAATAGTGGATTTGTTTGTTTCTTCATAGCTTAATAGATAATTTGATAAGCAATAATTTATTTTTTTTCTTAAGAATATGGTCAACAAACACATTAACTGATTGGTCAATTGGATCAAATTTTGTATTTTTTTTTGTTTAGCTAAAATAGTTCGACATGACATAAGTTTGATAGAGATTCAAGAATCATTTTTTTTTAAGGGCTTAGATTTTAAGGTTTAGTCAATTAGACAGTATTTTGGCCAACGACTATTTGGTCTATTGGTACCGGGTCCCTTACGTAGGGTCTTAGTCTCGATGGTCGAGCGTTGCTCCCCGGTTCGAAACCTATCACGCGCAAGGTGAAGGCACGGTTCGGCTGGTGAGTGTTGCTCCCCTACGTGTCCGTTCCTGAGGTTCCGGCATTTGTCGCCTTTCTCAAAAAAAAAAATATAAAATAAAATAAAAATTACACAGTATTTTGTCATTCTAGATGTGGCAGCAATTTGAATTGATTTATATTTTTTGGTAATATTGTGTTGAGGGATTATTTTGAAAAAATCATTTACATCCCTAGGAATTTTGTATTTAAACTAAATAGTAGAATGAAATATTCTTTAGTATTAGTAACATTTATATTCTCCAGGATAAATTTATATTCTTCTAGGCTCCAACATAGATTTATGTTAATGTTAGAGATGGAATATTATTAGTTTGAATTATATGTAATGTGTTGGTTTTTAGTCTATTAGGTTAGTGACTCAGTGGTAGGCCTAACCCTAGATCTGTTCGAATTGCCGAATTAAACCGGAATCAACACTATTGGAATGGAATCAAAATTGTAAAAACAAGGGAACTTTAAGGTTATGTTTAAATTTTTGTGAGTCAAAAAACTAAAACTAAACTTGTGGTTATAGTTTTTTTTTTAATTAACAAATAATAATTTATAATTTTTTTAATATATTTTAATTAATCGGAATTGAACTATTTAAAATCGTAACAGAACCACAATGGAATTGGACCGGGAATGGGAACTTTAAGACTTCAGTTCGATTATGTTCTAAAATTTATAGATGTAAAATTGTCAATTTAAAATCGGAAATCGAACTGAATTTGAACTATGGTCAAATCTAGTCAACGGAGTAGTAAACCTGATTATGCTTTAACCGGCTAAGGTGAAATGATGACAATAAAATGTCAACTATTCAAAATTTGAATCTAATGCCCATCTCCCTCTAGTTTTACAAGAGGTATAAGTCAAATGTTACTGTTTATTTTGTTTTTTATTTTTTTAATAATGTTTTAATAAAATGGATGAAAAATCCAAAGCCCACTATGGTGTAAATTGAGATTTACTCTAGTCAAATTGAAATTGGAACTAAAAAAATAATTTAATTTAGACGGACTATATAGGGGATTATATTTTTTTTAAAACATCTTTCAATTTTTCATACCTATAAACAACTTTTTTTTTCATAAATTTGAGGCTTAATTATCAAATTAGTTCATTTAAAATTCAAAATTAGCTCTTTTAGTCTGCTTATTGTAATTGTTTTCTTTTTAATCCATTTATTATTCTAATTTGAAAATGTTAGTGCAAAGATTAATGGCAGTTGAATTTGCCATTTGATTTTGCTGAGTGGCTTATTTTAATATTAAAATAATATTAATAATGCTCCCTGGCTTAACCCAGCAAGCTTGCAATTTTTTTTTTTTGAAAAAGTAAATAAACCACATGCATTAAAAATAGCTTGCAATTCTTTATCGCATTCTTTTTATTTTAGTAAAATAGATAAATCATAATATTAAAGTGTAATTCCTTGCCGCACTCTTTCCCATGTCCTTCGCGTTAATCCAGTTCCGGCAGCACAGCGGCAACGGCGGTGGCAGCAGTTTAAGAACCCCATTTCACCCTCCTTTTGCCTCAAACCAAAACCACAAAGTATAGTAAAAATTTTGCATTTATGAATGAGAATTATATAGAACCTGGTTAATTATGCTTTACTGTTGATGCATGCATGGTTGTAGCTATTCCAAGAAAGATGGTAGCTCGGGTAAATACTGCTGGCTTTATTTGTAAAAGTCCAAATGAACTAGTAGTAAAAGAACAAAAGGTTTATAAGTACCCTAGGCTCAAGACAAGGAAACAGCCCACCATCCCCCAATTTAAGCATTTTAAAACATCAATATCTTTCAGCAGCTAGCCCCATCACCACCACTAGAGAATAAACAGTGATATATTAATGATGAGAACTCAACGTTTCTATAAGCATGCAGACAGGTATGCTTCATCATTTCATGAAGCTATCTATATGCTATTGTTTTACTGTTCCATTTCTAACGGAGAAAATTAAAATATTGAATTTGCTTTATATAATAATGTATTTATAATCAATGTATTATTAAATGAAAAAAATGCATGAATAATCATCTCAAGTGAAGCTTGTTAATCCCATTTTGTCTAACCATTGGCTTACCAAAGTATCAGTTTGTGCTCAAGATTCAATATATAGCATAGGACAAGCTGACTAAGATCTTCATATGAGATTGTACTGAAGTCACCAAGTGAGTCGTTGGGCGGTGATGCATGGATATCTAGTTCCGGTGAACGTTTTATTAGATGATGAGATGGAAGCTCAAATTGCAGACTTTGGGGTGGTTAAAATAAGGAAGAGCTGCAACGGTGGAGAGAAGGGAGAAAAAGTGTCTTTGGGAGGTAAGAGAGGAAGAAGGCAAAAAGAAGAAAAAAATATATCTTAAATTTTTTTAAAATAATATTTTAATATAAAATAAGCCATGGAACACACATTACCCTGTGGATTAAGATTTACAAAAATTAAAATAAGTAAAAGGATTCAATGTACGGAAATTGTAATAAAAAAAATAAAAGGGCTGCAATTGATTTTTTTTAGAAGGAATAAGTTGAGAATTATATTTAAACTTTACTTTTCAAACTAACAGAGGTTTAACTGAGTTAATTTATAATTAAATTTACTATTATGTACCCGTAAAATGTATTGGTTTTTGAAAAGATAAATATAATTATGGTGTTTTTTTAATAAATTGACAACAAGCACTTATTTATTTATTTATTTATTTATTTATTTATTGTATTTGAGAGGTTTTGAACTTGAGATTTTTTAAATACAAATAAAGTAAAAAATCACTACACTTGTTACTAAAAAATAATCATGTTGTTTTTTATTTTTTAAACTAGCCGGTTACTATAGTCCAACTCATTTATGAGCTGAGAAGACCTTCTTTAAAACTGCTCCTAGCTTCATCTACCCCATTTCTTCATAAAAGTTGCTTGAGAGGGAGGAGTACATCATTGAATGTTTTGGTACGCTGTGAAGATGTTCTCACCTTCAAAAATACTCTGTGTACTTCTGGAGTAGCCACATTTTATTTGTTATCATTCGTTTCTGGAGTTAGCCACACCCAAGAAAAAAGTCATCGATCTTCCACTTGGAAACGTACCACATAGAAGAGAAAGCTCCAGTGGAAAGGTTAAAAGAAACCTTTTAATTTATTTTAAAAAGAAGCAACCACTTGAGATTGAGCAACCCTTTCTTTTTTTGTTTTAATATAGCACAATTGTGAAGGAGATAATGTTCATATTCAATGAATGATAATCATGTGGATTGTATTGCACAGTGTGGATGCATTATTTCTTCATTTGAATTATTGATTAGTTGTGTTGTATTTTTACTTTTGGAGTTTAGGGTTTCCTTCTATGGGTTTTGATGATGAAAAACAGAAGGCACATCAGTATTCCCTCAGACGAACTGAAATCTTGTCTATGAAAAGAGTTGGAGACCTTCTATTAATGTGGAAAGAGAGGCCTTTGATAACACATAACATATCTTCCATATTTGCAACAAATATTCTTTCAAATATTCTTTTATATTCCTTGCCATTGATAACATATAACATATCTTTCATATTTTTAACAAATATTTTTTATATTTTTATCAATGCAATCATTCTGCTATATTTTCACTTTCCATCTTGGACACAAAAGAATGATATAAATAGGCTTATAATATTTCATTGAGATGCAATGCAAAACACAAATTTCAGCCCTTTCAAACATGATGTGGAGGGTGAAGAAGATATATAAGTGAGATGTCAAGAAGAATATACTAGGTCACTTGATATAATATTAGTACGCAGACATATGTATATATGATGACATGACTTTGATAAAACTTTTTTTTTTTTTTATAACACATGAGATATTATTGGTGTTTTTCATAAATCTCACTGGCTGGGGTGATGGAAGAATAAAAAAAGTAAAGAAAATGAGAAGGAGTCCTAAAAGTATAAATGATCATAAGAAGGACTGGCTAGAAAAGTTGAAAATTTTCAGGGATTGAAAGATAACCTTTCCAAAATGGATTTTCATTTTTGATCACTTAACTAATGTTTTCACTAATTTATTACATAAAATATTTTATCTTTTTTTAGTAAATAAATATTTATAATAAAACTAATACAAGTAATATATCACAATTTATATATGTTTGTGTAAACTTACGCAATTGGTATTATTTGACAATCAATAAAATGATGTGGCGCTTATGATGACTCGATGAAGTGCCATTATAGATGACATGGAAATGGTGAAGTTCTACCTTGAAGGAGTTATTTTGAATGAGCTATTAAAGGCATGATGATTGCTACTTGAGGAGCAAGCAAATCGAAACCAAAGTTGGGCAGCTAAATGAAGACATCTATATTTGGCAAAAGGATCAAACTTTTGTTACAATTACTTGGAGGACAAGATCTTATTATGAAGAGCACATTTAGCACAACCACTTGAAGTTCAAATTGTAGGGAGAAGCTAAATATGAATGGAGCTATTTATAGTGACTACTTGGAGACCAAGTTTATATTGAAGGCCAGTTCGGTAACAAGCTAAATAGAGATACAATTTATGAAATGTAATAGCAAGTAAGAAAGATCTAATGACCAAAAGAAGACAAAGCTAATTATGGGGGGAGCTATTTAAACACATATCTATACATGGAGAAGATTGGAGACAAGATTATGAAGAACCAAACTTAGATGAATTGAATATCAAATTTGGGAATTATAGGATTGTGAAGGCCAAACTTGGAAATTAAGTTTGGTGAAAGATTTTTGAAGATTGTTGAATACTATCTTTGGTGATGATGTGTCATATGGGGTGTGACTCTTGAGAGAGTACTGTTAATAAAACTGTGAGGAGGTAAGCTAGTTGTTTGCAAGTTGAGATTGAGAGGATTCAACGGCATTCAACTCAGACACAACCAGGAGGGTTGGAGACATCATGAGATCGCATTGCAACGGAAGCAAGAATTTAGTCAAGGTTAGCAAGAGGACCACGTTGCAAGCTCAGTTATAACTGAAGGTGCAATAGCTAATTTTGGAAGATGTCCAAGTTAGTAGCTGTAGAGATTTTAAAAGAGAGACATGCTATCTTTGGGATATGGAGACATCTATATAAGAGACTCTATTGTGAAGATTTAAGATAAGCTACCGGAGAGAGAACCAAGTGTCTGGGTGAGAGGGTGAGCATTGTACTCATGTTTATTCCATTTTTTGTACTTGTGAAGATAGGTGACAGTGTTGTACTTATGTTTATTCCATTTTTTAGTAGATTTTTATCTCCAAGCTTGGCCCTCCTAGATGTAAGTAAGTGTTGTGCCTAACTGGATTAGCATTTCTGTGTCTCATTTTCATTGTTATGTGGTGCAATTAGTTGTGTGTTTGCATAAGAGTTTGACTGAAAACTAACACACATATAGCTCGGCAGAACTAACAATATATCCAATTAAGGGGATCATTTTATGTTCAAGACATGGGTAATAAGATACAAATTTAAGATTCTTTAACTTTTCCATCTCAACATTGAAGATTATTATTTTTTTCCACAATCTGGTGAAAAATTAATTTCATTCACGAGGGAAAGCATAAAGTTTTGTCAATATAATTAATAGTATATCTTTATTTTATTGGAATTTTTATATTAAAAAGATTAATACATATTTAATTTTGAGATTTAGGCTGTATGTTCAAAATAATATTAATAACTTAACATAGAATAATATTTAATAGTTTTTTCTATTCACATTCACATGCAAAAATTTAAAAGAAATGATATTAAGATGAACTTGAGCAACTTAATTAATTATTATTATTATTATTACTAAAGCTTCTAGGAAAGCTTCCTTGAACAGTAATTTTTATCTTATTGTTAGAAAAATAGAGGATCCGCAAGGGAGATCAAGAGAGCAATAAGACAATCACAAATACACAAGATTTACGAGGTTCGACAATGTGCCTACATCCTTGGGAGTGGAGCGGCCATATTCCTCTTATTCACTAGTCTTGTCTCATTGTGACAAAAGACCAGGGTTATATGTATTTATAGGTAAAAACCTAAACTTATCCAGATACAAACCTATCAGGATCCTAACCCTATCTACATCTTAAACCTATCCAGATTCTAAACATATCTAGATACAAATTCTATCTGGATATAGTTTACATGATTACTAAATCATAATCCTAACTAGATATAAATTGCCCTTGTATCCTACCATAGGGGCATTGGCCCCACACCCCCAATCAATCAAACCGATGCTTCCGCAATAGGACAGATGTTGTTGTGCCACTCCATTCCGTTCTCGCATATTCTCATTTACTTGTGTATATGAGCCATACACAACAATCTCCACCTTGGCGAATATACCCCGTGAAGATATAATCATCGAGCTCCTTATCATCTAGATAGGTTGAGTGACATGTCACCTTAGTATTAGAGAGATTGATCAAGTCCAAGCAATGCATGAACTTCCCTGTAGTGATTGCCTTAATCTGATTTTGTAACTATAACAACAACTCCACCTACAACTGTATTTCCCATCAGCTTGTAGATATTTCCTATAGTCCTTTCCCTTTTCATCACTATCAAACCATTTTTACTCATCTTTATGCAATCCTTTTTGGTTTTATAGGCAAAACCGTTTTAATGCAAAGTACCTAGAGAAATCAGATTCTTCTTTAATTATGAAACATGTCTAACATCACACAAAGTCAGAACAACACCATTATACATCCGAATCTTGATATGCCCCTTTCTAGCAATAACACACGCTTTATCATTGCCCATGTAGACAAAACCAAAATCCCCTGATTTGTATGAATCAAACCAGAATATGAGGTTTGACATGATGAAATCGAAAGCAGATCCCCATCACTACAATCTGAATCACCGTTCTGGACCATATTAGCAAATTGTGATGAATCACCATTCCTTTCATCAATCTACTACTTCCTCCAAACCTTCACCGGAGATGAGAGATCCATGACGTGATACATAACGTCATCCTCCAAACATAATCGGATAAGTGTCACCACTCTTGTTTGTAGATCCAACCAGACTTGGTCTTCCAAACCTTAAGGCTTTGTCTCTTCCAATGCTTTCAACATCCCCTACTACACTAGCAAATCCTTTATCCTCCACTAGCACAATCCAAAATTTCCAGTTCCATCAAACCTTTCCATATTGAATTTTGTAACGGAGTTCATCATGCCAACGAAACCTTTCTCTGATACCACTTGTTAGAAAAATAGAGGATCTGCAAAGAAAATTAAGAGAGCAATAAGACAATTATAAACACACAAGATTTACGAGGTTCGGCAATGTGCCTACGTCCTCAGGAGTGGAGCAGCCGTATTCCTCTTATTCACTCATCTTGTCTTACAGTGACAAAAGACCAGGGTTACATGTATTTATAGGTAAAAACCTAAATTTATCCGGATCCTAACCCTATTTGCATCTTAAACCTATCCAGAGACAAATCTTATCCAGATACAGTTTATATGATTACTAAATCATAATTCTAACCAGATACAAATTACTCTTGTATCCTACCACGAGGGCGTTGGCCCCGTACCCCAACCTATCAAACCAATGCTCCCCTAATAGGATAGATGTCGTAGAGCCACTCCACTCCATTCCCGTATCTACTCATTTACTTGTGTATATGAGCCATACACAATACTTATCATTTATAATCAACGCTTGGTCAAGATTCCAATTTTTTCAAATCTACTATTTATTATTCTAATTGGTTTAATAGCCACCTTACTAGATCTATCTCTTTTATCATGAACATCAAATTAAACAAGTTCTATTTTCCTATATGGTGCTCTCATCTCTTCCAAAAAATATGATATTCATCATGTCCAACTTTAAATTTCTAGGATATCCAAATGATTCATCTTGGAATCATGTAATGATGTCTCCGGCTAGGAGAGCTATGCTTACTAAAAGATCTTCATTGTCTGTCTGCCTATATTACTTGTCTACCATTTCTATCCTTGATGCTATATTACTATCCATGATATTGTTACCTAACGAGTTAAAAATTTCATGGCTTCTTAAGGTAGCAATAATAGTGGAATCTTTTATGCTTAATGGAGTATTACTATGCTTACAAAAGCTGAGGGAAGCCTAGGAGTTACAAACTTCAATTATGATAAAATTATTTTGATAACAAAAGAATGTTTTTAATTTTCTTGACTCTAATATTGTAAAGTTGTGGATGGTTTTTTTAAAACTTGACCATGGCATCTTAAACTTTGACAATTTCCTATTTCCCATAATTATTCCTGGTTTTAGTTCATTTTATAAGCCTACTAAGATTATTCATGCTAATATTTTTTTATCAGTGATCTAAATATTAGCATTACTAGCTTCATGGAGGACCCTAGTGTTTTGAAACCTCTTTAGCACTCAAGCCAAAATTTTATGAACATAGACTCAAATATTGGAAATTTTGGCTTTATTTGACCTGGTGAATAAGCATGGTTGGATTGATAAGTTTGTTAATACTTTTGGTCCTTTGTTAAACTTATATGGCTTCAATTTGAGCCTTGCTACTTGTTGTGTCTTTTGTGGGCTTGATTGGGAAAATACCAAGCATTTATTCTTTCTTTGTTCTTGGGTATATAGTTGGTTTTTAGTGTCTTATCAAATTGGGGAATATTTAGAGTACTTTTATAATGGGATGTTGATGTGTGTGCATGTTTGTGCAAGTGCATGGGCTATATCAAGTAATAAAATGTGTGATAAACTTAAGGTTGTCGATATCATGACGACAAAAAGTACTAGTACTAGTTATTCTTCTATTATCTAGCCAATAGGAAATAAAGATGATGAAGATAAACAAAAGTGAATCAAAAGCTATAAAAGGCATTGTAATTGATAAAGAGGCAGTCAATCATAGAAGAGAGATATCTAGACAAGGAATTCCCCTAGGTTGTCTACTGAAGTGTTATATTAGGATATCAGACTAAATTTGAGTAGATTGGACTGTAGGCGTTTTAAATTATACTCACACATTTCTCAGGCGAGATAGATTAAAATCTCTTCCTAGCTTAGACATAATATGATTGCATGAACACTCTATGAACCCTATGAAGAGGATTAACATAGATTTCCTAAAATTATAGTAATCTTTTTCTCAAGCCGGTCATTAACTAATTCCTTAGGAAACCCTAAATCTCTCTAATCTAGATCCATATGATTGCATGATGAAATTTGGAGGAAGGGTAACCCTAATCAAGAAAATCGACGCACTCAACCCTTTACCTCTAGATCTATGCTCAATTTCCCTTTACTTGTGGTAGATCTATATATAAGGATTTCTCAATCACCTACACTTTTATCAAGCATGAAATCGAGTTCTAGCTATAAAGAAATCATAGCATTTTAACACACAATTGAATCACAATCAAAATAAACTCAGATGTATAGCCGATATTCGATATAAAAAACAAATCACATCCTTGTTTTTTTTTTTTTTTTTTTGAAAAATGTATAAACCATATATACTAATAAAACAACAAAGAAAGAGATATATAAGATAAGGGAGGAGAACAAAATAACCGAAAGAAAAAGAGATACAAAAAGAATATTCATTAAATATGGGAATTGAGAAAAAAAAATAGAGCAATACAGTCTTAAAAATAAGAAAAGAGAACTCATTCCCTGAAGGGAGTATAAGTTATTTACTACTTGATTCCTAGCATAAAGAAATAAGTATATTTACATCAAACTCTCCTAGTTCGTTCCTTTTCAACATCATCATATTCAATCTTCTTCACTTATAAGGCGTTGTTTGGTAGGAAAGAGATGAGAACGAAATGAAATGATAAGAATGGAATGGAAAGTTCATGCTCATTAACTTCCATTCTATTGCATGGATATAAATATAGAATGACAGCCTTACATTTGGTAAATATCTTTAGTTGATACCGTACTATGTTATTTTTTTCATTTTGAGCATTCAACTTAATTTGTATTATTTTAGTTATTCAACTTTAATTTGTGTTCACCGGGAGGATACCAAGAGGATTCTAGAGAGAATTTCATACCGGATTTGTTATGCTATAATTAGTTTACCTTTCCATCTGCATACACAGACATGACACATCATTAAAAAGAGCACATGACCACATTGATAAGGCACATGCCATGTCATCCTGGCAAACTGGTCAATAATAATGGCAGCGTGACTCTTTTTTATGATATGGCATATCCACATATGCAGATAATGGCAGTGGGGATCCGGCATGTGTGCTGCGTAAATAATCAATATTCCAAAGTTTCTTGAAAGAAGAAAATCCTATAATTTTTTGAGTTTTAATTTATTTTTAGTAATAAAGTAAGAGTACCTATTTCCTACACATTCTAGGAAAATGGTTCAAGTGGGAATGACCATTCCATAAGATGAGTTATGATTTTGATTCCTTTTTATAAATTCAAATAAAAAATAGGAATGAATATTTTTTTATTCTCATTGCGAATTAATTATATTTTATCTCAAATAATGAGTATCTGTTGGAGAACCTTTTTTTAGTGCAGCTGGTGCCGCTGGATAAAATCCCTTTTGCAAAAATGAATATTTTCAATGGGATTATACTTGTTAATTAATTCTAGTCCACTAAACGGTTTAAATTACTGATCAATCTTCCTCCTTTATTAGGGTTAGATGCTTGAGTATGCCAATGAGCCACCTCATATATATATATATATATATATATATAATAAACCTTAACCTTATCGAGCACATAATTCAGTTAAAATGTTTTTAATAATCAGAAGAATAGAAAAAACCACTCCAACTAGCATCTTTAATATATAAAAAATTAGGTGTTGATTTTTTTTTTTTTTAAGATCCTAGCGTCCATTTAAATTAGTGCCCATTTCTTCATGTTTATGACCTTTGGATGCCACGTCTTCTTCCAGCAGGGATGGTAACGAGTCGGGACAGGTACGGATATTACCATTACCATATCTGCTACCTCGCCACCATACCCGAACCCGAACCTGAACCCGAACCCGAACTCAAACCCGACGGATTTTCAAAACCCCAATACACACTCGCACCCGACGAGTAATCGGGCATCCACGGAGATACCCGCCCCACCGTGATTCTATTTAAAAATATTTAAAATAAAATTAAAATACCAAGTAAAAATTAAAAATGTTAATTCAAAATCATAGTTTTTTGTTTGAATGAACACCGTAGAATATAAATTGAAAATAGACATTCAAAGCAACACAAAATAGACAAATTCAACATCATAGAGTATGAATTTAAAAAACCCTAACAAAAAAAATTGAATATATATAATTGGGTATATTTGTTAATTGAATTTCGGGTCGGTTCGGGTTAGGGTTCAGGTCGGGTATCAAGATTCCCATACCCACACCCGCTTTTTATTATTCATGTTTTATCTGAACACGACCAGAAACCCGGTCAAATGAGGTTTTCCCGTCAAACTCTGATTGGGTCAGGTCGGACCAGGTCGAGTTTGGGTATTATTGCCATCTCAAACTTCTAGTGGTGTATTTTATATTTTCTTTATACTTCAAAGGCACTCATATTTGACCTAATGTGAACTTTGATGTTATAATTTTATTTATTTATATTAAATTAGTAATCTCGCACTTAATTTAAACCAATGTATATTTTTACTAAAATTAACTGCTTAAATTTGGAGGGAGCCTTATTTATTATTAAGTTTTTTTTTTAAAATAAACTCCATTTATTAAGAAAACACACAACGTACTAAACAACACGAGATGAAATAACAAAATAAGTAAATCTCAAATGCCTCCTAACTTAAAAAGAGTCAGTATCTACAAACCATTCGACATTAGTAATGAAATCAACTCAACATTTTGGGGATGGTAAGTCTCTTAGGTCCTACTCTTTAGCTGCTTTGGACTCTACAAAGTCGAGGTGGCTCTTGGCCAAGCAAATTAAAAACTTAATCCTCCATTAAAGACTTTTATAGGTAAATGGTTACAAAAATTTGTAATTACAAATATTCTTTTATAGTTTTTTTCTCACAAATTGCGTAATTTGTCAAGATTTTGAGTTATTATACCACTTTAGAGAGAAGATAATTATATCTGTCCTAAATTATTCTTATATAAACCTAATTAACCTTTTTGTTTATTTCTCATTTGGTTTGGACTATTTAGCTTTGTAAAAGGGAGATCAAGGGAATTGTTTGGAAGGTACATTTTGTATATTTTTATTTATTTATGTTTTCTTAGTGGATTTTTAATTAAAATTTATAAATTAAAAGATATCTTACTAATTTTGAAGCAGGTGCGGTAATCTTTATTATATTATTATTTTTATAGAAGTCCTTATATATGTTTTTGTTTTTGTTTTACCATAAGTCACATGGAAACGCAATAATTTTTTTTTTTAAAATAAGTCGATAAACCATAATTTATTCAAGCAACAAAAGCAAGTATAGAAAAAGAAGCTGAGAAAAGAAGAACAAGGGAAGGGTAATAAACCTGATTCAAAGAAACTAGTAAGACATCACTAGCAGTGATGCACTTCCTAAAAAACAAAAGGACTAATCAAAAACGCTGGAAACAACAGAGAAAGATCCACAACTAGAACACGAAGTGCACCATAAGGTGTCAAAGGTCTTCAACAGTTAAACAAGATGAACAGGGGTAAATCACTCCCTAGCCGATGGGTCTGCAGTGGCGTCCGACATTATAGAAATAACTCCAGAGCCATCCAAAACTTGAGCACTAAGAAAGTTGAGAGAGTGCTTGATCTTCTGGGATGCTTCATGGAGAGTTTGTTGTTGGTGTCCTGTAACTGCAGAAAACCACTAGAGAAGTATATTAGCAATTTTAATAATCAGTGTAGAGCAAGGTAAATTAGATAATTAAAAGATCCGATTATTTTGTTGTAGCCATATATTCCACATTATAGCTCTTGTGATGAGGTTCCACAGGATGTGGAGATGACAATTCAGAGAAGGTAACCAGGTGGTCCATATCAAAGAAATAATTGGCGAAGAATTCTGCAAGTTAAAGCAATAACTGAAGAATAACTAAATGCGCTCCGAAAATTCATAGTTAAAGAATAAGTGCTCTATTGTTTATGAATCTTTGTGACAAAGAATACATGTTTCTGTGCCAACTTCTAAGTTAAATCCTTTCTTGAAAAGGTTTGAAAGTGTGAGTATTTTATCGTCCTACGCTATCCAACAAATCAAGGAAACTTTGCTTGGACACCGTACTTTCCAGAATTGAGGATATAAAGGACTACACATCCCGTCATCTATTAGAAACTTATAAAAGATTTAACCATGAAGATACCCCTTTTATCAAGTTTCCAATTGTAGAAATCCTCTTGGTCATTAGAGTAAGTAAGAGTTCCAGTAGTAGGGCAAGATCCTCAACATTAGCTGTGTGAAAGAAAATTTTTGGAGTGCTTAGTTGCTGAAATAATTTTCTTAAAGTTAACTAGGGGGAGGTGCAATCATTGAATAAGGATGGCAAGATATCTTTAAGAGGACGATCAAAGTACCATTTGTCATACCAAAGAGTAGTGGAAGCTCCATTTTTAACAATTTTGGATATGCACGAGTGAAAAGGTTCTAATATGGAGTTGATCCCTGCCCAAAAGAAGGATATGTTTTTTTGGTAGTGTTTGAAAAATAAGTCTAGCTATATTACTAGTTAAGTTATTTGCCTTGATGATTTTGCCCCAACAGCTGTTTGGATCAGATGAAATTTTCCGCCACCATTTCCCCAATAACGCATTGTTGAAGTCTTGGAGGTTAAGAATTCCCCATCCTCCCATGTTACGGGGTCTACATATCCTTTTACAAGCTTCAAGTCTAGCTCCTTTGGATCCCATGTTTGGCCATTTCCATAAGAAGTTACTTTGAATCTTATTTATTTCTTTTATTACCCAAATAGGTAGTCCTAACAAACATTCAATAGATTGGAACTTAGGAAAGTACTGAATTTAATAGAGTTAGGCATCCACCTAGAGATAGATACATTGCTTTCCAAGGTATTAGCCTAGACCTTACCATTTCAATGAGCTTTGTCCAGTCTTGTCATTTTAGGTGCTTTTCAGAAAAAGGAACACCTAAGTAATTATTCGGTAAACAATTTCTGGAGCAATTCAGAATCGTTGCTGAATTTGCATTTGGTTGAAAGCCGTAATTTGTTGAATATAGGCAAATTTTTGAAAAATTAACTAAATGACCGAAGATCCTTAAAAAAGATAGAGAATTAATTTGATTATTTGAAGATTTTCATTACCTACTGATGAGAAGATGATTAAATCATCTGTATATTGAAGGTGACAAATGCTATCAAATAATTTAGATGAATACCCACAAGAACTTTGGAAGTGAGTGCCTATGTGAACATAGCACTTAAAGACATTTGTTGCTAAAGCAAATAGTAAAGGTGACAGTGGATCTCATTGTCTTAGACCTCTTTTACAGCGTATGTAACTCTTTAATAAAAGAGTAGTCATATATTTACTCTAATATCCTCCTTCGCCAAACTGAAAAAACCTCTGTCACATTTTGGTAAACTTCGTCACCTCGGTCTTCAATTGTTTTTGAAGACATAGAGAGACGAAGGCATAAAAATAGAGAAATAGAGGCTAGGGATTTCATGTTTGCATTGCTACAAAAAAGAGAATACATATAAGAGGTTTTATATGCTAATATATCCTTATATATTAACATAATACTAATATATGCTAATATATCCATATATACTAATATAGCAATGCTAATATATCCTTATATACTAACATAATTCTAATATATGCTACTATATGCTAATATCCCCTCTCAAACTCACGATGCGACAGCAATAAACATCGAGTTTGTCAGATAAGAAACGGAAGCGCGAAGCCGAGTGTGCTTTTGTAAAAATATCAGCAATCTGGAGAGAAGAAGAAATAAACGGCAATGTGATGGTGCCAATCTGCAGGTGATGGCGAGTAATATGACAATCAATCTCTATATGCTTGGTACGCTCATGAAAAACTGAATTACGTGCAATCTGAATAGCACTCTGATTATCACAATGTAGCGGAGTAGGGTGATAAAGAGAGATACCCATATCAGCTAGCAACCAACGTAGCCAAACAATTTCACAGGTAGTCGAGGCCATGGCACGATACTCAGCTTCTGTAGAAGATCGAGAGATGACATCTTGTTTCTTACTCTTCCACGAAATAAGTGAGTCACCGAGAAAAATACAAAAATCCAGTAGTCGACTTGCGATCCGTAGGATTACCAGCCCAATCCGCATCAGAGTAAGCACACAGCTCTAATGATGACGTAGAAGGAAACAAGAGGCTCTGAAACTAAGTGCCCCGAAGGTACCTTAGAATACGAAGCACGGCAGCCCAATGAACTGTAGTAGGAGCAGTGACAAATTGACTAACCACTTGAACAGCATGGGCAATGTCAGGGCGAGTCACAGTAAGATAAACCAAGCTGCCGACTACAGTACGATAAAGACTGGAATCTGCCAAAGGAGTACCATTCGACGGAGAGTATCTAGCATTAGTCTCAAGGGGAGTATCAACGGTCCGACTATCAGTGAGTCGAGCACGCTCAAACAGATCAGCTATATACTTTGATTGAGATAAAAGATAGCCTTTCGAGGAATAGGCAACCTCAATTCCTAAAAAATAACGTAGCATACCCAGGTCTTTCATAGCAAAGCAACGTGCCAATTCAGACTTCAAAGAGTTAATTCCATCACAATCATCACCAATAATAATCATGTCATCAACATACAAGGATAATAGAATACGACCTGCCATTGTACACTTGACAAATAACGCCGAATCATGGTGACTAGGAACAAAGCCAAGCGAAGTGATCACAATGGAAAACTTCTGAAACCAGGCACGTGGTGCTTGTTTAAGACCGTAAAGAGCTTTACGAAGCTTGCAAACTTCACCTGACTGATGAGCAACACCAGGAGGAGGTGTCATATAAACTTCTTCATGAAGATCGCCATTCAAGAAAGCATTCTTGACATCCATTTGAGATATTCTCCATTGACAAATGGAAGCAACAGCAATCAGAGTACGAACAGTTGTCATTTTGGCAACAGGAGCAAAAGTTTCTTCATAGTCCATACCGTACTCTTAGGAGTAGCCTTTAGCAACAAGTCGAGCCTTGTATCGTTCAATGGATCCGTCGGATTTGGTTTTAATCTTGTACACCCAACGAGAACCAATGGCATGTTTTCCGGGCGGTAGCGGAACCAAATCCCATGTACGAGTTTGGTGTAGAGCAGTAAGTTCCTCAGCCATAACAGTCTGCCAAAGAGGATCACGAACTGCCTCTCTATAGGACGAAGGCTTAGAAAGACGATGAACAGATGCAACAAAAGAAGCAAAGGAGGTAGAATAGGATGAATACTCAAAGTCAGGTAGTTTAGTGGACTTACGGATACGAGTGGACTGACGTAGAGGAGGATTATCCACATTCTCATCCGGCAATTGGGTGGTCGTAGGAGCAGGGACATCAGAGGTGGATGTTTCATGAACCAAAGTATCAGACAGAGCTTCAGTGGGGTCGGGATCGAATGGATCAATACGAACAAGATCTGATTGTGTCATATGATGGGAACTAGCAAGAACAGAAAAGAAGGGTATATGCTCTAAAAACACAACATGACGCGAAACATACAATTTTTGACTAACTGGATCAAAACAACGATATCCCTTTTGACCAACACCATAACCCAGAAAGACGCACAAAGCAGACCGAGAAGACAATTTACTACGCTCAACATGAGGTCGTAGAACAAAACAAGTACAACCAAATACGCGCAACGAGGAATAATCAGGTGAATGACCATACAACTTCTCAAAGGGAGACAAACCTGAATTATGAGAGATTGGAATTATTTTGATCACATGAGCAGCAGTAAGGACTGCTTCTCCCCAAAACACACTAGGAACCTCGGTTGACAACAAGAATGAACGGGCTGTTTCAACCAGATGACGATGTTTCCTTTCGGCAACACCGTTTTGTTGAGGAGTGTCTGTACACGAGGTTTGGTGGATAGTCCCATCAGAAGCAAGTAACTGAGAAAATTCATTAGAAGTGTATTCACCCCCCAAATCACACCTAAAGCATTTAATGACAGATGAGTGTTGGGTCTTCACAAGGGCTCGAAAGTTACTGAATATGGTAAGAAAATCAGACCTATGTTTCATAAGATAAACCCAAGTATAACGAGTAAAATCATCAATAAACGAAACATAATATCTAGAACCCCCTTTGGTGAGTACTGGAGAGGGCCCCCATACATCAGAATGCACAAGATCAAATGGTGCAAAGGAAAGAGAAATACTTTGATAAAAAGGCAAGGCTGAAAATATAGCCAGTTTACAACCACTACAATCAGAAATATCATGACTGTCCAAATGACCTAAAGCTCCTGTAGAAGCCAAAAACTTTAAACGAGACGCAGAAACATGACCCAAACGAGAATGCCAAAGATAAAAAACAGAGGACGAACGACTCAAACGAAAAGACGACAAATCCACACTAGAGGCAGCAACATCTGATAATTTGAGCTCATCTAATACGTAGAGTCCCCCTTTCCTACGGCCTGTCCCAATCACCTTCTGAGAGCGCGAGTCCTGAACATAACAATTGGTAGAAGTAAAAAGAACTGAGAGACCAGAATCACATAATTGAGCAACAGATGCAAGATTTAAAGTTAGACTAGGAATATGGTATACATCTGAGAGAGATAAACGGGATGTGCGAACAGAACCAATTCCTGCCAATGGCATTGATGTACCATCGACAGTCATGACAGACAAAGATGGGGCAGAATTAACAGACACAAAGGAATCAATATCAGGAAACATATGATGAGAAGCTCCTGAATCCAATATCCATAAGGAAGAGGATATACCTGAGGTGCCACATAAAGACAAACCTTTTTGAGAGGAGGCCGACATGGCATGAGGCTGAGAAGCAAGGAATTGCTGAAACTGCTCAAACATATAGGGATCCAAAGAAGGGGTAGCAAGTGCATTGTTGGACATAGGTGGACGATGCATCCATGGAGCAGTCTGTAGCGGGCGCTGTTGTTGTTGAAGTTTGCCTTTACTCAGCAGTTTTGGACACTGAGCCTTCCAATGACCCTTCTGCTTGCAGAAAGCATATTCATCCTTAGAGACTTTAGAAGCTGATCTCTTTTGGTTGCTAGGTGGAGATTGTTGTGAGGCAGCAAAGACAGATGGAGTTATAGATGGAGTCATACGAAATCCCCAAATCAACAGAAATCGAGAAAAAAAAAAAAAAACCCCCCGAATCGACAGGATCTAGTCAAACCAACATTAGCAAAGACAAATCAGAGGAAAAATTTCTTCAATCAAACAAAGAGAAGAATCCATTAACCTCTCTCTGATACCATGAAGACATAGAGAGACGAAGGCATAAAAATAGAGAAATAGAGGCTAGGGATTTCATGTTTGCATTGCTACAAAAAAGAGAATACATATAAGAGGTTTTATATGCTAATATATCCTTATATATTAACATAATACTAATATATGCTAATATATCCATATATACTAATATAGCAATGCTAATATATCCTTATATACTAACATAATTCTAATATATGCTACTATATGCTAATAGTTTTTTAGTTCTATTTGTTGTTGTTCTTTTTCCTAAGGGTTCACCCATGGTGATGCCCTCTCTGTTTTTTGTTTTTCTTCTTGTTTTTTTCTGTGTTGTTTCTTTTTCTGCTTTTATGTTGTTTTTGTTTGTGCTTATTAGTTTGTTCTGTTTTGGTTTTTCTAATAAATCCATAATTCATCACTTTATTAAAAAAAATATTCAGTCTAAGTCGATAATTAAAAAAATATTTTAAAAGTCATTATAAAAAAAAATATATTGATATTTAATATTAAATACAAATAAGTAAATAAAAAAGATATAGTAAAATATTTGAGCTGAGATTTTTAATATTTTATTCATTTATTTACTTTTAAATTAGAACAGCATGAAACAACTAAAATAAATATACTTAAATATGGAGAATATAAATGCCAAGAAACGTCCAAAAGATAAATGAGGCCAGGTCATTAACAACCACTTTTGGCAGTCCATTGTCTTTTGTTTTTTTCCCTCATGCAACAATAGTTATTTAAAATGGATTCGTTGAGCTGCCCAATAGAATAGAATAAATAAAATATTATAATATTGTAAACTCTTATCCCTAATTATTTGAAGTAATTTACTGCTCTTGGTTTGTATTTGGTACAAAAACTAATTTTTTTCTAAAACTCAAATAATATATTATCTAAAAAAATATCCAACACTTGATTAGTTTAATGGTAAATTCACCTGGCAAGGCATTCACAAATATAGATTCGAAACTCTGTACATCACAATACTGTTTATATTACTGTTAATGTGTGGCATAGTATAACAAACCTATTAATTAGTATGGTTCATGTAAATATTCTAAGAGTGTATTTGATAGACTTTCATTGTTACAAGTGTAGTTGATAAGTCACTGATGTACTTCTGTACTTAGACAAACTGTTAATTATGAGATGTTATTGTAAAAAAATAAAAACTTAATTAACATTAATAAAAAAATATGATTAAAAATTATTCTGTAATTAATGAAAATTTTTTTGATAGTTCCTTACATACTTCTATTTATTGCTTCTGCGTATTTTCATTTTAATAAAATAATAACTTAACAACCACATTTTGTTGCAGTGGAATGTTATGAAAATGATGAATGACAAATTGAGGGTAAATTCCCGAGTCGACAATATTATTAGTACTGTACATATATTGTAAACACGGTAGGAGAATGTTTTTTTTTTTTTTCTCTCCTCCAAGATTGCATGATAGGGGATTTATTAACTTTGGTTCTTGAAATATTATCTGCGCGTGTATATAGTAGGATTGTAATCGACTCATATGATGTCTACTCGAATTAATAAATATCTTAAGTTCGTTAAGTCATTATAATTGATGCATTATTATACCTGTTTATCTCTTAACATCTTTTTCTAGAATGCGCTTGTCGTTTTTGTCAAAAAAAAAAAAAAAAAAAAATCCAATAATAATAATAATAATAATAACTTTCTACTGTTATATATATGTATAAACTCTTTCTCAGCCTTATAATAAAAAAATCCTCTCAACCTAAAAGTAAGAGTCATTATTAAAATTAAAATTGATCCAAATCTCCCACACACACATATATAAATTATAAAAAATAAAAAAGGAATGAAAAAGCAAACAGCTTTATCTCCAGAAGGGCAAAAAATAATTAAATAGCCTGACAGATACCTAGACACACACATGTATTATAAATAAAAAAAAACTGAAATGAAAAGGCAAACAGCTTTATCTCCATAAGAAAATATTTAACAAGCGTGACTAAATACCTAACCGCATATAATATACATATGATGTTGTCTATATGAGAAGCGGGCACAGCCATGAGCTTGGCTACGCTCACGGTTAAGAAAAACAAAAAAAAAAACAAAAGACTAGCTTAAGCATTGCAAGATGGTTATGTACGCCTTCATCTCCGGCTTCATCAACGAACTCAATCACATCAAGAAACAAGACAAGAGTGGCTGTGGATGGGGTGGTCTGGTGTGCCAGCACAGCGAGATCCGTGTCCTGCTGCAACGCCTGGAGGCTCTCGAGTCCATCCTTTGCCATGCCGAGAGAAAGCTAACGAATGCCGGTGGCAGAGACGCTAGCATGGTGCAATGGCTAAGTGAAATACACAAGGCTGTGTACGATGCTGATGACATCATTAATGAATGTACAATGGAGGTTGAGAAGAAGAAGAGGCAGTCTTCTTCTTCTTCTTCTTCTTCTTCTTCTTCTCAACATCCTCGTTCACAACAGCAACAACTTCGTTCTGGTAACCGTTCCGTCACCAAGCTATTGCACCGTGGTGATATGGCCGTTAGGATCAAGGCCATCAACGAGAAGCTCCGGAAAGCCTTGCATGATGCTACTACTTGCCATAATATTGAAATGAGACCATGCAAGGATGCTGCAGCTAAACAATCTAGTGGAACGTGGCGTTCAACTTTTAAACATATGGAGGTTGTGGGACAGAGAATGAAGAAAGATACTGATGAGATGGTTAAGCTCTTGTGCACACCCAAGCAAGGAAGTGATCAGTACCAGGTTTTTGCTATCACTGGTATTGGTGGGATTGGAAAGACAACGCTGGCTCGGAGAATATTTGATGAGGAGCGTGTGCAAGCTGAGTTTCATGTGAAGGTGTGGTTATCTGTGTGTGGAGACGTCTCTGATGTCCAGCTGTTGAAAGAAATCATAAACGGAGCCGGTGGAAGCTTTCTTGGCGATGGAACTCTGTCTGATCTGAAGAAAATGCTTGTGGCTGTCATAAGAGGGAAAAGATTGTTTCTTGTTCTTGATGGTCTTTGGACTGTGGATTTATGGTGTAATCTTTTGCAGGATCCATTGAAAAGCTGTGGAGATGGAAGCCGAGTCCTGATTACCACCAGAGTCGACCAAGTAGCGAGGAGTGTGGGTGCTGTGCACCTCCACCAGGTAGCTTTGCTTAGCAAAGCAGAAAGCTGGGCTCTAGTGAGCAAGACGCTGGCTTTCCAGGAGGTGGAAGAGAACCATGATTCCATGGAAATTGCCATGAAGGCCACGGCCAAATGCCATGGCCATCCTTTAGCTCTTAAACTCACAGGAGGCGTTCTTGGAGCTCATGCACCATCAGACTGGAGGGAAGTCACAGAAAGCCTAGATGATTTCTCGGTGCACAAGGAGGAGTTGGATTTCATGTGGGCTTATGAAGCTCTGCCGTGTCATCTCAAGCCATGCTTCCTTTTCTGTGCTCTGTTTCCTGCGAACAGAGTCATTACACGCAGGGACCTTACCCAGCTTTGGATCGCCCAGGGATTCATCAAACAAGAAGAGAAGAAGACTCTGGAGGACCTGGCAGAAGAGTATTACTCAGAGATGATTTCCAGGAACCTTGTGCAGCCAGAAGTAGAAGCTTATGAAGAGGAAGTGAGATGCACCATGCATCAACTTATACGAGAACTTGCTCTCCAGCTAGCACAAGCTGATGGCTTCTATGCCAACCATACATGCTCTACTGCATCCACCATAATACTGCATCTCTCATTTGGGGGAAAGACAGAGCCTCCTGAATCAACAACATTGCATGACCAGCTCAGGACACTTGCAGTCTTTGGAAGCCCATCAATGACTAGTGATTTACTCAAAAAATTCATCAACCAGATCCAGCTTCTACGTGTGTTGGATCTACGGCAAACGGAGATTGATGAGGTACCAGATTCTATTTCTGCTTTAAAGCATCTTAGATATCTGAATCTTTCTGGCACCAACGTTGCAAAACTCCCCAACTCCATAAAAGACCTCTACAACCTGCGTTATTTATGTCTCAATTCATGTAAAAAACTTGATAGCATCCCAACCGGAACAACCCAATTGTACAACCTGAGAAGCCTTGGTGTTCTTCATACCAAATTAGCTCAGCTTCCATCAGGGATAAAAAACATGAAAAATCTCAAGTCCTTGCTAGGCTTCTTTGTCAGTGATGTTAGTGGTTCTTCCTCACTAGATGAGTTGAAGACTCTATCCGAGCTCAGGGAACTCCATATAGGAAATCTGAGTATGGCCAAGGCTGGAGGAGATGAGATACTATCAAAGAAAAAATTTCTCCAACTGCTGGAACTGTCATGGAGTCATGAACCCAAACAGTTGAATTCAAACATCGTAAAAGAGATTCAACCATCTACAAGCCTCCAAAGGCTTACAATTACAGGATTCCCAGACAAAGAATATCCCAGTTGGCTCTCCTCACCTGACTTCAGGAATCTGGCGCATTTGATTCTTGAACATTGTAGATTCTGTCAGCAACTACCATCATCACTAGGTGACCTCCCAGCACTGGAATACCTTCGAATCACAAGTTCCAAGGCGGTTGTCACCATTAAAAAGGATTTTTTTGGTAAAAAATGCTTCCCCAGATTAGAAAGGCTGGTAATGGAGAAGATGAGCATGTGGGAGAAATGGGAAGAAGCACCAGATACTTCATTCCCTTGTCTAAAATCACTGCACCTCAAAAACTGCAACATGTTGATATCCCTTCCTCGGTTTTTACAGCATGCAGCTTCTTTAACAGAGCTGGTCATACAAGGTGCAGATAGATTGAGAGAAGTGGAGAATTTCTCTTCAGTGTTGGATTTGAGAATTGAGGACAGCACCAACATAGAGAAGGTCTCCAATTTCTCATCTCTCAAGAGCCTGAAAATTGTGAAGTGCCCTGCACTGGAGGTGGTTAAGAAAATGCCTTATTTGGAGCACTTACACTTGGTGGATCTTGCAATGGAGTCTCTTCCGGTTTGGTTTGGCAGGGACTTGAATTTTTCCCTAAAATCACTGTATATCAGTGCTAATGATAAGCTGCTGGGTAAGTTGAAGATGGGAGGGGAGGAAAGTTTCAAGGTCGAAAAAATTCGTCGATTTTCTGCATCTACCGCCAATAAATCTCATGTGATTTCCAACTACTGATGGCCTCTTTTGAAGCTTTCCAAGATCACCAAACTGTTTGTTAGACTGTGTTGAGTGGAGAGAGAATATATGAAGCTTTTCTATTATTAATTACTCAAAATAATTCTTTTATTTTACAAATCACTCTCACACACTTACACTTTCTCTCACTAGACTCTATTCTCTCACTATGCACTCACACTCTTTGTAGCTAACCTAGCTTGTATGCTATCTTGCTTTCACTCAAACTTGCTTTGCTTGGATGATTTCATTACAAGTGAAGGTTCTTATTTATAGGGTACTAAGTCGGTTGATGGAAGGCTCTAGACTCATGCTCTAGAGTGATGATATTTGAGCACATTCTAGATGCATAAGTCGGTGTGAGAAACTTCAACCAAAGTCGGTGATGCATTGGTGGCTTCAAGCTTCTTCTAGAAGCTTTACATTTTATCACTCCCCCTCAGCACCGACTTCTCTTGAATTGATGCTTTCTTGTATATTCCTAACTGTGCTCGTAAATCTTCAAATTTCTTTGTACTGAGGCCTTTAGTGAAGATATCAGCAACTTGCTCTTCTGTAGGTGTTAGCTTCATGCGGATCTCACCTTGTAGCACTTTTTCTCTTAGGAAGTGGTAGTGTACTTCAATGTGCTTGGTCCTTGCATGGAACATAGGATTCTCTGCTAAACATACTGCCGACCTGTTATCACAATGAAGTGTTACCTGTTCAATTGGTTGGTGAAGATCCTTTAGCAATTGCATCAACCAAGTGCTTTCTTGTGCTGCCATAGCTGCTGCTCTATACTCAGCTTCTGTGGTGGAGAGGGATACGGTAGGCTGCCTCTTACTGCACCATGACACTGGTCCTGATCCCAAGCTGAAGATGTAACCTGTAGTTGATCGCCTCGTGTCGCAGTCTCCAGCGTAGTCAGCGTCACAATATCCAGTTACTTGGCATCCTTCACCTTTACGGTATAGAATACCGTAATCTATAGTTCCTTTCAAGTATCGAAGTATCCGCCGTACAGCTTCCAAATGTGGCTTCTTGGGATTTTGCATGTAACGGCTTGCAACTCCAACTGCATATGCCAAGTCAGGTCTAGTAAGAGTTAGATAGATAAGACTACCTACCAGTTGTCGATACATCCGTGGGTCTTCCAGGTCTTTCCCTTCTCCAGCACAAAGCTTGATATTTGGCTCCATTGGTGTAGTCAGTGGCTTACACTCCAGCATCCCGTATGTCTCCAATAGATTCTTTGCATATTTTTGTTGACAGAGGAACATACCTTCCTTTGTCTTCTCGACTTCGAGCCCCAGGAAATGCTTCAATTCTCCAAGTTCCTTCATCTGAAACCGGACTGAAAGATTGTCCTTCGTTTGCTGGATCTCTTCAGTAAGGTCTCCAGTTAAGATGAGATCGTCAACATACACCAGAACTATGGCCATCTTGCCTCCTGTGTGTTTGACGAATAGGCTCGAATCTGATGCTGTCAACTTGTAGCCACTTTGTATAAGAAATTCTGCAATTTTCCCGTACCATGCTCTTGGAGCCTGCTTCAAGCCATATAGTGCCTTCTTGAGCTTGCATATATACTCTGGATGAGTCTTGCTCTCGAACCCTTGTGGTTGATCCATGTAGATGTCTCTATCAAGCTCTCCATGTAAGAAGGCATTCTTCACATCCATCTGCCAAAGCTTCCATCCTTTGCTTGCAGCTAGTGCCAGTAGTACTCGCACCGTTGTTAGCTTTGCTACTGGACTGAATGTTTCATCATAGTCCAGGCCATATTGCTGTGAAAACCCTCGTGCCACGAGTCGAGCCTTGTATCTCTCGACTGATCCATCTGCCCGAGTCTTCACCTTATACACCCACTTGCACGAGATTGGTTTTGCTTCTTTTGGTCTTGGTACCAACTCCCACGTCTGATTTTGCTTGAGAGCTGTTATTTCTTCCTCCATTGCCTTCCTCCATTTGTTGTCTTTTATTGCTTCTTGAAATGTTGTTGGTTCTTCAACTTCCATGACTAGTGCAGCATTTGCATACTTGGGATTGGGATGCCTTACTCTGGATGATCTCCTTAAAGGTGGAGGCATTTCTTCTGGCAGAAATGCAGAGTCCTTTTCAGCTTCTTCATGAACTCCAGTCTGCCAGGGGCTCTTGGTCTTTGGTAACCTTGGACTTGTGTCTTCTTCATTTGTTGTTGGAACTTCTTGAGCTTGGTCTTGTAGTTGTTCCTCTACTGTTGCCTCAGTCTCCTTTACATTTGGTTGAACTGAGTCTTCTGAAGGCCACCAAGCTGAAGCTTCATCAAAGACCACATTCCTGGATGTGTAGATGCGCCCAGATGTCGGATCACAGCATCTCCATCCTTTTCTCTCATCATCATAGCCGACAAAGATACATCGTACCGCCTTCTTGTCAAACTTGGTACGAAGATGATCTGGCACAAAAACATAACACACACATCCAAAGACTTTGAAGTGACTTACTGTGGGTTTGATCTTCCATAGTCTTTGGAATGGAGAGAGAAAGCCCATCTTTTCCTGTGGAAGTCGGTTGATGATGTGAGCAGCCGTTCTCATGCATTCGGCCCAAAATCTTCCTGGCACGTTCTTGACATGTAGCATGCTTCGGCATATTTCTGCAATATGCCGATTCTTCCTCTCTGCTACACCATTTTGTTGTGGAGTGTTGGGACAGGTCAGTTGTCTTCGAACCTTCTGCTGCTTCAGATAGGCATTAAACTCTTGAGATAGATATTCTCTTCCATTGTCAGTACGAAGACATTGCACCTTCTTGTTGAGCTCACACTCCACCTTCTCCTTGAACTCCTTAAACTTGGAGAATACTTCAGATTTTTCTTTCATGAAAAATACCCATACGTACCTCGAGAAGTCATCAATAAAGGTCACCATGTATTTGGCACCACTTATAGATGCTTGTTTGATTGGGCCAAATACATCAGAGTGCACTAGCTCCAGAGGCTCCTTAGCTCTAAATTTAGATTGCTGGAAGGGAAGTTGATGGGCCTTACCAAATTGACACCCAGCGCATACTGTATCAGTCCGTACTTCTATGTCGGATAGGCCTTTGACCATAGACTTCTCGACCATCATCTTCAACTTGTGGTAGCTTACATGCCCCAGTCTTGCGTGCCAGAGATCAGACGTCTCGTTCTTCCGGGTCTTGTCCACATAGGCTGATTCTGCAGACATCACATAGATAGACTCCAGTTTGCGTCCCTCCATAACTGGTGTGCCTGATGCCTGTAGATTGCGGTACACCTTAACTTCTTGTGGCCCAAATACCACATAGTTTCCTTGTGCTGTCAGTTGTGAGACTGACAACAGGTTCTTCTTCATCCCGGGAACGTGATAGACGCCCTGCAGCTTAATTTGATCTGAATTGAAGCGTGGAGAGATAAGTGTCTTACCGATGTGGGTGATGGGCAGCTTAGAATTGTTAGCTGTCACAATCACTTGCTTCCCCTTGTACTTCTCAAGGCCCTCTAATTTCTTGATGTCACCTGTCATGTGGTTGGAGCAGCCAGAGTCGATGATCCAGTCGTTCTCATAATTGATCTTCTTCTGCTTCGTTATTGCTGTTAGAGCTACCTCTTCTTTCTCTTCTTGCTCCTCCACTTTGGTAGTGACTACTGCAAATGCTGCTTCAACATCCCACTCTTCTTCACTGTCATATCTTGAATGTCTGGTTCCTTGGAAGCTTCTTGAGGTTGCTGCATTTCCTTGACCTTTCTTCTTATGCCAACAATCTCGTGCATAGTGTCCTTTCTTTCCACAGTTATAGCAGCGATCATCTCGACTGTCACCTCCCTTCGACGGACGATTGTTGTTGCGAGCTCCCCCTGAATAGTTAATCTTCTCCTTCAGTCTTCTCTGTTGATTGGGCTTGTTCTCCTGTGCGGGCTTCTGGCCTTTTCTCCGGTTGCTGAACAACGCCTCTTCTTCCTGCTTTAGCGAGACACCAGCCATCTGCTTCGCTAAAGCCTCCTGATTAGCAAGCATATTTTCTAACTCCAACAAGGTTGGTTGAATCGGCCAACCTCGAATGGCAGCCATAAACCCACTGTACTCAGGTTTAAGGCCATTGATAATTATCCTCCTCATTCGCTGCTCACTAATCTTTTCTTCAGGGGCAAGTTGAGCAATCTCGCTGCATAGTGATTTTACCTTGGTGAAGTATTGACTGATTGTCATACTTCCTTGTAAGGTAGTCATGAGCTCACTTTCAAGTAATTGAAGGCGAGCATCATTCTTTTTGGAGAATAGTGTAGCGAGAGTATCCCATGCAATTTTTGGAGTAGCAGCATCTCTAATATACTCTAACAGCTCATCTTCAACAGCTGTTCTAAGAACAAACATTGCCTTACCTGCTTTGATGCGCCACTTCCGCAGGGCCTCATCTTTTGACTTCTCTACCGCCAGAGCCTTCTTCTCCTTGTATTTAGTGTCACCAGCAGCATCTGATGGCGTTGCTTCTTCAACAGCGACATCTGGTGGAGTCGTCTCGAACCCACCTACAACCTCCCATAGGTCCTGTCCTTGTAGATAGGACTCTATGCAGGCCTTCCAATTTATATAATTATGATTATTTAACTTCTTCAAACCACCAGTCGTACCTGCTAGCTCCATAGCTATGTCTGGGTCACCTGGCGTACAGCAAGCCTCCTTAGCAGAATACCGGTACTCGACTTACTCCGACTGGCGAGCTTCAACACTGGTGAACTCCTGATACTATGCTCGGGCACTGGTCAGTAATTCCGGCAGAACCGACCCGACAACCTGGCTCTGGTACCAGAATTGTTGAGTGGAGAGAGAATATATGAAGCTTTTCTATTATTAATTACTCAAAATAATTCTTTTATTTTACAAATCACTCTCACACACTTACACTTTCTCTCACTAGACTCTATTCTCTCACTATGCACTCACACTCTTTGTAGCTAACCTAGCTTGTATGCTATCTTGCTTTCACTCAAACTTGCTTTGCTTGGATGATTTCATTACAAGTGAAGGTTCTTATTTATAGGGTACTAAGTCGGTTGATGGAAGGCTCTAGACTCATGCTCTAGAGTGATGATATTTGAGCACATTCTAGATGCATAAGTCGGTGTGAGAAACTTCAACCAAAGTCGGTGATGCATTGGTGGCTTCAAGCTTCTTCTAGAAGCTTTACATTTTATCAGACTGTATTTGCAGCTTCATCGTGTTTGGGTACTTTGTACGTTGTGACTGATTACTTAAGTTATCTTTGTCACATAAATAAGGTTCGGCTGTTAAATTCTTGAAGATCTAGTTTATGTAGCAAGAAGTAGATTGTATATTGTGAGTTTGGTTTTTGTTTTTTTTTTTAATAAAGGAGCTCGGAAGTTATTTTATTGAAAGCAAATACAGGAAACAAGCTACAAATTAAGACTAATACAAAAAAACTACAGAAAATTACAACTAAAACTCAAAGCCTAAACATTTGATATACTTCATGATCCAAAAAGGTAATTCACGTCCCTGATGGAAAAAGGGCTAAACTATGCAGGTTACACCATGGATAGCAAGTTTATAAGCAGGGGAAGCCCAAGTCTTTGGAATAACATAAATTCGAGGATTGGCTATTAAAATCAGAAGATGATATATAATTGAAGACCTAGAGTCCAAACTATCGCAACCAGAGGAATGCTTTAGAGTAATAAATTTGTAGGCTTCTTCATTAATAATAAAAAGATGTCTAACAAGGATGCCCTCATTGACAACACTCATAAGAGCAACTTTCAAGGCAAGCAACTTAGCATCGGCAGCATTTCGAGCTTGAATGGAATAGGAGCCTGCAACAGATATAAAGTAATTAGAATTAGAGCAAAAGAATCCTGCACCACTTTCCTCATTGGCAGCATTCCAAGAACCGGATATGAAAAGGAATGATCTATCCGCATGAGAGAAATTATTAAGGAGGAGCTTCTTGCCATCAAGATTAGCAAGAACATATATAAGAGAAATCCAACACATGAGTCAAAGCCCTGAAAGCTAATACTTGGCAATTCACATTGGAATTCCTGAAAATTTTATCACACCGATTCTTCTACATAAACCAGGTTGCAGCAACAATAACAGATTGAGCAAACTTTGAATAATTACCATTAATAGGCCAGGTTCCAAAACGAAAACACTCTTGGAAATTAATCAAAACTCCAACTTTATGACTGATCATAAGCCAAACATCATTTGCCCTGGGGTAGAAAGCTAATAGATGATCAATTGTTTCATAATCAAGACCACACAAGGCACAAGAATTGCAGGGACCCAAACCAATAGTGAAGAGATATTCAAAAGTAGAAAGCCTACTTTTGAAGACAAGCCAGATAAAATGCTTAACACGAAGGGCCACATTTAACTCCTAGAGTTTCTTCCAACCCACCCAATTATCGGACCAATTGAGATCATGGTTCAAGAAATGATAAATTGAAGAAGAAAGTTTGCTATTATAAGACTTGGGTGACCACACCCAATGATTAGAAGCTGTGCAATCAATTGAACCAATTCTGTTAGAGAAGTAATCCACATTATCACCAAAAAGCAAACTTGACTTGTTATGATCCCAAGTGTTATTACTAATGAAGTCTGAAACATTAAAGGCATTTAAATCCAAATCAGTATTAATGTAAGTGGAATTGAGAGCTAAAAAATTTTTGAACAACAAGGATGATAGAAAAAGGAGGTTAGATTAGGATTTATAGAATTAATCCAAAGAAATGGTTTAAGCTTATGGGCCAAAAGGGACAATCCCCTGAAGAACCAAGAATAGCAAGCTTGGATATTGTCCTTCCAAAAGTTAATTAAGCCATATTTGACAAGTAAAATATCAACCCAAATATAATATCACAATTGCTATATTATATAATGTTCTTAGCCATAAGAGAATGCTTGGCAAGAAGAAGATTTCTAATTGCTAGACCTTCCTCAGTTTTAGATCCAGTAAGATCATCCCAAGCTACAGCATGAATGCCCTTTCCATTGCCACCTTTATACCAAAAGAATCTCCTAATAATTCTATTAATCTCTTGGAGGGTAGTATTATAGACAGGGTAAATAGATAGGTAATAAGTTGGAATGGACATCAAAGATGAATTTATCAGGATAGTTTTAGCAGTAGGAGAAAGTTTGGATTGATTCCATCTAGAACAAAGTCGCCTGATTTTATCAACCATAGTATTAAACACAGCCTTCGCCAATCTTTTAGGAGACACCAAGACCCCAAGGTATGTAAGAGGAAAAGAGGAAATATTGAAATTAAGGATGGAGCTAATACTTTTAGCAACTCTTTTGTTAAACTAAGAAGGAAAATAAACAGCAGATTTACTGGGGTTGGGAGATTGCCCAGAATTTTTTTGGTAAATAGAGAGGCAGAGATTAATATTTCTAGCTATCCTTCTAGAGGCATGGGAGATAAGAATAAAGTCATCAGCAAACATGAGATGGTTGAAGTTGTATTTAAGTTGAATGTTAAAGCCCGGAACCAATCCTTGCTTCTGAGCAAAATTAAGGATATAAGTAAGATTTTGAAAGACAATGATCAAAAGAAAAGAAAAAAATAGGATCTCCCTGACGAATTCCTCTAGAAGATTTAATCCAAGGAGTAGGTTGCCCATTAATTGGATTCTAGTTGAGAGTGTCGGGGGGGGTTGACAATCATTATCCAAAGAATGGGCAACTTCTTGCAAAGTAATTATATTATCAAAAGCGCAACGGCCAGCCACAAACTTGACTTGGTCTCTACCAATAAGTTTAGGAAGAACAATTTTAATGTGATTGGCTAGAATTTTAATATAATTTTGAAACTAAAATTGCATAAAGAGATTGGTCTATAATTAGAAATTAAGCAAGGATTATCTTTTTTTTGGGGATAAGAGCAATGTAGGTTTTATCCCAAGAAGAAGGCACCACAAAGTTAGTAAAAAAATATTGAACTGTAGAAAACAAATGATCTCCAATTTCAAACCAAAAGAAATGAATGAACTCAGCATCAAGGCCGTCAGGCCCCGGACTTTTACCTGAAGGAAGATCAAGAATAGGCATATGAATTTCCTCCCGAGTAAGAAATTTACAATCTAAAAAGGAAAGCTGGGAGAGGTCTTCCGAAAGGGCACGAAGAATATCGGAAAAATAATCACTCAAAGAATTAGACCAGAGGAGAGAATAGAAATTAAGAAAAGATTGCTCAATACCTGCTCGATCCGTGTAAGAGTTGCCATTCATATAACGAATCTTAGTAATAGAGTTGAAGTGTTTGCGAATGCGAGTGACAGAATAAAAAAACATTGAATTTTTGTCCCCATCACAAACCCATTACATACGAGCTCACTGAGACCATTTACTGGTATTTTGACGTTGTAGGGCAATGTATTTAGCATAATGTTCTTTAAGATGAGAAAGATCAACTACATTAAGAGAGTTAGAAATTTCCAAAGATGTAATATCATTTTCTGTATTTATAAGATCGTAGTCTAAAGTACTCAGCCTGAGGCATGCCAAGCTTTAAGTTTAAAACTGGTATGAACTATAATATGAGAAAATGCATGCTTAAGGTTACCATGTGGAGTGATCTCCCAAGCAGATCTAACAACATGATTACACCCAACATAATTTAACCAATAATTTTCAAATCTGAAGATATTATGGTTAAAATAATTATGCATAGACCCAGAGAAAAGGAGAGAGGCATGATACAAAAACATTCTCGGAAGGTGTTTAAGAGTATAGGAGCTGAACTTAGCAGACTAGGCCATATTCACTAGGCAATGATCAAGCGGAGCCCATTACCTATTAGCCCCCGCTTGATTATTGCACCAAGTGTACCTAGGTCCAAAGAAATACAAATCAAGTAAATTATTATCCTCAATGAAATTTAAAAAGTAGCGGGCCTTACGGGAATAATAGGCATACAAACCACTTTTATGTTCTTCCTGTGAGGTAATAGTATTAAAATCTCCGACTATGAGCCAAGGAAGGTTAATAGCAGAAATTTTGGAGAGTTAATGCCGAACATTGTGAACGAAAATGAGAGGCATTATAAATAACAGAAATAACCCAGTTAGAGGATAAACCAGGAGAAATCATGAGATGCAAGGTTCTCTGAGAAATAGTTCTTCGGAATATCCATCTGCTAGGATTGCAACCTATTACCAAGCATTAGGAAGTTTAACACAAAAGCGATTGACACGATCTTCAATGGCTCTTGTTTTGACAAGGCACACCAGTAAAGGTTTGAACTTTCGAATGAAATAAAGAGCTCTGTTGGAGGTATCCCTCGAAGAAATGCCCCTACAATTCTAGCAAACAAGATTGATATTATCCATAAAAATAAATAAAAAGATAGTAAGAATAGGGAAGAAGAGAATCAACATCAAACTCCACTTCCCTCTGTGTCAACCGTTCTTTTCTTATGGGAAGCCTCTATAACATGAGAGCCTTTCCGAATCAAAGCCTCCCTTCGTGCTTCCGATTGGTACTGGATAAGAGTCATCATATCATATGGACCATCATCCTCCACCATTTCATCCTTGCTGTCTTTAAAGGATCCCTCCTTCTCTTCTTCTTCACTAGCATCACCAGAAGGGGACCCTTGCAAGAAAGCATTGACCTTATCTACGATCATTGAATGATTTGAAATGGGATCATCAGTCTTTTGGGCAGGGTTCAAAGGCATGGAAGCTTTAACGACAAAGGGCGGAGAAGTTGAACGTTCTTGAGAAGGCTTTTTGTCTCTGTCGGTTTGTTGGGAAGGATGATGAGTCTTGGGAAGGGGTGCACTCTCTTGGACGAGGATCACGCCAAAAGAGAAATCCGAGGAGCAAATATGTTTGAGTCCAGAGAAATTTCTGGTGCATTACACTCCATTAGAGATCCAGCTGAACAATGCAATCAATTGGTGTTGTCACATCATCTTCATTGGGCTCAGAACGTTGGGTGTGACGAGCGAGGAACCCACCTCGAGCTCTCCCCCTCATCCCGCCATGTAAGCCACTTGTTATAGAGTTTCTAGGGTTTGTAGCATCCTTTTCCCAGCGGCTGCCACATCAGTGATCGTGTGACTGGCGCAAACACCATCACGATGGCTACTTGCGTGACCACGCCAGCGGGCAACAAGCATCCAGGGACTGAAATCCATCTTTGACGGGGGATTGATAGCAACCATTTGAACGTCGGAGGTTGTAGTGTTGAAACTAGATTCCGGCGTCCGAGCAGCAGCCTCTGGAAAGAGACTGGAGTCTATCGTCTGCTCTCGCATAGCAAAAGTGGGTGGAGAAGCTCCTCTGCTTCCAGCGGCCACCACTCTAGGACAAGAATTAGTTGCATGGCCTATCAGCTCAAAAGCATAGCAGAACGTGGGCAACTTGGCACCTCCTCATTGACTTCCGTAACCATGCTCGTAGCTCCGACTCTTCTCTCTCCATTACTTCTGATCCCAACCTTGCATACCTCTTCTACGTTCTGTTTTTCTCTTCACTTAGGCTTATTGTTAATTCCATTTGCCCCGCAAGCTCTAATTCTGTGACACCGGTGAGTTATAATGATGAGGAGATGTAGGAGCAGCTGGTGGAGTGGCTGGAAGCGCATGAGTACTGAAAGAGGAGCAATGGGAGGGATCATGTGTTTATTTGCTAGGAACCTAATGGGTTGGCCAAGGTCATCGATCAGGTGGGGGAATGGGGTGGTTTTGCTCTCAGATTTTGGGAGGTTGCGTTGTGATAAAGTTAATTAGAACAACAATGTCTATAGGGGTTTTTTCATTGTTAGAACTATATTATGTATATTTGCAGTGGTTAATCCTTGATTGTTCAAGAGAAATGACTTCATTTAGATAGTACTGAGCTTGTATCATGAATGCTTGTATTATGGTCATCAACAATGCATAATTTATTTTGTGTTTAGTGTATCATGATGTAATTGATACATCAGCAACAACTAATCCACAACAATGTATAATTTGTGTATCCTAAGTTGTATCATGATGTTTCATTCATTGGCAGCAACTAATTCACAAATCAATAAATTGACACAATCTGTAATTGATACAACAACAATTGATATACTTTGTATTCCATACAACAATAATTGGTATAAAAATAGTTGTTACAATTGTAATTCGTACTATGGGTCTACAACAACAATATAATGCCCTAATTTTCTTTCATACAGTATTAAGCTCATACTGTTTTTTATTGGTGACATGCACAACAATAATTTACAACAACAAAATTGAATCCAAAATTTCAAACTTCATTGATGACATGAGTTTTTGGTAATTAATACATATGGCTAGCATTGCAAGACAACAATAACTAATGTTTAACAAAAAATATGGTACTTGATACAAGAAGCATGCCTTCCATTACACAAAATATTTCCTACCACATCATTGTATGAAGTATAACCAAAAAAAAAATCAAAATATAAAGAAATTCATCCCTAAATAGCATGGTTCCTTGCTTTAAAGTCAGTATGATGCCTTTCACTTGTAGCATTTGTTGTATTGCCCTAGGTTGGAAAATCTGCAACATCAGTTATTGTAGATATTTGCTGGCTTGTTCCTTCATTTTGGTTTTTGTTTGCAGAAATCCTCCTATGCTTTAGTGCTTGATAACCATAGAAACACATAGCATTAACGTTATTATTAGAAAACTTTAATGAATATCAAGTTAAGGCAAAATAATCATAACAAAAAAAATAAGATTAAGAAATCCTAAGCTGTGGATAAATCAGAGCAACCATTATAATTAGGTCTCTAGCAGTAATGAATGAAGCTGCATTTGGAACTTCCCTTCCAACAATTAATTCACTAATGTAAGCACCCTGCAAAAATTGATGGGGAGTATGTTTCGTTTTTTTTTTTTTGTAATTAGCACAGAATAACAAAATTGGAGAAGACTAGAGATTGCTATGCAATAATGGGAATTAATTCCTACTCTGAGAATTCTAATTGCACTTGCACCATGAGTGCCAGCACCAACTGGCCTTTTCCCTTCTTGATACTTTTGTAGACACTTTTGTTCTTTCTTGCCCTTCTTGCCCACTTGAATCAATATTGCCTTCACTTGGTGTCAGAGTTACCTTGGCTTGGGGACTACCACTTAGGACCTTCATAATCATGATAGCTATTATTAGACCATACCCAACAATTATAGTATGACAATTTGCATTAAACAACAATTAAAAAAACTTATAACATCAATTCGTTTTGGACATCTTCTCTTATTGTGACCTTCTTCATGGCATATCCTATACTTGAACACTCTACCATGTCTAGAAAACTTTGTTTTACTTCCATTTTTTCCTTCCAATGGCTCATTCTTCCTCTTCTTAACAGGTCTACCAAGCATCTTCTTCATAATTGGGGGTGTTAATGGCCCTTCCACACTTGTTGGTAAACAATTCCTACCCTTTACTAGATTAACAGTAAAGTTGTAAGCCTTGTAATAAGTCTCCTTTGTAAACCATTCGAACACGAAGTCAAGTGGATCTACCATATTAAATAAAATTACAACCAATGCATGTTCACATGGGATTCCACTTTTGTCCCAATTTCCACAAGAACAACTATGGTTAGCCAACTACACTATAAACCCTTCCCTTACTTGCATGACTATATCATCCCGAAAAACCTCATAACTAGCACTACCATTCCATTCTACTTGCCATTTTGAACATTTCTTTTTTCCTTTTTTCAATTCTGATGACAATATTAGGGCCACAATTTGAATTCCACTTCATTGCATATTGTTTCTTGGCAGCCATACTAGTCATTACATACTGTCTCATATCTTCAACCATTACAATAATTGGCTTGCTTCTAGATTGTAGAATTACTCCGTTAAATGTTTTGCACATATTGTTGTCAATTACTTAACACTTAACCATGTCATTGAAGTAGGCTTGGCACTAACCTGAGAAGCCTACTTTTAGTTTGCGCATTAACTCAAGTTGTTTATGCATTTCAGGTTTACTGGTGGACCTTGCAACATTCCAAAGCTGGAACTGAAGCTATTTTCCTTGATGAATTTTTCCCCACCTTGCATAGATGTGTCTTTGCACACATTCTATGTTCAATTAGAGGTAATAAGTCATTGGCTGCATGTATTAATCCCTGCAATAAAAAAATGAAGACATTACAATAATACAATTGTACTTAATGGAATTTTAGCCAGAACAATTTTTTTCTCACTTTTTATAAGATCAACCTTTAATTGCTCAAAAAACCATGACCAACTTTCACTTGTCTCCTTTTCCACAACTGCCCAGGTTATGGGAAGCATCTAATTATTGTTATCCCTTCCCACTGCTACAAGTACTTGTCCTTTCAATAAACCTTTTAAAAAACACCATCAAAGCCAATCAATCTCCTATAACCAATAATAAACCCATCCTTAACTGCTTCCAAACACACACACGGACACACACACACACGATATATATCTTCTTAAACATTGGTAATTCAGTTGGTCTTTTTCTCTCAGATACAACAAGAACACTACTACTAGGGTTTGTTGTTTTTAGTTCCAATGCATAATTGTTCAACACAACAAAATCCTCCTTGATTTGCCTTTCAATCATTTTTAATACCAAACTCTTAGCATTTATGCAAGTATTGTTAGTAATAAAAACCCCAACTCTTTTCTCACCATTGCCTGTCTTGGCCTAATGAAGGGCATTGAACTTATCACCTCACCACCAAACTTGTTAGCAATTGTAGTGGCTATCACCCTTTTATTTTTTGCAACCCTAAGAAGGCAGGTGTGTTCTAAAATGTAATGCTTGACAACAAACAACTTCTCCCTACTACACCAAGAACACAATATTAGCCATTTACAACCTTTTAAAGAACATGTAACCCTCACTCTCTTTGCATCATTTTTAATATATCTGAATTCAAAGCCTTTCATAGTTGAAAACTCCACAAGCTCCTTATTGAATAATGTTAAATTTTGGAAGTTAAGTCCCAAAAAAAAAAAAAATAACAAAAACAAAAAAAATCTTGCAAGGCAATATTTGGGTCATGGTACTTCTTACAAGTCCCATGTCTGTTTGCATCATTAGCATTGGAGTCCTCACTGGTGTCTTCATAGCTTCCAGATCTGAAGATGAAATATAGTCACTTTCATATCCACTTACTTTCCTCACTCATTAGCATCTGTATTGATATCAGTAGGTTGCCTTATGTTTCCATCATCTTCATCATCATTTGCATCCTCGTTGTCTTGAATTGCTTTTTTCAACTGGGCATACTTCCTCACATTTTCTCTGATTATTTCTCTTTCATCATCAATGTCTGAATTCATCACTGGTTTAGTTAATAAATTTTCTTCATCCTCTTTTCTTGATTCACTACTTTGGCTCACATCAAGCTCCATTACATCGGTGAGGTGATCCAATGAGTTAGGATTATCTAATATATACAAATTCACAGTTTTTTTTTATGTCATATATATCCTAAGTCCTTGACATCTCCTAACAGATCCCAAGAACATAGTTTGTCAGGATCAACACTAAATTCTGACTCCCTTCCATTCACATATGTAAGCTTGGCCTCACCTTTAAATTGCCCTCCATGATGATATTTTAGAATATATTCATCCCACTCAAACATTTTTTTTGCTACATAAATATCAGGATTTTGGATATAAATTCAATATAATTTAGTATATAATATGATCTCACAGACAAGTTTATTCGTGGCAAGTAAGGACTATAACCATATTGTGAAACCTAATTCCAACAAGAATCTACAGAAACAGATTCAAGAACTTCTTTATATCACAAGCCTTTATTACTGCCCCCCCCCCCCCCCCCCCCCCCCCCCCCCCCCACCATGTAATACAAATTCACAGTTTTTTTTTATGTCATATATATCCTAAGTCCTTGACATCTCCTAATAGATCCCAAGAACAGAGTTTGTCAGGATCAACACTAAATTCTGACTCCCTTCCATTCACATATGTAAGCTTGGCTTCACCTTTAAATTGCCCTCCATGATGATATTTTAGAATATATTCATCCCACTCAAACATTTTTTTACTACATAAATATCAGGATTTTGGATATAAATTCAATATAATTTAGTATATCTAATATGATCTCACAAAACAAGTTTATTAGTGGAAAATAAGGACTATAACCATATTGTGAAACCTAATTCCAACAAGAATCTACAGAAATAGATTCAAGAACTTCTTTATAATTCTCCAAAAAAACCCATTTTTTCAATAAAAAAAACTAACCCCAACTCCATGGATTCTATCTCAATATAACTAAGCATCCATAAGAATACATTATACAAAGATAGGGCATGTAAATCACAGAGATAGATGGAGGAATTTGTATGAAAAAACATAGCATTAAAATTTGGAAACAAACACACAAGAATCAACTGAAACCTATCTAGCAAATTCTTTAAGAGAAATACTTATACCCATCAAAATCTTGAAGAAGCCAAGAAAAAAAGAAAGATAAAAAACCTAAACCCCTAATCACTCACAGGTTAAGGGTTAAATCCATGGCATGCCCACATTTTTCCATAAAGAGAAACATGATAAAGAGAACCATAAAAAGGAAAACCTTGAGAGTGGCTTTGCAGTGATGACTTGGAGGGTACTCAGGAGTGGAAATTGGTGGTGGTTGTTCAAGGAGAAGCTTGGTGAAAGTCAGGGCGGTCAACAAGTTGGGGATGAAGAAAGAGAAAAAAAAAAAAAAGGGAGAGTGACGGGTGGTTGCTGAAATTTCGGATCTTGGTGAGTTGGATCTGAATTGATGTGGCAATTTTTAATAGTATTTCAAACATTTGATTGAATTTTTTATATTAAACTTGGCCACATAAGTAGTCATGGATGCCATGTCAGCAAAAGTGGACAATGATGATAACAACAGTTAGGGCAAGGACCAATATTTCTTATTCAATAAAAAATAGAGGGACCAAAAAAACAAATTTCATAATAGAGATACTAAAAGGGCCAAATGATCATAATAGAGGGAATATTTTGAGGATATACCTTTAAAAAAATTAAAAAACTCTAATTATATAAATTGGATAGTTGTTAGGCCTGGCCCATAAATTTTTTATTAAGCTTAGATAAAAAGGTGACGAGTTTGTAAGGAATTAAAAGAAATTAGTTAAAGGTATTTAGTAATTTAGTTTTTTAGGATTTAAGTATAAATCGGAGGTTAAGGAGTTATATGAGTTCATGTGATTTGTTCTTTTTATTCTTAGTAGTTAAGTATTAGAGAGGTTGGTCTTCCTCTTGAATGAATTTTAGACCAATTTTTGTGATCTTTGATTCAATTTTCATAATATCTTCAATTATTTTCATTTGATTCCTGTTAAATTGGCATTATCCTTGGAGTGATGGTGGTTAAGAAGGTGGAAACATTAGACGGAAAATTAAAAAGTGAGGTAGGGGAGATAAGATCAATGATTGAAAGGTGAGAAGGTGATTCTCATCCCTAGAAGACCGATTTTCAACCATGGAGGAGATGTTAAAGAAATTAACAGACATGCACATCCATCCACCGCCATCTGCATCATTTTTGACGGTGGCCTTGGGTGTGGCAATCACGCCTGGCAGCTATGAGGAACGAGCAAGTGAGAGAGGATCGGAACCATCTATGGTAGAGGTTGTGGGTCTGTCATTATCAAGACTAGGGTTTTGTTTGGAGGGGTCTGCAGTCAAAACGGGGATCAAATTTCAACAGTAGCCTAGATTTTAGGCCTAGATGTAGTTTTCTTTGGTAAGGTCAGAACAAAACTAGGCCCTATGTGGCTAGGGATGATCAGAACTTGTTTTGGGAGAATAAAGGGTGGAAAAAATTACAGATGCCTATCTTTGAGGGCAAAGACACATATGGATGGGTATACAGTGTTGAGAGGTATTTTGCTATCAATGGGCTCATGGAGGATGAAAAGCTAATTGCAGTGGCCTAATGTTTAGGAGGAAAGGCATTGACGTGGTTCCAATGGCGTAAATAATGATAGTCTATTAGATCCTGGGTAGAATTTAAGGATCATTTGTTAGAGTGATTTTGAGCCACTCAAAAAGGAGATTTATATGAGCAGTTTTTTGCCCTAGTTCAAGAATAGTTGGTTATGGAATGTAGAGAGATATTCAAACTTCTTTTGAGCCATTTGAGGGGAATATCCAAAGTGGTATTAGAAGGAAATTTTATGAAGGAGTTGATACCAGAGATCTGAGCAATGTTATGAATTTTTAGGCCAAGAAGGCTGGGAGAGATCATGGAGTTGGCCTAGATGATCGAGGATAAAATCATAGTTGAAAGATCCAATATGAGTGTTTTGAGTGGATCTCCTCACTAAAACTATACCCCCACCGAGGAACGATAGAGTTGGAGATTGAAGATTGGAGGTTCAATGAGAAGTGTCGAAGAACTAGGTTAATAGAGCAGATTTGGTTGTAGCTTTCAACTGCATCATTGAAATAGAGATACAAGATAAGAGGGTAAAAGGGTTGTGCTTTTGCTGTGACAAAAAGTATTCTCCCGGACACTGTTGCAAAGACCTTACCTTACAAGTTCTAATAGTGAGTGGTGAAGAGGAGAATGCTAGTGAAATAGAGGAAGGTGTGATTGAAGAAGAACATTCCCATTCAACAACAGTTACTTAGGTTCCTCATTGAGGATAAGGTGTCTTTTGGGAGGGAAGTAATGTTAGGCCCGTCACATAAAGTTTTATTAAGCCTAAATAAATAGGTGAAGAATTTATCATGAATTAAAAGGTTAGTTAGGGGTATATCAGTAATTTAGTTTTTTAGGGTTAAAGTATTAAGAGGTAGCTAGAGTTATATTGGGTGATGTTGTGGTTTGTTCTTTTTATTCATAGTAGTTAGGTATTAGAAAGCTTGATCTTCCTCTCGCATTATAGTCCAATTTTTGTGATCTTTGATTCAATTATTATTAAATATTAAATTATTTATATTTGATTCCTATCAAATGTCTACATAGAGTTCTATCTGCAAGGATAGAACCCATGGGATGTAATCATTACATTAGAGATGATTTCACCAAAGATCGCTACTGAAGAAGTGACACTATCAGAAACTACTGGTAAACCAAAATCTAAAGAAAAGAAAGTTATGGTCACAAAGAAATTAAAATAAAATGAGGTTTTGAGGAAGTGCTGCGTTAAGGTTGGAAAGACAATGTATGTATTCATGATAGTAGTTGATGATGAGCGGCTTAAGTACATCGGGAAACAGCCACATTGAAGGTCGCATGGAACACTATACAACACTATTTTAAAAAAGATAGATGTTTACCTCTAACAACTTGAAAACGAGCTTAAGATAATCTAGCAAGAAGTATAATGATCACTTGATATTTCAGGAAGATGAAGTTACTCTTCAATAAGATTTCCTAAATTGATTCTAAAGAGAATATTAGTGAATAGCAAATTAGGGTTCACATGATCAAATACCCTCTAGGGTTTAGCTCTCTATGGAGCAAGTTACAAAACAAGTAATGAATGAATAAGAGTATGGAAAATCCATGGAAATAAACCACCTTGAATTCGTGATGATGGCCTTGATGGGTAGTCTCAACGTCTTGATGGAATTCTCTTTGAAGCTATGGTCGCCGATGGCTTCCTTGATGCTATTGTGGAGAAGGAATCGATCAACGTTGGTGAAGAAATGTCCCCAAAGTCACAAAAACCTCTCCTTCAAACCTCGGCCATCTTGCCTCTTCAAAGCAGTATAAAAGTTAACCTAAAATTGGGCAAATAAGTCTTTTATAATAAAAAATTGGGGCTTCACATGACCTCCCACAAGCCCATGTGGGCTAGCAAATTTCCACATGATCGTGTGGAAATTCCACCCGGTGTGTACAGTAATTGCTATAGTAAGTTATGTATAGTGTTTTACTGGAATCACTTCTTTTGAGGCCACACTACCGGGTACACGCCCGTGTGGCAGGTCACGTGGCTTTCTATCGACTGAAAATGTTGGGAAAGCTCTTGAATTCTTCACATAAGCTGGAACATGAGGGTGTGACTGCCTTTGTGCCCTTCCAACTCATGAATTAACTTGAAATCCCTAAGAAGTTGGCACACACTCCTATCCATATGAACATAGCTTGTGTCTTGATGCTTGTGTCGCTCAAAAGACTCCCCAAATGTGCCTTCATGACCTATCTTTACTTGTTTTTCTCTCTTCATGTCTTCACAACCGTATTTGCACAAAAGAACACCAAATACACTTTATGGGCCATAAAACTTGATAAAAGTGATGCTCAATGCATGTAAAACATATAATGAAATATGTTCACTCAAGTACTTATCAGATCACCTGATATTTCAGGAAGATGAAGCTTCTCTTCAATAAGATTACCTAACTTGATTCTAAAGAGAATATTAGTGAGTAGCAAATTAGTGTAGAAGATAATAATCAAAGGCCTGAAACTTGAGTATAGTGGGTTTATAGCTAGTATATGAGGTTGGTCAACTCAGCTAAGATTGTTGTAGTTAGAAAATGCTCATCAACTAGGAGGCTTTAACCAAGCAAATGGTTGGAGTCTCACCAATTCAAGAAGATGACGTGTTATTTAGTTGTCAAAGGAATGGCCTACTATACCGCAAGCCAAAACACAAACCCAAATATAAGTTGAGTCAAATAAGAAGGCCAAAGAAGAGGACTAACTCTTCAATTGGAGCTCATAATCAAAGAAATGGCAATAACTTGTCTAAAGGTGATGACAATCAAGATGACCATATTAATGCTATAATTGTGGTAAGCATGTACACTATGCAAGTGTCTATTAATGCAAGAAGAAAGTCTAAAAGAATGTAGCATCCTCAAGAAACTACCAAGATGTCAAAAGTTAAGATAGCTATTGTATTAAAAATGAAAGGGTTGTTAAAGTAGCATTTGTACCTATGATCATTGAAGTGGAAGAGTAAGAAGAGAAGGAAGAGGTTACTTTGATACATTGATGAGTATACAGCATTCATGTATTTCATATCATTTTGTACAATCATTTGGCTTGTATTAGGATTATATTGTGGGATTCGATGTTAAATCTAGTGTGTCTTATATTCTCAGGCTTTGGACACTACTAAAAAATGATGAAGAACCAAAAGAAACATTCTAGTTGTTAAATGAAGAAGTTGAAGCTCTCTCGGCATCGATTGAACAAAGACAAGGCAAACTAGGTGGCTTATGGGGACCTAACTTACGATCGTAAGCATTTTCCAAAGAACATTACGGGTATACTTATACCTGTAAGGAGGAGTTTAGAACCAAATCAGAGGACCTTACGGGTAGGACTTACGCCTATAAGAACTTTTCAAAGGAACTTACGACCAGAGCCTATGCCCATAAACGGCGGTCATAAGGGACAGTACAGTAAAGCTTACGGTCTAGTGCTTACGGCCGTAAGCTGGACCACAATATAGACTGAAGACCTTACCGATGAGATTTATGGCAATAGTGACGCCGTAAGGCTCGTTACCCATCTTCTTCAACTTCTTACGGCCATGTCCTTACACACGTAAGCAGCCAAATATAAATAGATCTAACGAGGACTTTTAGAGCATTCTTTGGATTTCTTTTGTTCTATTCTTGGAGGCAAAGTGAGGAAAGAAAGAAGACAAATCTCCAGGGCTCAAAGGGTTATTCTAAAAGATATTTTGATCCATATTCAAGGGGATAGGAGATCGTAGTCATCAATCTCACCTTTGCGGGGTGCATGGAAGCTTTCCTAGGGCTTTCTTGGTGATTCACCTACGGCATGACTAAGAAATGGATTTTCATGCTTTCAATGTTTCCTCCTGTGTCGTGTATGTTAGATGCATGCCCTTAATTGATGGAGTTCTAATTTATTGGATGTTTGGGCATAGTTGAACTCTAGGGTTTACTCTTTGACTTTAGTTATTGGATTTATATGATTTATTTGTTTTCCTTATTATAATCTATGCTATTTGAATCTAATTGTGTGTTTATGACTTGTAGAAATACCCACCTAGCATAGCCATGCTGTGAGTAGAGAGAATTGTGAGTAAGTCTGGGTATAGGTACTTTGGAGACTCCGTCTCCATCATTTCTCCCGAGTGAGTTAATGATTATCTCGGTGCTCTTTGCAATCATGTGTAGTAGATTTTAGGATAAATCACATTTCTACTTTATATTCGGATTAGGGGTAATCTCTCTTCATAAGAGAGATTATCTTCTTAAGAGATCATCATTAGCTCATGGTGAGATTTCATAAAGTGTTAATACGATTATGTGGATGATTGTATCAGCTCTACACTAATTAAGTTACTCTTTACCTTCAAAAAGGGGTTTAGTATAATTCTGAAAATCTCTCGGTTCAAATAGGATTACATACTTAGACAATCTTTATCTTATATTTCATATCCCTAGATGGATACTCTGCCCGGACATCGTTTCTTCCCCCGATTTCTTTCCGGTTTTATTTCCGTATTTCTTGCTTTTGCTTTCTTTTATTCACACACACATATTTTCATCATTTTAGCCATTAATTTTTCTTTGTATTCTTTCTTCTCTTGTTTATCTTTGTTCTTTCTGATTTCTTTTCTTTTGTTTGATTGCAGTATATGCCACCAAAAGGAAAATCAACTCGACTGGTGGAAGGTTAAAGAAAGCATAAAAAGAGTGATTGGAACTAGCTGAGATAGAATCGTTAACAATGAGTGTAGAGGGAGAGCAGTTAGATAACATGGCAGATTAAGGGAATTGACAGAGGACCCTTTCTGATTATGCTTATCCTACTCTTGACGGTTCTAGTCCAACATCGTTTATCCACTAGTCCCTACGAACAATTTTGAGCTAAAGCTGGCTTTCGTATAAATGGTCCAACAATCAGCACAGTTCCATGGATTATTAGACGAGGACCCAAACAACTACATTGGAGAATTCCTCAAAGTTTGTGACATGCTGAAGATCAATAATGTCTTCCATGACGCTATAAAACTCTGACTGCTCCCTTTTTCCTTGAAGGGTAGTGCCAAGAAGTGGCTCCACGCCCTTTCTCGTGCATCTATCATGATATGGGAACAACTTGTGGAGGCTTTTCTAGCCCATTATTTTCCACCAGAGAGGACGACGAAGTTGCGTCAGGAGATTACTTCCTTTATACAGTTGGACTCAGAATCACTGTTTGAGGCATGGGTGAGATTTTAGGAATTGTTGAGGAAGTGTTTACACCATATTTGATGAGTGTCCGCAAGCGCACGGGTCGTCAAGCAATACCCTTCGCGCAAGAACGAGGGGGTCGTATTCCCTGGGGTCCCAAGAGCTGTTATTACTTCCCCCCTAGACCGCATTGTCTAGTCTAACAAGTATAATTTTAAAACAAAATAAGAAAACTACAAGAAGTGATAACTATTAAAAAATTGGACTAAAGCACACCACATGAACAGAATAAAGAAGCAAAAACAATGAAGGTTCGAGGCCCAGGCAAGGATTCCCTCGGGATTACTAAAGCTAGACGGAAGTTGGAATTACACAGGAAATGGTGGTTTGGGCCAAGAGATAACTGAAAATAGATTACCCCAATGGTCACGGCGATAATCCCTAATCCCATACGAGTATTGGCTCGGAATCTCTTCCGGCCAAATCCTCCTACGATTGCAATGCACACAGGGAAATCTCTAATTAGGGCCAATACTCAACTTAGGTCCAGCTCTAATGGTTGGAGGAGTATAAAGCACCCGATGGTCACGGTGTGTTCATACATGAATCCTCATTAAGCTAGGTGTGTCTAGCACAAGGACGATGGTCACGCACCAAGTACAACCTAACAGTTGAAATACAAAGTTCTCATGCAAATCAACACATCAAAGTTCACCAAGCTTAAACCACAAACAAACCAAATGCCATAAATGTAAATCCAAACAACCATACATGAAATTTCATCCCAAGGTTCACCGGATGCCCGGTGACCTTGGGAGTCTAGTTCATCATCAACAAGGAAGAAAGTATAGAAAACAAGAAATGCAAAACAAAGCTCATAACAAACTCCCCAAAGATGAAGACTAGAAGATGGTGATCGGAATCTGACAGATCAGTGCCGACAAACTCCTAGATGTGCTCCTTGATATCTCCACTCTTCTCCTCTTGATCTTGCTCCTTAGATTCCCCTCTCCAGCCCCTTGAAGCCCTAGAGAACGATGGTGGAGAAATGGTGGCCAAAAGATCCATTCTTTGATGCCCTAACTATACTTTTAAAGACTTTTGCCCCAAGTCGCGTGGGCAGTGTGCGGGTGCGCAGTAGCTCACACAGTTCATTGCCTTTTTGTTCACAAAACTGGGTCTGTACTACAGTAATCTGCTACAGTACCATCTACAGTGTTTTCCTACGTAATAGTCTCCAGTACTAGCTCTGAAAATCTTTAGCGGGATGCGTGGGCACACAGTGCCCGCGCAGCTCACAACTTGGTTCGTGTAAGACTCGGCTTCCTTGCTACAGTACCGCTATAGTATCCTTGCTTCAAAAACGCGATTTTTTGGTGCCGATTTCACTCCAACTGCGTTCTCGAGCTCATTCTAGCTTCTCTGAGGCCTGCAATAAGGAGATAACAAATTTAGGTGAAAAACGTGCATCGTTTCATCTAAAACAGCATTCAAACATGTATAAAACCTGTGTATAAATACATACATTTAGGCTCTTATCAATATTCTCCTAGAGTGGATGGACGTGCAGATATTCCATCAAGGCCTCAACCAGAGCACCAGACAACTTATTAACTCAGCAACAGGAATGATCACTTGGCAGTAAGACCCCAGACACAGCCAACAGTTGATAGAGGAGATAGCCGTGGACAACTATTGGTGGAATTCCAGAGGAAAGTCAGTTTGAAAGCCCGCCGGGATGATAGAGGTTAGCGAGGACATAGCATTAGCCGTCTAGGTGGATGTTTGGAGTAAGAAAATTGACAACTTAACCACCAAATCATGGAGGGAGGGTTTCATAGTTTAGGCTTTCGGAGATGGGAAAGAAAAAGTAGATGGTGAAAGAGGAGAATTTTGGGGGTGTGAAGAAGATGCTCGTTGGCATCTGAGTTGATGGTCGAGTTGGATTATAAAGTTGATGATTGCAAATAGATGTGACACTTAGTATGCCATGTATGATCACTGTTGATGGTGTTTGCTCCGGTGAGTAAATTATAACAAAACGTAAAGGTAGGGGACCAAATCGTAAGTTTCTAAAACTAGGTGATCGAAATAGAAACACATACAAAGGTAGTGGACCATTTTGGTTGTTTACCCTTAATTTTTAGAGGCAAGATTGAGTTTTACATTATGGTTACTAGTATCATGATTGAGTTTCATTTCTAATTCTTTAATTTTTTTTTTAGAAAAATAAGTTGGACAACCACCTAAAATATATTAAGTAAATAGGGTAAGAAGTGACCTAGAGGGGTAATTTCTTTTATAGGTCACCAAATTATAGTCTATTTACACTTCAGTAACTGAACTTCAATTTTAATCAAAGTGATCAATTATATATGATTTGATTACACTGACAAGTCACTCTAGGGTTTCATGCTCCCTTTTGCTTACTTGGCTAATGAAAAAGCTGAGTTAGCATCCCCGTGACATGTCATTAGGCTCGTTTGGCGTGTCCATGTCACCCAAAAGATGCCACATCATTCAACACTAGCCATGCCATTTCACCAAGTCAGCGTCATCTTTTTCTGCTTCATTACTCCTCCTAATGGACAACAACACCAGGGAAACCTGGGTGATGAGGCCTCTGCTAGAAAGAGCACTAGAGTGAGAGAGGATCTTTGAGTGTCATGCTGGTGCAAGAATGTTAATCCCTATTGCAGATCAAGCCCAACCTAAACAAACTCCTCCTGTGTCATTTTAGTGAAGGAAGTGTAGTTTTGAAAAGCTTCTAATCATTGTAAATCTTTGGTTTGGAACACAGTGAAGGAAAGGAGATCAAATTTAAGGACATATTCTCCAATTTGCTTTTGCTTTTGTAAATTTATGCCATGCTATGAGTAAACAAAAATAAAGAAGGAATTGTTTGATTAGTGACCTACATCTTGTGTTTTAATGAATATTGTGGAAGATTAGCTTCTAAATGTCTAATTTTCTTAGTTCCCGAATTGTGAAGATTTCTAAATGTGTTTTAATGGAAATTGTGGTTTGTGGAAGATCATATTTTTTTTTTGTTTAGATGAAGTAAAACAAACAATTATTTTACTTTTTTCCTTAATGTTAATGTTTCCCTTAATCAAAATACTAATTCCAGTCCCAGCACAACATACAAAATTCCAATCCATGTTAAAACCCTAGCTGAAAATACAATAAAATCACATTCAAAAGGCCATGAGCAACATCCCATTATAGATTAGAAAAGATTAACATCTACAAGAAAATGCTTTTTACAGAATTGAAAGACATCTACCGTAAGATGTTCACAAATCCATCACAGAATTACAAAATTAAGAGTAGAACTTGTGTTATTCAAAGTAAACAAATTTTTTTTTTGTTGAAAGTAAATATGTGTAGAATATGCACAACAACATCTAAAAAATTAAAAAATAAATAAAAAAAGGATAAAGTAAACAAAATATTTTCAACTTTATTCATAACTAGTAAATGTATGTATTTATGACTCTCTTAGGGGCAGCATGTCTGAGAAGCTCACTTTGGCAAAGAAACAAAATCAGTGAGCATTAATACATTGTATTCTTTTTACACTGCTATACATTGTGTTCTCTTTAAAAAAAAAAAATTATAAAAACATAATTAGAAAATTTTCCAGACAAAGTTTCCCTGATTCTGCTATGAGAAAGACACCTACAAACCTTCAAGAAGGCCTTCCACATGTACCATTTCCACCAGGGACACCTGTAACACTTGAAGGGTTCTATATGTTTCTCTTTTAGGATGTTATGCCTTTGTAGTTGTGATGCCTTTGCCTCCCCTCACATTTATTTTTTGCTTCCTTATCCTAGTCTTATCTATAGCATGTGTCCCATGGATTGACTTTGCTCAGTTGCGTTAATTACCTAGAATGTTAATAGAGAAAATAAAATACATTTTGATCCCATGAATGTGTTCGTGATGCAAAATTTTATTCCTGCATGACTAACCTGTGAGTTTGGTTCTTCAAAGGTTTAAGAACGTGATGTGCTTGTGTTATGTTGAGTGCCTCTCATTAAAGATTAAATCTTTGAATTTTAATAGAGTACAAGAATGTCAACATAATAAAAATTAAATACTTCTACTTCATAAGAATGTGCTGATGATGCAGATTTTTATTTTAGAATGGCTAACTTGTAATCTGCGTTCTTCAAATGTTTAAGCATGTGATGTGCAGTTCTCATGGCACCCTTTACTTAAAAAATCAACCTTTGAATTTTAAGAGGGCACAAGAATGTTAAGAAATAAAATATAATAAAATAAAGAAAAATACCTTTACTTCCCAAGAATGTGCAAGTAATGCAATTTTCATCTTAGCATGAAGTACCTGTGACTTGGGTTTTGCAAAGGTCTGTGCATGTGATGTTCCTAACTCATGTTGGTTACCTCTACTTAGACAATCAACCTTATAAATTTTAGTAGGACACAAGTGAGCTCACATCATTGATTTTAAAAAATGTTCATGGCCTCCTAAAAAAGAAAACCAACAAGATACCAGTGTGAAATGTTATTGCAGAACTTGAGAGTCAATTTGATCCATAGGATTGTCTTGGTTTGCTTCACTTGGCTATGTATGTTGTTGCCTAGTTGCATTTCCCTTGTTTCCCTAACATGCACAAATGATACAAATTTACTTTAATCACATGACACAACCCAACAACCTAAACAGGAATTAGCATGTATACATTTACTTGAAGCCACCATGGTATCCCTTATTGCATCCTGCAATACCACATGCTCTGGATGTCGTGGTAACACCTTTTTTGCTCACTTTTCTATTGGTAAAACTTTTGTTTTCTTCACCCAACTCACTCCTCCTGAGCAAGATTTTCCTGTCTTTTCTCTAATTAACAGGTTCAAGTGCAATCATGGGGCCTTGATCACTCTTGGGCCAAGAGTCCTTTTCATGTGTGGGGTATAAGATGTGTGTATATGTCTCCAAGTAAGTGTTGACCTTATAGTAGTCATGCAAGTAATTTTCAGGCTTGTCCTTGTTATATTAAATATCTGAGATGACATGGTTGCTTGGAACCCCAGTCAATTACCATCTCCTTCAAGAGCAATTACCCCTATCTTTGTCCACCACAAACTAACCTTTAGGCCCTAACACTTTATGCTGGTCCCCTCCTGGCCATGTTGTAATATGTAGGAAACTCAACTACTTGAACTTCTCTAATATCTTAACTATTCTCGGGGAATGAATGGTTGTGCATGTTTTCATTGCATCCCTTCGTATTTGTTTTCTAATCATTAATTGAGTTCTAATCATCTCATTCATTGTTATTATTCCCTTAGTTCTAATCATCTCATTCACACATGTTATTTAAAAGTATGTCACATTTGAATTTCGTTTGAAAATATCCAATGCTTGGGTTATATGTTCTTCATGTACTTATATGCATCTGGGGACATCTCTTTCAAAGAGTTCATGTCCTTTTCAAATAAAGGAATAGTGGTTGCTATGGCACAAGACCAAAGTTGGTCCTTAAGTGTTTTCCATCTTTTTTTTTTTTTTTAATTTATGTGGATGTGCCTAACACAATACCTATGCTTAATGTTGAAAAAATATTCTTCTATAATAGGTATTAGTCCCCAATTTGGTCATGTAGTTGACACACCATCACCCACACATAAATTAAACATAAAGGGTTTTTCCACAGACAAAATGAAACAAATAAAATGAGAAAAAAAAATCAGCAAAAATTTTTATAACCCATAATAAACCACAACAAACTAAGATTTATCGTTATTCACCTTCTGGCTGTTACTCATAAAGGCCAAATGATGACTGTTGTTGATCTGCAAGTCCTCTACTAGAAGTTCTAGGAAAGGGTAACTAAGAAAAGTAGATCTCTTTGTACAGAATCCTTGAATTGTTTAAAAGTCTTAAACTTCATCCCAATCTTAAATTGAGAGTTCTTTATGCCACGCTCCTTATTAAATTCTAAATACTTGGGTTTATTAGTAACCAATTCATCCTCATCTGTAGAGCAACATAAATTTAAATCCTCACATCATGCATAGCCAGACTCAATTTTAGTTTCATTCTCTAACTTTAGAGGTTCTCCAGCCACAACTACTACAGCTCTAAGTATCTAACTAGTGTCCATGTCTTCTTCATTTGATTTATGTAAAGCTATAGTTAGAATCATGAAAATAAGTATCTTATTCATCTTCCTTTAATATCTCTCCCAAGTAATGTATCTTCCAAATCAACATCCGTGTCATGCATTTCATCTTCTTCTTCATCCTCCATTTCTTCATGAACATTTTCTACTTTCTCATCCCTTGTCTATCTAGCACCATGATCACTGGCAGCACTATTCCCATCAGATCCAACTCAATGATCATCCGCAGCATTAGCAATCCAAACACGCACATGCACCTCCTTGCTAGAATCTATATTATTTGCCATAGTCAAAGCATCTAGGTTATTTTTTTTTTCTCTTAGACCCTTACTTTCACTATTTACATCTAACCACTAGATACTACAATCATCAATCTCTAATATGCACAACTGTAACCCACAAAGCCTACCAAACCTTCTATACCACCAATGGTATAATGCATCTTTATTATGAACAAATCAGCATTGGGTATTGAAATGGAAGACAACCTAAGGTTATTTATGTGTCTAGGTTTCAACTATAACCACATAAAATAACAAACAAACAAGGAAAGAACAATAGTTGCTTGGTTTGGTATGAAATAAACAAATAATTAATGATCATCAATGGATATAAAAATAAATAAATCAGGATATAGAGAAATAAATAAGCCATGAAAACTTTGCAATAGTTGCAAACCAAGTTTGTTTACTGTGAAACCCTAAATTTCTCATCAAAATTACACGAAACTACAACCATCTAAAGTAACAAACAAAATAGGGAAGAGCAATAAAAGAATAAACTATGCAATTATTTACCAAGCTCATCAAAACAAAGGAAGAAATTAAACAAAAAAAAAAAAAAAACAAACAGCTTCTATTAGGCTTCAAAAAATAAATTATTAGACGCTTCAGAATGTAAAAGAATAGATAAACTATGCGGTTATTTACCAAGCTCACAGATGAAAAACACTAATGAAAAATAATTAATGCAATTGCAAATGTTTGTTGTACTCATAACCTTACTCTAGGGGAAAAATAATTAACCAAACTAGCCAGTCACTCTAATAATCATATTGCAATAACCAACACGCAATCCTATTAAAAAAACAATACACTTGAAACATCAGCATGGGCACTTTGTAAGGTAATAAATGAGATTAGATTTATTTGGACTTTGATATAAGGAAAAAATGCAACCCGACACCATCAAATACCCATGTCCAGAAACAACCCAAATCATCATCAAGTAAACATGAGGCAGGGTAATAAATAAATAAATAAAGAAAGAAAGAAAAAAGAAAAAAAGAGCAGCATCTTCAAAATCAACTACTAATTGAACAAGAAAACTTACTTATTGTGTCAGCTATCTAAAGTGGGTTTCCTCTATGTCGAGCCATATGGCATCTTCTCTTTTTTGGCTTCTTTATTTTTTTTATTAAAACTGAAACAATCATGCAAGTCAGTAATTTATTATCTCTCTGAGTCAACCACATCAACATGCAGTAACAATCAAAGTCAACAACAAATAAACAATCAACAAGGTAAAAAAAATCCATATATGTACAGTTAGCTATTTGTCAAATTCTCTTCTCTTCTCTTCTCTTTTCTATATTTTTTATTTTTTGTCTATGTACAGTCATGTCACCTTCTCTTCTCTTTTTTGCCCATTGTAACAATCAAAATCAATAAGTACACAATCGACAAGCCAAATAAATCAATATATCATCAATCTAAATATATCAAAGTAGGTTTTCAATATGTATTTTTGGCTTTGTATTTTTTGACATAAAACTGAAACAATCATGCAAATAATTAATTTTGTTATTCTCTATGTGTCAACTATACTGTACCAACCTAAATTTACAATCAAAATAAACATCAAGTAAAGCAAGGTAAATGAAAAAAAAAACCCACATATCATCAAACTAGAGTAGTAATCAATAAAAGAAAAAGACTAGCCATAGTTTTTGTCAATGTAGAGCCAAGAATGTCATTTGTCCTAATGCTTCCATCAAGCCCTAATATAAGACAAAATTAAGGTTGTCGATTAAATAAGAACTTGTTTCATCAAGACCTAATGCCATACAATCTGCCAAATTATTATGTCAATCACCCATAGTGCCATTTGTGTTTAATTTTCTAGCTTTTGGGTCATCAAATTACAACAACCAATAGAGAGAACAAGTAAAATTATGTCACTGAACATTTTCTAAGCATTGTCTGTTGAGAGCCACAATAAAGGATACAACATCTTTGTCAATATATGTTTAAATTAGGCAATGCAACATCATTGAAAAATTGAACAACAAAATAAATTATCATTTGTACATAAAAATGCCATTGAAACACCATTCATTCTCAATGTCAAAACCCACCTTATTCTCAATGTGAAAACCCTAACTTCAAATGTAAACCCAAACTTCACATAAAACTCCTTGCAATATAATGTCAAAAACAAATAAAATCAAAATCTCTAGGGTTAGGGTTTCAAAAAAGGAACTTACAACACTACTGTGCTTTTTCCCCTGCTGAACATTTCTCCTAATTTAACGTCATCATTGCTGACCGTACTTCCCTTACTCACTTTTACCGTTGAATACAATGCTTCGTCATCCTATTCCCTGTTCACATTATCTCTCTAGAACGAAGGAAAGGCTAACCCAAAAAGGAGATGATCCTATTTGAAAACTTGCCTTTTCCTCTTGAGAATGGTGATGCTGATGTGGAGGGTTTTAAATGATGTGGCAGGTGTTGAGGTGTCTTTCATGTGATGTAGACAAGCAAAACTGTTCTAATGACGTGTTGCGGGGATGCTGACTTAGCTTATCTAGCAGCTAGGTAAGCAAAAGGGGTGGGAAACCCAGGTGGCCTCCCGATGAAATCAAATTAAAGATAAGTGACCAATTCAATTCAAATTGAAGTTCGGTCACCGAAATGAAAATAGACCATCGTTTAGTGACCTATAAAAAAAATTACCCTAAATGAGAGATATAAAATTAAAGGTACCTGAAAAAACCTTCTGGACGTTAGAATGAAGAAGCAGGGTTTGTTCCTTATCCTCCTAGATCTTCAAAGAAGAAAATACCTGAGGATTCGAGAGAAGGTACGCCTGATCTTCTTAACAGCGTTTTTTCTTCCTGGTCTAATGCTCAATTTCTCAATTATAGCCATTCTTATGGTATTAAATTTCTAAGATCTCCTAATCATAAATCTAAATGCTTTGACATGATCCGTTCCCTTGAAGAGAAAAGAAATTCAAAATTCTCTAATAACCCAGGATCTTCTTCGAGATCTGATCCCTAGACCTACTTATTTACTATGAAAATTCTAAGCTGGAATGTTAGAGGTCTTGGCAGATCCTCAAAACGCTACTTACTTAAAGATGTCATTTCAACCTCTCATGTAGACATAGTTTGTTTACAGGAATCCAAACTTCAAGAACTTCATTGCTCTACTTGGAGATCAATAGGAGGCAAGTGCATTGATACTTTTGAATTCTTACCGGCGCTTGGTACTGCTGGAGGCATCATTATAGCTTGGGATCGCTCTCAAGTTATTGGATCTCTAATCCACAAAAGAAAATTTTCCATCACAATAGGATTTTCTAACAGTTTCAATAACTCTAACTGGGCTTGCAGTACTAGTGTTTATGGTCTAAATTCTAGCTCTATTAGAACTGATTTCTGGAATGAACTTCTTCTAATTAAAAATCTTATCTTTATTCCCTGGGTGATCTGTGGAGATTTCAATACAGTTTTCACTCAAGAAGATAAAAACAAAGGAGATATCAATCTTAGAGACATTTCTAATTCCCAAAATTTCTTATTTGAGCTTAACCTCATTGATCCTTCTTTTAATAGGCGAAGATTCACTTGGAACAATAGCCAATCTGATCTGATCTGATCTGATCTGGATTTGTTTAGATAGATTTCTTTACTCCCATAATTGGTCTATCTTATTTCCTAGATCCACACAATACGTACTTCCCAGTTTTGGATCAGATCACTCTCCTATATGTCTAGATTTTTTAGAGCATTTTTCACTAAAAAAATGTTTTAGATTTGAAAAATTCTGGTATTCCAATGATCAATTAGAATCTCTGATTAAGGATTGGTGGTCTGAACTTAATCCTAAAGGCCGCTGGGCCTTTATTGTCTCAAAAAAACTAGCACATTTGAAAGCAAAACTCCGTATACATTATCTTACTTGAAGAACTAAATTCCCTGGACATTATCGGTGAAAGTAGAATACTTTCAGAAGAAGAATCCAACAAACTTTCACAAATTAGATTATAGCTTTTCTCTATTCTGAATCAAGAAGAAACTTACTGGAGACAGAGATCCAGAATCACTTGGCTCAAAAAAGGGAACTCAAACACAAAGTTTTTTCATCTAATAGCAAATGGTAGAAGGAATAATAACAATATAGCTCGTATTCGTTACAATGTGCAATGGATTGAAGGAGATCAACAAATTGGGAGAATCTTCAATGATCATTTTCATACCGTAATTGGTACTCCTATTTCTAATAGATTCCTACTAGATTGGCAAAACTTATTTGACTTCAAGGAAATAATCTATCTATGCCATCTTGAGCTACCTTTTTCACTAGATGAGATAAAACAAGCAGTCTTTAACCTAAATGCTGATAAAGCCCCAGGACCGGATGGTTTCCCTATGTTCTTTTTCATAAACACTGGAACATCCTTCAGGATTCAATAGTTAAAATCTGCGAAGACTTCTATGATGGATCAATTAACTATGAGTGTTTAAATTGGATTCATGTTGCGCTTATAACAAAAAAAAAAGTGTATGTAGAAGCTTCTGATTTTCCTCCTATCAGTCTAATCAACTCCACCTGTAAAATCATTTCCAAAATATTTTCTTCTTGTCTGAGCTCAGTGATTAGTAACCTGGTAGATGAATCTCAATCGGGCTTTATCAAAGATAGGTGCATTGCTGATAACATTATCGTCGCCCAAGAAGTGATTTTCAATCTTCGAAAACAAAAACTTCTTGGTTATGCATTTAAAGTGTACTTTGCAAAAGCCTTTGATTCTCTAGATTGGAACTTCTTAGTTGAAGTTCTAGCAGCAAGGGGTTTTGGACCTAAATGGTTATCTTGGGTTCGCACTATTCTCTTTATAGCAAAAACCCAATTCATCATCAACGGAACAACTCAGGGTCATAATCGTTGTAAAAGAGGTTTACGACAAGGTGACCCTTTATCCCCTCTGTTTTTTGCTCTGGCAGCTGATGTCCTGAGCGTTATGTTTACTCATGCACTTAGATCCAAAGTTTTAGTTGGAGTCCCCTTGGACCAAACTATAAACATCTGTCACCTACAATATGCAAACGATTTGATAATCTTCTCAGCTGGAGGACAAGAAGACCTTCAAATTATTAAGTTAATTCTCTATCTCTTCGAAGGATCTTTTGGTCTCTCTATAAATTACTCAAAAAGTTGCCTGTATTCAACAAACTATGGTTTTCAACCAAGCTTTGCGTCTACCAGGATTCTAAACTGCTCCAGAAATTGTCTCCCCATCACTTACTTGGGGGTTCCTCTTTCGAGACGAAGACCTAAATGACAAGACTGGACGAAACTTATTGGTCTGGTTCATTCTAGGCCCACACCTTGGAAGACAATCTATTTATCCCTAGGTGGTTGTCTAACTCTTATTAATTATGCACTTTCAACTGTCCCGGTTTATTGGATGTCGGTCTTTAAACTTCCCGCTTGGGTGATAAAAGAAATAGATCAAATTCGAAGGGATTTTTTATGGAAAGGACCAAAGTTGGGATCCAAAGGGATCAGACTGGTTGCCTAGAATAGGATCTATAGACCTCGAAACATGAGTGGTTGGGGAATACTAAACCTTCACGAATTCAACATAGCTCTCCTTGGGAAATAATGGTGGAAACTCTCTTGCAAACCTAACTGTGGTTGGGCCAGAATCATCAAAGCCAATTATTTAAATAATAGCTCAACTGGAATATTATTTCACACCCCACCAAGGAATAAATCATTTTTTTGGGCAAGAATTAACACTTCATTACAACCCTTTCGTTCTTGTATTTCCAAAACTATAAGAAATGGTTTAGATACTTCTCTTTGGTTTGATAGATGGCATTCTGGGCAACCATTGAAAGATCTTTGGCCATCACTCTTTAACGACTATACTTCCCCTTGGATAAGCATAAGACAATTTTACCAACAAATTATTGCCTCAGAGAATCTCTTTTACACAACCACATTAGATGATTTATCCTTATTACTGGAAGTAATTCCAGATTGCTGCAATATTCAGAACAATCTCAATACCTGGGCATTGGAAAAGAATGGAAACTTTACAGTCAAATCATTCTATAAGTTCCTAATAGATGGTGGCACTCGTAGTCCACTTTACTCTCAATTCTGGAAAACCTGTTGCCCTAGCAAAGTTACCCTTTTTGGCTGGCTAGCGGGGGAAGATAAATTACTAACCTTAACAAATCTTTTTAAGAAAGGGTGCCATTCTCAAAAGTCCACAAACACCTGTGTTCTTTATTATAAAATTTCTGAAACCGTGGACCATCTCTTTCTAAATTTCATTTTCTCGAATCGAATTTGGGCATTTTTCACTCAAATACTTGATGCAAATTCTACTCCTCAAACTGTTTCTCAGCTTTGGACCTCTTAGCTACCCTCTCTTAACCCACAACACCGGAATCTTTGAGATCTCACTTCACGTGCCATTATGTGGAACATTTGGCTTGAACGAAATACTCGCATATTTCAATTAACTGCTTTACTTTTTCACTCTATAATTTTTAAAATTGCTAATAAGCTTCTTTCTTGGTTTCAATAGCTACAGACAGCCAACAACAACCTCTCAATGAAGCCTCTCAGCGAATTAAGAGTTCACTCAATTTCTTAAGCGCAAGAGTGTTCGACCATACCGGCGATTCAGACAATGACTTAGCTGGACTGGCCTGTGACCCTAGAGGGTGTTTTCGTCTGTCTAGTTTATGTTTATCTTTCTTGTTTTTCCTAGTTATTGTTTTTTGTTTTGTACCTTATCTCTGGTGAGAGGTTTTGTTCTATGTTCCTACTTGTTTTCTTTCAATAAAACTGTGGTTTATCCACTTTTATTCAAAATAAATAAATAAATTAATTAAATGTACAAAAAGTGTCCATATAGACATTGTAATTAGTTAGAAATAATAAATTATATAGGATGCAAACCACCCACAAGTGATGGTATATGATATTTTTATTGATAGGAATTTAAAAAAAAAAATTATGACAAAATGTGGTAGAAAAAGGATGCATAATCCATAACACTAAAGTTTGAGGAACCCAAATATATAAATACATATATAGAAAAAGATACAAGATGAATTAACTCTAAATTAAATTGCACCGCACCTAACACAGTGGAAGACATGCAGACACAGCCAGAGTAAAGTACTGGATTCCAAGGGCGACCGGAAGGTGTCGAGGAATCCAGAACTTTGACGAGAAACGTACTGGTTGGCACCCTGTTATTGGAACTTTATATATACCCTCTATATATGAAAGCATTGTTTAGGTGCAGCTGAGCAGTTAATTAAGGAACATTCCTCATTCAAAAGTCTTCCGAGGTTTCAGGTTTGATGTGTGTGCCAGAGTTGTTTTCTGTATTTTTTCTAATTTGACAAAAATAGATAAATCATGACTTACAAACCAGAACCTTACATACAAAATGATGTAAAACAAAAATACCAGAGCTAACATAGCAACGGGATTAAATAATATGATAAGTTCTAGAAATCCACCCATGGTGAATGTGGGGCTTATAAAAGTATAGCAGACAAACTAAAGGTGACGGTGGCATCTAGAAAATAATCAATGCAGATGATCATCCATCCTACCTGGCACAAAAAGGAACAATGGTTGAGCTTTACCAGGGGCAGGGGTAGTGGTAAGTGAGCCAAAGAAATCTAGGCTATGTTTGATAGTTAAGTCTGAATTTTTCAATTTAATTGTGTTAGTGCCTGATGCGTCAGAGGAGTGATCACAAGGTTAGTATGCAGGATTGCTCAGAAAAGGTTGAATGCAAATAAAAAGGTAAACCATTAGGTAGGCAACTTGTAATATATATATATATATATACACACACAATAAAGAATACGGTTGGTTTAGATTTTTGTTTGAAAGCCTGTGTCCGAGTTGGGGTTAGGACATATGCATGCCTGCTCAAGAAATTTAACAACTATCTGCTGGCAAGGAGTGGCCATGGGGAACGTGGAACTGTTTTGAAGGCATGAATTGTTTGGCAATATTTGTAGGTTTGGGTGGTGATTAGTTGAAAAGATGGACTGTTTGACCATTCATTGGACCAGATAATTAGTAGATAATAGGAACGGGTTTTTCAAAGTTAACAACTACAAACTCTGACAGGTTAGTTGTTACAGAGAACAAGGAATCGCCTCCTAAGTATATATGCATCTATGTAAATTGGTGTATTAATTAGTTAGTTTCAGTGGTAACTTAATGAAATTGTTAGATTAAAATTATATTATTATTTCATAATTCACAGAAGTCGATCTCCACATTCTGGCTCACTTGCCACTGATCTAGGTAGGTGAAAGGATGAAACCCAACTATATATTTTATCAGTTGAGGCTCTAACTATCTCTTGCTTCCCCAAGTGACACCCTTGACAGACGACCCATCCTTGAGGATTGTTTTCTGGGTGTCCTTAGCTCTTGTCTTCTAGTTTGTATTTTTTTGGGCCTTATCTACACAGCTGATGGAATTTGAGGCAACTCTTACATATTTTGATCTATTAGTTTGATTGCTACTTTGTCTGCTTGTTCCAATCGAACAGGTTAAAAACAATTTAAAACAAAAAAAGAATTGTGAATAAATTATGAGTAAGATTTGAGCCTATGAAGTTTGACTTGAGAGGAGATGAAGTACCTACATGCAATTAAGGATCAACAACTGTTTTGTTTTACTTGGATTTTATGGATTTTATATAATATATAAGAAGCCTTTGACCACGCAGAAAAAGTGAATCTATAATAAGAAATGGGCTTGCATTTGTTTAAGCTTTGTGTTTGAAAGCCTATCCCAGTTGGAGTTAAGATGCCGGCCTGATCAAGAAAGTTAACAACTATAAGCCGGAAATATTGGTTAGGGAGAACGTGAAACTGTTTTGATGGTAATAATGTGAACCTGCTTCACTGGTGGGTTTTGGTATGGACCATTTGACATGGAGCTCTTTTGCTGGACTTGTTAATTAATGAGTGACAAAAAAGGATGTCCAATTGGAGAAGTTTGAGTCACGTTCTATTGACTAACTTTTTTTTTTTTATATATAATTAAATTAAAAGTGGATAACTACTCACTTTCACATGTTATATTTGGCATTGATATACATAAATTAATAAAGTGTTAAAAAAAATTCCCCATATTTATTTGGCTTGAATCGAAATTTAATTATAAGCTGGAATTTTTTTATAATTCCCCAACTTTGAAGCGTTTATTCTATTTGGGGGCATATATATTTTGAGATAATATTTGACTATAGCCTAATAAAAGCTTATTGAATTTTTTTTTTCTATTGTCGTTCAATTTGACCGTATATAACTCCTTTCGATATCTACAACACTGGGGTTTAAAAAAATATTTACATTCATCAGCTACGGTATCGATCACCATCGAGTACAACTTCAAAATCACTCTCAACTTCAATTTTGGTTCCTAACTCCACTTTGATTGCAAAAGTAGAACTTGATATCCTTTCATCTGCCACATTGATAGATGATTCTTCCATGTGATTATCGCCACGTACAATTTCTTTTTTTTTAAAAGAACTCAAGGTAGTTTTTGGTTATCATTTTTCTTTATGTTTTGAGTTGTCCTAACTTTTTATCTTTTTTAATTGTTTTTTAAATACATATATTTATAATTTATTCACTTTATTAAAGAAAACACACTCTAAGAGTTATTTTTATTAATTTTTATCCCATATTTTTTTTGTTAATTGCTACATATTGTTTTGCTACGTGTATTTTATGGTTTTTGTTTAAAATATAGGAAGAATTTTTTAACCAAATTAATAAATAAAACAATGTTATTTTTATAATGGAAAGTTGTGAGAAGACATATCTTTTTTAATATAAGAAAGAGGGTAATAAGCTAAGATCCATTTGTGTCAAGCTTTGTTCATATTTTTCAAAAATATATATATATATATATAATAATAATAACAAACTGAAAATTCCGTGTGAACAAACGTTTTCAAAAAATTATAGAGATTTACAAAATATTATGAAGTCTAGTGCGAACAAAATAGTGTAGGAGAAAGTTTATGATACTATAAACCTATTATTTTGAATTAATAAAGTCCTTGATGAATATATATATAGAACCATTCACCTATAGACGTCCATAAATAAGAAATCTATGTACATCCATTATCAGTCGTTGGATCTCGATCCAATGGGCAACATTAATGAACAATAGTTAATACAATAATAAGTACAGTAATTACTACTTGAAACAGTACAACACACGATACTGCTGTTTATCAATGTCGGTCATTGGATTATGATCCAACAGCTAATGATTTGGACATCCATAGATTTCCTATCTATGAACTTCCATTGAGGATGATTTGTGTGTGTGTATGTATATATATATTCTATTTAAAATTAATTGTCTATAACTAATACATATATTAAAATTCTTTAAACTTTTTGTTCAGTCATGTGAAACTTTCATTAACATTAACTTTCAATGAACATGTCCAACAATATTTACTTCATGTTGGTTTTAAGAGAAGATCCACCTGTTGGGTTTTTTCTTATTATTATATATAAATGTGGACAAGTTATGTATTAGAGATGGACACAAAAGAAGAGTTGTACTCTATAACAACTATGGCCTCCATCTATGTGATATGGGATTTGAACTTGCCTCCCCAATGGGCGAACACCTTATGCCCCCAGGAGACTTGATGCCTGGTTCTACCCTTAGTAATTTTAAAACTACAAATAAATGAATGAAACAACAAATGATATTGGTGTTATATATATATTTAAAAAAATGGATAATCCATGTTCATTAAGAAAACCAACAAATACAAGAGCCGAGGAGAGTGTTACATTTGTTCATGGTCACAAAGGAACCAATGATTTGTGATTAGGTTAATCAGATAAAGTCCAAAATAACTCTCCCAAATTTAAACATGACAAAATAAACCCTAGCTTAGTCAAGTACCACATAAAATCCTCTCAAATTGATCATGTCTTTTTGGGCCTTGATGTGGTGTTTCAGCTTTTTGGTGTGTGTCGACCCGAATTTTTGTTCGAGTGTGTTTGTTTTTGCCTCAGTAGTTTAGACCTAGTATGTTTGAGTGCTTTTGAATCATTTTTGGCCTCACGCGGTTGAGCGTGTGCGTGCGTGCTTACCTTCTTGGCTTGGATCGAAGGCTGGGCCACGTGTTTGCGCTCGTTGGGCAGCCGTTAGGCTGCCTATACCCATAGGGCAGGCGTGTCCCTACAAGCTATCTACTCTCGTAGAGCACCCCCAAGTGAGCTCCTGTGGGATGCACCCAAGAACGCCCCTACTGGCGGCGTGAGCCCGCAGGACGCACACAAGCAAGCCCCTACGAGCGGTATCTACCGATAGGGCATCCACACAGCGGGCCCTGGCTGATTTTCAAAGCCATTTCAGACCTCTTTTGTGTTGTATTTCCTGGCCTCTCTCTAATCGCCCTTTCTTCTCCTCTCTTCCTCTCAACCTTAGGTATTCTTTAGAGCAAGAAGAGAGGTTTGTTGGCCCTTGTTCTTCCATGTTTGGAGATCTAAGATCCATCCATCTCCTCTTCGAGAGCTAGAGGTAAGCATCTCTATTCTTTCTCCCTTGTTGTTAAATGGATGGATAATCTAGGGGTTGGATTGTGATTTGATTCTTGTCTTTCTTCTTGTTGGTTGTTGTTGTAACTTGAGAGGTTAGTGGCACTGTTATTTCTTCCATGATTGATTGTATCCTTGAACCAATTCTTGCTAGGGTTCTTGGTCACTGTAGCTCAGCCACTGTAGCATCTATAGAACTTGGTTGTTTCTTTGGATTCTTTGGTTTAGAGTGAAGCTCAGACCCTTAGGAATTCATTAGAAACCTTACAACCTAGTTGTGAGCCAACCCTAGGTCTTGTTAGGGCTACATTGCATGATTGAACATAGGGTTTCATTCTTGTTTTCCATTACTTCATTATTGCTTGTTTTGTGTGTGTGTGTGTGTGTGTTGTGTTTAGGTGGTGAGAACTCGGCTCGAGGCAAGGAACTGGCAGAAGAGTAGCACACCCGGGGTTTTAAATCATCAAAGTTGTGAGTGGGTTTTTTTATTGCATGATTCCATTAGAATATTACTTAAAAATCTTCGTTGCTTATTTGAGAGTTTTCCATGGTTTTATCATTATGAATCGATGCTTTGGTCGGTTTGGAAATGAATTTCTATACTATTGAATTATGAGCAAAAGTCTTGATGTTTGATAAAAATGTTTATGGTTATATTGGTATATCGGGTTTGAAATGAAGTATGACACTTTATACACATATAATACTCGTGACATTGATTTAAGTAGAAATGATGCTCATTCCTGGCATGTAAATATAGTCCTAGTCATGGACCAATGGATATGCTTTATGTGGTTGATATTATTGATACACCTACGGGAGGTTTTGATGGTAATGGGGTTGTAACCCGCCTACTATAGTAGGAGGTCCCCACGGACTAGCCTTTAGAGGTGGTCTGAAGAACCCAATTTTATTTTTTCTCTTCAGGTGGAGCGTAGAACCTTGATTAGATGATACATCGGGAGTCTGGAGTCACCATATGAAACCAGTGGGCCAACATCATGGATATAAAGGCCTTAACGGCTCTGAACTTAGCCCTGCGGCCATAGCTAGAGTTTAGAGGGTTTTCTAGACCACTGATTGATTTATTGAGATGAAAACATGGTATTTGAGAAATTCATGATTTTTATGATGTACTATTTCTGTAATGATCCCTCATATACTCTTGAAAAGAAAAAGGATGAGTTTTGTTTTGTGAAGAGTTTTATGGTTTGGTGTTTCAAAACTAATATTATGCTCGAGGATGATCTTCGAATGTGAAAACCCTTATTGAGCTGAATGAATCTTTTATGATATATATGAAAAGTTAGTTATTTGACAAACTATCAATTTGGTTTTTATATTCTTTTAGAATTGTGCTAACCAATTCACTGAGTGACTTAGGTTACTCACCCTCTCCTTTTTTCCGGGTTCTTGCTGCCAGTTGCGTTGCAACGAGGCGGAGTGCTGGGCATTATCTTTCTATCTTTATACATTTCCAGTATTATGTATGTTATCCATTGAATATGAACATGTTGTATAAAGGCATGGATCCACTAGTGTATTTGAACTCTTTATGCATAGTTTGTATGCTTATTTAGTTTCTTGGAAACTTTGTTGAATTTGTGATGAGCAAATTTCATTGAACTCTACTATCAAGTTATGATAATGTTGCTTCCCCTGTGTATCTTTGTGTTCCTTATTTTGTATATTTTGTTCAGTGTTATTTAAACCATGGTTTTGTTAGTCATGTGTAGACTCAAGGGTTGAGTGGTGTGTAACCCTCCTTGGGTTGCCATGACAGTTGTCGAGTGTCAGCCCCGTGGGTTGGGCCGTAACACTTGATATTAATTATTTTAATAAAATTATATTTTTACCCTTAACAATTTTCTCATTTCTTACTTCATCCAAGTATCACAACTACTATCACCGGTGAGTTGGTGACCCCTACAAGTTCCTCCTATACCGCATTGGCCCTAATTTTACCCATCATGCCCTCTCAACCTACCTCCATCTTAAGCAATCCGTCGTCCTCTTATTTCTTCCTTTGGTACTCACAATCCAACCCTTAAATTCTCATCAAGCTCACCTTGTTTGTTGCAATCTCAATCTCGCCATCTCCCAAATCATCTTTGTAGGCCCTTATCTCTCCAATGATTCAAGTCATTGATTCAACATCAATTACAACCTCTTTGATGTCAGGCTATATGGTTCTCTTCATCCTCTCCTCCTGCGTTGCTACTAGCATGACCCACATGCTCGTGGATGGAGATGGTGAGGTAGCCGAGGGTTTCATTTTTGTTGGGCAGTGAACATCAGATCTTTATTCCAAGTGGCGTTCACAAAGTGTATGATGGCAATATGAATATGACAGAGCTGAGTGCCAAGCTAGAGCTGGACGAAGGTGCTTGGAGTGCAGGATTTGTCGGAAGGGATGAGATCTTGCGCTTCAATGATGTGCATGTGATGTTAGGTGAGTTTGGTGAAGAAATAGACCATTGAGCTAGTATTGGTGAGGCCAATGAGAGAGATGGAGTGTGTGTCGAAGAGCCAAGATTCAAAGGAATTAAGTGGAGAGGTTGGGATTTGAGGTAAAAAGGGTAAACTTAGAAATTAAGAGATAGGGATTATTTCTTAGTTACCCATAAAGTTTAGCTTTAGCCCTATCTAGTCACATTGAAACTATATATGCAGGTCCTATTATATGATTTTCCCTATGTCAATACATTATTTAGGTAATCGTGTAATTTGATTACAACTCTTTGATTTATCCTTATGTAGATAGCTCATAGAACCAATATTTTGAATCTCAACCAAGGTGAGCTGAGATGGCTCCTTGGTCACGGATCAATGGTCAAATTGAGTTTGAAAAGGGGTTGATCCAGTCATAAATAATATGTAATTTTGTAATTTTAATTGCATAAATTTATTAGATACATTCTAAATTGATTTAAAAATTGAAAACCAATAATACATTAAGGGGCTATTTGGTTTGTTGTAAGTGAAATCACATATAAGTGAAAATGTGGTATTTCCAAATTATATTATTGTTGTTTGGTTTGTTGTAATTGAGAATATTGTATTTACTTTTCATTTTTTGGTTTGATGTAAGTTGAGAGATATGATCACTATGCAAAAAGAATGATAAGATTACCCCATTATCTATCATTAACACTAGTTATTTAATATTTTTCATAAAATCCTTTAATTATTAATTTTATACTTAAAATTGAATAATTAATTTAACTTTCACTATCTATCATTATTGTCAATGCTAATGTAAGAAAAATAATTAATTAATTAATTTAGCGGTCATTTATTAAATTAAAAAAATGGTAATTACCTTTTAATTTGATGCCTAAAACAATAATTAATTGATTTAACTCTCACTATCTACCATTAGTACTAATGTAAGAGAATTAATTAATTGATTGATTAATTAATTGATTGATTAATTAATTTGATGATCATTTATTAAATGAAAAATATGTAATACTTTTTAAATTTATGGCTAAAAAATATTTTCATAATTAAAATCAAATAAAAATTGGTATTTTTAAAATACAATATTAAGTTAAATAAAATATAAATAATTATATGTTTAATTATGTTAACAATGGATCACCATGCAAGCTTATTGTGGAGAGTAGAGAATGGTGATTTTAACCCAAATGTTTTGTTGTTGCTATAAGTTGAAATGCTACAAAAATACCCCCAAATTATAAAACTTTTTACATATAAAACTCATTTCACAGCAAATTAAACAGCGTTTTACTTGTACAATCAGTTACATTACAGCTACTTACAAGTAACCAAAAACCCCTAAAAGTACTATAAATGAATTGTCTTTCTCATAGTTTGTAAATACTAACACTTAATTTACTAATAAAATCCAACAAACATGTTATAATAGTCTAATGATCTAAAATTGTGCTATTTTGGTGCCCCCTCAAAAAAAAAAAAAAAAGGGTAGTAATTCAAACAAACTTAGCTAGCTTGGCTCTTGATCAATTCGTTCATTGGGTACCCAACCAGTTAGTAGGGTCAAATTTGAGTTTTAAGTTCAATTTTTTTTTATAAGAACTAACTCTATGACTTAACTAGGTCTAGTCGAACTGGGTTGACCAGATCAAGTTAATTCAGGTTTTAAAACATTGCATAGAATTATAGTGAATGGTAGCCTGTCGCTAGCAAATTGAGATCATTCTCAAGTTTAGAAGTTTAAAATTATTTTGGAAGAAAATTTATGTATAAAATTGATTAGTTGTGATTTGATTAAAACTAATCAACATAAATAAATCAATCAATCAACATTTTTATTTCATGTGACAAAAATCCAATATGTCAAAATAAAATTTGTCACTAATTATCAATTTTGTTGTAGTGAGTGTATAAAATTACAATAGCGACACAGCTATGCGATTTCCACCTAACCAAAGCATCAAAACTATTTGAAGTCTATTTTCATTCATATGTTATGTCACTTTATGAACCAAGTGAAAAAATGAAGCTACACCAAGCTAGTTGATATTTTTTTGAAGTACAAATATTAAACTAAACAATATATATATGAGGGGATACATACATACATATATATATATATATATATATATATATTAACGACGCACTTAAACTTTAATTGCACACTAAATTTTGAATTTTAATAATAATTTTGGACTTAAAAAGTGAAGTTAGATTGAGATCAATATTTTTAACTTGAGGCATGGACCGATTGGCGGACATCATTCTTTTAGGATGCCATTAGTAGTATATACTTGTAGTATCATATTTTAAAATTTTTCAAAAATTAAAAAATTCTAAATATACAAATATTTGGAAATTATTTGTCAAAAGAAAATTTCAAATATCTCATTTTTCCTACTAAAAAAAAGTTTTATCATCGTTGAAACAAAAATGTCCCAAATGGTTTGATAATTATTGATTTTCCATTTTTTTTCTTGATAAAAGACATCATGCAAATCAAGTTTGGCTTTGGAATGAGAATATGCTGTTGGTTTTTAAGGAAAAGAAAAAATGCAAATGAATAATGAAAAACATAAGGATCATTTTGGGAAAAAAAAATGGAACTACAATTGTTTATTCAATGGCTCTGATTTAAGACAACTCTTCTCATAATTTATAAGTGATAATAGAGACTTTTCCAATGGATAATAGCATATCACAACTAACACTTAAAAATAAAAATAAAAAAAAACTCCAAAAGACTAGGTAAAAAATATAACTGAGTCTTGTTATTCTTCACGTGCTTGGTAGCTTTTCTTACCCTCCACTTCAGTAACCTTTCCACATCAGCAACTGCAGCTTTTAATCACTCCCAACATTCCCCTTTGATTCAAAGCTGCACAATTTTTAACTTTAAGAATTTCATATTTATTTTGGAGTACTTATCTCCAAACTTCAAACATCATGGAGCACTTCTCTCCACATTTCTAAAACTCGTGAAGCACTTCTCTTCACTAGATGCACTTTTCACAACTAATTTAAAAAAGATCCTTTTCTTTGGTCTCTTCTACCAAATTTGCATGTTCTTCATCCTTAAATCTGTAATTTACCTGTAAATGTCCAAATCTTTTGCACTTGAAACATTGAGGTTTTCCTTTGTGCCAGCAATCTTTCTCTTCATGGCCTGTCTTCTTGCAATGGTTGCATTGGAGTATTCTTCTTTTTCCTTTTAAAGATGAACTTTTGTCTAGGTATGCTTCCTCAACTTTCTATTCTACTCATTCCTCTCCCATACTTCGTCTTTGTTTCTGTGCTTGTAAAGCATTGATTAATTCTAGCAAAGTAATTTGACTAATATCTCTTGAATCTTCTAAAGGTGAAATTTTTACCTCAAATCATTCAGGCAAACTTACAAACACCTTTTCCTCAACTCTACTATCAGGTAGCTCTTCTCTCATCAACCCAATTTTATTCACCACTGTCGTCAATCTGTCAAAGTAGGCTTGTATGGTCTCTTTTTCTTTCATCCATAGAATCTCAAAATCTCTTTTAAGATTTAGCACTTATATTTGTCTTGTTTTATCATTACCTTGATATAGTTCTTGTAGCGCATCCCAAGCTTACTTGGCTATTTCACAAGTCATGATTCTTGTGAAAATTGATTCTGAAATAGCAGCATGAATAAAGGATAAGGCCCTTGGAGCTTTTGCTTCTTTCTCTACATGAGCCCTCATTTGATTGAATGTCAAATTGTCTCCCAAAGGTTGTATGCTCCTCTCATCTTCAACTGATTGCCACAAACCAAACCCTTTCAAATAAGCTTTCATTTCGATGGCCCAAACTTGATAATTTTCACCAATGAAAACTGGAGGTGAAAGAGCGGAGGTATTGGTAGTAGCCATGTTGATCATCCACAGGTCCTTCAAATCTGATAGCTCGGATACCAAAATGTTGGATTTTAAGGTAAAGAAAAAAGACAAATGAATAATGAAAAACATAACGATCATTTTGGAACAGAAATTGGAACTAAAATTGTTTATTCAATGTCTCTGATTTAAGACAACTCTTCTTATTATTTATAGATGATAATTAAGACTTATCCAATGGATAATAGCATATCACAACTAACACAGAGAAAAAAAAACTCCAAAAGACTAGGTGATAAATATAACCTAGTCTTATTATTCTTCACGTGCTTGGTAGCTTTTCTTATCCTCCAACATATACTCAGTCCTCATAACTGACTATTTTGTGAGGAATAAAACAATCCAACACTTTCACATTCAATGTTTCTACATATATATTACATGCATGCATGAGTGTAACAACAGAAAAGAGAGAAAGTAGGATCCCAATGCTAGACCAGGGATACATGCAATAATGTCGAAGACCAAGTCATGCATGATGTGAAGAGTGTTCACTAACATCCCATCTCAGTCAGAAAGTGGCTCGGTAACACCTTCAGACTGGCTTTGAACTCGGAGAAGACAACTGTTGTGAGTCTCTTGGTGTTACAGACGGAACATGAAAAACACAGACTTCTCCAAGGGCTACTTGTTCCTGGATGAAGTGGAGATCGATCTCCACTTGCTTTGTATGTTGGTGTTGCATCGGATTAGAAGAAAGGTACATGTGGAGACGTTGTCGCAGTACACAACGGAGGCTTGAGGTAGAGGTTGTTGCAATTTGGTTAGCAGCTTCCACAACCAACAAGCTTTTGCCACGGCATTTGAAACTCCTCGGTACTCGGCTTCGATGTTGGAATAGGAAATTCTTTGTTGTCGTTTGGAAGATCAAGAAATAAGATTGTTAACAAGAAGCACACAAACCTCTAAAGTGGATTTGCGTGTATCCGAGCAACCCACCCAACTGGCATCTGAGTACGTTGTGAGATTATACGAGGATGTGAAGTAAAGCTAGATGCCATGGTTGATAGTACCTTTGATGTAGTGTAGGATATGTTTGATGAGATGGAAGTGTGGTTTGCATGGATCATGCATGAATAAGCAAACTTGTTTAGCGGCATAGGATATGTCAGGGCGAGTGAAAGTAATGTATAGTAGGGCACCGGCAAGACTGCGGTATTTTGTAAGGTCATAGATAGGAAAGGTGCAAGAAGTCGACAATTTGGACTGTGTATCAATCAGAGTTGACCAGGGATTGCAATGTTGCATGCTGGCATGGTTTAGTATGTCCAAAGCATAGGTGTGCTGGGTTAGGAAAAAACCTTTGAAATTTATGGTCACATGCAAGATGAGGAAGTGACGGAGATCGCCAAGGTCGGTAATTGCAAATTCTTAGCTCAAGGGAAGCAATAAAGCAGCAAAGAAGTATAGTTATGGAGGCTATGAGAAGAATATCATCTACAAAAAGAAGTACATAAGCAAGGTCTATGCCGTGGCGGTAGACAAATAAAAAAGAATATGGTTTTGAGGAGATAAAATTGAGAGTAGTAAGAAAGCGATTGAAACATTGTAACCAGCAGTGTGGTGCTTGTTTAAGCCCATATAATGACTTATTTAGATGCCAAACAAGGTCGGGTGAGAGGAATCGTCAAAGTCAGAATGTTGTTGGCAATATACAATTTCAGAGAGAGTACCTTAGAGCTGGCTAAGAGTTGGTGATGACTATGCTGAGGACCACTCGAATGGTGGCAAGTTTGACAACCAAACTGAAAGTCTCATCCTAGTCGATGTCGGGCTGCTAGGAGAAACCATGAACAACCCACCAAGTCTTGTACCTTATGAGGGATCCATCAGGGTTCATTTTATGTAGAAAAATCCACTTCTTAATGACAACATTGATGCTGGGAAGCCGTAGTACGAGAGTCCAAGTTACGTTCTGCAAGAAAACATTGTATTCCTCAAGCATAGAGTTATACCAGTTAGGATCCTTTAGAGCTTTACGATATGTTTTAGAAATGGGAAAGAGGGCACTGGTGGTGTTGTTTAAGTTTAAGAGTTTCTTGGGAACAGTGATGCCAGATTTTCCACGTGTTTGCATGGGTTGAGCATTATTGATGGTAGGCGGGGTAGTCGATGGTGGTGTGGCTGGTGCTAAAGCTAGAGGTCTGAATACTGGAGACATGCGAGGGAAGCCGGTCAGGAATCGACAAAACAGTAGGCATGGTGTGTGTAGTGGAAATTATGAAGAAAATCATAAACAAAAGGTGACATGTGCTGCTGCCAAGAGAAAGGGAATGAAGTTTCATTAAATGTGACATGTCGTGATATGATAGTGTGACGTGTGGAATTGTCGAGGCACCGGTAACCCTTATGATTGGAAGAATAGCCAAGAAAGATACATGGTGTGGATGGTGGTGCTAGTTTGTGTTATGTAATGGCGGAGAGGTTCGAATAGCAAAGGCATCCAAAAACATGGAGGTGAGCATAAGATGGTGGAGTATGGTAAAGAGCTTCATACGGAGTAAAGAGGTTTTTCGTAGGGTGATGGTTGAGGAGATAGGTGGTAGTGTGTAAAGCCTCAACCCAGTAGGACGGAGGCATATAGGCTTGGAAAACCAATGTGTGAAGAACATCATTGATAGTACAAATGCATCTTTTGGTTTTGCCATTTTGTTGTGAAGTGTGGGGGCAAGAGCAGCGATGGAGAATACCATAGAAAGCAAGAAAGTCACTGAGTGGAGTTTTATGGAATTCACAGCCGTCGTCACATTGTAGGTTATTAATGGGAGTGAAGAAATGTGAGGATGCAAAAGCATGAAACTGACGTAGTGTTTGAAAAACATTGCTTTTTGACACTTAAAGGAAAAGCCTAGAAAAAATGTATAAAATCATCAAGAGTAACAGATAATAATGAAATCCATAATTGCTTGGAATTAATGAGGTCCATAAGTCATAATGGATTATTTCAAAAGGAGAAGTAGTAAAAGAATTTGAATATGAAAAAGGAAGATGAATGTGGCAACCTAATTGACAAGCATCGAATAGAACAATGGTACTGGACTAGTTATTATAGGAAATGGATCAAAACAGTAAATTGATGTCCCAAGTGACTGAGACGATGATGCCACAGGTCGACAGAAGACGCTGCCGTGATGAGAGCATTGAGAGCTAGAGTGGTGATGTTCGGGAAGAAAGGATATAAATTGCCTGAACTATTGCATCTCAGAAACTCGTGCCTGGTCTAAAGGTCCTTCATAGAGAAACCAAATGGGTCAAATTCAATTGAACATTTGTTATCGGATGTGAATTTATAGACGGATATAAGGTTTTTTACTATTTGAGGTGTGGTCAGGACATCATGAAGATAGACAGGATGCTAAGTAGAATTAAGAAAACTGCTTTGTAGACGAAGAAGAACAAGCAAGTATACCATCGTTGGCTGTCATATGCGTAGTCTCCCTCATATCCATGTACCAGTTGGTGGCACATTGCTGAAGCAACATGGAGTTGAAGGCATTAATCAGTGCTGTCTGGTCCTAAGATGGCAGTGGTGCAGGCGACATCGGCATGGGAAAGATACCCTGGGAGTGCTAGGGTAATGTAACATGAGCCAGATGAGGCCCCTCTACTGGCGTGAGGGTGGACCAGGCCTACTAGGTCCTACAGGCATGAAGAGAGTGTTGCCAAGCCACTGTGCCAACCAAGGATTCATGGAACCAGGCTATGACCCAATGTATGTGACCTAGAGTGGAGCGACAAAGGAAGCGTTGCCATCACATCCACCGGTTTGGCCATAATGACCATCGTCATGTCCACGCTAGTGGCCGCCACGGTATGTGCCCTGGCTACCAGAGGTGTTGCGGTCACCGCGGTCAGTACGATCGCCAAGATTGCAAGAACAATGCTAGCCCAAGTTTGTGTTGTTGTCACCTGATCTGATAGTGAGGAGCACGGTGGCCGTCGTATTCTTGGAGCTGCTGGCACGATGGTTTCTTCAAGTAACAAAAGGGATCAAACCTAATAAAACTTGGAAATAGCGACTGCATGGGGAAGATCGTCGCCAGGCTGGAGCAGTGGTCATTCAACACATGAAAAGTTGTCAGCACCAAGGTCTCTTCAGAGATCTTCTGGTTGACGTCATTGAGGACATCGGCCAAGTTCTTTGGTGGTTGTAGTAGTCAGTAATGGACAGGTCATCTTGTACCACATTCCAAAATTAAGCCTCCAGATGAATTGCATGACTATGCTTATTATCGTAGAAGCGGTTCTCTATGGCGTCCCAGATTAATGAGTGTATAATTTTCATATATTTCATATCATTTTGTACTCTCATCCGGCATGTATTAAAATCATATTGTGGAATTCAATGCTAAATCCAGTGTATTTCACATTCTTAGGGTTAGGACAGCACTTGAAGATGAGAGAGAGCCAAAAAAAGAATTCTAGACATTAAACGAAGAGGTTGGAGCTTTCTCGGCATCATTTGAATAAGGACAAGGTAAAATTGGGTGGCTTACAGGCAGCTTACTGTCCACCTTATGGTCGTAAGTAGATTCCAGAGAACCTTGCAGGCATCCTTATGCCCATAAGGAGGATTCAAAGCCAAATCAGAGAACCTTACGGGCATAGCTTACATCCATAAGAATGTCCGTAAGGACCCTCCAAAAGAGTTTACACCTCACAGCATACGCACGTAAAGGCGGTCGCAAGAAGCAACACTGTAAAGTTTACGGTCTAGCGCTTACGTTCATAAGCTGGACCGTAATACAAATAGAAGATCTTACAGACCGGACCTACGGCCGTAAGTGATCCCGTAAGGCTCAGAACCATCTTCTCCTGCTCTCTTACTACCACATCCTTACTCCCGTAAGTAGCCAATAAGCAGTCAGGTATAAATAGAACTTATGAGGATTTTTAGGGCATTCTTGGTTTTTCTTTTTGGACTATTCTTGGAGGCAAATTTAGGAAAGAAAGGAGATGAATCTCTAGCACTAAAGGGGCTAATCCAAGGGATATTTGGATCCACATTCAAGGGGATTGAAGATCATAGATGTCAAGCTCACCTTGTAAGAGTGCGCAGAAGCTTTCCTAGGGCTTTTCCAGGGATCTTTCTTTGGCACGATTGAGAAGGGGGTTTTAATGTTTTCTATGTTTTCCCCTATATCTTGTATTTTAAATGCTTGCCCTCCTGTAATGGAGGGCTAATTTGTAGATGTTTGGGCATAGTTGAACCCTAGGGTTTACCTTTTGACATTGGTTGTTGGATCTTTAATGCTTTAATTGTTTTTCTAATTGCAATCATTTCTATTTGAATTTAATTGCTTGCTTGAATGCATGGTTGCCTACGAAGCGAAAGCCCTAGCTATCATACTTGATATGCTCTGTGACGAGTAGAAATACCCACCTAGCATAGGCATGTCGTGATTAGAGGGAATTGTGAGTAAGCCTAGATATAGGGCACTTTGGAGACTTTGTCTCTCTCAATACTGCTGAGTGAGTTAATGATAATCTCCATGCTCTTTGTAATCATGCGGAGTAGATTTTAGGAGAAATTGCATCTTTACTCTGTATTTGGATTAAGGGTAACTCTTTCTTTGAGAGAGATTATCTACTTAAGAGATCGTCATTAGCTCACTGTGAGGTTTCATAGAGTGTTAATGTAATTATATGAATGTCTGTATCAGCTCTACACCTATTCAGTTACTTTTTACCTGAGAAATTAATGTTTAGTATAATTCTGGAAACCTCTCTATTCAAATAGGGTTGCATACTTAGATAATCTTTGTCCTATACTTAATCACCCTAGAGGGATGTTATGCCAAGACATCATTTCTTCCCTTAGTTTCTCTCTTGTTTCTTAAGATATTTCTTGTTTTTGCCTTCTTTGCTTACACACACATCACTTCATTAGTTAGGCTATTTTTTAGAGTTAGGGTTATTACTAGTATTTACTTTCTTCCTGTGCACCGACACTCAGTATTCATGCACACTTTATTACACAATCAGTGCATACAATTGCATCCCTGTAACATATGATCTTTGCATTTGTACCGGAAAACATGACAGTGTTGAGTATTTCAGAAAAATCTGAGCCGTATAACTGGGACAGGATGGTGAAGACCTGCTGGTGCCATTCAGTAGAAAGGAAGGAGCTGGTTCTTTAACATGGTTGCGGAGAACATATTTACCGAGGACTGCCAGGAAGAGCTCGTGCCACTTAGAGTAGTTTGACGCTTGTAGATCAAGGGAAAAAGGTATGTGTGCTTTTATACTAGCGACGTTAATTGCTAAGGCCATCGGAGAAGAGACGACCAAAGAGGTAGTAGAAGAGTTGGCCGAAATCGTAGACATGGCTGTAGGTGGAAGAGAAAGGGCAAGGGTGGGTGAAAAAGAGTTTAGGAAGAGATAGTCTCTAATACAATGTTTTGTGAGCAATAAAACAACCAAACACTTTCACATTCAATGTTTCTACATATATATTACATGCATGCATGAGTTTAACAACAGAAAAGAGAGAAAGTAGGATCCCAATGCAAGACTTAGGATACATGCGAACATGCGATAATATCGGAGACCAAGTCACGCATGATGTGAAGAGTGTTCGATAACACTAACAATAGAGGAGTAATGGTAAAGTTCCAGTGTGCACTGGAGAGCTTTGTTCTCCTAGTACCAGAGATAGGCACAATGGAGGAAACTAACTCCCATGCCCTCCCGGAGCTTCCTCGATTTACATATGAGATTCCCTGGAAAGGAAAAAAAAGATCACCGGTAGGAATCTAGATCTTGCATCTAAACCATTGGTCACATTAGGGCAGGCAAGGAGGCGGCAATGGCAGTACAAATTGGTTATGTACCCGGAAAGCCTGGAGTGTCATATAGGCTTATCAGCAAGCCAATTACAAAGGAAGATATGACATTGGTGATGCAGCACCAACCAACTCCCATGCAAACAAGTTCTCACAAGGCACTTGTCACCATAGGGAGCAAAGGCAGTAAGGAGTAAGCTTGGGAAAGACTAGGTATTGGGTTCGGTTAACCCACACTTTATATCTGATGTATGGTTAATGGTTCCAAAAAAAATATTGGAAAATTCAAAGACCTAAACCCTTGTCTCAAGGATTTGAGTGAGAATCCCTTGGAAGGATTAGATGGTCATAAACTAGAAGAAATACTAGGGGATCTCCAAAATTTGGAGGATCATCCTGATGAAACCCTTATTTTTACATAGAGGAGGAGATGCAACAGCCGCAACATACTAAAGCTAATGCCAAACTTTCTCTCTAATGAAACCTTGGCTCCGAGGGACATCCCCTAAGAGGTATGGCACAATGATTTTCAAAAAAAGCCATCTTCCAAGTGGAATGAGCAAGCTGGGTGCCTAGCTCAACTACCACGATCTACCAAAAAGAAAAGTGGATGTGTTGACACCTCTGGAGTCCTTAAGAGGAAAACAAAGCCTGAGGATTCTATTGCAACAATACAACGTAGTCTGGAATTTATGGGAGCTCATACTGGATAAATCGGAGCAAGTGACACCAGTGAGGAGGTTTCTGCCTAAGACACAGGCTAGTGTTGTTTTGAGTTTTTGTACTTAGCTTTGGTAAGGTATTTTGTCTTCTATCCTTGGTAGATCCACCTTTGGATAGGTCATATTTGTCTTGTTCTATTGTTTTGTTTCCTAGTTGACCTAGTTGTACTCTTTTTTTTTTTTAACTTGATGTATTAGCGGTTTATCCACCTTTTCAAAATATCCACGTCCTTCGACTAGTACCATGTTTGGCCAAAGCAAGTCTTCTATAACTATTTTTCTAGTAGTGGGTTTTTGAAGTCCTAGAGGTTAAGAATACCCCTCCCCCCTTATCTAGTGGATTTCCATATGTGATTCCAAGCAACGAGGCAAAAACTTTTTCACTAAGATGTGGCTTGCGCTAAAGTTAATGTCTATGGATTTTGTCAATTACACAAGTAACCTATCTATTCAATTTGAAAATTGCTCCAGTTGGTTGGGATTATTGAGAGCATGAAATTTATAAGTGTAAATTTTCAACTAAGATAACGATATTTTCTTTTCCAAGATGAGTGTTGTGAACAAATGGAGAGGATCAATCTCGTCTATGCTAATGATGGGACCCTGACCCAAGATTGGAACTCTTATGTAAGTGATGGAGAGATAATATTTAATTTAGTTGGGGGTCATTACCAAGTTGGCATTGGGGAAGTGCTAAGTCAAGTCTAAATGAGGAAAGGGAGCTATTGTTGAAATTAACTAATAGTGAGTCCAAATATGTCATGTCTCGAGCCCGACCAACCGAGCTCAACGCTAACAAATGGCCAAATGGCCGCATTCCCATAGGGCGTGCACTCTATAGGCATGTAAGGTCTTAGAATTGGTTTCGCTTAGAAAATTTAACTTCAAAAAAATACAAACTAAATGTAACAGGGTTCAAATACATGATGGTTTTCTAAAACAAAACTAAAATATTAATACAGCCATAATGACAACCTATTTAAAAAAAGGAACACCAGTTCTTGCTAGCCCATTAAGATGGACGCTAAACTATTTACTCTTGGTCTAAAAACAATTAGAACAAACTTACGACCTTGACAACACAATAAGTAACCCATATTTTGGAATCATGTATTAATAAAAAATTCAGAATCAAATACAAATCGTTAAAACATAGAATAATGATAACAAAAATATAACTCAAGAAATCAGACTGAGTTAATAGAATACAAATTACAAGATATTAAAAAATATACATCTCATAATTACTATAGACAAAACAAAAAAAAAATCAGATGTCGTTTGTTTAAACTTGTCATCCAAGTCATATTTTCAAAGCTTATTTGTTTACCCTTGGTGACCTGAGCCAGATTATCAAAAACTGTTTTTCTTTCACCAATGGCATGGTGCAAACTATTGTTCATTATCATAGCTTCATATCGACATGGTTAGTGTTTAACCCTCATCGACAAGATTAGTGCATACAGTTAATTGAAGACTAAACGTATTTATGTCAAAATAACTTTGTTGTCTGAAAGCCAAATAAAATATCAAATTTGAGAGCAAAATTAATTTTCAGAATAATTTTTTCAAGAAAACATACTAACATACGCATGATCCATAGTAAAGATAATCCAATCATATTCGTAATAATTAACAAACATAATATTTCAAAGATTAATAAATATAGTCCAAAATGTGGAAATAGTTAATGTTTCAACAAAAGAATACATAATTGAATGTAATTGAAAATTATATACTTACCTAATTAATGCCCAAAATAACCCAAATTCTAAGCAAAACCAAGTTTCTTCAGTATGCCCTAAAATTGGTAATAACCTATTAGTTTCTCTAATCAACAAAATTTTAAAAATTTCAAGGGTGTAAGAGAAATTTTTTTCAAGTTTTCACATGATGATAGCTGAGTTCTTCCAAAAGGAATTGAAATTGTGGGTTTCTGAAGGCCATAAATACCAAAATGGCCAAATTAACATGTATCTCATTATTATTGGGTCTAATGGAAACATATCATAGCAAAGATTTCAAAGAACGCATATACTGGCAAAAATAAAGACATCCTTGAAATGGAGATATTCATCACATTACAGGCAAGAACTTAGATGATATCCCATGCAACCCATACTCCCATACAGAAGGCAGGATAAACTCATGAAGATCTCTTTGTAAAAATCAAAATAAAAGAAAACACCAGTAAATGTACAATTATAGCAAATCATGATCACGATCAATAAATATTATAATGATAGCTTAGGTAAGCATCCTCAATTTCCCAACTTTCTGAACTTAATGGTAGTGTTTTTAATGACCACACTGGTATTGAACAAGCCTTTTTTTTATTTTTATTCTCGATTATGGTCGAATGGTGCTAATGATAATTTTACTGATATTTTAAATGCTTTACCGGATGATCTTCCTAAACTCTCTTTTGATTTGTGCTCTTTATTAACTCGGGAGGTTACTAGTGAGGAGGTCTATACTGCTCTTATTGATCTCCCTGTTGGTAAATGCCCTGGGCTGGATGGTCTTAACATTGAATTTTATCGTTTTTATTGGAATGAGATTGGCAGTCATCTTGTTCCTGCTGTTAGATTCTTCTTTGCCAACTCTTGTATGCCGGCTTCCTAGGGGAAAACTCACATTATGCTTATTCCCAAAAAAGATAATCCTCAGTTGATTTCAGATTTTAGACCCATCTACTTATGCAATGTTTGTTTTAAAGTGATTTCGAAAATTCTTGCGAATCGTCTCAAAATTTGCCTTCCCTATTTGATTAGTCTTGAGCAAGCCAGTTTTGTTAGTAGTCGCTGTCCCTTCGACAACATCATTGCTTTGCAAGAAGTAATTCATTCGCTAGAATTTGATTTGCATAACCACCCTAGGATGATAGTTAAAATTGACATTGAAAAAGCTTATGACATTATCAACTAGAATAAAATTCTCGCCACCTTAACCAAAATGAATTTCCCTCCTATTTGGATTTCCTGGATTAACACATGTATTAGGGCTACTTCTCTTTCTTTACTGGTTAATGGTGTGCCTTCATCCTTGATTAAACCGTCTCGGGGTATGAGGCAGAGAAATCTTATCTCCCCTACCTATTTATCCTGGTTTCCCAAAATCATTCTTCTTTGCTTAATTTTGCCTTGCAGCATGATATGATTCCTAGTTTTAACCACAATTTGCGCCATAACTTCAACCATTTATTGTATGCTGATGATTTAATTTTGGTCACTCGTGCTTCTAGAAGATCTACCCGCAAGCAACATTAAACTATTTCTTAATATCTATGAGAAGCTCACTGGTCAAAATCCTAACACAGGTAAATCAACTGTCTAGTTCCCTTCTTGGTTTAATTTGAGGGTTTCTAGAAGCATTTCTTCCATGCTGAATATCTCTATTGCCAAGTTCCCCATTAATTATCTAGGCATCTTAGTGGCTCCTAGGAGGTTGGCTGTGTCTATTTTCAACAACATGATTGACAAGATCAGGAATATCTGTTCAAGATGAAAAATTTGCGTTTGTCCAAGGCTGCCAAAGTTATTCTGATTAACTCTTTTATTCTATCTATCCCAACCAATTATCTATCAGTTTATCTTATTTTTGATACTGTTTTTCAGGAAATTAACAAAATAGTTAGGAGATTCTTTTGGCATAATGGTGGGGATCAAAATGGCATCCATGCTATTGCTTGGGATGATTTGTTAGAGTCTAAGACTGAGGGGGGGCCTAGTGATTAGAAATCTGTTTCTTGCAAAGCAATCCTTGATGGCCAAAAAATATTCTTCGTTACATCAATGGTGAGGATTTCATTTGGGTTGACATTTTACGAACTAAATATGGTATTCTCAATTTTTAGAAGGATCATATCCCTGCAGGTTGCTCTTGGTTTTTTAGGGGTTTATGCAAGGTTGCAGGAAATTTGCGATCCTTTCTTTGGTTGAGCTCTTTGAACCCACATCAAACTTCCTTTATTTTTCACAATTGGTGTTCTAATATTCCATTTGCCTTGAAACCTACATATATTAATATGAGTTTGGAGTTGGATAATCTTTGAATTGCGGATTTTGTTAATAATGGGAACTGAAATATGAACAGATTAAACATGTTGTTTGGTGAGAATTTAGTGTGCTTCTCTTCGAGACTTGGAACTATTGACTCCAATGCTATCAAGCATTGGATGTGGTTCCCCAAGTCTCCAAATTTAAGAATATCCTCCATGATCTACAGATTTTTGAATGATAAACAAGAACCTAATGAGTGTTGGTCAGGGTGGAGGCAAATATGGGCATTGAAAGTGCACCCTGAAACAAACATTTTCTGTGGCTTCTTTTCAAAGGGAGGATATCTACATTTGAATTTCTATATGATCGAGGTTTGGGTCCCCGTAATCCTTGTATTATGTGTGGCATGAATCGTGAATCCATTGATCATTTGATGGGAACTTGCCGATATGCCCAATTTGTTTGGAACTTAATTTCTAATCATACTGGGGTGGACTTAGATTTTAGTGGAGGTTTTGGCTCTGGTAATTGGCTGACTGCGTGTGATTACTCACTATATATCAAGTCGATCATTGTTGTAGCTTCTTGGCATATTTGGAAATCCAGATGTGGAAAATTTTTTCAAAATTCTAATATTAGCTGCCAGTTTGTTGTGGGTAAAGCTCTTGCTGGTGTGTCTGATTCCTACCTGGCTACTAGGAGTTTGTTTAACATGCGGCTTATCCACAATAATTTTTCAACATTTGATGGACCCTTTCTGTTCATTTCCTCTGCTCGAAATGAAGCAGGATTGGAAAGTGGTGTGGGCTTTTTCCTTACTCGAGCTGATTATAAAATTTTGTTGGAAGGTTCGAGCCCCATCTCTGCTAAATCTCGCATTGAAGTTGATCTTAAAACCATCAACTTGGCTGTCCAAGCTACTCTGAATTTTGGTTCTCAGCTTACACATATTCTCACCAGCAACATTAAGGTGTTCCATGCACTTAATTCCAACGTTTCAACTAGTAATTGGCAAGTTAATCAGTGGATTCCAGATACTAAACAATGCTTAATTGATGTGGAAAGTCCTGGCATTATTGAAATTCCTCATTGTTGGTTGTCACCGGCAGCTCGTTTAGCCTCTCTTGGGATTAACTTACATGATCTTTTTTGTATTTTCAAAGCCGCAATTTACCAAACTCGATGATGAAAGTGTTTTATGATGCTGCCTTTGTGTTTTAGAATGTTAGTTTGTTGGGTTTGTTTTGTACCTCTTTTCTAGTTTCTTGAATAAATTAGCCCAAGGGCTCCTTTTATTTAAAAAAAAAAAAAAGCATATGAAGAGGTCACAAAGCTATGATTAAATGCAATAAACAGAACGTGTAAGTGCTCACTAGTAGATGAGCATCCAATGTAGAAGATTTTATCGTGCTTACCACCAATGGTAGTGGTGGAACTAGGATGAAAATAAAGGGGTGTTAACTTTAATTTAAAAAATTTATAAATATTAACAAAATTTATAGTAAGGCTTTCATGACAACATCATTAAATGAAATAAAAACTTCTTCTAAAGTGGTTTTTTTAGAAATTTTAGATTTATACAGAAAAATCATTAGAATAAATTTTCAGAAGTAAGTTGTTACGATATATATATATATATATATATAGGATGAATCATCTGTGTAGGTTTGTAGATTTTAAATCTACAAACATTGCTATCGACCATTGGATTTCAATCCGACAGTCCATCACTGTTTAATGAATAGTGTTACAGTGCTTATGAATAGTAGCACCGTGAAAAAGTGGGATGCACAGTATTTTGATCTAAATTGTTCAATCAATTTGTACGAACATCCGCAGTTGAGCACAGTTGCAATTAAAATGCTACATTGAGACATAATTAGGGGTTAGCTGGGTTCATTAGTTTAGATTTTGTTTTTAAATTGGTTGTTGTAGGTGTAGTAGAAATAGGGTTGGATGGTTTAGATTTCTTCAAGTACTGTGTACAAATTGATTGAACGGTTTAGATCAAAATACTATGCATCCAACTTTTTCATTGTGCTACTATTCATAAACACCGTAATACTATTCATTAAATAGTGATGGACCGTTGGATTTCAATCCAACGGTTGATAGCAACGTTCATAGATTTAAAATCTACGAACCTACATAGATGCATGCAGATGATTCACTCTCACTCTCTCTCTCTCTCTCTCTCTCTCTCTATATATATATATATATATAAGATGGGGGCAAGGGGTTGCTCAAGCACCCCTTGGCCCCCTCCTTCCGCTTACCACCACACTATCAAGGCGAAAAAAGATGAAAATCTTTTTTTTTTATTATTTAAGGATATACCCCCGTGGAAGGTTACATAATCACGGGATCAAGGAAAACAAAAAAACAAGATTACATAATCACGGGATCAAGGAAATAAAAAACAAAATTCATTTGAAACTTTTTTTATTAATATAGATTTTATTTGTCATAGTTCCTCGGTATAGGTCTTAATTTATTTTGTTTTTATAACTTTGAGTTATATTATTAATTTCTAAATATGACTTTGAAATTATTAATAAAATTTCAGTCTTATAGGTGGATTAGACTGAATCAAGGAAAACATAAATAATTGAGATAAGGGTGAGAACTAAATTTGCAAAAATATCCTTGACTAAAATAAAATTAGCTAAAGACAAGAGATTCCCTCAAATTGAAATCATATTTAAATAAAAAGTTATGTTTATATTATTATGAGTAACGTAACCATCATACATGTAAAAGTGAAACCAGGCCAGCAATACAACAAAGGGAAACCCGGCTCAAGAGTATTCAGCTAGCTGCATATCTCTCACTCTCTCTTTCTCTCTTTCTCTCTTTGACAAGCAATCAGCAAAGATGAAGGGAGACGAAATAGCAGTGTCATTTGGCAGTGGAAGCCTATCAGCCTTTTTGCAAGTGCTGTTGCAACTGATGTTGACGCCCACCATGCGCTATTTGGTGTACATGAACGACATGCAAGGAACTTGGAGAAAGGCCAGAAAATTGCTCCACAAAATGCACACTGTCTTGGACATTGCGGAGATGCAGCCTGTTCCCGACCCACTCATGCTCATTTGGCTACGTGAACTCAAGATGGTCGTTTATGAGACTGAGGATGCACTTGAACAGTTCACCATGGAAGGCGACATGACTGCCATGGCACAAACTGGAAAATGGATCTTTGAGCTTGTCATCACGAAAGCCCAGAAAGGCATTGCTGATTTGAGAGCGGCCGCCAAGTTCGACAAGATCGCCAAGAAGTTGGAAGAAGTTTCCAATGAGCCGTGGGACTTGCTAAAGTCCCATCATGCACCGGGCAACAAATCCATTGGCTTTCGCTTGGATCAGTTGCGTTCTACTAGTTCTTTGTTGGCAGAAAGATATGTCATTGGCCGAGAAAAGGAGACAGAAGAGATCATCAAATTGTTAGTGCCATCTTCTCGGGCTTTACCGGGATCATTAGCTGTTAATGGTGGGGATGATCAGATAAAGGAGGTCCCTGTGCTTCCCATCGTTGCCATGGGTGGGCTTGGAAAGACGACGCTGGCTCAGCTCATCTATAACCATACCATAGTTCAGAGCCATTTCAAGCTAAAGATCTGGGTGTGTGTCTCTGACAATTTCAACATCAAGAGGATCACTGAAGAAATCCTAGAGTCTGCCTTCCCCAACAATCACAAGTACTCGGAAATCTTGAACTGGAATAAACTCCAGATGCTTCTCAAAAGCAAATTGGGTTCCAAGCGCTTCTTTCTGGTCTTGGACGACGTATGGTGTGAAGATCGCTTGGAGTGGGACATTTTGATGGCTCCACTGAGATTGGGGAAAGAAGGTAGTAGAATCCTTGTCACTACTCGGAGCAAGAAGGTTGCGCAGCTTGTGGGCACCATGAATCCCATCTTCCTGGAACCCCTGACAAAAGAACATTCAAGGAAGCTCTTTGAGGAAGTTGCTAATTTTAGCTCCACTAGTGATGCCAAGCCAAGGGTGCGAGAGATTTGCTGGAACATTGCGGACAAACTCAATGGCGTGCCACTTGCATTGAAGACAGTCGGAAGCCTAGTTCACTCAAATTCAGATGAAAATGTTTGGGTGAATGTCTCCAACAGTGAGATATGGAGGTTGCCGCAGCCAGAATATGGTATTATGCCAGCTCTCAAAGCAAGCTACAATCAGTTGCCGGGGCATCTCAAGTTGTGCTTCGCCTTCTGCTCCGTCTTCCCCAAAGGCTTCCAGATCAACAAGCGCAACTTAGTACAGCTGTGGATTGCCCAACAATATGTTCAACCACAAGGGAAAAAGGCACTTGAAGAAATTGGAGCTGACTACTGCGAAGATCTATGTGATCGGTCTTTCTTTATGAAAGCAAACTCAGTAACAATTTCTTCTACTGACATGATTTTCATGCAGGATCTTATGCATGACCTGGCGAAGTATGTTTCTCATGAGCACATCATGATTACAGATGACAAGGTGAAAATCCTTGACCCTGAGAAGCTGATCCATTGCTCATTGTATGTAAGTGAGATACTGGAGTCATCTCCGTTACTCTGCTGCACACGCTTGCGTACTCTTAGATACACGATGGAAGGCTCTGATCTCCAGCGGCTTGATTTGCTTCTCAAGCTCACATCACTGAGAGTGCTGGATTTGAGCGCCAGTGGCATCACGGAGTTGCCAGAGTGCATAAATAAACTGATACACCTCAAGTACTTGGATCTCTCAAGAACTCAAATTAAAGCATTGCCTTCACAAGTTGGAGATCTCTACTATCTTCAGACTATGAGGTTAATTGCTAGCTCCATTACGGAATTGCCATCTACGGTGAACAAGTTGATTAACTTGAGAACCTTAGATGGAAAATCTGAGTTACTTTCAACAATGAGTCGAATCAGAAACATGATTTCTTTACAAGAGTTACCAGAGTTTAAAGTCCAACATGAAGATGGTCATAAGTTGGAAGAGTTGAAAAGGATGAATGAGCTCAGAGGGGAGCTTCACATCTCTGGACTGGAAAATGCACAGAATGGGATTGAGGCAAGGGAAGCGATGTTAAGTAGCAAGCAGTACTTGAGCACACTGGAGTTGGAGTGGGATGCTGTTGTTGCTGCTGCAAGGAATGGTGCACTGCAACAAGAAGTACTCCAACATCTTGAGCCACATTCAAACCTGAAGGTATTGAAAATCATAGGTAACAATGGCATGGAGTTTCCTTCTTGGTTGGCTGGCCAACATCTATGCAATTTGGAGGAGATTATCCTGGTTGGATGCCGAAATTGGAACTCTCTCCCTCCTTTTGGAGGATTAAGTTACCTAAGGGTTTTAGAGATCAGAGACATGCAAGGAGTTGAGAAGTTGCATGATGAATTTTGGGGAGATAAACACTTTCCATATCTAGAGAAGCTTCAAATATCCAATTTGAGTAACTGGGATGAATGCCAATTATCACAATGCACTTTCCAACTTTTCCATTCTCTGAAACTGCTTGAGATCACTGACTGTCCAAAGCTGAAGGCATGGCCGGTTCTCCCTCTTACGCTCAAGGAAGTAACCTTGTCAAATGTAGGGCTAACTGCTTTTCCACCACCACCACTATCATCATCTTCTTCATCTTCTTCTTCATCATCATTATCATCAAAGCTTTCACGCCTGTGCATTTTAAACTGCCCCTATCTTACAACCCTAGAGGAGCTATCTCAACACCAACCAAGCTCCCTAAAGATTTTGGATATTATCGGATGTGAAAAGCTTGAATCTCTAACATCACAAGGGTCTTCAGCTCTTCACTCACTAGATACTTTGAAAGTGGACAACTGCCCTGGGCTCACCTCCCTCCCTACAACCACAAATGGAGGTCCTTCTTCATCAAATGCTATCTGCAATCAGCCTCTCCTATTCCAGATTTACAACCTCAAGTCTCTTACTTTTTTATCTATATCAAACTGCAACAACCTTGAATTCCTTTCAGGAGAAGGATTGCAGCATCTCAAGGCTCTCCAAACGTTAAGCATCAATGGGTGCTCAACATTGCAAACAGTTGGAACCCAGTCTCTCAGCTGCATCATCAACCTAGTGATCAAGAACTGCAATGAGCTCAAGCACTTGACTGATAATAACGACCCTTTCCAGAGATTCATCCCTGTCAGAAGCATCACCATCGAGAGGTGTCAAGAACTTGAGTTCTTGCCGTTGGGGATGCAGTGCCTTGCATCATTGGAAGAACTATGGCTAGACCGGTGTAGAAAGATGAAGTCCTTGCCTGCCCAACCTCCCTCACTGAAGAAAATAGACATCAAAGGATGTCCTGATCTAATGAAATACCACACAGGAAGCACAGATCTTCGGAGCATCGTCAGTAATGCAAATGTTCTCGTAACAATTGATTAGCCTGTTCTTTCCTCTGCTTGGCAAGTTGGTTGAGGAGCTGATATGGGAAGACAATAAGCTGTGAGATATGCTCGCGGAGTAATTTGGATAAGTCTTGAGTTGTTTCTCATTTCCTTAATATTTTTTTTTTTTTTTTGAAAAAAATGATAAACCACTGTTTTATTGTGATAAGGAAAGGAACTCATTTCTTTGATATGATCTTATTTTTAGTAAGTGTATTTATGCAACTCTTATGTTAAGTGTTTTTTCATAAATGATATTTCATTGGATTCTATATATATATATTGAAAAAAGTGGATAAACCACAAATGTATTAAACAAAAAGAGAGTACATGTACAAAGATAGGACTGACAGCTACAAAAGACTCCACAGGAAGTGGAATAAAGGAGAACAAACGCACAGAGACACTAGCAGGAGGGAGAGACTCCTCCTAAAAACACAAAACAACACAACAAAAAGACCACTGGGAAAACCTAGATGGAAAATTCCTCATTCTTGTCTAGCTCCAGCTCATTGTGAACAGGATCAGAGAACTAGATACTACGCCGAACCGCAGCGATAAACTCCTTAAGCCTGTGCATCTCCCGAACCAGAATCGCTGGAATCCAAGTGAGGTACATGTAACAAATTTTAAGAAGAAGAGCAGGCGAAGAAATAAAGACTGAATTGAAAATACAATTATTTCTAGCAAGCCAAATTTGCCACAGAACAACTCTCACAATCAAGGAACAAGGCAGCTTGAGGTGAGGACTAAGTTCGCAATACCAAATTCCCCAAAGATCGGAGCAGGACAAGGGGACCCGTGTGAAAGAGAACATAAGAGCAAGGCGATCCCAGAGTTCCCAGGCCATGGAACACCTAAAAAACAAGTGATCGCGTGACTCAATCTCAGCGTAGCACAGAAGACAGGTCATCGTAGGAAGTTTGTTGCATCCACGGGCAAAGAAGATGTCAAGGGTGAAGATCCTTCTTTCCCAGACCAACCAATTAAAAGCAGTGATTTTTCGGGGGATAAGGCACCTGAAAATAACCGGGGTGACACAACATCTCAACCACCTATCAATAAGGAATCTATAGAAGGACTTAACGGTAAAAGAACCATCAGCCGTCAACTTCCAAGATTTCCGATCAGGATTGTACCCCGTTGCTGAAGTGATACTAGTTCTAACATTAGTCCAAGCAGGATCATATCTCAGAACAATCGAGGGGGGAGTAAGGACCATTTCCCTTATGGTTGCGAAAAGGGTGGTGGTAGAGAGAAACTCCTCCCCCCAACGGTATTTTGGGGCCTTGCCGTCAAACTAGTTGTCAAGCCAGAAGAGGGTGGAGTTGCCATTCCCAATAGCCGAGAGAAGGCAAGCTTTAAAAGCTTCTTGGGATTGGAAAAGGCCTTGCCAGAAGAATGAGCAACGGCGGGAGCGGGGCAACCAAAGATTCCACCTCGGATGTTGAAGGTAGTAGTTGTGGAAGATAGGGGCTGAACCACATCAGGTTTCGTCCTTTAAAATTTTCCACCACCACTTCCCAAGAAGAGCACTATTAAATTCCTCCAAGTTGATAATACCCCATCCCCCTTGATTCCTAGGTAGGCACAACCAGTTGACTAGGCGACAAATGGGCCTATCAATGTCAGCACCATTCCAAAGAAAGTCTCTTCTCAAAAAGTCGAGCCGTTTGACTACCCATTTAGGCAGTCGGAAGATCGAGATCCAATAAGTAGGCAGAGCAGAAAGGACAAAGAGACGTAAGCTTTTCTTAACTTTGAGGATAAGGGTTAATTGCCAAGCCAGAGCAGATGGGCAAGGGAACACCCAAGTAGGTGATCGAAAGGGAACTGGCTGAGCAGTTGAGAGTAGCCAGAGCAAATGGGCAAGGCAGTGATCCAAAACTTGTAGAGGACATACAAGTCTTGCTAAGGTTAATTGCCAAGCCAGAGATGCCCTTGAAGATAAACAGGATTAACTTAATAATTATGAAGTCCTTAGCCCCACCGGCCGTCAAAATAATCAGGTCATCAGGGTATTAGAGATGACAAACATTGCCATGACTGCCAAGCGGGACCCCATGCAGGACATGGGAGTTCAATGTATGATTGAACATGACACTAACCACGTTAGCCACAAGGACAAAGAGCAAGGGTGACAAAGGGTCCCCCTGTCGCAAACCCCGTTGATACTTGACATAACCCTTAGGTAAGCCATTGATGAGGATGGAAGCCTTAGACATGTGAAGTAAATTGACAATCCATTGCCTCCACCGCGGGCCAAAACCCCTGGCCTCCAATAACTCAAGGAGAAAATCCCAATCCACCATGTCAAAAGCTTTAGCAAAATCCACTTTCACAATGTTACCGACAAGTGTCCTTTTCTGGAGACTAAAAATAATTTCCTCAGCCACCACCACATTGTCTAGGATAGATCTACTCTTAATGAAGACAGATTGGGAACTGTCCACTAAGCGATCAATAACCTTGGAGAGTCTGGAGGCCAAGATTTTGGAAATGATTTTGAGTGGGGCGTTGATCAGGCTTATCGGGCGATAATCTGAGACAGCAGCCAGGGCTTCAGTTTTCGGAATGAGGACAAGATTAGCCCAATTAATTCTTTCCAGATTGGCCGAGTGGTTATAGAAGTCAGTAGATAAATGGACTAAATTCTGCCCAACGATACTCCAAAACTTTTGAAAGAAAAGAATGGGAAAGCTATCCGGACCTGGAGCTTTATCCGCTCCTAACTCATCGGTAGCAGCTTTAATCTCCTCAAAAGAAAAGGGAGAATCAAGGTCGTTGAGATTCAATCTAGGTTTGTTGGCAAGCAAGACATTCCAATCAATATGCAAACGATCATCACGCTTGGAGCCAAATTAGGTGTGAAAAGCAGCCACGAACGCCTGCCCAACGTCTTTATCCCCCTTAAAGACATGACCCCCATACACCACCTTGGATATAAAGTTATGGTTACTGCGCTTGTTCGCAACCGAGTGGAAGAACTTGGTATTAGCGTCACCTTCACAAAGCCACTTGACACGAGATCTCTGCCGCCAGTGAAGTTCCTCTTGCCTAAGTGTAAAAGAAAGCTCATGAGAGAGGGACTCAACTTCCTCAAACACAACCGCATCCAACAGCCTAGATTCACGGATGACTTCGTGGTTGTCCAGGGAGTGATGAATGTCTCTTAAGCGGCCCTGAATGGAGCCGAAAGTATGTTTGGCGCAAAGCTTGAGACACTTCCAATCAAAAATATTATCTCCTTATGAAATCTACAACAACTTTGAACACTTTTTATTTTTATTTTTATTTTAATTTATTATTATTATTATTAAAAAAGGTGGATAAACCACATGCATTACTAAAACAAAAAGGATACAACCATCTACTAGATGTAGAAAAGGATAGGCGAACAACAAGAGGAATTACAGGAGAGAAAGAAGGGGAAACATAGGTGGTACATGTAACTCCCGAAAAATGAGAATGAACAAAACGGAAAAGCTAGCCTTCCTCCTGATCAGGGCCTTTCTCACTGGTAGCACTTCCATGGCAATATTGGCACGACGTTCTATCAACACCAAGCTACGCAAGATGCTTTAAACAGAATCTTCAGGCTTTACTCTTTTGCCTTCAGGGACGGCTTCAACGGAATCTCCACGAGCACCTTTTTTTTTGTCAAAAGAGGTGGGTTATCCGAATGATGTAAATTCTCCAAAGGTTTGCTTTTGGCATGAGTGGAGCACATGGGTCTACTATCAATGTTTTGAAAGCTCATAGAAGCTTCCATAACATGGCTTAATCTCTCATTGTTTTGCTCAACAAGTGGCAACAAATTGGGCTCAATGGGAGGCACCCAAGTCAACTTGGGAGACTATGGTGTGGGGCCCTTGTTCACCCCATGCACGTTCACTCCATACACATCTACAGACAAGATATTGGATGTCTGAATCACGTATACCTTGTGTGATAATGCTTTCAAGAAGTCAGTGGACTTTGATATCGCTATTGATTTATCGACATGCATGTACTACATGGCATGTCTTATATGTTGATCGTATCTCTATACTGATAGCGCCAAAGGTTGGAGGACAGCTAGATGGTTAAGGTGTCTACCGTACCCCATCAAACTACTACAGGTCTGGACTTATGCTTAGCCGCATCCGGCTGAATTTTTGGAAAACTGGATTAACTTTTGCCACGTTTGAGTCCTTTCTCGCCGATTACTTACCTTTCTCCCTTGCAGATACCTCATGCGTATAACACTGATAACCGGCTGAGATTCGATAGAAGCCTCCTTTCTCACAGGCAGCATATAACATTCCAAGTGTCTCTTAAACATAAGGAAAACACCTTTGTTGGGTGGTTCTCTTTGCTTCTTCTACTATGGCTAGAGTTAGGCTCAATCGCTCCGTTGCCTGCAAACATCTCATCGCCAGTAGTTGGCTCATATTTGGATTCGTAGAACTCAATTGCACCACCTAAGTCTCCTGCGAAACCACCCAGTTAGAGCATATCATCAAAAGTGCATCACCGGCATCGGCTCTTTCTACTCTACTAGAGCGGGAGCTAAGCTCAACCACTCCAAAAGTATATTCCGAGCATCAAACGATCTTTTTCTCAGCAGCTAGGTCCTTGGAATGGACAAAGGTCAGATCACGCTACCAAGGTTGTTTGCCCTTGTCAACCGCTAAGATATCGTGGGTGTAGCGTAGAATCGTCGGTGTGTCACGATGGATTAATTCTTCTACCATCGACTCACCAGGCCAATGCTGATCCCCAACCTCATCAAAGAAAAGATCAGGATTTTCTAGTGCCCCTTCATCCCAAGAAATCGGGTTCAACAACGCGGATAAATTGGCAAAGTCTTCAACCTTGTCGTCGAAGGCCCAAAAAGGATCCTCATCCTCATAGCAAGACGAAGGAGAGCCACACATCACCTCTCTACGAGGGGGATCTTCTTTCAAGAAATCTATTCTTTTTTTATTTTCTTTAACTTTGAACAATTTATCCTTCTATTTTTTAAAAAAATTAATATAGAAATTATCTTTCTACCAAAAACCAAAATTATATTGAAGTTTTTTGTGTCACATGTACAGGAAGTTGCTCAATGCATCCGCTTGCAAGACACTATTGCATATGTTGGTTTTTAGACCCACCTCCAATTGTTATTTCTTTCTTTTATTTAAACAAATTTTTATGTAATTTCATTTAGTGAAGTGTCTTTTTGCTAAAAATGAAAAATAAAAATAAAACTCACCAAAAACTAAAAAACCAGATATCTCGGGGAATATAATCTTCTTTGAAACTTTATGCAAATTTGAGGTTAAAACATGTATTTTAAATTACATGTGACTTTTAGTGTTCCTAAGTAATTATGCATTTTTATGACTAAATTTAAGATTTATTAAGTTATGCATGTATTTAAAATGTCTCTCATGTATTGTATTAAACAAGTTGAAATTTTAGAGGCATGCAAAATAATATTTTTTTTAATATTGCAAGTTTTAATGCATTTCTTAGTGTTCTCCCTTTTACCTTGTTGTTGTTATTGTTGTTGTTGTTGGCCTATGTCTCTGGCTTATCCTATTTTCAAGTCTAGATCACATTCTCAATTCTAGCAAATAAGGCAACAAGTGTTGCTTGCTACTAAATCTTATGTTCCTCTAACATGTGCTTCACTATCTCCATTATTTGGTTCATTTGACTACTTGAATCTCCTATGAGATCAAGCTCTCTGATACCATATTATTACAAGCCTTGGATTGGGATCTAGGCATGGGATAGTTCTACTTGAGTTTTCTAGTGGGAATCTACGGTGAGGAAATGGATCTCAAGAAAGAAATAAAGAGAGAGAGAAAGATGCCTATATCAAGTGAGCAAACATCTCTATGTCCAAAAAGACATAGACTGACTCGAGGTTTAAATGGACAATCTCCATGGCGAGCTCCTTGGTGGCATGCATGGTGGAGTTAACGGTGGTGGGTGACTTAGGGTCCGGGATTCGGCTAGAATATTGGGTCGCCTGAACGAGAAGGGTCCGACCAAGGGCTCCAGAACTAAACGAGAGAATGGGGGACGGCGCGAGGAAGAATCGAAAGCGTTCAAGAGTAGTTTTGTAAGACCTGACCTGTCATACATGGAGGCTACAAATAGTGGCTCTCAAGGGGAGAAGATTCAACCACTAGAGAAGACAATGGCGATCCAGTTAATGGCGGAGGAGGCCGTTGAGTGGGAGAAGGTGATGTCCAAGCCCGAAAGAAGGGAGAAAGCCAAGTACGGCTACCTTGCAAGGCCACAAACGTTGACAGGAAAAAAGAGGCTTCGGGGTTCACCGGATTTCCATGCTTGTGTAGAGTTAATGCTTGTGTAGTATAAGAAGCTTGCTTGAATCCAAGTTTATAGCATGTTTGTAGGCTAAATTCTGGTGTGAAGTTTGTTTAGAAGCTTTTAGTTGCTTGATGTTTAGTGGGTGGTGATCTTAGTTCAAAGCTTGTTCATGTTAGCTAATCTATGGCTTGGTGTATACTCTTGTGTGGTGTGAATGTTTCTACCTGAAAACTAGTGAACTTGATCCCTTTCCTAAGCTTTCCATCCCTACTTGTTTGCATGGAACTCTTGTTTGCATAGAAATCTCTAAAATGCGTCTGATGTTTAGATCAATATGCTTTTCAAACAAGGTTGCATATCCTGCTTTGTTGCTATAACCATCATGTCCTACTTTGTTTCTATAACCATCAAGTTTAGTATATATATATATATATTCATGCACGCATGCATTGACCTGCAACTTGTGCTAGGAGACCTAATTCCACCTTTGTTTCTCTCACCTCCTGTTCTTGTTCTTGTTAATCATTCTACTTTCCTGTTTCACATCATTTTTATTACCACTACTATTAGTATTGTGCTAGACCTACTTGTAGACACTTTCAAACTACTGTTGCTTTAATTAGAAACTTAGACTTAGTTTGATGTCGTTATGGTAGGACCATTACCGAAAGTCATCCGTTAGTGTCGGGTGAAATTCTAAAGCTTGAAGATTGGTTCATGTAAGTAATCTACTCTTATATTTTTGTATACATATATATTTCATTATTAATTACGTCCTTATTTTTAGAAATTTCTCAAAATTAAAATTGTGTCAATCATTTGGTTATTTCTCTATAATTACTAGCTTATGTCTAATTGCTTTTTTCCTTTTGTTTAAATTCATTGAGTAATTATTCCAAATATTTTATTTATTCAGTTATATATTTCTTTATTCATTTGGAGAGAGTGAGGGAAAATTGTGAATAATTTATTGTTTAGTTATTCCAAACTATCCTTGAACTAAACTTGATTAGTTGGATTATAAGTATATCTCATGGTTAGCACTTTTGGTGAGTTTTCTTCTACTTTTAAATTTATTGGAGTCATGCTACCATCCTTTTCAATTTTTTATGTTTTTATTCCCTTGTTTAACGGGCTTGATATACTACTCAATTTCTATCCTATTACTTTCTTTAGACCTTGCTCCTTTGATTTGTGGAGCAATTTAATTTTTATCCACTCATGTGTGATGTTTGTTTTAATGGAAATATATTATTATTATTATTATTATTAGTATTACTTTAATGAGAGAATCAGGCTAGTTTCTTTGGCACGTTTATATTCATACATTGATACTTTTATTTATTTAATTGTTTTCTTTTTGTTTTTACATAATGTTTTTGCAAAATAATTATGAATTGTAGTTATTAAATCTTCAAAATGGGAACCAGGCTAAGGATCAAAAAAGTTGGTATATTCTTTTACATTTAATTAATTAATTAATTATTATTATTCTTACTATTATTATTATTATTTATTTGCTTTATTATTATTACTTGAATCTTTGGAAGATACTTGTCAATATTCTGTATTTTTTTTGGCATTGAAATCTATATGAATATTTTGATCTCCAAATGAGCGATATGCAACCCTGTCAGTTGGGGGGGGGGGGGGGGGGGGGGGGGGGGGTTTAAACCCTGACCTTGTCGACAAGAAAATCTAGAAAAATGAGACTGCAGTTTTGCACCATGTCCGTTCGGTGAAATAATTAACAGTCACCTGATATTCAGTCTCAAGTCACCGAGGGTAAATAAATTACCTTTGTTATTCTGCCTCGGATCACCAAGGGTAAATTAATGACCTCTGGCATCTGTAGTGAATTTGGAGACATACTCAGGAATTTGTTACATCCTACTTCGACTTTTGATTTTGTTACACTATTTTGTGTTTCCGATTTTGTGCAAGTTTCAAATTTGAACTTTCATTTCAGTTTATTTTTTTTGGATTACTTACTAGACTAGTGAGCTCATGGATTTGTTTTAAATCCTTTTCAGATCAAGTGCAATAGACCCAAGGATCTTAGGAAGCTTCGAGTAGATGCTTTCCTTTGGATTTATATTTTATGTCTTTTATCAGTTGTATGGTTGTTCAAGAACCTCTTTGTGGATCATTCAATATTTTCATTGCTTTGTATTTGAACCTGATTGTAACCATTAAGTTGTACTTGTATTTTGTATTCCTGTCAGTTTATCTTAAATCTCCACTCTGTGTTAGGTTTTGAGGCCTTGCAGGTTCACTGAGCTCCTTCCTTGTGGGTCTACGGCCATTTGTCCGCGCACCGGGTCCGGCTAGACCAGTTTCGGGCCGTAACAAATCTAAGTGGTATCAAAGAAAAATTAGATAGACCTTTTGTCTAATGATCCTAGCAGTCTAGATAGAGTTTTCAGTGTGGAAATTTATAGGATGATTGATGATCTTTGGTAGAGGTTAAGTTCAGCCTAATATTGCTTGTGTTCTTTGTGCATTGATTCATATGTTTTGTTAGGAAGAAGATGACTTTAGGATGTAAGTAGGGCCACGGGTAGCCAACCTCAGGATATGATAAGGAAACAGTCAAGCAACTTATCTGAACAGAGAAAAAAAAAGGAGAAAAAGCAATTAAGGAAGTTGGAGTGTGAGAGACCGGCCCACCTCAGTGAGACCCGGAACAGAACTCTGCACAAGCCAGGTATTGTTTGGCTTAGCCGCATAATAATTCGCACTCCCATCGGAGTCAAACCCGCGACCTAAGCCTTTTGTCTCACTTAACGTGAGCGTCTTTCACCAATTGATCTGTAGATCAATTGGAACAAGAAGATGGTGAAGCCATTCTATCCCGGGGCTTTCTCAGCGCCAAGCATAAAAGTTGCACATTTAACTTCATCAATGGTGAAGGGCACTTCCAAATATGAAAAGTTGCCCTGAGCTTTGTGTGAGAATAATCTATCCCAATCAGCTTGATCCTAAAAGACCTTATGGATATGCACATAACACTTGCCAATGAATTTTATGGAAGATCGAAGATTACATATAATATGCTGACAATGGCTTTGTAGTCATCAAAGATCATGTTATTTCTCTGACAATGACTTTGTAGTCATCAAAGATTACGTTATTTCTCTTTCATTGGGCAAGGGACCAAATTTTCTTAAATAACAAGCTATAGTGAATAAGTTATTAACACCATAGATTGGAGGGATTTTTTAAGAATATAAAAATAAAAATAATGTGGGTAAGCATGGTCTCATTGTGAAGAAAGACAATTACAAAAGGAAAGAACTAAAATATGAGAAATGATTCTAGATATCATGAGTAAATGTTAAGAACAACATAGAAGTAATTTACGGTGTCAATAAAGAGACAGATACACAAGGAAATGATCTATATGGATCATCCATTCATGACAATACACTAAAACAAGATTAGCCAGAAGCGAAGGATTTGTTCCCTCCATATATTTGTAAAATCATCCCTTTAATTCTCTCAACAAAAAGTCCATTTTTCACCAAAGCTGTGGCCTTCAATAATAAGAAATCAGGGAAGATTTGTTGGCATTACATGCAATGAAACGAGGAATTCGAGCAATCTTCTCCCACTCTTCACCTCCTTTCTTGACTCTGTTCAGCAGCCTGTCATTACCAGTGATATCTAGTAATCTAAGTTTGGCATTCATGTCTGATCCAAACCATACAGGCAATGAATCCATTGATACATCCACCAACTGTAAACTCTCTAAACAAGGCATATTCTTGACTACATCCAGAGCAGGACACTTGACAATCATCAGGCTCTTGAGAGCAGGGAAATTGCAGACCTTCTCAATGTTTGTACTACTTTCAATTTGCAAATCCATGATTGACTGGAAATTCTCCAGTGCTCTGAGTCTATCTGCACCTTGTATGACCAGCTCTGTCAAAACTTTGGCACGTTGTAGGCATTGAGGAAGAGACATCAACATAGGACAGTTCTTCAGGAGCAGTGATCTTAAAGAAGGGAATGCACTCTTTGGTCCAACCCATTTCTCCCACATGTTCATCTCCTCCATTATCAGACGCTCTAATCTTGGGAAAGCCTTTTCACCAAAAAATTTGATATCTATAGTGACAATTATCTTGCAACCTGTGATTCGGAGGTATTTCAATTCTGGTAAATCACCCAGTGATGGTAGTTGTGCACAGAATGAACAATGTTCAAGAACCAACAGTGTAAGATTGCACAAGTTGTTAGATGAGGAGAACCACTTGGGATATTCAGTGCCAGGGAATCTAGTAATAGTGAGGCGTTTGATACTTGGAGACGGGCATAGTTCTTGGGCGTTGTTTGCTGTGATTATTGGCTTCGGCTCATGACTCCATGACAGTACAAGAAGTTGCAGAAACTTCTTGTTTGATAACATCTTGACATCTCCTCCGGTCTTGGCCATGTTCAAGTTTTCTATGTGGAGCTCCCTGAGCTCAGACAGAGTCTTCAACTCATCCAACAAATAACAACATCCACCTAGCAGGGAATTGAGATGTTTCATGCTTTTAATCCCATATGGAAGACGTGCTACTTTCGTGTGAAGAATATCCAGACTTCTTAGGTTGCAAAGTTGTGTTATTCCATGTGGAATGCTCTCCAGTTTTTTACAAGAATTGAGAGATAAAAATTGAAGGTTGGAGAGGTTTCTGACGGAGTCTGGAAGATTTCGAACTTTAGTTTGAGAAAGATTAAGATATTTGAGGTACCTTAAGAAGCCAATGCTATCTGGTATCTCATCAATCTCTGTTCTTCTGAGATCCAATACACGTACATGATTACTAGTCACTGATGGTTTTTCTAAGAGTGTGAGTGAACTTACCTTCCCATTGATATAATGGCAGTGTTGTGTCAATTGTTGAGCCAGCTCTCGGAGAAGTTGATGCATGGTGCATCTCAATTCTTGCTCATGATTTTCAGGTTCTGGTTGAAGAAGATTTCTGGAAACAAACTCTGAGTAATACTCTTCTGCCAAGTCCTCCAGAGCTCTGTTCTTTTCAGGTTTTATCAAGCCCTCTGCAATCCACAGCTGGATTATATCTCTACGTACTCCGGTTCTGTTCCCAGTAAACAGAGCACAGAAAAGAAAGCATTGTTTGAGATGAGAAGGCAGAGCTTCATAGACAGACAAGAAAAATTCGTTCTTTTCCGACTTCAAATCATCTAAACCTGCAGTTACTTTCTTCCATTCAGGTCTCTTATGACCTGCAAAAATTCCTCCAAGAAGCTTGAGAGCCAGAGGATGCCCATGACATTTGTCTATACCATCTTTGGCAATGTCCACCAGCTCAATATTGGTCTGAAAATCAAACATCTTGCATGCAAGTGACCAGCTCTCTGTTTCACTCAGCAAAGACATCTTGTGAAGGTGTACCGCACCCAACTCTCTGGCTATGTCATCAAACCTGGAGGTCAGTAACACTCTACTCCCATCTCCACAACTGCTTGCTACAAGCTTCAGAAGTTGATTGCAGAGTTCCAGATTGAAAACACCATCAAAAACAAGAAATAGTCTCTTCCCTTGTATAACAGCCAGAAGCATTTCCTCCAGCTCAGACATGGTTTTATCACCACAACACCACCCACCAGCTTGGTTTATGGTTTCTCTCAACATCTGAGCATAAAACAAATCCTCATCAGATATAGATAACCATACCTTCACCTGAAACCCAGCCTGCACAAGCCTGTTATCATATATTCTCCGAGCAAGCGTTGTCTTTCCGATGCCACCCTTGCCGGTAATCCCAAACACAAGAGATTTAACTCCTGGCTTGGTTGCTGCAAACAAGAGCTTAATCATTTCATCAGCATCCCCACTGATTCTCCCCCCAACAACCTCCCACTGGGGAAAGGAAGTCATTCTTGAATATTTTGTTTTTGTTCCTCCAATACATTGCAGCTTGTCATTGATCCTCTTGATCCTAGTGGCTATCTCTCCAAGATGAAAGAATTTTTTCAAGTTAGAGAAATGCAACTGGTGTTGTTTCTCAGTAGAGCATTTGTTGAAGATATGGAAGAGATTGAATTCTTGGATGAAGGAGATGAAGGCATGCATATTTGCTATTTTTTTCTTAGAGTATGACTGCAAGGCTTTTGCTTGTAATTGTTATATATTGTCACCTTGTTAGTTGGTATAATTTGTAGGTGTGGTGGGCGTTGAACACTTGAAGGTTGTGAGTGAAATGGGTGATGTTGGTGGGGCTCGATGGACAACATGTAAAACAAGTTTGATGGAAAAGAGAGCGAAATTTCATGGAGCTTCTTCTTGGTTGGGGCTCGAGGGACATTTGAGAGGATGAATAAAAACAAAATGATAACATATATATATATAAGGGAAGTTAGGAGGAGGAAATGTCTAATTTATTTAAATTAAAAAAAAATAGCAAACATGAGCAGAGAAGTTTATGAGGAGTTGGGCATCAATGATTGTTGGCACTGTGGCATCAGCGATTTGGCAGTCAGTCTGCAAATGATTGAGTTTGGTGCTAATTAATTTATCCATGTTTGTTAGGTTGTAAGAATTTTTTGAATGCTTCTATGTAATGGATATGCATTTATTTTGTATGGGGAGTGATATGCAGAGTGAGACTGTTGAGAAATGCTTATTTCGGATAAATTTATAGGCCATTAAGTTTGCTTGCCTCTTCATCGTTTTAGTCTTGAGTCTTCCTTGTATCCCGCCTTTTCTTTTTTTTTCAATAAAATATAGTTTATTTTTTAAAAAAAATTTATAGACCATTGTCAAGGTTGAGTGAAAAAAAATTATAGAACGTTGAGAGAGATCTCTTGATTATCTCGAGGAGAATTTTTTTTTTATATATATAATTATGTTCTCAGTGGTTGTCCATTTCTAAAGTTTTGTAATCAAATTCAATATAGAGGTAATATTTTAGTGATGTCCATATGTTCTAGAGTTTGAGTGATTCATGAATACTTTGCAGTTGTGCTGTCAATTTCTATTTTTTCTATTTTTACGTATTCATGCTAGATTTGTTGGATGTTGGAACAATGATCAAATTGAATTAAATGTTACAATGGATGTGAGCTCAAAATCTGAAGACAATAAACAAGTAATAATTATAAACATTTAAGATCATTTGCAGCCCTTGGAAGTAATGAAAGCATATAATATTCTAATAGGGACTCAGCATCTAAGGTGATAAACAAGAAACTAACCTTAATATTTTTACATATATTAAAGCATGCTATGGTTGAACAAAAGCACATAAAATTCTCTCTATATTTATATATATAATTGGCACCTCACTGGCAATTACTCAACTTGAAATTTGACAAACAAGGCACATTTAGTGATTCATTGTTTCCATGTTTCAAGAGCTGTCATAAGGGTTGTCATGAAGAAAGAACTCGAGCATATTTAATACAAAAGAAGGTTTCAGGAAGGTTCAATCTCGCTGAACTAATGATTACGTTAACTTCAAATTTAATTTATGCTTTGGAGAGAACATTTGATTTTAATAATTATTGCAATATTGCAATATTCTCAACGTTTGACATGCCATTTTCTCGTATAATTATTATTTAAAAAAATACTATTATGATAATCACTGGATAACCCGATAGGAAGTCACAAAAATGATTGATGAGTGACGCAAAGTTTTCAACCCGCTCTATATTATCATATAGTACTATACATAATTACTGAAAAAATATTGTTTAAATATTATATAGTATTTTTCGTCTGCTATTCATTGAGTCCTTTGTGAGAGGAGCCACATCCTTCATCCCTCTAGGGTTGTAAGGCAGAGAAAATTACCATTTTAGGGTTATAATTTTTTATATATCATATTAGGCGTATGTGATAGCTCTATGGTATCGTATAGTACTATACAAAATTATTGAAAAAATATTGTATAAATATTATATAGTATTCTTCATCTACTATTCACCAAGTCCTTTGTGGGAGGAGCCGCATCCTTCATCCCTCTAGGGTTGTAAGGCAAAGAAATTTATCATTATAGGGTTATAGTTCCAGATATATCATCTTAGGCATATATGATAAGTTGTCATTGTCTCGTGTGTTAACCCATCTCATATAGTAAATCTCTAAATACTTGTTAAATTACTGTAACTGATGTACCATTGTACATGTCTATTTCTTTGGTAATTTTTTTATAGGGCAACGCTTGTTATTTTTATAAAAACAATACTGTCATGCCTTAGGTTGACTCACAAAATTCAGTCCAAGTACTGTACCATCATTTTAAACAAGGCTACATGAAGGTAGCACAAGCTCCTGCCTAGTGTACAGAAAAGGTTATAATCTCTTTGATCGGTGATCAACACTTGTCATTTAAAATTTGCACTTGTTTATAGTATGTACGTCTCTTCTCAGATAATTCTTTTGGTTGTGAACATCCATAATGGCTATTGCACACATTCACTAGAAAAAAGACCCTCTGGTCTAGTATGAAAACAAGATAGATTCAAGGCTGGTATTGTTTCAGACGAGAACAACGGATAAAATCTAATGAGCTTGTTGACGTCTTACCACAATGGAGCACCGTTATCAGAAGAAACTACATGCGCTCCAATATCTAAGATTTAAAGATATTTGAGCTTTAAATTTTGTACAATCATATGCATCTTAAAAACATGATTAGGAATATGTTGTGGCATGACCCAATCAAGAAGTTAGAAGCAAGGGAGATTACACTAAAACATAGTTTTATTTTTATAAAAATGGAAATCACAAATTCATTTAAAAAAAGAAGGCTAAATCAGTACTTAGAAAATATGAAAACAAGGAGAAAGAAAATAGGAGTTACACAAGAAAATAGATGATAAAAAGATATGAGAACAGACTAATATAGCATTTAGCAAGGGGCTAAGGGCAACTGTCATTGTCCTAGGATGTCTCCCAGTTATGTGGTTGTGGGTACTTTGTAGAAAGCCAAACTTCTTTTTACAAGAGAGTCGGGAGTTGCTAACTTGAAGGGTAAATTTTTGAGGAGATTACTATGTTTTGGCCAATTTTCACTTTGGTCACTATGTTTCAATTTGTATCAAAGTAGTCATCAGAAATCGATTTCATTTCACCGGGAGGTCACTCTTAGATTTCTGGTCAAATTTATCTGATGTGGCAGCTAGAGATGCCACATAACATTAAATTAAACATTTCTTAACGCCCAACTGGACTAGACACGTTAGCCCCGGTCCACGTCATATTAAATAATCTACTCAGCATACATACTCATCTTCACAGTCAGCATCTTCATCTTTCCCCTCTTTCCCTTCTTTACCATTTTCAGCTGAGATAGGAGAAGAGAACCACCGGAGGTCTTCCATTTCTCTTATCAGTTCAAGGCGTTTCCGTAAACCGGCGGGGAAGGGCTTTTCCACAAGCTGATGGGGAAGCGACATGAGCAAAGGATGGGAAAAGAACCTGTAAATTTGTTACCTATCTCAATTGATTAAAAATGGTCCAAGTTACCTTTGTAAATTTGTTTTTTCTTTAAGAAACAAAAAAAACTAACATTCTAAACTGAAGTAACTACTTGTATACATCCTATTTTATTATGGTATTAATGGATTCAAATTATAATATGATTTCCCCTGTTATGATGGTTGACTTATGGTACTTTTTTTTTTTTTTTTTGCATCTTAAGAATAACAAACAATGTTATAACCTTCCAATATTTAGAATTTTCATTTAAATTCATTTTGAGATTTTGATTCTGCGACAACTCACCCATGGATTGTTCTTGTACAAGTATAATTACATACTATTCTCATAACTCAATCTCGTGAACAAAAAAAAGGATTATTATTGTTTACAAGCCATCAGCTCACTGCACATTCACTGGTCATTCTCTTCCATCATCCTATGAAGACCATGTGGGTTATACAGTTATAGAAAAAAGACTCAAAAATCACTTATACAAACATTCTCTGTCAACTCCCTCTGACTATGACCTAGCTTCGAACTCCATCTGACCATGCCCAAGGTGTAAGTTCTAGGTTCTTCTCCCATCATTCGCTCACGTCGCTTCCCCATCGGCTTGTGGAAAAGCCCTGAACTGATAAGAGAAATGGAAGACCTCCAGTGATTCTCTTCACCTATCTCAATTGAAAATGGGGAAGAAGTGAAAGAGGGGAAAGATGAAAATGCTGGCTGTGAAGCTAAGTGTGTATGCTGAGTAGATTATTTAATACGATGTGGACTAGCGCTGACGTGTTCATTTCAGTTGGGCGTTAAGAAATGTTTAATTTAATGTTATGTGGCATCTCCAACTGCCACATCAGATAAATTTGATCGGAAATCCAAGAGTGACCTCTCGGTGAAATGAAATTGATTTCTGATGACCACTTTGATACAAATTGAAATATAGTGACCAAAGTGAAAACTGGCGAAAATGCAGTGACCTTCTCAAAATTTTACCCCCTAACTTGGCTCAATTGTCACACAAGTGACATCAAACTATATTTTGAGTAAACATGTTGCTTATTTTGAAAGCTTTTTTTGTGTGTGTTTTTCAATCTACATATTTCAAGCAATGGACATCAATGCCATGTTCCATACTCGATATTTTGTCTGTTAAAATAATGAGGATAGGGGGCCCCAAAGGTCTTTCAAGGATGAACAACCATTCAAACAACTGAAAGATCACGGGCTAATACATGTTATATACTCAAGTTAGACAAGGTGTAATGAGGCCTTACTTGATAAGATGATGTGTACAAGCCGGCTTAGGAAAACCATTAGTGAGAGTATCTGCCAACTGATCAGCGGCATGAATGTGTCGGACTTGTACCAACTTATGTTGAACTTGATAATGCACACAATGAAAATTAACGGCAACATGCTTCTCACAATTGTGAAACATTGGATTCTTATAGAGGTAGGTAACGCCAACATTGTCTCAAGATATAATCAAAGTTTTTGTGATTGGAAGACCTAGCTTAAAAAGAAAATTCTTCACCCATGTAGTTTCAGCAAGAGCACTTGCAACAGAATGATACTCTGCTTCAGTAGAAGAACGAGCGATGATGGATTGCTTCTTAGACGACCAACTAATAGGGTTAAGTCCAAGAAACAGTAGATAGCCAAATATAAAAACACGATCATGGACATCACTAGCCTAATTCACATCAAAGTACATGGAAAGATGAAAACCCGAATGGCGTAGTAGTCTCAAGCCATAGTGAGCCGTCCCTTTAAGATACTGGAGTACTCGTTTGACAGATGTCCAATGTAGGGTAGAAAGTGAATGCATAAATTGGGATAGTTTATTAATAAAGTAACAGATGTCAAGTTGAGTAAAAGACAAATACTAAAGTTTACTAACAAGTGTTGGATATCGAGTAGCATATGCTAGTGGCATGCCATCTGTTACTTGGAAAAGTTTAGAAGAACTCATAGGAGTCTGAACATCATTACATTCAAGCATTTTGTCATCGTGGAGAATCTCACTGACATAATGTGATTGAGACAAGAGGAGACAATCTGGACATCGCAAGACTTCAACACCAAGAAAGTGAGTAAGAGTGCAAAGATCTTTGATAGAGAACTGAAGAGCAAGGGAAGAGAAAACCTGATTAACCATGATGGTGTTGTCTCTACTAATGATAATATCATCAACATAAACAAGGATATACATAGGAGTAGCATAGTAGTGATAAATGAAGAGGGAGCTATCAAATTTGGATTTAAAAAACCCAATGAGAATATACGAGTTGTGAGCTCAACATACCATGCACGAGGAGCCTGTCTGAGGCCATATTACTTTGCACAGATGACAAATATGGGAAGGAAATGTATCATTTTCAAACCCGGTTGCTCTTCATCAAGACGGCTTTGAAGAAAAGAGTTATTGATGTCGAGTTGTCGAAGTACCCAATTGTCGTGGATAACAAGAGAAAGTAGAAAATGAATAGTTATGGTTTTAACCACTCGATTAAATATAGAGTAAAAATCAATGCCTAGTCGTTGAGTGAATCCCTTAGCAACAAGTCGAGCTTTATATCGGTCCATGAACCCATCGGGCTTCTGCTTAATCCTGAACAACCACTTACAAGAACAATGTTTTTATCAAGAGCACAAGACACCAATTCCCAAGTCTGGTTTTTCAATAAAGCATCAAACTTAGCTTTCATAACTACTCTCCACTCAAGGTATTAATTGGCTTGTTTGAAGGTTCTTAGGATGAAGGATTTAACATGGACAAAATAATCCAATATTTTCTTGGGTTTGTGAATATTATTTTGAGATCGGATAACAACATAATTGGAAGGGGCACAAGTGGTGGTGTTTGCTTGAGGGCAAGTTATGGCAGAAGGATTAGATGGACTGGTTGCAAAAGGAAAGTGAGATTCTATAAGGATGGTAGACAATGATGGGCAAAAGGACTAACAAAGGAGGTTGGTAGAAGGAGGAGTTGATGTTGAGGCCATTGGCGAGGTGTTAGATCAAGGGTCAATGTGAGAAACAAAATTTCAAGGGATGATAAGGAGGACTATGGTTGAAAAAGGGATTGTTAATTATGGGAAGGGGAAATCTAGCAATTTGTTGATAAGAAGAGTAATGAGATGGCATGGTTGTTTATTGGATTAGGTTATCCCATGCTAAAAGTTTAAATTTCTGTTTGGAAACATGTGAGAACAAGGTTTTGAAAGGAGAAATTTGTTCAAGAAAACGCACATCTTGAGATAAATAAAATCTATTTTTTAATGGGTCAAGGCATTAATGACAATGATAATGAATTAAAGAAAAAATCAAATAAACGCAAGGTATCAACCTGGGCTCAAGTTTATTTTCCAAATATGGTTTGATCCATGGGTAAACACAAACACCAGAAAGTTTTAAAAGGCCGTTAATTTGGTTTTTGTTGAAACAATTTTTTAAAAGGAGAAGAATAATTTAAAAGAGGAGTTGGTAAGCAATTTATTAGATAAACTACATGATAACAAGCAAAGAACCAAAAAGCTAATAAAAGGGATGCATCGTGTAATAATGTTCGTGCGGTTTCAATAATATGTTAGTGAGGACATTTAGCAAGTGCAAGCCATTGAGGTGTATATTGAGGAGTTAAAAGATGTTAGACACCATTTGAATGGAGATATGGGTCCATATTTTTAAATTCTCCACCACCATCTATGTAAAAGGAAAAAATTTTGGCATTAAAGTATTTTTTCCACTAAAAGATAAAATTTTTGAAAAATGCCTTTTAGTTCACTTTAATTTTTTAAAGTATATAACCAAATGTTTTTCTGTATTAATCAACAAATATGCAATAATATAATTTGTTATTGATTGAAAGAACCGGAGATGGTCCCCATGAATCACTAAAAAATCGTTTGGAGTGGTTTAGAACTTGACAAAGTAAATCATGCAAAAGGTTGCATGTGCTTTATGTGATAAACATGAATTGCAAAAATTTTAATTGTTTAGTCGTGTAATAAGAAGAAAAAAAGTTATTTAAAATTATTTTTAAAATCTTAGCATGGGGATGCCCTAACTGAAGATGCCATGTGGCAATGGGAACATTTAAGGAGGCCATTTCGAATTGTGGAAGTTCGGGGAAGAGAGATCAAGCCACTCATATAGTCCATCCTTAGTTCGGTCGCACACCAATGGTATGTGTATTTGTAGATCCTTAACAAGAAAATGAAAAGCAAAGAATTCAATAGAGGTTAGATTATCTTGACAAAATTTGGAAATGGAAATTAGGTTCCGTTTAATGGTAGGGGCACACAAAGTATAGGATAGTTTGAAAGCATTGTTGGATGTATGCAACTGAGTGGAACCAATGTGAGTAATTGGAATTTTGTTACCATCACCCATGACAACGCCCTCGGTGCCATTGTACTCATCAATGTTGTGTGGTGTAATGGTTATGTGATGTGATGCACCGGAGTCGACTATCTATGGATTGTCAGGTTTCTAAAAACCATTGACAAAATTTGCTTTAGCCTCAAAGTGATTGCGAGACCTAGAGCGGCAAACCTTCGCAACATGACCAATCTTGTTACACAATTGGCATTGGACAACATTAGGGGATTAGTTAAAGGTTTGGCATCACCACTAAGGTTGATTATTGTAGTTGTTAAATCATCCAGTAGGGTATGGTCTTTCCATGGTTGGTTGTGATTGTTGTTGTTGGGTGGAGGTAGGACAACGATTGTTGTGATAGTTGCGAGATGAAGCAGTCGTCTTGTTGCTGAGGAAAGCAGTGATTGGGGAGGATACCCATTGTCCTTCATGTTGAAGGACAATTTCATAGTCAAGGAATTTCTTGAAGAGCTTTTTGTATGCAATTGGATGCCATGATTGCGAATAGCAAAGGAGACTTCTCGATAATCAAGTCTTAGACCTCTAAGAATCTTGACAATGAGATCTTCTGTGGTCATGAGTAATCTGGTGGTAGCTAGTTCATCTAAAATTGTCTTGATTTGGTGGAGATACTCAGCAATAGTCTTGCCATCTTTGGTAACTTGATTAAGCTGATAATGTAAGGTATAGACATGGGCATGACTTTTGTTGGCATAGGATGTGTGTAGAAGCGTCCAAGTTGTCTGAGCGTTGAAGGCACCGACAACTACTGACAGTATGGAGTTGTCAACATATGCCATCATTGCTTGTTGGATTAAACGATCTTAACTGATCCAAATCTGATATGATGGGGAAGGATGATTATTGCGATAGTTGTGAGATGAAGCAGGAGTCTTGTTACTGAGGGAAGTAGTGATTAGGGAGGACACTCGTTGTCCTTCATGTTGACGGAAAATTTCATGGTCAAGGAGTTTCTCAAAGAGCTCTTTATATGCGATTAGGATGACATGATTGTGAATCATAGAGGAGACTTCTCGAAAATCAAGTCCTAGACCTTTAAGAAGCTTGACAGTGAGTTCTTCTGTGGCTATGGGTGATCCGGCGGTAGCTAGTTCATCTGAAATTGTCTTGATTTGGTGGAGATACTCTACAATAGTCTTGTCATCTTTTGCAACTTGATTAAGCTAATCACATAAGCTATAGACATGGGTGTCACTTTTGTTGGCATAGGATGTCTGTAGAAGTGTCCAAGCTGTCTAAGCGTTGGAGACACTAACAACTGTTGATGCTATAGAGGTGTCAATGAATGCCATCATTGTTTGTTGGATTAAATGATCTTAACGGATCCAAATCTGGTATGATGGGTTGTCTTCTTTAGTGTTATTTCTGAATAAGGTTCTAGCTAGGACCAGTTTACTGCCATCAAGAAGGCTATAATGGTTATGGCCTTCAAGTAGCATTGTGAACTGAGCTTTCCAAGTTATAAATTTGGAACTACCATGAAGTTTGATCAGCAATAGGGAAGCTGAATTGAATTGGATGATTTGATTGTTTGTGATTGTAAAGATTGAGGAGTCAGCATTAACAACCGTGGTTGAATTGAGGCCATTTCTTGCTATGTTGAGCTTTTTTAAAATAAAATGAATAAGATCTATCTCGTTAGAGAAATGGAGCTCGGATACCATAAAGATGATTGCAAAATGAAATATAAACTGAACTTATTTGCTATTGAACCAATGTGCTTTATAAATGCATACTGAGAAAACAAATTACTTTTAAACCAAGGAGACTTATTTAAAACACTAACAACCTAGCAACCAGGGTGAAGAATCAGTCAAACAGCAGAATGGCCACCAAGTGAACAACCATTCAAATAGCTAAAAGATCATGTGCTAATTCCAAGTAGGGGCAAAAGAAAACAAGTGCTTCACAGCTTCATATTCGCTACCAAAAGGAAGTAGGAAGTTCTAGAGCTACTCCAATTTTTCCTAGTAACATTATCAAGGGTGAAGATCTTGTTATTTTATATTAGTTTATCATGCCCTGACCCTATCTAGCGAGCTTGAAATGGGACAAACGGCTGCACCCCACAAGGCATAAACTCAATAAGCATGCAAAGCCTTCAATCCTTTCCCAAAAATTCCAACAAAAAAAATAATAAAGTAAAAGTATTAAGCAAAAATACCAAGTGTTATTAATGAGAAAAAGTTATAGGGAATTCACAATAAAGTGCTAGTTTGAGGAGAATCGCAACATTAGACATTCCATCAACAATCAATCGACATGGGTGCCTTCCATAGTAAGGGACTTGAAGAGGAGCAGATTATGCTACTTAAGACTTGGGACAAGATATTAAGAGAGGAGGAGTAGATTAGGCAACTTAAGACTTGGCACAAGATATTAAGATATTCGAGTTTTTAACTATGAGTTGCAAGGGTCCCATTCGGTTCATAGGAAAATTGCCATCAATCTAATTATCAAGCCAACAGTCAAGATTCCTAACTTTGACCTTACTAAAGGCACAATTTCTCCTAGTCCGAGATAGAATCCCAAGCCTTAAAACATAGTTAATGGGGAAAAATCTCAAGATGTATATTAATGAGGGTAAAGTTTTGATGTAATAGGTAATTTATATTACAACATACAACAATTAACAAATACCATGCAAAAGATCATGATTTTACCATATCCATAGTTGGTATAACACTCTATCTTAAAAACATCTTCTTATCAAAATAATTTGTTTGTGGAAATGCACATGACCATGTAGGGTTTCAAAAAATTTAATTGAATTTTAAATCCCTGATAATTTCAATTTTTTAATTTAATTTTTTTAACAATTTATGTTTGTACCTTTACCTTTTCCCCTATTCCTTCACCCACGTGCTCGCCTAGTGCTTGCCCAACCTCTTGAGAGTTACCGGTGTTAAAGACGGGCCCACCGACTAGGCGAGCTGGTCCAAGTCACCATTGCTTAAGTAGAGTTGCTAATTGAGTAAGCTCGTCCAACCCCAGCATGCCAATTGAGACTTCTTAAGGCCGAAACAAGCTTGTCCTACCCACAAGTAAACTTCCCTTAACTAAGAGAGCTCACTCCAACTCAGACCAGACCCCTATGTGGCTTGCCAATGTCAAAGTGGGTTTGCTGACTAGGCAAACTCACTTAGTCCACTGAGCCACATAAGGGCTTGTCCTAGCTGTAGCGGTGTTAAGGCAGGCCAATTGGCTAGGCAAGTTAGCTCTAATCACAAAGAAGTTTTCTATGGCTAGGCAAGGTCACCTCATCTAAGCCTTTGCATGGCTTCCAATGTTAAGGACGACCTGTTGCTCAGATGAGCTTAGAGCTATCAAAACAGGCCTGACCCGTCGGGCCGGCCCTCCCCGCCAACAAAAATTGGCGAGTTGGGTTGGCCTTTTGTAGGCCCGTTTGGAAACAGGCTAAAACGGGTCAACCCATTTGGGTTAGGGTTCTGGGTGGGGCGGGGTGGGCTTTGGGCGGGCTAGCCCGCCCCTTTAATTTATTGAAAATAATAATAATAAATAAATGAATTGAAATTCACTAATTCAGCCGACAGCCAGCCCCATTTCTCAATTCTCACGAATCTCATCTCACCCTTACTTATCAGTCAACAGCCCTTCAGTTCACCCACCGGGCCACCGCTAGCAAGGTCCACCACCGCGCCACATCTCCACCCTTCATCGCCATCAGGCCCATCAGTGCTATCACCGGGGTTCGGCATCGTCTCCCTTCATTCATTTAGTGTTTTGATTTTGATTTTTTTTTTTCATGTTTTGATCTGCTTGTTTTTGTTCAATGTTTTTACTTTAAGTATTAGATTATATATTTGTGAATACTGATGATTTTTTTTCTCTGTTTTCTCCATTTTTATCTATGGTTCATTAGTTCTATGCTTTTTTTATGGTTGTTGATCATATTTGTGAACAAGTTTGAAATTTTTTCCGTCTTTTAAAATCAGTAAATGTGAACAAAAGGTTGGTGTCCCAATTAGTTCTATGCTTTTGTTGTATTTATTAGTGCACATTTATGGATAAATATTTGAAGGATTGAATGTGATGGGAAAAGTGGTTTGGGGGAATAAAATATTAGAAAATTTTTCATGCCATCTTGTTTGATGAGTTTGATAGAATTATTATTTTTAATTGTTTGTTGATTCATTTTTTTTTAGAACAGAAAATCTCTATAACATCTTTGATTGTTTCCTAAACTTCTGTTGTTATTACCAATGGTTCTCATAGTTGGTGAAGTTTTTAGCCTGTCATTTATTTTCTAGGAGGTAGATACAAAAGATTTATATATATATATAAAGCTTGATTGGTTGTTGAATTCTTTATCCCATTTGTTCAAGGATTGAGTTTGATTGAACATTCTGGGATTTGGAAAATGAGAATGTTATTAAATTAGTGAACCTTTGATTCAATACTTTTCATGTCCTCCCAACTATTCATAATAAACAAAAATGTTGGAGTGCCTTATAAGAAAAGAAATCCATTTAGTTGACTTTGATTCCCATATGCATTCTATACCTCTATGCTTTTTTATTTCCCTAATATGCATCTTGAATTACTGCCATTTTCGAAATCTCTTTAGCTGACTTTGATTTCCATATCCATTCTATACCAGTCTTGCTTTTTTTATTTCTCCAATACATATCTTCAATCACTGCAATTATGAATAATTGTTTGTATATAAACTTGCACCATGTATTTCACTTTCATCCTTCATTTAGAGTTTGTTTGTTAGATACCATTATATATCAATCCCTCTGCATGTTGTTGCATGATTGTCAATATATGGTCCACATTTTCAAAAGCGGGAACTTTATGAACATATTCTTTTTCATTACTCCATCCATCTCTCTTTATTCCATTTATTCAATGATAAAGAGAAAAACTTCACATTCTTACTAAACCTTCTCAACTCCATCAAGTGATGTTCTAATTTATAGAAAATCATTTCTTATATTTTTCATACATATTTGCAAGATAAATTAAAATCATGGACTTCGCCTCTTTGAATCAAAGTGTGAACTTAGATGAACAAGAATTGGAAATCAATAAATCGGGTAAGGAGAAAAGTAAAAAGGCGAAAGAATTTTCTGATGTTTGAAATTTTTTTATAAAGAAGGGGGTGGATCAAGATGGCATACAAATAGCAGAATGCAAGCTATGTAAGAAAGAATACAAATGTGGGGGTAAAAGGTATGGGACTTCTTCATTGAGACGCTACAAGTATATATAACTGCAAAATGATTAAATTCAATGATGTAGGATAAATGTTTATTGATCATGAAAGGAAGATAAGGTCAAAGAAAGTAGATCAAGAAATTGCACTTGACTTATTAGTTGTTGTAGTTATAAAACATGATTTGCCATTTTCATTTGTTTGAATATGATGGCATTAGAGCTTGGATAAAATATGTTAATCCCGATGGCATTTGTATTTCAAGAAATACTCTTGTTTCTGATATTACAAGAATATATATGAGAGAAGAAGGGAAACTTAAGCATGTTTTCGATAATATTCAAAATTGAATTTGCTTAACTTCATATGTGTGGACTACATGCACTAGTGAGGGTTACATTTGCTTAACAGGGCATTTTGTTGATGAAAATTAGAAATTGAACTGTAAAATTCTTAACTTTGCTAAATTGCCTCCTCCACACTCGGGAGTTGAATTGGCTACAAAGTTATTTTCATTTTGAAAGAATGGGGAATTGAGAAAAAAAATTATTTTCTTTGACATTGGATAATGCATCTAACAATGACTATATGCAAGATATTCTAAAAGAGCAACTGTCTTTGCATGATAGTTTATTATGTGATGGTGAATTTTTTTCATATTCATTGTTATGCTCACATTTTGAATCTCATTGTGCAAGAAGGTTTGAAAGTAACTCATGATGCTTTGCATAAAATCAAAGAATCTGTCAAATATGTGAAGGGTTCAGAAAGTAGAATGAAAAAATTTGATGTTGGATAGTGTCATTAAATATAAAAGGGCATTCACTTCTCTTCAATTGAATGATAGAAATTATAAGTATTGCCCTTCAAATGAAGAATGGAAAAGAGGAGAGAAAATATATGAGTCCTTGGAGCCATTTTATGACACTACCAACTTGATATCGGGATCTTCTTATCCTACATCAAACTTGTATTTTATGCAAGTTTGGAAGATTGAAGTTTTATTAAAAGAAAACTTGTCAAGTGAAGATGTGGTGATTAGTGACATGTGTAGAAGGATGAAAGAAAAGTTTGATAAATATTGGAGACAATATAGCATGGTGCTTGCATTTGGGGCTATTCTTGATCCAAGAATTAAACTGTCAATGTTAGAGTATTTTTATGGGAAGGTTGAGAATGATTCTACTAAATGCCAAGAGGTGTCACTTGTGAGAACAAAGCTATACACACATTTTCAACATTATTCAAATGCTAATGAGTTAATTTTTTCACAACCAAAATTTTCTTTTATCATTACACCTACATCTACACAAGGTGGTGGAGGAATTAAAAGTAAGGGCAAAAAAATCTTTGATGTAAGTGTTATAACGCTTTCTTTCATTCTTTTTCTATTTCTTTAATTTGTTTATATTTTTTTATGATAACATATGCTAATTATTAAATATAGGGATTAAAGCATTTGAGAGTCAAACAATTACAAGTGCGGGGAAATCTCAATTGAATCTTTATTTGGAGGAGCTAAAGCTTGAGTTTGCATATTATGAAGATTTGGATGTGTTGGAGTATTGGAAGAATCATAAGCACAGGTTCCCAATTCTTGCATTAATGGCAAGTGATGTCTTGTCTATCCCAATAACAACTGTAGCATCTGAATCAGCTTTTTCTATTGGTGCTCGTGTGCTTAATAAATATAAAAGTTGTATCCTTCCTGAAAAAATACAAGCTCTCATTTACAACCGTAATTGGTTACATAGTTATAACATTGGTAATTTACAAGTTATTAATTTAAATTGTTTATTTAGTTGAAATCTTGAAATATTTGTTTATATTAAATTTAATTTTTAACTAATTTTTATATTTATTGTTTTTTATTTAGATAATGAAGATGAAGCAAATACTAAACCAACTACATCCAGTGAGGGTTCAAACATTTTTGAAGTTATTGATGAAGATAGAATAGAAGGAGGAGATGGAGAAGATGGAAATTTGAATGATTTAATTTAATGGTCGATGAATTTTAAATTTGTAATGAACTCTATTATTGTACGTCTTAAGATTTAAGAGGGAGAGAGACATGAAGACTTAAGTTGGCATGCGGATTGAATTGTTGTTGCTTTTAAATTTTTAATTGATGATAATGATGATAAATGTTTTAGGTGCTTTATGTAATATCATTGATATTAATATTTCTCTTATATATGGTTGGTGTTGATGTGGGAATTTTTGAATATTGGGTTAATTGGTTAATTTGGTTGGATATGTTGTTATTTGCTTATTTTATTATTTTAGGTATGTGATTTATTATAATCTCTTTTGGTTTGATTTGGTTTGTTAATATATATATATATAACTTTTAATTGTTTTAAATTTTTTAGCAGGCTGTCCCGCTCAACCCGCCAACCCAAGGTGGGTTGGGTCGGGTTGGCATTTTGCAAACCCGCCAAATTGCGGGCCGGCCTGCCCCGCCCTACCAAATGGCAGGTTTTAGTGGCCACCGGGGCGGCCCGTTTTGACAGCTCTAGGTAAGCTCACTCAGGTGGCATGGACTAGCCCTAGTCCTAATGAGGCTCTCATGGCCAACTGAGCTCAATCAGTTTGCCATTGATAAGATAAAAAATACACAATTTTTTAACAAAAATTCTATTTCAAATGTAATAATTATGTTTTAGGATGCAATCATGCACAAGATTATATTCGTTAAAGGTCTTTACAAAATTTGATATTATACAAATTAAGTCATATTAAACAAATAAAATGATTTAAACGTATCAAATTGATTAAAATACCTTGTGTTACCAATCTTTTTATATAATTGGGAAGTTGATATAAGAGTAGAGACTAGATTTTTATTTTTGAAAATTCTAATCGAATGAATCAAACTTGAACTAGTTTTCACCCGATTGCCAGCCTCAAGAACTTTAGGAAAGACCCTGAACTGTGACTCCCCTATTACCGATGGGCGCATTCATCCAAACACTGCACAGTGAGTACAGGTTGGATGTTTGGAGGGGTGCCTTAAAAGTAGTTCAGGGCAGTCAGATCAAGTGCTAACAATAAAAACATCAGAAATAATGGCAACCATGTTCACTTATACCCCTCATATCAATGATTATTTTCCATCATCTAATTATTGTTTCAGCCTTTGGGATGTATTAATTTTTCATTTATTCCCTTCCCTGTCTTGTTTTACTTCTATATTACTACCTGGAGGCATTTATTTTCAGCTCTCTTATCCAAAGATCCTAATAGCCTTACATTGTAATCAAACAAATACTGGTATATCTAAATATCACATAGGCAACCACTTTATAATAGAGTATTTGATATTGTATTTTTTTTAGGGGTGAGTTCAAAAATACTGTCCATGTTTTCCTATATATATATATATACATTCTTCCTGCATGAATAACTTTTATACATAAGACTGACTCATCTAACATAACAAACTCTTTTTTTTTGTGTCCAAGTGGTATTCACAAAATCAGAACATATTGAAAAGATAGCTCAGACATAATAGTCCAGATATATTATTCAAATAGTAGGACTAGAGTACCAAAAAAGTAATCTCACTATTAAATATCTGAATAAACTTCCATGTCAAGCCAAAAACTTTTCCTTAAATCCAGTGTTCATCCAATTATTTGTTAACACACTATCTTGCCCAGCTAGCAATCTAATCATACTTGGGAGATTTGCCAAATGGTCCAACAGTCTTGAGGCAAAAATTATCATAAAGTTAAGGGAGGCAAGTTTTCTAATGGAACAGCAAGACCAGCATGGTTTCCATCACTTCATTTCAAATCATTAAACTCTCTCTCGTGAGAGTCAGAGATATTCAAGTGATAACATGTCATTTGCACCCCCACCAAACACACCGCACGCTTTTGCGCGCCAGAAGAGAAGGTAAAGTATGAAGGTATGCTTAAATGAGTGATGTCCCCTCGTTCCACTACTTTTCCCTGCAGCTTTGCTGTAAGAACAAAGCACCATCAGTCACTATTAACCATCACTCAACCGGGCCCCTACCATACTGTAAAAGCAAAAGGAAAGAAGAATAACTCTTCTTTTTTCCACCATCCTTGCTCACTAGTCACCACTGTCACCATTTTCTTTTTTCCTTCTTTTACAAAGAGCATTTGCATATAGGGCATGCTTGCTGGAGTATGGTCCTTTCATTACCGTTACATGATCAGTCAAATAACAGCAATAGAAAGCTTAATTAATACTATGCTATTCCTGGATCTATGGCAAGTTACTGAGCCACTTTTTAGTCATGATCCGAATCCTGCATCTATTGATGACAGTCACTACAAAGAGAGGTGTGTATTGCAGGGTGCTAAGGGTAGTTGAATTTAATTCCTCCATTTGATTTGTTCTCAAATTTCAATTTGATGCAATTGAGCTTCAGGTTTCTTTAATGTGGACCTCTATTTAAATATAGAGTTCTCGTTGTAGATTGCAAACCATGTGGTCCTCCAAGTGCGGATTCAAGAGTAAAAACACTAGTACATCCGCGTGCGTGTGTATAGACATATGTTATATAAAAATTATTTTTTTGTATAAACATCATTAAAGATGGTTGAACATTTAACTTTTCGAAAACCTTTAACCTCTCATTTTGCAAGTAATTAATTAACCACTCTCCTATTGCAAAGATGGTTAATTTATACATTCTAATAAAATATTTAATATACAAGTTTCTAATAATTTTTATTTATCCATAATTTACATGAATTATCATGAACCAACTTGGTAGGTGACTATTGTTTGACGAAAAATAATGGATGACATGTGTATGTTAAAAAAAAATCTAAAAAAATATTATTTTATAAATTATGTGATTCTAAAAATAATTTCTCTTCAAAATTTTTTTGTTCTCTTGAGTTAATGATATACAAAATTCTTATTATTCAAATATGTCTCCTGTACCAAACTATCATCTGTAAAATTCGGTTCATTATCATGAATATTAAATTAATTTAATGCAGTCAAAAAGCATTAAAAAAAAGATGGAAGTTAAAAGCTCTGGTGGTACCATTTCATCTTTCCAAAAAAGTAAATTGACATTGAACTCAAGAAGCTCAAAGAAGTTGTTAGTCCACAAATAATTCTAAAATAATAATCCTTAATCTAATTTCAACTATAAAAATCTATTTGTAATAATTAACTAATTTCGAAAACAATTGTATCACATAAAAATTTTTCTCATAAAGATATCAAGTTTCTCAGTTTCTAGTATTTATCAACCATAATTATACATTACACTCACGTTATACACAACTAAAAATTGAACATTTAGTACTGCATCATCACTAACAACACAAAGATTGAGTTACAAGTTGTGCACCCTAAATCCTCACTCATATTAAGTGGGATTTGAACACCCAAAATCTTATAAAAAATGAATACGTTATCCATTGGGCTAACCCAATCTTGATCCGGCCATACACTTAGCTAAAACAGATACATATTAATGAATTTAATCAGGATCTTAACTAAAAGACCAAATGTTAGTTGGTCTCGCATAGGATTCTCTTCGTATAAGAAGATAGCTTTTAACTTTTTCTTAACCACGTAGCCACTTTTTCTTTTCTATCGAGCGACTAAAAAGCAACCAAACACTAAACACTACAAACCAATTCACAGAAGTACCCTCAACCCCAAGAAGAATTAGCAGCAGTTTCCTATGTAACAGCCCTCTTGGCCAGAGTGGCTCTACCATAATTTCCTCTCAAAATCATGCCCATTTTCACACACTCTATGCTATCTGGGGACAACCTAATTCCTTCCAATATCCATCCACTGTCTTCTTGCGCCCACGACACACTCTTCTTCTTCTCTTCCTCCTTCGAATGGCCACTATTCCTAAATTCCAAATAATAAGAACAAGGGAATAGGAGATCGGAATAGGGAGACGATGCAGACGTCATCATCCCGCCGGGAAGCCACGCCGGACTACCGTCATAAGCCCCCCGTCGGCTGCATCTCCGGCATTCTCCGACTCTTCTCCGGCCGTCACTCTCGCAAGCGTCTCACTTCCGGTTAGATCTCAAACCCTAATTTTCGCTCGATTTTCTCTATCTAATGGTCTTATCTATTGCCAGCTAGCAAAAAGGACAAGATCACCGGCCCATCTCCGGCGAAACCGTCGCCGGAGCCGGTGAAGGAAGTGGAGAAGAAGGGATCGGAACATACCTTGATGCCGGAGAAGAAGACACTCGCAATGCTGGCTATCGGAGAACCTCGGCGGCGATCTTGTGAGACACCACGTAGCCCGACGATAACACCGGAGATCCGACGATCCTCCGCCGATAGCCCTCGCCGGTCGTCGGCACTGGTGGCGAGGCTCATGGGCCTCGACGACGCTCCAACGAGCTTCCCCGATTCCACAGCGGAGAAGCGGCGAAAGCTCTTGGGAGCGCTGGAAAGATGCGATGAGGATTTAAAGGCCTTGAAGCGGATCATCGAGACCGTACAGCTGGCAGAGCTCCGGACGAAACAGATCAACACCGTTGGTTCACTCGATGAGCGTGGCCGGGTTAAAGTTCGATGCCGTTTGGACGGTGGAGATTTGACGGTGAGAGCGGGATCTAAAGACATCAACGGCGAGCAGCCCAGTCCAGTGTCGGTGCTCGACGTGATTACGTCACCGAGGTTTCGCGCCAATAAATCCGATAAATGTGAGTTTTCTTATTATTATTTTATTTTTTTAAATTACCAATAATTATTTGGTTCGGCGTTTTGAATGTGCATCTCTGTGACTGCAGCCATTGGATCAAGAGCTCCAGAAACATCACCTTTGGGTGTGTTCTCCCAACCAGGTTGGTAAATTTAATTTAGTTTAATAATTCAATAATATTACCAATAATGATGCATGTTGTTTACTTATTTGCAGAAGATTGTGAAAGAGTAGCAGTGGTTAACTCAAGAGACAAATCTTTTGAACAAAATGGAATGCGAATAAAGAGAAAGGAAGGGCCTCGGCAGAAGAGGAGGAGCAAGGCCATGGCGGAGAACGTAAGGGAAGTGTGGGAAGATGGTGTATGGGAGGAAAGGTGGGAACTTGGAAGGATAGGGGTTGGTTTGGAGATTGATATATTTGGGGACTTGGTTGAGGAGTTGGTTAAGGAGATGGTTGGATTTTACAACTTGCTCTCATTTCCATTGAGGACTTGTAGGAAAAGGTTGTGTTTTTGAATTTTTTTTTTTTTTTAATTTGTGGGAATAAATATTTTGAATTAAATTTGGTGTGATGGTTGGATGTAGGTTTGTAGCTTGTTTACAATGTTGCTACTGTGGAAGCATGCATTTCAGTTGGTTGTTTATGTTTGTTTGTTGGTTAGTACTGATTAGTTCCTCAAATGGTACATTGTTGTGATAATTGTAGTACACTCACAACTCATAAAGGGCGTTTTTATGTCCTTGAGGTGATGGGTTCGCCCATAACTAAGTAGATGTGCACTACTAGTAGGGCGGAACCAGAACTCGATAATAGGGGGTCCTAAAGCCTAAAGGCATATATATATATATATATATATATAAATATATAATCCAACAAAATAATTATTTTAAATGGAGAATAATGTGCTAATATAACAAAAATTTGAACACATATTAAAAAAAATATATAAAGTATAATTTAAATTTTTGTTATTACCGATAGCAAATATATGAGATTTTCAATAATTCAACTAATAAGAATATATCTCAAATTTTTATGTTTTCTTAAAATATGATAAAATTGATCTCTCTTAATACAAACAATGAAACTATTATTTATAAAAACTTTTGTTCTTTCACTCTAGTATATATGGTACATTATAATATATGTGTATATACGTTATAATATATTTGTTATGCCACATGATCAATTTAAACTTTTTTAAAATTACTAAAATTTGTATATAAACTTTTTTTATTAAAATTTTGAAATCCTAGTAATTTTTAAATTAAAAATAAAATGTGGAAGAAAAATGCACCACATGAGATTTGAACTTGGGTGGATCACAAAAAGGTATATGTTTTATGGGTAAACCCACCAAACACTCAAGCACACACACATTCCACACTATCATGTGTCAAAATATTGTATTTTACATTAATTTAAGTATAGAAAAATCGAAAATCATCAAATCTTGTATTGCTTAAAAAGTATTATTTCCGACATCGAGGGGGGGCTTCAGCCCCTACTAGCCCCCCCTTGGTTCCGCCCCTGACTGCTAGTTTAATTTCATGGGTAAAGCACATAAATAACCACTAAACTACTAAACTACAGGTTATTTTTGTTTTGGTTATTAAATTAAAAAAAATTATTTGGGTTACTAAATTTTAGTTTCGCTTCTAATTAAGTCATTAGGGAAAACGCCATTAATAGCGTCCTGACGTGGCAAGCGATATCACATGCTTTTTACCACGTCACTAAAGTTCAATGACATAAATAGAATTTTTTTAAAGTTCAATGACTAAAATAGGAATAACTTTATAGTTTAGTGACTATTTGTGTGGTTTATTTTTAATTTTTATCTAGGTTTTTGTTGTAACTGTAATTTAATTTTCCTTCTAAAGATGTATTTGTAAATGTATGAAACAATATATACATTTAATAAATCAACTGTTGAATGTTCAAAAATGACATTCACAAAACACAATCATACAAACACAATTTTAGTGAAATGGTTACTTGTATTGATAATTAAACATAATTATATTCAAATCCCAAGTTGATGCGCAAAATTGGCAGACATAGCTGACATCCAACAACTTGACAAAAGCCCAGGTTCATATCTAATGGTATGTTAATACCAAATAAAAAAGAAAAAACACTTAACAAGTCTAATTCCAAAAACTAAGCCTACTGAAGACTTCCACAACGTGTGCAACCTCCCCAATAACGGTCATTCTGTTAATGTGCACCCTTGGAGAGTTGTTTCTTTGCATTTCTATCAGATTAAGACACTTTCCTTTTTCTTTGGGCCATACTTCCAACTTGTGGCAAGTCCTTCATATACCTAGAAGGCACTTGTCTCCCTTGTTATTGCCAACATGCATTTTCAAAACCAGCTCCAGATGCAAAACTTTGTTGTGTGTTTGTAGCTTGAGAAGAACCCTATACAACAATTCAAAATAACATGAACCATCATTGCAGAAAAGCATTATATTTATAACGTGAGCAAGATGAAAACATTTATCTTAATTTACAACAAGGAAAAACAAGGTGTTCTACCAAAAATTGGTCCAACTACTTTTGATTCAACCACACAAATAGTCACTAAACTATAGAATTATTCCTATTTTGGTCACTGAAGTTTAAAAAAAATTATTTAAGTCATTGAACTTTAGTGACATGGCAAAAAGTATGTGACATGGCTTGCCACGTCAGGATGTCCTTAACGGCATTCTACCTAGTGACTTGATTGGAAGCGAAACTAAAGTTTGATGGCCCAAATATAATTTTTTTTTAAAGTTCAATAACCAAAACAGGAATATCCCTATATTTTAGTGACTATTTGTGTGGTTTACCCTAATTTCATTGGATATTTCACATTTTATTTTAGTATTTATTAAAGTACACTGGTCAAAATATAGTTTTTGCAAAAAATTGGAAAATATTTTCGGAGGGTTCGATTTTTAAACTTCCATGCTAGGTGATCACATTTTATTTTAGTATTTATCAAAGTATACAGATAAAAATATAGTTTTTGCATAAAAATAGAAAATATTTTGGGAGGGTTTGATTTTTAAACTTCCATGCTGGGTGATCAAAGCTATCAACAGCATGAGGAGGAATTTTCTCTGTTCCAACACAGATATTGGCAGCCTTAAACCCCTATTAATGAATTGGAAGCGACTGTAAATCAAAAGAACAAAAGGGTGTGCTATTCTAAATATGGAGGAATTCAACATTGTCCTCCGTGAAAAATGGCGATTGAAAATTACAAGTAGTACTCTTTGTGCAGAGCAAAAATAATTTAATTTAATTATTATCCGAACTCACCTACTTGGAATCTCTTCTATCGATCGCCTAGAAGAAAATCCTTCTTCTAGAATAGGATCCTAAGTTATCTACCTGCATTCAGATCCTAGCTATATCATCCCCGGCCCTAGGACGGCTACGCCGTCCTATTTTGGTTTGACAATGAGTCAACAACTGCATGCCCATGTACCTCTAGCCAAAGATGTCCAGTGTCTCACAACAACATTTTGGAACTATAGAGGTGCCTATAAGCTTACTGCAAAATTGTCCCACTATGATAGACCCGGTGGTCACCGATAGGCTAAGTAGAAATGTAACTCACGATTAGGATTCACAAGATGGCAAACTGTAGGGGCTAATGACAAGTAGTAGGTTCACTACCAAATACTTCTACACCTTTCTCAATCATGGCTTGTGACATCAGAAAGCCAAACTATTCAAGTGGCTAGCATAGGACAACCGCATACTCACATTGGAGAATTTGGCTGCAAGAAAATGCAACCAACTACCAACTACTACATGTGTACTTTGTCAGGCGCCATCAAAGTCAAGAGATCATTTGTTCCTCTTAGGCCCTATAGCTGAATGCTTACGGAAGTTTGTCACTCAGCTTTTTAGGATCCCCAACCCCTTGCTTCTTGCACAAGTTATGGGGTTCGTGGAGACCCTAACTCTATTATTCACTTAGGGACACTAGAGATCTACTGTTAGAGCTATAACTTGGAATTTATGGCTTGATCGAAATGTTCATATTTTCCATGACTAATACTCACCTCATTCATTGATTATCTTCAAAATTATATATATGTTTTTGTCATTGATTAATGCAAATCTAGACTCCAAGAAAGCGAGATTGGAAGTCTCAACTGCTATAGCAAAATGCATCTTGGAGTTACTAGCTAGGGCACCACACTGACTAAGGGTGCGTTTGGTAGCCTGGATATCCTGGGACGGGGATGGGATATCCAGGGCTACAGGCCCATCCAGTTGTTTGGTTTCCTGGATGGGCCTGGATGGGGATGGCCCCCATCCTTGAAAAATGGATGAGTGGCATCCCTCCAAATTGGTGGGATGCCACTCATCCCTCTCACCCATCCCTCTCCATCCCTCATTAGCTACAAGAATTATTTTGTTTGCATTATAATTTAATTGTTTCTCATTAGCTTCACTTATAATTATTTTGTCATTAGTTACAATAATTAAGTTAATTTTTTGTTTATTTACATTATGATTTAATTGTTTGTCATTAACTTCACTTATAATTATTTTGTCATTAGCTAGAAGAATTAAGTTAATTTTTTGTTTCTTTACATTATGATTTAATTGTTTATTAATTAATACTGTTTAAATGTTTATTTAACTTAATTTTTTGAATTAAATTCAATTTGAAAAATCAAGTTAAATAACAAATTGATATGTTATTCATTAATAGTCCATTACAAATTTTTCAAGCTAAATAAATAAAAATTTTATCTATTAATATCCGCTATTTAAATCAAATACTTACATAAAATATTTAAAAAAATAAAATTCTCTAATCATCCACTAAGAATTGAATTTAATTAAAAAATTTAAAAATATTTTAAAAAAATAATTAACTAAATAAAAGGGGTAACTTCACCTCCTCATGGATAGGGTTATCATACCACTCCCATATCCATTCAACCAAACATTCAAAAATGGATATCCAAAACTTTACATATCCTTATCCCTTTAACCAAACACCAAACAATCTTTATCCCTATTATTAAATCCCTCCAACTAAACACTTAAATATGGATATTCCCATCCATGGATACTTCATCTATGGTTATCCCCATCCATGAGAATATAATATCCCACTATCCAAACGCACCCTAAGGTGATTAAACAAAATGGATGGTCTAAACAGGAACGATCAAATCTGATGGGCATGTAGCTCTGTTGTTTCATGTCATGTTTTGTTTCATGTTTTCAGTTGTCGTGCATGTTATTTTTATGTTGTCTTTTTCATTGTTGATGTTGTTATTGGTGTTGGTGTTGGTGTACGTCAGGATCCACCCCTGGTAGTTGTAGCTTTTGATGTTGTTTTTTATCCCTCCTTTCCTTTTGTTCTATTTGTTATAGTCCGTCTATACTATCCAGCTTTTCTTAATAAAGCATGGTTTACTTTTCAAAAAAAGAAAAAGTTTGGGATGGGTTTAAACAGGTGTAACCTACACACAATACCATTTGTTTTAGCAAATTTAATTAATCAATTACACAAATTTATTTATACAAAAAATATTAGTACTAAGAAATATTTGTCTTTAAACAAAAATTTTATTTTAAATTATAAAATATTTTCATTAATTAAGCCAATTGAAATGAGGTGGAGTAAGGGTGAAAGAAGACTGAGATGAACTTTAAGAGTGAAGATCAAAGATGAAGAGTAAATCGATGGAGTGGGTATTTGGACAATGTTCCACATATGACCACACTTGTAATCAACTATGGATATTGATTTAAAGGTTGGATTTCTTGAACCGTGGAAATTCTAGAATCACGAAGATATCTCTTTCAAGTCTATCAATATCAACAACTAATCCCCTACAACACCTAGGTAGAGGAGTCACGATGCTCTATCTCTATACACACTGTTGAGTCCTTTCATTCATGCAAAATCTCTACACAAAGTATTTCTCAATCTCAATGCATAAACCATACAAGGATTGAAGCTCTCGCTATAGACAATTTTAAAAACATTCAACACAACATGAATGAACCACAAAAGAACCAACATAAATCAATAAACCCTGATATCCGATTACAAGTTCATCATACATTTTCTCAAATCCAAATACCCAAGAAAAATTTAAGCTATCATGTTCTCAAAGTCAACACAATCTATGAAAGTAAACAAAAATATAAATCATAATAGATTCCCTTATTGCTTTAATAGATAAAGGTAAGGACCTTTCTTCAATCGTCCAATGCCTCATTGAATGCCATACGAGTGATGAAGCATATGCCGTCTCGATCTCTTGGATGACTCTCTTGAATGCTTGAATCTCTGAGCAATCCACCTCCAAAGGAGTGGTAAACCACGTTTGAGGCCCTCTCCAAGTATGGTGGAAGTATAGCTTGAAAACTCTTCAATCTCCCTTTCTTTTTTTGATGGTGGTGATTATATAAAACCCTAAAATTATGATCCACACTGTCATCCACACTCCCATGGATGAGGGGTGTGGATGCTTTTGGAGTTGGGTATTCAAAATCACGTTTGGGGCCGTGCTACGCCTTTCCAGAATCATCCATGGGGAGATCTACAGAGATGATCCACGGGGATGTGGATTCGGGGCTAGATCCAAAAGTGTGGATGACCCCATAGATAGGTTATTTCGCTCCCGTCTGAAACGCCCTATTTTTGTTCTTTTTGCTCCAAAAATAAAAAATATAAAATGAATATTTAAGCCTCCGATACTAGAAATGAAATAAAAATATGTATAAATTAACACTCCTCAAATACAAAATATCAAATATCAAAAGATTTTTGTTAATATGAGTTCAAGGAGATTTAAAATATTAGATAGTTACATATGTTGGATTCTTTCATAATATGTATGGTATTTAAATATATTTAGAAATATATGTTTTTTTATTAAATAAAGAAACTATATGGAAATCTATGGTCACGTTCAATATTATTATAAATAAGTTCGCATTTGAAATAAGTTTATACAACATAATATCCTATTTATTTTTCATATTAAAAATATTTCAAAAAATCTAAATTAACAAGGAAATAATACAGGACATATATAGTAGTCTATATAATTAACTCATCAACAAGAACTATTATTTTTAATTTAAAAATTGTAAATAAAGTTTCCTTCTTGGTCAAGATTATTTACATATAAAAAATAATAATAAAATAAGACCCACTGAATACCATACTCTGCAACCAAGGGAAATAAAATCATGTAATATAGAAAATTCCCTATATAACCTTTTCAACCTTATCCCAAAAACGGTGTAATTATAGGGTATGATGGAGGGTATTTACGTCTTTTTATGAGACTTCGGAGTTGTCCACGCGTATAAAATAACCACCCCCGAAATTGTTTGCATTTTCATCTCTCCATCTCTCCTTCTTCGATCTCTCTTCTCGAAGTTCGTCGGAGAAGCATCGTCAGCACCTTCAATGGCGGATCAGCTCACCGATGATCAGATCTCTGAGTTCAAGGAGGCCTTTAGCTTGTTCGACAAGGATGGAGACGGTCTGATCTGATCCCTGTGACTTCTCTTTTGATTTTTATCCCATTTTTCGCGTTCGATCCGCATTAATCTCTTGATTTCTTTCACTTTTGTTGTTGTTTCCCTTGTGCGTTAGATCCTGTGCTTTTGATCCGGTTCTTCTTTTATTGAATCGTGGTGATTGGTGTTATCTGTAGAGTTTTCAGTTTTTTCTTCTTTTTTTTTTTCATTTTTGTTTTGCTTGGTGATCTGGATCATGAGATATTAATTGTTTGTTTATTTATATTAGATCTATGGAAACCTTTTTTTTTTTTGGCTTTATTTTTATTTTTTTATTTTTATTTTTATTTTTTGCTTTTTTTTTTTTCCTATCAAAACGAACAAATATGGATTTGGGTACGATAAGATCCTGATTTGCAGAGGTTTGATGTTTGGCGATGTTAGTATTTTCTAGTTTGTTAATAAATATCTTGTGAATCTATGATCATTTGAAGCGATTTGTCATGTTTCGTTTGTGATCCGTAGATCCTGGAAGTAAAACATCCTAATAATTTTGTGTAGTTTGAATCACAATGATGAAAATCGATTTGTAAATCTCGGCTGTTATTCATCATGAAGATATGAGTTTTTGTATATCTTGGAATGGTGCTGATTTTGTTGTAACCTTATAATGGCTTTCTTCCAGTAAAATGTTTGTTGGATTTATCTTAAAGTTCATTATGAAAATGATGTAAAAGTTTTAAATTATTGGGCAAACTATTCAAAACATAATCAGTGCCTTTCAGCAATTGCTTAGCGTATTCTTTAGAGAATATTTATCATAGATCTTTAATAGAATATCTCAAATGGTCATTATTATTAAAATTGCAAGTGTTGAACCAAACCTTGAGTGTGTAGTATTTGTGTATGATTATTGATTATACCAAAATTTTTTATTAAATAGATCTGGACATGGTATAGATAACATAGTTGTCAGCATGGTTGATCCTTTATGGAATGCAAAATTGATGCCCATGAATGTTTATAGTTGTTGATGCATGATTAAGTAAAACCTATGTGAAGTTTTCAAGATGGTGAAAACCAATTATCTAAGAATTTCTCCAGTTAACTTCAAATTTTAGCTGGCATGGGACTCTTGTCTTATTTGCCCATGTTTATGCTGTTTTTCATGATATAGCTAGTTGTGATCTGATTGACCTTCTAATTTGTGTGTTAATGTGCTTGCAAAACTATCGCACAAGTTGATGTTTTTGTGTGTTTGATGATTTAGCTCTTCCATCGGATGGCCAATTGCAAAGTTCCTTGAAGTGATACTCATTAAATTCTCCTCCTTAGGCTTGGCCGCTATGTTCTTAGGAACTAATTATACATGCAAAAATGCAACAATCCACTTTTCTGAAATATCTTCTTGAGGAGGTTGCATGCCTAAAATTGGATCTTTTGTCATTTATGTCCATTATTTTAAATTATTTAATTATTCAAGCAGATGGTTACTTTTGACCATTTGATAATTAAATGGCCCCTGATTGCTATTTCTGGCTGTCTCCTCACGCAAAGTTTGTAGCTGTGACTTTGAGTCTTTGGTATTGTAGTTATTCAGTCAAAGGTTACTAGGATTGGTTGAATATGATTTTGTGTCGGTTTAATTGATCGTACGATTAATTTGTCAAACATTGCATGGAAACTAACAGGTTGCATCACAACCAAGGAGCTGGGAACTGTGATGCGTTCACTGGGGCAGAACCCGACAGAGGCAGAGCTGCAGGACATGATAAACGAGGTGGATGTTGACGGTAATGGGACAATTGACTTCCCAGAGTTCCTCAACCTTATGGCCCGCAAGATGAAGGACACTGACTCTGAGGAGGAGCTCAGGGAGGCTTTCCGTGTTTTTGACAAGGACCAGAATGGTTTCATCTCAGCTGCTGAACTCCGCCATGTCATGACCAACCTCGGTGAGAAGCTGACTGATGAGGAAGTTGATGAGATGATACGGGAGGCTGATGTTGATGGTGATGGCCAGATCAACTATGAAGAGTTTGTCAAAGTCATGATGGCCAAGTGAGGAAGCCCTTTCAGTAACATCTCAAAGATAAAAATTTCTGGATAGATGGTATATCATAATATGGTTTTTATTTGGTCTCTTGCAGGTAAATTATTTGGTTGGCCCAAGTTGTGGATTGAGAGAAGGATCATTCTTTCTCGGCCTTCTCTAATGTTATCGTCTTTATGTATTTTATGAATCTTTGTCCTCTGTCAGTTTCTTTCTATATTATGTTTGGAATGTTTGGGTTTGGCTTGGATAGTCTGTAGGTATTTTTCCTATCTGAATTGAAGTTTATTGAAGTCATATATTCATTCCAGTCATGGTTGTTCTTTCTAGAAATTTATATGATGCTTGAATGACCCTTTATGTGATTCTTTTGTTGGGAATTATGGGAATGATGTATTATTGGTTTGAATTTTATGAGCATCTTGCAAGCATCACCTCATGAGATTGATATATAGCACCAGGTTTATGATCTTTGACCGGCCAACCACTTGAATTAGTTATACAATTAATTGGCTGAAACTTCTGACAGTTGGAAAATTGAGAGTGGTAGGTATCAGCTACCACTGTATGGTAATTGTCTTGTAGCTTCTTTCTTTCATCTCTTGGTCTTTAAATCTTGGAACACTTGGTACCGAGAGCTGCAGGACATCTCCTGAAGATGAAGGTGTTGTGTCTTCATGGCTTCCGAACCAGTGGAAGCTTTCTCCAGAAACAGATCAGCAAGTGGGATGCCTCTATCTTCCAAGATTTCTCTATGGTTCTTCTTTCTCTCTCGTCATCTCTCGAAATCCATATCTATCTTTCTATCTTTCTGTCTGTCATGCTAATGGTGTCAATTGTTTGCAGGTTTTCCCAGATGGCAAGTACCCTGCTGCTGGGAAGTCGGACATAGAGGGCATCTTTCCACCACCATATTTTGAGTGGTTCCAGTTCGCTAAGGTTTTTTCTTTTTTCTAAACAAGTGTCATGTGGCAAGGCATTTTGGTTTTGATTCCCATATTTGATCACATCCTGTGTGTGCAGGAATTCACTGAGTACACCAATTTGGAGGAGTGTATTTCCTTCTTGTGTGATTACATAACTGAACATGGCCCCTTTGACGGACTTCTTGGCTTCTCTCAGGTGCTCTCTAGTTTTAAAGAGTTTGAAATACAACTGAATGATAGAGGGATACTGACTGGTACTTGTGGTTGTTTCAGGGTTCAACTCTATCTGCCTTAATGCTCGGATACCATGCCCAGGTGACATACTTTATACTCATGAAGTTAGTTTGCCTATGTAGTTAATACTACTTGAAATTTAATGTACCAGTAGTCATTTAGATTTTGGTTTTATTTCTCAGGGAAAGATATTACAGAACCATCCACCATTCAAGCTTTTTATTTCAATCTCAGGGAGCAAGTTCAGAGATCCAAGCATCTGTGAAATTGCTTACAAAGACCCCATCAAAGTGAAATCTGTCCACTTTATAGGAGCCAAGGACTGGCTTAAAGTTCCTTCAGAGGACTTAGCCAGTGCCTTTCACAATCCACTGATCATCAGGCATCCTCAAGGCCACACTGTCCCTAGACTTGGTATTTATGTTCATTTATTTGTTGTACATTCATGTTCCTGTACAGCATTTCATGAATTAGTTTATGTTAATCTCTGGCTTTAAATTTAGCAGATGAAAACACAACTGAGCTACTCAAAGAATGGACTAAGATGGTTCTTCTTGATGGAAAGAGTTTGGCTGAAGATAATGATCCAAAGACTTTGGCTGAAGATAATGATCCAAAGACGAAGACGGCAAATGATACCTCTGGTGAAAGCCAGAGTGTTGTTGAAGCTTGAGATAACAATGACAAAATTTGAGCCTTGAATAATCATTCTTGGCAGAGTTGGTTATGGATAACTTCTCAGATTAGCGTTCTACACTCTGTATCCGTGGTTTTTCTGTGTTTTATATTATTATGAGTTTTTGTGGATGAATTTTATTTATCTACTTTATTTAAGAATAAATCTCAAGTAATGAATCCAGATTCATCTTTGGTTTTCAATGATCTTGAAGTTGTGTAATACAATATGCATGAAGGTTGCGTACAAGTTCCCTCCTGCTTTTTTTTCCTTTTTCCTTTTGCAATCTCACCGAACACCGGGCAAAAGTGATGTAAGCGATAGCAATACAAAATTTATACATAAATGCATGAATCATGTTGCCTTAATATAGTGAAAATTAATCTCCAAAGTAAAAAGAAAATGCTCTATTTAAAAGGGAAGTTATGAGTTCAAATCCTCTTCCCGACAGTACTGTTTTATATACTGTTCATACACTGTTCACCCGGTATATTTGCACTATTCTATAATATTTATACAATATACACCGGGCTCTAACACTATTCATATACGGGGTGCTTGTCGCCTATTATTCAAAAAAAAAAAAAAAAAAAAAGAAAATGCATAAAACAATGGTAAATTAATACGGACTTGTTTTTAACTAGTGGTTTGTTCATATTTCTCAAATAAAATAAATAAAAGGTGACATGTTTGTTCACATTTTTTACACACTAAAATTTAATCTAAATATTAAGCAAAAGTTGGTTTTTAATGTTTTTAACTTTTCTGTTAGAATTTTAAAAAATAAATTTTATTATTTTCCACATCAATTTCAACGATTTTGCATTTAAACAAAAATAAATTTGATTATTTTTCTTATTCTCTACAACAATTGGAACAAATTTTATTTTATTTTTTATCTTTTTGAGATACAAAATATTTATCATGTAAAATTAATCATATGCTTATTGTTTTGAATAAATGCAACTCCAAATTCTCCAAAACTAAACTTGAGAAATCATTACTAATAATAAAAAATAGCTTCAATTTTGTGAGACCATTAGTTTCTACTCTCGAAAGACTAGACAAATTCTCATAGCGATTCTCCTCAGTCAATTGTTTTTTATACTTCTTATTTTTAATTATATCTTTTTCTCTTCACCTTCAATAGAGGTGTAAATCTTATCATGTTTTGTTTTCCTCATATCAGGCAATTTTATGTTAGCTTGGTTTATCCTTATCATTTTATATTACAATTTTATTTTTAATAAATCATAATTTATCCATCTTATAAAAAAATTAAAAAATAAATGAATAAACAACCCAAGTTTAGAATCATGGCTTCATTGGATTTTCTTCCCCCTTATCTATGATTATCAGACACACTTGTGACAGTTGGGAGAATTGAAAGTGGTAGGTAACAACCACCGCAGACAAATATTTGTATTACAGCTTCTTTCTCTCATCTCTTGGTAATTCAAATTTGAAGACTTGGTACCAAGAACTGCTGAACATATCTCCTGAAGATGAAGCTGCTGTGTCTTCATGGCTTCCGAACCAGCGGACGCTTTCTCCAGAAACAGATCAGCAAGTGGGATCCCTCTATCTTCCAACATTTCTCTATGGTTCTTCTTCTTTTTCTCTCTCTCTCTTTATCTCTTTAGATTTATCCCTATCTTTCTATCTATCATGCTAATGGTGTCAATTATCTGCAGGTCTTCCCAGATGGCAAGCACCCTGCTACTGGAAAGTCAGACATAGAGGGCATCTTTCCACCACCATATTTTGAGTGGTTTCAGTTCGTCAAGGTTTTTTTTTTTTTTTTTTTTATAAACAAGTGTCATGTGGCAAGGCATTTTGGTTTTGATTCCCATCTTTGATCACATCCTGTGAGTGTGTGTGCAGGAATTCAATGAGTACAGTAATTTGGATGAGTCTGTTTCCTTCTTGTGTGATTACATCACTGAACATGGCCCCTTTGATGGACTCCTTGGCTTCTCTCAGGTACTCTCTTGTTTATAGACTTCGAATGAAAGACATATACTGACTGGTACTTACTCTTTGTTTCAGGGTGCAAAACTATCTGCCTTAATACTCGGCTACCAAGCTCAGGTAACATACTTAAGATAAATGAACTTAATTTGTCTATATAGTTTTAATATACTCAAATGCATTAAGGTTTTGGTTTTATTTCTCAGGGAAAGGTATTGCAGAACCATCCACCATTCAAGTTTTTTGTTTCAATCTCAGGGAGCAAGTTCAGAGATCCAAGCATCTATGAAATTGCTTACAAAGACCCCATCAAAGTGAGATCTGTGCACTTTATAGGAGCCAAAGACTGGCTTAAAGTTCCTTCAGAGGACTTGGCCAGTGCCTTTCACAATCCACTGATCATCAGACACCCTCATGGCCACACTGTCCCTAGACTTGGTATTTCTTGTTCATTCATTGCTCATGTCCAGTATTTCATGAATTAGTTTATGTTAACATCTGGTTTTAAATTTGGCAGATGAAAACACAACTGAGCTATTCAGAGAATGGACCAAGATGGTTCTTCTTGATGAAAAGAAGTTGGTTGAAGATAAAGATCCAAAGATGGCAAATGATGCCTCTGGTGAAAAAAGCCAGAGTGGTGTTGTTGAAGCTTGAGATAACAAGAATGACCGGAAAATTTGAGTCTTGAATAAGCGCCTCGCCGGAGGAGGTTATGGAGAAGGACTTCTCAGATTAGTGTTCTACACTCTGCATCCGTGGTTTTTCAATAAAATTCCTCAACTTTCAGCTTGAATTTAGTGTCAACAAAGCTAAAACTCCAAGGAAAAACAGAAAAGGGTGAAATAGGTACAAAGTCACCCAATTATTTGGGTATTTCTGTTTTTGAATAATAAAAAATTTCAATTAACTTCAATTAAGTCACTGGTGCTCCTAACATGATGATACATGCTGCCCCTTTTTTCATCATGTCAACGCCACATGGTTATAAAGACATCATTTTTTTCACCAACACTTCCGCGTGACATCATTAGCCACGTGGAAGGTCTCCTCAACCAATATTATAAGGTTAGTTTGGTATAAAATGAGTGACATGTAACACCAACGTGGTAAAAACTTGGTGAAATAGACGGTCACATCACCCAATGTTATCAACTGAATAATTGAGTGAATATTTTGCCCAAAAGAAAATATACTTCATTATACTGGAGGATTTACATATTACATATAGCAAATTCTGTACACAAGTACAACACATTCACTAAGGCTTTTTTTTTTTTTTTTTTTTTTTTTTTTAAGGCACACTTTCCATCAGACGAGCGGAAAGCAATGAAAGAAATGTTTCAGCCTAACATTTAAAACAGAAACTAGACTAAAAGAATGAAACATATGACATCTCCACAAAATCCTCCCAGGAATGGGAGTTACCGATAGAGGACAAGGAAGCTTGAATTACTTAGGAGCTTGCTCTTGCATATCTGAATCTGATTTCCAAACAACATCCTTGAGACTTGATGAAAGCTTCTTGTAAAACTACAAACAGATGAATTTCAAACGAATTAAAATAACTGCTCAAATGAAGAAATTTATTTCTTTGCAGTGATTCAATGCAATGTAGTTGATAATCATAGAACAAAGTTGCATGCCGATGAATATTATCATGATGTCAATGCATTCATTTTGTTAATTTGGAGTGTCCTCAGCAATAAACAAGTAGAATTATATAACTGTGTTTGTAACTGAAGTTATTCATGCAACAAATAAGGTGGTTCTTTTTTTGCTATTAAGATTAAAGGCAGTATACCTTGTGGAACTCCAATGTATCACCTTTAGCTTTTCGTACTTCAACCATATGAAGAGAAGGAGCCACTTGAAAAATCTGGATGTTTAACAAGAACCAAATATTACAATAAAGAACTTACCACCAAGTCAATAGTTAATGCAAATAAAAGTTTCAATCAAACCTCTGTAGCGATATTGAGATTTCCCTTCCTCCCGGCTTTAACATTTTCTAGTTTCATCTGTCAAAATACGAAAAACAGGTGTCTGAGTAAACAATTTGTGCATAAAATCTACAATGTTCAACCTGAAATATGACATGATGTATATATTATAATAAAATAGTAAAAATAAACAGGTAGAAAACCTTGTAATTCTTTTTTTTAATATCAAAGCCAAGAGGTTTCGCTGCCGCTTCAATCTTGGTAATGATTTCTTTAGCTGGACACTTCGATGTAAATCTTGTTTCCCTTTTGAATTCCTATAAAAGAAGAGAAAAGTACGTGAGGGTCACAAACACCATCAGATAAAATGTTTTTGTAATTTATATTTCAGGCATTCAAACCTGCTCTACATCGAACAAATTTCCAAGATTGAGACCCTTTGACATAGATATTAATTGAAAGGCATTCATCGCAGCAGGTTGCTCTTCCGTTTTCTCTGCGACACAAGCTTCCTGGCACATTATCAAATATCCGTAATTGTTACACTCTTAATATATCTGGATATAAACAGTATCTCACAATGAAACTTCTACTAAAACTTTGAGTGCTAAGATTCTGTTTGACTCACTTCAGAGTCCTTGAAAGCAGCCTCTACATCGTTAAAATTTCCCTCATATTTCTCTTCAAATACAGGTGGCTTGTAGCCTTTTTTAAACCATTCGTCTTCCAATATTTCAGAGATTGTTATCCGCTGCAATCCATCATAGAAAGACACGGTCAAGACATTCAAAACACTGAACTAAAGGCAACAACAATCAATTTTGACAAAGTTGATGGAGCAAAGTAAGGTTGCCAAGCATCAAACTAGCAAATTTACACATTATGCCAGAAAGGTCCCAGCTAGAATCACCAAATTACAGCGTAAAATGAAGAAAAAAGATTCCGTGGAATTCCCACTCCTTATTGTTAAGTATTCCACTTTATTCTTTGGCTACAATTAGTGATAGCCGCTAAGTTTAAAAAACCTTAAAAATTAAATACACAAAACATGCTTGATACAGTCATGAGAGTTCATTGGTTTAATTTTGGCCAATATTACATGAGCAGACAGTTCAATATCATAAATGTGTTCCATCTGTACAAAATAGTGGTAGCATTGGATTCACTTGAATACATATAATATGCAGATCTTTATCGATCCACATATCAATCAATATTCAAAGTTCATTGATGTCTGACAGTCCATCCTACTTGTATCTAGGTTGTGCAGGACAAATACCAGCTCATTACCTTTTGATTAGAAAGCATCCCATGTTTAAAAAAATCTAACAAACATCAAATAAAATATATAATACACATTGATCTTTGGATGTTAATATGAGTACATACCGTCATAGGGTTGGGATCGAGAATTCTTGTCAGCAATCTCATTGCACCGAAAGATAGCCAAGATGGATATGTAAATTCAGCAACAGAAATCTGTATGTAAAATGTGGCATTTAATTAAAGATTAGAAGAAATAGAGACAAAAAGCCATCCGACTTGGGTACAACTTTCACCTTTCTGTAAAGATTCATGAGATTGGATTCATCAAAAGGCAAGTAGCCTGCAAGCAATACAAACAAGATAACACCACAGGACCACAAGTCTGCCGGTGCTCCATCATATCCTCTATCATCAAGGACCTATCATGAAGACATTTGTTTGAATGATTTAAGTTTACAAATTTATAAAAATATATTATCGGCAAGGAACATAAGAATAATTAGCACCTCAGGAGCAACGTAATTTGGAGTTCCACAAGTAGTATGAAGCAAGCCATCATCCTGGAATGGACATGTTAAAGTTGTCACTTTAGAAGAGAATCAATAAAGTAAATGGAGTATTTCAATTACATTCAAGTATTCAACATCAATAGCATTAGAGAAGAAATAATAAGCTTAGCAAAAAGAAAAACTATTTCATAACTAAGCCATGATGGATGCAATGAGATATGCCTATAATTTGTGCATAAATAAAGCAGTGAGGGATGTGTTGTTACCCTGACTTGCTGAGAGAGCGCACTTAATCCGAAATCAGAAATCTTTAAATTGCCATATGCATCAAGTAGAAGATTTTCTGGCTGTCATCAATGCAGAATTTAACACTCATGTTGTGTTAAAACTTTAAAGTTCAAAACTTCATTAGTAGAAAGTAACACTAAAAGCAATTTACCTTCAAGTCTCGGTGGTAAACACCCCTACTATGACAATAATCAACAGCATTAATCAACTGGTGGAAATACCGGCGCGCTTCATCCTCCCTCATTCGGCCATGGTTAACCTTCACAAAAAAAGTTTCATCAGTCAACACAAAGGTCAGGAAATATGAAATTTTGAATATATATATATATATATATATAATTCTCAGTCATGTTACAAACTACAAACACAAATCTGCAACTTTCTATTTTGTATTCTTGCACATTACCTACTTCAACGTAGAAAAGATTATAAGACAACATTATAAGACAAATCTGCAACTTACGATTTTGTCAAATAACTCGCCTCCAGTAACAAATTCCAGAACAATGAAGATCTTTGTCTTGCTTCCCATAACCTGAACATAGAGAAGCAGCACTTGAAACATATCTATCAAATATGCATTAAAAAGATTGAGGTAATATGAGAGTTCAAAGGGTTCTGTTTGTGCAAAATAATTGAAACTAAATGAAGCCTGCCAGCCCCACCTCATACAGCTGAACAACATTAGGATGCTTTATCAACTTCATAGTGCTGATTTCCCGCTTAATCTGGACAACAATGTAATTATAGATCTTAGCATAGTGCAACTTTTAAGAGTTAATTAGTTAAAGATTAACCAAGCAAGGAATGCTATGACAATTGACAACCCAATCGTATTATTAATGTACTTGGACTTCATCAGAGTTAATTTACTAGCCTATAAAATGGTGGGTTTATGCAATATTTCTCTGAAAACACTCAATAATTAAAACCAAATCAAGCATGGCACATAAAGACAGTGAGTACCAAACCATATAAAAAGATGACACAAACAAGAGGAGGTCATAAACTGAGCATAAATCTACATAGAGACAACTGAAGTTATAAATGACAATTCTGGTGCACTTAAAATGTCTAATATCAGTTAATAGTTAAATTGCTTTCCGTTGTTGCTTCAAGGAATATATAGCCACTTAAAATAAAAAAAGGTGGGTAATATACGTAAGAACCTCATTATGATGCATAAATTTCTAGCTGATTTAGCAAGTGCGAAACAAACCAGATTGGAGCATCTTGGAAGCAAGCCAGCTGAATCAAGTGCAGCAGTTGGACAGCAGAGGTGCTCCCTGACACAGCTTTGATTCATATACTAATAAGAATGCGATGATCGCACCTCAGCTTTGAAAGAAACTTACTAATGACACATATTTTAAACAAATCGCACCTCAGCTTCGAAAGAAACTTGCTAATGACACATATTTTAAACAAATTTAACTTTGAAAGGAACTTACTAATGACGTATATTTTAAACAAATTCAACTTCTAGTTATTGACAGGACCAGATATGCGCTTCCCTATGAAAGACATTGAAAAACATCATCAAAGGGACAAAGAAGTTAGGGATAACAATTGATACGATAAATTGAAATAGACCTGTTCCACCAGCTTGTGCTTCAGAATCTTCTCCTTGTCAAGGATCTTGATGGCAACAGCATCCCCCGTCTCAGAGTTCCTTGCAAACCTCACTTTTGCAAATGTTCCTTCACCGATAGTTTTACCAAGCTCATATTTTCCCACCCGACGCTTCACTTTCTGTGAACTCATCTTTTGATTCAAATCTGGAACACCCAAGGTCTATCAGAGCAGAGTTAGAAATAAAGATATTTCATTAAAATACTCCCTATCGTGTTGAATCAAAAGGTAGGTACTGCAAATATAAGCATATTTAAAAGTGTATGATATTGGAAAAACAAAAGATATCAGCATCAATTACACTTAATCTTTTCTATCTTCACCCTGTCTGTTAACACACTAGAGGTAAAACAAGCTTTAGCAATGTAAAAGATAATTTTCTTTTACTCGAAAGGAACCAAATTAAACTTTTTAACCGGCTACAAAAACTGGAAGATTGATTTAGATTCATTGAGAAGAGCAAATAGTGCAATCCATTCATCTGAAGTTACAGACTTTCAAAATAAAGTAGAATGAGCACAAGTCTGATAAGTCAGTTGAAGAACTTCAATGAAAAACCAAGCAACCCAAATAACAAGCAATAATGCTATGAGATAAACTAAGGATTAAAATCTCAAACAAACAATTGCAGCAAATTCTGCAAATTCCTCCAAAGTTACAAATGATTGAATGGTATCCAACAAAGATCCCTCCCTGATTATGGTAGTAAACAATGAGATTTAATTACCTCTAAATACCAAAGAAATATCATCCCATTACCCAAAAAAAAAAAAAAAAAGCTGAAACCACAAAAGCCATGTCACTAACCGTGTTTACAAGCTTCGTACACTCAAAATTGTTGACACAACCATCAAGAATTTATCAGCCAAAATCAACAGCGGAAGTGGAAAGCTGAGGTTTCAAGCTTTTTATAACCCTCAAATGCAATTTATTAATAATTCCTCTTGTGTATCTACGTTGTAGCTCTTTTTTCCAAATAAAAAAAAAATCCTCTTGTGTTTATCCAAATCAATGGAGATCAAAATATGTGGTACTGTTCAGAAATCAATATAAAAACAATGACAGATCTTGATATAATAAATTCAGCGTGTCAAATGTGCCAAGTTTCCTCTTGATCCTTAAAACAGTCAAAAGAAAATAAAAAGCCGCTTTCAGAGTTAAAAAGAGTCAGCAAAAAGCAGCAGACCATCAAAAGACAGACACAGTATTTGAATCCAAAGAAGAAAGATGCTATTTTTCATTCCATCACAAAGGACCCACAAAGCAAATATTTAATTAGCATTATTAGGTCAAAACTTAAAGAAAAAGCATCTGAAACAAGGAGTTAAACCAAAACCAAAATATCATCCATAATAATTGAATTATTCAAATCAAATAAAAAACCAAAAAGTTCCAATTTCCTCTGGCAATCACAACAAAAGAGATTGAAAAAGAAGAAAAAAAGAAGGATATTTTTTAAGAGCAGAAAGATTTCAAAGGCGAAACTCAAAACACCAAAAACAGCAGAACAACAATGAAATCCTCAATGTCTTAATGAACCAAGTAAATATCATAAACACAGCACATCCAAAACTGCAATGTTATCCCTAAACAATAAAACCAAGAAATGGAAATCTTAAAAGCAAATACCAACCAGAATGAAAACATGAGAGAGCAAAAGAAATACCAAACTCACCTCAACAAGATGATGCAGAGCTCAGAAATCAAGATATAACTCTAAACCAAGCACCAAATTCTTGAATGAAGAAGAAGGAGGAGGAGGAGGAGGAAGAGAAGGAGATAGGATCAAAAAGAGGAAAATGGTGACTCTATATAGCACTTTCTCAACTATGTGATAAGGAGAGAGAAAAGAAGAGAGGACACCAAATCACCACAGACAACAACACCAAGGTGGTGCCCTCCATCAAACATAAGGACAAAGAAAGGTCTAACAACCCACCTCCTAAAACTTTTACTGAGATCTAGTTTGTACAGAAAATGTACTGTTTGGGACATAGCCCTGAAAGCCTACCTCTATCCACATGGTCTGTAGACCCAGCCCTTTGCCATCTACATGGTCTGTGCCACCATGATTGGTATCCTTTCCTTGTTTAGTATTTATGTTTTTCTGTGCCTATGACATGCTACCAACCATTTACAGAGGCAGTGATTTTTTTTTTCTTTTTACTTCAACTTGTACAAGACAAGTTTCATGGCATGGCCCTTCAAAGGTTGTTTGCATTTGTTCTCATTCCTTAATTGCCCCTACTAATATTAAATATATGTAATTAATGAATTTTATTTACATTTATGTGGTGACCATTAATTCTGGATTTGTTTCTTTGGTGGTTTTTTTTTTTTTACCCTTGACATGTTTGTGATTTTACACGTTTTACAAATTGGTTTATATATATATATATATATATCACATAGATTAAAATCCTAAAGGTAAACATTGAGGTCCACAGAAAAAAAAAAAAAAAAAGTACCCTACAACAAAAACAAATTAAAAAAAAAAATGAAGAACAGAACACTAAAAGCAGTGAATGTCCCTACAATTAAAAACTAAAACAACACAAAAAAAAAACCTACACCAATAAAAAATCCGAAAAAACAAACGACGATCTTTTTCCAGGTGTTAGTAATTTTCTTTTTTTATGTTAGATAAATACATTTGTTAAGAAAAAAATTAAAAAACAAAATAGAAAATAGATGAAAGCAATACTCATAACTAGACTAAATTACAATTTACAGGAGAAAAAAGGGCTAAATATCAACCATAAATTTATTAGAAGTTGAGAAATAAAACACTAAAAACATTAGCCGAGATATCAGCCAAAAATAAATGACATAAAATAAATATTAAAAAAAACGAGTAAGCAAGACGAATCTGAGAAAGATGACTACAAATCTGAGCTAGCATGAAAGACCTGCTTCTAGCTTACAAAGTGTCTGTCCTACTACTACCATTCCTCATCTAAGTTAGTTTTACATTTGTTATTCATCTAAATTAGTTTTTTTGATATTCTAGTCGTTTGTATATTGTGTCCTCACATCCAGAATTCTATCTTTTGTGTATACCCACCTTCGGTTTTTTAAACACTATATTTATTTTAATCAAATGTGATTTATCTCATTCATCAAAATAAAAACTTGTTACTGATGAATTTAGGAAGCCAGGTGAAAAAAAATATTCTAAAACACTAGTTCAGCAGGTTTCATAACCAAATTAGCAAAATCATTGAAATGATATTATTAATAACAGATGCAATCAATGTTTGCTAATAAAAGTTAAGAAATATAATTTATTTTGTTGATTATATTTTTTATAAATTTTTAAAATAATTTTAATCTGTAAGTCGTTGTAACGGGTGCAACTCCGTACTTATATGTTTTTTTTTTTATAATCTCTTAAATGAAAAACCCTAATCACATATTAGTCAAAAAGTTCTTAAAAAAACTCATTCACAAATAATTAACTTATGAGCTACCAAGATAAAAATGGGTTAAAAAACAAAAAACAACAAAAACTAATATGAATTGAAGCCGGACAAAGCTGTGGGGATATGCATTGGCTCCATGAATTATGGCAAAAAAAAAAAAAAGACATTAAAGTTTGGTAGTTTCTGGATTGAATATCGTCTATAATATTTATCAAAAAATCATATATAATATGTTGCATATCCAAATGCGCCTGACACATGAACCCACCAAGTGCGTATGGTTCACAATACTCCTCATTACTTGCTTCAAAAGATGCGGTCCAGTTTCTTTTAATGAGGCATAGAGAAAGGTACATTTTAATGCTCAATATAATGCCTGCATGGGCTCAAAATTTTTTTTTTTAATCTATGTACTCTATTTTTGTCTTTTAAATTACCCTGTTATTTTAATTGAAAAATCATAATTTAAAAGGCAAGCGTTCCTTAATTCTACCCAACCTCTGTGATTGCTGACATGATATTATATGGTATTTTTTTCAATATTAACATGGCCACAATTATAATGATGTGGTTATTTTATAGCTTAAATATTTTTAAAAAATAGTAAAAATAATCAAATAAGTGTAATTCTTACGTATTTTTGTGTGGCCTCTCCCGGTTTAGTCCATTTATTCTTATTTTTTCATATTGACGTCATAACAATTATACCAAGGTGGCAATCTCACATGCATCCGACCCATAACCACCACCACCACCACTTACTCTTTAGAATAAAAAACAAAGTAGAATGATAAAAAAAACATAGGCGAGTGCATACACGGTTTTGTGGCTCATTCTCACCCGTTAGATTTTTTCAATTTAATGACTTTTAAAACAAAGAGCAGCAATCTTTTTAATGAAATTATCAACCTAACTATATATTATATAATAACTAAATAATAAAATTTATAAATCTATAGTTAAGAATGAGCTACGTCTTGATTCCGTAATAAGTACCACGGATTCAAGTCCAATGAATTATTTTTCTCTATAGAATTGCACCTATTTGGTTTGTTTTTTTTTTATCATTTTTTAATAAACTTTAAAATATAAAAAACCCATATAATCATAATTATTGTCATATCAGTATTAAAAAAAATATATCATAAAATGCCACATCAGCAACCACACACGATAGAATTAAGGGGTTGTTTGGTTCGCAATAATATAGAAAGATTACCACGTGTTACATGGTAATTTAAAAATATTACCACATTTGGTAATCTGGATAGAAATAGCACATTACCAATCTGAGAATATTACCAAAAAAGTTGACAATCCTATTACCACCAAAATTGGTGTATATCTTGGATTACCAAATATATAACAATTTCATAATTTGATAATGAACTATTCTCAGTAATAAAAATTCCCAACTAAACATGATTTTATCAAATTAGCACAATATTTCCAACCGTATAACATTCCCACTCATATCACTATGGAAATCTTGTTACGTGATAATACGTGATTACCACAAATCAAACTAACCCTAATACACATTTATCTTAAAATAAAATTTTCTAATTAAAATAATAGAAAGAGCTTAAAAAATATAAATCGGAGTAGAGATGCTAGATGCACACAATTGGACCCCTGCATAGATTATATAAAGAATCACACCATACTTTTTTAATTTGTACAATCTTAAAAACTATTAAGGTTTTACTATAATAAATCAAAAAATTACAATACATCAAATTAAATTTATGTGAGAAATTGACTTGTAAATCAATTATTATTTTTTATGGCAAAAATGAGATTTATTCCCCCCAATCTAGGTTGTTTACATCAGTGTGAGTTTAAAAAGCTATTTATGAATGGATTAAGATTGCCATAGTATTCATGATGTGTTTGGCCAAATTTTTGCAATAAGACTTTGTTAGCTTTTATGACAAGAAATATATACATATATAGAAACAATTTTCTTAAACCATGCATTTTCCCTTCAATTTGTCATTAAATTTGAAATTTTTAATGTTTTTAAGTTAAACTCTGTGTACTTGCAAAACTTTTATAATTTAAATATTTTGTCAATCTTAATACTGTTGTTAATGGCCGGCATGACTGTCGACGTGGAAGTCCGTATGAATTAAATAAAGATAAAAATTTATAAAAAATTGTAATGTAGCAATTAAATATATTTTTTTTACTTAAATAAAATCTATCAAAAGAAATGTCTTGCCCGTTACTCTGTTTGTGTTAACTGTACGTGAGCTACTGAAATTTTTTTTAATATAACATATTTGAAATTAAAATATTTAATCCGTAAATTTTATTTGGAAAATAATGAATAAATTACCAAAAATATGTTTAAAAGAAAAGGTCATGCAAACACAGAGACAAATATGTAATACAGTATAGAAAAGTTAGAAGTATATAAAACTATTAAAAATAATTAGATAATCATCTAATTATAAGAGAAAAAATGGAAAAACGAAACAAAACTGTAAGTACTCAAAGTTTATGTCAATATTAAAAATAAAAAATGTATAAAACTATATTTGATAGTCGTTGCAAAATTCTCCAACTTAAATCTCCTTGAATCTTGAGTTATAAATTTTATATATATATATATATATATATATAATTTTAATTAGAATTGAACTAAGTAGGACATAAATCTCAAAGTTAATTTATCAAAAAAAAAAAAATCTCAAAGTTAACAGTTAACTGTTAATGATAAAATGAAAATAAATTGTAGAGTTACAAAATATATGAAGATCAATTCCAACCCAACACATCAATAGAAAATTGGGCATCAAAGATCAGAAACATCTTTTAATCCCTGCACTGCAAGTCTTAACTGTATATGTGTGTGTGTGTATATATATATATTTATTTAATTAATTATGAAAAAAAATCCATTAGTCTAATCCAAGTTGAGTGTATAAATTACTCCAAAGATGCAGGTCAAACAAGTGCTCCTCTTGCCACACATTCCCTCCGAATATTCGAACCTTGCCAGCAGTGTAACTCAAGATTCAATCTAATTTCAAATGCTTGAACTTTTGTCTTTTGGCTCAAATCTGAACTAAAGTTGTAATATATCAAATTTGAACAATTGAACAAAAATAAATGGTTGTCACCATACTAATTATATTAAAAAAAAAGCATGTGGAAGACTGTGTTTTATTTTAATTTACTATATATAGAAACATTGAAGACCATGTGTTGAGTTGTGTTGTATCATATCATACTATGTAAATATGATGAATCCATCATAAATAAAAGTATGGGAATGAGAAGAGTCATATCATGTTTGAAGCTTAAAGAAACACTCAAAAGTTCATCTTTTTTTTTTTTTTTTTTTTTTTTTTTTTTTTTTTTTTTTTTTTTTGAAAAAAGTACAAACCTGAAGAGAAGAAATAGACAAACATACCAAAACAGGAACCAAACAACTGAGACAAGAACAACAAAGCTAGATAGTAAGCCATCACCAGCGATAATGTGCTTCTATCAACGAGCAAACAAACAACAAAAGGGGAAAACCAAAACGGCGCGGTAGATAGTCGAAGATCACCAGAAGGATACAAAAGGACATCTAACGTAACCGAAGAGGGAGGAGAGGCGGGGATGAATCACTCCTGAGCTGGAGGGTCTGAAGTGAAACCATGCTCATCCTGTCGAGAACCCAAAAAGACAAGAGCGCGCTTGAGTTTCTGAACAGAATCTGCGGGTAAGTGCTGAAGCTGCGGATCTCTCGCTGCAGAAAACCAGGCAAGAAGCATATGAATCGACTTAGCAATAACAGAGAATAGAGGCAAAAAAGAAGAGTTAAAAATGCGATTATTTCTTCTCTTTTCTTTTGTTTTTTTAATTTTTTTATGTATAGTTTAATTTCAAATGAAAAGGCATCAAAGTGGCACATGAAAAAATTACATAAAGGAGGTCCACCATGTTACTTTACTGACTAGATTTGTCCTCAATGCTGATAAGGCAAGCTCATCCATAGCTGAAATCTCACTCTTTTTTTAAGGCTGTTATTCATGGGGACAAAAATACTTGGTACCAAGAGCTAGTGCTAATAGGACATGATTAAAAGGGTAACTTTGCCAACTAGGAAAGAGAAAAAAGCAGAGCTATTTGTGTCTTTTCTGTGGCCTTAAAAAGTCTTTAGATTTAGATATACATTTATGATTTATATGTACTAGTGATTGTCTAAATTGATTGATGAAGTTTCTTGACAAGCTTATGGAAAAGAAAGAAGCAAATGCAAATTTGGCCTTTTAAGTGTTTAGATTTGAATATAAAATATAATATAATTCATTATATTAAATACAAGCTGAGTGTAACGTCTAATGACATCATTATTTTCAAAATAAATTGAGAATTAATTTTAATAAAACTAGTTGATCCAAACTTGTTAAGATAGACTCCCTAAATAAATATAGTTTAACAATTTTTTTTAAATAAATAAATCATAATTAATTAAAAAAATACAAACCAACAAACTACTATAACAATAAAAAAAATATGGAAAGAATAACTCAACAACAACTAGCTATCCACGAAGAGTGGATTCTAAAAGAACTACCACAACTGAGAAAGATTAAAACAAAACAAGAATAGAGCACCAAAAACAGCTCATGAGAGAGCACTATGGTCAATAAAACGACAAACACAACATTCAAATACAACAGAAACAGAATTACAGGGACATCGATAGTGAAAAATCCTGACTAATCCATTTTTTTTAATAATCACTTGTAACCATGTGGGTTCCCAAAAATTCCAGATTGTGTTTGGCGAGGGCAATCTCAGTCTTCAAATCTTGTTTTTTTAAGTCTATATAGCTACATCAGTCCTAGAAATGTATGAACAATTTTGAATAGTTTAACATTTACAAAATAGCCATAAGAGAACTCTACCAACAATAGAATTTCTGTTTTATAGCAATAATTATTTATGGCAAAACAGTTTGATAATTATTATTACTCTTAATTGACAAGAGATAATTTCTATCATTAGAAATAATGCTTTTATTGTTAAAAAAAAGAAAGATATTTTCCAAAACTTGATGGGGGAGAATTTCAGGTTGTCAAAAGGTTCTTGTGGAGTGGTGTGGAGTGGAGTTTGTGGTCCATTGATTAATAGTGATGTTGTACTTATCTGCATGTACCATAAGGTCCATGACTATGCTGCAAGGGGGATAAAATGGAAAAATGGAAAAGAAAGGCACACTCAGCCAATAGAGTTTCTTTCATATTCATTTTCAGAATGAGCTCCCATGACAGAGTACTACAAGGAAAATGCATGTGAATGATCCTCATCTGTTCTTTCTACCAATTTGATCAGAATCTCCAAACATTTTAATTTGAGCAAGTGTTTGAGTGTACCACATGATGCTGCTTTCAACTCACTCTCACTGTAATTGCAATTATTGTGCCCAAAATAATAAAATAAATAGGGAAAAAATGTTTGGAGATTTTTAATAATGAAAGAATTTGGTTTGAGTAGTTATACCCATTTGATCATATATCTTAGTTAATTGTTAATATACACCTTTACAAACCACTAATAGTTGAATCAGCATTATTGTATATTTAAACAAGGTGTAGTATACCCACCAATTAAATCAATTAGAACTTTTTTTTTAAAGATAATGAAAATAACCGACCTAATATGTATTAAAAAGATTAAACATGGACAAAGTGATGAACAAACCATTTGAAAAGAGAAAGAAGGAAACAAGAGAATAAGGTATAAATTAGGTATCATTACTATTGTGGTATACATAAAAATCAATTGTAAATTGAAACGAGAAATAAATAAAGAAGACAAGAAAATTTACATGATTTGATCAATTTGATTTAGGTCTACGGATGGAAAGAACACTAATGAGAACTAATACAAAAAAATCAATATACTACCTTAAGACCATTTATAGCCTAAAGCCAAATTGATATGAATTGCCCTGAATTACATTATGAAAATAAATTAGTTATATATATAAAAAAAAAATCTCTTTTGAGTCTAGCTCCAAGAAATAAAACATGTCACTCATCATGTTTGATCATAAAATAATTCAAAATACATTACACTTATAAAAATGGGATAAAAGTGAGAAAGAATACAAGAGATAGGTAAAGCTTTCAGTTGTTAACAACCATGTCCTGATCACTCTAGGGTTTACCTCTTAGAAAACATAAGATAAGTCACCAGTTAAATGCGGACATTCCTTAGTGACGAGAGAAAGTGAAAAAAAAAAAGGGTAAAATTTGTGTTTGATTATTAATACCAAATTCTCATGATTTTGTTTTTTGACCTATGAGCTACAACCAAAAAAAAAAGATAAACATGTCATAAATCTCAACTTGAAAATCATCAATTCAGAAAGGAAAGACAGATGAGATGGATTAATTAGGGGACATAAAAGGACATATGTGATACTTAAAATAGACAAGGATGAGACCAAACCTTCCAATTATTTAAGCAACAGATCATATTAGATCTTTTGAAGACATTTGAAACTTTGAAAGGCTATTCATGATCTGAAAGGCCAGAAAAAAGGAAACCTGTCCTTGCTTTTGGTTTTCAGATAGACAAGCTTAATTAGCCTTGAAAATCTCCATGCCAATATGCCCAATCTTTATTTTTTGTTCCATGAAGAAAAAGTTAACATGATAGAGACTAAACAATGAGTGGAAGCATGCATTAGGCCATCTCCAACCCAAAACTCTATATTTGGCGCTTCAGTACTCAAAAATACAGCTTCAACAGTGAAATCTTCTCCAACCATCATCTCTATTTTTAACTCTAAAATAGAATATTCTAAAAATATCCTTCTCCAACCACCATCTTTATCAATAAATTTAATCATCTTTAATTTTATTTCATTTTTAACCATTAAATTTAAATATGATACTATTTAAAATATATTTTTAATTTTTATATTTATTATAAATATTTATTAAATATAAAAGTGATAAAAAACAAACATTACATTAATTACTTAATAAAAACATAACATACGAACAAACACATTAGTAAAAACAACATATTAATAGAAACTAAACTACGACACAAGTTTCTAATTATCTTCGTTATTTGCATAGCGCAACCATCTACTGCAGACTTCATATTTGTATTTTGGGTGTTATCGTTTTTTTTTTATCGATGATAATGTATGTTTTAGGATTATTTTCTATGTTTTTATTTTATCGTTCATGTAATTTTCGTTAGTTTTAATGAATTTATATTTCACAAATTATTTTCTTTAATTTTATATTTCTTATTAATTAAAAAAATATAAATATAAATTATTATTTTAATTAAATTATAAAATTTAAATTTAAATTTAAAAAATAGAAAACAGAATTTTAAAAAATCAAAACAGAATTAAAAAAAAATAAAAATAAAAAAATCATATAAACAGATAATTTTTAAAAATATAAATTAAAAAAAAATTAAAAAATAGATAAACAAAATTTAACAATAAGATAAAACAGAATTTAAAAATAAAATAAACAAATAAACTAAATTTAATAAAATTAGAAAAAAAAAAAAAAATAGCGCTGCTACAGTGGCGCGCAAGATATTGCGCGCCACTGTAGCATATTTCAGAATTGGCGCAGGAATTGGCGCAGGATTGGAGGCCAACCTGCGCCAATTCTGACGGTGCGTTGGAGAAGCTCTTATGGATTAAAGAAAAGAAAAGAAACATGATTGATGAGAGTCTTTGTGACCCCTGCTACAATGCATAAGAAAATATATCAATAATGTTGTAAAGATTAAATTCTCATATATATATATATATATATATATATATATATATATATATATATATATATATATTTCATCTCTTTAATTGGTTATAGTAGGAGTTCTTCTCCAATTATAAATCTAATAAAAAATCGATTAACATTTAGGAGTGAGAAATTGATTAAAAACAGATAATCTCTTTTGATAATTATTTTCAAAAAGCATTGTCATTTTTTTTATTCCATGTGCATTTAATCATCTTTAGTGGTTTTGAGTAACTTCTACTCTTTTTTTTATATATATGTTTGACTACTATCCTAATTTCTTGTTTTTACATCTATTTTCTTTATAATATATTTTGAACAATTTATTTATTTATTTTGTCAATATGGGATTGTTCTATGTACTTAATTATAAGCAGTGAACTGGTTAGGAATCTTTGGATGAGAGAGACAACTAAAAAACCATGCTGGTGAGTTGTGACTAAGAAAAAAAAAATGCCAAAATAATAATAAAAAAATAAAGATAAAAACAATTGAATGACACGTCATCCACGTAGAAGTCTAGATTCTAGAAGGAAGTTTTCTTGCTCACTGCTCATCTGATATTTTGTACACATGCGCCATTTGTTTTTGTATTTCTTGAGGCCAAGTGATGTGAGTTGTACTATTTATATTTTAAACTTTGTTTGATGGACTTGAGATTCATATCTCCGCTTTATGAGGGGTGAAAAAAAGAAATCTTACAAACAAAGAGATACTACCACTTGAGTTCCATGCCTATATTTTATAGTTTCAAAATAAAAGATTAATTAAAAACTACCCATCTTTATATCATATTTTTATAAACAAATATATTCTATGTATTATGTAAACTTAAATAATCTTGGGGCTTCTGTTATTGTAATTAAACACATAAAACATGTTTTGACATAGAGAAGTTGTCCATTAAAGTGACCAAAGTTTGAAAGCTGTCACTTTGGTTGAAATACAAAGTTTAATCTTCAGTTTAGTTCAATGTTGAACTTTAATTTAAAAAAAAAATCAAAAAATAAGATATGTATTTTATTCATTTAAGAACCATTTAAACAAAACCCTTTTTTAAAATAATAAAAATAATTATTATAATAATTATAATAATAAATCTTGTTAATTAAATTTGATAAAAAAAATTACATTAAAGATTAAAAAAATCACACCCTCCTAAAATGAAAATTAAATAATTGACACAAGCTTATGTGAAATTTACTTGTACCTTTATTTCCTAACCTCTTACCATATATTTTGTTACATTAGACATTGATCATCAATATATATTTTTACGTTTTATTAAATTAAAATTAAAAAAAAAGGTAATTAAATATCCATATAACAAGAGAGTGGTAGTTTATTTCTCTTTTCAATAAAAGATCGAGGATTTGACTCTCTTTCAACCCAATAGTTGAAGGTTCATGTCTTTTTCCTATTTAAAAAAAATGATTATGAGGTTTATTACTATTAATGCCAATAATCTAATTGTTTATATAAATATTAAGATGATGGCTTTGTTAATATTAATAATTTTTTTAATAAACATGTGAATCTTATGGATGGTGCAGTCAACTAATATATAACTTTGTCCAAACACTTCAAATAAAAATCAATAATTAACCAAAGTTTCATAAACTTATTAAAATAGTAAGTTTAGGTCAGTCTCAAACTTGAATATGTACCACTTGATTAGTTTCACATGCTTCATTATTTTCTAAATCTAATCAATGATGATGTGATAGAGAAAATGAGTGGTGTGAAATATGTATTCATTCTAATCGCATTCCATTTAGATCTCTTCATGCATTAACAATCATAATGTGATATCCAGAAATATTAAACAAAGTGTTGACATGGCTTCAACGAACGGAGAACCACCTCCAGCTCCCTCCTGGGCTGAAATCGCGAGGGCTTCTCAGCGCACACCATCCTACTCACCTTTGCTTGAGCCTCACATCTTGGATAAGCTGAAGGCTTCCATAACTGATACTCACCGTGTGGATGAGGAGTGCAAACTTCGGGCCAGACAACGCTTCCAATATGCGCTTTACGGTAAACTGTTTGGCAAAGCTCCACCATTTGAGTATGTCAAGACTGTTTTACTTGGTTTATGGAGCTCTGTGGGTGTGGTCCAGATCTCGGACATGCCTAACGGATTTCTTCTCTTCCGTTGTGCTTCCCACGATGTAATGCAGAAGGTTCTTTTTGGTGGACCATGGACAGTTGGAGGACTCACCTTGCAGCTGTTCCCATGGCATCCATGCTTTGAGCCATCCTCTACGAAGCTTTCCAAAGCTACAGTTTGGGTTCAGCTGCACAATTTGCCTGTAGAATTTTGGGAAGCCGAGACCCTAGAAACCCTCACCGAAAGCTTCGGGAGATTACTGAAGGTCGATGAACATACTATCTCCTTGTCTCGTGCTCGTTTTGCGAGAGTATGCCTTGAGATTGACCTTGCAAAACCTCTGAAGCGTGGGTTCTGACTTGAAGAAGATGGTATGAAAGTCTTTATCATTATCTTGTATGAGAAACTTCCGACCTTCTGCTACAACTGTGGCTTGGTAGGTCACGGGGTTGCCGCATGCTCGCTTCAGCGGTGTGCTAACCGTGGCAACGCACCCTCTGCTCTCCGACCCCCTCGTGGGAACGGACTGGTAACAGAGACGGTTGTGATGCCCGGGGAACGCGCGCTTGAAGGGAGCATGGAGGTCGACGACCGTTGTCCAGCCACGCAGGACTTAGCGGAGGAGGAGGTTCAGGATGCAGAGTTTGGGGCCTGGATGATAGTGGCTCGCCGGAGGAGCCGTGGCCGCGGCCGCGGTCGTGGTAAGGCAGCGAGTGGGTTGGCACGTGATGAACGTGTGACCCCGGCGAAGAACAACGGTCAAACGCTTGCTGATGAGCTGCATGATGGCCACGTGGCTACTAGGGGTAACGCTAGCACTCAATGTGGCATGGGGGGGCGACGAGGCCGAGGCGGTTCCTCTCACATCCCGTCTGTCCGTTTGGAATCCCTAGACGTTGCCTTGGTTGAGAAGGGTGCGGCCCAAGGTTCTGACAATGAGTTGAGGGGTGTGATGATGGGAGAGCCCTCATCCCTTGGCCCGTCTTCATCCAACGGTTAGATTATTTGCGTGGAAGCCACGCATCAATCTGATCCCCTCACTTTTCCGCGCAGGAACCCTTGTCCTGTTTCTCTTGCTGCCAGGGGTGGGAAGTCTCCTGTCAGGATGCCAAGAATCCCGGAACCCTTAGGCACTCCCACATCTGTTCCCGTCTTGCGATCTTCCAACCTTCCCAGTATCGGTGAGGGTGAGACGGATGGGGATCATAGAAGGGCGATGGAGTGTGTCACTAGGGCCTTGACCTTGGGGCAGGGCGACGATGTCCTGGATCAGGAGATGGAGGACTCTGGTGATTCTGAAGATGATAGTGATTCAGAAATGGTGGAGGAACCTGCAGACTCTCTGACTCTTGGACAGTACCAGGATAATGTCCGGAAGGAAGTGTTGGCCAGGAAGGGGCTGGTGACTGTTTCGGAATCCCACAAGAAGGGCCGTTTGGATCTTGATGGCGGCGGGGCTTAACCGTTCTCCCATTAAGGCTCCTTTCCTTCTCAGATCTTTCTGTTATAATTTCCTTTCTTTTTATTCTTTGTTATCCTCATGAGTCATTTTAATATTATGTGCTGGAATTGTAGGGGTGTCTCCGGGGCTAATTCTTGGAATCGCATCAAATTCCTCATGCGTACTTACAAGCTGCATTTACTCTGCCTGGTTGAATCCCGAGCTGACAACACCAGGGTCACTCGTTTTTGTGATCGCCTCTCTCCCGATTGGAATTGGGCTGCCATTGAAGCGGACGGATACTCGGGCGGTATCATCTGTTTATGGCGTTCTAATATTGGTCTTGTTACTCCGATTGTCAGGTCTAAATGGGCACTTCATCTTGTGATCTCGTCTCCGATGCGACCTACGTGGATCCTTTCTGCCATCTACAATGGGCATCGTGTCGCTATTCAGAGACAACTTTGGTCTGAGCTATCTGGTATGTCCCTAACCAACCTCCCTTGGATTCTTATGGGTGATTTCAACTCTATTATTTCGCCCATGGAACACAAAGGTGGCTCTTACTGTTATTATGCTCCTAAAGCTCGTCTTTTTTCGGATTTTATTATTGATAATTCTCTTCTAGATGTTGGGTTTGTTGGTTCTGTTTTCTCCTGGTGCAATGGCCAGTATGGACAAGCCAGACGTTGGGCGCGCTTGGACCGATGCCTGGTGAATTCATATTGGTCTAATTTGTTTAACTCTAACACCCTCACTCACCTCCCCAAAATCGCTTCTGACCATTCACCTTTGTTTTTATTGGCTAATAATGACAACCGTTTTACTCGTAAAATCTTTCGTTTTGAAAATTTTTGGTTTGAATATGCGGACTGCCATAAAACTGTGCGAAATGCTTTACATTTTCAAGCGCATTCCACTCCTATGCACAATTTTGCTCATCTCCTTTCTCGTATTCATCATTCTTTATTTGATTGGAAAGCTTCTGGTTTGGGTGCTCTTGACAAAGGAATTAGGGACACTGAAGTTCAACTCCAAGCTCTTGAGTTAGAAGACATGGAGAATTCTCTTTCTGGCCCTGACCTTGATAATTATAGAGCTTTGCATAATAAATATAATGCTCTCCTTAAGCAAAATTCTCTCAGGTGGGCTCAACGTGCCCGTCTTATGTGGGTTAAAGATGGGGATAGAAATACCAACTTCTTTCACAATTCTGCTAAGATTAGGAATCATGTCAATTGCATTTCTAATATTACTGATGACCTTGGTCATACTTACACTGATAGAGAGCATATTGAAAATACTTTTATTGACTTTTTCTCTAATTTGTGGGGGGAGCCTAATCCCAATTCTTTTTCCAACCTTCTTAGTTCCCTACCTCATGATTTTAATACTATTAGCAATGCCGATTGTGATTTGTTAACCAGGCAAGTTACTAAGGAAGAGATTTTTGCTGCTCTTAATTCTCTTGAAGATGGTAAAAGTCCAGGGCCTGATGGCTTCAACGTTGAATTTTACAAATTCTTTTGGGAAGACATTAGTGATTTTCTTTTTCTTGCTATAAATCATTTCTTCACTAATGCTTCGATGCCTAGATCTTGGGGCAAAACTTTTGTAACCTTAATTCCCAAAAAAGAGCACCCTAAAAAGGTTTCTGATTTCAAGCCGATTTCTTTATGTAATGTGAGTTATAAAATCATTACGAAATTGCTTGCTAATCGTTTAAAACCTATTTTAAATGGTCTGATTAGTAAGGAGCAGTGTGGGTTTATTTCGGGTCGTAATCCTCTCGATAATATTCTGGCTATTCAGGAAGTTGTTCATGATATCAATCTTAATAGATGTCACCCCCATAGGATGATTATAAAAGTGGATATTGAAAAGGCGTATGATACTTTAAGATGGGATGTTGTTCTTGCTACTTTAGCCCGAATGGGTTTTCCTAGTATCTGGATTGCTTGGATTAAAGCTTGCTTCACTTCTGTGTCCTTTTCCTTTCTTATTAATGGGCATCCGTCTAGTTGGATTTTTCCTTCTAGGGGTGTTCGCCAAGGGGATCCTCTCTCTCCTTACCTTTTTATCATTGTGGCCCAGAATCTTACAAACATTCTTAATCAAGCGAGGTTGCTCAATTTAATTCCTGGCTTCAGTAATAATGAGAATTGCAACTTTAATCACTTAATGTATGCTGATGATCTTCTTCTCGTTACTACTGCCACCAGGAATTCTGCTAGAAATATTAAATTATGCCTAGATATCTATGCTGCCTTGACTGGCCAATTTCCAAATTTGTCCAAATCCAATTTATATTTGCCTCACTGGTTTAATAGAAGGGTTGCTAGCCGTATATCCGCTATTTTAAATATTAACATAGGCTCCTATCCCTTCACTTATCTGGGCATCCTCATTTCTTATAAGAAATTGGCGATTTCCTGTTTCCAGTTCATGATTGATAAGATCAACAAAACTCTTGGTGGTTGGAAAAAAGCCAATCTATCCAAGCCTGGCAAGGTTGTGATGATCAATAGCTCCCTTATGGCAATGCCTGTTTATTACCTATCGGTTTATCCTGTCCCAGACACCATCCTTGATCAAATTTCTGCTAGGGCTAGGAAGTTCCTTTGGGCCAATAGCAGCAATGGTAGCGGCATCCCATTAGTTAATTGGCAGAACACTACTCTTGATAAATCTGATGGGGGTGTTGGCATCAGGAACCTTCGGGTGGCTAAGAATTCGTTGATGTTTAAAAATGTTATGAGCTACCTTAATCGGAAAGATGTCTTTTGGGTCCATTTGGTTATTCATAAATATGGTATGCTCAATTTATGGAACCCTTCGATTCCCCCACACTGCTCCTGGCTTTACCGTGGGATTTGTAGAGTTGCGAATGATTTAAGATCTTGTATTTGGCTTCATTCGATAAATCCCTCTTTAACTTCTTTCCTATATGACCCTTGGTGCTTTGAAATCCCCCTTGCTTTCAAACCAACCTTTCTTAACATGCATTTGGATTTAGACAGCATCTCTGTTGCAGACTTTACTCACTACAATAGCTGGGACCCCTCAAAATTTTTTACTGCATTTGGTCCGAATGTTAATCCTCCTGTCTTATGTCATGGGAATATCACTCCACTTGAATTCCCTCAATGGGTGTGGTTTCCTAAGACTAACAGTAATTCTATCGCTGCTACTGTCTATAAATTTTGCAATGGCAAACATACTGGTAATGAAAATTGGAGAGGCTGGGCTACTCTTTGGAAACTTTTGGTTACTCCAAGGGTCAAATTCTTTATTTGGCATTTCCTTCATGGCAAGATTAAAACCTACGACTATCTTCACTATCTCAATCTTGGCCCTAATACCCCATGTGTTTTCTGTGGCTTGGTGGATGAGTCTGCTGAACATATATTTAATCAGTGTATTCGGGCTCAAACAGTTTGGAACCTACTTGCCAGACACACTGGCTTTTCTTTCTGCTTCACTGATGGCATCAGTACCGGGCTTTGGCTTGAGGTCCAATTGGCTGATTTTTCCATGCGCAAAGCCTCGCTCATAGCTGCAGCTATTTGGCTTCTGTGGAAGGCCAGATGTGATCTGATTTTCAAGGATACTAGACCGAATTTTGAGTGGATTGCCTGGAAAGCTGTGGATCATGTTAAGGAAGTTATGTCTGTCCCTTTGGATCAGATGGGAAGAAATTTCTACATTCTTAATAGACCATCTGCTGGCTCCTTTGGTTTATACTCAGCTTCGTTTGGATCAACTGAACCAGGTATTAGTGGTGCAGGGTTCTGCATCATTAATACTAATTTTACTTTGAATCTTGCAGGCTGCTGTCAGGTGATCAACAACTCCTCGTTAGATGCAGAAATAAAAGCGTTAACTGTTGCACTCCTTTCTGCAAGGATGGAGAATCTAAACATTTCCAGGATTTTCATTAGCTCTGTGGTGCTTTCAAGGTTAATTGATGATGGGGACACTTCTAACTCCTGGATCTCGTCTGATGCCTTGGATGAGCTTCGTTTTCTCCTTCATCAATTGAGAACTCATCGTGTTGACACTATACCCTTGAAGTGGAATCGGTTGGCTACCTCTTTAGCATTTCATGGAATTAATTTGACTGAAATTTCTCTATTTCATCAGGGGATGGACCAGCCAAGATGGCTGATGAAGTTGGTTCAGGATGCTGGTCTCCAATTCTAACTTGTGTTTTCTTTTCCTGTTTTTTTTTAGCTCTTTTTGCTGTTTTTGCTGTCCTGTTTGTACTTTTACTTGTTCTCTTTTAATAAATAGCTGCCTTGGCAGTTCCTTTTCCTAAAAAAAAAAACAATCATAATGTGATTTACATGGTGATATATACATTATTTTGACTATTAGATGTAGCCATCTTACTTACCAAGTCCTTCAACCTATCGAATTTATAAAAAATTAAAACAAAATAAAAAATAATTTATTAAAAATAATTTTAAAAGTTACTAACACCTTCTTGATCTATTGGCATTGTATCTTTTGTGTATGGAGTTTGTGTTCTTACTAAAGAGTTTAGTTCGAATCTCATTTAATTTCATTGGTCTGCCTGCCAACCCTGCTAGATATCTAAGCAATTCCGTTCCTTTCCTCCCCTCGCCATGGCCGGCGAGGGCCAGCCCCCTGAGAACCCCTCTCACCCCCCTCCTCCTGTCATTTCTTCTTCTCCCCCTCTTAAAAAGTCTTGGGCCCAAGTCGCTTCCACTCAATCCCAGTTCACAGATAACTCTCCTTTGCATAATCCTCTCATCCTTAACAAGCTTAAAGATTCAACCTCAGAGTTCGTCAAACTTGATGCAGAGGCTTTAGCCAGAGCTCAATCGAGGTTCCAATATGCCATCTATGGAAAACTTTTTGGCAAGCCACCTCCATTCGAACAAGTTAAAAATGCTCTTCTTGTTAAATGGGCTGAGATTGGCAATGTTTGCATCTCTGATCTTCCCAACGGCTTTCTTCTAATTCGGTGTTCATCCCACAACGTCATGCAACGACTTCTTACCGAAGGTCCTTGGTCTATCAACGGACTCATCTTGCAGCTTTCTCCGTGGAAACCACTCTTTGAACCGTCGTTCGCCAAGCTTTCCTCTGCCGCTATTTGGGTTCAATTCCATAATCTCCCTGTAGATTTTTGGGATGGTGAAACCCTAGAGACTATTGCTGAACAACTGGGAACCTTGCTTAAAATCGATGAACTCACTTCCACTCTCACTAGAACCAAGTACGCTCGGGTTTGCGTTGAAATGGATCTCTCTAAGCCCCTTTGTCGGGGATTCTGGCTTGGCAATGATCTCCAGAAAGTCTTTGTGGTCGTTTTATACGAAAGGTTGCCGACTTTTTGTTACTCTTGCGGAATGATTGGACACGGAACCAACACATGTTCCGGTATGGCGGCGACTGCACGCGGCACCACCCAGCCACCCCTCCGAAGTGCTCGCGAGGTGGAGGTAGGGTCCGGTACTGCTCAGCTTGCCGCCGATCATAACATGGATGTTGATGCGTCTTGTTCCAATCACCCCCCGTCGGAGCATCACCCTGATCCGGATTTTTCCGTCCCTGACATTGACTTCGGACCTTGGCTATTGGTCTCCCGCCGGCGTGGCCGTGCGCGTGGACGCAGAGGTGGCAGTCGTGTCACTCCTGCGGCCCGAGGCACTGCAGCCGTGGTGAGTCCCGAGAATTCCGGGTCTCGAGGAACTGTTGAGCGTGGGCCACGTGGTGGCAAAGCGTATAGCGGTCTTGGTCGGTCGCTTAATCCCAATGTCGGCCTTGATGCCAGCTTTTCCTCTGATATGACCGCTACTTTCGCGAACCCCAATTCCATTAACTCTTCCGTTGATGATGTAAATCTGACCGTTGATCGTGATTTTGGCAAATCGCTTGGGGATCCATCTCTTCCCATCCCGAATCAACCGCCTGATATTCCCAATCAGATCATTACCCCTCACGAATCCCTAGAAAATGCTAAAAAGAAAACCCCTTCCCCTAAACGTTCTAACTCTCCTCCGCCAACCCTCAGAATCTCTCTTCCAGGACCTTCTTCTTGCCCTTCTTCATATGTTCAAGATCCTCACTCGCTCCTTGTCTCTCAAATCTCCACCGCTCTTCATGCAGATGATATGGAGGATAATACCAGTGATGATGGTGATCCTTCCGATTCTGATGGAGAAGATACTTCGGGAGATGATGATGCGATGTCGGGAGACGACGAACCTGAGGATAATATGACTCTGAACCAGTTTCAAGCTGAAGCAAGACGTGATGCTCTCATCAGGAAAGGGGTGCCTCATCCTTGCCCCTCGTTAAAGAAAGGAAAAATGGAGCACTGGAACTCCGGTTCTTGAGTCTCCTTATTCTCCCCATCACAGCTCCTTTGTCTTCTGTTTACTGTTACACTTTGGTTTTCTCTTATCTTACCCTGTTTTTCATGAATAAAGCTAATATCCTTTGTTGGAATTGTAGGGGTTTGTCAGCGCGCGACACCTCTTCTCGTGTTTTCAGAATGATTCGATCTCTTAAGCTCCAGCTTGTCTGTTTAGTAGAATCACGTGCCAATGCTAATCGTGTTGACCGTTTTTGCACTATGATTCCCCGTAACTGGGATTGGGCTGCGATTGAAGCCGACGGTCTATCCGGCGGCATTTTTGTTCTTTGGAACCGAGACTTTGGTCAAGTCACCCCCATCGCTATCTCTCGCAAAGTTTTACATTTGGCGATTTCTAATCAATTTTTCTCTAAATGTGTTATCTCTGTGATCTATAACTCTTCCCATTTTCGCAATCAATGTTTTGTTTGGCATGAATTAACGAAGATTGCTTCCTTGCAGCTTCCTTGGCTCGTTCTAGGTGATTTTAATGCTATTTTGTCCAGGAATGAGCATAAAGGTGGTAATTTCATGTATTATGACAGAAAAGCTCGCTTCTTTAAATCCTTTGTCGATTCCAACAATCTAATCGACCTTCTTTTCACCGGCCCTTCCTTTACCTGGTGTAACCTTCAGTCTGGTACAACTCGGCGCTGGGCTAGACTCGACCGTTGCTTGGTAAACTTGGAATGGTCCAACATTGTTCGCGACTATAAGCTTCAGCACCTCTCTCGTTCTTTCTCTGATCACTCCCCTCTTTTCTTATCTATTAGTCTCTCTCCTCGTCTTAATCGGTCTTTTTTCAGGTTTGAGAATTATTGGGTTGATTTCCTGGGTTGCCACTCGGCCGTCCGGGAAGCCTGGCATTTTACTCCTCATGGGAATCCTTTGCAGGCCTTCACCCACCTCCTTTCTCGTTCTCGTAACAAGCTCATCAATTGGCGTCGGGGAGGTCTTAACAACATCGAATCTGACATTATTCAAACTGAACGAGATATTTCTGCTCTTGAAAATGATGTTCTTGATCCTTCTAATCAACACACTTTTTCAGATCTTTACCTCAAGCTAGCTGCTTTTCAGCGGCAATGCAACTCCATGTGGGCGCAACGTGCCCGCATGTAGTGGATCAAAGACGGAGACAGGAACACAAAATTCTTTCATTATATTTCTCGTATTCGGTCTCATTTTAACTCTATTTTGTAGGTTTCGGACACTGACGGCACCATCTTTAGTGATCAATCTGGTATCAGTAGGGCTTTTTGTAATTTCTATAGCAACCTTTGGAAGGCCCCTGATGATGACAGTTTCAATATCTTGGATGCCCTCCCAAACGATATGCCTCGGCTATCGGATTCGGATAGCCTTCATCTTATTCGGGAGGTTACGGTGGAAGAGGTATATCTTACCATCCTTGATCTTCCGTCAGGTAAGTCCCCTGGTCCCGATGGTTTCAATATTGAATTTTTTCGTATTTTCTGGCCGGTTCTCGGGGACCAGCTTTTCCGTGCGATTAAGTATTTCTTTGATACTTCTCTGCTGCCTTCTTCCTGGGGCAAAACATATATTACCCTTATCCCCAAATCAGATAATCCTAAGAATGTCTCTGATTACAGACCTATTTCTCTGTGCAATGTGTGCTTTAAAATCATTACTAAATTGCTTGCCAACCGGTTAAAATCGTATCTTCCTTTACTTGTTGGCAAAGAACAGTGCGGTTTTGTTGCTGGTCGATGTCCATTTGATAATATTATCGCCATTCAAGAAGTTGTCCATACTATTGAGAACGATACCAATGGCCCTTCTAGGATGATCATTAAGTTAGATATTGAAAAAGCATATGATACTTTAAATTGGAGTGCAATTCTTGCTATCTTGAATAAAATGAACTTCCATAACACCTGGATTTCTTGGATTTCAGCTTGCCTTTCCTCTAGCTCTTTTTCCATCTTAGTTAATGGTGTCCCTTCTCCCTGGTTCAATTCCTCTCGTGGCATCCGTCAGGGAGACCCTATTTCCTCCTACCTCTTCATTTTAGTCTCTCAGATCCTTACTTCTTTACTTAATTATGGTTGTCATTCTGGTATGATTCCCGGATTCAACCCAAACCTTAGATCTAATTTCAACCACCTCATGTATGCTGATGACTTAATATTGGTCTCAAAGGCTTCTAGGACCACAGCTAGAAATATCAAGTTGTGCATCAACATTTACACTAGCCTCACTGGTCAGCGTCCTAATCATACTAAGTCTCGCATTTATTTCCCAACTTGGTTTAACAGGAGAGTTCAAAATAGCATCTGTTCTATCCTTAATCTTACTCCTGCTAGCTTTCCTTTCAAATACCTTGGTGTTATGATTTCTCCCAAGAGAATGAATGCCAACACGTTTAAGCCCATGATTGACAAAATCCGCAGCACTTGTGATAGATGGAGTAACTTGGCTCTCTCCCCTGCTGCGAAGACTATTCTCATCAACTCCTCCCTCCTCTCCATTCCTACTTATATTCTTTCAGTTTACCCTATCCCTCTTTCTACCCTCTCTGAAATCTCCCGGATTGTTAGGAAGTTCTTTTGGAGTAGAGGTAGCAATGGAACGGGCATCCATAATGTTGCTTGGAGTGAATTAACTAACTGCAAATCTGAGGGGGGCCTTGGTATTCATGATCTCAATATTGCTCGGCACTCTCTTTTGGCTAAGCACATTTTCAAATATTTAAACGTCGATGACTCGATTTGGGTGGACATATTACATTGGAAGTATGGTAAAATTAATTTTTGGACTGATCATATTCCCCCAAATTGTTCATGGTTCTTCAGAGGGCTTTGTACCTCAGCTATTCATCTGCGGCCCTTTTGTCGGATTAACTCACTCAACCCTGCTGATACCTCTTTGCTAATGGATCCTTGGTGCTTTGATATTCCAATTGCTTTGAAACCTACTTTTATCAACATGTCTCTTGATGTGGAACATTATTGTATCTCTGATCTCATTCATGACAGCAACTGGGACTCTAGCCGTTTGCTCAACCTGTTTGACAACAATTCTGATATCGTGTCCACAATCCATAACCCCATTGATATCAACTCTCCTAATCTTTGGATTTGGCAGCCTAAAACCTTGAAAACTAACATATCTACTGCAGTTTATCAGCATTTGAATCACAATGTTCATCTTTATGACCACTGGCCTGGTTGGCGCAAACTTTGGACTATCAAGACTGCTCCTCGCATCAAACATTTTCTTTGGCTTATCTTCTGGGGAAAACTTTCTACTACAGATTTTCTATATAGGATTCACTTGGGTCCTGATACTGCGTGCAATCTTTGTGGTCTTGAGAGAGAAACTGTTGAGCACTTGTTTGGTCGCTGTCCTAAAGTCCTCTCAGTCTGGCATCAAGTTAGCACCAAAGTTGGTAAGTTAATACATTTTCCTGGTGGATTTGCTTCTGGTAACTGGCTAACTGACTGCAATTATTCCTGCTTTATCGTGTCCTATATTGCTACGAGTGCTTGGATATTTTGGAAGATGAGATGCGATTGGATTTTCCGATCTGTACTTCATCCTAGGTTTGATATCATTGCAAATAAAGCGTTCTCTCTTACTCATGAGTATTTTCATGGCTGCAACAATTTACATGGATCAAGGCTTATCCTCAACAACTTCACTCATTCAGATAAGTTCTTCCTATTTACATATTCACAATTTAATTCTAATACCAGATCAGTTTCTGCTGGCTTCTTCATTACTAGCTCTAATTTTGCTATCTCTTTTGCTGGATGTTTTTCCCTACCTTCTTCTGATAGCATACATGGCGATCTCACTGCATTGACAATTGCACTACAGTCTTCCCTGGAAGCAGATATATCTATTCTACATGTTTTCATTGCCAATCAATCTATTCTTGATCTTCTAAATAGCTACAACAGCACTACCACTTGGAGATGGAATGATCTTTTATCTAACCTTCACTTTCTCTTGGATATTAATGGTGGCACTCGTATTCATGTTATTCCTAAGCGCTGGATGATTCCTGCAGTTAATCTTGCCAACTTTGGCGTCAATTTTCGAGCTCTAAATTTATTTTTGGACGGCCGCGACCTGCCCCGATGGATCATGAAGAGTTTCAACATGGATGGATTCAGCTTCTGCAGATAGTTTATGTTGCTTCATATGTATTTATTTACTTCTTCCTTTTGTGTTAGTTCCTTGTTGTAGCTTCCTGTCTGCTTTTGATTTCTTGTTGGCAATAAATTAGCTCCATTTCTGGAGTTCTTTTTTAAAAAAAAAAAAAAAACTTATGTAAGGTGAAAGACATAAGTAGGTTGAGGTACTATACACCCTGTGACGTGGCTTATTATTCATTTTGTATATAAAAGAATTATCAAAAAACTATTTACAAGAGAAATTAACATATTTTATTTAATTTAATGAAAAATAGCTTATTTTATTATTGATTAATTCCTTCTCCTAATGAAAAATTTAATAAAGAAATTTGATTCTAATAAAAAAATAGTAAAGGATGAAAGCAAAATTGAAGTAAAAATTTAATAAATAAAGAAATTTGATTCTATCACAGATAAATCTATATTTTAATAAATTATTCTTAGGAAAAGAATAATTTATAATATTTAGAAAAAAAAAATCAGAAATTTTAGTTGGTTAATTATAAATGCGGATATCCATAATAAAATAATTCATATCTAAGCAAGTTGGAGATCAATCACAATTTTCTTAGGAAAAGATCAAATTGTAATTGAATTGAAGACCTTGAAACAAATAAAATCATTATTTGAAAAGCACAATTATCCAAAGTTAGCTGGAATGAATTATTTCTATTTTTTTTAACGAAATGTGATTAACATGTGTCAAAGATATGCATAGACGTGGAATAAACTCAACAAACATATGTGTCTTCACTTTATATTGATTTTGGGATTTGATATCATATCATTCTTAAAATAAACATAGTCTATGTAGTGGATCCGTTAACAATAAAGTGAATGAAGATTAATCTATCATATTCAACAAAAGCCACAATATTCACATTTAATTTTCAAGGCTTTACATGATGATATATATTTGTTCTTTCACAACAAGAATGAAGTAGGGAGCAAGAGAGGAAATGAGAACTAAGAAAGCCAAGTTTGGTAATTGACAGCAATTGTCAACCACTTTTCATGCAACTTGTTGTTTATCTTTAGCTCTTATGGTCATCATCAAGACCATGTAAAGTAATACAATGCGGGTGCCATGCTTCTTTAGAATGAATACTATATATATATATAATCATCTTCACATGGACAATGTGAGACTAAAATAACTGATAATTAATTGCATGCATGTGTTCATGGTTTTCTTTCTTTTTTTTCCTTAGGGTTCAAGATAGTACTCTTAAGCTTGCAGGGGATGTGTTCTTTGATTTGTGTTCAAAGATTTCATAATTAAATGAAGCAAACTTAGATAATAAAAAAAGAACTTGAAATTGAATTTAATTAATGGGAATTTATATATAGTTTGAGAGAAACAAGTAGGGTTTTTAAAACCAAGAAATCAGGTATTATCTCGTTTGATTATTGAATTTGATTACATTTAATAAAAAAACTCATTCAATGTAATTATGTGATACTACCATGGGTGCTAATTGGTTTAGAATAGTTTTGCAATTTTTCTCTAAATAAATACTATTTATGAAATAAATCAAATACTACTTAAAGAATAAAAATTAAAGATCTTGGTACGTTCAAGAACAGAATCAAAAGTGGAAAAGACTTAAGAGAGTGAAGAAGATAATAAAACATGGTCTAGTGACTCTAGTCTATCTTGCAACTCCTTGTGGTCTATCCTCATTCTGACTCATTCACATGCATGTCTCCAATTTTTCAACTAAAATTCTGTGATTTATTCAACATTTTAAATAATAACAACATATTAGAGTAAAATAAACGTATACATTAGAACAACAATAAAAAATTTATAATAATAACAAATTACCCAATATATATATATATATATATAATATCATAAAAAGCAATATTACTGATACACAAAATATAACTAAATGTATACTTAAAAATATATCATAACATAAACAATTTTATCATCATGCTTGAGAACTAAGTGCAAGGAGTAATGTTTTTTATCCCGAAATAGTGTCGGGAGCTGCATTTGGTACATTATTTTAGAACACTATTTCAGAAAAAATAGCATTACTCATGAGCCTGATATGGGCATACCCGAGTCACCAAGATTGAGGACCAAGTAACCAGATTTGGATCAGGCATGTTTGTACTTAGGCCCAATGAATCCAAGTTATACCAATGACAATGAGGCTAAGTTATTCCACTTTGACAAAATAATTTAAAACTTTGTTGCCAAGCCCATGGTGGCCCGGCCCAATAAGAAGCCTTGCCCATCCTCATGGTAGCCCACACCTTCAAAGGGGCTGGTTTCTTGTTTAACTTTTATCAGTGTCATGTGTTTGTTCCACTGCCAATGGAGTCATATTTTGTATTTCTTTTCTCTTATATATTTCTATTTCTTGTTTTAATGCAGGTTGTTTATCTATTTTTTTTAATAAATAAACATTAATAATTTTGTTTTGAAATAAAACTATATATATTTCACTTTATTTATTTATTTGAGAAGAAAGGGGAAGAAAATATTAGCCACTTCCCTTTTTTGAATAAAATAATTCAAAATAAAACAACAAAATCAGTGTAGAAACTCCTTGATAATTTTCTATTAAAAAAACACAGAATCAAAATGGAAATCATCTCTCTTCTTGAATATAAATGGCATCTATTATTTGTACAAAATACCGAGTTTTTGTATTGGTTTTAAGGCATTTCTCCATTAAAGCTTAGAACCATAAACATTTACACAACAATAAACATGCACAACTTAAATATCTGGACTCTGGAGGAAATATAAATAACTGGCAATGATTTCAACGAGGAACAAATATAATTAAGACAACAAATGATTGTGTTGCCTTTCAATACAGTTTACAAATTTCCAATGTGTGAACAATAATTTACAAGAAGCCAAGTTGCACAGAAGACACATCAACAATGAGTAAAATGGTGTGACCATCCATCACTCTGATTTAGCTTTCTTCAGTTCATCTCTTGGCTCCTTGTTCTTGCTGGTTTCAGTCAGTAACCGGAAGGTCCACATACCCAATATTGCTGCATGGATGGGTGCGACCCAATAGACCAACAAATGCTCCGGTGTTATGTGATCTCCTCGCGCGAATGCCCAACCGAAAGCCTAATGGGACAGATTTTCATCAATTATGCAAATAATAGTATTGAAAATTGTTAAACATATGTCTTAGGTCCAAATCAAATAAAAGACTTGAAGGAAATAGGATGAATGACCAAATCATATATTTAGATCCAAATTAACTGCATTAAACAACGTGGTACCATCAGTAACTCATGTAAACATGATCCGGGCAAACAGTCAGAACGATAAATTAAGAACAGCTAGCTTGTGGTTCATCTGTGTCATATAAGCTTTGTCAACCTTCTGTTTATGCTCACATAGTCACAAATCATATGTACCCATGATCTATAATAACCACAACTAGATCAACAGCATTTTGCTAGTATTTGTCATCGACTTTAGCAGTAGCCTTATAGCTATTTACGCAACAAATTGTGATCGTTCTTTTCCCACTTAAATATAAATGTAAACTTGGTAATCTCCTCTCTGTGATTCCTCCAACACATGCAACCTCCTCTCCACAATGAAGTCTCTCTGATCTTCAAACAAATTTTATATCTAAATTCGATGCTGATGATTTATTTCAGCCTGGTTGTCGAGATTTAGTTCATAGACCAACTTAAAAAATCGAGTGCGTTCAGACTTCCCATTCATTAAGAAATCCAAAGTTGTACATTTGGGCATACCTTTCACCTCACTCATACAATGCCAGAGTATGTACATGAAATTCAAACTAAAGTATTTAAAAAGCAAAATTAGAAACATCATAAAGCTATTGACAAAATAAAACCAGACCTCACAATGTAGGGCATTTGAATTCAAGTGAAAGTCATGTGTGACCTTCACTACAACCATTATGCCTAAGGCTCACGAGTAATTTTAGTGTTTGTTTGGGTATTGAAGGTATATCAATTCATCAGAGAAAACAATGTCATAATTGTCATATAATTAGTGCTAGTCATAAGAATTTCTTGCAGCCACTAGTAAAAAATGACCAGCTTATGGGTCTTGAATAATGCCATTTCTCATGGTCTAAACAATAGTTTGTCATCAGTTCTCCAATCAACTTCATCTATGTCATCCTTCTACAACATGATGGACAGCTGACTTTGTTCTATATATATTCATTCAATCATAAGGAAGAAACACAAGAGTGATACAGCTTCAAGTATACCCTTCTTTTTTAAAGCATGCAGTTAGTTCTCTTGGATAAATCAAGATAGCCACAAAGTAAAATGTCTGACAGACTGATACACACAAGGGCAGACTTCATGGTACCTCTAGTGGATTTGAAACCTGAACAATTACTATTCCTTCATCAGATGCTAGAAATTCATTTATGAAGAGATAAGCTTTAAGGCTCTTTCTTTCTTAAAGTTGAGCCAGATAAGAACAAATAGAAAGCATATGGCCTCCTCACATTCTAAGAAAGTGAGCATCTACAGAGTAGATTCTCATGTTAGAGCAAAATGGTTTATGATTCATTCAAGAAAATCATGAAACTGTTGACAAGTTTACTACCTCGCTCTAGGGAAATAAATAGGCTGCATAAGCATAGCAACTGCTGCCGGTGACTGTGCTACATATGGATGATAAGGGAAACCACCTTTCACATAGCGGAAGTAGTAAACTAGCCTGTCTATAGCTGACTGCATTGCCTCACATTGCTAATCAACTAAGTCCTCCCACCATTATTAATAGATTCAAATATAATGATGTATGATATGTACTGTGATTTCTATTGCTCACGTTGTGATGATAAATTTCTTAGGAGGGTATTTACATTATTCTGATTTGCAACTATTAGTTTGCGATGAAAATTCTAATTGTTCATCTCCCTCAATTAGGGGGCAACACAAAGGATGAGAGTGGCACAAAATGTACTTGTGCAACCAGATCATGACCTCAGATTGACAAGCATTATGCCTTTAAAAATAACATATATGGCACTTACCGAAGCAGGGTTCATGATTCCTCCAGTTAAATCAGAACCCAGGATATGAAGCGCTCCCTTACAAACACTTGAAATCCAGGTCTTCATAAAGAAGCTATTGGGGTCTTTTTTCTTGAGCCCCAGAGATACAAGCACAATGAAGAATGTCAGCAGTCCTTCTGTTAATGCCCCATGATGCATACCAACATTTAGGCGAGGTCCATGACCAACTTGAGGGCATACTCTTTTGATTAACATAACTCCAATAATAGATCCAAGTACCTGAACAGGACAAACTGAAGTTATTAAATTATTGTATTTCTTAAGATTGGCGTAAGAAAAGACAAAATCGTAGACAATTAAATAACCCATAGCAAGAAACTGGATAATGACTGAATATTTATATGATGCCATATGCAATCATACAGAGTTACTGTCATTGTGCCATGCTTTTTTTTTTTTATTAATAGGCCACAAACGGCCCCCACTGAAGGGATATCCAATGCTTGACTTGTGCCATGCTTTTCACTGAAGAATTTTTACAGAAAACATGACATCCAAACTGAATAAAGAAACCAACTTTGGAGAATAACTGGCATTAATGTAGCATAATAAAAAATAATCTCGTAATCATAAAAAAAAAACAAAGAACAGCCAATCCGACTACCACAATTGAGAACCAATTTCACAAACTTTCTGAACCTGAATGTTAGACATTAGTGCATACTTCTCTTGTCAATATCAAGCATACGATTGCCCCATAAATTTCTCAGAATTATTAACTTGATTTCAGAAATCAAGCTTTTTTTTTTTCCCAAATTTTTACAAGAAAAACAACTTTTTTTCTCCCATATAAATGTTGCGCGTGAAATCAAATACAAACATTGGAAATCAAACTTGGAATTGCTCATCTGTATCAACAACGCCCAGAAATCAAGGAAAATCTCAAAGAGAAGCAAACAAAGAAAGAAAAAAAAAAGTATCAGACCTGAGAAGGGATGCGGACAAAGACGACGAAAAAGAAGCCTTTGACACCGGAGGAGAAGGCAGAGGAGAACACGGTGAGGGGGTTGTAGGAGGCGCCGCCGGTATAGTCGGTGAGCCAAGCGAAAAAGAACATATAAGTGACGGCGACGACGATCTTCAGGACATCAGCGTCGGGGTAGTGGTGGACGCCCAGGTAATCGTAGATCAGGAGCTTGGAAAGGGCGCCAGCCCAGACCCACATGAAGGAGAGGGCCATGTCCAGGAGGATCAGGCCAGCCATGGCCATCGCCGGCGCCGGAAAAGATGGTCGGAGTTGAGGCGCTCTAAGAGCAGCGTCCTCCGCTTAGCTCTTTCCTTCTTGAAAAACAGGGGATCTTTTTAATGGTTTATATAGCCAATTTTCACTGAAGTCCTTGTTATAATTACTTATTCACGGAAAATATTCCATTTAAGAACTTTTTTTGGGTATAAGATTAATATATATTTTCTTAATAAAGTGGATTAAGAGGGATTTGTTAGAAAACCAAATCAAAACCAACAACAGAGATAAAAAACTACATAGAAAAAAAAACACAACAAATAGATAGGAAAAATTAGAAAAAACAATGAAACAAACAAAAGAAAATAATAAAATGAAAAAATGAACCAAAACTGAGAAGACAAAAACCACAAAAAATAATAGAGTTTTTATTAAAAAATAAGATGTGATGTTGAAAATATTGTTTTTTATACTCTACACCACATGGGACTGTGGATTGGATGACAAGAAAAAAAAATGTATTTAATTGATGTGTGTTATTGAGGATTTTTTTTTTTATCTACATGTGATATTAATTTTATATTTATACACATTTTAAAGTAACTTATTCACTTCAAAGAGGAAAAATTGATGTGTTTGATAAGAAGTATTATTTTACTATAGTTTTTATGAGGTATATATATGTGTGTAACAAAATATTAATTTAATGTGGACAAATATGTGTCAATAACATGCACAAGTACTAAATCAATTTCTCAATATAGTTTTGCCTTTATCCTATTTAAGTTAAAGTTCAAATCCGTCTCCTTGACATAATACAAATACTCAGGAAAAGTCCGGTCTCAATAGACTAAGTGATTCTCTGTAGTATTTAGATTATTTATCTCAATCTAAGTTAAAGATATGGGAAAAGTTGAAAAAAAATTTCATATAAAATTGTAACTCATTAAAAAAAATTATACAACAAATATGTTGTTTTAATAATAAGGAGATGAGTTAAATTTAGGATAATTAATCAAAATTAATAGGCTCTTTTATAATATTTTCCATAAAAGTGAATCTTTATATAACGTTTTATGGTATCTAATTACTAGGTATTTATAAAATCATTTGAGTTAAAAAAGAATTGGCATATTTTGGGGCAATTTTCATGATGATAAGTTTATTTTATGTTATTGTATTTATTTATTTATTTTGGAAAAAAAACCTTCTATTGAAATTCTCAATTTGACAAGTATGCAAGTTTTTATTATATTATATTTTATTATTTGATTGAATGGCAAGAACAGTTAAAATTTGAAGGGAATCTCATGTAACTGAAGGGAATCTCATGTATGTCAAAGGGTTTGGAATAAAATTGGACCCCACTAACATGAATGCCACCCTTTTTCTAATTTATTATTGATTTAATAAATGCATATGCGTTTGTTGTAATCACGTGTTTGAATTTATATATAATATATATATAATATAAAAAGGGAAAATTACTATTCACCCCTCGGGAATTGCAAACTTTCCCAGACAGCCCCTGCAAGTTTGCAATACCCCAGAAAGCCCTTCCGTTAGTGTTTTATTTCATTTTTACCCCCTGTCGTTCATTTGTACAAGGTTTATGCTGTGAAATTCCGTGTGTACCCTTGTAAATGGTGGGAAAACAACCGCCCAGTCACATCATGTTAAACATTTTTTATTTGGCTTTTGTCAATCTTTTTCATTCCTTCTTGTATTGAATTTTCTGAAACAAAGTTTGGAAGTGTCATCGTTCGCATTCGTTTGAACTCCGCCGGTTGTCCGATAAGGGGAGATAAGGTGAGAATGTCTTCCTTTTTGTCTCTGTTTGATCATCCTTTAAGAGAGAGTACCAATTTATATTTATTTACATGCAGGTTTTTAATGGAGAGTTTTTGTGCAATTGCAAGATACAACGGGGAGGGACGAGTGCTAGTGTTCACGGCACAGACTTGTTGGGATTCAATCGTAGCGGAGATATGTGACCGATGGGGTCTTGATGTTTCCCATGTTAGGGTGAAGTTTATCACACCCGATGGACATAAAACGATTTGCCCAATAGAAAATGAGGTTGACTTCCAGCGCATGTGTCATGTATACTCACTCTTCAAATGCGCTGCAGTCGATCTCGTTGTTGAGACAGATGATGTGCCATTGTCGCATCATAGTCAAAACGAATTCTTGTCATTGTAAAGTTCTTATCCTTCATCTTTACTCTTAAAGTCATATGTGTTCGCCTAATTATTATATTTACCGTTTAATTATTATAATTACCGTTTAAGTATTCCAGTTTCCTTTTAAAAAAATAAGTTCCCGTGGTAACCAATAAGTTATGCTTGTTAACCGATCTCATCCCCATTCCCGTTTAAACATATATTTTACCGTTTAAAAATTTGTGTCTGTGTTTAACTTATTATGTTTTAGTTTAAATATACTTGTTTGAAGTGAACTTATTTTGTTTCCGATTAAGTTACTGATGTTTTCCGTTTGTCTGAAGTGTTGGCAGGAATTCTGATTCTGCCAGCGCACCTGTTCCATCTGATGGCGACCCGGACGCGGCAGCATGCCTTCCGTCCTCCTCGGATCATTCCGAAGTGTTGTCGTTGGATATCGGACAACGTTTCGTAGACGTTGAACATTTCAGAGACGCGCTTCGGAATTTTACAATCAAGAGGAATTTTGACTTCAAATTCGTAAAGAATGAGAAACACAGGGTGACTGTAGAATGCGCTGCCGTTGGTTGTCGCTGGCGCCTTCATGCATCAAAGGAATACAATAAAAATACGTTCAGAATAAAGACAATGCACCCGTCACACACTTGCGGTGGTGGAATTGGCTCGGTGTCACATCCTAAAGCGTCGAAAAAATGGGTAAGCGCTCGAGTTATTGATAAGCTTAAAGGCCAGCCATTGTACAGGCCAATCGACATTCAGAAGGACATGTTACGGGAACACGGTGTCCACATTCCATACAAGCAAGCCTGGTTGGGTAAAGAGCGTGCCCGGGTGATCCTCGACGGCAGCGACGTCTCCAGCTATGATCTGCTGCTCTGGTACGTCGATAAGGTGGCTGAGACAAATCCCGGCAGCATTGCGATTGTAGAAAGAGACGGTGACCGTTTTAAACGTGCATTCTTCTCGTTCCGTGCGTGTATCATGGGATTCAAGCGGGGTTGCAGGCCGCTGCTGTTTGTCGACGGTACCCATCTTCTTGGGAAATATCGTGGCACGTTGCTGGGCGCCACAGGCAAAGATGGAAACAATGGGTTTTTCCACTTGGCCTTCGGTATCGTCGACAACGAGACAGATGCGAATTGGACGTGGTTCATTTCCAAGTTAGGTGATGCGTTATACGATGAAGGCGATTATGAAGAGATTATTACGTTTGTGTCGGACAGGTCTAAGGGGCTTGTGAACGCCATTGCTAGGGTCTTCCCCTCTTTCCCACATGCCTATTGCCTTCGACACTTGGAGGCCAATTTTATGAAAGCCAATGGCGGACTTGGTAGGGCATTGAAGGATGAGTGCTGGTCCATATGCTTTCGTATTGCCTGGGCATCAACGAGTAAAGAATTTGATGATACGGTGAATGAATTGCGGGGCATATCACCAGAAGCACATCGCTGGCTGCTTCAAAAGTCAGATTTGTCACATTGGTGTAATTTTTTGTTCAAAGGACAATGTTGGGGCAATATGTATTCAAATGTCGCAGAGTCCTTCAATGCGTGGATAAAAGAAGCTCGCCATTTACCCGTTACGAGAATGGTCGACTCCATACGGTATTTGAATGTTTGATTCCTTCGATCTGTTTAAACATCTTCGTCAATCTTTAACTTCGTTTACTTTACATGTGTCTATAATGGTCTGTGTTTAACTACGTTTGTTACTATTTAACTATAATTGTTTTCGTTTAACTATCCACGTTTATGTTTACGTATTCTTTGCTTACGTTAACAATCAATTATAATTTGTTATGATACAGGTTCAAATTAATGCGGATGTTATGCACACGTCGTGAGCAAGCGAACAAATGGGACACGTACTTGTGCCCCGATATACATAGGAAGGTAGACGAACTGGTTGCGGAAAGCCGAAATCTTTATGTTGGTCGTTGTGTCGATGATCGTTACGAAGTCGTTGACCATTGCAGCAACTCCGTCGATCTATCGGGTAGAACATGCTCATGTCGCAGGTGGCAAATTTATGGTATCCCGTGCACACACGCTTGCGCTGCAATAATGCAGACAGACACCAACGTTCATCAATTTATTAGCCGGTACTTCACCGTGGAGACATACAAACTTGCGTATACGGACGCTATTTTCCCTATACCAGACGATGACAAGCCTACGGACGACAATCGAGAACTCCATCTGCGTCCGCCTGCGACGAGAAGGCAACCTGGGCGACCCAGACGGAAGCGGCTCGAGTCGCAAGCGTCCGCGGTCCGCGAGTTACGGTGCAGCCGCTGCCACGCGTCCGGCCATAATCGTAGATCTTGTAATGAACCTGTCGCCGACTAGCCATTGTAAATAAACACCTATTTTAACTCATAATAAGCATATTTATGTCTATATGTTTGATATTTACACAGTAAGTTTAAACATAAATATATTATTTTAATGAGTAACAATTGTTGTTAAAGGGAGACATTAATATTTAAATGGGTTAAGTTAAAATTAAATGGAGAACGTTTTGTTTAAGGGATAACATAGACATGTAACACATATAATACCGAAGCGTAGTTGTCCGGTCAAAATTGATCGACCCTTGGAATTCTCATTGAAAGACATTTAATGTATCTCCTGAATTGAAGTAGCCAAGTTGAACGACCCTTCCATTTCCCGTGCACATATAATGTATCTACTGTATAAATTGCCTTCGAGTGGAGTGATTAGATTATAAAGTTACAAAAACAATTGATGCGACATCTGCTCGACCAGGGGATCGGCGGGACACATATCGTCAATGAAATCGGAGTATCCTTGAAGATCAGAGAATCTGCAGGTGGTTGTTCAACTTGCAAGACTCCGGCGATGACATTGATGATATGCATCCTGGACATCCCCTGTGCGATCAGATATCCCATCAATTGTTTTAAAACTTTATGAAGGTTTCTAGACACCATCAGATTTTGCAGTCGAAGATAGTACAATTGCCAGGGATAAAGTTACAAAAAACAATTGATGTGACATCTGCTCGACCAGGGGATCGGCGGGACACATCTTGGCGATGTAATCGGAGTATTCTTCGAGATCAGAGGCTTCCCAGGTGGTTGTTGAACTTGCAATTTGAACAACTGCCTGCGAACCCTCTGATGTGCAAGATTCCAACGATTACATCGCCGAGTTGCATCTTGCTCATGTCCTGGTGGATCAGATATCTCATCAATTGTTTTAAAACGTGTCTTTGTTTAATATTTATTCTCGTATTTGCAATAAACGTGGCCTTGTTTGTTATGTAATCAGTTATTCTCGTATTTGCAATAAACATATTTCATTTCATGTGTAAAACTGTCTCTATGTTTAATATTTAAACACAAACGGTTGCTTTTCAGCATAAAAATATTATTGTTAAAGGACTAAAATTCCGGTAGTACAATGGCCATGCTGATGTTTAAATAGAAACTTATAAAATTAAATATATACACTTATAGTTATACATAAATCAAATTTGCCTTCGAGTGGAGTGACTAGATTATAGAGTTACAAAAACCTGTTCAATTCACGCTTGAAGACGAAGACGATGATGATGAACTTGCGCAAGACGTGTCCATTTTTCTCCGTAAACATGTTAAATTCAAGATTACAAATCTGTCTATTAAACAGAGCCGCATTATTTAAACAAAGACGGAAATAGTTATACAGAAACGAGTGGGTTTCAAAAATAACATATTTAGTTAAACAGAATAATTTAAAACAGTAACTCAAGTCGGTTTCCCCTCCATGGACATAAACAGTGCCAGTGGACGTGTAATGGAGGCGCGCTTCTTATAAGGGTATGGTACCCTCTTCATGGACTTTTGCATTATGCATACGAACGCGTCCATCAACTCGTCGGGCACCATTTCCTTCCCTTCTAGCATAGTGAATAGTTGTCCTCGTGTGGCGCTGACAACGGCATTACTCCAGACGATGGTGCTGCGGTTAAATGGTAACAGGTATAGTTAAACACAGACAGACATATTTATATGTTGAAAGCTTAAGTTAAACGTAAAAATATAGTGCTAAAGGATAATGTCGATTTCTAAGGCGTAATGTTAATATTTAACCTCACATGTACGAACTACATACATACTCGTCAATATAGCAGTTGGCGAAGATCGTTATTAACTCTTGATCGAATATGTCGAGACGCGAGTACCCGGGGTATTTTTTTTTCACTGGAATGAAGACGTGCCGTACCTGGTCGTATGGTTCATTGTTGCTATTGTCTGTCTGCGATACGGCCACTATGACGTCGTACCCCGGATCTCTGTCTGTCTGTGATGCTGGCATTGTCTCGTCGGCAGCCTGCGGGTAGATTCGCTTCGTTGTTTGTGTTTTTTTCGTACGTCTCCTCGAGTGTGACCGTCTGCGAATGAAGGCCCCAATAACCTCATCGGAGTCAATTTCCGAGCTCATCTCAATGAAGGCAACCGCATTCGCCGGGACTACCTCCGGGGCATCCGAACCGGGAAGTTCATTTGTTTGTATGGACGGCGCAGTCGATTGTGCCCGTCCTTCCATTGCGTCAACCCGAGCAACAAGCTGAGGGAACTCGGTTGTCAATAACTGACACGCCTGCAGCAGACGTGCGGTGACATCGTCGCTTCGTGCCGTCGGGGTGGCTGCCGAGGTCTGTGCGGCCGTATTACGAGAATGGGGGCTTACGCGCGCGGAAGAGATTGGAGTTTCATCTTGCATTGTCTGGCGGGCGGCCCCAACACTTATATCTTCATTCGCATTCGCATTCGCGGTAACTAGCTCACGAAACTAAGATACATCCGACAAAGTTATGGAGACCATGTTGTGTTAAACAAAGAAGTATAAATCTAAACGGTAACTGACATAGTTAAAGATTAATCCATATAGTTAAATAGAGACTTCGGTATATGTACCTCCTTTCCTTCCAGAGATGGCAAAATGGTTTGTATAGACCCTTGCTTGTCGTAACACAGCATCGTTGGTGTCTTGCTAGTATTCACTTTGTTTCCACAGCCGGTTAGCTCGTAAAATCATATGTTCAATGCGAGCGAACAACCCTTCACGAACCCCGTCTGGATCTTCTCCCCGGCGCATCTTGCTCGCACTCTTGCGGCAGCTAGTGGGACGCCATCCATAAGCCACTTGTGCGTCGCTTGCGCCCAAGCGTATCGGCCCATGCCAGGTAGATCATCGACGTAATCAACGACCCAATTTGGCACCGAGCATGATGTATTTGGGAAGAGGACTGTACCCATAAGGTACACCATCAGGAGTTTGACGAAATTTTCCTCTTCCCCACTCTGCCGAACAAGTTGCTCAAGAGTGCTCTTGATAGAGTCGCTGTGTCTCTCGTAGCTTTTGGAGAAATACCTCTCTTGGAAAGATGAGCGTGATTTCTTCTTCTGGAAGACGACTTCCTCTCCATCGCAACGCAGACCAAGAACGACGGCGACATCTTCAGGCCTGAAACTTACCATGCTTGCCCCGATCCTGAATTTATTTGTGCGGTCATCGTACCTTTGCAACAAAAAATCAAGAAGGGCCCTATCGTGGAATACCGCTCCCACCTCAGTAAATGCTTCGAACGGTGTCAATCGTATAAGTTCCCAGTGCTGTCCATTCATGTAAACCTTCAAGCCATCCATCGTGTCCGCAACCGCTGCCATGGAGCATCGGCCATTAACTAGAGTTGCCGCCATAAGCCCTCCGTCGAGACAATGACCGAAAGGTTAATTCCGGGCATACAGTGCGGAGTAGAGAATATATTTCAAAATCCCTGTTCTCCTCCCAACAAGCCGAAATTATTGCAGTGACCGTTACGATCATACCACGTCACACTCCCACGAATTCCCATGCAGAGTTCAAACAAAAACTTGTCTATTTCTCAATCAGTGTTTATGACACACAAGCTTACTTACGTAATCCAAGATATTTATATTTAAACAGAGACCTTTATATTTAAACAGGGACCTTTGTGTTTAAACAGAGACCTTTGTATTTAAACACAGACATTCTTAGTCAAACATGTATTTCTAAACGTAAACACTAACGAATAAAAATTACATTGTATTTAACAAACTAATTTATTCTTGTGCATCGGATGCGGTACTCTTCTCGGCTTTGTCCTTGACACCGGCTGGACTCCCATCGATGAGTATGCGTGCGACAAACTTCGCTCGTAGGTAAGGGACATTCGCTTGTGGTAGGCGTAGCTTTTCACCATTTAGAATCAGCTCAATGAACCGCATCGCGTACACTGCGCAGTCGACAGTTCCTTTTTTTTGTCGTGGAGCACTCCTATCATGAATCATGGGGTACGAGGACATCGCCAACACGCCCAATTCCATCTCGACGCAATTTTCGAATAGTTTCCGCTGTAACGAAATAAGCTTTAAAGTTAGTATGGACAAATACGAAATCCGATGTGTGTGCTATACGTGACTTGTAGCTCACCATATCGATCGCGTCTCTGTCGTATTCCTCACTCTCGCAAGAGGAGTAATGCCTGTACTCTCGTTTGACGTTGTCCAGCACGATGACGTGGAAATGGCCATTTAAAATTATTGGCATGATCACGATGTTGACATCATGGACGTTCCGCGCAGCATCGTCGATCATGCTGAGAGCGTCTTCCGCCGTGTCCTCTTGTTTGGACAGGCACAGGGCCAGTGGCCGAGTGATGGCAGCGCGTTTCTTGTAAGGAGACCGCGATCTCTTCAGCGCTTTCTGGATGATGCAGACCAGAACGTCGACGACGTCGTCTGTCACCATTTCCTTCCCGTCCAACAACGTGAACACGTTGGCTCGTGTAGTGAAAACATAATCATTCCTCCATACGACAGTCCTGACATTTAAACGAAAAATTAAACAAATTACATTCTAAGTAACATACTTAAACAGATATATAACCTAGTTGATCAATAAATCGGATAGTTAAATATAAAAGTAAACTACTTAAATGATAACATAGATAGTTAAACGGAACTTACGAGTCCATATAACAGTTTAAGAATACCGATATGATTTCCTGTTCGAATTTCGAAAGACGCGGTAACCCGGCATATTTCTTCTTCTTCGGAAGAAAGTTCTTCGGCACGTCATCGAATTGTTGATTTGCAAGGAGTGTCCTCTCAGCTTGAGTGAGCGTTCTTTGCTCGTTGACAGCTCCTTGCCCTTCGGTGGCAGCCTGTTTATTTCCCGTACCTGCTGCAGCAACTTTATTAGACTCCGGTACTGCCACAGAGTCTTTATCCGGTGCCAGCCGGTGCCGGTAACACGACAGCGTCTTTGTTCGATTCCAGGGATACTGTCACCTGGACTGTGTCCTCCTTCGTTGCCGGTGCCGCTACCGGTAACAAGCCAAGGTCTTTCTCCGTTTCTACGGAAATCACCGCCTGGATGGTGTTCTCCTTCGTTGCCGGTGCCAGTGCCTCCAACGAAGGGACTTCACTGGCAAGAGATTCTATTATCCTGTCGACATCGCCAGCGGGATCGACAGGCAGGGCCACAGCCAGTGCAGCCGGCGCATACAGTGCTTGCGGCTTTTCCAATGGCGCGCTCGGAGTTAAAGTTGGCTGAGCCTCAGCCATTGTTGGTTCAACATCAATTGGTGCTTCCGTTGCGACGACGTCTGCCGGCGAAGGCAGCGACATTGTCGGTTCCTTCCACGCAAGCCTCTTCCGGCGAAGGAAGCGACGTCGGCCTCGCGGGACTGCTTTCGCAATGACGTCGTCATCGGAGATGGTAGCACAGTCAACCGGTGGATGGAGGGGGGCTCTTGCGTCAACATCGGCCTGCGAACGTGCCTCCAGAGCCGCCACGCGAGCAACAAGCCTGGGGAACTCTATAGTCAATATCTCGCACGCCTGCAATAGACGTGCGGTCAGGTCATCGGATGTTGCTATCGGGGGGGGGTGGAGGGGGGCTTGCCCGTCGCCGATCAGTCCGTGCGCGGGGTGGGCTCCGAGATGGTGGTCGGCGTCGGACGCGCTTCGAGGATGTTGGCCGATCATCTCTCCTTAACGCCAACGGAACGGGAGCAGGAATATCACCTCCGTGTGTAGTTGTATCACCGACACGCCTCGCCCCAAGAAATATTTCTTCGTCCTGGTTCGCGGCGACCAATTCCGGAAACTGACAATTGTAATCAACAATACTGTTAAACACTAAATACTATGTTTGTAACAAAAACAATTCAGTTAAACAATAACCAATATAGTTAACGGTTAACTTATATGTTTAAAAATTAATACAGTTTGTTAAACGACAAATACAATACTTAAATCGATTTAGTACCTCTTTTCCTTCAAAAGATGAAAATAAGTTTCCCGTGGACACTTGCTTCCGGTAGCTGTTCTCACCGTAGCACAGGATCCTCGGGGTCTTGCCAAAACGAATCTTCTTGCCGGTTCCGGTGAGCTCATAGAACCAAGTCGTTAGCGCAACCGAGCAACCTTTGACATACCCCGTGTTGGTCTTGTTCCCGGCGCACCTCGCTTGCACTCGAGCGGCCGCTTGTGGAACGTCCTCCATCATCCACTTGTGGGTCGCTTGCGCCCATGCATATCGTCCCATTCCCGCTAGGTCGTCGACATAGTCTATGATCCAGATTGGAACAGAGCAGGAGGTGTTCGGGAAGAGGATAGTACCCATGAGGTACACCATGAGGAGTTTTACAAAATTCTCCTCTTCCCCCCTCTGCCGAACTACCTGCTCAAGTGTTTTCTTGATGGAGTCTTTATTTCTCTCGTACGCTTTTGATAGAAACCTCGACTCGAATGCCGAGCGTGGTTTCTTCTTGTGGAACACGACAGCGTCTCCAATACACCGTAGCCCTAGGATGAGAGCCACATCTTGAGGCCTGAAACTGACCAGGCTTGCCCCGATCCTGAATTTGTTGCTGCGGTCATCAAACCTCTGCAGCAGAGAATCAAGAAGGGTTCTCTCTTGGAGGACGGCTTCAATCTCGGTCAAAGCCGCGAACGGTGTCCTTCTAATGATCTCCCAGTGACGTCCACTCATGTGAGCTTTCAATTCACTCAGAGTCTCGACAACAGGTGTCAAGTAGCATCGACCGTTAACTAGGTTGACTGCCATGACCAAAACCCTACAAGAAGAACAATACATCTGTTTAGAGTCGTATAGTTAAACAGAAAGCAAAATAGTTAAACAGTAAACTCAATACTTAAACGGAGACATAAATTGTTAAACGGAGACAACATTATAAAACACAAAATCAGATTTATCACACAGAAAAAGTCAACCATCAGATTCATCAACGGCCTCCTTACCTTGGTGTGAAAACTGATGAAATTCCGAAGCCTTGAGCGGGAGTTCTCCTTCCAGACAAGGGTGAAGAGGCGATGATCACAAATAACCCAGCCAATGACAACTTCGGAAACGGAAAAGGTGAAGAGGAGATGATCGCAAATAACCCAGCCAACAACGACAACTTCGGAAACGGAAAAGATGAAGATGCGATGATCGCAGTTAACCGGCGGCGTAAATGGTGCCCTCTCGGTAATAAACAAAGAAAAATAACCGGCTTCCTCTATAAGCGGTAACATCATTCCACGTAAGGGCATTACCGTCAAACCAACTCGCGATTTCACAACTTCCCACGTAAGGGCAATTTCGTCAAATAAATTCAAATTTAACTCCGTCAATCTCCGTTACAGCCCTGGGGGGTTTGAAATTCATTCTATAGAAAAGGAGGGGTTTTTTAGGGTTATCAAAATTCGTGGGGATTTTTTGTGAATATTGTAAACTTTGGGGGTTTCTTTGGTAATTACCAGATATAAAAATATAATTAATTTTATTTGGTTTGTTCAGAGGATTTTTGACAATTTTATATTTATAAACCCCTGTACGGTTTGAACTCTTCGCTCTCAACAAGTTCCCGTGAATTAAGACCAAGATAACCCACTGTTTGAAAAAAGCATCTTTATTTTTACATAAAAGAACAATGATGTCCTATCCAAATTTCAAACATCCTAGTGAACCATTTGATGTTTTTGAACTAGAGTAATACTATATAGAGCGAACCAGTCACACAAGCCAGCCACACAAATGACATGGCTGGTTCTCTCTCCTCTTATATATTTTTTTATATTAAAAATTAAAATATTGAGTAAAATGAATTCCTTTTGGTCTTTTTCTCTCTATCACGTGCCTCTCTCTCGGTTCTCACCTGCTAACCGTCGCTCCCCCTCCTCTCTCTCTCCTACACCACCGATCCTGGCACTGCTTCTTCTCTCTTGCGGCATGAGTGATCGGCAGCGGCTCCCCGGCTCTGATCTCCCCTTTCTCAGTTCCCAGCTCTGGTCAGCCGCTCCCCCCTCCTCTTTCTTGCACCACCGATCCCCGTTGCCACTTCCTCTTTGTTGTGCCCCAGCTCCAGTCCACCGCTCCCATCTCTTCTCTCCTGCACCACCGATCCTGGCCGCCGGTTCCCTCGATCCCGACAGTCGCTCCCCTCTCAGTTCCAGCTCCCGTCCACCGCTCCCCTCTCGATCTGGTGGTCTTTACTTGGCTGCCTCTCTTCTTCTTTAGTTAAGGTACATAATATTTAGAAATCCCATTTTAAGTGTTATAATTTTTACCAATCTCATTTTAAGGTTCATAATTTTCACTAAAAAATATTATGTGAAATCTTAGGGCTATACAAATCCCATTTTATGATTTTTTTTTTTTAATAATGTTGTCTGATCTTGCTTATTAATGCATTTTTAATCACTTTATTGTTGTGGTAGTTGTTATTTTTAATCACTTTGTTGTTGATTATAAAGACAGACTAATGAAGAATTGCTCAAAAGAAAAACACAGTTATTTTTGCAGGTCATGTTTGTTACAAATTTACACAGTTACGAATTTACATTCAAGGCAGCTGACGCTTCTTTCACAATCTGCTCAGATGCCCGGCAGATTTTGCATTCTTGTAGCAGTGGATATTTTCCGTTTTGTAAAACCCATCTGAAGATAGCTATGAGTCTTGTCCAACGTGCCAAACAAAGTTTCAATAGTAGCTTCCTGAAAAATATGCCCTTTTCTTTATAATCATGGCATCTACATAATGAAGACAGAATTTATAAGCAAAATTGACAAATTCAAATTTTGCAGTTTATGATAACATGGTACTTGGTAACCAAGAAATGTAGAAAATATGTTTCCATCAATCACAAATTGTTTAAGCTGATGACTGAGCACCCCCTCTACAATTTGAATAACCAATAATCATCAATCACAAATTGTTTAAGCTACCTAAGGGCTTGTTTGGATTGGCTTTTGAAAAACCCATAAGTGCTTTTTATAAGTTAAGCACTTCTGGGTTCAAAAAAAGTTGTTTGTATTGGCTTTTCTTCAAAAGCAGAAGCTGTAAAAAAAACCCTGAAAAACAGCTTTTTTCATAAAGCTAGTCATGACCAGCTTTAGAAAAAAAGTTGTTTTTCAGCTTATTTTACAGCTTCTGCTTCTACAAAAAAGCTAATACAAACACAGATTACAAAAAAGTGCTTAACTTACTCTGGAGAAGCACTTTTTTCCAGAAGCATTTCTACTAAACTGAAAAAAAGCACTTTTTTTATAAGCTAATCCAAACAAGGCCTTAACATCCTTGTTCTATCACCAGAAAGAACATAATAAGGAAAATTAACATATGCAACAGCTACCTTTTGAATAACCAATAATCATCAGCTACTTTAAAAAATCACTCTTAAAAGATGCACAAGTAAATCATTAAGAGTGGTTACAACTCAAGCACCTACTACAAGAATACATGAGGTCAATCACAAAAAAAAAAAAAAAAAATCCTAAACCAATCCAATCCACAAAAAACCTAAAATTAAAGCAAAGACCGATTAAGATTTATAACAAACTAGAACATATATTACAAGCAAATATCAATGACCAACTGTCAGCCACTTTGCCTCATCTTTCATAAGTGTAAGTTCAGAAATTCAACAGAATAGTTTACATTCATTCAAGAAACACAACAAAATTTAGCCAATCAAAAAGCATCAGATGATCAGAGTTATCAATAAATATTAAATTACCTTAAATTTACTTCACATAGCAAATATGTATAGACAAAAAGCATATGTTAATTTTCAGAAAGAATGACAATGTCAAATATATATAGACAAAAACAAATATAACAGTGTAAAGGTTGAATCAGCACATGTTGGCTACTTAAAGAAAGTTCACAACTAAATTGAAATAAACATCATTAAAAACAGAAATAGCCAGAATCTCATATTAGCAACTGGGAAACCAAAAAGAAAGTAACCGGTCATTTCAGCAACATTATGTTGAATTTTCAGTCTTTACAAGAAAAACATGTCTGATATAATCAAGCATTGGTTCACAGAACCCAGAATGTGATTTAAGAGAAAACAACATTTTTACAGAAGAAAAACTGAAAACACTACAATAACAACCAACAAACCAAGGAAGGCAACATTGACAGTCAATTGATGGTGAATTAAGATGTAGGAAGCAATGCCCTATCAGAGTAACTATGACAAAAGGTTCATTTGGATGTCAATCCATAGCTTTATAAAGATCTTCATCACTTAGGGTCATTGAATAAAACAACCACATGGTTAAAAGTGTACAACAACCAAAGAAATAAAATGGACACGGTGAAGCATTATTAAGTTATTAATAGCCAAAGATATCAACCACAAGCACTGAAGTCAAGCCACCATGCAACAACTCCTCTACTCAATAGCCAAACTACTAAACATGGTTAGCATGCAAAACAACTTAAGACAGACTTAGTCAAAAGCAGAGCAGATCCTAGTTGGAAGTGTTTGCATCTCATGAAACCAAAACAAGTTAAAAGTGTACAAGAAGCTGAAGATGAATTAGGGACAGCTCATACAATTAAAGCCCACAGTCAAGACTGTTCAGTCAACTAATAACCATATCTCGAAATGTAATGTATAAGATTAAATTGTCATCTATATCCAATTCATAATTTCAAATCTTTTGAGGCATAGCTAACAATAACTGAAAAAATTTCAGGAAATAAGCGGTAATAATACAATAACCATAAACAAGGCATATGAGGCTCTTTCAAATTCACCAATAGATAAAACAGTACCATTTTCAAACGCTAGACGAGGTCTCCCAAGAATTTATCCAAAGCGGGCATGTATCACATCCTACAAACACAAAATCGATCATCAAGGAGACATTCTCCAGCATTCATAAAAATCAAAGTTTGCAAATTAAACCAAAATTGAATTTTTATTTTGCATTTCTACTTATCCCCTAAAAATCACTTGAAACAAAGAAACCCACGAACCAGTATCAAACATTGAAACCCTAGAATAAGATGGAAAAGGTTGTATCCAATTTTGAGATATTATAGAGTTTGAAACCTGAAAAAAATTAACACTTTCTTCTATGTAACACTTTCAGCAAAAACATGGAAAATTCTTCAACAAATCCAGTCAAATTAACATATTTACTCACCGAAGTTACTTTCTTGTAGATTTGAGGATTTGAGCAGGAAAAATCAGGGGATCCTGGGTTTCATAAAAAATTGAAAGAATGAATTCATGTTTCATCAAAGGCTCAGATCTTACCCCTCGATTCTTTCACATGGATAAACCTAAATCAAGGGCTGCAACTAAAGTTGCCACGCCACCCAATCTCCATACTCTTTTATAGGGCAAATCATCATGGGCACAAGAACATCTAAAAGAGTAATGCTATATAGAGCGAACCAAATACACAAACCAACCACATTGAAATGATTCATACTTAATTTATATAATATATTAAGCAACATAATGAAAAAAGAGTCTCAATTTCAACAGTGGAAATTTTCTCCCACCCTACCCTCTCCCTTCACAACAATAGGAGTAGCGGTTGCCTACTAGGCCATCCAAGCTACTACGCCGTCGTTGTAGAGAGACGAGGGCACGAGAGAATTTTTTAGGGCATCATCACTGCCTCTGTACCTGATTTCAAGGCAAGTCGAGCCTCTCAAACAAGGGCATCGAGAAGGAGCAGTGGACGAGAGCTGGGAACTTAGAGAGGAGCGGCTGCCGGATTCGGGGAGCAGTGGACGGGATCGAGGGAAATGGCGACTGGGATTGGTGATGCAAGAAAGAGGAGGGGGGAGCGGCGGACCAGAGCTGGGAACCGAGAGAGGGGAGATCAGAGTCGGGGAGCCGCTGCCGATCACTTGTGCCACAAGAGAGAAGAAGCGGCACCGGGATCGGTGGTGCAGGAGAGAGAGAGAGGAGGGAGGAGCGACGGTCAGCAGGTGGGAACCAAGAGAGAGGCACGTGATAGAGAGAGAGAAAGACCAAAAGGAATTCATTTTACTCAATATTTTAATTTTTAATATAAAAAAATAAAAAATATAAGAGGAGAGAGAACCAGCCACGCTAGTCGTGTGGCTGGTTCGTGTGACTGGTTCGCTCTATATAGCATTACTCTTTTGAACTATCCAATAAATCATTAAATTTAAAAATCATACCCATTTAATTTTTTTAAACTCCATTTAAAATATATTTAAAAATTCTTTGTAACATTTATACTTAATTTTCACCTACATTTTTTTTTGTGAGCATATAAAAAATAGATAACACTATGATAAATTCACTGGTTGAGCTCACATTGAAGGCATGGGCAAAGCATGTGCACTCTGGCGAGCTCTAGCTGAGGCTTAGGTTAAAGTTTAGGAGATCTAATTGCGTTAGCTTGTACAGAAGCCGCGTTCAAGACAAGCTCATAGTAGGAAATTAAAAAAAAAAAAAGGAAAAAGAGCAAAAAAATAATTTTATAAACAAAAAAATATACTTGATGTAGGATTTAAAAAAAATAAAGATTTTTAGAGTAGTGAAAAAGTTTAAAGTTTGAGAGACTTATCAGCGGCCTTTAAAAAAATTAGCAAGAATCTTTAAAGTATTTTTTTTATTTTTAATCATAAGTTTTTTTATTTGATTTTAAAGAACTAGAAAAATTTTCTATAATATTTTTTTTCTTATTTTGTACTTTAATTAAAAACTTCTTGTTTGAAAGAAGTCATGCAATTTTTAATAAAAGCTAAGCAAATTACAATTTTCGTTGTCGCTCTAGTTAGCAATGTGTTTCTTAAGGAATATAATGCAACTAATGAGAACAAAAATAAAAAGTTGGGACCAGGGGCATAAGTGCATATCTTTGTGGAAAGGCTCCTCTTTTTTACTCCACTCTCTTTTCTTGTACTATTATTCACCATCCCCTCACTTTTCAAACATTATTGGTCACCCTCATCTTTAACTTTGTTTTACCAGTCAATAGCGAAATAAGTTTTGTTTGTTTTAGTGGGACTAAAATATTCTTTTTTCTCCTACTATTATTATTATTATTTTAATAAAAATAAATCAATGTAAACTTTATTTTACTTTGTTTTTTTTTAATAAAAAAAACAGCTTTGTTAGATTGAAAAATAATTGTTAATATATATATACATATATATAGTTAGCTAACAATATAAACCAAAGACTCAAATGAATTAATCGTGGAATTAAGACTCAAAAGAAAGGAAATAACATAAGGACATAAGATATTAGTGACATTAAGGAAATAATTGCTATAAGAGACCGTTTGTCCTAAGTGACACAAAAATAAATTAAGAGTTTAGGTAAGAAAAAACTTCATCTTTGTTCTAATAAGACAATTATTTCTTAGAGCAGTCAATATATCATGTGGTCAGAGCAACATGAATTGGTGGTTTAGACAAAACCTATGTAGATTCCTTTGTTTGAAAAGTTTGTAACAATGGTAGAAGTTCATTACAAAACTCTTCTCCATAAACATAACCCTTCCCCATTTGCTTCCAAGAACTCTCAAGGTTGTCTCTGAGTTTGCATGAATTACAAGTATTTGACCCAAAAGAGGAAATGGGCTTCGAATCATAGTCCGAGCTTTGGTCCAAGTTAGACCCAATAGCATTTAATGAAGTTAGACCCAATAACATTTAATGATGGGTTAACATTATTAATTAATAGAGTTAGACAAGGAAGACACGGGCTTAGTGGGTTGCAAAACCATGCGGGCCTGAGGCCTACTGGCCAAAAGGCCCCATCCTTAGCAAATATTTTTTATTTTAAATAAAAATCCATTACTAAAATTAACTGTCATGGTTGGCCCAACCCTGAAAATTAAGATTTTGATCCAGCCTAAGCCCATATTTGATAGACCTCATGAAAGGTTTGGGCTAGGTTGGACCGACCCAAATTTAAAATATGAAACCCATAGCCTAACTCATAGGCTAATTGGTTTTTTTAATCAACATTGGATCAGCTCGTTGGATTTGGCTCAAATATGCTCGTTGTTATTTTCTTCTTCTTCTTTTTTTTTTTTTGAAAATTTGTTATTTTCTTCTTAATTGTACTTCATTAAACTCTGTGATGATTTAAAAATAAATAAATAAATAATTTTATTAATTGATTAATATTATTGTATTTTTACTTGATAAAGATATTGCATCACTTTAATATAAGTACATCCAAATTAAATTAGCGCCAACTCATTTTTCAATCATATGCATTTTTTTTTCATTCTACATAAAATCACACCTCTATGTACTTGATTGATCAATGAAAATACAACCCTCTTCCAAAATGAATCATGGAGGGAGTTAGTTGGCATGACAACTCATGAGGTTGGCCCATCACAATTAACAACTTAACTAGTTAGCTCCCTTGTATGATGGATTTATTTCAATTAATCAATCATTTGTAATATTCTTTTAATTTTTATAATTAATATTTAGTAATAAATCCAATGGATTAGATCATGGGTCACCCTGTCAGATCAACCCAAAAAAAGTCCAAAAGGGTGGGCCCGCGGGATGACCTATCGCTTAAAAATGATATCCATGTCCAATCTAAGGCTTGTTTCGATCGGGCTTGGACTGGCATGTTAAACATTGACTTTGGATTGGGTTTGGGCCAAGCTAGGGCCGGTCCATAGACCTTGGGCCAAATGATGAGAGTGAACTAAACCATTTGTGTGTGTGTATCCTTCAAGGCCTTTCCAATCGCCATTTGGTCATTAGGGATTGGTTTTTTTTAAAAAACAAATCTTACTTAATAGTCCCTTAAGCCTCTCCAACATCCATTTGGTCATTGGGGATTGCTTACTTTTTAAAAAAAATATTCTTTCTTAATAGTCCCTCAAGGCCTCTCTAACCACCATTTGATCATTGGGGATTTTTTTTTTTTAATTTAAAATTTTTTAAGCCCCTCCAAGCGCCATTTAGTCAATGGGGCATGTTTTTGCGCTAATTTCCCTTTAGGAACCCTAATTCCTTAACGGTAATGGAAAGCTTTTCTAGCATTTCTTTATAATCTTCCGCTTAAAGCATTGTTTTCTCTTCAATTTGAGGCGAAGCTTTGTTGTTTTCCGCCATTAGAGATCCATTGGGGAAGCAGAGATGGAGAGCGGAGTCGTCAACAAAATAGATGCTGGCTAACTTGGAGCGATGGGCGCTTCCGAAGTTGCGCGGTAGACCTCCTAGAGTTGGAAATCATAGCTTTTGTTCTCCAATGGATCGGCACGGGAGAAGATGAGCGGGGCCGAGCTTCTCAAATCGTAGTACGGGATCAAAACCAACTTCATGGTGTCTTGCAAGATCATCTTCTCCCCAAACGTCTCCTTTATCGTTGTTGTGGCGGCAACGGTGTCGCTGCCGTCGCCACAGAAGGCGCGAGCTAAGAAACCAAGATAGGGTTTTTTTTTAAGGAAATGATGAACCTTTTCGGCAAGGAAGCGCCAGGTATTATCAGCAGGAGAAAGGGGAGAGGGAGAAGAGCATGGCAGCAAAGAGGGCACCTACGCCGGTGTCGGGGATGAGATAAAAATAGTCAGAGATGAGGAATATTTTGTTATTTGTGATGAACAAAAATCTAAATTTATCTCCAAGATGGTTTTGATTAAACTTAATAATGAATTAATCTATATTTTTAATTAACATTACTATTTTATGAAATTTTTGGGAGACATGTGTGACCATAGATTAGTTTTTTTTTTTTTTTATCAAGTTTATTGTGGAATATTTGTTGTTTGTGCCAAGAAAAAAAAAACTAAATTTGTGCCCAGCTCACAAAAAATAACATATGAGAAGTGATGAAGGGATGTAAACCAAACTCTATTTATGATATCCTATTCATCACTTGTTAATATTTTAAAAAAAGATCCATACAAATTCATGCTTTCCTCTGTCTATATATTAAGATTACCTCTTATGCTTTTATGAGCAAATTTATCACTCAAGGTTTTTGTTCTTATTTTAGATTGTCCTTAGCATTACTTGAGGTTCTTCCCTTCAATAATATTCATTTTTATTTCAATGAATTAATTCACAGTTAAGGACATAGAGCAACACTTATAAAGCTTTTAGATTGTCCTACCATGAATGTGAAAAAAAATTATAATTTATTCATATATGAATAAATTCTTACTAAATACTTATTAACAAACAAAATAACATAACAATATATTTTGCATTACAATTGAAAACTGAATTAGTTTGATATATAAAGCCAAAGTTTGAAGGCATGTTAGGCCATTAGTTAGAGACCATGGTCCTATTCCCGACGATAGAGGGGAGACTAGGCCAAAGTCTAAAGGCGCTCTCACAGCTCGACCATGGTGGTAACGTTCCCATCTCTCCATCTCTTTGTCGCAAGAGACTTCCAAGCTCCAGAAAGAGTTGATTAAGATCGTCATCCTCGACATCATCTCTGGCCAGACCAATGAAGCAATCCTCCGGGAATTCCTCCTCGGTGCCCTGAATACACCCAGAGTTGACGATGTTTATGAGTTTAAAGATAATTCATAATTGGCCACATTAACTAGTGAAGAAGAAGCCATCAAGAGCAGTAGAATTGGTGAATTGAGCTTACATTCTAAGCTTGGACCATGGGTCTTCTCCATTAAGCACTAGTCCCCCGATATTGGTTCAGTAAGAGCAACGACATGGCGGAGCCAAGTCCTCCTCATTTGGAACCTCCCTTTACATGCTTTGATGTGGTCGGTTTTGGTGGAGATCCTCCGGCCAATTGGCGAGCTGGTGGCCATCCCGCAATCGAGTAAGCCTCACAAGTTTTTCTTGTCTATTCTGGTTTGCTGCCACCACTATGTTGTGCTTCCCCATAAGGTTATACTGAGCTTTGGAATGAGGAGGTTTATTGTCCTCATTACCGACAGCTCCATCATCCATTCTCGACCTTCAGGCGAGACCTAGAAAATTACATTTATCAATTTATGTCGGCATGGAGAATGTTGCAAATAGATTTAATGATGCTCAAATCCTTTACAGTTCAGAGACAATTTGAGAGAGCAAAGGGAAGGAGTTATGGGAGTTCAATCCAGCGATGCCGTGATGCTGGAGAGGAACAAGCAGACTTTGGAACATACTATGCAAAGATATAGTGGGGATCTCCACATTGATGAATGGTGGATGCAGGAGTGGAGGCCTCGTACCCATCCTCAGTTGGCTAGGCCGATGAGCATTGCTTCCGAGACCTCGAAAGAGAAGACTTGACCCGTGACCACTACTCTTGGGGACTTGGGGAAATCTAATGAAACCTTCCTGGTGAGCTAGTGACGCTCCCGAGGTTTTCGATGACCGGTAGCGGGATCTTGCCTCTAGTGGTCTATTGGCTCTTCAGATCAATGGTCCGTTGCTCTTGATCCGGTCCAAGGAGGGCCTTCTGACATCGCGAGAGGAATACATGATTATGCGCTAGTCACTAGTACGAGATAGCCTTGTCGACTTTGATTGGTCGAGGTTACTAAGGGGGAGACAAGTGTAGCGCAATGGTTGGTCAAAGTTTTCATGAACTTGGGGGACACAGAAGCAGCGACAGGGACTTGGATGAACCAATCATTACCATGTGGCGGGGATGTTGGAAACGGCCTTGACCCTGCATGATTCAAAGCACGTGCTAGACCCAATTATTTTGATTGCATTTGATGGGCCTTCTCCTATAGGCTGCTTCTCTTCCTCGGAGGCCCAGAGAGGAGATAATTTAAATCAGTTAAACTTAAAAGCAAAAGCAATCTCTAGCTGCTCCCTAGTGGAGGCCCAGGATGAGGTTATTGGGCTAGCAAATATGGTTAGTAAAATGGATACCAGTTTGGTGCCCGTCTCATTAGAAGATCAATTGCAAAATCAACAAGTTGTGAACATATCGAGAACAATGAGCACTTTTGTAACCCCTCTAAACCACTTGATAATTTTACCCTTCCACCTAATTTTAATTGGGTTTACCTCCATGGGGTTTGGCCTTTAGTCCCGATGAATTTTGCAAAGGATTTCACTGCTCGCTCACTTTTAGAAGAAGACACGAAGCAAAAAGAAAACCTAAAAATTTGGAGTGAGGAAAATCAAGTTGATGAAATTGTGTCAGAAACTGATACATTGGTGTCTGAAGGATTAGGGTAGGAAGTAGACAATTTAGACAACCGAAATGGATGACTTGGAATAAGATTTCGAGGAAAAAATTAGACGGCTACTGCACATGGGTTAGACTGAAGACACTACTCAAGCTACAAGGAGGAGTGAATGGAGAAAAAAGCCTTCTTCTAGATGGACTGAAGAAGTAGGATTTTCACCACAACCACCTAGATCAGTCAAAAAGAAGGGGAGTTCTGCCATGACTCCGGAAGGTACCTCTCTAAACCCCCTTCTCATTAGTGACTGGACTGATTTGCAATTAAATAACTATTGTAATACTTGTGGTATCTCTTTTAATTCAATGCATCTTAGAGATAATTGTTTAAAGCACTTAAGCATGCTAGAGTCATCTCGTTCGAATCTTCCAAACAAGGAAGCGGGGACCTCAAGGTCAGGTTCCGCCTCAGAGACATTTTAGTTTTTCCATGAAAATTATTAGTTGGAATGTTAGAGGACTAGGAATGCCATCAAAACTATACCTAGTAAAGGATTTTCTTTTGTTAAATCATGTGGACATCTACTGTATCCAAGAGTCTAAACTTAGCTTGGTGGATAATTCCATCTGCAGGTCAATTGGAGGAACTAGACTTGATCATTATTCCTACATCCCTGCCTTAGGTTCAGCGGGTGGTATGATTGTAGGTTGGAACAACATTCTGTTTGAAGGTCACAAGATTTACCAAGGCACGTTTTGCCTCTCAATCGAATTCAAAAATAAATCAAGTGATTTTTCCACTGGGTTTGTACCTCGGCTTACAGACCTAATGCGAGACACCTTAAAACTCTATTCTGGGATGAGATTAAGAGTTGCCAACCAGGGGTAGGTACTCCCTGGATTATTTGTGGTGACTTTAACTCCATTTTCTCTCTTTTGGATTAGTCGACTAGTTTCCCTAATTTAGAAGATAACAAACTTTCTTAATTGTTAATCAATGATTTGAACCTAATTGAACCATCCTCTTTTAGTAAATGATTTACTTGGACCAACGGACAAGCCAAACCGACTTTGGTCAAGCTCAATCATTTCCTTGTTAGCATTAATTGGATCTCTCTTTTCTCGAAAACCATCCAAAATTGTCTTCCCAGACTTGGCTCCGACCATGTTCCGATAAGGCTCAAATCAGAGACCATTTCTCTGTTCAGAGGCCTTTTCGTTTTGAAGAAACTTGGTGCTTAGTGGAAAATTTCTCCTATCTTATCAGGGAGTGGTGGGGCCTGATCTTTTTCAAGGGTGTGGAGCCTTCATCCTAGAAAAGAAGATCTCTAAACTCAGAAAGCATCTCAAACATTGGGCAAAAATCGATTTTGGCTTAATTAAACTAAAGAAGTTGGCATTCTTACATGAAATTGATCTTATTGACTCTTGCAAGGAAATACGTGAGCTTTTTGAAGAGGAACTCGCTAAGGACATAGCGCTTAGAGCTGAACATATGCAAATTCTCAAACACGATGAGATTAACTAGAAATAGAGGACACGGATAACCTGGCTCAAAGAAGGGGATGAAAATACCAGGTATTTTCACTCTGTTGCCAATGGTAGATGCAATAGGAATCTTATCCCTTGGGTAATCCAGAACAATAGCACGGTAGAGGATTTGATGAGTATAGGAGAGATCTTCTTCTCCTTTTATCAAAACCTTTGCGGTGCTACCCAGGATTTTCGAATAAAGATTAACTATTCAAATCTTCTAGGCCCCAATACTTAGCATGATCTCTCTACTCTTGACATCATCTTCTCGCATGATAAAATAAAAAAGCGGTCTTTGACATGAATGCTGAAAAATCACCTGGACCTGATGGCCTCCCGATCCTCTTTTATCAAAAATATTGGGATATTGTCAAGAATGATATCTTCAAGCTTTATGATGATTTTTACTGGCCAAGACTTAAAACCGTGAAGACCCTCACATTACCGCCATATTAGTTTGATAACCTCTTCTTTAAAGATTATTTCCAAGATCTTAGCTAACAGATTGAGGCACTCTATTGATTACTTGGTGGCTGTAACTCAATCTGGTTTTATGAAGGAGAGGTGTATCACTGATAATATTTTCACCACACATTAGCTCATATTCTTTATGCAAAAGCAACACCTTCCATGTTTGATCCTTAAAGTTGATTTTGCTAAAGCCTTTGATACTGTTGATTGGGAGTGCTTGTTGGATCTCTTAAAAGCGAGAGGTTTTAGTGATAGATGGATTGGATGGATTAACTCTATCCTCATATCTTCCAAAGCAAAATTTCTCATCAATGGTTGCCAAAGTGGCTATGTCAGATACCTAAGGGGACTCAGACAGGGGGACCTTCTATCCCCTCTCCTTTTTGTTCTTGTAACTGATGTTCTTAGCACCATGATAAATAATGCTCTTAATTCTGGTATTCTTCATGGGGTGGCTTTGGAAGACTCAAGGATCAAGATGTGTCATCTATAATACATTGATGATCTCCTAATTCTCACAAGTGGCGGAGAAGACCTCAGCATCATCAAATTAATTCTGTACATCTTTGAGGGCTTGTCATGTCTTAGGGTTAACTTTGAAAAAACTTGCTTACTTACCTCTCAAAGAAATCTAACACCACATGTCTCTGACACTAGGTATCCCTATTTCGGGGGGAAAACCCAAAAAGCAAGATTGAGAATTACTCTTAAGCAAAATTTGATCTAGACTCGCTTCATGGAAATCTAAGTTACTTTCCTTGGGTGAAGGACTCACTTTGCTTAACTCGGTGTTGACAGCTATTCCCACTTATTGGATGTCAATCTTCAAATTACCATTCTGGGTTGTCAAAAATATAAATAAGATTAGAAGAGACTTCTTGTGGTCGGGCCCGGATTTCCACCAGTGCAAAATCAGATTAGTAAGATGGACAAGATTATGCAGATCAAAAGATCAAGAAGGTTGGGGAATTTTAAATTTGCAAGTCTTCAATAGTGCTCTTCTTGGAAAATGGTGGTGGAAAATCCCTTTAGGTACCAGGTGGTGTGGTGAGGATATCATTTGTGAGAATTATTTTAAAGGGACACACATGCGGAATCTGTATCACAAACAATGCAGGAGACACTCTTTCTTATGGAATAGCATCCTTCACACTCTTCCAGCTTTAAAAAATAATTTATGCTCCATCATCCATAATGGGGCTATGACTCTCTTTTGGTTGGATAATTGGGTGGAGGGATGTGCACTGGCGGACAATTGGCCGCTTCTTTTCCAGTTAGCACAAAACAAGGAGGAATCGATCAGGGAAATTACAACCAGATTGTCGATGATCCGCTTGGAGGATTTTCCAACTGTAAGTGTGTTAGCCAATTTGATTAATACTCAGTCCTCGCTAGAGATCGACAAAAAGAGATGGAAACTAACGGAAAATGGAAAGCTTTCGGTCAAAACTTTTTACAATTTCTTAAATGATGGGGGATTGCGATGTCACAGGACTTCTAACATCCTGAAATGGGGTTGCCCAAATAAGATAAGCCATTTTAATTGGCTTGCCTGGGAAAATAAGATCCTAACTTTAGAAAACTTAGCCTCGTGCAATATGTTATATTCAACTACTTGGGTGATGTGTTATGCTAATGTTGAGACTCATGATCATCTTCTTCTCCATTGCCCTGGGGCTACTTTGGGCATCTCTTGGGAGGTCGAGATTCTCCCTGAAGTCTCAAGGACCTATGGGCCAATTGGAGAAGGAATGTTGCAAAATCTTTATTATTTTTATAGGATTTACTAGTAAAGGCTATCACTTGAAACATTTGGCTTGAAAGAAATGCTTGCATTTTCAATTTGAATTGTCTTTCGACTGTCTTAATTATTTAAAAGATTGATCGTTTGGTTCTTATGTGGTTATCTACAGCTCCTGAGGCCAAAAAGGCCAAATTAGAAGAATCGATGTCTAAGATCAAGAGGAGTCTAGAGTTCCTGACCTCCAGAAATCAGGAGCATATGATTCCGTTGGCGCGGCCACACTCCCCAGGCGAGAGTTAGTGTTATGTTGCAGCTTAGGCCCCTAAAGGATCTCCTTTTCCTTTAGGGCTTCTTCTCTTTTATTGTGTCTACTCTTTTGTTCTTCTTCTCCCACTCGTGGTGGTTGTTGTTGTTGTTGGTTGTGTTGTAGTCTTTGGCCCCGTGGGCTAGTTTTTTTTTTTTATTCTATTTTCTTCTTCCGTTAATGAATGTGGTTTATTTACTTTTCAAAATACACACACACACATATATATAGCTTGTAGCATAACCACGGGTCTCTACACAAGTATATATATTGACAACACACATAGTTTACTCACTAAAACCTACTTACATGCCTAGTATCTAATAACATGCATTATAAGAAATATTTTATATAAACGGAAGGTACAACAATAATTTTATCCCAAATTAAAACATCAATTTAAAAGAAGATGCAACATATGTATATATGGTTCACAAAGATAAAAGAGTTATAGACAAAGCAAGAGAAGAGAAAAGAACAGTCACAATTTGAACTTCAATAGTTGGAGTAGAAAGATAGAGAGCCTTGAGGTTAATTTTAGATTACTCTCAGAATGTGGACCAAGTAAATTCATATTACATTGTTTGGTTATATATATTTTCAGAACCAGATCGGGAAGTGAACTAGCCAAGCAACTGGTTCATGAGTCAATAAGTTGGACCAGACGACCCGGTTTGGTTGAATCGGATGATGTAATAATTATATAATATATATATTCACACACATATAAATAGGCTTATCCACATCCTTGGGCACCTAAAAAAAAAAGAAAAGAAAAAAATACTCATGATCCCTCTATTTTTTTTTTTTATTTTTTTTTTGAAGAACAACTTATAAGTAATACAATGTACTTAACTAATCTGTGAGAACAAACAATTACCGATATATCACTTAGTCGAAATTCAACTATGGCATTAGATATTTACTTCTAAGCTCCTTTTACATATTCATATCATGAACAATAACAAAATGTTTTGCAAGAGAATTGACTATAAAGTTTCTGAATACAAGTTTTATCCATTGCCTCATTCTGTATGTATGCAATCTTATTGCCGGTCATGTTCTTGGGAATGCATTCAGTATCCTACTGATCAACTATCCCAGCAACCTAAAATAGAAAAAAATTGAAAATAAATGAAGTATCAACAAACTAATCCTTAACCACATGAATTAATGCCATTCCACAAAAAATACATTATTGGAAGCAAACAACGAAGCAACACTAATAGGAACAAAGATCAATCCAATGAGGGTGAAAAAAGAAATCACCTACAACAAAGCCAACTATTAGAATCACATAGATACAACCGAGTTCCTGTATTGTTTCTAGGTTTTCTTACCCATTGAGGCTTGAGAATCGGCTTGCAAGCTGGAAGCTCTTGCTAAGTGAACTTTGAATCTGGAAACACAAGAACACAAACTACATTTTAGATAAATCCACAACTAAAATAATCACCAAAAACCAAGAATCCAAACCCTAATAAGATTAAAAAAAAAACCCTAAAATATCTGGGGAAAAAAGAAGAAATCCAACAGAGATCACTTAGACGAATCAAATATGAGAAACAGAAACAACAGCAGATCAAGTGATTGAAAAGGAAACAACAAATACTTATACTTAGGGCTCTTCGAATTCCGGCTAGTGGCCGATGCATTGGCATTTGTGGAGCTTAGTCTTGCGTAGCTATTATTCATCCCAGATCACTTGAGAAGAAGAAGAAGAACCAGAGTCTATCCAGTTCTGATCAAACAAGCTGGTTCGCCAGGTTTGACTGGGTTTGACAGGGTTATCTTCTAGTCAACGAGCTTTATAGAATCGGACGGAACTACCGCCTGGTTCTCGGTTTTGTTGGTTCGACTGGCCGATCTGGTCCAATTTTAAAAACATTGATATAGAGTGAGAATATTATATTTCTAGAATATGATAACTTGACCAATGACCAATATTATTGAGAATGCAATTACCAACTTAATAGGTAATAAGCTCACATTCTAGGAGAAATGTGATTTTTTTTTTCTCATTATAATTGTCATGCCCCGGCCGATAGGCCTGACATTGGACAACCGTCATGACAACTTGAGGAAGGACACCCATGCCACTTAACTCTCGAGTTGTCGCAAGGCTGACAAAACCCTGGAATAAGCAATACTGAACAGAAATACCAAAGTAAGGAATACACAAATACATAGGGTAAGCGACACTATAATAACCTCAAATGTTTAGATTCAATAAAATCTCAAAGCTATCAACTTTCAAAAAAATTGATTGCATTTTTCAAAGATGGTGATAGAATGTCTTTAATTACTTTAATAAAATTTTAATAGCTTATTTTAAAACCATATCTTTTATATGAAAATATATCCATTCAAAATGAAAATAAAAATTATTTGATATTAATTTTTTTAAAAATATAATGTTAGAGTAAAAATTTATATTTATTTAAAATAAGTAAACTTGAGTTAAGTAATATTAATAAAAATTAATTATATTAATATAAAAAAATATTTTTTAATAATAATAAATATTTATTAGCAAACAAGTTCGAAATATTATGAACTTTGATATATTTGGCACTTATTATATAAGGCTATTTCAGTAAAAAAACAATTTGTAATAAAATATTCATAGCTAACCGATGTAAATTTACATTCAAACCACTGCTTTGTTAACCAAATAAAAATTGCATATATTATCGTCAATATGATTTGGTAACAATATTGCTAGTAATCCTATTTCCAACGGTAATACAAATATTCTAAGAATCAAACACCAAAGAGTAATCAATTAAATAATAGACAGAACTTTATCTAAACATCACTTGAACAAGTTGTTATCAATCTAATTACTAACAAGTTCAGCAACAATCTTGTGATCAATCAAAGATGATGAAACACAAAATACTTGATTTACAATGCGTCCTCAGCAAATAAATATCTGCCTCATGATATTCATGCAAGAATTATATCACTGATCAAATTAACAAAGCATGCACCAACACAATGACATGATTGTTCTTCAAAATTAGTAAACAACTTGGGGTTCAAACTCGGCAAAATCGAGAGAACCAGATTCAACAGGAGGCATGAGATATGCAGCAATGATCTCCGACAGCAGTGCTGTAATGAGAGGCACCTTCTTCAAGTTCTTCACCAAAGGATTGTCATTGCTTTCGCCTACAGCCATGAGCTTCTCATTGATTTCAACCATCCTGTCCAATTTCCGTTTGAATTCCGGGTTCTCCACATCCAAAACAGCCGGGAAAATTCTCGCTGTGGTGCGGTTGGTCTGCATAGATCAATGTATCACAGATAACTAAGAGTGTGTGATTTGCATTTAACATGGTACCAGAGCTAATTTGAAGTATAAATCTCACCTCGATAATAACATGCATGTCGAATTCTTTTGTGTTAAGACCAATTCCCTCATAGAAAGCAGTTCGTTGACAATCGTTAAGGTACATTGTCACATAAACCTACAAAATCAAACATCAATGTTAAAAAAAAAAAAAAAATTTCAAGTTGATTAAAAATAGATTGTGATGATTAATCTAACACTTACAGAGAGGCAGAAAAATCGAGACCATAATTTCGCCTTCCAGTCATTAAGGAACTGAGGTTGTGCCTTGAGCAAAGCAGAAAAAAAGTCGCCATGCCTGTTCTCATCTTGACACCAGTTCTCAAAATACTTGAAAATGGGATAGACTTGGAACTCAGGATTTTCCTTAAGATGCCTGTATATTGTGATGTACCTCCAATAACCAATTTTTTCGGATAAGTAAGTAGCATAGAAGATGAATTTTGGCTTGAAGAATGTGTATGTCCTGGCTTTTGTCAGAAATCCCAAGTCCAATGCCAAGTTGAAATCAGATAGACCTTTGTTCAAAAACCTGAATGCATGAAAAACAAATTCAGTTTTTGCAAATTAGAGATTTAATTCAGGTCAAATTATGACAATTAGAAATCAAGACAGAGTTTATAACATTGCATACCCAGCATGCCTGGCTTCATCTCTTGACATAAGAGAGAATATCTCTGCTACAACAGGGTTGGTTTTCTGCAACATTAACATGTAAGACATCACTAAGTACAAATCTTATTAAATTGCAAACAAAAAGCACAAGGCATCATCATGTCCTTATCTTAAATGAGCAAGGCTAAATGCAGACAACAGTGTGGCAGCCAACTAATTACAAAACAAATGAAAATAAAACAAACCTTGAGTCTTCTCCCAAGCTCCTTGTAAAGCAAGAACCCAGAGAACTCAGCAGTGCAAGATCTCTCAAGAAACTCAACAAATATCTGCCTCAATGGCCCCTGAAGCTTATCGGCAGCAGCTTTAAACTCCGGGTTGCGAACAAAGTGAGTCTGGTTGTAGTCAGTCTTGAACTCATGCAACAGAGCTTCAAATTCAGACTGGTTCAGGTTCTTGTTGATCTCTGTATTAAAAAGCATCTCCATTTCATCAAAGTCAGTAGTGTAGAACCTTGGAGTGAGTAGTGTCTCCTTTATCCCCTTTTCGGTCCTCTTCGGCTTTGCCGGAGTGGCGGTTGAGGCCGAGGCCCGGGGAATCATAGGCTTAGGCCTGAAGCTGTTGAGCTTGGAGGTGGTGGTGGGGGTGTTGAATTTTATTGTGGCACATTTCATGGGCTTGATGAGAGAAAGCTCAGCTGCTGCCATGGTTGCTTAGAGAGTGAAGGGAAATGGGTATGAAGTTTATTTATGTGAGGATGGAGATGATGGAGTGATGGAAATCTGAGCTTGTGATTGGGTCTCATCCATTGGAATCTAATGCTTCTAATGAGATGGTGACATGTGGCACTTGGAAGTTTGGATTGATTCTCTTGGTTGGTCTGGTGACACGTAGGATTCAGAGTTTGTGGACTGGTTTCTTTTGGGTGAAATTCTCAAAATATCCTCGGCAATTGTTTGAGTTTAATTTAGCATGCATTCGGTTCATAGTAGAAGGAAATAAAATGGTGAGCTATGATTAGAATCCTGCTATATTGCAACAAGAAATCTTGCCTGTTTTAAACTAGCGACTATCAATACATTCATTGTTTCTACACATTATTTTTTTTACCCTAAGATAAACTGATGGGCTGCTAAGAAAAGCAGGAGCGTACATAAATCTCGGCAGAGCAAGTAAGTGTGGGCATTAAGTGTGCACAGTGAGCATTAAGACCATCCGCACACCATCAGGCTTTCAGAAATATTTCTTTGACCGTGATTTGAATTTTTACGACTTGTGAAAAGTTCTACCAGGAACCGCATAGCAATAGACAATTTAGTCATTAGTTTATACACGCTAATCGGGAGTGTATATGTGTATACATAACAGCAATTGTAGTTTGGAGGTGAAATTTTTACTGTGAAAACAATGACACAATGTTTCTCTTTTGTATACAGCCGGAGGAGTTTGGTAATAGATATCCACAGGCCTTTACAAGCTCCTCAAGAACCACAAAAACTGTGCCCAGGAATGATCCTGTATTTTTCTCTCTTTGGTTTATGCATCTTAACTTTCAGAAGTCCAGGATCATCTCTGCAAATTAAGTAGCAAACATATCAGCTATCTGATATTATGAGAATCTATGATCTCAATGTTTAACATTGATAATTCATATCCAAGTGGATTACTGAATCAAAATTTGTGACGTTATGTATAAAATAATAGAACAGGTAACTCTTGATTGAATGATTAAAATGATTACCTCATGGCCGTGTAAGCTCAGCATCTTGATCGAAAAGAACTGGCATTTCTTGTAAGTCGAGAACTTCACTAGATCTTTCCTCAGTCTCAATCGGTTCATCAAAAATAGGTTCTCGATTTACAAGTAAAGCAAAAGGATCAGGATTATCGTCGTCTGTCCAGTTCTTATCCTTTGCATCATTATCAATGATATTATAATCCAAATCTTTCAGTATGCTTGGAATTTGGCTATTGTTATCTGATGTAAGCTTGCTGCCTATTTCTACATCGATCTTTTCATTTGGATCGATAATATTCAAGCTGAATTTTGGGGTGCTAGATCTGAATGTTATTGGATCTTCGAGCACCCTTGATCGGAAATCATTCAATGAAGGTGGCATTTTTGAGAAAAATATATCAATGAAGTTCCTGAACAATCCCCTGTTATATGGATTCACCTTCTTATCATAACGGTATCGGAAGTTCTCATAAGTTGTCTGTAGCATCGAAAAAAAGACACGGATAATTCGAAACCAGATATTCGGAAAAGCAAAAAATATTTTTTTCTGATTGAAGATACCTGATTTGTGATAGTTAAATAGAGATGAAACACTGTCAAACCCCCAACAAACCAAACTGCTAAAAATGTGTAGATGATGAGCACAAGGGACAAAACCTCAGCGCTCATCGACTTCCAAAGGGAAGAATATAATTTCCTTTCTTGAAGAATATTCAGCAATGAGAAGGTGAAGATGGAAATGCAAAGAAATGTTGATGATGATATAAACATGAAAAAGAACCGATAATTTCGCTGCAATAGTAATAACAAAAAGATCATGACTTCAAGTAGTCCAATATTTGGAAGGCACAGGCAAAGCAGAAGTAACTTACTAGACCTATGCACTGACCGACCCATGGGCAATGGTGATCAAACTTCATAACACAATTGTTGCAGACTGAACAATGAGAAGCACGTGGTGGTCGATAAAGGAAGCATGTATCGCAGTATTTTACTTTAACAATAAAACCATTGACAGTAACATCCTTTGTTTTGGGAAATCTCAAATTCGGTGTCCTTCCACTGACCCATTCCATGGATGGAGTAGCTACAACAAAGTTTTCATCTGGATCCAATGGTGGAATACTTCTTGGTACTATACCTGGATCCCGACCAGAAGTTAACAAGAGAAAAATCATATCCTGCATCATCCACAAGGCATAGAAGCCATCAAATTACATGGAAGGAGAATGGCACAAAGCATATAAATGAGGATTCAATGAATCATACTCACTGCTACTGTGAGAAATATTGTAAATACTAGTACTGGATATCCAAGTATTTTGCTATGCTTGTTGGCATACTCATCATTACCAAGCTTCTCAGACTTGTGGATTTTAGCGATAACTTGGCATGCAAATACTACAGAAGGCCCAGCTATAAGAAGTATTGTAAGCGGTAGAGAAGTAACATCCGGCCCAAATATTAGTCTGCCACCACAGTAAAATCTCTGAGAATGATACAATGTAGAAACTGTTAAAATGTGCCTATAATGGAACACAAGACTTGCAATCTGTGTGTGTATATATATAAATGTTATTTTGTTTTACATTCTGCATTCAAAATTTATGAACAAATACAAAGCAAAACTATCCATAACAAGATAATGAGTCTAGTTATTAGAGTTTTGTCTCAAATGCATAAAGAAGTTAGGAAGAAGAACCATCCATTCAAGCTTATCTCTTATTCTAGAAAAAGAATTGGAAGGTAATCCAGTTTTCTTGTTTTCAATTGGAAGGCGAAAGTTAGATTAATTAGCAAAGGACGGAAATCAAGGGGGAAAGAAACAATTCCCTTTAATTTCAATTACATTCTTGTATTTTTTTTCCTCCATTAATGGAACCCAATTTCATTCAATGATAAATTGGGAACATATCCATCCAAGAGAACAATATTTTCATTTAACAAACTTTGGCTTTCAATTCTATCATTCTGAAAAAACTCATCATTTCCCATGCCAATTTGATGATTAACAAATAACAAGCCTATCCTAAGCAATTAAAACTAGAAATATATATATATATATTTATTCTCATGAATCAATCAAAACAAGAAAACACTCACATTGTTTCCTTTCCAAACTTGATAAAGCCTCCTAGGCCTCAGCGAAGACGAAATCTCCATCAAAAACAGATTTCAGAACATCAATATATCTCTATAAACTAAACATATACCCAAACTTTATCAGCAAAACTTCTTCCTTGATTGCACACAACCAAGAAGAGATACATGTATGTGAGAGATTGAGAGAGAGGAGAGAAAATAAGATCAAATCAAAAGTCTTTCAAAATAGAGCTGTTTATCTCTCTCCCCCCTCCATCCTCGTCTTGGTTTTGGATCAATACAGCTAAACCAACGCATAGTTACTGGGCACAAAAAAAAAAAAAAAAAAGAGTTTTCCCTGTTTTTTTCTCTTTTTTTCAATATCAATCCATATCTCTAATAAAGGAAGAGTTGGATGTCAATTTGTTAATGGGAACGGCATTTCCAAATTTTTTCCCGCGAAATTCTCGTGGGAAGGGAGAGGTTTCTTCCAACGACTCCAACGGTTGTGATTGGGCATCCTTCTGTCTTGGGATTAGCTATGCATGGCCTACTTACTGAACCTGAGGCCTTTTTCACAATTAACTCGTTAAAAAAAAAATTTCCTTGCGATTAAAATCAATGTTTTAAAAACTGGGTTGACCCAGCTGGTTCAACCGGACCCGGCTAAATAACCGGGTTGGGTTACATAAAAACTCAAGATAAAAAATTGATCCGGTTGATTCGGTCAAGTACCCGGTGAACTGGTTCACTCGCTCCGGTCGAACTGGATCAACCCGAGTTTATTATATGTTTATTATTTAAAACTTTATTTATGGTATTAAGTTGATATTAATAAATTCCAAGAAAGACTCTTTATTAATTTTATTAGTTGAAATTTTGTATTATTTTTTTTAATTTTTTATTAATTTATAATATATATTTTATATATTTATATATGATTAAATTTATAAAAAATATGTATTATATTTAATTATTTATGATCGGGTCAACTCGGTTCCATGACCCAGAAGCCTTTCCAGGTCATAGTCCGGGTTAGGTTTCAGAGCATTGATTAAAATAAAACTTGAAGCATATGGCATTGATGCATATAGAGGGGGCACTGGCCGATTTTTGGCCCGGCCTGGCCCGGCCCGTGCACGGTCCAAAACCGGCATGCCGGTTCATTGACCCGTAATCGGCCCGTACTGTAGATGGGCCGGTCACGGGTTGGGGAAACCCCAACCCGTGACCCGTCGGGTCAAAACCTGGTTCCAAACCGGTTTTCAAATTTTATTTTTAATTTTTAATACATATTCTTAAAAGAAATATTGGAAAGGATGGTTAGAAGATGAAGTTTTTTATGAGGTGACCAAGGTTCGAATCTCATCAACAACTTTAACTTTTTAATTTTAATATAATAATTAAAAAAATTAAAAAATAAAAAAAATTGTCGGGCCCGGCGGGTTAGGCCCGGACCTTGCGGGTTTGAAAACTTACCGGGCTGGGTCCGGGTTGCTTTCAGCCGACGCGTGACCTGCCGGGCAGGCCGGGTCAACCCGGCCTGGCGGATTACTACTGTTGTATTGGCCGGCCAAAAACCGACCTGGACCCGCCGGGTTGGGCCCGGTTAACCGGCCCGTGCCACTTGAGACCTCTACTTCCTTTACCACCGCAGAGTTCCCTTCTCTTGGCCTTGCACTTAGGGTTCCGTTCAAGCTCCTCCTTGCGTGATAGCTCGGTGGCATCAATGGCGGCCCAAACTGATGTCGAGCTTTTCAATCACTGTATTGTGTGGCACATATGGCTTGCTATGAATGATATAGCTTTTAATGCTAATGTTATCCCTGTGCATGATATTGTTTTGAAGGTTATTCATTCTCTCTTGTCCTGGTTTGCAGCTGCTACGAAGGGTTCTAAGGAGAAGTTGGAAGAGCCAATTAACGCCATCAGACGCAGTCTGGAGTTCGGCGTTGGCCAGGTTGTCGACTCTGGGGCGGTTGACCAGCCTGGCAATCAGTGTCCTCCTGGGGAGTAGGTTGTTTTTGTTTTGAGGGCTTGAGGAGGCATGTTCCTCACTTTTGTTGGGTTTGTGGTTGCTCTCTATTTAGTCTTTACCACATCTAGTGGTAGTTGTCGTGTTGTGGTGTTGCGGTGTGTTGTTTTTGCACCATCTTTGGTGCGGGTCTTGTGCTAGTTGTTCTTCCTTTTAATGCAAGTGGTTTATCCACCTTTTCAAAAAAGAAAAAAAAAATGCTAAGACATGACAAAATAAAAATATAATCAATACAAACCCTCTTTGACTGCTTGAGTTTTTTGAAGATGAAAATTACACGAAAGATGGGAGGCCAAGATTAGATAAACTTCATCAACCATCTTCCTATTGCTATTAGATAATTAATTTTCTTTTTATGAGGTTCCATTTAGGGATGGCAATGGGGCGGGGGTGGGGGCGGGGCACACCTCTACCATCCTTGCCCAGGGTTGTGCCCCGCCCCGCCCCGCTCCTTTTTTTTTTTTCCATAAACCACTCACCTCGTCCCGTCCTGCACCGCTCATAGTTACAAACATGTAACTAAAATTCATAAAAACAATTTTAAAATAGAATTTTTTTTTTTATAAAACATATACTTATAAAAACAAGTTCATAAGAAATTTATTGAAATTTTTTTAAAAAAATTCATTTACCTCTACACTATATAATATTTATAATATGTTAAATTAATTGCGGAGTGGAGCATGGAAAAACCAAACCCGCTCCGCCCAAAGCGGGATCGGCTTGGGGCGGATAGGGTCGGAAATTTTGGGTGGGTTCGATTTTTGCCATCTCTTGTTCCATTGATGAATATAATTTTGAGAATATATACTTGTCAATTAAAGCCATAAAATCAATGTATATCCATTATTGGTCTATTGTAAGAAAAACCTTCCACAACAAACATTTTCATAGATCCACATAGTTAAGAGATAATATTCATGTCCTACCATTGACAAACAACCAAGCACCTATAAACATTACACAGCAAATCTAACAAATCGGAAATAAAGAAAGATTTTTCATTTGCTAATGTAACAATTATAAATTGCTCAGTCCTTTTATTTACAAATAATGTGACCCTCATGAAAAAAAAAAATTCTTGTAAGCAACTTGGTTACCACCTGCTGATCATTTGATTGCATTACCACAGTAGCATAAGAAACTATTGAGGTCTCAGCATAGAAAGTAACAAGAATATAAACATGAGAATGATTGACAATTAATTATTACTCAATTCACCATTAAAAAATAAATATCGATTTGTTACACATCATATTAACACTTCCTCTGACCCAAATGGTTCAAATCCTACACTCCTAGCCCCACGCCGTGCAGAGAAGGTTATAGGGAAAATTACATTCATGCCCCCATAAAAAGTATGTAATTACTAATGTACTCATGAAAATTTACACTTCTTTCTGATAATGTGCTTGTTTTCATAGGACACTTTTATTTGTGTATATCCTTTAATGATAAAATATCAACTCACAATTCTATGAAAATATAAATTAGAGATTTACTATATTTTTTAATTTTTTTTCCCAATTCAAATGAAGCAAAGATGCAAGTGATAGTTTATTATCATTTTTTTTTATATCCTAGAAGTTCACTTAATTATTTTTATATCCTTAAATAAAACCAAACACAATAGACTTTTAAAATTTGATTTACTCATGTATATACCCTTCTATCCAAACATACTATTAAAAAGATATTATTACATGTTAAATGATTAAATTACTATATACACATGCCGTTAATTTTTTTTTTTTTTTTTTTGAAAAAGTGGATAAACCACATGCATTAATAACAAGAAGGGGGAACAACAGACACCCAGCTAAGGTGGTCGGGTACAAACACAGTAGAAAGAGGAAAGAAATAACAGAATGAAGCACATCCTCCCACTATAAGTGGGAACCAAAATGAAACAAGACAAAACACTGCCAACCCAACCGCCCAAGCCCCCGAGAAAAAAGCGAACTACTCCAGGTCCTGCAAAGGCTCCTCACCATCCAGTGCCAAACCACTGGGAGGGTCAGCATCCTGACGCGGGAAAGACAAGCTGCGACGGATAGTCGCAGCATGCTCGTCGAGAATCACCTGCTAGGAAACAAAGGCTGCAGAAAACCACAAAATCAGGGCATGTCCGACCTTTGAGATAACAGTTAAAGAAGAAGACAACAAAACAACATTAAAAATGCAATTGTTCCTAGCAAGCCAAATATGCCACACGACAGCTTTCACAAAGACACCACTAGTCACACGAAGAGCGGGCTTAAGGTTAGGCCACCAAGAATGCCACACATCCCCCAAAGAGGGCGGAAGCTCAGGCAATCCAAGTAGATGCAAGAAAAAGTTCCAGATCGGTTGAACAAAGGAACAACTATGAAACAAGTGATCCACCGATTCACAGGCTGCGTAACACAACACGCACGTTTTAGTTAGAAGTTTATTGCATCTTCTGAGAGCTAAGTTTTCCAGCATAAGGATTCTGTTTCTCCAAGCGAGTCAGTTGAAGATGTTAACCTTGGGCGGGCATAACAGGTTCCAGAAGGCCTTGTAAACTGGGCATCTAACCCCTCAATCGGACAAGAACGAGTAGAAGGATTTGCAGAAAAAAGCCCATTGGGTGTAAAAGTCCACCCTTTCGAGTTGGCCTCAATGAGCACCGAGCGCAATAAAAAATTCTCCAAAAAGGTCTGCACCTAAGGGGTGTCCCGAAACGGCTCAAAGTCTAACCAATAAAACAACTCCCTAAAAGTACCATTAGGATTCCCCATTTCATGAAACAAATTGGGCCAAATGTTCATAGGAGTGCGTCCATTTAGCCATTTATCACGCCAGAAAAGCGACTTAGAGCCATCACCAATACACTACTCGACACAACTCCTCATAGCCAACAGACAGCTAAAAATTCCGTTCCAAAAGAAAGAGACTCGCCCAGAATGCCGAATGTGAAGGTTCCAATTTGAAACCCCATAGTTAAAATGCACTACCACCCATCCGCACCAATTTTCATTAGAAGTCAGCTTCCACCACCATTTGCTAAGGAGGGCTAGATTGAAAGTTTTCAAATCTAGAATACCCACCCTCCCCCCCCAAATCTTTAGGGAAACAGATAATTTTCCACCCAACCAACCTGCACTTAGGGTTATCAAGATCAGGCCCAGACCACAAGAAATCCCGACGAATTCGATCAATGTCTTTTATGAATAGATACAAAGCAAAACTATCCATAACAAGATAATGAGTCTAGATATTAGAGTTTTGTTTCAAACGCATAAAGAAGTCAGGAAGAAGAACCAACCATTCAAGCTTATCTCTTATTCTAGAAAAAGAATTGGAAAGTAATCCAGTTTTCTTATTTTCAATTGGAAGGCGAAAGTTAGATTAATTAGCAAAGGACAGAAATCAAGGGGAAAAGAAACAATTCCCTTTAATTTCAGTTACATTCTTATATTTTTTTTCCTCCATTAATGGAACCCAATTTCATTCAATGATAAATTGGGAACATATCCATCCAGGAGAACAATATTTTCATTTAACAAACTTTGGCTTTCAATTCTATCATTCTGAAAAAACTCATCATTTCCCATGCCAATTTGATGATTAACAAATAACAAGCCCTCCCTAAGCAATTAAAATTAGAAAAAAAAAACAAAATTCATTCTCATGAATCAATCAAAAGAAGAAAACACTCACATTGCTTCATTTCCAAACTTGATAAAGCCTCCTAGGCCTCAGCGAAGACGAAATCTCCATCAAAAACAGATTTCAGAACATCAATATCTCTCTATAAACTAAACAAATACCCAAACTTTATCAACAAAACTTCTTCCTTGATTGCACACAACGAAGAAGAGATACATGTATGTGAGAGATTGAGAGAGAGGAGATAGAAGAAGATCAAATCAAAAGTCTTTCAAAAGAGAGCTGTTTATCTCTCTCCCCCCTCCATCCTCTTCTTGGTTTTGGATCAATACAACTAAACCAACACATAGTTACTGCACAAAAAAAAAAAAAAAAGAGTTTTCTTAGTTTTTTTTTCTCTTTTTTTCGATATCAATCTATATCTCTAATAAAGGAAGAGTTGGATGTCATTTTGTTAATGGGAACGGCATTTCCAAATTTTTTCTTGCGAAATTCTCGCGGGAAGGGAGAGGTTTCTTCCAATGACTCCAATGGTTGTGATTGGGCATCCTTCTGTCTTGGGATTAGCTATGCATGGCCTACACGTGTCACCGGAGATAGGCCTTTTTCACGATTAACTCATGAAATAAAAAATGATTCCTTTATGATTAAAATAAACTTAAATCAAATGATTCAAAATGGGTATATTATCTTTTAGAAGTATACATTTTGTTAGCTGATAACTCTTGTTCAATAGAAAAACAACTACTGAAAAACTAGTTAGGAATTTTTTTATTTTGAAAAAATGGATAAACCATTGCTTTATTATGGGAACAAAAGCAACACACAGAAGAGTACAACTATTAAAGAAGATAAAATAGTTGAGTTCTCACCAGTAGTGAAGAACTCTGAACAAGAAAAAACAAAAAAATTACATGAAAATAGAACGGCAGCTGGGAAAGCGAAAAAATCCGTCTGGAGTCATAAGACATTCCAAGCTGCAGGGTGGAGTATATTACTCTTGAGCAATGGAAGAATCGGTATTACCAGTGTTGTCTGTAGTCCGTGCGCTCAAGAAATCAAGGGAGCGCTTTATCTTCTAGGAAACTTCGTTAAGAGTTTACTGACGCGACAATGAGGCTGTAGAAAACCAGGTAAGAAGCATATTAGAAATTTTGAACATAATATTATGGAAAGGTAAAGCAGACGACTGAAAAATACGAATGTTTCTTTCCAACCAAATATTTCAGATAATGGCTCCTACAAGTAAATCCCAAAGCCTCCTTTGATTAGAATTAAATGAAGATAACCAGGAGGTCCAAATTCTTGGAGCAGAGGGTGGTATACATTGTAGATCAAGTATGTGGGAGAAACATGACCAAATGCGAACTGAATAATCACAATCCAAAAAGAGGTGTTCCACTGTTTCAGAGGCTTTGTGACATAAAGAACAAGTATCTGTGGCGTTTGGGTTACAACCTTTTCTAAAAAGATTTGTAAGGGTTAGAATTTTATTATCCCAAACAAGCCTACAGAAACAAAGTGATTTTGCTTGGACAATGTACTTTCCAAAATTGGGGATATAGTGGACTGCGCATTTCTCCATCTATTAGAAAAGTATAGAAGGATTTGACAGAGAAATTGCTGTTTTTTTTAGAGTCCAGGTAATGATATCTTCATCGTCTTGAGAGCAGTTTGGAATTAAGTTGATGAGATCAGAAAGATCTTCTCGTGTCGTAGTATGGAAAAAGCTCTCTGCAGAGCTTCGAGAATACGAGAATTATCTTAGTGAGATCCATGGGTGAGAGCAGTCGTTGAAAAGAGTTGGCCAGAGATCCTTAAGAGTTTGTCCTTTCGTCCATCTGTCAAACCAGAGGAGAATATCGTTGCCACTTTTAACAGATTTGGTGATACAAGATCTAAAGGATGGTAAGGTGGTATTGACTCTGGTCCAGAAAAAGGATTTATTTCTAAGAGGTGTATGAAACAAGGTCCCTGGTATTCTGAAGGAAATATTACTTCTTTCATTAAATACAAATTTGAGTTTTTGTGCATCTTTTTCACAATAAAAGAGAATTTTTGTTTTTCAATTAAGTTTTCAAATTCATTCTGCAAGTTTTTTTTTTTTTATTATCTTAATGAATGACTTTATTCAGCAGCTTCTAGAGTGACCATGAATTAACGATCCTCTACCAATATTATTATTTGAAAATTCTGTTCATTTTTTTTTTGTACTTATATCATTTGCACCTCACTTACTTATATAGGCGTCTGGTTCTCTTTAATTTTGCTTTTTTATTTGTTTTATTTTTATATATTTATCCTCCCTTTTCATTTCTAATAAAGTTATGGTTCATTTTTATATAAAAGAAAATTTACATATGAACTACGAAGTACATAAACTGCAAGGGGAAGGATTTGAACTCATGATCTCTTTTTTTTTTTATATATTTTGGTGTTATACAATTGGGCTATCCAATGATTGACTACTGAATGCAGTTTAACTTACCAAAAATAATAATAATAATTATACAGAATAAATTCCTTTTTGGTCTGTTGGAATTGAGAAAGCAATAGAAGAAGATTACTTAACGAATTCATAATAAAACAGAGGGCTTTCTTGCAAAAATACATCATCTCTTCGCTTGGCGCCTAAACGCCTGGTGTAGTACTAGAGCCCAAGATTAGGGTTTGTGATTGCAGATCAATGGCTTCCTCTGTCCTCTGGAGCCCCTGCCAATGGAGGTAAGCACCCCTAACCCCTAAATTCGGAAATTTTAGGGTTTCCGAGGATTATGATCCATAGTGAATCTAGGGTTTCGGAGAAGGCATTTGTTTCTATGGATTTTAGGGTTTCTGATTCATCCGAGGCGTCTCGTCATCTTGATTTCAAGAAAGGGGATTTGGTATGGGCCAAAGCATTCCCTTACAGATGGTGGCCGGGGTCTATTACTCGGATCATCAGCTCTTCGGCTTTGGTATCGTTCTTCGGGTGTGATAAAGCTCGGTGTTTTGATTTTCGGGAAATCCGTCGATTTGAAGAAGCTTACCCTTGGATTTCCAAAATGGTGTGTGTGAAATTGTCTGATGAGATTGGTCTTGCTCTTGAAGAGTTGAGCAGGAAATCAACTTTAGGAATGATTTGCTCTTGCCGGTCTTTGGATTTGAAGTTGAACCAGTGTGTCGAAGAGAAGAAGGGTTTTGAGCCGAAAGAAATGTTGGGTTTTCTGCTTGATGTGGCTATTGATGTGAGCGCTAGTGTCTGTAATTTGGCAACTGCTGTTAGATTGTCAGCACAGCTTGTTGCCCACCGGCATTATGTTTCCTCATGTTGGCATGGTGAACTAAGTGGTGGGTTTGATCCTGATGGTGTTCTGGACTTCGTTCTTGGTGCAGCTGTTTCTTCAAGCAATGTTGCTGGGGAGATTCCTGATCTTACTGAGGCATTAAGGCAGGTTAGTGCATATCGAAATTTTGTCTTAATTCATCCAGATTCGACGTACCAACAGAGTCTGGATCTTGAAGTTGATTCCCTTGGAAATGAATTTGATGGGCTTGAAGAGACATCAACCAGTGATATCTCTGAACTTTCGGAAGATAAAGCAAGTGATATTTGTGAAGGTATTCTTTGAAGTATATAAAGTATATATATATATTATTGGGAAGACTAATGCTGATAGTTTTTCCTATTGCTATGTTTTACATGTGTATTCTTCTTTTAATTTGCTTGTCAAATTCTTTTAGTGCTGATAGTGAAGTGAGTGTGATTTCTTCGTCAAATTTCACTATGTATTTGTTTAGAAAAAAAAAACACCCAAAAGCAATTGTGCAAGGCTATGCTAATGTCTGAGAATATTGATCTTGGAAATAAAGTTTGGAGAACAATTGTTTAGTTTGATCAGTTACTAACCAAAATTAAACAACTATGATTTTATTTGATTGAATTCAATAAATCCTGGTTAGATCAAATAATTTTAATTGAAAATTATTAAACTACACAGGTCATGCTTGGCAACTTAAAACGAAAACCACTTCAATGTACAAGATTTGCATCACATGTTGATGTTATCATATATATGCAGTAACCATATCTGATGGTTAACCACTAGTGCTTCTCATTAGCTCAACTATTTTGAATAATTTTCTTTGTTTTTTTTCTTTGGCCCATATTTGTCGCATTGGTTAACCTGCAACCAAAGAAAACTACAAGTGGTCCATGTGTTCCGTTAAAATTTATAATTTTCTTGTGGATTCAGATTTTTTTTATTTAATTAAAACTAAATGAAATTGTCAAAATTTCCAATTTTGTGTTTTATAGCAGCTATCTGAAGTAGGTTAAGATATCATGCCCTTTCATGAAGTAATTATGCATTCTGTTTCAAGTTCCAAGTTTTGACCATCATACTATTTCTTCTATATGTTGAGAGCTGAAGAATATGATATCTTTGATATATGCATAAAATACACAAGGGATTTCACCTTTTGTCAGATTTAAAAATAGCCTTTTCTTCATTTATGTATTGCAAGAATAAAAATTCCTGTTCCATTTTTCTTTTCAGGGTCTGAAACAGAAATGCCATCATATTCATCCCCAGATTCAGCATGTGGTGTGAGTGGGCAAAAGGATGGTGACTTCTCATGGTCAATTTATGACAAGGATTTTATGGAAGTTCAGGAACAAGTGCCAGAAGGTCTGGAGATCTGTGTGCTAAACACAGTGGACTGTAGTGCCCTAGAACAGAGCGAAGATAGTCAGTCTATGCTGGATAATGAATCTGAGGTTGTTGAATCGCCTGGATCAGTGGTTTCTACATTTGAAAATAACGATTGGCTGACAAATAGTCAATCTGAAACAGTTGCTTCCATTTCTGCATCAGTTCTTGATTTGAATGCAAATAATGAATCTCTGCTGGGACATCAATATGAAAAATTTGATGAACTCAGTAGGTTTCTACCTGATCAGAGGAAAGATAATGAATGTGTGCTGGGGAAAATGCCTGAAACTTTTAGGAGCTCTGGTAGTTCAGCAGGGACTGATTTCTGTATGGAAGAAATGAGTGTGGAAAATTCAGAATTCAACAAAAATTCACCAGCGTCATATGCCAAACTCACAACCAGTGAAAAATTTTCTTTTATGAGAAATGTGGTAGAGGTAGCTGCCATTCATCAAAACAAGGAAATATCCTGTATAAATGCTGACCTCTCCCCAGAAAAAAATTCAGATTGCCAGACAGGCAGGATGCCTTTAATTGGTTCAAAAGGTGAAAATGCAAAAGAACAACATGAAAATGCCACTGATGCCAGCCATAAGTCTAAATGTTTGACTCTGCTACCTCTTTCTTCAGATCATATCACTTTCCAAAAAAATCCCCCTTGTCTAGAAAGATTCCCTGCCTCCCTTGCTCACCAGTCTGATGGGCTTTCTGCTGATGGTATGCTTACGTGCAGTGTTAAGTCTCATTCTTGTGATTACGTCACTTTAACCATTAACTGTAAGATAGAAGATCAAGCTAATGTGACGGACACTATACCTGGATCATCTGCTTTCATAGAAACTGGAACTCAAGGTGCCTTTGAAAGGATGAAGTTTGATGAGTCCGTTTTTTCAGTTGACTCCTGTAAGTTGCAGAGGACCCTCTTCCCATGTGCAAAAGATATTGCAGAAGATAATTCTGTGATGGGCGATCAGAGTTTTGCAAGCTTTAAAACTCATTCTGGCAATGATAGATTTCAAATTGATGAAAATGGTCCAACTTTGGATGGCGACACAAGTGTTGCCTTGAAACTTCATTCTGGAAATGTGATACCTAGCAGGAATATCACAAAAAGTGACAAGATGGAAGGTAGTTGTAGCTTTTCACCTGTTATATCTAAAAGCATTCCTTGTCCAAACAAAGGCCTGGAACTACCTCAGTTTCCTAGGTTCTCTGATTGGCGCAGATATTATGTATCCCCTCTGACACGTGATGTCTCAAAGCCTGTCAGTGGGGCTAAGAAGCCTTTCGTTGGCAATAAGCAAAACAACTATTCTAAATCATTGCACATGAAATTTCCAAAGGATTTCAAGCTGCCTTCAGCAAAAGATTTGGAAAAGAAATTTGGACGATTTGGACCATTGGACCGTTCAAGAACCAAGATTTTCTTCTATACAGGTGCTGGCCAAGTGGTCTTTATTCATATAGCCGATGCAAAAGCTGCATACAAGTATGTCACCAGGAAGAATATATTTGGAGGGGCCAATGTTCGTTTTTGGTTTGATAAATATGAGAAATTGAGGAAGGAACGCATAACTGAATGTTCTGCACCTACAATGGGATGCACATCTTCACATGCTAGTGCTGTGATGTCATCACCTATAGGAACTGAATGTTCTGCACCTACAATGGGACATATATCTTCACATCCTAGTCCTGTAATATCATCACGTATTGGAATTGAATGTTCTGCACCTACAACACAACATACAACTTCACATCCTAGTCCTGTGATATCATCACCTATAGTTGGGAATTCCTCCTGGAAACCCATACCTGCCATATCCACTGTAGGAAATTCATCACAAAATCTTAAGTCATGTCTTAAGAGACCCATTACACTTGAAGGAAGCGATAAAAAGAGAAAATCTAAAGTGAGGTTCGTGATTGAGACTGGCTAATGCTTCATCTGCTGTTGTTATATGGAAGAAGGATTATGACTAGATGATATCGTGTACAATTGGAGCAGATACCATTGATATATTGTGGTCTTCTTGAATGGATTTAAGTGATCTTACTAATATCAGAGTTGTGAAGTTTTGAGCGTACTTTTTAATTTTTACATACAAGTGGATTCATCAAATTTTTTTTAAAAAATATTAACACTTGTAATCCATGAAGCCAGGCTCTTCTATTAGTGGAAGGTGACTGTCATAGGTGATATTTTTTGGTGGATGCATCATCTTTTACATTCTTTTTTGCATGGTTTGGTTAAACTAAGCATGTCTTTAGAGATCAGTTATGTTTTTACCAGTTGATTCCATGTTTTTTTCTTGTCAATGTCAAAATACAATGAAGCTTCTCCAAATTGCTAGTCTAGTTGCTTAATATCTATTGTATATTGTAGATTGTGTTTCGACAGAAAGGGCAGTCGGCAGAAGAAGATATATCTGCTGAAGTCATACTATGCAAAATTGAAGATGCATTTTAATACAAGATGGTTTAATGTTGAAGACATAGTGAACTACTGGAGCAATTACTCCACGAGCATTATGGTTAGTTTGATGGTGTAAGGTGGAACATATTTGTCAGAAATGGTGAAGTAAATGCTGAAGATCATGCTCCCTTAGTTATGCATCAAAAAACTATGTTTGCTATAGAATCTAGTTTGATTGGACAAATCACAAATAGAAATCTCATAGGTTATTTTTTGATGGCTATGAAGCCAAGCTCAATTTTCTGTAGTTCTTTTCAATTCATAGCAGGAACAAAAATAGTAGTAGTTTCAATTTGTTTTGGGTTGTCACTCAATGTCATTACATGTAGTTGAAGTCGAATTAGATGACCGACATTTTCAGGCCTGTTTGGTCCTCTTAGATCGTGTTTGACACAATTCATTTATTATGGATTTTTTCCTTTAATTTGAGGAAAATATTTGAACTTGCTTGCCAGGGGGCTCTATTATTCGAAGTTGCTGACCTTTTTTTCCTTGGTTATTCATTTACTAGCTTATAGAGCCAATTTCTTACTGATGTCTGTCATTTATGTTGCATAATATAAGAATAAATATGCATTTTACCTTTCTATGCCATGACAGGAATTACTATTGCATTGTGGAAATGCTCCAATTCATGATCTGTTGGTTACAGTGTGTTGTTAATGTTCTCAATTGTCTTATGTAGTTTCATCAACTTTCATATATCCTAAAGATTGAAGGACATATTTTGCCAAAGGTAAGGAATATCTCGAAGGTGAAAAACTTCCATGTAGGCACTTGGTGGCATAATTTTGTGGCCTCTAATTGGTATTTATTCTCTTATTTTATATGTGAGCCAATTATATCATTGCTATTGATGTTTATTTATATTGTCGGTTATTACAATGAACTACTCTTGGCATTTTAGGCTTTAAGACGATGCTGCTATAGCATGTTTTCAACTCTTTAAGATTTTTTATCTGGTCCTAAAATTGTTGAAATTTTAGCCATATAGTGGCACTTGATAGGAATTATTTAGAAGGCTTGTATTATAGATCTGTGGATTATTTTATTTGTCAGGTGGTTTCCTTATTTCCATGAAAAGATTGTCAGCTGTCTAGATAATAGCTTTCAATGTTGAAGGAACCTTTCCAATTAACTATTCAGAATTTTTGTTTTGCTGAAAACTCCAAGGGAAGCACATGGACTACTATAAGATCACACTATCCTGTCAATATTACATTTGTCTGTCTTTTGATCAAGTGCCAAATACACTATCTTTATTCACTGCTAGAAATAAAGAGCCAGTGCATGTAACTTCCAAATCGACAATCTGAAATGTGGACACTGTATTATCTCCATTGGTGCAATTTCTGCAGTACATCTCATTAACGAAATATAGCAAACAAACTTCAAATATTGTAGCAATTGAATTGTGGAACTTATATGTTATTATTCTACAAACAATGGTCTATCCATTAGTTGATGAGTCTTAGGATTCTGCTGAAAAAAAGTTTATATCCATCCAATTTTCTGCTTTCCAAGTACTTGCATGCCACTGCTCATTACTGCAGGGGAACCTCATTCTTCTTTCTAATTTGTAATTTAGCCATGGAAATAATGGAGGGACCTTTATAGACACTGATAATGCAATTAAAGTTTCCAGAGAAATGCAATTATGTTATCTTCTCTGGTGCTCCTTTTTGATCAATCATGCTGCATTATATGAATTTCTTCTTAAAAGCAGGCAACTCATCTATGTGAAGAATCTGCAAGGCCTCTCAAGCAACAATGGCAGTCGACATGGTGGTGCTGCTCAAGCTCAAGCTACTTGCCGCTGCTGGTGGCCATCCACATTGCCATCTTCATGTTGCGCTCCTCTGGTTCTTTCTGCTCAAGCTTCCTCTTGCAACACGCATGAGGGGGTCTTACACTGACATGATCTTTTCTTTGAGGCTTTTCTTCTTCAGGCTTAATAGAGTTTTGTTCCCCGATACTCCGGGGAGGAATGGCCGGAGATGGCAGAGGGCCCTTAGGTTGTTCCAGGAGAGGGTGGCAGAAGACGGGCGATACTCACCAAATACTCAGTCTAATGAGGATAGCTTGCATGCTTTCTCAATGCTGGCACTCTGAATTACTTTGTTAAAAATTAGAGTTGTGATGCGCGTCAAGCATGAAGTCTGCTTGTTTTCTTCCTGTCAAATATTCTACGGAGTCTTTCTTCTTCCATTTCGTACCATTGACAATGTGAATTTAGAATGTATGAACCTAGTGAATCAAATGATCCATAAGTTATTGCCAAGTGATTTTGTTTTCTTGTGTAGGTTAGATTGGATTCTCTGTTGAAGTCAGTTGCTATCAGGGAATTGATTCAGTGAGTTTGCCATACATAAATTAATTTGTAAAGTTAAAAACATCTCAGGCCTGTGTCAATGTTCATAATTTGTTTGGTCATAGTTTTTGTTTTTTTAAATGTATGCATATATTTAAAGAAGAACAGAACACATCACTGGCTAGCGACTACAAGGAGCGGTGGTCTGCATAGACGAAAAAAATAATAATAAAACTAAAATGAGTATAGCAAAAATCTCTAAATTGTGTTTTCATTTCGGTTACCCAATTTTAGAAAGTTACAATTTGGTCTCTTATCTTTAGTTTTTGTTATGATTTGGTCACACGAATACATGTCATTAAAGGCGTTCATATGTGGCAATCCACAATCATTTGAGTCTTTCTTTCTCACTTTCTTGATAATTATATAAATTTTTAGAGGCAACAAGTAAAACACCCTTATTGAAGGGCCATTAAGTAATTTTATTATTGTCTAAGGGCTAATAAGTAAAAATTTTTTTTTCCTCAATTTCTAGTAATTATATATTTTTTAAAGGTTAACAAATAAAATTTTGAATGAACGGAGAACAACAAAACAGAAGGCGACCCGGCAAGGGGCAAAAAGAGTTAGGCTGTTAGTAGCAAGCTTTTCAATGCTAGCAAGCACATCATCAACTGTGAGGCTACCATTTTTGCCAACTCATTTGCAACTCAATCACTTTCCTTCATAAAGAGTGAGATTAGTCCATCCTTCAAATAGATGATCAAACAATATAATCTCACTTAAAATATCTTCGTGCTTGTGGCGTTCCATAAAGGCCGTTAATTAAATTTACTATTACAAGTGAATCAGATCCCACTTTTTTCGAATAGATGATCGTCTTTACTTATTAATAAAATTGACTTTTATCCACTTTATTTTTTTAAAAAAATAATAATCAAATTCCAACCATACAAATTTAATGTCAAAATTTTGAGCTTTCAACCATAATAAATAAATTGCAACAAATTTTACTTCTTCCACCAAAAGGCCTTTAATCTAGCAAATAGACTTCTTTTCATTTTTTGGGACAAGATTAACTAAATAATTGTATATTATCTAAGACAAAATAAAATTATGTATAGTGAAAGATGTTAAATAAGATATATACAGGGGCTGAGGAACTGGCTATAGGGGTAGGGGGCGGACAGGGGTGGCGGCGGCGGCGGCGGCAAAGGTTTTTTTTATTTTAATTTTTTATCTTTATATTTTTTTATATATTTCATTATTATTTATAATTTATTTTAGTTGAATGATTGATTGATTGATTTATTTCTCATTTATTAGATGTTTTATTGTTAAATTTGATATTTTTAAAAATTTTGAGAAATTTTGTAAAAATATATATGATTGATTAATGCACATTGATTTGGGGATTTGAGAAATATTAAAGCTTTGATTTAGTAATAAGTAATTTTTTTAAATTATGATTAATTTAATAGAAGTTTAAATGAAAGTTATTATTTTTCAAAAATATTTAAATATCAGTTTCTTTTGCAATTAATAAGATCTTAAATGTAAATAATTTATAAAAATTAATTTTAAAAAAATTATTTAAATGAATTTAGATAAATTATTAAATTACATATGTCTTGTAAATGAGAATTTTTTTAATTTAAAATATTATTTATATTTTTACAGTTATCCTAATATTTAGATTTTTTAATAATAATTTTAAAAACTCAAATTTTGAAATACTATCAATAATTATCATAGTACAAAAATATTTTAATTTAATATTTAATCAATGTAATTTAACCTTAGTTAAGTTTTAAATTTTAAAATAATACAGTAAAATAAACAAACTTTTTCATGCATATTTTCTCTGACTAATTTTCAAAATTCTATTATGATCCTCTGTAATGGTTTTTTCATGCATTTGTTACATGAGTTTAGTAGTATATCTGTATGTGAAAAGATAAACAAACATCTCAAATAGGTATTTATTAAAATAAAATCTAAATAAATTTAATTTTTATTAAATAAATTAGAGGGTTTATTCTAAAATTCCGTAAGCTCTAGTTATCTTAAACTACCCTTGAGTCAAAATCATAAAAAAAATTTAAATTTTGATAAAAGTAATTATTTTGATATATTAATTAATTTTAATTATTTCTATTGAATTTTACTAATTGTTCTAAAAATTTTTAACTGTATTTTATTATTTAAAATTTTTGTTAATTAATTATTTTAAAACACTGTAAAATATATTTTAAAAAAAATGAAATTACATCAAATTTTTTTTTTTTACCATGTGGACAAGCCATTCCACACGTATTTTTTTTCTTCTTATTATTAGCCTTATATATATATATAAATTGGCTTTTAATATAAAATAATCATGCAAGATAACTACAAACGTGCAAAAATTAGTTGATAAAATTACTCGGTATTTAGGCTCGGCACTTAAAAACATGAGTTTAAGTAATGCTTTAATTATCCAATCAAGCATGGTTATATACATTTATATACATTTAAATAAAATAACAAATATAACAAGATATGAAAAAAATCTTACATCATTCATTAAAACTTAAAAAAATAAATAAATAAATAAAATAACAAATATAACAAGATATGAAAAAAATCTTACATCATTCATCAAACTTAAAAATAAATAAATAAATAACAAATATAACTTTTAGAATATATAAATGCAGAGATTTTTAACTTTATTCTGAGTAAAAGGTTTAAATTTTTACCTCATATATATAAATACACACATGTATAATGATTTTCATGAGCAGAAAACACTGCCTTTGTAAGCAATGTTTATGGATATGGATTACATTTATGGAGCTTGCAACGGAGCTCACGATCGGAACAAAGCTTGACGTATACGTGTTCGTCAAGACTCGGGCGAATTAAATCCAAGCTGTAGTAAAACCTAAACCTAGATTGTCCATTTCTTTTCAAATTTCAAATTAAATCTTCTTTTGTTTTTCTTTTAAATTTTGATATCCAAAACATAAATCCCTTTTCACCCAAAAAGATAAAAATTTAAAAAATCAAATCCATCTACGCGTTTGTTGCTATATAAAGTAGACATGCAATTAATTGGCTATTGCTATTTTCTGTGATCAGATCATTCTTCTTCTTCTTCTTCTTCTTCTATTTCTTCTTCTTCTTCTTCTCCTTCTTAAGTTGTCTTTTCCTTGATGGCATCTACAGTAGGAGGTATGCTTTATTTTATGCTAAACCAATCAATCTATATGAATTAATCAATGTTTCAGGTTCAGTACTTGATGTGCATGTGCTTGGCAAAGTTCATTTATTATTATTATTATTATTATGCTAAACCAATCATTATCTTCTTCTCTTTCTTCTTTTTCTCCTTCTCCTTCTTAAGTAGTCTTTTATTGATGGCATCGACGGTGGTAGGTATAATTTATTTTATGCTAAACCAATCAATCTATATGAATTAATCAATGATGTTTTAATAACAATCAACTGTTTCATATTAATGCAGCAGTCATTCCCATTCCGCACTGGATATCAGCGGACCAACGGGGCACACCCTTTATAGAAGATTGTTCTGATATCAATGAGGTAATCAACAAACCTCTAACAAAAATATTATTTCTTACGTTATATTTCTTTAATGCTAATCCTTACTAGTATAATTATGATTTAGTAGTAAACATTTGATCTTTATGAACATGCTTTACCGGAAACACTTAATCCCTTTGTCAATGCATGCAGGATGAGAAATTTGTCTATGAACTACACAGATTTACGTGGGTAAAACCAAGCTCACCTTACATCAAAATTAACAGTGATGCATCCGTCTCTATCGGAGGTGTTGGTTGTGGGTACATTATGCGTGACGAAGAAGGTTGCGTGATTTTCGGCGAAGCAGTTAACTACGATGAATTGAAAACGGTGGTAGAAGCAGAACTTGTCGCAATTTATTTGGCATGCTTGAAAGCCCAAGATTTTGGCATTAAATTTGTGTGGTTGGAATCTGATTCACTTGTGGCAGTGAATTTAATTAACAATGTTCATGGAACAACACCAAGAGAGTACAAGAGTATTTTGAATCAGATTTATATTGTTTTAGCATCTTTTGAAGGATGGACTGTCACTCATGTATGGAGAGAAGCAAATGGAGTTGCTGATAGTTTGGCGAAAATGGGAGGCTCAGGGAATGAATTTATTTTCACAATTGATGACGTGCCAGCAAATATTTTAGACCTCATTGTTGATGATGCATCAGGAAAATTGTATACCAGAGTTAAAACTCGTAGGAAGTCATCAAAACATCATGTTTATTGAACTATTTTTGGAAATAAAGAAAATCATTTAGTGAGTTTATCAATAGTTTATGTATTTTTTTTTTATTCAAATTATGGGAAAAATAAATACAAAATTTGCATGATATTAATTATTGATTATTGAATTTTTTTTAACTCCAATAGAGTTTCATATTGTTATTTTGATTTTTTAATGAATTTTCATAAAATATCTCGTTATATATAACATGTTAAAATATTTCTTAAAACATCATCATTACATGTTAAAATAATAGAAAAAGACCACTAAACACTAATGAGTTCCACTGCTTTAAAAAAATATATATATATGCCAAATTTTTTTTTTAAAATGGATTAACCACGTTCATTAAAATAAAGGAAACAGTATAAGGGAGATAGAACCAAGAGAAGAAACCAAAGCTCTACAAAATATCTACCAGGAGTGATAAGCAAAACAAGACAAAGACCAAGGGAGAGAAAGACACAAGGAGAACCCCCAAAGGAAGGAGAGGCCTAAGGGGGTACAACACACCATATGTCAATTTTTCTAAACACCCTGCAGTAAAAGAAATGCTTCTATGTGAGTTATAAACAATGTTAAAGAGAAAATTAGCTAAGCAAACATTATTGTCTCACGATATACTAGAGATATATGGATACAGATTTAAAAAATCTAGGATTATATACACAAGCAAATTAAAAAAAGAAAAAAAAAATCCACTATATTCCTTCAGCTTTTACTTCATCTTTTGGATGGGGATCAAAACTGCAAAACTGGCAAACAGATAAAACCTAAGTTAGATTAATTCCTTTCTAAAAGAAAAAAGACGTACACATGCATTATAAATTAATTCTTTCTAATAATTTTTACATGAGCTATTAAAAGCAAACATTTACCTGCTTGTACTGAAATCCATGAAGATGGCACCAGTGCTTGGGACCTTTCCCATCACAAATTTGGACATCTTTGGGCAAGACAGGCAGGCAATCATCAGGTAGGAACTGGAGCTCAGGACAAGTTTCTACTGTCAATTGTGTTAGAGACTTAAGATATTTCAGGCCCAAGAGTGATGACAGCTGTCTGCAATTGATTATAAAGAGTTCATTAAGCCTGGATGGACAAGCAGCATCATGGTGCACAGTCACAGACCTCAGGTTCTCACAATTTGAAAGAGTTAACGTAACAAGTGATTGAAAGGATGGAACTTGACATATCTTTGGGCATGTTTGAATGTAAAGGTTTTTGAGCTTTGGAAAAACTTTATCCATAACTGAACTCCAGTTATCCCATTCCTGCATGTTTGAGAAGGACAACACCTCAAGTGCAGGGAATGAAACCTCTCCTTCATGAGCAACTGATTTCATTTTTTGAAATTTATGAAGAGAAAGAGAAGTGAGAGAAGGTAGTCTTGCTGTTAACCAAGGGAAATCTTGTATTTGTTTGCAGGAATTGAAGTTAATGCTGGTTAATTTGGAGAAGGATGGATCACCAAGCCATGCAGGCAAATCACAACCTTTGTAGCCATCTATTTCCAAGCTTGAGATGTTGTAGTGTGGTTTTAGCCTCTCCAGCACTAAAAATTTCATCTCTTCACTGCATACATTGTCCTCATCTGGATGCTGAGGACAATCCCAGTTCAGCTTCAGGTCCTTCAATTTAGACTTGGTTTTAAGGTTGCCTACAATGACATTATCCACAGAAACCAGTTTTCCGAGCTCTGATATGCAAAGCTTTCCTTTGATATTCACCAAGTTCTTCAACTCTTCAATACCACAATGCTTTCCAATTTGATTAGCTCTTCCAACTCTGAAGTAAACCAGAGTTTCAAGATTAGTTAGTTTCCCAATCCCATGAGGTAGTTTAGCTCCACTGGGGATGAACAAGTGTTGTAATTTTACAAGGTTTGATATCCCTTGAGGCAACTCTTGAAGGTTGTAACATGATTGCACATCCAAAGTGTGCAAATTGTGAAGGTGGCCTATTGATTCAGGCAACTGAACTACAGAAAATGAAGAAAGAGCAAGACATCTCAAGTTAATTAGATTGCCAATTTCACTCGGCATCTCTTGAAGAACACAGTTCTTTAAGTCCAACGTTTGCAGGTTATAGAACTGACATACAAGCTGTGGTAATGCATCCCAAATTATATTGCTTTTCACAGAAAGATGTCGAAGATGCTTGAAGTTGCCAATCCAAGTAGTTGAATCATGTGGTCTATCAAGCTCCAATTCCAGCGCTCTCAATCGTTCAAACATGGGGAGCAAACTTTCACTTTTACTAGTATATTTGAGATCAAGACAATCAAATGTTCGTAAATACTTTGTTTCCTTCAATGATAGAAGCTCTGTTAGTTCTGCATCTGCTTCCACCTTTGATGGATATGTCACCTTTAGGTGCCGAACTTTGTTAGAGATCACATGTCTCACAGCTTGACTTTCACTTATATCAATCGAAAAACACTCGTTTTCTGATATTAACTGTGCGAGATCTTGAAGCATATCATGCATTACGTACCATTCATCTTCATTCCCTGTAGTTAAACCCATGTGGGGGTTCTCGTATAATTGGAAGTATGATCTCTGCTGCAACTCATTGAAGTAATTCTCTCCTACATCCTCCATTATTTTTCTCCCTTTCACGCGAATATAACCTTGTGCCATCCAGAGCCTGATTAGATTGCCTTTACTGAACAAGTGAGCTTTTGGATACATTGAACAATACAAGAAGCAAGGTTTCAAGTATGACGGCATTCGGCTATAGCTTAGTTTCAATGCAGGTATTATCTCAGCTTGAGCTTCATCCAATTCCCATAGATCACTTTGGAGAACATCCCACCAACTGCTTTCCTCTGTCTCATATAGAAGAATGCCTGCAAGCGCCTTCACGGCCAATGGTAAGCCATTACACTTGTTGACAATCTGTTTACCGATGTCTACAAACTGTGATGAAACTTCTTGACCTGCAAATGCATAGTGTTTGAACAATAACCAAGATTGCTCTTCAGGTAAAAGGCCGAGTTTATAAGGTGAAATTCTTCCTGTTTGCATGACTTGGGCAACTGAGCTATTTCTCGTCGTCACAATTATCCTAACAATGTCAGCATTGTCGAAGGGGGATTGCAGCAACTGCCAAGGGCTCTGTTCTTCATTCCAAACGTCATCTAAAACAAGGAGGACCTTCTTTCCTGCCACACTCTCACTCAGGACAGATAGAAGCTCTTTTAGCTCAAGAAAATCACAAGATTGTTGGCCGCTCAATGTCTCTATGATCAGTTTAGTTAGGCGTACAACATTGAAATTCACTGATACATACACCCATCCTTTCACATCAAAGTATTCGCAAACTCTTTGATCTTTATATATAAGTTGAGTCAGTGTTGTCTTCCCTAGTCCTCCCATACCCACAATGGGAATGACTGAGAATTTACAATTCATATCAGAAAATAGTAGCCCAATGAGCTTTTCTTTATCACTATCCCTTCCAAAAACACGCGATTCGTCCACAGAGGAACTTGGTGGTGGTGGCTTGATAGAATCAGCGGCATCATCATCATACCATCTCGGACCAAGTTCTCTTAAGCTCAATGCATTCCGATCCTTTTCAATCTCACTAAACCTCTCTCTGATTTTCCTAATCCTATCAAGCGTATGATTAGGAAATGATGGCCCTTTCGAGATAATCGAAGTTGACAAGAAATATATTTGCTATCAAACAACGTATAGAGAAGTTAGTTAGACACTGACTATTTAAGCCAGAACAACAACTAAACATAAGGACACATACCTCATCCTCAACCTCCACACTTTTTCTTTTGCGAGAAGTCCTTGCAGCAACAGCAGCAGCAGCAGCAGCAGTTCTGTACTCCACTTGATAACGCAACAATTCATACTCATACTCATCGAGGACATCCTCAGCATCATAAGCGATGCCTTTGAGTTCCTTAAGCCAAAGCCTGACTGATGCATCTCTAATCTCTCTTCGCCCGGCATCCTCAAGAAGTGCCTCAATATTCCATAATGTCATTTCCAACCCTTTCAGCTCATCTTCAATAACTTTCTGAGCATCTGTTGATGATGAAGAGGATCTTGATGATGATGAAGGTGATCCACTGAAAGCAGTCACTAACCTTCTTGTTATTTGGAGGACGGATGACAAAAAGGCCATGACAGCAGAGCTATTCTCAGTGTAGTTTGGAGTTAAATGTTGAAGATGAAGGGAAGATCTAGGATTAGTAATTGATTTAATTATGAATTATCTTAGTAATGAAGCACCATGGTTGATGACTCAGTCCTCTGTTACTAGTTTATTTAGTAGCACTATTAAGGATACTAGTCTATTCAATGAGATTAAAATAGTAGTGCAACAGCAATAAATTAACAACCATTATTGGTGAATGATTCCCTTCCTTTTGGACTATGCAGAACCTCTTGTTAAACCTACAAGAGAGTCATTATTCCTTGTTAGAATGATGACTTTGACCAGATTATCATTCCAAAAATTTTAACAAGAATAATATTTTCTATTTTATTAATAACTAGCGTAGAAGGATGCGGGATTTAATATATAAAATCAAATTTATTTTAAATGATATACATAATTTTTTATTTCATTTAGTAATATTTTTCATATTTGTAAGAAGATTAAATAATGAAACGGCGTTTTTCTCCTGACGATGGACTCTCTTCACGCGGACCTGCTCGGAGACTCTCGTGGTGGTAGCGGAAGACAAGGTAGGCCAGGTAACAGCAAAGGTTGGGCTAGGCATTCGGGAACCAGGTTTGGACCTCAGGGATCCAGTAGGTCTTCCGGCTCTGGTCGCCCCCCTCAGTGAAGCAGCCAAGTTCGTGATGGTACTTCCTACGCTAAGGCTGCGAGCCCCTCTAGTGAGCAAGTTTCTGCGGAGGAGGTCCAGTTGTTATCGGCGAGGGACTTGGAGGAGCTTTCTAAGGGATGGGAAACTGCCGGTTCTCGCAGCACAAACAGAGCCCTGTTTCAGATGAACACAGAACCCTTAGCCCCCCTTCTCAGGGCTTCCTGCCGGTGGCCGGCGCTAAGCGTCTTAGATCACCACTTTCCTGCAATCATTGTCTGAGAACCACTCACAAAACTGAGGAATGTCGACACCGTGTTACCTGCAAGCGTTGTGGAGGTGCATGTCATCTTGCTGCCAACTACTGGGTCGAACTTCACTCTCCTCCTAAACACAGAAGACTTCTCTAATGCTACCCTTGCGGACGACATTAATTCGGCAGTGGAAGGAGACTTCTCTGCTAGCTCTCGCTGGCAAAGAACCCATATTTCCCTTCCTCTTTCGAATGACACTGCTAAACTCCGAAAAGAGCTGAGCAAACTAGTGAGAATATCCTTTTGGAGTTTCTACCCGGAGCTCTGAATACGCCTAGAGTGGAGGCCGTTCACGACTTCAGAGGCAATTCCTATCTGGCTACCCTAAGCAGTGAAGCAGAAGCAATAAGGGTGAATAAAGTCGGTGAACTGAGTTTACCATCAAAGATGGGGCCGTGTGTTCTTTCCATCAAGCCATGGTCGGCTGATATTGGCTCCGTTGGATCCGCGACGGGGACTGCACAAGTTCTCCTTATTTGGAACCTTCCTCTCCATGCTTGGACCTGGACGGTGTTGGTTGATCTTCTCCGGCCGCTCGACGACCTCGTGGCTATCCCCCAACCCAGCAAATCTCACAAGTCCTTCATCTCGGTGCTCGTCCGTTGCAAGCCCAGGGTTAGCCTTCCTCATGAAATTATTCTCAGCTTCGGTATGAGGAAATTCTTTGTGCTAATCACCGACAACCGCCTTCCCTTTCCGACGTTCCGACGTGACCTCGACAAATACATCATTCCCTCTCAGCGTCATGATGCTCCCTCCCGGGTCTTGGCTCCAACCCATTCTGCTCCGACTCAGCAGCCCCGCCGTGATGACAAAGGTAAAGAAGTCCTTTGCTCCAATGATGCTGGACCTGTGTACAAGGCTACCACTGATCAAGCTCGGGGTGTTCCCTCACAAGTGTGGAGACCTCGCAGTCATGAAAACTCGGCCCGTCCGGTGAGCTCAGCTCCCGGGGCCCCACCCACTTCCTCTGTTCAGGCCCATCCGGTGAGTACAGCTCCCGGGGACCCACCCACCTCCTGTGTTCAGGCCCGTCCGGTGAGCGCAGCTCCCGAGGCCCCACCCAACTCCATTGATCAGGCCCGTCCAGTGAGCGATGCTCCCGGGGGCCAATATCCTGTCCCCGTGACCCGTCCGGCGAGCGCCACTCCTGGGGCCGAGGACGGCGCAGTGCTCTGTCCCCCGGATCTTCGAACCGATTGGTCAATTCGATCTGCAGAGGTTTTTGACCGGCAGTTAAAAACCTCAGACCTGTCGAAGATGCACATGACTCAAAAGAGATGCGGCATTGTTGATCAAACACAGGTTGACAACCTAGGTCCCTCATTTCATAGTCATCATGCGACTGTGACAACACCCACTAGGGGAGAGCCACGTGGCGCCAGGGGATCTTCCCATTCTAATCCGCAGTCCCGTGATAAGGCCAGCATTGTTTCTGATTTTGAGCCTCGGGATTCGCACGATGCCTCCTTGATGGATGGTGATCTAGTTGTGGTCCCCGCTGCTGGGTTTCCTAACGAGCATTCTAGGCCCCCAGCTACCACTCGTTTGGGCCCACCTCTGCTCTATGAGTAAGCCCAAATCTCAACAGAGCCCAATCCGATTTTATCTAGCATTGGGCCAAACGTTCAGCCCACTTTGCCAGGCTCAATTGCTGGGGTTATTGCTCTGCCAGATCCACACCAGGTTGGGACTAAATTGCAGACTCCTAGTGACCATTTGTCTGAAGAAAATGAAGAGGTTTTTTGTAACCCCGACCAACCGCCCCCTAATTTTAATCCTCCCCCTAACTTCAGTTGGATATTTCTACATGGAGTGTGGACTTTGGTTCCCACCAAATTCTCTAAGGCCTTTGCAAACCGTTCCCACCTAGAAGAGGAATCTACTCACTATGATAACTCAGAACAGTGGAACGAGAAAAACCTAGAGAATGATAACCTTCCTGATACGACACATCACCTATCAGAGGAATCAGGGCAAGAAGGTGACAATGGTGACAGTCACGAGCTTATCGACTTGGAGTCGGATTTCGAGGAAAAAATTAATAGACTGCTCCAAACTGGTCAAGTTGAGGAAACTAACCAATGTACCAGAAGAAGTGAAAGAAGGAAAAAGCCTTCACCAAGATGGAATGAAAAAACGGGCTTCCTGCCAGAACCACCCAGATCAACCAAAAAGAAGGGGAACTCCAGTACAACTCCTGAAGGTACCTTTATAACTCCCCTTCTTTTAAATGATTGGAATGATCTGCAGCTTCTTAATTACTGCAATGCTTGTGGTATTTCCTTTGATTCTTTGCATCATAGAGATACTTGTTTAACTCATTTGCGTATGCTAGAATCATCTAGAACCTCAAATCTATATTTAGTAGCTAGAACCTCCTCCTCAGGTTCCGCTACAGGCACAACTAGTTTTCCCCATGAACGTCATTAATTGGAATGTTAAAGGATTAGGAAGCCCCTTGAAGCGCTTCCTTGTGAAGGATTTCCTTCAAATACACCACGCTAATATCTGTTGTATCCAGGAGTCTAAACTTAGTTTGATTGACCCTTGTACCTGGAGATCTATTGGTGGTCCCTGACTTGATAAGTTTATTTTTTCCTTTGCTATCGGGACTGCGGGAGGCATGATTATCGGTTGGTCAAGCAACCTCCTTGATGGTCGTTGCTTTTCCAAGGTAGTTTCTGCCTCTCTGCTAAATTCAGAGACAAAACTAATGACATCTCCTGGGTTTGTACCACTGTTTATGGTCCCACAGCTAGACACCTGAAAATTGATTTCTGGACTGAGATCAGAAGCTGCCATCCTGGGGTGGGGATCCCTTGGGTGATTTGTGGGGATTTCAACTCAATTTTCAATCAATTGGACAAATCCAACAGTAATGCCAATTTGGAAGATATCATGCAAGCGCAACTGCTCTTGCGTGATCTCCATCTGATTGAGTCCCCTGCTTTTGGTAAACGCTTCACTTGGACAAATGGTCAGGTAAATCTTATTTGGGTTAAGCTTGACCGATTCCTAATTAATCATGACTGGCTCTCCCTCTTCCCCAAAACCTCCCAACATGGTCTTCCTAGACTAGGGTCTGACCATGTCCCCATCAGGCTCGAATCTGGCTCTCATCCCTCTGTGCCACGCCCTTTTTGCTTTAAACGATCCTGGTGCTCCGTGGATAACTTCCCGGATCTTATTTGATTCTGGTGGAATGACCCCCATTACTATGGCTGTGGGGCCTTCATTATCGCAAAAAAGATCGCCAATACCCGAAAACATCTTAGACTCTGGGCTAAACCGGTTTTTGGGTCGATCAAACTCAAGAAATTGGTGCTTTTACATGAGATTGACAATCTTGACACTCTGCAAGACTCACGGTCCCTCACGATCGAAGAAAGAACCAAAGACTCCACCCTTAGAGCTGAATTATTCCATACCCTTAAACTTGAAGAGTTATACTGGAAACAACGCTCTAGAGTAACTTGGTTAAAAGAGGGTGATGAAAACACCATCTTCTTCCATTCTGTTGCCAATGGTAGACGCAATAGGAACTTCATCCAAGGGATTGACCACAACAATGTTAGGATAACTGATGTCAAGAGGATTAGGGAATCCTTCACCATGTTTTATAAAAATCTTTGTGGCTCAATTCAGGATGTCCGGTTTAAGATCAACTGGTCCCATCTTTTTGAAACCAAAACTACTCAGGACTTGTCTTCTTTGGACTCCCCTTTCACCCATGATGAAATTGGACGTGCTGTCTTTGATTTGAATGCGGATAAGGCCCCTGGGCCGGATGGCTTTCCAATCTTTTTCTTTCAAAAGTATTGGGATATCATCAAGGACGACATCTTTAAGATTTGTGATGATTTCTACAATGGCCAGGCCAACTTGGAAAAGATTAATTGGGCTAACATTGCGCTCATTCCTAAATGCCAAAACCCTGGGAATCCGTCTCACTACCGCCCAATTAGTTTAATTAATTCCTCCCTTAAGATCATCTCCAAGCTTCTTGCAAATAGACTGAGATTAAAGATTGATACGCTGATTGATGGGACTCAGTCGGCCTTCATCAAGGGAAGATGTATCACTGATAATATCGTCACTGCAAATGAACTTATCTTCTTCATGCAAAAGCATCGCTTACCAGGCTTGATCCTAAAAATGGATTTTGCTAAAGCCTTTGACACAGTTGACTGGAGTTTCCTGCTGGAGCTCCTTAAAGCCAGGGGCTTTGGAATTAAATGGATTTCTTGGGTGAATTCCATCCTCTCTTCCTCTAAAGCTAAGTTTCTCATCAACAGTTCCCAAACCGGCTACATTAGATATGGCAGAGGTCTTGGGCAGGGAGATTCTCTGTCCCCACTTCTGTTTGTCCTGGTGACAGATGTTCTCAGCACAATGATCAATAATGCTCTTAACTCGGGTATCCTTCATGGAGTGGCCCTTCCTGAATCCGGCTACAAAATGTGTCACTTGCAATATGCGGATGATCTCCTTATACTAACGAATGATGGTGGCGAAGATCTCCGTATCATCAAGCTCGTTCTTTATTTGTTTGAGGGTATTTCGGGGCTGAAGGTCAATTATGATAAAACTTGCCTATACGCCTCACAAAGGAACATCATACCCAACAGTGAGCTGATCAGGGCTATCCATTGTCAGGCAGGCACCCTCCCTGTCTCCTACCTTGGGATCCCCATCTCGGGTGGTAGACCTAGAAAACAGGACTGGGATATCCTGCTGAATAATATTAGGACCAGACTCGCCTCCTAGAAGTCCAAACTTCTTTCACTTGGTAGAAGACTTACTTTAGTAAACTCTGTTCTGACTGCGATTCCAACCTACTGGATGTCGATCTTTAAGCTCCCGACCTGGGTCATCAAGCATATTGATAAGAGCCGCAAGGACTTCCTTTGGTCCAGCCCTGACCCGCAACATAACAAAATCATACTTGTCAGTTGGGATTGTTTATGTCGGCCTCATGAACAAGGTGGTTGGGGTATTTTTAACCTCCACACCTTTAACTACGCCCTCTTTGGAAAATGGTGGTGGAAGATTGCCATGGGTAGCCACTGGTGTGGAGAAACTATTTTAAGAGAAAATTATTTTAGACTCGCCCCCATGTGGAATCTGTTCCATAAGCATCCAAGAAGATGCTCCTTCTTCTGGAATGGTATTCAACACTCCCTCCTTGCCTTCAGAAAAAATTTATCCTCCACTGTCCACGATGGTAATTCCACCCTCTTTTGGTTGGATAACTGGGTGGAGGGGCGGACCCCTGGCTCTTATCTGGTCTAATCAATTTCACTTGTCACCTAATAAAGGGGAAACAGTCAGGGAATTTGCTTTTAACTCTACTGCGTTTCATGGAAGTGATTTTCCTTTTTGGATCAATTTCATCAACGATACCTTGACTCACCTCTCGGTGAAATCCTTCTATTCGTTTCTTATTGACTTGGGACTTCGCTATCACAGAACACCTACTATTCTGAAAGGGGCCTATCCCAAAAAGATTAATTTTTTCAATTGGTTGGCTTGGGATAATAAGATTCTCACGCTTGATAACATGGCACAGCGTCGCTGCAACCGCATTCAAACTGCTACTTGTGTTATGTGTCACACAGCCCTGGAGACTAATGATCATCTACTTCTTAACTGTCATTTCGCCTCGGCTATCTGGGCCCATTTCAACCGTCTGATTGATATGGATCCGCCCCCCAAGATCCCTCAAGGATCTTTGGGGGCCCTGGATGAGCAAGGTCCCCAAATCCCTAACTCCGATTTGGGACATAATAGTGAGAGCCATCAATTGGAACATCTGGATTGAGCGAAATGCACGCATCTTTAATTCAATTTGTCTACCATTTGTATCTATTATTATTAAGATTGAACGTATGCTTATCACTTGGTACAATGCAGCTCCAGAACCGAAGAGGGCAAAAGTTGAAGATCAAGTGTCCAAGATTAAGAGGAGTCTGGATTTTCTCTCCTCCAGGGATTCGGCGCAGGATGCCCCTCCCTTGCAGTCTTCTTCCCAGGGCGAGATTTAGTGTGGTGTGTTTGTTGTCTTCCCCTAAGGACTTCCTTGTCCTCAGGGTGTCTCCCCCTCCCTCCCCCTTCTCTCAGTCTTTGTTTTATTTTTGGTTTTGTCTCTCGTGACGGTCTCCACTCCTTGTGGTTGTTCTTGTTATTGTTCTTCTGCTCTTTTTGAATGAGATTGTGTGGTTTATCCACTTTTTCAAAAAAAAAAAAGAAAAAAAAAAAAGAAGATTAAATAATTTTTAATAATAAAAATAGATTTTGGATATTTAAAAAATATTAACAATCTCCATTATAAACAGCACATTATAGTAAATTTAAAATAAATAAATAAAAATAACATATTTAAGAACTATTTATTCATATATGAATAAAGTACAATAAAATTTAATTTTCTTTTACATTCAAATCATGCGCTAACAAAAACCATTTGCCGTCAAATTAGTATCTTAAGTTTTGTTTATTGTAAAAATTGTAGTACTAAATTACTACCAAACATTATTATCATTTACTATTACAATACATTATTTTTTGTAAAAATTATTTAAAATTAATGAAATTTAAACTAAATTATTCATATAGAAAAATATTGTTATACAAAATAGCACAATTTAATTTCAATGGTGTGCACTAGTATAAATATATTATTAATTTAAAATCATAATCTTTTTTACAATAATTTTATGTATTTATTAATGGAATTTCTTAAATATTGTGTATTTGTAAACAATTATGAACTTAAAATCATAAGTAAATAATTAACTTAAATTTTGTGAAATTAATAATAAAGTTTTTATATAATTTGCAAAAAAATTCTTTCAATTATAAATTTTTAACCATTTTCATGTTAACAATACATTTTAAGATAACGTTAACAACTATTACATTAAGAAAGAACCATTATTATTTAAAATGTTTTTAGATTTATTAATTTTATATTTGAATTTGAAAATTTTTATATAATAATAAATTTATCATTTAATAAAATCTCTTCAATTGCCACTCTCTAATGGTCCTTTTTAATCAAATGAGTTGCGTTATCAATTTGCCTCAAACCTGACAAGCAACCCGATTCCCCGCCTTATCCTCGAATATATAATTTTAATATTATATACATATATAATATTAAAAAATTATTTGTATTAAATAAAAAAAATATATTCTTAAAAATTAATATATTTAATTTATTTAATAGATGTAAAAAAATCGTGGACGGGGAATCTCCAAACCCGTGTAATCCCCTTGGGGACGGGTAGGAATGGGTTTGGCAAGTGTGGGTCAGGCCCAGGGAATACATCCCCAGTAAATCCCTACCTGTTGACATCCCTACAAATGATTCTTAGAGATTTACATTTAACCCCTTATCAACTAATATCCGGTTTTGAAAATATAATAAAAAAAACATCCGGTACTAAGTATTTAAAAAAATGAATTGATAAATATTAAAGTTTTTAATTATTGCGATTTATATGAAATTATCCTAAAATATTTTTGAATTTCATAAAATTATATTGGATCTTTTGGAATAAATTAGGAATAGTTTAACAAAATAGATCAAGAAATGAAAATTTTTTTATTATTGCAATTTATTTAAAATTAACTTAAGTTTTTTTTTTTAAATTTTAAACATTATAAATACTATGTTTGTTTTCTAAAATTTAGTCCCACATAGACTAACCTAAACAAAAAGACAAGATAACTGCATATAAAAGCAATCATAGGCACAATAAAATTTTGTTATTGATTTTTATATTTCTATTATTTTTAAAAATTAAATTTTATAATTTTATTTAAAAAATTTTAAATCCTGCTGGCCGGTTCTCGTGACCGCCGGGCTAACCTGGGCTGGACAGCTGGGTTGGGCTTGACGGGCCCGGTTATCCAGCCTGTGCCTACCTCTATGTCCTTCCTCTACTAATGCTAGCATTACAATAATTAGTTCATATTTGGTTGGAAAGAAATTAGTGCATATTCAAATCCGCTTCCGTCTCCAACCGTGATCATTTTGAAAACTAATCATTTGTTCTTATTTTGTGTGTGTATAATTCCCCTGTCAAAAAAAGCTAAATTAGAGGGATCAAAGGAAATCTTGACTTTTTGGGTTCCCATGAAGGAGATGAGCGATTTAAGAGAGATTATGACCTTTTAGGGATTTGGCAAGCCCCTCAATACAATTTTGGGCAGTGGTATCAGGTGATATCTACTTACTAGATGTCTCTGCTTATATTAGTTTTTGTTTCATATCTCCTTCATCGCCAATGGAGTTTATGCTATAATTATTTCTTTTGTCTATTATTTTTTTGTTTGAAAAGGTGGATAAACCACATATATTAAACATAACGAAAGAACACTAGCAGAAAGAGCTCAAGGAGCTAGCAAATGAGAAAAGATCAGAGAGTCAACAACACAAACAATCCCACTACGCGTGGGGCAAAATAGAATAGTGAAACAACAGGAAGGACAGAGGAGAGCTCCTAGGAAAAAGAAGGACAGCTCCCTCCAGGGTGTCAGAAAGCACAAAGACTATCCATCGCCGGTGTGAAAGGTTTGCTCTTTTGGTGCCTTCACCTCAGCTTGTGAGATCAAGAACTCCAAGCTGCGTCTAACAGTTCCAACAACATCTTTCAGCTTTGATTTTTTTGAAACTAGCGCTATGGTTAATCATAAAAAAAAAATCAATTGATCAATTTTTAGCAAAAAAGAAATAGGTGAGAGAATTTTAAAATAAAAATGCTTGCATTTCTCTCAAGCCAAATGTTCCATATTATAGCATGCGCCATAAGATCCCAAATTAGTCTAAGGCTTGGAATAATATTGGATCTCCACGGCCCCCAAAGGTCTTTAATTGAGCATAGGGAAGTCACTGGCCCAAACAAGTGCCTAAAATAATTCCAAATTTGTTCAACAAAAGGGCATTTAATCAACAAGTGGTCTACAGATTCAATAGTTGCATGACAGAACATATGTAGGATTATAAAGTTTATTGCAACGTTTCCTAGCCAGCTTTCCAAGGATAGGATCTTATCCTTCCATGCTAACCAATTGAACAGATTTATTTTCCTTGGCTAACCTCCCCTCAAGATGATTTGTGTTTTATTGTAGTGTAAACCACCATCAGTAAGGAAGTTATAAAAAGATTTCACTGAAAAAACACCATTTGTGGTGAAAGACCATTTCTTTGAATCTAACCTAGGACTTAAAAGAGCTTTACCTCTACTTAAGACCTCCCAACATGAATGATCCACTATCAAAGGTAGGGGTTGAATCAGATGTGCAACCTCCCTAATGGTTTGGAAGGGTCATTGGGAGTTGTTAAAAAGATCAAGCCAAATATTTGCAGGGGCACATCCCTTAACCCATCGGTCTAACCAGAACAAAGTGGTTGCACCGTCATGGACAGTAAACGAAACACAAGTCCTAAAGGTGGATAGAACATGTAAAAGGCCATTCAAAATAAAAAAAAAAAGGGAACGCCTTCTAGGTTGTCTTTAAAAAAAGATTCCAAGGTGGATCCCTTTGTAGGTAGTTATAATTACTGACATTGGAGCCACACCATTGGACCCCTGAGGAAATTTTCCACCACCACTTCTCTAACAGGGCATTATTGAATATTTCCAAGTTTAGAATACCCCAACCACCTTGGTCCTGAGTCCTACATAGATGTCTCCAACTTACAAGACGTGATTTTGGGTGACCCAAGTCTGAGCCAAACCAGAGAAAATTCCTTCTAATCTTATCAATTTTTTTACTCACCCATTTGGGGAGTTTGAAAACTGACATCCAATATATTGAGATTAAGGAGAACACTGAGTTAACTAGAGTGAGTCTACCCTTGATCGAAAGAAATTTAGCTTTCTAAGAGGCAAGACACATTTTAATCTTGTTAATCAGTTCTTCCTAATCTAGATGTCTAGGTCTCCTCTCAAAAATTGGAACCCCTAAATAGGTTAGCAGAAGGACTCCCAAGGTACACTGAATAGTCTGGGCATGCGAAGCCTTAGGGAGTTGTCCCATTCTAGAAGAAAATAGACTCATTTTTCAAAAATTGATCTCTAGACCTGACATACACTTAAAAAGGTAAAGGATAAGCTTGATAATTCTCAAGTCCTCACAACCCCTAGTGGTTAGGATTAAGACGTCATTTGTGTATTGCAAATGACACATCCTATTTGTGGGGCCTAACGGGACACAAAACAAGATTCTAGAGTTCAATGCATTTGAAAACATCGTACTTAGGATATCAGTGACTAGTATGAAAAGGAGGGAGAGTGGGTCCCCTTGCATGAGTCCACGATGATATCTAACATATCCACACTGTGCACCATTTACTGTGAACGTAGCCTTGGAAGAGAATAGGATTGATCTAACCCATCTTACCCATCTCACGCTAAAACCTCTAGCACTCAACAAGTCAAAGAGGAAGTTCTAGTTTACCATATTGACTGCTTTACTAAAGTACACCTTAGGATGTCGCCATGGAGTCGCTGCTTTTGCAGACTAAAGTACCATATTAACTGCTTTACTAAAGTACATCTTCGGCCGTGACAATGTTGTCAATGATGCATCTCCCCTTAATGAACTCCAACCGTGTGATGTCCACTAAGGATTCTATCACTCGACTAATTCTAGAAACAAGAATTTTGGAGATTATTCTTAGGGTAGAATTGATGAGACTTATCGGGCAAAAGTCCACAGGATGTTCTGGGGCTTGCACTTTTGGGATGAGGGCTATACTTGCCCAGTTTATTCTTTCTAAGTTTGCCCTGCCCCACTAAAAGTCCTCCCACAATTTTATTACATCATCTTTAACGGTTCCAAAACTTTTGGAAAAAGAACAACGGGAAACTGTCCAGACCTAGTGCTTTGTCAGCACTCAGATCAAATAATGCTTTTTTAATCTCATCATGTGAGGAAGGGATTTCAAGTGGTGAGAGATCGCATTGTGGTTTATAGGAGAGCAATTTAGACCAGTTGATTAGGAAACGAGAGTCTCTGCATGTCCTAAATTAGCCCCCAAAATGAGCAGCAAAGACTTTCCCAATTTCAGCATTCCCCTCCAAAAGGTCATTATCTCGCAAGATATAAGGGATAAATTTTGATTCTCATCCCCTTATTTATGCCACTTTACTCTAGATCTTTGCTTCCTATAAAGCTCCTCTTGTTTTAGCAAAGATCCGACAGCAAGCTTTAGGTCATCCTCTAATTTTTGTTCATCTAAGGAGAGATCTTGAGATTCTCGAGTGATGTTTAAAACTTCAAGATCATGCAGTGTGGCCAATTTCTTTTGTTTAATTGAACCAAAATCAAATTTAGCCCAATACCTAAGTCTATCCTTCAATTTAGCCCAATACCTAAGTCTCCTCCTTTTCCATCATGTTGCTTACACATTCATATTTGTCAAAATCTCATGGAAAGATAGGGTGAGGACGTTGCTTTTTGTGATGAGTTCCAGGAATTTTCTAACCCCAAAGCTCAGCTTGACCCCGTGAGGGAGTGCTGAGCGGTTCCAACATCTTACGAAGACTGAGAGAAGCATCTTATGTTGCAATTCTAAAAATGGCAATTACTTAATCACCCTGAAGAAGCTATGGAGGGTGAATGAATGTAAGGGTAACTTATGCCTTTTGTAATTTTGTTGAGTTGACAGTCAATTATTGTCAGTTGGAAAGGATAGGGTGTTGAAGGGTGGTTGAAGGGGAATCTGTGGGAATTTGACAACGAGGATAGACGTGTGGCTGATTGTAGGTGGTGGATCAAGATATTAAGAACTGGTTCATCTGAAAAGAAGGGAGCTTTTGAATCTGATATCAACTTTCTCTTTACTTGTCTCTTATCCCTATCTTTTTGTAACTCTCTGTGTATGTGTTGGAGGACCACTAGGATCTATTCTTCTGGCTTTCGTGGGTGTAATCTTTTGGATCTCTATATCATATCTTGTGTTGTGTTCGTATTTATTGTGTTTGTTCTTATCCTACAGGTTGTGAGAGGAGTGTCTTGCAACATCTTATGTGGTTTAGAAGCTTTAGAGATAGCTATTAATTTACCCACCGGCCACAATACCTCAACCAAAACTGACTAGCACAACCCGTAGAGAGGAAGATTCCAAATCAATAACCATTTCCATGCCCTTGAAGTTGACCCCAGAGAGGCCACGTCCGCCAAACAAGGTGAGATAGTAAACGTGCATGGACCCATTCTTGATGGGAGATTTACCTCTCCAATCTTGCTAACTGCTTCTACCTCCTCTTCACTATCAAATGAAGCAAGATATGAGTTGCCTCTAAATTTATACACCGAGCCTATATGTGGGATGTTCAAAGCCCTGGAATAAATTTAGATAAAATCTATTCATTTGTTTGTCCGGTGGTGATCTTAATCACTAAAACCTTCTCAAGATCCTTCCTAAGTCTGATGATCCCCTGCCATAGTGGTAAGGATAACCTAGTCCTGAACATTGGAGCTAAATGCCAAGAACCAGGCTCTAAATGAGAAGGTTGCTCAGCACCTCGAACTAACTCTTTTGTTGCCCTTCTTTCACGCAGTGGAGGTCGATATCTCTTCCAGTGAGGAGGCACTGTGATTACATCTATGGAGGGCAAAGTTTTCCAATGTCAAGATCTTATTGTCCCAAACTAGCCAGTTGAAGACGTTAATCTTTTTTGGGCAATCGCCTTTTAGGATGATAGGATGCAATGACAACGAATACCCCTATTGTTCAAGAAATTATAGAAGGTTTTAACTGAAAACCTTCCATTTGCCGTTAGCATCCAATGTCTTTCATTATTCTCAGAAGGGGGTTGTACATTTATGATGTTGAGTAAATTACTCACCACTGGTCTTGATTGAGGTCTTGATTGTCCCTCACTTCCTACCTCTGCCGGTCACCTGGATCCTGGCAGAGGGGTTGAGAGGGACCGTTTAGACTCCCTGAGTTCTAGCGGCTACAGTTATTCGATCCGTGACCAACTAGCCCACAGATGTAACAGAACATGGGGAGACATCCATACAGTACCACAACAAAAACCCTATGTTCATCATCTCCAATCCAGAAGCCCTACTTCAATGGTTTGGCAAGATCAATCTCAACACAGATGAGACCATACTTCAACCTGGACAAAGACAAAGTAAAATCATCAATCTTAAGCAAACGTCCAAACAAAGAAGATATAGTTTCTAGAGATCCGCAGTCCCAGAACTCGACGGGGAGATTATGTAGCTCCACCCAGAGGGCCGCGGTGGACAGCTTTGTAAGCGTCGGCTCAAAGTAGGGTTGCCACGGAGCCAGTTGAAGGACGATGCCGTTAACGGCCCCAAGGACCATCAAATAATAGTCGTTGCATTTCCTTGTGCGTTCCACATCGGATCAACAGATACCCATTCAGCAAGTCTGAGATCTGGAAAACTCCAATCTCATTCCATTTGGAATTCAAGATCTCTTTAACTTGCTCCAAAGGGGGAGGCTTCCCAAAGAATTTCCCATAGAAAAATGTCTGGAAACGCATGCGGGCCCAGGAAAAGGCTTCATTGTCCAAACGAATGAACTCCGAAGTATTTGCTTTCAGTTTGTTCAACACCGGACCGTCGGTTAATGGAGATGCCGTGGACTTTCACTGAGCAGCAGCCACTATGTTCGCCTAGAACTGAACGGTTGGGACGGAAGAGCTGGATTTTCCCCCACTTGCCATGGCAAGGGGGGAGGACACTGAGCCAAACAAGATCAAAGATGGAGGGAGGCTCTCAAGGAAACTCACAAACACATAATTCTCCAAATACTTGTCATATGCTTTTAACACATAATTCCCCAAATACTCGGTCCCTCTAAAGTCAGAAACTAAACTTCTTTTGATTTTGGAAGACACAATATTCTGGATTGTCTAAAAGGTTGTTTATATTAGCCAAGTTGCCAATTGACCATGTAATCCTATGTTCTTATTTTAGCACATATTTAGTTTTGAGATGTCTAATTTCTAAAGACCATAAACATGTGTTGCTGTGGTCTTCTTTCCTCTCCTTTTCTTTTGGTATTGGTATTATACTTATGTTTGCTATCACAAACTAGCATGTTTTCTCTTGTGAATGACTTCTCTTAAAGCAAAAATTTGATTTAGGTTGAGATGGTATATGTGTGATTTGATATCATATTTAAATTAATTTTCTTTTTTTACTTTCGAATCTATTATTTATATACAAGCTTAGTTTCTGATTAAGGCATATGGTGCTAACATGTGATTTAGGTTTTGGATGAGTGTCTCCGTGCAGCGTCTAGCCTTAGAGGGGCTAAGTTAACAGACGGCCCTCTCCTGAAAGTTGCCAACGTTTTGTTATACGTGCGGAATGGTTGGCCATGGCTCCAGTTCGTGTCCAGGGGTAACGGCGACCAGAACGAGTGGATTTCAGCCATCCTCTCGATTTCCTCGAGAGAAGGCGGTAGGATCCGATACTGGTATTGCCGCTGCTGCTCGGAATGAACTTGTCGCCCTTGTCGATTCGGATTCCTTGAACTCTGATGTTCAGATGATGCCTCAGGACGCTTCGTCGAAACAGGAGTTCGGCCCGTGGATGCTGGTTGCTCGCCGGCGTGGTCGCGCTCGCGGTCGCAGTGACGTCCATCGTGATAGTCACGTGATACCGGGCGTAGCAGCCGATGAGCAACCCGACGGGACGGCTCCCAGAAACACTGTTGGCAGAGGGACACGTGGTGGGTTACAAGCGAGGGGCCGGGGCGGCTTTCTTGCTTCTCGTGCCCAACGATCAGAACCCTACACGCCTGACTTGACCCATCCTTCTGACACAAATCCTCTGGCGAGTGCTCTTTTTGACCTTGGTACTGTTGCGGCTTCTCGGGACTCTGGAATTGGCGTTTCTGGTGATAAAGACTGTACTTCTCCTCGAGAAGCAAACCTAGATGTGATTCCCGATCGTTCCTCTAGCCTTCTCGAAGTCCCTTCTCTTGCAGTTGTTCCTTTCTCATCACACTCTCGCCAGCAGACTAGTCAAGCCATACACAATTCTAGGAGAAAAACCTCTTCTCCTCCTCCGGTCCTCCGGGCTTCCTTCCCCTTAAGCTCTGGCCCGGTTGATGGGGACCCAAGCTCTTCTCATCTGATGGTAGTCGATCGATTATCCACAGCCTTACAGCAAGACCCTCTTAATATTGGCGTCGATGATATGGAGGGAACTTCTAGTGCCGGAGATGAAGACATGACCGATGATGAGGAACCAGATGATACGATGACCCTCATTCAGTATCAATCGGAAGCTCGCAAGGATGCTTTGGTCCGTAAGGGCACTCATGAACCGTCCCACTCCCATAAAAAGGGCAGGGTTGACACAGATGGTGATCGGGCTTAATGATCTCTGGTTTAAAGGGGGTTTTTTTCACTTCTGTTATGATGTTATTGCTTATTTTTATTCTTCTCTCTTTCAGTTTCATTATGAATGCTCTTAAAGCTATATGTTGGAATTGCAGAGGTTTTTCTGCGCGGGATACGTCTAATCAAGTTCTCAAGCTCATCAGGAGACATAAGTTGATGCTGGTGTGTCTTGTTGAAACGAGGGCTAATGAGGATCGTGTCTCTCGCTTTTGCAGAAAACTTCCAGATTTTTGGGATTGGACTGCCATTCTGGCTGATGGTTACTCCGGAGGAATCTTGGTTGCTTGGAGGAAAACTCTTGGTCTTGTTTCTCCAATTGCCATCTCCCGAAGAGCTCTTCATCTTGTCATCACTCCTAACAACTCTGGTAACTGTATCATCTCTGTTATTTATAATTCCTCGAGACTTCATTCTCAACGCTCCCTTTGGAGTGAGCTCTCTAGGATTTCAGGTGTTAACATTCCTTGGCTCATTATTGGTGATTTTAATGCCGTTTGTTCTCGCGATGAACATAAGGGTGGTTCCTTTGGTTATTATACTAGAAAGGCTCGGTCCTTTGTTAATTTTATTGAAGATAATAATCTCCTTGACCTTCAATTTACAGGAACCAGGTTCACTTGGTGCAATAAGCAGAGGGGTGCTGCTCGGCGCTGGGCTCGTCTCGATCGATGCTTAATCAACCTGGCCTGGTCTTGTAATTGTAGTTCGTATTCCCTTAGTCATTTGCCAAGGCTTTTCTCTGATCATGCCCCCCTTCTTCTTACTATTTTGCCTCTTAATATGCGTAGTCGTAATCTGTTCCGTTTTAATAAATTTTGGCTTGATTATGTTGGGTGCCATAATGCTGTTCGTATGGCCTGGGATTTCCTTCCACATGGCAACCCTATGCATGCTTTTTCTCATTTGCTATTTCGTGCTCGTGCTAATATTTTGAATTGGTGCAAATCTGGCTTAAACAACCTTGACTCAGACATTATTCATACTGAGAACTTCATTGCTTCTTTGGAATTGTCTGACACTTTTAATGCAGATGCTCAGTCCACTCTTGAGGAACAATATGCTAGGTATGCTTCCCTTCTTCGATTGAGCGATTGCAAATGGGCCCAACGTGCTCATATGCAGTGGGTCAGTGATGGAGATACTAACTCAAAGTTTTTTCACAACATCACCCGTATCCGTAAGCATTACAACACCATCACTCAGGTTCGCGATGTCAATAATAACTTATATTGCAATCGTGATGGTATTGTCAATGCTTTCATGAGTTTTTATTCCGGTATTTGGTCTGATTCTTCTAATGATTCTTTCCATGATGTGTTAAATTATATTCCTAATGATCTCCCTCAACTTTCTCTCTCGGATGGTGATTTTATTACTCGGACTATTACTCGTGAGGAAGTTCAGCTCGCAGTATTTGAACTTCCTTCGGGCAAGAGTCCCGGGCCAGATGGTTTCACTGCGGAATTTTTTCATTTTTTCTGGTCTGATATTGGTGATTCTTTATTTGGTGCTATTCAGTATTTTTTCACTAATTCTGTGATGCCTGCTTCTTGGGGTAAAACCTTTGTTGCCTTAATCCCTAAGAAAGACAATCCTAGTTTAATTTCTGATTTTAGGCCTATTTCCTTATGCAATGTGTGCTCTAAAATCGTTTCTAAAATTCTTGCTAATCGTCTCAAGATTGTTCTCCCTAAACTTATTGGTCGTGAGCAATCTGGTTTTGTTTCTGGCCGTTGTCCGTTTGATAATATTATTGCTATGCAAGAGGTTGCTCATACTTTGGAATTTGATTGCAAGAATCCCCCTAGGATGTTAGTTAAGATCGATATCGAAAAAGCTTATGACACTATCAGCTGGAATGCAATTCTTGCCACTCTTACCAAAATGAATTTCCCTTCTATTTGGATTTCCTGGATCAAAACTTGCATTAGTTCCAATTCTTTCTCTTTCATTATTAATGGTCAAGCTACTCCTTGGATTAAGTCTTCTAGGGGAGTCCGTCAAGGGGATCCTATCTCCTCGTACCTTTTTATCCTTGTCTCTCAAAATTTAACAACCATGCTTAACTATGCTCTCAGTCATCAGTTGATTCCTGGGTTTCATAATCAACTTAAATGCAATTTCAACCACCTTATGTTCGCTGATGATTTAGTGCTCATCACTCAGGCTTCTAGAAAGGCAGCCAGGTTTATCAAATTGTGTCTGAATTTCTACAGTAAATTCTCTGGCCAAGTCCCCAATGTCTCCAAATCTGCAATCTACCTTCCTTCCTGGGCTAACAAGAGAATCGCTAATAGTATTCGGACTATTCTTATGTTTCCAATTGCTACATTTCCCTTTAAATATTTGGGTATTCTTATATCCCCTAAGCGCCTTGCCATGTCTGTTTTTACAACTCTTGTTGATAATGTTAAGTCTCGCTGCGCTAGATGGAGCCAATCTGGCCTTTCTTCTGCGGCTAAGGCTATCCTTATTAACTCCTCTTTGCTTTCCTTACCCACTTATTATCTTTCGGTGTATCCCATTTATGATTCGATCCTCCTGGAAATCAATAGAACTGTTAGGAGGTTCTTTTGGAGAAAGAGTAGCAATCGAAATGGCATCCACGCTGTTGCTTGGGATGATCTTACTAGATCTAAACCTGAGGGGGGTCTTGCAATTCGTAATATTCTTCTTGCAAAGCACTCTTTGATGGCTAAAAATGTCTTTAAATACATCAACCTTGATGATTGTGTTTGGTCTGATATTCTTCATGTTAAGTATGGTTCTATTAATCTTTGGGAGAACTCTATCCCTGCTGGTTGCTCTTGGTTCTTTAGAGGTTTGTGTTATACTGCTTTTAAAATTGTGCCTAACTTAAGAATCAATAGAGTTAACCCTACTCAAACTTCACTGTTGCTTCATCCTTGGTGTTCTGAGATTCCTATTTTGTACAAACCCACTTTTGTTAATGTTAATATTGATCTCAATGATTTAAATATGACTGATTTTATCACGGGCAACTCTTGGGATGTGCAGTCTCTAGGTTTGTTGTTTGGCAATTATTTAGAATGTTTTCTTCCTAATTTGGGTGCTATCGACTTTTCTGAGTGCAATCATTGGGTTTGGGCTCCCTTGGCCAGCAATTGCAAGCTCACTGCTTCTATTTATCATCACTTGAATCATTCACATTGTGGGAATGACAGTTGGAATGGCTGGAAGATGTTGTGGAATCTGAAGGTGGCTCCCCGAGTCAAGCATTTTTTGTGGCTTGCTTTTCGGGGTCGAGTCAATACAACTGAGTATCTCTATTCTATCAATTTGGGTCCTCGCAGCGCTTGTGCTCTTTGTAATTTGGCCTTTGAAAGCATTGAGCACTTACTTGCCAATTGCTGTAAGGCTAAGGAGTTATGGAATCTAATCGGAGCCCGCACTTGTACTACCATTTCTTTTCCTAATGGCTTCTGTTCGGGTGGTTGGCTTATTAGCTCTTCTTTTTCTCCGTATATTAAAGCTGTTATAGCTGTCACAGCTTGGTTTTTATGGAAGAACAGATGCGATAAGGTGTTTAGAAATATTTGTGCATCTCATCAAGTTGTTTCTTGTCGTGTCTTGGCTCATGTTCTTGATTACTCTTGTGCTCATGATAATAATCTTGGCAAGCTGGTGGTGCTGAATAACTTTTCCAGTGATGATGGCCCTTTCCTTTTCATCTCCAGTTTCTGGAATGCTGACACTGAGGTATGTGGTGCTGGTTTCTTTTGTGTTAATTCTTACTACATCATTTTGCTGGCAGGTTCCTGTCCTCTCCATGCTGATTCTTCTATCGAAGCTGATCTTCTTGCAATCAATCTTGCACTTCATGCTGCCCTGGATACGGGGACTTCATTCAAACACGTTTTTATCAACAATCCGGCAACTCATAAGGCTCTCTTACTTAATCTTGGTTCCAGCAGTCGCTTGAGTCCTCTGATCACCAGCATCAACGATCTCCTCACTGCTACTGGACAGCCGTGCTTGCATGTTATTCCTGCAAAATGGGCGTCTCCAGCTTCCAGACTTGCAACCCATGCAACCACACTTCATCTTCTCACGCTTTATTTCCAGGGCCTTGATCTTCCAAGGTGGATCATGAAGGTGTTTTCTGAGGCTGGGTTCATATTCTGATTGCTCTCCTTGTTTTCTTTAGGTGCTTTTGTTCTTCTTCGTGTGTTGTTGTTTAGTCTTTTTCAGGTTCTTATTTTGTCTGTAATTGATCCTTTGAACTTTGTAACCTTTTATTTTTATCAATAAATTTAGCTCGCTGAGCTCTTCCCTAAAAAAAAAAAAAAAAAAACAGACGGCTTTGAAGAATGTGGATCGCTTGATATCCAAATCTTTTCTGATTTTTTTCTAAAGAATAAGGGTTCCCTCTGCTCCATCATATGAGCTCGATGGTCTTGAGGCCTTCAAGTGCAGTGTGGAAGGTCATCTATCTGGAAGTAACTTTTGGTCTAAAGTGATCGTGATGCATCTACCTCTAGCTTTATCATATAGTTCCTCTAAGGTGAGTCATTTATTTTTACCATATTAAAGATGTGTTTAGTTTTTTTTTTTTTTTTTTTTTCAAAGAGAGCCCATAGGCTATTTTATTGAATGAAAAGAAAGAAACTAGAAAGAAAGAACAACTGAAAAAGAGAAGGAAAAAGAAGCTACAAAAAACTAAACAAAAAGAAAGGCAACATTAGAAGCTAAGAAGCATGGACACGGATACGGTGACACGATACGACACGACACGGACACCGCGACACGGTAATTTCTAAAAATTAAGGACACGGGTACGGCAGGACACGGCTACACAAAAAATTATATATTTATATAAAATATTTATTATAAATACAAATCTATATAGTTTTCATGTAACATATGTCATATATTTACTTATAGATTAATTTGGTGATCTTGTGTATTGGGAAGTAATTAGAAAATATACACGAGTAATTTAAAAAAATAATTTACAAAGCATATGAGTATCTGGAGGTGTCCATGGTGTGTCCGGGTATCCGTGTGTCCGACACGGGTACGACACGGTTACGCCAAGCTTCCGGGAGTGTCCGTGCTTCATAGATTAGAAGCTATAACCAGCATTGATAAACTTTCTCATCAGCCATCTAGGGAGGTCCAATCCAGTGTGAAATAAGGTTAACGAGTGGAGATTGGATGATAAAGTAGCCAGACAGAACGCAGGCGCCATCCACACCTTGGGAATAACATGAATGCAGGGCAGGCTAGAAGCAAGCATCAAATGAGAGAGCGTATTAATCCTGCTACCAAACAGCTGATTATGATTCAAACACCTGATTCAAAGTCTGAGTTAGATTGTGTGTCTAAGGGAATCTTTTTGAAAATTAGTTTAGTGTGAAAATTTATATATGAGCTAACTACACTTTTTAACTTAATTAAAACTAGTCAAAATTAAAAATTTTAAGCTTAATTTTATTTTCTTAATTGTAAGTTGGAACAAGTTTTTATGAATATTAATATTTTAAAATTAATTAATTAAATTAAATTGTTAATTTTTTATAAAATTATGAGCGGAAGAACTAAGAGTTGTGTGGTTGGAGAGTTTGGCAAACTCACCAACCAAACAAGCGCTTAGATGTTGGTTATTTTAAACTGTTTTGAAGGACTGCCCGGGTAAATTTTACTTGCTAGCTATTCATGATTATGACAATATTTTTGAGAACATAGGAGCATGGGCATAACTTCATGATCAGCATGTTCCTTGCCAATTTGATTTCAGCATGGGTATTTTTATTAGTAATTTGTGCAGGTGAATTCATATAATGAGGAATGCTGGGATTTGTACATATATAAAAACTATGGAGTTACATGCAAATATGGCTTATGTTTGAGAGGCAGTTCATAAAACACTAATCAATATACTACCTATAAAGTTCTGTATATATTGTTTTGTAGGTTATTTCATGTTTCTTAGGAATTATTGTATATCAAATTGAAAAGGCAACGCCTCTTGCCTTGCAACAGATCTTTTGCCCCCATTTGTCTTTTTCTTTCATCAGTTCTGAATTGTTGCATTTATTTTCATTCATGACTTGTTATTGCTCTTTATCTTACTTTCAGCAATGTTGCCTACATAACTGATTTATTTTCTGGGCTGCCTCTTTCTCCAGGATTAGTAGTTTGAGACTTATTTTTTGTTACTTAACATTGTTTTCAAAGGTTCATATAGGTAGTGAACTGATGTTTTATTTGATCCTGAGTGGATATTGCACATTACATCCAGATACTATGTTTTTGTTTTATTTGATGGATAATTAAATATTATACTGCCGTTTCAGGTGAGGGTAGCCTCACTTGCTTTGCTGGACTGACTTTACTAGTATTCTCATCTTTTACTAAAGAGAACCAGAAGTTTGTTATTTCTTTATCCGTAAGTCATTGCATTTGATTTATATCTTTTGTCATTAACTTTTTTTTTCTGTAATTGAAGAAAAATAAATTAATGTGCTATTTGATTCTTCTGACCACTAACTAAATTTCTCTAGTCAGATTTCTGCAGCACGAAATGATCAGGTTTCACTTGTAAGATCAGCTGCTTGTCATGCTATTGGTGTTATAGCTTTTTTCCAACAAGTTGTTTCATGGTAAATTGACTTATTGCATTAACTTGTGGTTTCATTTTTAAAGATTTTCTAGCCAACAACTGTTCCTTCATTCAATAATTTGAGTTGTTGACTTGTTGCATTTACTTGTGGTTTCACTAGTTTTGAATTCACCATGCAGTTTCTTTATTGGTTTTGTTCCGGTTTGGCATTATGTTGAAGACATAAAATTTAGATCAATGGTTATATGACAGGTTTTGTTTGAGCAATTCTAATATATACAGTTTCCTCTTTCCTTTGATAGGTTGGAGAAAGACAGGTACTTTAATTACTTCTAGGTTCGATATGCAAAGCTCACTGTGTAAGCAACTTCTTAGTCTTTGTTTGTTTTTTTTTTTTTTTGCTTATGAATGCTATGATACTGTAGTTGCAGTCGAATTAGAAACATCCTTGATAATGTAGTTGCAGTGGAAGAAATTATTTTTCACCTGCAAAAACATAGAACCAAAGGAAACATTATCAAATTCGATTTTGCGAAAGCCTTTGATACTGTTGATTGGGATTTTCTACTATCCCTCTTAATTGCTAGAGGTTTCAGTCCCCGTTGGGTGGGATGGGTGCAAAGTATTCTGGTTTCCTCTAAATCCTCAATTTTGATTAATGGTTCCCCAAACGGTTATATCAGATACCAAAGAGGGCTTAGACAAGGAGACCCCCTTTCCCCACTTCTGTTTGCTTTAGTCATGGATGCCCTCAGTGCAATGTTTAATCATGCGCTAAATTCTAGAATCTTGGTTGGCGTTCCACTTGGGGAACAGGTAAATATCTGTCATTTCTTATATGCAGATGACCTCATTGCTGTGTCACTAGGAGGTGATGAAGACCTCAGGATCATAAAATTAATTCTTTTGTTATTTGAAGGCATGTCGGGCCTTTCTATAAATTTTCACAAATCCTGCCTCTACACTTCCATTTGGGGCACTCCACCAGACCAATCCTCCTTTGCAACCCTAAATTGCTCACATGGAATTCTCCCAGTTACTTACTTAGGAATTCCCATTTCTGGACGACGGCCGAGACGACAAGATTGGGAATCACTTGTTGCTCATATCAGAGCAAGATTATCCACTTGGAAAGCCAACTTCCTATCCTTAGGAGGTCGCTTAACCCTGGTTAATTCCGTCCTTACGGCAATGCCAACTTACTGGATGTCTATGTTCAAGCTCCCAACTTGGGTCATTAAGGCTATTGATCGCATTCGACGAGATTTTTTATGGCGAGGACCTGACATCGATAACCCTAAATGTCGTCTAGTCAGTTGGAGTAGAATTTGCAGACCCCGTAACCAAGGTGGTTGGGGAATCATTGACATTGAGCTATTTAATGTAGCTCTCTTGGGCAAATGGTGGTGGAAAACCCTCAACTGTCATTCTTGGTGCGGTTCCCACATCATTCAATTCAACTACTTCCGAAATACGCCTATGTGGAATCTGCATACTAGAAATGATCGGAGGAAATCCTTCTTTTGGCAAGGTATTCAAAGTGCCCTACCGGCATTCAAAATTTGTATCCATTCTGCCCTAGGGGACGGCAAGAACACTTTGTTTTGGTTTGATAACTGGATTTGCGGTCAAGCCCCAAGATTTATTTGGCCAATGGAATTTGCACAATCAAACCATACTTGGGGTACAGTTGTTGATTTACTTGAACCCCTAAGAGCTTCACTCCCACAATTGGACCAAACCACTTTAGATCTCTCTACTGTTTCCTTACAGAGAGCCTTGCCAGATCACAAAGTGTGGAGTAGAACTCAGCAAGGAAATTTCACTGTCAATTCTTTTTATAGATTCCTTGTTGATAGAGGAAAACGTTGCTCTATTACCCCTCGAATCCTCAATAGCTCTTGCCCACGGAAAGTTTCACTATTCAATTGGCTGGCTTGGGATAATAAAATTCTCACCTTAGAAAACCTTGCGTATCGGGGATGTAATAGACTTCCAACGGCTACTTGCGTGCTCTGCCATTCGGATCTAGAGTCAGTTGATCACCTATTCATTCACTGCCACTTCGCAACTGCGATCTGGTCCCACTTTGCGCAAATAATCCAAATCTCGCGGTTTCCCTCTTCACTCAGAGAACTCTGGGAAATTTGGCTCCACAATCTCCAACCTGCATCCCGGCTTTCTTGGGATCTTTTAGCGCGAGCAATTACTTGGAATATTTGGCTAGCTAGAAATGATTGCATTTTCAATTGCAACTTACCTTCTTTGCGTTTGTCTATTTATAACATTGGATTGACTTTTGTCTTCTGGATTTCAGCTTCACCTCCCGAGAAGAGACAGAAGTTGGAGCCAGCAGCTGAGGCAGTGAGGAGGGCTATCCACTTCACTAGCACACCCACTGGCGACGAACGCGATCAGGAGACCCAGGGCCCAGACCATACTACCGGCTAGCTTCCTTTTTCTCCCCACACTCTTTTACCTCTGGGCGGAGTCCTTCTTTTGCCCAAGGTTTCTTTCTTTGCTTTCTGTTGTGTGTGCTTGTTTTGGACTGTGTTTTTTCTTTCTTTTTGCATTATGTCTTTTTGTAGTTTCCACCTCTAGTGGACTTCTGTACTTTGGCTTGAGGTTTGTATGTTTGTGTGCTTGTTGCAATAATATTTGTGGTTAATCCACTTCGTCAAAAAAAAAAAAAAAAAAAAAATGCTATGATCATAGTCATACCATTTGAAATCCATGAGAATACTGGTTAGATGGTGTCATATTGGTTTCTCCTCCATTGAGGACTACCTGATAGTCTCTTAAAGTTAGCATTGGCTTGCCAATTCCTAAAGTTTGCTCGTCTGCTTTCATTTGTAGCTAACTGCAATGTATTGGAACCTGTGTTCATGCAGGTAAATTTATGTTTTCTGCTGTTACTTGAATACAATGGACTTATGAATATACTAATGATTTTTAATGGTGTTTAGGCTTATGATCAACATTTGAATATGATTCTTGGGGATGTTGAAGAAATGATCACCACAGTTGAAATTGATGATGAAACTTATGAAGAGATTATTAGGGTTAGTGATTTTTACTTCTATTTAATTTTTACTGTTGCATGTGTTGAATCTTATCTGTTCTTATTATTAATATAGGAACCCACCACCTTAACTTCTCCATAACCCGAGTTATAGGAAAGGTTTGGTAAGGATATATAAGGCTAGGGAGATTAACTCTCACAGGCGATGAGGGACTATGGACCAGGTTAACCACTGTGTCCCAATACCCCCCCTGGGCACACAACAAATGTGGGACCCAAAATCCTAGTCACGGCCGATCGGAACAGTAGCTCTGAAACCATGTTAATATATGAACCGACCACCCTAATTTCTCCATAACCTGAGTTACAAGGAAGGTTTGGTAAGAATATATAAGGCTAGGGAGATTGGCTCTCACAGGTGATGTGAGACTATGGACCAGGTTAATCACTGCGTCCCAACACTTATGTTTACTAACATTGCACTTAAATGATGTAATTTAGTGTAACTAACCTAACTTAGAGGAGATGGTGAGAATTTTAGCTCAAAAACTCTATCAGATAAGTTCTCTGGTGGTTCTCTCCTCAGATTCTTTCCTCTTGAATTGTGGTTCTCTCCCAATGGCCCCCCCGGGGCCGGCAAAAGCCCACCCCCGTCCAGGAGCGAAGTCGGGAGTCTCTTGGGCCAATGTGGTTTCCTCTTCCTCCAAGCTAGAAACCTTCGAGACTCCTCTCCATCTACAGAAACAACACTTTGATAAACTAAAACTCCACTCTTCAGCTTCGATTACTATTGACAATGATCTCTGGCTTTCGGCCAGAGATGGCATGCAAACCTCTATTTATGCTAAATTTCTGGGTAAATCTCTCCCTCTTGAACAGGCTAAGTTAGCCATGGCGGATGCTTGGCGAGGGCTGGGAGCTTTCTCGGTTGCTGATCTCCCCAACGGCTTCTATTACATCCGGTGTGAATCCCAGGAGATGCAATGTCGTCTTCTCTGGGATGGCCCTTGGACGGTGGCCGGTCGCATCCTCCAGATTTCCCCTTGGTCGGTATCCTTTCAGCCGGCCTTTGAAAAACTCTCTCTTGCAGCTGTCTGGATTCAACTCTTCCATCTCCCTATTGAGCTCTGGGGGGGTGAGATATTGGAACAAGTTGCCTCCCAATTCGGTAAAGTCCTCAAGGTGGATGACCACACCCTTGATCGCTCCCGTGCGAAGTTCGCTAGAGTCTGTGTTGAACTTGATCTAAGTAAACCCCTCCAACAGGGGACTTGGGTAAAGTATGGGGAATTCTCTGTTTTTATCCTTGCCCTGTATGAAAAACTTCCTGTGTTTTGTTTCAGGTGCGGATTGGTAGGACACGGTGAGTTTAACTGCCCCACCTTCAGCAATCACCTCCATACTAGCCATCCTGTGCCCTCGGGGCCTGACCCTGAGCAGGTGCAAGATGATGCTGGAATGCAGGTTGATGTGGCTGTGGAGGGTTCAGATGACATCGCTGCTGAGATTCCTACCAAGCCTCCCTCGGAAAATGATAGTGAATTCGGTCCCTGGCTTAAACCTAGAGGACGTCGTTCCTCAGCTCGTGACCGGGGTTTGGGTGGCGGCCGAGGCGGTGTTTCCGGCTACTTTGGCAGTCGTAACCCTAACCCTAAGGCAATCACGTTCTCTGGAGACGATGATCGTGATGATGCCACGTGTCCTCGTGATCACACACCTTTTCCCCACGTGGCCTCCTCCTCGCGTGCATGTTCTATTCGTGGTGGACACTCTGTGAGGGGAGGGCATTATCGTCCTTTTGCCAAAGCTTTGGTTCCATCGACGCGACATCCCGAGAGCCTCGGGACCATAATTCCCTCTTCTCAAACAACTCTCTCTCCCAGTCCCGAGAAAGTAGCTGACGCCTCTTTTCCTGTGAGAGAGCTGCCCTCATCTTCTTTGGTTTCTTCTGGTCTTGGAAACCCCTCCAACACAGAGCCGCCCACTATCTCCTCTGTGTGCTTTGGGAACCCCGAAAAAAGGCCGTTGTGCTCCTCCCCTCCCAAGCTTTTGACTCTTCCTGCAGAGCCCCTTCTCATCACATCAACTCATTGCAACGATCCCCCAAGTGATCCCATCCCTTCTGACCATCACCTGGGTATTGTTGCCAAAGTTGTTGAAGCGATCTCTCTTCCTCCAAATAATGAAGAAGAAATGGAGGACCTATCCTCGGACGATTCTGGATCTCTCCTTGAACCAGACGACGATATGGTTCTTTCAAAATATCAAAAGGACATCAAACTGGAGGCATTAGCTCGTCGTGAGCCTTTCAAAAATGCTACGAAGAAGAAAAAAGGGAAAAAAATCCCCCCTCTCTTAGTTCGTTTTCCACTCTTTTTTAAGTTTATCATGTTAAAGGTCTTCACTTGGAATTGCAGGGGTATCTCAAATTTGAAGGCGATTGACTACATTAAAGATATTATGGCTAGGATGAAGCCAGATTTTATTTGTCTCGTGGAAACGAAATCTAACACTGATCGTATTAAACGCTTTTGTGACAGGTTTAATCGCTCTTGGGACTGGGCAGCAATTCCTTCCAACGGCTTCTCTGGGGGCATCATCGCTCTCTGGAGACGTTTTGGTGGTGTTGTCACCCCTCTAGCGTATTCTAGGCTTGCTCTCCATCTCATTATTTCTAATTCAAATGATACTTGGATCCTTTCGATTATTTACAACTCTCAAGTTTTAACTGAACAAAAGTGCCTTTGGAAATCTCTGTCGGGTCTCTCCCTTCTGAACTCCCCATGGCTTCTCACAGGGGACTTCAATGCCATCTCCTCTGTTGAAGAGCATAAGGGAGGTCCCTTCAAAAACTATTCCTCTAAATCCAAAGCTTTTTCCTCTTTTATTCATTCTAACAGATTAATTGATCTTGGTTTTGTAGGTCCCTGTTTCACCTGGTGTAATGGCCAGGAGGGTCTCTCTCGCCGTTGGGCTCGTCTAGATCGCTTTCTAGCTAATACAAACTGGTTTCTTCAATTTAACTCTATTTCTAATGATCACCTTGCTCGTATATCCTCTGACCACTCTCCTCTCCTTCTTACTGCGCATGACTCTCCTCCTCCGGCCAGTAAGATCTTTCGCTTTGAAAATATTTGGCTGGATTTTGAAGGTTGCCATAATAGTGTTGTTAATGCCTGGAGTGCTACATCCCTTTCTTCTCCAATGCATTCTTTCACTCATTTTATTGCTAGAACTAAATCTAATCTTTGCAGATGGAGACGCACCAATATTTGTCATATTGACGATGAACTCAACAACATTGAGCATGAACTTAAGCATTTTGAGTTGCAGTCCACAAACACTTTCGACGACTGGGGGAACATTTGGCTCAGAGCTCTCCGAAACCGCCATGCTGCTCTCCTCAGGCAAAAAACTATCTACTGGGGGCAACGGGCTCGTTCTCTTTGGCTGTCTAAGGGAGATCAAAATTCAAATTTTTTTCATAACTCCGTCAAGATCCGCAGGCATAAAAATAAAGTGAAAGCAATTCGAGATTCATCAGGTAATATCTTTACAAATCAAAGCGATATTGAAAATTGTTTTATCCATCACTTCAAAAATCTCTGGAAGTCTTCCTCTGTTTTCAATATTGACTCTCTCATTAATGCCATGCCGGATGATTTCCCTATGCTGAGTGATGAGGACCGAGCCTCTTTGATTCGACCTATCTCTCAGAGAGAAGTCTTTCAAACGCTCAACTCAATGCCCCGGGGAAAAAGTCCTGGCCCTGATGGACTTAATGTAGAGTTCTTCCTTTTTTATTGGAATACTATTGGGGATCACTTCTACAAAGCTATTTTATATTTTTTTGATCATGCTATCATGCCTCCTTCCTGGGGGAAAACTTTTATCACTCTGATTCCCAAAATTGACAACCCCTCAACTGTCTCAGATTTCCGCCCAATATCTCTCTGCAATGTTTGTTATAAAATTTTAGCTAAACTTTTAGCAAATCGTTTAAAGTCGGTGATTCAAAAACTCATTAGTCCGGAACAAGCTGGTTTCCTTCCGGGGCGTGGCGCTTATGATAATATAATCGCAGCCCAGGAAATTGCCCATAGCCTTGAATTTGAACATACCGCCCCCCCTAGGATGATGCTTAAAATAGATATTGAAAAGGCTTTTGATACTATTGAGTGGATTACTATTTTTGCCACCCTCCAGAAAATGAATTTTCCTGAGATTTGGATTTCCTGGATTCGTGCGGCTTTATCCTCTGTTTCCTTCTCTTTTCTTATCAATGGTCAACACTCACCTTGGATTGATAGCAGTAGAGGAGTTAGACAGGGTGATCCCCTTTCTCCCTTACTCTTCCTCCTCGTTTCCCAAACCCTTTCTGCTATTCTTAATAAGGCTTTGTCTCTGGATTTTGTCCCTGGTTTTAACAGAAATATTCATAGAAATTTCAATCACTTGATGTTTGCTGATGACCTCATCCTAGTTACAACTGCCACTAGGAATTCTGCTAGAAATTGTCTTCTCTGCCTTAACATCTACCATAAGCTTTCTGGCCAACAACCTAATTCCTCCAAATCAACAATTTATCTTCCCTCCTGGTGTAATAGGAAAGTTGCCAATTCTATTTCAAAAATCCTTGGATTTAGGATTGGAAACTTCCCTTTTATTTACCTTGGAGTCCCAATTTCTCCTAAAAGATTGCTTATCAATCAATTGAAATTCCTCCCTAGTAGAGCCCTGTCGGCCATTCATTCTTGGAATCATTCTCAGCTTTCTTTAGCTGGTAAAACTATTCTCCTCAACAGCACTATTTTTGCCATACCTGTCTATATCCTCTCAGTTATGAACATTCCAAATTCCATTCTTGATGATATTGCCAAAATTGCTAGGAAATTTCTCTGGGGTCATGGCGGCAATAACAGTGGTTTTCACTCAATTGGTTGGGCTCTAGCTACCCAAAAAAAATCTGAGGGGGGGCTTGGAATCCGGAACCTTAGACTTGTTAAACATTCACTCATGGCTAAAAACATTTTTGCTATCCTTAACTCTGGCAGTAAAATTTGGGTGGATATCTTTAAATTCAAATATCGGGATTGGCATCCTTGGAAATTTTCAAAACCTACCAATTCCTCTTGGTTCTACAAATCAATTTGCAATTCAACTGAATTCATCAAAACAAATTTGAAAATCCTTTCTTCAAACCCGGATAGCTTAGACTGGTGGAATGACCCCTGGGTTTTTGACATCCCTATCTCTCACAAGCCTACTTTTCTAAATATGGATTCAAATTTTGAAAACTTTCTTTTTAATGATTTCCTTGCAAACAACTCTTTCAACAATGATTTTCTGCAAACTGTCTTTGGTGTGTCTGTGGATATTGAAGCTTTGAGTAGTCTCAACTTTGATGAAGCTAGTGAAAAACTTTGGGTCTGGGCTCCTTCCTCTCATTTGGCCTCTATCTCCTCTTCTGTCTATGATCACCTCAACGGTACTTATGATCCATCTGTTCTCTGGAGGGGTTGGGATCATATTTGGAAACTTAGAGTTATTCCCCGTATCAAATTTTTTATTTGGAAGCTTGCTCATGACAAGTTAACCACTGGTGCTTATCTTTACAATTTAAACATTGGTCCCTCTACCAATTGTCCTTTCTGTGGATTGGAAGAAGAAACGGCTACACATCTCATTTGGAATTGCTCCAAAATTCTCCCCTGCTGGAATCAATTATTTTCCTGGATGAATTTGGATCATACTGACCATTCACTCCTTTATTCTGGCAGATGGTTATTTTATAATGGCAGGATCGGTTATGAATGTGATAAATTCAAAGCTCTGATTGCTACTATTGCCTGGATCATATGGAAAGAGAGATGCAACTTTGTGTTTAATAATTGCCAACCAAACTATAACTCCATTCTCTCCAGAGCTAACACATATTGGACAAACTACTGCTTTGCAAATGGGCTCCTCAGCAGGGAGTTTTCTCATCCTTTCATTGCTTCAAATCAAATTTATGTTTACTCTGATGCTTCCTGGCTTGATCCTCACAATCCCGCTGGGCTTGGATTCTTAATTATTGCTAATCCAGGTTTAATTCTGCTTGCAGGATCTGTTGGGGCCTCGCATTTCAGCCCTCTTAATGCTGAGATCGATGCCATGTGTCATGCTCTTCAACTCTGCAAGGAACATGATTGGAAACCCTTCAAAGTCTGCTGTGATTGTCCTGGAGTTGCCCAGCTGTGCAAGAACTTCCATCCCTGCATTTCCTGGAATTCTGGCGACTTGATCAGAAAGCTGAAATTGCTGCTGAACTGCTTCCCTGATATTTCCATTTCCACAATTTCTAGGGATGATAACTCCATTGCTGATGAGCTTGCTTCCTATGGAAGACTAAACCCAACTCTTTCTCTCTTCTCCAGAGGTCTTGATAGACCATTTTGGTTGGAAGAGCTTTGTGCTTCTCACAAGCTCTTCTTTTAATTATGCTGTCTTGTTAGCTCTTTTCTTTGTTTTTTAGCTTCTAGCTCTTTTGATCAAAAAAAAAATATTGGTTTCTCTTCAGTTGAGGACGGCCTGATGGTCTTTGAAAGTTAGCATTGGCAAGACAATTCCTAAAGTTTGCTCCTCTGCTTTCATTTGTTGCTAATTGCAATGTATTAGAACCAGTGTTCATGCTGATAAATTTATGTTTCTACTGCTACTTGAATACAATGGACTTTGAAATGACTTGTCAGATTTTGTGTTTTATTTATTCCAATATCCAATTAAATACAATCATTTGACGAACAGGATTGGCATGGCCATAACTAAACTATTAGTTCATATTTTACAAGTTATGAAAAATCCTTTTTCAGTCACACCTTTCTACTCTATTTTAAATCTTAAATTGCAGATCAGTAGATTGTTATAGAAAGTGCTAAATCAAATGATGTTAAGGAATGTGGGCAATCACAACATCCATGTTTGTTTACCCATTTTGGAGCTTACTTTGAACGGACACCACCTACATTATACAAGCAAAATAAGTAGAATATAGTAAGTATGGCCTTTTAGAAAATGAATTCACAATCTTATGGCTATATAGTAGACATGAAATATTGGTTATAAATTGGAAATGAGAGAGTTTCGATGCTATGTTAACAGCTCAGATGTATGGATTCGTGCAGATTTAATTTTTCTATGTCAAAAAATAAAAAGGTGTATGTTGCTTACCTTGTTTGGTTCTTTGAAAGAATTCTCATCTATCAAATTCTTGGAAGTAAGAATAGTCATCTAGATGAGTTGACAACATTTTGTAGACCAGAAACATTGATCTCAAGATTCAAATTATCATTCCCAAAAGTGACAATCTGAATAAAGAATATTCTAATTTCACTTGCATAACCATCATACTGAAGCTAAAATTTTCAGATAAAGTATGTGCCAGGGCCAAGTTATGAAATTAGAAAACCTTTCTTTTCATGTAACTGTTACAACCTTCTGTACTCTGCCTCGTAATTCCAGAAGCAATCATGTGTGAGGAGCTTCCGTTTGCATGGTAGGATGCAGAATTGCATCTAGTAAGCAGGGGTTCCATATTCTTGCCATGAGTTGAAAACAAAAACTCAAAAAGGAAAAATCCTGTAGACAAAATAAGCTTCATGACCTACCCGGGCCAAAGACACTCTAGTGTGTATAGCTCTTACAAAACCACAGACGTATCTTGGTTTCAAAAAGAAAATAGTCCCAATCTGATGCTGTCACTACCAGTTGGATTCTCCAGAGGAAGCCATCTATGAAAATGTCTCCTCTTTCACATTCCGGTTGTCGATCTCGATGTATAAGACATGAGAAATCTTGGACCAATCTTCACCATCTTTTTTGCATCTCTGCTTTAAAGAATGGCAGCCAGTGATAACCAACATGAACAGGGAGGCTGGAAGGCCCTTTTCAGGTATTGATTGAATGCAGTAGCAGTCAGTTACACAAACTTCTTCAAGAGAAGGGATGGTTGCAAGCTCACGAGGTAAAGATTGGAGGATGTGGCAGTCATCTATGGATAGCCGTTTGAGGGACACAAGGCAATGAAGCCCCTCTTCCATCTCATTCGGAAAGTTTACTAGTTCATAGCACTTTGAAATTTTTAGCTCCTGTAGGTTGATGAGACTGTGCAGTAGCTCACCGTTGAGTATCTGCAATGAGCTGCCTTTAATCTCTAGATATTCAAGAAGCATTGGATATTTATCTGAAGGCGACGAACAAGCAGCCAACCTTGGGCAGCCTGCAAACTTCAAGCGTTTGAGTGACACCAGAGCTTGGAGTCCAAGCGTTGTTAACCATGAACAGTCAACAATTTCAAGCTCTTTGAGTGACTTCAAGTGTTGCAGAAGACCCCAAGGGAGTGTTGTAAAGACAGGAAGGTGTTCAGGAGGAGTATGTGTAAATGCTGGCTCACCTTTAATCACCATGGAACTCAGGGAATGTAGCCTTCCCATGCCAATGAAGAATGAATCACTGGTCAGGCTTGCACATTTAAGAACTTTGAAATCGATTAGAGATGAAGGAAGAGTAGGACCACTATTATCTTCTGGCTGGTGCCTGAGTTTTGGGCAATCTTCAATACGTAAGGTCTTCAATGACACGAGTGCGGAGAAACCGAGATCTGGCAAGTGAACAAGCTCCCTACAATTTTTGATGATTAGGTAATGCAGAGCTTGGAGTTGGATATGGGATTGGTGCGCTAGCAGCCCTGCTTCTAGAGTTGTCAATCTTGGACAGTTTGAGATAAGTAATGATGCAAGTGAAGAACTTGATGTTGGGCTTCTGCTTTGATGTAGTCTAGGGAGCGTTGGAAGCTGCACCGTCCACAGGTTCATTGCTTCTAGTGTTAGAGGTACTTCAAAAAAGCCAGACCAACAAGTCATGTCTAGTATGCGAAGACAAGGAAACAGTTGGTGAACATCTATGTCGTTATGCAGATCAACATGCTGCCTATGGAACAATCCATGCAGTCTTAGTATCTTTAAGCTCTTGAGCTGCCCAAGAAGCGAGATATCCCATTTGTAACATTGACTGATCTCTAAAGTTTCAAGGCTTGAAAGTGATCCATCTTCCAACCAGGTTGGAATCTTTCCTCCAGTGTTGTTATGTATAATGAGAGTTTTTAGGTTTGCATGTGGTCTTAGAGCTTCAAGAGTTGCAAAATTTGATTCTATAGGACCTCCATTCCATTTGAAGTCACCAGACCAACTTAGCACCAGCTCTTCAATAAGCTCCTTTTCATTCAGCTTGGCCTCCATGGCCTCATCCTTGGTGTGCACATTCTCAAGTCGTAAAATACGGAGCTTCCCTCGGAGCTGTGTCATGTTCTTGAGCTCTTCTATCCTGTGCCCACCTTCATCTAAGACGGTGAAGTCCCCCAGCTCTTGCAAGGATGTGAGTTGTCCAATCTTATACATTCCATCTACATCTGCCTTCAAGTGACGCAAATTAATCAAATTTGACATACCTCGAGGTAAAGGTCGCAGAGGGGCTGACCGGATGTTCAGCTTCAAAGTTTGTAAATTGCGCAAGCCACACAGAACATGTGGGACTGTGTTGACAGATGTGTTTGTAAGATCCAGGCATCTGAGTTGTTTCAAGTTGCCAATTGAGTCAGGCAAGTTTTTCAATCCAATGTCACTCAAACACAGCACCCGGATGCATCTCAAGTTCATGAACAATGCATCATAATCAAAACTGGAACTCCCTGTTCTGCCAAACAGTAGTGTCCGCAGGTTATGCAGCATGCCTATGTCCAGGACACTTGCAATGGTGTCCTTATCAGAACGAACCGATAAATGGCGCACATTCTCCTTCATACTCTTGGCTACAGGTGATAGCCAAAGTGATTCACAGGCAGTAATGGACAAAGCTAAGTCACGAATTAATCCATGCATTATGTACTCTGCTTTGGAGATGTCCAAGGATATTGGCCTCGTATAATCAACAATTCTTTCCTCGTCAAAAAACTGTATTCCCTCATATGCGACAGACTCATCTATGCAGCTCAAGCACTGAAAGAAGGACCTGTTTAAAAGATAATCAAAGTACTCGTTCCCCAAATCCTCCATTTGTTTTCCTTGCTGAGGTTGAGTAAGGCCCTGAGCCATCCACATATGTACCGTGCTCTGTTTGTCAAACTTATGATCTCTGGGAAAAACAGAGCAGTATCCGAAGCATTGCTTGATGTGAGGTGGCAAGTGTTGATAGCTTAACCACAAAGCAGCTGGGACGCCACACAATTCTTCGGATTTATACCTCCAAACATCAGCATTCAAGATCATCTTCCAGTCATTTAGATTGAAGTTCAAGCACAAGAGATGACCAACCATCCTGACAGCCAGAGGCAATCCTTCTAACTTTGTCACAATCTCTAAGCCAACTTCTTCAATTTCCTTGCTATTCTGGCATGCACCTTGATCAAGCGGTAATGCACACTCTTTGAACAAAGACCAGGAATCTCCATGAGACAAGCCTTGCAAATAATAGCACAAGAATGGCAATCTCATCTTCTTAGCAATCTCTTCATTCTCAGTCGTGATAACAATCTTGCTTCCGCTTGGTCCATACTTCAGTTGCTCCCACAGCAGCTACAAGTTGAGTATTTCATTTCGAACATCATCAAGAATAAGAAGGTATCTACTCTGCGCTAATGTATTCTTCAGCATATTAACAATTATCTCCATGGTGAAGCTATTATATGAAGGATATCCATCAGCAGACTCTTTTATGGATCTTAACAGCCTCCCAGCATCATAAACTTCGGATGCAGTGGCCCACATCTTAAGCGGGAAATGGCTTGCAACTCTAGGCTCATCATAGACAATTCGTGCCAGTGTCGTCTTCCCGACACCTGGCTGGCCAACAATAGCAATGAGAGAAAGGTCCTCATGCGAAGAAGATTCTTCAGATGTCAATAGCTTGATCATCTTCTCTCTATCTTCATCTCTCCCAAATTCTCCTGTATTTGCATTTGTGGCTTTTCTTGCTTCAACTCCAAGACTCATGCGGTTTCTTGATCCTCGGCGATGAAGATTAAGAGAAAAAGGCTTCTTTCTCATTAATTTTTGTACCCTCCTCCGAATGCCTTGGATCATGAGCTCTGTTTGTGTGGCAGGGTGTTCTTGGCTACAGTTGAAGATAAGACAGCGCTGCTGGTCTACCACCTCTGTGCCACTGGCTTCCACTTCAGGTTCTTGAGCTTTCATAACCAAGCAGTCTAGTAAGTCATCAGCATCATAAGCAGCCTCTTTGAGCTCACAGAGCCAGGCTTGCATAGCCTTGCTCTTGCTCTGCTTGTTCTCGGCAGCTTCAAGTGTAGTTACTTGAATTGAGACAAAGGCTTTGAGAAGTCTCTCCAGCTCCTTGTCAACACCGAGTGGAAGCTCATCACTTGCTGCAATGGTGGCCTGTAACCTCTGGCAAAGTCCCCGGAGAAAGGCCGACACCACTGCCATGATCTTTAGCTTAACAACTGACAACTCCTCCCAAGTCTCAACCAGAATGCAAGGGTTGAATCACTGGAGAATTGCTGGTGTTCGCTGTTTGAGGATTCATTTTATACCATTGAACATCTTGAATTTTCCAAGCTGATGAATATTTTGTGTTTTTCAAATCCCACTTGCTTGTTTGGTAGTTCCAGCTCGCCCACATTCTGACTTATATATATATTTAGTATCTATTCTTTTATCAACAGGTGGATGTGTGGAAAATGCATCAACTATCAAGGTCTCTGCTACTAAATTCAACACCAATGGAGCAATGGTTGTATTCCTATGACCTTCAATTGTTACATAATATCCTATCCTATCCTATCTTGATAATGCAGCTGGGTCTTTATTTCTCATTATTATACTGGAGTAGACAGCCAAGCAACAGTTCAATCTGCATCTTAAGTTTAATGCTTTTGCTGATTGATTCAGAGGAACTTGCTTCTTTACTTCAATTTGTGACATGGAGAACAAAGTTAAGCATTCTACTCAATGGTTGACCTTGCACCATTACAGATCCAATCCTAATAAATATAATGTTATTGCAGAATAAACCAGAGGCTACTTTATTGTTTCAGATTCATGAATAAATATGATGTCAATTGATTCTCTTCACATTTCTTTAAAGAGGTTTTGGGCATCAGACTGTCTGATTTTATTATTACATTCCCATGGGTTCACCTCATCTCACTTCATTTATTTGTCTGATTTTAAAAGTTTGAGTCAAACCCAAGGTTGCACCTTGTTAGTCACAGTCAATCATGCTTAATTCTTGAATTCCAACTTTTTTTTCTCTAAAATAATTTGAAATTCAAATGTATGCGTGCAAGTAAGCCTAGCAAATTTTGTGCTGTACTATATTTCCACGACTTTTAATTAAAAAAAAATAATTAAAATCATATCAGAGTGCCTGATTAATTTAAAAAAAAATTGAAGCTTAACTTCAATGATAATGTTTTAGTAAGACTATGAACCATCCACTTGGAAGCTTCAATGATAAAAAAAATTTAAGTCTAACAAAATAGTCAAAGTTCTTGAGAAATTCATTTATATATGCCTACCAAATATTGATGAATATTCATAATTGGAATTAGCAAATGTTTTTGAAAAATAAAGCATAGTACATGAGTAATCATCATATTTATGAATATGAGTATAGTAATCATTATATTTAATAGATTAATAAAAATCATGGCAATTTCGCATTATTGTTTAAAAAAATAAATAAAAAGACTAGGTTTGACTTCAACAAATCGGATATATCCAATCAAGTAACTTTATTTTTACAATTTTAACTGTACTTACAAGCTTACAAAATTTTGAATTATAATAGAAGTGAATGTCAAAGCAACTAAATGAAAATTAGTCAAAACAATAATTATCAATAATGAACATCAGATATGATCCCCAATAGCCACTCTGTTCATAAATGCAACAGTTAAAGTATCAAGGTAGTCTACATATTGCCTTGTCGCCAAGTGACGCAACCATGAGATACAATTTAACTAATAACAAGTAATCTAACATAAATATGTGAGAGAAGCAGTGAAAAAGAATACGCTGATGATGTATGACTCCACAAATTAAATTAGAAGTCAATACGAAGACTTGATACGAAAGCTAATGTATAAGGACCAGTGGATTTACCAAACAAAGAACACCAAGCTGGAAGCTTCTCAAGAACGGCTGCAGCCTTCGGTGTGATTCTATTCACATCTGTTCTTAGTTTCAATAATGGCCTGAATCCTTGTCTTGTTTGTGTATCTTCGAATTATTTAATCATACCAAGTTCAAATGGAACTTTGTTGGTGAGTCTTTCCCACCAGAGAATCGAATAATATGCCATCCATTAACAGAGCTTTTGCTATCTTCAGGAATCAATTCTTGGGAGTTCACTGTAATAAAATGGCAAATATTAATGTTCATTGTTGTACATACTATAAGCAAACTCTAAGAATTTCAAATCACAGCATCACCTTCAAAAGAGAAGTCACTAATATGTTTAGTGTTGATAGCGAGTGCCCAACGGCGGGAAGTCTTGGTATCGATGAACACTGTGTCTTCCTAATGCCTGCTTCATAGTCACTTTCAACATTCAGAACTGGAATTTCTGATTTAGACCACCCTTCTTCTGTGTCACATGAACTCCAACAGCCATATCTTACAGTAGAAGTCACAAGGTCAAGAGTCTTGTTCCTTCCACAAGAAAACTCTTCGTCGTTGAAGTTCTTCATTACTTCGATCAATTTACCAGGAGTGGGGGAAAACAAAGAAATGTATGATGATATATTCTGATTTTCACTTGTTCCCATCGTCTCTACAACATGAACCACCTAGGAACACAGAAATTTCAAGCATTTCATAATAAATAATTTAAATATTCAAAATAAAATTGCAAGTGACTTGAACATATAATTGAGATTAAACCACAAACTTTAAATATAATCTGACTGAATCAATATAACTGTGCTCTTATGCTTTTTTTCTCTTTATACTGACTAAAATCTCAATAATACAAGAAAATAAAGTCAAAAAACATCTATGTACAAGCAATGCACAACTAAAATGAAATAAGAAAACCAAGAGTTCAAATTATACTCACATTAACAGCTCGGGAAATGTCCTCTGTATAAACAGGGAAAACACCGGTAGATACTGCAACTAGAGAGAGACCAAGCAATGCACAACTAAAAAATATAAAAGGTCTCTTCGCACCTGCAAAAATATCTCAGCATTTAACTAAAGCACATGTAACAACATAGAAGCAATGCTAGTTTATTGTTTTGAGAACAAACCCAAAAAAAAAAAGTAAAAACTTCAACATGGAAAACCATAAAAACAATGTGTCAGTACCGTATCAGTACCAATGGTATCGGCCAGTACATACTGGTTTATGTCCAAACCGGTACCTTCATTCTTCAGTTCCATTTCAGCTTCTATACAGGTATGTATCATATTTTTTGATAGGTACCGGCTAACTGGATGAAACTTGTGTTTCGTATGGTACCTATATTTGAGCTTTACTTTTATTTTTTGTTCCATTTTGATTTGTTGTACAGTCTTATGTGAAAATGTAAGTTGTTTTGGAACAATATAATATTTATTCTTGATAATGATTAGAATTTTATGTTAGAATTTCCAATTGACAATATGACTATTTATTTGTCACTAGGAAATATTTTTTGAAAAATTATATACACACACAGGCAAACACCACACACACATATATGCTAAAATGCCCGTAAACCCAAAACAATATGCCGAAGCACACTGGTAAAGGTATGCACCAATTTCAAAAGAAAAATGGTACGCCTACCTGTACAGTACTGACAACTTGAAAGTAACCTTCTAACAATAATGTTGACTTATAAGCACATCATATCTCCACAGAGAAATTTATATTACCCAAAAACAAAGGCATCACAAGATGTTTTACAATGAAACATAATTTTTAAGCTCCTGTGCAGGTGAAAATTATATGTTTTGATCCAACAAATGTTTTGTGCCTCAATCTAGGCATACTAAAAGAACAGTTGGATCTATGCAACAAAAATAAAGGAAAATAAAAAAGAAACAAATATATCAGATAACACAGATTAACTTGTGAGCAACCATCAATAAAATTCAAATGATTAGTGCAGGAACAAAAATTATGTATAATTTTATTTTGAGGTATTAGTCTGCAAACAGTTTTCAGGGCCATCAGCTAGTAGAGATGTAAATGAGTACCTGAATTATGAATATATGAAAGAAGGTACACTAGGAATAGACACACTACCACAGCAACAAATATCGCAACTATCAGATTCCCAAGCCATTCTGGCGTACTACCTGGGTCCCTGCACCTCAATCGTTAATTAAAGACACCACTTGATTATTAATATACCATGGATGGTAATTCTAATGAAGCCATAATTAGATAGAATCCACCTTCTAAGATTGAAAAATTAAAAATTCAATATAACAGCAGCAGATACTCTCAAGAAATTTTTTAGGATCATGAGGGTGAAACTTTACCTGTCAAGCCGAACCATGTTCCCAATTATTGTCCCAATTAACCAAATTGTGTTAGCAGAAGAGACTACATCAGGAAGCGTCAATCCCAGAACTAATGTAGTAACTTTGAGCTGCTTTGGTGACCGAGAGGAAGTTAATGTTGCTTCCATAAGACCATCTAGAAAATAGAGTTGCAAGTATCAGCATCTATCATGATACAAATTTACCAAATTGTAAATGGCAGTAAGGAAGCGAGGTACTAACATGCAAAGGCAGGTGAAACCAAACCAAATGAGTGCCAAATAGGTAGACCGAGCCTTGTCCAAATGGCCAAGAACAAGAATAATAAGCCATTGGACAAAGCCAGATTTAAAAAGCCACCTTTCAGCCTCCCACTTTATGAAGTTATCTTCAGTTCTGGAAGGTAGCTTTGGCACTCTGTTGGAAAAACTAATCTTCAAGTATTTCTGAAGAAAATAGAAACCAACACGTTAACCAGAAAATGCCCCAAATGATGCAGGGGCACCAAATAATCCAACAATCAACCATGGATTTGAAATATAGGGCATAGGGGAGGAAGAAATATGTGGTAGGATAAAAGCAACTAGAGCTGACAAACTTCGGGAAAATATCCACATGAGTACCACGCTCAAGCATGCTAAACCCAATGATATAGCACCAGAAGAACCACCCATAAGCAATGAAGTTGTCCAAATTAGAAGTGCCTGTAATATTACTGAATTATGAAGCATGGTTGCAAGATGTTGCCGGTATACAACCATGTAAACACCCAGCATATTTGCCAAATTGCGTCAACAATATAGATGAGAGCATTAGAAAAATCTACAAATCCTACAAACAGTCACATATGTTATCAAAAAGGAACTAACGTAGTACCACAACCTGGCTTTACCAAGAACTGATCACTTAATAAATGGTTTGTAGTTTGATCCTGACTTAAATATCTGATCTTAAAAATGAAAGACTAAAATTCTTTCTTTATTTCGTTAAAATTCAGGAGCAGATGATACAGAATGTAATGAACCTTTGCTTGATATCATTTGAAAGCATCATTTAGAAATCAAATTGAGAAAGAACAGCCTTTGCAAAAAGAACACTCCTAGTTTTAATAATATAAATCAATAAATTTATAATCTTAAGGTCAAGTAGAATATGCAACTGAAAACAGATAAGAAAAGGGCAAGACGAAAAGTTTTAGTTAAATTGTACTCAAATAAACTTGTCATCTTTTCTTAGTTGGGCATACTTCTAAAAAATTATGCATGGGTAAAATGAAATTTCCAGTTAACCTTCAGCCAAATTGAACTTCAATGGGTGCACCAAATTATTCAGGGAACCTCAGTTTTAACCTTTTAGTTATTTATAAAGCACAGCCAAGATTCTAAATATTCTTTGTAAAACAGTAGTAAAAGATAATAGGTAAAATATTTTGATGGTGAGCAATAAATTCCATATTAAATAACATCACATGACACAGTACTTTCATGGCTCAAAACTACAGTTGAAATGTTCTGTGGTTGTAAATTCTGGAAGCATCTTTTCATAAGAGGATAAAAGCAAATGACAAGTATACCACTGAAAAAAAAAAAAAAGGAAATCATTCAAGTTGGAGATTCACTATCATGAAGTATAACAGAATTACTAAAGCAACAAGTCAAGTACAGAAAGAAAGTGTGCATGATATATTTTGCCATACCAGAACATCAAAATAAATAGTACGGTCTTCAGAAGTTGCTCCAGGTTCATGTGATACTTCTTTGGCGAGATTCGGTGACATTGCACTCTGAAGCAGAAATGGCAACATATTTTCTCCAAGATGCTGAAGAGATCCTGGCTTCAGCAGCTTCAGTTTGTCATTCTGCATTGGAAGGTATGCATCTTTAAGGTAATAACACAGGATCTTCTCAAATGCTGCAAATGATTCTAAGGTTCCAAACTCAAAATTTTAACTAACTGTTGTGTTTTATCCACTGGATATATTTACTACAATTATAATATTCTCATGCATAAACTAGTTATACTTCATGACCGATTATTTATTCAATAAAATGATCAAATTTTCTGAGATAAATATACAGGATAATTTCAAAATATACCTTTGTGTGGTAAACTGCAGTAGAATCTGTATATGCAAAGTCAAGCCCGGATAGACCAGCAACTTCTTGATATACTTGGAAATCAGTTGCAGATTTTATTGCTCCAGAATGAAAGAGATCCTGCAGAACTACCACCAATGGAATGTAGCAGTTACTTCAAATAGGCAAAATGATTATCAGCTAAAGAACTCTAATGAGAGATATTTAGGAAGAAAATGGTATTCTATTCTGAAGGAGTTTCAGATTACTAGAAAGAAATTGGAGAAAATACAGTATACTTCAGCTTGTAAATTAAAAGTTCACCTTGCTTGGAATGTCTAATGGGCAAGTGATACTAGCTATAAATACAGTTGCATACAGAACAGATTCTACAACATTGTCGGAAAAATAATATTATCATAGAAAGCAACACAAACCTCCGCAACGACTTGACCTGATGGGTATTTTGCGACCTTTGCGAAAGTTTCCATAGCCCATGGTGAAGGGCCACTCTGTTAAATACAGCTGATAAGACTGCATTGCTACATATATACATAATAAAGAACATGTGGGAAAAACTCCCAACCTGAAAAATGCTTAATTTACCACCAATTCCCATTGCTTCCAAGTCAACCATAAATCGAATTGTTCTACTCCAAGGATGCTGCATGAATGGAAAACAAGGTTATCCTCTACTTCATGGCCCAAGCACTTATTATATTATGTATTGTGATAGTTTTTCAAAAGAACCATAACCTTATAGACTACAGTTAGGTATCAAAATATCAGAAGTGGCATACTGTGCTGGATTATAACAGGAAATGGCTTCGACTAACAAGATAAAAGAACTTTCAAAAACTGAACTAGTAGTTATGAAGGTTTCTCCAAAGGCGTCCGGTGCATGGAACAAGGGGACACCATTTTAACTACAATTAATATGAAGGTAATCCCCCAGGTCGTATAAGGGGAGATCTCTTGGATATAAGGGGTCAAATGTTGATGACTGAATTCAAGCTGCATGTCAGCACAAGCTAATCCTAGCAGCTTTAGCCTAACCAGTATAATAACCACCCTTCTGCAAAACTTGTAACTTTTGTTTTTGGCTCTTCCCTTTAGGTGTTTTAGGATGCTTAACCAGTATGTTGATCAATTTAAATGAGATTTATCCAAGTAAGATGATACAACCTGTGATATAAAGCTGTGAGCACCATTAAGGCCCTCCTCTTCTCCGGTATTAAATAAGAAGATAACAGAATTTTTAAAACCATGAGCCCATTGGGCTGTTGCTCGAGCAAGCTCCAACATCACACTCACACACGAAGTGCAATCACCAGCACCTTCCCTGAAAAATCAGTTTTCTACTTTCATGAACCACCAACAGTATTATGAACAAAAGAATAACCATAATAACATAACCACTTCACTTCCCAATGCTATGGTAAAATGATAAAATTCTTAAACTTGCTGGGAACATTTTTAAATGACAGAAAAGGCATAGATCAAACAACAACAAGCATGAACACAAATAAATTGTAATAAAAAAGATGATTATCCCATTCAGTCAGATCCTGAATGGCATTGCATGGTCTCTGCATGATCCTTCTTTTACTGTCGTATTAAAAAAAAATAGAAAATTTAAGAAAACATGCAGGTTAAGATAATATCGTCTTGAAAATGTTTAAAAATGTGCTCACACAGATTTGCTGTTAAATAAATATCATATGCATTAACTCGAGACAATTAAAATCAAACTGAATGGATATTATTAAAATTCAAGTATGCACTCTGAAAATTACTATGAGATGAGTCAAAAGACCAGTAAATGTGAAATAAAACTTATTCTTTTTTATGGAAAAAACAAAACTTGTAAGAGCCCCAGTGTTGTCAAATAAGGGAAAGATGGCTATAATATCCCATCCCTATCTATGTCCCTGATTAAAATATTTCTCTGCACTTAGCTCGTGTAAATTTATTATGTCATGAAGTCCATTCTCGGAGTTTAAGGCCATCTCCAATGCATGACCAAAATCCCAAATTTGGGGTTTAGAATAGGATGACCCCAAATTTCAACCCATACTCAAATTTGACCCCAAATTTGAGGTTTGGAATAGGATGACCCCAAATGATCCCAAATTTAGGGTCACACTATTGTGACCCCAAATTTAGGGTCCTACATAAATATTAATTTTTTAAAATTTTTGTTTATTTTTATAATTATTGTAATTAAAATTATAAAGTTAATAATTCATTAATGTAATTATAAGTAGTCATTATATACCTACAATATTAATTTGTGTGCAGTTAATTACTTAATTAATAATTTTATTATTAATTAAATTAATTTATGATAAACTTATGAAGAAAGAAACTAACGCAGAAAAAACCGTGTCAATGTGTGAAGAAATCAGAATCGCAATATCTTTTGCTTCAGGTAGATATTTGGGCAATATCCTCAATAACGCATGCTTCAAATCTGAATATATCAGTGTTTTCCCTTTAAATAATCCACCAGAGGCGATTTGCACCAATCTTTGCATGGAAGAGATTCACTTGGACATCAACCTCCCAATGAGCTGTTTGCTTTATCTTATTTAATTCTGCCAAAACATACTAAGGTGGAAGAATGTTTATTATAGGCCATCATTGATTGCTTGATTAGCACATTTAGAGAATGGATTATTAGAACAATAACTAGCATAACGTCAATATCCAAAAAATAATAATAATAAAAGAAACAACAACGATGATGGCAATGACAAAAAAAAAAGCCATTAATATCAAGAGGAGATTAAAACATGAAAAGAACATTTTTTATAAAGTCATTTATAACACATTTTCTTTCAAAGCAATAATGTGGAGACAAGTAGAAGTTGAAAAAAAGAACGATAGAGGAAAGAAAAACATGTGTTAACCATGCAAGTTATAACTATGTATGTATTTCAGAAATGAGAACTATACAAAAGAACCAGCACGGTTGCAAAGGACAACAAAAGGGCATTCATTTTAGAAATGTAGCCAGGAAAAATAAGGGCAATAGGGAAGAAAGAGTAATAAATAAATCTTTTATAAACAGCATACAAACTAGTACAGACAATACGGTAAATCAACAGGCACACACCAACAAGAGAAGTCAGCTTAACATTGGCAGTAGAAAAACACAATAAGATATGTAACATTGAGAAAACCAACAACCCAAACCTGAATTCCAGCATCCAGAGCATCTGAACCAACAGGATGAGGTCCCAAACTTGTCAAGTACTTCACATGCTCCATTGCTGAGACTTCCGAGAAGCCTCGTTTGCCAGCTTGCTTGGCATCAAGAGGCAGTGGGAGACTCTCATATTGAAAACGGTAAACTGCCCGACTGCCATTGATGAGAAGTACAAACAAGGCCAGCCACACAAATGCAGACCTCAAGGCCTCCCTTTCTTGAACCTTATTAGAATTTAAATTAGGATCAACACCAGAAGGTCTGGCTGCTGAAGTTGATGATGACATCTCATTCATAAATAAATATATAATCAAGGCCCCTGAAGAAGATAGAAATAGAGAAAGCTTCCATTGAACACAGAAATACATACAATCATTTATTTCCAAAATTAAAGGACAACAAATAACTCCCCTCTTCGAGACAGTCATATTAAACAATTTGAAAAAATAAGATAAAAATTCATTCATTCTGACTGATTCTGAAGTTCTTTTCAATATAATAGCCGGTTTTATCAGCAAAACTGCCACTTTTACACATATCCATAAGTAATGAGATCAAACAAAAACCCAAACAACAATCATCCTTTCATACCGATTTTCAACAATGACAAGTTCCATCTCCTGCATATTTTCATCTTAATTCCCAAGAGCAAAAATTCATCCAATAAACTCCCATCAACAATCTGAACCAAAAACATCATCTTTCTCACAAATTCCAAGATCTTCCTCACAATTGAGAACCAAAACACGATCAAAAACAAGTAACAAAAATTCCCACAAAAAAATGTGCCAGAATAGCAGAAATTAAACCTAAAAAAACTCTAAATTGAAAGAACAAAACAATGCCCAAAATATTGAATAGCAATTATGAATGAAAATCGATGAACAAGAGGAAGAGAAATCAAACCTTTTTCAAGAAGTCAATGAAGAGCGCGAAGAGAAGAACAAGGGATTCCATCCGGAGTGGACTTGCTTAACCAGGATTCACTGAGTTCCTGTTGCAAAACCAACGGTCAGGATTGTGTCTGAATCATTACATGAATAAAAGATGGATGGGTAGATTTTACTCCTGCTCCTGCCAATCACCACCACCCAATTACCTAAGGATGTGTGTTCATCTAGATCAATCAGTTATTTTGGTTTTCTTTTAACTTCATTGTGATTTTGTATCAATGTAAAAGTTATTGTTTAACTTCACGATTTGCATTCACCATGTTTGAGTTTCAATTCTAGTAATTAAATATTAGCATCTGAGTTCCACCTTTATTGGGCAAAATCTTCTATTAGATTTGTAGAATATCAGTAAATTCTATGTGATGCTGTAGAACTTAAATCCCAACAGTCGCGAGGCATTGAAATTGTGTTTGGATGGAATTGAATAGCGTGGTACCATGGAAATTTAATGTTAGGATGTCATAACAAATTTAGAATCACTATAATGAGAATATTTTTAATTTAAAATATTATCAATATTATTACAATTATAAATCATAACAACATCAATTCAAAGAGTAAGATGAATGAAGCGATTACTTTATGTCCTTTATTTTTTTAAATCCTAATCGTTAGATTTTTTTTAATAATAATTTTAAAAACTCAAATTTTGAAAGACTAAATAATTATCATAATACAAAAATATTTAATTAGTCATATCTTCTCTAACCAACTTTTAAAAATTCTATTATGATGCTCTGTAATCTCTTTTTCATGCATTTGTTTCTCCAAAATTAATATAATATTTATTTCTTTTAATTATAAATAAGAGCTTTACAATTTTTTTTTGTTAGATTTTTTATTTTGCTGAATTTTATTCACAAATTTTAAATATATCTTTTTAGTTTAGTAGTATGTGAAAAGATAAACAAACATCTCAAATAGGTATTTATTAAATAAAATCTAAATAAATTTAATTTTTATTAACTAAATTAGAGGTTTATTCTAAAATTCCATTATAGACCTCTACCGCCCTGAGTCAGAGTCATAAAGAAATTTAAATTTTCATAAAAATAATTATTTTGATATATTAATTAATTTTAATTATTTATCTTAAATTTTACTAATTGTTATAAAAAAATTAAATGTATTTTATTATTTAAAATTTTTACTTTAATTTTTTTGTTAATTAATTATTTTAAAATTTTTGTTATTTCTCTTAAATTGATGTAATTTCATTTTTTTTTAATATATTTTATAGTGTTTTAACATTATATATGTACATGGACTATCACAAGATTGAAAATAACAATTTTTTTACCATTAATTTTATTTAAATAAATTTTAATATTATATATATATATATATAGGATTACATGTATGGAGCTTGCAACGGAGCTCACGATCGCAACAAAGTTTGACGTATACGTGTTCGTCAAGACTCGGGCAAATTAAATCCAAGCTGAAGCAAAACCTAAACCTAGCTTGTCCATTTCTTTTCAAATTTCAAATTAAATCTTCTTTTGTTTTTCTTTTAAATTTTGATATCCAAAACATATATCCCTTTTCACCCAAAAAAATATAAAAAATCAAAAATCAAATCCATCTACGCGTTTGTTGCTATATAAAGTAGACATGCAATTAATTGGCTATTGCTATTTTCTTTTTTCTTCTTCTTCTTCATCATCTTCTTCTATTTCTTTTTCTTCTTTTTCTTCTTCTTCTTCTCCTTCTTAAGTTGTCTTTTCCTAATGGCATCGACAGTAGGTATACTTTATTTTATGCTAAACCAATCATTATCTTCTTCTCTTTCTTCTTTTTTTCTCCTTCTTCTTAAGTAGTCTTTTATTGATGGCATTGACGGTGGTAGGTATAATTTATTTTATGCTAAACCAATCAATCAATATGAAATAATCAATGATGTTATAATAACAATCAACTACTTCATGTTAATGCAGCAGTCATTCCCACTCGGCACTGGATTTCAGCGGACCAACGGGGCACACCCTTTATAGAAGATTGTTCTGATATCAATGAGGTGATCAACAAAACTCTAACAAAAATATTATTTCTTACGTTATATTTCTTTAATGCTAATCCTTACTAGTATAATTATGATTTAGTAGTAAACATTTGATCTTGATGCCTTGATATTCTTTAAAGGCATCACTACTCCTCCATATATGTATACAAGATCTTTATGAACAAGCTTTATTGGAAATTCTACTTTATCAATTGAAAAACCTTCTGATTAGTGTTCTGAAACCTAGATTGACCTAAGCAGGTCATTAGATCATATTAACCCGAGTTTATAAATAATAAATATTTTGTATTTTTCTATCTTTCAAAAATAAAAAATATGTGCACCTGTTAATATTAAACTTTTGATGATTGAATTGGTATAATTGGATTTAGCCTTAGGTTTACATTTTACACTATATGTTTTTAATAAAGTCATGAAATATATGTTTATAATTTACCTCATCTATATATACGTATATACTAATCATTATATATATATATAAATTATAATAATTTGTTATATAATATTAAAAAACGTTGGGTTTGTCAAAGGATTATTATTATTTGTGGTAATTATAAATTATTAAAAAAATTATTTGTTTGTTATACTTTGTATTTTTTTTTTCAAATTATTACATATTTTATATTTATATTATATTTTATATATATATAAACATTGATAATTAGGAGACAAAAAGATTATTATTTTTTTCAATAAAGTTGTGGTTTATCCACTTAAAAAAAACAAAGACAATATATAAATAATTTTACAAGGACACATTACACAATGAATCAAATTAGTTGAAGTATCCTAAATCAGCTATATATATATAGCTGATTTAGGATACTTCAACTAATTTGATTCATTGTGTAATGTGTCCTTGTAAAATTATTTATATATATATATATATATATATATATATATATATATATATATATATATATATATAAGTACATTATTTTATTTATTTATTCATTCTTTCAAGCCATACATCAAATTTAATCCCTTTGTCACTTTAATGCATGCAGGATGAGGGTCTTATTTATGAGCTACACAAATTTACATGGATAAAACCAAGCACACCTTACATCAAAATTAACAGTGATGCATCCGTCTCTGCCAGAGGTGTTGGTTGTGGGTACATTATGCGCGACGAAGAAGGTTGTGTGATTTTCGGCGAAGCAGTTAACTATAATGAATTGAAAACGGTGGTAGAAGCAGAACTTGTGGCAATTTACCTGGCATGCTTGAAAGCCCAAGATTTTGGCATTAAATTTGTGTGGTTAGAATCTGATTCACTTGTGGCAGTGAATTTAATTAACAATGTTCATGGAACAACACCAGGGGAGTACAAGAGTATTTTGAATCAAATCTATATTGTTTTAGCATCTTTTGAAGGATGGACTGTCACTCATGTATGGAGAGAAGCAAATGGAGTTGCAGATAGTTTGGCAAAAATGGGAGGCTCAGGGAATGAATTTATTTTCACAATTGATGATGTACCTGCAAATATTTTAGACCTTATTGTTGATGATGCATCAGGGAAATTGTATACTAGAGTTCAAACTCATAGGAAGTCACCAAAACATCATGTTTATTGAACTATGTTTGAAAATAAAGGAAATCGTTTATTGAGTTAATCAATAGTTTATGTATTTCTTATTATTCATATTATGGAAAAAAAATAAATACAAAATTTGCATGATATTAATTATTGATTCATTTGAATGGGAGGAGTGGTGTGTGATTTGTGATGGGGTTCTACCACTATGTTTTTAGAAACTTAGTTTACGAATTATGTTGAGAATAATTAAGCTAATCAAATAGTGTTCACTTACAATATACTCTAACTATTTATTGAATTTTTTTTTAACTCCAATAGAGCTTCATATTATTATTTTGATTTTTTAATGAATTTTCATAAAATATCTTGTTATATATAACATGTTAAAATATTTCTTAAAACACCATCATTTACATATTAAAATAATAGAAAAAGACCACTAAACAGTAATGAATTTCCACTGCTTTAAAAAATATATGTGTATGTCAATTTTTCTAAACACCCTGCAGTGAAAGAAATGCTTCTATTTGAGTTATAAAGAATGATAAAGAGAAAATTAAGCTAAGCAAACATTATTGTCTCACAATATATTAGAGATATATGGATACAGATTTAAAAAATCTAGGATTATATACACAAGCAAATTAAAAAAAGAAAAAAAAAATCCACTACATTCCTTCAGCTTTTACTTCATCCTTTGGATGGGGATCAAAACTGCAAAACTGGCAAACAGATAAAACCAAAGTTAGATTAATTCCTTTCTAAAAGAAAAAAGACGTACATATGTATTAAAAATTAATTCTTTCTAACAATTTTTACATGAGCTATTAAAAGCAAACAATTACCTGCTTGTACTGAAATCCATGAAGATGGCACCAGTGCTTGGGACCTTTCCCATCACAAATTTGGACATCTTTGGCCAAGACAGGCAGGCAATCATCAGGTAGGAACTGGAGCTCAGGACAAGTTTCTACTGTCAATTGTGCGAGAGAATTAAGATATTTCAGGCCCAAGAGTGATGAAAGCTGTCTGCAATTGATTATAAAGAGTTCATTAAGCCTGGATGGACGAGCAGCATCATGGTGCACAGTCACAGACCTCAGGTTCTCACAATTTGGAAGAGTTAACGTAACAAGTGATTGAAAGGATGGAACTTGACATATCTTTGGGCATGTTTGAATGCTGAGGTTCTTGAGCTTCGGTGGAAAAACTTTATCCATAACTGAACTCTAGTTATCCCATTCCCGCATGTTTGAGAAAAATAGCACCTCAAGTGCAAGGAATGAAACCTCTCCTTCATGAGAAACTGATTTCATTTTTCAAATTTATAAAGAGAAAGAGAAGTGAGAGAAGGTAGTCTTGCTATTAACCAAGGGAAATCTTGTATTTGTTTGCAGGAACTGAAGTCAATGCTGGTTAATTTGGAGAAGGATGGATCACCAAGCAATGCAGGCAAATCACAACCTTTGTAACTATCTATTTCCAAGCTTGAGATGCTGCAGTGTGGTTTTAGCCTCTCCAACACTGAAAGATTCATCTGTTCACTGCATACATTGTCCTCATCTGGATGCTGAGGACAACCCCAGTTTAGCTTCAGATCCTTCAATTTAGACTTGGTTTTAAGGTTGCCTACAATTACTCTATCCACAGACACCAGTTTTCCGAGCTCTGATATGCAAAGCTTTCCTTTCATGTTCACCAAGTTCTTCAACTTTCCAATGCCACAATGCTTTCCAATATGATCAGCTCTTCCAACGCTTACGTAAACCAGAGTTTCAAGATTAGTTAGTTTCCCTGTCCCATGAGGTAGTTTAGCTCCACTAGGGATGAACAAGTGTTGTGATTTTACAAGGTTTGATACCTCTAGAGGCAACTCTTGAAGGTTGTAACATGATTGCACATCCAATGTGTGCAAATTGTGAAAGTGGCCTATCGATTCAGGCAACTGAACTACAGAAAATGAAGAAAGAGCAAAACATCTCAAGTTAATTAGATTGACAATTTCACTCGGTATCTCTTGAAGAACACAGTTCTTTAAGTCCAATGTTTGCAGGTGTTATAGAATTGATATAAAAGCTGTGTCAATGCGTCCCAAATTATACTGCCTTTTCACAGAAAGATGGCGAAGATGCTTTAAGTTGCCGATCCAAGTGGTTGAATCATGTGGTCTATCAAGCTGCAATTCCAGCACTCTCAATCGTTCAAACATGGGGAACAAACTTACATTTTTGTTAGAGATCACATGTCCCACATCATGACTTTCACTCATATTGATCAAAAAACACTCGTTTTCTGATATTAAGTGTGCGAGATCTTGAAGCATATCATGCATTACGCACCATTCATCATCATTCCCTGTAGTTAACCCCATGTGGGGGTTCTCGTATAATTGTAAGTATGATCTCTGCTGCAACTCATTGAAGTAATTCTCTACTACATCCTCCATTATTTTGTTCCCTTTGACGCGAATGTAACCTTGTGCCATCCAAAGCCTGATTAGATTGCCTTTTCTGAACAAGTGAGCTTATGGATATATGGAACAATACAAGAAGCAAGGTTTCAAGTATGACGGCATTCCAATTCCCATAGATCACTTTGGAGAACATCCCACCAACTGCTTTCCTCTGTCTCATATAGAAGGATGCCTGCAAGCACCTTCACGGCCAATGGTAAGCCATTACACTTGTTGACAATCTGTTTACCGATGTCTACAAACTGTGATGAAACTTCTTGACCTGAAAATGCATAGTGTTTGAACAATAACCAAGATTGCCCTTCAGGTAAAAGGCCAAGTTTATAAGGTGAAATTCTTCCTGTTTGCATGACTTGGGCAACTGAGCTATTTCTCGTCGTCACAATTATCCTAACAATGTCGGCATTGGCGAGGGGGGTTTGCAGCAACCGCCAAGGGCTCTATTCTTCATTCCAAACATCATCTAAAACAACAAGGACCTTCTTTCCTGCCACACTCTCACTCAGAACAGATTGAGGCTTATTTAGCTCAAGAAAAGCACAAGATTGTTGGCTGCTCAATGTCTCTCTGACTAGTTTAGTTAGCCGTAGAACATTGAATTCACTGATACATACACCCATCCTTTCACATCAAAGTATTCGCAAACGCTTTGATCTTTATATATAAGTTGAGTCAGTGTTGTCTTCCCTAATCCTCCCATGCCAACAATGGGAATGACCAAGAATTTGCAATTCATATCAGAAAATAGTAACCCAACAAGCTTTTCTTTATCACTATCCCTCCCAAAAACACGTGATTCATCTACAGAGGAACTTGGTGGTGGACAGCATCATCATCATACCATCTCCGATCAAGTTCTCTTAAGCTCAATGCATTCCAATCCTTTTCAATCTCACTAAACCTCTCTCTGATTTTCCTAATCCTATCAAGCGTATGATTAGGAAATGATGGCCCTTCCGAAATAATCGAAGTCAACAAAAAATATATTTTCTATCAAAAAACATATAGAGAAGTGCACATACCTCTTCCTCTTTCTCCACACTTTTTCTTTTGTGAGAAGTCTTTGCAGCAGCAACAGCAACAACAACAGTTCTGCCCTCAACTTGAAAACACAACAATTCATACTCATACTCATACTCATTGAGGACATCCTCGGCATCATAAGCAATGCCTTTGAGTTCCTTAAGCCAGAGCCTCACTTATGCATCTCTAATGTCTCTTCGCCCGGCATCCTCAAGAAGTGCCTCAATATTCCATAGTGTCATTTCCAACCCCTTCAGCTCATCCTCAATAACTTTCTGAGCATCTGTTGATGATTAGGATCTTGACGATGATGAAGGTGATCTACTGAAAGCAGTCACTAACCTTCTTGTTATTTGGAGGACGGGTGACAGAAAAACCATGACAGCAAAGCTCTTCTCAGTGTATTTTGGAGTCAAAGCAAAAGATGAGGAGAAGATCTAGGATTAGTGATTGATTTAATTATGAATATCGTAGTGATGAAGCACCATGCTTGAAGACTCTCTGCTACTAGTTTATACCATATGTTTTCATATGATGATAATCAATATGAAGTATTAGGATCATATAAGAACATTCACAGGCATAACATGCAAATGTTGATTGAATTAGTACAAGATGTTAAAAACTCTCCAATCATACCATATGATGAAATAGATTATCTGTTGCTAACAAACTTTTCGCCTGCAACATGGGGGTTATGCAGTAGAAAGTTAGGAAGGCCCGTTCCATGTCCCAAAATTTTCCCAAAAAAAAAAAGGATTAGGCACATTGACTGTTGACCAAGAGGCCGTTAAATACAGAAAATTATCCCATCATACCATATCGAAAGACCTCCTTATCGTGCCAGCTACTCAGAAATCATCATACTTTCTATTGTTGACAGAACATGTTATAATGGTGCCCACTCCTAAATATCAGAGATGACAGGGGGTTAACAAGAACAAATTGTTATAAGTTCACTAAAACAGATCAAGATTTGAAATTGTAAAAGCACAAACCAACAACAAATTTATCATAATCAATCCAATTGTTCTTCGATCAGATATGCTGAACAACAAACATAACATGGTACTTTAGCACTCAATAAGGCCATTATACCTACTATTAACCTCAGCAGAAAATGAGAATGCAAGCATGCAACCTTGTAAAAGTTGATCCAATGATGATCGTATGCAGTCCATAAACAAGATGGCATGAAAATACAGAGAACTGCAAATAATAAAATGTCTTCACAATTAATGCAGTAACAGTATGGAGAACCATCTGATATGTATCAGCAGAATAATGCACAACACCAATATCCAATAAATAACATTGAATCTTTCAAAGTTAAAGAAATCAACCACTATTATTGGTCTTGCACCAAGGAACGCTGCCAGAACAAATCAATTAGAGAATGCAAGCTAGGTTAAGAGTTGAGAAAGCAATCACTTACGCATAGCCAAACATCCCTTCAATGACTGCATATTAGCATTCTTAATCAAATATATCACAGCCACATGTGTAACAGATACATTCACCCCCGTCTGCTAATAGTTTAAGAACAATTTCTTTTACGAAGCCAATTGTTCAAAACAAAAAAATTTGGGATCCAATCTATATAAAATAAGAAAATAAGACTACTACATTGAATCATTTATTTTAAAGAATTAACAGCATGATACTAAGCAATATAAAGTCAATGACATAGATTCCTCAAACAATTATAAACTTAACACTAGCTTTTGACATAAAGAATGAAATTCTTACCTTTAAGAAGTAAAATGCAGCAATCTGGTCCACCAGGCTCACAGAGACAAGACAGTAACTCCAAGACTTAAAATTGTGTTGAGCATTATGTGATAAAACATAACTTCCTCAGTAATTTAACCAGGCTCCAAATTAGAATTAAGTGCTAAATATGTGATCAGTTTATAGACTAACATTCTAAAAGCTTATGTATCTTCCGCAAGAGAATTCAGAGCAGGTTTAACAGTAGTCTTGTAATCAATTCCCAATACCTTAGATGGTGAGGATCCTTCAACATTCAGAACATATTGGCAGACATTCCCAAGCTTTAACCTGAAAAAAATACCAAAGAATAAGAGTGGAAGATACCTTCTAATATCTTGATAATCATGAACTAACATATCAAGGCAGTTTTTACAGATGTCTGCAACGCTAGCAAATGTTTTGCTTTATGGGAATCCAACATCATGCAATTACCCTCCCAAAGCATGTTGTAAGAGTAGAAAAAAACAATCAAAATCGACATGATGATAAAAGGAACCCAAGATTAGGATTTTTTTCCATCATCCATTTCAAAAGTGACAATAAATAGCAAAGCTTGGCGTTATCTCCTAAATTCATGTTACCCATATGCAAGCACTAATTTTCACAATTATAAACCTTAATTTTATTAAAACCTATCACGTCAGATTGCCTTTACGGAAATCAAAACACTAGTGTACCAGAAACTTCTGAATTGTAGAAACAACTAACATAAAGCGCTTGAAGAAGAGAATTGGATGCATAATAACTAGGAAAGTTCCCAAGTTTGCTCCTACATTCACATTACACAAATGCACGAACTAATTTCAACAAATTTTTTTTTAATATCAAACCCTACAAAGTGGAATTGGCTTTAAGGAGATTAAAAGCAATATTGCACCAAAAACCTCTCCATTATAAACAATTGACATAAGCTAAGCTAACTCAAAGGAAAATTTGTATCACTGGAATTTGCAAATCAAATGTAGTTTTAGAAGCAAACATAAGATCCTCTACGCAACATCAAAGGAAAATCCACAACAGCGCGGAACTTGTTCACGTCCTCAGTCAGTAAACCTTTCGCACTCTCAAGAGCCTGGTGGCGTGAGGGGCCGGAGGTGAGTGGCCGGAATTTCTCCCCTAGGTCAGTGGACTCCTTCTCCAAAGAATCAACAACAGGGGCGGCGTTCTTGACTTGGTGTTGGTTTTCTGGAGGTACTCGGCGTCGAGGGCAGAGACGGCGTCATCGTCACCGGAGATGAAGAGGGAATGGCTATGGGAGAGGAAGAGAAGGAGATCATTGGGAGAGGATGAGTCAGAGGGAAGCGGAGGCCACGAATGGGAGTTTGCCAGGGCAAGAGGTCATTGTCGAGGGATTCGTTGGACAAGGGGAAATCGAAGTGAGAGAGAGCTCCAAGAGGGGTTTTAGGGTTTCAGTGATCTCAACTAGACCTGTTCAAGAGCCGACCTATCCTTCCAAACCCGAAGGCCCGTCCGAAAAATAAAAGAGTTTGGACAAATATATAAAGTCTGATATCCGGGCCTTGGACAAAAAAAAAAAACCTATTTTAAAAATGAGCCGGGTTTGATTTTCATTGTTAAAAACCTAACCGACCTGAATTATAAAATATATTTATTAATTAATTCTATATATATAATGGTTTGAATTAATTAGTTTTTTATATACTTATATAATACTTAGTTGTTGTAATTGAATAAATATTTGCATTTGGTATTTTAATTTTTAAGTGTTTTGTAGAATGATATTCGGTCATATTCACATATTAATATTACTGTTAATTTTTTTATAACTTATATATTATTTGATGAAAAACCTATTTGGGCGATGGACAGGTTAATATGTGATGAAAAATTATCATATGTTATACCATTCATTCAATCAACCCGGGTTATATAATCAAAAATAGTCTTTGACTAAAAAAACTATTGACATTACAGAAATGAAATGACACTAGACTAGGCACATTGCATTAGTTTGTGCAACATAAAATATACATACTATCTATATAAATATGTTAAATGTCATTATGGTGAAATCAACGTTGGGATAAATGGTAATAAAATAAAGTTTCTGCACCGTCTTTTGCTATGGAATCCTTCAAGTGTTGATGTAGCCTCATAGACGTTCTGATCTGTGAGATTACAAATAAATTCCTTTTTTGCAGCACATATCAATAGCTTATCATTCTCTTTTGCTACTCCTGGAAGCATGTAACATGACCATGGGGAGTTGCAAAATGTTGAAGGATGAATGGATTTTAATATAGAATCTAACCTCAAATCAATATGATATAAGATAGACCACCCAGTATAATCCTTTGCAGCCTCTAATATGTCCAGGACAAAAACATATTTTACATATCGAATCAAATATAAGTGACCTCTCGACTCTCCAATATGACGGAGACACCATTGCTTTTTTTTATGCCTATTTGATATTAAGAGTTGACGCATAGTATACCTTTCAATATTGAAGGAGACTAGAAAAAGGCGACTGAAATTAGTGGAAGAACGGGAAACCCAATTAACCGCCCCATTCCAAAACCAACCTTGGATGTAAATTAACCTGTTTTTACGAGTGAAAGGTTTCCCACAAATGTTCCACTTGCTAGTCTCCATAGAGTACATTTTAATCAAATATTTATGTTGAAACTCGTCTCTCTTTGCATGCTCTACACTAACAACTCTATTGTTAGGGATCAAGAACATCCTTTTGATGCGAGATTTACTAAATTCTTTATTCGGGCACGGGATTTCTTTTAAAGCTAGCGTAAAGGGATTATATAAATAATAGAATAAGAACTTGGATCTATCACTATAAACTTTAATTCGGTAGAGAACCAAACCATTTCGAGAACATAAAGCTGAAACTTCTGTTTTTTTTACTCCAACTATGCTTGGAACATGGCTTCTAATGACAGAGATGTTGGGATCAGGGAGTGAGATGGGCATATCATTTCTGATTGAGTAATAATAACTAGAATATTCTTTAGAATTATATCCAAATTGAAATATAATACCATACTTCTCTTGTTGATTGCAATGATGTTTTGTGTGAATGGTAACAAAGTAAGGACCTGAAATAATGGCATACCACAACTTGCACACACTTTTAAATCGCATAACTGATCGAACGGGTAACCAAGATAAGATTTCCAAAAAAATATCCTCAATGCCCATAATTCTTGTGCTCAGTTGAATCAATGTATGTAGCTCAATACTACTGCAACAAAGAAAACAAATGTTTTGTTATTTTTATTATATATATAGCAGGAATGTAGCAAGCATGAAAACAATGAGATTGGAACAAAATTGGGATATATGAAATACAACTAGAAACTCTATTCCTAATATTGCCCAAACTCTAGTTATAATAATTCTCAAACAGAATTCATAGTTTAAAAAAAAACTCTAATTGGATTCAAATCCTACCACCAATCATGAGCAAATTAATTGAATTTCTAATCAAGTCAATTCCTACTCTTGATCAAGATTAATATGGCAATGAAATTTCCATTCCATTATTTGGTTGTAATGCATAAAGTTGACTGTTAATTTAATGCACTCCAACAAAAACAAATTAACTATGATCAAATTTAATTGTTTTGAAGTAAATAATAGATACTTAATCATGAAAGTTAAACGGAGCCAATAATACACTGCATATGATTATAATTGAAAGAATTAAAAGATCATGGGAAAAAAATGAAAAAAAAAACAACGTACTTTGGTGAACGAGGAGTTTCTCTTGAAGGAATTTGTTTATTTTGCCAAACAATTGAAAATATAGCCAAAAAACAACTAAATATAGTGTGTGCGCGCACACATATATATAGATAAATATTAGAATAGATATTTTTTCTAATATAATTCAAAAATCATCCATGATTATCAATTTTTAAGAACAGATTTCAAAACATGCTTAATTATATATAAATATATATATCTTTGCCTACGTAGCCTTTTGAAAAACAGAAAATCTTTATAGTTGTAAAATTGATATTCTTTTGATTTTATTTAGATAAGTGCAAACCATATTCATTAAACTACTAGAGAAACAAATTTTTATCCCCTTATATACCCTACAATTATAAATTAATTAAAAATTTATAATAAAAAATATAGGCTTTTGCATGTCTACCCCTGAATATTGTCTAATTGTGTGTGTACCCCTCAATGAATCCAAATGCCATATATACATTTTACATTTTGATTTATATACATATATAATCCCGCACCACACACACCATTATAATTTATTATAAACTATATAAATATTGATCTTATTATAACAATAAATTCATAATTTTATTTAAATTCCTAAACTACCCTAGTAATGTTAATTTTTGTTAAAATTTAACAATGAAAGTAATCTAAATTTTAAGATTTATATATGCAAAAGAAAATATTGGTTTAATCATTATTACAATTTTTTAAAATTTAGATGTGGTGAATAAAATATAATTTTTACCAGCATGTGTATATAAAGTTGTTTAATCATTTAAGATTTAATAATATATTTTAACAGTATACTTGGGTAGAAGGATATATATATGAGTAAATCGAATTTTAAAAGTATGCAGTGTTTGGTTTTATTTAAGGATATAAAAATAATTAAGTGAACTTTTAAGGATATGCAAAATAAAAAAAAAAACGATAATAAACTATCACTTGCGTCCTTGCTTCATTCAAATGGAAAAAAAAATTCAAACTTAAAAAATATAGATAAATCTCTAATTTATATTTTCATAAATTATAAGAACATCCTCGAAAATAAGATAGCAATAAAAGATCAATTAGATATATAAATTAATCAATTAATTTACAAACTTATGAGAATTACTTAATTTACAATTGCACTTCTATTCAAAATCTCACTAGACATTTATAAAATTTGAAACTATATAAAATATAAATAGTAGATATATGAAAAAATTTAAAACAAAACCAAGATAGTTAAATATATAAAAATATATATATATATATATATATATATATATATATATATATATATATATATATATAGTAATGGTTGAGTCCTAAATAGATACTAATGAAAATCAATATTTTATATAAATCAATTTTTTACATATAATTTTTACGTGATTATATAATTTAAATAAACAATTATATATTAAAATATTTTGTTTTAAACATTAATATTGACTATTAGCATTATAAAAAAATGAATATGTGTTTTTTTTGCCCATAAACATTTGATTTTAATTACTTTTTGTAGGTACTTGTTTTCTTTGAATAGTCAATCATATCAAGGACATTCTAATTTTAATTACTTTTTGTAATATGCCATATAATTTTGAATTTATGGATATGCGTTTAAACAATATATTGTAAAGGATTATGAATTTATTATTATTATTATTATTATTGTTGTTATTATTATTATTATTATTATTATTATTATTATTATTTAAATTCAATTCGGTAATTTGAACAACGAGTAAGCTGGTACCCTTAGAAAGTATGAGTATAGGGTAAGGGTTATGAGTACGAGTAAGGATTTTGACATACCTTATTCTTACCTTACTCGTTGCCATCTTTAATGCGGACCTCAATAACCCACAATAACAACACATAAAACATATCTTTTGACCCAATGAAGGATTTGTCTTTTTTGGCGATATATATATATTGACAAAGTGAGAAGAAACATGTTAAGACATTGGCAATTAATAATGATTTTTATGTTCACTCACTCTACAAACGCAAGGATTGCATTGCAAGCTAGCTCCTATAGTCGGAGATCCGTTTAACACCGGTGAATTCATTGCATTTCAAATCCTAGGCAATAAAAATCCCCTTAAGACATCTTTTGCAATGAAGTCAGTAATATTAACAAACAGTGATTAAAAAATATATATATATATGGACATGTGTGGACAAGTCACTTTTATTATTAAAAAAAAAATTACCAACTCCATTATATATTTATTGATTCTTTGACTCTACTCTTGGTTTCAAGAAACACATGTTTTTCTATTAGCAGGTACCCTACTGGGTTCATGCCTCTTGTGTTACCACCGCCACCACCACCACCACCACCAGCATGATAAGTTCAGATGACCGGAGTGGCTCCATCTACCTCCTTTTCATTCCATGCTCCTTCTTCTTCTTCTTCTTCTTCTTCTTCTTCTTCTTACTGGTACCATTCTCCTTATCAAGCTCCATGTAAACAAATTCACAACAGTGCTTGGACCTTCTGGAACTCAAAAAAAGTTTCATCTTGCTCAATGCAAGCACCGACAAGGACTACTACTTCACTGCAACAACTTCACTCCCGCACTGGTTGCCTGGCACAGACTGCTGCGGGTGGGAAGGAGTTAGCTGCGATGAAGCACCCGATCTTGTTGTTTCTCTGGACCTCAGCGAGAGGTATATGGGAGGCAACCTTATGCCCTCCCTTTTCAACCTCACCTCCCTCCGAACACTCAATCTTGCCTACAATAGCTTCAACCAGCTGAGTGCTGTCCTGCTTTTGGATTTGGAAAAACTGGCTAATCTCACACATCTCAACCTTTCATATTCCGGGCTGCTGGTAGGCCAAATCCCCATCAGCATCTCTCGCCTCACAAAACTCATATCTTTGGACCTCTCCACATATGACATATATTCTTTGAAGCTGGAAAAGCCTTATCTTGGTACTCTCATTGGAGACCTTTCTCATCTAAAAGAGCTGTATTTGGATGAAGTGGATATTTCTTCTAGCAGGACGAAGTGGTCCCAAGCCATCTCTCACTCCGTCCCTGGACTTGAAGCTCTCAGTTTGATTGATTGTTCGCTCTCAGGGCCAATTGACAGTTCCTTCTCCAAGCTCCAGAATTTATCAAAACTTCATCTTGATGATAACGATCTTTTGTCCCAAGTGCCTGAATTCTTTGCAAAATTTCCTTCTTTAAGTGTGCTGAGTCTCAGTGGGTGTGGACTTGAGGAATTTTTACCAGCCAGACTGTTTGAACTCTTGAACTTGAAGACACTTGATCTTTCATATAATCCGATGTTAGCAAGGGTTTCTTTGGGGGGTTTATTAAATTCTTTGAGAAACTTCAAGTCTTTGACATTTTTGAAACTTGCTGGTTGTAATTTCTTAGAGCCAATACCCTGGTCAATCTGGAATCTCAGTGAATTGGTTAATTTAAACCTTGCCAATAATCACCTCTTCGGGGACTTGCCACCAATGCCTGCTAGTTCAAAGGTCTCGATCCTTGATCTTTCTTATAATTATTTCACTGGATCGATCCCCAGTACTCTCAGCTCTGCGCGTCACCTTGTGTCACTTGATTTAGCAGGCAACTCACTCATTGGATCTATTGCGATGTCTTTGTTCACACTACCACAATTGGAAAAGTTGAATCTAGCTGACAACAAGCGATCTGGTCAGCTGCAAGAATTCACAAACGCATCTTCTACGTTACAATATGTTGATCTAAGTGGCAATAATCTCCGAGGGAAGCTCCCAAAATCACTTGCCGATCTCTCTGCTCTCGTGTTACTTAATTAAGGTTCAAATAACTTTAATGGCTCGGTGGTGGAATTAGAGTTGTTTGGCCACCTTCAAAATCTCAGAGTCTTAGATCTTTCAAGCATTGCCTTCTTGACCTCTAACAGAATTGCAGATTCTTCTCTTCTATTTCCATCTCTTACTCAGTTGGAATTGGGATCTTGCAATCTTACAGCTATCCCATCTTTCTTGAAGCATAAAAAGAATATATTCCTGTTAAACCTTTCAAACAACAGAATTAATGCTACTATACCCACCTGGATATGGAGCATTGGGAGTTTCTTTAAGTTTATGAATTTAGCTTTCAACTCATTCACAGATATTGAGAAGCCTTTCTTGAAACATTCAAATAATTTTCTGAGTCTAGATCTTTCAAGCAACAGAATTGGTGGTACCATACCAAGTTGGATATGGAGCTCCAGTCTTTCCTACCTGAATTTGTCATGCAACTTGTTCACAAGTGTTGAGGGGTCTTTCTCCAATTCTTCCACTGACAGTGTTCTTATCGATCTCCACTCTAACTTGCTTCAAGGACCAATTCCTCTTCCTCCACCAAAGAGTATCCTTGTGGACTACTCAAACAACCTCTTCACTTCTTCCATCCCATTTAACATTTCATACTACCTGAAAAAAACTATATTCTTCTCATTGTCAAATAATAGTCTCACAGGAGAAGTCCCCTCATCAATTTGTACTGTAACAGAACTCTATATTTTTTATATTTCTCACAACAATTTGAGTGGTTCGATACCAGCTTGCCTATTGGAAAGTCTCATACACTTGAGAGTGTTGAATGCTTGGGAGAACAGTTTTCAAGGAAACATGCCTCAAAAGGTTAGCTCAAGATGTGCTATACAAACAATTAACCTCCATGGAAACAAGTTAGAAGGGGTGGTACCTAGCTCGAGGGCTAACTGTGCTAAGCTAAGAGTCCTTGACCTCGGTAGGAATAAGTTGGCAGGCTCTTTCCCACATTGGCTGATGAACCTTCCTACATTGAAAGTCCTGGTTCTCAAAGAAAACAAATTCTCTGGACATCTGACTGGTATTTGTGAGGGTAATCACTCCATCATGATGCTCCAAATCTTTGACATCTCATCAAACCATTTCACTGGTAGCTTGCCATCAGAGTGCTTTAAGAGCATGAAGGCAATGATGGTTCATCAAGGACAGATGGAGACAATTGGATACATGAATGATAGTTCAAGCGCACCATATTATCAAGACATGATTACTATTGATTTGAAAGGGTTTGAGATCGTGCTAGTAAAGATTTAATTTGATTACCTTTACTTCCATCGATTTGGTAGATAACCGATTTGTGGGAAATATTCCTCAAGTATTCGGAGATCTTAAGTCCCTTCATTCTTTGAACATGTCACTAAATGCTATCACCGGTGAAATTCCATGGTTGCTTGGAGACATGAGTGATCTGGAGGCATTGGACCTCTCACGAAACCAATTATCAGGAGTGATTCCGAGTTCTCTGACCTACCTGACCTTCTCGGAATTCTTAAATTTGTCAAACAACAATTTGGTAGGCAAAGTACCACATGTCTACCAGTTCTCCACATTCTCAAATTCATCTTTTGAAGGGAATTTAGGACTTTGTTGGAGCCCATTATCAAAGGATTGTATTAAATCAACAAGTGTGGAGCCGTCTTTAGATTTTAAGAATGCACCCACAGAGTTTGACATGGACGAGATTTGGTTCTGGATGTTTACAGGATTAAGTTATGGAGTTGGATTTGCAGCGGTCATTATCTATCAATTGTTCTTTCCTAAGTGGAAAATATGGTACAAGAGGAGGTTCATGAACACATAAAGACCTGTATTTCTAAAACAAGAGGGCATTCCTTCTTCTGCAATCAAAGAAACTATTTTAATGGCCAAGCTATGCCTTCATCTTCAGGTACCATAGTTCTAATTAGTATGTATACAATTTGATATTTGTCTAATAGCATGTATGCAATATTGTACTTTGTTCCTTGTCTTGCTGGTTCTCTTGCAACTCTGATTGAAATATGTGTTCTTTGCCTGAGAGATCGCTTTGTGTTTTTCTCTGTTTTCTACTACAACACTGTTAATTGCCAACTCGATTCAGTTACTAATGAGTGGATGGTGGCCATGCATGTGGTTGCTTTATTCTCATTTAACGTCAAAGTTGTCTTTATTTATACAGAAACACTTGTTGTCTGAACTCATTTATAGAGTTGAATGATTAACAAATGCGATCACTGTTAATATTTGTTCATTATGAAAGCTTTCTTGTTTACGGAGGAGGACTTGCTGCATTTGAAAGATATCAATTTTTAGGATTTTGCAATATATATATATATATATATATATATATATATATATATATATATATATACACTATTCATTGATTTAAGAATGTATTTCCACAGTAAATTCATGTACGAAGAAACGAGATGAATGTATCCCTTAAATTGTCTATTTGAGTTCTGAGACTCATTGATATTTAACAAAATAGATTTTATATGCAAACATTTAATAAAATAGAAATCTGAACTCTATACAATTCTGATGGCCCAAATTTTGTGATTAAGTTTGTATATGTTTGTTGCTGTAGATATGAGTTCAACAAAGAAAAGAGGGCCAATTACTCCTGTTCAACATGGAAAAACAATAGTATTTCAATCTCTTAGGAAAGAACATGTAATCTCAAGTCCCCCTCAGCCCCCACCATTGACTTTGGTCTTTGGAAAATTCTTCCCAAGAAATTTAAAACAATAGGCATTGAAGTAAATAATAAGTTAGAGATTTTGAGCACGTTGAATAAACAATTACCAACTACACCCTACTATGAAATCTAAGCATTGATAAAATTTCAGATATTCGAATGTGAATTCAAGGAGGAATAAACAGTTGAGAAGAAACAAATTAGTGACTGACAACTACATTTATCTTTAAAGGCAGTCAAGCAAAAAAGAAAAGGGAATAGTTGAACACAAGATGATCTCAATTTTTAATAATAAGACTTGAATTATAACTTGAAGTTGATTCTAGAAACAGATTGAATTACATCATCTACATCAGTGCGGTCACCACACTAGGAACATAATACACAAGATGATATAATAATGCAACTTATCAAATTATTATATCGTCCTTCCCTAAAGTCATGTGTTGCTCAATTCATTGGCTAAATGAAAATAATGATACTTCATTAACACTTCCATTGACAATGAGATGTAATAACTCAAATGGAAGCACCTCTAGAACTGTTTTATTGAGTATGATCATCTCAAGAACTTCTCTACAATAAAAAGCAGCTTTTTTCTTATACCATCGTCTAAGTATTATCATATTACATTTCTCTAAGTGTATTGGTGAGGTCGGTAGGCATAGACATAATTTTTCTAAACCCAAAGTGCAAGTACAGACATGGCAGTAGAACCCAACACTAAGGCAATATAAGAAGCTTTCTATTTCAGTTAACCAGAAAAGTTGAGCTGAGAAACGCCATCCTCTTTTTCCCCTGTGAGAGACGCCTGATAACTTGTTTTCCTCTTTCTCCCCCCTTGCCATGGCAAGAGGGGGGCAACCACCCCCTCATATCCCCTCCTCCAAGTCTTGGGCGGATGTAGCTGCCTCATCTCAGAGAAAGCCCACACCATCTCCGTTAGATGACGGACCCGTGTTGAACAAACTGAAAGCTAACACCTCTGACTTTGTTCATTTGGACCAAGAAACCATCTCAAGAGCGAGAATGCAATTTTAGACGTCATTGTATGGAAAATTTTTTGGAATACCTCCACCATTCGAACAAGTCAAGGAAACCTTAATCGTTAAATGGAATGACCTTGGTATGTTCTAGATCTCCGATTTGCCGAACGGATACTTGCTGATCCAGTGTAGTACCCATGAAGCCGTGCAGAGATTACTGTTTAAAGGACCTTGGGCGGTCAATGGTATTATCCTACAACTGGTCTTGTGGAAACCATACTTTGAGCCGGCGTTCTCAAAGCTTTCTATGGCGATCTTCTGGGTGTAGCTACACAATCTCCCCGTTGAGTTCTGGGACGGGGATTCACTTGAAACCATCTCTGCTTTATTTGGTCGCTTGCTTAAAATTGATGAGTTTACCTCTTCTCTATCCAGGTCCAAATATGCTTGAATATGTGTTGAAATTGATCTCGCCAAACCCCTGAAACAAGGTTTTTGGATTGGGGACAATGAACACAGAGTTTCCGTTGTAGTGCTGTACGAGCGACTCCCTACGTTCTGCCACCATTGCGGACTGGTTAGTCATGGGTCGAACACCTGCAACCGCCGGAGCCGAGGAAGCTCGGATAATCCCTCTCCACCCCATTGCAATGATCAATGTGATCGGCAATGGCAGGAGGTCAGGAAGGAATCCGGCTTCATGGGCGATGGCATGGATGTAGGAATGGACCCTGGGCTGTCAGTCCAACCGGAAATTAGGGAGAAATTGCCTGAGTCATCGGAAACGGAATACGGGCCATGGATGCTGGTGTCGAGAAGACGGGGTCGTGGTGGCGCTGATGGTCCTAGGTCTCCGGGATCACGTGTAGCGCATGCAAACTCACGTGACCAGACCATTGCTCTCCATAATGTCTCAAAAGCTAGGAATAGTGCTACATGCTTGACATGTGGCGGGAGCTCCTTGAGAGGTAAAGGAGGCTCTGTCAGGTCTAGGGCTCTCGGTACCAGCGATGTCCTTGTGGAAACATCTAATTCCTCTGAAAAAGCAAATGTGCACAATGCTCAAAGAGCAGTCCTCTCACCTGGCCCTCCCTAGGAAACCGGGTTGGAGAAGAGTCATCCCCTTGTTGATAGTCCCCTTCCATCTTCCAAGGGGCATTGACCTTTGCACATGTGCAGAGTCCCGAGGAGACAAACCCTAATGAGATATTCTCACAATCCCTCTCCTCGGTGATATCGAAAGGAAAGATGAGTATTTCCACAAACCAACAACCCTCTGGCAACCCTCCCATCCTTAGAACTTCAAAGAATTCCTTTGAAGTTTCAGAACCCGGAGGTCTGTCGATGTCTCATCAGATGATTGTTGATAAAGTTACATCTGCTCTGGCATCCCCTTCCTATTCTACCGGTGACTCAGACTAGGAAATAAGCGACTCTGAGGAGAAAGAAGAAGATGAGGAGATTTCAAAGGAAGTAGAGACAATGGAATCAGATGATTTAATAACGCTAGACCAGTATCAAAGTAGCTTCCGGAAAGAGGTCTTATCTAGAAAGATCATCCAGCTGCAGCCGATCCCTCACAAGAAGGGGAGAGTGGCAGTAAAGGGAAATGATCCTTGAGGCCTTCTCTTTTTCCTTTTCCTATAGATTGTCTTATTGTGCTCATGTTTTTTACTGAGCACCTATTCTTAGGTTTTTTTGTGTGTGTTCTATTATGAAATCTATTTTCCTCATGTTCACGGAAGCTACTAAAATCATTTGCTGGAATTGCAGGGGAGTATCTAGCCGGGATACAATCTCCAGAGTTCTGCATCTAATGAAGAAATTCAATCCTATAATTTTTTGCCTAGTTGAAACCAGAACAAATGATGATAGACTTGAGAAATTTTGTTCCAAATTAAAGTCCAAATGCAACTGGGCAGCGATAGTTCTTGAGGCTACTCAGGTGGAATAATCTCTATATGGAACTCCAACATTGGGTATGTTACTCCTCTGGTTAAATCAAAATATGCTCTTCACCTAGTAATTACTACAGGTACAGCTAAAACTTGGATCATATCAATTGTATATAACTCAAACTTTCTACAATGACACTGTTTTCTTTGGAGGGAGATTTCAGGTATGAACTCATTAAATTTACAGTGGATTATCATGGGAGATTTTAATGTGGTACTTTCTCAGGATGAACACAAAGGAGGATCTCACCATTAGTGTTTTTGCAGATTTCATCTCTTCTAATAATATGTTGGACATTGATTATGTAGGTCCTAAATTCACCTGGTGCAATAACCAACAAGGTTTAGCTAGACGGTAGGCTTACCTGGACCGTTGTATTGCTAATTCTAGCTAGTTGAATAATTTTAAAACTTTTTTTGTTAAGCACCTCCCGCGTTTTCTTTTTGATCATTGGCTTCTTCTTCTTACGGTTTTTCCTTGGGACTCTAATAAAAGAAAAAATTTTTGTTTTGAAAATTTCTGGCTAGAGCACTTGGGTTGTCACTCTTTGGTTAGGGAAGCTTGGCTTTTCAAACCACATTCTAACCCAATGCATGTTGTCTCCTATCTTATTGCTCATACTAGGTCTATGCTTTTAGATTGGAAATCCAAAGGTTTACATCCACTTGATTCAGATATTAAAAAAACTGGAGATTTCCATTCTAGATGCAGAAACCAAGGATGGTTTTAGTGATACTAATGATTTTTCTCCTCACTCTCTTTCTCTTTTGTATAACAAACTTTCAGCTCTGCAGTGGCAAAATAGTATTAAATGGGCGCAACGGGAAAGACTCATGTGGGTTCACTATGGTGATAATAACTCATCTTTCTTTCATAATTCTGTTCGTGTCCGTAATCACGTTAATTCTATTTCGCATATAATGGACTCTAATGGTAATGTGTTCACTAATCAAACAAACATTCGCCAGGTTTTTTTTTAATTACTTTTTTTATCTTTGGAAAGAGAATACTAACAAAAACCTTCAAGAGATTTATCTTGCTCTTCCTGATTATCTTCCTCAAGTCTCTACTAGTGATGGTGAGCAAATAACAAGTGAAATCTCCAAAAAAGAAGTCCATGAAGCCTTGTTTTCTCTCCCAACTGGTAAGAGCCTTGGCCCTAATGGATTCAATGTGGAATTCTATCGCTTCTACTGGAATAAAATAGGAGATACTCTTTTTTCTACGATCAGGTATTTTTTTGAACACTCTGTTATGCCTAATGCTTGGGGTAGGACATTTATTACTCTGATTCCTAAAAAACCTAACCCCAAATGTGCCTCTGATTATCGTCCCATATCTCTTAGCAATGTGTGTTACAAAATCATATCGAAAATCCTTGCAAATCGTTTGAAATGTGTCCTTCCTAAACTGATTGGCAGATAACAATGTGGTTTTGTTAATGGCCTTACCCCTTTTGATAATATCATAACACTCCAGGAAGTGGCACATTCGATTGATAATGATAATATCCCCCCTCCCCCCCCCCCTCCCCCCTCCCCCCCAGATGTTGATTAAGTTAGATATTGAGAAAGCATACGACTCCTTAAGTTGGACTGCAATTCTTGCAACCCTTACCAAAATGAATTTTCCTGGCAGTTGGATTAATTGGATTAAAGTTTGCATAAGCAAAGTGTCTTTTGCTCTATTGATTAACAAATCTCCTACTACTTGGTTTTCCACTAATAGGGGTCTTAGAAAGGGTGATCCAATTTTCCCTTATCTATTCATCATTGTTGCTCAAAATCTTACTTCAATGCTAAATTTTGCTAAAACTAACAATTTGATTCCTGGTTTCAATCCTTGTCTTAGCAATAATTTTAACAACTTGATGTATGCTGATGATTTTATTCTCATTACTCAGGCTTCTAGAAAAATCTCTCGTAATATTAAGCTGTCTTTCAATCTATGGTAATTTAACTGGCCAAAAAGTAAATAACTCTAAATTTGAAATCATTTTTTCCTGCTCGATTTAATAATAGGCTCAAGAATAGTATTTCCAGTATTTTGGGGTATAAGGTTGGCTATTTCCCATTCAATTATCTGGGAATTCTGATTTCTCCAAAAAATCTAGCACTCTCTTATTTTTCCTCGATAAGTAAGATTAAGAAGTCAATATCTTTTTGGAAGAAATCTAGAATTTCTCCAAAAGAGAAAACTATCCTTATCAACTCCTCTATCATGTCCACCCCTTTATATTACCTCTCGGCCTATCCTGTTCCTGATTCTGTTCTTGATTGGATTACAAAAGCTGCCATGGCTTTCTTTTGGTCTAAGGACAGCAATAGAAAGGGCATCAACTCTATGAGTTGGAATGAAATAACACTTAATCGATCTGAGGGAGGGGAGAGATCATCTATTAGAGACCTTGGCTTATCTAAAATATCTCCGATGGCTAAAAATGTTTTTCGCATGCTTAATAACCATAATGTGTGGTGGGTTTCCATTATGAACCATAAATATGGTAATTTTAATGTTTGGCCAGATACTGTTCCTGCGAGATGTTCTTGGTTCTATAAGGGTTTGTACTGAAATGCTAAACACATTAGACCATTCCTCTGGATTAACTCTATAAACCCCTCATCAATTTCCTTCTTCAATGATCCGTGGTACTTTGAGATTCCTCTATCTCATAAACCAGCATACTTAAACTTGGATATTAAGAATGTCGATTTTCAATTTGTTGGTTTGCTTTGTGACAACAACTGGAATATCAATTGGTTACATATGATGTTTGGCTCTTATCTAAATGAAAATATCTTTTGTCATAGCCATATAAATTATGATCAGGGTAATAATTGGGTTTGGTTCCCTAAATCTAAGGGAACCAAATCATCTGCTATGATCTACTCCCACTTTAATCAGCTCAAAAATGTGCAAGATCATTGTAAGGCGTCTCAAAGTTGCTCCTAGAGTCAAATATTTTTTGTGGCTAACGTTACATAATGCAGTTAAAACTCAGGAATGTCTTTACAGAATGAAGTTGGGGCCTCAAGCTCTTTGCTTCTTCTGTAATCTGTTGCCAAAACTGCAGATCACCTTTTTCAAACATGCATGAAGTCTCAAGAGATTTGGAACCTGACTAGCACTAACATAAGGAAATCAATGTATCTTCCTGATGGGATCTCTTCTGGAAACTGGCTCAACCAAGAATTATCTGGTAATGATCACTTCACTCAGTCAGTAATTGCTGCAACTATGTGGTATATATGGAAAGCTAGATGTAAGAAAATTTTCAACAATGACCATTTGGAATATTGAAGCTGTTTCTTCTCAAGCAATCGGGCGTGTCAGGGAGTACTCTTACTCTTCCCCTCTTTATATTGGAAAGAATTTCATAAGTACTAACTTATCTTTTGCTGATAGCCCGATTTTACTTACTACTGCAATTATCAATGAAGAGGTTTTAATTGATGGCATTGGTTTTTTAGTAATTGATCATCAGTCAAATCTTATCTGTGCTGGGAGCTGTAGTTGTCTTGCTGTCTCTGTTGTTGATGCAGATGCCAAGGTTATAAGTTTTGCATTACAAAGCTACACAAACTGGGGGATAATCATCAAGACAATATTAACACCAAATAAGGAGCTGGTCAAGGCTGTCAAGCAAGGGTTCTTCTTGGATGTTTGGAGAATGAACATGCAGATTAATGTCTGAACTCATTGTCAACATGGGTGGTTCAAGACTGATTGCAATTCCAAAAAGCTGGAAGCGATCTGCTTCTTCTCTTGCAATGCATGGCCTGAATCATCATGAAATCTCCTTATTCCCATCAAGGCAAGGATTTTCCCAAATGGATTATGAAAGGTTTTAGACAGAATGGTGTCAAATACTAATCATTGATTGTATGCTAGTTTGTTTCAGTTTCTTTTTTTTCTTTTCTCTGTATTTTTTTTTCTAGTCTTGGTATGTATCTTTGAACTCTTGTATCTTTTTTAAATTATTAATAAAATAGCTATGTGAGCTCTTTCCCTATATATATATAAGAAGCTTTCTTTAGTCGGGGACTTGAAGAAATTGTTTTATTGTGGAAGAAATCTACGGCAATGAGATCCACCAAGGCCATATATACAAGGAGTCCAGCAGAGAGAAAGAGCCCAAAAGCCCTTCCAATATTAAAGCATTCGGACTGATGTCATCGTATTAAGTCAAATAGAAGATCAACATTTCTAGGACTATCCCCAAAAGTGTGGTCACTGAGAACATGATACACATGTTGCCCACTATTGCCAAGCTAAAACCAGCCTGAGATAGAGCCATGGCAGTATCAAGTATCAAGTATATGAAATTCATGCAATCAAATGTCCACAGAGTTTGAATCTAACAAGATGTTTGATAGTGAATTACAAAAGATTACTCATGCTTACACCTGACATTGCACATAAATGATACTTGAATCTGTTAATAAAGAAGAGGAGAGATCATATATAATAAAAAGAGTGAAGATGTAGCTCCATAGGAGTGGTCGAAACGCTAGAGTCAGAAAGAGCGGCCCGTGCTAGAATATCAGACGTGTAACGCTGCTGAGACAACTGAAAACCAGCAGAAGTAGAGGTAACCTCAATACCCAGAAAATAACTCAATCGACCAAGATCAGTCATCTGAAACTGTTGCTGAAGGTGATGCTTTACAAATTCCACATGAGCAGGGTCATCACCAGTGATAATCATATCATCCACATAAAGCAACAAAAGAGTCCGACCACGAGATGAAACATGCAGAAACAAAGCTGGATCATGGGAACTAGACTGAAAACCAGCAGCAACCACCGCCTGACTGAAACGCTCAAACCAAGCCCGAGGAGCCTGTTTGAGCCCATAGAGAGCACGTCGTAAGCGACAGACCAAACCAGAAGGAGAAGAAAGGCCAGGGGGAGGAAGCATGTAAACCTCCTGCTGAAGATCCCCGTGAAGAAAAGCATTCTTCACATCAAGCTGAAATAGAGACCAGCGGCGAACAGCAGCAACAGCAATAAGAGCTCTAATGGTAGTCATGTGAGCTACAGGAGCAAATGTCTCATCATAATCGCGGCCCTGCTCCTGCTGAAAACCACGAGCCACAAGACGAGCCTTGTACCGTTCCACAGAACCGTCAGAGCGAGTCTTGACTTTATAGACCCACTTGCAGGTAATGGGAACAGCACCAGGAGGAAGGGGAACCAAATCCCATGTAGAAGTGCGCTCGAGAGCCTCCAACTCAGCAGACATAGCAGCCTGCCACTCAGGTATTTTGACAGCCTCTCGGTAAGAAGATGGCTCTGGAGGGCCACTGGAGGGAGAAAGAGGTAGGTCAAGGAGCTGTGAGGCAAGATTAAGGCGGTCAGGGGGATGACGATCTCGAAGAGGATAACGACGTGCAGGAGGATCATCCGCAGGGGACACATCAGAGGAAGCCTGTGGCGCCGTGGGGGACTGCTCAGGAGGAGGACGAGAACGACGAACATAGTGATACGGAAGAGCAGGAATAGGAAGCTCGACAGGAGGATCAGATGGAGGAGAGGATGGACAAGATACAGGCGGAGGTGGGGAAGGATGAGATGGTGAGGACACAGTGAGAAACTGAACATCGGCCGATGTAGTAGAGGAATGAGACGAAGAGGAAGGGGAATGAACAAAGAAAGGACGATCCTCAACAAAAGAGACATCACGCGAGATACGGATGCGACGTGCAACAGGATCATAACACCTATAGCCTTTGTGCTCAGGACTGTAACCAAGGAAAACACAAGGAACAGACTGAGCAGAAAGTTTAGTCCGCTCGCGGGGTAAGAGAAGGACATAACACAAACAACCAAACACACGAAGATGAGAGTAACGGGGTGGACTAGAGAAAAGACTCTCCCCTGGACTACGACCTCAAGAAAGGAAGAGGGTTGAAGATTAATAAGGTAAACAGCAGTAGAGACAGCCTCAGCCCAAAAATGAGGGGGAACATGAGAGGCAATGAGAAGGGTACGCGCAGTCTCAAGAATATGACGATGTTTTCTCTCTGCAGTGCCATTCTGAGCATGGGCACCAGGACAAGAAAGTTGAGGGAGGGTGCCGTGGGAGGCAAGAAGGTCACGAAACTCATGAGAAAGATACTCCCCCCCCTGAATCAGAACGAAAAGTACGAATAGTGGCAGAAAACTGGGTGCGCACCATACTAGAGAAAGCAACATAAATCTTATGAAACTCAGAACGAGAACGCATAAAATAAATCCAAGTGTAACGAGAAAAATCATCAATAAAAATAACATAATAACGATGTCCACCTTTGGAGACAAACGGGGCAGGGCCCCAAACATCCGAATGAACTAATTCAAAAGGAGAAACAGACCTAGACACACTCGAAGGATAGGGGAGTTGTAGCTGTTTGCCAAGCTTACAACCTGAACAAGAATGAGAACTATCAACAGAAACACGACCTAAAACACCCTGGTGAATAAGAGAAGACAGACGAGTACCACTGGGATGACCAAGACGATGATGCCACTGATGAAAACGAACAGAAGAAGAAAAAGAAACAGATGCAGCGGGAACCGTAGAGGAGGACGGAAGACGAAGATGATCGAGCACATACACCCCACTATGGCGATGGCCAGCTCCAATGAGGGTCCCTGTAAGACGATCCTGCACACGACAACCAAACTCATCAAAAATAACAAGATAGCCAAGAGAAGCAAGCTGACTAGCAGAAATAAGGTTCATGGAGAGTTGGGGTACAAAGGCAACATCGGGAATATGAAAATGAGTGGTGTGAAGGAGGCCACGACTAGGGACAGGGAGGGTTGTGCCATTAGCAATAATGACACGAAGGTCAGAAGAAAAGGGGTGAAGAGAGTGAAGATGGGTAGCATCATAAGTCATATGAAAGGAAGCTCCAGAGTCAAGTAACCAAGAGGATGAAGAAATACCTGTAGGGGCAGATGCGACTGATGGGTGAGTGGAGACGTCTGTGGCATCCTGAGTAAGAACTGGAGCCGAAGAAGGAGAAAGCTGACTCCTGGAAAACTGCTGAAGAAGCTGCTGGAACTGCTCAGCAGACAACGGACCACCCTGAGGAGCTGAGGGTGGAGTAGGAGCTGTACGCTGCTGTGCTGTCAGCTGTGCACGCTGTAGCTTACGACACTCAGTACGAACATGACCAAGAGCATGGCAATAATGACACCGAACCGAGCGTCGATGGGACGCAGTGGACCCCTGTCCCTGAGACTGAGAATGAGAATGGGCAGGAGCAGTAAGGCCAGGAGACGGCATCAAAGGAGCAATAGGCAGCACTAGGTTCTGCTGGGGAGCAGCAAGAACAGAGTGAGGAGCAGCAGGTGGTGGAACCACATCTAGGGACCGAAGACGAGTCTCCTCAGCAAGTACATAAGCCAGAGTATCACTAGCAGACGGAGGGGTAACCCGGTGAAGTAGCTGAGCACGAACAGCCTCGAACTCAGGCCGAAGACGCATGAGAAACTCATAAATGCGAAGATGATCCCGATCCTGAGCAATTGCAAGACACCTGGCACAGGTCGGAGAAGGAGAGGGAGCCATCTCATCACACTGACGCCATAAGTCACTAAGCACAGCAAAGAAGTCCGAAACAGAGCTCTCACGCTGATAAGTGGATGTGAGAGTCTGAAGTAGGGAGTAGCGCAACGCCTGACTAGAGGGAAGATAAAGTGCGCGCAAATGATCCCAAATCGCCTTTGCCGTAGGAAAATCACAAACAGCCAAACGAATAGGAAGCTCACAGGACTGACAGATGATAGCAATAGTGCGAGCATCATCCTCAGTCCACTTGAGCAAGGCAGCAGACGGGGAAGAACACACACCGGTATCTGTAGATGAAGAGGAGGTAGAAGAGGCGGCAGTGCAAGAAGCCGGGGACGGACGAGTACCATCAACATGCCCCCAAAGGTTAAGACCACGAAGAAGTACACGGAGAGTAGAAGACCATGCTTTATAGTTCTTCCCATCAAGCATGACGTCCGCCTTCTGGAGATAAGAGACTTAGGCAGAAGCCATAGAACACCGGCACAAAGAACGAGATGGAAGCTGTGGAGCCAAGAATGTGCGGCGCAGGCTGCGCAGGGTGCGAGGCGTGGGCTGCGCGCGGCGCGAGACGGCGCGGGGAGCGAGGCGCGGGCTGCGCGCGGCGCGAGGCGGCGCGGGGCGCGAGGCGCGACTGCGCGAGGCGGCGAGGAGCGCGGGGCGCGGGCGTGGCGCGGGGCGGCGCGGGCTGCGCGGGGCGCAGGGTTCTCGGGCCGCGGTGCACGGGGCGCGAGGCCGCGGGCAGTGGCGGCGGCGGCGGGCACGAACAAGGTGTGAAAAAAAAAAATTTTGATTTTAGGTTGTGGAAAACCTCTCTGATACCATGTTAGATAGAAGAGATCAGACACATTGTATTAACCAATAATGAGTACAGGAGATACATATATAAATACAGATATGTATAAACATAGTAACTATACAAATATAGATATACAACTGTGTATACAGCTGTATTTCCTAACAATGCTTACACCTGACATTGCACATAAATGATACTTGAATCTGTTAATAAAGAAGAGGAGAGATCATATATAATAATCTGATCTCCAAGGGGATCACAACCTCACTAGACATTTTCTTACACACACAGCTAGGACTCTTGTTCAACTGCAAGACCAGTTTGCTTCTGATAGCTTAGTAAATCTGAGATTTTTTTTTTAAAAAAAAAGTAAGGCCAATAAAAAATGTCTGGTGGAGTGATTAGATCTGTCATAGTTGTTTATGTAGTCCACATAGATACCCAAATCACCATTCTTTAATCTAGAAACTCATTGGAAAAAAGGAAGGAGGAAAAGTAACTTCAATTGAATTAAGAGTTACTGTGCTAAGAGATCAGTTTGTGTTTCCATGTTAATTGCCAAATCAGCAAATTACTAATGCATGGTTGATGGCCATATGTCTGATTTTTTTTTTTTTAATTTCTCCAATAACACCAAACTAGTCTTTTACTTGTGTTGAAATTCCTATTATCTAAACCCATTGACAAAGATGTATGATATATATATATACACATCATAATTAATATAAATCCACAATATGAAAGCTTTTCTTGGTTACAAAGGAGGATCTGCTGTATTTAAAAGAGATGAATAGTTAGGATTTTGCGATATATAATAAATGATACCATATATTAATTAAGGATGTACTACTACAGGAAATTCATGTTGGAAGTAACAGGGTAGATGAACATTTGCCTTTTCAATGGAGTCTTTGACTCACTGACATTCAAAATATTAAGATGTGATTTAACAAAATGGAAATCAGAACTCAATATAAAACAAGAGGAATTAACTGCATATGAAGTTCATGGAATAATTGTAAATACTTGCAAAATAAATGTGAATGTTCACATGGTTTGAATCTGAACAAGATGTTTGATGGTGAATTACAAAAGATACCTATTGGTTGCACCTTAAAAGTGGGAAAATATAGACATGGGGAACTTTAAAAACATATCTCATTAATAGCATTCCTTGAACATATTCCATGTTCTCATGCTACAAGAAAGGTGTGTTTTGACACCATAGTTTTTTTAATAAAAAAGCCTTCGATCTAATAGTACCGGTCCCATCACGAAATGTGTCCTATGGAATTTTTATTGTCCAAGCTAGGTTCGAAACTCCTTGAGTACAGTAATATCAAAAGAGCCCCAGGCTGAAGGTGCGGGTTTGTAGCCATGTTTTTTCTTCTGTTGGGAGAGTGCTCATGAGTAGGATGATCAATTTCTTGTGGTGGGCATATCCTTTACACATGCTTGTCCACTTTATAAAAATAAAAATAAAAAATAAAAAAATCATAGTTTTAAGTAGTTAATACATAGTAATAGGTTTATTGTATTGTCTTGTTTGGATCACCCATCTTCAATAACTGGAGGTTCTTTGTTGAGATAAGCATAACGAATCACAAAGAAACAAAATATTAATGTGTTGCATATAAAACAAAATGGAGGTTATAAGTTACTGTCAATAGAAAATAACAAGATGCTCCATTTAACTAATTGGTTTATATCTCCTAAATGTGTACATAAGACTTGAACATTTTTGGTCATTTGAATAACTTGCATAATTTTGACAGACCAGCACAATTTTCCATTGTTTACTTGTACAAGCACAATGACTTGCATAATTATTTGAGGTAAATTCCAGTCAAATGATTTTTCTCCTATTGTTTGTCTTTGCTTTTTATGTACTTGTCTTTCTTTTGTAATGAATGTGGTTTATCCACCTTTTAAAAAATCATAATAAATTTTCTTCTTGCAACACACTGAAGATATCTTGGATGGCAGGGAGGAATGAACCTAAATAATATATATATAATTAAAGGAATAAGCCCACCACAAATGCATGCATGGAATGATGTGAAAGTTTTCTTTGGTAGGGACACAACAAAATCCTTTCTCTGGAAGCCTTAGCCAAGTGACGTTGCAACCATATTTCCACTACTACCTATACCTTCTGTCATGCGGGAGACGAGGACACTGAACACCTTATATTCACCTGTCCTTTCTCTATGAGGATCTGGTCCCACTCTACGACACTTTTCTGTACTTTCTTACCCTCATTCCTCTGGGATACCTGGACCGCTTGGGGTAATGAATGGAGCTCTCCATCCAAAGCCTCTGGGCCTCCTTGGCAGACAACTCATTTTTAACAACTCATTTGCAGATTGCTCATGTTAACGACCATTTATTCAGCAGCAGTTGTCTCCTTGGCAGACAACTCAATTTTAACAACTTCACTGGTGTTGATGATCATTTTCTATTCACTCATGCGATTCGCTGCGAAGCCGGACAGGTTATGGCCCTGGGATTTTTCTTAGCCAACACTAATTATCATGTTTCATTTGCAGGTTGCTTTGCCCAATCTGCAAATGATAATTCTTCATATGCCTTGTCCACATTAAAGGTTGCTCTTCATGTCGCGATGGAATTTCATTTACCAGTCAAGCACATCTTCTGCGTCCAACATAGTGACTTCTTCATGCTGCAAAGTCCCGATCCAGTTATTGCCTGGCATTTTAATACTCAAATTTCCAACATCCGATTTCTTCTGGATATGACTAGCAATGTTAGCATACACAAAGTTCCTCCCACTTGGATGGTTCCTGTTGCCAAGCTTGCTTCACACGGTCTGATGCATCAATAGCTTAATCTATTCCTGTTCGGCAAAGACCTTCCTTATTGGATCATGAAATCCTTTCTTGATTTTGGATTTATTTTTTAATTCTGTTCTTAGTTAGTTGCTCTCTCTACTGTCTTTTTTAGACTTTTTGTTCTTCAGCTAAATTAGCTTCTCCATGGAGAAGTTCTTCCAAAAAAAAAAAAAAGCCTCTAGGCCTCCTTCTTATCCACGCCATTTATTGGTCTATTTGGGTTGTGCGCAATTGATGCATCTTTTCTTCTACTGCTTTAGACTAGTTTTTCATTATCTGTAAAATTGACCACTTGCTTTTTCGCTTGGATTGATGCAGCCCTTGAGCTGACCAAATCCCTTCTCGAGGAGTCGATCCCTACGATCAAGCGCAATTTAGTTTTTGCAGGACCCAAGATTTCAGTTCCTCCAGGTCAGTCAACTCTAGCAAGTGTTGAACCCCCTAGACTACCAACTATGGCAAGTGAGACTGTTGACCCCCCTAATGGCGCCCTAGTAATGTGATACTCCCAGCGACTCCCTATCCATTTTCTTGTATAGTGTCTTTTCTTTTGTGTTTTCCTAACCTTCACCTCTAGTGACCGAGTCCTTGTCTCCTTTTTTCTTTGTTGTTTCTCTCTTGTTTTGTAGCTCCGGGTTCTCCCTTTTAGTTTGGTAATGAATTAGTGATTTATCCACTTTTCTCAAAAAATAAAAAATAAATAAAAAATATGATTAGAGAGGTAGGTGAAACTAATTAGAGAGGTAGGCCAACGACCATTTGGTTTATTGGCACCGGGTTCCTTGCGTAGGGTCTTCGTCTTGATGGTCGAGCGTGGCTCCCCGGTTCGAAACCTATCACGCGCAAGGTGAGGGCACGGGTCGGTGGTGAGCGCGGCTCCCCCATGTGTCCGGCCCTGAGGTTCCAGCGCTTGTTGCCTTTCTCAAAAAAAAAAAAAAACTAATTAAGAAAAAAACAAGAAAAATAAATTCAAATAGATTTCCATTATTTTAATGGGTTGAGAAAATTCTTTATGCCAATCTCTGTTATTAGTTTAATCCTCCACATTAATTGTCTTACGCTCTACATAAGTTGAAATCCCATGCCATCGATCCTAAATTATAATTCATCCATTGGAGCTCAAAAAGTTGACTGCATTGTCGAGCATCCATTGGACGAGGAACCCGTGATCCCAAAGTCTATACATTATGAGGAACATTCTCAAACGAATGACATTCCTCCACGTGGTCACAGCAGTGAAATTTCTCACGTGCAGATGCCTCCTTCTGTTCACAATGAACTGATCCCTAGGCATGATGAAGAGGGATCGCCGTTGCATCGTGAAGAAATTAACAAGCAATTTTTGGGCTATGGTGTGAATCCTTTAAAACAACACCCGACACCCACTGGGCTTCCATATGGGCCTGAACTGAGCTCTACTCACACAGACAGCCAAGACCACGCTGAGCCCATCTCTTTAGATCCTAATAAACAGGCCAGCCATGATCTTAGGCCCATCACTAATCAGTGTGTGGATATAGATGAGGGCTCCCTAGCTAATGAATTGGAGAATTCTTATTGTAATCCGGAAAAACCTCCTTCAAATCTCCTTCCGCCACCTAACTTCAAATGGGCCTTTTTACATGGTTTCTGGACATTTGTGCCTTCCAATTTCTCCATGGACATTGTTACTTGTGAACAATTGGATGGGGACTCCTTACAACATGAACATGTGGACCAAGGTTTTAAGGACAATTTGGAGGATGATGCACCCCCTGATCCGGTACCCCAATGTTCTACAGAATCGGAACCAGATAGGGACAACACTGATAGTCAGGGAACTACTGATTCAGAATCCGACTTCGAAGAAAAAATTAAAAGAATGTTCCTCACCGGACAGTCGGTTGACACTTCCCATTGTGCCCGTAGAAGCGAAAGAAGGAAAAACCCCTGCTCTAAATAGAACGAGGAATCGGGATTCATTTCCCATCCACCCAGATCTTCCAAAAAGAAGGGAGTCACCAGCACGTCTCTAGAAGAAGGTACTTCTTCGAACCCCCTTCTATTAAATGATTGGAATGATTTACAGCTCATTAATTACTGCAATGCATGTGGTATTTCTTTTGATTCAATTCAAAATAGAGATAACTGTCTTTCGCATTTATGCTTGCTTGAATCATTCAGATCCTCTTCATTGAACTCAGAAATTGGAACCATTCATGTTGGTTCCACTTCAGGATCCAATTAGTTCTTAATGTTTAACATCATTAATTGGAATGTTAGAGGTTTAGGAAGACCCTCTAAGCGCTTCCTTGTTAGAGATTTCCTTATTTTACACTATGCCGACATCTGCTATCTCCAGGAATCTAAACTTAGCACTGTTGACTCCTCCACTTGGAGATCCATTGGGGGATCTAAACTTGATAAGTTTATTTATTCCCCGGCTGTGGGGACAGTTGGGGGAATGATTATAGGTTGGAATAGTTGCCTCTTTGTTGACCTTCTTTTCCTTGGTAGATTCTGTCTATTTGTTAAATTCACTTCCAAATCCGATAATTTCAATTGGGTATGTACTTCGGTAAACGGCCCAACAGATAGACATCTTAAACACGATTTCTGGTTCAAAATTAGAGACTGTCGTCCTACTAGTGGGGTTCCCTGCGTCATTTGTGTTGACTTCAATTCGATCTTCACCCATTCAGATAAATCCACAGACAATCCTAGCCTAGGGGATATTGGACATGCTCAACTGTTACTGAATGACCTTCAATTGATTGAACCCCCATCCTTCGGAAAACGTTTTACCTGGACAAACAGTCAGGCTAACCCGATCTGGGTTAAACTTGATCGCTTCCTTATCAATCAGGATTGGAGTTCATGTTTCCCTCGAGCAAACTAAGGCATCCTCCCTAGACTTGGATCAGACCATGTTCCGATTAGACTGGAATCCGGGGGACATATTTCTGTCCCATGCCCTTTCCATTTCGAACGTGCATGGTGTTCAGTGGAAAATTTCCCGGACCTCATAAAAGTTTGGTGGCATGCATCACAACCCCAGGGCTGTGGTGCCTTCGTTATTGCCAAAAAAATTTCTTTTATCAAGAATCAGCTTAAACTCTGGGCAAAAATGAATTTTGGCTCTATCAAACTAAAGAAACTGGCCATTCTGCATGGGATTGATCTTCTAGACATTATTAAAGAATCGCGTACGCTCACTCCTGAGGAACACACTAACGATTCCACTCTTAGAAAGGACCTCCACCAGATCCTTAATCTTGAAGAAATATATTGGAAACAACGTGCTAGGGTCACTTGGCTTCATGATGGGGATGAAAATACAAAATATTTTCATTCGGTTGCTAATGGTAGACGGAATAGAAATTTCATCCCTTCGATTGAACACAACAACACTCGTGTTTCGGATATTAGACACATCGGTGAATCCTTCACCGCTTTCTACAAAAATCTTTGTGGCTCTACTCAAGATTTCCACATCCATTTCAACTGGCCCCACCTCCTTGTAACTAGAGCCCCTCATGATCTCTCTTCTCTGGATGCCCCTTTCTCTCATGAGGAAATTCGCAGAGCGGTTTTTGATATGAAGGCAGACAAGGCGTTGGGACCTGATGGTTTCCCAATCCTTTTCTTCCAGAAATATTGGGAAATTATCAAGGATGACATTTTCAACCTCTGTGAGGACTTCTATACCAGGCAAGCCAACTTAGAAAGAATTAACTGGGCTAACATCGCCCTCATCCCGAAATGCCAAATCCCGAATAACCCTTCACAGTATCGCCCGATCAGTCTGATCAACTCTACCATTAAAATCATTCCTAAGATCCTTGCGAACAGACTTAGAACTAAAACTAATTTGTTGGTTGATGAGACGCAATCGGCATTTATTAAAGGTAGATGCATAACCGATAATATTATGACTACAAATGAAACCATCTACTTCATGCAAAAATGCCGATTACCGGGTCTCATCCTGAAAGTTGACTTTGAAAAGGCTTTTGATACTGTGGATTGGGCTTTCCTTTTGGAACTGCTTCAAGCCTGAGGATTCAGCTTTAAATGGATTGGATGGGTAAACTCTATCCTTAAAACCTCTAAGGCAAGATTTCTCATCAACGGCGCCCAAAGTGGATATATGAGATACTGCAGAGGACTCAGACAAGGGGATCCCCTATCCCCTCTTTTATTTGTCCTCGTCACTGATGTCCTCAGTACCAATGATAAATAATGCGCTTCTCTCAGGGATTTTGCGCGGGGTTGTGCTGCCAAATACCGGTCACAAGATGTGTCAACTGCAATATGCAGATGACCTGATCATCCTATCTATCGGTGGTATTGAGGATCTGCGCATCATAAAACTCATTCTTTACCTCTTTGAGGGTATTTCAGGTCTTAAGGTTAATTCCGACAAAACCTGTCTCTATACTTCCCAGAAAAATCTCTCTCCCAACATTTCACTGATCAGGACCATTCATTGTAAGGCTGGTACCCTCCCACTCACTTATCTTGGTCTACCCATCTCTGGGGGTAAACCCCGTAAACAGGACTGGGACATCCTGTTTAGTAAAATCAGGGCTAGGCTCGCCTCCTGGAAATCCAATCTCCTGTCCTTAGGAGATAGACTAACCTTGGTTAATTCTGTCCTGACTGCAATCCCCACTTATTGGATGTCGATCTTCTTGCTCCTAGTGTGGGTCTCTAAGAATATTAACAGAATCTGTAGAGATTTTCTCTGGTCTGGCCCAGATACCCAACATAATAAAATCAGACTCGTTAACTGGGCCAGATTGTGTCGTTCACGTGAACAAGGAGGTTGGGGTATTCTCAATCTAGGTAATTTTAATCGGGCCCTCCTTGGTAAATGGTGGTGGAGGATCATGAATGGGGAACAGTGGTGTGGTGAAAGTATTATCAAGGAAAACTATTTTCAAAATGCTCCATTCTGGAACCTTTATCAAAATAAGCCTAAAAGACGCTCCTTTGTCTGGAATGGCCTCCTTCCTTCCCTCCCGGCCTTCAGGAAAAACGTCATCTCTCTAGTCAAAGATGGTTCTTCCACTTTATTTTGGCAAGGAAATTGGGTTGAGGGTAGGGCCCCTGCGGACATCTGGCCAAACCTTTACCAACTGGTTCAATGTAGGAAGGACACCATTAGCTAGTTCGCTAGCAGATCACTGTCTTTCCGTGCTTTTGATCATCCTAATTTGTGCTCGTTCATCAACGACCAATTGACCCATCTTATTACTGGCAAGGATGAATTTCACTGGACACTCACCTCCTCCAGAAAATTTACGGTTAAGTCCTTTTATAACTTCCTTAATGAAGGGGGACTGCGTTGTTGCAGAACTCCTGTCATTTTGCGAGGATCTTGCCAAAAAAAAATTAACCTTTTCAATTGGCTGGCCTGGGCTAATAAGATTCTCACTCTTGACAACCTGGCTCGTAGGCGATGCAGCCAACTACATTCTGCCACTTGTGTGCTGTGTAACGCTACGCATGAGACAAATGATCACCTCCTTATCAATTGCCCTTACTCCTTTCTTATCTGGGGTTATTTCACTCAGCTCTCAGGGGTAGTTAACCCCCCTGGGACCCTTAGGGAACTCTGGAGCCACTGGCGCCATAGTATCCCTAGAGCCAAACTCCCATTCTGGGATATGTTGATGAGGGCCATTCTTTGGAACATTTGGATTAAGAGAAATGCTCGTATTTTTAATTCCAACTGTTCAGCTGCTGTTACTGTCATTCTAAAGATTGAGCACATGCTTATATTCTGGTTTAATGCAGCTCCTGAAGCGAAGAAGGCGAGGCTTGATGATCCAATGTCCAAGATCAAGCGAAGTCTAGATTTCCTTACTGCTAGAGAGGGGGAGTAGGTGGACCCGCCTCTGCGCACATTTGCCCCGAGCGAGCTTGTGACTTGACGCAGTGTGTTTTGGTTGTCCGTAGACCGTTCGGGGGTCTAGGGACCTTCCCTTTTCTATTTTTCCTTTTTGTTTTGTGTTCCTTCCACTTCTTGTGGTTTGATGTACTCTCTTTTGTTCTTCTGGTCTGTACTTTTTCTCTACTTCTAATAAATGTGGTTCATCCACTTTTTCAAAAAAAAAAAAATTATAATTCAAGATTCCATGTCATCGACAGTAAATCAGGATTCACTTAAATTTGCACATGTTGATGCGAATGTTCAATTAAAAACAGGACTTGTCCATGCATTGCACTTGATTGGCTTGTAATTAATTTTGTTCATGAGTAGAGAAGATTTACTTATTGCCTGCATATTTTTGTTGCTTGTTGAGTGAATTTATGCTACAGTATATATGAGCCACCACACATGGCTTGGTCTTACGCTGTTTTAATTAATTAATTAATTAATTAATAGCTTCCAGAGTTTCTTAACATGAAGACCAAGCTTTCCATCTTTTTAAATTAATGGCTTCAAGAATTCTTTATTTTGGACCCAGTCAAACGATATTTTATTTAATTACCCTACCTTAAGCCTTATAAATATAATTTTTTTCACTGTATTGGCAAAATATATATATATATATATATATATATATATAATATGGGGTATATGGACAAACCACCATAAAAGACTTTTGTCTCTTATGCTTTGCTTGTTTGGGGGTTTTTGGAGGTAAGGTAAGGTAAGGTTTTAGAGGTAACCATGCTTGGGGGAGGGTTTTTTGGTGGAGGTAAGGGTTTAGAGGGTTAGATGGAGGTTTTAAAACCTTCATCTAACCCCCATTTTCCAACCCTCCAAATTGGAGGGTTGGGGAGGTTTTGGATGAAAAATAAATTTTTGTTGACCAAAATACCCTTGGTCATTTACAAAAATTCCAGCATATTTAATTAAAAAAAAAAACATACCAGCCTTTACTCATTTCTCTTCTCTGGCCCTTCTTCATTCTTTCTCTTCCAACAGAGCATCGGAACCCTAATCTCAACGGTAATCCATCTCTCTATCTCTCTTCAATTTCGCTCTTCTCCTACTGCTCCCATCTCTCCATCAACCTCTCCAAGAGAATCCCTTCTTGCTCTCAGCCATCTCAGCAGCCCCATAGCCTCCACAGCCCCATAATTTCTGATTTTGTTTTCCTCTATCTTTTCATTTTTTTTTTTGTTAATGATGGTTGTGCATTGTGTTTTTGTTCTCTCATCAGGTTCGTAACTACACTCCACCTCCAACAATCAACAACAACATTAAGGTGAGTAATATTTGTTTTAGTGTTTTCTTGACATTGGTGAATGTATCCTAATATATATGAATGCTGTTGAATTTCAAATGCATGTTATGAATGATGTTGACCAGCGGATGATTGCCAAGCCATTTTTTATAATGAATGATGTTGAAGTTCAGCTGCATATTATGAATGAAAACCAGCTGAATGTATTCTAATATATATATATGATATCAATGTCATTGACCAAATTAATGGGATGCAGAGATATTGTCTCCTTTAACCTAATCAAGATGACAATTTTGTTCACCTTGCCAAAGATAATATATGTTATAATAATGCTTTCTCTTTTTCCATAAGTTTGGTACTTATATATATATATATATTTATATTGAAGCTACATGCTAGTCTTTGTTTTGAAAGTGCTATATATGGTAAATTTTCAAGAAAAAAACATTAATTTAGAAAACCGGAAACTACTACAATTTGGTTAGTCTTTGCAATGATATCATTGTCACTGACCAATTTAATAATGTTTCCATTGCAAGGTATGTAGACATTCATTGAATTAGAATCTATGAATAATAAACTAAGGCTTCCAATGTTGCATTTTGGGACCTATCAATCAATTATTCTTAGCAATAAGATATGGATTGAAGGATCCAAATGGTATATAGTATAATCTAAGAACCTTAATTCTAGCAAAAGTCATGATAAATTTATTGCTTAATTTATTTCATCAATTTGTGAGAAAAGGCATGCTGTTTAAATTTTATTGCTTGTTCATATGAGTTGCCTTTGACCACAATTAAGCTTTAACCAACATCATTAGACTTGCTAATGCTTATAAAACTATGCATATATAGTGATAGAGAACTCCATACCTAACATTGTTAGGCTTCAAAGCATCTTCATTCTACTTTTTTAATTATAAGCAGTCCATGAAAAGGTGGTCTAATACTAAAAAGTTTGGAGTATGGAATAGTTTAGAGAGACTAATAGTAATATAGATACTCAAATCATGGAAATTTTACCACCTTGCATGTACTAGCAAATACCTATATATATATATATATATATATAATGTAAGACCAGAACCTCATTGGACACAATATATATATATATATATATATATATATATATATATATATATATATATATATATATATATATATATATATATATAATATGTAAGACCAGAACCTCATTGGACACGAGATCTCAAGATTTATATTGAAACAGTATAAACGTGTGATAGATTTATATTAGTTTTGGATGGTTTAAATTGAAATTTTTTCTTCATTTAATCAATAAATGGTGTACATTAGTTTTCTGAAAACATCACCACTAAAATTTGATTCTAATTTTGATCATGAATTTGTTATGTTTAGATGGACGACGAAAAACAAATGTTGGCTAAACTTCTGATGGCCATAACTACATTGCATTACCAATTTATAAAATTGCAACAATTACATCATTTAGCAGCAGCTGAGGTTGTTATTGCCATAATTGGTTGGTATGCAAGACGTAGGGATGAACTTAGTACATACCAAATCCCACGTGAAATTCGGTTGGAAGCAGACCGAGTACGAGATGGGTTAATGTCGCATCTACTTTCAAGTGATTTATGTCATAATATGATACGGATGAGTCCTAGAGCTTTTCAAGGATTGTGTGACATGTTAGTAAGAGAAGGAGGTCTTACACCAACACCACAAGCTACCGTTGAGGAACAGGTCGCGAAAACACTATACCTACTTGGTCATAATGTTTCGCACCGTGAATTATCCTTTTTTTTCCGGCGATCTCGTGAAACAATTTCTCGCCATTTTCACAACGTGTTAGAATCTATAGTGGATTTGGAGGATAAATTTTTGAAACAACCTGATGGCACAGAAACACCTTCAGAGATATTCAACAGTACTAGATTTTATCCATACTTTAAGGTAATAAGTTATATATTGAATTATATTTTAATGATAAAATACGTGTATGTTCAGAACGTAAATGTGAAATTATTTCACAGGATTGTGTCGGTGCTATTGATGGAACACATATTCGTGTAAAGGTCTCTAGTACGGAAGCTCCCAAGTATCGTGGGAGAAAAGATTATCCAACACAAAATGTTTTGGCGGCATGCACATTTGATTTAAAGTTCACGTATGTGTTACCTGGGTGGGAAGGTACAGCGTCTGATTCGAGAATTATCAAGAATGCCTTATCTAGAACATGTCCTCTTAAAATTCCTGAAGGTACTTATGTGCATGATATAATATTAAATTAAACACGATATACATAATTGAAGCGTATAACAAAGTTTAAAATTAATGTCCAGGGAAATATTATCTAGTTGACGCTGGCTTCATGTTGAGACGTGGACTTATTACACCATATCGGGGAGAAAGATATCACTTGAAAGAGTATTCAAGAAATCCACCACGAAATCCATGTGAATTGTTTAATCTTCGACATGCGTCTTTGCGCAGTGCTATTGAACGAGCATTTGGTGTTGTTAAAAAACGTTTCCCTATAATTGGGAGCTCTACAGAGCCTCATTACGGTTTGGAAACACAAAAAAAAATTATTTTCGCATGTTGTATCTTACACAATTATTTAATTTGTGCGGACCCTGATGATCCAATTGTAGCACAAGTTGATAGTGAACTTGGTGATGGCACAGAAGATGAACATCATGTTAGTCGGGAAAACAATGAAGAAACAAGGGCAGGAGAGCTTATTAGAGATGCTATAGCAGCTGAAATGTGGCTCAATTATAATGAGTAATTTGAATTATGTGGCACAAGTTGGTGTTTGTCTTATTAAATGTTATGCTTTTGGTACTGTATCATCTAACAATAACTTTTTATTTAATGTATGGTTTTTTACGTACCCGTTCTAATTATATCCTTTTATTCCCAATGTATGACCTTTTATGTTAAAATGTATCGCTTCCATGTTTTCTCTTATTTTTAACTCCTACGTATGCTTTATATGTGTATATATATATGGATAGACACATTGTCATTGCTAATCCTCATTTTTATGTTGTTGTTGTATTTAAGGTATGCCAAAGAGAAAGAATAACACAAATGCTACTGATGGAAATGTCATGTGTCAATGGAATTTTAATATGGATGATGCTTTACTTGATGCATATTTGCATCAACAAACAATGGGAAATAGAATTGGTGGCACCTTCACGACACATGCATTAGAAAACATTGTCAATGAATTGAAGGAAAAATTTCCGGATAAACCAATAGATAAGGAACGGGCTCAAAACCGCATGAAAAATATGAAAAGAGCGTTTACCAAATGCTATGATATATTCAAGAATGGGATGAGTGGATTCGCTTGGAATCCAACAAAGGAGATGTGGGAAGCTGAGCCTGAAGTATGGCAACACTTAATTGAAGTGAGTTTTTGTTTTTGTTTATCATGTTTTTATTCAAATTTTTAGTACAAGTCATGCAAGTTAATATTCATATTGGAAGATGTAATCTTCTTACCATTGCTATATTCATAGGCCAAACCAGAAGCTGCTGAGTGGATGAATAAAAGCATCAGAAATTATGACAAGTTAGTTCAACTCTATGGACAAGATAGAGCAACTGGACAACATGCTGAGACTGCATCAGAAATGAGAAGAAGAATATCTCAAAATTCAACGAATAGATCTGGTGGACCTCATTCAGGGAACACAATTGATGACATTGATTTCATGGTTTCCCAAAACACAGCAAACTTAGAAAATTTGGGAGAGAATGACATTGAGTTTGCTGAGGAAGCATCTCCTGAAGCTCCAAGGTCTTCCAAGTCCAAGAAGGCTAAAAGGTCCGATAGTCGTGACGATGTTACTGTGTTATCTACAGGGATGGAGTCAGTATCGAATGCGATTGTTCAATCAACAACTGCAATAGTCCAAGTATCTGACACAGTGCTGGGTGTGACCACCCAAATTTTGAATAAACTTGGTCCAAACCCAGATCCAATTAAAGCATCCGATGTGTGGGCTACACTAATGAATTTAGGGTTATCACAACCTTTTCTAAACCAAGCTTATTTGTTTCTCATGAAAGATCCTAAGATGTTGGAAGCTATAATGGGATGCCCGGATGAACATCGCAAGTCGTTGTTGTTGATTTCAATGGGCTATGATCAAGAACCACGCGATTGAAAAAAAAAAAAGAAAAGTAAGTTGAAGAACATTGGTGGAAAATTTTGTGTATATTTCAATATCATTCATGTTTCTATATATAGATATGCATGTTTTTGTCTTTGCTATTTATCTTTCTTGGTATTTGTCATTGAATATCTTTACCTATCATTCTTAGCATTTCTCATTGTGATTTTCTGATGCAGGCAATGAAAAGTTTGTTTCATTTGAGGGGAGTTTGCTTCATTCTTATGGATCTTGGGGTTGATGATGATTTCTTATTTAGATGAGGTTGATGAATGATGAATATCAAGTGTTTCACTGTTTTTGTTATCATGTATGGGACATGTTTACTTTCTTTGTTATTGTTGTCATCATGTATGGGACATGTTGGTTTTGGATATTATGTGTTTAGTGTTTGGGATGATGATGATGATGCATGTGTTTATTGGAGCTTATTTGGTAATTGTTTTTGATATTTGGTTCTTGTTGTTGTTGATGTTAAGAATATTTGGGATGGAGAATGAGATATTAAGAATTTTATTTTTTTTATTTTTTTTATAATTGTGGAGAATGAGATGTTTGTTTTTCTTTTATGATACACCTAATGAAGCTTGTTTTTGTTGTAATGTTGTTGTAAAATATTTTGTTGTAAATGTAAAGCATTTTATAATTGTGGTCATGAAATGTTGTAAAATATTTTGTTGTAAATGAAACATTAAAATTTTTTATTGGTATATATGATACACCTAATGAAGCATTTTTTTTTAGTGAAGCATTCATGGACACCATATAATTGTAAAGAGCCTCTACCAATATTAATAAATTTTAAACTATAAAAAAAATTAATTAATATAATAATATTAAATAATATATCAATAATCAAATGTGATGTTTATGTAAACAAGGAAAGAATCATATAAAGTTTCATGTAATTGTAAATGAAATTACAATTTTTGTCTTTTAACTAAGGGGTAATTTGGTAATATTACTATAAAACCTTACCTCCAATTACCTTCAAACCAAACACAACAAGGTTTCAAAACCTCCATTTACCTTACCTTGCCCCAAGCAAGGAAGGTTTCAAAACCTCCTTTTACCTCCCATTACTTTACTTTACCTTACTTTACAAAACCTCCCAAAACCCTCATCCAAGCAAAGCGTTAGACTCTCGACTTGAGATTCATAGTACGCCGTAAACCTATTTATGCATAGTTGATGATCAGTCTTTCACAACCTCACCAGTCACCACCACATTTAATCATCACTTTTGTGGTACGGCCACCACCACCATCGTCATGAGTTCCGATCACCGTAGTGGTTCCTTCTTCCTCTTTTCCATTCCATCCTGCTTCTTCTTCATTATACTAGAGCTATTCTCCTTGCCAAGCTTCTCCTCATCAGCAACTGCACTAGTTATGACCTCCCATTCACAACAATGCCTGGACCTCCTGAACCTAAAGAAAGGTTTTATCATTGATCCCCTATCTTGGCCTGCTGGCACTGACTGTTGTCACTGGGAAGGAATCACCTGTGACCAAGCTTCCGGTCTTGTTGTCTCTCTTGATCTTAGCGAGAAACACATAAGTGGCCAAATTACAGCCTCCCTCTTCAACCTCACCTCCCTCCAAAGACTCAATCTTGCCTACAACTTTCTCGTACGGAGCACTGATCAGCTTCCTGATTTGGAAAAACTGGCTAATCTCACCCATCTCAACCTTTCTAATATCGGGGTGCTGGCAGGCCAAGTCCCCATGGGAATCTCTCGCCTCACAAAACTCATATCTTTGGACCTCTCACAGGCCTTCTCAGATACTTTGAAGTTGGAGAAGTCTGATCTCGGTACTCTCATCAGAGACCTTTCTAATCTCCAGGAGCTCTATTTGGATCGAGTCAATATCTCTTCCATCGGGAAAGAGTGGTGTCACACCATCTCTGACTCTGCTCCTAAGCTTCAAGCTCTCAGCTTACGATACTGTTCACTCTCGGGGCCAATTCACAACTCACTGTCCAAGCTCCGGAATTTATCAATAATTCGTCTCGAGGGTAACAATCTTTTGTCACAAGTGCCTGACTTCTTTGCAAAATTTTCTTCTTTAACTGTGCTTAGTTTCAGTTTTTGTGGCCTCAAGGGTCTGTTTCCAACCAAAGTGTTTGAACTCTTGAACTTGAAAACACTTGATCTTTCGTATAATCCGATGCTAGCAGGTTATTTTCCAGAATTCCCGTTAAATATCTCTTTGGAGACATTGACTGTGTCTCATACGAATTTCTCTGGGAGATTGCCAAATTCTTTGGGAAATTTGAAATCTTTGACATATTTGAGTCTGTCTAGCTGCAAATTCTCAGGCCCAATACCCTGGTCGATTGAGAATCTTACGGAATTATACTTTTTAGACCTCTCTTATAATCACCTCTCTGGGCACTTACCACCAATGCTTGCTGTTTCAAAGATCTCAATCATTAGTCTTTCTTATAATAACTTCACTGGAAATATCCCCAGAACTCTCAGTCATGCACATCACCTTGTTGCACTTGATCTGGAAGGCAACTCACTGACCGGATCAATCCCGATGCCTTTGTTCACACTCCCGATACTGGAGAAGTTGAATCTAGCTAACAACAAGCTCTCTGATCATCTCCAAGAATTCGCCAATGCATCTTCTACATTGCAACATGTTGATCTAGGGGGCAATAATCTCCACGGAAAGCTCCCAAAATCACTTGTTGATCTCTCTGCTCTAGTATCACTTTATTTAGGTTCAAATAACTTCGATTCAGTGGTGGAATTAGAGTTGTTTGGCCACCTTCAAAATCTCACAGACTTGGATCTTTCAGGCATTAGCTTGTTGATGTCTGACCGAATTACATATTCTTCTCTTCTATTTCCATCTCTTGATGCCTTGAAATTGAAGTCTTGCAATCTAACAACTATCCCATCTTTCTTAAAGCACAAAAGAAACATATACACGCTGGAACTTTCAAACAATAGAATTAATGGGATTATACCCGAGTGGATTTGGAGCATTGGTGGGAGTTTCGGCTGGTCTATGAATCTATCTTTCAACTTATTCACTGATTTTGGGAGGCCTTTCTTGAATCATTCGAATGATGTTGTGATTTTAGACCTTTCAAACAACAGAATTGGTGGTACCATACCAAGTTGGATGTGGAGCTCTAGTCTTCTCTACTTGAATTTATCATGTAACTTGTTCATAGGTGTTGAGGGGTCTTCCTCCATTCCTTCCACTAAAATTGTTATTATCGATCTCCACTCTAACTTGCTTCAAGGATCAATTCCACTTCCTCCTCCAAATAATACCTTGGTGGACTACTCAAACAATCTCTTCACTTCTTCCATCCCATTTAACATATCATACTACCTAAACAAAACTATGTTCTTTTCATTGTCACACAATAGTCTCACAGGAGAAGTCCCCTCATCGATTTGCAGTGCAACACAACTCTACATCTTCGATCTCTCTCACAACAATTTGAGTGGTTCTATACCAACTTGCCTATTGGAAAGCCTCATTGATTTGAGAGTGTTGAATGCCCAGGAGAACCGTTTTCGAGGAAGCATACCTCAAAAGATCAGCTCAAGATGTGCTATACAAACAATAAACCTCCACGGGAACCAGTTAGAAGGGATGGTACCTAGCTCATGGGCCAATTGCACTGAGCTAGAAGTCCTAGACCTTGGTAGGAATAAATTGGCAGACTCTTTCCCATATTGGTTGATGAACCTTCCTGCATTGAAAGTCCTGGTTCTCAAAGAAAACAGATTCTTTGGATATCTGACTGGAATTTGTGAAGGCAATCACTCCTTCATCATGATCCAAATCTTTGACATCTCTTCCAACCGTTTCACTGGTAACTTACCATCAGAGTGCTTTAAGAGCATGAAGGCGATGATGGTTCACCAGGGACAAACCAAGACAATTGGATACGGGAATGATAGTTTGGGGGCACCATATTATCAAGACACGGTTATAGTCAATTTGAAAGGGTTTGAGATCGAACTGGTAAAGATTTGGACTACTTTCACTGCCATTGATTTGTCAAATAACCAATTTGTGGGAAATATTCCTCAAGTGTTTGGAGATCTTAAGTCCCTTCATTCTTTGAGCATGTCACTAAATGCATTGACCGGTGAAATTCCACAGGTACTCGGAGGTTTGAGTGAGTTGGAGTCATTGGACCTCTCAGGAAATCAATTATCAGGAGTGATTCCAAGTTCTCTAACATCTCTGTATTTCTTGGCTTTCTTGAATCTGTCAAACAACAATTTAGTGGGCAGAATACCACAAAGCTTCCAGTTCTCCACATTCTCGAATTCATCTTTTGAAGGGAATTCAGGACTGTGTGGGAGCCCATTATCAAAGGATTGTATTAATTCAACTAGCGTGGAGCTGTCTTCAGATTCTAAGAATGCACCCACAGAGTTTGACATGGATGAGATTTGGTTCTGGATGTTTATAGGATTGGGTTATGGAGTTGGATTTGCAGCGGCCATTATCTATCAATTGTTCTTTCCCAAGTGGAAAATGTGGTACAAGAGGAGGTTTATGAACAGGTAAAAACCTGCATTTCTAAACTAACAGGTCATTCCTTCTTCTGCAATAAAAGAGATTAATTTGATGGTGCCCTCATCTTTGGGTACCATACTTTCAACTAGTATGTATACAATCGTATATTTGTCGAATAGCATGTATGCATTATTGTACTTTGCTCCTAGTCTGGTTGGTTCTCTGACAAACTCCAAATATAATATGAGTTCTCTGCCAAGGATGTGTTTGTGTTTTACTCTGTTTCCTGTCTACAACCATGTCAATTGCAACTCAATTTAGTTTCTAATGAATGGATGATAACCACATGTCCGTCTTTTTTATTCTCAAATAACACTAAACTTGTCTTTTATTTGTACCAAAAAACCAGTTATCTGAATCCATTAATAGATATGAATGATAAATATATGCATATCACAGTTAATATTTATCCACAATATGAAATCTCACTTGTTTTCAAAGGAGGATTTGCTGTATATGAAAAATATCAATTGTTAGGAGTTTGTGTTAGATATAATAAGTACCATTTATTGAGTAAGGACATGCTCCCACAGGAAATTCATGTTGGAAGTAGCAGGGGAGATAAACGTATCCCTTTTCAAGTGAGTCTTGGCTCATTGACATTTAAAAGATTAAGATGCAAACATTTAACAAAATAAAAATCAGACTTAATGTAAAACTTCCATTATCCAAAGTCCTAAGATTCAGGTTGTATCTGTTAGTTTTGCTACTTGTATGAGTTCGACATGGAAGAGATTCAATTCAAATATGTATGTTTTTTCAATAGCATGTAATCAGTATTGTTTTTCTTGGATAAATGTGGACATGAACCCTCAACAATTGAGTTAGAAGACATAGAAACTCTCGACCTTGGACTTAGAATGAAAATAAAATACCACTCTCTCTTGCATGGATGGTTATGTGTATTCAGTATTCTCCTTTGCTCCTAGGCCAGACGGTTCTGAATTTATGTCTTTCATACCTATGTTTAAATAAGCCAACTCAATTTGAATTAAGACTTCTCTGCCAAGAGATCAATTTGGTTTCTTCTGTTTCCAGTCTTCAACCATATTCAGTGCCAACAACATTATCAAGTTTGCATGTGGTGGTTTAATTTGCCTCATTTCTAGGCAAGAAATTAATTGCCTGTGCCCAAAATTTCCATGAAAAACTTTCTTCCAACTTACTGTTTCATTATGTGAACATAAGCTCTAACATCAATTTCTGACACTGTTCTCCGCACATGACATTGGTGCCCAATGTTAACCCTGAATCCACCATTCATTTGTTTGTCCAAACATTCTTTACAAGAAATCAAAAGCACTCTTTGTAAAAATAAAAAATAAAAAATAAAAAATAAAAATTTAAAGCACTAGGCATAAAACTGAATGAGTACTAGACCACTTTGTTGGCTGACTTGAGGGTCCTAGAAAGACATTCACTGCCACCAGCTTAGATTGAGAGAGGTTTTTAGCCATTGCGCTAGGTAGGGGTGTAATCGATTGAGTTCGAGCCGAGCCACAAGCTACTCGAGCTCGAGCTCGAGCTTGGTTGAAAACTCGATGCTCGATACTCGGCTCGAACTCGATCGAGTTTTATTTTTGTAGCTCAAGCTCGACTTGATACATAAATCGAGCTACTCGAGCTCGCTCGATTAAGCTCGATAAAAGCTAATAAACTCGATTTGATCATAGATAATTTTATACTCAAAATCGAATTCGGGCTTGAGCTCGAGCTCAAACTCAATTCTATATATAAAACAAACTAACATATAATATATATACACATAAATACAACTACTCGATTATGCTAGCAAGCACTCGAGTCAAGTATTAAGATGCTTGAAACTCGGCTCGCTGGACTACTCGAGCTACTCGAGTTCGAGCTCGACTCGATCCTAAGCGAGTCGAGTTCGAGTTTTTCCTGAATCGAACTCGAGTAGCTTGCGAGTAGTAGTGTATCATTTACACCCCTAGCGCTAGGGAGCCCCTAGGTCGTCTCCCTGAGCCTTCGGCCAGTCCTTGCTTCCTGTCTACATATGCATTAGCTCCATTCATAGTGAACCTTTTGTGGTAGTTTCATTGGTTGCCACAAATATTTCATCATTATAACGCTATGGCCACAAATGTTTTTTAATATTGTGGTCATAAAACTATTCTTTGGTCGCATTGATCGCCACAAATTTTTTTTTGTTACGTTGTGGCCACAAATGTTTCATCATTATAACGTTGTGGACACAAAGGCTTCCTATGTGGATCATGTGTTTTGTGGTCACGTTATCAAATTCACCGGAAATAGCTCCCAAACGTGCCATTGTGGCCATCAGTGTAATCAGAGAATAGTTTTGTGGCCACAACGTTGCAAAAAAAATATTTGTGGCCACAACGTTATAATGATAAAACATTTATGACCACTAGTGAAACTTACCCATGGTTGTCCTCCTTGTTGTACCTACTTACCTCGTCTTGTATGCACCACATCTCTTCAACGGTTTGCACTTATTTTATGTTTTATCAATATTTTTTTCTTAAAAAAAGTGATTTATTTATTTATTTATTTATTTATTTTTATTTTTATTTTTTAAAAAAGATGGTTTTTTTTTTCCGCTTTTGGTTGGGGGATTGTTTGGCTACAGTTCTTTTTATCTCTAATTGAAGTGATTTATCCATTTTCTCAAAAAAAAAAAAAAAAAAAAGACAAGAAGAGAGTAAGTTGAAATTTTGAGAATATTGAATAAAAAATTTAACAAAGACAACCTACTATGCTAAGAAATCTGAACGTGGGGGTAAGTTTCAGTAGTGGCCATAAATGTTTCATCATTATAATGCTGTGTCCACAAATGTTTTTTTGTAATGTTGTGACCACAAAACTATTATTCGGTTGCATTGATAACCACAATGGCATATTTGGGAGCTATTTCTGGTAAAGTTGATGACGTGGCCACAAAACAGTACATGATCCACGTAACAAGCCTTTGTGGCCACAACGTTATAATGATGAAACATTTGTGGCCACAACGTTACAAAAAAAAATATCTGTGGCTATCAGTGAGACCTAATAATAGTTTTGTGGCCACAACGTTACAAAAAAACATTTATGGCCATAACGTTATAATGATGAAATATTTGTAGGTACCAATGTAACTAACCCTCTGAACGTGGGTAGGCAAAACATAAAAAGGTTGTGCAAAATAATCAAAAGTGAAAAAAAATTATGTTTAAAAAATATATATGTATACTTTCTTAAGTTAAAGCCATGTAGTTCAAAGAGAATGTAATAGTGCCCTAGTGTTACTAAAGTTTTTTTTTTGTTGGGGTGTAGGGTGATTTGATTTGGGGCTTGAGGAGGCCTGTTCCTCACTTTTGTTGGGTTTTGTGGATGCTCTCTGTTGTAGTCCTTAACCACCTCTAGTGGTCATTGTGTTGTTGTTGTGCGTTTTTTGTGCACCTTCTTTGGTGCGGGTCTTGTGGCTTGGGTTTTTATTTTTAATACAAATGGTTTATCCACCTTTAAAAAAAAAAAGTTAATTCCGGACATATTTTTTTACCAAACTCTGAACAATTAACTATCTTTTATTTTTAATACAAGTGGTTTATCTAGTGGCTTGGTGCGAAAGTCATGTGATTTAGATGATTAGTAATATTAACTCTGAACAATTAACTATGCAGAAGTTTAGACCCCATCTGTACGTCAGTAACTTACAATAAGAACACATAAGACATTAATTCCGGACATATTTTTTTTTACCAAACTAAGAATTCGTTCTTTTTGTCAAAAAATTAAAAATAAAAATAATATTTTTTTACTATAACAAAAGATAATCAAGGGGTTTTTATCAAGCTTTTTTTAAAAGTTCGATAATTTTTTTTTGAAAAAAAATAAATCACTAATTTATTGAATAGAAAAAAACAAGTACAAATCACACAAATAAAAAAAAATAAAACAAAACAATAGGCCAACACACAAACATAAAACAAAAAACAGAAAAGAACAACAGCTAATTAAGGAAAAAAAAATATAGTGTAATTGGTTTTTTATTTAATAGTTATTTTCCATGGTTTAATTATATCTATAATGAAATAATTGAAACATGTCAACCATTGAATAACCCAGTGGTATGACACCAAAATATAAATAGGGGAGGTCATGGGTTCAAATTCTTCCCCCGGCAGTATTGTTCATCATACTGTTTATACACTGTTCACCCGGCTTACAGTACTGTTTATATACTATTTATATAATATACATTCAGTTCTAGCATGATTCTTAAATCTTTTGAGTAGGAGACGCTTGTCACTCATTAATAATAAAAAAATAATAATAATTGAAACATGAAAGATAAGCAAAGTTGGTGAGACAAGCGAAGCATGTAAAGAAGCTGCCAATTTCACATCCTTTGACAAAGGCTTTCCATTTTTTCGCTTGTTGGTACTTTGGAAAAGTGAGACTCGCGATTGGAGACACGCATGGACTGTAAAGGTTCTCGGACTTGGACTATGATCTACGAAATACTTGGATTTAATGGCACTTTGTAACTCTCCGACTGATTTCCCAAAAGAAACATTAAGCTTGGTTTTTTTTTTGTCATATAAATGTATATTTAGTAAATTGTATACTAATTACTCCCTCTCTTATTATTTAATTGTTATTTTTAATTATTTTATATGAATTTTTTCCAGTATTTTTTACTTGTCCATTTTAACTAATTCACTTAAATTTAAAAAATGGGTTAAAATTAGTTGTAATTAAAAATTTATAAAAAATTATATTAACTTTTTAATATTACATGCTTTTAAAAAAAATATGATTTAATAAAATGTGTAGTTGGATATGATTTATTGGAAATTGTAGAATTGTATTAAATATAAAAAATAAATTTAAATATAAAACATTTAATGTTTCATAAATTTTTTAAATTGACAAAAAAATTATTAAAAAAACAAAAAAAAAATGAAACAAGTAAAAAGGTGATGGCACTAGAGAGAAGATTGCGGAGCCTGTGAACATCATCAGGCGCAGCTTAGAGTTCGTGGAGCATGGTGATGGTGCGATCGTTGGGAGTTTGACTGCCGAGGAGGCACCCACTCAGCCTACTGTCTAGCGGGTGTTGTTGGTGTTGTTGTCGGGGCCTGGTTGTTTGCCTCTGTTAGTTGTAGTTCCCCTGGTCTCTTTTTTTTGTGGTTTGTAGGAGGCATGTGTTTGCCCCCAGGCTTCTGGTTTGTGTTCGGCTTGGTCTTGGTTAGTCGTTGTGGTACCACATCTAATGGTCGCTTTTAGTTGTTTCTGTGGTGGGGGTCGTTGTGTTTTGTGATTTTTTTAAATGAAATGGTTTATCCCCCTTTTCAAAAAAAATAAAAATAAAATAAAAATAAAAAAGACAAAGGACAAGGGAAGTATTAAGAAAGTCAGTAAGATACTTTAATTTTGTCAAAATATCACATAATTTTTCAAAATTACATTTTACTTTATTATCCTATTAAATTTATTCTTTTCATTCTTAAATACACTATCATACTCTCTCTTTCCATAATTGATATGAGATAGAACATGAAATATGTTGATGCTTTGTAGAAAATTTTCTCTTTTCATAATTTTTAAAGTCTTAAAAAATTAAATCCAAAAAGTTCAACATTCATCCCCCACCAAAATTTGTTTTAGAAATAAAAAAGTCGAAAGATATATATTTTTAATAAAAAAAAATACTCTCTCCTATTATAATTTTAAATTTGAGCATATATTCACACCAAAATTTATTTTAAAAATAAAAAAAACAAAGATATATATATTTTCAATCAAACATTTATCCTCACCAATTTTACTCGTAAGCTATGTCACAATGTATAATATTTAAATAATTATTTTTTTATTGAAAAACAAAAGGCAATCTATTTTTAGTTGGAGCCACCATTGATTTTTTTTTAAAAAAAAAAAATTGTGATGAATCACTTTCATTAAAACGGAAACAGTACAAAAACCACCACTAGTTTTGTTAATGTATTTAATTTTTTTTCATAATTTAAAAAAAAGTAGTAAAGGATAAATTAAAAAAAATAATTAATGATCTCTTTCAAATGTCAAATAAATTAAAAATAAAAAACTTTCTATTAGTTCCGCCGGTTAGGGTTTGTGAACTTAGAGGAACACTCACTCACTTAAGCACTCAAGAATAGCACACAAACCACAAGAGAAGACACAAGACGTTGGTAACCTAGTTCGGCGTCCACTCACCTACGTCTGAGGGGCCAAGCCCGGAGATCAACAATTCACTAAAAGAGGTAAAAGATACAAGAGTACAAACACACTTATCACTCTCTCACTCAAACAAGAATTCTACCCTCTCTAGATTGTCCGGTACCTCCCTACTCCCTCTTTCAAGAGTCGTACCCAATCTTAGACCAAGGTAGTATATATAAACGCCTCAACGTCCCAAATATAGTCCATACCTCTTTTAGAATCCCCACGGCTACGAACTTTAGAACCTTCCGAAATTAGCTATTGCAACTTCTGTTGTAACATATGTTGCAACATGGCCCTGACTGCTAACTTGACTGAGTTTTGGTTACGTTGTTAAGCGACCTCAAGACCCATCAACCACCTAGTCATGCTTAGTCAGAGTTGATGCAGCCAGATCACCTGATCCTGACTACCGGCAACTAGCCTCAGCTCCTTAGCTCCTCATCTCCTCATCACATAGTCCCCTCACAAGGGGCGCACTCCTTTGTGTGTCTTCATGAAACTTTCCAAACTTGATCTTCAATTCACCCAAGTTTGGTCTTCAAATCTTCTACCAAAGATCTTCAATCAATCAGCACAATCATGCCACAAATAGACATGTCTTCAAATCATACCCTTAATAGTCTTCATCCAAATCTATTAAGGTTCTTCAAAATAATATCTTCAATAATAGTCTTCAAATCTTTCTTTCAATAGTTTTCAAAATTATACCATTGATAAGTATTTCTTCATTTAGCTCCATCCATATTTAGTCTTCAATTATATCTTCTAAATATGGTCTTGATGAGATCTTGTCTTCAAGTTGTAGCTTGCTTGATTCACTTGCTAAAAATAACTTTATCAAAATCTTCATGAATATTTGCCTTCAAGCCAAGTCACCTTGCCATGTCATCCCATCATTATGCATGCCACGTCATTTTGATTGCCACGTCACTTTGACTAGGTGTCAAATTATGCCAACTTAAAATGCCTTTGCACTAATACTTTCTAAAGTGACAAATAAAGAGCAACAGAGGGAAATTGAATTACTCACAACTCACAAGATGTCATGCTAAAGAGTCCTACTGGAACATTAATTGAACTATAACTTTTATTATTTCAAGTATGAAATTAACTGCTCTTTGGTGTATCCATTTAAAAATAAAAATAAAAAATAAAATAACTGTTGTTAATAAAAACACACTTTATAGGATAAATAAATAAAAATAATTTATCCAATTTATTTAAAAAAAACAATTAACCAGTATTTATAAAAAAACTTATGATAAAGTAGGCATCTACTGTTTTATTTTAATAAAATTAATGTTATTTTTAAAAAAAATAAATATGGAGCCACATAGAATTGTTACTTTTTAGTTTTTTTTTTTTTTTTACAAATGTGATAAATGCAGTCAGTGGCAACATAAAATTGATAGTCCAACTGGTGCATCTTCACTTTGTATATATATATATATATATATATATATATATATTGACAAAGTTAAAAAGCCATATATCAAGGAATTGATAATTGATACATAGTTTATGTGCACTCACTACCTTCTACAGTGGGGCCCTTTTGGTACCATTTCATTCGGTGCATATTGAATCCTAGGTAATAAAAGTCCCATAAAACACCTTTGTATTAAGGCAAATAGTAGTAAACCAAAAGTCATTTCGTAATTTTTATATAATTCTTATCAAATTCATATAAATATGTATAAAAACTAAAAAAAATAATCATATAACAATTTTAAATGCCTTTCTTCAAAATAATCTAAAATATTAATTTTTATGAAAATGAACAGTGATTTAAAAAAAATTATGGACATGTGTGGATAAGGCAATTATTAATGAAAAAATAATAACAACTCAATTATTGATTTATTGATTCTTGACTCTACTTTTGGTTTCAAGAAACACATGCTATTCTTTTCGCAGGTAAAGTCGAGTGCTATCCCTTTCAAAAAGTAAAAAAAAAAAAGTCAAGTGCGCTGTCCTCGACTCTTGACTTGTGATAAACGAAAACCAAATGCCATATAAACCTCTCTCTATATATAGTTGATGATTAGTCCCACAACCCCACTGGTTCATGCCTGTTGTGTTACGAGTTACGAGCAGCAGCAGCATGATAAGTTCAGATGACCGGAGTGGCTCCATCTTCCTCCTTTTGGCTCCATCTTTCTCCTTTTCATTCCATGCTCCTTCTTCTTCTTCTTCTTACTGGTACCATTCTCCTTATCAAGCTCTACTTCAGCAAATTCACAACAATGCCTCGACCTTCTCGACCTTAAAAAAGGTTTCATCATGCCCAACGAAAACCAAAAGCTATTCTATGGCACAGTCCTCTACCCTGCAACTTCACTGCTGCACTGGCACGCTGGCACAAACTGCTGCGGGTGGGAAGGAGTCAGCTGTGACGAAGCATCCGGTCTTGTTGTCTCTCTCGACCTCAGTGAGAGGTTTATGGGAGGCGACATTATGCCCTCCCTTTTCAACCTCACCTCCCTACAAACACTCAATCTTGCATCCAGTAAGTTCAACCAGCTGAGTGCTGTCCTGCTTTCGGATTTGGAAAAACTGGCTAATCTCACACATCTCGACCTTTCATATTCCGGACTGCTGGTAGGCCAAGTCCCCATCAGCATCTCTCGCCTCACAAAACTCATATCTTTGGACCTCTCCTCACCTGATTTGAAGCTGGAGAAGCCTGATCTTGGTACTCTTATCAGACATCTTTCTAATTTAAAAGAGCTCTATTTGGATGATGTCAATATCTCTTCCAGTGGGAAGGAGTGGTGTCACGCCATCTCTGACTCTGCTCCAGGGCTTCAAGCTCTCAGCTTACGGTACTGTTCACTCTGGGGACCAATTGACAGCTCACTGTCCAAGCTTCAGAACTTATCAATACTTCATCTCGATGGTAACAATCTTTTGTCACAAGTGCCTGACTTTGCAAAATTTTCTTCTTTAGCTGTGCTCGGTCTCAGTCATTGTGGGCTCGTGGGTTTGACTACGAGGAGTGTCTTTGAACTCCTGAACTTGAACTCACTTGATCTTTCATATAATCCAATGCTAGCAAGGGTTTCTTTGAGGAGTTTATTAAATTCTTTGCGAAACTTCAAGTCTTTGACATTTTTGAAACTTGCTGGTTGTAATTTCTCAGAGCCAATACCCTAGTCAATCTGGAATCTCAGTGAATTGGTTTATTTAGACCTCTCTGATAATTACCTCTCCGGGGACTTACCACCAATGCCTGCTCATTCAAAGATTTCAACCCTTGATCTTTCTTATAATAATTTCACTGGATCGATGTTATGACTCATTGGGATTGGTATTCTCTGATGTGAAATGATCCCAAGGCAAGGGACTATAAGAGGAAAAGCTAGGGCTGCGATGAGGGATATCGAAGAAGAAAGAAGAAGGATCTTTGGGCATGGTTGGTTCTCCGGTGATCTTCTCCGGCGCTCCGGCAAGAGGGAAGCAATTCCCATCTATATTACATATTTCAGTTCATATAAGTAGATCTATAGCTCTGTGAGCATAGTTTGTTTGTTTGATGCTATTTGACTTCAGTTTTGCATTTTTATCTGCTGCTATGATGATGGATTGCTGCTTGTTTGGGTGATCTGAGATTATACTCTCAATATATTAGAGCTTAATTGCTTGGAGATTGGGATTTAAGCTTGAATTTGCTGATCTATTGATTCAGTTAGTTGGAGTTCAGTAAAAATTCATAACATTTTGGTGCTTTCGTTCTCTACTCACTCCCATCATGGATGAAATGGATAGCATTCTCAATGATATCTCTGATAAATTGGATAGACTTATTGCACGTCTACTACAACCATTCCCTGCATCATCTCTTCATTGTGGTAAGCTATCTAGTGTTGGTAGTGCTAGTGCATCTGACAGCTTGAACGAGTTAGATGAGAAGGCTAACCTCGACATTGATGTTAGTTGCAAAGCTGCAGATAGGGTTGTTGGTGAGATTGGTGGGAAATTTACTTGTAATACTTCAGAACTTCAAGGTAATAAAGTTGCTCCTCAATTGTTTGACGAAATGCCCGAGAAAGATCTGAATTCCTACATTGCCTATAGTGATCTTGGCAAATCTACTACTATAGATTCTATGATGGCAGCTACTGATCTTCTTCCACGAAAATTTGTTGGTGAAGTTCAAATGACATATAACCACAAGAATGAATCAAAGCGTGGTATTGCAATCACCTATACTAGAATTTGTCCTTCCTATGAGATACTTGACAAATCTTTAAAGAACTTCAAGGGGGGAGAAGCAGAAAGGAGTATTTGACTAACCTCATTGATTTTCCGGGGCATATGGATTTCTCTTCAAAGGTCGATGCAACCCTTTGTGTTACTGCAAGTGCCTTTATGGGTGGTGATGGTGTGGAGGGCATCTATGTGCAAACTGAAGGAAAGAAAGCCCTGATATTTGATCCAGGTGGTGAGCTAATTTATGTCTCATCCTTCCTATTTGCTGTTGTTCTGAAATCTTGGAACTTCTCATGGAATGATAGCCTTGTTGAGTATGATTATGATGATGCTATTAGCAGCTTGAAAGATATGGTTGAGGCAAGTGAACAGGTTGATGGTGAAACTGGTGAGAAAGCTGCTTGTAATTGGTCTGAATTCCAAGTTACTGAAGTTGCTTTTGAGTTGTGTGACAAAATGCCTAAGAGAGATTTGGTGGCTTCAAATGCTCAGCTTTGTGGTGAATTGGAACATTGGGAGTGGAGGAACCAAGTATACCAACCATCCTTTTCTCAGGATTTTGTGGAGCAGATGAAGATGAAGATAAGGAGAAACTTAAATATTCCTATGCAGTTTGGTAAGAAAGCACTGCGAACCAGCCAGATCTCTGCTAAGAAAACTACGTTGGTTAATCTCGCACTTGTAACGGGGAAAATATATGATGGTGGAGGTTTTATATGTATCAAAGAATGTTTTGATGAAGATACTTTACATCTCCTCGTCTTATTAAGTGATGGAGATGTTCACTATATAATTAAACAATGGCAGTTTCTACTTAAGGTGATTGTGAGCTTGGTGAAAAGGTTGTTGTTGTGACTGGAGAAGACTTTGTTGGTAATCTGTCTGAAATTCAGTTTGGTGAAGTTGCTTGTCAGTTGTTTGCTGAAATGCCTGAATGAGTTTATAGAACACATGCTACATTGATTGGGAATTTCACAATGAACCGTCGATACGATGACTCGCTTGTGGTGTTTGGACTTGTTAAAGCAATGATGGATATGTATGGTTGGTGCAATGAGTTGCGTGAATCTCACCGACTATGTGTTGTGATGGATCAAAGAGATGCAGTCTATTGGAACATTTGGTTTTTAGGATGTGCTTGTGCCGAGCTTAATGTGCTTATTATGAATCTCTGTTATTTGTTGCGTGCACAAGGAGATGAAGATGCTACACCAACTAAGATATCCATTGATGTTGTTTTCTCTACTTGCATGAATAAGTCTTGGGAGTCTGGGCAACTCATTCGTGCTTTTGCTATTAAAATGGGTTTCAAATTTAGGCCATCGATGAGGACTGCATTCTTGTATGCTAAATACTGTAGTGTTAGCCATGAGACACAAAATGTTTTTCAGCACATTGTTTGCAAGGATGTCATCTCTTGGAATTCCATGATCTTTCGGTACTTTAATCAAGAGGTTTGTACTGAAACTTTTCAAATCTTGAATCATATAAATTTTAGCAGTTTCAGTTTTTGTTTCCTTACACATGGCATCCAGAATGATGGAATGATGATTAGTGATACATCACTAGGAGTTGGACATGATGCTTTCAACACGTTCTTCAGTGAATTTGGTGCCAAAAAGCATGCCCTTAGAATTCTCTTTGTGAATCCAGAACCTGCTGTCATTAATGAAGTTATCATCGGAATTTATCAGTAGCTATTACTCTAAGAACAGTTTATCTCTTTCAAGAAAGATGTTGCTAGTGATTTGGCTCGTGTAAGGAAAGTAATAGACACTTGCACTGGTTTGCAAGGGTTTCTTGTTTTTAATGTTGGTGGTGGCATTGAAATTAGCTTGTGCTACTTGCTTGTGAAAGACTGGTTTATGGATTATAGAAAGGAATCAGAGCTTGGCTTATTAAATTGCAAGGATGATGATGTTCAAGAATTAAAACAAACTCTTATTTTCAGTAGGAGGCTTAATTAGTCAGAGTTGCAATGTAATAGAATGCATATAAAGCCTCTAAAGAAACCTTGGAAAGATAATTCAAGGTTGCAAACTACCAAACTTGTGATTGAAAGACATCAACGGAAGCTCTTCAACTTCACTGCTTCTTCAAAAAAAGCTATGGCCTTGGAGGAATTTCTGATCCTTAATGTTGGTGCTTCATCATTTAAAGAATCCATGACAATGGGTGTAGAAGTTTATCATTACTTTGAGGCTGTTATTAAGAACATGGAAGTTCAAAATGCACTGAATGTCAGTGATGGAGAATTTGATCCTCAAATTCAGGTGCACAAAGAAGGATTTGAACTTCTAACAGCAATCATAGCTAAAGCTGATAACATAGATGATGTTGCTAGCTATTTTGAGTATCTTGCAACTCTTATAGAAGTCTTTGATGGAAATCTAAGTGGTTTAATCTATCTTCTTATGGAGATATTCCATTCATATGTTTTACAAGAGCCATTGAAAGTTGCTCCTTGCCTAACAATTTGGTGTGCACCCACATTAAAGCTCTATGAATTGGATTCAGTGACTTATCTAACACTTGCTAATTTTTGCCATGAAGTGAAGCTCCCTCTTGGTGTTCTACACAATTGGACAAGGTTTGGTACTGAAGCTAGTGCGTCATTGAGCTTTTGGGAGAATCTGCCTACCTTAAACCAAGCATATTTTTCTTCTGACCTTGAGGACAAGGTCAGGTTTGATGGGGGGAGTAATGTTATGACTCATTGGGATTGGTATTCTCTGATGAGAAATGATCCCAAGGCAAGGGACTATAAGAGGAAAAGCTAGGGCTGCGATGGGGGATATCGAAGAAGAAAGAAGAAGGATCTTTGGGCCTGGTTGGTTCTCCGGTGATCTTCTCCGGCGCTTCAGCAGGAGGGAAGCAGTTCCCATCTATATTACATATTTCAGTTCATATAAGTAGATCTATAGCTCTGTGAGCATAGTTTGTTTGTTTGATGCTATTTGACTTCAGTTTTGCATTTTTATCTGCTGCTATGATGATGGATTGCTGCTTGTTTGGGTGATCTAAGATTATACTCTCAATATATTAGATCTTAATTGCTTGGAGATTGGGATTTAAGCTTGAATTTGCTGATCTATTGATTCAGTTAGTTGGAGTTCAGTAAAAATTCATAACAATCGATCCCCAGTACTCTCAGCTCTGCACGTCACCTTGTGTCACTTGATCTACGAGGCAACTCACTCACTGGATCTATCCCCATGTCTTTGTTTACACTCCCTATATTAGAGGAGTTGAATCGAGCTGACAACAAGCTCTCTGGTCAGCTGCAAGAATTCACAAATGCATCTTCTACATTACAATCTGTTCTTCTGCATGGCAATAATCTACAAGGGAAGCTCCCAAAATCACTTGCCGATCTCTCTACTCTCATGTCACTTTATTTAGGTTCAAACAACTTTGATGACTCCCTGGTGGAATTAGAGTTATTTGGCCACCTTCAAAATCTTACAGACTTGGATCTTTCAGGCATTAACATGTTGATCTTTGACCAAATTGCAGATTCTTCTCGTCTTTTTCCATCTCTCACTGTGTTGGAATTGAATTCATGCAACCTGACAACTATCCCATCTTTCTTGAAGCATTCAAAGAATGTTGAATATCTAGACCTTTCAAACAACAGAATTAATGGTGCAATACCCAACTGGATATGCAGCTCTAGTCTTTTCTACCTGAATTTATCAAGCAACTTGTTCACAAGTGTTGAGGGGTCTTTCTCCAATTCTTCCACTGGCAGTGTTTTTATCGATCTCCACTCTAACTTGCTTCAAGGACTAATTCCTCTTCCTCTACCAAATAGTATCCTTGTGGACTACTCAAACAACCTCTTCACTTCTTCCATCCCATTTAACATATCATACTACCTGAAAAAAACTACATTCTTCTCACTATCAAATAATAGTCTCACAGGAGAAGTCCCATCATCAATTTGTACTGCAACAAAACTCTATATTTTTTATATCTCTCACAACAATTTGAGTAGTTCGATACCAGCTTGCCTATTGGAAAGTCTCATACACTTGGGAGTGTTACATGCTCGGGAGAATAGTTTTCAAGGAAGCATGATGGCTGGTATTTGTGAAAGTAATCGCTCCTTCGTGAATCTCCAAATCTTTGACATCTCTTCAAACCATTTTACTGGTAGCTTGCCATCAGAGTGCTTTAAGAGCATGAAGGCAATGATGGTTCATCAGGGACAGATGGAGACAATTGGATATAGGGATATAAGTTTAGGGCTACCATATTATCAAGACACGATTACTGTTGATTTGAAAGGGTTTGAGATGAAACTAGTAAAGATTTTGACAACCTTCACTTTCATCAATTTGTCAGATAACCAATTTGTGGGAAATATTCCTCAAGTATTCGGAGATCTCAAGTCCCTTCATTGTTTGAACATGTCACTAAATGGTTTCACCAGTGAAATTCCACGGGTGCTCGGAGACATGAGTGATCTGGAGGCATTAGACCTCTCACGAAACCAATTATCAAGAGTGATTCCGAGTTCTCTGACCTCCCTGACCTTCTTGGAATTCTTAAATCTATCAAACAACAATTTGGTAGGCAGAGTACCACAGATCTACAAGTTCTCCACATTCTCAAATTCATCTTTTGAAGGGAATTTAGGACTGTGTTGGAGCCCATTATCAAAGGATTGTATTAATTCAACAAGTGTGGAGCCGTCTTCAGATTCTAAGAATGCACCCGCAAAGTTTGACATGGACGAGATTTGGTTCTGGATGTTTACCGGATTGGGTTATGGAGTTGGATTTGCAGCGGTCATTATCTATTAATTGTTCTTTCCTAAGTGGTTGGATTTGCAGCGGTCATTATCTATTAATTGTTCTTTCCTAAGTGGAAAATGTGATACAAGAGGAGGATCATGAACAAATAAAGACATGTATTTTTAAAACAAGAAGGCATTCCTTCTTCTGCAGTCAAAGAAACTATTTCAAGGGACAAGCTATGCCTTCATCTTCAGGTACCATAGTTCTAATTAGTATGTATACAATCTGATATTTGTCTAATAGCATGTATACAATATGGTACTTTGTTCCTTGTCTTGCTGATTCTCTCGCAACTCCAATTGAAATATGTGTTCTTTGCCAAGAGATCGCTTTGTGTTTTTCTATGTTTTCTACTACAACACTATTAATTGCCAACTCGATTCAGTTACTAATGAGTGGATGGTGGCCATGCATGTGGTTTCTTTATTCTCATTTAACGTCAAAGTTGTCTTTATTTATACGGAAACACCTGTTGTCTGAACTCATTTATAGAGTTGAATGATGAACAAATGCGATCATTGTTAATATTTGTTCATTATGAAAGTTTTCTTGTTTACCGAGGAGGACTTGCTGCATTTGAAAGATATCAATTTTTAGGATTTTGCAATATATATACACTATTTATTTATTTAAGAATGTATTTCCATAGTAAATTCATGTAAGAAGTAACGAGATGAACGTATCCCTTTAATTTTCAATTTGAGTTATGAGACCCACTGATATTTAACAAAATAGACTTTATATGCAAACATTTAACAAAATAGAAATCTGAACTCTATACAATTCCCATGGCCCAAATTTTGCGGTTAAGTTTGTATATGTTTGTTGCTGTAGATATGAGTTCAGCAAGGAAAAGAGGAGAACTCAAGGAAAAGAGGGCCAATTGCTCCTATTCAACATGGAAAAACAATGGCCTTTCAACCTCTCAGGAAACAACATGGAATCTCAAGTCCCCCTCAACCCCCACCAGTGACTTTGGTCTTTGGAAAATTCTTCCCAAGAAATTTAAAACAATAGGCATTGAAGTAAATAATAAGTTAGAAATTTTGGCCACGTTGAATAAACAATTATCAACTACACCCTACTATGAAATCCAAGAGTTGATAAAATTTTAGATATTCGAATGTGAATTCAAGGAGGAATAAACAGTTGAGAAGAAAAAAATTAGTGACAGACAACCACATTTATCTTTAAAGGCAGTTGAGCAAAAAAGAAAAGGGAAGAGTTGAGACTTGAATTATAACTTGAAGTTGATTCTAGAAACAGATTGAGTTACATCATCCACATCAGTGAGGTCACCATGAACATAATACACAAGATGATATAATAATGCAACCTATCAAATTATTATATTGTCCTTTACTGAAGTCATGCGCTGCTCAATTCATTGGAACACCTCTATTGACAATGAAAAGTAATAACTCAAGTTGAAACACCTCTAGAATTGTTTTATTAAGTAAAATCATCTCAAGAACTTCTCTACAACAAAGGGCAGCATTTTTGTTGTACCTTAGAATTATAGTATCACATTTCTCTAGTTGCATTGGTGATGTCTACAGGAATAGACATAATATTTCTAAGCCCAAAGTTCAAGTACAGACATGGTAGCAAAACCCAACACTAACGCAATATAAGAAGCTTTCTTTAGTCGGGGACTTGAGGACATTGTTCTATTGTGGAAGAAATCTACTGCAATGAGATCCACCAAGGACATATATAGAAGGACTCCAGCAGAGAGAGAACCCAGAAGCCTTTCCAATATTAGGGCATTTGGACTACTGCCATCGTATCCAGTCAAATAGAAGATTAGCATCCCTAGGACTATCCCCAAAGGTGTGGTCACAGAGAACATGATACACATGTAGCTCACTATTGCCAAGCTGACACACACTTTGCGTGTGTATACTGCAAATGCAAGGGTCGTCGAAGTAATAAAATACCCTAGTGAATGGGTAGTCGAATCCACAGGGAATAGGTGCTCAGAAACAAGAAGTATTGTTATTTAGCTAAGGTGAAGAAGAAGTTGTGAGTTGAGTCAAGATATTAATGCAAAGAAAAATAAAAGAGAAAAGAAAAGGCAAAAAGAGTAAAGAGAGGTAAGCAATGATAGAATGGGGTACCCGGACAATTCTCACCATAGGACTATTGTTTCAAGTGCAAGACTAATATTATGCCTCCTAATTGAAGTTTAATGAGTCATAGAAATCCAAAGACACACAGTCCCAAACATAAGGTTAACCGTGACTAGCCCACTACACTATGCTCCGGTGGAAAGGGATACTCTCAACACCTCACATTGTGTGGGACTGCTTGAAGCTTTAGGGATTCCAAGTGATAAACCCTATTCCCTAATTTAGATCTAACCTTTTGGTACAGGCGAAAGATCCTTAGTCACAATTAAGCCCCAGCACTAAGGATTACTCAACACTTCACTATGCTGCTTGCGCAACTAAGCCCCAGTGGAGTTTGTCTCTTAGCACTTCACTCTATTGTGACCGCAAAGAACTCTTGGAACATGGAGGTAGGATAAATCACGTCGGAGGGTAAAGGGGGCGTTCCGCTATATCTCGACTCACCCTCTCAACCCTCTTCAACCTTGTTAAGTCTAACCCTAATGAAGTGTCGCTCATTCAAAAGGATTACCTAGATAGATTCTCAACCCTAGTGTCACTCTAAGGAAAGATCAAATCAATAAGCACACACAAGATAGAAACTCAATTAAAACATCAATTAAAGGAAAAAATAAAAGAAGTCAATGAAACAAAATCATCCTAGGGTTTATAAGTCCAAGCACCTACTAGGGGTTTAACTCTCCATGGAGCAATACAGAATCAAATATGAAATCGAAAATAAGTGCAAGCAATCCATGAAGATAACCCCCTTGTCATTCGTATCAATAGTCTTCAAAAGGCACCTTGTCTTCTCCAAGGATTTCTCCGCCAAGCCTAGGGCACACCTCGCCGAATCAATGTTGTCGAAAGCTCCCCCAATAACTCTCCTTTGAAGGTAATCGATGTTGAATGCCGTAGAACCATTCTAGAATCCCAGCAAAAACCTCTCCAAACTCTAGCCACGCTCTTTCCAAAAGATAGGCAAAAGATAGGAAAAAGATTCCCAAATTAAACTTTCAAAGCGGTATTTATAGGGATGAAATGGGGCATCCACACATGTACGTGGAAATTCCACACGAACGTGTGGATTTCCAGGTCTTCATTTTCCTGCGCACTTTGAATAGTAATTGCTACAGTGATTTGCAGCGATAAACCACTACAGTGCTCCCAACTTCAATTTCTTCATCGAGGCCGCATGGTTGGGCACACATCCATGTAGTAGATCACGTCGCATCTTGCTTCCAAACATATTGATGAAACTCTTGCCAATGTTACACAAGTCGGAACATATGAGTGTGACTGTCTTTGTGCCCCTCCAATTTGTATATTCACTTGAGCACATTAGAGGTTGACACACACTCACATATCTATAAACACAACTTGTGCTTTGATCCTTGTTCGGTCCAAGAGTTTCCTCAACAATTGCGTCCATAATCTATTTTTGCTTGCTTTCTTCCAAACCAGTCTCCACAACCCTAAATGCACAAAATACAAGAAAACTTTAAGAAAGTGTTAATACAAGGGAAAGATAAGCCAACCTCTATCATTTAGAGATGCAAGTGGTTTTTACGCTAGTGGATGCTGACTAGTGGCCTTGCCCTCCTATTTTATAATAGGAAAATACAATTCAGCTAAGGATTTGGGTATAAAAGAACTATGTAACAAAATACAAGGAAACTTTAAGAAAGTGTTAATACAAGGAAACTTTCTTAATGCCCACAAACTTGAAAATGATATTATCAGGCCGGTAGATGGAAATTTCAGAAATGTGGAGGATTACATCCAGGGTGATGTTCGATATTGGCCTTAGTTCAAAGATTGCATTGACACAACAGATGGAGCACATATGACCATTCTTGTCCCAGCTGAGAAACAAGTTCTATTTATGAATAGGAAAGGGTACATATCAACAAAAATTCTAGCCGCATATGACTTCAATATGTGCTTCACATTTGCGTTTATTGGTTGGGAGGGATCGAAACATGACACATGTATATTAATGAAGGCTTTGAGAAATCCATCTTTAAAGTTTCCTCAACCGCCCGAAGGTTCACATTTACTTGAAATTAATTTTAATATCTATTTTCTATTTTTCATTTCTTATTATATTATATTATTGTAGGGAAATACTACTTGCTGGATTCTTGGTATCCTATGTTGAAAGAATTTTTTAGGGTCACATAAGAGTGCAAGATATCACATCCACAATTTAGGATGTTTCGTGCCTTTAGGTCTTCAACGAAGTATTCAACCATCATCACTTGAGTTTGAGAAAGTGTTATGGAAAGAATCTTTGGAGTTTGCAAAGCAAGATGGAGAATCCTATAAAGTATGACCAAGTATACTATGAAGGTTCAATTCCTAATTATATGGTCATGTTTTGTTCTCTATAATTTTATTCTAGAATAGGTAGTAATGATTTGAATGTTTTTAAGAGCCTTGAAGACATCAACCAAATTTAAGAGGGAGAATGTGGCTTTGAATATGATGATAGTGAAAGTTCATTTATATGGCAACAACCTACTAATAAGGACACTCAACAAATGATTACACTTAGGAACAATATTGGAGATCAACTCTCCAATCAATGTATGAGTTAATTTTGTAGTATGTATAACTTATTATCATGGTTGTTGTGGTGTTAAAATAAATATTTGTCCCCTATCTTTTGTGTAAGTTGTAATTTTATGTTTGTGTTGTTAGTTGTTGCTAAATCTTGATGTTGCTATTGTTAATTCTTCTTATAATTTAGTTACGACAATATTGATATTATGATTATTGTGAAATTGAAAATTTTAGATTTTTTTTTTATTTTATCAATGATGTTGTTGATATTGTTGTTGTTATTGTTAATTTTTTTTTTTTTGTTATAAGCCACCAAATCTCAAAATTTAATTATATATTTTAAATATTTAATTATTATAAATATCATTATTAATTTTAATTAATCTAATTAAATATTTAAAATAATATCTTGATTAATATATATTAAGTAAATAATCTTCTAACAAGATACTATGATTAGAATTTTAGGGTTTTTCATAATAATAATAATAATAGCAATAATTATAATTATAATTAAAATAGTAATGTGTAATATAATTCAATGAAAACAAAATGAATTCTTATGAAAACAAAATAAATATTCATTTTTAGTAATTTACCACTTCTATATGTTTTTTTAGAAATTCATATCCAAACAATTTCACACATATAAAAATACTACTTCACTAATATATTCAAACATAAAATACTTAAAAGCAAAAAAAAAACACTTCGAAACAAACCCTAGGTTTTGATTCAGGCTTGAGAGCTGGTGGAGTAGAAGAAGACGAAGGGGAGAGAGATCTCTAAAGTAAGAAGGAAGAATGGCAGCAGAAGAAGAAAGCTTTGTGAAGGAGCCCTTGGATCTAATCCGTCTCAGTCTCGATGAACGCATATACGTCAAGCTTCGTTCCAATCGTGAACTCCGCGGAAAGCTCCATGTAATCCATATCCAACCTCTTCTCTTCTTAATTCCACATTTTCTTATCATGTGATTTCAGTGCTACTTCTTTTTCTTTTTCTCCCTTTGATTTCATGATCAAAATCTGCTCTTTTTTTGTTTTTTTGTTTTTTGTTTTTGTTGCGCATTAACTCTTGCTTACAATAGCAGTGTTTTTTTTTTGCTCATTTGGTTCATTTTTTTTTTTTTGTGAATTCATCTAATGATTTTTAATGGTTTTTAGGCTTATGATCAGCATTTGAATATGATTCTTGGGGATGTTGAAGAAATAATCACGACTGTTGAAATTGATGATGAAACTTATGAAGAGATTGTTCGGGTTAGTGATTTTAACTTCCATTTAATAATTTTCTCTATCAATAAACTATTGCTCATATGCATATGACTTTTTTTCTCCACTGCTCAATGTTCCAAATTTTGCATGTTCTTATGTTCATTAACATTGTACTTGAATGATATAATTCAGTGTAACTAACATAAACTAGCTTTAATTTGTGTTTAATATTGCAAGATTTTTTTTTTTTTTTGGAGTGTAATGCTGTTGCCACTGCTAATTTTGCAGACAACAAGGCAAACAGTACCTTTTCTTTTTGTCAAAGGAGATGGTGTCATATTGGTTTCTCCTCCATTGAGGACAGCTTGATAGTCTCTGTAAGTTAGCATTGGCATGCCAATTCCTACAGTTTGCTTGTCTGCTTTCATTTGTAGCTAACTGTAATGTATTAGTACCAGTGTTTGTTTATGTAAATTTATGTTTCCTATAGCAACTTGAATACAATGGACTTTATGCTATAATGTATATCAGTATATCTGCGTGCATATGTATGTTGGAGATGAACGGACGGAGGTGATGAAGAACCGGAGGTGTTCGACAAAATGTCTCCTTTGTGAGGTATATCAATATAGTATCTCAGTCACTCTTTTCTTACAGTCAACAGGGGTTAAAAGTAAAGTGAAGAGAAGTTGAATTTTTCTACCCAATCAGAACATAGCATAGCATTCCTTTTATACCAAAAAGGTTTCAGGCAAACTAAACACTTAGCTTGATCCCTGTTGGACACTATGATACCATAGCTTCTATTGGTCACACACAAGCACTATTGTGTGCCAGCATTGGAGGATTACTAACTCCCATAGATTTCATTACATATTATATTAATATATCAAAAACAGTTCAACTAACATAACAAACGAGGAACAACAACCCATTCCTCGCTTCAAGCTTGACCATTCTGAATCAGTACAGTGCCCAAGCCCGTTGCTGCCTCTGTCGTGTGCCTAACCTCCATCTCCTATAGCCACTGTACAGGTATGCCCGTCACCATGCTGCCCAGACACTCGCCATGTGCTTCCATGCCATCTGCCAACCCTTTATCTTCAATCACATCCTCAACATCCCCCCTTGATTGAAGCATGCGCATCCCAATCAGACTTCTCATGGCTGCGTGCTTTACCAGAGAGAGTGGTTTGGTGAACAAGTCGGCAAGCTGCTCATCAGTGGAGCAGTGATGGAGTGAAATCACACTATCAGTGACCAATCCCCTGATGTAGTGGAAACGCACGTCAATGTGCTTCGTTCTTCCATGATGCGCGGGGTTCTTTGCAACCACGATTGCTGATTGGTTATCACACCACAGAGGAGTAGAACTGGTCATTTTGAGCCTGCACTCATCCAGTATCCTTCTGAACCAGACGACTTGACATGCGGTTGAAGTGGCAGCGATGCACTCTGCCTTAGTGGTGGACAGCGCCACTACCTCTTGCTTCTTCGAGCACCATGACAGAGGACTTAGACCAAGTCACAAATACATTCCTGAAGTGCTCTTCCGATCGAGCACTGAACCTCCCCAATCACTGTCCGAGAAAGCTTCAAGAGTACCACTGCTTTCTCGGGAGAACCAAAGTCCAAAGTCTTTGGTGCCTGCTAAGTATCTCACAACACGTTTAGCAGCAGAGAAGTGATCAACACTTGGACAGTTCATACATATGGATAAGAAACTCATAGAGAAACATATGTCTGGTCGCCAATGTGTCAAGTATAACAGCTTCCCAATAAGACATCTATACATTGGAGGATCTGTGAATTCTGCTTCTACTGATTGTTGTGAGCTGTAATTTACTGACATTGGTGTTGCTACTGGTTTGCAGTTCTCCATGGTTAGCTGATGTAGAAGATTTTCAATGTAATTTTTCTGTATAACAAAAATTCCATCTGATCTATGCTTGACTTCGAGACCATGAAAGTAATTCAGCTCCCCTAAGTCTGACATATCAAAGGTCTGCATCATTTCAGTTTTGAACTGTTCTATAAATACTTTGGAAGAGCTTGTGTATATAATGTCATCCACATATAAACTCAACAACAGAATTCCTCCATTTTCTTCTTTCTTCTTATATAGCGTTTGCTCACACTCGCTTCTTGAGAACCCTTGGTCTCGAAAATGTTGATCTATTTTATTGTACCATGCGCTAGGAGCTTGTTTCAACCCGTATAGTGCTTTTCTCAATCTGTAGACCAGCCCTTCACTTCCATTGATGGTGTAGCCTTCTGGTTACAATACATATACCTCTTCCTGTATATCCCCATTCAGGAATGCTGACCTGACATCAAAATGGAACACAGGCCACCCGGAATGAGCTCCCAACACCAGTAGCAATCTCACTGTTTCTAATCTGGCCACAGGTGAGAAGACTTCCTCATAGTACACCCCTTGTCATTGTGAGTACCCTTTGGACACTGGCCTGGCCTTCAATTTTACAACAACACCTTGTGCATTCACCTTGGTCTTATAGATCCATTTCAGGCCAACGGCATACTTCCCGGGCGGTAGCTCACACAGCTCCCATGTATTGTTTCTCTCAATTGAAGTGATCTCCGCATCCATTGCATCTACCCACTCCTTGTTCTTTATTGCTTCTTTGAATTCAATAGGATCTCCTGCATACAAAGCAAAAGTGCAAGTATTATAGATGTCAGCAAGCAGGCGGTTCTTCCTTGGTGGTGTTTCTTCTGCTTAAGTGTCATGAGAACACTGCCCTTGTTCTAATGTCCCTCCACTTGCTTCGCCATCAGGTATTGAGTTTTCTGATGACTCTTCGAGTGTGATCATTTGCTCTCCGGAGGTACTTTCTTCCCAATTCCATCGCGAGCTTTCATGGAACACCACATCTGTGTTGACAATCACTCTCCCAGTAATAGGATTATACAATCTATAAGCTTTGGCCTCTAAACAGTATCCAATGAAGATACATCTTACAGATTTATCGTCCTGTTTTTGCAACTTTTGTGAGGGAATTAAACCAAATGCAATGCACCGAAAGGTTCCAAAATACTTTACAGTGGGTTTGTCACCATGCCAGGCTTCGTAGGTGTCTTCCTTTCTAGTGCACAAGTAGGGGCTCTATTGATAATATGCACTGTAGTGGACACTACTTCACCCCAAAATTTTGTGGGGAGTTGTTCACTTCTGAGTAAACCTCTTGCCATTTCAACCACGGTCCTGTTCTTTCGCTCAATAACACCGTTTTGTTGAGGTGAGTACGGGGCCGTGAACTCCCTCTTGATCCCAAATTTGCCACAGTACTGCTTGAATTCAGATGATGTGAATTCCCCTCCTTGGTCGCTTCGCACAGCCTTAAGCTTCAATATTGTCTGTCTTTCCATGCTTGCATGAAACACTTGGAACTTTGACAGAGCCTCAGACTTGTTCTTAATGAAGAAGACTGATCACCACCTACTGTAGTCATCAATCAATAAGAAGAAGTACATGTTTCCTCCCAGTGAATGTTCACTCATGGGACCGCAAAGGTCCATATGCACCAACTGAAGGCATGCCCGAGCTCTTCGTGCTTCTCCACTTGGAAATGGACTTCTAGTTTGCTTGGTGATCACGCATGCTTCACACTGAGCCTTTTTCTTTAATTCTGGCATCCCCTTTACCATTCTTTTGTGAGATAAAAACAACAAGCTAGTATAGTTCAAATGCCCGTACCTCATGTGCCATAATTCTTCAAGTGGTTGGCTCTTCACATTCATCACGAGCCCTTCAACCTTGGCCAGGTCAAGAGGAAACATGTTGTTACTCGATCTTCGCACAGTTATGATGTGGCCCTTTGCCTGATTGTCACCGATGGTGCATAGATCCTTCTCGAATTTCACTGTGTATCCTTTTGTGAGTAGTTGTCCCACTCTTAGGAGATTATGTGCCAATCCTGGCACATACTGAACCCCGAGTAATCTCTTCTGAGCTCCAGCTAGTGTGTTGATCAGGATTATTTCTACACCCAGCACCGTCATCTCTTTATCATCTCCGAGCCTCACAGATATCTTTTGAGACTCATCAAGTTCACTGAACAGCTATCTGTCACCAGTCATATTATTCGAGCACCTCGAGTCTATCATCCACACTGTGCTTGGTTGAGCACAAGTGAAACTGCTGGCCATGAACAAATTCTCAATGCTTCCTTCTTCAGCTACCAACCCTGCTCTACTTTCAGGTCGCTTGTCTTTTGCTCTGCATTCAGCCTTCATGTGCCCATACATCTTGCATTGGAAGCATTGAATGTGAGCCTTGCTATCGGGCCCCCTTCCTCGGCCACCGCGACCTCTTCCTCTTCCACGAACAAATGACCTTCCTCAACCCCTGCCCTCTCCCTATGATTTCCCTGGGTTGGTAACTCTGCCTTGGTCTGTTTGCATGAGCTCACTCCTTGCATGTAGGGCTTTTTCAACAGCCTTTCCCAACGCACGGTTCATCCTCACTTCATGGATCTGTAGAGTGCCCCAGAGATCATCCAACGAGAGCTTAGAGATTTCCTTCGATTCTTTAATCGCCACAGCCACAAAGTCAAACTTGGTGGCCATACTCCGAAGTACTTTGAACACAATCTCTTGTTCTTCAAGCTTGTGACCAAGAGCTTTGATTTGGTTGATAATTGTGATCACCCGAGAGGCATACTCCTGGATACCCTCGTCATCCCCCATTTGCAACATTTCAAAAGTTTGCCGAAGAGCTTGGTGGCCATACCCTGACACTACTTCCTTAATGTCTCCCACATTTCATGAGTTGATGAAGCTTCAGCGATGCGGTCAAGATTGGGACCATCCACTGCCTATTGAATTAGGCTGAGTGCCTTCGCATCCTGCTTCTTATTTTCCATCTCCACGGCCTCCTCCTTCGAATCGGCCACGCCTTTCTCCACCAGGTCCCATAACTCTAGGGACCGGAAGATGGCCTTCATACGCAGACTCCACCTGCCATATTCTTGGCCAGTGAATATAGGAACAGACGACTGTGAGAGAGTCACCGGAGTACCAGCAGCTGCCGACGAGGAGCTGGTTACTATTTGAAAGCTCTGATACCAGTTTGTTGGAGATGAACGGATGGAGGTGATGAAGAACCGAAGGTGTTTGACAAAATGTCTCCTTTGTGAGGTATATCAATATAGTCTCTCAGTCACTCTTTTCTTACAGTCAACAGGGGTTAAAAGTAAAGTGAAGAGAAGTTGAATTTTTCTACCCAATCAAAACATAGCATAGCATTCCTTTTATACCAAAAAGGTTTCAGACAAACCAAACACTTAGCTTGATCCCTATTGGACACTATGATACCAAAGCCTCTATTGGTCACACACAAGCACTATCGTGTGCTAGTATTGGAGGATTACTAACTCCCATAGATTTCATTACATATTATATTAATATATCAAAAACAGTTCAACTAACATAACTAACTAACAAGGAACAGCAACCCATTCCTCGCCTCAAGCTTGACCATTTTGAATCAGTACAGTGCCCATGCCCGTTGTTGCCTCTGTCGTGTGCCTAACCTCCATCTCCTGCAGCCACCGTGCAGGTACGCCGATCACCATGCTGCCCAGACACTCGCCATGTGCTTCCATGCCATCTGCCAGCCCTTCATCTTCAATCACATCCTCAATAGTGTAACCGTCTATGTGGTACTGAATGACTATTAATAATTATATTTTCTAGTTTATATCGCATTTCATTTGTTTGGCAGTTGATTGTAATTAAGATATACTATTTAAGAATTGACGTGTTTAATATATGCTTCTTTAATCCTTTTGACGTTTTCTTAAATCCATTATTTACATATAATAATGGAAACATTACATCACAAGAACACCTAAATTATAAAAAACAATATAAATATATTATGAGAAAATCACATCACAACGCTACAGTAAGACTAGCAGTGGCATGCAGTATGAATTGGATAAAAACAACACAAATAAGTCATCATCTATCATATAGCTCTAATCCCATTGCTAGCAAATCATCAACCCTTTTAAATTTAGAGAAAATTACTTAAAAGTCCTTGAGAAGTTTCAAACTTCCACTGCAGTCTCTTTGACATTTTCGTTTCCCTTTAGATCCCTCCTTTTTAAATGCAAATTCCATTTAGTCCCTGGTGTTACTTCCGTCAGTTAGTGAGGGAGCAAATTACACAAACGCCCATGTACAATAAAGCAAAAAGTAACTTTCATGTCCATGTCAAATCCCATTTATTGTGAGTAAGGCTATGCAATATATTTTGTCAGAAAGAGAGTATATTTCACTCATTCTTCTTCTTATTCTTCTTCTCATCTTGGGTTGGGTTTGCCGTTCTTCATCTTGGTCCATTGCCAAAGCTTGAAGTGAACTCCTGCACACGTAAGTTAGTTGTTCTTGTTGTTCTTGTTCTTCTTCTTGTTCTTCTTGTTCGTATTGTTATTGTTCTTCTTCTTTTCATTCTTGAACTTTTTCTTTTTGTTTTTGTTGCTCTTGTTCTTGTTCTTGTTCTTCTTGTAATTGTTCTTGTTATTTCTTCTATTGACCTTGTTGTTTTTTTTATTGTTGTTGTAGTTGTACAATGGAAACTTACTCCGCTGTGGCGAGATTCAAAGAAGAAGACCGTGTGCTACAATTTACCGTATTAAGTTCATGGGAGTTAGTCATGGGTAAGATATGTGCCCGTTGGTCCCTAGATGCTTTTGAAGTGAAAGTGAAGTTCGTAACGCCTGACTCATACAAGACGCTTTGCCCCATTGAGTCCGAAGTGGATTTTCAACGCATGTGTCATATATACCATAGCTTTAACAAGTTCGTCGTCGACATCATTGTCGAGGAAGTGCGTGTCTCTACAGATGGAAACTCGGGTAAAACAACGAACTCTACTAGTTGTTAATTGTGTTATGCGTGTTGTTGATTGAATAGATTTCTACCCTTTTGAATGTGAATTTTATTTCGTGTCGTATATTATTGTTTCCTGTGTATAAATTTCATTTCATGTGTATAATGTTGGTTTCATGTGTATAATATTACGTTTACTGTGTATAATATTGGTTTCTTGTGTATATAATATTTTGTTTCGCTTGTATTTCTGGTTTTTCGAAAGCAGGGGGTCCTTGTCAGACAGCATAAACCCCACTGGCAATAGTTTCCTCTCCTAACATAATTCTTCTAGGGCGCTGAGTGTTACCGGGGTTACTAATACACACGATTGTTCAACTTTGCAAGTAGGCCAACGGTTTGAGAACGCAGATCATTTTAAAGATTGTCTGCGAAGCATAGCTATCAAGAAAAATTTTGACTTTACATTTATAAAAAATGATAAAATGAGGGTGACTGTAAGGTGTGCTGCCCCGGAATGCCAATGGAGAGTGCATACTTCTAAAGAGGGAATTCATGACACGTTCCGGCTGAAGACAATGCATGAAACTCACATTTGTGGTGGAGGCATTGGTACGACAACGCATCCAAAAGCAAGCAAGAAGTGGGTTTCCAAACGTGTCATACATAAATTAAAAGAAAGCCCATTGTACAGAGCTGTTGACATACAAAAAGACATATTGCTTGACCATGGTGTTCGCCTACCATACAAACGTGCTTGGATGGGAAAGGAGGTTACCAGTTCGGTTATTCATGGTAGCGAGGTTAGTAGCTACGATTTGCTTCTATGGTACGCTGATAAAGTATCCGAGACAAATCCTGGTAGCCTTGTCAGCATTGAGAATGAGGGTGAGCGGTTTAAGCATGCTTTCTTTTCATTTGGGGGTTGTTTGTTAGGGTTCAAGCAGGGGTGCAGGCCATTACTTTTTATTGATGGAACTCATTTGCTAGCCAAATATGGTGGGGTTCTTCTAGGTGCAACTGCGAAAGATGGCAATGAAGGTCTATTCCACGTAGCATTTGCTATCGTCGACAATGAAACTGATGACAACTGGACTTGGTTTCTTGCTACTCTTGGTGAGGCCTTATACGGTCAGGATGATTATGACAAAGTCATAGCATTCATATCAGATCGCTCCAAGGGTCTGGTGAATGCCATCGCCCGAATCTTTCCCTCATCACCACATGGTTATTGCCTCCGACATTTAGAGGCGAACTTCATGAAGACCAACTCTAACCTCGGTAAAGCTATGCGAATGCAATACTGGGCAGTAATCGTCAAAATTGCGTACGCATACACCTCAAAAGAGTTCGATGATGCAGTTCAAGAACTTGCATGTTTATCGGCCGACGAACACGCTTGGGTGCTACATAAGTCGGACGTTGATCATTGGCCAAATTTTTTATTTAAAGGAATGCGATTGTGTGAGATGTACTCCAACGTGGCAGAATCCTTCAATGCCTGGATTAAAGAGACACGCCATCTACCAGTAACAAGTATGGTTGACTCGATCAGGTAAAGTTCCTTGATTGATAATATGTTCTTGTGTATCAAATTTCGGTTCCTGTGTATATAATATTACTTCCTGTGTATACAATGTTACTTCCTGTGTATGTAATGTCATTTTATGTGTATACAATGTCACATCCTGTGTATGGAATGTCAGTTCCTGTGTATACAATGTCACGTCCTGTGTATGGAATGTCAGTTCCTGTGTATATAATGTCACGTCCTGTGTATTGTTTTCCTTTCCGTCTATATCTTGTTTCCTAACTAGACTATGTTTTTCCTTTTTATCCTTTGATTTTCAGGTTCAAACTTATGAATATATTTACCGACAGACGTGAGCAATCCAACAAGTGGGACACACATCTGTGCCTCGAAATTCGGAAAAAGGTTGAACAACTCGTTAACGACAGTCGTTACCTGAGACTAGGTCGGTCGAGTGAAGAAACTTACGAAGTCATCGATGATAACAACAATGCAGTCAGTATTCAATTTCACCGATGTTCCTGCAGGAGATGGGAAGTACATGGCTTACCGTGCAAGCATGCTTGTGCGGCTATCATGCAAACAGAAATGAATGTGCACTCCTATGTTGATTCTTACTTGACAGTCAAATGGTATCGTTGGGCGTATGGGAATCCGATATATATTCCCTATTCCTGACAGTGACAAACCATCTGATAAAAACCGTGCCCTACGAATTAGGCCGCCAATATCAAAGAAACGGCCAAGCCGTCCAAGAAGAAAAAGAATAGAATCATAAGCCTTTGACGTACACGAACTACATTGTAGCCGGTGCCATCAAGCTGGACATAATCGTCAATCATGCAACGCTGTCATAGCAGACTGACAATGCCACACCTAACGGTAGCATACGATATTTATGTTTTGTCACACATGTTGTTTTCCATGAACTTTGTTCTATTTTCCTTTGATAATTATCTGGCCTCCTTTCGTGTGTATTATATTGCGTTTATGTGTATATATCCTCTTTTTTGTGTACTATTTGGTGTTTCTGTGTATATATTCGTGTATATTAGTCAGAGTTTGTGTGGATATCCGTATCAATATGGATGTTATAATTAATTACATAACCAGGTTTTCAGTCAGAAAGAATGATATGACATATAATTACAAGAGGTGAGAAATTAATTGTTCATGTCTGTTCGAATAATGTACTGTATTTCACTTCTAAATGATACTCAGGGTATGAAAAATTAATTGTTATCGTTAATGCCTTCGACCTCCTGCCGCGACTCAACATGATCTTCACCAGCGCTGCCAATGTCATTCATGGTGGCGGCCTTCACCTGGGTGGGCTCCTTCTCCTGGGCCTCGTCCTCATCATTAGAAGTTTCTTTTTCATCCCCAACGGATTTTTTCTCATGCCCAGTCACCGTTTCGTCTGCCACTACCTTATCACCTCCAGCGTCCTTATCGACGACGGTATCTTTCTCCCCAACGTCGCCCGTCTCACCTCCAGGGATCGTTTCCACGGCGTTGTTGTCCTTGTCCCCCTCGGCAGCCTTCATTGCACTTACGATGGGTTCAACTTTTCTGCGCATTGCATCGACAAGTATCCGTGTCACATAACAGAGTCGGAGGATTGGGACATCCGATTATTGTATGGACAATTCTTCGCCGTTCAGTAGCTGTTTTATGTAACGCATGCAAAACACCGGACAATCGACGGAATTGGGTGCTTGCTGGGGGCAGTTCCACACATGCTCCAGGGGGAGGCCAATAAACGGGTTCCGGCATGTGTTAACTTCGATGCATAACTCAAACAGATCACGCTGCGCAGTTAAACGGAAATTGTTAGTCGCTACGTACGAGATAATATGATCGCAGTACAGTGCCCTATTTAATTTACGTCTCTTACCATGTCCACAGCGTCCTCATCATAAGTGGCTGATTGGAGTGAGGAGTAATGCAGGTAGTGCTGCTTTTGAGTGTCCAGAACAAGCAAATCGTAATGCCCATGGAGGACGATCGGCATAAGTATTAGCTCCACCATCTTGTGCCCGTATATTACATCTTCCATCATGTACAGCGCTTGTTCAGCTGCAAATTGCAATTTCTGCATTGCAAGCGCTAAGGGCCGCGTCACAACTGCACGTTTTTTTTTTTAACTCCAATGGGTTTGTAAGAAATTCAGCGCGGAGTATCAGCACGAGGGCATCCAACACATCGTCCGGTGTATTTTCTCTACCGTCTAGGAGGACGTAGAGGTTGTCACGGGTTGTGTAGCCGTTATCGTCAGTGTCCCTCCAAATGACAGAACTACATAAAGAAGTACACAGGAAATATAAAACTATACACAGGAAACCAATTAATATACACAGGACGTATACAACTATACACAGGAAACTAAGTACAATACACAGGAAATAAGTTCTATACACAAGAAAGTACAAACTATACACAGGTAACGAATTATGTACACAAGAAATAAAAATGACGCACATTCAACATACATAATACACACGACTTCATAAATAAACACAGAACTCAGCATGTTGAAGACATGAAACATATGTTATACGAAACAAAAAAAAAATACCTGTCAACACTTGTGTTGAGGAAGAGGTCGAGGGTTGCGCGTTCCTGTTGGTTGAGCTTTGCGAAACCCGGGTAGGTCTTCTTCCGTGGAAGGAAGACTGAGTCAGGTTTTTTTTATCCTCGTAGTAGGCCTTCCCGTCCGGATTAGTCTGATACGGAACCACCGCAAGCGGTTTCTCTGCCGGTTTATCCTTGCGCATCTTGGACAGGGATTCAACTAGCGCGTTTACAGCTTGTAATGCTTCATTATCCGCGCTAGATGAGTCATTGGAGTTGGTAGCCTTATCGACAGGCTTGTCCTTCTTTGCTGGTGGAGCCCTCTTCATAGGAGCTCTCTTCGTTGGAGGCTTTCTTGGTGGGGCTTTTTTGGGCGGAGCCCATTTTGCTGGTGTCTTCTTTAGCGGGGCTCGTTTTGGGGGAATTTTTGTCGGGGGGGACTAGTTTTTTGTGTTTCTTGCAAATCAGTACGGCGTGTAACACGCTTGGGGGGGAGTATCTTGTGATGTTGCAGGATGCGGGCCGTCCACCGGGGCATCAGGAGCTGCTGCTTTTGATGGAATTTCATCCTTCGCGGCGTCAGGAGCCGGGACATCACAAGGAGAAGGAATTTTATCAACTTCTTTGGCAGGGACAGGTATTTCAACATTTGCCTCGCTCCGATCAGCTTCGGGGAGCTTTGTTGCAGCTGATGGCTGAGTTCCTTCACTGCCTGTCGATGGAAGATTAACATCTGCGCAACCAACGTCATCAGGCTGTGCGGGAATTTCCTCATCGGTGGTTGACACCGCCTCTATCTTACCTGGACGACGTGGAGATCTTCATGCTGACCTTTTGAATCTAAGGCCAGGAGTAGGGGATGGGGCCGCCGAATGTGAACGGCTGATGTCTGTTGCTGGGGCAGGGGGGAACTGGGCCGCCGAATGTGAGTCAAACTTCTTCCGTTCTGCATCTTACCGGTTACGCTCATCTATACGAGCTCGCAGATCGCGGAACTCCATTAAAACCTGTTGCAGTAAATGGCGCATGTCATCATTTTTTGCCTTTTTTCCAGTAGGAGGGGCCCTTGTTGTTGGGCGGGACTTCCTCTTAGACCCGCTAAGTTCCGAGGAACTGGTGAGGCCTTGCCTATTGGTTCTCTTAACACTACCAACCAAGAAGCGCTCTTCATCGTTGGCTGGCAGAAGCTCGAAAAATTGAAAAGCAAAAACAAAACTTTGCAACGTTAACATATAAACACAATACTATACATAAGAACATGATTATATACACATAAACATCATATTATACACAGGAACATCATAGTACACATAGAAAACCATTTTCATCCATATTTTACACATCAATATATAAATAACTTACTTATTTTCCTTTGATTGATTTCAATAGCAGCTCGATTGATGCCGCCTTGATGAAACTGGACTCCCCGTAACACATTATACGGGGTGTCTTTCCTACTCTTTATTTCTTCACACTGCCCGTCACCTCGTAGAGCCAGATGATGAGAGCAACGGAACAACCTTTCATGTAACCTGCAATTATGGACTTCCCTTTACAACGGAGTTGGACACGAGCGACTGTCGCCGGGATATCGTCCATCAACCACCTATGCGTAGCATGGGCCCAGGCATAACCGCCGAGTGACGCTAGGTCGTCGGCGTACCTTGCTACAAATGTCGACGCATACAAAATACTGTTGGGGAACATGATCGTCGTCATAAAGTAGACCACCAGGAGCTTCATGAAGGTCTGCTCGTCCTCATGTTTCTTGCTTCGGACAATTGTAAGTAGGTTGTCTTTAATAGCGTCGCGGTGGCGGTTGTACATCTTGTGCAGATATTTCTTCTCAATGTCTGATTCATCCATCTCGTGCTTGAAGGATACAATGTCTCCATCGCAATGGAGACCTAGGATTAGAGCGACATCTTCGGCTCTGAACGCAACAAGGCTTTGCCCTATCTGAAAGCCTTGTTTCTTCTCATCGTACACTTGCAGTACAGCGTCGAGAATCCCTCGTTCTTGTAGCACGGGAGCGACGTCCATGAAATGACCGAACGGCGTCCCAGGGAGGATATCCCAATGCCTCTTGTTCATATGTTTTTTCAACTCTGAAATCGTCTCAACAATAGGGTCAAGATAACAACGCGCATTTACAAGTGTGGTCGTCATCTTCTCTTCTATGCCAAAAATGCAAACACACAGTCAAAAGAAAAAATTATACACATCAAACCACAAAACTATACACACGAACTCTTTCTCACCTCTACGCTGCCTTTTGCCTGTGAAACTCGCCGGAGAACTTGACCAAAGGGTCTCGTAAGGAAGAAGAAAGTGGAAAAGAAGAACAACAATGGTCTTCACCGTAATAAGAAGTAACCCAAACGTTGCGGCCGCTCGGTAGGGTTTCCTGCGTGCATCCCAACGCCTCAGCGCGCCAACTGCCGACGCGCCTTCCCAAGGAAAAAGGAGGGGCATCGTCGTCATTTCGCACGGGTCATCATCACCAGATTCAAAGAGGGTATTAGGGCCATTTCACACGCGATAAAACTGCTCCGTTAACTCCGTCACCATGATTTGGACTTAAAAATAATATTTTCAAAAAAGAGGGACCTTGTGGGAAGCTGCAAACTTGAAGGGACTTCTAGGGAAAATGAAATTTGATGGGGATTTTCTGGTACTTCCCCGTTAAATTTAACTACTAACAAGTGGCAGGAGGAAGGCGGTAAGAATCAATGAAATTCTAATGAGTTTCCACATACATAAAAGGTACATGATAGGTATTCCCAGATATTGACATAATTTAATTAATTAGAGTGTTTTTATTTAAATATTTAATTATTTGTCTTATATTATTTTTTGTGTTTGATCTTACATCTGGTGATGGATTTATAACTTTTGTTTAGCTTTGATGTTTATTCTTGTATTTTGTTGATTCTTTTGTACAACAAAACAACTATATATATATATATATATATATATATATATATATATATATATATATATATATATAGAGAGAGAGAGAGAGAGAGAGAGAGAGAGAATAAACTAACCCTTTACGCCCGGATCTTTTGCGGGTGTGAGTCGTGTGACGATGAGTAAACCACTGCTAGTCTTACTGTAACCTTGCGATATGGATTCTGGGGACGTCCCTAGGAGATGTAACCCCATATATATCACTTTTTCATCTTTTTCTTAGTTGGAGGATTCATTTTGGGAAAGTGGTCGGAAATGAAGAAGTCAAGGCAAATAACACTTTTTTTTTAATAATTAAAATTTTATATTATTTTTTATAATTTAGGTGTTCTTTTCTAAAAAGGTAAAAAATCTCTTAAGTGGGAGAAATGAGATCTTGAATTATAAAATTTCCCGTTCCGATTTTGGTAAAAAAAATTAACATGAGTTTAATTCAAAATTTAAAAAGTGATGAAACAGAAGAAGTGCAAAAGTAACACTTCTCTCGTTTCAAGGCAACTGGAACATCTGAACATTAAAGTGGAGGAAAATCAATTGATTTGATTGACTACATCACCACACCCACCCAAATAAATACTAATTATTTTTATGTGTTTTAACTATTGTTATTTGGTATCATATTCAAGGGTTACTATAATCTTTAAATGTAGGTTGGCCTGACTTCCATAGGATTTTTTAAACTTCTCTTGTAGCACGTTCAATAGTACTAACATGCTCAAAACCCTCAAAATAGGGAAATGATACCCTTGAGTTCCACTTCCTACTCTAGAGCAGTCTACAGTGATGCTTCTTGCTTGCGTGGATCCCTTGTGCATGATTTAGATACCCCATTATAATTTAGGAAAAATTACTGTTTACCCCTCGGGAATTTTCAAACTTCCTGGACAACCCCTGCAAGTTTGTAATATCCCAGAAACCCCTTCCGTTAGCGTTTAACTTCCTTTTTGCCCCCTGTCGTTCACTTGGACAGGGTCCATATTGTGAAATTCCTTGTTTTCCCTTGTAAATGGTGGGAAAAAACCCGCCCAGTCATATTAGTATCTTTTTATATGATTTTGTTTGCCTTCTTGCATTGTTTTTCCTGTAACAAAGTTTGGAAGACTCATCCTGTGAGAAAGTAACAATCTACTGCATTCTTTTGAACTCTATTGCAGGTTGGCCGATAAGGTGAGAATGTCTTCGTTTCCCTCACCTTGATCATCCTTGAAGAGAGAGTAAGAATTTATATTTAAATACAGGTTTATTATGGAGAGTTTTTGTGGAATTGCAAGATACAACGGGGAGGGACGAGTGCTAGTGTTCACGGCACAGACTTGTTGGGATTCAATCTTAGAGGAGATATGTGAGCGATGGGTCTTGATGTTTCCCATGTTAGGGTGAAGTTTATCACACCCGATGGTCATAAAACGATTTGTCCAATAGAAAATGAGGTTGACTTCCAGCGCATGTGTCATGTGTACTCCCTCTTCAAATGCGCTGCAGTCGATCTCGTCGTGGAGACAGATGATGTGCCATTGTCGCATCATAGTCAAAACGAATTCTTGTCATTGTAAAGTTCTTATCCTTTATCTTGATTATTGTAATCATATGTTTCCGTTTAATTATTATAGTTTGCGTTCAATTATTACAAATTTTGCGTAATTATTATCATTTTCGTTTAATTATTCCATGATATGTTTAAAACAATAAGTTCCCATTTAAAACAAATAAATTTTGCATTGTTATCGTTCCCACCCCAGTTTCTGTTTAGTTAATTTTAAGTTTAACTTATTTTGTTTCTATTTAACATAATATTTTTTTGTTTGAATATATATGTTTCCGTTTGACATTGTTTTTTTTTTTGGATTATCTAACTGATTTTCCACGCGTAAACTGAAGTGTCGGCAGGAATTCTGATTCTGCCAGCGCACCTGTTCCATCACATGGCGACCCTGATGGTACAGCAGCCCTTCCGACGTCCTTGGATCAATCTGAAGTGTTGTCGTTGGATATCGGACAGCGTTTTGTAGACGTTGAACATTTCAGAGACGCACTTCAGAATTTTGCAATCAAGCATAATTTTGACTTCAAATTCATAAAGAATGAAAAACACAAGGTGACTGTACAATGCGCGGCTGTTGGTTGCGACTGGCGCCTTCATGCACCAAAGGAGTACAATAAAAATACTTTTAGAATCAGGACAATGCACCTGTCACACACTTGCGGTGGTGGAATAAACTCGGTGTGGCATCCGAAAGCGTCTAAAAAATGGGTAAGCTCACGCGTGATTCAGAAGCTCAAAGACCAGCCCTTGTACAGGCCCATCGACATTCAGAAGGGCATGTTACGGGAACATGGTGTCAACATTCCATACAAGCAAGCTTGGTTGGGTAAAGAGTGTGCCCGGGTGATCCTCGACGGCAGCGACGTCTCCAGCTACGATTTGTTGTTATTGTACTATTTGCCGATGGTACCCACCTTCTTGGAAAATATCGGGGTACGCTTCTGGGCGCCATAGGCAAAGATGGAAACAATGGTTTTTTTCCACGTAGCCTTCGGTATTGTCGACAACGAGACAGATGCGTATTGGACACGGTTCATTTCCAAGTTACCGTTTACGTGTACATTTTTTTCCACGTGGCCTTCGGTATTGGCCCGGGTGATGCGTTATACGATGACAGAGATTACGAAAAGATCATTACATTTGTCAACGCCATTGCAATGGTCTTCCTGTCTTCCCCGCACGCATACTGCCTTCGCCATTTTGAGGCCAATTTTATGAAAGCCAATGCCAGACTTGGGAAGGCATTGAGGGAGGACTGCTGGTCCATATGCTTTCGTATTGCGTGGGCTTCAACGTCTAAAGATTTTGATGATACGGTGAGTGAACTGCATGCCACATCACAAGAAACGTATCGCTGGTTGCTTAAAAAGTCAGATATGTCAAATTGGTGTAATTATTTGTTCAAAGGTGAACGTTGGGGCGAGATGTATTCAAATGTCCAGAGTGCTTCAATGCGTGGATCAAAGAAGCTCGCCATTTACCGGTTACAAAAATGGTCGACTCCATACGGTAAAAAAATGTTTGCTATTCTTTCTGATGAAATATCTTTTTTTCTCTTTAAATATGTTTGTTACCGTTTACGTGTACATTTTTGTGTTTAGCTACCGTTTTTCCAAAGTAAATGTATCAGTTTTCATTTAACTAATTATGTTTATGTTTAAATATAATGTTCTTCGTTTAATATAGTATTGTACTGTGTATCGTTATTTTCCTCTGTTTAAATATGTTTGTTTCGCTTAGTTTGACAAACAGTTATATTGTGTACTTATACAGGTTCAAATTAATGCGCATGATATGCACCCGTCGTGAGCAAGTGAACAAATGGGAGACCTACTTATGCCTCGATATACATAAAAAGGTAGAGGATCTTGTTGCGGGAAGCCGAAATCTTATGTTGGTTGTTGTGTCGATGATCGTTATGAAGTCATTGACCACAGCAGCAACGCCGTAGATCTATCATTTCGAACATGCTCATGCCGCAGGTGGCAAATTTATGGCATCCCGTGCACACACACTTGCGCTGCAATAATGCAGACAGACACCAACGTTCATCAATTTATTAGCGGCTACTTCACCGTCGAGACGTACAAATTGGCGTATAGGGAAGCTATTTTCCCCATACCAGAAGATGACAAGCCTACAGACGACAACCGAGAACTCCATTTGAGTCCACCTGTTACGAGAAGGCAACCTGGGCGTCCGAGACGGAAGAGGATCGAGTCACAAGCGTCCGAGGTCCGCGAGTTACGGTGCAGCCGCTGCCACGTGTCCGGCCATAATTGTAGGTCTTGTAACGAAACTATCGCCGACTAGGCATTGTAAATAAAAACCTATTTTAACAAAAACAAACTTATTTACGTGTCCATGGTTGACATAAACATAAACTGTCATATTCAAATATAAACATCTTTATTTAAATATGTACAACTGTTGTTAAACGGAGAAAGTGGAACTTAAACGGAAATAGTTAATATTGAAGGATGACGTAGATAGTTAAAGTCTATTAGTACATAAACTCTGCATCTTAAACCGATGTCCAGAATTCAAGAATTGGTCGACCCTTCAAATTCTTATTCAAAACTGGTCGACCCTTCAAATTCTCATTCAAAGACAATTAATGTATGTTCAGAATTCAAGAAGCCAAGTCGATCCTTTAAATTGCCTTCGAGTTTAGATGAACAACCCCATGCTAAGGCTTTGGTTTCCAAGGTTCCAACGTTTACACTGCGAATGGACGCGACGAAATACTGTGAGCTTGAAGAAGTCCGTGTGCAGGCTGCAAGGGCATCTGAATGACCAGGGGACCCGTGGGACACATCCATCCCCGGTATAATTGTTGGAGTCTTCGAAACCAGAGACACAAGATGTGGCTGTACAACTTGGAAACATAAATTTGGTTTGCAAGTTGAACAGCCACCTCCGATGCCTCTGATTTCCAAGACTCGAATGATTATACTGGGGTGGATGTCTCCAACGGGTCCTCGGGTCATTCTGCAAAGACAGAAGTCGAGCATCCGAGGACCGTGAGTTACGGTGCAGGCCTGCCGTCGGACTAGGCATTGTAAATAAAGACTACCTTTAAAGACTACCTTTATTTATTAAATGGTAGCTTTGATATGTAAATACACACATGTTTGATATGTAATCAGTTATGAATTAACAGAGACGTCAATAATTAAACAGAAACTGTCTTTCTGAAATGGATAATAGACAAAGTTAAACAAAGACAAAAATACTTGAATGGTAATATAAATAGTTAAAGGTAAACATATAAAAGTAAAGGCAACAAGTGGTTTCTAAATGGATAATTGTCTGCCTTTGATACAAACGCTTTGTTCTTTTGTTTCTTTTCACACGTCTCTTCAAATGTGACATTCTTCGCATGGCGATCCCAATGACTTCGTCGTCGTCATTTTCTGAATTCATCCCACTGACGGCGTCGGCATTGTAAATGGCTACCTCCGTTGCATCTGTTCTTTTGTTAGTAGCGTCCGCGCTGGGTACTCATGTGTTTGTATGGACTGTGCATTCGATTCTGCTCGTCGTTCCATTGCCTGAACACAAGCAGCAAGCCGAGGGAAATCAGTTGTCAATATCTGGCACGCTTGCAGCAGACGTGCGGTGACATCATCGCTTTGTGTCGTGGGGTGACTGCCGCGGTCGAGGGATCGTTTGAAGTCAAGGGGGGAGTTGGCGTCTTGCTTTTTAGGGGGGAGTCCGTCTTCTCAGTGGGCTGTGTGCGCGCGATGGGGTGGTACTAGGGGAATTGCATCCAGCGCGGTCGGAAAAGATTGGACTCTCATCACGCATTCGCTGGCGGGTGGCCCCAACAAACATATCTTCATCCGCGTTCTCAGTAACCAGCTCATGAAACTAACATACGTAAGGACCACGAGTTCAGCGAGATGACACAATAGGAACAATAACATAGTTTATTTAAACATGTAACTATTATGGTTAAATGGTAAATGATATGTTTAAACGGTAAAATATTTAGGTAACCGACTGTATCTGTTTTTAAACGATAACGAAACATATTACGCAGGTATCATAATTGTTAAACGATAACGACAATTATTAAACGGTGATGGCTAGTTTTACCTCCTTTCCATCGAGAGATGACAAGATGGTTTCTATCGACGCTTGTTTCCGGTCGCGACCTTCACCGTAACACAGCATCCTTGGTGTCTTGCCAGAACTGACTTTGTTTCCGCAACCTGTGAGCTCGTAAAACAAAATGCTCAGTGCGACCGAGCAACCCTTAATGAACCCCGTCTAGATCTTTTTTCCGGCGCATCTTGCATACACTTGTGCTGCAGCTTGTGGGACGTCATCCATAAGCCACTTGTGCATCGCCTGCGCCCAAGCGTATCGGCCCATGCCAGGTAGATCGTTGACATAATCGACGATCCAATTTGGAACCGAGCATGACGTATTTGGGAAGAGGACTATACCCATGATGTACACCATCAGGAGTTTGACAAAATTTTCTTCCTCTCCCCTGGAAAGATGTGCGCGATTTCTTGATGGAGTCTATGTGTCTCTCGTACGTTTTCGAGAAATACCTCTCCTGGAAAGATGTGCGCGATTTCTTCTTCTCAAAGACGACTGTGTCTCCATCGCAACGCAGACCAAAAATGAGGGCGACATCTTCAGGCTTGAAACTCAGCAGGCTTGTCCCGATCCTGAATTTATTGGTGCTGGCATCGTACCTTTGCAATAGGAAATAAAGAAGGGCCCTCTCTTGGAATAGCGCTTTCAACTCAGTAAATGTTGCGAATGGCATCCTCCGTATAAGTTCCCAGTGGCGTCCACTCATGTGAACTTTCAATTCAGCCATCGTCTCCACCACCGGTGTCAAGTAGCATCGCCCATAAACTAGGTTTGAAGCCATAACTTGTCCTTCAAGATAAATATTTTTCCAGTGAGAGATGAAAAATTCAAAAACGGAGAGATTATTGCCTACTCGGAATACCCCGATAGAAGACGAAAACAGAGATATTATTGCAATGGTCATTGTCGTCAAACCACGTCGCACGCGCACGACTACCTATGCACACTCATTACAAACTCTCGCATTTATCGTAAATAAATTCACCCTTCAATGCTAGTTAAATGGAAACATTGAATTGTAAACAGTAATAATAAATTCACCCAAACTCACGCGCACGATAACAATGAAAGTTAAAAAATATAAAGGGAGCCGATCTTCATTATATGGAAACAATGATATTTACACGAAGGCTATATAATTCAAAACAATAACTCAAGTCAGGTTCCCCCCCCCCCCCCCCCCCAACCCCAGTTGAAGACTCTCTTTTCTCTATGATACCAGATCGGCACTCTTCGATAAGTATGCGGGTAACATACTTTAATCTTAAGGGACATGCTTTTGCGGTAGTCGTAGCTTTTCACCTTCAAGTATTTGTTCGATAAACCGCATGACGTAAACGGCACAGTCGACACTTCCTCGTTTCCGGACTCTCCTTTCTCTATCGTGAATTAGCGGGTATAGTAGAGTCACTGCCTCGCCCAACTCCATATCCACGCAATAGTCAAATAGTCTCCTCTATTCAGATATACAAGTTGATGTTAATTGGCCAGTTAATAAAGTACTAATTATGGAACTCTATTTATGAAGGAACTGACCATTTCAAACGCGTCTATGTCGTAGACGTCACTCCGGCAAAAGGAATAATGCCTGTATTCTTATTTTTCATTGTCAAGAACCAACAAATGGAAGCGCTCCTTCATGATTATCGGGAGGATAACTATGTCAACTTTACGCAGGTTACGCGCAGCATCTCAGATCATAGCGATCGTCGTGTCACACGCGTCAGGCTACTTGGACATAAACAGTGCCAATAGTCGTGTGATGGAGGCGCGCTTCTTATACGGATATGGTACTCTCCTCAGGGACTTCTGAATTATGCATACGAACGCGTCCATCACATCGTCTGTCACCATTTCCTTTCCTTCAAACAGAGTGAATAGATTTTTTCGTGTCGTGCTGACACAGGCATTCCTCCAGACGACAGTACTGAGGTTAAACGATAACAATATAGTTAAACAAATTCAAACGTAATTAAATGGTAAGAGAAAATGTTACTTATTAACGTCGAAAATTAACTGATTCCACTAATTGCTAAATGACACGACCTTTTGCGTGTGTACCGTAAGTGCACGGCCTTGTCGAAGTAATAAAATTACCCTAGTGAGTGGGTAGTCGAATCCACAGGGAATAGGGATTTAAGACACAAGTTTTCACTACTTAGCTATGCGATGTACGAGAAGTGATAATAAAATTGATGAGTGAATTATGGAATCAAATATAAAGAGACAAGAATTAAAATAGAAAGATGACAGGTGGGAGAGTGCAGGTAGGAGTAAATAGAGAAGGACTAGCAATGAATATGAAATAGGGTATCCGGACAAGCTACCTCTAGGACTTATGCTTCTAGTGCAAGACTATGCTATTATACTTTCCTATTGATGTTAATTGAGTCAAGGATATCCTTAAACTCACGGTCCCAAAAGTTAAGGTCAACCGTGACTAACCCCAATATTATGTCCAGGTATTAGGATTCACTACGACCCTTGCCTCTTGTTGACCTGTCAACTAAGCCCCAGGGGAGTCTATCTTCCTAACCCTAAGATTACGTGGGATTGCTTTAAGCTCTAGGGATTCCTAGTGATAAAACCTGTTCCTCTATGTAGTTCTAACCCTTTGGTCCAGGTGGAAGAACCCTAGTCTAGATTGAGCCCTAACACTCTATCTTGACCGCTAATTAACCAAGGAAACGGAGGTAGGGAGAAATCACACAGGAAGGGAAAGGGGTACATCGCTACCTCACAACTTTCCCTCTCAACCCTCTTCAATCTTAAGGAGTCTAACCCTATAGGAGTTGTCACACCTCCAAAGGATAACCTAGATTGCTCTCAACCTTAGTGTCACGGCTAAGGGAAAAACAATAGCACAAGGTAATTAAAATTGAAACTCGATTTATTCATCAATAATGGAAAAACACAATAGCAATGTCATAGAAACATAATAATCCTAGGGTTTTACAAGTCCGAATACCCACGAGGGGTTTAGCTCCTCATGGAGCTATACATGTTCATCAAAATATGAAAGAAAGAATAAAGTAAAAGCATTGATGAAAACCCCCTCGCGTATGGTGTGGTCGTGGTCTTGTGCGGCCGTCAAACGTCGATGTCGATGCCGATGACGCGCTCCAATCCTCCACAAAGTCCTCTCCGAAACCCTAGACGCACTCTCCAGAAGTTGGGGAGAAAGATAGGTCAAAAGATATTCCAAAAGTCTCCAAATCGGGCTTTTATATTGCTGAGTCGCGGCTTTAAATTTGGACTTATCAGGACTTCACACGGCCGTGTGAAATTAACACACGGGCGTGTGAAGTTTCTGTCTGCTGAAAAATTAATTCACACGGCCGTGTGGAATTTCCACACGCCCGTGTGAATTCTCTGGAATTCTGATTTTCGGCAAGAGTGAACAGTAGCTTGCTACAGTAACAAGCTACAGTGACTCGCCGAAATGCTCCCGAATCCATCGTTCTTCATCAAGGCCATTGAATTGGTCACACAATCAATGGTAGATCGTGCCGATTGCTTCAAGTCTCCTTCTTGGCGAAGTTCTCCTAAGCTACACGAGTTAGACTTTTGAATGTGACTGCCTTTGTGCCCCTCCAAGGGAGGTTGGCACATACTCACAAGTCTAGGCTAGTGCCTTGTTCCATGCTTGGTCCGAAAACCTCCCAACAACGGCGAACACGATCTAACTTCGTTATTTTTCTACAAATTAGCTCCACAAACCTACAATGCATAAGAGTACACAAATGCACACTATTTAGTGATAAAATCTAATAAAAGAGATGCTCATAGTAAGATAATAACGCTTCGCGTCACTATAACACAAGCACTTATCACTAAACGGAGACATCCAAAAGTAAATGGTAAAGTAAAACGTTAAACATTAACTCAAACACTTCATACATACTTGTCAATATGGCAGTTGAGGAAGATCGTTATCAACTCTTGCTCGAGTATGTCGAGCCGTGAATGTCCGGAGTATTTTTTTTTCTCTGGGATGAAGTCATGTCGTACTTGTTGGTATTGTTCGTTGCCGCTATTGTGTATCTTCAATGCTGCTATTGTCTCATCGGAAGCCTGCGGAGAGAGACGCTTTGTTATTTTCGCTCTTTTCGCATGTCTCTTCAAACGTGACATTCTTCGAATGGCGACACCAATGACCTCGTCGTCGTCAAACTCCGAGTTCATCTCACTGACGGCCTCGACATTCGCCGGTGATGCCTCCGCTGCATGTGGCCTTTTGCTAGTAGCGTCCGCGCTGGGTACGTCATTTGTTTGTGTGGACGGCGCATTCGATTGTGACCGTCCTTCCATTGTCTTAACCCTAGTAACAAGCCGAGGGAATTCGGTTATCAATATCTGGCATGCCTGCAGCAGATGTGCGGTGACATCGACGCTTTGTGCCGTCAGGGCGGCTACCGCGGACGAGGGATCTTTTAACATCGAGGGGGGAGTTGGCATCTGGCGATTTAGGGGGGACTCCTCCAGTAGTGAGGAATATGTGAGTGATTTGGGCTGGTACCAAGGGGAACGGCATCCAGCGCGCTCGGAAAAGGTTGGACTCTCATCTTGCATTCTCAGACCGGCGGCCCCAACAAATATATCTTCATCCACGTTCGCGGGGAGCATCTCATGAAACTAACATACGTAAGTATCACAATATAAGCGAGATTACAAAAATTAAACAATAACATATGCTTGGTAGACATATACGTAATATAGTTAAATGGTAAATATTATATTTAAACGCTAATACATAAAGGTGAACGGTAATGCCTATTGGTAAACGATAAATATGATTTGTAATCAGGGACAAGTATTATTAAACGAGTACGACAAATGTTAAACGGTGATGGCTAGTTTTACCTCCTTTCCATCGAGAGATGACAAGATGGTTTCTATCGACGCTTGTTTCCGGTCGCGACCTTCACCGTAACTCAGCATCCTTGGTGTCTTGTCAAAACTGACTTTGTTTCTGCAACCTGTGAGCTCGTAAAACCAAATGCTCAGTGCGACCGAGCAACCCTTAATGAACCATGTCTGGATCTTTTTTCCGCCGCATCTTGCATGCACTTGTGCTACAGCTTGTGGGACGTCATCCATAAGCCACTTGTGCATTGCCTGGGCCCAAGCGTATCGGCCCATGCCAGGTAGATCGTCGACGTAATCGATGATCCAATTTGGAACCGAGCATGACGTATTTGGGAAGAGGACTATACCCATGATGTACACCATCAGGAGTTTGACAAAATTTTCTTCCTCTCCCCTCTGCCGGACAAGTTGCTCAAGAGTTCTCTTGATGGAGTCTATGTGTCTCTCGTACATTTTCGAGAAATACCTCTCCTGGAAAGATGTGCACGATTTCTTCTTCTCAAAGACGACTGCGTCTCCATCGCAACGCAGACCAAAAATGAGGGCGACATCTTCAGGCCTGAAACTCAGCAAACTTGTCCCGATCCTGAATTTATTGGTGCTGTCATCGTACATTTGCAACAAGAAATCTAGAAGGGCCCTCTCTTGCAATAGCGCTTCCATCTCAGTAAATGTAGCGAACGGTGTCCTTCGTATAAGTTCCCAGTGGCGTCCGCTCATGTGAACTTCCAATTCAGCCATAGTCTCCACCACCGGTGTCAAGTAGCATCTCCCATTAACTAGGTTTAAAGCCATAACTTCTCCTTGGAGACAACGATTTCTACAGTGAAAGATGAAAAATTCAAAAACGGAGAGCTTATTGCCTCTTCCGAATACCCTCAGCTAAACCCCAAGTTCCTCCCAAAATGGAGAAATTATTGCAATTGCCGTTGTAGTCAAACCACGTCGCACGCGCACAACTTCCCATGCATACTCGTTACAAACTCACGCATTTTTCGTAAATAAATTAATGTTAAACATGATAGCTTTGAAAATAACGGGCGACACTGCTAGTTAAGCGGAAACATTGAATTGTAAATATTAACTATAGTGTTTAAACGATAGGTAAGAAAGTTAAATAGAGACTGCTAAGTATAAAGGGAGCCGTTCTTTATTATTTTGAAACAGAGATCGCGTAAAGGAAACCCTAACTGAAAAATCTCGCTGCAAAGTTAATTAATGTACTGTTAAACGGAAACATTAAAATGTAAACAATAACAATATAGTTTAAATGGTAAAAATGAAAGTTAAATAGAGACTGCGAAGTATAAAGGGAGCCGATCTTTATTATATGGAAACAATGACATTGACACAAACAAATTTCAGAAGTTATTGCAAAAGAATGTATGTTACAAAGTTTACATTAAAATTAACAAAGAACTTTATACAGCATCGGCTGTCGAACTCGTCTCGCCTTTGTCACTGACGTCGGCTGCCCTCCCATCCAAAAGTATGCGTGTAGCGTACTTCAGTCGTAAGTACGGGACGTCTGTCTGCAATACCCGTAGCTTTTCATCAGCAAGAAGTTGCTCAATGAACCGCATCACATACACTGAGCAGTCGACACTTCCTCTTTTTTGTCTTATAGTGCTCCTGTCGTGAATGATGGGGGTACGAGAACGTCGCCGCCTCGCCAAGTTCCATCTCGATGCAATTATCGAATAGTTTCCTCTGTAAACAAATAAATTTTAAAGTTAACATGGACAAATAGGAAGTACGATATTTTTATTATAGTTAACACGAGAGCTTACCATATCGTTGGCGTCTTTGTCGTATTCCTCGCTCTGGGAGGAGGAGTAGTGCCTGTACTCTTGTGTTATGTTGTCTAGAATGAGGAGATGGAAATGCTCATGCAAAATTATAGGCATGATTACGATGTCGAATTCGTGGATGTTCCGAGCAGCATCGTCTATCATGTGGAGAGCGTCTTCAGCCGTGTCGTTCATTTGGGAGAGGAATAATGAAAGTGGACGAGTAATGGAAGCGCGCTTCTTATAAGGATACGGTTCAAGCTTCAGCGTCTTCTGAATGATGCAGACGAATGCGTCGACGACATCGTCTGTCACCATCTCCTTACACTCCACCAACTTGAACACGGCCTCTCGTGTAGTCTGAACTGCCTCAGTCCTCCATACGACAATCCTGATGTCAAATAGTAGCATGATTATTTAAACAATAAACTTCATAATTAAGTGGAAACTAATATAGTTAAACGCTAGCGTACAAAGTTAAACTGAACGCACAAAACTTTAAATATTAACAACAAAATTTAAAAGGGAATTATATATATTTAAGTGATAACATAAATATATAATACTTACGAGTCCATAACACAATTGAGGAAGATTCTTATTATCTTCTCTTCGAATTGGTCGAAACGCGACATTCCAGCATATTTTTTCTTTTTCGAAACAAATTTTTTCTGCGCGTCATCGATCTGGCTGACGTCTCTTTGCCCTTCCTTGGCAGCCTCTTTATTCGACTCCGGTACTGCCACAGAGTCTTTAATCGGTGATGGTGCCGGTAAGGCCACAATGTCTTTATTCGATTCAGGTGCCAATGTGGGCTGAGTCGACTCCGGAAATGCCACAGAATCTTTATTCACTTCCAGTTCCACTGTGGGCAGGATTGTGTCTGTCTTCGACGCGCAACTGTCGTATGCCTGTGCTGGTGCCTCCAACACAGGGAGTTCACTGACAAGGGATTCAATTACCCTCTGGACATCGGCAGTCGCATCATCAGGCCGAGACACATCCACTTCCGCCGGCGGAACCACTGCCTGTCCTTTTTCCAATGGCCCATTCGGAGCTAAAGTTGGCTGAGCCTCTGCCATTGTTGGTTCGACAGCAGTTGGTACTTCTGTTGCCTCGACATCAGCCGGTGAAGGGAGAGACATTGTTGAATTCCTCCACGCAAACCTCTTCCTACGCGGGACTCTTTCGAATGCTCTCACAAGAACGTCGTCTTTGGCAAACGCCGGGGCAGCGTCCGAAGCATCGGGGCTGCCGGAGATGGTATCATAGTCAGCCGCCGGAGGGAGCGACGTCGTCTTGGCCTGCGAACGTGCCTCCAGAGTGTCCACGCGAGCAACAAGACGGGGGAACTCTTGCGCCATTACCTCGCACGCCTGCAATAGACATCTGGTCAGGTCGTCGCCTGTTACTGTCGGGGGTGTGGAGGGGGGCTTGCCCGTCAGCGAGCAGTCCGTGCGCGGGGAGGGCTCCTCCGAGAAGGTGATCGGTGTCGAACACGCTTTGATAATGTTGGCCGATCATCTCTCTTTCTCGCAGGCGGAGCGGGAGTCTTGCTCGCCAGCGGAACAGGAGCGGGACCTGGAGCAATATCACCTCTGTGACTGGTGGCAGCTCCGCGACAGGTGGCCCTAACAAATATTTCTTCGTCCGGGTTCGCGGCGACCAGTTCGGGAAACTAACAATTGTTAAAAATCCAATATTTTTAAACAATAAACATATGATGTTACACGTTAACAAAATAATTTAAAAAGTAACAAAATTTTGTAAATACGAATTATTAAAGTTAAACACTAAAACCGTTTGTCAAACACAAAAACATATATTTAAACGACAAAAACTAAACTTACATAGATTCATTACCTCTTTTCCTTCAAGTGATGAAAATAAAGTTCCTGCCGACACTTGCTTCCGGTAACTGTTTTCACCGTAGCACAGGATCCTTGGGGTCTTGCCAAAATACAACTTCTTGCCGGTGCCGGTGAGCTCATAGAACCAGGTGGTCAACGCAACCGAGCACCCTTTGACGTACCCCGTGTTGGTCTTGTTCCCGGCGCATCTAGCTTGCACTCGAGCGGCCGCTTGTGGAACATCCTCCATTAGCCACTTGTGGGTCGCTTGCGCCCATGCATATCGTCCCATGGCCAGTAGGTCGTCGACGTAGTCAACGATCCAAACAGGAACAGAGCAGGAAGTGTTTGGGAAGAGGATAGTACCCATAAGGTACACCATTAGGAGCTTTACAAAATTCTCCTCTTCCCCCCTCTCGCGAACTATCCGCTCAAGTGTTCTCTTGATGGAGTCTCTATTTCTCTCGTAAGATCTTGAAAAATACCTCAGCTCGAACGCCGACTGTGTTTTCTTCTTTTGGAATACGACTGTGTTCCCATCACAGCGTAGACCGAGGATGAGACCCACATCTTGAGGCCTGAAACTCACGAGGCTGGCCCCGATCCTGAATTTGTTGCTGCTGTATCGAACCTCTGCAACAGAGAATCAAGGAGTGCTCTCTCTTGGAGGACGGCTTCAATCTCGGTCAAAGCCGCGAACGGTGTCCTTCTGATGATCTCCCAGTGTCGTCCAATCGTGTGAACTTTCAATTTATTCAAAGTCTGGACAACCGGTGTCAAGTAGCATCGGCCGTTAACTAGGTTGACCGCCATGACCAAAACCCTACAAGAAGAACAATACATCCGTTTAGAGTCATTTATTAAACAATAACTCTATGTATTAAACAGAAACATATTTGTTAAATAGAAACCTCATTTGTTAAAAACAAACCTCGATACTTAAACGGAAACCAAAATTGTTAAACGTAAACGACATGTATTCCACAGAAAATCCAACCATTACACTGATACTTTTAAACACAACTCAAACCCATATCAAATTAAATGGGAAACATACATTATAAATATTTGAAAACAAAATGAGTCTGCATAACCATCGAAAAATCTCCTTCACCACAACACTCTCGCTTTCGATACTGTGCACAGACAAACAAAACCCTAGCTGGAAAATATCGCTGCAAACTACAATATCATCCAATAAATGAAACCATGAAAACGTACGGCCAAAAAACAACAGAGACGATACTTTACAAACGAAATGGCAAAAAACAAAAGAAAAACCGCACAACTTCGTCGCCTCAATACCTTGGTTTGAAAATTGATGAAATGTAGAAGACTAGGGCGGGAGTTCTCCTTCGAAACACTGTTGAACAGCCGATGATAGGAAATAACCAGCGCCAGTAATGGTGTTTTCTCGGGATTAAACAAATAAAAATAAACCGCTTCATCTAAAAGCGGAAACATCATTGCACACAAGGGCATTATAGTCAAACCACGTCGCAAATGCCACAACTTCCCACGTAAGGGCAATTTCGTCATATAAATTCAAACTTAACTCCGTCAATCAACGTTACAGACCTGGGGGGTTTAAAATTCTTTCAATTCAAAAGAGGGGGTTTTTAGGGATGTGCAAATTTGTGGGGTTTTTTTGTGCATATTGCAAACTTTGGGGGTTTTTCTGATAATTTCCAGTATAATTTATTAGCAACTATCTAAGTATTGATATTGTTATAACAATAAATTTATACTTTATTTAAATTACTAACCTACCCTAGTTATGTTAATTTTTGTTTGAATTTAACGAATAAAACTGATCTGAATTTTTAGATTTATATATGAAAATATATTGGCATAATCATTATTAAAAAATTTTTAGAATTTAGATGTAGTGAATAAAATAAAAAATTTTAACGGCATGTCTATATAGTAATTTAATCATTTAACATGTAATAATATCTTTTTAACAGTATGTTTAGATAGAAGGGTATATGCATGAGTAAATCAAATTTTAAAAATATGTTGTGTTTGGTTTTATTTAAGGATATAAAAATAATTACGTGAACTCGTAGGATATACAAAAAAAAAAAAAAAAAAACCGATAATAAACTATACTAGCATCTTTGCTTCATTCGAATTGGGAAAAAAAAAATTAAAAATATAGATAAATCTCTAATTTATATTTTCATTGATTTGTGAGTTGATTTTTTATCATTAAAGGATATACACAAATAAAAGTGTCTTATGAAAACAAGCACATTATCAGATAGAAGTATAAATTTTCATGAGTACATTAGTAATTACATACTTTTATGAGGGCATGAATGTAATTTTCCCTATAACCTTCTCTGCGGGGGGCGAGGAGTGTAGGATTTGAACCATTTGGGTCAGAGGAAGTGTTAATATGATGTGTAACAAATCGATATTTATTTTTGGGCTTTTTTTCCATTATAACCATCTTTTTTTTTAATTGTCAAAATAACCCTACCCAAAATTTATTCACCAAACTAACCATGAAACCATCACATCAACCCCATCTCATCACCCATGTGTTTTTAAAACATAAAATATTGGGTATTTTTTCAAAAACACCCTTTATTTTAAAAAAATACAAAACAAAAATATTTTTATTTTTTAACCATTTTCTTAAATTATTATTATTAAATATTTATTATTATTTTTATAAAAAACCAAAAAAATAAAATAATTTTTTAACTGGATTTATTTTACTCTAGGCTCCTAAAGGCAGACCTATGTTCTATGTTTTCATCCAGTACTGAGTTCACAGTTTTGGCAATCTATTCCTGAACCAAAAATGGTTCCACCTATATAACGACGAACCGCCGGCAGACCAAAGATCAGACGTAGACACATGCATATGGATTGAAACTCTGATCCCAGTAGACATAATTTATGCTCTTTATGTAAACAAGCTGGACATTATAGAATTACTTGCCCAACACGGGGTAGAAATATGTAATGTAAGAACATTGATGAATGTATTTTCTATTTGTATTTGAATGCAATCGTTGTTTTCTAAACTACTAATAAGTTATTCGATCAAAATAATAATAATAATAATAATAATAATAATAAAGCTGTAAAAATAATTTTTTTAATAATAATAATTATTATTACTTAAAAATAAAAATATATATAAACCAATCATAATAATACTGATATATTCTTTGAAATAAATGCCATTAAAAAAGTTTTGGTGTTTTTAAAAAATAAAAATATATATTTTTTAAAATAATATATCTTTTAAAATAAATCTAGTTAAAAATTTATTTTATTATTTTGGTTTTTTATAAAAAATAATAAATATTTATTAATAATAACTTAAGAAAATGGTTTAAAAAATAAAAGTATTTTAGTTTTGTATTTGTTTTAAAATAAAGGGTGTTTTTGTAAAAATAACTAATATTTTATATTTTAAAAACATGGGTGATGGGATGGGGTTGATGTGATGGTTTTATGGTTAGTTTGATGAATAAATTTTGGGTATGGTTATTTTAACAATTTAAAAAAAAGAGACGGTTATAATGGAAAAAAAAACCCTTTATTTTTTAATGGTGAATTGAGTAATAATTAATTGTCATTCATTCTCATGTTTACATTCTTGTTACCGTCTATGTTGAGACCTCAATAGTTTCTCATGCTACTGTGGTAATGCAATCAAATGATCAGCAGGTGGTAGCCAAATTGCTTACAAGAATTTTTTTTTTTTTTCATGAGGGTGTAGACATTATTTGTAAATAAAAGAAGGGCTGAGCAATTTATAACTGTTACATTAGCAAATGAAAAATCGTTCTTTTTTTCAGATTTGTTAGATTTGTTGTGTAATGTTTATAGGTGCTTGGTTGTTTGTCAATGGTAGGACATGAATATTATCTCTTGACCATGTGGATCTATGAAAATGTTTGTTGTGGAAGGTTTTTCTTACAATAGACCAATAATGGATATACATTGATTTTATGACTTCAATTGACAAGTATATATTCTGAAAATTATATTCATCAATGGAACCTCATAAAAGGAAAATTAAATATCCAAAAGCAATAGGATGATGGTTGATGAAGTTTATCTAATCTTGGGCTCCCATCTTTTGTGTAATTTTCATCTTCAAAAATTTCAAGCAGTCAAAGAGGGTTTGTATTGATTATATTTTTATTTTATCATGTCTTAGCATTCAAGATTTTCACAATAACGCACCTTTATTTTTTTTCCTAACTATTGTCCATTTGCTTTGAAGCATTGCTAGGTTTTCTGCGTTTCTCCTATTTTTAGTTGCTCAACAACCGTGATCTTTTTGTTCTTTTAGAAGCATCTGGTAAGTATGGAACATAGAATTTCTGTTATAACATTAACTGAAGAATTGTTGATCATATTTTTTTCTGAGGTGATTGATGTTGTTGCTTTTGATTGTATGTGAAAAGCATTTGTGCCTATAATAAAATAAAATTTTAGAGTTGATAGTGTAAAGAGAGAAGGGATCTATTAATCTCATGCTCTGTTGTGCACTGACCGACCGTTGTTGTCCTGTCGGAGGACCAATACTTGCATGCACCATATGTTTTCATATGATGATAATCAATATGAAGTACTAGGATCATATAAGAACAACATTCACAGGCATAACATGCAGATGTTGATTGAATTAGTGCAAGATGTTAAGAACTCTCTCCAATCATACCATATGATGAAATAGATTATCTGTTGCTAACCAACTTTTGGCCTGCAACATAAGGGTTATATGCAGTAGAAAGTTAGGAAGGCCCGTTCCATGCCCCAAAATTTTCCAAAAAAAAAAAAAGATTGGGCACATTGACTATTGACCAAGAGGCTGTTAAATACATGAAATTATCCCATCATACCATATCGAAAGACCTCCTTATCGCGCCAGCTACTCAGAAATCTTTTTTTCCTACTTTTTAATGTTGACAGAAAATGTTATAATGGTGCCCACTCTTAAATATCAGAGATGACACAAGGGGTTAAGAAGAACAAATTGTTATCAGTTCACTAAAACAGATTAAGATTTGAAATTGTAAAAGCACAAGCCAACAATAAATTTATCATAATCAATCCAATTGTTCTTCGATCAGATATGCTGAACAACAAACATAACATGGTACTTAAGCACTCATTAAGGCAGTTATAACTACTATTAACCTCAGCAGAACATGAGAATGCAAGCATGCAACCCTGTAAAAGTTGATCCAATGATGATCATTGGCAGTCTATGAACAAGAGTAGAAAACAGACAATCAAAATCGACATGATGATAAAAGGAACCCAAGATTAAGATTTTTTTTTTTACATCATCCATTTCAAAAGTGACAATAAATAGCAAAGTTTGGCGTTATCTCCTAAATTCAAGTTACCCATATGCAAGCACTAATTTTCACAATTATAAAACTTAATTTTATTAAAACCTATCAGGTCAGATTGCCTTTACGGAAATCAAAACACTAGTGTACCAGAAACTTCTAAATTGTAGAAACAACTAACATAAAGCGCTTGAAGAAGAGAATTGGATGCACAATAACTAGGAAAGTTCCCAAGTTTGCTCCTACATTCACATTACACAAATGCACGAACTAATTTCAACATTTTTTTTTTAATATCAAACCCTACAAAGTGGAATTGGCTTTAAGGAGATTAAAAGCAATATTGCACCAAAAACCTCTCCATTATAAACAATTGACATAAGCTAAGCTAACTCAAAGGAAAATTTGGATCACTGGAATTTGCAAATCAAATGTAGTTTTAGAAGCAAACATAAGATCCTCTACGCAACATCAAAGGAAAATCCACAACAGCGCGGAACTTGTTCACGTCCTCAGTCAGTAAACCTTTCGCACTCTCAAGAGCCTGGTGGCGTAAGGGGCCGGAGGTGAGTGACCGGAGTTTCTCCCCTAGGTCAGCAGACTCCTCCAAAGAATCAACCACAGGGGCGGCGTTCTTGACTTGGTGTTCGGCTTTCTGGAGGTACTCGGCGTCGAGGGCAGAGACGGCGTCATCGTCACCGGAGATGAAGAGGGAATGGCTATGGGAGAGGAAGAGAAGGAGATCATTGGGAGAGGATGAGTCAGAGGGAAGAGGAGGCCACGAATGGGAGTTTGATAGGGCAGGAGGTCATTGTCGAGGGATTCGTTGGAGAAGGGGAAATCAACGTGAGAGAGAGCTCCAAGAGGAGTTTTAGGGTTTCCGTGATCTCAACCCGAACCAAGGCTGTTGACGGGCTCTGAATGCTATTATTATATTAGAATGGAATGATTTTAGTTTTGTGTTGTTTTTTAGGTTTAAGTGACTTGCGAAGATTTTTAATTATTAAAAATTTAAAACAGTGACCACCAATAATTAAGATGAAAAATTATCATTTGTTATACCATTCATTCCATCAACCCAGGTTATATAATCAAAAATAGCCTTTGACTAAAAAAAACTATTAACATTACAGAAATGAAATGACACTAAACTAGGCACATTGCATTATTTTGTGCAACATAAAAAATACATACTATCTATATAAATATGTTAAATGTCATTATGGTGAAATCAACGTTGGGATAAATGGTAATAAAATAAGGTTTCTGCACCGTCTTTTGCTATGGAATCCTTCAAGTGTTGATGTAGCCTCATAGACGGTCTGGTCTACAAGATTACAAAAAAATTCCTTTCCTGTAGCACATATCAATAGCTTATCATTCTCTTTTGCTACTCCTGGAAGCATGTAACATGACCATGGAGAATTGCAAAATGTTGAAGGAAGAATGGATTTTAATATAGGATCTAATCTCAAATCAATATGATATAAGATAGACCACCCAGAATAATCTTTTGCAGCCTCTAATATGTCCATGACAAAAACATATTTTACACATCGAACCAAATATAAGTGACCTCTCGACTCTCCAATATGACGGAGACGCCATTGCTTTTTTTTATGCCTAACTGGTATTAAGATTTGACGCATAGTATACCTTTCAATATTAAAGGAGACTAGAACAAGGCGATTGAAATTAGTGGAAGAATGGGAAACCCAATTAACCGCCCCATTCCAAAACCAACCTTGGATGTAAATTAACCTGTATTTACGAGTGAAAGCTTTCCCACAAATGTTCCACTTGCCAGTCTCCATAGAGTACATTTTAATCAAATATTTATGTTGAAACTCGTCTCTCTTTGCATGCTCTACACTAACAACTCTATTGTTAGGGATCAAGAACATCCTTTTGATGCGAGATTTACTAAATTCTTTATTCGGGCATGGGATTTCTTTTAAAGCTAGCGTAAAGGGATTATATAAATAATAGAATAAGGACTTGGATATATCACTATAAACTTTAATTCGGTAGAGAACCAAACCATTTCTAGAGCATAAAGCTGATACTTCTGTATTTTTTACTTCAACTATGCTTGGAACATGGCTTCTAATGAAAGAGATGTTGGGATCAGGGAGTGAGATGGGCATATCATTTCCGATTGAGTAATAATAACTAGAATATTCTTTAGAATTATATCCAAATTGAAATATAATACCATACTCCTCTTGTTGATTGCAATGATGTTTTGTGTGAATGGTAACGAAGTAAGGATCTGAAATAATGGCATACCACAACTTGCACACACTCTTAAATCGCATAACTGATCGGACAGGTAACCAAGATAAGATCTCCAAAAAAATATCCTCAATGCCCATAATTCTTGTGCTTAGTTGAATCAATGTATGTAGCTCAATACTACTGCGTCAAAGAAAACAAATGTTTTGTTATTTTTATTATATATATAGCGAGAATGTAGCAAGCATGAAAACAATGAGATTGGAACAAAATTGGGATATATGAAATACAACTAGAAACTCTATTCCTAATATTGCCCAAACTCTAGTTATAATAATTCTCAAACAGAATTCATAGTTAAAAAAAAAAAAAAAAAAACTCTAATTGGATTCAAATCCTACTTCCAATCATAAGCAAATTAATTGAATTTTTAATCAAGTCAATTCCTACTCTTGATCAAGATTAATATGGCAATGAAATTTCCATTCCATTATTTGGTTGTAATGCATAAAGTTGACCGCTAATTCAATGCACTCCAACAAAAACAAATTAACTATGATCAAATTTAATTGTTTTGAAGTATATAATAGATATTTAATCATGAAAGTTAAACGGAGCCAATAATACATTGCATATGATTATAATTGAAAGAATCAAAAGATCATGGGGAAAAAATAAAAAAAAACAACGTACTTTGATGAACTTTGGTGAACAAGGAGTTTCTCTTGAGGGATTTTGTTTATTTTGCCAAACAATTGAAAATATAGCCAAGAAACAACTAAATATAGTGTGCGCGCACACACATATATAGATAAATATTAGAATAGATATTTTTTTTAATATAATTAAAAAATTATCCATGATTATCAATTTTTAAGAATAGATTTCAAAATATCCTTAATTATATATATAAATATATATATTTGCCTACGTAGCTTTTTGAAAAACAGAAAATCTTTACAGTTGTAAAATTGATATTCTTTTGATTTTATTTAGATAAGTGCAAATCATTTCTATCCTTTTTTTAAAGGTGGATAAACCACATTAGAAACAAATTTTTATCCTCTTATATACCCTACAATTATAAATTAATTAAAAATTTATAATAAAAAATATAGGCTTTTGCATGTCTACCCCTGAATATTGTCTAATTGTGTGTGTACCCCTCAATGAATCCAAATGCCATATATACATTTTACATTTTGATTTATATACATATATAATCCCGCACCTCACACACCATTATAATTTATTATAAACTATATAAATATTGATCTTATTATAACAACAAATTCATAATTTTATTTAAATTCCTAAACTACCCTACTAATGTTAATTATTGTTAGAATTTAACAATAAAAATAATCTAAATTTTAAGATTTATATATGCACAAAAAAAAATATTGGTTTAATCATTATAACAATTTTTTAGAATTCAGATGTAGTGAATAAAATATAATTTTTAGTAGCATGTGTAACAAGGAGAAAATAGCTAGGAAGGAAAACGAGACAATTCTCTTCAAAAAATCAAGAAAAGAAACTTCAATTCACTATCAATTCAAGATAACATGCTTTTCATTGTTCTGTTACAAAGCTAATATAAGAGAAACGAAAGGCTAGGATTTAATCCTAGCTATGGGACCCTGACTTAACACTCATCCAACGGTTTGGATTATAACCACATTCCAGCCAATCACAACCCATTTGATCCACCTTATCCACATGCCACTTGATAAGAGCCCAACTTATACACTTGGCACTCATCGAACGGTCCATTGCTGCTCAACAACTAACATTCAAAAGCCAACTTATTCCCTCCACTAATCCCTTCAACAGCTTCTTTAATTACCTTTCCTCTTCTCAGCAGTACAGATGTAGCAGCTGCTTCTTCACAGCTTTTTCATCACAACAGCACACTTACATCACCTCATCAACTCCAGCAGAGAGTCATTCTTCCCAATTCTTCACATAACAATGTGTATATAGTTGTTTAATCATGTAACATTTAATAATCTATTTTAACAATATAGAGTAGAAGGATATATACATGAGTAAATCAAATTTTAAAAGTATGAAGTGTTTGGTTTTATTTAAGGATATAAAAACAATTAAGTGAACTTTTAAGGATATACAAAAGAAAAAAAACGATAATAAACTACCACTTGCGTCCTTGCTTCATTCGAATTGGAAAAAAATCCAAAATTTAAAAATATAAGTAAATCTCTAATTTATATTTTTATAAATTTGTGAGTTAATTTTTTAACATTAAAAAGGATATATACAAATAAAAGTGTTTTATGAAAATAAACACATTATCAAATAGAAGCATAAATTTTCATTATAGTACATTTATAATTGCATACTTTTATGGGGGCATGAATGTAGTTTTCCCTATATTCATACCGCTTCTTGTCGGCATTGAACTTTGTGCACCCCGAGAAGTGTAAGATTTGAGCCATATGGAGGTGTTAATATGATGTGTAACAAATTGATATTTATTTTTAATGGTGAATTGAGTAATAATTAATTGTCATTAGTTCTCATGTTTACATAATTACATGCTTGTTACTTTCTATGATGAGACCTCAATGGTTTCTTATGCTATTGTAGTGACGCAATCATATGATCAGCATGTGACAACAAAGTTGCTTACAAGATTTTTTTTTTTTTTTTTCAATGTGGACGTATATATTATTTGTAAATAAAAGAAGGACGGAGCAATTACAACTGCTACATTAGCAAATGAAACGTTTTTTTTTTTTTTCAGATTTGTTGTGTTATGTTTACAGGTGCTTTTGGTTGTTTGTCAATTTGGACATGAATATTACCTTCTGACTATGTGGATCTATCATGTACAAGGACAAGGGAGGGCGAAAGCTACGAGGGTCAATCATCTAAAATCTAAGGAAGTTCCGCGACAACCGTTAGATCATCATCTAGCGATTGTTGTTTTATTATAAATATAAACAATAGTTATTAGATGGGTGATATGATGATTACTGTAAGAACGCCCAGACAATGTATTGTATATATATATTTTGTCAAAAATCTATTATTTGGTGAGTTATTTTTTTACAAATTAATTAATATATAGTTTAAAAATATTATAGTTTTAGACAAAGATATTTATAAAATTTATTATTTAGCCTTTTCACATATAATAAATTCAGGGGCGGAGCGACAGGGGGGGCAAGGGGGGCGGCCGCCCCCCCTGTCGCCGGCGGGGTCTGTTGACCCCGCCTGTTCCTTCTTTTGAATATCTCCCGACGCATACCCTCGCCCCCCCCTTCCCTCCCGACACCCACCCCGCCCCCCTTCCGCCAAGGCCAATACCCCTCCGGCCCTCCCTCTCTCCCTCCGACCCTCTGACCGTCCCCTTCCGTCCCTTTCCCTCTCCCTCTCCCCTCGCCCCTCGCCCTCTCCCTCTCTCTCTCTCTCTCCATCTTTATATATTTTTATATTTTCATTATTTTTTATTATTTTATTATTTTATTTTTTCAGTTAAATGATTGGATTTATTTATTTTTTAATTTATCATTTATGATTTATTAGATGTTTTTGTTAAGTTTGCTATTTTTAAAAATTTTGAGAAAATTTGGAAAAATATGTATGATTGATTGATGTGAATTGATTTAGGGATTTGAGAAATATTAAAGCTTTGATTTAGTAATAAATATTTTTTAAAACTATGATTAATTTAAAAAGAGATTTAAATAAAAGTTATTATTTTTAAAAAATATTTAAATATTAGTTTATTTTGTAATTAATAAGATTTTAAATGTAAGTAACTTATAAAATTGATTTTTTAAAATAATTATTTAAATGAAATCAAATAAATTATTAAATTACATAAGTCATGAGAATTTTTTTTTAATTTAAAATATTATATATATTTTTATAATTATAAATCTGAACAATATCAACTCAAGGGTAAGTTCAATGAAGCAATTACTTTAGCCTTTTATTTTTTTAAATCCTCATATTTTTTTTAAATAATAATTTTAAAAACTCAAATTTTGAATGGCCATCAATAATTATCATATTACAAAAATATTCTAATATAATATTCAACCAATGTAATTTAATCTTAGTTAATTTTTAAAATTTAAAATAATACAATAAGATATTAAATATTTTATTTTAATGTTTAATCAGTTATATCTTTTAACTAACTTTTCAAAATTCTATTATGAGCTTTTTCATTCATTTGTTTTTCTGAAATTAATATAATAATTTTTTTTGTTTGATTTTTACTTTGTTGAGTTTTATTCATAAATTTTAAATATATTATGTTATCATGAGTTTAGTAGTATGTGAAAAGATAAATAAATATCTAATCTAAATAAATTTAATTTCTATTAAATAAATTAAAGGGTTTATTATAAAATTCAGTTATAGATCTCTAGTTATCTTAAGCCACTCGTCAAAATCATAAAGAAATCTAAATTTTGATAAAAATATTTTTTTTTGATATATTAATTAATTTTAATTATTTCTCTTAAATTTTACTTGCTATAAAAAAATTAAATTTATTTTATTATTTAAAATTTTGAATTTAAAATTTTTGTTAATTAATTATTTTAAAACCTGTAGTTCGCCCCCCCTTTATATAATTTCTGGCTCCGCCCCTGAATAAATTGGTTGTATAGTATCAATTTTTTGTAAAATTTATTGTTGGACAACTTGATTTTCTAAAAATTAGTTTATATGTTATTTAAAAAAAATATATGATAAATTTTGCATTAATCTATAATAGCAAAAAAGTAATTTTTTCTAATAATTTGTTTTTATGAAAAAGACATTGTTCTCTGTGCTTTGATCGCATGACTCTATCTCTACCTCTTTCTCCTCTAGGACTCCACATCTCAATTCTTAGTGATCTCGGCTATCAAATCATGTCAGTAAATAGTGGCCACAAGGTTATCAAGCCCAACAACTGAAAGAGTTTTTTTAACAATGAAAATGGTTAAAAATCACTTGCATAACCAAATAGAATTTTTTTTTTTGTTTACATGTAGAAAAAGATATATTTTATAATATTAATAATAAAAAGATTCTATTACGTCTTTAAATTATGAAAACATGCTTTAAGTAATTGTAGTATATTAGTTTAACTTTAAAAAAAGCTTTTTTTCAATTGTAGTAATATGGGCAAACTAATATTACTCACTTTTTTTCAATTGAAAAATAGTACAATTGAAAAAACATGGGCAAACTAATATGGGTAAACTAATATTACATTTTTTTTTTTTTTTTTGAGGGAAAGAGCTCAGAGAGCTGATTTTATTAATAAACTAAAAAGGATACAAAGAGTTCAAATTACAAACCAGAAAAAAAAACAAAGCAAAACAAACAGAATACAAAATAAAACAAAAACAAGAAAATTACATGATGACACCTGACTTGAGGAGAATCGTCATCAACCAAAATGGAAGTTCCCTGCCTTGATGGAATAAGGTAAGATCATGATATTTCATACCAAGAAGAGTCAATCCCGCAGCAGCATCAAGCCAAGATTTGGGTATAATGTGTAACTTTGGATGCCCCAAGTCAATGAGATAATTTGAGATGTTGTTGGACAGCTGATGAAGTCTCCATGCCTGTTGAGAAGGACCAGAATCTAGCATTGAGAGCAACTTAGCAGAACCCACAAAGATAGTGTTTATGCATGAGTCCAGAACATGAATGCTCCCGAGCGCAGCAAGAAGGGCCAAAACTAATATTACATTTTAACTTAAAGCATGTAAACAAGTTGCAACATGGGCAAAGTTAAGTACCCGCCCAAAAAAGCTTTTAACTTTATATGTAATATTAGTTTGCCTGTTGAATAAAATTCCTGGATTCGTCCTTGCATGGAAAATAATTATAATAGACAATTTTAATAATAATGTTCGCATAAGCGACATAACTAGATGATTTTGATATTAATGTTTGAAAGTTAACTATTTTTCACATTTTCAAAAACGACAAACTTAATTAAACTTTTGAAAATGTTTGAGAAAAACTTTTTAAAGATAACATAAGAAGTTTGAGAAATAAAAAAAAATACTCACAATCTATGGACATGTGAAATGATATAATTAATGAAATTATTTGTGATATACATAGACAATATATAGTTTAATCAAGAAAATTGTTTTTTTCCTTCTCCAATCAAGGTCAATAGCTATGAGTTTAATATTAATATTCATAGCAAATATACAATCTTTTATCAAATGTAAGAAGATAATTTTGAATTTGATGGAGTAAGAGTGACCGGAAAAATAGTCATTTTTTATAGATTACTAAAAAGCACTATGATAAAACTATTATTTACCAAAACAAATTTTCTTACTTCAATTTTTTTTTTTATCTTTTACTTGAAATTTAAGTAGTTGGAGTGTCATCTAATGTATTTTCTAATGATTGTAATCTTCAAATACTTTTTCTTTAATCTATATTATCTATAACATTAATTTTTGGCATAAAATCTATCTTGTATCGGTGGTTTTGTAGTCTTATATTTTATATAATTGATAACTGTATAATTGAAAATAATTTTATACTATTTTATACACTTAATTGGCATGTATTAAGGCGTTTACTTGGGAAAACAATGCTTAACATGGCGTAAAATGTGATTTTAGGTGACCGACAGTGCATAATAAGATGAGGGAGCCAAAAGAGCAATGTTGAGCCAAAGCAAGGAAGATAGAGCTCTCTCTACATCAAGAACAAGGGAACACACACCAGACAGAACCCCTTATGCCGGTAAGTAGAAGCATAACTATAGATAGAGAGATTTACAAGTGGGACTTACGCTCGTAAGTCAGACCGTAAGGCCCATCCAAATAAGTTTACTGGAAGCATATACGCTCGTAATAGAGGTCTTAAGGGCCATCCAGAGAAGTTTAAAATCCAACATTTATGGCTCTAAGCTGAGCCTTAACACCAAGACAAAAGACCTTACAGGTGGAGCTTACAATAGTAAGATGCCAATAAGGCATATGACCCATCATCTCCAGCTCCTTACGGCCTTGTTCTTATACCCGTAAGTAGCATGTAAGTGGTTAGGTTTAAAAAATTTTACTGAGGGTTTTGGGAGGAGTTTTGGCGCCAAATAAAGGAAGAAAAGGAGAGAGTGATGCAGGAGATATCAGGAATGCTGGTGAGGGAAGCGCAAGGAGGAGCACGAGGAGGTCTCGGGGTCAGGCGCACGCTAAATTCAGGGATTTCGTGATGTGACTGGGTGCGTAGGTTGCTGGGAGAAGCCTTATTAATAGCTTAAATGTTAGTTAATGATGCTTTAATGATGTTGTTTGTAATTAGAGCATGTGAGGTTGTTAGCAAGGTTATGATTGGGATGTAGAAGGTTCTGGCATATAACCTGTTTGTTATAATGCCAGAACGAATATTTGTTAAGGATGGTAACAAACTCTATATATGAATGATGAGTAGAATGGAGGAGGGCATCTAGCCTGAGAAATTCCCTATCTTACCCTCTGTCTTCCTCTCTATTCTCTTCCTCACTTATCCCTTCCCTCTTCTCTTCTAAAATTCTACCAAAATTCCCCAGATCGTGCATCAGAGAGACTCTCAAGGGTTTCTCCAGCAATTCAGTAAGGGGGGAAGCATTCTTGGCGGCATTTGTTGAAGAATGGTGAGAGATTGTATGAGTGTTCATTTATTTTTCCGGTATTGATTGGATTGTATGAGTGTTCTTCTTTAATGGAGAACTAACTTGGTGCTTAGGCATGTACAATTTATATTCTTAAATGACATTGGTTGGAGACTTTGGAGTTTTTACCTTGGATTGATTAATTGCAATTTATTGATGTTGAGTTCAATTACGAGTTTTAATTGACTTGAATTCCATTGTAGCGAAAGCCGAGGATTCATGATTTATGTACTTGTATGACAAATCGAAAGATCCACCTAGTATAGGCATACCGCAATTGAAGGGGATCATGAGTCCGCCTAAAAATAGGAAACTTTGAGGTTGAGATTCTTCCCTTGTGATCATCACGAGTGAATTGACATAAGATTTTGAGTGCATTCCAATCGTAGAGAGCAAGCATTACAGAGAGATTCCATGATAGCTTTGTATGGGATTAGGGTCAACATACTCGAGAAAAGGGATATATTATTTATTGAATCATTGTTTTCTTAAGATAGAATTCACTGACGTAGGGTAATCTGCATTAACACCGTATTAGATTTATTATTGTTAGCCATGAGAAAGGGGGTAATATAAATTAGGAATTCTCTCGGTTCAAGTAAATTGCAAGACCTCGTGGAGCTTTGTCCAAAACTTAACAAAGTCCTAGCGGAAGTCTATGCCCGAACACCCTTCTTTCATGCTTGTTTTACCGTGTTTCTACTTGTGTTTTCTAAGTCTTAATTTTATTCTAGATTCACAACCCATATCCTCATTTAGGTTAATTGACGGTACTAGAATTAGTACTAGTGTTCTCTATCTCTTCGAGGATCGACAATCCTGCTTTATAGCACTCTATACTACTTGATCGACATGCGTATTTGTGTCGAGTAGGTGACTTTACTCCCTATTAATAATTGCATCACATTACAAAATTACTTGTAAAATATATTTTCAATGCAATAAGAGAATTCTAACCCCAATGTTGGGTTAGAATTTTAGGTTTGTATAATAATAATAATAATAATAATAATAATAATAATAATAATAATAATAATAACGACAACAATAACAATAACAACAACAACACAACGACAACAACAACAACAATAATGTAAGAGTTTGAACGCCTACTGTCTAGGATGGATAACATGTCACGTACAAATAATGTAAGAGTTGAGAACGATGATTGTTGCAGTATAACCAGATGTGTGGATTTATTGGATATAGTCCTTAGGATGGAACGAGGAAGTCCATTACTTTCTCATGGTGAGGTTGTTTGTAAAAAAAATATCATTGGGAGACTTTTGTGGCACTAGTGGAAAAGGATCCTTTACTTGCTACCGGTTGGTGTCACATTTTCAGCGTGGACACCTCACTCGACTTTGACTTCGACGGATGATCATTTATCTTGGGGAATTCAATTTGTATTTTTTTTTTTAGTTTTTTGCTTATGCCATCAACTTGTTTGTTATGTCTTTCCTTTATGTGTTCAATATTGTCTTAAACTTTTCACATGTTGCACTTTCAACGTTGAAATATTGTATTAGACTATTGTCATGCCTTTGTTTTATGCTAAACTTTTGTATGGTATTTGATTTTGTTTATTTGTACCAAATTATTGAGTATTTTTTTTTCCTATATTCCACATGGCATTAAACATTTGATATTGTTTTTGTAGGGTGTAAAATCAAAATAAAGTTCTTGTCTAATTCAGATACAGAATTAAAAGAACCAATGTTTGATTCAGAAGAAGAAGCTAACAATTTGGATATGCATGTGGATGAGTACATTGGAAAGATGTATGCATGTGCTGTAGTTGCACAATACCAATATGTGAAGTCAATGTTGAAGGGAAAGAAGAGGACATCTTCATTAACTAGTCACAGGTGGGTTAATGAATTAATGAACAGATCAAGATTGGTGGTTGAACTTACTCAAAAGTATGGTTTACAACATACGAGAAATGTTACTGTAAAAGAATCAGTGATAATGTTCCTGTATATACTCAAACAATGAGCTACTTATAGGAATGTGGATGAGAGATTTCAACATTCTAGAAAAACAGTGCACAGACAGTTTCAACGAATGCTAAAAGCTATCCACAAACTTGAAAATGATATTATCAGGCTGGTAGATGGAAATTTCAGAGATGTGGAGGATTACATCCAAGGTGATATTCGATATTGGCCTTAGTTCAAAGTCTGCATTGGCGCAACAGATGGAGCACATGTGGCCATTATTGTCCCTGCTGAGAAACAAGTTCCATTTATGAATAGGAAATGGTACACATCAACAAATATTCTAGCCGCATATGACTTCAATATATGCTTCAAATTTGCGTTTATTGGTTGTGAGGGATCAAAACATGACACACGTATATTAATAGAGGCTTTTAAAAATCCATCTTTGAAGTTTCCTCAACCGCCTAAATGTTCACATTTACTTGAAATTAATTTTAATATCTATGTTATATTTTTCATTTCTTAATGTATTATATTATTGTAGGGAAATACTACTTGCTGGATTCTTGGTATTCTATGATGAAAGGATTTTTGGGGTCATACAAGAGTGCAAGATATCACATCCACAATTTAAGATGTCTTGTGCATTTTGGTCTCTAAACGATGTATTCAACTATAATCACTTGAGTTTGAGAAAGTGTTATAGAAAGAATATTTGGAGTTTGCAAAGCAAGATGGAGAATCCTACAAAATATGACCAAGTACACTATGAAGGTTCAATTCCGAATTATATGATCATATTTTGTTCTCTATAATTTTATGCTAGAATGGGTAGTAATGATTTGAATGTTTTTAAGAGCCTTGAAGACATCAACCAAATTCAAGGAGAATGTGGTTTTGAAAATGATGATAGTGAAAGTTCATTTATATGACAACAACCTACTAATGAAGACACTCAACAAATGATCACACTTAGGAACAATATTTGGGATCAACTCTCCAATCAATGTATGAGTTAATTTTGTAGTATTTATAACTTATTATCATGGTTGTTGTTGTGTTAAAAAAAAAATATTTGTCCCCTATCTTTTGTGTAGGTTGTAATTTTATGTTTGTGTTGTTAGTTGTTGCTAAACCTTAATGTTGTTATTGTTAATTCTTCTTATAATTTAGTCACGACAATATTAATATTATATTTATTGTGAAGTTGAAAATTTAGATATATTTTTTTTATTTATTTTATCAATGTTGTTGATATTGTTGTTGATGCCGGGGTTAGAATTTAGGGTTTTTTTTTATAAGTGAATTCTAACCCTAATGTCGGGTTAGAATTTTAAGTTTTTTTAATAAAAAAATTCTAACTCGATGCAGTAGTTAGAATTTAGGGTTTTTTTAATAAGGGAACTCTAACACGATACTAGGGTTAGAATTTTATATTTTTTAATAATAATAGCAATAAATATAATTATAATTATAGTAGTAATGTATAATATATATCAATGAAAACAAAATGGATATTCATTTTAATAATTTACTATCTCTATAAACTTTTTCCAAAATTCACAATAAGACGATTCTACACATATAAAAATATTTTTTTTTTCAATTTTTTAAAAATTTACAAGACAATTTCATATATAAAAATATTCTTCGTTAGTTTATCTAAATTTAAAATACTAAAAAAACAAAAAGCACTTCGAAAAAAGCCTTGGGTTTTGATTCAGGCTTGAGAGCTGGTGTAGAAGAAGAAGCCGAAGGGGGAGAGAGATCTCTAGAGTAAGAAGGAACAATGGCAGCAGAAGAAGAGAGCACTGTGAAGGAGCCGTTGGATCTAATTCGTCTCAGTCTCGACGAACGCATATACGTCAAGCTTCGTTCCGATCGTGAACTCCGCGGCAAGCTCCATGTAATCCATATCCGACCTCTTTTCTTCTCTTCTCTTCTTAATTCCACAAACTGATTTCAGTGCTTCTTCTTTTTCTTATTCTCCCTTTGATTTCATTTTCAAAATATGCTCTTTTTTAGTTTTTAGTTTTAATTGCTTACAATAGCAGCGGTTTTTTTGCTCATTTGGTTCTTTTTCTTTTTAATTTATCTAATGATTTTTAATGGTTTTTAGGCTTATGATCAGCATTTGAATATGATTCTTGGGGATGTTGAAGAAATAATCACAACTGTTGAAATTGATGATGAAACTTATGAAGAGATTGTTCGGGTTAGTGATTTTAACTTCCATTTAATAATTTTCTCTATCAATAAACTATTGCTCATATGCATATGACTTTTTTTCTCCACTGCTCAATGTTCCAAATTTTGCATGTTATTATGTTCATTAACATTGTATTTGAATGATATAATTCAGTGTAACTAACATAAACTAGCTTTAATTTGTGTTTAATATTGCAAGATCTTTTTTGTTTTTTTTTTTTTGGAGTGTAATGCTGTTGCCACTGCTAATTTTGCAGACAACAAGGCGAACAGTACCTTTTCTTTTTGTCAGAGGAGATGGTGTCATATTGGTTTCTCCTCCATTGAGGACAGCCTGATAGTCTCTGTAAGTTAGCATTGTCATGCCAATTCCTACAGTTTGCTTGTCTGCTTTCATTTGTAGCTAACTGTAATGTATTAGTACCAGTGTTTGTTTAGGTAAATTTATGTTTCCTATAGCTACTTGAATATAATGGACTTTGAAATGGCTTGTAAGAATACTAGTTCCACAAAGCGAGGGTTTCATAGAGCAAAACTAAGCATATTTTGTGTTTTTATGTTGTTGCAGTATTAAATTAAATACAATCATTTGATGGACAGGATTGACATGGTGATAACTAAATTACTAGTGCATATTTTTCAAGTTACCAACAATCCTTATTCAGTCACACCTTTTTCCTCTGTTGTAAATCTTAAATTGCAGACCAGTAATTTGTTTCAGAAAGTGCTAAATCAAATGATGTTAAGGAATGTGGGCCAATCACAACATCCATGTTTGTTCCTGCATTTTGGAGCATATTCTGAAGGGGCACCACCTACATTATACAAGCAAAATAAATTATAAAATTGTAACTATGACCTTTTTAGAAAATGAAGTAACAATATTATGGCTATGCAGTATGACATGAAATATTTGGGTATAAAATGAAATGAGAGTTTGGATGTTATGTTAACTGTGCATGGAATCATGCAGATTTAATTTTTTCCATGTCAAAAAAGAAAAAAAAAATGTGTATGTTGCACACCTTGTTTGGTTCCTTGAAAGAATTCTCATCCATCAAATTCTTGGAAGTAAGAACAGTAGTTGTTGATCTGGATGAGTTGACAACATTTTGTAGACCAGAAACAACGATCTTAAGATTCACATTATCACCACCAAAATTGACAATCTGAATAAAGAAAATTTTAAGTTGACTTGCACAAGCATTATAAGAAAGCTTTTCAGATAAAGTAGATGCAAAGGCCAAGTTATGAAATTAGTAAACCTTTATTTTCAGGTAGCTGCTAGTGTCTTCTGTACTCTGCCAAGTAATTGCGGAAGCAATCAAGTTTGAGGAGCTTGTTTTTAGCGTGGTAGGATGCAGAATTGCACCACTTGATTCCTTAAAGAAATGCTGCATCCAGTAAGTAGGGGTTCCATATTCTTGCCATGAGTTGAATACAATAGCATCTGGGCTCCACCTTTATTTGGCAAAATCTTCTATTAGATTTGTAGGATATTAGTAGCTTCAATGTGATGGTGTTGATTTTAAATTCCAATAGTCACAAGGCATTGAAATTGTGCTCATATGAAATGCAATGGCATCGTACCACAGGAATTCAATGTTTGAATGTCATAACAAATTTTAAAATCAGTATAACAGCTACAATCAAGTTGCTAGAGCAGTGTTAAATATAAAGCATTTACCTGCGATCATTGCCGTTGACAAAAAGTGGTGCATTGCTTGCCATTTCAACCACATCACTGCATAGTAAGAGGCTCATGAGTCACTATAGTTCATATCAGAAAACAGGTACCATTTATCAATAATAAAATAGTGAAGACTAGACTTAGAGGAATATTCATATTATGGCCAAGTTAAGGTGGAACTTAATATCAGGGTCAATGTTGCTGATTGTATGTTTTGTTTTTGTTAAATGTGGACAGCATTGAGAAGTTTCCTGCAAAGCGTGCTCTAAAAATGATGTTAAATTCTAGAACAATGAGAAAGCCGAGAAGGAGTTATGGAAAAGCCTGCCTGTTTATTTCTAATCCAATGAGAAAGCCGGCTTGTGCTAATGCAGAGAAAAGGTTTCCCTTGCCCACATTGCTTCCGGTGGCTGCGTATTCACTCACAAATGCCTGTAAAAGTAAGCATGATTTGTGTTTTAAAATAGTTTTTCAACATAAACAAGGGCATGATGAGCAGGATTAATAATTATTTTTGCTGCTGCAAACTTGACCTATTAATATGTGAATGGCATCAAACCTTAGGGCCTGTTGAAGACCGTGATGTGCGATCGAACTGATGGGCTCTTGCGAACATGTCATTACCCGAAGTATAAAGCTATCCATGAAAATCATTGTTAGCCAAATACTTAGTTGGAATAATGTTAACGAAATCTCGGAAGAGCATGTTTGTACATGAAAATCATAGAGATCAGCAGGATGGTCTAACTTGCCAGCAGAACCATCACAATTGGAAACAAGTTGAATGTCTGGATATGCAGCTTTTATGGCATAGTAGAATTTGAGGTAGTTCCCTATCAAAAACATTGCCATGGAATGCATTAGATTGATCTGAGGTTTTCATGACTATTTATTGATGTCTTAGTGAAAAAAAATCATGTGGTTCAGCAATTCTTTGCTAGTCATGAGCTTATGATTTGAACAGGATATGGTAGCATACATGAGTTCTTCAGCTGTGCATATTTTAAACTATTTGATTAGAAGTCACCTCGATAATTTTTCTTCCAACAATCTTGATTCCCTAGTGCAACATATTTCAATCCAAAGGGTTCAGGATGTCCCATTGATGCTCTAACAGAGCCCCACTTAGAGTCAGGGTCACCTCTAGCAAATTCGATGCTGTCAAGTGCATCCTGTAGAAAAAAAAGGTTTATGACAGCAAACTAGGTGATATTAGTTCATAGAAGTATATAACTTGTAATTGCTCATTAGAAGAGTTTAACCATACCTGAACAAATGCTGGGATGGTAGAAGTATCAACTTGATCGTTATGGCTGATTCCTGAAATATAAAATGGTCAAGTGTAAGAGATCCACACTAGGCATACAATCAGCTAATTTCCTGAGCTGATAAAGATTACCATTATTAATTACCCACACCGGAGATGCACCGAGGTCCTCGGCAAACTAAAATTAGAAAATAGTTATAAGTACCTAGCCGATCAATCTGAAGCTTAGAATCAAGTAAAACCATAAAATACATACTTGAAGAAACTCATAATAGCCGAGACCATCATCAGTCCAGTACTTCCAAACATCGCCAAAATGGCCGGGCCTTTCTTCCCATGGGCCAACGGTTTCTCTCCATCGAAATGCATTCCTTAGCCATTCGCCTTCAACATAAGAACCACCTAGAGCAATAGAAGAAGATGAATAAACATTAGATGAACAAATAAACCATTTATATGGTCACTTCCTGATTAATGAGCATCATATATTTAATATCATGCTATTCCTAAATTTATAAGCACAAGCAGTGGCTACAAGAAAATAATTGTAAACCTGGAAATCTAATGAACCTAGGTTTGAGGTCTGCTAGCATGGAAACAAGCCCTGCCCGAAAACCATGCCCCTGAAGGAAAAAGAAAATTAGTTATCAATCTAGAGATGACAAATATTAAACCATCTGAACATCCAAATCAAACTTATACTAATAATGAGAAAATGATGTACAGGGTGTACTTATTATTCTAGTAATGAGTAAAAGATATGCTTTGAAGTTCTTACAAAGAGTCAAGGATTCAAATATGGTACTTCGATGAAGTCCTTGATCAAACACATGGATGAAATTATTGTTCAAACTTTAAATTCTAAATTTTACCTTGTACGTATCTAATGGCATGAGTGATACTTGATCTAACCATATGATGCCTTTTTGTGCAGTTGTAATCTGAAGTCTTGAATTAACATTTGCTCCTTTGGCTTCCAGCGGGAGTTTGACTTTTGTCCAGTTTGCCATGTCCAAAGCAGCAGTCCTGCAGAACTAATTAAAATCAGATTTCTCCAATTTCATCAGACAATTTTTTTGAATTGTTTGATTCAATGAAAGAGACCCACACAATGTTAGCAGTAGCAAGGTTTTGTAATCCATCTGAACTTGTAAGTGAAACTGATAAGTTCACTGCATCCATTGATCTAACATACATTGTCAATTTATATGTTTTCCCTTGTTCTATATTCTGCAATATTGAACAGAAATGTATGCAGCAAATTGATGATGAAATTCAGATGGTTTCTCACTATAAAATTATGAGTTCATACCATGCCCCAATAACCCGGGTTATATATACCAGCACCACCAGTTGGACAAGTTATCGATCCTTCGATATCACACAGGACTTCCATTCGAAGAGCGACCTCATTCCGACTGAAGCAAGAAGTACGATCAGTTCTAACAATTATGTTTGTTTCATTCCCTATTATCGACCAAGGATCAATGTTCGATGGAGTTGTCGGTCCTCCAGCTTCAAAACCTATAAATGCAGAAATATAAACAATGTTTAGCTACCACTCACATGAATATGTCAATCTGCAATTAACTCCTAAAATTTACTCAAAGAAATCTATTCAAACCAAGGATGATGATTGATGACATTAAATTTTGGCATTGAACTCACCTCTGTTGCTTACAAGCTCTGCCCATAGACCACCAGCTCCTGCATGATTGATCTCCTACACAACAATATCACAAGATACTACCTTTGTTCAATCTTTAGAAGGAACAGACAAACACAAATAAAACCTATAAAAAAAAAAAAAAATACAATTCCATTGCTGCGGAAGAGAATTCTTGCGAAGTATTATAGTATCAATACATTCGTAACAATCTGTAGAAAGACAAATACAAGTATAAAATTCACCTCGAAAAAGATCCCGAACATCGTATCGGGTATTTTCCGAGATGTCGGTGAACCATCTACAAGAAGTGTAGCAGTCTGACTTGCTTCCAACCAATTTGCAGAACAATGACATGATGAAAAATAGAGCATGAAAATGGCACAAAACAAGGCATTAATCCTCATTGTTCTTCCCCTGCATACATTCACTTCCAAGAATCAACAAATGCAAGTTTATATACAATCTATTCAATGCAAATTGTTTGTAGAATTACGTAAGCAAATGGCAATCCATTGAAAATAAATAAATAAATCCAGAACTGAAACCAATACCTTTAATTGCAATAGAAATAAAAAAGTGCTACCTTTTTATCAACAGAATATTAAAAATTCACAATAAAAGAAGAGAAGTTTTGCAGATTTGGATTAAGAAAAGAGATGGATTAAAGAAGGGAAACATGGTTACTTAGAAGGAATGTGTGCTAAAAGATCATCCAAGCTTCATGAACTTGGTGACGTTGACCAATACTTGCATTTGAGATCTGAACCGTCTGATCATGATCAAATGGTTGAGATTTTGTGGAGATGAGGACTCTCATCTGTAGTGGTTCGTGGCTTGCAAGGATTGTGGAGTGTGGGGGACCCACTTTTGTGTTTATCCAGAGTGGCCGTAGCAGAAGAAACTTCTTTGCAAGTTGAAATTTGTAAGCATTTTTATGGTTGAGATAAAAGTACATAAGCAACAAACGGGGGTACCAAGAATTAAATATCACAACCAATGGGTATGAAGAAAAGGATATTTTTTTAATTATTATTATTATTATTATTATTATTATTATTAGAGTAAAATGGAGAAAGGATTTGGAGATAAAAATTGGGGGTTTTTTTTAAGAAAAGATATGAGCTGTGACATAACTCTCACTGTCCCATAAGTTATATATGATAAACTTATTTTTAATACTACTAACCACTTAAAATAAGTGATTTTTCTAAAATTAAAAGTTTTTTTTTGTAATTAAATAATTTTAAATTTTAAAATGTATATTTAAATATGTTTAAAAAATTAAAATTGCATTTATTAAACTAAATAACCATCAACATTTTTAAATATATGCATGTGTGTGTTGAATGCACTACATGTCTTCACCTTGTGTGCGGGGATTCACTATCCGTGCCCACCATAGAAAACCCTATTCACCATGTTTGGATGGGATTTGAAAGCTTGTCGTCCGTGTTAGTCTTGTATCAATTTTTTTAATAAATTAATAGTTTATTTATTTATAAAAATAATGTTTATTTAGTTTTTTTAAAATTGGATTATATGCTATCATGTTTTAAAAACCCATATTTTTTGTCCTCTTAATTTTATTCTTCTCCCTGCACGTTAGCCAAAAATATATATATATATATATATATATATATATATATTTTTTTTTTTTTAATATAAAATGAATGAATTTTCTTCTACAATATGGGCAATAATATGACAAAACCAATGACCAGCATCCTATATCAAAAGGAATACATAATAAATTGTTGTTGTTTTATAATTTGTGTGGCATGTGACATCTACATCAACGGTTTGGGATAATAACAAATAAAAAAAAAATCCGTTATATATAAATCATATTAAATATTTTTTACATACCTTAAGGGAAATACAAAGACCATAAAAAGTGAAATCTCCGCTTATATATATATATATATATATATATATATATAGATTGAGGTAGTAAAAACCATATAATGGTAGATCTCTTTTTATGTGTGTGAATATAAGGAGATAATTTAAGGGTTTTATAATGGCATGAATAAAAAAGTTATAATAAAATTGTGAAATTTACACACACATGTAATGGTAGACCTCTTTAAATGTGTGTGTGTGTGTGTGTGTGAATATGAGGAGATAATTTTTGGGCTTTATAATGGTACTTGTAAAACAAGTTATAATAAAATTGAGAAATTTACACACTTATATGCCCATGTAAAAATTCAATTGGCCAAAGTATGCTTTCGGGTTGAAAACCAACCAAAGTTTTTAACTTTTTTTTCTTTTTAAGATATGAATTTTTTTCTTTTTCCTTTTTCATTTTAAAATCACTGTCCAACATAAGACAATAGAAATTAGTTTTAGTAAAATAATTTCTAGTTGAATTAAAAAGGGCAGAGATAAACATAATAAACGTTATTTTACTTCAAATAATTATGCTTCTCGAGTCCTTATATATTTGAGCTCTTGATGTCGCCCCCGTATCTATTTGATTCTCACTTAATTGGAATTTTCTTTTCTTTCACATAATGCGAGTATTAGGTCCATTAATAGAAGGGTGCAAAGTTTCTAAAAGATTTTTAAAGCAGTTTCACTTTGCCAATAATATGAGGTTAAAAGTTTAATTGTGAAACCAAAGTGCGACAGTATGGAACCCCTCTTTTGTTTATGAGAGCTGACACGCCAATTTGAGTGCTTTAGAAGAGCCATGCTTCTAAGCGATAGCAAGGTGATCAATCACAATAGTTGACATCATTACATAGTATATTTAGGATCTGTTTGGTTGCAAAATAAAAAAAAATAATATGACATAACTTTATTATGTAAAAATTGCAAGTGATTATTATAGAAATTGTGACATATTTTATTCTTATACAATAAGTGTTTGGTTAATAAAATTAAAAAAAAATTATGGAGATCTGCCGGTCGGCCCTGGACCACTAGTGGACCAAAGACCGACCGGACAACTAGTGGACAGCCGGCTTATCATTGGAGGTCGCTCGCCTAGTGGCCGAACTACCAATGGATCGATGGCCGGTTGTTGGAGACTGGTAGGACCGTCAATAGATCGCTGGAGGGTCATTAAAGGCCGGTCAGACTACCAGTAGACCGATGGCCTGTGGGATCGAAAAAGAGAAAAAGACTTTTTACAATGAATTTTTTTTTATACCATAATACCTATATTATGTTAAAATTTTATACTCTACAATAAATACCCAAACAGTTAATATGACATAATTCTCAAAAAATATTAAATTATGTCATATTATACGAATTATGTCATAATTTTGATCTATTCAAACAAGCACTTAATAGAATAAACTGAGGCAAGGATGGGTGAAGATACAATCGTTGGAAGCAAAGGTTGAAGTTGACCCAAATCCGGATTAATGCAGCGTTTATGTCTTGTGGGATCATTACACAAGTGACATGGATATCACATAATTTGTTTTTGATTAATAGGTGACAAGCGCCCCCACTCAAGGGATTTTAAGAATAGTATTGGGCACGGATGTACTTTGTATGAATAGTATATGAACAGTACTAGAGCCCCGGGTGAATAGTGCATGAATAGCATAGGAACAGTGTAGGAAACAATACGGTCGGGGGAATAAATATAGAAGTCGTGGGCATAATTGGCTTTTTCTATTTCTTAAAAAGAAAAGACCCAATTTTTTTTAATTCACCATAACTTGAAATTAAACAAAAAAAAAAAAAACTTTTCAAATTCTTTAGCTCTTCAATCAAATGAAAGCTTAATTTTATCAATTCTTTCATGGTGAAACGATGTCCAGTTTTAAATTTGACTAAAGCTTTTACTCCCTTAATAATTAACTCCAGAGCCAACGATTTACCCAACAATTGTTTCTTTGGTGTTAGTAATATCTTATATATGTCAGTTATTTACCTTCCTATTAATTTTATTCATTGTACTTAGAACCAAACCTACATAGCGATTAAGCCCTATGTTTAGGGCCCCATGATTTTTTAGGGGGCCTTATGTTATGTCTTTTTAAAAAATTATATCAAAAATTTTTATTTATTGCTATTTATTCAATTTTAAAATTTTTAATTGTTTTTTTATATAAGACTTATGTGATTGATGTAGGATAATATTTACGATAAACTTTTCTTTATAATATTTATACAATATTAATATCTATCGATTGAGGTTAGAATTCTAAACGGGGCGAAAGGTCTAGGCATAGTGTCTATGATTTTGACCCAAAAAATTATTTTTTATTAATTATCTTATGCAATCTTAAAATCTCAACTGTTTTTTTTTAATTTTGTTGACCCAACGACTCATTTTTTAAAATTATACTTAAAATACTACTTTATTAATTATCTTATTCACATAATCACTATCTTATATAAAAATCTTAACATTTTTTAAATAAAAAACTTATTTTTTATACATATTTTCATAAATAAAAAATTTAAAAATAAAAAATTCAAATTATTAAAAAAAAAAATCAAATTTTAAAATAAAAAAATTCAAAAAAAAAAAAAAAAAAATCCCTGATCTCTGTAACTGAGGGGAGATTCATGCAAAACAAAAAAAGAAAAAAAAAAGGTGGGGTTGCTCATCATTGGTACATCTAAAGAAAAAAACAGAGGAAAAAAAGAAAGAAGGAAAAAAAAAAGAGGTGAGTGAAAATCAAAGTGGAAGGGCTTGACGAAAACAAAAAGATCAAGGCGCAAAAGGAAGGAGAAAAGAAGAGGAACACTAGAGAGACAAGCTGAAAGAAAAAAAAAACAGAGTGTTAGACCTGCTTTTGCTTCTTTGTCTTAAGATCTCTTGCTTTTGGTGTTTGTACTGTTCACGTACCGCACCTAGTGGTTGGTTCTTTGTATTTTTTTTTCTATTTTATTATAGTGGTTTATTCATCTTTAAAAAAAAAAAAAAGAAACTAGGAAGAAAGAGAGAGAGAGAAGAGGGAAAAAAAAAAGTAAAAGTGAGAAAAAAAAAAAAAGACAAGAGAAGCCAGGAAGAAAACTCAAGAGCAAGAAGAAGGAAACCGATAGAGAGAAAAGGAAAAAAAAGAAGAGGGACAAAAAAAAAAGTAAAAGTGAGAAAAAAAAAGACAAGAGAAGCCAGGAAGAAAACTCAAGAGCAAGAAGAAGGAAACCGATAGAGAGAAAAGGAAAAAAAAAAAGAGATTAGAAAAAAATGGCAGAATAAAAAAAAAGTTCATCAGTCAACCATTGGATAACCCAATGGTATGACACTAATGTATTAAAAGGGAGGTCATGAGTTCAAATCCTCTCCCTAACATTATTGTTCTCTATACTATTTATACGGGATGTTTGTACTATTTTATACTGTTCATACACTGTACACCGGGCTATAATACTATTCATATACCGGGGCGCTTGTCGCCATCATCACCAAAGGTTTTTTTTCCTTTACCGTTTAAAAATTCATAAATCTTACACACTATCAACATGTCTAATTTGATATTTGCTTGTAAAATCAAAATGTGTCATGTGATAAAAAAAAAAAAAATCAAGAATGTAGATTTTTTTTTTCTTCCTATCATGTATAACCCATGTCAAATTGAGATGGTCCTCATATCTATGATTTAGTTGAGAAAAAATTCAGATTGATTGAGAGTAGTGAATAGGAAATGTTTGAGGACATGATTGCAAAAATGTGTGAAAAATGTGAATTGGTAAAAAGTCAAGGATTCATTTACAAAAGTTACTAAAAAACTATGAAAATGCAAAAGATGTGGGTTTATTTACAAAGCTTATTGAGAAATGTAAATACTGAAATATTTGAGTATACATATGCAAAATTTCTGGAAAATTATGAAAAAAAAGGAAAATTTTGGATTTATTTGCAAAATTTGTGCATAAAATGTGAAGAGTGTGAAAATTTGGGACTTATTTGCAAATATTATGGGAAAATGGAAAAAAGTGAGAAATTTGGATTCATTTGCAAAAGTTGTGAAAAATGTGAAAATATGAAAATTTGAAGATTTATTTGCAAAAATTGCAAAAAACAATTGTGAAAAGTTAGAGGCTCTAGTTGCAAAAATTATGAAAATTTGTTAAAGGGAAGAGTTTGGGGAAAAAATTGGCATGAGAGGGATTAATATGAAAAAGGAGAAAATAGGGATTTCAATGAATATAGGGGGTATTTTAGGAATTTTGTAAGACTTCTTGTGCACTCCCCTGAGGGTCTTTGGGGGCATCCATTGCCTATTGACACACAAGAGTGGATGGTGATAAATAAAATTTTTTTAAAAAATTTTAAAACTCACTTTGAAGGGATATTTATTGTCTTTTGATATCTCTTTTTAAAACTTTAAAATTCACCTTGAGGTCTTGAGTAGCCCCCTTGGTTTTTTTTTTTTTTTAATGTTTGTGAAATTAACCTTTTGACATTTAATAAATTAGTTATATGGTAACAATTTTTTTAAAAATTTATTATTGGACAACTTGATTTTCTAAAAAATTAGTATATATGTTATTTAAAAAAAATATATATTTTTAGAAAAAATTTTGTAAAAATTTAATATTTGCCTTCTCTTTTTACTTGTCTTCTAAAAAGATTTTTAATCCCTTTAAAAAAAAAATTTTGGCCTCTTAGAAAATTTTTTTGCCTCCGCCATGGTCTTGAGGAGACATTTTATTGTCTCTTGACGCTCATTGGAGTAGATGAGAGTTATTAAAAATAATTCTCATTTATGAACTTTTTTGAAACTCACTATGAAGTCTCTAAAAATAGTTGATGAATTTTTTTTTTTTTTTATGAAAAACTTTGTTGATGCTCACTAAGAGGTCCCTTGACACTCATGGAAGTGAAAGAGTTAGATGAAAAATATTTATGAGAAACTCTATTGAAGCTCACTATGAGGTCTTTAAAAACAGCTGATGAAAATTTTTTATAAGTTCTCTTGAAGGTCTCTTGATACTCATGGGAGTAAAAAAAAGTTGATGAAAATTTTTTATGAAAAACTCTTTTGAAGCTCACTACGATGTCTCAAGTTGATGAAACTTCTTTTATGAAGCTCTCTTAAAGCTTATTGTGAGGCCTCTTGATATTTATAGGAGTAAAAAAATAGTTGATGAAAATATTCTAAAAAACTCTCTTGAAACTTTGTGTGAGATCCAATGCTTGACACTCACAAGGGTCCTAAAAAGTTTTTGATGAAAATTCTTGAAAATTTCTTGTCAAACCAAGTGTGAGGTTCGACACTCCCCAGCTCTACATTGGGGTTTTTACAATTTCTAAGATTTTGGGGTTTTTACAATTTCTAAGATTTTGAGATAATATGATATATAAAGTAGAATGGAAAAACAACAATATAATTATCCTACAATGGAAATTGTTGGTATAACTTTTGAAAGGTCTTATAGACATTTATTACACAAACAAATAAGTGTAATTAAATTTTTTTTCAATTATTAATATCATAATTAATATAAAAAGTTAAATATAATAAAAAATTTAAAATTTATTCTTTAAAATAATATACAAGCAGATTATACATCCACTTTAATGGTATGTATAGATGTTGCACTCTAAAAATTATCCAAAAAAGGGCTTTTATTCTTCTATTTAAGGCATAACATGCAATTTTATATTATTATTATTTTTTTTTTTTTGCAAAAATTCTCTTCTTTTCTCTTATCGACAAAATTTTCATATTTTCTTAGTATTATCAATCGCAATCAAGAGATTTCATTAACTACAATCAATCTTGTACTATAAAGGAAAGAGGTATAACTTTAATTTAATTTAATTTTTTATAATTTAAATTTATTTTCTTGTTTTTACTATATCAGATAGAATTAATTAGTTTTGTACTTGATTCAGAAAATTAAAATTTTTAGATGACAATCAATTGAAAATATGTTGTATTAATCTTTAAAGTTTTTTTAAAACAAGACACATTTCTTGATGTTGATGGTTTGGATTTATTTTATGAATTACAAGTTTTTAAAAAGAATTTAGAAAAAAAAAATCACCCCTTGAAGTTCTTAATTTTATACAAAAATTAAGCTCATTTTGCTTCAACAAAAAAAAGTTTTTGAAATTAAAGTTAATATAAATTAATTTTTATGATCAACTATGTCATAAGAAATAAATGGATTTCTTTAAGAAAAATTTTGTATGTCAATTTAAATATCAAAATTTAATAAAAAAATTTGTCTCTCAGAAAGCAACGAAAATTAGTTTTAATTGAGTTTTTGTATGCAAGTAAATTAATTTTAAAAATGATTAAAGAAGGATCTGAAATGTCTAGATTTTGTTTAAAGTTTAATATTTTATTTATATTTTCTTTATTGTGTAATTATTTAATAAAATAATTTAAAAAATTATTATGATTTCGCTAAGACCAGACTTGGAGCCCTTACTTTTTTACCACTAATAGAATTTGTAGCTTTCTCTGTTACTTAAGTTTTATTCATTTGTGATATTTTGCTCTGTTTATTTGTAACTGCTCTCTCTTTATTAAACAAGATGTGGCTTAACCATTTTATAAATAATAATAAAAAAAAAATCTTAACCTCTTAAATTGTTTTCCTTCAATCTGGTATGGAACTTTGGATCTTTTAAATTGCATTAAAGTTGTGTCCAATCCATAATCACATTAATGGCATATAAAGCCTCATGTTCAAACTCCTCACTATTCTTTTATCTACTCAAAAAGAGCATGATCATTATTCTTCATTCCTCACCATGTGAAATGGATTAGGGAATGTCAAAGGTTTTTCTACAAAATAATTAGTAACAAAATGTAATATATTAATCAGATATCTTTATTAATTGAACTTAGAGACCATATGATGTTGCCTCCCTTGGGACTAATTAAAAATTTCAGAACTAAAAGCATCCAACCTTGAAAGTATACTAACCCTTATAAATGAAATCTTTATATAAAAAAAAAACATAACTTATTATATTACTTCATGGGCTTCACATGTAGATCATAGAAAAAAGTGCATACAAATCAGATAATTGAATACCAAACTAAAAGCTTTGTAAAACTTTTGACTTATGAGAAGTTATAAGTTCAGTACAGTCAATAACATGCTGTACATTTTTCATCTTAATAATGAATCAAACTTGTACTCATCTTATTGAGTAATGGCAGTGCATACAAACCTACCACTTTGAGAAAGATAAGTTTTGATGGTGATGTCCTACATACAATTTGCCAAAATCAGTGGAAATCTAATCTCCAAAACACCAACTCCAACTCATGTTTTTTTTCAAATATATCCTTCATTGCTTTCTCTAAAGTCATGGTTATCTTTAACAATGTTTGGCATCCACTATACCTTTACTTTTCACACTTGATTTTTATTTATTTATTTATTTATTTATTTATTTAGTTTTAATATGTGGTTAGTTGTATCTGATGTGGACTAAATGGGTTATATGAGTGATCATTCAAAGCTGTCATTAGAGGACTTTTTCAATGTGGGACATGATCTGTGGCTTCTCCCAATAATGAGAAACAATCCCAATTGGCTCAATGTGTTGGCCTACATTTGAAGTATACAATGAATTCTAAGATACTGATTTTTTTTAAGAAAAAATATATCTATGAGTTGATCTTGGGTAAAATTTTTTTTGAGTATTGGACAAGAGCCACATTTCTATCTTCATGTACAGGAATGCATAATTAATATAACTGAATCAAGATGAAATAGTCCTATCTTTGGGGGACCAACCAACAACCATTCAGCATCTCATTCAACTTTACCTCCACACTTTGGCCTTTGCCTTTTGTTCTCTCAACCTTTACTCTTCTCCTTCATTTCATTGCACCATTGTTCTTACCAACAACAAGAAGAAGAAGAAGAAGAAGAAGAAGAAGAATGAAGGAATATAGCTATGAAGACATCGAAGAGGCGACGAAAGGCTTCGCTCTCGACCGCCTTATCGGTAAAGGAAGCCATGGTTGTGTCTTCAAAGGCACTCTTAAAGGTGGCAAGCCTGTAGCAGTGAAGAAGCCATTGGAGAAACTTCAAGAGCTTGAACAAGGCTCCAAACTAGATCATGAGATTGATATACTAGCTTCACTACATAGCAAACACCTTGTTAACCTTCTAGGTGTGACTCATAACAAGCACAAGCTCCTTGTCATGGAGTTCATGCCTAATGGTTCACTCCATGAACTCCTACACTCTTCTTCTTCTTCACCGTCTTGGTCTCGCCGTCTTATCATCGCTCTTCAGATAGCTCAGGCTGTTCTTTCACTCCATGAGGCTGCTCCGTCTATCATCCACCGTGATATTAAGTCGGCAAATATACTGTTTGATTGTCACTGGAATGCAAGGCTTGCTGATTTTAGCCTTGCAGTTAGAGACAATACATTGTTGACATTGGAGCCTACCATGCCTGCTGGCACACTTGGTTATCTTGATCCTCTGTACACTACGCCGGAGAAGTTAAGCCCAAAGAACGATGTTTTTAGCTTTGGCGTTGTCTTGCTTGAGATTTTGAGCTCAAGGAGAGTCATGGATGTAACCTGCCATCCTGCTTCTATAGTTGCATGGGCAGTGCCATTGATCAGAGCCCAGAGAGAAGTTGAAGTCATTGATGGGAGGAGAAAATTGCCGGGTTATATGGAAGGAGTGATCAAACATTTGCTGTGTATATCGGAGAAGTGTGTTTCTTCGAAGGAGGAAAGGCGGCCGGAGATGGCGGAGGTGGCTGCTGAGCTTCAAGGTTTGGCTTCGAAGTTATGGTGTCCAATTTGGGCTTGTCACAGATTAAATTCATGTTTCTATCCATGGAGAAGATGGAAAAATAGGAAGGTATCTACTACTAAGATTGTTTGCAAAGATCACTTGCTTGATGAGAATGGTGAAGATGAAGATGACAGTGATGATACATATTGATTTAGCATTTAATTGTATAGTTTGTTTGTTGACATTTTCATGTTATTTCCAAGAGAGAAGATAAGGAACAACTAATGTTAGAAGGTTTAAGCTTGATTTCTGCTTTGATGTCATTTTCAGTATTGGATTTTATGCCTGTCCAGGAGGAAACAGATCTCTGTTTCCAAGCATTTTCTTGTATTAAATTTTATGGAGGTGATGAAAACGAAATGAATTTAAATTGTGATTATTTTATATTGAATATTGGTTGTTGAACAGAAAGATGCAAGCAAATTATTTTCAGCAACATAATCATCTTATGCAGTTGTTGGCCAGGAATTTTTCTTATGATGCTTAAACTTTAGAAATCATATGTGACAAATTAGTTTGGTAACATATCATGTCACAAACAAAACTAGAATCAAATCCCAAACAAAATTCATGAAAGTATTGTCAAAGTTTGTTCGATCGGAAAGTGAATTTCCCAACCAAACACGTTGATTAAGATGAGTTTTTGTAACTCATCTCTCTGTTTCTTGAACTTTACGGGGCACAACATTTTTTCTTCAAATTGATTTGTTTTATCTGATATTTCAAAGCATGGGCCTGCATGATTTCTAAAATAGCAGATATTTTGGAAACAACAGCCAAGTTTGATTTCATATAAGAATCTAGCAAGTATGCAGTGAAAAGCAAGAAAGAATTCACAAGCTCCAAATCATGTAAAGACAGAAAAAAGAACCAAATGATTTCTCAGTAAAGATTCACTTATTTGGTAATGGAAACAGTTTAGTACTAAAATGTTCCTGCCAAATAAATACTGTGAAATTTTCAATACAGATCAATGCATTACAAATTTACAAAGAAATATGTTTGCTGTTATGTAAAGATAGCAGAAAATCGATAGCAGAAAACCGAAAAACATCCACATCAATGAGATTAATCTTTTAATGATTTTCTCTCTTTGGTAGATAAACCAGAGAATTGGTGTGATTTTCCACCGGTCGATTGTTGTTGCAGCTAGAACACACAAAATGTCAGTAACAAGCTTAATGAAAATTAACAATTATTTCTCATTCTGAAATGAGTTACATTTGTCAAGCTGCAATCCAAGGCCCTTTTGGACATGTACATATAAGTTCTAATTAAGAAACCATGAACTTGAGAAACCGGCCGACTCTATAATCTTGCCATTCTGAATAGATTGCAATTAGTGCGAAAACAAAGAAAGCTTGTCATTTGTCACTAGAATTCCACTAGTTTAATCAGTTGCAATTCATCACTTATTCTATTGATAACAAAACACAATTAGTTATTATCATCGACACTAATTGTAATCTTGTACTACTGAATTTTTTGTCATTTATCTGTCCCTTTCACCAAAGAAAAAAAAGAAAAAACCCCACATCAATCTCTCTCTCAGGAGAGAACCGAAACAATACGGTTTGAAATGGTCCACATTCATCTCTAATAAATAATTCAAGTTGAGATAGACACTGGGATTCAACAAACTGTAATAATGTGTACAATATATTATCTATGGAACCTGATATAACAACAAATGCCAAAATATTACAAGGTTCAGTGATCTGAGATTCTACAAGGAAATATGTACTTCCAAACTGTTTTCCATGTCATGTTTCAAATCATGAATTTAACTCAAAAACCTGATATTCATACAGTGGAAAGCCAGCCTCCTCAAGAATACCAAAGCATATGAACAAAATTAATTGCTTCTTATCAGTCACTGTATAATGTTCAACTGCTAAAGTTTCTAAGTTTCACAGATGCTTTGCTAACTGGAGCTTTATCTTGATGTTCTCACTTCTTTTGTTGTCTGGAGCTGCTCTAGCGCGACAAGAACTTCAGCCATATCAGGCCTGTTCTTTGGATCTACATGAAGGCACTGAAGGGCCAATGCTGCAATGGTTTGGGCTGCTTTCTTTGAGTACTGACCCTCCAATCTAGTGTCCATGATCCTGAACATTTTCCTTCGATCATTTAGAAATGGCTTCGCCCAGTCGACAAGCATCTCCTCTGCCGAACCTTTGTCTTCATCCACTGCTCTCCTTCCCGATAACAATTCAAGCAACACAACTCCAAAACTGTATATGTCGCTCTTCACATTCAAGCGGCCTGGTGTTACATGGTTCATGAGTGAAGATGGTACATTACAATATAGAGATTATCACAATTTTATTTTGAAAGATTAATTTCTTGTTAGTCAGCTTTCGAATGCGAGGCTCATTTGGTGTTGCTTGCAAGATATATTAAGGTTTTACGGACAATTCTGGTAGAGCCTTACTCAGAGTGGGTTGTTTACTTATCGCCTAAAATTCTTCTTGCTAATTAAACAGTGGTAATAAGTTGCATGTTGAAATAAAAACAGGAAACAGAAGGAACATTCAGAATGCGAAGAAATTATGCACATTGATGAAGTCTAGTAGATAAAAATATGCAGATTAGATAGAAATAAAACCTGTTGCAATGTATTCAGGTGCAGCATAGCCTCGAGTCCCAACAACCCTTGTTGAAACATGAGTCTTATCACCAGTAGGTCCATCTCTTGCCAAACCAAAATCTGAGAGTTTTGCATTGAAGTCCTGAATAAAATTTATCAACAAGAATCCATCAGGTCATCTGTAAGACAATGAAATCAGGGAGAACAAAAGAATAATGAGAGCCCTACTGAATCCAGGAGCACATTTGATGCCTTCAGATCGCGATATATTACTTGGATTTCTAAACTATGCAAGAATGTTAGTCCTCGAGCAACGGCTACTGCAATGTTAACTCGGGTTGTCCACGGAATGGGTTGTACACCTCCTGCAAGAATTGAATTGATGAATCACAACACTTAAAAGATAAATGCTGGTCTTGTTAAAAATTCAACCCAAATTTTGGTATACATTCTTCGAGACCAACAACATAAAGATGATAATCGGAGCATACTTTTGAATAAATGATTTTCCAAACTGCCCCTCGGCATGTATTCATAGACCAGAAGCTTGTTATCACCCTCTGAGCAGTAACCGATGAGTTTCACAAGATTTTCATGGCGAAGCTGTCCCAAATAAGTCACTTCTGTCTGCAATTCAAATATCAAAATTCAAATGAATAATCATATATACTTTTGTAGGAAAATTTAACGAAAAGAAGCAGCAGGATAAGAGACGGTTGATGGTTGGGAAACATACAAGCCATTCTTTGTGCCCTTGAAAGCTTTCCCGTTTGAGTCTCTTGATGGCAACAACAATGCCACTGCCTGGTCTTGTGGGACAAAGTGTATGTTCATCGATCCATCCTTTGAAGACACATCCAAATCCTCCCTCGCCAAGAAAAGATTCAGACCGGAAGTTTCTTGTAGCATTCTTTAGATCATTCAAAGTGAAGGATTTCAAACTGGCACTGGCTGCTGTATCACCTTTGAATGATGACAAAGAACTCATAACACTAGTGGTAGAAGTAGTTTTGCTTGAATTTGTTGAACTGGAAGTATTACTGTTAGGCAGTTGATTCTCTGCAAATGACATGAACTTCAGCATATGTAGCACTCATTGATTAATATTTTCGGTAAAATCTCTATATGTAAATGAGTGCTGAGTAACCAAACATATACATAAACCAAAATGATCATGAAATGAAACAAAACAGAATACCATAAGTGCAACGTCATCTATTTCTACAGATAATCTAATTGCTAGAATTTTTCATCATAAGTTTCAAGATTACTGGTGTTGAATGCCAAACCCAAAGAAAAACAAAATGTTTACGTAGTCCATGGAAAATAAAGCTCTAGAAAGAGTATAACAACATTTGCCTTGATTGCTTGTTTGGATAAACATTGACCATTGACTGCTTAATCTAGTATACCAACTCAGATGTCATCTTCTGACAGATATTCATTGTTCAATAACACAAAACAGGGATTAGCGGTGGTTCGTTGAATTGATCAAACACTAAACAACAACAACAACATTTATACATCAATTTAAATCATATGTTGTGATACTAAAATTAGATGATAAATCATCTAAAAAAATACAATAGATTGCCAAAGAATTTGATGCATAGTATTTAGGGAAACAGAAGAAACATGAAAAGCAAATACATTTCCTTTCATTCAACCAAACACAAGAAACTGAATCTGTTGGCTTTCCTCTGTATTATCCCTCAATCACTCAATTCCATTCCGTACAGTAATCTTCACAAATTATTTTAAAGCAAAAGAAAGCAACAAAAAGAATTAAAATACCAAAAAATAAAAAAAAACTTCAATTTAAGGAAAAGAAGGCAAAGAAGAAGAAGAAGAAGAAGAAGAAGAGCTCACTTGAAGAAAAAGGAGAGGATGCAGCTGCACATTTAGCAGATATACAGGTGTTCCCCATGGCAGAACAACGCCAAATTCCTGCAGGACATTCATTATAAGGCCAAAACAAATATAGAGACACCTACCAGGGGAGGAAGTACGCCTTCTTTGACTGCAATCCTTGGTCAAGGCCAATCTGTTTGTTATGTTTATAAGTTTATTGCATGGGTGCAAGTGTCCATATGTATGACTTGAATTTTCCAAAGTTTTGACTCCTTCAACCAATGAATGATTGGGTTAAAAACCCCCCAATGAATCAAGAATAGAAACTGAACCACTAAACCCACAATGGGAAAAAGGAAGAACTACCATGCTGATGATGAACAGGTGATACAGGCAACAGAACACTCCCCATCATCAAAAGTTGGCATAGTTTGTGTGGCTGGTGGATGGATGCCATGGAAAGATATTTTATGCTTTTTGCTACACAGAAACCACAAAGATTTGATGTGAATGGAAGAATTCATTGCCAAACTCAAAAGTCTTCTTGTCAAACCCAAAGGTCAAAAATAAAATATATTGCTCAGCAGTTTCTTTCACTGCCTGCATCAGGATGAAAGAATTAGAAGAAAATACCACTATAAAAAATCCTTCACAACAACTTACAGATTTGATGTGAATGGAAGGATGCATTACCTACTCAAAAGTCTTCTTGTCAGAGCCGAAGGTCAAAAAAACACATAAATTATTGAGCAGTTGCTTGCACTGCCCTTATCAGTGGGGAGAATTAGAGGAAATTACCCGTACATCCTTCCTAAAATTCAACATTACCCACGTGGATCCCTGACTTTTTTTTTTTTTTTAATTTTTTTGAAAAAGTGGGTTAACTAATTGATACGTTAGTAATTCAATTTTTTTTAAATCTAATTATACATCTTGTCAAATACTATTCTTTTTATTTATTCATTTTAATTAATTTAAATAAATTTTAAAATAAATTAAAGTTAATTAAAATATTAAAATTTATATAAAAATTATATTAATTTTTTAAAATATCTTTATTTAAAATATGATTTAATAAAATATGTAGTTGAATATATTTATAAAAAATTATAGATTAAATATAAAAATAAATTTTAAAAATAATATTTAATGTTTCATAAAATTTTTAATAAATAAATAAATAAACTCTAAAATAAAACAAATAAAAAAATATAAAATAAAACAAATAAAAAAACCAAAAAAAAAAAAAAAATCTTTTTCTCTAAATCTAAAATATATAGATATATTAATAATATCAACAAACCACAGGAACTCGGTCACTCATTAAATATTTAATAATGAAACAAATCAAACTTTCAACCTCTCAGTTATGTTTTGTGTCCTTCCCCAGAGTGGAGTACTGTTGATTTTCTTCTGTTTTTCTTAATATATTTGCATGATTTATCCACTTCTTAAAAAAAAAAAAAAAAAAAAACCCTCAGTTATTACATTGGTAAGTAAATCCCTTCAAATGTTGCTTGTGTGACTAATAAGAGCTTTGAAAAAGTCAAAGCTCTGTAAAAAAACCCTTATCAAATGTTGTAGTGATAACTAAGATAATGCCAACGACCATTTGGTCTATTGGTACCGGGTCCCCTGCGTAGGTTCTTCGTCTCGATAATCGAGCGTGGCTCCCCGGTTCGAAATCTATCACGCGCAAAGTGAGAGTACGGGTCGGTGGTGAGCGCGACTCCCCCACGTGTCCGTCCCTGAAGTTTCGGCGGCGTTTGTCGCTTTTCTCAAAAATAAAAAATAAAAAATAACTAAGACGGTAACTTTAAATGATTTTTTTTTAATAAAAATACATTTTTATCCTTGGCATTTATCTCATTCCTTCCTCTTTTCTCTCTTTTTCCGACGACCTTCCAGCCTTCCAGCGAGCACACGGCATATCGGAACTCATAACTTCACAGCACCACCCCATTCACTGTAGCGTTCTCTTGGTCTAGCTCCAATAATAATCCATGTCTCAAAACCCTGACGGGTAATTTAATTAATTGATCCCTCGGCGGAGGCCAGTGAGGAGGCACTACCGCCTCGCTTGGCAATGCCATTGAAAAGGGTGTTTTGTCAGCATGCTCACTGCTGTTATGCCTAATAGTTGGGGTCGAACTTTTATTACTTTAATTCCCAAAAAACCTGACCCTAAAACTGCTGCTGACTACCGTCCCATATCCCTCTGTAATGTTTGTTATAAAATTATTTCTAAAATTTTGGCTAATAGACTTAAGAATGTCATTCCTAGATTGGTTGGGAAGGAGCAGTGTGGGTTTGTTAATGGCAGGTCCCCTTTTGATAACATTATTACTCTTCAGGAAGTGGTGCATTCGATTGATAGTGAGGATACTTGCCCCCCTAGGATGTTGATTAAGTTGGATATTGAAAAGGCATACGACTCACTGAATTGGAATGCAATTCTTGCAACTTTAACTAGAATGAGATTCCCTGGCAGATGGATTAGTTGGATTAAGGTTTGTATTAGTAATGTTTCTTTTGCTATTATGATCAATAGGTCTCCTACATCTTGGTTTAGCAACAGTAGGGGCATCAGGCAGGGGGATCCTATCTCCCCTTATTTGTTTATACTAGTGGCCCAGAACTTAACATGTCTGCTTAATTATGCTATGAGACTCAATATGATTCCTGGTTTTAATATTTGTTTGAGGCGAAATTTCAACCATTTGATGTATGCGGATGACTTGATTCTGATAACTCAAGTCTCTAGGAAAATATCTTCCAATGTTAAGCTGTGTCTTTCAATTTATGGTAATATTACTGGTCAAAAGGTGAATAATTCTAAGTCTGAAGTTATTTTCCCATCTAGAATGAACAAAAAACTGAGGGATAGCATTGCTAGAATATTGGGTTATAAGGTTGGTTCCTTCCCAATCACTTATTTGGGAATTCAGATTTCTCCAAAAAAATTGGCACTCTCTTATTTTGCCTCATTGGTAAATAAGATTGAGAAGTCAGTCACTTTTTGGAAAAAATCCAGAATTTCCTCAGCTGGGAAAACAATCCTTATCAATGCCAATATCATGTCCACCCCAATTTATTATCTGTCAGCTTATCCGGTCCCTGATACTATCCTTAATAGAATTTCCAAAGCTGCCAGGGATCTCTTTTGGTCTAAAGATTGCAATAGAAAGGGTATACATTCGGTGGGTTGGAATGAAATGACTCTTAATCATTCTGAGGGGGGCCTGTCAATTCGGGATCTTGGTCTTTCTAAAATTTCCTTGATGGCTAAGAATGCTCTTCGTATGCTTAATAATCATGATGTGTGGTGGGTGGATATTATGAATTGTAAATATGGGAAGTTTAATGCTTGGGCTGATAGTATTCCAGCTAAGTGCTCGTGGTTTTATAGGGGTCTGTATCGTAATGTTATGCATATTAGACCTTTCCTTTGGATCAATATTGTGAACCCTGAGTTGACTTCTTTCTTGAATGATCCTTGGTATTTTGAGCTTCCTCTGTCTCTTAAACCTACTTATTTTAACATGCATGTTAAGTTTGAAAATATTAAGATCGAGGATCTGGTTTCAGGAAATAATTGGAAGATGAATGAGATGCTTAATATTTTTGGTCCTCTCATTAATGACAATATAATTGCGAATAGCCATATTACTTATGCACAGGGGAACAATTGGGTTTGGTTTCCTAAACCTAAAAGTTCCAATATTACTAGTATGGTTTATTCCCATTTCAATCAAACTAAACCTGTTCAAAATCAGTGGAATGGGTGGGCTAAAGTTTGGCATCTTAGAGTTGCCCCTAGGATAAAACATTTCATATGGCTGTTGTTTCATAATGCTGTCAAAACGAAGGAATTTTTATATAAGTTGAATCTGGGGCCTCAGGAATTTTGTAGCTTATGCAATTTGACAACTGAAACTAGTGAGCATCTTTTTCTTGAGTGTCCGAAAGTGCAGGAGATTTGGAACAGGGTTAGAGACACCATCAGGAAAAGAATTGTTTTCCCTGATGGGGTCTCTTCTGGCAATTGGATTAGTCGTGAATCTTCTGGTAATGATCTCTTCACTTGCTCAGTCATTGCTGCAACGATTTGGTTTATATGGAAAGCTCGATGCAATAAAATCTTCAGGAAGGACCAAATCAGACAAGAGGTAATTGTTTCTCAAGCCATCGGGCATGCCAGGGAGTACTACATCTCTTCTTCCACATATATTGGAAAAAATTTTATTGCTAATAATGTATCTTTTATTGACAGCCCGGTTTTGATTGTTGCAGCTCAATACAATGAGAATTCTCTTTTTGTAGGATGTGGGTTTATAATTTTGGATTTCCAGTCTAACTTTATCAGTGCAGGGAGTTGCTACTGTCCAGCCGGCTCTATGTGTGATGCAGATTTGTAGTCTTTCTGGTTTGCTATTCAATGCTGCAGGAACTGGGAGATTAAGGTTAAGACAATAATGGGGACAAATGATGAGCTTATTAAGAGTATCAAGCAAGGTGAAGTAATGGAGGACTGGAGACTGAACTTGTATAAGATTGAAGTAGCTGATTTAATTGCTGAGATGGGAGGGCCGAACCTTCATGTTATCCCTAGCAGCTGGAACCGGGTAGCGCATGCATTAGCCTTGTATGGTCTGAGTCACCATGACATCTCTTTATATCACCAAGGCAGAGATATGCCTAATTGGCTCATGAAAAGGCTGACACAGGTTGGAGTTAAGTTTTAGTGTGTTTCATAGTTTTTGTCTATTTTGTTTGTATGTTTGTTTTGTTTGAGTCCTGTCTTTCTGTTTCTGTTTTTGGTTGTGGTTTTGTAATTATTTGAACTCTCTTGTACACACTTTTTGATTATTAATAAAATAGCTCAGACGAGCTCCTTTCCCTAAAAAAAAAACACCCTTGTTGGTAGGCGCAGAGCCTTGATGAGATTAACCAATTCCACATGGATTCCTGGCTAACTTCTTCCGGTAAGAGTGGTTCACAGATAAGGACTGCAAAAATGCCAGCTTTTGTTAGTTAAATGTCGTCGGAGCTGGTAGACCACACGGTTTGTCCCCTCCGTACATTGTGGCCCCGTAAGCTTTTTCAGATTCCGAGGAATCGTGGGGCACGTTCTCCTCGTGACACCAACGTGAGATGAGGTTCTTGACTACGAGGTTCGAGACTAGTTTAGATGTACAAGAGGATGAAAGCCGTGTGACCGGATGTCTATTAAAAATGTTTGTCATTAAAAAAAAAAAGAGTCACATCATTTATTTATGTACCACCAAATAAAATTAAATTAAAATAAAATAATTAAATTGATACAAATTGAAGTTCGATGATCAAAATAAAAATGAGTCAAAGTATAACGACCTACTAAAAAATTTACTTTATGCGATGAGACGTCAACATGGTTAAAATGATAAATTTATAAAATTAAATAAAAATAACTATAAATTTTACATATTTAGCGATGAGTTATACAGTACATGGTTAATTAAGTGAGAGGATATCTCTTTGAAATTATTAATAATTAAATGTAAAAACCTATCGTTAATTATGAGGTGTGCATATCAAACTTTTTGGATACATATATAATTTTACATTTCTAAAAATAAATTATACTTAAAAAAAAAACCTAGTTTTCAGACTTCTTTTGTTATTCCTGTTAGGCACCGTATGCTTTGTCTTGGTTCTCTTCAGTGAATGTTGAATGTCATGAGAAGTTAGAAGGCGCTGTCTCTGTTGTCAAGAGAAGTTTGGCGTTTATTGGGCCGCAAGTGGGAGATTTTCAGGGATCGCTGCCTGCTGAGGAGGGTCGTGAGTCTGGACCAGGCTAGGTGCGGTCTAGTTGGGATGCGCTTTGAGGAGGGCTTTTGTTTCTCGTTTTGTAATTGTTTCTGGTCTTGTTTTGTGATCTGTGCTTACCACACCTAGTGGTATAGTTTTGTTTTCTTTCAGTTATTAATAGAAGTGGTTTATCCACCTTTTCAAAAATAAAAAAAATAAAAAAAATACAAGATTTTTCCTTTTTTTTAATGAATAAAAAATAAATCACCATAGAATACTATTTTTGCATTTAAAATTACAGTGGTGTGGAATTGGGGCACGAGAGAAATTGGATTTTCCAACATGATGCTTGAAATGCAGATTGTTTTTTTATCAAAAAAAAAAAAACTTGTTGGCATCTGATAACAAAATCCTTATCCTGCAACTTGGCCAAAAAATATTGTAATAGGCTTCCTATACCCCCATGTGTCTTTTTTTTGCCATGGTGTATAGAAATCATTGATTATTTCTTCCTGAGGTGTGAGCTTGTAGTATGTATCAGAAATCATTTTGATTATTTTTGAGCTAGTAAACTTTCCTCGGTCTATATGGAATGCATGGACCTCTTTATAAGGACTATTCTCTGAAATATTTGACTTGAAAAAAACATATGTATATTCAATAAATGTTCTCTTTTCCTTATTCCTATTAATATTAAAATTGATCATATATATGTTCTTTATTTGGTTATGTACAACCTAGAATTTGAAAAGGGGTTTTATCGGCTATTTGGTTTCCTTTATCAGGCAATTGCTTGACTTCCTTTGCATCTCTTCTAGAGCAAAGGAGAATGCTCGAGCCGTCATTTAGAGCCCACACTCCTTCAAAGAGTGAATTGGTTTATTTGTTGATAGAGAGATTCAAATTTTTAACCACATGTGAGTTACCTTTGATCTCTTTGTTTCTTCCTTTTAATTTTTTTTTTAATTCTTAACTTGTACCGTTCATATATAGTATATTTTTCGTTCTAATTGATTTTCTCTTTGTTATTTTAATTCTCATCCTTCTGATGCATCGTCTGGTGTCCAATTGTTATGTTTTCTTTTTATAATAATATTGTAATTAATTATTATAGAGTTATGTAGCTCAGAATTGCCTTATACATGGTTTTATCTAAAGAATACAATGACTTTATATATATATAATTTATTGAAATTTGTACCAAATACTCGAGCGGGCCAATTTGGTTAGAGGATATCCTGTGTGAAAAAAGAAAAAAATAATGGATAATTCTTGTACTGTCTCATTTTTAATTAAATGTGATTAATCCAATTTTTTTTTAAAAAATAATGGATAATGACAACATATATAATATTTGTTTTTAAAACAAAATGAAAGTACAGTAACGGATAGAGACAGACCAGCTGATGCATTTTAATAATTATATATATATAAATCTTGTGTTTATATATATGATTTTGTATCTGTTTTTAGACTTAAATCTTAAATAGGAGTATTTGTCGCATTTTTAAAGGTGAATAAACCACTTCGATTACTACAACCAACTACTAGATGTAGTACAGGCCAAAGACTGTAGAACATACTACAAAACCAACAAAAGAAAACAACGCAGAATCCAGGCCAAAACACGCTCGAGACGATCTAGCCAATAAATTGGTCCCTCGCCTCTTTGGCCATAAAATTTCTATTAGTCTGCATCGATCACTTGTCCAAAAGCTCCAGACTATGTCTGAGAATGGAAATGGAGTCTTCAAGCTTCTCTTTGCCTCCCCCAGTCTCTGTTGAATACCATGGAATAATCAGGCGATCACATTTCAAAATAATGGTAATAGCAGGCACAACTTTAGCATAGAAAATTCAATTATTTCTAACAAGCCAAATGTTCCACACAATAGCTTTCACCAGCCAATCCCTCATTGCCTTAACCGTCTACCTTACATGGGTTCACCATGGCACCCAAAATTAACTTATGGACAACGATGGATAAGGTAAATGAAACAATTGAATAAAATACTCCCACACATCTTTAGCAAACATGCATTGGAGGAATAAATGATCAACAGATTCTACCCCTCCATGACACATTACACAAGTTGCTGTTGGAAGCTTGTTGCATCTTCGTTTTTCAAAAATTTCAAGTGTGAGAATCTTATTCTTCCAGACCAACCAATTGAAAAGGTTGACTTTTCTTGGACATCTACTGTGCCAGAACCATCTGACAATCGAGCAACGCAATCCCCTATCATTAAGAAACTTATAAAAGGATTTCACTGAGAATGCCTCGTTGGCAGAGAGCGACCACCGCTTCTTGTCTCTGTTGCCAGCTTTGACTAAATGAAGCTGGTCCCTAATTAGTCTCGTATCAAGGCATTCTGAAAAAGGAGCTTCATCGAGCAAGTGTACCAAGTCCCTAAGTGTGGGCTTATGATTATAGAAATCTCGAAACATATCTGGCCATAGAAACATAGGTGCTCGGTATATATATATGGCCATAGAAACATAGGTGCTCGGTATATATATATATATATATATATATATATATATATATATGATTTCAACATAAAATCATATACATTTTTTATAAATTAAAATAATAGGATAAGTACACGCATGACGAGGGTGGGTCAAATTTGTACAGTTATTTCCAAACATATTCAGATAAAAAAATTCTATTAAGAATTAAAATATAATATATATCCAATTAAATATGATTGAAAAAAAGGAAGAAACAAAAAAAGTCCTTGTTTTTCCAGTCTAACATCATTCTTGCATGTTTCTTTAGTTTGAAGTTTGAAGAATATTAATCAAAGCCCTTCCTCAAATTCTCCGTTTTGGATAACATTCAATTCATGAATACAATGTCAAATTAACTCCGTAATGGTTTTGAAATTTGAATCTATTGAACATTGTCAAAGACATTGAATAAAGAACTATGAAATAGTAGTTTGACAAAATTAACAAAAAATCAAAGCCGAAAAATTGGAACCAATCCATGGCTTATAAAAGACATCTATTGAAGAAACTTAAAAGAGAATGTAGAATAAAAAAGTACAAATATTTGTGCAAAGTGTTCATATAGAATGTTCAATGTGGCAGTCTATTCATATAAGATGTGGACACAAGGCACCATTTTATAAAGTTAATAACATCACCAACTTGAGAACTAAGCAAGGGATAGAATCAAGTTGGAGTATGATCCTCCTCCATATCATGCATGTCTCATTGATCAAAAGTAGTGCCAAGTGACAACACAATTAAAGCCAAAAAAAAAAAATAAAGTGAAGCTTCAATTTGGCATCTTGTGTTTTTAATATTGTTCTGATCATTGTTGCATTGATGAAGATGAGATTGAACGAGAAGTGATTACAAAGTACAAGAGAATTCAGACAGCATATGGTCATGTGTTGAGTACTATATATGTATACTTTTATCTTTTCGAAAAGGCGAATAATTCGAGCAGAAGGAAGTGAAGGATGCAGTCATTAAAAGAAAGAAGTGAAGGAGAGAACAAAGAATCCACATGTATTACAGAGATTGGTTATCTATCAATATATCTCCTTATGGAATCACTTGCAATCCAAGTCTTTGTGGAATTGATGTTTTGGTTATTCAATGTATTAATCAGTCATTGTTCTAATTTTCGCTCTTTGACATTTTGTTGCATTTGTTGCTGTTTATATTTTGAAAATGTGACGACAGATTAGAAAAGTAAAAGTATAAATTGATCTTAGATAAATCATTAAAACAAGAGGATAAGATAAATTTTCTTGCCTTTAATTATCAGGTTGTCTACCTAACATAAAGATATAGAAACATGTACATATTTTTCTGAATTTCTGAACTCTTCTTTGTCATGTCTAAAACTTCAGATATTTAAGGAAAGATACTTGCTGATCATCCCTTTCTCTCTGGAAAGTTGCTAAGTGTACTTTTTTTTTCTTCTCTTCCACCTACCTAAGCTTTTAATTATAATACAACATAACAATAGCTATGATAATCATGATAAAGAAAAAAAAGCTAAGATTATTTGAATTTATATAATGCAAGAGAATATAAGCAATCAAAAGTGATCATCAATCCACATGTATTGAGCTCCTTTGATACCAAAAAAAAAAAAAAAAAAAAATCATCATCTGAAGATCGCCTACAAATGGTCCCATTGATCCATTCCTCCTTTATATACTTCAGGAATTAAGCCATTAGGGTTCATCATTGAATTCCATGGCTAATCTCATGCTACTCCTCCTCCTCATTTCAACCTCTCAATTTCTCCATGCAACATCAAACAAGACTCCAGAGGTATATATACAATTATCAATGTTTCTGATTTCAGAGTTACATAAAATTTTCTGAGCTGACACAAAAGTTGAATTTATCAGCCTTATGTTGTCTATATGGGAAGCATCAATAACAAGAAGGACACATCACATTTACAAATGTTATCCACCATAATTCCAAGGTGATGTTAACTACTCTGAATGTTTTTGTCATTGAGAAACACACATAAATTTGTTTGTTCTCACTATTTTGACATTGTAGTGAGGAAAAGGACAGAGTGACACTAATCCACAGTTATAGCAATGCATTCAAAGGGTTCTCTGCTATGCTAACAGAAGAAGAAGCTGCTCAATTATCTGGTTAGAATTCATTCTTTTTAGTAAGATTAAAAATAGCATAAGGAGTAATGTTAGATTTCGTTAGCATCACAACAACAACTGCAAACAGGGGAAGATGGAGTTGTATCAGTGTTCCGTGACCAAAACCTTCAACTTCATACAACACGTTCTTGGGATTTCTTAGAGTCAGAATTTGGCTTTGGCTCCCAGAAATTTCAGCCAAGATTTGCCAGCGATGTAATTATTGGCCTTGTTGATACTGGTATTTTTCTTTGGATTTACTATGCTTGATTGCCTTATCACTCAGTTCGAACTTGTTAACATCTTCTTATTTTTTCCTGCAGGTATTTGGCCAGAATCTCCAAGTTTTGATGATACAGGGATGAGTGAAATCCCTTCAAAATGGAAAGGAGTTTGCATGGAAGGAATTGATTTCAAGAAATCAAACTGTAACAAGTAATTCCATTAACAATAGTAAAAAAAGGAAATCACAATTACTTGCATTATTTCTGAATTTCACTAAATTAATGCAGGAAGCTCATAGGAGCCAGATACTATGGCAACCAACCAAGCTCAATTCACTTACCATCCAATGGCACAAGCACAACACCATCCCGGGGATCACCGAGGGATGATGTAGGCCATGGAACACACACGGCATCAACAGCAGCCGGCGCAATGGTCTTGAATGCAAGTTACTACGGTCTTGCACATGGTGCAGCTAAAGGGGGTTCTCCATTGAGTAGGCTTGCAATGTACAAGGCATGTTCGATAGGCGGTTGCGCAAGCTCAGCTGTGCTTAAGGCTATTGATGATGCAGTTAGTGATGGTGTCGATATAATATCGATTTCCATTGGCATGAGCTCAATGTTCCAATCAGATTTCCTTAGTGATCCCATTGCCATTGGTGCATTCCATGCAAACCAGAAAGGTGTTTTGGTGGTGTGTTCTGGTGGAAATGATGGACCAGATCCTTATACTGTGATCAATGCAGCTCCTTGGATACTAACTGTTGCTGCATCCAGTATAGATAGGACTTTCCAATCTAGCATTGTTCTTGGCAATGGAAATGTGATAAAGGTAAATAATGTTCATTCATTTTGTGAAATTTCTAAAATATGTTTGCTAATTCATGGTTTGTTTTCAGGGAATTGGCATTAATTTTTCTAATCTCACTCATTCTGCATCCTATCCACTTGTCTTTGGTGGAGATGCTGCTGCACAAGATACACCAGCCTCTGAAGCAAGGTATCAACTTTATTATGAACAAAAAGAATTTTGTTTTTTCCCTACTTACTAATACCGCCTACGAATCACAGCAATTGCTATCCGGGTTCTTTAGATTCAAGAAAGACTGCAGGAAAGATAATTGTGTGTGTGGACAGTGACCCATCAGTCACAAGGAAAGTAAAGAAATTAGTAGCTCAAGATGCTCAAACTAAAGGACTGATTTTGATTGATGAAGTGGAAAAAGGAGTTGCTTTCGACTCCGGCAGTTATCCATTCTCAGAAGTTGGGAACAAGGTCGGAGTTCAAATACTGAAATACATCAACTCTACCAAGTAAGTTGATAAAACCATACTGATGTTTTCTGCAATGATATTTAATTCCTCAATGCAATTACCACTTTTGATAATCAGAAATCCAGTGGCCACCATTCTTCCAACTGTGGATGTCACTGGGTATAAACCTGCACCAGTTGTTGCATACTTCTCTGCTCGAGGTCCTGGAGGGCTCACTGAAGGCATTCTAAAGGTTAGTTATATGTATATATAGCAGTGAAACGAGTGTATCACAGTATCAGAGTCAGTATCACTAGTTTGTTTTCTGCTAAACATTTTCTTTAACAGCCTGATGTCATGGCTCCTGGAGTAAGCATTCTTGCAGCTTCAATCCCATCAAAAGATATTGGAACAGTTCCAGATGGGAAAAAACCATCAAACTTTGCAATTAAATCAGGAACTTCAATGGCATGTCCTCATGTTGCTGGTGCTGCTGCATTCATTCGATCATCACATCGAAGATGGTCTCCTTCCATTATCCGATCAGCATTAATGACTACCGGTAACAAACATATAAAGCTCAAGCATGCATTCTCAAACTCTTTCCATATATAACTGATCAATCTGTTTATTTTCTTGTGTAGCCAAAACATCAAATAACCTCGGAAAACCACTGACAAACAGCTCAGAAGGCAATGCTAATCTTCACGAGACTGGAGCCGGAGAAATAAGTCCAGTGAGCTCTGTGAGGCCAGGCTTAGTTTTTGAAACTACAACAGAGGATTACTTATACTTTCTTTGCTACTATGGATACAAAGAACAAGTCATTAGTGCCATGGCAGGCACTAAATTCAGCTGCCCAAGAAACTCATCGCCAGAACTCATCTCTAACATCAACTATCCTTCAATCTCTGTTTCTAAGGTTGATGGTACCAAGAACACAGTGAGTGTTACTAGAACTGTAACCAATGTTGGCCCTGGGAACTCTACTTACAGTGTAACTGTGGAAGCACCAAGTGGGTTCATTGTCAGAGTTTCACCAGAGAAAATGGTTTTCAATAAGAGATGGATGAAGGCAAGCTATGAAGTTAGCTTTGATGTTAAGGGTGCTAAGAAAGGATATGGATTTGGATCATTGATATGGTCTGATGGCGCTCACATTGTTAGATCTGTTTTTGCTGTGAATGTTTTATAGTTTGATTTTTGTTTCATTTTTCTGTTTTTTTTTCTTTTCCTTTTCACTTTTGCTTTGTGTATTTTTACCCTGTTTATGGGTGTTTAAATCCTTATGTTGCGTGTGCATTTCGGTCACGCAGTGACTGATTTTTTTTTTTTTCATAAAGGTGTGAGGAAGTGGGCATACCACAGTTTTATTTTTTGAGATATCTTTTATTTATATTAAAAAAAAAAAAACTGTCAGTTTAGTGATTTTTTCTTTGGATGAATGGCAACTCAACCATGTTGTTGGGAGGTATCAATTTAGAGATTATTTTTATTCTCCTATTGATACTAAGATTGTAATTGTAATAAGATAGTAATCAAGATATATATTAAAGGTCAAATACTTACTACTTTGTTTTTTTAAGTAGATAAATCATAATTTTATTGAAAAAAAATACAACACAATAGGTAAAAAGGTCCATTACAAAAGAAGATAACAATTCGTTGAGAATTGCCCATCTGGTCTCTTTGCCTGAGAATCGCCCATCTGGTCTTCGCTTAGCCTTCGCTTGCCATGGCAGATGGGGGCCTAGCTCGGACCTTGTAGGACGTGTTGGTCGTGGGCCAACGTGGTTGGAGTTATGCGAGCTAGAGAAGAGGATGCTCCTTTGATCCAGGGAGATAGATTGGAGAAACTAAAGAACACCATTCAGGAGTTCATTTGTGTTGGTGAAAACCACTGTCAGAGGGCTGCTAAGCATTTCCAAAATGCCCTTTATGAAAAATTTTTGGGTAAGGCACGACCGTTGGATGTTGTCTGCAGAGTGCTGGTGGATAGATGGAAAGTTTGGGGAAGCTGCAACATTGTAGACATACCTAATGGATACTTCCTAGTTCAGTGTGAAAGCTTGGAGATGTTGAAGAAGATCCTTTTTGAGGGCTCATGGACAGTAAACGGGATGGTGTTTCAACTCTCACATTGGTAAGAATCCTTTCAATCTGTGTTTCCTCGGTTGTCCTCGGTGGTCATCTGGGTGCAATTGCATCATTTGCCCGTTGATTTTTGGGATGGTAAAGTCTTGGAATCAATCACTGAGCATATTGGAACTTTGCTTAAGATTGACGAACACAAGATGTCCATGCAGTGGGCAGGATATGCAAGGGTTTGTCTCGAGATAGATCTTTTGAAACCTCTGAAATGAGGATTTTGGGTTGGTTATGATCATCAACGGGTCTTCGTTGATATACTTTATGAGAGACTGCCATCATTCTATTATACTTGAGGATTAGTTATGTATGTTGAAGAGATGTGCTATCGTTGGTCTGGTGTCCAGGTGGGAGATACCGCTCCTTTGGAGATGGATGCCACTCCGCAACTGGGAAAACCAGAGCCCAAGATTGCCGCGCCTTCAAATTGAATATGGGTTTTGAAGATGGCTTGGGGAATAGACACATGACTGGCTCAACCCGCCCTATGTTATCTTGAGAGGGCATAGGGGGCAAGGTGGTTTATGTGTTACCAATGAATCGCGTGTTACTAATGGTTGTCAGGTGGATGCTCATAATGGGGGTAAGTCAATTTCCCATGTGCCTCACAACCGAAAGATTAGGGATTATAGTGATATCATATCTGATTCTAGGCAATCCAACGACTCTCTAGCTGTCGTGGAAGACAGGCAATCACATGATGACTATTGACCTTCCGAAATCCTTTGGGAGATGTTCTGTCTTAGAGAAAGGAAAAAAGGTGATGGGTCTTTTGCAGGAGTCATCATCCATTCTTCTTACCTCAAAGTTGATGACAAGGAGGGTGGAATGGGTCTCCATCGACCATGAGATGGTAGTTGATAGAGTCTCTTATGCGTTTTGGAAAACTCAAGCACCTGCGGTTGCCTTAGATCAGTGGAAGATTCATCGGGGGAAGATGACCCCATTGACGATAGTGAGGACCCAGGAGAAGAAATGACTCTGGGTCAATACCAATCGGAGATCAAGAAAGAAGCGCTAGCTCGAGGGGGGCACAATCATGGTGGACTTGTTCCTAAGAAAGGAAAGATGTATTCAGCTTCCTCTGCACACTGAAACCTTTGTTTCTGCTTTTTTGCACTTTCTATTTGGTTTTTGTTTCTCTTTCTCTTTCACTGTTTATTCATGAAGTCTCTAAGTATTATATATTGGAATTGCAGAGGTGTTATGGGGATGAATACTTTCAAAACACACTCAAGACCTTATAAGGATTCATAATCCTAGTATCCTTTGTCTAGTAGAGACCAGAGCCAATGAAGACCAGGTCTTTCATTTCTGCTCTAAGTTCAGGGCTTGAAACTAGGCCACCATACCTGTTGGGGGTTATTCAGAGGGAATCATTATACTTTGGAAGAGTTCTATTGGAAAGATTACTCCTCTCACCGTATCCAAAGCTTCTGTTCATCTAGTCATCTCTGCGGCTTTTCCCACAATCTGGTTGTTGTCTATTGTTTACAATGGCCAAAGGTTGGAGCAATAGAGAAATCTATGGCTAGAACTTTCGGGTATGTACTCTTTAGAGCTCCCATGGCTTATTATGGGTGATTTTAACTTAATTTGCTTTACTTCATAACATCGCGCGGGCGGGGGGGCTCTTTTCTTATTGCTACTCCCACAAAGAAAACCTTTTCAATGATTTCATTGATTGTAATACTTTGTTGGATCTTGGGTTTATAGGAGTGGATTATACATGGCGCAATGGTCAGTCGAGCCTTGGCCGTCGCTGGGCTTGACTTGACTGGTGCCCGGCCAACTCCCTTTGGACTTCGAATTTTGAATCGTATTTTAACTCCCATTTGCCCCAATTTCTTCAGATCATGCCCCAATTTTATTGACTGCTTCTAAACATGTGTTTTCAAAAAACAAGATTTTTGATTTGATAATTATTGGATGGATTACGTTGATTGTCATCGTATTATTTAAAAAAATTGGAATTCCACGGCCAACTCTACTCCTTTGCATGCGTTTTCCCATCTCGCCACTCGTACTAGATCTAATTTGATTGCTTGGCGCTCTAATGGTCTCAATTCTTTAGATAGAGAACTTAGAGATATTGAGCTCAAGATTAATGATCTGGAAAGTTCTCATTCTCTTGATAATCCTGATTCGAATATTTATTTAAATCTTAAAATTCTTTACAATAAGTATAATGCTTTACTCCACCAAAATGCTTTAGAATGGGTGCAACGCTCTTGTTTAATGTGGGTTAAAAATGGGGATTTTAAGACTAGTTTTTTTTACAATAGTACTCGCGTTCAGAGGCACAGGAATCTCATTTCTCATATTGTGGATGGCTAGGGCACTGGTCATACTAATAGAGAGAGTATTGAGAATTGCTTCCTAGAATTTTACTCTGATCTTTGGGCTAATAATTCCAATTCTAGCTTAGATAAAGAGCTTCTTGTTAAACCCGTTACTAAATTGGAGGTCTTTAGGACTCTATGCTCTTTTCTCTTGGGAAAGAGCCTTGGGCCTGATGTTCTCAATTGTGAGTTTTATCGGTGTTTTTGGAAAGATATTGGTGGTTGTTTATTTGCTGTTGTGAATCATTTTTTCATTACCTCTGTTCTTCCAAAATCTTGGGGGGATACCTATGTTACTTTGATTCTGAAGAGTGATAATCCTAAAGTGGTTGGTGATTATCACCCAATTTTGCTTTGCAATGTGAGTTACAAGGTCATTTCTAAACTGTTAGCTAATAGACTTAAGATTGTGTTGCCTAATCTGGTTGGTAGAGAGCGATGCGGTTTCATAGCTGGTCGCAATCCTCTAGATAACATTCTTGCTGTCCAAGAGGTGGCGCACTCTATTAAACAAGATTATAAATCCCCTCCTAGGATGATTATGAAAATTGATTTTAAGAAAGCTTATGATACTATTAAGTGGGATGCTATTCTTGCTACTCTTCATAGAATGGACTTTCCTTTGACTTGGATTTCTTGGGTAAAAGCTTGCATTTGCTCTGTTAGATTCTCCCTTTTAATCAATGGTACTCCTTTTGATTGGATTAGTTCTTCTAGGGGAATCCAGAAGGGAGACGCTCTATCTCCTTATCTCTTTGTTCTCACATTTCAGATTCTGACTGTTATCCTAAATAAAGCTATGGACATGTCCCTCGTTCCTAGTTTTGATTCTAGATCGACTCTCAATTTTAACCACTTGATGTATGCGGATGATCTTATTCTGGTCATGAAAGTTAATAGGCAAACTACCAGAAACTACAATCTTTGTTTGTCTATTTATACTAGGTTAACTGGCCAAAGGCCTAACACTCTTTAATCTGTAGTCCATTAGCCTAGATGGCTTAACAATCGTGTTAGCACTAGTATTACTGCTATCTTGAGATTCAAAAGTGGCTCTTATCTTTTCACTTATCTGGGTGTCATGATTGCTCCCAAGAGACTTAGAATCAATCATTTTCAGCCTCTTATCTCTCGGGTTGCTAATTCTATGGCCTTTTGGAATCACAGACCTATTTCTAAAACAGACAGTCAGGTCCTAATTCAAAGCTTCATTCTCACTGTGCCCTTGTACCATTTGTCTGCTTATCCCATTCTGGATGCCATTCTTGATGCTATAACCATGTTATCTAGGAATTTCCTCTGGCACGGTAGTGGCATCCCACTTGTCAGTTGGAGCATTATTACATACACTTGACAAATCTGAAGGGGGGGGGGGGGGGGGGGGGGGGGGGGGTTAGGCATAAAAAACCTTAAGCTTGTTAGATCTGCTATGATGGCCAAAAATGTCTTGACTTTTCTTAATAATAAAGAGGTTGCTTGGGTTGAATTAGCCAAGATGAAATATGGCTATCTTTTGAACTGGAGCCTGGTTCCTCCATCCAAATGTTCATGTTTTTTTAGATCTTTGTGCAAAACTGCTGAAAGCATAAAAAATCTTATCTTAGAATTAACTCGGTTTGTCCCCAAAACACACATTTTCTTTGTGATCCTTGGTGCTCTGAAATCACTCTTGCTTTTAAACCCACTTTTCTAAATATGGATTTCAATCTTGATCACAGATGATCTCCAGTCTCCCCAAATGGAGTACATAGATATAGGTGGATCCGGAAGATGGAGAAGTCTCACAAAATAATCCCACACTTATCTAGCAAAAGAGCATTGAAAGAACACGTGATCCACCATTTCCATCTTAGAGTGACACATAACAGGTAGTGGTTGGAAGCTGGTTACAACTTTTTTCTAGATTCTCAAGAGAAAGAATCTTATTTTACAAGCAAGCTAGTTGAAGATATTGATTCTCTTGAACATGTGTTACGCCAAAAGAACCTCACAACCCACCATCATTTAGGAAGTTATAAAAGGATTTGACCAAGAAAGCACCATTTCCTATAAGCCTCCGTAATTTTTTATCCCCCAATTCCCCAACGGGCACCCACAGACGAGCTCTATGAGTCGAGACATCCAAGTTTGCGGAGATGGAGGCCTCATCTAAAAGAGACAGTAGATCGCGAACCGTGCCATTGGGAACCTAAGACCTTCTTAACTCCTCTGGCCATAAAAACATAGGTGCTTATCTATTAACCCAATGGTCTTTCCAAAAAAGTGTCTCCATCCCCGTATTAATACCTTGTAAGACACATCCTCTTAGAGCTAGAAGACAACTCGCCACCCCTTTCCAGAAAAAGGAGATCCTACCCGATTGCCTAAGGAACATGTTCCATCGAGACATCCCATAATTAAATTGTATAATATACGCGCCACACTAAGAAGGTTCAGTCATGAATTTCCACCACAATTTTCCCAACAATGGCAGGTAAAATTATGCAAATCTAAGATTCCCCAACCCCCTTGGTTGTGAGAATGACATAGGTTATTCCAACCTACCAGTCTACATCTAGGGTGGTTAATGTCCGGTCTTGACCACAAGAAGTCTCTCCTAATCCGGTTAATCTTCTTGATGACCTAACAAGGTAATCTGAATAAGGACATCCAATACGTAGGAAGTGCAAAGAGGACAAAATTTACTAATGTAAGTTGACCACCTAACGGAAAATGCTACACTTTCGATGAGAAGAGCCTCCTTCTAACTTTAGAGATGAGCCCCTCCTAATCTTGTCTTCTTGGCCTTCTCCCAGAAATCGGGATACCTAGATAAGTAACTGGGAGTAAATCCCTCTCATAGCTTAACATTTCTGCAGTAACCAGATTAGGTAGAAAATCTAGGGAAGATGAGCATAAACAAGTTTTTGAAAAATTAGTCACTAAACCCGTCATCCCTTCGAACACATACAAAATAAGCTTCACCATCCTCAGATCTTCAAGTCCTCTCGTGGTCAAAACCAACAGATCATTCGCATCGCAAAGATTACACCTACTACCAAACTCCCTTAGAGGAACACCAACCAAAATCTTGGACCTAAGCGCATGGGAGAACATCGAACATAGCACGTCCGTAATAAGCACGAACAACAAGGGTGATAACAAATCCCCTTATCATAACCCCCCTTTGACATCGAACATAACCATTTGGAGATCTATTCACCAGAATTGAAGCCTTAGAAGATAACAAAATACTCTTGATCCACCCAATCCAACAATCCCCGAAGTCCCTGGCTTTCAGCAATTCAAAAAGAAAGTCCCAATCAATAAGATCAAAAGCCTTGGAAAAATTAACATTTAAGATGTGACCTGGTAACTTGCACTTGTGAATACTAAAAATCAGTTATTCAGTAGTTGCAATATTATCCTAGATTCATCGACCTTTCAGGAGAGCCAATTGTTCATTGTCCACCATGGAATTCATGACCTTGCTCAGACACGTCGCCAAAAGTTTGGAAATAATTTTCAAGGAAGAATTTATCAGACTGACGGGTCTATAATCTATTGGAGACTCAGGCGTTTCCACTTTAGGAATAAGAGTAATACAAGCCCAATTGATTTTTTCTAAATTGGCTCTTTGTAGATAGAAATCTTCGTAGAGAAAAAGAAGGTCAAATTTAATCGTATCCCAGAATTGTTTAAAGAATTACATAGGAAAACCATCTGGCCTCGGAGCTTTGTCTCCCCCCAAGTCAAAAAAAGCTCTTTTTCTTCCTCTAAAGTGAAAGGTCTTTCCAGATTTGTCAGGTCAATAGGCGCCTTGTTTTCAAACAGCTTTTGTAAGTAAACCGGGAATCTAGTTGGGCGCCTATACCTAAACTGTTGTTTAAAATGGGCAGTGAAAACTTTGCCAATGTCACGAGGATTCACAATAGTGGCACCATCCTGATGCAGACAAGGAATGAAATTATGATTTTTACGGCCATTGGCCACAACATGGAAGAACTTTGTGTTTTCATCCCCATCTTTTAACCATTGTATTCTAAACCTCTGTTTCGAGTAGATCTCTTCTTGCTTGTGAATTTCCTTCAAGTTTTCTAATAAATCTTGCTCATTTCGAGCTTTCACTGAGATTAGGCTTCTTGATTCCTTAACAAGATCCAGTGCATCAGCATCGTGCAATAAGGAGAGTTTTTGAGTTTAATAGATCCAAAGTTAAACTTAGACCACTGTCTCAGCTGCGCCCTAACCCCCGCAACCTTCTTAGAGAAGATAAAGGCGCCACATCCAATAGGTGTTAACTCTGTCCACCACTAATGCATAAGTTCCTGAAACCCCTCCTTGGTGGACCACGCCAATTCGTAATAGAAATGTCTTGGATTAGAAGAATGGCTACCAACTTCAAGCTAAATCGGCATATGATCATATCTAAGTCTAGGAAGTCTTGTCTGCATCACTCTAGGGAAGCAAGCCAACCAATCATTATTAACTAGGAAACGATCCAATTTGACCCAGATCGGATCAACTTGACTATTAGTCCAGGTAAATCTTCCAATTTGGGATTACGCTAGGTTTTATCCTCTACTATGAAGATAGCATTAAAATGACCACAGATAACCCACAGAATAGGAGACGTACCTCAGTTGTTTCTCAATTCCTCCCAGAAAGCTTGCTTGCATGACCGATCATTTGGCCCATACACCACCGTATATCGTCACCTAAGGTTATCCATCTTGGAAATGAACTCCACTGTTAAACTAAACTCCCCAGCCCGTGCCAACATCCTAGTCAAAAGCACATTGTTCCAACCTAAAGCAATTCCACTGGCAGATCTTTTAGCCGGCACGAAGGTGAACTGGTTGAGATGTCTTCCACCAATCTCCCGCCAGGTTGCCTGTGTGATCTCATCCAGTTTTATTTCTTATAAGAAGCAAACTTCGGCATACTAAATATTTAGAAAGTCCTTTACTACAAATCTCTTAGCTGGCCTACCTAAGCGCCTAATATTCCAATTGATTAAATTCATGGACAACAAACTAGTTCCCGTGGACCTCTAAGGAGGTCGCCGCCAGCCCCTTAGAAAGGAAGAACGAGCCTTCTCTTTATCACATACACCCCCAGCCTTTTTCTTCTTGGTTGATTTTCGTGGCTTGCCAGGTAATTCACCTCTTCATTGAACTGTGAAGATGGTTTTTTCTATCATTCACTTTTCCTGGTCCCTCTGGATTGTCCAGCAGCTGAAGATTTATTCCCTCCATGTAGATCTGGCATCAATTTTCTAAGGTTCCTTTCAAACTATAATAAGTGCTTGTGTATAAGTATTAATAAATATACTTTTCTTACATTGAGTATCACTTTTATTAGATTTTATGGCTTATTCGTATGTATTTGTGTTCTTTTGTGCATTTAGGGTTGTGGAGAAAAGTTTGGAAGTAAGGAAGCGAAAATAGATCATGGATGAGATTTTTGAGGAATTTCTTGTACCGAACAAGGATCAAGACACAAGTTGTGTTCACCGGAATGTGGGTGTGTGCCAACCTCCAAATGTGCAAGTGAATATATGAATTGGAGGGGCATAAAGGCAGTCACACTCATATGCTCCGACTTATGTGATATTGTCAAGACCTCCATCAATAAGCTTGAAAGCACGATGCGACATGATCTACCGCATGGTTGTGTGCCCAACTTTGCGGCCTTGATGAGGAAAATGAATTCGGGAGTACTTTGGCAAAAGTACCGCAGTAGTTTACTGTAGCAAAATTATTGTAGCAGTTACTGTTCATAGCACGTAGGAAATGAGGAGCTTGGAAATTCACACGCCCATGTGGAATTTCCACAAGGGCATGTGGATGCCTGATTTCAGCCCTTTAAATACCGCTTAAAAAGTTTAATTTGGGTATCGGGGTTCTATCTTTCGCCTATCTTTTGGGGAGAGTGCGGCTAAGGTTTGGAGAGGTTTTTGCTGGGATTTTGGAGTGGTTCTACAGCATTCGGCATCGATTTCCTTCGAAGGAGAGTTATTGGGGGAGCTTTCGATGACATTGATTCGGCGAGGTGTGCCCTAGGCTTGATGGAGGAGTCTTTGGAAAAGATGATCTGGCTCTTGAAGACTATTGATATGGACCATAAGGGGGTTATCTCCATGGATTGCTTGCACTTATTTTTTATTTCATATTTCATTTTGTATTGCTTTATGGAGAGCTAAACCCCTAGTGGGTGCTTAGACTTGTAAACCCTAGGATGATTTTGTTTCATTAACTTCTATTATGTTTCCTTTAATTGATGTTTTAATTGAGTTTCAATCTTGTGTGTTCATTGATTTGATTTTCCCTTAGAGTGACACTAGGGTTGAGAATCTATCTAGGTAATCCTTTTGAATGAGTGACACTTCATTAGGGTTAGACTTAGCAAGGTTAAAGAGGGTTGAGAGGGTGAGTCGAGAGGTAGCGGAACGTGCCCTTTCTCCTCCGACGTGATTTATCCTACCTCCATGTTCCAAGAGTTCTTTACGGTCACGATAGAGTGAAGTGCTAAGAGACAAACTCCACTAGGGCTTAATTGTGATTAGGGATCTTTCACCTGGACCAAAGGGTTAGATCTATCTTAGGGAATAGGGTTTATCACTTGGAATCTCTAGAGCTTCAAGCAGTCCCACACAGTGTGAGGTGTTGAGAGTATCCCTTTCCGCTAGAGCATAGTGTAGAGGGCTAGTCACAATTGGCCTTAGGTTTGGGACCGTGTGTTTTTGGATTTCCAAGAATCATTAAACTTCAATTAGGATGCATAATATTTGTCTTGTAGTTAAAACAATAGTTCTAGGGTGAGCATTGTCCGGGTACCCCATTTTATCATTGATTACCTCTCTTTACTCTTTTGTTTTCTCTTTTCTCTTTTGCTTTTTTTTGCATTAATATTTTGAATTCATTCATAATTGATTTTCACTCTAGCTAAATAGCAATACTCTTTGTTTTCGAGCATCAATTCCCTGTGGATTCAACTACCCACTTATAGGAATATTTTATTACTTTGATGACCCGTGCACTTGCGGTACACATACGCAAGGGGTGTGTCAAGTTTTTAGCACTGTTGCCTGGGAATAGGCGTTTTGGAAGCATTTGCACTTTGCTATTTTAGCTATTTATCACTTGTTCTAATTCACATTATCTTATTCTTCTATCTTTCTAATTTGTTTTTCTTTCTTTGATTGCAGCTCTAGGTTATGACCCGAGGCAACCCTTCAACATTAGTTGAAGATGATCCGGAAATTAGAAGAAGAACTCATAGACGAGGAAATGAACCTGTACAAGAATAGTCAAATCAAGCTAAGATAGAAGTTGAAGGGTCTGATAATATGGCTGAACAACATGAGCAGCAGAGGACACTCTTAGATTATGCAAGACCCGCAGTTCTTGGCACATAGTCTAGTATTGTGAAGCCACCAATCATGACTTAGAGTTTTGAGCTCAAGCCAGGTTTCATCCAAATATTACAGCAGTCAGCACAGTTTAATGGGTTGCCCGACGAGGATCCAAACAACCACATTGAGAATTTTCTGGAAGTGTGTGACATGCTCAAGATTAATGGAGTCATGGATGATGCCATCAAATTGAGGGTCTTCCTATTTTCCTTGAAGAGGAGAGCGAAATAGTGGTTGCATTCATTACCTAGAGCATCGATCACTACTTGTGAGGAGATGGTAGAAGCTTTCCTAGCTCGATATTTCCCTCCTGAAAAATCTGCGAAGCTCAGGAATAAAATATCCTCTCTTATGCAAACAGAATTGGAGTCTCTTTTTGAGACATGGGATAGGTTCAAGGATCTCTTGCAGAAATGTCCTCAGCATGGGTTCCCCGAGTGGATGATTATCCATACTTTTTATAAAGGTTTGAACCCAAGCACGAAGCTATTACTTGATGCTTCAGCAAGAGGTACCTTAGGCAATAAAACCCATGAAGAAGCCTGACAGCTTATTGAAGAGATGACTATGAATATTTATCAGTGGAATACACAAGACAAGAAGAAGGTAGCTGGACTTCATGAGATCGATGCAGTGACATCATTAGCAGCCCAGGTTGAGTCTTTGAGCAAGAACTTAGACACTCTAACTTCTCCTAGAATGACAGCAGTGATGAGTTATAATGGGTGTGGTGGTGGACATGCTTCAACTGATTGCCGATTACTATTGGTGGTACAACTTCAGTGGAACAGGTGGATTTTGTAGGGAACGCAATGAGAGGCCAAGGAAATCCATATAGCAATACCTACAATCCGGGGTGAAGGAATCACCCAAACCTATCTTGGAGTAACCAGGGGCAACAAAAGACTATTGCACCACCGGGTTTCCAACAATAAGCCCCGAATATGGAGAATAGAGTTTCAGGGTTGGAAAACTGAATGACTGATTTGGAGAAAGCTTTGACCAAGTTTATTCAATCTTCAGACACAAGATTTCAGTCGGTTGAAGCCACACTTCGCAATTACACTGCATCTATACATAACTTGGAGAACCAAGTTGGTCAAATTGTGAAGTCACTTTCGGAAAAACCTCAAGAGAGTTTGCCTAGCAACACAGAGACAAATCCAAGAGAACATGTGAAGGCGATCACTTTGAGAAGTGGTCGTGAAGTTGAGAGTAAGCCCCCTACTGGAAAGACAATGGTTGAGTCACCCAAAGAAGTGGACCTTGAGGAGAGAACTAAAAAGAAGGAGGTTGCACCCCCACCTTACATGCCAAGAATTCCTTATCCTTCAAGGCTGAAGAATAACCAAAATGATGAGCAATACAAGAAGTTTTTGGGTTTATTCAAGCAGTTGTACATCAACATTCCATTTGTGGAGGCGTTGTCTCAAATGCCTCGCTATGCAAAGTTCCTTAAAGACCTCTTGACCAACAAGAGGAAGATAGAGGAGAGTGCATTTGTGATCCTAGATGTTTTATGCTCGGTGATGTTGCAAAAGAATATGCCGATCAAGAAGAAAGACCCCAGTAGCTTCATCATTCCATGCAACATTGGTAATTTGGGTGAAGAGAAGGCAATGGCAGACTCAGGGGATAGCATTTATGTCATGCCTTATACATTCTTTCAGAATTTAGGTTTGGGAGAACCTAGACCCACTCGGAGGACACTTCAATTGACCGATGGATCAGTTAGACATCCGAGGGGCATCATTGAGGATGTACTCGTGAAAGTCGACAAGTATATCTTTCCTGCGGACTTTGTGGTGTTAGATGTGGATGAGGATGTTGAGGTCCCATTGATACTTGGGAGGCCATTCTTGCGCACTTCCAAAGCTCTTATTGCCATGGACGGTGGGAATTGACATTAAGAGTTGGAGATGACAAGTTGACATACCGCCTCGCCAAAGCCATGCGACATTCTCTTGATTTTGATGATACTTTGTATTTCCTTGACACTAATGATGAGTTAATTGATGACTATAGGGAGGAAATGTTGTGTCCGGATCCATTAGAGGGGTGGCTAGACTAAGAAGCGGAGAATGAAGAAGTTTCATTTCTTGGTTTAGTGGACAAGGTGCAACCTTCCCCCAGGAGTAATGAAGAGGATGATCCAAAAGTTCAAAAGAACAAGGAGATGCTACAAGAAGCGCCCCAATGCTAGTGGGTATGAGCATTCACGAAGTAAGGGTGACAAACCCTTGTGTGGTAACAAATTCGATCATTTCCCTTTAACTTGTAAAAATTGTGCTCATCATGCTTTCAAGTTGTAGGTAAGAGGGCAACTTTTCTTCATGAACCCCTGTGATGTAAGTGCAGGTACGCCAAGCTTAGTGACGTTAAACAAGCGCTTCTTGGGAGGCAACCCAAGTCTTTTCTACTTTTCTAGGTCTTAGTTTAGTTTTTGCATGAATAAGAGCCTTAGTGTTGGTGTTTTGATCATAATATGCTTTTGCTATGATTTTCTCATGGATCGTTGGTGTTTTATTGTGCTTCATTGTGATTGGCAAAGTTTTAGGTCGTTTGAGTGTGTTTTCATGAGTCTCTGTCAGATTTTCATCGTATATGTAGTCTCTGTATAGTGTTTTGGTGCGGCAGAATTTTCTGCAGAGTCTGCAGGTTTTTGAGTAATCCATAGATGATACATGACCGTGTGGAATTTCCACACGGGTGTGTGTTTCCATTATGATCTTATCTCCTCTTTCCAGAGAAGACACAGGGGCGTGTGAGTGCCCCTGTGAGCGACCTTGGGACGGCCACACGCCTGTGTGGAATTTCCACAGGGGGATGTGGATCTCTGCATAGCAAAAATTTTCCATCGCGAGAAGACACAAGGGCGTGTGGCTGCCTCTGTGAGCCCCCTGTGAATTTCCACATGCCTGTGTGGAATTTTCACAAGGGCGTGTGGAACACTTGGGAAAATTTTTGGGTTTCAAAGAAGCCATAGGGGCGTATGGGTACCCCTATGGCTGGCCTTGTGGTTGGGCACACGGGTGTTGATAATTTCCACACGCCCGTGTGGATGCGTTCAGAGGCTACAGTGGCCATCCCGAGAGCACACAAGGGCGTGTGGGTGCCCCTGTGAACTCCCCTGTGAAGGTACACGGGCATGGGTAATTTCCACAAGCTTGTGTGGATGTGCAGACCTCCAAGAGCCGCAACTTTCCTTTATAATCTACTCGCACCTCTTCATTTGTAAGCATCTCCACACTCGAAGAATGCGTCCTCTCGTCTCCCCAACCCTCTCTTCATCTATTTAAGGAGTTTTTGGGTTGTTTTCCAGCCATATTCGAGGTTTTTTATTTTCATTTCATCAGTAAGCCTCTTTTCTCCTTTTCTTCATCAATCTTTTCTTTTCTTTTACATATTTTGGTCGATTTTGCATGGATTTCATGATTAGATTGCTAGTGAATGAATGTAGAACGAATATAGATGCATCTGAAATGATTTGTATAGATTTTTATGGATTCAGCCACACTATTGTCGCGCCCCGAAGATCTACACGAGCGTGTGGAATTTCCACATGACCGTGTGGATTTCTGTAGAATTGTTTTTCAAGTTTAATTTGATCAATTTCTTTTCAATTCTTGTAGGAATGGTTCCCCAATCGAAGAAATTGGCCAGCAAGCATCCTCGCGAGCCCTCTCCTGAGCAGCTTAAGTTCGCTATACCAGAACATCAAGCAAGATTTGAGCGATTGTCTAAGCTCAAGTTCGAACAGTCTCGATTTCCCGAATTGAGTGCGTTGAGGGAGATCCAGGTATGAGATGGCACAGGAGGTCGACGAGCTCCTCTCAATTTCCCAATTTGTGCATTTATGTTCTCGGCTGATATTGGGATTTGTGTATTTGAGCCTGAGATTGCCTCGAGATTTGTGCTCTCGGCTGATCTTTAGATTTGAATATTTTAGATTACCTTGAGATATGTGCTCTCGATTGATCTTTCGGATTTGAATATTTGTAGATCACCTTGAGATCAGTGCTCTTGGTTGATCTTGAGATTTGAATACTTTAGATCATCTTGAGATATCTGCTCTTGGCTGATCTTGAGATTTATATATCTGAGATCGCCTCGAGATCTATGCTCTTGGCTAATCTTGAATATACGCAAATATTATGAAATTTATTTATCTTAATCATATATTGTCCTAATTCAATTATGATTTACCTATATGTGATTTTATTTTAATTTTTATTTGATTTGAATTAGGGCGTGCAAATTTTTATATTAACATACCCACACACTGTCAATACCCTTGTTGATTCTAGGAAAACTAGATATAAAATCCATCGCAATATTCTCCCACGTCCACTCTGGGATCAGAAGTGGTTGAATAAGCCCTACTGGTCTCTGATGCTCCACCTTAACCTCATGCTAGCAAGTTAAACATTGTGCCACAAACTGAGCAATCTCTCGTTTCATGTTATTCCACCATAAAGTACTCTTCAGATCCTAGTACATTTTAGTGTTGCCAAGATGAACCGAATAACTGGTGCAGTGAGCTTATTCCATTATTTCCTTCTTTAACTCTAAATCATTTGGAACACAAATCCGATCTCCAAACCTCACTAAACCATCCAGATGGATCCCAAACTGAACTTGAGTGCCAACTTCTATCTCTTGTAGAATCTCTTGGGAATAGCTATCTCCTGCTTGTGCTGCTTCTCTCCAAAAGCATTGGTCGCACCACTAAACTTGCCAAAGAAATGCCTACACCCTGCAAAATCATCTGCATCTCCATCCTCCTTATATCCTTAACGATTGGCCTTTAAGAAGTAATAAACGTAGCTACACTGTCAAAAGACTTCTTGCTAAGTGCATCAGCCACTACATTTGCCTTCCGAGGATGATATTGATAGTCAGATCATAATCCTTCAGTAACTTCAGCCATCTTCTCTATCTCATATTCAGTTTTTCTAAGTGAATATATATTTAAGGCTCTTGTGATCTGTGAAAACTTCACAAGCCTCTCCAAACAAGTAATGCCTCCAAATCTTTAAAGCAAAAATCACAGCAACTAGCTTTAGATCCTAAGTGGGATAATTTACCTCAAAAGGCTTTAACTGCCTTGAGGCGTATACCACCACATATCCATTCTATATTAGAACACACCCCAAACCACCCTTGCAAGCATTACTATAAATGATAAACCCTCCACCAAGAGATAGGAGTGTGAGAATGGGTACAGACACTAATCGATGTTTTAACTCTTAGAAACTCTGCTCACACTGATTTGACTACTGAAAGCTTGCTCCTTTCCTAGTGAGTTTAGTCAATGGTGCTGCTAACATTGAAAATCCTTCCACAAATCATTTGTAATAACCAGCTAACCCCAGAAAACTACGAACCTTTGTCACACTGGTGGGCCTCTTCCACTCAACAACTGCTTATATCTTCTTGGGATAAATATAAATCCCATCCTTGGTTATCACATGACCAAGGAAAGCTGCCCTGTCCAACCAGAACTCACACTTAGAGAATTTTGCAAACAGTTTATTTTCTCTCAAGATACCTAGTACAATCCTCAAATGTTCTTCATGCTCTTCCCGGCTCTTCGAATACACCAGAATTTTATCAATAAACACCATCACGAACCAATCCAAGAAAGGTTGGAAGGTTCGATTCATCAAATCCATAAAAGCAGCCGGGGTGTTCGTCAACCCGAAAAGTATCACAAGAAACTCATAATGCCTATAATGAGTGTGAAATGTAGATTTAGACATATCTTCTGGCTTTATCTTCAACAAGTGGTATCCTGATCGAAGATCAATATTCAAAAATATCTATGAACATTGTAGCTGGTCAAAAAGATCATCTATCCGTGGTAGTGGATAACTGTTCTTCATTATCACCTTGTTCAGCTCCTGATTATCAATACACAACCGCTAACTACCATCCTTCTTCTTGACAAATAACACCGGAGCACCCCACAGAGAAACACTGGGACGTATGAATCCCTTCTCAAGTAATTCCTCAAGTTGCTTCTTTAACTCCTTTAATTCTATAGGTGCTATCTTGTAAGGAGCCTTAGATATGTGGTTCGTTCTCGGAACCAAATTAATAGCAAATTCAACTTCTCTATCTGGAGGCAAGCTAGGAAGATCTTCAGGGAACACATTAGACAACTCTCTGACCACCTGAATATCCTCTAATGCTGGCCCTTCTGATTTGTCTTCCATGACTATTGCAAGAAATCCTTAGCACCCACCCAAAAGTAATTTCAAAGCTTGTAAGGTGGAAATCACACGAGGCGGTGATACAGAATCACTCCAATTAAAGGTAAACTCTACTTCTTTAGGGATTTTAAAAACTACTCTTTTTGCATAACAATAGTCTACGGCATGGAATTTAGACAAAAAGTCCATTCCTAAGATAACATAGTAGTTAGTCATGCTCATAACATGTAGGTGAGCTAGCAACTCATGATTGGCAATAATAATGGGATAATTCTCACAGGCTCTATTAAGCACAACATCAACTCCCAAAGGGGTGGAAACACACAAATCATAATCCACAGCTATAACAGGCAAGGCATGCTTACGAATAAATTCAGACGAGATAAATGAATGCGTAGCTATAGAATCAAATAATGCACAAGTATATATAGAATAAACTGCTAATATACCTGACACCATTGCATTAGAGGAGTGTGTATCCTCCTGAGTCATTGCATAAACATGCCCCTGGGTCTTTCTCCTTCCTGCCTTCTGCTGAGTTAAGGAAGTTGACTATTTACTGGCTACTTCTTTCCCTGCTGGCTGACCTGAAGATGCTTGAGACTTAGGCGTTGACACCTGCCTCGAAGCATGCACACTAGATGTCTTCTGTGCCCTAGAAGATCTCTGTGGACACTTAACAATACGATGCCCCAAATCGCCACACCTGAAACAAGCCCTAGTAGTATGTCTACAATCTGCAGTCGCATATGCACCTCCATAAGTAGCACATCTCTGGCCAGAATGAGATGGAACACACGCAAACCCACGAGATTGCTGTGCCGGTGGCCATTGACAGTATGAGATCCACCTTTCTTGCCTCTAACCTAGGCTTTCCTCCACTTCCAGACTAACAGTTCCTCTGATTGTCAAAGCTTCTGTACCTATTTTTCTATAACCTTCTATTCTATTCTCTTATATCACTCCAGATAGTGTCCAAGGACTTGGCATGACTCACAGCCTCTAAATAACTAGTCAGGTGCAAGACGGCCAATCCCCTATGATTGTGTGCCTGTAATACTCCCTCAAAACGTTGGGCCCTGCTCTGATCATTATCTACTAGCTTTGGAGCATATCTGGAAAGTCTGTCGAACTCCATTTCATACTCATCCACTGTCATGCTACTATGAGTAAGATTGATGAACTTCTTCTTAAACTGGGCCACCTTGTCCCTAGTGAAATATTTATAGAAAAGAGTATCTCTCAATTACAACCAAGAACTAAACTACTGCCCCTAATGAGTGCGAAGCTCCCCTTGGTACCAGTGATTTGCAGACCCTTTGAGCATGTACACACCAAACCTAAGCTTCTCCTTTTCAGTACACTTCATCACAGCAAAAGCCTTCTCCATTTCTTCCACCCAGACTTACATTTCATCTGGATTAGTAGTACCCTCGAATGGTGATGGACCAAATCTTTTAAATTCCATGATAGTCTTCTCCTTAGGCTCTTGAGGAAGGTGCAGAGGAGGAGGCAGTAGTGATGGTGGTGCTGATGCCTGTCGTTGTCTCTAATCACACACCAACCCTACCATTTCTCAAACCAGATCCATCAAAGTTTCCTGGTTGTCAACCCTATTAGTCCCTTCTTCAGCAGGAATTTTGTGGTTGTCAATCCTATCAGTCCCTTCCTAAGCGAGAATTCCAATAGTAGTAGAGGATTGTCCCCTCAAATCAGCAATACTTATGCTAGTAGCTCTATGTAGATGCATTCTGCAAGGTAAACCCAAATGGAATCAGACAAACACAAACAAAATGATCATATTAGATCAACTAGCACCTAAGGATGCCAAACTATACTCGAGTCAGATCGTTTTAGCATACTAAATCTGAAGATTCTGCTTGAAAACTAGGATCATAGTTAACTGAAATCGAGAACTCTCTTATACCACTTAGATTTGTCATGCACCAAACTCGAAGTGTTGACAAACAGTCGCATACCTACAAAACTTGAAATCGAGAACTCTCTGATACCAAGTAGGCACGCAAGGCCTCAAAACCTACTTCACACTAGAAAGAACAACATCTAACAAAAACAATAAATTTCAAAAGCAAATAAAACTACAATGTTTGGAATATAATGAAAACACATAATACTATTTGACATAACCATTAAATAAAAACAAGAAGAGTTAAGTCCACAACAAAAAGGGAGTTTATTAACTCAACAACAACTAGACAGCGACTTACTCAGCGCCCCACTAAGCTGTCCACCACTCAACCCTACTCTTGATATGAAAAGAAATGAGAACGACTTAATGAGTTTGGGAGCCTAGTAAACAACTACTAAAAATATCATGATCACATAAAGTTCAATAATTTCAAAAACATACTCAAATGTAACATTTCACAATAAATATCAAAATAAAACCAAGAAATCAGAATATTTCAAAACAGATATAATTTATTAAAAGAATGAGTATATAAGTCCCCCAAATAACTAATACCAAAACAAACATCAGAATTCATTTATTTAAACTCGGTGGCCAGAGTCATATTTCAGAGCTCATATATTTACCCTCGGTGACCCGAGCCAGAATGTCAGAAACCATAATTCTTCACCAGTGACAGGGTTAGTGCATAGTTAATTGCATAGTTTCTATGTCAGAAGTACGTATCGACACAGTCAATGTTTAACCCCCAGTGACAAGGTTAGTGCATAGTTAATTGCGGACTACGAGTTTCTATACAAAAAAATATGTTAGGTCCAAAATTATCGTCAATGCAATAATGCTGAAATTTAGTGATCCCATTTTCTAACAAAAATAATTCCAATTATATCAACAATAACACATTTAGCAAAACAATAATTAAATAGCCAAAATTATATACACACACCCAAATAACTTAGAATTCAAGAGAAATAACTTACTGAAACATAATATATAGAAATTTACTAAGTAATTAAATTATTACATAATTTAGATGTAAATAACTTTCAGAACGGAATTAGCAAAAGAATTATCAAACAAACTAGAAATTAGCACATTATTAAATAAATTCTGAAAATAAAATAATACTCAGAAATTAAACAAAAGATAATTCTGAAATTAATGTTAGTTAGGAAATAATAATTTACTAGTAAGATAACCAAGTAACCATAAAATAGAAAAAATAATTTAAGTAAAAATCTATCAAGTCTCACGAATACATCATATATTAATATTAGGTGCTTTACTTACCTGTCCAACGCTTAAAACTTTAACTTCACCCTGAAACTAGGCTTCCATAGAATACCCTATTGTTGAGAGCACAGTCCATAGGTATTAACAAGAATGATCCATATAAACCTAAAAGTTATACCAAAATAACCTCACTCTTTAAAAGACTACATACTGTAAACTAACTATTGTAGACAATTATAACAAGGTTAAACTAGGGAGCTTTGGCATGAGTATCAAAAACTCTAATACTAATTTAAAAAGTAGGTTTAAGATCCCAAAAACAAATAGCATATAATATACACTACAAGAAATGTGGCTATTCCCTAAGTTTTTTAGAGCTACATAATAAATTGCATAGCTAGATATGTTGAATTATCTACGATTTCTATATTTCATAAGGAAAAATAAACACTCTGAGACGCCAAAGATTTTCCACACACGGGGAGACCAAGGTCTACGAATGATTTCTAGTAGCTACGATTTGTTTTGTAGGCAAAACAGAGCCCTTCTTTCTACAAAATATATCATAGAGAAAAGAAGTTCTAATTTTCTCAATGAATCGTAAACATGGAAGTTTTGTCTACAAACCAAATCTTTCATAGGGAAAAATAAATGCTTTGAGGCGCCAAAACTTTTTCACCCGCGGGAAAGCCAAATCTTAAGAATGATTTCTAGTTTTTACGATTTTTTGTAGGCAAAACATCAATTTTATTTGTCTATGAAATATATCGTAGAGGAAAGAAGTTTTAATTTGGACTACAAATCGTATAACGTATAACGTAACTAAAAGTATGATTTTATTTTTTGTCAATGAAATATATCCTAGAGAATAGAGGGTTTAATTTTGGCTACAGATTGGGATCCATTCTTACTTTCCTACACTTTTGTAATTGAAAACCGTAATTTCTAATAAGAAAATAAAATACCAATGCAACCGTATTAGGATTAGACCCTGCAAGGTTACATATCCAAAGTTTCACTTCTACACAATTAACTACATGGCATCCTAAAATAATATATGTAAAACATGTGGAATTCTATTATATTTTTTATATGTATATATAAATCTCTTAACATATGAGTAGCAATATATTCTTATGTTTTATTTTATATATTGTAAGTTATAACAATTTATAAATTGATTTCATTTTTAGAAAATTTATGTAATAAGTATTTATAACTATTTATGTGTCTATTATGACTCTGTTTTTGGTCATCTTTTAGGACAACATATTGAAAAATATATAATTGAGTATATATGTGTAAATTTGAAGTGCATTAGTTTTTATCGAACATAAAGATCCTTATTTGTCTTGAAATTTTATTTTTATAAATAATTAGTCAAAATAAATATGTTTCCTTTTAAGATTTTAGCGCTCTTTCCCTTTTATAAAAATCCTTTTAAGATTTTATCTAATATAAATATGTTTAGTAGGCTAAGAAGTTGCTGGAGCGTGGGATCAGGGGCGGAACCAGGACTCGATAATAAGGGGGGCTGAAGCCTAAAGGCAAATATATATATATATATATATATAATATTCCAACAAAATAATTATTTTAAATAGAGAATAATGTGCTAATATAACAAAAATTTGAACACATATTAAAAAAATATAGAGTAAAATTTAAAATTTTGTTATTACCGATGGCAAATATATGAGATTTTTAATAATTCAATTAATAAGAATATATCTCAAGTTTGTATGTTTTTTAAAATATGGTAAAATTGATCCATCTCAATACAAACAATCAAGCTATTGTTTATAAAAAACTTTTGTTCTTTTACTCTAACATATAACATATGTGTATATATGTTATAATATATTTGTTATGCCTCATGATTAATTTAGATTTTTTTAAAATTACTAAAATTTGCATATAAAATTTTTTTTATTAAAATTTTGAAATCCTAGTAATTTTTAAATTAAAAAATAAAATGTGGAAGAAAAATGCATCACAAGGGATTTGAACTTGGGTGGATCACAAAAAAACTACTTTATGGGTTAACCCACCAACCACTCAAGCACACACACATTCCACACTATCATATGTCAAAATATTGTATTTTACATTAACTTAAGTATAGAAAAATCGAATAACATCAAATCTTATATTGGTAAAAAAGTATTATTTCCGACGCCGAGGGGGGGCTTCAGCCCCTGCTAGCCCCCCCTTAGTTCCGCCCCTGCGTGGGATTCATCCAATTAGTGTTGCGGAAGGGTATGAGGTGGCGTCCAGGATTCCTCCATCGAGCCTGACATCGAAGCCGCCCTCGAGGTTTTACTGTGGATCTTCTTCTTGATCTCTTGATTTTATGGCAATTGGTTTGATTTAGTGGCTTTTGGTGTAGAAATCAAAGAAGGCAAAGCTAGAGAAGAATCAGGCGGCGTGGTGGCAATGAATGCGGAGATCTGGAGCACTAAGGCGAGGTTGATGGGGAAGGTGCCCAAATTGCAGAGATTGGTTGTTAAAAAGGTTCGATTCGACTTCTTTGTTCGGTCAAGTTTTGAATTTTGTGAATTTTTTCCCTGGTGAGAAGGTTGGATTTCAATGTATGTTAAGGTAGTTATTGAGAGATCTATGTACCTCGCTAGTGATTTTTGAGAATTCAGATTCAGATACTGTAACATTAACATTATGATTTGGGTTTATAATTATTTGAGAAACTATCCTTGCTGATTCCTCTGCTTTTATTGTGAATTTTTGGAATTTTTCTCGGTGTCAAGAGGTTTATGTATTGAATGTTCTTGTTAATCCAGTGAACTTCCATTTCTCTATTTCTTGTATTTTCTTATATATGTGTTCATAGAAGTAGAAATTGTTCTTGATTGAATTTGTTACATGTTAGACCATGTAGATTCTTATTGTATATAGCTGTATTGTAATATAGATAAGTGTACTCTAATTTTTATATATTGGGGTTTTTGTTCCCTTGTAGATTGATGCCATGTTTTGTAGATTCTCATTCAAGACTTGGAGTCAAACTTCAAAATATTGGTTGAATAAATTGTCATTTTGAAGCAGGCCATGCTTGAAGTTTTGTCGAGTATCTATCGACCTTACAAAGTTTTAAATCCAGTTTTGGCGTACTCATCATTGTTTTCTTCTAACCAATTAGTTTTGGTATCATTTGAAGGGCATATTACATCATTGTAAAATATTAGATTATTTTTCCTTTATTTATTTATTTATTTATTTATTTATTTTGGAATATTGTACTACTGAGAGAGCTCATCATGATTGAATATATATTGTATTATATATATACAATATACACTTGACGTAATTTTTGTGCTTGAATGTATAATTAGGAAAACAAATTCATCTATGAATATTTGCATTTGAATTACAAATTTTCAGGATATATAAGTTTTTTTTTTCCTATAATCTACATATAATTTAGCAGAACATTCTAATTGCCTATATATATATATATATATATGAGAATTTTAGAGGTTATTTACAAGGGTATAGGAAGAGATATACATGAATAAGAGGTTGCATTAATCAAATATATCAATTTTATTATTTTTTCGGTTTGCTTATATTTGTGTATGTGTTTGTTTTTGTTGATTTTGGATGATTTTCGATGTGCAGGGTTGCTCACACAAACATGCCACTATTGTGTTTGAAACATGGAATAGAGTAACAAGGACAATGAATGATCTTTGATGTGTAGGGTTGCTCACCAAGTTTAATCACTATATTGTTGCTATAATTATTTTCAGGTTTGCTATCTTTGGTATTTACTTCTTTTTGCTTGGACAACAAAGTTATTCTAAGAGCAACTCTTAAATACAAATTTAAGATTAGATTGTTGTTTTGATGAAATAGTATGTATGATATATATATATATATATATATATATATATATATATATTATAATAATAATAATAATAATAATTTTATTTTATAATTTATTGTAGGAAGTTAATAGGTTTAATTTGACAAAGGAGTGGGACACAAATTCAAATGGATGATTTTCTTTTATGGTACAAGTGGTAGAGAAACAACTTAGCACTGATACTTTGGTCTTTTAATGTTTTTGTATTTGGATGGTAACTTAGGTTTTGGAATGATTGTAGACAAATTGTTATATTGAACATATTATTCTTGGATTCAATGTTTGCAGATTAATATTTGCAATGGATACCTTTGAATTCAATATTTATTATTAACAATGAATTATTAATACGATTTTTTATATCGGAGTGAAAATTTAAACCATTGCCTATGATTTGCTAAACATCGACTGCAAAAATAATTGTAGCTAAGCCATGATAAAAAAAGATAAAGTCACTACGAAATTGAAAGTCGTAGACAAAGCCTACACCTCTCTAGAAAAATTATCGTACACAAAGCATAATGGAACAAGACAAATTCACTATTCTCAATGAACCTTTTTGTAACTAAATTTTGTAGAGAACTAAGGAAATCATTGCCTAAAATTTTATTTGTAGCCAATAATCTTTTCCCTCTATGATTTTGAAAATTAAGTTCAAATTTCTTTTACATTTCTCTACGAAATAGGGTAGATAAAAGTTTCACGATTTGACTATGGAATAAGGAAATCATAGCTAAATACTATTACCTATGGGGCATTTTCTACGTTTGGCTCTACGATTTTTTGTCATAGAGAATAATATTTACCTACGATTTTGATATATTTCCCTATGAATGTTTGCCGTAGAAATTAGTTAAATTTCTAGTGATAACCACATAGGAATATACAGTGAATCAATTTCCTACACTAACAATCATACTACTCAAAACATCCAATAATATAATATAAATACACACACATATCTGTAAAAAATATAAAACAAAATAAAAAAAATGGACACGTTTTGCATTATTACCTTCCACTCAACGGCAACTCTAATGGCTATTTAACTAAATTTTCCAAAAACAAATGATCCAACTTATTCCAAATTCTTCAAAACGGATACACAGGAAATCAAGCTTCAACATAGATTTTAACTTAAAAAAAAAAAATACAGTAGCATCTAATCCATTAAGCTGCTTTCATCACAAGGCACTTACCCTATATATGAAACTACAACATTCACAAAGCATCACTTCTCTAGATGCAAAAAATCACCAGATAATAGAATTAAAATCAATGAAATCAACACAAATATTTAACCAAGCATCTAACAGAAATCCTATCACCATCAACTAGGATGAACATTAAATCTGATCTCTACACAAAAAATACTAACCCAACAATCATAATATCAAAAACCAACAGATCAAATTCCAAAGAGAACAATGAGACATTTTGGGAATAGATCCGAAGAAGAAAACGCTTACCTTAACAATAACAGTGCAAGAAAACCCTTGACAGTGAGGAAATTCACCGTCCTCACCTCCGGCACCACACGCCAAAAAGAGAGAAGATCAGAAAAGAGGCGAGATCTCTCCCTCTTTCTTATTCCAAACAGGGATCTACAACAGAAGAAAAGAAGAGACGGCTAGGGTTTTGAAAACCTAAAATAAAATATAAAGATAAACATAAAAGTCGGTTTTTTTATCTCCATAACTGCCAATCATGCAAAGTTAAAAAGAAATATTAATTGTATGGGTCCCACACCTAACATCAGAAATGATTTCTACAAACTAACAAGTTGATGCAGTTTTAGTTGATATTATTGGTGTTCTAGGCGTCCTATACAGTGGGCATGCTTTATATTGAAATTGAATTGATGTACATAATGCCTTCAATGGACTTGATAAGGATTCTTTATTGATTAAAATAAAATATGATTTGTGTGTGTGTGTGTATTTGTATATGTAATAAGTAGGTTTGACTAGCCATCAAAGCATTCTATGCAGGATTAAGGATAATATAATGTGAGGTCTATAGCGCCGGATTTTTCCACTGCTATAGGATATCCAAAAACTCTATAACGGTTGAAAATTTTCCACAGTGATAGGTGTTATAGTAACAAAATTTTCCGCCGCTATAATTCATTTCATAGCCCCAACTATAGTGGATACAATAGTGGCAAAAGTGTACATTTGTTACAAAAAAAATATAGCAACCAAGGGTTTAGAGGCTAATTGGGTATTAGCTGCTATAATTGTATTGAGGCTAAAATTTTGTTTATAAAAGATCACTCGCATGGGTCCAGAGAAACTCCAAACTATGCTTGATAGGAATACACATGTTCTCTATTTTTTGTCTTTTGGACTTTGAATATGTAGTTATTCAAGAAAGAAACAAGTGAATGACTTTTCAGATAATAGCATGAGTGCAATTTGTTATTGAAAATTTAGTCATTTCGCTCAAAGCAAATATTTTAAACTATGACCCTAACCAGCAAATCCTAAGTTTCTCTGAACTGAGGTTAGATGTGAGCTCTCCAAGAATCCCATAGATCGCCCATAGAATTTGGGCAACGAGCAAATCGAAGGGTATACTCAAAGTGATGCCATACTTTCTTAGCGAAAGGGTAGAGAATTAGTAAATGATCCACTATTTTCATATAAGCATAACATAGGACACATTGTGCAATCACCAATTTATTATACTATTAAAGTGTCATTTTTTGGAGAGTGAGAATTCGGTTGCCTAAGCCAACCAATCAAAGATTTTTTACTTTAAGGGGGGCACATACCTCCATATAATTGGAGTCACTGAGCAACATTGTCTACCATCAATTAGAAGGTCATAAAGGATTTAACTAGGGACATACCATTAGATGTAAAACTCCAACATTTAGAGTCATTGTTGCCCGCATCAATCCTACTAATGAGGTAAGACAAAAGGGGTTCAAACCTAAAAGAGAAGACAATAACAAGATAATGGTGTCCTGAATCGTACACATCAGAGCTCGAGACATCCTTAAATCCTCTTGCCAGAAGTTCATTAACACACATCCATGAACCCAACGATCCATGCAAAAGAGAGTGGAGACACCGTCCTTGAGGACATTATTAATACAAGCACGGAAAGTTGGGAGGAGATGAAGAATCCCATTCCAAAAGAATGATATGTGCGTGAGGAATTGATGGAACAAGTTCCAAGTGGGATCTAACTAGTAGTATTTGAATTAAATAAACTTGGTGGCACATGGCGACACTAGATGATATCTTACACCACCGTTTTCCTGAGGAAAGCATTGTTAAACTCTTCAAGGTTGAGAATTCTCCAACCTTATTGATTCTAAGATCTACAAAAGCACTTCCAACTGATAAGGTGACATCGGGCTTGCTGAAGTCTAGTCTCGACTAGAGAAAGTTTCTACATATTTGATTAGTGGATGTAAAGGCCCAAGTAGGGAGTTTGAACATGGACATCCAACAAGTTGGAATAGAGATAAGGACCAAGTTGATTAAACTGAGTCTACCTCTAAGCAGGGGCGGAGGCAGAGGGGGGGCAAGGGGGGCGGCCGCCCCCCCTGCCGCCGGCCCTTCTCCCCCTTATCTCTCTCTTTCCCTTTATCCACATTACATACTCTTTCTCACCGGCCGCCCCCCTCTCTCTCGCCCTTTTTCCACTCTTTATTCTCTCTCTCTCTCTCTCTCTCTCTCTCAGTTTTTATTTTTATTTTTCTCTCTCTATTTAGTTTTTTATTCTCTCTCTTCCCCCCCTCTCTCTCTCTTTAAGTTTTTATTTTTATCTTTTTAAAATTTATTTTTTTTATAAATTAATAGATATGATCTAAAACAACCAAAGGATTCATAACCTAATAGTATTTGGCAAAATCTCATAATTTAAAACTCATTGAAAGAAATAATGATAACGAGTTGACGTTGGTTGTGGGTGTGGGTTCGTACCTTTCATCCTCCTGAGATTGCGTAGATTGGATAATTAAATTTCACCCCATACCCTTAATCTATTATTAAAAATATTATCAAAATATTATTATTTGATTTATTAATATTTTATAAATTACTTTATGTAGTATTTTTTTAAAAAATCTATGTTTTAGTTTTTGATTTTTTTATAAGCTAATTTATATAATACATAAAATTATATTTTTAGTAGAGTTTTATAAAAATTTATTGTTTGACATCTAATTTTTATAAACTAAACTATAAATTAACATATAAATAAAATTTAAACAAATTTGTAAAATTTTTAATTAATTTTTTTTTTTTCAATTCGCCCCCCTAACCTTTAATTTCTGGCTCCGCCACTGCCTCTAAGGGACAGAAGTTTAGACTTCTAGGTGGTTAACTTGGATTTGATCGCAGAGATAAGATATTCTCAATTTTCATGCTGAGTCATTAGCCTAAAATTGAAATACTAAGGCAAGTCAAAGGAAGGAAACTTGAAGAACATTTCAGGGTGACAGCAAGGAAGGAGACCGGAAGTTATCAAAACTTGAAGGAAAAAAGATTGATTTTGCAGAAGTTTATGGCCAGTTAGAAAATACCTTAGAATAAATATCGAATGAGTTTGATGACCCTTAGGTCCTCAATATTACTGCAATTAGAAAAATTAAATCATTGGCATATTGAAGGTGGCACATATATCCTACCAATTTAATCATTCCAAAGGAACTGAGTACAATATTCCAGATGAAAGAGTATGGTTAAACATGAAACTTAGTGCATAGGCCCATGAAACTTAGTACATAGGCAGTGTGCACAAACAGAAAAAGAGACAAGGGGTCTCCCTTGTAAAGTCCCTAGTGATATCTAACATAATGGTGGGAGTCGTTAATAAGGATATTTGCTTTGGATAAAGCAAAGATTGTTTTAATCTAACCTACCCATAGATACAAAAATCCACAGGTAGTTAGTATGTTTAGAAGGAATTCTAGTTCACCATAACAAAAGTTTTCACAAAGTTAAACTTTTATGACGTTATTTGGGATCTGGCATTTTTGTAAGTTGAAGATTAACTCCTCTGCCTTTACAAGATTATCCATGATACATTGGCCCTTGATGAAAGCATATTAGGTAACATCCACTAAGGAGTTGATCACCACAGGGGTTTCCATTTTGGGGATAAGGGTGATTCTAGCCTAGTTAACTTTCTCTAGGTTGGCGATTCCACCATAAAGTCCTTGCAAAGTTTAATAATGCCTTTACCAAAGATATGCCAAAATTTTTGAAAGCAGAAAATTAGGAAGTCATTTGGACTAGGAGCTTTATCTACACCTAATCAAAGGTAGCTTTATTTATCTCGGTAGGGTTGAAAAGGACTTCTAAAGAGGAGAGACCCACTCTAAGTTTTGACGCCAATAGTTTGGTCTAGTAAGATCTAAATTGAGTCTAGAGTTGGGAACCAAACTGAGATCTAAAGAAAGGTGAATACCTAACTAATATCAACACTCCCCTTGACTTTAGCATTGTTGTGATGAATCCTGGGGATATGATTACGGTTATAATGGCTGTTGGTGTGAAAAAACTTAGTCTTGCGTTATACCATCCTGGAACCAGGTCATATGATGTATTGTCTCCATTAATAGAGCTCCTCTTGTTTTATAGTTTGATTTTTTTTCTTTTTCTTTCTCTTTTCACTTCTTCTTTGTGCTTTTTATTACCTTGATTATGGGTTTTTAAATTGTGCACATTGGGTTATTGTGTGACTGATTTTTTTCTTCATAAATGTGTGGCAAAAGTGGACAATTTACACTTTGATTTTTCTATTTATAAAGCTATATAATACTTTTACAATAACTTATTTAAAGGTTTTTAAGGACGTTTAAGACGGAGATACTGTGTGAATCTCACATTCATTGTTGTTAGCATTAGACTTCTTAATTTGAAATTCTAATATATACTAAATTAGGTAAAATAAATAAAAAATAAAAATTTATTTGTCTGTTGTATTTAGCCATAAAAAATTATAGATATGTTTTTTAAAACAATGTGGACAAACTATCTTAAACACACACATTTATTATTATATGAAGTTGAATCGTGGATCTTTTTTATAGAAGTTAAGTGTTTTAACCACTAACTTATTGGCATGGTGCAAATATACCAATTATTATTATTATTATTTGAAGTAGATGTATAATCTGCTTCGAAAGGGTTTCGAGGAAAATTTAAAAATTTTTTAAAAAAATTATTCTATTGCATTTAAGTCTTTGTTTGTATTATATGTAATATTGGTAATATGAGATGTTTAATTCTATTTGTTTGTTTTGTGGTGTCATTAATAAAAAGTATTTTATGGCATTAATTTTATTAAGGCCATTAAATTGATTTACATAAAAAATCAATAAGAACTTCTAATGAAACTTTGATATTGTATAGGAAGTGGAAATATTTCCTAATTTTTTTTAATTTTTTTATTAAAAAAATATTTAAAAACATTTATTTGGTATTACATTAAATGTGGTAACTACAAAAAAGAAAGAAAGAAAAACGAAAAAAAAGGAAAAGAAACCAATAGGAGACCAATAGATAATATTTTAAAAAAAAAAACATAGTATTTTATAATTTTTTTTAATACCTCTGAGGAACTTTAAAATTATCATTAAGTGAATAAAAAGAATTTGGATCAAAATAAATTATAAAAAAAAAAGATTAAGTGTATGTTGTAATTTAATTATTACGCCATTAATTTCTTTAAGGGTAGACTGGTTTACCATTAAATATTTAATAAGATCGTACAATAATGAAAACCAGTCTTTGAAAAGCAGAAATCTTTACTAATTCTCTTAAAACTATTTGGTATTGCATTAAATATGGGAAATTAAAAAACAACGAGCGCAATAAATTATATTTCAAAAAAAAAAAAAAAGAAAGAACATTTTATTAATTAGTTATGCCTTGAGGAACTTTATAATTATAATTAGGTGAATATAACGAAATCTAATGTTGTAAATTAATTATTATTATTATTATTATTATTATTATTATTATTATTATAAAAGATTTAATGGCATTAATTTGGTTAAGAGACTTAAATTGATTTAATAGTAAATATTTAATAAGATATTCCAATTAAAACTGATAATTTTTTTATAATGGAAATAATTACATTAAATTCGATTGTTTCAAAGGGTATATGTGAAAAAATAATAACATTGCACATTTATAGAAGAAAACAATGAATTATTGGTTTTTATAGTAATGGCACATAAATAGTTAGGCTACCACTAAATTCCATAGGAATGGTGATAATTCCTATGGAATTTGATTTTATGTAGGAAATTATAATAAAGGGTGTTTGGATATTATTTTGATAGGATAAAATTACTATGGAATCACATGATTCCATACTAATTTTAAAAAGAGGTTGTACCCAAAATATTATTTTCCTCTACTTTTTTTTGTCTCGCACACCCTTCATCTCCGGCCGCCTCAAAAATAGATTGGCAGCAACATCACCAGCCCTTCCACTCTCGAAGGCAAATCCACCGACCTGACTGGCATCGCTGTTACTGCCGTCTTCTCGCTCGGTAACACCAAAAGCAACCATCCTGGCCTGTCTTGCTGGTCAGTGGTGTCGCTGCTCTGCACGGGGATTGCATCAAGATCGTCGGCGGCAGTCGCAAAGGAGACAACGGCTTGAGATCTCCGAAACCGCGGATTGGGAAGGGCTACGAAATGGGATCAGGAGGGGATTTTATGGATAGGCCTGAGGACTGTGAACGGTAGCCATGACAGTGAACAGCACTATGAGGCCTTCTTCCCAGAAACAAGGACGAATGAACCAACACCTTTCTTCCTTTGCTTAGATGGGTGGCTGACGGTGAGGTTGGTGGACTTACTGTTTCCTATGGCTCACGAGATAATGAACCAGATTTGTATATTTATATCTTTATTTATTAACATAACCAGACACTTTGGTATTGGTTTTTTGACCAAGAAGCTGCGGTGTGGATGAGTAGCTTCTGGTCCTGGATGACTCATCATCCATCATTCTTGTCCATAAATCCATTCCCCTGTCAACTTTCTCTCTTATCTCATCTTTTTGTTTTTGTTTTCTTTTTTTTGTACAACTTATTTTTTATGTTTATTCATGATTAGCATGAGAGAACTCTTAATTAATTTAAAATAATTGGTTATTGGATTGATGATAAAATAGAATCCGATGTGCTCAACAAACATCATCCATTAACGTAATTTGAGTATCACAACCAAAATTAAAAAAATATATATAAAACAATGAAGAGAATAAAAACAAATTTATTTTTAAAATTAAATTTTTATGAAAAAATTTTCCTGTGCATATCCAAACACCATTCCGTAGGAATTTTTCTGTAGTAAATTCCATAGAAATCATCTTCGAATCCTATGGAATAAAATTCCTATAGAAAAATTTATTATGCATCCAAACAGGCCCTTAATTTGATATTCCTCAGTGAGTAATTTTTTTAAAAAATTTAAAAAAGGGTGAAAATGATATAGCAATAGTTTCATTAATAGATAGATAGACTATTGTAGAAGAAAATGAAGGGATTAAAATAAAGCCTGAAGGACATCAAATGATAGAGGTGTTCATATTAACCAAACTTTAATGAAGATGAATAACAAATTTTAAAGTTGGTTTCTTTTTCAATACAATTCATACAATTTCCTTTTTTGGTATAACTTTGTTTTTCACATAAAATTTTTATAATCTCATCTATCTATAATGTTACTATTTAGTTTGTCAAAGTTTCTTACTTTTATAATTTGATTGTTCATTAATTTGTTGTTTGGTTGTGTTCTTTTTGTTGCAAATATCAAATATATTTGATATGTTTTTATTTAGATAAATTTCATGATAGTGAAAAAACCAAGTAAATAATCTACCAAATGTTTTTTAATCTATTTTGTCAAATTTAAAATTATAATAACTGAGTTATGTTCTAATTTAAATTCTTAGCAAGAATATGCATAAAGAAAATTTAAGAATTGGTTGAATACTCTGCGATTGCTTATTCGAATTATACACAAATTGTTGGGTTGGCTTTTGTTGGAATAGATTTTGATGTAAGTGATTATATAAAAAAAAAACATAAGGAAACTATACTTAGCATCATTTAGTTTATCTCTTTATATTTTTTAATCACAATTAAAGAAACTTATATTTCAAATTTTTAGTTGTTGTTCCTAATTGTCGGAACATGCATAGAACAATAGGCTTCATGCCCTCTATGAAGGACTCGAGCTTAGTCAAATAAGGTTGCACGTGCTCATTTCAACCTTGATTCTATGCTAATAAATGTAGTGCAAATGTTATGCAGCTAGGATATCTACATATATGTTATAAAATTCCAAATTGCATAGTGGTACACACACAATATATATCTAATCACAATCGTTTTAAATAGGTAAGCTTTGATGGGCATGGTCTATAATAACAAAGATCTTCCCATAAGAATGTTTTCAAAACTCAATAATGTAAATACTATTTTTTGTATTCTTTTTTTTATTATAAATGGACATTATCATCAATATTTATTTCACACAAATATACATATTTAAAAATTATTAAAATTGCAAAATCTCCCAAGTAGAGCGAGGGAATCATACTAGTTATTATTATTACTGCTACTATTACGGATAAAGTGGACAAACGACTCTCAACTAAGTACATAATAATCATTTCTTACCATCATCTTCTTTCTTATGACTCTCCCACAATAGGAAACAAGGCTCTAATCGAACCACGCATAAATTCTAATAATTCTTTTATTTTGAGAAACTCAAAATAAGGTCTACATTTTAAAGATGAGACAAAATGAATTTGAATTGTATTAAATATATTAACATGTTTATTAGATGACCAATTTCATATTTAAATATCGTAACACATTTATTGAATAAATCATATTCCAACCCAATACATTTGAAAGATCATATCTATTAAGTTATGGCAAATAAAAAACAATACAAAAATGAAAATTGAAATTCCATTGATGTTCTTTCCATAAATCAATATATCAATCATAATAAATTCTATATTCTCTGTCCAACTTTAAAAATACCAAACAATGTGCACCAAAAACTTCCTACACCATCTATGGCAATAAAATAAGCTATAATAAAGCATTGAATCATTTTCCATTTATAAGTCCTACACTTTCTATGGTCATCCAGCTCTTGGATGTTTCCTTCCTTTGTCGTTGGTTGCCCGCTTAATTTGTTCTGTTTTGTTTTCTTCTTCCTCTGCCTATGCTCATTTTTGGTGACCAGTTTTTTTGTAATTTATATTGTTTCTCTGTCTGTCCTTTATGCTTGGTCTCCCGTTTTGCAATGAATCAGTGTTTATCTTTTTTTTTTAATAAAAAAAATCATTTCAGTTCTTCCTTAATTCAATCCAAACAAGAAACTCTCTAGCATCTAATCATTGTTTTTTTTTTTTTTCTTTTTTTGATAAAGTGGATAAACCACATGCATTAGAAAAAAAAGGAGGATACAAGCTACCACAAGCAATGGTAGCAAAGCAAAAAGAAAAAGAGCAGAAGGGTTAAAAGAGCCCTAAGGAGGAGTACAAAAAGACCAAAGAGAGCACACAATCCCCACGCAGGGGGAAAACGAAGAAAGAGCGCCCAACAGTGACTACTCGATCAGGGGTGGGTCAACTGCCTGGCTGCTGAGAAAATCCAGGCTACGTTTGGCAGTAGAGTCAAGATCCTCCAGCTTGGCCCTTTTTGCTGCCGGCACTGCAAGAATCCACGAAATGAGCATGTGAACACATTTTATTACAATAGTTGAGCAAGAAGAGTAAACAACTCTAAAAATTCGTGCATTTCTTTCCAGCCAAATGTTCCACAGAATGACCCTAACAACAAGGTCACTAGCACTCCTATTGTCATTAGGGCAGGAAGCATGCCAGCGGCCCCAAAGAAGTTTGACGGAAGGGGGTGGATTAGGAACGTTGAAGCGCGCACTGAAAAAATCCCAGATCCTAGATGTGAACGGGCAAGAGAGGAACAAATGGTCCACCGTCTCAATTGCCGCGTTGCACAGGACGCAGGTGGCAGTGGGTAGTTTGTTGTAACCTCTAGCTGCGACTTTGTCGAGGGTGAGAATACTATTATCCCAGACCAACCAGTTGAAAAGGCGGATTTTCACTGGGTAAGGGCATCTAATCATTGTCAACAAATCACCTGCAAAACAACCCCAAAAACCTCCATCCCTTTCTCTCCCCCACATTTGCATGCATGGGCAAGAACCACCAAACTCAAACCATGCAGACATACAATAACAATACTCACACTGATCATCATCTCGCTTGTTCTTCTTCTTCTTCTTCTTCTTCTTCTTCTTCTTCTCATGTAGATGAACCTAAAGATTCTCCAATAGAGCAAGTGCGTTACACTGTGCCAAACACCGACGATGCCTGTGCTGACATTCCGGACATGGGTCCTTGGAATCTCAGCAAGTTTCGTCATAAACCTCACAATAACCTTCTTTGGATTACGGAAAAACCCGATCATCATGAGCACTACACTGACCCAGATACTCATGCTCCCCGTTGGCAGGATCATGGCCTCTACCCTTTCGGCGTGGGAAGTGAAGATTCCTTGGATTGGCTTTTCCTTCTCCCTAAACCCTGGGCCATTCAACATCAAGGAGCATGTCCTTGCAGATACACTCTCCGATGGAGGAGGGTATCCTTACTCTCTGAATATAGTTACATTGAAGAAGGTCTTCTTCAAACAAAAAATTAATATGATTCCAAGTTTCATGATGGTAATATCAACTCAGGTATGAGTGGTTCTTGGTTTCCTTTGAAGTTTGTTTGTGTGTCTGAGGTATTGTTTGGAAGTTAATCATGAGGTCGACTTATACAACTGACAGTTACTTGGTTATGGTCTTGCTGGGTTGTTCAACAAATTGCTAGTTCAATCTCCTTATATGTGGTGGCCTCCCACTTTGAGTACTGTCAGCATGTTTAGGTCTCTCCTATCCCCCCTTTTTTTAAATAAAATTTGTCCTGGATACAACATATGTTTACTTTTTGTTTTCTTCTAATTTTTTTAGAGCCCTGCATGAGACAGAAAAGGTAAAACTAAAAGGGAAGTCATCAAAATTTCAGCTGTTGATCATGGCAGGGATATCTAGCTTTGCTTATTATATAATTCCTAATTTCTTCTTCCCATCTCTGACAGCTCTTTCAGTGGTTTGTTGGATTTGGAAAAGATCAATCACAGCACAACAAATAGGTTCAGGTCTTCATGGTCTTGGCCTTGGCTCTTTTGCCTTTGATTGGAATTCAATCTCAGGATTCTTGGGTAGCCCCATGTCTTTGCCTCTGTTTACTATAATGAATACAATGGCAGGGTTTGTCTTAATTCTCTACATCATAGTCCCAATCAGTTATTGGTCCAATTTATTTGAGTCAAAGAGATTTCCCATCTTCTCTTCTGATGTTTTTGATTATGATGGTCAAAGCTACAATATGTCTCGTATTCTTAATCCTATAACCAATCAACTTGATGTTGAGGCCTATAACAACTACTCAAGGCTCTATCAGAGCATCACTTATGTTCTCAAATCAAGGTTTGGATTTGCTGCTGTTGTTGCAACTCTCACTCATGTTGCCTTATTCTATGGAAGGTAATCTCCAATCAAACTCAATTAATATGGAGTGAAAGAAACCATGCCTCAGTTATATATTTTTGGTTTTTTCTTTCCTTGTGACATGCAGATCATTATGGCAGCAATTTATTCATGCATACAAAAATGAGGAAGGAGACGTGCATAATCATCTAATGAGAAAATACAAAACTATTCCCTTGTGGTGGTACTATGTTATGGTTGCAATATCAATTGTACTAGGATTTGTAGTCTGTGAAGGCTTTGGCAATGAGTTCCAGCTTCCTTTCTGGGGTTTTTTGTTGGCATGTGCTGACGCAGCGGATACACAGTTCTAATCCAAGAACTCACACTCAAAATAGAGTATACGCGAAAATTAATTTCCAATTCATTGATTCCTTCCACAAAACCCTAAAACAATATTTATAGACCTAAACTAAGGACAAAATAGTAAATAAAACTAAAATAGTTACAAATTACTGGATAAACTAACTAAAAAATCTAAGATAATTACAAACTACTAAACAAAAACTACTTTGAATATTTAAATTTAAAATCCGAAAAATAGCCACTGCGTCATTCACCCCTACTCGCGAGAAACTCGACCTCGAGTTTTAATATGGGCAATTAAGCTTGTAATTGAATATTTTAGCAAACCATCCCCATACCAAAATTTAAACTTCTTATTCTTGAATGTTTCCCATTTACTAGCTTTCTTCTTCTTCTTCTTTGAAAACAACCACACCTTTAGTTTCGATTCTTCGTGAAACTCAGAAAAATCCTTTTCATCATTCTTCTTTCTTTTATCAACACTCTTCCAATCAATCTGTTTATCTTTTTTCTCAGTTTTAGAAGCGTCTCTAATTATATTTTCACAACTTCCATCGTCAGTAATAGAACGTAACACTTTATTTTTAAGCAACTGATGGCTTTGAATCTACTCTTCATGTTTGGGAGTTGATATTATTGGCCTTATAAGATAAATTTGCCTCTCATCTGCTTCATATTCATCTTCCTCATCACCATCTGGCTCACAAATAATTTCTTTATTCTTCTCTATAATGTTCACGGTCTTCCTCAATGGGCATTCATTTGATTTGTGTCCAAGTTGATTACACCTAAAACATTTCCCTACAATAGGTTTCGTATAGGGATTTTCTGCTTTCTTGATTTCTTTATCTTTCCCTTCTTGATCTTTCCCTACCGTCTCTGTTGTCTTGTTCCTTCTGTATTGGTTGTTGTTTTTATTGCTACGATCTTCAAACTCATTTGTGGACTCTTCAGCTTTGTAATCTTCATGGTTCCTCCAACCTCGCTCTTGTTGCATTAACTCCGCCTTTAGGGCCATATTTTTCGCCTCAGATAAGGTTCGGATAACTTGTACACCGATTCTGTCTCTAAGTGATGGCCTCATCCCCTCCAAATACCTTGCAACCTGCTGCCCTTCTGACTCAAGGAGGTTGTTTCTCTCAGCCAGTCTCATAAATTCCGCAGTATATTCATGGACAGACCGACTGCCCTGTTGACAACGTTGGTATTGCTGAAACAGGATCTGCTTAAAATCTGGGAGTAAAAACTCCCTCTTTAATAAGTATTTCATTATGTACCAAGTTCGTACAGGACCTTTACCTTCTCGTTCTCTCCTAGATAGAATCCGTTCCCACCACGCCAACGCTCCACCTTTCAAACGGCATGCAACCAATCTAACTCGTTTCTCTGGAGGGGTCTCCATGTAGTCAAAGAATCTGTCAATTTCAGCAATCCAATCCAGAAATTCTTCTATGGCCAAGCTTCCGTTGAAAGACGGGATATCCGCCCTTAACCGGAAATCTCCACTATCCCTTTCAACATGACCATAATTATTTCTTGCTCTTTGTCCTTCATATGGTTGATGACGTCCAAACCAATTTGGTTCAAAATCGTCTTCTTCCTCTGAATCTTCATCATAGACAGTTCTAATCCAAGAACTCACACTCAAAATAGAGTAAACGCGAAAATTAATTTCCAATTCATTGATTCCTTCCACAAAACCCTAAAACAATATTTACAGAACTAAACTAAGGACAAAATAGTAAATAAAACTAAAATAGTTACAAATTACTGGATAAACTAACTAAAAAATCTAAGATAATTACAAACTACTAAACAAAAACTACTTTGAATATTTAAATTTAAAACCCAAAAAATAGCCACTGCGTCATGTGCTCTGGTTCTCATTTTTCTACCTGCACTGGGTGTCATTTACGCAATCTCTGGCAATGTGATTATTATATTATTTCCTTTCAAAATTTTTAATATTAATCAAAATATTTACACAACTTATTATTAATTCATTAATTAATTATTCTATGTTCCAGAGAGCAGACACTCACATCGTGGAAGAGTTGATAATTTCATACTTATATCCAGGAAGGCCATTTGCCAATATGACTTTCAACAGCTATGCTGTAATGAGCAGGTCCAATGCTTTCAGCCTCCTTAGTCAACTTAAGGTTGGTCACTACATGAAGATTCCCCCCAGGTCTATGTTCATTGCTCAGGTAAATTAACTAACTAACTAACTAACTAACTAACAAATTAATCAATCAATTAACTACTTGACCTTCATAGCAAGCAAGCAATCTTCATTTTCACAATCTTGCAACAGATTGCAGGAACTTTGATCGGAACTTTGATCTGTTTCTTTTTCAACTGGTGGCTTATCAGCTCCATCAACAACATATGCCACCCGGAAAAACTACCTAAAGGTAGTCCATGGACATGTCCAGGTGAAAGAGTCCGCTACACCAATACAATTAACTGGGGAATCATTGGTCCTCAACATCTTTACTACCCATATGGTCTTTACAGCTCAATTTATTACTTCTTTCTCATTGGCTTGATAATGCCGACTATCATATAGCTGTTAACTCTAGCTTTTCCGGCCAAAAAATGGCTACGGTCAATTAATTTTCCGATCATATTCGGTGCCGGTGCTAGTGTTTTACCAGCTACGGGACTCCTTTATTTTACTGTTGGATTATACTTACATTGGAAAGTTTTTTTTTTTTTTCTCTTTGTTATGGAAATAAAGCATAGGTTGTTATTTTTTTTTTTTCTTTTGTGTTCCCTTTTTATTTCATTAATAAGCCAACCGGTGAAGATGCTACTATCAACCTTTTTCTCTTATTGTATGGCTGCTTCTGTTTTTAATTATATATATTAGAAAATATGGACAAATATGATTAAAGATACAATATATTATATAAACATGGGAGGCGTAAACTTTTTGTTTTCTGATCTTATCCTTTTTTTTCTTTTAACATATTGTGATTTATTCATTTAATAATAATAATAATAATAATAATAATAATAATAATAATAAATCCTTTAAATTTTGTTTTATAAATATTTCAGCTAAAATTAAACATGCATGACAACATCATTTTTTTAATTTAACAAAGAACAAAGGAAAACAAAAGTTAAAAATACTTAGAAAAGACAAACTTCAATAAGATAAAACATATGATACCACAACATAACATAACACAGCATAATATAGATGCTAATACCAGTAGCATAACATGCTCACTGGACTAACATCAGTACTGACCACACCAACATATGGAGACGCCAACATATACTGCAAACAAGATCAACATCACACAGAAGTGATGGGCATAAAACACAATAATTATAACCTTAAACTGAGCAGCATAAGATACACACGCATAGATATTTATGGGTTTGCATTAACAACTTTGTAGGGACAACATGGCATATTGAGTCTACAGCACTTACTTCCACCGCCACCGCCACCGCCGCTGTAGGCGGCCTCCGTGAGCACAAGGAACAGGAAGAGAAAGAACGACAAAAATTTTCCAAATGGCTAAGAACATTTTCCCTTCCATTAATTTTTTTTTTTAAATCAGATGTTTTGTGATAGCCATCTTTCACTTCTTTTCACTTCTTTATATAGAGTAGTATGAGGGAGCTAGGGCCTTTGAACATCTTATGTAAAACAACAACTTAAAAAAAAAAAAAAAAAAAAAAAAAAAAACTAAAACCTTAACTGGCAAAACATCGCCATCTAGTTTTTTTTTTCTTTGATTAAAGTGAATAAATTATCAATTTATTAAACAAAATTCAGAAAATTGACTCAACTAAAAATACAAATATGAGAAGACAAATAAACTAAAGATCTCACCCGAGGTGAGGAAGCTGAACATCACCATCTAAATTCCTCTTCTATACCATCACTAACATTAACCAAACCATTACTTTATCAAGTTTTCCATTAAATGATTAATAAACTGAGATTTTGTATTTTTTTAACAACTAAAGTAAGTAGTTAATTGGCATTGGATACCACTTGGTAATCTAAATTCATTTTTCTACTTTTAGATAAACACAAATAATTTTAATGAGACCGGATGCCTTATATTTTTTTATTTTTTTTTATTTTTTTTAAAATGTGGATAAACCACTTCTATTAAAAGAAAAAAAAGTACAGAGAGCACCCAGGGCCCAAATACAAAATAGAAGTCAGAAGAGGACCACTAAATGTGGTACAACAAACAACACCGAAAACAAAAAAAGACAAACAAAGGACTGGAACCAACCAAGGGCAACAAACAGCCAGCCCCGACGGAGATCAAACACAAACTAAATCTCAAGCAATGGAGGGGCCTCCTCGGCAGACGAACTCCCGTTGGCTATCACCTCACGCTGCTCAGCAAACACAAGACTGCGTCTGATAGTGGTCATAGCCTCCTCCATCTTCTCTCTAGTTCCCTCTGGAGTCACTGAATACCAAGAGAGGATCATATGATTACAATTCGAAATCACAGTAGGCATAGATCTAACATTAGCATTAAAAATGCAATCATTTCTTACTAGCCAAATGTTCCAAAAGATCGCTTTTACTGTCCATTCCCCAACAGATTTGGGGACCTGTCTCACACTGCCCCGCCAACTACTCCACAACTGAAAAAGGTAGAGCGGCGGATCAGGCAAGTGAAGGCAACCAATGAAGTGTCGCCAAATAGAACGGGCAAAAGAACATTGAAGGAACAAATGGTCTGCCGACTCGATCCCCGCATAACACAATACACAAGTGGTTGTCGGGAGTCTGTTACAACCACGTTTAGCAAGATTCTCAAGAGTAAGGATCTTGTTCTTCCAAACAAGCCAATTAAAAAGGTTAATCTTTCAAGGACAGCCTTTTCGCCAGAACCAGCTCACGAAGGACTTAACCGAGAAGCACCCATTAGCCGTAAGGGACCAGCATTTCCTATCTCTATCAGTCTCACCACTCGTGGAAATCTTGGCCTCCAAAGAACCTAACTCCAATAAGTCTGCAAAAGGAGGTTCCCTCAATTTAAACACCAGCTCACGAAGGGTGCCAAATTGAGACGAGGACACATTAAAAAACTCCGACCACAAAAGTCTAGTCGCTCGACCCACACACCACCGATCAAACCAAAAGAGAGTTTCAGAGCCCGAACTGACATTTTGATTGATGCAACACCTCATCGCAGGAATACAAGAAGAAGCCCCATTCCAGAAGAAGGAGACTCTCCTAGAAAACTTAGGGAAAAGGGTCCAGTTATCAATTTTATAGTTAAAACGCACAACAGATGCACCACACCAGTTACTATCCGTGGAAAATTTCCACCACCATTTCCCCAAAAGCGCTTGGTTGAAAGTTCCCAAATCTAATATACCCCATCCCCCCTGATCACGGGCCCGACACAAATTCTTCCAACCAACCAGCCTACACCTTGTACGCATGTCCGGGCCCTCCCAAAGAAAATCCCTGTGAAAACGATCGATCTTTTTGATCATCCAAATTGGCAGCCTGAATATGGACATCCAGAAAGTCGGGAGGGCAGTAAGAACCGAGTTAACCAGGGTAAGTCGACCACCCAACGAGAGGTGATGTGCCTTCCACAATGAAAGGCGCCTCCTCAACTTATCAATCAGCACTTCCCAATCCACTTCACGTGGCCTCTTCCCAGAGATCGGAATACCGAGATGAGTCACTGGAAGAGACCCAACATCACAATTCAAAGTGTCCGCCGCAGCCACACTCGGTAGGCTTCTTTCCTTTCTAGAAAAGAGACATGTCTTAGAGAGGTTAGTTCCCAACCCCGTCATCCCTTCGAAGACAAAAAGAAGCAACTTGACAATACGAAGATCCTCTAGACCCCCCCTCCTCGTAAGGATAACCAAATCATCTACGTAATGAAGGTTGCACATACTGGCCGTCTCGCCAAGCGGGACCCCTACTAAAACTTTAGATTGTAATGCATGTTTGAACATCTCGCTCAACACATCCGTCACATGAACAAACAAAAGTGGTGAGAGCGGATCCCCTTGTCGAAGGCCTCTTTGGTAACGAATGTAACCATTCGGCGACCCATTGACAAGAACGTTCGCTTTGGTAGAGAGTAGAATTGCCTTGATCCAACGCACCCATCTTTCCCCAAACCCTCTTGCAATCAAGAGATCCAGGAGGAACTCCCAGTCAACAGTGTCAAAAGCCTTGGCGAAATCCACCTTCAAAATGTGACCTGGTAAGCGACGTTTCTGAATGCTAAAAAGTAGCTCTTCGGCAGTAGCAATGTTATCTTGAATGCATCTACCTTTAAGGAAAGCAGATTGTGCATTATCAACCAGAGATTTCATCACTGTGCCAAGCGGGGTGGCTAAAACCTTGGAAATAATTTTCATCGACGAATTCATTAAACTAATAGGCCGAAAGTCACCCACATTTACAGGAGCTTGCACCTTAGGTATGAGGGCGATATTAGCCCAATTGATTCTCTCGAGATTCGCACTCCCAGAACAGAAATCATCGCAAAGACACGATAGGTCTCCCTTGACAAGATCCCAGAAGGTCTTAAAGAACTGCAAAGGAAAACTGTCGGGACCCGGCGCTTTCTCTCCCCCCAGATCAAAAATAGCCCTTTTAATTTCCTCCAATGTAAAGGGGAGGTCTAAAGAAAATAGATCGACATGTGCCTTCTTATCCAAGAGCTTCGGCAGATCGCCCATTGCACTCAATACTAGAAATAAAGTTCCTATTTCTACGACCGTTCTCAACAGCATGGAAAAATTTGGTGTTCTCATCCCCTTCTTTTAACCATTGTGATCTCGATCTTTGTTTCCAATAAATCTCCTCCTGCTTTCGAATATCCTCCATCCTATCCAATAAGGCCCGTTGTTGACATGCTTCAACCGCGGAAAGCCCCTGAGACTCACTAACAGTATCCAAAGACTCCAAGTCATGAAGGATAGATAGCTTCCTCAGCTTGATCGATCCAAAGTTGAATTTCGCCCAGTGATGCAACTGTCCCTTAAGGTATGCAAGCTTCTTGGAAATGAGAAAAGCTCCGCACCCCTCCGGCGCTATATTAGTCCACCACTTGTGAATAAGCTCATGGAACCCTTCTACCGTCAACCACATCAATTTGAACCTGAATTGACGACAAGGCAGTAGGTGGAAACCAGCTTCCAGGTGAAGAGGCACATGATCCGACCCAATCCTAGGCAGACAAATTTGAGACAACCTAGGAAAATGCTCCACGAAAGCAAGATTGACCAAGAAACGATCCAACTTCACCCAAAGAGGGTTCTCCTGACCATTCGTCCAAGTAAAATGTTTACCAGTGGAACACAGTTCAAGTAAACCTAGATCAATCATAAACGTTCCAGCTTGGCGAATATCCTCAAAGTTGGGGGCACCAAAAGATTTATCCCCCACGGAAAAGATCGCGTTAAAATCACCATAAATGACCCAAGGAACACTTGACTCCGTAGCACAATTACGAAGCTCCGCCCAGAAATCCCCTTTACGTGACCTCGCAATTGGCCCGTATACATTCGTACAACTCCAACGAAAAAGGTCGCACGTAGAACAGAAATCCACCGTCAGACTAAATTCCCCCACCTGAACCAGTTGACCAGACATCAACGCATCGTTCCAACCAATAATAATGCCCCCCGCCGAGCCAATAGCAGGGCAACACAATGACTGATTAAGCCGCTGTCCACCAATCTCTCTCCACAATAGCACGGATGCCTTATATTTGAACAAGCTTTTTTTTTATATTGTAATTTTTTAATTAATTTCTAAAATATGCATTACCATAATTATTTACGGAAATAAGCATGCTTATTTTTTTAATAAATTTTTTTAACTTACGGATATCACTCATTTTTTTAATATTAAACTTTTTTTTAAAATTATGGTTCCCATTATTTTGTAATATTAATTTTTTTAAAAAATCACTGGTCCATTTTTAAATTACATTATTTTAGTTATATCCATTTTATTAAAACAAACTAAAATAAAAGATATAACTTTGTTCTTAATTTTTTGAAAGTCAATAATAAATGCCACTTGGCAAACATAAACCATTTTCTACTCCTATATAAACATAAATAACTTTATGAGTAGTGTGTACTAAAATTATATTAAATACCGTGATCATAATGGTGGTAATTTGGTGTTGAATGCCAGTTTGCAAAGATAAGATAAATCTACTTTCAGTACTATCTATGTAATACTCTCTCCGTTATTTTTAATTTGTCATCTTTTGGAGATTTTCTTTGTTTTTTTTTTACTTGTCACGTTAAAAATTTTATGCCGCATTAAATAATTTTTTTAAAATTAACCTTTAATTTAATATACTTATACAATTTTTAATAAATCACAATCAACTAAGTATTAAATTATATACTTCACTAGTGAAGTTTTAAATAAGGATAGTTTTAAAAAGTAATAAAATTTTTTATAAAATATAAGTGACCAAATAATTTTAACTAACTTTTTTAATAAGTGTGAATTAGGTAAATGTGACAAATAAAAATGAACAGAGGAGTATAACTTTTATAAGTAATGTATGTATTAAAAAAATTATAAAATAATTTTTTAAAATAATTGAAAAGGATTTTTAAAAATCTTTAGTATTAAAATAAAATTCATAACTGATTTTTTCATGTATTATTAAATTATTATAAAAATACATTTATTTTTTTGATAAGGTATTATTAAAAATACTTTTATAAAATATTAGAAACCGTTTTAATAAAACTGTGGTTTATCCATTTTATTCAAAAAAAAAAAATATTAGAAACCTGCACCATCAATTAATCAATCAAGGAAAGGGATTAGATCTTAATGGGAAAGAACAAAGAAAGTTACTTAGGATAGATTTGGGAGAGAATGATGACCATATTAATTATTTGCATGTGTTCTAAAAGCAGAATTTGTTTCAACATGCTCTCCAATCTACTGCTAGTTATGCTAAAGACATTCAGCTTAAGCATCATGGATTTAACTTCATCCTTTCATTATAAACATTTCATATCTCTTAATTTCACTGATGCATTGCAGACTTGGTTTTGTTTTGAATGGCAAATAATAGTGACATTATCCCAGCAGGGGGTCTATATCAACTTTTGCTAATTTTAGTGTGTGTGTGTGTGTGTGTGCGCTAGCTGAATTTGTAGCGTTGGACACATATTAATCTTGGAGTTCTGTAAGAAGAGGAGTTTTCACCCAGATTGCATCATTTGTGGTTGTTTGAGCTTAACTGAAATGCTTCCATTGGAGGATTCATGGGTAGCATTCATGGAGATTTAAGGATTGGCTTGGGAAAATCAAACAACTTATGGGGAGATGCTTGAATCTATTCCCCCATATATATATATATATATATATATATATATATTTTTTTTTTTTTTTGAGAAAGTGGAATGTATTCCCTCTGTTTTTTAGTTTATTTATTTAAAAAATTTATAAATCATTAAATAATTTTTTTAATTTTTTTAAATTTAATATATTTTTATAATTTTTAATAAATTATATTCAATTATGAATTCTATTGTAAATAAGAATAATTTTAAAATATTAATATAATTTTATATATTTTTAAATTTATCAACATTTAATCTTTATGAATTAATTAAAATAAACAAATATAAAAAAGAACAGTATGAGCATGCATGGCCAACAACCTATTCGTACAACTTAATAATTAAAATATATCATTCTCCACGTTTCCCAAGAGCTTGGGATGTTTCTGCAAAGTGGATGATGGTCAATAATTAATCAGCAGATTGAGAATCAAAACACAACTAAAAAACAAGCCATCTAGTACGAATACTTTTCAATAAAATTAAATAAAAAAAAAAATCAGGGAATGGAAAAGTAGTATCACAGTGAAAATCATGGCATGGAGAGGTGGGAAAAAACATAACTTATTATGGTAAAACAACCGAATGAATTACACGACGGGCAGCCGGAGAGGGGGAGGGAGCAGCCGGAGTAGGGCTGGAACCGGGACCGGGATCAGTGGTGGGAAACGACGGGCAGGACCGGGAGAGAGGCACACGAGAGAGAGAGAGTGGGAGAGATAGAGAGAGGGTGAGAGAGGGGAACGGTCAAAAGCCTATTATTACTTTTCAGAATTTTTTTTAATATAAATAAAAAAAATTGGCTACGTCACCAGCCACATGCGTCGTGTGCCTGGTTCGTGTAATTCATCGGTTGATATATCATTGCTCAAACAATAAAGGGAAGGATAAAATAAGAAAGGGAACCAAAAACAGAAAGCAATATTAAGAAATTTGTTATTGAAATTAATTTTTTTCTTAATATTGAAATTTGTTAATGAAATTAAATTTCAATGGCTAGAATGCAAATGGGAATTAATGGATTCCGTCAACCATTTGGATAGCCCAATAATATGACACCAAAGTGCAAAAAAAGGAGATCATGGGTTCAAATCCTTTCCCCGATAGTACTGTTTATATACTATTCATGCACTGCACGGTACTGTTCGTATACTATTCATGCAATGTATATCCGGGTCCAGTATTATCCTTAAATCCCTTGAGTGGGGGGCGCTTGTCGCCTATTAATAAAAAAAAAATAATGGATTCCATTTATTTTACTGAAATTATTAATTTTAAAAATATGTTTAACTTAAACCATATATAGATTGTATAAAAATGTTTTCTTTTAACCACCATTACACTACAACTATATAAAAAAAAGTATTTTATAAATATTAACATTCAAATATTTTATTTTAATCTAATTAATAACATTATATTTAAATTTAAAAATAAGAGAGGTGTATAAACAAATAAAAAAAATCAATTATAGTTGATATTTTATTTTTTGCAGTAGCTTTAGAAAATAATTAATTTAAAAAAATAAAAATAAAACTTTAAATCTGTATTAAATAGTTCACTTATTAGCAATATTTGATGTGTTTGCAGCACAATTATTACTTTCTAAATTTGTATACAGGGTGTGAATTTACAGAAGTAGCAACTTGGTGTTTTTGGTTTTCTTTCTAAAATCAGGTGCGATAATGTTGAAAGCATGGCCTGGTATGGTTTTAAATTCCTACGCTTAGCAACATTTTGATGTTGTGCAGCACAATTATTACTTTCTAAAATTGTGTACTGGGTAAGAATTTTCAAAAATATCAACTTAGGGCTCTTTGGTTATTTGTAAATAAAATCACATGTAAGTGAAATTTTAATGTGAGTGAAAATATTGTATTTCAACTTAAATCACTGTTGTTTGGTTTGCTATAATTGAAAATGTTTCATTTACTTTTTATTTGTTTGCTTGATGCAAGTTTAAAGTTATAGTTATCATGTAAATAGATGCTGAGATTACCCCAATTATTTATTATTATTAATTATTTAATAATCTTCATAAAAATTAATTTATATAAAAATAATTAATTAAATTAATAAATTATTTATTAAATTTAAAATATTTAATATTTCTTTAATTTTATTACTTGAAAAAAGTTATAATTAAATTTGAAAAAACTTATACTATTAATTATTTTTATAATATTTTTAATTATAAAAATGTTTTGTGAGGAAATTAATTAATTATATAAATATTTACATTATAAAATATAATATTTATTTAATTTTATTACTTAAAAAATTTATAATAAAATTTTAAAAAACATTATAATGTTGTCAATTAAAAAATATTTTGGTTGTAAAAATATTTAATTATATAAATATTACTTTTACAAAAATGTTTAATATTTTTTAATTTTATTATATAAAAATGTTTTTATAACTAAATTTAAAGATATTTTACTTTATTAAATATTTTTATAATTAAATATGAGATTAATATGATGATGATTGGTTATCACTTACATTACTGCATTTCAACTTACAACAAATTTTGTTGTAAGTTGAAATGCTGCAAAAATACACTAAACTGTAAAATATTTTACATGTAAAACTCATTTCACATAAACCAGATAGTGTTTTTCATTTAAAATTAGTTATATTACAGTTACTTACAATCAACCCCTTAGTGTTTTTGGTTTTCTTCTAAAATCAAGTATGATAACATGAAAGCAATTCTATTCCTTTTTAATTCAAATCCACATGATTCATTTGGTTTGCATAGTTTTTCTTATTTTTTTTCCTTTACGTTTTTTATTATCAAGTTACAATTTGTTATTATCCAATGAACTTCTACAGGTTCCATGCCAATATGAAAAAAATCAAATAAATCTTAACTTATTAAAATATCAAACAAATTTCAACATATTTTAACGTGTTCTTTTCCATATCACTGTTGATGATGAATTCTATACGTATTTGATGGCATTATCCTCATTTTGTTTGCAACAATGTTAAATCCCATCTTTATATCTTCAAATATACTAAAACAATTTGCACAACAATCTACTTCACATTTTTTAATAATAATAAAAAAAAAAATTCTATTTCACATTTCTGTATTGTCAATTTGTCATGGAAAGTTGGTTAAGTAAATGTAGGTTTAATATTTTTCCGCCCTAACGAGGTTTTAAGGATTCTAACCACCTCTTCATTTTCTGCAGCTGTTTCTACATAATGTGAGTAATAATCACAATAACTTCAATGAGAGAATCTGCAACTGTAAATTCTTTAACAAAAGCTGAATACCTCACCCTTCGGAAGTAGCACAAATGCCAGGTTCACAAGCTACATAATTGAATTAGGCCTAGACATCGATACATAGATGTCAAACAAAGTATGCCAGTAACAGTCATTGAGATTCACTGCATGAACTTTTACAAGCAGATGTAGATTACAAATTTCTCCACAAATTAACCAGCAGAATGATGGAATAATCTTTCCAAATATTATCCAACACTTGCACATATCTCTACCAATCCCTCCTATTTCTCTGAGACACAGCTGCTTATGAAATAGGTTTACTCATTTTTTCCCTTTCACAAAGCTGCTCTTACTCTTATAACTTGCTGCTGTTTTTGCAAACAGCTGATATTTCAATCATTCAACGTTTCTGCACTTTACTGTTGCATATACACATTTGAATATTTGATTAAACAAATATCAGTACGTTTGGCTCAATCTCAACTTCAGATTGCCTTTTTAAGCTACCACTCAGTGTGATGTGTGAACCCCGAGTTCAAGCTCAAACTAGTTTTGTTTGAGTATACCTTGAGATGGGTCAATTTGATATATAATATTTGTTAATGCACCAGAACTAGTTAAAACAACACCAAAGATTCACTTGAATGCAACATTTAGTATAAAATCATAAATGTACAAATTGATGATAATTTCCGGTGAGAAAATGGATTCATTTGGTTAACTTTCCGATCATCTTCAGTGCAGGCAAAAAACATTTACCTGTCAATGCAGTAAACTACTGGTCTTGTTTTGCAACAAGTATTGTCTTTCATTTTGTGGTGTTGAGTGGATAGAGAAAGGATTCTTGTTATCAGTTGCATTGGATGTTGGAAGTGTCATTGCTGTTTAATCATGGGTTAAGTTGATGGAGGTTGGCCTTAGATGACCATTGCCCTTTGGCAGCTTGTCCTACAACTCCTGGTTTAGTGTTGATGGTTGTCCAAACTTGTAAGTTTATCTAATAATAATGGTTTTTTTAATTCTTTTATTTTTAAGAAATAAATATACCATAAAATTATGTTGGAAAAGGAAATCTTTTGTTTGGAGTTTCTCCTAACAAACAGAACATTGATTCCATCATGCAAGCTTTTTTTTTTTTTTTTCTTTTGAATAAAGTGGATAAATCATAATTTATTAAGAAGCATAAAAAAACAGTACAACTCAAATAAGAAAACCAAACAGAGGGAAAGACTGAACTGAAAACCTCACCAAGGGTGAGGGATACAACAAACAACCGGAAATAAAACAGAATGAAGAAAAAGAAGGGGGAACTAGGTCGGCAAAGACAACCATCTGGAGTCACAGGTCAAACCCAGTTGGTAGATGAAGTGAACTACTCCCGATTGATGTTAAGCGCAATGTCACTGAACGTGTCTGCAACTCTAGTGCTCAGGAAACTGAGAGAGCGCTTGATTCTCTACGAGACTACGAGGCTTCAGTGTTTACCTGTTGAAGTGATTCAGAATCTGCAGCAAGTCAAGAAAGAAGCATATTAGAAATCTTATTGAGCACTGCATGAAGAGGTGAACAATTAGAATTAAATATGTGATTATTTTCCAGCCATAAATTCCAGAAAATTACTCAGGAACTGAGATCCCACAGATTTCGATGAGGGATGTTTAAAGAAAGAATCCAGGTTGTCCATAAATTTGTAACTGAGGACGGAGTGGAATCAGAGTTAAAAGACTATCCAAAAAAAGACCAAATTTGTTCCGAGAATTCACAGTCAATAAACAGATGTTCAACCGATTCAGAGTTCTTGTAACAAAGGGCACAAGTTTCTGTAGCATTTGGATAACAACCTTTTTTGAATAGGTTGTCGAGAGTAAGAATTTTATTATCCCAGGCAAGCCAGTAGAATAATGTAACTTTATTAGGAGATTTGCTTTTCCAGAATTGAGGATAAAGCTGACAGCGAGTCCCGCCATCAATTAGGAACTTGTAGAATGATTTAACAGTGAAAATTCCTTTTGTATCTAGTGTTCAAGTATAAGTGTCCTCTTGGTCTCTTGAAAAGTATGGAATCATGTTCATAAGCTTGGAGAAATCATCCAGGGGAGTTATTTGAAAAAAATTCCCTGGGGAGTTGTGTAAAAGAGAAAATTATCTTAAGGTTATCTAGGGAAAGTTACAGTCCGTGAAGAGGATTGGCTAAAGATCAATGGGAGAGTGTCCATCAAGCCAGCTATCAAACCAAAAGGATGTTCCTACACAATTTCTAACTGATTTTTTAGTACAAACACGAAACGCAGGAAGAGTGGTGTTTATCCCAGCCCAAAAAAATGATTTGTTTCTCAATAGCTGCTGAAATAAGATCCTAGGTAGCCTCCAGATTGAGTAGTTGGCGTTAATAATCTTAGCCCAACATCAGTTAGGATTATTAATAATCTTCCACCACTATTTTCCAAGTAAAGCTTTGTTGAATTCCTGGAGGTTGAGAATTCCCCAGCCACCCATGTGACGAGGTCGACAGATCCTATTCCAAGCAATCAATCTAATTCCTTTGGAGTCAAGATCAGGACCTTCCCATAGAAAGTCTTTTTGAATCTTATAAATATCTTGTATGGCCAAAGCTGGAAGTTTGAAAACTGACATCCAGTAAACTGGAATAGTTATAAGGACAGAGTTAATAAGGGTAAGGCATCCCCCCAAAGATAGGTATATTGCTTTCCAAGGTGCGAGTCTAAAGCGAACCATTTCAATGAGTTTAGCCCAGTTGAGACGTTTAGGGTGTCTTCTAGAAAGAGGGACTCCCAGGTAAGTCATAGGAAGACAATCTCTATTGCAGTTAAGAATCATGGCAGAGGAGGCTTGCAGTTGGTAACCATAGTTTGTGGAGTACAAACAACTCTTCGAAAAATTGATAGAGAGATCGGAGGAACCCTTAAAGAGATAGAGAATTAATTTGATTATTTGAAAGTCCTCATGTCCTCCAGCAGACAAAATGACAAGATCGTCTACATATTGCAAATGACAGATGCTATTATAGTGATCCAATTGAACACCAATCAAAACATTGGATCTAATAGCATGGGTGAACATTGCACTGAGGGCATCTGCAATTAAAACAAAGAGGAGAGGTGAGAGGAGATCACCTTGTCTTAACCCTCTTTTGCAACGGATATAACCCTGGGTTGTACCATTAATGAGAATTTGTGTCTTTGTAGTACTCAGAATGGTGTGTATCCAGAATATCCATCGGTTACCAAAACTCCTAACTGCTAAAACCTCAAGTAAAAAATTCCAGTCAAGTGAATCAAAGGCTTTTGCAAAATCAACCTTGAGTGCAAAACCAAGCTGTTTCTTTTTTTTGAAGATGGAAAATCACTTCTTGAGCAGCGATAATGTTATCTACGATACATCTGCCCTTAATAAAACCATATTGTGAATCATCAACAAGGTCGTTAATCACCAAAATAAGCCTTGTGGAAAGGATTTTAGAAATGATTTTGCAAGTGGAATTGATAAGACCGATGGGTCTAAATTCAATAACATCAGAGGAAGCAGAGGTTTTGGCAATAAGTACAATATGAACCTAGTTAAGATGCTCATAATTGATCATGTAAAGGAAAATTTAACTATAATTACAACACTCATTTTTTTTTCCATAAATAAGCTACAAGCTTAGTAAGTTACAAAAATCAAGCCTCCAAACTCCCGGTACACAAAAGAACATAACACAAAATACTAGCCAAATCCCAAGATCTGTGCGATCTCCATAATCCAATCAGGCTTCTCTATCTCCCTGTGGAACAAGGGTGATAGTTGTAAATGTTTCCCACGTATTGCTAGCCAATCTGCAAGATAGTTCTATTCCCTTGGAATAGTTTGCACACTAGTCTCTCCAACTTCTTGTCTAATTCAATTTGTCTCCATCTATTCTAGCTCTAATATCCAATTTAATATCTTATCTCCAAGCTTGATACTCCAACAAGTTTCACACACTATCTGTACAAAAATATTTAAACCTAAGGTGTGATCCCTTACAGTGGTTAAACCTAGGATTAGAGCTTTGGCCTCCGCATTTAGACTAGCATTAGGTGTAATCCTCCCTGTTCTTGCAATCAAAATCCGATTATTAGTATCAATAATGAAGGTCCTAAGCTGCATCAATGAAAAGCAAAAGGTAGGGTGATGCGGAGTTAGCCAAATTTAGCATGAAGCTTTTTATCTTTCCAATAGCTACTGTATTATATTCTTGCACATGCTTAATAGAATTCCTTGCCACCAATTGGAGATTCAAAGTGTATCTCTAAATATTTTGTTGCATATGAATTTCTAATCTACCAAATGGTAGCATCAAAGACAGAAGCAGCAAACATTTACTCAGAGTTCCTGCAATGCTCCAGCCAAGAACCTGAAGTGATTCTATTAACAAACTTCACTTTGACTTTTGTAATCTCTTCTAACAATTGGCAGAAGTATCACACATGTTGGCATTCATAGAATAAATGCTCATTAGTTTCCAACATCATTTCACAAGGGACAGAAAAGGACGGTTAACCAATATTCAAAGAATGAAGAAAATTATAAGTCTTAACCTTGCCATCTAAAAACATGGCCAAATGAAAAACCTGACTCCAGGAGCAACATAAGGCTTCCAAATAGAGTTCCATCGTTCCCAGGTTAATCTCCATATCATTCCACCTATTATTAAAATTATAAATAGCTGAAGAAATTTTCTGTTGTCAAACTAGGAAACCAAACCCAGCTATTAGTAGGGTCAATGTTTTCAAATTTCAGGATGGGAGAATTAAAATTTTGCCCAAAGATATTCTTGATTTGGTAACAATGAGAATGATTTACATTTCTAGCAATAGACTCTTGCTCCTCTGGCACTCTTCCTTATCTTCTTCCGGCTTTGACCTTCCCTTCTCGTCCCTTTTGGGACGATGTCGGTAAATCCCACCTCCAAAGGCTCGTCTGAACCCAGGGGGTAACTCCTGGGCTAACATTGTTGGCTCCCACCCCCCTGAACCTCGCAATGATCCTTCTCTCATTTTCTCCAGGCATCATTTCCGTAAAGCCAAAACCGTGATCCATGGACAAGTTTCTATTAACCATGGCTCTTGGATGCAAGCCAGAGATTCTTTGCAGTCTACTCTCTAAGCTAAATTCCTTGGTAAGGCCCTGCTGCTGGATCAGGCCAAGCATGCTCTCTCTGAGGCCTAGAAGGGCCCGGAAAGCTTAAAAATCTCAGACCTCCCAAATGGGTACTTCTTTGTTCAATGTGAGTCTGAGGAAATACAAAATCACCTATTATTTGAGGGGCCTTGGACAGTTGCTGGTAGGATTCTTCAACTAGCGCCTTGGCGTGAAGGTTTCCAGCCAGCCTTCGAACAACTCTCCTTTGTGGCTATTTAGATCCAACTCTATCATCTAGCAATCGAGTCATGGAATGTCAAAATTATGGTGTTTGTTGCCACCTTCTTCGGCAAAGTTCTTAAGATTGATGAACTTACACTCACAATCTCTCACCAGGTTTGCTCAGGAGTTCATTGAGATTGACCTCCATCTACCCCTCTAGCAAGGGGTATGGGTGAAATATGAAGATAACAACATCCTTGCCCTAGTCCAATACGAAAAACTCCAGTATTCTGCTTCAAGTGTGGAAGAATTGGACACAATGAAACTAAATGCCCTACCCGCCGAAGTTTATGCACTCGTCTCTTCCCCAAATGTCCTCCTCGAAGGTCTCTGAAGAGCCGGTGATTGGGGAATCGGACATGCATATCGATGAGGTTGGGAAAGGTGCAATGCTTTCTCCCTTGGAGTTGAATGTCCCAAAACCAATTTTAGAAAATGATTCTCAGTTGGATTCTCCAAGCCACTCCACTTTTGGGCCTTGGATGGTCGTTTAGTGACGAAAACCTTCTCTGTTCGACAGAGGTGGAGGAACACCTAGGCGGAGGAACCAAAGTGACGATTCCCCTATTAGCAACATGTGGCGCTCCACTCCCTTTACTATTCACAACGTGGCTAGAGACCTTCCTTCTTCTCCTGCAGCCCGTGGGGGATCCACGAGGTGTGGCAGGGGGTCCAGGCAGGTCATTCCTAGCCCGTGGGGGATCCACATTGTCTTCCATCCAATCATTGATCCAAAAGGCAAAGGGGTTTTGGTGGAGTCCCAAGCCTTAACATCACGTGTGAAATTAGGGATCACTCTGCTCGAGATCATCCCGCGTCCCTTCAGCATCCCGTCTAGGAACCTGGAGAGATCTCTTCTCTCCAACCCCCTCCATCTTATCAGCCATCCACCCCTCTCGCGTTGTAATCCCTCTATGCCTGGTGACTCTCTTTTTTGTGGCTAGAGACCAGAGACCTTGATGATGGCGTTGGCTGGGCCTATCTTTCTATTTTCTCTTGCTCAACCTACTCGCCCTGATGATGGCGGTTCCCACTCCACCCCTTACCAACACCTGAAGCCCTCTATCCTCACACCATCGCCGATGAGACTCCTGAAGCTTCTGAAGAATCAAAGATGGAAACTGACTCCTCTGAAGAATCGGAACCTGACATGGAGCCAGATGATGACATGTCCCTTCTCTAATACAAAAGGGAGATCAAACTTGAAGCCCTTGCTCGCAGAGACTCTTCCAAGTCTAAGAGCAAGTTGAAAAAGGGAAGGAATTCCCCTAGCCCATGATCCTCTTTATTTATTCTTATTTTCTCATGGATTCACTCAAAATTATTTGTTGGAATTGTAGGGGGACCTCCAAGCCTCACACCATGGACTGTATCAAGGATCTTGTCCTCAAGTTAAATCCTAACTTCATTTGCCTAGTTAAGACCAAGTCCGATGCTTTTAGGGTGTTAAAATTCTGCAAACATTTTGAGAATTTTTGGGACTGGGCTGCTATTCCTGCTTTTGGGATGTCCGGTGGCATTATTGTCCTCTGAAAAAAGTCTTGAGGTGAGGTTACTCCTCTTCTGGGAGCTAAAGCTTCTCTCCATCTGGTGATCTCCTCACATCTTTCTCCTGGATCCTCTCTGTTGTCTATAACTCTCAACGTTGTTCTGATCAAGTCTTACTTTGGAACTCGCTTTCAGCATTCTCTACTCTTAACATCCCCTGGCTTGTGACTGGGGACTTCAATGCTATTGTTTTAGACTCAGAACATAAGGGAGGGTTCCTTTCTTGCCTATGCCTCCAAATCTCATCATTTTACGAAGTTCATTACTAACAATCATTTTCTTGACCTAGGTTTCTCGGGGCCCGATTTCACTTGGTGTAATGACCGTTGTCGCTCTTCTCGTCATTAGGCGTGCCTAAACCATTTTCTCGCTAATATCAATTGGATCAATAGGTTTACTTCCTTAGTCAATTGGCATCTCTCTCGTTCTAACTCGGATCATGCCCCTCTTTTCTTGCAGGTTAAGAATGAGGTTGTTCCCCGTATCAAAACCTTTCACTTTGATAACCACCTATTGGAGTATAAGGGTTACCATCGTAGTGTCTCTAGTGCTTGTCCGTGCACCCCAATTTGTCACCTCTTCTTGCCTTTTCTATGTGTCTTGACCGTACCAAATACAATGTCCTCAATTGGAAGGCTTTTGGACTCCGATCCATTGATGGAGAACTTAAAAATATCGAGCAAGAAATTACAAAGTCGGAGGTTTCCAATCCCACCTCTAGTGACCAGTGGACTCATATTTGGCTTAGGGCTCTTTATAATCGTCATAATGCTCTCCTTTGTCAAAACTCCATCTTTTGGGCTCAATGGGCTTAACTGCAGTGGGTCAAGAATGGGGATCATAATTCCTCTTTTTTCCACAACGTTGCCTGCATTCGGAGCCACAATTTTTTCTCCACTCTGTGGCGCTACTTCTCCCCATTGTTTGTTGAAGCTACCTTCTTGTCCCTCCCTGGGCATCTCCCCTCTCTTGATGACAATGATCGCGAGCTCCTTATCAAGCCCGTCTCTAAAACTGAGGTTTATTGAGCCCTCAGATCAATGCCCAAAGGGAAATCCCCAGGTCTGGACAGTTTCTCTACTGACTTCTATTTGTTCTACTGGAATCTCATTGGTGATCATTTGTTTAAGGCTGTTGTCCACTTCTTCTCTTTTTCCAAGCTCCCTAAGTCTTAGGGTAAGACCTACATTGCTCGGAAGTAAGAAAAGGGTGAACAACCATGTCGTCGAAGACCTGACCTTGAGGTCTAACCAATAAGACCAAGACGCCACACTACATTGTCGGCATCGACGACGGAAACATGGAATCGGAAAGAGATAGGAGCTCGAACCTTCCACAAAGGACAATGGTGGTGGCAGGGGTTTGCATCGGTCGGCGAAAGGTGACGTTGGAGATGGAGTCAAAGTCGACAAGGATACAAAGACTGATGGATCAGCGGTGGGAGAAGGAGGCGATAGCATCAACGATGTTGTGGCCGATGGAGATCTCGAGGATGTGGATGCGCATGGTGGCGAGAGGAGTCATAGGTGATGACGAGTGGGGTTTTGAGTTTGTTCTTGGAGCCTGGAGGACGGCCGCTAGGGCGGAGAGCTAATTTAAGATCGTTGTCCAGACCTGCGTCACCGCCTCCAGCATTGATTTCCCTTTCTGATATGCATGAATTTCTCTGTTTTTTTTACTACCGTTTAGTTTGTATTATTTTTTTCTTATCATGATTACAATAATAGTTATTTATGTTTTATTTAATTTAATATTGTACTTTAAAATACAATTGCCATTTAATTTATATAGAAAAATATTTGTATAGCATATAATTAAATTAAATTATATTTTTTAAATGTAATAACCTATCACTGAATTAATTAATTTTTAAATTAGTATTAAACATAAATAATGAGAGTTAAAGTAATTAATAGGTTTTAGAGATAAAATTGAAGGATAGTATATAATTAAAAGATTTTATAAATAATAATATGTGATATGGGTAATCTTACCATTTCACTTACATGGTAATTATACCCCTCAACTTACATCAAACCAAACAAAGGAAAAACAAATACAGCATTCAAGTTACAGTAAACTAAACAATCATGATGTAAGTTAAAATACAGTATTTTCACTTACACTATAATTTCACTTACAGACAACCAAACAACCCTTAACATTTTTGTAGTCATGGCATATTGAGTTTTAGCCATTTGAAATATCTTTGTCATCCTTTCTCTTTTATTGTTGGTGCTCACATCCCGCCTGTGCAAAACATCACTAACATTAACCGAATCATAACTTTATCAAGTTTTCCAATATATGATAATACAATAAAATTTAATATATATTTTTTAACAACCAAAATAGTTAATTGACATTGGATACCACTTGGCAATTAAAATCCAAATTTTCCACTTTTAGATAAACACAAATAATTTTAATGGGGCCGGATGCTATATCTCTTGCAGACTAATGGAGGTCCAAAAAAAATAATAATTACAAAAACATAGTAACTATTAAAAATATAGTTAAAAAGCTACTACTGAAGGCATACTACCTTATATTTGAACATTGTATAAAAAAAATTAAGGGCATGTTTGGATAGCCCAGAATTATGGCATAATCCGTACATTATGCCATAATTTTACATTTTCTGAGAATTATGCCATATTGGTTGTTTGGGTACTTATTTTACAATATAAAATTATGGCATAATATAGGTATTATGGCATAAAAAAATATTCCACTCTTAGTGGAATATTTTTTCATTGTAAAAAATCTCTCTCACTTTTTTGATTCAGCCACCAGTTATTGGTCCACCGCTTGCCCAGTTGGCCTCCGGCGACCGGCCACCGGTCCGGCCAACCTCCAGCGACCGGCGACTAGTCCGGTCTGCGTTCCGGCCGACCTCCGGCGACCGGTCACCGGTCCACCGGGGGTCCGACCACAGCCCGTCCAGCATCCGGTGACATGCCGGTGGTCCATTGGTGGTTCGAGCGGCCTCCGGTAATCGGCCACCGGTGATCTAGTCGACTACCAGATGACTTCCGGCGACCGGCCACCGGTGATCCGGCCATCGGCCGACAGTCCACTTGTGGTTCGGTTGGCCTTTGGCCATCGGCCACCAACAGTCCGGTGGCCGACCAACAGATTTCTGTAATTTTTTTATTTTGTTAACCAAACACTCATTCTGTAATAATAAAATATGTCATAATTTCTGTAATAATCACCTGCACTTCCTACATAATTAAATTATGCCATATTTTTTTATTTTGCATCCAAACAGGCCCTAAAAAATAAATAGTTATTAGAGAGAAAACTAAGATTATTATATTTTATACCCTAAAATAGCATTGAATACTTTTCCCAAGAGTTTGGAATGTTTTCAAGAGTTGAAGCTTTTCAATTAAAAATTATATAGAACAAAACATTGGAAAGGAAAATTAAAGTAACATCACGGTGAAACCATGTGAAAACATGGCATGCTGGCCTTCACACGGTAATTAATTAAGTTAAGGATGAAATAAGAAAGTGAACAAAACAAGAAAACAATAATTTCAATGTTTTAAAAGGTAACGTACCTTCACCCTTGTGCTCCTCTAAATATTAAACTTAATTTCAGTAGTTAAAATATGGTTTAATAAATTATTTAGTTTCTTTATTATAATCAATTTACCCTTTTAGTCCCCTGTTATAATTTATCCGCTCTCTATTTTCATGTTTAAGTAATGCCAGTCCCTCCCTCAGATGGCAGTCTCTTTTTCCGTCCAAGACGCTGATGTTAACTTAGTGCCTTTATTTTATTATTATTTTAAAAGTGATCTACGCCACGTCAACGTCTTTGATAGGAAAAGAGACGGTCATTGGAGGTGACTGGCATTTCCCAAATGTGAAAAATAGAGAGATTGACAGCGATCAAATTATAATATGAGGATTAAAAGTGCATATTGACTATAATAAAAGGATTAAATACACTACAAATAAATTGATATACATTGATGGTATAAAAAATGTTGGTAAAAATCAATAATCCGTTAACCTTATACCAACGGTAAAAATACCTATTCAAACACTTCTTTACCGTTGGTAAAAGTCTTGTAGCTATATCAATGGATATGGCGTTTGTTAGAATAGATTTATTAGTTTACCAATGGAATATGACTATAACTATTGGGTCATATTGTTGAAATAGCACTATCAGTTTGCTTACCATATACCAACAACAAAAACATTTATTCCAACAATTTTTTTGTTACCATTAATAAAAGTATACATCTATACCAACGGTTATAGTTGGAAAAGAATCATGAGATTTACCAACAAAATATAACTATAACTATTGGGGTCATTGTTGTTAAAGCACATTAGATTTATTTATCTTATACCAATAGTAAAATATATATTTCAACTTTTTTTTACTATGTAAAAATCTCATAGGCATAGACCCGTGCCAACAATTACAACATTTGTTGGTAATTTCTCAATATAACCATTATTACACCTATAAATATATTATGAATAATTTAACATCTCACACACAATTAAATTAATTTACAATAAATTAAAACAATCAATACCATTAAAAAATATCCAATGACATTCTACTAAAAATAAATAAGAAAAACTATTTCTTCATCACAAACACATATATATATTTATAAGTTACATGTCCAAAAATAAACTATAATTCAATCTTGACAACCAAGAGCTCTTATCTCAATTCCAAATCTAACACAAACATTTCACTAAAAATAAAAACAAAACTATTTCATCATCACAAACATATGTTTATAAATACATATCCAAAAATAAACTAATATCTAATTTTGATGACCAGGAGTTCTTGTTTCAATTAAAGATCTAACATAAAGATAAATTACTTTCATTTAATGTCTAACAATCAAATTAAAGTAATGATAACATTATTTCATTGTTAACGCCACCAATGATGACATTCTCACCATAGTTGACTTTGTGGAGTGTTCCTTCACGATGGTCATATGGAAGACCAATGAAGTCTCAGCTTCTATTGTTTGTAGTTGGAATCTTTTGTTTGGTTTTACACTGATCACCCCGCAAATCCTGCATTAATATTAAGATGACCCTTTAAATGGCTAGTGTTAGTGCGAAAGCACTTTAAGTTAGCATGATTTGACACCTAGTCAAGATGACATGGCAATCATAATGATGTGGCATAGATGATGATGTGGAAAGCATGGTGACATGGCAAGGAGTCTTAGCTTGGAGGAAAATATCTTAGAAGATATTAATGAAGCTATTTTTGGTATGTGCTACAACTTGAAAGCAAGATCTCATCAAGGCCATATTTAGGAGATTTAATTGAAGACTAAATATGGATGGAGCTTAATTGAAGAGATACCTATCAATGGTATAATTTGAAGGTTATTGAAGGAATGATTTGAAGAACCTTAATAGAGATAATTGAAGACTATTAAGGGTATAATTGAAGACATTCCTATTGTTGGAATGATTTTGCTGATTGATTGAAGATCCTTCGTGGGAAGATTTGAAGACCAAACTTGGGTGAATTGAAGATCAAGTTTGGTAAATTTTGTGAAGACGCACAAAGGAGTGTGCCCTTTTCGAGGGGACTGCGGCTGAGGAGGTAGGCTAGTTGCCGGTAGTCGAGATTAGGAGATCTAGCTGAATCGACTAGGACTAAGCATGACAGAGAGGTTGATGGGTCTTGAGGCCACTTTGTAACGTAACTAGAACTCAGTCAAGTCAGCAGTCAAGGCTATGTTGTAAGTCATGTTACAACAGGAGTTGCAACAGCTAAATTTGGAATGTTCTAAAGTTAGTAGCCGCGGAGATTCTAAAAGAGATATGGACTATATTTGGGACATTAAGGCGTCTATATAAGCTACCTTACTCTGAGATTGGGTGCGACTCTTGAAAGATGGAGTAGGGAGGCACTAGACATCTAGAGAGGGTAGTTATCTTTGTTTGTGAGTATGAGTGACAAGTGTTTGTACTCATCTTTTATCGCCTCTTTTAGTGGATTGTTTATCTTCGGGCTTAGCCCCCCAGACGTAGGTGAGTTGACGCCGAACTGAGTTACCAACTTTGTGTGTCTCCTTTTTATTTTGGTTTGTGTGAGAGATCTATAAGTGTTTAAGTGTTCACTAAACCCACAAACCACACCGGCGGAACTAACAGCTAGCTTGAACACTATAATATTATTCACTGTGAGATTATATACATAGACAATATATATGGAGACCTGAAAGTTGCTTGGCTTAGGACATTGCCAGTGTGGCCGCGAATCCTAAAAACCCATGCTTCTAATTATAGATTAGACTTTAGAGCTTTCTCTTTGCTAGAAAAAGGAAAATATCAAGTTTCTGTCATTAGTGAAATAAAACTATAAATATAAAACAATACAATATGTTTATTTACATATACCTTCCGATGTGAGCATGTCATGGTGTGATTTTTGCATGAGTTTTGGATCATGATGTTTGCATTCTCCCAGAAAAGCAATGTACACCTGAGCATTAATGATGTTGATTTACTTGATACAAAGTGAATGCTTTGTATGTATAAATCAAAGAATAGAATCTGAAATATACTCTGCTTGACTCTACGTGTTCAGAGTGTTTTAGCAGTGACTAATTGAGAAACCAGTAAGGCCGTCATAATTAAGGCAAATAAAAAGGAATGCGTAAGTGGAGAAGCCATTGTTCCAAGTTTAGCATGTTTGAGAGAAGGAATTGGGTTGCATATTTATGGGTTTAGAGAGAACTATTAAACATTTAATGTTAAATAGTTTACTAATATTATAAATATATATATATATATATATATATATATATATATATATATATATATATATATATATATATATATAATAATAATAATAATAATAATAATAATAATAATAATAATAATAATGGGTAAACATTATAACAGAAAACTATAATGAGCAAGCATTTACCAAACACACCAATACGCCATCCACTAGCAGATATATCAATAGATGTCTCATAATCTAGTGTTGGAAACCAATTCAATTATGTACTATCTCATAATCATTGTAAGCCTACTTTGGTGAGGGGATGCTATATATTGAATGAGAGAATTAATTTCATAAATTTGTGGGGTTCTTCATGTATTCAATGCTTGTCTCTTGTGTCTGATCTATATATTACAGAGATTCTTCATCTTAATGATATTTTTCAGCTGTGTATGGCAGGGACGAAACCAAGGGGAGGCTAGCAGGGGCTTCAGCCCCCCTCCCCTTGGCACCGGTGTTCTTGCCAAAGCTTGGGCTTGTGTGCAATTGTGTCATTGTGTGGGTTGTGGGTTGTGGCTTATGGGCCAGCCCACCGAGCTTTAAATTTTCAAAACAATAACTGTGTTCTATGGGCCAAGTCAGATGTATATATATTATGTTTACTGATTTAAAGAGTTACAATTGGTTGGTTGGAGATAATAATGACTAGTGAGTATATTAGATTATTAGTATTTATTTTTTTAATTATTGGATCATCCGATCATGCATTACTTTTTAATGAAAATGAGAATGAATGTATAAAATTTATGGATGAAATTAATAGGACATGAATGCTCTAAACTTCATTTTTATAAATATGCCTACAATGTGTTTGATTAAATGGCTCAATAAGTTAAAATGTTGAAAATATAAAATATCAAATATTAATATGTATCATAATGTATATATGTCTAACTAAATAATGTGTAGTGTTAAATCTATCTAACAAAATGCATAACAAAATAAGTTTCAATAAGACTACCTATACCAAAGGTTTCATATTCATTAACAGATAATAAAATTGGTTTCATAAGACAAATTCAATCATTTAGATGCATGAATGCTAGCACTACTATGTTCAAACAATTTTGTGTGCTTGATTATTCTAATAATCTTGGTTGTGTCATGATAGCAATGTAATATTAGCACCTTTAATATTTTGCTTGTTGTTTTTTATAATTTATAATTAATTTTTTTTTTACTTATTTATTTATAGATCATGGACAAATTTTTGATTAAACGACCAAGGAGTGAAGAGTCATCAAATACTCATAAAGTACCATTGGACTCTAAATCAAGCAAGAAGAACATTAATACAAATTTTAATAACAATGGCATTGTTAGTGTCTCCAGATTACGAAAACCAATTGAAGACTTTGATATTGGAATTAGATATCAAGTTAGAAGAGAATATTTAACTAGATGCCCATGTCAACCAATTTGCCACAATTTTCCAAGGAAAGATTATGGCAAACAAAAGAGAAGTTTTCAAGATACTTGATTTAAACAACATCCATCATTGGAGTATAGTATGACAAAAGATGCACTATTTTGTTTTTGGTGTTATCTTTTCAAGCCAAGTAGAGGAAGCCGAATAGGAGAAGATACATTCACCAAAATGAGGTTCAATAATTGGAAAAAAGCATTGGAAAAATTCGTAGAACATATTGGTGCCATAAATAGTGCGCATTATGATGCAAGAGTACAATTTCGAGGGTTCCAAAGTCAAAGACAAAGTGTGTCACACTATTTGGTTGCACATTCACATGAGATGGCGGTTGCATATCATATTCGTTTGATAGCGATTTTAGATGTGACTCATTTTCTATTGAAGCAAGGTTTACCTTTCCGTGGAAATGATGAGTCTTCAAACTCACTAAACAAAGGCAATTTTCTTGAGTTGCTTGAGTGGTATAGCCTACGAAATGAAGAGGTTTGGAAGATAGTCAATCAAAATGGCCCTAGAAACAATCAATTGACTTCCCCGAAAATTCAAAAGGAGTTGGCAAATGCTTGTGCAACGGAGATTACATGTGTTATTGTTGATGATATTGGGATTAATTATTTTTCTCTTATGATTGATGAAGCCCGAGATGCTTTAGTAAAGCAACAAATGGGAGTTGTTTTGTGATATGTGAATAAGAATGGACATGTGATAGAGTGATTCCTTGCATTGCTTCATGTGCCTGATACCTCTGTAATTTCTTCGAAGAATACCATTGATTGTTTATTTGCTAAACACAAGTTGTCTCTTTCGAGGTTAAGAGGGCAAGGATATAATGGGGCTTCAAATATGCAAGGTGAATTCAATGGATTGAAAGCACTTATTTTAAGAGAAAATCCATGTGCAAAATATGTACATGTTTTGCTCACCAACTACAATTAGTGGTTGCTACCGTTGCTGCAGACAATCTAATTGTTAGTGATTTTTTCACTGTGTTAATATGATTGTTAATGGCACTGGAGCATCATGTAAAAGGAAAGATTAACTTTTGCAACATCATCATGAGAGATTGGTTGAGCAATTGGAGAAAGTAGAGATAGTCAGTGACAAAGGAAAAAAAATCAAGAATCCAGTTTAGCACGACTAGGGGATACTCGTTGAGGATCACATTACACTACAATTCTCCAGCTAATTTCTATGTGGACCTCAATTTTAGAGGTGCTCCAAAATGTACATGATGATGGGGCTTCTAATAATAATAGAGGCATAGTGACAAGTTTGATTGACAAAATTGAGAATTACAAGTTTGTATTTGTGATGTACTTAGTGAGGCATCTATTGGGGATGACAAATGAGTTGTCACTTGCCTTACAACAAAAGGATCAAAATATTGTTCAATCCATGCGATTGATGAAAGGGGTGAAAGCTCGTCTTCAACACTTTAGGGAGACATGATGGGAGGAGTTTTTAGGAGAAGTTACCTCTTTTTGTAAGGGAAACTCAATCGATGTGCCTAATATGGAGGATAATATGCCAATTCGTGGTCATTCCAGGCGGGAAGGACAATTCATTACTCATTTTCACCATTATCATGTAGAGATTTTTTGTGAGGTAATTATTTTTTGTATTTATTATAGTTTTATAAATCTCATTAATTTATTCTTTTTATTAATGTTTTCTACTATTTTATCATTATTTCAATGTTAGATTATTGATTTGATTTCCGAAGAAATGCTCAATCACTTTCCTAAAGCTAGCGCGGAGTTACTTCTTTTGGTATCATGCCTTGATCCTAGGGACTCATTTTCTAAATTCAACATCCATAAGCTACTCCGTCTTGCAGAGATATATCCTGAAGACTTCTCGGTGACTGAACGTATGATCCTTGAGGATCAACTTGCTACTTTCATTTATGATATGTGGCATGATGATGATTTTGCAAATGTTGGAGACTTGGGAGATTTTGTTATGAAGATGGTTGATACTGGAAAATGTACTATATTTGCACTCATTTATCGCCTTATTGATTTGGTATTGGTTTTGCCAGTTGCAACAGCTAATGTTGAGAGGGTATTTTCGGCAATGAATATTGTGAAAACTAACTTGCGCAATAAAATGGGAGACAAGTGGATGAACAATAGCATAATTGTCTATATTGAGAAAGAGGTTTTTGCAACTATTGACAATGAAGCAATTCTACAATGTTTTAAAAAAATACAAACTCGTCGTATTCAGTTACCTCCTCTGAGTAGCATGCGTCGCACAGATGGCAGTTCTAGCTTGAGTGTGCATAGATAAACGTTTTATGTTTTTTGTGATTGTTTTAATTAAATGTCACAATATCGCACTATTTTGTATCGAATACAATTGTTATGTTAACTGAAATATTTTTTAACATTTTGCTCTCCACCCTCGAATCAATAAGTCCTGGTTCTGTCCCTAGTGTATGGATCTATATATGCTGTTAAAATATGATAATATGTATGTTCAGGACAAGCTCAATCTCGCTGCAGATGGTCACATATGAATTTCTGAATGAACAATATTTTGTAAAAATGATCAAGGGAGGTGACATATATGTGTCATACATGTATAAATTGAATTATGGATATATCAGTTATAGTATCATTTACAGTTATTGAAGTGTGAGTCCTTTAGAAGTTTATAATGATATCATCCACACAAACTCATAATGCATGCCAGATGAATAATTAAAATGCATAATGCAGGAAATATATCGTGATCTTTTGATGCACAAAAGTAAAGTATACTTGCAAAGACTTGTAAGCTTTCATGTTTTTTTCTTCCTAAATACGTACTTCAATGTCCAAATCTCTTAGAGGCATTGACACTATTGGATAAACCATAATAAAGAGCTGCAAACCATAATAAAAAGTGGCAGCATTTTTCTATAGCAAGACTCATGCCGTCTATGTTACTGTATGAATTTATGTTCTAATTAATTTCAAAAAAGAATCATTTCTGAGCAAGTATGAAAGAACCTCTGATGACACTAGTTCTAACTCAAAGCTAGTTTTTCACTCGATCTTGCAAAAGCCCACCATTACTCGAGTGACTATGATGAACATCAGAATATCTTGTGGTAAAATGGCTAATCCGACCAGCACCGAGCTACATAACAAGAAGAATGCAATCATATGGCTTCCTATTCAAACCTCAATGAGTGCAATGAATGGAGGACATCCTTATGCTTAATAAATTAATTTCTTAGATGGGTTGCCTATCATTTTTAGACATTTATTTAATTGATACACTTTCAATAATTAGCATATGTACATTTACCAAAAAAACTAAGTAGACCTATGAAATTCCATTTTTAATATCTATCTTTTTGACTCATGCAGCTTGTGGAGCTCGATCTTAATATCTTGTTTCTCCATGGTGTATTGCTTTATTGGTCATGTGGTCTACAATGTCTCTTTTGCTGAAATTTTATTTCACATAAATTCAGTTTGACATCACTTAAACCTAAATAAAAAGAATAAATAGCTCATTAACAGCCTGAAGGCCATGGTGTATGATCCACAAACATATTTATTAATATATGAACTATAGGATCATGAACTCCATAATGATCACGGTGTGTTGTCTTACAACGAGTGGCATACACATGTTTCAGGAATCCTTAATAATTACTTCATAAATGATTATGAATAAACAGGTGGGTCACTGAAATCACAAGTCTCAGATAGTGTGATGTTTCTTTCAATGTTCTGTACTGTTTAGTGCATATTAATTTAATTGAAAAATGAAAGGAGAAAGCAATGCCATTGTGATTAATGTTGACTCTAAAACAAATAAGAATGAGTAGACGTGGAAGCCAACATCACATACAAAATTAAGGATTTTAGTCTAATAAAAATGTTCATGCAACTTACTGGTGTATGCCAGAGTTACGGAATCAGTAAAGCCACCAACAAGAGACACAAGCCATAAGCATGCAGCTACTCTGTAGAAAAAACTAACAAGCTAAAAGTAACATATTCACACAAGAAGACACAAGCATTGCAGCTTCATTTATAACTTGTTCTGATATGTGCAGCTCTGGCAAAGGGGGAGGTGGTCTGCATTGAATTTAAAAAGACAGTATCATAAGATTTTCATCTAATTTGGTATGTATTGCAATTTCCATGAATAAATCAAAGGATGGCTGAATTTCTTAACAAACAAATACTGAAAAGCATCACCATTTAGGTATCTATAAGCTTAGAATTGAGGGATGGAATACAGTGACACAAAGCACGAATTCATACCTATTAAGGATCCCTGCAGCGTTCGACCAAACAAAGAGAATGGAAAACAAGAGCAGTAGGACGTAAACCCTTCAAATCAAAATTCAACAGAGGATAAACAAGCCAGATCCATCGAAATTTTATATTCAAAAATCACAAAACCCTTCAAATCACATCAAAGGATTAAATAAAATGCAAAATAAATAAATAATCTATTCATATTTCTAGGGTTTTAAAGCAAGATCTCATCTCAAAATTCTAGAAAAACAAAGCGCAAGGAAAAACCCTAATTAGAATCCCTCAGAGCATCTCCTATCATGCTCTCTATTTGAAGTAAATATTTGATTTGGTGTAGGATGGGCTCTAATCGAGCGCCAATTCCTGCACCAAATCACCAAGATGCTACAGTGACACGCAAGCAATTGCGTGCCACTGTAGCTAGCTTTATTTTATTTTATTTTCATTTTTGTTTTCTGTTTTTTTGTTTTTCTATTTTCATTTTTTATTTCTGTTTTTATTTTTGTTTATTTATTTATTATTTATAATTTCATATTTTATTCAAATTAATAAATTTTATGGTTTAAGTTTATATTTTATATTTTATTTTATGGTTTACATGAACATTTATTGTTGCGTATGCAAATAATGAAGAGCTAAAGTTGATTAAATTTGTTGAGGGTTGGAATATATAAATTGTGAAGTAAAAAGAATATTTTGTTTTAGAGATAAAAATAGGTTTGGTGGTTGGAGAAATTTTCACTGTAGAAACTGTGTTTTTGTATGTTGAAACTTCAAATATAAAGTTTTGGGTTGGAGATGGCTTCACCCTTGTGTCGATCTTCAATGGAACCCAATGAAAATCAAGAGATCAACTCAAAGCGTGAGAGTTAGTAACGGTCACCGGCTTAGTGTTTTATAGGCCGAGAGTTGAACACGTGTTCCTTACACTGGCGGCAAGCAACAACGGCGAAGAGATGGTGAAACAATGGCCATGAAGAGGCGGCGAGTAATGGTGGTGAAGAGGCTTTTATTTATGTTTAAATATTTTATTATTACTTTTTCATACATTATTAAAATATATGAAAAACATTATTTATTATTTATATTTTATATAGTTTCAAGTTTTATAAATCTCTCCTATCAATTAATTATTTATTATTTAAATTTAAATATTAAAAAAATTAACAATAAACTAATTTAATTTAACATAAAAATTAAATTTTTATTTTTATATGAAATATTTATAATTTTATTAATTTATATAATAAAATTATCTGCTATTATGGAAGATCAAGTAATACTTTTATTTATTATTTATTAATTATTAATATTTAAATATTAAAAAAAATAACAATAGACCAATTAAATTTAACATAAAAATTAATTTTCTATTTTTATATGAAATATTTATAATTCCATTAATTTATATAATGAACATTATATGTTATTATAGAAATAAGAAGAGCAAGTAATACGTTACATCACAAGAAGAAATTTACTGGAAACAAAGGTCTAGAATCACTTGGCTTAAGGAAGGGGACTCTAATACAAAATTCTTTCATCATATAGCCAATGGTAGGAGGAACAAAAACATTATTACCCGACTTTTTAATAATGGTCATTGGGCAGAAGGAGATAAAGAGATTGGCAAAATTTTTACCGATCACTACCAATCTTTACTTGGAACTCCTATCTCTTTTAGATTTCTCTTGGACTGGCAGTTCCTATTTAGATATAAGAACACCACTGATCTTACTTCTCTTGAAGAAATTAAACAAGCAGTTTTCAGTCTTAACGGAGACAAGGCTCCAGGCCCAGATGGATTACCTATGTTCTTCTTTCAAAAACACTGGAGTATCATCCAAGATTCTCTTTTTCATCTCTGCGACGATTTCTATAGAGGTACAATTAATTACGAGCAATTGAACTGGGTGCACATTGCGCTCATTGCTAAAAAAGGCACCCCAAGAGAAGTTTCTGACTTTAAACCTATTAGTCTGTTGAACTCCACTTGCAAAATCATCTAAAAAATTCTTGCTTCCAGATTAAATTTAGTTATTGATGACTTGGTTGACGAGTCCCAATCAGGCTTCATCAAAGGAAGATGTATCGCAGACAATATCGTTGCTGCTCAAGAATTGATTTTCAATCTCTAAAAAAGGAAGTTACTCCGTTACGCCTTTAAAGTAGACTTTGCAAAAGCTTTCGATTCTCTTGACTGGGACTTCCTTCTCGAGGTCTTAGCGGCCATGGGCTTTGGACCCAGATGGCAGTCCTGGATTCACACCATTTTAAATACTACCAAAACTCAGATTCTAATTAATGGAACAGTTCAGGGCTATATTAGATGCAAAAGAGGACTTAGACAAGGTGATCCTCTTCCCCCCTTCTTTTCGCACTAGCTATCGACGCCCTAAGTGCAATGTTCTTTCATGCACTTCGATCTAAAGTCCTTGTGGGTGTTCCACTTGATCATTCTGACCACATCACTCATCTTCTTTACTCGGATGACCTCATCATATTCTCGGCTGGAGGACAAGAAGACCTTCAAATCATTAAATTCATCATTTACCTATTTGAAGGGGCTTCTGGTCTTGCCATCAATTTCTCTAAAAACTGTCTTTACTCTACAAATTTTGGCTTTTAACCCCATAGAACTTCCACTATGATTCTCAACTGTGCCTCTAATTGCCTTCCGCTTGTTTACCTGGGAGTTCCCCTGTCGGGTAGAAGACCAAGAAGAGTTGAGTGGTCATCTATGATAGGCTCTATTCACACTATACTTCCAAATTGGAAATCTATCTACTTATCCCTTGGAGGTCGATTAACACTTCTTAACTCAGTACTCTTAACCATTCCAGTTTACTGAATGTCTGTTTTCAAGCTCACTACCTGGGTATTGAAAGAAATTGATAAAGTTCGTAGGGACTTCCTCTAGAAAGGCCTGGATCTGGGACCTAAAAGTATCCGTCTAGTTGCCTGGAAGAGGATTTGCAGACCTAATGAACTTGGCGGTTGGAGTATTCTCAATCTTCACGAATTTAACAGGGATCTCCTTGGAAAGTGGTGGTGGAAACTTTCCACTAACCTTGAAAACTATTAGGCCAAAGTCTCAAAATTTAATTATCTGAAAAGAAACCCACCTGAGCTACTTTATCAACCATCTCCCAGGAATAAATCTTTCTTTTGGGCCATAATCCACTTTACACGAGATCCTTTTTTGGCTTGCATTTCCAAATCAATCAATAATGGCCACAACACTCTATTCTGGTTTGATAAATGGCTCGGGGGTAGAGCTCCTAAAGATATCTGGCCATCTCACTTTATTGATTGTAAATCACCGTGGATAACTGTTAATCAATTTTCTCAACAAATTCAGACCCCTGAAAATCTTTTCTACAATCCTTCTTCTACTGACTTTTCCGCTCTTATTAGAGAAATTCCAAACTGCTCGAGGGATCAGGAGGACCTTTAACTTGGATTATGGATAAAAGTGGATCTTTTCCATCAAATCCTTCTACAAATTTCTAATTGATGGAGGCATGCAGTGCCCACTTTATTCCTGCTTTTGGAAAACCAAATGCCCTAATAAAATTAATTTATTCTGCTGGCTTGCTAGGAAGGACAAATTACTTACTCTCTCTAACCTTTTCAGCAAGGGCTGTAACTCTCATATTGCCATAGACACTTGCGTTCTGTGCCATAAGGCCTCTGAGAGTGTGGATCACCTTTTTCTTTAATGTGAATTCTCAATTAGAATTTGGTCCTTCTTCTTTCAAATCTTTGAAATTCACACTCTACCTCGTTCAACTTCCAAAATCTGGACTATATGGATAAATACTTCTCCTTGTCCATACCGAATTCTCTGGGATTTAATTACTCATGTCATTATGTGGAATATTTGGATAGAAAGAAATTGTCGTATATTTCAATTACTTGCTCTACCTAATTACTCTATTTTGATTAAGATTGCTAATATGCTCATTTCTTGGTTTTCAGCTTTTGCGGACTTCCAGGAGGCTTCCCAGAAAATCAAGTGCTCACTCACCTTCATCATCACTAGGGCCCCCAATCAGTCAGGCGATTCTGCTCAGTAGATTGCTTTGGAGCAGGTTACTCCATCTTCAGCCTTTAGAGACCTATACTTCCAGACGGTGGCTCTCGTCTTCTAGGCTTTTACCTTTTTTTCTTGTTTGTCTATTACTTGTTCTTGTAGTCCAGCTCCTCACCCCTGGTGAGGGATCTGGCTACTCTTTTACTTTAAGTGTGTTTTGTTCTCTTTGCTTTCTTGTGTAATAAATTTGTGCTTTATCCACTTTTAACAAAAAAAAAGTAATAAGTTTATTTATTAATTATTAATTATTTAAATTTAAATATTAGAAAATTAACAATAACCCAATCCAACTTATTTTCCAACTCAACTTCCTTTACACTACACCAATATAGGCCTTTTGCGGCATTTATAAATAGATTTACCGGCATTTTTAAAAGCCGGTAAATATCAAACCGGTGCTACAATAAAACGCCGGCCCAAGTGCCGGTGATATAGTCGTCGCGATATTGCCGGCGTTTATTTGTAAAACGCCGCCAACTGAGCGGCGTTTATATATAATAAACGCCGGTATAATCGCCATGAGGCAAATGGTTCAGAGGGGCTCTTAGCGGCGTTTAATGTACTAAGCACCGCACAATCGTTCGTGCTTTCCCGGTGTTGTTTAGAATAAAACGCCGTGAGTTTGTTATTGTTCTCCCGGCGTTTTTACTATTTCCTGGCATTTATTACTAAAACGCCATGATTTGTCTACCGTGTAGGGTTTTTATTTTTCAGTGTTCGTGGCGTTTATTTAAACAAACGCCGGGATAATTTACATATTTCTAGCAGTTTGTTGTTGATGCCAGTGAGAAACCTGGAATTAATTACAGTTTACAAACACAAACAATTACTATTTACACACCCAAACAATTAAGGATTTGTAATAATCCACATTCATTCCAACAAAAAGTCCTGTTTACACACAAACAATGAAGGATTTGTAATAATCCACATTCATTCCAACAAAAAGTCCTATTTACACAAACAATTAAGGATGTGTAATAATTGACATTCATTTCAACAGGAAGTCATATATTTGAGATTCCAATCATAACACAGTAAGTTCGACAAACACCAAAACAACTAATATCAATGTCATGTGATTCTTGTTCCATATAAAGTCATAGCGTAACATATATATAAATGACTAAAGACCTTGAATGCATCAACAATGGCGACATTAATTATTGATCTGCAGAAGGGTTATCCTGCAAATAAAATAAAATCATTAGAAGATGCACCTAGGCATAACCAAAATAATTCATGCACTTTTATAATACCTGCGACTGCGAGGATGAACCAATATTGTTAACTCCTGGGATAGTAACACCAGGAAACTGACTTTGTAAAAATCTAAGAAGTGTATTGTATTGAGTATTTTGTTGTTCTACTTGAGCTCGTTATTGCATACGCTCGTCTTTAATTTTTTGCATTTCTTGCTCCATTTGATGAAGTCGCTCAGTAAGTTCACTTGATTGAGTATTTGAGTTGGTAGACTTTCGGCTACTCGAACCTCCATAATAGCTTTTGGGTGTTGGACCTAACCCAACCCCTCTTACTCGGCCACATCGTTCTTTTCCAATAACTTGTGTCAAAATTTCAGCTTCAACCATTTGCATATCCTCATCTGTCATTTGACATCCAATTAACTTCTCATTTGCCGACTCCTATATCAAGAAACAATTTGTTAAAGAAATAATATACTTTAAAACAAATTGGAAAGTGATTAAAGAACACTAAAAACATAGGTATTACCATAATTTGTTCAGTTTCCGCATTCATGTGAGACCCATCCTTCTTAGTATGGGTTGCTTTAAAAAGTTCAAGGCGACCTATGTTTCTTCCTATGCTAACCTCCTACAAGTAATTGCCCACAAATTAGTTTGCAATGACAAACATAAAAAGTTTATAGTCACATACCATTTCTTTTTTCTTTCTCGCGAAACTCTTTGATCCACAAGTGTGTGTATATTTTTGTTGCTTTCTACTAGCAACCCCAAGTTTTTCTGAATCCTACATACAACATGCATTTTAACTTATAAAAAACAAAGATATAAGATAGTTTCATTGAAATAAGGAAAATATTTACTCGAACGTACCTCTCCTTTCTTTGAATACCAAAAGTCAACTAATTGTTCCCATTGCCATCGAATAGTAGCACTTGGATGTTTGTCCTTGTTTGCCTGCAGACCTTCTTCTCGTTTGAAATGTCTTGTTTTCAAATCATGCTTATAATCCCTCCATTTCTTCCCCAAAGATTTGAGCACATACTCTTTTGAAATTTCAAGGGAAAATCGTAACTGTATGAAAACATTATAATTCATTTGGATTAGTAATAGAACTTACTACCTATGCTTGCATATTTATAAGCATAACATTTGAACAATTCAGTTAAGTGAAGTTACCTCAATAAATTTAAACAATTCATCCTTCAATGTTTTTGGCACTTTATGCCAATTCTCATATTGGAGACCAATATGTTGACCCGATCGAGCAAGCATACCTAGAAATGCCGACAATAATTGTGCTTCGGGTCCAATTGGTTGTCCTAATTGATTGGAAATCACTAAAATCCTTTCTTGAGGAGGTAATGTCCATAACTCTTTGATAGTAGTTCGACCTCTTTTTCTTTGTTGTCCTCGATTATCAACTACAATAATATATATATATATATATATATAAGATATTAGTATCCATGCAAATACAGTGATTTTTAATTGCAATTGAAGACCATGAATTTACCTGAATTTAAATCACTGCCTTCATTGATTGGGTGAAGATTATCTAATCTTGTGCATGTGTTATTGGTTGCAACTTCATCATTAAGGTTTGAATCATCCGAGGATGATGGAGTTAAGCTATTTGGAGTAATGTTAAGTAATGGAGCTGACCTAGTAGCAGTTCGATGTTTGTCCTTGTTTGCATGCAAACCTTCTGGATTAGACGTAGTAGCACCAACAGCATCACATCCACTTGCATTTTCCGCAGCATGGTCAAATTGGACCATTTTGATACCCTTTAACTTTAATCTACGCATGTTTCCCCTTTGTCTGCGAAAAAAAAAAAGATACAGTTACTTAACCTTGTCATGTAAGCCTAGTTTAATTTAAAACCTAACCAAATTGTGAGCAGTTTTGGTTTGCATCTTCTTAATCATATATGTTCATTATATTCTACAGTTGTGAGCAGTTTTGTATCAATTTGAAGCATATGTGAAACTACAACAGTATGTTAGCTATTAGATCCTTAAACAAAATTTTCTTGTTTCACAAGCATAGAAATCAGTTTTAAAAGCTCTTTTTCTGGAGAAACAACAAGCACAAGCAAACATGTAGGGAGGAAATTTAGACCTGGCTTGAAGACAATGAAATTCAGACCTTTATTACGTATATGAGAAGAATATAATTGAATACATTGCCCTTATTCATCAAATTTTCATCATTATACAATTGAAATTTTTTTGCATAAGATGGTGTGTCCTTTTAATATTGATTTGTTATGCAGAAATCACTAGAACTTAATTGAATACAGAGCTTTAGGAAAACAAAAGGCTGTCTTTTTTGGTTGTTTTTGTTGTGGACAAATATCAGAGTCATTTAATTAACTAAGATGGTCCAGTTGTTAATAAAACAGAAGCAAACAAAAGAGTAGGTAGTTGAGGCATTCCCTTAATGCATAACTCAAATGAAATACCATTGAGTTGTTCCCTCATTTTCAGATAAAAAAAATCCATACAACATTTGAAATGAAAGGAAATCAAAATGGAAAAAGAGAAAGAAACATGCAGTAAAAAGTACAAAATTAAAAAAATTAAAAAAAATTATTGGAAATTGAAAACACAAACAAGAAACACATGACAGTGTGTATTGAATAAGGTGAGTTGGTTGGTTGGTTTTCTATTTTCTAATAACTTATTGTCAAACCAATATCATTTATCCAACAAAAATACCCATAAAAATACCACCCAAACTGTCACCTTAGCAATTTGCTGCAATTTTGATTGTATATATCTCACAGGGAATCTGATGTGCATAGCATTGTTTCCCATTCAGATATGGCAGAGGAAAGCATAGACTCCATACTGTTGTACATATCCTGGACATGCAAATGCATCAGCCAAGTGTCTCAAAAGCTGAGTAGAAGAACTTTAAGCTTAGGTTCAACTTACAACATCAATATGCAAAGATAGACCAAGTAATTGACAGAAGGCAAGCAATGGAGCTGTAAGAAAATAATTAAATTGACTTTCCATTTGGTGTTGGATTACCAAAGAATAATGATGATAACCTTTGAAGAGAAAATAGCAAGGAAGTTGGTTTTTTTCTCTCTGCACCATGATAACCCATTTTACCCACTCGCTTGACTCATTTTATCATTTCCCATGCTAGATGTCGAATAGTTTTTTGCATTAACAGTCAATGCAAACATAAATCTAGTAGAAAATAACAAATATACATGGTTTTAGAATGACATCCATTTTGGGCAAAATAAGACAAGAAGAAAGGGGATGGATGAAAAACACTACAAAAATGATCAATGGGAACAAAAAAAATATTTCACTAGTTGTGTTAACAACCTTAACAGACTAACATTGCTATTGAAGGCCATCTACCAGTATGCTGCACCAATATTATAACATAGCATGATGAACACTATTACGGGAGATTTTAAATAATCTAATAACAATTGAAAACTAACTGCAAATACATGAGTATCGAGAGCATTTACCAGAAATCAGTTAGTGCCCAAGTGATGATGGATGCTCAGCGTTAAGCTTCAGGCTTCCTTGTATATCAATCTGCAAAACAAGCAAAACATAATAAAAAGTTAAACAAAATATGCCAGTTTTACAGAGTTCTTTATTTATGTAATTCAAGGACAACAGTTCCTCAAACCATTCAAATCATTCAAAATCAAGACATTTTAACAATTCCACAAACACAAGCAAAAAGTTAGCAAAGGATCAAACCAGAACCAACAGCCTCCTCCGCATCAAAATCACCCTTGAGAGGCTGCGAATACAATAATTTCCCAAAGATTTACCACCAATTACTGAAATTAAAAAAGATAACAATAAATGAACCCCAAACGAAACAAAAATACCTAAAATCAGGGAGCAAGGACGACGATCGGGGAGAAAATCGGGGAACAACGAGAAAAATACCCATAATCGGGGAGCAATCGGGGAGCAAGGATGAAAATTTTGTGCGTTTTAGATAAAGAGTGAGCAAGAGCTGAGAAAGAGGGAGAAAGACAGCCAGCAAGAGACCACGCGGTTTTAGAGACCTAATATCCGGCATTTATCCATATAAACGCCACTGCGTTAAAGATATCCTTTTATAAATTACTGAGAAAAACAAACATCCCTGGCGTTTATCATAAAAACGCCGTTTAAACATGGCAACGTCCTGGCATTTTTAATAAATAAACGCCGCGGAAAAAATAATTTCCCGCACCCAATTTTCTCGTATCCCGCGAAGCAACCTTCCCGGCCTTTTGTCCAAAAAAACGCCGTACAATATTAAATATTTCTGGCGTTTGTTAAAAATGCAGCCAATAAAGTGCCGCGAAAACACATATTTGGTGTAGTGTTAGATGACTCCACTAGGAACCTTCACCATACCTACTTTAAATAGAAGGTCCTTTTCTAGAACATGGTTTTAGCTATCTCTAGGTCCTATATCTCATGTGTTATTAGAGACGGATCCCCCCTTCTATTCTCCACATGATCACTGGATTAACTACTACACATCCAAAAGATATCTAGCCAGAGATTTTTAGATCTTTTCAATTCCCCTCAGGACATTCTTCCCCTACTCTATCCTTGGCCACTAGTCTAGGATAATACAATTGTTTCTTAGGTATATTAAGGATTAATTGTACTTTTGTGAATAGTCATGACTCTAAATCCCATAGTCTTTTCACTAATGGAATTTTCTCCATCAAATTTTTTTCATTGCTTTCTCAACAATGGTGGCCTGCTTATCATGGGAGACAATAGTTATCTTAGAGCGCCTTTGGCCAAAAATTAATATTTTTAATTGGGTTGTATAGGATAACAACATTCTCGCACCCAATAAATTTTTTTTTTTGGAAGTAACTGCATTCCCTTGCTATCAAGAGATGTAACACTCTTTTATTTAGTGATTGAAAATGTTAACCATATTTTCTTCACTACCTTTCTCTTCTTGAATATGAAATCATTTTGGTCGCATATTTGTGGGATTATCCATAATCTCATGTCTATAGGTGACTTATGGGCTTCCTAGAGGAATAGCCTTGGGCATTGAATTTTTAATTCAAATTTGATTTGCTAGTTTTGATTATCCTCAAAATTAATCATATGTTTTTGTTTTGGATTTCTGGAATTCCTAGTTTCCAAAAAAGCTAAGGCCAAAAAAGCTAAGTTTGAGCGCTTAGTTTCCAAGAGAAAAAAAAAACTATGGATTCCTAGGGTCGCATATGAGTGATCTTAGGGAATCGATGACTTGATCAGCACCAATTATGTCTTAACGCCTATTTAACTTTGAGTGTTGTTGGAGAGAAATGAGATGAGTGGAGATATTTGCCTGAGCGGGGAGGTTTTCCTGACCTTCACACTAGAAGGCCTCACCGTTTACACCCAGGTGTATCATGATAATTACTAGATAGATAGAGGATCGAACAAGGAACAAATTTCTATTTATAATCAAAGCTCAAAACTCATCATATAACTCAGGATAATTCACACAAAGTATGTTAAAACACTCAAAAACAGAAAAAACAGGAAAAAGCACTACACAATCTCTTCACAAAACAGGTTATATATGTTACACTGAAACTATGGTACCCAAACTGAAACAAACTAGCTTAGTCACATAGCACGTGTCTTCACTTAGTTGACTCCACCGCTTAACTTCCTCTGCCTTGAACTATGCACCACCTCACTAATTAATCCATCTCAACCGTTGATTCCTTTACTCTATTTCTCTATCAAACTGCCTAGAACTTACACTTTCTTTGATCAATTGAATCACAACCCTTGATTCATTTTCAGCCAAGACTCAACTGTTTTAACAAACTTTTGAATATCTGAAAAGACAACTTTACCCTCTGAACACAATTTCTTCTGAAATCTCTGGGAACTCTGTCAACATTCACAGCAACTCAATCTGCTCAATCGTTTCTTCCAATCACCAGCACCAATATACTTCAATCAATCACTAACAACTTCCCCTTGATTGAAAGCTGCAAACACCAAGTAATTCACGAAATTTCCCTTGCTTCTTTGCATCTACACATTTTGTAAACAAATCAGCAATTTGTTCTTCAGACTTACAAAAATGAAGATCCACAGCTTTCTTTGCAACCAAATCTCTGATAAAATGGTATTTCACATCTATGTGTTTTGTTCTTCCATGCATAACTAGATTCTGAGCTATTGCCAAACATGATTTGTTATCACAATAAATTGGAATTGCATCTTCCTGCTTCATACCACAATCTTGTAACATTCTAGACAACCAAATTCCTTGACAGCAAGCTGAACAAAGAGCAATATATTCAGCTTCAGTAGAGGATAGAGCAACAACTTCTTGTTTTTTAGAAAGCCAAGAAACAGCACCAGTACTATAAGTAAACACCACAACTGATGTACTTTTCCTATCTTTCATATATCCTCCCCAATCATTGTCAGTAAAACCAATTAAAGAGGGTTGATCAACCTTTCTAAACATAATTCCAGCATCTATGGTACCTGAAAGATATCTTAACAAATGCTTGGCTGCACCAAATGCCATCTTAGTTGGTTTCTACATAAATCTGCTCAAAAAATTTACAGAAAAAGCTATGTCAGGTCTTGTGTGAGTCACATACATTAATTTCCCAATCAAACTTCTGTATTCTGTCACATTCATCAAATCTGCATCCTGATTTTCACACAATTTGTAATCTGACTGCAAAGGAGTAAAAACTGGCTTGCAATACTTCAAATGATAAGAATCTAACAAGTCTTGTACATACTTTTTCTGACAAATATGAATTCCATACTGATCTTGCTGCACTTCAAGACCCAAAAAATATGACATCAAACCCAAGTCACTCATCTCAAACACTTGTTTCATGTGTTGCTTGAAATCTTCTAACATTACTGCAGATGACCCCATACATATCAAATCATCCACATAAATACAAACAATTAATAACTGACCTCCAGTTTCAATCTTTTTATATAGAGTATGCTCAGCTTCACTTCTCTGAAGTCCTTGCTCAAGAAAATAGGAATCAATTCTTCCATACCAAGCTCTAGGTGCTTGTTTTAACCCATACAAAGCTTTGTGTAATCTGTACACCAAATGTTCTTTACCAACAACTTCAAATCCTTTTGGTTGTTCAACAAACACCTCCTCATCCAACTTTCCATTTAAAAAAGCTGATTTCACATCCAATTGATATACTAACCAATGTTGTTGCACAGCCAAAGCCAATAACAACCTGATTGTTTCCATCCTTGCCACTGGTGCAAAAATTTCATCATAATCAATCCCATATTCAGGCGCATAACCCTTTGCAACTAATCTGGCTTTGTACTTTTGTATTTCTCCATCAGGCTTGTACTTGGTTCTATACACCCACTTCACTCCAATTGTCTTTCTTTCAGCAGGTAACTCACATAAAGACCAAGTCTGATTCTTTTCTATTGCTCTTAATTACTCTGCCATTGCTTCTCTCCAATTCACTGACTTCACTACTTCTTCATAAGTTCCTGGGTCTATAACAGCTAATGCAAACGTGCAACCTTCATAGATGTCTTTCAATGTTCTGACCTTCTGTATAGGTGATTCATCCACACTTGCTTCACTAGAATGCTCAGATTGTTCAATTGGGGAACTGCCATTGCCATTAGAATTACTGCCATTTCTACTACTTTCTGTTGCCGCACTTCCTAAATGTTCAGATTCAGTTCCAGACCTTGCTGTAGATTTCAATAAAATTTTAAAACCAGGTAACACAACTGCCTTCTCACTTGATTTATTTTCATTCCATTGCCAAAATTCCGTTTCAGAAAATTTAACATCTCTACTAACAATAAGCTTCCCAGATTCAGGAATATAAATTCTGTATCATTTAGTGTTAGAACAATACCCAACAAAAATACTTTTGCAAGCCCTTTTATCTAACTTTTGAAGATGTTGAGTAGGCAAATGAGTGTATACTATGCACCCAAACACTCTCAAATAATTCACCTTTGGTTTTACATTGAACCATGCTTCATATGGAGTCATATCCAATACTGCCTGTGTAGGAGAAATATTAGAAAGATGAACTGCTGTAACTATAGCTTCTGCCCAAAATTCATTTGGCAGTTTACCTGTATTCATCATGCTCCTAGCTTTTTCCATAAGAGTTCTGTTTTTCCTCTCAGCAACTCTATTTTGCTGAGGGGTATAAGGAACAGTTAGCTTATGTTTAATTCCATGATTCAAACAAAAACTGTCAAACTCTTTAGAAACAAACTCTCCACCTCTATCAGTTCTCAGAATTTTCAATTTCTGACCTGATTGTCTCTCCACAAAAACTAGAAATTGTTTAAAGCAAGAAAATACTTCATGCTTGTACTTGAGTGGATACACCCAACTCATTCTAGTGAGATCATCGACAAACAACAAAAAATACTTACTGCCACCATAAGATTCTGTCTGCATTGGTCTACAAACATCCGCATGCACAAGATGTAATTTTTGCTTTGCTCTCCATGATTTCCCTGATGAAAATGGTAATCTGGACTGCTTCCCATATGCACAATCTTCACAACAAGATACAGGCTTTATCTTTGGCAAACCCACTACAAACTCCTGCTGATTCAAACATTTCAAACCTTTGAAATGTAAATGTGCATACCTTCTATGCCATAATAAAGACACATCTGCTGCTTGACTAACCAAATTCACCTGCTCCACACTTGAAGAAAAATCTATAGGATATAGATTATTACTGTTCCTCTTAACTGTCAATAATAAATCACCTGAAGCATTGACAATTCTTCACAGATTTTTCTGAAATAGCACATCATATCCACATTCAGTTAACTGCCCAAGACTCAGTAAATTATGAGCTAATTGTGGAACATATTTCACATTATGAATTAACTTCTGAACTCCCTCTTGTAATTTAATTAGTACTGAGCCTCTACCAAGCACTTCAACTTCTTTATCATTGCCCAACTTTACAGTATGCCTCACAGACTCATCCAGCCTATAAAATAAATCTTTCATCCCTGTCATATGATTGGAACACCCACTATCTAATAGCCAGATAGAAGAAACACCACTCTTATCACCTCCTTCATGCACAATAAACATAGTACCATATTCACCAGAAGTCCCTTCATCCTGAGAATTAGAGCTTGATCCTCTTTCAAAGCTTTTATTCTGTGACCAACAATGAGATTGAGTATGCCCATATCTTTTACAATTATAACACTATATATTCTGCAGACCACCTCCTCTATGAAACCTCTGTCCATTGAATTGCCTTTGCCCTCTTGTGAACCTGCCAAATGGTCTTGAACCAAACCTTCCTCTCTGCCATGTATTATTTTTAGTAACACCTTGCTGTCTCTGACCACTTTGTCTTTGATCATAACCACCATCAATTCTGCCTCTTCCTCTAAAACCTCTCAGGCTTCCTCTTTGAACATTTCTACCTCTTCTTACATCACCTTGAACTACTAAAGTTCTATCATCATGTCTCTCAGAATATTGATTATATCTAGCTTCATGAGCTTGTAAAGCACTGCTTAATTCATCTAAGGTCATTGTAGCCATGTCCCTTGCCTCTTCAATTGAGGTCACAGCATGAACAAACCGTGAAGATAAACTCCTCATGACCTTCAGCACAACATCTGCTTCTTTTAGCTCTGTTCCCATTCCTCTAATCTGATTCACCACTGCCAAAACACGAGTAAAATACTGTTGCACTGCCTCATCTTCTTTCATTTGCAACAAATCAAATTTTTGCCTCAAAGTCTGTTGCCTCACTGACACCATACGATTGGTACCTTGATTCTCATTCTTTATGTGATCCCATGCTTCTTTTGCTGAATCATATCTAACTATTCTGTGAAGAATAGTCTCATCTACAGCTTGTTGTAACAAAAACAATGCCTTTGCATCATTCTCCAAATCCTTTTCTTTTGCTTCTTCTTTCTTTATACCCTCTTCTATCACTTTCCACAAACTCTGTGATCTGAAGAATGTCTTCTTACGGTAGCTCCAATGCTCATAGCCTTCCCCTCTAAAAATAGGCAACAAAGAAAGACTAATTTCTTGTGTAGAAGAAGTAGAAGAACTTGAGGCCATCTTTGTCTTAATAGCAACCAAACTTCACACACCACAACAAAAAAACACCTTCACAAAATCCTCATAAACACACCAGAATTCCACAGCCTGTGCTACACTTCATATTCTGCATCAAGAACAAGTCATGAACATAAACAACACACATGAGAAAAACTCACTGCCAATTTCCATCAACCACAGCTCTGATACCACTGATAATTACTAGATAGATAGAGGATTGAACAAGGAACAAATTTCTATTTATAATCAAAGCTCAAAACTTATCATATAACTCAGGATAATTCACACAAAGTATGTTAAAACACTCAAAAACAGAAAAAACAGGAAAAAGCACTACACAATCTCTTCACAAAACAGGTTATATATGTTACACTGAAACTATGGTACCCAAAATGAAACAAACTAGCTTAGTCACATAGCACGTGTCTTCACTTAGTTGACTCCACCGCTTAACTTCCTCTGCCTTGAACTATGCACCACCTCACTAATTAATCCATCTCAACCGTTGATTCCTTTACTCTATTTCTCTATCAAACTGCCTAGAACTTACACTTTCTTTGATCAATTGAATCACAACCCTTGATTCATTTTCAGCCAAGACTCAGCTGTTTTAACAAACTTTTGAATATCTGAAAAGACAACTTTACCCTCTGAACACAATTTCTTCTGAAATCCCTGGGAACTCTGTCAACATTCACAGCAACTCAATCTGCTCAATCGTTTCTTCCAATCACCAGCACCAATATACTTCAATCAATCACTAACAACACTCGCCCTCCACTTCCCAGTATGCTGATGATGAGGGCTTCCCTTGGACCTTCGGTAATAAGGTTGACGATGAATGTGCATGTGTTGTCTGCCCTAATGGAGACAACTTCATGGGACGTCAAGGAGACACTAGAAGGCCATACTCCGCTCTGGGAAGAGGTTGTTCCGACGTGACCTTGACACTAACTATTATGCCCACGACGGTGGAGAGTTTCTCCCGTTCGGATGACGGAAAAGAAGTAGTGGTGGTGGATGTCTCATTTGCCCTATTGGAGACAGCTTCATGGAATGTCAATGAGACACTAGAAGACCATATTCCGCTCTTGGAAGAGGTTTCTCTGACGGGTCTCCATTTTCTCCGACGAGACCTTGACACTATTATGCCCACCGCTATGGAGTGTTTCTCCCCTCCGAATGTCGGAAAGGATGTAGCGGCGGTGGATGTCTCATCTCGTCACGATGGTAAGAAGGCAGTGGAGATGTTCTCCAGCCAAGAAGGTGTTAAACGAAGTACAATAGTGATATCTCGTCCGACCGTGGAATATTCAGTGGGATCGGGACGAATCATTGCCATTGGTGAGGTGCCACACTGCGCACATGTTGAACAGTCAGCTGGGGGACACGATGGGCCTATAAAGCTTGGAAAGATGTACAGATGTGTCGTGTTTCCAATGGACCGGCATGGTACAAAGGATATTTCAATGCATGGGGTGTCATTTGGGGTATCCTCTAGCGCAGACATCAATCGGGTTTGAACTCGTGTTTTTCTGGTGGAGGTGCGTCCGAGTCTGTTGAGGCACGGGCCACCAGCAACTGAGAACAAAACATCATGAACTCTGCTCCACCGGCAACATATGAATGGACAGATGGTTCTTTGCCAAAGTCCCGTGAAACTGGCAGGCATTCGATGCATTCATTGATCTTTACGAAAAGGTCCGTGAGTACGACAGCTATACATGTTTCAAGAGCCAAGCATGTGAGCAACTTAATCCTGATTAGCATGTGATTAGATAAGATTAGTTATCTAGTTTTATTTTATTATCTAGTTTGTTTAAAATTCGGATTTATCTTGTAAGTTAGTTTAAATTCAATCTTATCTTGTAATTTTATTTTCTATAAATTAATAAGAAGAAAGGAGAAAGTTAAGTCGTTTTGAATTGAAAAACCCTAATCTCCCCTAGTAACCAAAAACCCTAATTCTCTTCCACAACCCTAAAAACCTATTTTTCTTATTTTCTTGTATCCTGGGCTAACAATTGGTACCAGAGCAAGGTTGCATGACCAAGATCTTGAAACTCGAAGCGATGTCCATCTACAACCAACAGGCGGCGAAGGAAAGCGGCGGAGTGTCGTTCCACTTCCCGATCTTGAACTCCTCCAACTACACGGTATGGGCAATAAGGATGGAGGCAATCCTTGATGCCCAAGGTACGTGGGAAGCGGTGGAGCCGGTGGATGGAGCACAAGTGGATGAGAAGAAGGATAAGACAGCGCGAGCACACATCCTGCAGTGTGTCCCCGAAGACATCCTACTCCAGATTGCAAAGAAGAAGACGGTGAAGGATGTTTGGGACAGTCTCAAGACAAGGTATCTTGGTGTTGATCGAGTGAAGAAGGCGCGTCTACAAACTCTGAAGAGCGAATTTGATGCCATCCGAATGATGGAGAACGAAACTATTGATGAGTTCACCGGAAAACTCAGTGTCATCTCAAGTAAGTATTCTACACTTGGTGACACACTTGAAGATTCTGCTCTTGTCAAGAAGCTACTCGATTCCGTCCCCGATAAATTCTTTCTCGTTATTGCTGGGATCGAGCAGTTTTATGATCTCGAGACCATGGCGTTTAAGGAGGCAATAGGGCAATTAAAAGCATACGAAGAGAGAGCAATACGGTTTCATGACAACACCGCTAACACTGGCAGCCAACTTCTGCTCACTCAGGCCGAGTGGATGGCAAGGTAGAAAGGGGCCGCCGGGAACAGCTCATCAGGGGGAAGAGGCCGAGGTTCCAACAATCTCGATCGTGGAAGAGGACGTGGGCATTGGCTCGGTGGCGGCTGGGGTGGCCGAGGTCAAGATAATGCAGGAAAAAGCTTTAGCGACGCTAGAGGTGGCTCTCGCGATAAGAGTCACATAAAGTGCTTCAATTGTGAAAGGATGGGGCATTACGCGTCAGAGTGTCGCAGCAAGCAGCGCAATAATGAAGCTTATCTCACACAGGTCGTCGATGAAGAGCCAGCATTGTTGATGGCTGTGTCCCAAGAAGAGATGAACAATGTACAAGAACGTCGAGAGGAGGTCTTGCTTAATGAAGAAGGAACATTGCCAAAGATGCACTACGACAAGAAGGAAAATAATGAAGATATCTGGTACCTTGACAATGGTGCTAGTAATCACATAACTGGCCATCGCGAGAAGTTCCAAGAATTGGATGAAGCTGTCACCGGGAGGGTGAGATTCGGCGATGGATCTACTGTTCAGATCATGGGCAAGGGAACAGTCGTGTTTGCTTGCAAGAACGGCGAACACAAGGCTCTCCAAAAGGTATACTACATCCCAAAACTTTGTAGTAATATTATAAGTCTTGGACAGATGACAGAAGATGGGAACAAGGTGCTCATGGAAGGATGCACCATAAAAGTATTCGACAGGAGTGGGAAGCTCCTGATGTCAGTAGAGAGGATGCAGAACAGGTTATACAAGGTAAACCTGAAGATAGTAAGCCAGTATATGGAAAGACTTACTATCACACATCACAAGGTGATTAAGCAAATTCTCAGATATTTGAGAAGAACAGTTCATTATGGACTTGTTTATGTGAAGGGAAATCAAGAAGTAGCCATTGTTGGGTATTTAGACAGTGATTTGGCAGGAGACCAAGATGGGAGAAAAAGCACAAGTGGTATGGTTTTCTATTTTAATGAAAATTTAATATCATGGAATTCTCAAAAACAAAAGACAGTGGCGTTATCATCATGCGAGGCAGAGTTTATGGCGGCTACTGCAGCAGCTTGTAAAGGGCTTTGGTTGAAGAATCTTATTAGTGAATTAACAAGTTTAAAATTAAAGCCTGTAATTTTATTTATTAATAACAAATCTGCCATAGCTCTCATGAAAAATCCTGTTTTTCATGGTCGTAGCAAGCATATAGACACAAGATTTCATTTTATTAGAGAGTGTGTGGAAAGGGGGCAGATTGTGGTGTATTTTGTAAACTCTGGAGAACAGCGTGCTGATGCGTTGACAAAAGCTTTGTCAGGGGTAAAGTTAGCTTCCATGCGACAACTACTTGGTGTTCGAGATTTGAATGCATATCAGGATTAGGGGGAGTATGTGAGCAACTTAATCCTAATTAGCACGTGATTAGATAAGATTAGTTATCTAGTTTTATTTTATTATCTAGTTTGTTTAAAATTCGGATTTATCTTGTAAGTTAGTTTAAATTCAATCTTATCTTGTAATTTTATTTTCTATAAATTAATAAGAAGAAAAGAGAAAGTTGAGTCATTTTGAATTGAAAAACCCTAATCTCTCCTAGTAACCAAAAACCCTAATTCTCTTCCACAACCCTAAAAACCTATTTTTCTTATTTTCTTGTATCCTGGGCTAACAAGGCAGAGAGGCGTTGTCATCGTGTCATTAGTTGAAAAGCACCATGTTGTCGACGCCTCATTGGACAGTGGTGACATTGAGCTGTGAATGTTTTAGCACACTCTGATTATATTTATTTATTTATTTAACAAAGGTAATAAACCACTGGATTAGTTAAAAAACTTGTGCAACACACCTTGGGTTATTGAAGTTCATAGTATTCCCGTGGGGCTTATTTTTTTCATATAGGATTCGAATTTTTATCACCTTTTTCTACTCAAAAGACTTAACGTTAGTGCCGTTAACCATCAGATTTGGATGATTTTGGCATGATTTCTTTTTCTTCATAAGACTACATGTGGTTAATAATATTTTTAAATAACAACAGTAACTTGTTCAAAAGTTAAGTAGTTTACCATTGGCAAAATAGGTGGATGGCAGTAAGTATATTTTTCATATTAGAGGTTGAGAGTTAAATTCATTCCCAAAATATGGTTAAATATTTAGTGGATTTGTGAGTGGTGATGGCTTGTCAATATTGTAAATTAAAAAAAAAAAATCTTGTTTAAAAGTTTTTAATGACAATTAACTCAGAGATATTGTGTGAATCTCTCATTTATTGTTGTTGTGCATTAGACTTCTTAAGTTATTTCTTTGTTGTATTTAGTCATAAAACAAATAGTAAAGAAGCAAATTATTATTTTTCATTAACAGTTTCGTTTTATTGCTCTCACATAATAGCAAAGTAAGCCTCAGATGCATTCATAACCTATTGACATTGGATCCCTATGTGTAGGTGTAGAATAAGGGTCAAATCCCCTAATAGTTAGTGCATGGTATATTTAAAATACCCACACACTTAACAAGTAATTTAGTCACATTTTCTAAAAAAAACTCAAAAAACAAGACCTCTACTCCAGCATATAAGCTATGAATTCTAATAATTATTTTATTATGAGATAATAATAACAAATTAATTTTTATATTTTAAAGATGAGACAAAATGAATTGTATTTAATATCATTAACTTGTTTATTAGCAAGGTTGACAGACTGGCCCTGCTGGTTCAACCATAAAAAACCAGGAATAGGCCAGGCCATGTGTCCGGTCCAATATGCCCCCTTGACAAGGGCCGGGTCAACCGGGTCAAACTTCAAGGGTTAATCTCCTTTCTCTCTCTCTCTCTCTCTCTCTCTCTCTCTCTCTCTCTCATGCACAATCTCTAAATTTCTCCAAAGCCCCCCTCTCTCCTCTCCTCTCTCCTCTCCTCTCCTCTCTTCTCTGACCACATGATGTTACGTGGTCATTGGATATAGCAGGGACAATATGGATTTGATGGCGAGGCTTGAAGACAACCACGGCGAGAACATGAAAGAATCAATAAGATAATGGAAATTGTTGCTTCATAATAGTGTGATAAATGAGGATGTCTGTGCCTGCAAAACAAGGTTTTATTATTGATATTTTTCCCGCTTTTTTTCTTAGAATTTTTGGTTTATTTTTCTTTAATTATAATGCCTTGTAGTGGATAAATTACAAATTTATTCAAAATAAAGTAGAAAGTACGAACAAAGAAACCAGCGAAAATAAACTAAGACCAGAGGTGAGGTAAATATCTGTGTATATATATTGATAAAATTTTAATACGTTATTTTATATCTAGTTTTTTTTCTTTTACAATTGTGGTTATTTTGTGATCATATGCACTTTTCACTTGCTGTGTTTTTGTTTTGAATGTGGAATCCAATTTTTATCACATATTAGTTATATTTAAATATTTAAATAATTGTGATTATATTTTGATTTTATATTTTTAACTAATTTGTTTTAGTTAGGATGTGTTTGTTTTGAATATCGAAGGCATTTAAATATCAAGTTTATTTAATTATTTATTATTATATATATAATTATATTTTATATGATATTTGGTTATTATTAATTTTTATAATATATGTTTTAATATTTTATTATTGACCAATGCCTAGAACAGGGTCTGACTACCTTGTTTATTAGATAGCCAATTTCCTATTTAAATATCTTAACAAATTTATTGAATAAATTATATCCCGACCAAATACAATTGATCGAACATCTGTCGAGATCTAAAGCAAATTGTTATGGTAAGTAAAATACAATACAAGAATGAATGAAATTCCATTTTAGTTCATTCCTTGAATCAATCAATCATAATAATAATATTCAGTCCATTTTTAGGAAAAAAACAAACAAACGGTCAATACCAAAATCTTCAACACTTTCTATGGCAACAAAATAAACTAAAATAAAGCAATAAATCAATTTCCATTTAAGTTTTTTTTTCCATAATCCAATATTCCACACAAATCACATGCACAATAATCCTACAATCCTCCATCTCTCTCACCCCAAGTTTGCATGCATGGGCAAGAACCACAAAACTCAAACCTTGCACACATACAATAACAATACTCACACTGATCATCTCACTTCCTCTTTTTCTCTTCCAGATGAACCTAAAGAGTCTCCAATAGAGCAAGTCCGTCACACTGTACCAACCATTGATGACCCTACAGTCCCAACACTGACCTTCAGGACATGGGTGCTGGGAATCACAGCATGCCTCATCGTTTACCCTACAACCACCTTCTTTGGGTTCCGGCAAAACCCAGTGTATATAAGCGAAATAGTAATTCAGATACTCATGCTCCCTGTCGGAAGGTTTATGGCATCTACACTTCCGACGAAACCTGTGAGGATCCCTTGGGTTGGCTTTTCTTTCTCACTAAACCCAGGGCCATTCAGCATGAAGGAACATCTCCTTGCAAGCTTGATGGCGTCTGCTGGAGGGTACCCTTTATTTCTGAACATAATCATCTCCAAGAAAGTCTTCTTCTCCCAGCATCTCAATCCCATTTCTAGTTTCATGATGATGATATCAACTCAAGTGAGTGTACCTCTTTTCAGTTATGCATCTTTATTAGTAATAATAGAGTTTTATGTGCTTTTTTGTTTTAAGAATAATTAAATGTTTAATAAATTTTTGGTTTATTCACTTTTATCAAAAAATAATAATAATAATTAAATGTAAAAAATAATTAAATGTTTTATTATACATGCCTCTATGCAAAGTTTCTGTAGTTCTTTGAAATTTTATATTCAGCTACTTTTGGTTTAATGTAAGTTCTCATTTCTGAGAATTGTGAGTATATCTGACAGATACTTGGATATGGCATTGGTGGTTTGTTTACAAAATTGCTAGTTGACTCTCCCTACATGTGGTGGCCATTTACTTTAACTACTGTCACTATGTTCAGGTTTCTCTCTCTCTCTGTGTGTGTGTGTGTTGGAAGTTATCATGAATTTACATATCATTCTTCTTTTAATTTGTTCTAATGCCTCAGAGCAATGCATGAAACTGAAGAGAAGGTGAAAGGAAAGACATCCAAGTTTCAGTTCCTCATGATGGCAGCAATCTCAAGCTTTGCATATTATATAATACCCAACTTCTTCTTCCCATCTTTAACTGCACTTTCATTCCTCTGTTTGATTTGGAAAAGGTCAATCACAGTACAACAGATAGGTTCAGGTCTTCATGGCCTTGGCCTTGGCTCCTTTGCCCTTGATTGGAATACTATCTCTGGATTCTTAGGTAGCCCCATGGCTTTTCCATTGTTTACCATAATGAATTCAATGGCAGGGTTTATCTTAATACTCTATATCATAGTCCCAATAGCTTATTGGTCTAACTTATTTGAAGCAAAGAGATTTCCCATCTTCTCTTATGATGTTTTTGCTTATAATGGCCAAAAATACAATGTGTCTCGTGTTCTGAATCCTGTATCTAATCAACTTGATGTTGAGGCTTACAACAACTACTCAAAGCTCTATCAAAGCATCTCTGCTGTTTTCATGTCAGGGTTTGATTTTGCTTCTCTGGTTGCTACCATTACTCATGTTGCACTCTTCTTGGGAAGGTAATATATCCTCAATCCAAGTCATTTATTTGAAGGATAATATATATATATATATAACTCACATACCCAAGTTTATCTTAAAAAATTATACTATATTGATTGATTTTTCAGGTCCATATGGCAACAATTTATTCAATCATATACCAATAATCAGGAAGAAGATGTTCACAATCATCTGATGAAAAAATACAAAACTATTCCTATTTGGTGGCACTATATTATCATTGCCATCTCCCTCGGCTTAGGGTTTGCTGTCTGTGAAGGCTTTGGCAGAGATTTCCAACTTCCATTCTGGGGTGTTTTATTGGCTTGTCTCATCCTTCTCATTTTCATCCCTCCAATTGGTGTCATTCTTGCATCCTCTGGCAAAGTAACTAACTTAATTTTTTTTTTCTCTTTCTGTAATTTAACTGCATCCAATAATTAACTGACCTTCATTTACTATGCATCACCAGGGAGCATCAATAGGCAGCCTTGAACAGTTGATAATCTCATACATATATCCTGGAAGACCTTTCGCCATTATGACTTTCAGAGCCTACACTTCAGTTAGCTTGGAAGTTGCTATTGTCTATCTCTACCAACTTAAAATTGGCCACTACATGAAAATCCCTCCAAGATCCATCTTCATTATTCAGGTAATTAATTAATTAATTAACTAACTAATTTCCTGCACACGCCCACATGTATATCCTTTACAGTAATATTGTGATATATAGATGGCAGGAGTTGTAATCTCAAGTTCAATCAGCTTTTTCTGCAACTGGTGGCTGCTAAGCTCCATAAAGAACATATGCCACCCAGACAAGCTCCCCAGAGGAAGCCAATGGACATGTCCAAGTGATAGAGTCTACTACAGTGATATTATCAGCTGGGGAGTTGTCGGTCCTCAGCGTCTCTACTACCCAAATGGCCTCTATAGCTCCGTGTATTACTTCTTTCTCATCGGCTTTATAATGCCGGTTATCGTATGGCTGCTCACCAGGATGTTTCCAGCGAGAAAATGGATTCGTTTGGTTAACTTTCCGATCATCTTCAGCGCAGGTGCAAAACTTTTGCCTGCTACTGCAGTGAACTACTGGTCTTGGTTTGCAACAGGTATTCTCTTTCATTGTGTGGTGTTGCGGAAGTTTGGTGTTGAGTGGATAGAGAAAGGGTTCTTGTTATCAGTTGCATTGGATATTGGAAGTGTCATTGCTGGGCTTGTGCTTTCTGTTACTCTTCAATTGGGTGGTGTTTATGGGTTGAATTGGTGGGGGTTGGACTTAGATGACCATTGCCCTTTGGCAGTTTGTCCTACAATTCCTGGAGTAAGTGTTGATGGTTGTCCAAACTTATAAGTTTATCTAATAATAATGGTGTTTTTTTTTTTAATTATTTTCTTTTTAAGAAATAAATATACCATAAAATTATGTTGGAAAAGAAAATCTTTTGTTTGGAGTCCCTACAAAGAATACAAAACATAGATTCTACCATGCAAACTTTTTTTTTTTAAACAGATAACATAAAAATCGGGCCTCCAACCTCCATAAACACAAAAGAAAATAACACAAAATACTAGAAATTAAATCCTTAGTAATCAAGTTCCACACATAGATTCTCCATCTATTCTAGCTCTAATCTCCAATTCAATATCTTATCTACATCCTAGATGCTCCACGCAAGTTCCACACAGTCCGTACAGATATATTTAGTCCTAAGGTTTGGTCGCTTAGTATCAACAATGAATTAAAGGTCCTAAGTGAAAAGCAAAAGGTAGGGGGTGATGCGCAGCTCATCTCCCCTGGTTCTGGAACCAGGGAATATCCTGATTTCAGCCTATCATATTTTGACACGTGTCCCATGTGATGTTATTATATTTTTTCTATTATGATTGGGGACACTTGTCAAGTTTTAATATGCTAGAACCAGGGTATTCCCTGGTTCTAGAACCAGGGAAGATGAGTTCGGGTGATGCGGGGTTGGCCAAATTTAGAATGAAGTTTTTCGTCTTTGTTATAGATATCGTCTTATATTCTTGTACATGCTTAGCAACATTCCTTACCACCCATTAGAGATTTAAATTATCACACCAAAGATTAATTTTTGCATTTTATTTTCAAAATACCTTTATATCTAAAATTTTGAGCAAACTAAAAATTCAGATAAAATAAAATTTTTACATTAAAAAAATAATTATAATAAATAAATAAATTTTTGAAGTTGAAAAGAACCACTTGGTAGAATCTATGTTTTGTCGGGAAGATATTCTCAAAATAACATTATCTAAAATTAATTTTTTTATCAAACTAATAAAATATAAAAATTATTATTTTTAAACAAAAGGTATATTTATATAAAAAAAAAATTCAGATTATCACACCTGTTTTGGTGGTAATGGAATTACCAAGTTCCTTAGTAATATTTCAAGGTTGTTAATTACAGATTAACACATCAACATTACAACCACCACTATCCAAACATGCTAATTTGAAATTTTCATATTGCTATGTAACAGATGGTAATGTTCTCACATTACTACAAATCAAACAACCCCTAACATTCAATTGTTGAATTTTTAATTTATTCAACAAAATAATATTTAATTTTAAAAAATAAGGGATGCTTTAAAAGGAACAAGAAAAAAATTATAGTTGACATTTTTATTTTTTAAAAAAATCATGTGTTCAAATCTTGCTGATAAATTTAACGAGAAATGAACAAATAGTCCTTTTGAAGTTAAGATATTCACAAAAAAACTTTATGACTTTGAGTATTCCCAGATGATCCTTTTTTTTGACAAGTTAGCTGACGTAAAAGTACCTGATGTTGATATAAAGGTAGCTGATGTTGACAGAATTGCCTCTCAGTTTTTTAAGTGGAAACACATAACTTTAAACATAAACTCATAATATTAAACGGAAACTCAAAGTTTTAAGGAAAACCCATAATTTTAAGCTGAAAAACATAATTTTAAGCTGAAAATATATGTTGTAAAAAAAAAAAAAAAAAAAAAAAAAAAAAAAAAACCTGACGGAGTGAACTGCATTAACTGAAAAGTAAATTGTCAAAAAAAGAGGGAGTGTCTGACAAATTCAAATATCAAAGGATATGTCTGGAATGTTTTGAAATTTTCAGGGAGTTATAATTAATTTTTCCTAAATTTAATTATTTTTTAAAAAAATAAAATAAAATTTTAAATTTGTAGGCTTAGCAACATGTGATGTTTTGCAGCACAATTATTACTAGCTAAATTTGTGTACGGGGTGTGAATTTGCAAAAGTAGCACCATGTCATTTTTGGTTTTCTTTCTTAAATCAGGAGTGATAATTATGAAAGCATGTGATGAGTTGGTATGGTATCCAATGCAAGAAGCATCTTCATCTCTATATAAAGCCACTGTTGTTAAGTGTTTTTTCACACCCCTTTCATAACTGATATATAAATATTACTGTGATTAAAATGGTTGGAAACAAAGGTCTCTTATTTTTCTGCATTGTTATGCTGATCATTTTTCTCTTCAGGAATTCAGCAAACTCAGCCATCATGCCACCGTCAAAGGAGTACTGTTGCGTCAACAAGATGCCATGTTGCGGTGCAAATGCACATCAGGTGGAAGGAGCTAGGGTTTATTATAATAGCCCTTAGTTTGGTGTCATTTGCTTCAGATAGCAGTACTGTTAACTTGTGTTTGTTCTTTATGCCTCTGAGTTTATGATTGTTGTTGGAACCGTAGTGTTATGATGTCTAGTGTTTTATGTTGTCTGTCGACAGTGTGTTATGGTTTTTCGTTCTGTTGTTATCATTGTATGTCATGTTGTGTTTTGTCCCCTATTAAATAAAAATATGTTCATGTAAATCTCAGATGCATATTTTCTTTAGTTATTAATAATAATAATAATAATAATAATAATAATAATAATAATAATAGGATATAGGCTTCAGAACAATAGTAAGCATGAGGAAAAAAAAAAAAAAGAATTGACATGATGTGAAGGGTAGATTTAAAATATTCAAATAGACTGTATTCTGCTCAATCAGCTTTGGTTTTTTTGGGATATTTGAATGGATTTTTTTTTTTTTTTTTTTTTTTGATAATTAAGTTTTTGTAGTAAGACAAACATTTCTTGGTTGCTTTATTCCAAGCTGCAGTTCTTTTGATTTTTTTCATTCAAATGTGCATTTTTTTTTTGGCTGTCTGTTTATTCTTTTTTTGGTAGTAAGGTGTGGATTTCTTACTTGCTTTCTTCTCAGGCTGCAATTCTTTTAATTTTTTTTCTTTCAAATGCACATAATTCACTAGGTTTTCATAAAAGAGTGATTGTTTGCAATTCTTTTAATTAGGATGATTTGCAAAATAGACATTGAAAAAGCCTTTGATACAGTAGAGTGCCCTGTTATTGTTGCTACCCTTCGGAGGATGTTATTCCCAAATGTTTGGATTATGTGGATTCAAGCTTATCTTTCTTCTGCAACTTTCTCCCTTATTGTTAATGGTTAGCATATTTCCTGGATTAAGAGTAGTAGAGGGGTTCGTCAAGATGATCCTATCTCCCCACTTCTTTCCTGCTTGTCTCTCAAAATCTTACAGCAATTCTCAACAAAGCCCTCTCCCTGGACATGGTCCATGGTTTCAATAGGCATCTTCCCAGGAACTTTAATCACTTGATGTTTGCAGATGATCTAATTCTTGTTACCAATTCTTCTAGGAGGTCGGCTAGAAACTGTCAAATGTGCCTTAACCTTTATCAAACCCTTACTGGTCAAAAGCTAAATTTGATGAAGTCTGCCATCTGTGTTCCCTCTTGGTGTAATCGGAAGTTCGCTAATGCTATCTCTAGAATTCTTGGTATAAATCTGGGTTCATTACCCTTTATTTACCTTGGCATTCCTATTTCTCCTAGAAGGCTGATGGTTAACCAATTTCAATTCATTCCTAACAAAGTGGAAACACAATTCAACCACTCTTCTATCTCTACTGCCCGGCAGAACTATTCTCCTGAACTGTATTGTTTTTTCTATTCCCGATTACATTCTGTCAGTCATGAATTTGCCTGTCTGCATCTTGGATTGTATCTCTAAGCTTGCTTGAAATTTCCTCTGGGGTAAGACTAGCAACAAGCATGGATTTCACTCTATAAGATGGACAGTTACTACACTTAGCAAACCTGAGGGGGTCTTGGCATTCGAAATCTTAGGGTTGTTAATCACTCTCTTATGGCAAAAAATATTTTTAATTTTGACGATAAAATTTGGGTTGACATTTTTAAATTCAAATATAAAGATTGGCATTTTTGGAATTCAGATTCTATTTCAAACTCTTCCTGGTTTTATAAATCTATCTGCAACTCTACCAATGTCTTGAAACCCAATCTTAAACTTCTCTCTTGCAATCCCACTATGGTTGATTTATGGAAAGATACCTGTATTTTTTATCTCCCCATTTCTCAAAAGCCAACCTTTCTTAATATGCCTCTTGATTTGGATGATATTCATTTTTCTGATCTTCTTAATTCAAATAGCTTTTGTCCTAATACTCTGGAGAATATGTTTGGTTTCTCTTTGGATTGGGATGGGATTGGTAAAATTAAAATCAATAGGGGAGCTCTTAACCTTTTGATTTTGAATCATCATTCTAGCAAAGCTTCTATCTCCTCTGCAGTTTATGATTTTATTAACAAGGATGTCTCTTCTCCTGGTGCATGGAATGGTTTGTTGGCTATTTGGAAACTTCCTGTGATGCCCCGCATCAAGATGCACATTTGGAAACTGGCTCATGGGAAATTACCAACCGGGAACTATCTCTATAACCTCAACATTGGCCCAAATAACACGTGTCCTCTGTGTGGTTTGGAACCGAAAACAGCAGAGCATCTTTTCCGGAATTGCTAAAAAATTTTAGACTGCTGGCATGATTTGTTCGTTTACCTTGGCCCTGACATTAACCTGATTCCTACTCTTAGTTCAGGTTCATGGCTCTTGGAGTTTAGTCTGCTGGCATGATACCTACTCTTAACCTGCATCGCTTGGCACATCAACATGGAGTATCACAACTTGAAGTCTACTCTAAATTGGTGCCCCAATATTTCTATGGAATCCATTCCCAGGAAGAACAATTCGATCGCTGATGCTCTTGCAAAATTTGGAAGATTGAACCCCCATCTCTCTCTCTTCTTTCATGGGATGGATCGCCCAAATTGGCTCGATGACCTTCTTGCTGCGCATAATCTAAGCCTATAAACTTGTTATGTTTTCTGTTTTTCTTTTTATTAGCTTCTTGCTCTTGTTGTCAAAAAATAAAAATAAAAATAAAATAAAATAAAATTCTGAAAAATAAAAAGAATTAAATCTTAACATTTTAAAAAATATCAAACATATGTCAACTTATTCTTTTGCATATCATTGTTAATGACTTTTATACAATGTGTGATTGCATTATCCTCATTTTGCTTGCAACATTGTCAATCCTGTTATCTATATCTTCAAATATATTTAAATAATTTGCACAACAATCTACTTCACATTTCTCACTTGCCAATTTGTCATAGAAAGTTGGTAATTACTGTATGTTCAGCATTTTTATGCCCTGACAAGGTTTTAAGGTTTCTAACCACCTCTTCATTTTCTGCAGCTGCTTCTTCATAATGTCAGTGATAATCAAAATAACATGAATGAGAGAATTTTCAACTAATATCAAAAGTCAATTCTTTAAAAAAAGTTGCATAGCTCACCTTGTGGAAGTAGCACAAATGTCAGGTTCACAAACTCAATAATTAAATCAGACCTAGTCAATGATACAAAGATGCCAAACAAAGTATGCCAGGAACAATCATTGAGATTCAATGCATGAACATTTACAAGCAGATGTAGTTCACAAATTTCTCCACAAACCAGCAGAATGATGGAATAATCATTCCAAACATCATCCAACACTTGCAAATATTCATGAAATAGGTTTACTCATTTTTCTTTTCAGACAGCTGCTCTTACTCTTTTAACTTGCAACTGTTTTTGCAAACTGCTGATATTTCAATCATTCAGCATTTCTGCACTTTACTGTTGCATATACACATTTGAGTATTTGACTAAACAAATATCAGTTTGGCTCAGTCTCAACTTGAGATTGCCTTGTTAAGCTACAACTCAGTGTGACGTGTGAACCCCGAGTTCAAGCTCAAACTAGTTTTGTTTGAGTATACCTCGAGATAGGTCTATTTGATATGTAATATATGTTAATGCCAATATATGAATAACTTCTGTATTATAGAATCAAAAGTGGGAGGAAATGACTGCAGCATCTCCTTCATTAAACATGTTTAAATCACCTTACAAACTTCCCAAAAGAGGTCACATTTTGTTCCCATATGCACCAGAACTAAATATAATAGCGCCAAAAATTCACTTGAATGCAACATTTAGTATAAAATCATAAATGTACAGATTGATGATAATCCCAAAATTGGATAGCTTTATGCTAACGCACAAGAATCATGACAATTCCTATATATCTGGCCAAACATAATTAGGGACGCAAATCCCAAAAGCTATACCAGAAACCTTACCTTGATCTACATATCCATCAGTAGCTGACTCTCCATGATAATTGATGTCATAATATGTCAACATATTTCTCCAATATGTTTCCCATAGACTAGTGAATAAATCAAAGAAGAAGTGGAAGCACAACCACTTGATGTCAGCGGGATCTCAGTATCAGCTGATTTACTTTCACTGAAATAAAAAGAGAAGTTTAAACATGCAAGTTAAATCTAGCTCTATGAAACATAGCTCAAGATTAAAGCATAGAGCAATAAGAAGAACAAGAGAGATAATATGGAGGTGATCTATGCATGTGTTGACCTTGATTTACTCAAGTAGATTATACGCACAATGTTATCTGAAAGCAAAACATTCTAAGAGGGTTCCTTTTAGAAAATATTAATAAGAGGGCAAAATACTCTTAATACTTCTAAAAAGAGCTCCCCTCAGAATTTTTATCTATTATAAGATAGCCATTTTTTAGAGTCATCCAGCAATTGAAACTGTGATGCTTAATTCAATTTTGACAAAGAACTTGCTTTCCTTCAGAAATGAAGGCAAATGGCAAGCTTAAAAAATTAAACAAAAGGCAAGTTGAATTCTTAGACAGGCTATCGTTATTTATGACATAAATCATTATGGAAGAGAGTGACACAATAATAATATTTCAATTGATCTGAAGGACAGAAGCACAACATGATCAGAAATAACTCAATTAGTACTTTCTAACAGGCGAAAAAGAGCAAGCATTTAAGATGAGGATAACTTCTAACCTTGTTAGAGCTGTTGACAGCTCAGTCAGAAAATCTGTTGTATTTTGCCATTGGTCTAGCAAAAAACACCTCGGCATTTTGGCGATCCGCATAAGCACTTCTTCGTCCTCCTAGACCCATCACTAGATGGCACCTCCTCTTTACTATTTTCATATCCACATGGACCATAGTCATATGTCAGCTCTGTCATGGGAGGAATGTGCCTAATCGCAAAGAACATGATATGGGGATATCCTTCATCGCCATGATCATGCTGAACTGCCTGCCAAAAGACATTCGGGGAGCAACTATGGTTCATAAAACGGGATACATTGCCCATATTCTTTGCACTAATGATGATTTGCAATGGTTTAATAATGTCACTAGGTTCAGGATGACTAGGCTCTCCCAGTAATTCAGGTATATAATTCCAACTGGATGCATTATCATCAGTACTTCTTGGTTGAAAGATGTATTCATTTTCACCATCTTCATCCTCTCTGAAGTTATCAATAACTTCTCCTGTGTATTCACAGATAAAAGCACCTGCTCGAATAGGATCCCATGAGCGAAGGCCCCATCCCTGATCCTTCGTCCGAAACACTTCAAAGCGGAGTGTAACACCCTTCTGAGTCAATCTGTTCCGACAACTAAGAGTGCATTGGCAAGAAGGACCACATTCATAAACGAGAGGCTTATGACTGACAAGAAGCCCATTTGAGGTGTAAGGAAGGTCACCACCATTCTGTTGCAAGCAAGAGCAGTTGGCATCACTTGGGAGACACGCACTTTGGCACATACAACCAGGCAAAGGTTTTGAGATAGGACTGGAATAATGAAGTTTGGTGGTATACACAAAATGGTTAGGTCCCTTCTCATCATCAATATCATTAAAAAGGCAGACAGGTAGATTTTCATCCCCAGAAGACATGTCAGGCAGGATTACTTTGCCCCTTGATAAGGGATCCTTTCTCCACTTCTCAATCTTTTTCCAAGTAGCAATTCCATCAGGTTGCCCTGGTTCTCTGACCAACCTGTACTTGAAAACGTTGAAGCCTGACTTTGCTTTCTCCACCCAAGACTTGTCAATCTTATAGAGGCCGTCATAGACATATATCTTGTTACCAGGGTTGCCGGTGTCTTTTGCAGTCCGGATCACCCTAATGTCAATCCCACGGTGCAAACTTTTCTCAAGAGCAAGGTTGCCCCGTTCAAGCTTCTGGTCATCGGTTTGTTTCTTGTCATTCTTACTAGAGCCTCCTTGTCCACTATAGATCAGAACATCCACATCTTCATCATCATTTTCATAGCCGCCAGCTGATACAACAGCAACAGCCACAGGATCTTCTTCGTCCCCAAACCTCACAGTCATATAGTCAATTCCACTAACACTTTGAGCCTGCAATCCAACTAACAGCATTTCAATCCTAAAGAAGAAAAGATCTCCAACTTCAATACCCGGTACATGGCCTATCCGTTTGACTTTATTAGCTCGAAGATCATGGTCCATCATGACACTCCCAGCTTTTGTGAATGACCTCCTGGTTACATCCTTAACTTCTTCCAATTGCAAGATTCTCCTCCGAAGTGCATCAAAAGTCATAAGGATTGCCTCCACAGACTCCCTGGCATCATAAGATGAGGAAGGTAACATCATTAGTTCAGGGTCATGAGCCTTCTTAAGCCGCTTGCGCTTAGGTTTCTTCACATCACTACCCTCTATCTCACCACCACCCATCGGGCAGCTTCTCAGAGGGACTGGCTCCTCAATTTTCATGTCAGAGGTTGATAGGACACCAGTGCAACTTCTCAAAGGGACTGGCTGCTCAATGTTCATGTCAATAGTCGGCGGGACATCATTGCAGCTTCTCAGTGGAACTGGCCGCTCAATTTTTATGTCAGTGGTTGGAGGGACACTATGGACTAACATATCCTCCTCATTATCAGAGAGAACAGTGATCAAAGGCAATGTTTGAGGAGGACAAGGAGCAACAGCTGTATCATGCAAATGGCCATTTGCATTCTTGCATACTCCATCATGGACAGTTCCACTGCTCTTTTCAACCAGGGATGACTTTGTTGATGTCTCACTCACACCTTTAGGACAAAATGTAGTAGGGTAGAGGGAGCAAAAGTTTGAGGGAAACTTGACTTCATTTCCAGGAGTAAATGAACCATGTGGAGTAATGAAAACAAAGGGCCAGGAGGCTGGAGGGGAGAATGCATCCAAACCCAGTGAAGAAGGAAACATCGGAGTCAAGGTTCTCAATGGTTTTACATCCACTACCTCCATCTCCTTCGATAAAGATGGAGCACATTTCGTATTCTCCTCCATCGGAGAACACTAAAACAACACCAGATGAAAACACCAAAGCACCAAAGCAATGAACTATCTCTACAAGCACTAAGCATCCATGAAAAACAACCCACCCAAATGTCTTGACAATCTTGTAAACTCAAATTTCAAGTTTTGAGCTTTTCCAAAAGTATGACTGCTTCTGAATACAGAAAGTAATTCTAATTGATTAAGAAAATCAACTGTGAAGACAACTGCAGTGAATTATGTGTATTTGAATGAAAACAAATAGAACTGAAGGCTGAGAATGAATGAAAAACTTCTAAACAACAAATTAGTTTCTTTTCTTCACAACCAAAAATCAAAATAACCACAAAACAGCATCTATGCTTGAAAATGTTTACAAAATTTGGATGGAAAAAAAAAAGGAAAAAAGGGAACTTTAGTGTGACATGTAGATCATTCAAATACCAAAATAACAGCAATGCACGCTTCAAGTGAAAAGGAATAAATTCAATCATGAAAAAGAAACACAAAACATAGAAAGAAATAAAAGAGAAATACACTATATCAAGAAACAAATGGTAATAACAACAATACAAGACCAAGAATCACACAAAAGAAAGCAGCACAAAAGCATTACCTCCACTAAAAATAGATCCAAGATGAGACAGGCAACCAATGAAATCAAAATTTCACCAATTTTAACATCAAAATCACTTGAAAAAAAAACAAAAGAAAAAAAAAATGCTGATGTGAGGAATTAGAGAGAATGACTGATACCTGGGATCAAAATGATCGAACAAAAGGCCCAGATTATCAGCTAAATCGAAGGAAAAACACACAAGAATTGACCAATTTCTCGATTGATGGCATCTTGAGAAATGGGGGAAGTGGTTTTCCGGGCTTTGCTTTCTCGGAAAACGAAGAGGGTTTGAGAAGATGATGTGGTTGGTCAGGATTGTTTTGGGTTCCTCGAGATTTGGATTCAGTTCAGACATGCCTTTTTGGTTGCGAATGGTGATTGGGCTGGGCTTGACTCTTGAGTTCCACAATGATTTCCTTGCAAATTTTTAATGATAATTCATTTATCAGTGTTATTTATTACTCTCAACCCAGTCTAGAGGGGTCGCGGGGCCGGTTAACCAGACCCGGCAAGTTAGGGTTAGATTTTGCCAAACTCGGAATCGGCCCAGCTAATAGTGAGAACCCTACCCGGCCCATGTAGTAAAAAACCCACCGGGCCGGGCCGAGCCCGCCTAACCAAACAAATTTAAGGGCCTGTTTGGATAGCCCAGAATTATGGCATAATCTGTACATTATGCCATAATTTAACATTTTCTGAGAATTATACCATATTGGCCGTTTGGGTACTTATTTTAGAGTATAAAATTATGGCATAATATAGGTATTATGGCATAAAAAAATATTCCACTCTTAGTGGAATATTTTTTCATTGTAAAAAATCTCTCTTTCTTTCTTGATCCAGCCACTAGTCATTGGTCCACCAGTGGTCCAGCCGGCATCCAATGACCTGCCACCGGTCTAGCCGGTGGTCCGGCCGGTCTCCTGCGACAGGCCACTAGTCCGGTCAGCGGTTCGGCCGACCTCCGGCGACCGACCATCGGCCGGCCAGCCTCCAGTGACATACCGGTGATTCAGTGGTGGTCCAAGCGGCCTCCGGTGATCGGCCACCAGTCCATCGGCAGTCCAGCCGACTACCGAATGACTTCCGGCGACCGGCCATCGGCCAGCAGTCCACCACTGGTCCGGTTGGCCTCCGGCTACCGGCCACCAGTTCACCAGTCCACCGGCGGTCCGATGGTCAACCGACAAATTTCTGTAATTTTTTTTATTTTGTTAACCAAACACTAATTCTGTAAGAATAAAATATGTCAGAATTTCTGTAATAATCACTTGCACTTCCTGCATAATAAAATTATGCCATATTTTTTTATTTTGCAGCCAAACAGGCCCTAAATGTTATTGGTGGGATTTGAACTTGGGTCACCTATAACACTTTTACCAACTACCCTATAAAAATCTTGTATATTTATATTAAAACATCATAAATAAAAAGAATACTTCAAAACAAGTTTTTTAGAAAATAATTTAAAAAATAAAAAATAGTTTAAAACAATTTTAATAAATTAGGCTGTGTTTGATTACAACATGAAAAATTGATGGAAAATAAAATTTTTCCATATAAAACGAAAAAATGGTTGTTTGATTGGCATTATTTTCTACCTATAAAATTAAGAATTTTCTATGAAAAATTCTTATTTTGTTGTTTGATTGCTCCTATTTTTCATGGAAAATGTAACATTTTACATGAAAAAAATCTCATTTGTTGTTTGATTGCATCAATTTTCCCCGAAAAAAATTACAATTTCCATGAAAATTTTTTATATTTTCCAAGGAAATTATATTTTTGGCTACCTAAAATGCTTTTAATCCTAATCAACCATTTTTTTTTTCTATTTTGTGATCATTCCAAAAATATATATATATATATATATATATATATATATATATATATATATTTATGCATTACTAACTTTAAAAAATCATCATACTAAATCACTCAAATAACATAAGTCATTTATATTCCTCAAAAATTGATATAGTAAACCACATAAATCGGAATTATCTTTGCAAATATGTCTATTGTTTCAAAGTACTCCAACTAAAAAAATTCAAAGTACACATATTTCTTCCATTGAAGCAAAACCACAATCCGGATCTTCGATGGCACGTATTTATCTCTCTTTTTTTTCCTAGTTTATTGTTTTTTAAAAAAATTGATATTTCCGTTTTTTTAATACTAAAATTCTCGATGGTTTGTTTTTTTTATTTTTTTCTGATTTAAATAAAAGGATATTGGGAGATTTTTTTTTTTTGCTTTATTAAGGATTTATCTCTCTTTTTTTCCCGGATTTATTATTTTAATAATAAAAAAATCTTTATATTTCCTTATTTTTAATCTTAAATAAAGATAGATTGTTTTATTTTTTTTATTTTTTATTTATCCAAATTTGAAAAAATGGAGATTATTAAGGATATTTTTTTCTAAGATTATAAAAAAAATTTCAAATTGCCCCTCAATTTATTTTTTTAAAAAACCCCCTCTGTTTTCCATGGAAAATTTTTCTTTGGGTTGTAAGAGGAAAATTTTTCTTTGTGTAAAAAGTGGTCACGTGACCCGCTTTGTGGAAAATATTTGTAATCAAACAGCCTATTTTAGTGGAAAATCCTTTATGGAAAAAATTGTCAATCAAACACAACCTAAGTTTGTTTATTTATTGAATTAAATAGTTTATACATTCTTTTAAGTCATAAAATTATATTATATGAAAAATCATAGTCATAAAAGTGTACCACTTTATATTGAAATTTTACCAACTATTTGTTTGAGAGATTAACATTCTTAACCATTAACAAAAACAAATCTCAAGAAAAATTAATAGTATATTTGTATGTTGTCAGATCAAATGGCTTACTTGTTGAATTAAGTTGCCTACTTATCTTCTTGGGTGTAAGAGGAATCAAAGCCAACGTAGTTCTCTTACCTTATACTGGAGTTGCCACCCACTTACCTATTCGTCAACGTCAAGTTCTAGCTCTTGCTCGGTGTCAGATGCTGTTGTTGTGTTCATCATATTATCAGTGAAAAAAGTCACTTGCTTCTGGACTTCCCATCTCTACTTCTTGTTGTCGAACTTGTGCACGCTTCCAATCATCTGTGCACACTTGAATTTCAATGTTTAGTGTCGACAATTATGGCCGTGTTGTATCCAACATGCTTCCACTTGCACTAAAAGTTTGCTCGCACGCTACTGTAGATATAGGACACGTAAAAATATCTTTTACAATTGATGAAAGAATTGGGTACGGATTTCCATTACCTTGCCACCAATGAAGAACATCAAAAGTCATATTTGTGTTCATATCCTCAGAAAATCGAAAGGTAGTGTTTAGGTACAAGTCGACCTCTGTGTATTGCGAACCCTTAGGTTTCTTTTTCTCTTGCCTTTGTCAAAATGATTCTCCTCCACTACTGTTGGACTGTCCTACCGCCTCAGTTGCAACCTGTGGAACTATATGGCCATAACAAGAGCAATAGCTCTCATACAGTTCAAAAAGTTGTGACCTAACATCAGTAACAATCGCATTAATATCTATAAAAATGCCAGACTATGATGCATATCATTGAGTCTCTAACTCACTCATAGCCCATGAATGAGGATCTTGACCACCGTTAAACGCTAAAAACTTATAATAGCCTTCTAAATATGTAGATAAGCCTTCTAATTTCTGCCTAGAATCTAAAACAAATGCAACTAAAAAAAAATATAAGGTATATTCATATAATAGCTCAAGCATTTTGCCTTCATTTCTACAAAGCTCATAACTAATTGAGCATCTAATCTAAACTTCCACAATTAGTCAGCAACATCAACAACACCATATAAAAACAAATGTGCAGTGGGAAAATAAACTTGTGAAAATAAATTTGTGCATGTATTAACACAAAGTAAATCCATAACTCTAGTAGCAATATTCCATTGATATTCGAATAAACTAAAACCAGATAAAGTTTCAATAACAAAAGCAGTCAACAATGTCTTGTAAGGAAATGTAGCATTAAGAACTCGATAAGTAGAGTTCCCTCTAGTTTTAACATCTTTAGGGATTTTTTTGGCCCTCATGTTATTTGCTCTACAATAGCAAGCCCATTGTTCATGAGGGTCATGTTCCTTCCTATATATGATACCACATCCCTAATTGGTTCTACAAATTGTTTTAGGGACTCCAATCCGTTTTGCACACATAAGTTTAATACATGACAAGCACATCTAATATGAAAATATTTGCCCACACATGAAGGCCTCAAATATTCTTCTAAAGGTCTAATTGAGGCCGTATTAGCAGAGGTATTATCAAACGAAATTGAAAAAATTTTAAAAGTTAAACCATATTCTTCAATGATCCCACGAATGATCCTATAAATATTATCGGAGGTATGGGCCTCATTGAATACCCTAAAAGCAATGACTCGCTTTTGATATTCCACGAGTCATCAATCCAATGCGCCGTAATACCCATAAAAGAATTTTCATGAAATACATCGGTCCAAATATCATAACATAAAGAAATAGAGGAGGAACAAGCAAGGAAATACTCACAAAGTTGTTCTTTATTGTGTTTGTATTGTTTAAAAATTGTTCTTTGAATTGTTCTTCTTGAAACTTTTTTGCATGCTGGTTGCAAGGTTTTATTGATGCATTCTTGTACTTGGCATCGCTCCGCAAAGTTGAATGGTAAGTGTTCCACAGAAATTATCTCCGCAATTTTATCCATGTATCTTGGTTGAGAAAATGTAAATAAAACAGAGTGAGAACTAGTACCTTCATTTACAGCGAATCGAATTTGAGATTGTGTTCGAGGATGTCCAAGATTATACGGATGCTTTTTCTCCATATGTCTATTAAATGTGCCATACCCTCCTCCCTTGCTATGCTTAAATTCGGAATTACAATAATTACATTTTGCATGAGTTACATTACAATCATTATTATACATTTTTGTAAAATGGACTTTAAAAATATCAGACTTGGGGACAGATTCTGTGGTGTTATTTGTTCCTCTAGTCTCTAAGAGGATAGTAGATGGTGTCGGTTCCTCAACTGGACTTTCGTACTCGGGCCATTCATTACTCTCTTGGGTAGGCAATGAGATCGAACCAATAACGTTTTTTCCCTTTGAACTTCCACTACGTGATGCCATTTTAAAATTTTTGCAAATCTAAAAACAATGAAAAATAAAAGCAATAGATGAAATAAACTCATTAAAAAATTATAGAAAAATTAAAAATTATTTTTTTTTTAAAATTACACTCCAGAATAACAATTATAGAAAAATAAACAAACCAAATAAATAAAATATGTAGAAAACAAGATAATAAAATTAAATAATGCAAAAAAATAAAATAAAAAAGGTAAAAAATAAAAAATAGCATAACAAGCAAATATCAAGTAAGAAATAATAAATAAATAATATAATAACAAAAATTAACAAAATTAAATAATTCCAAGAGTTTAAAAAAAAATAAATAACAAACATAATTAATAAGCAAAAGTAATCAAATAAAATAATGCATGTAAATAGAAAGGAAATAAACATCAAATGTAAATAATATGTAAAAATGAAAAAATTCACACTAAATTATTCTACAATAACTAAAAATTAAAACATTAATTATGATAAGTGTATAAAATTTGATAAGTAAGTAGAAGTAAAAAGTAAAAAACTATTAAGTAATAAAGTAAATTAAAATAATTTGATAGATATAGTAAATAAAAACTTATTAACATAAAATTCAAAACTAATGAACTTAATGTAAAACAAAATAACTAATCTTATTAATTGGTGATTGAAATAATTTTATTAACATGTAAATATAAGGGAAATCCACACTAGGGTATGTTTGATACTTAACTGAGTACAGCACAAGTAGTACAGGACAAAACAAGTAATTGTGGTACAGTACTGTTCTTCGTTTGATTTCCACAAGTAGTAAAATTACTTATGGTACTCTTTGTACTATTCTATATTTGTTTTACAATAAACAAATTCACAAGTAAATTTCAAGGTTTTTATCAATTTCAATATTAACCTAATTAATTTTTTTATCATTAATCAACTTATTAAATTATAATTATATATTTTTAATTTTTAAAATATATGCAAAAATATTTTATTGCTAAAAAAACATGATAAATTCGGTTAATATGTCAATCGTCTAAACAATAAAATTTGTTACTCTATAATCTTATTAAATATACTAAAATCTATAATCTATATAACCTAATTTATAATTAATAATCTTATTAAATCACAATTATAATTTTATATAATATACAGTAATTTAAAGAAAACCAAGTTTCCAAACAATTAACTTTCACATTGTTTTTACTATATAAACAAATTTACAAAATGTCAAGAGACTAAATAATAGAATTTGTACATATGATCTTCTAAAATTATAAATTTTTAAGACTATATGTATAAATATGTAAAAAATTTCAATTTGCCAAGAAATAGACTTTATATAAAAATATTTATTTGTAAGATATCATGGAACCAAACAATAAATTTTCATAAATATTTTTACTAAAAATATAATTGTTTTATATTATGTTCATCAACATGAAAAAAAATATATAATACAATTTAAATTTTCAATTTTTGGATGGAAATATAAAAACAAATTATGTGGCTTGGTTCGATCAGGCTGCTGAGTATTGGAAACAGGCTATAGGGCTTACCCCAGGTAATTATATTGAAGCATATAATTGGTTGAAGATTACGAGACGTTTAGAATTCAAATAAGATCCTTGTTAATTTTTATGATTTAAAATTTTAATTTTAAGATATCAATCAAGATAATTTTCACTTTTATTTATATTGTATAGAAACCAAATATGAATTTAGATAAAAAAAATACATCCCTACTATATTTAAAAAATTATATATTATTCAAATTAAAATGAAAACACAAATACCATCAAGAAAACTATAAAATATGGAAAAATAATAATAAATCACGCATAAATATATTTAAACCTATAATCTCAACGACGAGTATCTTTTTAGCGTGAATTCTTAAGAGAGTCCCTAGAAACCCTAAAATTTTAAAGAGGTCCTAAAATTTTAGAGAAACGAGAGAGCAAAAAAATAAGAAGAGAGGAAATAGGAGAAAAAGAGGAAGAAAGGGAGAGGGAGTGGGAGATCATACTATGAAGATGAGAAAGGGCGTTGGCGGAGGAAGAGAAGGAGGTGCAAGATCGGGGACTTGAGAGTCATGGGATGTGGTGTAATACCCTGAACCTTTGGATATCTGTAAGTAATTATATTCAGGGTATTATAACAGTTACAGTAAGATTTTACTTGCAGATCAATTTTGCTGAGAAACCCAAGTGGAAATCGCAAGGACTTTATTGTGATAGTTTATAGTAGATTTTGGGTTCAGAAATAATAAAAAAGGACTTGATCGAAACTGTTTCCAAAGACTAAGGAGTGAAAGGTAAGTTTGCAGGGACCTTTTGAAAATACTAATCAATGTTTCAAGGATCATTGGTGGATTTTACAGGGACCTTTTTGTAATAAATTTATATTCTCGGGGACTAAATGTGAATTTCGGCAGAAAACTTAAGTTGAGAAGAAGAGTGGAAATTGTTCTTCTCCTTGTTCTCCCTTGGCTGCTACAGTATCCCGAGAGGAAATGAGAAAAGAATGAAAAAAAAAATGGGAGAGATGATGCTTGATGCTTGATGGAGGAAGAATAGGATGAAGTATTCTTTGGTCTTTGGTAAGTATTTTGATGGTTTATTCATTGGTATACTTGGATGCATGTGTGTGTATTTTGGATTGAAAAAAATTTTTTTTTTTTTTTGGAGGAAGAAGAAGGGTTTATGATGGAAATGATGAGATTGTTGTTAGTTTTGATTGTTACTTCAAATTTGTTTGTGAATACTTGTATTTTTGAGTGAGATTTAGCTTGGAATGGATGATGTATTTTCGGATTTACTGTAGATTTATTGTAGCAACCGAGATTAGAGTTTGGTTTGAGTAATTAAGTTGATGATGATGATGATGATTAAGATGGTAATTATGATATATGAGAATTGATTTGGTTGAGTTAGGGAAATTGACTTGGTTGGATCAAGCCAAGTTGGAGTAATTTGGTTGTGTTGGGTTTGGATGAGAATTGAAGTTGGTTGGGTTTTATTGAATTGATTTGGTTGAATTGGTTTGATTAAATCAAGTGGAGTGGATTTGAGTTGGTTGAGTCAAGCTCATTAAATCGGATTCGGTTCAGTTGAACCAAGCTGGTTCAAGAAAATTGTAGAAGAATTGGAATTGGTTCAATGTTGGTTTGTTAAATTGAACTTGGTTCAGTGAGATTGAGGCTGGTTCAGGTTGGTTTAGGAGGGCTTGGCCTAAATTGGATGGGTTTAAGTGCAATTGGAGATTGATTTGTTTATGCAAGGGCGAGTTTTAATTGATTGGAGTGAGTGGGCCCAATTAGAGAGTCGGTTATTGGTTTATTGTATTTTGTTTTGGGTTTAGTTTTACCTTTAGATTGTTATATGTATTTATTTTATTATGTTATCCTGTTAGGTATTGATCAGGCTTGGGAAAGAGTTCCGGGTCTAGCAAGAACCCAAGGGGGGACTAGGTGAGTTGGTAGTGGCTATTATTTTTTTGAATAATTGGTTAAATATTATTATTATTTTTATTTTGAATAATCGGTAATTGTTATTATTATGAAATTATTATTTAACAGCTAGTATTTTGGAAATTATTATTTAATTATTTCCTTTTATTATGTTTAATTGTGCATATTGTTAAAAGATACTTATGTTTATTTGTCGTTGACGTGCCATGACAATCGTATTGATACATATTGTTCATATAATTATACGTATCCTCTAATAGTGGAAATACGTGTATATATGATTTAATTATTTTGGAAACAACTGTTTAATTATATCATTTTATTATGTTTAATTATGTATAATGGTGAATGATACATATATTGAAATATTGACAATCGTATTTATACATCCGTTTGGTATAATTATACGTATTGTTGAATAGTGAAAATACATGTACACATGATTTAATTATTCATTTCAAGTATTTATTTTAATAGTTATGTGTACCGTGATTTTGAGATGATATGTGAAACCATGTATGCGTATTTAAATGATTTTAGCGGCAAATGTTTGTGGTATTGGTTTACATTCCTGGTATAGGAATGGTATTGTGGTTTTGGATTTTATTGATGTTATGCATGGACTGTACTGTAGAGCTTGTATAGATTTTATGGTGGTATCTTACTGCAGTAGGTGGTCTCCACGGCCAGCCTTTTGAGGTGGCGTGCTAGACTGATTTATTATCTACGAGGGCCAGGTTCATGTGGGAGTGTAGAGCCCTGACGGCATGAGTACTTTGACGGCTCTGAACCTAGCCGTGGCCACGGCGAAGGTTTAGAGAGATTTCTAGACCATTTCATGCTGGGTGCGTATTGTGGGTTGAGTATGTTTTTCAGATGTTATTTTGGGTTGTGATGAGGGGGCGAAGCCCAGCTGTCGCTCTTAGGAGGGCAGTCTCTCACAAAAAGTTTATATTTCCTTAGAAGTTGATTTAATGATGATTTATGGTGAATTTAGGCTTTAAAAGTTCTTTAAAGTTGTATTCTGCCAAAAATTCTAGTATTTTGTGAAAGCTGGAAAATTATTTGGAAAAATTGATGTTTATATATTTTGCATACACTATATTTAATTATTCGAAATTATTGAGCCACTATCGACCAACTGAAATGTGTTACAGTTGCAGGAGCAGGACCCTTATAGATTGCATGTGCGAGTATAGATCCAGGCAGTGTTGAGTTCAGAGTTTCAGTGGGTCCCTTTCCTTTCTTCTGTTTGGTGTCGTGATTTTGTAGCGGTTGTACCCGCATATTGGAGTAATTGTGATTGTTGTATTCCTGTATTTGAACCTGTAGTTTGTTTAAAAGTTGTTATTTGTGAATTGTAAGTCTGATTTGGTTTGTCAAGTGTGTCAGTTTTCCAGTTAAAAAAAATTTTAACTGATGGGTGCCACATTTACCTCGGTAGAAGGGGTGGGTGTGACATGTGGAATACATGATTGTAATTTTTAATGTTTATTAAGGGTAGTCTAGTCTTTTAGTTGTGCTGTACTATGATAAATTTTTTGTACCGAGGTTTTGGTGGTACAAAAATTTTGTCTACTTGTGCTGTACTCTGACTTTGCCTTATGTTGTACTCATAACATTTTTACAAATCAAATGAAAGACAAGAGAAGTTGTGTTGTCTTGTACCTCAAAATTTTGCATATCAAACGGACCCTAAATGTAGATAACAAGTAAAATAAAAACATTTACACTAAATTATTATATTATAACTAAAAATTAAAAACACTAGTTATGATAAATATATAGAATTTGATAAGTAAATAGAAGTAAAAAGTAAAAAATTCAAGTAATAAAATAAATTAAAATAATTGGATAAAAACTTATTAACATAAAATTTAAAACTCATTAACTTAATGTAAAAGAAAACAACTAATCTTATTAATTGGTGATTGAAGCAATCAAATAAACAATACATGTAAATATAAGGAAAATCAACACTAAATGTAGATAACAAGTAAAATATAAATATTCACACTAAATCATTCTATTATAACTAAAACTTAAAAACACTAATTATGATAAGTATATAGAATTTAATAAGTAAATAGAAGTAAAATGTAAAAACTATCAAATAATAAAGTAAATTAAAATAATTGGATAAATGTAGTAAATAAAAAAAAATCATCAACATAAAATTTAAAACTCATTAACTAATGTAAAAAAAATAATTATTAACTTTATTAATTGTTGATTAAAATAATTAAATAAAATAATATGTGTAAATAGAAGGGAAATCAACACTAAATGTGGATAACAAGTAAAATAATAACATTCACACTAAATTATTCTACTATAACTAAAAATTAAAAACATTAATTATGATAAATATATAGAATTTGATAGGTAAATATAAATAAAAAGTAAAAACTATCAAACAATAAAATTAAATTAAAATAATTGGATAAATATACTAAATAAAACAATTACTAACATAAAATTTAAAACTCATTAACTTATGTAAAAGAAAATAACTAACATTATTAATTGGTGATTAAAGTAATCGAATAAAGCAATGCATTAAATAGAAGGGAAATCAACTCTACTATATGTAAATAACAAGTAAAAAATAAAAACATTTACACTAAATTATTTTACTATAACTAAAAATTAAAAACATTAATTATGATAAGTTTATAAAATTTGAGAAGTAAATAGAAGTAAAAAGTAAAATTAAAACAATTGGATAAATATACTAAATAAAACAATTATTAACATAAAATTTAAAACTCATTAAATAATGCAAGAGAAAAGAACTAACCTTATTAATGGGCGATTGAAGGGCTTTGAGTGAAAGAGAGCTTGTAATTGATTAGAAGTAATTCGAATTAGTTTAAAACTTAGGAAAATAAATAATGAAAGAATGAGAAAGAATGGGAGAAATAGAAATTTGTATGAGATTTGTTAGAAGAGGGAATGAAGTGGGGTGTTGGGGTATATATATAAAAGTAATTAAAAAAATTATTAAAAAAATAATAAATTAATAAGCCAATTGCTATATTGCCGTTGGCAGTGCAGCGGCTGCAGCCTGCAGGTACATGAATTTGAATTTGAGTTCAAATTCAAATCTTCATTATAATTTTGTTTTAAAAAAAAAATTTAAATCATCACCAACAAAAGCTAGCTCAACTAGTTTCTTTTGGAAGTAACAACTTTTTGAAAAATTTTGATTTTTTAATCCAAAATTTTTTTTTTAAAAAAAAAACCCAACCCGTTAAGTCAACCCAACGGGTCACGAGTCAACAAAATGCCAACCCATAACTAGGCCAAAAGTCGACCCATGCCTCCCTCTACTCCCAAGTGTCATTTTAAATTTTTAATATTAAAATTAAAAAAATTATCAAAAACTTTTAAAAAATATTTAATAACTTAAATTATAGAATTTATTATTATTTTACGTAAACATTAATAATAACCTAAGCACCTCTCTACATACTACAGTAGCTTGACAATAAAGACATCTAGGTGTTTGGTTTACGGTAATGTGAAAACATTACTGCATGTTATATGATAATCTTTTCAGATTACCACGTTTGGATTGGTGACGGTGGTAATATTAATGATAATCTGTGATTACCGACTTTGAAAGATTACTAAGAAACTTGGTAATCTCATTACCACCAAAATAGGTGACTTTGTTGGATTACCAAGTGGGTGGTACTATGAAATATTTTTTGGACAAACATGCGTTTTGTTTAAAAATAATAATTTTCATATTTTATTCGTTGGATAAAAAAATTAAATTTGAATAATAGTATTTTGAGAATATGTTGAACTTCGAAATTTTAATTTTTTTATTCAAACTTTTATTTAATTTAAATTTAAACTTGCACAAAACCTGTAGACACAAGGGTATTTTGGGAAATTTAGAACATTACCAAGTTGATTGTTATGTAATATGAGTTTCTAACTAAACATGGTTATTATAAATTACCACAACATTCCTATGCATATAACATTCCCAATCTCATTATCACAGTAATATCATTAAGTGGTAATATATTATTACTGCGAACCAACGGCCAAGAGTGTGTTTGGTTTGCGGAATCAAATTAGGGGGAATGGAATAAGGAGAAATGGGATTAAAGGGAATTGAAAAGAGGGGAATAAGTATAGTAATAAAACATTGTTTGGTTGGAGTGAATGGGAGTGTGGAATAGAAAAAAAGTATGAAAGAGAATTATGATAAAATTACTTATATGTCCTTTACAATAAATAAATGTTATTATATAAAATAATGGGTGATATTCAATTATAATTAAATTTATTAGATCATAAAATAATTTGAATAATGGTTATAAATATATATCTTTATTAAATTAATTTTATCCCTTTTTAATTATCATATATTATAATGTTTTTATTTATAAAATATTTTAAATATCATTATTCAAAATAATTATTATGATTAAAAATTTAAATTAAATATCTCTTTCATCATTATTAGTAACTTACCTTCTCGTCTTGACTAATTTTAGATAAAGCTACCCATCACCTATACACAAAAGACCATTTCACTAAAATATAAGATATAATATATGATATTTTTAATTGTTACTTTCTTCATTCTTTTTTACTTGTATATTTTAATTAATTAATATGAATTGAAAAAATCAGTTAAAATTAGTTGATAATATAAAATTTATATAAAAAAATTGAGTTAATTTTTAAAAATTATCCTTATTAAATAAAAAGTGTTAGTTGGACATGATTTATTAAAAGTTATACAAATACATTGAATATATAGAATAGTTTTAACAAAAAATATTTAATGCTTCTTTAATTTTGTAAGTAGAAATGTGAAAATGACCGAGTAACCCTTCTAAAATAGGACAAGTAAAAGGCACCGGAGGAGTACTTTATTAAAATTCTCTTTCTTACAACATCAAATTTTTTTTTTAATATGAACTGTGGACTGTCCATGTCAAGAACATATCTTTTCAAAAATGACATGAACATCTAGGAAAATTTGTGCCAATAAATTAAGAAGTCATTGGCTTAATTTCTCATTTTAGAAATATGAAATTGTTTTAGAATTGTAAAAATCTTTTATAAAATAAAAATGAGGTTGAAAAAAATGTTACGCCCTCTATTCTCAAATAAATAAGTTGTTGTGCTAAGTATTGCCCAAAGATAAAGAAAACTGATAAATCTCTTAAAATCTTTATAAAAATTTAATTATGGGATTAAATTGCCCTTTTTTTTAACTATTTATTCTATAAAATCATTGGCTTTTTATTTAAAATTATATTAGTACTTGATACATATGTGTAGGTTCGATTAATAAATTTTGGATATATAAAATTGCTTAGAGCCCATAATAAATACTTTCTTGGTATTATAAGAACAAATAATTGGGAAAAGTAATAAATAATTTCTTTGTATTATAAAAAATTGGTGAAGTTGGGGAAATTGGTATTATAAGAACAGATAATTTAGAAAAGTAATTAGCTAAAACAACATTTGTTTGAAATAGAGTTAATATTTTCAAAAAATAATAATAATAATAGAGTTAGTATGTTATTTTTTTGAAATGTTTATTTCTAAAACATCACTAATGAACCTCGAAATTATTATTATTATTATTATTATTATTATTATTATTATTATTATTATTATTGTGAATCTTACATTGATGTTGTATAAGCCTTTTATTGTTTGAGTCTGAGTTTTTTTCCCCTTCTTTTATATATAAATAAAACAATTATTGTAACATTGGTAATATATATATATATATATATATATATATATATATATACACCAACATAAAAAAAATCTAAAATGGCAAAAAACTTTCGTTGTTGTTGTTATTATTATTATCATATTGGAAGAATGTTTTTAAGTTAGGTTCTATTTATTTTTATCTTCAATTTGTGTGAAAAATAGTAAATGGGGGTATTTACAAGTCTCAACGTAGTAAATGAGGGTAGGGTCCGTGTACACTGTACACCTAGGTGCTAGAACTACCATATACAATAATTACTCACACTTTCAGTAATGCGCCCTCACCGGTGATTTGAACTCTCAACACTTGTGAAAGAGTATAGGGATTCAACTACCAATATACCACTTGATCATTGATAGTTACAAATAATAATTTGTTGGCCACTCATAATTTTTCAAGCTAAAGCCATTCATGGTCTTCTGGTGACAATAGGTAACAAAAGGAAGGGGATCATTACATTGGATGACTTTTCAAGTTTAACCTATTGAGCTATTTTAAAGTTGTGTTTGGTGTTTTATCATAGAAATATTGTAATGGAATTTGATTGATGGGAAAGTAATTTATGGGAAAATGACATTTTTTTTTTGTTTAATATGTATTGGGAAATTTGATAAAATTGATGGAAAAGTAATATTTTTGTGTTTAGTATTAGAAAATATTCTTGGGAATTTTTTGACATAATGACAAAAATTTATTCTAATCAACAACTTGTCAATTAATTTTTAATAATAAATAATAATAAAATGTTTTCAAATGTATAATTTTTTTTAATTTTATATTAAATAATAATAGTAATAATAATAAATAGTATTTATAAATAAAATGTTTTAAAATAATAATAATAATATATTTTAAAAAGTATTACTTATTTTTTATAATAATAAATATTTAAATATTTCTTATTTAAATATTTATGTGTTTAAGAAAACCATATAAATGGAAAAAGTAATTTTAGAAAACAAATTGAGGGTATTTTAGTCCAAAAATTAGCCTAACTTTTCTTTTGCATGAGAATCCAACTTTCCCACTATTTGGTGAGGGAATCACTTTCTCTCATTTTAGTGGAATCTCTCTCCCATGGCAAAACTATTTTCCAGCAAAAATACTCTACTAAACATGGTAAAGTGATTCCTTTATATTACTTTCCAGAGAAAGTTGGGTACTTTCCCATGTACCAAACGCAGCCCAATGGATAGTGGCTTAACCACTTTTATCAAAATGAAAACAAAAATAAAATGTCTTTCATAGTCAGCGATAAGGTTTTCTTTCCTTAAAAAAAATGGATAATTGTATATATTAAAACAAACAAAATAAAATTCCATTAACAGATCGTGTTAAGTTTTTCTATCCTTGACAAAATAAAAAACTATATATATTTGGGTTTTAGTCATCTACATACACAAATGAACTATTTACTAAATATGTTTGATTACTATTGTTGGATGATGATTTAACGGCTATTATTAATTTGAATACTATGTAAAATTACTGTATGCCACTATTTAGCTCTATTTGAAACTGTTGTACAATGTTTATGAATGGATCGTAGTTGTTGGATACTTTATTTTCATATTGATTAATTTTGAAAATGTAATTTTCATCAATGAAAATGTACTTTCATTGATGAATTTTTTCTTTTAAAAAAAACAAAGCTACAAGTTTTTGTTGATAATCTTGCCATTTATATTGAGTGAGAAATTGCCAAAACTTTTGACTCAAAATATGTACATGAAGATTTTATTTCCTTGAGAAAAGGTCGAAGGCTTGGACGAGCTTTTCTCAAGGAAGCTGGGGCTCCTGCACGAGCTGGAAGGCTTGGACGTGATCTGGGAATATAGGTGTCTCTCTGTCGAGGAACGCGAGCTGGAGGAGGATATTTTGCGCAATCTGGGTGTTATTCGTCTACAGGAAGAAGTGTACTGGAAACAACGGTCCAGATTGCAATGGTTGAAGGAAGGTGATGAAAATACCAGTTTCTTTCATGTAATGGCAAACGGGAGGAAAAATAGGAACTTCATCCCAACTATCTGCTCTAACGGAGTTAATGTTTCTAATCCTAAGGACATCAGGAGATGCTTTGCTGATCATTTCCAACAATATTTTGGTTGCGAACGAACCTCACAGTACAATATTGATTTCAATAAGCTCTTTATGAACAAAAAACATATTAATCTGGACCCACTTGCACGGCCTTTCACTGTTGTGGAGCTCAAAGCTGCTGTGTTTGATCTTGGTAAAGATAAAGCTCTAGGCCCAGAAGGCCTTCCGCTACACTTCTTCAGGCAATTCTGGGATTTGCTTCAACCTGATCTGTTGAAATTATGTGAGGATTTTTTTTTTTAGGGAGAGCAAACTTGGAAAGAATCAATTGGGCCTATATTGCTCTTATCCCCAAGGTCGAGTCTCCGCAGGGTGCGGGTGACTACCGGCCTATTAGCCTCATCAATTTCTCGATAAAAATCATTTCAAAAATTCTGGCAACTCATCTTAGTGCAGTCATTAGTGATCTTGTGGATGAGGAACAATCGGCGTACTTGAAGGGACGCTGTATCCTGGACAATATCACCACGGCGGAGGAACTGATCTTTAGTCTTCACAAACGTAGGATACCGGGTCACATCCTTAAAGTGGACTTCGCCAAAGCGTTTGATACGGTTGACTGGGATTTCTTTTTCGATTTACTCCGAGCCAGAGGGTTCAGTGCACGTTGGGTGGGGTGGATCTCTTCTATTCTGCATACCTCTAAGGCTTATTTCCTTATCAATGGCACTTCAAATGGGTATATTCGCTACCGCCGCGGCCTTAGACAAGGCGACCCCCTATCCCCACTCTTGTTCATACTTGTGACGGACGCTTTAAGTTCAATGTTTAAACATGCCCTCGGTTCGAAGATCTTGGTGGGGGTGCCCTTGGGAGAGTGCAGGAATATGTGCAATCTGCACTATACTGACGACCTGCTCATCATCACCTCGGGGGGACTGGAAGATCTTAGGATCATCAAACTTATTCTATACTTGTTCGAGGGAATGTCGGGGCTAGCCGCCAACTTTACTAAGACCTGTCTCTATGCCACCCGCTTAGGCTGTGTTCTTGATTCGACTGCGGCAATGTCACTGCACTGTGCAGTAGGATCCCTATCGGTCACTTATTTAGGTGTTCTAATTTCCGGGAGGCGTCCCTGCAAACTAGATTGGGAGGGGATAATCATCAAAGTGAGAAGGCGCCTCTCCTCTTGGAAAGTGAAACATCTCTCGCTTGGTGGTCGTCTGACCTTAATGAACTCGGTGTTGTCGGCTATCCCAACATACTGGATGTCCATTTTCCGCTTACCTTGTTGGGTAATTAAGAAATTGGATTGCATTCGCTGAGACTTTCTGTGGTCTGGGCCAGATATTGACCGACCAGGCTGTCGCCTGGTTCATTGGAATAATCTTTGCCGTCCACGTGACCAGGGGGTTGGGGAATTTTAGACCTCTATAAATTTAACCAGGCGCTTCTGGGCAAATGGTAGTGGAAATTCATGACGGATAAGTCTTGGGGGGTGCAAGAGTAATTACCTTTAATTATGGAAACCCTAGTTGGCAATTGTGCCCTCCCAAGAAGGGAAGGGTCTCTTTCTTCTGGCAAGGGGTTCTCAATTGCTTGTCGTCTCTTAAACTTTGTCTCTCATTCGTTATTAGGACTGGTAAGAAAACCCTTTTCTGGAAAGATGGCTGACTCAATGGTATGGCGCCAATGCACATTTGGCCTGCGGAATTCGCCAGTTGTCCATATCCTGATGGGACGATTAGTGAGCTGTTGCACCTCTTGAATGATCTCTTGAGGAAATCACCCGTATCCGTGAGGGTATGATGGATACAAATCGGCAGGGCATTGAGGGAGATAGTAAGAAGTGGAAACTGACCGGTAATGGCATCTTCTCAGTAAAATCTTATTACAATTTCCTGATCGATGGCGGACTGCGTTGCCCGGTAGCAAATTTCTTCTGGCGCTCATGTTGCCTGAGGAAAATCAACCTATTCAACTGGTTAGCTTGGCAAAATAGGATTCTCACGCTTGATAACCTGGCACGTAGGAGGTGCAACAAACTGCCAACTGATACTTGTGTGCAGTGCAATGCAGGGACTGAAACGGTTGACCATCTTTTCTTGTACTGCCCCTGGGCGATGCAGATCTGGGAGTACTTCGTCACTTTACTTAATCTGCCTCCCCCCCCCCCCCCAGTGAACTTAGTTGAGCTATGGGGATCATGGAGGCTCTCCATAAGCCCGGATAAGCAGGAGATTAGGGGGCTGGTAGCAAAAGCTATTATCTGGAACATATGGGTCGCTAGAAATGAATGTGTCTTCAATGCCATTTATTTGCATGCCTTATGTTTGATTGTGAAAGTTGATCGGATGCTCCTTTCTTGGCTCTCCTCTATTGCAGATCGTGCCAGAGATAAGATGGAGGATATGATCTCTTCTGTCCGCAAAAGTCTGGAGTTCGTGGGGCCACAAGCAGATGATCTCAGGGATGCTTCCCCGGATGTGGCGGCTTCTCATATTGCATTGGGCTAGACTTTGTGTACTGGATTGGTCTTGAGGAGGGCCTGTCTCCTCACTTTTGTATTTTCGTGTTCTATTTTGGTGTTCTTGTACCACAGCTAGTGGTATTTGTACCTCTTTTATCTTAATTAATTATTGTGGTTTATCCACCTTTTCAACAAAAAAAAAAGAAAAGAAAAGGTCGAAGGTCTTGTACACTTTAAGGTACTGATTTTGTTATTTTTTAAAAGTTTTTTTATTCTCATATTTAAATTTATTTTTGTCTATGCTTTTATTTATGAAATGCCATATGCAATAAAATTTTTAAAACTTTTCGTACAATAGTAATATATAAATTATACTAAAAGAATTATGTGTATAATATATTTGATTTTAGTTTGGCTCCAAAGATTGAAACCCTAGCTCCACCACTTCTGAGGTGGAGCTAGGAAATTTTTTTAGGGGCCCAAAAAAAATTTTAGAAGTACAATTTTTTTTTTTTAGAGGACAAGTAAAAATTGAAGGTGGCAAATTAATAATAGATTTTCATAAATATTTGTTTCTATATATATATATATTAAACAAAGTGAACAAGACACACTATTAATACTATTCATCAAGCATAAGGTGGAATTTAAACAATTGACCTTTCACATGGGACAATAGAATGGATATCTGAGAGTGACAATAGATGAGTGTGGTATCCAAATTCTTGTATTAATAAGCTGTCTTGCATGATCTATACTTATTTTAACCATTCTTTGATTCATCATGATATTTGGGAAGGTTGGAAGAACATTTGGAAGTTAAATGCTCCTCGAGTGCAACATTTTATCTAGTTACTCATGCATAATAGGATCAAAACTTATGACTATTTGTTCTCCTTGAATTTAGGATCTCAAACTTTCTGTGTTCTCTATAACCTAGAAAATGAGATTGTTGAGCATCTCTTCTGTTGTTGCAACAAGTCTTAAATCATTTGGAGGTTGGTTGGTAATGAAATTGGCAAGACTATATTACCTTTACTAATGGTATCACTTCAGGTACTTGGATAATTTGTTCTTAGTCTGGCTTTGATCATTTCACTCAATCTGTCCACTGTTTGGTTTATTTGGAAAGCCCGATGCAATTATATCTTCAAGAATGAAAGATTGGATATCCATTCTATTGCCAAAAAGGTTGTTGCTCATGTCAGGGAGTATCTTTACAATTCCTCTTCTCAAATGGAAAATTTTTTTTATTCTTGCTAATATTCCAGCTCAAGACAATCCCCTCTTGTTCTCAATGGCTAGTGGAATTCAAATACTCTTGGTTGCATGTATTTCAAATTACAGTGTAAGTCAATTACATGTAATTGAAATTACTGTATTTTAACTTATATTATGGTTGTTTGGTTGCCTGTAAATGAAAATGCTGCATTTACTTTTCAAGTGTTTGGTTTGATGCAAGTTGTGGATTAAAATCACCATGTAAAGTAAGTAGTGAGATTACCATTTTTTCAAAATTTTTTATATTTTATAATTTTCTTTAATATTTCATTTAAAATTTATTTTATTTATTTAACTTTAATGTATTTTATTTATTTAAATGGATATAAGTTAATGGATTTTATCTATTTAAATTAGTTATTCAATATACTTGAATTTAACTTACGAATACGACCATCATTTAGTGCTTATCACTTGAGCATACCCACTTGAAATTAATCTTAAATTGGTTAAGTATTCCACCAATGACATCTAAATTCAACAAACTCAAATTGAATAAGTCATTATGTTCATAAAACAAGATATAAACTCAACAAATCATATTCAATAAGTCAACATGTTCATCAAACAAGTTAGAAACTCAACAACTCAAATTCAACAACTAACACCATTAAATTCTGAATATGTTCATAAAACATAACATAGTTCCACAACTCCAAACAATAACAAAATACAAATTTATAATATGAGTTTAGATAAAAAAAAAATTACTACAAACCAATGACCAATTTACACTTATTGTTGTCAGTGTTTATTACAAACACTTACAATACTTCCATTAACCCTCCTTAGATTGAAGGAAAACACAAAAGATCTAACTTATCATTCTCCAAGTATAAGAATCAACCAGAGGCTATAAACATTAAATTCAGAAACCTCTTCCAAGATTTACATACCCACATTTAAAAAAAAAATACAAATATGATAATTAAATAATTCAATTTTGAAAGACCAATAAACGATGTTGAACATCCATCATTGCCAACAAAACCTAACTTTAATTAATCAATAAATTTTAGATTCACATAAAACATGGATAGAAAATAATACTTTTTTTTTAAAAAAAAAGAGCAAAATCAAACAACCCCGATAAACATCAATAAAAACCAAAGAAAATCAATTGGATTAATAACAATTGGGCATTCAGATCTTAGATAGCCCACCAATCAAACCAATCTCATTACGAATCAATAAAAAAAAATCCATCAACCAAAAACACATCCAGATCATGAATATATCAAACAGAATCATCAAATTCAGTCAAAAAAAAAAAAAAAAAAAAAAAGAAAGAAAGAAAGAAAAAAAAAGAATGACAAATTAAAAGATCCAAGATCTCGATCAATCAAGACCTAAATATGCATCAACAAAACATCGGATCAAATACCCCAACAACTGAATGAAATTCAAAGAAGAGAAAGGTATATAAGCAACAAATTAGAGAGAAGATTGGAAGGGATTCTCACCTCGCCTGAGAGGGATACACGATCAATTAGTGGCTCGATGAATCCCTGGGAGGTGGAGAGGACTTCCTAACAGGTGGGTGAGAGGATCTCCTCTTTGGACTCAGAGAATGGCTCCCGGAGATCACATTGTGGGATTGCAAGGATGAAGAAGAAAAAGACCTTGATCTGGAGATGACCTTCCTGGAGGCGGCGGCAAATGCCTAGGAGGCGGAGAGGACTTCCTAGCAGGCGGGGGGAGAGGATATCCTCTTTGGACGCAGAGAACGGCTCTTGGACCTCACACTATGGGATTGCTAGGATGAAGAAGAGAAAGACTTGGATTTGGACTGAGGGAGAAGAGATCGGGTGAAGGAGATAGAAGAGGGGTAACTTGAATCAAACACAAATGCTGCATTTTGACTTATAGCCAAATTGGGCATAAATCCAAATGCAGCAAAACACACCAAATATGTATTTTAATTCACTGCATATATCTTTTCACAGCAAATCAAACAACCCATGTTGGCCTTTTACCTATAAATCAAATTACATCACACATACTTATAGGTAACCAAACAACCCCTTAGGGGAAGAGCTGGTTTCTATGTTATAAACTCTAATTATTCCATTTATGTTGCGGGTTGTAGTAACTGTCAAGTAGGCTCTGAATTGGAGACTAAGGCTTTTGCTCTTTTAATGGCTCTAAGAAGCATCATTGCTGAGAACCTAATGGTCAAGCATGTTTTCATAACGAGTGTTGATCTTCAAGAAGTGATTCAAAATGAGAATTGTCTTAATGCCTGGAGGATTAAAGCTTGGGTTAATGATATTAAAAATCTAATAATTTCTGTTGGAGCTCCTCAATTCTGCTTGATCTCCAAAAATTGGGCTGGAGTAGCTCGGAGTTTAGCCATTCATGGGTCGAGTTTGCATGAGATCTCTTTGTTTCATCAAGGGAGAGACCTTCCTAATTGGATTATGAAGTTGATTAAAAGGAATGGTTTTGTTATGTAATAGTTCTTTGTGTTTTTTCTTAGATATATTGTTTGTTCTTAGGGGTAGTGTCTGAGTAGCTTGTATTTTGTTATGTGTTGTTTCTTCAGTTTTTCTTTTCAATAAAAGCTCTTGAGCTCTTTCTATCAAATAAAAAAAAAAATCATATATATAAGAACAAGGTCTTCCTCTCTTCTATTTAATGTAGGACTATTTAGTTTATCCCCATTAATGCAATCCTGGTCATAATTAGAATAAGAATTGGGGTATTATAGCTATAACCAAGCCTTCCCTATAATGAAGCCTCAAGTTACCGATTTTATTAGATCGGATGATGAGGCTCAATGCCGAGTGGAAAGTCAGTTTGTAAATACTCTATATGGCAAATTCTTAAGTAAGGCTCCACCTTTAGATCTTGTGAAAATGATTCTTTTGGACAAATGGAAAAGTTGAGGTGAGATCCACATTCCAAATCTTTCGAATGGATATTTGTTTATTTGTTTATTTGATGCAACTCTCAAGCAGCCATGCAAAGTGTTTTATTGGAGGGTTTGTGGACTGTTAACAGACTAATTCTGCAACTCTTGCCTTGGCATGCTTTCTCTCAACTAGTGCCACCGCATCTGTCCATGACAAACAATTTGACTCCAATTATATCACCTATCTATTGAGCTGTGCAAGGGAGGATCTTTGAGAATATTGTCAACCATATCGATAGATTTTTTAAGATTTATAAACAAACAATGACTCTAAGTTAGAGTGAGATATGCTTGAGTATGTGTTGAATTAAATTTATCTCAACCCCTAAAAAAGGGTTTCTAGATTGGCGATGATGAACATAGAGTCCTTGTGATACACTATGAATGTCTTCCTGCGTTCTGCTGTTGATGCTGTTTGATTGGACAAGGTGAAGAAGCTTGTCCTCGCTAGTAAGACTCTTCCCCAATAATTACCTTGATGATTTGGAGAGCAGGCCCACCTTAGCTACTGAATGATGATTACGTTGATGATTTGAAGAGGGGCCACACCTTTGCTGAAGAAATGAGAAGCTTTATTACGTCTTCTCCAAAGGACATGTCCTGCTTCTCTTGGGACAATCATAGAGACCACTAGGAATCACTAGTGGTAGCTATTAATTAATCAAAAGCATAGAAAGCACTGTAAGTTAGGACCAGTAGAACATATTCTTTCCCGACGTTAGAAAGCTACTCATTTCTCTTGCCAAGTTGAGGCTCTTCTTCACAACAGACTCTGCTTCAGTGAGTTTCTGGCTCTTGGACGAGTAAGCTGCATATGAGAAGGAGCTTCAACAAATAGTTGGAGAAGAATTATCAAGCATGGAGCATCATTACTATGCGTGCTATTCATAATTAAATGAACCAGTATTCCTAAATTTTGCCTTCATCTTCTATTTTGACTCCAAACTACACCGAGGGAAGCTCTGTGGCCATGGCATTTTTGTCATCCCTAATCCAAATAACTAGGAGTTTAGTGACTGCCTTCAGAGGATCACCTTCATCATCAAGATCCTCACCAACAGATTCTCAGAAAGTTATTGAGGATGAGCTGAAGGGGTTGGAAATGACACTGTGGAATATTGAGGCTGTTCTTGAGGATGCCGGGAGAAGAGAGATCAGAGATGCATCAGTCAGGCTTTGGCTTAAGGAACTCAAGGGCATTGCTTATGATGCCGAGGACGTTCTTGATGAGTATGAGTATGAGTTGTTTCAGTGTCAAGTGGATAGCAGAAATAATGCAGCTGCTGCCGCTGCAACAAGGATTTCTCGCAAAAGAAAACATGTGGACAGTGAGGAGGAGGTATGTTTTTATTTCTATTTTTGCTTGTTCTCTCGCTTAAATGCTTGTAAATGTCTCACCAACTCTTCTTTTCAATGTGTTGCTTGATAGCAAGTATATTTTTCGCAAACTTCAACAATCTCAAGAGGGCCATCATTTCCTAATCATATGCTTGATAGGATTAGGAAAATCAGAGAGAGGTTTAGTGAGATCGAAAAGGATCGAAGTGCATTGAGCTTAAGAGAACTTGGTCCAAGACGGTTTGATTATGATGATGATAGTGATTCTATCAAGCGACCACCGCCTAGTTCCTCTGTAGATGAATCACATGTTTTTGGAAGGGACGGTGATAAAGAAATGCTAATTGAGCTACTAGTTTCTGATATGAATAGCAAATTCTCTGTCATTCCCATAGTCGGCATGGGAGGATTAGGGAAGACAACACTGGTTCAACTTATTTATAAAGATCAAAGAATTCAGGGATGCTTTGATTTGAAAGGATGGGTGTATGTATCAGTCAATTTCAGTGTTCTACGATTAACTAAGCTAATCATAGAAACACTGAGTGGCCAACAATCTTGTGCTTTTCTTGAGCTTGATAAGCTTCAATCTGTTTTAAGTGAAAGTGTGGCAGGAAAGAAGGTCCTCCTTGTCTTAGACGATGTTTGGAACGAAGAACAGAGCCCGTGGCAGTTGCTCCAAGCGCCCTTCGCCAACGCCAACATGGTTAGGATAATTGTGACTACAAGAAATAGCTCAGTTGCAAAAGTCATGCAAACAGGAATTTCCCCTCATGAACTTGCCCTTTTGCCTGAAAAACATTCTTGGTTGTTATTCAAACAATATGCATTTGTAGGTCAAGAACCATCATTCCAATTTGTAGACATTGGTAAACAGATTGTCAAGAAATGTAATGGCTTACCATTGGCTGTCAAGGCACTCGGAGGTATTCTTCGGTATGAGACTGAGGAAAGCAGTTGGTGGGATGTTCTCCAGAGTGATCTATGGGAATTGGATGAAGCTCAATCTGAGATTCTACCTGCGTTGAAATTAAGCTATAGCCGAATGCCATCATACTTGAAACCTTGCTTCTTGTTTTGTTCAATGTATCCGAAAGCTCACTTGTTCAGTAAAGGCAATCTAATCAGGCTCTGGATGGCACAAGGTTATATCCGTGTCAAAGGGAACAAAATTATGGAGGACGTAGGGGAGAATTACTTCAATGAGTTGCAGCAGAGATCATACTTCCAATTATACCAGAACCCCCACATGCAGTTAACTACGGGGAATGAGCATGAATGGTATGTAATGCACGATATGCTTCAAGATCTCGCGCACTTAATATCAGAAAATGAGTGTTTCTCCATTTATGCAAGTGAAGGTCAAGCTGTGCAGCCTGAGATCTCTAATGAAATTCGGCACCTGAAGGTGATGCACCAATCAGTGATGGAAGTAGAGCTAGCAGAGCTTCTATCATTGAAAGAAATAAACTATTTACGAACGTTAGATTGTCTTGAAATCATATATATTGGCAAAAGAGACAGTTCTCTCACCAAGTTTGAACGATTGAGAGCATTGGAATTACAGTCTGAAAGCCCACAAGGCCTGCTCGCTTTCATTGGCAGCTTTAAGCATCTTCGCTATCTTTCTGTGAAAAGCAATATAATATGGGAGGCGTTGCCACAGCTTGTATGTCAGTGCTATTACCTGCAAACATTAGACTTAAAGGGCTGCCTGCTTCAAGAGATTCCAAACGATATCAGCAATCTAATTAACTTGAGATGTCTTGCTCTCTCTTCATTTTCTCTTGCTCAGTTACCTGAAACAATAGGAAACCTTCACAATTTGCACACTTTGGATGTGCAATCATGTTACAGCCTTCAAGAGCTGCCTCAAGGGATATCAAACCTTGCAAAATTACGACATTTGTTCATCCCTAGTGAATCTAAACTACCTCGTGGGATTGGGAAACTAACTAATCTTGAAACTCTAGAGTACTTCATAGCTGGAAAGGGTAATAAAATTGAAAAGCATTCTGGTATTGAGGAGTTGAAGAACTTGGTGAATATCAAAGGAAATCTATGCATATCTGAGCTGGGGAAACTGGTTTCTGTGGATAGCGTCATTGAAGGAAACCTTAAAACTAAATCCAGATTGAAGGACCTAAGGCTGAACTGGGGGTATCTTCAGCATCCATACATGGACAATCTATTCAGTGAGGAGTTGAATTTTTCAGTGCTGGATAGACTAGAACCACACCACAACCTCTTGAGCTTGAAAATAGAGGGTTACAAAGGTTTAGATTACCCTGCATGGCTTGGTGAACCATCATTCACGAGATTAACCAGCATCGACTTTAATTTCTGCAAGCAAATTCAAGATTTCCCATGGTTAACATCAAGACTACCTTCTCTCACTTCTCTTTCTTTCTATACAATAGAAAGAATGAAATCAGTTGCTCATGAAGGAGAGGTTTCATTCCCTTCACTTGAGGTGTTGTCCTTCAAAAACATGCCTGAATGGGATAACTGGAATTCAGTTATGGATAAAGATTTTCCAAAGCTCAAGAAACTCGCCATTCAAATTTGCCCCAAGATATGTGAATTTCCATCTTTTCAAACACTTGTTAAGCTAACGATTGCATATTGTGAGAACCTGAAATCTGTGACTGTGCACCACGATGCTGCTTCTTGTCCATCCAGGCTTAATGAACTCTTGATAATCAGTTGCGGACAGCTTACTTCACTTGTGGGGCTGAAATATCTTTATTCTCTCTCAATGTTGACAATAGAAGCTTGTTCTGAGCTCCGTTTCCAACCTGATGATTGCCTGCCAGTCATGCCCAAACATGTCCGAATTTGTGATGGGGATGGTCCCAAGCATTGGTGTGATAATCATGGATTTCATTACAAGCAGGTCAATGTTTGTTTTTAACCATTCACGTAAGAATTACTAAAAGGAAGGAAGAACTAATCTAATCTTTGGTTTATCTGTGTGCCAGTTTTGCAGCTTTGATCTCTTCCCCAAAGATGAAGTATAAGCAGAAGGAACCTTCTTGCAAAAGTAATTCATAAAGATTTCACTCGTGTTGATATCTGATTATTGTTTGACATCTTCAATAGATACTCAGCAGAATTTCTGACAATTTCATCCTAAATATACTTTAATAAACTAATGAAGGGGGAGAGAGAGGAAGTACCCGAGAAAGTCTTTTTAGTTCTTCCCTTCACTGTTTGTACTCAGAGTTGCAGAAGAATAAGAGAAGCGAGAGACTAAGGCCTTGGATCAAAACTTAGAAAGTTTATTTGGTTTTTCACAATGCTTTCTTCCACTCCTTACATCCAGTAGGAAGTCTCCTTATATAGAGAGAGAGACCCGGTGGCTAATTACATTAAATACCCCTAGTACAGTAGAAAGTAAGGGTATTTATAAAATTACAAAATATATTCTTCTATTATTGACGTAGTGAAGGATATTTTGGTCTTTTCACATCTACTTTGCTAGAAGTGGAATCTAATCTGTTGATGCATCATCAAAATCTAATTCCGGACCTAGATTTACTGGTTGTGTTTGTGCAAATCCTTCTACTTGCTTTCCTGGAATTGCTGTAACATTTCTGCATCTTGCAGCTATTCCTTGCAGCACCCAGGCTTTAGCTATGAGGGTTTCTCTTAGCATTTCCCAATCTTCAGATGGTCCCTTAAAGTTTACAAAGTAATCGGTATATGTGTGATTATCACAGATATACTTTGTATTAAAAGGTCCTGTTGTATAGTCTAACCATATGGGAAACGTTCTATTGAGTAATATATGATGTGTTGTAGGTTATATTTCTGTTCCTTGGTACCTTGGTATTTCAGAAACAATATGGACTTCACAATGTCTATCTTGTTTGTACTGTCTGATTAAAGTTTGTAATTTAGGTCCAAAGAACTCTGGAACATCCTCCATGCGTTCAAGACTCAATAGTAACAATATGCCTTGGAAGTAGAGTTCAGAGACAAATCCTTTAAGTCTGAATATACCCCAATTAATTTTTGGCAGTAATATTGAAGGTGCATACCTGTTTTGGACAGGTAGCCCTGTATACTGGACCAATTCTATTTCTTCAGTCTCTTGTTCATTTAGATCACAAAGCATCTCTTGAGATATTTGTAGATCAAAATAAAAATTATCTTGTACTTTGTGATTAATTAAAGTACTTACATTATCAGTAGTGGACATTTGTTTTGTTTTATTTTTTTTTTTTCATTTGTGTGTATATATAATCCTAGATATTTTGAATTTGTATGTATCTTGTCCAGTCTGTAGTAGCACGTGTTCTTCTTCTTTTGTCTTCTATTTGTTTTTGGTGTGTTTGTACTGTTTCTTTTCCTTTAATAAATTATTGATTTATTCACTTTAAAAAAAAATGATAGGAAATAATATACCTTTTCTTGTTATGTATACATATTTTATTCATTTTTGTTCTCAACATTGAGTCAAAATTGTATCATGTATCAAACCTGGGATTTTGTAAGTTGAATCATACAACATTTGAACCTTCATGTGCCAAAAATAAGAACCATACAAATCATAGATTTTTAAATGAATCATTTTATTATAATTCAAAAAAATATTTCAATGTATGCGTCATTCCGCCAAATTCCTCCAACTTTTAATTCTAACGTACTATGTCCCTCAATGACAATTTGAGGGGGAAAAGTATCATTCTTGTTATAGATGATGTTCCTATTGAATAACAGAGTCTTTGGTTGGTTGTTGCCACAGGCTCCCATTTCACTGTGCAAAGCTTGTGGGAATGACTCTCTAGCCAAAGTCACAAATACAGGGAATATATGCAGATTGAAGTTAACAAAAGGAACAATCATCATCCTGTTATTTTTATTAATGATCAAGAATTAAGTTTGCTTAGATATGTGAGCTCCATGCCTTTGAAACAAGGTCTTTATATTTTGCTGATGAAGGCTAGAAGGTTTTCATAGTGGTTATTATTTATAGGGAGACATATAGATTTGGATAACTGTTCTATTCTAAGACTATTTTGATTACAAGACATGCATTTTGATAGCTATTATACTCTGCCATGTTTGAATATTATGAAACTCATGCCTTATTATTCTGATGCACCTATATAATGGGTTTCAGAAATTTCTTATTTTCATCTTCAGCAAAGCAAAGTCAAACTGAACTTCTAAGAAATATTTCAAAATGGTCTCCATTACTCAACTGAATTATTCCCAGTTGGGGTTGTAGGGTAAATTTTTTGAGAGGTACCCAAACTTTGCCCTATTATCAGTTTGGGGTCCAAACTTCAATTCGTATCAAAGTGGTACCCCAAGTTCAATTAGATTTCACCGGTTGGTCACCTGATGATTTCTGGCTAAGAAATGCTTAGCTGGCGACCGGAATTGATGAAGTCAGTAGAAATTCAAGCCATGAAGTACTCATATTTTAATTTAATAATAAACCCACGGTGGCGAGATACTGCTGACTTCATCAATTCCGGTCGCCAGCTAAGCATTTTTTAACCGAAAATCATCAGGTGACCAGCCGGTGAAACCTAATTGAACTTGGGGTACCACTTTGATACGAATTGAAGTTTGGACCCCAAACTGATAATAGGGCAAAGTTTGGGTACCTCTCAAAAAATTTACCCTGGGTTGTTGTTTGTGATTGCTTTTTGCATCTTAATTAGTTATGCTTTGTTGCTCTTTTCTAAGTAAAAGAAAAAAGGTATTACCGGTGCAAGTATAACAATTAGGTATGTTTTTAAATATGGTTGTCAATTTTAGCTTCTGGGTAGCCCTATTAATTAAAAAAAAATTATTGCAAATTAAGTTTCTGCATAGTCCAAAACAAAATATATTAATCATGAACAGTGGTTGTCAACTTACTGCTCTGGCAACACTAATTTAATCTCTCATTGAATAAACTTCTGTCTTGATGTCTTCATAAGTAATATTAAAACAAATAATAGTAGAAGAATCATCAAGCTGGTGCATTGCTACTACAATATTCATAATTAAATCAACCACTGATCCTAGATCTTCTCCTCTTTCTTTGAGTATTTTGACTGGAAACTACACTAAGAATAGCTCTGCGGCCATGGCCTTCTTGTCATCTATCCTCCAAATTACTAGCAGGTTAGTTACTGCTTTTAGAGGATCACCTTCTTCATCATCATCATCATCATCATCTAATCAGAAAGTTATTGAGGATGAGCTGAAGGGGTTGGAAATGACACTATGGAATATTGAGTCAGTTCTTGAGGATGCCGGCCGAAGAGAGATCAGAGATGCATCAGTGAGGCTCTGGCTTAAGGAACTTAGAGGCATCGCTTATGATGCCGAGGATGTCCTTGATGAGTATGAGTATGAGTTGTTGCGGTGTCAAGTGGAGAGCAGAAATGCTGCTGCTGCTGCGGCAGCAGCAGCAAGGATTTCTCGCAAAAGAAAACATGTGGACAATGAGGAGGAGGAGGTATGTTTTTATTTGTATTTTTGCTAGTTCTCTCACTTGAATTTTAAGTGTCTCACCAACTCTTCTTTTCTATGTGTTGTTTGATAGCAAGTATATTTTTCACTGCCTTCAATTATCCCAAGAGGGCCATCATTTCCAAATCATATGCTTGATAGGATTAGGAAAATCAGAGAGAGGTTTAGTGAGATTGAAAAGGATCGGAATGCATTGAGGTTAAGAGAACTCGTTCCAAGACGGTATGCTTATGATGATGATGATGATTCTATCAAGCCACCGCCACCTAGTTCCTCTGTAGATGAATCACGTGTATTTGGAAGGGATAGTGATAAAGAAAAGCTCATTGAGCTACTATTTTCTGATATGAACTGCAAACTCTCAGTCATTTCCATTGTTGGTATAGGAGGATTAGGGAAGACGACACTTGCTCAACTTATTTATAAAGATCAAAGAGTTCGGGGATACTTTGATTTGAAAGGATGGGTATATGTCTCAGTGCATTTTGATGTTTTACGGCTAACTAAGCTAATCATAGAGACACTGAGTGGCCAACAATCCTGTGCTTTTCTTGAGCTCGATAAGCTTCAGTCTGTTTTAAATGAGAGTGTGGCAGGAAAGAAGGTCCTCCTTGTTTTAGATGACATTTGGAACGAAGAACAGAGCCCTTGGCGGTTGCTACAAGCCCCCTTCGCTAATGCTGATATTGTTAGGATAATTGTGACGACACGAAATAGCTCAGTTGCCCAAGTCATGCAAACAGGAACTTCACCTTATCAACTCGGGCTTTTGTCAGAAGAACAATCTTGGTTACTGTTCAAACTTTATGCATCTGCAGGCCAAGAACCATTGTTGCAATTTGTAGACATTGGCAAACAGATAGTCAAGAAATGTAATGGCTTACCATTGGCAGTTAAGGCACTCGGAGGTATTCTTCGATATGAGACAGAGGAAAGCAGTTGGTGGGATGTTCTCCAAAGTGATCTATGGGAATTGGATGAAGCTCAAGCTGAGATTCTACCTGCATTGAAATTAAGCTATAGCAGAATGCCGTCATACTTGAAACCTTGCTTCTTGTTCTGTTCCATGTATCCAAAAGCTCACTTGTTCAGTAAAGGCAAACTAATCAGGATCTGGATGGCACAAGGTTATATCCGTGTCAAAGGGAACAAACTAATGGAGGAGGTAGGAGAGAATTACTTCAATGAGTTGCAGCAGAGATCATACTTCCAATTATACCAGAACCCGCACATGCAGTTAAGTACAGGGAATGAGCATGAGTGGTATGTAATGCATGATATGATTCAGGATCTCGCACACTTTATATCAGAAAATGAGTGTCTCTCGGTCAATATAAGCGAAGGTCAAGCTGTGCGGCACGAAATCTCTGATGAAGTTCGGCACCTGAATGTGATGCACCTATCAACAATGGATTTAGAGCTAGCAGAGCTTGTGTCATTGAAAGAACCAAACTATTTACGAACATTTGATTGTCTTGACATCAGATATATTGACAGAAGTGAAGGTTTGCTTGTCAAGTTTGGAAGATTGAGAGCATTGGATTTAGAGTTTGCAAGGCCACAAGAATTACTCTCATCGCTCGGCAGCTTTAAGCATCTTCGCTATCTGTTTGTTAAAAACAAGATGAGCTGGGAGGCATTGCCAGAGCGTGTATGTCAGCTCTATAACCTGCAAACTTTAGACTTAAAGAACTGTATGCTTCAAGAGATTCCAAATGAAATCGGCAATCTAATTAACTTGAGGTGCCTTGCTCTCTCTTCATTTTCTGTTATTCAGTTGCCTGAATCAATTGGAAATCTTCACAATTTGCACACTTTGGATCTGCAATCATGTTACAGGCTTCAAAAACTGCCTCAAGGGATATCAAACCTCATAAAATTGAGGCACTTGTTCTTCCCCAGTGATGCTAAACTACCGCAAGGGATTGGGAAACTAACTAATCTTGAAACTCTGGAGTACTTCAGAGCTGGAAAAGGTGATCCAATTGAAAAGCATTGTGGTATTGAAGAGTTGAAGAGCTTGGTGAATATCAACGGAAAGCTTTGCATATCAGAGCTCGGAAAACTAGTTTCTGTGGGCAGTGTCATTGCAGGCAACCTTAAAACTAAGTCCAAATTGAAGGGTCTGCAACTGAACTGGGGGTATCTTCAGCATCCATACAAGGACAACCTATGCAGTGAGGAGTTGAATTTTTCGGTGCTAGAGAGACTAGAACCACACCACAACCTCTTGAGCTTGAAAATAGAGGGTTACAAAGGTTTAGATTACCCTGCATGGCTTGGTGATCCATCCTTCACCAGACTAACCAGCATTGACTTCAATTTCTGTGAACAAATCCAAGATTTCCCTTGGTTAACGGCAAGACTACCTTCACTCACTAAACTTGATTTCTATAGAATCCAAAGAATGAAATCAGTTACTCATGAAGGAGATGAGGTTTCATTCCCTTCACTTGAAAATTTATCCTTTTCACACATGCCGGAATGGGATAATTGGAGTTCAGATATGGATAAAGATTTTCCGAAGCTCAAGAGGCTCACCATTCTAGCATGCCCCAAGATATGTGAACTTCCATCCTTTCAATCACTTATTGAGCTAACTCTTGCATATTGTGAGAACCTGAGGTCTGTGACTGTACACAAAGATGCTGCTTGCCGATCCAGGCTTAGTGCGCTCCATGTATCTAGATGTGCACAGCTGACATCACTTGGGGGGATAAAATATCTTAATTCTCTTTCAGAATTGGTAATAGAAACTTGTTCTGAGCTCCGGTTCCAACCTGATGATTGCCTGCCGGTCATGCCCAAGTTAGTTATAATTTGTGATGGGAAAGGTCCCAAGCACTGGTGTACTGAACATGGATTTCATTACAAGCAGGTAAATGTTTGTTTTTAACTATTCATGTAAAAATTATTAAAGGGAGGGATTAATCCAACTTTGTTTTGTCTGGGTGCCAGTTTTGCAGTTTAGATCTCCATCCAAAGGATGAAGCAGATGCAGCATAATTAAGAAGGATTTCATTCTAGTCTGCGAGTGTTGATATCTGATTATTGCTGGACAGCTTTAATGGATATTGAGCAGAATTTCTAGATTATTTCATCCTAAATACATTACCACAGTACAAGCAGTCAACTCTTTCATTTGCTTGATATAATCCTAGGTAGTTTGGATTTTTGTCTATATATCTAGTATATTATGATATCTAATTATTGCTGGAGTTCATCAACTATGGTGATAAATTCTGCATGTTTTCAGTTTCAATTGTTGTTTTTTCTTTCCCTCTCATGTTATAGTTTCACTTTCCATTTGGTTTACCAAATTGACTTAACATGCAATCATATATCAGAACAAACCTGTGCTTTTTCGTTAACTAATACAAGATTTGAACCTTCATGTGTGAAAATAAGAAATATACAAATCATAGTTATATCACTTTTTATTCGGAATAATAAGTTAACGAACATGATGTTCAAGTGAATTCCTCCAATTTTAAATTTTTAGTTTGCAATCTCCTTGATGCATCATCCTCAACAACAATCTCTAAAATGCTCGCATATGCATCATTACTGAAGATAAATTCATTCCTAAAACCTCAAATTTTCATCAACTTATCAACAACCCTGTTCGGCTAAATAGGATACAGTCCATCTTTCAAAAGATGTTAAAAAAATAATAATAATAAAATTAAAAAAAATCAATCTGGCTCAGAATATCCTTGTACTCCATTAATGCTATATAATCGTCATTAATCAAATTCACTACCACAAGTGAATCTCTTCCAACTAAGCTACTTTAATGTCAACTTTGAAAATACCAAGTAATTTACAAAAAAAAAAAAAAAAAAATGGATAAACCACCCAAATAGCATTAAGAGAAAAAAGAACCCAAATGCCAAGTAAATTGCAACCAATTTTACTTCCGCCACCGTTCTCAATTCCATGGAATTAACTACAAAGCAGATACGAAACAAGTTTTCAAATAACAACAAAAATTATATGTACCTAACATGACTCAGGTGAAATCAGGTACATAGCAGGCATTGGCATATGAACCATTAAAATTCCAAGTTTTACCTAATTATATCTATGTTTAGTGGGATTTTTTTTTCGTTTGGTTTTTTGCTGCAATTTGTTGTAGTGTAAAAAAAATCTTGGGTACTTCTAATTGTATCTTTTATTATTTATTTATTCTATTTTACATCGGGATCTCTTTATACATTCTTCTTTTTAATTTTTTTTTTCCTGAAAAAAGGAACTGCTCACAGCAGCTATTTATTCAATCCAAAGAAAAGGAGTACAGATTGAAACCCAAAGGGATTGAAGAAACCTATGAATGTAATTTACTTAATCAGTGCTTGACTTGGCAATGATGAGAAAAAGACCTCATTTCCACATTCCCTCATTTATAAGAAAAAAAAAATCCCACAAATATAAACTTCATGCAAAATTAATTTATGAATAGCAATAAATATTTGAAAATAAAAACAATATAACTATGTGTGTGTGTGTGTATATATATATATATATATATATATATAACAACTGCTAAAAAATTAAAAATAAATCTCTCAATCAAAGCTATATATCCTATTACTCATTAAATATTAATTTCTAACTTCTCCCAAACTTTAAGCTCTGTGGTCATGATTATACCTGTTGTTTCTATTTATTTATTATAATTCTATATAATTTTACTGCATTTTTAATAGTGCACATTGCTGGCATATAACAATAATCATATGCTTTACTCATTTATTAATTAAAAAAAAAATACAAGATGAAACTACACACATAAGCCCAGCAATAACACTTCCAGCATTTGGGCACACCTAACCCCGGTTACAGTCCAAGATCAAAAGGTACTCGGCATAACTAGGCGCAACCATGAAAATCTTTTCTTAGAGAAAGTATAAGAATTTTCATTTCATGAAATATAAATTTTTATGTAACTTTTAAGGTTACTTTTCCCTGGAAAATATTATGCAAACCAGTATGTCTGAATCAGTACTAACAAGATTTCATAAGACAGCCTCATCTAGTATGTCTGAAGACGCAAAAGAAATTGACAAAAAAAAATGGCATTTTACATTCGAACAAACAAAAAGAGAATACCCATCACGATGTTCTGGTAGTGTCAGCGTGCCTGCATTCACAAGTACATATGCTCCTCGATCCTTCGACCAAATGTTGAGACCGCCTTATATGCAACTTTATGTTCAGTAATTTGCCAGCAATCTGTAATATTTTTGAACATTCAAAACAAAAACTTGGGAAAATTTGCAGACTGAAATTAGAAAAGATCAAACACTGAATGCTTTGTTTGCAAACCCTTAACTTACCATCCTCCATGTCAGATCCTCTGGTCCAAGAGGTAGTGCAGGACTTGAATACAAGAAATGCCTTGAGTACTGTATATTTGTAAACAAAGAATAACAACCAATTAAGCATCTAGAACTAGAAGTTCATGTACTGTAACAAAGCAAAACTGATTAGCAAACCTTAAGAAGATTGTCCTGCATGCTCTTGATCTGCTTAGAACCAATGTTCCTTAAAAAATTCACAAGCCAACCTGGTTGTACAGCGTCAGTTGATGAAACAAACAATGCAATCTGCACAAATAAGCACTCCATTGAATCACTGACTTGTCCTCTGAGAAAAATATAATTGCAAAAACATGAGAGATTTCTAAACCCAAACTTTCACTTTCACTATCACTAGTTAGATTTGAAATAACTTATTTTACCATGGAGCACACAACAACCTCTCTAGGTTGTCTTTGAGTTATAAAAAATGGTGATCAACATAAATACCAATCATCACCACACACATTACACAAACATCATGTCAATATTCCAAATGGAATAACAACTGAAATTACAGAAAACAGAGCAACAATCTCAATTGACAAACTTTTCCCTAATTCATAATAGCAAAAGGAAGTGTTCTGACAGAAATTAAATAAAACAAATAAAACGCATATTTACCTTCCGATAATCAAGTATTCCTTCAAAAGGGAGCTCCAATTCATCACTAACTACGACAGGGATACAGCCACTCACAATTGCATCAAACAGCCTAGCCGAAGAGGGAGTGTCCCCAGCAGGGCTCAAACAAAAGATTGAACTGCCATTCTTGGCAAAATTAAATCAATATGGTAATGCAAAACTTCAGAAAAATAAATAAAAAAACAATGTTTTCTTTTTACCTACGCATGCCATGTTGGGCAGTTTCTTTACCAGCTATTCCGATGCTTCCCTCTTCAATGACAACACCCTCAGCATCATGTAATACTTGTACAAGCTTACCTCGGATTTTCCCACCCTGGAAAGCACAGCAGCTTTTCAATAGACTAATCTCCTAATGAAGAATTCATAGGAGCTACTGATAATTATGAACCACACAACATGAAATGAAAAATGCAGCAAATCAACAAGATCATACAGCATTTCTTTTAAGCCTTCCTCGAAAGAAGAGTAATGTTTTTCTTCTAGGTTGATTTTCTGATACACACTTCGCATCACAAGCATCAAGATTTGCAACATATGGAAGGATAAGGTCTTTCTCTAGCCAAACCTCCCCCGGTTTATACCTATTAAGTATTTTTTAAAGCCATCCAAAATTAATATTTATTCTAACAAAAAGACTAAATTGATAAAGGAACGGATAGATTTGAACCAGTTCCCAGTGGAGTCCATATCAGGAAGAAGCCAAATTGCCTTTTTCATAAACCTGCGAACTGACTTGAAAGACCAAGGGTGATGAACTGGAAGTATGTGATCCCTTCCCCCAGAGCGTTGCCAGGCAGGTTGGTCAGTTACCCACTTTAAAGCTTCCTGTTAACACAAGCATCATAGGTAAGATTTTTCCAACTGTTTAACATCATTAAGTGTTGACTTCTCAGATATCTCAGTTTCTAAGTAAAAATTGTGATAGCATTAGTTGAGTTCATAGCATGAGACGGCAGGTTGGTCAGCTACCCACTATAAAGCTTCTGTTAAAACAAGTAAAGAAACATAAACTTTCACCAACTCTTTAACATCAGTAAGTAAAAATCTCTATGTTAAAACCATGTTACCATCAGTTGAGTTTATAGCATGAAAAGGCTTACATAATCATTTCTAATGTAAAGAGTACAGTTAGTATAACTTGAAGCATCTTGAAGAAAAAGTGTTCCATTACACATAATTGCTAAAGGAAACATTATAGCAGTTAGTCAAATTCTGTTAGGCACGTCTGCCTCTCCACTGGAAAAGTGAAACAGAATGTCTTTTATGAATCCACATGAGTTCTAAAATTAAGCTGTTAAAAAGTCAATGATAACAAAAGGTGCCACATCCAAGCATTTATTCAAGACTCTAAAATCTAAACATAACAAATAAAATAGCATCAAGAATGCTGTTTACTTACAAAACATATCATAACTAAAGAATACAAAAGCATTAAGTAAAACTTCAACTAACTCAATCTTCTAACCTTAGATGCTCCACCAAACAACAAATTTTACCAAATACCGTATTATAAAAATCAATCAGACTAAATATAAATAAAACAACAATCAACAAGCGTTGATTAAATTGGCTGCTTCTGCCTGTGAACCTAAAAAAAGGAATTAGACAAACAGAATGGGATATTTTTTACATTTTACAAATTGTGAAGGATGCGCTACTTGATGCCTAAACTACGCTTTGAAATGGAAATAACATGCACTGTTTCCTATTTGAACATTGGTGACACAATAAACATTCAGACAGAAGGCCGCATAAACTAAATGGATGTATATATTGCCTATGCTGTCTTCCTGTTTGAACCTTAAGTGATATAAAAGTAATCTTGAGCAAATTGAGATCTCCACAGACAGAATGCTACTGTAAACCAAATGCATAGAGTTCAACAAAATAACACTAGCACAAGGGCATTTAAAGATTATTATGCATGACTAGTAATCTTACAGTTGCCACACCATCTAAATTGCATGATTCACAAGCAAAACATGAACATAACACATAATTGCCCAAAAATAAACCTTGGAACCACTCGCACACCCTGTAAAGTGCCTTGCAATGTTGTTTTTCCAAGAGGAAGTAGCTGATGGTTGTGAAAAATGGAATATAGAAGAAATCTGCCTCTTCTTGTCGGTAGACCCTAATGACATTTTTCAAAAGCCTTTGTGATTCTGGAGCAATCAAATCTGCCCATAGCCAATAGTCGATAGAATGCTGCCCATATAGACAATAAATTTTCGTGAAAACAAGAGAGAAAAAAAATCCAATTTTTCACATCTATACATTGAAAACATGTTAAACATTGCACTTGCAATGCAAAAAATAAAAAAAATAAAAAAAATAAAAAAAATAAAAACCATTAGATATAGTCAGGCACAACGTCGAAGTACATAAATCTCTCATTCTGATTGAAATGAAAATTACCTGCTCAATTAAGCGATGAACGGGGCTGCCATTGGAGGTGAGGTTCGCGGTCTCCCGATATGTGTTCCGGAACAATGAAAGAAGATCATAGGTGAATTTGGACGGCATCTGATACACATACACCCTAATCACCGACGAGATCCCAGGCCATCGATCTGAAGGCGAGCTCCCTCGCAGCCGCTCCATCTCTCTTGACCAAATCGAATTATCGAGATCCTCCACGGAAACGACGGAATCAGTGCGATCCGGAGCATGGCGCCTGGAATCGAGGAACTTGTCAAGAGATTCGACAAACGAGTAGATTGGGGGAGAGGGATTAGGGTTAGGGTTATGGACGGTGTTGGGAAGGAGAGGGGGGCATCGAGAAGACGAGGAGGAAAAGGAGAAAATGATGACGGCTATGAGGGAGAGGGAAGCGAGTAGTATCACAGATCGGAAGAAGGATGGCGATCGATGGGAAACCGAGAAGAAGCTCTTGCCCGCCATTGCTCGAGCTTGCCGCGAGAGAGCTTGCGAATTGGGGACGACCACCGACACAGAGAGCTTCTATTCGAAATATAGGTGTTCCGATGATTGAATTAGGGTGATTTTGGTTCGAATGGGAAGGGGAGAATGCGTATGGGAAGGGGAGACCTCAATACGAAGAAATAATTTTTTTTATTTATAAAATATTTTAAATATTATTATTGAATTAAATATGTTATAATTCAATATTAAATAAATATTTATTTAATATAATTGTTATATGATTATCAAGATTAAATATTAATCATTTTAATATTATTGTTATATATATATATATGGCAATAAGTAATCTAGGTAAGTCCCTAAATTACTGTTCTCTAGAGATGCTTGATTGAAAACCGTTGGATGATTATCCAACGGTTGTTTGTTTATATAAGCACTGTACACTTTTTTACTGTGCATAATATTGTACAATACTGTAAAACGCGTTTTCGCACTGTTTATAATGATCAAAGCCGTTGGATTATCAATCCAACGGCTACTATGGACGTCCCTAGATTTGAAATCTAGAGACGTCCCTAGATTATTGGCCCTCTATATGTATATATATATAGTAAGCCCCGTCAGCGAGTGCTTTGATAACCTCAGCAGGTCCTGAAAGGACGGCTAACGGACCGGGCAAGGTCGAGGTGATTTGTAACTCCCTTGCCCAAGTTTCCATCTATCGCTTCACTCACGAGGTTCCCCAAGAGTTTAAGGTGGGTGCCGGCACGGTGGAGAATACCAACTCATGTGCTCGTCTCTTGCAAGAGTTGAAGGCGACAACCACATATATTAAACACAAAATAAGGCGGTACAAAGACATTAAAGAACATGCAAAAAAAATGACCATACAAAAACAGCGTAAGACAAAATAACAATACAAGACTGACAAATGGACAACAATTTAACAGAAGACCAACAAAATCAACATTACATTCAAAGAATTGAGCAAACATAGTGAAATTCAAGACTGAAATCTGAATTTCATTATTCAAACACACAAATTACAAGTAAATTTGGATGATTAATTTTAACCAAATGGATAGTAGCCATTCTTGTTGAGGATCAATTGCTTGATGTTAGCCAACTTGCTGCTTTCATGTGTATGGCACCACTCTATCAACAATGGACATTTCACTATCTCCAAATGCCATAGTTTTGGAGGAATTTCCTGAGCTGCAGAAAATTGCAGCTTAGGACAGTTCTGTATCTTCAAACTTTGAAGTGATGCAAGCTGCAGCAATCCCACTCCATTGAATCCCTCACAGCTACGCAATCCATTGAACTCTAGTGTCTCCAGTGAAGGAAATGGAACAATGCACACACTTTTGTCACCATAGAACTCAGCACCAATCCGCTTCACCTTCACAAAATCTTCAATGCAGAGAGACTTCAGTGATGGAAGCTGTCCAAGTGGTGGCAGAACTTTGCAGTTATAGCAACCTTTCATTGTGATTGACACTAATTTAGAGAAGGAACTGTTTCCCAACCATTTCGGAAAACCACTTCCTTTGAAAAATAGAATGACTAACTCTTGAATGTTCTGGTGAGGCTGGAGGTGCTCAAAGACCATGTCTTGAAAATCAGTAACTTTTCTGTTGCGCCATATCGTCTTCTTCCTTGCTTTCTTCGGGTCAACAGACCGAGCTTGTACGTCGATTCTTTCAATCCATGTGTCATCTGAGTCTTGAGAAACTACTGAAGCCTTGCATTCCCCGTGATGCTGCTCTTGCAGCATTGCTGTCACGTTACTTTCTTCAACTTCTACTCCATGAAGCATGAAATCCTCCAACCTCCACTGATCAAGGCCCTCGCTGTGCAAGTCATCGTATTTCCGAGACCATTCTAGTGTCAACTTCTCAAGATGCTGTTTTCCCACCAAGTTGGCTTCTTTTGCGTCTTCAGCATTCAAAACATTGTGGAGCCCTGCAATGTGAAGCTCACCTTTGATGTTCTCCAAGTGCTTCATCTCCGTGATGACATAATTCTCAATGTTTCTTCCCACATAGAAGACTGGTAATGTTTGAAGCCTCGTTAACTTACCGATTCCGCAAGGAAGAAGAATGAATCTAACTCTTTTTGGAAGATCAAGATGGTGTAGGTTGATTAGTCTTCCAATTTCCTCTGGAAGTTCTCGAAGATTGTTACAGTCCTCCAGTTCTAAGGTCTGCAAGTGATGAAGTTTGCAAATTGATGCAGGCAACCTTCTGATATTTGTTCTATTGAGGCCGAGAAAGCGCAAGTGCTTCAAATGGCCTATTGAATCCGGCAAACTACTGATATCAATGTCACTCAAGTCCAGTGCCCTTAAGCATTGCAACATTAGAAATAAATCATTTGGCAATGAAACATGCAGGAGATAAATGTTTAGGTAGTAGTAATAATCCCATTCATGTTTTGGCTGTCTGATAACTAGAAATTTGTTAATGATCAGAAATGTCCGCAATGCAGCAGCTTCAGATAAGGTCTGGAATTCAACAACTGTATGACTATTTTTCGGGATTATCGACAAGTGACAAGCTTCCTTAGGAATATAACAGATGTTTTCACAGTTTACACTAGAGCATTCTTTTTCTGAGTTAGATAGTATGAAGTCATGAATGAGATGATGAATCACAAATGTATAATGATCCATATATGAGAATTGAAAGAATGACCTTCTAAATAATTCATCAAAGTACTCAAATCCTGTTTCTTGTAATGTTTTGCCTCCTATAGGGTGAACAAATCCATGCGCCATCCAGAGACGGACTAATCGATCTTTCTTGAATAGATAGTTTCTAGGAAACATTGAACAATATTTCAGACACACTTGCAATGGCACTGGTAACTGATAAAAGCTCAATTCTACAGCAGAAAAAATATCAAATTCTGTATGATTACTTCCCAAGATAGAATTCCACATCATGTCATCTATTTCAGACCGTAGTAGAGCTCCAAACATCTTCACTAACAAAGGCAAGCCACTTGACTTCTTGACGATCTTTTTCCCAATAGCTATCAAGTTCTGATTAACATTAGTTTGCTTACAATCAAATGCATGATGCTGAAATAGAAGCCAACTAGTTTCATGAGGCAAGCATTCCAAGTAATAGAACATTGTCGATTGGTTTAACTCCAAAACCAACTCATCTTGTGTGATTAAAACAACTTTACTCCCTTCTAGACCGACATCTAACAAAACTCGTAAACTCTCCCAAAGGCTTTGTTTCACAGGACAGAAATCATCTAAAACAATCAAAAACCTCTTCCCTCTCAACACACACTCAAGCTCTTCTTGAAGATTACCCAACCCATAATAATCACAAGTTGTTAGAGTGATAGACTCTATGACTGCTTTGATTAGGCTCATTTCATCAAAATCTTGAGCAAAATGAACCCAGCCCCTTGCTATAAAATGCTCACACACCCTCGAATCATTGTACACCATTTGAGCAAAGGTTGTCTTCCCAACACCGGGAACACCCACAATTGCAAGAACACTAAACTTATCTGGTCCTTCAGACAATAACATCTCAACTAAGTTCTCCCTATCATCTTCCCTCCCATAAACAACAGAATGGTCCACATTTGGGACATACAAATGCAATCTCTCACCTTTCCTTAGTGCCAAGCATAGAGACTCTTTTCTATGTGAAATATCATCTAACTTCTCAATCATCTCTTTGATACTAAACACAAGAGAAGGGGTCAAACTGCATACCTCCACTCCACATTGATGAAGTTCAATATCAAGATCATCCAGTATGTCTTCAGCATTATAGACAGCAGAATTGAGCTCCTTCAGCCAACTTTGAGCATCTCCATTGTTGCATGCTTGCTCATCAACATCACTGAGAAGTTCTTGGATTCCCTTGAGCAATTCCTTCATCTTCTTGAGATCTTGCTGATCAGTGGCACATAGATTGGTTGATGATGATGATGATGATGATGATGATGAACAGGAAGGCTTTAGTATGAGATAATCCAAGTGGTGGATCATGTTTATGGTTGAAGATAGAATGGTGGAAGCCATTGAGATTGAAGACCAGAGAAAGTGGAAAGAGAATGGTGAGGAGTGTTGTCAGTGCAGAGATCCTGTACTTATAGTTCCATGTAGATAGATTTGCGAGCATGAAAGTCAATGGTTTTGCCTCCTCTCCAAGCTTTGCATTGTCTCCTCCCCAAGCTTTGCATAAAGAAATGGAGGCTCCTTCCCCAAGAATCAGTTTCTCCTCCATTGTTTTTTTATTTATTTACTTATTATACTGGTGCTTGTTATAGGGTAAAGAAATTGATAGTTTTCATGAAATATTTATTGCAGCAGGGACATGTATATATATATATATATATATATATATATATATATATATATATATATATATATATATACCAAGAAGATAAACCACAATTTTTAAATAACAAAATAATATTTAACAGTTTAAGAGCATAAACAACTCAAAACAATGGTACAAGCCTATATATTATTAGAAAATATGCCAGTATAATAGGGTTTTTTTTTTTTGAAAAAGTAGATAAATCACATGCATTAAAAAAAATAGAGGTATAAAAAGATTTCAAAAGCAAAAAAAAAGAAAAAAAAAACTCAAACAACAACATCAACTAGCCGTGGAGAAATCAATAACATACCATAGGTATTTGGTTAACCATTAAAACAGAAATTGATAAATCATATTTAATTAAGAAAAGAAAGAGTATAGAAGTTTATAACAAACAAATATAAATTTTTTTTTTTTTTTGAAAAGTAGCACAAAGGCTAGCAAAAAAACAGAAAAACTAAGCTAACAACATATGATTAAAAAAGTAGTTTGTGAAGCACATAGAGCTCTTCAATCCAAATTGGACGATCCATTCCTCTGAAGAGAAGAGAAAGTTGTGGATCTAGTAATGAAGGGAGAAAGCAACAAGTACACTATGGTGATATAGAAAATAAAAATTGATCCTAAAGTTGATACCGAGGGGAGAGTCATCCCAAGAATGCAAAAGCTAGTCCACACCTTCAAGAACCCCCAACACCTAGATTGGACTTTAGCTCTTCAAGATCATTTGCTCTCTTTATGCGAGACCCCAAAAACTCTAAACTTCTCTAAAAAGTCTAAATAGAATCCTACAGTTTACTTTCTTAACCTCACAAACTGCTGATATCCTATGATTTTTCTAGGATCTCCACAAGCCATTCAAAGAACTAGGATAAAAAAGTAATGTAAGAAAGACGCCAAATTAGTTCAAGATCGGTGCCCTGTAAAGGCAACTAATGAATAGTAATTCACAAAGTTAATGTCTGAATAACAGATGAAGCATGTCAATAATCTATTACATCTCTCTTAGCTAAGTTCTCCATTGTTAGAATCCAATTGGTATAGGCAAGCCAAGCAAAGATGTCAATTTTTCAGGATACAACTTTTTCAAATAACCAAGGTCATATCAAAGTGTAGTCTATTGTCAATTAAGGGTTAATAGAATTACTTGACAAAAAAAAGCATCCATCTAAAATTCAAACGGCTAAACCATGCAATCTCTAATGGTTGCGATAGTAGTTGTAGCGAATGACCTAGGACCCACACCAAGGTAAAAAAATGGAGATCTTCCACCATCATTTACAAAGGAGGGCATTATTAAAATCTTCAATATTTATAGTTCTTACCCTATCCCCATTATTCTTGAGGATTTGTATAACCTCCTCTGTCCTATCATCCTCCAACCCATCTTGTCAATGATTTGTTAATATTTTTAAAAAGAAAAAAAAATGATTTAATTTTTTTAATAAAATAAAATAATACTTATTTATGTTTGTCAGGACTCAAGATGCTAGTTCAAATTTTATCCTAAAAAAAAAAATACAATTGAAATAAAAAATACATTTTATAGTTTAATAATAATAATAATAATAATAATGAGGATAATAATAATAGTAATATCAAGGATGTTTTCAATATTTCAATTTAATTTTAAAAAATTTTAAATAATTATTTTTTATCAAATGAGTTCTAGGATTATTTTTTTTTCTTTTAACTTTGTTGTAAGATTTATGTAAAATTGCCTATAGGAAATTTATCAAGTAATTTTTTTTAATAAAGTGGATAAATTATAGTTCATTGAATTGTAAAGTAAATTTAAGGAAATTGATAAATCAGTTGTTGTGGCCACTGCTTGGCACATTTGAAAAGCCCGTTGTAATGCAGTTTTTAAGAAAGTGACCCCCGATCTTGGCAATATTAGTATATTACTAGAAAAGCATATGCTTTGGCCCAAGAATACTCTACTACTTCAAAACATCAAAAAGTGAAAAATCTTATCCTTACTAGTTTCTCTTATGCTGTTGGGCCTTTTTTATTAACAGCAGCATTCTGTACCAGGGATCTTTCCATGAGTGGAGTTGGCTTTTTTATTGCGAATTATAATTATACTGTTTTGTTGGCAGGGTGCAACCTCATTTTGATTAGTTCAGAAGTTGACGCTAAGATTAAAGCTCTTTCATTGGGTCTGCAGTATGCAGCATGTATTCATGTTCAACACTCTTTTATTGCCTGCTCTGCAAGTAGACATTTTTGTGAATGACTGGAGATTTGATGCTGCTTTCACTTGTCTCAAGCATCAACTCATGGAAAATGGTTTGCCAAGAGTACATCTAATTCTAAAAAATTGGTGTCATTATGCTGCCAAATTAGCAAGCTATAACATCTCAACCCACTCCCTCTCTTTGTTTCATCAGGTAGAGATTTACCTAGGTGGATTATGAAGACCTTTCTTGTGAATGGTTTCATTTTGTAATTTCTGTTTCTTCTTTTCCAAAGTCTTTGTTTAGTTCTTTGTATTCTGTTCTGTTTTTCCTTTGTAGCTTGGTTTTTTTTTCAATAAAATAGCTTAATGCTCCTTTTATCAAAAAAAAAAATGACTTAGTAAATGGAGCTAAACAAACTCCTGGAAGCACTTGAGACACTTAATTGTTTAACAGGTTTTTTATAATATATTTGCTTGTGGCTTATTCATTTCATTAAAAATAACTTCAGACATTAAATTCATAGAGTATGCATCCATCCAGGTCATTGTAAGCTTTTTTTTTTAATAAATATAAATAAATGATGATGCATTGATCAGAAAGTTTTGATTTGGTAAACCAAAGAAGCAGTCCAACTGTTCAAATGCTTTGAGCTAAGCAACAGTTTGGCAATTTCTTGATAATTTCTATGTTTTGATAAGCTAAAATTATAAATATCATTAATCTCCTTCCAACTTGCAATCAACCAAGTTTCATGTATGAAATAGCCAGAGTTTAATATATAGGAAAGTCAAAATAAGGGATCTGATCACAATTGGATATCCATTCTGACTTTTTCCTCTAGAAATTTAAAAAACAATGAATGTGATATCATTTTATACTTGTAATCTCCCACTTGACACTTAATTGGTGAGTTACCTCTTAAAATTGCTGCATTTCTGAAGCTGCATACTTATCTTGTTTGCTTGAATTCCAATGACTAATAATACAATTGTATCTTCAATCCATTGTTTGAGCAATAAATTGATTGCTACTTTTGAGAGATTATGTTCAGAAACAAGGCCATGTTACGGTGTTGAAGAAGACATGAAGAAGTTGAAGGTGATGCTGCTGAACATTCAAACTGTGCTCAAGGATGCAGAGGAGAGAGCTGTAAGAGATGAGTCAATATACTTATGGCTAATGGAGCTCAAGAATGTTGTGTTTATTCTTGATGATATGCTTGATGAATATGAGTATGATTTGCTGCAACATCAAGTGATGATGAGATATGAGAAGGTTCATGAGTTAATCTCTTCGTCACAAAAGAAGCTAAAAAGTGTTGTTTGCGCTGTTGACAACGATGATGATGATACGAGGGTTGAGAATGAATATGAATTATCACTGTATGCTGTAAAGGAGACTAAGCGTAAGCCAGAATTCAATAATGAAGATTCAAGCAACTCTAAGTCTGCACGCAAGAAGTCCAAGATCATAACTAGTTATGTTAATGATATGTTGGAAAATTATAAATACAAAGAACTTGAATCAGAAATGAAAAACGGAGCGGCATCAAGCAAGAGGAAACGGGAGGAGGAAGACGAGAAGGTATGTGACATTGTCTCTACTTTCAGTAAGCTTTCAATTAGCCATGGAATGGCAGATAAAATTTCAAACTATGTCAGTAAACTTACTAAGATCACAGAGCATATGCATGTTCTCCAATTAAAAGAGGGACATAGAATGAGGGAGAATGATAATTCAACTAGCTCTTATGAGAATGTTGCACGCGTTTTTGGTCGGGAATTTGACAAGCAAAAGATCATTGAATTGCTGTTTTCTGATTGCCAAAACAATGTTCGTGTTATTTCAATTGTTGGCATGAAAGGAGTTGGAAAGACGACACTTGCTGAACTTGTTTACAATGATGAGATAGTAAGCAGATACTTCAACCTAAGGGGATGGGTGCATGTGCTTGAGTCTTATGATGTTCTGCAACTAATAAAAGCAATCATTGAATCTTTTGGGAGGAAACTTGATAATTCAAAGGAATTAAACACTCTTCAAGAAATTCTCAAACAGGAGATGTGGCGAAAAAGGGTGTTACTAGTCCTAAACAATATATGTAACTACAAAAATAGTTTTTTGGAGTTCTTATCGATTTCCTTCAACGGTGCTGAATCAGTGAAAATCATTGTAACTTCAAGCAATGATTCAGTTGCTGAGTTTGAGGAAATGATACTTCCTTATCATCTTCACTGCCTCCCTGAAGATCAATCCTTGTTGTTGTTTCAGCATTGTGCATTTGATTGTCATGGTTTTCATCAAATCAGTAGGAAGATTGTTAGTAAGTGCAAAGGTTTGCCTTTGTCTTTGAAGATGCTCGGACACCTCCTTAGACATGAAACCGATGAGGCGAAATGGATTGAGATACTAGAGAGTGTACTTTGGGATGAAAATGAATCAAACATAGAAAGTCTAACCACTATCAAATTGAGCTATCAGCACTTGCCAATATATCTGAAACCATGCTTGACATATTGTTCCTTATTTCCGAAAGGTTATAAATTCACCAGAGAAAAATTAGTCATGTTGTGGATGGCACAAGGATTTATTCAACTGAAAAGAAGTGAAGCAATGGAAGACATAGGCAGTCACTATTTCAATGAATTGTTGAGAAGGTCATTCTTCGAAAAAGTAGATGGTCATGATGATCAATTGTTTTCTATGCATGATCTAATACATGAGACTATAAGGACAGGCAATATATCTAATGAAGTTCAGCATCTGTATATCAGTGGAAACACTTGCTTCAGCAATGAACATGAATATCTGAATCTTCACACAGTAATAGTCGATGAGAAATCATGCAACAACAGTCCTACATTACTAGATTTCAATCTTTTGAGGAATCTGAGAGTGCTAGAGTTGAAATCTTGTCAGCTATTTGAGTTACCGGATTTTATTGGCAATCTTAAACACCTCCGATATCTTCATCTTGAATGCAACCAAATCAAGAGGCTGCCAGAATCAGTATCCCAACTTTACAATCTCCAAGTGCTAGACCTTCATCATTGTGTTCATCTGGAGGAATTACCGAAAGGAATTGGAAACCTAATCAATTTACTGTTTTTCAGTTGCTGTGGAAGTCAAGTTCAGTCCTTGCCTCAATCAATCATCCAACTACATAATTTACAAACACTAAACTTGCTACATTGTAGAAGTCTTGTTCAGCTCCCAAAAGGCATCGGAAAACTCACGAATCTCCGGCATCTAAAACTAGAACAGTTAAGCTTGAACAGAGACATGAATCAATGCGGAATTGCTGAGCTAAAACATTTGGTGAATCTCAGGGGGAAACTCTGCATTTCAGGACTCAAAACTGTGACCAATCTGGACAATGTCAAAGAAGCAAATCTCTGGAGCAAGAAACACATTAAAGAACTGAGACTTGATTGGAATGGTTTAGATCATCAATACAATGATTCTGATTCTTCTCTTCAAGAACTTCAAGAAACTGTTCTAGAGAGCTTGAAACCTCACACCAACCTGACTAAATTGGAGATATACAACTACAGTGGTGCTAAATTTCCTGCCTGGCTTGCTGATCCATCCTTCTCCAACTTAACTACAATTATTCTCATTCAATGTCTTAATGACAAATGTGAGTTCCTTCCACCATTGGGACAGCTTCCATCTCTCAAATCACTAGATATTCAGAAAATTCACGGCATTCAGTATATCGGCCGGGATATTTTCCGATCACTGGTTGAACTGAAGTTGTGTCATTTATATGACTTGGATACTTGGAATGGGGATTTTCCGATGCTTAGAAACCTAACAATTGAGAACTGCCCCAAACTGAAGCAACTGCCAACATTTCCCTCCCTTTCCAGTTTGAATCTCTGGGGGCTTGACCAGCTGAACACCATCATGAACCTACATAATTTTGTTTCTCTCAAACATTTAACTGTAAAACATTGTCCTGAACTCTGGCTTTCACCCATTGCTCAAGCTGATCAGCTACCTCCTGGCCTTCTTCAATCCCGTGACATTGAAATTAGAGGTTGCCCAGGGTTGCATGAGTGGTGCTGCGAACATGGAGTTCTTAACTGGATTAGTTCTCAAGTATGTGTAATGATTTTCTCTTTGATTTTGCAGTGCCATGTCAAGTTTCTGAATTTTAGTAGTTGCAGAAAAACTCATATTATGTTTTGACTTTATTTTTTTTGGCAGGAAGAGATGATATTTGAGTCAAAGTTCGTTAATGAGACACTGTTTTGAGTACATGGCCGGGAATTATTACCACAATTGCAAGAATTCTCAATTGCAGGAGGGGCGTTGCTCTCCCTAACTTATTTGGGGATCTCGATTTCTAGCAGATGACCACAAATCTGGTCTATTTATTAAGGAAGTGGTTTTCCAAAATGGTTGGGAAACAGTTCTTTCTCTAAATTGATTTCAGTCACAATGAAAGGTTGCTATAACTGCAAATTGAAGATTTTGTGAAGGTGAAGCAAATTGGTGCTGAGTTCTATGGTGACTAAAAGTGTCTGCATTGTTCCATTTCCTTCACCGAAGACACTGGAGTTCAATGGATTGCGCAACCGGCAGGGATTGAACAGAGTGGGACTGCAGCAGTTTGGATCACTTCAAGCTTTAAAGGTATGGAACTGTCCTAAGCTGCAATTTTCTGCAGAAGAGCAAATTCCTCCAAAACTTTGGCATTTGGAGATATTGACATGTCCATTGTTGATAGAGTGGTGCCATACACATGAAAACAGCAATTTTGCTCATATCAAGCAATTGATCTTCAACAAGAAAGGATGTGATCCATGTGGGTTGGAACTACTTATCAAAATGTTATTTATAATGTATGCGCTTTAATGAAGAAGTTCAGATTTCAAAATTTAGAATTTCACAATGTTTGCTTGTTTCTTTGAATGTAATGTTGATTTCCCTGTGTAATAAAATTTCTTTCTTCATATCAAGTCTAGCATATTGAAGTCATCTAGATATTTTGTTGAATATGAACTCTGTCATTAATTTAGTTTTTATCTGGAATCATATAATTAGGATATAAATAAAAACGTAGCTTCTAAGGATTCAACAGCTTGCAAAGTCAATGAAAATTAATTTTCTGTTCCATTACCGGCACCATGAATATGAACTCTGTCATTAATTTTTTTTTTTTGAAAAAAATGGATAAACCACATTTTATTGAAAAAAGAGGACATGAAAAACGGGGAGAATTACAACATGAAAAAAAAGAGACAGAGGAGAAGAAACGAGGATGAACGTCTTTGGGAGAGCTTGACAGCATCATTAAGGATCAGTCTACAAGGGAGTACAATTCTAGTCACCACTTGTAGTGAATCAGTAGCTAAAATGGTGAAGACAGTATCATCCTACTACCATCTTGAGCCTTTAAGAGAACAGAAAATCTGGTCATTGTTCCAAACATTTGCATTTGGTAATGAATATCATATGGCTGATACAAAATTGGTTTCAATCGGAAAGGAAATCAGTAAAAAGTTTGAGGGCATACCTTTAGCTTCAAAGATGCTTGGAGAATGCTTGAGAGATGAAACTAGTAAAAAGAAATGGCTTGACATCTTGCTGAGTGATTTCTGGGGCCATGAAGATAGACAAGGAGCAGTAGCACCAGCTTTGTTTCTCAGCTATCTATATCTGCCGATGCAATTGAAGAGGTGTTTCTCATACTGAGCATTGTTTCCTCGAGATAATTTCTTCAATAAAGAAAAATTGATTCAACTATGGATGGCAGAAGGTTTCCTTCAGCCAACAGAAGGGAAAAGAATGGAAGACATGGGAGCTGATTACTTTGACGAGTTGCTGAGGAGGTCCTTTTTGCAATACTCCCCTGCTGATCAATGCTGCTTTGTAATGCATGATCTTGTCCATAAACTTGCAGAAATTGTTGCCAGTGACGATATTGATAAACTTTGCTTTGATTGAAATTGTCCCCTTCTCTTTCGATTTCCATTCAATAAATAGATGAATATATAGTAATCATAGGCTGATTCTTAGTGATCTAGGCTGATTTCTCTAATCAATCTAATTATGTAAAGATACAAAATCAATATGCTGTATAAAATTTGTTTATATATGACAATGAATATTTGCTATATATAGAAACATCCCCCCTCAAATTGATGCTGGTGGATCAACAAGCATCAATTTGCCAACAAGAAAGTGATGACGATGTCTAGTAAGAGACTTGGTAAACACATCAGCAATCTACAAAGCTGTGGAAACATGCGAAAGAAAAATGACGCCAATATTTACAGCTTCCCGAATATAATGGCAATCTACTTCAATGTGCTTAGTGCGCTCATTGTAAACTGGATTAGTAGCAATTTGAATAGCACTTGTATTATCTGCATGGAGAGAAATTGAATCAGATTGAGAAAATTCAAGTTCATTCAACAACCCCCTAAGCCAAGTAATCTCTGAGCATGCAGCAGACATAGCCCGATATTCAGATTCAGTAGAAGATTTGGATACTCAATCTTGTTTCTTACTCTTCCATGATATCAAAGAATCTCCAAGGATCATACACCAACCTGTGACAGATCGACGAGTATTTGGACAACTAGCCCAATTGGCATCACTAAAAACACTAAGGCGCATAAAAGTCCTAGCAGGAAAGAATAAACCACGACATGGAGTGCTTTTGAGATATCTTATGATACGATGTATTGCAGCCAAGTGAAGATGACGTGGGGAATGCATAAACTGACTGACTTGTTGAACAGCAAATGAAATGTCAGGTCTGGTAATAGTTAGGTAGTTTAAGCTGCCCACTAACTGTCGATACAAAGAAGGATCAGCAAGTGGTTCTCCCTTTTCTTTGTGAAACTTGACATTCACTTCTAGAGGAGTATCAACCAATGAGGAATTCTGAAGACCAACCAAAGCAACAAAATCTTGAATATATTTATGCTGATTTAGGAATATGCCTGAGGAGTCACAATGAACTTCTAACCCCAAGAAGTATGCCAGACGACCAAGATCTTTCATATGAAATGATTCATGAAGATGTTGCTGAAGTTGAGCAATTAATAAAGAATTCGTTCCCGTTATAACAATATCATCAACATATACCAAAAGAAGAACAATTGCAGTAGAAGTTTTATGAAGAAATAAAGAAGAGTCAAATTGACTTTGCACAAACTTAAACTGAAGATCTCTCAAACCATGCACGAGGAGCTTGTTTTAATACATATAAAGAGCGATTCAATTTACAAACTTCGAAAGTAGAAGAGGAAAATAAACCTGGAGGAGGAGTTATGTAGATATCCTCTTTGAGATCACCATGGAAAAAAGCATTTTTTACATCCATTTGTTGAAGTGGCCAACCCTGTGAAGCAACAATAACAATAATTGTTCGCACAGTAGTCATTTTAGCCACAGGAGCATATGTCTTCATAGTCCACTCCATACTCTTGCCGATTACCAAAAGCAACCAGGAATTCCAAAACTCTAGAACCTGAGCTCTAATACCATGATAAACTTTGCTTTGATTGAAATTGTCCCCTTCTCTTTCGATTTCCATTCAATAAATAGATGAATATACAGTAATCATAGGCTGATTCTTAGTGATCTAGGCTGATTTCTCTCTATCTACAGCTAATCAATCTAAGGCTGATTCTCAGTGATCTAGGCTGATTTCTCTAATCAATCTAATTATGTAAAGAAACAAAATCAGTATGCTGTACAAAATTTGTTTATATATGGCAACGAATATTTGCTATATATAGTAACAGATATCTGTAGGTTGGACAAAGGTAGCATGTCTTCTGTTTCTTGTAAAGCACGGCATACATCATTCATCCTGCAGGATTCTACCACATCAGTAAAAATTTGCTCATCCAATGAACGCAAGGGATTGAGGACATTCTTGGCCATACATAGATTGCTAAATACATGCTCTGTAAGTTCCCCACTGAGTAAAAGTTGCTTGCATTTGCATATAGAGAACATCTTCAACAATTTGCAATGCTTGCGAACACTAGACCTCAGTGAGACAGATATCATCAGGTTGCCTGATTCCATCGACAAACTGATACACCTTCGCTACCTTGGTCTTAATCATACAAAGATTTAAAACTTGCCTGAATCAGTGTGTAACCTCTACAAACTGCAGACAATCAAAATGCTTCATTGTGGTGACCTCATAAAACTGCTCAGAGGCATCACAAACCTTAGAAATCTGCGGCATCTATGTGTATTTCTCTATGCAATCTCCACTCCAATGTCAAAAGGATTCTTATCATTAACTAACCTTCAAACATTATCAAACTTCTGTGTTGGCACTGACAAGGAGCATTGTGAGATCACAGAGCTGAAAGACTTGGTGAACTTAAGAGTATAGCTTTGCGTCTCCAGGCTTGAGAACATAACCAATGCAAATGATGCTAAGGGGGTACTGAAAGATAAGGGAACATTAAGAAGTTGATCCTTCAGTCCGGTGTCATCAGCAGGTACACTAACGAGCGGCTTGATACCAGTTTGTTTGATGAACCATCTGATAATAATGAGATCCTACAGCCATCTACCGATGATTTTTTTAGTTTTGTCATGGAGCAGAAGCCTAACCCTGAGAAAGAAAGTGTGTTTGAGAGTCTCAAACCTCACATTAACCTCAAAGAGCTAGGATTGCTGATCCTTCTTTCTACAATTTAGTTTCTATTAAGCTTGGCATTTGCAGAAATTGCAAGGCTCTCCCACCACTTGGCCAGCTACCATCTCTCCAAGATATAGTCATAGAACAATTCTCAGAGCTAGAGTGCATAAGTCCAGAGTTCCTCAGCAAAGATTGTTTCCCTTCATTGTAGACACTGTGCTTTGGGAGTATGTACAAATGGGAGGATTGGTTTGGAGAAGACAATGCCGCCGCATTCCCTTGTCTATGTTTATTGACCTTGAACTTTTGCCCAAAGCTAAAGAGCATGCCTAACATTTTCTTTTCCTTGAAGAAGTTGGTGTTGTGGGCTTGCGACAAGTTGACAGCACTGCCCTGTCTTCCATCACTCACTTGTTTAGAGTTGAGAGGCCACTGTAATGAAAACATATGGAGTTCAATGCCACAGGACCTTCTTGGTAGACTTCAGACATTGAAGATCAATAGATATAAAGACTTATGCTCATTTCCTGTGCATCAACTATTAGAACTTAAGAGTTGGAGATTGACGGTGGTTGCCCAGAAAGCACAATGCCTTCTTCATCACTAGGAATGGTTTTTCACATACTTGTATTTCTTGAGAAGCTGAAAATACAATCTTGTCCAGGAATTCTTTTCCTGCCTGATCAAGAGCTGCCACCAATGCTTCAGATTTTGGATATTTTGCGTTGTCCTCTCCTTGCAGAGTGGTGCCAAGGACATGGAAGAAACAAGTTGGCTCGCATTCCTCGAGTTATCATTGATCGAAAGGATTTTCATCCAATTGATTCCCATGAAGGCAAGCATGTTGATTAGCCAATCAGTAACACTCGTTAGTCTTTGAAAATAAACTAGTCTGTAATCTGTTAATACATACTGCAAGGCACAATTCATGTAACAAAATTGTTATATATTTCTTTCTTTCACTATACCGTAAAGCACATGTACCCCCCTGCAGGGGGCGGGGGGTCACTCATATGATTCTGCATACATGGACATTTCAATAATTTTTTTATAAAAAAAATGCCTTTTATTTAAAAACTTTTGATGCTACATCCTTACTATATATATATATATATATAGGGTCTAACAAAGCAACATTGTGTTCAAACATCATAACATTTCATCTTAACATAAATTGTAGCTCTATATATGACCCCGCCAGACCACCATTCATTTGAAAAACTTACCGCATGTTCATTCAGCACGTCTGAGTTAGTGTGCTACTTCCTTTGTATGTGAGGCTACTAACAGATTAAAATCTTTGCAAAGGAAAAGAGCAGCATAAAAGTGTCTTCTATTTATCAGTAGTAGACTCAACCTTAATGTTCCACAATATCTTTTCCACTTGGCTTGCAGAGACATGAAACAGTCCCCGAGACTGCAAGCACTTATCAATGTTTTTCTCACCCTTGGATAGAACTTCAAGAAGAAGATCAACATCTCTCCTCTTCATTGTAAGCAGCGTCAAAGCATCCATTGTGCAGGGAAAAAACACTTCAGGCCTAGCACAGAAGGGTCTGAAAACAGTTAAAAGGGCATCTATGTCAGCTTTGAATTGATTGACACCATAAGAAGAAAATTTCCCTTGGGACAATGGGATGCTATTAAAGATGAAGTGGTCAAGGCCTTCAGCTACACTTCTCCATAAATCCAGAAAGTACTTCACATTGAGATCAATTTTCAGAATAGTCATTCGATTTTTGAGCATGTCCAATGCCTCAATAAGGTCCGGAGACACACTAAAGTTCTCTTCATCTGAAACCTTATCTTTATATTTGTCATCCACTCGTTCCCACTGATCGCTATTTTGGATGTAATCCCAGCATAAGGCATTAAAGTCCAGTAGAAGGGCTGACACAATCTCCTCAAGATAATCAGTCTCCAACTTAACCAAATAGAGAATTTCATCTCTGAAAAAACAATTATGTAGATACTGGTCGGCATTTTGGACCTCAGTGATAACATCTTCAGCAGCACTCATTTCCAAGAATATCAAATCCTCGCTCCAGTCCCGCATCACACATTCAATGTATCGGGCAGCATTCATTAAACCAGCAACTCTTAGCACCATATCATCCTCTTGGATGGAAGCTTTAGATTCAATTTCATGACAGCGCTGAACTAAGTGTGGAAAGAAGTCATAAAAGAAAATGATCACAGAAGACCTCACAAATACAGTTCTCACAGATGTGCCAGGTAAACTACGACCCCTCTCTATCATTGCCCATGCCAGTTGAACAAAAGACTCTGCAATTGATGGAGCTTTATGGTCCTCCCTGGTAGACAGAAGGAAGGACTCAGCGCTATCCTCATAGGAAAGACCGGCGTGTTTTGCAACATGAATAGCCCAGCTTCTCTCATCCTCCAACTCAGACCTCAGTTTGTCCCTTGCATACTTGAGTTCAATTCCAGCCCAAATTTGGAGCCAATTGGAATGCTCGCTAAATATTGACATCACAGGTAGTGATTGCGAAAATCCCTCAAATCCTGCAAACACTCCCATGAATGCAGTTCCTGAACTAGACAGGATTTGCATCCGTTTATCGAAACTGATCATGATGTCAACCAGATGAATCCACGAGGAAGCCACTTCCCTGTTACTATCTCTACAATCTTCAGGTTTTGCAAGAACAGGAAAAATTTCTCTTTCTAAATATTGGTAAAGCATTTTCACCATTGCAGAGACCCAAGATTCCTTGGCACTGTAACCTACAAGTCTTGCTTCATCTATCAGAGGCTGCAAGACATTGTCCACTCCTTCCAAGAAATCTCTAGTGACTTTGTAGACAAGTGCAAAAATGAACTTCGGTTCATCAGACCATTTGGAGAAATGATATTCCATCCTTGATGCAATAGGCGACACTAGCTCATCAATTGTCCAAAGACCAGAATGAGAACACAATTGTTTGTCAATGTTTACAGAATTATATTCCTTCTTATATTTGGCAAAGTCATTTTTCCTTTTGTCACGTTGAGCTTGCAAATGCTGCAATGCGCATAGCGCCAGGAAGCTCCGAGAGTATTTTTCCTTCTTCTCACCTTGCATTAGAATGAGTGGATTTGGAATATCCTTGTAATTATCCTTCTCCATGTTAACCGTTGAAAGGGATGGTGGCCATCCAAGAGAAGCGAGTAAAGCCCGATGATCTGAGAGAGCTTGTGGTCTCAAAAAGGCCAAAGCTTTTTCTACTCTAGAATCAACAGCCATAAGAAGATGAAGCCATCGAGGCCTGCCATGAGTGATATCCACCAAAACTTTCTCTATGTCCTTGGTGGCATTTATAGCCAGCAGCAGCTTTTCATGCTTCAATCCACTGTCCTACATTGCAAACGGTAAAATTTAATAATTATTAATAAGCAATTAGTTAAGAAGCCTTTTATCATTACTATGGTTTGCAGCAGTGGTTGGTAACTTTTTTGCGCCAAGAATTTTAGAAACTTGACCCAATATATACATGTATATATAAATGGAACAATAAGACAACCTCACTGCTGCACTCATGATGGAAATTACTGCATCTTCAAGGTCACCAACAAGCAATTCCAATTGTAATGTAGTCTCTGCAAGGTTAATAGAGGCAACAATAAAAGTTACAAAGATTGTAGTTAAACTACATAAAAACCAATTTTTCTGTGTGGAAAAACCTACCAAGGTTAAAGCAAAATTGCATATGCTGACCTAAGAAATAAGAACTAATTTCCTAACTATCATCAAAGTTGGTTACTTGGATATGATAATCTGTTGATTAAATTTGAAGTGCCATAGAAGATGTAAAGCACAGTATGCCGTGTAATTTAGCAGCACATCCACAAACATAAGAGGCAACTATTCAGTCCAAGAGCTGCACATGTTGCATTTAACTCACACCATCTGCTAAGCAAACTAGACAACAACGTTGCATGAAACTCACATGGAAAAAATAATTTTAGCCTACCCTCACAGGTGATGGGCTCAACTAATTCAAACAAGTATATGGTCCATATTAATTGAGTGAAGTCTCATTTGTGCCTAGAATGATCTGATAGGCATTGTTTATAGACGACATTCATGCAATATATTAATCTGATAAACAGTAATTTCCAAGCACATCTAAATCATGCCCTAACTTAATTTTCCCAATTTTGGAATGGAATGAGCATGGTATCATTGTCCATCTATAGCTCATGATTGTTTCATGAACCTGAATTTTCTGCTATTGTAACGAGACCAGCAATAAAAACGAAAAAATAATAAACAAAAAAGTCTCATTCTTGTTATAGACAATCCAACATCACTGCTCTCTTTCCTTAAAATAAATAAAATAAAATAAAAGCTTCGAAGCACAGCTTGCTATAAATGCCAACCAAATTACTGTACAATCATCTGCTCCTAAAATGATGTTAAACAGAATCAATACTTTTCTCAACAGCTCAGATCAAATCCAATACTTTCTCATCAAAAATTCCTTTTTCTTACAAATCTTACCAAATCTCACCTAAGATTTCCTTGACTTCAACACAAACACAACACAATTTGAATGATTTTCAGAGACAAAGTCCATTGTTTCAAATCAATCAATTACATCACAACATTAATAAACAAACAAAAGCTAATTCAAAGAAATGAACAGGATTCAAAATCACAGACCTGCATAGGCCCGAACTGATTCAATGCGATCAACTTCTCTCACCAGAAGCGGCAACTCCTCGTCTATCATCTTCCGAGCTCTCCGCATTCTCACCCCATCCACATTGTCATCTGAAGCCCAAGAAATCGATCAAATCCTTCATCGGACAGTTTTCCTAACAACAAAAAAAATTCAAAGAGGAACGAATCCAACACCTCGAGAGAGATCGATCTGGCGAAGAGCTTTCCTAACTTCATCGGAGCGAGATATCCATGAAACCAAAGCACATGAGAGGTTCTTCTCAAGGCTATGGAGACCAGCCTCGAGATCCAAGCATTCACGATCGATTCGAGCAACGAGGGATGGAAGCTTGAGGAGATCTTCGCGAGTTTTGAGGTGGTCATCGAGAAACCCTAGCAAATCGGCGGGGGATTTCCGCCGGAGCGCCATGGACGGCAGCTCCAAGATTGAAAGCAAGCCCGCTCACTTTCATTTCTTGAAGGCCTTTTAATTAGAAATTAAAAACAAAATTTTTGAATAAAAAAATATTTTTTTTCTAAAAAATTAAAAATAGATTTTTTTTCTTCAATTTTTTATAGTATTAAAAATAATAATAATCATCTAATCTGCCCATCATCAATTAAAAAAAGAGAGATTAGACTATGAGCACACACCCACAATCAGCGATGAGCAACTATTACCATTATTACTTACCAAGTATCACTAGGTTATGAATTTTTTTTTGCCAATTTTTTTATTATCCATTTATTTTTAAATTTAGAAATTCACATTTGCAGATTAAATAAAATTTTCTAAAATTAGATTCAAAATATTTATTTAAAATAAATCAAACTAAATTGAGCAAAGGGATGGAATACTAACTACCTACCAAGTGGTGATGTAATTTATTCTTGAATATGCTTTTTAAAAATAAAAAATAAAAATAAAAATTCTTGTATTCTTTTTTGAAAATATTTTTTGTGAGTGAGACAAAAGGCTTAGGTCTTGGGTTCGACTCCGAGGGAGTGCGAATTAATGCCGGACTAAGCAAAACAATACCTGACTTGTGTAGAGTTATGTTCCGGGTCTCACTGAGGTGGGCCGGTCTCTCACAAAAAAAGGCGCCTTTTTTTGTGAGAGACCGGGCCACCTCAGTGAGACCCGGAACAAAACTCATCACAAGCCAGGTATTGTTTTGCTTAGCCGCATAATAATTCGCACTCCCTTGGAGTCGAACCCGCGACCTAAGCCTTTTGTCTCACTTAAAATGAGCGCCTCTCACCAATTGATCCCCACTTAGATTTGTCACGGCCCGAGCCCGAGGCATCGACAAACGCCCGCACACCTACCAGGCCGTGACCCAGTAGCCGCGCAAGGCCTCAATACATGTCTCAACTGAACAATAACCTCTAACAAAAGTACTAATTTCACAAAGATAAAAGAATTAAGGGAATACAATAATTAGAAATATAACTATAGTCCAAGGAAACTAAAAGTGCAAGATTCAAAGTCTTAACAATTAAAAAGTTCTAGGTTCACAACAGAAAAATAATTTACATGCTAACAAACTGGTGTTCGCTCAACTGTTTCCCGCTAAGCTATCCACCACACACTTACTCCTGATCTGAAAAGATAAAACAACTATTTATGAGCTTTACAACCCAGTAAGCAACCACTACAAACAATAAAATATAGGGATCACAAAAACTCAAAAATTTTAGAAAACATGCTCAAGTGTAATAATGTACAATAATATAAGAAATAAAACTTAGGAATTCAAAGTATTTCAACAAACCATAATTTTCCAAATATCATGTATATATGTCCCCCAATTAACTAATGCCAAAAACAAAACCACAGAATTCATATATTTAAACTCGGTCACCCGAGTCGGATTGCCAAAGTTCATTTATTTACCTTCGGTGACCCGAGCCAGATTATCAGAGGCCGTTATTCTCCACCGACGGAACGGTGCGAAAGTATAGTTTCTATCAGAGTCAGAGTACGTGTCGACACGGTCAGCATTTAACCCCCAGTGACAGGGTTGTTGCAAAGTTAAATTGGGGACTACAGGTTATTATATCAAAATATGTCAGGTCAAATCATTGTCAATGCAAAACTAGTAAAATTTAGTAATTTCTTTTTCTAATGAAAAATAATCCCAATTATTACAGAATAAGATAATATTACCATATGACCAAAATAATTAGGATTTAATCAAACATGTAACAACGGTAATTAAAAATAAGAATCAGTTAAAACTATAAATCATGATCTCTGCAAACCAAACATTATTAATGTATAAGTGCTTCTAGAAGTTTACAGTAAAACAATTCAAAATATAATATATTATCAAACTACTGTCTGCCTAAATCCGTAATTACTTAAGAATAAAAATCTAATAGATAAATAATTAAATAGATGTCAAATCAGTAATTAATTAAGAATTAGAATCAACTGGATAACAATCAAATGGTTGGACATATTGAGTACTGTATTTACTAGTGTGGTGTCACGCCCCGAGCCCGAGACATCGACAAAAGGCCGCACACCTACAAGACCGTGACCTAGTAGGCGCGCAAGGCCTCAGTACCTGTCTCAACTGAACAATAACATCTAACAAAAGTGCTAATTTCACGATAACAAAAGGATTAAGCGAATACAATAATCTGGAATACAAATATAGTCCAAGGAAACTAAGATTGCAATATTCGAAATTTTAAACAAATACCAAGTTCTAGGTTCACAACAAGAAGAACAATTTACATGCTAACAAGCTGGTGTTCACTCAACTGTTCCCCGCTAAGCTATCCTCCACGCTTACTCCTTATCTGAAAAAGATAGAACCACTATTTATGAGCTTTACAGCCCAGTAAGCAACCACTAAAAACAACAAAAATATAGGGATCACAAACTCAAAAATTCCAAAAACATGCTTAATAAATATCAGAAATAAACTCAGAATTCAGAGTGTTTCAAACAAACATAATTTTCCAAGTAAACAAATATATATGTCCCCCAATTAACTAATGCCAAAAACAAAACCACAGAATTCATATATTTAAACTCAGTGACCCGAGTTAGATTGCCAGAGTTCATTTATTTACCCTCGGTGACCCGAGCCAGATTACCAGAGGCCGTTATTCTCCACTGACAGAACGGTGCGAAACTATAGTTTCTGTCAGACTCTGACAGACACATCCCTAAAACATACATTTCTACTATGGTGATTTAATAACATACAAACATATATATAACCTAAAACAGAAATCAAACTGGAATCAGCAGAGTAGAATCAAAGTGGAATCAAAGTATATATATATATATATATATATATATATATATATATATATATATATATATATATATATATATATATATATATATATATATATTACAATCCACATGCTTAAATCAGTAATCAATAGAAATCAAAGTGGAATTAAAGTGGAATCAACAGAAATGATTATATATTACGATCCACGTGTCTAAATCAGAACTCAAATATATATACTTTAGCCACACAGATAAATCAGAATTCAATGGCTGAAAAATCAGAATTCAAAGTGGCGGATATATATATATTACAGTCCCTGCGCCTAAAACAGAAATCAATCAAAGTGGCGGATTAAAAACAAAAATCATGAAAATTTTCACTAATTACAAAAATTAAATGACACAAATCATGCTTGTCTTCTCTACTTATCCAAACTCTAGAACCCTAACATAATTTAACCCTAGAAATATATCAAAGCATATAAATTTCTAGGAAAGGAAAGATACATGTTAACTTTTCAAGAATAAAACCAGATATTGCTGATCACTCTGGAAAACCCTACAACATATTAAAACAAAAAGGAGGAACCCTAGCCATTAAGAAAATCAAACAATGACTAAAATAAACAAATCAAAGAGGAGAAAAGCAGAACCTACCACAATTTCTCCTACATGAGCACTCAACACAGAAGATTTCCTCGCCCTTACCACACACCCCCAAAGTAGATCATGAGTGAGAGAGCAAGCTAGAAGTTCTCCGTTTTAATTTTAAAACATTTTATTTTCTCGTAACTACCAGAGAGAACGTGGGGGCTCACGATCACTGAAAAGATAAGATTGGTTGAAATTTAAATTAATTATATTTTTTTAAAACACGAAAAAAAATTTAAAACAAAGTGGGGCCCACATAATGTGACCAATCAGAATAATAAATTATTCAAGTGAAAATTATTTTTTATTTTCAAAAGCAGACATACAGAAAAAAAAATATGGTTGTCACTGGTGGTTGGGCCTGTCAATGTGGCCCAACAATCTAATCCAAAATCTTGATATTGGGCTCCATTAAATATAGGCCTCGCAAGGACAGCCTAAACACAACACACATAACACATTAAACAAATAAATAAAACATTATCACTGCAGCTGTCAAGTCGTGGTAGTATAAACTTTGTTAAAGGTTAAAAATTTGACTTTCTTCTACAGTATGATTGAGGATTTCAAAGACGTGAGTGTGAGATGGTTTGTTCACGTTATAAAATATAAATAAATAAATACTTTTTTAATGAGAGAATACCGATGAGATTAGAACCAAAATTTGATAAATAAAACAGATGTATGAAGCATTATACCAAATTTGTAGGGTTTTAATCAAGCCTTGATACTCAATTAGATTTTATTGTGGGTGATAATATTTACATCTATAATAATACTTGGGGTTTTTTTTTTATAAAATAGACAAGACAAGTCACTCATTGGAACCATTGCGGGAGGAAGTTGATTTTTTAACCTCTCACTTAAGAGAGAAGTGAATTACCATTCTTCTATTATAAAAAAAATGGTATAATATTTAGTTGTTTTTTTATTAAATAAATGATATATTAAAATTAAAAAAATTACAAGGAAAAGGTGAATTATTATTTGGATTATTATTAACCACTTTTTCCATGCTACTTAAGTCACAACTGTGAAACAAATTCACTTCTTATTTTGATATCTTCTATTTTGTTACTGCATGTATATTTACTTGGAATCAATAAGTATCTATTTTGTTAACAAATGCTATCTAAAGACTAGAGGTGTAATCGATTGAGCTCGAACTCGAACTCAACTGAAAATTCGGTACTCAATATTCGGTTCGAGCTTGATCAAGTATTTATTTTATAGCTCGAGCTCGACTTGGTACACAAATCAAGCTACTCGAGCTCACTTGACTAAGCTAAAAAAAACTTAACATGACCAATAACATTATGCTCGAGCTCGAGCTCGAAAGTTTTTCCCTTTGATTTTCATCAAATAAATCTAATATTATATATATATATATGCTCGATTAGGCTCACGAGTACTCAAGCCAAGTATCACAATACTTGAACTCAGCTCGACCACGACCGAGCTGAGTTCGAGTTTTCGCTGAGTCAAACTCGAGTAGCTTGCGAGTAGAGGTGTATTATTTACACTTCTATTAAAGACCAGTTCCTAAAAAAACATACTTCCACAATATAAATAACATAATAATAATATTAAATTTATTTTGAACAGGTACAAAGTCAAGCAACACATCAAATATTATGTGATTTAAATTCATTAAATCAACATTTTGTTTTACAATGTGAAAAGTGACCTCACACCTATATAAATTTTTAACTATATTTTAGAAATGAGTAAACCCTTAATTTTTTATATGAGAGTTAATTACATTATCACTCACCTTATTATACGGTGTAAATCAACAAATAAAAAAAAATATAATAATAAAATCATTGGCTCGTGATACAATACGTTTCATTTAAATACATTTGGGGTTAATTATTAATTAAAATGAGTACAACATCTAATTTTAACCACAGTAAATGATGCATATATTTAAGTATAAAAATAAAACTAAATATTAGAATTTTTTAATATTTATAAAGTATAAATCTAAAATTTCTCAAATTTTGTCATACATATTTTTTTTATAAAAAAAAAGAATGGTAGTTGCAAGCAATAATTGGGATTATAATAAATTTTTCTATCAACATTATCTCCTACTATAAAAAATAATTTAATTAATTAAAAAATTAAAAAAAAAAAAAAACATAGGACAAAAGAAAAGCTGTGTCCCGACTCCCACTGCATTTCCTCACGCCATAAAGCATATGTATCTTGAGTAACCGCCACCTTTATTGCATTATATATAAATATAAATAAATAGAGAGAGAAACTTTAGATATGGAAAAATTAAATAATAATAATAATAATAATAATAATAATAATAATAATAAAAACTTTTAAGATAGAGATTGCATCATCAAAGAGAGAGCTTGAAATGCAAGTTGTCAAAGTAGAGTTTGGAAAAGTATGGAGTCACTAATAATGATCACGAGAGGAATGCTTCAAAGCTCTTTTTAATAATGCCTTCACATTTAGCACTACTATATGGCCACCTTTTATATATATATTATGAGAAAGAAACAAAAAAAGAAGAGCTTTGAGATTACACTTCTTTGCATGCACTTTGCCAAGGAGCAACTCATGCATGCATTGTCTTGCTTGGTATTCTACTATTCTTTTACTTTTTTTGGGTAAAGGCCAAGAAGCTCTATGTAGGGGAAGCTTGCACATCTAAGTCCTAGATCCCTCCCTCTCTTTGTATATCTCTTTTCTCTCTTTCACATTATGAAAAATGTTATAGAGTGAGAGAGAGAGAAAGGTTTCTTCTTTTATATATTGAGGAAAAGTGGATGGGTTGAGGAGGGGAAGCGAAGGGCGTTTATGTAATTTTGTGCATGGTTGGATGATGAGGATATAAGTAAATGAAGTTTTGCTTGTTAAATAAAATTAGTAGTTGTGTCAAGGAAAAAATTTCTTGTAATCCTCCATATCAAATTAAATTTATAAGTGATTTTTTTAAATAAAAAACATGTATTTGACAAAAGTCTTGAGTAAAACTGTTGTTTACATGGTCAATCTTACTTTTATTCTATGATTTTGTATTTATAGTGGTATATGATTAGATTTAAAAGATTACAATGAGAATAAACAAATCATTAATTGAGGGGTATATAATAATTATAATCCTAAATTTTATGATTTTTGTTTTTTTTTTTAAATTTAAAAACTTGCAATATAATTTACTTATGAACATGGAAACATAATCCTAAAAAGAAAATAAGAAGAAAATAAGAAAAAAATAAAAAATAAAAAGGTTGATGAGCTTAATAAAAAAGAGTTATTATTGATGTAAGGTGAGTTGAATCCATTGGTGAGTGTGAAGGGATAAGATGAGCTAAGCATATGATGAAGAAGAGAAGAAAGAGTGGCATGGTAGGCCGCGGAGATTAGTGAGAGGCTCTCTTTGATGATGTAATATGGTTTAAGCTCATGCAAGCCTCCCAATTGTATAGATTTAGTACATTTCATAGTCTTCATTGCCTCATCTTTTCTTATTCAAATTCATTGAATTGATAGCTTTACTTGCCCCTCTAGCTTTTCTTTTTATATATATATAGTGGTGGTCCACTAGTTTCTTAAGAATCACGAGATTTAAACTAATACGAATAAAGAACTAAAAACCCTGCAATATAAAAGAATATAACTCTTTTTTGATGTTTTTTGTATACGTAAAAATTCAAATTCAAACCATTTGTTAATAGATTAAACTTGATCTATTATTTGGACTAACCCTGTTGGTAAAGAATTATATATTTTTTTATAATTTTTTTTTAAAATGATAAAAGATTAATGGTAGTATTAACATAGACTTTCTTATATTTTTATATAAATCAAACATATTTTAGTATTATCTTATATATACGTTTGATTGCATAAGATTAATATACATTCAAGATTTTGTTTCGTCATGTTCTATTTAGTTCATATTCAGTGTTAGTCTTCTCAAATTAAAAGAAAGAATATTTTGAAAAAGTATGAATATCACTATCATGCTGTTTAATAAAGAAGGAGAATCATATGGCCATGTTTAATTGTAGGAAAGACTGTACTTTTTCACCACTTGGATCAGAACCATCAATATTTAAATGAGAAACATGTCAAAATTCGTTGGAAAAATGAGTTAGGGTGTTTAAAATATGTCTATCATTTATAGGTGAATTGGACCTAAGCTTTTTTTATTTTAGTTAGCATTTTTAGTAAACTTTTTTCTTCTAACTTTCAATTGCAAGTGTGGATTACAAATACACAAAAGTCAACAAAATTCATCTTTATAATAATAACCCCTTCAAATGTGCCATTTATTACTAAGATTGGAACTACCTTATTTAAGAAACAGTTTATATGATGTTAATATTAATAATTAACTTGCATCTTTATTTTTTATATAAATAAGATTTTTGTTAAATGATATACGAAATTTAAATATATTATATAATTATCTCATTGTAGTTCTTCCTTTTGCTTAGAGCTTTGCAAAATAATAATAATAATAATAATAATAATAATAATATATATATATATATATATATATATATATATATATATATATATATATATATATATATATATATATATATATATATATATATATATAATATTGACTTATTTTCATGATCTATTTAGGGAATTAAAGAGAATATTGCTTAATTTAAATGAAGTTAGTTGGGCTGAATTTTGACTTGTTAGGGTTTATGATTGCTTCAAATTTCCATATACAAATCATTTTACACCTTACTTGTTGAGTGAAAGTTAATCTAAGGAATATGAGAAATCATAAGAAATTGATTTACACATCTATACATATTATTAAAGTAGATGTATAATCTAGTCCCAAAGTATTTCAATGAACAAATTTAAAATTTTTTATTACATTTAAGTTTTGGTTTATATTACTTATAGTATTAGTAATTGAAAAAAATTTAATTGCTATTATTTATTTGTGTAATAAATGTCCATAAGACCTTTTAAATCCAAAGTATACAACAGTTCCATTGCAGGAGTTGCTTTAATTATATTATTTTTATATACAATATTGCCACAAAACTTCTGTATAATCTGCTCCAGAGTGTTCAAGGAACAAATTTAATTTTTTTTATTACATTAAATTTTTGTTTATATTACTTCATAATTGAAAAAAATTAATTTCGCTTATTTATTTGTGTAATAAATTTTCATAAGATCTTTGAAATACAAAATATACAACAGTTTCTATTGCAAGAGTTGTTTAATAATATTAATTTTTATATATGATATTACCACAAAACCTCGTCCAAATTTTTAAACACTCCGATGCGAAACCCGGGAGTTTGCTAGTATAAATAAAATCCATTGTATGACAATTTTTTTTAATATGGAGTGTATGATATTGTATTTTAAAATAAATGATTGGAATGCATATTTATTATTTTGTGGTACTAATCTTTAAGGTTAAATGATTGAAATGTATTTTTATTAGAAAAATGATAATAGTTATCTAATGGTTTGGTAGAGTGCATTGAGTATAATAAAATTTATTGAAGAATAAATGAGAATCTATATTTCAAATTAAATAGCAAAGTAGACTTATGTGCATATCTACCAATTTTTATGAAAAATTATATAAAAATGTTAGCTTGGAAATTTAATGCAACTTTAATAAGTCTTGATTAGTCCACGTGGACAAACACAAACAGTTAGTAACATGCTATTTAATTTTAAGATAAAACAAAAATTCTCTTGATCTTAGTACACCATTGGTCATTAAGAGATAATTTTAAGAACATAGTATGCATCATCCCTAGTGGCCTCCCTCCATTGGTTAGAGTTTTAACAAATAAAAAGACATGATTTCACAGATGTGGTATATTCTCTGTGAACCAATTATATAATAAAGTTACACAGTATTTTAATAAAAACTTGGCATACTTTTAAAGGCAATTATTTTATTTTTTTATAATAATATAAAGAATTAAGATTTAATGAAATAGTTACACCACATAGGATTCTATCCCTTCAAATCGTAAGTTGCCACATCAAAATTTTATTTTTTTTATTTAAAAAAAATTATTTTTTTATTATCTAAACTGTAAATGCTAAATTTAATACCTCATCCAGAAATTCTAAATAATAAACCGCAAATCTTCGGAGGGTTATTATTTAGAATTTCGGGTTTAGAATTTAGGATTTAAGGTTTAGGGTTTAGGTTTATAGTTTAGGATTTAGGGTTTAGGGTTTAGAATTTTGGGTATAGTTTTTATAATATTTGGGTTTATGATTTTAGGGTTTTAAATAGGGTACGATTTGAATTTAAAGTTTATAAAAAAAATTAGATGGATGATGACGTCGATGCCAGTTTGGCATCCACGTCATTTAAAAAACCTATTTACTCTAATGTGGTGATTTATGATGACGTCGATGCCAGTTTGGCATCCACGTCATTTAAAAAACCTATTTACTCTAATGTGGTGATTTATAAATAGAAGTGATATAATCCAACGTGGTATCATCATTTCATATAATCCTTCCTCTAAAATAAAATGACACACAATATATTTTAACCAAATTTCCATAATTTACAAGAAATTTAAGCATACCTTCACATTAATAAAGCCATGCCACTTGTTTCTCGTTATTTAAGAAGAAATGACATTAATAAAGGCTAAAAATTTAAGTTTTTCTCCCCCCAACCCAAATTCTCCATCCAAGCTCCTCACTTTACCACCCACAATGCATCAAAACAAGGAACAAAAACAAGACAAACATATTGAATAAACTCAATAAAAAATAGTAAAAATAAAAAATAAAAAAGTTGTATTTTTTAATTTATAAAAAGAATATATGTGTACACACGAGATTCTCTCTCCATTTTATATTAAGGGACGGTCACATTTATTTGTTATCTTTAAAAATTCCATAAACATTAATTTTTTTAAATAAATAAATAATTTTAATAAGAGTAAAAATACCTATCGTAATGTTTTTTATAATTTTATGAACTTTAATAATAATTTTAATATTTGTACAAAATCTTAAATGGCACAAAGGAGTAATACAGAGGGAGAAGGTGAAGTTGCTCAAAGCAAAGGACTGTCAAATAAGATATATATATATATATATGTGTGTGTGTGTGTGTGTTTGTTAAAAAAATAAAATAAATAAATAAATAAATAAATATATATATATATATATATATATATATATATATATATATATATATGTGCGTGTGTGTATGAAGTTCCCTTGTTATTTCCAAAGATGCCCTTATATATATATATATTATTTAATTTTTAATTTTTTATTTTTTATTTTTCCTATATCTTTTTCTATAAGGGGAAGTGCTTCTCTTGCTCTCATTCTCTCCTCAACCCCACTTCTCGCTTTCTCTTCTTCTTCTTTCCAATTTAGGGTTCGAAAGATCCCAGCTTGCTCATTCTCCCGTCTTGTATGCTCCCATTCTTACACCCCTTTGGTTCTAAGCTTTCATTTTGTGTATGAATTGAGACTTTTTTGAGCATCATGGTTGATTAGGTTTAGAATCACGAGCTATGGTTCTTGTTTCTGTGTTTTTTGACGAGTTTTGAGGTTTCTAGTGGAGTTTGAACACGGGCGAAGGTTGAATTTGGTGAACGTTGGTAGCTTGAGAAGGTACTGGTTGTTGAATTGTGTCTGGTTTGATTTTGTTTTGAATTTTGGCTTTTGATTTGGGTTCTTGATTTAGAAAGTTTCCATTTTGTTCGAAAAAGAATCAGATGCAGTCTTTCATATTTTTTTTTTGTTTAATTATTTGGGGGAATTATACTTAATTTATCCGGCTATGTTCTTATCTTGAATGATATGGTTGTGTTTAAATTATTCAAATTTTTATCCATAAGAGTCTAAGAGATAGAATCAAAAGATTTTGGTTGATATGATTATTGTACTACCGGATCTGGTGTACAACTTAGATAAATTGTCCTGCTTTCCAAGATTGCCCATTTATCGTTACACTAATTCATTTTTGTAAGACATTTTCACCTTTTCATTGCATGTTGCATGATTAGAACCGTTTTGTTAGTTTAATTTACCAGCACCAAATGGAATTTATTGCAGACTTCATACTTAATACAAGTTACTAGTTTTGAGTTTCAGTTAATCTCTTTGCTTGTTTTGTTAATTCTAATTTTAGAGACAACTTTTTGTTCTTTTTTACTGTTCACTAGTTATTTTTAGTGCATCCGCTGTGTTTTTTTTACCTATTTTTGATATGACATTTCATGTCAAATATGAGCTTTGAGTAGCTTCTAATCTTGTCTTGTAAACCAGGTTGTAGGAGTGGTACTGCATGTTAAATGAGTGCTGAAACAATGATGGCAAATGAACAGATTGGTTCACCTTCACCGTCCATTGAAGATGCTTGTGGCAGCGGTGGGTCAACTATGAAGAAAGGACCATGGACATCTGCGGAAGATGCTATTCTTGTTGATTATGTCAGAAGAAATGGAGAAGGGAATTGGAATTCGGTTCAGAAGCATTCAGGGCTTGCTCGTTGTGGAAAGAGCTGTCGTCTTAGATGGGCTAATCATCTGAGGCCAAATCTGAAGAAAGGTCCTATTTCACCTGATGAGGAGAAGCTGATAATTGAACTTCATGCCAGGATGGGCAATAAATGGGCTCGAATGGCTGCACATGTTAGTATATTACTTTTGATTCATAAGTGTTCTGATAGTGTGCATGCCTACTTTAACTGCTGACTCATGACTTCTTTGTTATTTGTGTTTGTAACGAATAAAAGGTACAATTGCTAAAATATGCCTTTTGCAGTTTGGATTACTTAGAAACAAATTTAATAAGTGGTTTTTTATTTTTTTTCTGAGCTATATTCTGTGTATTTTTTTAGACATTCCTCATGTTTTCATATGTGACTGGAATGTTTTGGAACATTTAAAACATGCTAGATTTGCTTTCTTATTTACTCTGTGGTGATAATTCTCTCGTGTTATAACTTTTGTCGGGCATGTATGTACTTGTGTATAGAAATGTGTATTTTTGTGCTATTGTGCCTAGGTGTTGTAATGCATTCGAAATATTATTGTTGGGGGTTTTGACCTTCTTTGGAAAGTACATTTGTATAAGCATGGTGTTAAGAGTTGGTAAATTTTTGTAGTATGCGTCAACATGGTGTTGTAGCCAACTCTTGTATACCTCTACCAATACCCAGCCTGCTAATTTGATAGCTTGTCCATCTGATGAATGTGCATTCATTCATGTGTTCTGTTACTTTTCCAGTCTATAGTAAAGAAAGCAGATTTAGTTTTTCTGCAAAATATTGGTATGTGATTTTGATTTTTCATTTGCGTGCGTGCACATGTATAATTGTCCACTCCAATTGTTTCTGCTGAGTTTATTGGTTGGTAACATTGTCTATTGCCGCTTTCTATGTGAAATCTATATACATACACTTTGATTCCACAAAACACGTAATTGATAATACCCAATACTGACTTTCAATGTATTATGTCATCATCTTCTATGCATCCTGGTGAAATTCTGATAAATCTAAGTTTCTTGGGTATAAATGGTATTGCAATTCATGGAGATATTTAAGCATTTGTATGTTCCCTTCTTGATCTTTTGCACAGTTTCATAATCAAATTTAACTTATGTTTATTTTCTTTTCAGCTACCAGGTCGGACAGATAATGAGATAAAAAATTTCTGGAATACCCGGATAAAGCGTCGTCAACGTGCTGGTTTACCACTTCACCCTCCTCCCTTCTGTTTTCAAGCTTCAAATTATAGTCAGAATAATCACACAGAGAATGAATTTATCTCCCATAACAAAGAAAAGAATGAAAAACCCATTGATATTCCTACTTTTATGTTTGACAATTTAAAAGGAAATCGAGGCTATGTACCTTATACACCTCCATTTCCAGAAAACTCTGCGAGGCGCCTGATGGCTCAGGGTTATGGTTCTCAACAGCTTGGCCTTATGAATCAAGTAACAAGTCATCTCACACAGCTTCGAGAACCAGAACCGCTGTTTCCTGGCTTTCATGGCAACTTCACTAATGGGCTCCCCCGATTGGATCAGTTAAGTGATTTGTCTAGAAATGTTTACAGGACCCTCGGAACGGTATGTCCTTCTGATCCTAATCCCAATTGTATAAAACCAGGGTTCTTTGAAAGTTCGATTAGTGGCAGCCATGCCCTTTTAAATGGCACGTTCTCTGCTTCAAAGTCCTCCACTGAGGCGGCTTTGAAGTTGGAGCTCCCTTCATTCCAATGTCCAGAAATGGATTCTTCTAGCTGGCTTGCATATCCTTCTACTCCGCTTCAAACCATTGAAACACATGCACAGAATCCACCGGCAGACCCACAAGTGAAATCTGATTGTGTATCATCGCATAACAGTGGTCTTCTGCAAGAATTAATCCATCAGGCGAATACACTATGCAATTCCAATAATCTGCCATCTTCAAGGAGCTCAAACTGTTCTACTCCATTACCTAGCGGAATCATGGAAAGTTCAATGGTTGGGTCTTGTGAGACCAGCATGGAAGAATTTAGTGACCCAATTTCACCTCTGGGCCATTCTGCCAGCGAAAGCACGACTCCTACCAGTGGTTTCCTTATCAAGGAACTTCCACCTTCCAAAGCTGCTTTTGGTAGAAACTTGGCACTTCAAAACATTTATAAGGATGCAACTCTGCATGTCTGTTTGTTCTAACATATGCATGTGGTCTTGCAGGTGCATACCATGTACAGGCAACAGCTGAAAATTGCCGAACACCTAATATAGGAAATAATGAAACTCTGCCAAATTTCTCAAGACCTGATACTTCATTGGAGACAGATTGGCTGGAGGATAGTGTTGAAACTGAAGAAAGCAAGTTTATTCTGAACGATGCATTGGCAACACTTCTGAGTGATGACTTCTATGGTGAATTAAACAACACACCTATGGAAACATCGTCCATGTTGGACAGCGGTGCAGAACTGGACTCCTGCCTGTGGAATAACATGCCTAATTTTCAGTAGTTTAATTTTCCTCGAGCTTGCTGATTGCTTACTACATGATATATTTCAAGGTCGCCCAGTTTTTCCTATCATCAGTTGTTGCCGAGTGCGAGACATACCGTAGATGTTGTGTTATAATGAAAGGAGGCGCTGGTGTATTAATTTATCCAACTGTTGTTACTAGCAGGGTTTTTGTGTGCAATAAATGCAGTCCTGAGATCATGTAAACTAGGTTTTGCGGCTGTTTCTGTTTTATGGTTTATTAGGGTGTACTAGATTTGTGTAATGGATTAGATGCAGCTTTCAATAACTTCTGCAGTGTACTGTACTCCTTTGTAAGATCAGACGCTGAACTTGATTCTCATTTCATCATTTTATGGTTATTTCATTTATGGTTTCCAGTGATTTGTATTGAGTTAAAAATGCATCCTCAGTTGGATTGGAGTTCCTATGTAAATGGGTCACCTGTTCTCTCAAAATAAACCATGCAACCCTTGCAATGAATTAGAATGAATTAAGCACGTGGCAAACCAAAATATCCAAACAGAACACTTTGGGGAACGAAATGGTGTTTTGATTCACAACAGTAGGAAGATTACACTTCAATCTCATATGCATTGTGTTCATGTACATAAAGAGAAGAACAAGAAAAAAAAATTCTATCAGAATTCATTTCGGTGACTATACAGAAAGTAAAGAAACATCAAAGATACAGAAATGGTGGGTTGTGGAGGAACTTTCAAGGTATTGTCACTGCCTTTTAGCTAATGTTTTTAGGAGTCCTTTCAAAATCTTCATGAACCACATCAAGTTCATTACTCCCAAACTTGCTGGTACTATGAACACCAGCAAGTAACCTGCTGTGTGCATTTGCTCGATCTGTCAAATGAATTCTAAACATTATGAGGTCCATGAAAACATGGACTGGATTATGCAGTCGATATTGAGGTGAGACGTTTAGAGAATTGTACCTGATCATAGTGTGTGTGAACGTGGTAAAACAGATATATGAATAGAAGAATTCTAGCAACCTGCATGAAGCACCAGATTTATGTTGAATAAGTTGAGTAAAACAAGCGCAAATGGAAGCAATGTGGCTTGAGTAGGATTCTGAAGTTAACGCAACACGGGTTTTATTTATCGGATGGACTACTTTGGATAACCAACATGATTTTACTTTATTACATTTGTTTTATGAAACAAAAAGGGTTATGGATCAACTTACCAACCATGCGAAGAACACAACAACCCCATTAACAAGGTATGCTGTGGACCTTTTCATTCCTGCAGTATCGAGAAACCTGCAACATTTAGGAAAATGTGGCAAGCCGATCAGGACAAAAACTAAAGCCGCTCAAACCTTCAAAGGATTTCACTGGGTTACCATCGTAAATTGACTCCTGGAGTGGTTGCCTCAGAAATAAGGACCATGTATGTGTATATCTGTCCTTCTCCAGATAACATCGCATAGGTTATTGCACATGCTGATAATGCATGATGGAGAACCTGAAATAGACATCACCCTCATATTTATCTAGAGAGCAACTGAAAGTCTTCTCTAGATCCAGGTAATCAAAGAAAACAAAGGGAACATTGGTGATGAGCAAAGTTGTTACAGAAATTTTATTCTACGAAAAGATAAATTACATGAATGAATACCAATTGCCTCTGAACTTATCTGAATATAGTTACAAGGCAGTGTACTTACATATTCCATCCCACCAAGGCAAGGATACAGCCAAAATATCATCGCAAGGTCTGTGAAGAAATACCCAACGGAAACCTGATGATTTGCCATAGCATTAAGAAAGGCATTTAGAATGTACACCAAAAGATGAAACCAATGAATGGAAAATAAAAACAATAAACAATCAAAATCATCACCCCCAAGGTAAAAGTAGAGAGCTGAGAATTTCTATATGTTATAGGTCCGTTGGCAAGATCATCAGAGAAGAGATCTGAAAAGAACACTAGGTACAATGACATGGCCGCTATGAAAATGGCATGAACACTAGACATACCCCTGCAGGAAAAAAAAACTAAATAAGAAAATTAAGTTAAAACTGAGATGAAAATGTAAAAAAAAATGACAGTTACTTCTAACCGGTTGTTCCACTCAATTCTTTGGATCTTGGTAAGGGAAGCATATCCTTTGAAATAATAGGAGCTGATCAGCTGAGTAAGATCATATACCTGAGTCCAAAAGAATGTCAATTTAAGCAGGAAAGGCAACACAACTAAAGTAAATAATGCCATAACACCACAGAATAGATGATATAGTTTATGAAAGAAAATTGAAAGCATTGTTGTGAGGTTCACAACCAGAGGTCCTTCAAAGTTTTTACAATCATGCAAATGAAGATGACTCAAATCTTTACATGAGAGGGGAAGTTACTGAAGTTTGATCATCAGTTCATTAATTTGAAAACAGATAAGGAAACTATTGCACAAAAATTCCATCAAAGTAATCAAAATGTTGACAGAAAATCTCTCACACATGAAAGCAACTAAACAATCTTCCAACTAAAGTATGTCTTATTTTTCTTTTAAGATTGATTCATATAGCCTTATGCTCATAGCTTACAGAGTAAAAGAGAATCAACATGTGCGTTGGACTAGATGTTTTACTAATAAGAGCATCTATAGAACATCCACTGCTATTAGCCGCATTCTGCTGGGGTAAATAATTAAGAAAGATGAGGTCTAACAAAAGTTGCAGCTTAAGACCTTGAGTCAAAGCAAGCAATCTCCTCCTTAGCACATGGTAACTAAGTTACATTAATAACTAAGGAAAGCCATAAACTATATCTTCATAAAAAGTGGAAAGAACAAATGATAATGAAAGAAAATTTTATGCAGGCTGTACGTTTAAGGGAGAAGTATTTTAAACAAATTTTTAGGTGACCATTGCAATCAGAATCTTCTGTCATGTGCAGGCTTTGAATTTGCAAAGTAGTTATCATTTGATTCTCCTTTTATACAACTATTGACTTCATCATGGGAGCAACATGAATAAGATAAACACCAAACCTGCTAAATACATTCTTAGTTGAACATGAGATGCATACCATTTTGCACATAAAAATGCCACCAAACACAGATGTATAGTGGACAAATGGATCCGCTAGTAAGTAATCCTTAACCAGAACTTCTGCTTTATATTGATAGGCCTTGATTGCCATAACAGAAGTCTTAGAAACCTGCATTGCAACATAAATCTTGCTACAAACAAGCAATTAGTACAAAAGAATTGCAGAAACTTCAATATTTCAGAGATCAAGTTCACATAAACCAACCCAGAAGCTGCAACAGAAACTGAACATTTATAACTTAAACAATCAGACAGCATTGCTAACAAGATCAACATTTCAGACTTCATTACTAGACATTTTGTTGTTCATAGGCCAGATTGGATAGTAACAATTGAGCAGTTACTCTATCTTACAAGATACACAGATCCAATTAACAGTTCTAATCTATGAACACCACAAGTATTAGAAAAGGTGGAAAGGGACGAGGCTAGAGGCAATATTTAAATCAGAATTTTTCATGGATGCTAATTCAACTAACAAGTTAACTATATATATATATATATACAGAGGGTGCCAAACAATTCACTTGAGATGTGATTTGCTTTGTTGACTCAAAGAATCATATTTCAAGCACCAAATCAAACTTCTTCAAAGAATACACACATTCCTAATCCGTTATTAAATGAGATCATTAATTAGGCTAGAGGCAATATTTAAATCAGAGCTTTCATGGATGCTTATTCAACTAACAAGTTCAAAAAAAAAAAAACAGATATACAGAGGGTGCCAAACAATTGCTTTGTTGACCCAAAGAATCACATTTCAAGCACCAAATCAAACTTCTTCAAAGAATACACACATTCCTAATCCGTTATTAAATGAGACCATTAATTACTACGAGATCATTCGTAACCAAACAAAACACATTCAGATCTACAACAATGTAGTAAAAAACTACTTAACAAAATTCACAAATTCACCAAAAAAGCTTAAAATTCTTCATTCAAACATGAAACTAGATCCTTAAAAATAAAATCCAAAGAAATTCTCTCAAGAAAAAAGAAGCAAACAAGAAACAATGTCTCCAAAACAAGCAATCAGATCAGAGAAGCAAAATAACAAGAAGCCACACACCAAAGACTTATGAAACAAGATCTTTCCACTTATTTCACAATTCAAGCAATTCAAACGCGCCTAGGGTTTTAAAGACGACCGATTCGAGATTTCTCACATACACAATGAGCTGCCTGAATTCCGAGAAGGAGAGTAGAAGAGGGGGATCATACCTTGACGCTGTAGATCAGAGGGACGGAAACTTGGGAGGCGGCGGAGGAGCCGAGGGCGGGAGGCGGGGGAGGAGGAGGAGGAGGAGGGTGCTGAGACGAAGACCAGAGGGGAGAGAGAGAGAGAGAGAGAAGGTGATTGGTCGAAGGCCCAAGAACGAGGATTCGTATTGGGACCAGAAAAAGGACTCCAAAATGGAACCTGGAGAAAGTGAAAAGACAGAGGAATTTGCAGATATAACCCTGAAAACAGAATAAATAAAATTGAGTAGGGTTATTAATTTGGCTAGGACCATACGAGAAATCCGATTCCCCGCCTCCAAAAGGTTGGGCTAATATTATATACATATTAAATATTAATATATATCATTAAAATATAATATATTCAATTTATTTAATAGACGCAAAAAAAAAAAAAAAAAAAAAAAAATTGCAGAACAGGGATGGAGAAAAAATTTTCCTTGAACCGATGGGGTTGGTAAGTTGCGGTTGGGGCCATAAAATACATCCTTGGTGTATCCTCACTCTATTGATTTCTCTAAAATTGAGTACAAACTTCTAAAAAAACCATAATTACACAGTATTTCCGTTTGAGAGTTAGCATCTGATCCACAAATTTATGTGCATCAGAAATTTATATATATACTCCTTCGGATCATTGTCCATTTTAACTAATTCATAAAGATTAAAAAAATAATTTAAATTAATTAATAATTTAAATTTTATAACAAATTATATTAACATTATTTTTATTTAAAATATAATTTAATAAAATATATTGCTGAATAATATTTATTGGAAGTCATAGAAGTATAAAAGATAAATTTAAAAACCAATATTTAATGTTTTATAAATTTTTTAAATGGACAAGTCAAAAAGATTAAAAATACCTCTAAAATAAACCAGGTACAAAAGACCGAAAGAAGTATATTTATGGACATTAGTTTGTAGCATATGAAGTATTTAACATACCTAGGGTGTATTTTGATGTAAGGATTGATCCCCATTTTGCATGCCCATGTTTGGGCATGCACCAAAAGACATGGGAAGAGATTGAGGGGGGAGTGGATGCTCTTCTAGGGGGGATTGAGCATGCCTTGATGATGTATTGACATATTAGATTTATTTAAATTTTAGTGATTTAAATTTTATTTATACATTATTTATACATTATATTTATATTGTATTAGATGGAAATTAAGAAATGACATGATATGCATTGTATTTATTTCTAAAATATTAGATTTATTTATATTTTAGTGATTTAAAAAAATTAAATTTAGACATTTATTTATTTTAAATAAAAATAATTAAATTGTATTCATCAATTAAAATGTATAAATTTAAAATTTTATTCAGAAAATGAAAACATTAATAACTCATTTAAATTTTTTTTATAGAAATTGGAGCCATTTAATAACTGTTTAATTAAAATATTAGAAGGTACAAAAGTAATTTTATTAAAATTTTTCCCTATACCTTCTCTTATTTCTATTCCCATTCCCTCCAACAAAATATTATTTTTGTTTACATCCCTAATCCCCCATCCCTATTCCTACATTCCCATTCCCTCCAATCAAATAGACCCCCTAGTTTTTCTCATTTTTTTTTTATTTTAAACTCCTGTCAATTTTTTTTTTCATTTCTTTTATTCTCCACTCTCTTCTCTTAATCGAGTAATTTTTTTTTAACAATGAGTACAAGCCACAATACACACACTTCTCCCCCATGGAAGTCTAGTGTTTTATCCTGAGCTATTGTTACAGTGACAAAAAAATATATATTTTTTTACTTTCATAAAGCTATGTTATAAATATAAATGATATTTAAAAAAAATTAAAAAAATTTAATTTGCTGTGAAAAAGAATTTCATGTTTAATTAAATATGTATATGTCCTGCATTTTAAAAAATCTTGCAAATATCAAAATAACAAAATAAAACTTTTAAGAAGTAATAGTAAGAGACCATAAATTTTTTGGTCTAGTAATACTAGGTCTATTATAAAAAGTTATTTATGAAAATTTGTATTATTTAAGGTTTAAAATGCACTATACACAATGGTTGCAAAAAAAAAAAAAAAAAAAAAAAAAAATGAACGGCAGGAGAGGATTTACAACCCAATCCCCATATTCATTAGGTATCTAGATAGTGTGCATTTTCTTACCTTTGGTTTATCAATTTTGTCCAAAAAAAAATCAAAATAATATATATATATATATATATATATATATATATATATATATATATATATATATATATATATATCTAAAGTAAGGGTTGGTGCACCCAGCGGTAGGTGAGGTTGGCTGAGTTCCAGCAGTGTTGGGAGACCATGCAGCTGATGAGGCTTGTTTTGATTTGCCTTGGGAGCAACTTCACGAGGGTTGTTTTAATTTGCCAACAAGAAGGATAAAGAAAGAAAAGCATCTTGTATGATTATAAAATTACATATATATTATGAACATATAAATTATAAAAAAGTTGCACTTTCAAACAAATCATCATCTTCTCAAAGAATTTTGTCTACAAAAAAACTTATGGTTCCCCAATATTCCCATGAACTCTTAAAAATCGAGTCTAATAAAATAAAAAAAATAACTTTATGGGTTAATAAAAATTACATTTTGACTCATATTTTACAAAACTATATTTTTAACTTAATAAATTATTAGAGGAGCTTCTCAGTAGCAGATCTTCAGCATAAGTGTTTGTGTTTTTACCGAAAAAACAGAATCTTAACTCATCCTATGCATAGGTGCACTGAGATAATAACTTCATGTTTGTATATGCCTATGACAAACTTCTTTTGATTAATATGTTTATCAGGATTCATGAATCTCAAGTCTTGAAAGAATCAAACCAATCATTCCTTTTCAAAAATGGTGGTGGAAGATCACTTCTAGCTCTCGGTGGTGCGGCGAAGATATCATTCGTGAGAATTATTTTAAAGGATCACATATATGGAATCTGCATCACAAACAATGCAGGAGATGCACCTTCTTTTGGAATAGCATTCTGCACACCCTTCTAGCTTTCAAGAAAAATTTATGCTTCATCATCCATGATGGGTCTATGGTCCTCTTCTGGCTGGACAATTGGTTGGATGGATGCGCTCCGGCCAACAATTGGCCTCTTCTTTTCCAATTAGCTTACAACAAGGAAGAATCGATCATCTAAATTGCGAACAAATTGTCGATGAGCCCCTTGAAGGATTTTCCACGTGCGAGTTTCCTAGAAAAGCTGATCAATGCTCAGTCCTTGCCTGGAAATGATGAAAAGATATGGAAACTAATGGAAAATTCTCGATCAAAACTTTCCATAATTTCATGAATGATGGGGGTAGTCGATGTCACAGAATGCCTGCCATCTTGAAAGGGGGTTGTCTCAAAAAGATAAGCCTCTTCACTTGCCTTTCTTGAGACAACAAGATCCTAACTTTAAATAACTTAGCCTCGCGTAAATGTAATTTCTTACAAACATCTACTTGTGTGATGTGTTATGATGATATTGAGACTAGTGATCACCTTCTTCTCCATTGCCTTGTAGCTTCTTGAATTTGGGACTACTTTGGTTGAGTCTTTGGAGGTCGGGATCCCCCTCTGAGTCTCAAGGACCTCTGGGGCAATTGGTGATGGAATGTTGCTAAATCTTTGCTACCCTTTTGGAATTTACTAATTAAGGCTATCATTTGGTGCATAGGGCTTGAAAGAAACACATGCATTTTCACTTCGAATTGTCTTTCGACTATCTCTATCATTAAAAAGGCTAAATTCAAAGTGAAAATTAGAAGTGAAAATGCATGTGTTTCTTTCAAGCAACAATATGAAAGATCAAGAGGAGTCTGGAGTTCTTGAGGCCAAAAAGGCTAAATTAGAAGAATCGATATGAAAGATCAAGAGGAGTCTGGAGTTCTTGACCACCAGTGATGAGGAGCAGTTTATCTCGTTGGTGCGTCCACTTCCCCCGGGCGAGTGTTATTGTTTGGTGGTCGCTTGGGCCCCTAAAGAATCTCTCTTTCCTTTAGGGCCCTTTCTTTCCTTCTTTCTTTTTTTTTTATTTGCTTTTGCTTTCCTCTCCCACTCCTGGTGGTTGTTTTTGCTCATTTGTTGTAGCCTCTTGATCTTGTGGGGCCGGTGTCTTGTACAATTCTCTTTTCTCTAATGCATGTGATTTATCCATTTTTTTTTAAATTATTCCAGGTAAAGAGTTATTATAGAAAGCTGTTGCAAATCGAGTTGAATGCTAGAGATTTGTTGAATATTCCTGAAGATTAAATTTGGATGATTGAAAACATATTGATGTTTAGACCAATTTGGATCATTGTTTAAATTAACTATCCCTAATATTCTAAAGAAATTTTGGTGAATTTTGATTAACTTTTAATAATATGTATAATCCTTCATCACTTTAAATTGTTTGTCTTAAATATGTTTTTGGGGTGGAATTTTAAATTACTAATTATTATTTTACTAAAATACCCTTGTTTAATGTGTTAAATAATTAAAAGTTATAACATTTATAACTGCAGTATAAAAATTATTTGATAATAAATAATAATAATTATTAAAAAATTAATAATAAAATATTTGATTTATATTAATATATAAATTTCAAATAATTGATTTTTTTAAATAATAACTTAATACAAAATTATTATTTTAAATAAAAATATTTTTTTTCCAATTTAGTTATTTAATATTTGAAAAAAATTAATCATAAATGTTTTTTCACTCTTCAACAAAATATTTGAAAATTTTTTATTTCTAAAATTTCTAAAGGCTAGTATTTCAGGAACCATATTGTACTTGAATGGTATAATAGGGAAAAAAAAATCACATTCCCACGAATGTGAGATTACCACCTCTTCAAACAGTCATCATCACATTTTGGGTAAGTTGACCAAGTTATCACATTCCAGGAATATGATATTTTCACCCTAAACAAACCAAACATGATAAATGAAGATTATCTGGTCCATATCTAGAGGTAATTTGATAGTACCTTAACCAAACGCCACCTACAAGGGAGAAATAAATAAGTCATAGCCAAAAGAATACATGAGTCACCTTGGGCTTCTAGGGTGATTAGGTGACCTAAAGGGATTCAAAAAGGTGAGGAAGAATATGATAGAACCTATAAAAAATGATTACCCTTAAGATCATCCATCCTCAATTTTGGGCAACTCCTTTATCTTTAGAAGTACATAGGAAGCTGAGGCTGCGTGATAACCACCATGGTGTTCCTCAGCTTTGAATATATATAACCACCATTTGAATCTTGAAGTTGTAGATGAGAAAAAAAAAGTATGATCATATATTGCTTGAATATATAGCTGTTCCTTTTCATCCAAATTTTCTAAAATAGTATTTGAATGAGGAGGCTCAAATATCCTAGTTGTTAAGCTCTAGGTTAGCCATCCGAGATGACTAGGTCTTGGACATTGAGATTGAGTATCATGTGAGGTCAAAGGTATACTCAAAATGGTTTCAAATCCAAGTATCGAATGTGCATTGCGTGAAAATGTTATCAATTATCTCCACAACAATATGACAAAATACATATGTTGTTGTGGGGACACATATCGTAGTGGGGTTCATCTTGTTCCTTCCTCTCTTGGTTAGGTTATCCAAAGTGAAGATTATATTATCCTTGGCCAATCAATTAAAGATGTTAATTTGTTAGGGGCATGTGGTCATCCAGAATGTAGGGCATGGGGGCATTTTAGTCCATTATGGTTAAAAAATCAATAAAAGTATCTAACCAAAAAGACCCTTAATGCCTAGAGTTTAGCTTTTGGAATCTTGCAGATTATTTGAGAGAGTGAGAAGTGATGTATTAAAGCTATCTGATGAGTGTACATTGTTCACGTATTTCATATCTATTTGTACACTCATTTGGCATGCATTAGAACCATAATGTGAAATTTGATGCTAAATATTGTGTGTTTTGCATTAACAGGCTTAGGGCAGTGCTTAATGGCGAGGGAGATCCAAAAGAAGCAATTTAGATAAAAAATGATGAAATTGGAGCTCTCTCGGCATCATTAGAACAAGGACAAGGCAAACTTAGTGGTTTACGGGCAGCTTACAGTACGCCTTATTGCCGTAAATCTAGTCAAGAAAACCTTGTGGGGATGCTTATGTTCGTAAGGAGAATTCAGAGTTGATGTAGAAGACCTTACGGGCAAGGCTTATGCCTATGAGGATGCTCGTAAGGACCATTTAGAGGAGCTTATGACCATAGTGCATGCCTGTAAGGGGCAGTTGCAAGAAGCAAACAAAGAAGCTTACAATCCACCTTTTACATCCGTAAGCTAGATCATAACATATTCAGAAGACCTTACGGATGAGGCTTACGGCCGTAAGCATTCCTGTAAGGCTCAGGACTTTCTTCCCAAGCTCTCTTATGGACTAGCTCTTACGCCCGTAAGCAGTCAGGTATAAATAGAACTTAAGAGGATTTTTAGGTCATCATCTATTCCATCTCTCTATTCTTTGGGGTGATTGTTGGAGACAAGATTGAGGAAGAAAAAGGCTGAATCTTTAGTACCTTAGACAAGATTTGGAGAGGGATTTGATCTTGCATTCGAGGGGATTGGAGATTGTAGTCATCAAGCTCACATTGGTGGCGTGCGTGGAATTTACTTTGGCAACTCTCCATCCTAGGGATTGATAAAGGTGTTTTCATGGATCCTATGTTTATTTTTATCCCTTGTATCTTAAATGCTTGCCCTCCATTAATGGAGATCTAATTTGTAGATGTTTGGGCATAGTTGAACTCTAGGGTTGATATTTTGTGACTTTGGTTGTTGGATCTCTTATACTTTAATTGATTTCTTACTTGCAATCATATTTATTTGAGTCTAATTATGTGAATGGATGCTTGATGGCTAATGAGACGAAAGCCCTATCTCTTATATCTTATATTGCTATGTGACGAGAAGAAATTCCCACCTAGTGTAGACTTACCACAATTCGAGAGGATAGTGGTTGCTCTATGGTTAGGGCATTTAAGAGACTTTGTCTCCCATAATCCTTCCAAGTGAGTTAGTGATAACTTCCGCGCTCTTTGCAATCATGTGGAGTAGATTTTAGAAAGTTTCATTTTTTGCTCTGTATTCGGATTAGGGATAATCTCTCTCTTTGCGGGGAGATTATCTACTTAAGAGATTGTCATTAACTCACAATAAGGTTTCATAGAGTGTTAATGTGATTGTGTGGATGTTTGTATTAGCTTTACACCTATTCAGTTACACTTCGCCTGAAATATCGGGGTTTTGTATAATTCTGGAAACCTTTCGTTTCAAACAGGATTGCATGCTTAGACAACCACTGTCCTGTACTTCATAACCCTAGAGGGATGCTATGCCTGTACATCATTCTCTTCCTTGAATTCTCTCCTGTGATTTTCCTGTATTTCTTAGTTTTCTTGTGGTTTTGTTTTCACATACTTCACGCACTTCATTAGGCTAATTTTTGGATTCAGAGTTATTACTAGCATTCACTTCCTTCCCTATGGACCAAAACTTTGCACTTCAAGCACACTTTATTATGTAATCGCATGTACACTTGCATGCGTCTCTATCAAGTTTTTGGCACCGTTGTCGGGGAAGGATTAGTGATATTAGGAACACTTGTTTTTTCGTCACTTTAGCCATTTCCTTTTTTTTCTTACCTTTTTATATTCTTTTTCTTTTCAATTGTTTTTTTATTCTTTTTCTTTTGTTTGATTTTAGTGCATGCCACCTAAGGATAAAGCTCTCAGACTTGTTAGAGGCGAGAATAGTACAGAAAGAGTGATCAGAACTAGATCGAGAACAGTTTTATTGGATGAGACAAGATCTTTGACAGTAAGTGTTGAGGAAGAGCAGTCGAACACTATGGCATACTAGGGGAATCAACACATGACCCTTTTAGACTATACTCGCCCCACTCTTGACGGTTCTCAATTAAGTATAGTGCGCCCACAGTTGCAGCAAACAATTTTGAGCTTAAACCTGCGTTTGTCCAGATGGTACAGAGTGCAATACAGTTCCATGGACTATCGAATGAGGATCCCAATAGTCATATTGGGGGATTCCTCGAAGTGTGTGACATGCTTAAGATCAACAACGTTTCGGATGAAGCCATCAGACTCCGCTTATTCCGATTTTTACTAAAAAGAAGAGCTAAACAGTAGCTTTAGGCTCTTACTCGAGCATTATCACGACTTGGGAACAGCTTGTCAGAGTATTCTTAGCCTGTCATTTCCCTCTAGGAAGAATAACCAAGTTGCGTTAATAGATTATAGCATATACACAATTAGACAATGAATCATTATTTAAGGCGTGGGAGAGGTTTAAAGATTTATGAAGGAAATGTCCGCATCATAACCTCCATAAATGGATGAAAGTTCAAATTTTCCATTAGGGTCTCAATCAGAGTATCGGATAGCTTATTGATTCTATAGCAGGAGGATCACTTGGCAACAAAACCTTGGAGGCAGCAAACAATTAATTGAAGAAATAGCCATGAATAATTATTAGTTGAATTTGAGAAGCAAATTAGTTGCCAAGCCAGTTAGGATGATTGAAGTCAGTGAGGTTACAACATTAGTAGCTCAGGTGGAGGCATTGAGCAGGAAGATTGACAGTTTGTCTACTCAAAAATCGGCTATGATCATGGTTTGTAATACTTGTGGGGAGGATATGCTTTCTCAGACTGTTCCATTATAGGGGAGATGCATGGGCCCGTCGAACAAGTGGATTTCGTTGGTAGCGCCCCCAGACAGTAAGGGAATCCCTACAGTAGCACATATAACCATGGATGGTGGAATCATCCAAATTTCTCTTGCGAAGGTCAAGGATAATAGCAGAAACCTTCGCCAGGGTTTCCTCCTCACCAACAAAATGACAAGAGACCTGCATTGAAGGAAGGGCTTTCTTGGTTCATTCAGAGTACGAACATGAAGTTCCAACAGTCGGATAATAGGTTCTAGGCCATAGAGACATCATTGAGAAACCAACAGGCTTCTCTTCAAAACTTGGAGAATCAAGTGGGACAGATTACCAAATTGTTGTCTGAGCAACCTTAAGGAAGTTTGCCTAGTAACATCGAAGCCAATCCCCGAGAGCATCTCAAGGCAATCACTCTTCGGAGTGGTAAAGAGTTGGGAATGGGTAGTGAGAAAGTGATGGAGAAGAAAAAAAAGCCAAAAATTTCTGCACTTGAGAAGGGAATGCCACCACCAGTGAAAAAAGTATGCTCCTTACCTCCCCTATCCGTCAAGGATGAAAAATGATCGTATGGACGAACAATTCAAGAGATTTCTACACTTATTGAAGCAATTGCACATCAATGTACCATTTGTGAAAGCCTTATCCCAAATGCCAAAGTACACTAAGTTTCTCAAGGATTTATTAACAAACAAGTGTAAACTTGAGGAGGTATTGATGGTGACATTGAGTGAAGGGAGTTCAACATTGCTTCAGAACCAGCTACCGAGGAAGCAAAAAGATCCAGGGAGTTTTACTATTTCTTGCAACATTGGTGATTTGGTTGATGAAAAAGCCCTAGCAGATTTAGGAGCTAGCATTAATGTAATGTCATGCACCATGTTTAGGAAATTGGGATTATCTAACCTTAAACAGACTATAATGACATTGTAACTAGCGGACAGTTCCATTAGACATCCTAGGGGAATCATAGAAGACGTTTTGGTTAAGGTTGACAAGTTAATTTTCCTTATAGATTTTGTAAGTCTAGATGTAGACGAGGATGTTGGAGTGCCCCTCATACTTGGTAGGCCATTCTTAGCCACCTCCCAAGCCCTCATTGATGTTAGTAACGGTAAAATGACTCTTAGGGTTGGGGATGATGAAGTGATTTTTGCTTTATTCGATACAATGAAACATCCCTCTACTTTTGATGATACATGCTGTTACATTGATGGAACTGACTCACTTGTCAATGAATGTATGCAAGAGATGTTGCATAAAGAGCTTATCGAGGAGTCATTGGATGGTGACACATCCAAATGCGTGTATATACCGAAAGTGTACGGGTGTCGAAGTAATGAAATACCTGGTGAGTAGGGTAGTTAAATCCATAGGGAACGGAAGTACTAGTAATGGCTAATTCTTAGTTATCTAGTCAGAATCAATAAAGTGATGGAATGAACCTAATGTGAAAATTATGAAAATTGTAAGCAAGCAAAGAGACAAAGAAAATAAGGGAGATCTCAATCAATAAAGATGAGGTACCCGGGCGATGCTCCCCCTAAAATCTATCATGAAATGCAAGACTTACTAAATGCTTCTAAACTAAGTTACAAGAGTCGAGGTAATCCAAGAACAATTGGTCCCTACCTCTAGGTCACCAACACTAGTCCCCTACGAGGATCACGGTGGAGAAATCGTTCAATCTCAACACCTTACACCACATATGACCGCAATGAACTCTAGGGATACTTAAGAGTGAAACCGATTCCTAAAGATAGATCTAACCCTACTTCTAGGTGAAAGATCCCTAACCCACTACAAGGTCCCGGCGGAGAAATCTATCAATCTCACACCTCACACCAAACATGGTTGCATTGAGCTTAGGGAATACGGAGATAGGAAACACTCAATCAGAAGGGAAAGGGGACACTCCATTATCTCATAACTCACTCTTTCAATCCTCTTCAATCTTGGATGTTCTAACCCTAATGAAGACCTCTATCTCACTAAGGAAATGAATCAAGCACAATCAATCAATCACAAGGATGAATAAGACATGCAAGTAATGATAAAACAAGATTGAAACTCAAACAAACTCGGATTTAATAGAAAGCATAAAGTAAATTAATGCATGAATAAGATCCTAGGGTTCACATGCCCAAATACCTACTAGGGTTTAGCCCTCCATGGCGTTCATTACAAAACAAAGAATAATGCAATGAAAAGAATTGAAAACCATAGATAAAACCCCCTCAAATTCGTGATAATGGCCTTGATGGGTCGCTCAACGTTTTGAAAGATCCTTCTCTGAAGCTAGGTTGCCCAAGGCTCCCTCGATACTATGATGGAGGAAAGATCTATCAAAGTTGGTGAAGAACGGCCCCCAATCTCACCAAAGACCTCCTCTTGAAATCCTAGCAACATTGTCCTTCAAACGTGCGCAAAAAGTCCCCAAAGAATCTGCAAAATGGGCTATTTATAGACTTGAACCCAAGGTTTTCAGACCCGCATCGGGCATCGACCCGGAAAAGGTTAAGGGTCAGGGTTCGAGGGGTTCAACCGGGGTCAATAATTTTTATTAAAAATAATTTAAATTTTAGTTATATGTGATTAAAAAAATCATATATTGAAGAATAAAAAATAAAAAGAATAAAAATATGACTTTTAAAACTTTAAGCAAACATTCTACATAAATAAATATTGAAACACACCACATTCAAAATGTGAAATACATCAAATAACATAAAAATAAACAAGTACAAAATCAATTGAAAAACATAAAAATATTCAATTAAGAAATAAACAATTAAGAAATCCATAAAAAAAGATGCATAAAAATATTCAATCTTCATAAATTCAAATATATCAAATACCATAAACATAAACTTGTTCAAATCTTCATAAATTAAAATATAAACATGAAATAAACAACTAAATAATCCATAATTGAGAAACATAAAATTGTTCAATCTTTATAAATTAAAACATAAACATAAAAGTTGAAACATAACACAAAAATATGCTCAAATCTATAAACTTGGATCCATGTCATGATTGTCATAATTTGGAGCCCCTCCTAGTGGCCAATCTTCTGAATCATTGCTTGCATTGCCGACTTCAACAAATGACTCTAAATTTACTTCTTGATCAACAATGTCATCTAGATAAAGAAATAAAAATTGTAATACAAGTATTAATGTTATGAAATTTTTTTTTTTGCTTGATAAACTCATAACTTGTATTTTATATACTAGAAACTTATCACTAACCTTGAATATGATCATAATCAAGTATAGGAATAGCATCATTCACATATATTGCTTCTTCTATAATCTCATCATAATCAAGTTCTGGAGGAGATCAAGTTCTGGAAGAGATGATTCCTCTTCTTCCATCACCCAAAAATCTACCTCATCAATGTGCTCATAATCAATTGGATCATAACTCCTCTTCTTATGATGATGCCTAAACAAAAAAATAAGTAAAAAAATTACATATTAACAATTACTTAAATTGAATAATAATTCTTAATTAATATACAAAGTTAAATACCTATTCTTCAAAAGCAAATTATATGATGCAAAAACAATGTCATTGAGTCTTTGATGCTCTAATCTATTTCTTTTTTTTGTGTGAATGCGCTCAAAGACACTCCAACTGCGTTCACATCCAGAAGAGGAAGCGGTTTGGCTTAAAAGCCGGATGGCTAATCATTGCAAAATTGGAGCACCATAACCAAATAGCTTCCACCATTCATCTTTAAATCAAATTATGTAATGTTAACATTTTTTAAAACATTTAATTAAAGCAATACAAGTAAGAAAAATTATGAGATGTTTAATAATTAACACTTACGGTGTCTCTTTGTTTTATAAGTGTCAATCACGAACCAATGGCCGAAACTTTCTTTTCGTTCACGATACATAGCGATCTCATCCATTACTTTGCCACTATCACTAGGCTCTTTACACATGTTTGTCTTTTCAATCACATTCAAGAGACCATTGATAGTTTTTGGAGTATCAATTAATGGTTTGTTGACATACCTAACAAAAAAAAAAAAGTTAGTATATTAATATATCAATGATATATCAATCTCATCCATTACTTTGTTACCATACCTGAAAGCTGGATTCAAAAAGTAAGCTGCAGCATAAAACTTCTTCTTGTTTCCCAAAGTAGCCATGATTCCTTTTTGAATCCTAGTCATGCCTTAATAAACATAACCGAGTGAAGGAGTTTCGTCGCCATCCACAATGCGCAAAAGCTTGATAATCTATTATCTCTGTAATGCTTGCTTGTCACCAAAGATTGCAAGTCATGCTTATGATCATGAATGCTCTTTAAAGTAATAAAGACGGTGGCAAAGCGAGTTACTCTTGGCTGCATAATTTCTTTTCAACCATCTCTTTTTCTCAACCAAGACAACAAGAATATATGTTTATAAACAAAAATAGTCACTTTTGAAGCACGGTTTGCAAGCTCGACCACATGAGGAATTTTTCCAATATCTTTCAACAACAAATTTAGGCAATGGGCTGCACAAGGAGACCAATAGATGTGCTCATATCTCTCTTGCAATAATTTTTCAGCTTTCATATAGTTACTTGCATTAGCAGTAACTAAATGTACTACATTAGAAGGCTCAATCCATTCAACTATTTCTGCAAACAAATTACACAAGTTTGAGGCATCTTTGACAATATCTGGCGCATCAATGAACTTGATAAATGTTATTCCAGCAGGGCAATACACCAAAAAATTAATTAAAGTCCTTTGTCTTTGATCAGTCCAACCATCACCCATAATTGTGCATCCAGAGTTAACCCAATTGCTTCTATAACCATCAATCACAAGTTGACATTCTTTCTTGCAATTTGCCACCAAATGAATCCTTATATCATTGTAGGATGGGCCCTTATATCTACTACCAATCATAGCAATAGCATCCAAAGACGATTGAAAGTAAAGAGACCGCAACACATTAAAAGGAATGCATGAGTCTAAAAACCATTGAGCGATTGCCATATGTGCTTTTTGAATTGCTTGTTTGCCACATAGTACACTTTTGATACTAGGTTGAGACCCTGAAGTAGTTTTTGGAATTACATAATCTCTAACTGGATCTTTTGCCTTTCTTTTTCCTAGTAGTTTCTCAAAGGCTGAATTTTTCTCTTGTTGCTTTGGTGAAGGATTTAAATCTTATCACTCTTTATCATCATCCCCTTCAACAACTTTATATGCATCTTCACATTCTTTCTCCTTTTGTTTTAAAGAATTAAGATGTGTCAAAAACTGCTCATAAACATCACGTGGAACCTTTTTACAAGCCGCAATGTTGCCACAAATTCCAAATGGTACTTCATCCTGTTAATGCCTCCACCTTGATATTTAGATCCACAATAAAGACATTGAAATTGGTTTCTTCCTTGATTATTAGTGGTTAGAGCAAAATGGTCCCAAGCAGGATCACTCTTTGAACGAACAAAGCTAGAGACCGATGATGATTGTGTATTAGACTCCATTTCCTAAAAAAAAAAGAATACAAGAGATAAAAAAAATTTATAGTATGTATACACATTACATCTTGCTATCTTGAAAGTATATATATTATATATAACAAAAATACAAAGATCATGTTCTTTCTTATTATGGTTTCTTTCATGGCAAACTAAATGAAATAACTAGGCAATGCTTTCTTCTTGTATCATTAGTCTATAATGCATTAATGACTCACAATACAAAAGAAACAAATGTATTGCCATTATAGTGAGACAAAATATAAAATAAAATAAAAAATAATAATCTGTACTTATTCTCTACTAGGTATCTGGCAAAAAAAGGAATTCCTATATAATCAAAAGACAATGGAGATTGTGAGATCAAGTAAAGCATGACCACTGTTCTTGATGAGAAACAAACTTTTAACATAATCAATCTCTACTTGGCACACCTAAAAATTTTACATTATTATGTAGTCGATCTCTGCTTGGCACACCTGGAAATTTTAACATTATTATGAATCACATGTTCAGTTAAACTCATACAAAAACTTATTAGAGATTGCATGGGATACCAGTGATAGCAAAATGTCAGAGAACTAAAATAATAAGCAATGTGGGTAATCTACTTGCAATTACTTTTCTTAATGAATGTGGGCAATCCACTTTACTAAAAAAAAAAAAAAACTAAAATAATAAGCAATGTTGCATAAATAATGAACTCCCATTTTAAAATGGCCCATATTTATTGATAAACAAGGGCTAGTACATTAATGGGAATAGGAGAAGAGTTACAAAGTAACTAATTTATTAATAAAAGAGAAATAACAACAATGAGACCTTAAAATAAATAAATAAACAAAGAACAAAAGAAGCAAGGCCACCAGGACACTCAAAGATGCAGCACACCAGAAACAAAATAATGACTAAAGAAAGAAGTTCAACAGCTCACTCAACAGAAACTAAACTGAAAAAGATAACCTGATCGCTCAACACACACACAACTGAAGAAGTATAAAATTGTGATTATTATCAGTGACATTAAAATAGTAAAGCACATCTATCCTATCAACGATTTTACATTTTTATGCATGCATATTCATGTCATTTGTCATATTTAGAGTCACAAAATTTTCCATTTGACAATCAGCATGATGTTGTGAAGCCAAGTTAAGCTTTTATCTTTTAGATGAACAACTATGACATGAATATAATGAAATAAACACAAGAAGGAACATGGAATTATATAATACCTACCATTTAAAAGATGCAAGAGAACACAATTATAATTTATAACATTTAGATCCTGATCACTTTGATGGCAATAGATCATACCTTTGTTGACTCCTCAAAGCACAGATCTGTGAAAAGTGAAAACAAAGTGAGTTAAGACTTAAGAGTTAAGAGTTACGAAACCAAAATAATAATAATAATAATAACAACAACAACAACAACAACAACAACAACAACAACAACAACAACAACAAAGAAGTCACCTTGAAGACCAGCCCTTGATGTTGAGAAGTTGGGAACGAGTGAATGAGAAGTTGGGATTCAGGATTCTTAGGGACGGATGATTCAGATCTAAAATCTGAAATTTCAAACAGTAAATAAAATGAATTCCTTTAGACTTTAGTTTACAAGTTTGCATTTTAACCCCCAAAATATTAATATATTATAAAATTGAATAATAAATAAATAAATAATGCAAACCCGGACTGGAGACCTGGCTGGGTCATCGGGTCACCGGTCCGACCGGTCGGGCCGCCGGTTCAGTCCCGGGTTTATTAAAATCTGGGTTTATGTAATGAACCCAACCAGCTTAAAGACCGGGTCTGGGTCTGAAAACCATGCTTGAATCACGTCTGCCACGTGCCTCCACACGACCATGTGAGATTTCACACGGTCGTGTGAACAGTGTTTCTACTACAGTGCTGCTACATCAAATTACTGCATCGGTTGCTACAGTAACTTGCTGCAGTACTCTTCATAAACACGATCCAAACTTTTTTTCTCTTGAGGCCACATGGTCGGGCACACGTCCATGTGGTAGGTTAAAAGACTTTTCCTCATCGAATAATCATTTAGAAGCTCTTACTATCTTCACCCGAGTATGGACATAAGAGTGTGACTACCTTTGTGCCCTTCCAACACACAAATCGGCTAGAATTCTCTTGGAGGTTGGCACACATCCTCATGTGCATGACTCCTCTTGTGCTTTGACCCTTGTGTTATACAAAAGCTTCCAACAATATGTCTTCATAACCCATCTTTGCTTCCTTTTCCTCTTTCAACACTTTCACAACCTAATTGCATAAAGGAACACCAAAATACACTTTATGAGACATAAACCATGGTGAAAATGATGCTCAATGCATGTAAAACATATATGGAAATATGTTTACTCAAGCACTTATCAAACCCCTAAGTCAGTCCACTACATTGGTAAGTTCCCTATTTTCTCCGATCTTGTACTTGGGCATTATTAAGGGGATGTTGATTGGGGTCATGAAGAGTGTTTTTACTTTGAGCCTCCATGATTGTGCATTTCAAGTACATCAAGCTTGTGACGTTAAATAAGCGCTTCTTAGGAGGCAACCTATGGAAGATTTCTCGTATTTAGTCTTTAGTGTAGTTTGTTATTTTCTTTGGTGCTTGTAATAAATTGCTCGGCTTGTGATGATTTTTATGTGTTGGTTGGATGTTCGTGACCATAGACCCTTATTTTTGTGCTTCCCAGGTCATATATGTATTTGAGCTTAACTGTAGGAAACAGGGAAAGCTTTGATAAATTTTTCCAGGACTCTTATGGACTACTTACTCCTGTAAGCATGGCCATAAACCTCATACAGAGAACTTAACGAGCATCTTACACCCGTAAACCACCCCACAAGGGTTCGAGAGCCTTACAACTGCTCTTATGATCTGTAAGTCCTGGTGAGCATAGTACAGAGGTTCTTTACGGGTCGTTTACACCCGTAAGTCAGGCCATAAGGGTCATCCAGAGCACTTTATGGATATATCTTAAATTCTTATGGCCCATAACCTTTTCGGGAGTTTAGCTTAAGTTCCTTATGGGCGTCTTATGCCCGTAAGTCTAACTGTAAAAGCAAGACAGAAAACCTTACAGACTACAGTGTTAAGCCTCTTACGGTCGAAACCTAGGTTATAAAGGATATGTACCCTTGCGGGGTCGACCTTACGGCCGTAATGCCCTGTAATTGTTCATTTAGAAAGACTTACGGTCATGGCTTACGCTCGTAAGCGGCCCATAAGCATCTAGGGCTTTAGCGCCACCGGCGACCTTTGATCTTCAATTCTATTTAGTTTTTGGCCAGATCTTGGTTGCGGCGCCATTTTATCTTCCCATTCATTTCCCATTGCTTTCCTTTTGAGTTTTAGAGTGCTTTTGAATGGGGTTGGACCATTTCGGAATCTCCTCAGTGGTCATTTTGTCATTTTTCTCTTCACTTCAAAGGTGATCCTAATTTTTCATGATTTTGAATTCCTTTGATTGATTTTCTACATAGGAACAATTGTATAGATGTTTAGCGGTGTTTATTTGTTGTTTAAATTCAAAATTTGTAGAAATTATGAGCTATATTGTACAGGAGGGTCCTTACGACCTGAGCCTGTGGCTTATGGCAGTAAGGGTCACCGTAAAGTAAGTTTCCCAAGTCTTACGGCCATAAGTCTTCCCGTAAGCTGGGCATAAGCACTGCTTAATTGAGAAAATTTCATATTTTTGTGCTTTAAACATCACATTTTTCTTTTGCACCATGACTAGAGTGAAGAGAGACATGTCTAAGCCGGTAAAGAGGGAAAGGACTGAAGCTTCCACTTCAGGTCCAGAAAGGGCAGAGGAGCCTGCTTTCTCCATCCTCGCACCACCCGCCGAGCCTACTTTCTCCTTGACCCATTTCTGCAAGCGGTACACTAGCTTGAAGATGAAATGGTTTGGTTAGTCGTGCCTTGTCGACTGGCCAGTGCTAGCACACTTTGGTCTGGAAGGGAAGGTTCGATGGATGGTGGACTTCGGTGGGTGGAACTGGCTCCTTTCCATGGATGAGCCGGTCTACCATGACGTCACCTTAGAGGTGCTTAGCACTTTTGAGGTTGACAGCAGTCCAGTAGGGTTCTCATGACCCGGGATAGTGCAGTTTTAGATTTTTGAAGAACCCGGGCATCTGAGTTACACCGATTTCTCTTTATTATTGGGCATTTACAACACTAACTTCACGGTGACCCACCAGTATAAGGAGCTTCCCATTGATTTATCCCCAGGGACTACAACCGAGGGGGTGTAGCTCCACCTCAGTAGGGGATGAAGCTACGAGCGGAGGCTGATGAAGGCATCGTACCTCCTTCGTCCAGTACACAGGTATCTACATGCTGTACTTGCTCGTTTTATTGCAGGTCATGAAGATAGTACCGGGGAGGTGGGGCGATAGGAGTTAGATCTGTTGTAGAGCATGGTGGATCATCGCTCCATCTATCTAGGGCACGTGTTGGCTGATTTCCTTGCTCATCAGGGTCAATATGTGCGCCTAAGCGCTATCTTCACCGGGCTATACGTTACATGGCTTGTGTGAAAGATGGGACTCTTGGAGCGTCTTAAGGGTCTCCTGATAGTCAGTACCCCATCTCCTTTGGATCCAGAGATCCTCCGCTTTATGGGGATGATCATCTGATGTGGGTCCAGGTACATTCTTACCTAGGTCCAATGGAGCAGCCACCAGTAGGTGAGGAGTCAAGCAACGAGTCTGATAGTAAGTCTTCCGTACTGCTAGCTATAGAGCCAATAGGTCCAACAACAGTTCCCCCTAGACGATGATCAATGATACAAGAGCTCCTGACCTTTATGTTGTAGCTATATGAGGGCTAGTGGATCATTACGGCAACCCAAGCACGGCTTGAGGCCGACATTGGTCGTGCCTTCGACATTCTTTCAAGGCTGGTCTCTCCTTAAGCTCCCGCTCACCCTACATCGACTCTTACTCTTTCACTGCAACCACCGATCGATTTTGCTCCTTTAGACATAACCGAGCAATGATTTTTATTTTTGTTTTTTATTTTCATTTCAGGCTTTATATTTGTTATTGGCAAGGGTTGGCCCTGCCTAGTTTGTACTTATTTTAAAACTTTTAGTGGATTGTTATTTTCTGTTTTGTTATTTTTACTTTGTTGAGCTTTAATGTTCTTCCTTTACACCTTGTAGGATTTATTTACAACACCAACCATCCTTAATTATAAAGGGAATGATCACTAGGTCAATTCTTGACCTTGAGTGACCCCCAAACTACTAGTGCACTACAAAGGACACACTAGGCTGGTTTTAAGCTTCAATGATTTCACAAATGTGAATCTGGGAAGTAATCATATTCCACCATCTCTCTAATATTAATTGCATTGCCTTGTATGTTTCTCTTTTGCACACATTGAGAACAAAGTTTGATTTAAGTGTAGGGGAGGGGTTTAAGTTTCATTGTTAACTCTATTATTTGCCAAGTTGTGACTTATGATGGTGTATTTAAAATGTAGAGAAGTTTCTTAGTATTAGGGTGGACACTTATGAGTTTGTTCTATTTTAAGTTCTATTTTTTTTTAGTGTGCATGCTATTCTTGATGATTCACCTAATTAGAGCACACAACTTCTCTATTGTAGTGACTTAAACCATGTTTGACTTCTTTTAGTGTTATTCATTGTACTTCTTGTAAAGAATTTTTTTTGCAAATTTGAAAGAATTTGTTTCAAAAAGAGAGCGAAAAAAGTTGAAAAACAGAAAGAACAACACCTATTAAAGTGTGGAGCTACTCTTGACAAGTTGGATATTATGTATGCCCTAACGAGAGAAAGAGCTGCCTCTATAGGTGAGTGAAACCTACCGTAACTTTGTTAGTAAAAGATGCAGAAAGAGCTACCTCTCTTGTAAGTGTGAAAGTTGCCCGTTGACCATGGGAAAGGGCTACCTTGGGAGATGTGTGAAGCTACTACCTTATGGATGAGAAGTTGTCTGTGTGTTTATTTGCTTTTGGAAGTCCTCTAGGTCTAAAGTAGTGAAGTAGAAAGTTGTAACACACATGCAATGACAATCTTTAATAGAATGTGCACTATTTCTAGAACTTGAAGTTTTAGCATTCTCGTGTTGTGAAAACCTGAAGTACTTGTGAAACTCCTAAATTCTTTTGCACCTGAGGTTGCACACTTTTTTGACTTGGTTTGTAATGTTCTATTTTGCTTGACAATAAGAAAAAGCTTAAGTGTGGGGGAATTTGATGAGTGTGCATTGTTGACATATTTCATATCTATTTGTACACTCATTTGACATGCATTAGAAACATAGTGTGGAAATTCGATGCTAAATATCATGTGTTTTGTATTAACAAGCTTAGGGTAGTGCTTAAAGGTGAGGGAGATCCAAAAAAAGCAATTTAGACCGAAAACAATGGAGTTGGAGCTCTCTCGGCATCATTAGAACAAGGACAAGACAAACTATCTAAGTTTAAAAGGGAGGATAGAACCGATGACATAAATAGACTATCCAGAAAATCATAGACTAGTTAACTCATGATCAGTAGGGTGAGGGAAGTTAGGAAGAGGGTAACCCAAATTTAAGTTAGGAGTATTGCCCTTAAATAGTCTATATATAATAGAAGGATGTAGAATTTCTGTCCCTCACAATAGGTAGCAACAAGTGCAAAAGATTGGGAGAATTTTAGTGATCCATGTTAAGAAGTGGGACTTTCTTCTTAGCAAAGCATGACAAAGATTCTAGGAAAGTTTGTAATAGTCAAAGGGGACGATCTTCGACTAACACCATGATTGGCTAGAGCAAATCTTCCACCACCACTTGTCTAGTAGTGCATTATTAAAATCATGGCGATTGAGGATGGCCCATGCATCCCCTTGTTGGTCAAATTTACAGGTACATTTTCATGTAATGAGTCTGAGGCCATTTGTACTAAGTTCTAATCCATGGTAGAGAAAGTTCTACAAACTTTGTCTAATTACTCTAGTAAACCAATTGGAAAATTTGAAGATTGACATTGACTACCTAGATTGGGATCATTGAAAGCATTGAGTTTAGTAGTGTAAATCTGTCATCGAGAGAAAGATACTTATAAGTTTCCTAGAAGGAGAGCTATGACCTAATGGAGAGATCAAATTAATTCTTTCTTCAGACGTGGGCTCTGGCTCGAGATTTGGACACTTAGATACATGAGAGGGAGTTGGTCTCTAAAGCAATTAAGGGTCTTTGTCTATCCAGTTGGTGTCAAGGAGTTGTCTAAGTTGGGATGAGAAGTGACAACTCTTTCCAAAGTTGATAGCAAGGCCTAAGATTCCCTCTAATAGATAAAAATGGAGCTTAATAATCTTGAGATCTTAAATTTTCCTCAATAGAAATTAAGAATGATGATCTCATTAACATATTGAAATTAGCACATCTTCCCCTATTACCCTAAGGGCACTCCATAGAGGACCTTTGAGTTAAGTGCGTGTTTGACTATGCCATTGAAGATTTCTGTGGCAAGGAAAACATGAGAAGGGAAAGGGGGAGTGGAGAGAGAGAGAGAGAGAGAGAGAGAGAGAGAAAGAGAGACCTTGTATGAATCTAGGCTTATAATGAATGTATCCTCAAAAAGTTCCATTAATCAGTATATATGACTTGTTGATGAGAATATTGCTGATCCAACTAATTCAACCTTGGCCAAATCCCCTTGGCGTAAGGAAATTCAGGAGAAGGTATCCACTAATCATGTCAAAGGTTTTGGTAAAATCAACTTAAGAATACTTTCCCAAGATATTTCTTTTTTGAATACTAAATATTTGCTCTTCAACAATGATGATATATAATATTATTTTTTATGGAAATAGACTTGGAAGCATCAACCATCTTGTTCACTATGGTGCTCAATTTGGGTAGAAAGACCTGTGAGATAATGTAGCGAATGGAGAAGTTGACATGGAAAACACTATCGATGTGGTCAATGAACAGGGGCTGAAAAAATCAACCCAGATCAACAAATGGGAGACAAACATCTCTAAATATCTAGATTTCATTTATGTAATTATTAACATTATGTAATGAAAAATGATAATTATTGATAAAAAGGTTGAAGGAATTATTGTGCTGGTGAGCTGTCATATTGTGAGCGGGGAACATTTCCTAGGGAGTCTATTACACCATGATATAAAGAACCAATGAATGCAAGGATAAGGTAGAGAATACTTTTCCTTTTTCCACATCTTTCTTTCCTTCCGTCTCTAACCTAATCCTCATCTTCATCTTTCTTATCTTCTTAAAACTCCATCCCATCTTCTCACTATGAAACAGTTAACCCCACCAAAATCACTGCCGTTCAGTAGTGATCACTATCCCAGACACTTCGAAGCATACGGAATTTCCTTCGCCTCATGGGATTCTATACAAAGTTCGTCAAGAACTATGCATCCCTAGTCATACCTTTGACTAAGCTTTTGCATAAGAATGAATTTGTGTGGACTTCTTAAGTGACCATAACATTCAATGCTCTCAAAGAGGCTCTCACTTGCACCCTTGTTGTTCAATTACCAAACTTTGACCTTCCATTTGAGCGCTAGATGGATGCTTCAAGAATGGGCATAGGTGTTGTACTGCTTTAAAACAACCATAATGTTGATTGCTTTACTAAGCAGCTGCCGGGTCAATTACTAGCAGCATCCGCATATGCTCGCAATATGTAGTCCATAACTAAGGTTGTATGACATTAGGGTTGATACTTATTGGGCTATCGATTTATAGTATACGTTGACCATCAAAGTTTGTATTCTCTCCTACATCAAACTATACAGACCACATATCAACAAAAATGACTTCATAAACTCATTAGACATGAGTTCGACATCATGTACAAGCCAGGAGCTTGTAACGGGCCGGCAAATGCTCTCTCAATGGTTTAAGAGACATATGATCCTCTCGCAATGCCACTTATAGTCTCTTAGCCAACATCAACAATTTGGAGTGCACTCCGGTAATTTTACCAGGACAACCAAGCTTCACCCACATTATTACAATCTATTTAACAGTCCCTAAATAAGTACCCTAACTACTTTATCAAGGATGGTATTGTTTTACACAAGAGTAAGATACTCATACCCAAGGAGTATGCACTACAAATTTTGCGTATCTCTAAGTATCATAACATACTAGTTGCGGTCATGCTGGGATTAATTTTACCTTCATTCTCATCGCAAGTCTCTTTAACTAGCTAGGACTCAGAGTTTTTGTCCACTACTTCATCAACAAGTGCAAAGTATCCCAAACCATGAAGCCATTCTACCATACACCGTAAGGCTGGCTACTACCTCTTCTAATATTGGACAAAGTTCGGGAGTTAGCTTCTATAGATTTCATCACCAACCTTTCTCCATTCACCGGAAAGACAACTCTCATTGTAGTTGATCGGCTATCAGAACAAGGCCACTTTACTACTTTGGGTCCATAATATAAAGCTTCTAAACTAGTTGAATCGTTCATATAAGAAATTGTACAATTATATAGCATCCCAACTATACTCAACTCCGATTGTGATTCTGTTTTCTTGAGTTATTTTTAGCAAGATCTTTTTTTATACAAGGCACACAACTAGTGATTAGTAGTGCTTATCATCTGTAATCGGACGAACAAACCAAAATAGTCAACTGGTTTGTAAGATTATCTTTGTTACTTTATAGTTAAGAATCCTTACTACTAGACCCGGTATTGGCTATGTGTGATGCTATGGACTTTTCTTTAGTTTTGTCGTCCATTCTAGGTGTGTTATGTAGTGTTTGTTCATTTTGGGGAGTGCATGGTTGTAGAAAAGTCATTTTGGCATTTTTTTGCAGAATGCATGGCCAGAGAATTACATGGGCGTGTACACGATCGTGTACCTGCCCTTGTAACTCTCTGAAAATCTCAGGAGAAATGTACTGTGGTAGTATCACTGTAGCAGTTGTATTGTAGCCGTACTACCATAGCAGTGATACTATAGTAACAGTGTAACACTCTAAAGACTTAGAACATAGACAAAGAATTACATAGGCCTGTGCACACCCATGTAACCATGTACCTGCCCTTGTAACTCTTTGAAAAAAATCTAGAATTTGTCAGAAAGATACACAGGCGTGTACTTGGTCGTGTGTCTGCCCGTGTAACTCTTTAGTTTTGAGAACTACACGAGCATGTACATGGCCATGTAACTTTCTGGAATTTAGATTGGTAGCACTGTAGTTGAAATACACGCCTGTGTAGATGTGTATACGCCCATGCAAGGCTTTTCCATATCACAAAACAAGGGTATTTTTGGTCTTTCATCAGCCCTTAACCCTTTATTCATACCCTTTCATTTACTCTTCATCCTTTAACATTTATTTCCCTTGGATGAGCAAAACTAAATCCTTGATCTCCTCCATTTCACTTGTGTTGGAAGGCTTATTCTTCATCTCATCTTCTCTGTAGTGATTAGCAAGGTATGCCATCTTCCTCCTCCTTGTTCTCCATAGTTTGGTATGCATTTGGATTTCTAGACCTAGGTTATAGTGGATGAGCATTGGACTTTGCTTTTTGGTCTCTATTCTTGTATGTTGAGTGTTAGGAGTGGATGGAGAGTATGCATTTTCATGTATTCCTTCAATCTTGTTGAGTCCATGAACCCTCTTCTTTCTTGAAATCTGGGTACTATACCATTACTATAGCTCTGGTGAACCTTGCTTAATTCTCTTGTTTCCTTGGTTTGGAAGGAGGCTAACCTCCCTAGAAATTCATTGGAAACCCTGAAACTCAGTTTTGAGCCAACCCTTGGATCGATTTAGGGTTGCATGGCATTCAAAACCTAGGGTTTCTTTCTTGTTTTCCTTTGCTTGGTTCTTGCTTGTTTTCGGTGTGTGTGTGTGTGTGTGTGTGTGTGTGTGTGTTTTGGGTTAGGTTGTGAGAGCACGGCTTGAGGCAAGGAGCCGATGGAGGAGTCACATCTAATTTGTGAGTCACAGTTCTAGTAGAATATGGTTCAAATGTTTTCATTATTTTGATTTGTAATTAACTCATGGTTTTATCATGTTTAAATTAATATGTTGATTAATTCAGAAGGAATTCCCTTACTACTGATTAATATTTGAAAACTCTTGACATTTGAATGAAAATGTTATGACTATGTTGGTTTGTTGGAATTGAAATGAATTATGAAACTTGCATGCATTATATTGTCTTTGGTTAATACACTTGTGAAAATGATTTTCACTTCCAATCTGTGAATGTTGAGATCATTTTGAAATGGCATTAATTTGGCCATTAGCTAGTGCATAGGTCGTTAGCTAGTGAGTTAATTTGGGAGTAATGACACTTTATTAAGGAATTTGGGGCTTGACTTATGTGCATGGTAAATTGGTGTGATTATAGACTTGTAGAAATGATTATTTGATGATGTATAAGCCCGATAGGCATATTGAAATCTTGAGTGGAAGATTTTATTGAGTTCTTGGCACTCATAGGTACTTGTACAGACTTAAATGTGTTTATATGCTCAATGTGGCTTTTGTATATGTGAATTAATTTAATTGGCAATCACTTGTAGGTGGGTGAATAATATCATATTTTAGCAATGGAGTTTGAGAGGAAGGTATGAAAGGTAGGATGTTTCATTATATTCATGAAAGACTCTAGGTATTATGCTTAAATGGTTCTTTGGCTTATTATTAAATCTAGGTGATATTTAATAAATTATTTGAGAGATAAAGCTAGAATAATCATAAGTATTGTGTGGGTTTTAATTGGGCCAAATAACAAGATTTGTTCTAATGAGTTTCATTACTTTTTTTAGATATTCCAAAAGCATGTTCAATGTTTTCTGTTGATACTATTGGTATTTACACTGGAAAAATGGTTTGTAAAATCTATATTCGTAAAATTCTACTGTTGTAATTTCTAAATTTGAAAAAGTTTTCCTTTCTAAATTATGGATATTTGTCATGGATTTGGACCATATGTTGATTTATGAAATTTTGTACACATTATTGTGCTTTTGATATCGTTACATATGAAAATGATCTTCATTTGTGAAATGTGAGTGGTTGTTCGGGTTGCCAATATTTTGATATGTTTGAAACTTGAATCCCCAAAGTAATATTGGGATACTTGATGCTGTTAACCTTCTATGGTTATGTGGGGTTTGACCCTGTTCTATGTTTATGTCTTGATGGTGATAGGCTTGTAACCACCTTGATGCAGTAGGGGGTCCCCATGGACCAGCCTTTTAGAGGTGGCATAAAGGACCCGTCTCTTGCATGTCCTCTTCAGGTGGAGCGTAGAACCCTGATCTGGATGATACATCGAGATTCCGGAGTCACCATACAAAACCGGTGGGTCAACGTCAAGGACATGGAGACCTTGACGGCTCTGAACTTAGCTACCGCCAAGGCTATAGTTTAGAGGTTTTTTTAGGCCATGGATCCAATGATCGAGATATAAAGACGGTATTTGAGAACTCATGTTTCTTATGTTGAACTCTTCTTGCATTAATTCCTTATATACTCTTGAAAAGAAAGGAATGAGTTTTATAGTTTGATATTTTAAAACTCATATTATTCTTGAGGGTGAATGTGAAACTCTTATGTGAATCAAATGAATTATTTACGATGTTATGGTTTTCACCTACATATATATTAAGTAAAATGTTGTATTATTCATAGTTTATGTATTTCTTTTATAAAAGCTTGATCATTGATATATTCTTCAACTAGTTTTGATATTCTTTTAGAATTGTGCTAATCCACTAGCTGAGTCACTTAAGTTACTCACCCTCTCCCTTCCTTCCAGGCTTTAGTAGTTGGGGGCATCGCGTCAAGGTGAAGTGCTGGACATCGTTTTATATTATTATTTTTATATCCTCATTTCCAGTCTTGCGTATGTGTATCTTTGATCAAGTTTGCATTATGTAAGAGACATGGATCCACTAGTATCTTTGTCTTCTAAAACCTATATGGTTTCATACTTGCTACATTCTTGTAAAACCTTTGTCATATTGTAACTTATATGATTTTTGAAGCTTTGTATTTGGTTGATGAGGTTTTAGTTTCCTCTGTGTTATAATTATACTCTATACCTTGAGTATATGTATTTGCGTTCAGGATTGTGGATATTTATGATTGTTTTCAGCCTTGTGGTGACTCGAAGATCGTGTGGTGTGAGTGCCCTTCCTTAGGTTGTCGTGGTGGTTGTCGCGTGCCTGGCCCACAAGTCAAGGTGTGATACTATATATGGGTGGAGTGACACTACAAATCAATTTGGCATTCCGCCATCCAGATGACACCTTATGAAGCTTTTTATAATCGACTCCCACCCTTGCTGCATGACTACACCTCCAACGACTCTGAGGTTGATGAAGTTGATTCATTACTCTCTGGCCGCACTGCTATACTTAGGGCACTCAGAGACAACCTCATCAAGCACACTCGTATGAAGAACTAGACCAACACCAAACACACTGATATTTCTTTCTTTCCCAGTGATTGGGTTTTTTTTTTTTTTTTTTGAAGTTGTAGTCGTATAGGCAAACGTTCATGTCGCAACGACGGACACACAAACTCTCCAAACGGTTTTTTGGCCCACTCAAGATCACTGAGAAAATTGTCACCGTTGTATAGAAGGGCAGAGCTAGGAGGGCGGAGCTAGGGACGGGCGAAGGGGGGCCATGGTCCCCCTTGGTTTTGTTTTGTTTTGTTTTTTTGTTTTTTTTTTAAATTATATATATATAATATAAAAATAATATTTTTTTTAAAAAAATGTTTGTGAAATTTATTGTTTTGCTCTTTAATATTTTACAAATTGATTTATATAGTTTTTATTTTTTATTTTTAGCAAAAGTCTACTGTTTGATGAGTTGTTTTTTTTTTTTTTTACAAATTAGTATATATAGTCTAAAATATTATAGTTTTAGACAAACATATTTATAAAATTTTATTGTTTTTGTCTTTTGATATTTAATAAATTGGTTATATAGTAACAATTTTTTTTGTAAAATTTATTGTGCGATAACTTGATTTTAGAAAAATTAGTATATATATGCTATTTAAAAAAGTATAGTTTTAGGAAAATATTTATAAAAATCTAATTTTTTCATTCACTTTTTACTTGTCATCTAAAAAATTTTTTATCTTCTTTTGAAAATTTTTTTGACCCCCCCTAAAAAAAAATTTCTCTTTCCTTTTGAAAAAATTTTTGGCCACCTCTAAAAAAAATTCCTGGCTCCATCCCTAGTTGAATATCGATTAGAGCTCCTAGCCACTGCACGTCTTCATGAAATATTTCATGCTTCTAAACTCAAACAGTGTTGGGGTGACCCCTCTATCTAACAACATCCTCTTCCGGTGAACTTTATCAATGAACAGTTGTTTATTAGGTGTAATTAAAGACTTGGAACGCTGAATTGGTAGTGGAGAAATGGACTTGCATGGAATGAAGCATGGGCCATGGTCATGATGTATGCACTGCCTGTAGTGAAATTATTTTTTCACTCACAAGTAAAGTGAGTAGGATGGTAGACTATTAGTAAATTTATTAATGAGATGTTGGTATGAGAGTATGGTATCCATGTCTCGGGGTATGGTCTGTGTTAGCATGTCTTCGCTTTACTTTTGAATTTGTGTAAGTTTGCTATACTACGTTCTCAGGAGAAATTAATTTCTGGTTATCCTGTTCGTTAATTAGCTTCTTGTCCAATGGGAACATCAATGAGCCTCTTACGCAACCTTGGAGACTGAGTAAGACTTGCATCAAAGTTTCCAAGTTCTTTTTTGATGTCCTTCATCTCTTCCTAATAATTTACCAAGGATTTCTGACAATGATGGTTTTTTTTATTACATGCGAGATTTAAACAACTTGAAATTCATTAGGCCCTTCTATCTTTGCCCAATGGCAAGAACTTTGACCCGGATGATCATAATATTGAGTTTTATCTTTTCTTTTGGGATGATATCAGTGATCATTTCTTTTCTATTGTTCAAATTTTCTTTTCTAATTTTGTTATGTCTGCCTCTTGGAGAAGAACTTATGTCTCTCTTATTCCCAAGAAACCTAATCCTAAGTATGTTTATGATTTTGGTCCGATTTCTCTTTCTAATGTTTGTTACCAAATCGTTTCTAAAATCTTAGCCAATCATCTCAAACCGCATCTTCCCCACTTAATTAGCAGAGAGCAAAGTGGTTTTGTTTCTTGCCATAGCCTTTGATAATATAATTGCCATTCAAGAGATTGCTCATTCCTTAATAGGGATTTTAGACACCGCCTAGGATGTTAGTTAAAATAGACATTGAAAAGGCCTATGATACACTAAGCCAGAATGCAATTCTTGCCACTCCAAACTGGTTTTGTTTCTGGCCATAGTCCCTTTGATAATATAATTGCCATTCAAGAGATTGCTCATTCCTTAATAGGGATTTTAGACACCACCTAGGATGTTAGTTAAAATAGACATTGAAAAGGCCTATGATACACTGAGCCAGAATGCAATTCTTGCCACTCTCACCAAAATGAATTTACCTAAGGTTTGGATTAATTGGATTCACTCTTGTATTAGCTATGTTTCTTTCTCCTTTCTTATCAACAAGCAGCCTTCTCATTGGATCTCCTCCTCTCGGGGAATCCGACAGGGTGATCCTATATCCTGATATCTTTTCATTCTTGTTTCTCAAAACCTGTCAACCATTCTAAATTTTTCCTTGAACAACCAAATGATCCCAAGATTTCATTCTAGTCTTCATCTCAATTTTAACCGTCTCATGTATGCTGATGATCTTATTCTCATCTCTCTTGCTACCAGGAAAGTAGCTCATAATATTAATCTTTGTCTCTCTATTTATCATAATTTAACTGGGCATAAGGCTAATAAACTTAAGTCTCATATTTTCTTTCCTGACCTTTTTAATATCAGACTTAAGAGAAGGATCACTAACATTCTTGCCTTTAAGTATGGTTCCTTCCTTTTTACTTATCTTGGAGTTTTAATTTCTCCTAAAAGCTTGCTATCTCCCATTTTGCTTCTATGATAGGTTGTATTGAGAGGCTAATTTCAAGTTGGAAGCACTTTCATCTCTCCCCAGCTGGGAAAGCTACCTTAATCAACTCCTCTGTTATGTCCATTCTATTATACTATCTTTCTATGTACCCAATTCCATATACTATTTTAGATCACATTTCCAAAACTACTAGGAATTTCTTTTGGTTGAGAGATAGCAGTCAAAATGGTATTTGTTAAGTACCTAGGAACGATATTACACTTGATAAGACTGAGGAGGGCTTGTCTATTAGAAATTTCAAATTCTCTAAACTATCCTTGTTGTCTAAAAATGTTTTTAATCATCTTAATTCTTCCAATCTTATTTGGGTTGATATTGTTCAGTATAAGTACGACAATCTAAATTTTTGGATTGGTCCCATCTTGTCCACCTGCTTATGGTTTTTTTGAGATCTTTGTCAAACTACTTATGCTCTCAAGCATGCATTGGGTGAAATCTTTAAATCCCGATAACATTTCCTTCATGTTTGATCCCTGGTATTGTGACATCCCCATAACCTTCAAGCCTACATATCTCAATATAACTTTGGATCCTGAAAGTATCAACTCTTAGATCTCTATTTAGGTAACCATTGGTATATTAACAAATTGTATCATATCTTTGGGGAGCATTTAAATACTCATTTCCTATGTGATTGCTCTGTGGATATGTAAATGGCCACAACCATTGGGTTTGGTTTCTTGAATCCAAGGCTAAAATGGTTTCTACTATGGTTTATTCCCACTTGAACTCTATCGCTGCTCATGGGTAGTCATGGGAGTGTTGGAATTATCTTTGGAGAATAAACATTGCTCCTTGTGCGGAACACTTCACTTGGTTGTTACGGGGGAAAAATCAAAACCAATGAGTATTCGTATTCCCTTAATATGGGTCCTCAATCTATATGTGCTATGTGTAGTTTGGACAGAGAAACAATTGAGCATTTATTCAATCAATGCCCCAAGTTCCAAGCCGTTTGGTCCTATATTAGTAATAGTCTAGGGAAAGTTATTTACTTCCCTAATGGTATTTCTACAGGCCTTTGATTATCCTCCTGCCAAGCTAACACTTTTGTGTTCTTGAAATCAAATGTCGCCGAGGATGCTTGGTTCATTTGGAAATCTTGATGTAAGCTTATCTTTAATAATAAACGCCGGACTTGACTATGATCGCTAGAAGGGCGATTGCCCACGTCAAGGAGTTTCCTTATCCCTCCTTTCTGAAAATGGAAATGTCTGATTTTAAATTACTTCCATTCTTCTAATGTGCCTTTTTTGTTCTCTACAGGCACTTGGAAGAATAACTCAAATAATGGAGCAGCTGGTTTCGTGGTCGTGCATTATAATTCTTCAATCCTTATGGCATGCAGGTTACTAATTCGATCTCAACTACAACGACATCCAAAGCCTTACTCTTGGCTTTAGATTCATAAAAATAAGCAATCTACCATTCAACATATTTTTAGCTTGAGTAAAGATCTTCTTGACACTATTGTTGTTGGCAGTACTCAATATCCCTGGAGAATTGATCCTTGGATAAAGCACATCAGTGACCTCCTCCCAATAATTGGAAAACTAAAGGTGCATTTTATTCCTCGTAATTGGACAGCAACAACTCATAGACTGGCTATGTATGGCTTGGGATGCATAGCCGCACCCTCTTTCATTAAGGCAAGGGCTTACCCCGTTGGATGATGAAGACCTTTTTGAACCATGGTTTCTCTGTGTAATTACTATTCTTATTTTTGTTTTTTTTCTTTCCCCTTGTATGTCTAGTCTTTTTCTTCGGGTTTTTTATTTTATTTTTTTAGGTTTTTTTTTGTAATTTTCCTCTCTTTTTGAATAAAAAGCCTGATAACTCTTTTTATTAAAAAAAGAAAAGGAAAGTTTCCTAGATCTTCACCTCTAGGACAAGGTGGTCCTTAAAGGGCACGATGCTGTAGTAAATGGAGAAGCTGACGTGAAAAAAATTGTTGATGTGGTTAACATACAATTGACGAAAAAATAAACCCGGATTAACAAAGGGCTAACAAACATATCAAAATATGCATATTTCATTAGCAAATTGTTATTAATTAGTATGTAATGAAACATAGTAATTAGTGGTAAAAGATTGTATGCAATAAAACATAGTAATTAGAGGTCGTTTGGTTCGTTTTAATGTGAAAATATTAAAGCCTATTAAATGGTAATCTGGAAAGATTACCAGGCTTGGATTGATGTTGGTGGTAATATTTATGGTAATCTATGATTAGCAACCTTGAAATATTATTAAGGAATTTGGTAATTCCATTACCACCAAAACATGTGGCTATGTTGGATTACGAAGTCAGTGGTATTTAAAACTTATTTTAAACAAATATGCCATTTATTTTAAATAATAATTTTTATACTTTATCAGTTGGATAAAAAAATTAATTTTGGATAATTTTATTTTGGGAATATCTTCTTCAATTTCAAAATTTTAATTTTTTTTATTTTATTAATTTTTTTCATGTAAAAATTTTATTTTATCTCAATTTTTCATTTATTCAAAATTTTCGATATAAAGGTATTTTGATAAAATTGTGTAAAAATTAATTTTTGATGTTATAATTCAATAATTTTTATCCCAAATTTTATTTTATTTTAAATTTAAATTTGTACAAAATCATATATACAATGGCATTTTAAAAAATATTACCAAATTAATTACTATATAATATAAGTTTTCAAACCTATATGATTATCATAAATTAGCATAATATTTTTTAATATATAATATTTTTAATTATTTAAATATAATAATTTTATTACATGATAATATATTATTATTAATGAAATGAGTCCACAGTAATAAAAGGACAATTATTATGCTGGTGAGTTGTCACACTGTGAGTGGGGAACATTTTCTAAGAAGTCTCGTTGCACCATGGCACAGAGAACCAATAAATGCAAAGAAATGACGGAGAATACTTTTTCCTTTTTCCTCGTCTCTCTCTCTCTCTCTCTCTCTTTCCTTCTCTAACCTAATCCTCATCTCGTTCTTCCTTATCTTCTTCAAACCCCAGCCACTCTCTCACCACATGAAACCCTACAGATAATCTTCCGGGAAAAGAGTTGGATGAAGCTGGTGTCAGTGCTTACATCAGTGGTTATATAATGTATGGATAAATATATAAACTTCAAGTCATCAGTCAATGAGATCCACGTTTCACGGCAAAGACTACATTTGACTCATTTTTTTTAACCAAATCAAAACAAAACGTGTATATTACAATAAATAATTCATTAACAAATACAGCAAGTCCATATATTGTTTAAAAGTTAATTTTTTTTTTAGAATGATTCTTTATGTTTTATAGAAGCCAATGCCATTGAACACTACCAAGTACCAACCATTAACACAAGGTCCCCATCTCATTAAATAAACAAGTACTGCATGATCTCTCTTTCGAACCCTCAAATCCATTTCACAAGAACAAGAGATCCAGACCAAAAAAAGACAGTTCTTTTTCTTTTTTGTTTTGGTCCAAAAAAAGAAGAGAGAAAAAATGGAGAAGACGGTGGCAATAGTTGGAGCAGGGATAAGTGGCTTGGTTGCATGCAAGCACTTGGTTGAAAAGGGCTTCAAACCGGTAGTCTTTGAAGCCGGCTCATGCGTCGGCGGCGTCTGGGCTCAAACACTGGGCTCAACTAAGCTCCAGTCTCCGAGGCTGGCATACCAGTTTTCCGACTTCCCGTGGCCGGAGACGGTGACGGAGATGTTCCCTTCTCACGTACAAGTCATGGAGTACTTGGAATCATACTCGCGGCACTTTGATCTCCTTCGTTATATCCGGTTTGGTGCCAAGGTGGTGGGAATGGAGTTGGCCGGAGTTGATGAGGAGGAGATGGGTTGCTGGGAACTTTGGGCCGGCAACGGCGAGGCTTTCTCCGGCGGTAGCCGGAGAGGGAGGTGGAGACTTACTGTGCAACTTGAGAAGGAACAGTGCAATGAGGTGGGTCTTTTTTCCTTTTGCATATTTATCCTTGCAAAACCTCGTAATTTCATTTGTGTTGGATTTCCTGAACTGGTTTCTTGAAGAATATACAAATAAATTTTTAGTTTTTTAATGGCATATATGTAAATAATAATATGTTTGGCATATATAAAAATCCTCTTGCCAACAACCTTGGGTCAATTGGCACCAGGTCCCTTGCGTAGGGTGTTCGCCTTGAGTGTCGAGCGTGGCTCCCCGAGTTCGATCCCCATCTCGCGCAAGGTAGGGCACGGAGTGTGTTGAGCTGGCTACGGCGCTCCCGCACGTGCACGTCCTTGACTTAAACCCGAATAGGGGGGTGCTTGTTGTCTGTTGTCAAAAAAAAAAAAAAAACAAATCCTCGTAGTTTTATGTATATGTTTGTGCGTCAATAAACCGCCTTTAGACCGCCTTTAGAGCTCAGTTTTTGCGCGCCTTTGATGTGGCTTGCTTATTTTTTTTTTAAAAAAAGAGCAATCAGATAAAGAACATGAATAGCTAAAAATAAATACGATTTATAGATTAAAAGAATTCATCTATTGTTAATGTAGCTCTTTAGAACTAATACATATTTGAAAAAAATACTTTGAGTTCAAGGTCAAACGAAGTTAGTAAGACGGATCTACTGCCCTCACTTAACTTTTAGTAAGACGGATCTACCAATTAAAACTAAGAAATAATATATATATATATATATATATATATATATATATATATATATATATATATATATATATATATAAAAGAAAGTAAAAAAAATTATATGAGCACTTATATAAAAAATTTATTTTAAAAATTAATTAATTCCTTCCTCATCTCTGAATTTTGAATCCTATCCTACTCCTCTCATTCGGTTCTCCCAAACCGGAGCTGGGATGTGTGAATTAGAGAGTAGCCTTCAATCCTCGCAAAGTCCCTATTCAGCTCCCGCAAGTATTATTTCAAGAACTTAATAATCAATTCAATGAGGTATAGAGTTACTTCTGTGTGATTTCTATAATGCCTTTGTGATTCTTTAATTTGAGGCTTTTGATAAGGGAAAACTAATTTGTCTTGCTCAATTTATCCATAGAGTTTTTTGAGACGGAACTTTTTATTCTTGACAATCAACTTCAGACTTACATTATTTATTTAAGATCTCATTGTGAGTTTTGTCAATTACCTTCTATAAGACTTGTTGAGGCAAAAAAAACACATTGTGTGCGTTTCTACTGCATCAATTGAAAGAGCTTTTTTTAATATGAAGATTAATGTAAAAAATCACTTACGCAACCGAATCAGAGATTCTTGGATAAATGATTGTTTAATTATTTATACAGAAAATTGATAATGAAAAAAAATATTGCATCATTTTCAAGCTATGGAAACCCAGCGAGAGCAATTGTAATATATAACTTTCATATGACAAAAACTTTTGATGCATTTGTGTTTCATTATTTTTTATATGTAATATTAGTTTGCCCCCCCTAAACAAAAATACTGAATACGTCCTTGGAAGTTACATCATAATATTTTACGAATGATTGGTTTTTTTAGTGTGTGTATCTATATTCAAATAAGATAGCTTTTCATTTATGAGAGATGATGTAACCTAGATGTGGCTCATCTTCACCCTTTTGATTGTCTCAATTCAGTGGCTTTTAAAAAAGGACAAAAACAAAAGCTAGATTAGATTTTCAAGTTTTAAAAAAATATTATAGTGACATAGAAATAAAATGATAGTGTGGAATCATGCAGGAATATGAATTTGATTTTGTGATTTTGTGCGTCGGACGGTTTAGCGATTCTCCAAACTTCCCAACATTCCCCGAGAACGAAGGACCTGATGCATTTGGCGGCCAAGTGATTCATTCTATGGATTACTTTAAATTAAACAAAGATACTGCAATGCAACTGGTTAAGAGCAAGAGAGTCACTGTTGTTGGCTACTTGAAATCAGCCATTGATATTACTTACGAGTGTTCCACTGCAAATGGTGAGATATATATATATATATATATATATTGTTTGCTATGTTACTAGGTTAATTATATTTAATTTTATGATGTTGTTCTTATTTTGTAGGTGTTGAGTATCCCTGCACGAATATATGTAGGACTCCAAGATGGATTGTACCAGGTTTTGCTGCATGGGGGATCCCTATCGGCTACTTTTATTCAAACAGGTTTTCTGAGTTATTGCTTCATAAACCAGGCGAAGGGGTTCTACTTGGTCTTTTAACTACTTTTCTGTCACCTTTGGTATTATTCTCTCCCACATTTTTTTATTTCATTCAGAACATAATTTTTAAATCTATTAATAAACTTTTGATTCAAACCCTCTTTCCAACCATTTGAGCAAGTTTAGTCAAAGTTAATAACTTAGAGTTGGTGTATGAATTTATATTGCTAATGGTATTAGACAGAAGGACTCAGACAAATAATATTTGTTAATTTAACGATCAAAATGAACAAAAATCACTTATGACTTCAATCTAAAAATAAAAAGCAGAGTTTATATATATATATATATATATATATACCAATGACGATGATAATAAATACATACGTATGCATGCAGAGATGGGCATTCTCAACGTTCATTGAGAGCTACTACAAGTGGGCAGTTCCCATGAAGAAGCATGGAATGGTACCAACACACAGCTTCTTTCAGGGAATTACATCTGGTTTGATTGCAATGATGCCTGAAAAGTTCTATGAAAAAGTGGAAGAAGGTAGCATTGTTATAAAGAAATCAAAGTCTTTTGCTTTTTGCAAGAAAGGTGTGATCATTGATGGTGAGTCTTCACCAATTGAGAGTGACCTTGTCATCCTAGCCACTGGTTTCAGAGGTGATGACAAGCTCAAATATCTGTTCACTTCTCCCAACATTCAAAACATCATTGTTGGACCATCATCCTCTACTCTCCCTCTTTATAGGTCAGTAAATTTTCTTTACTTTATTAAATTTTTTTTAGGGGGCATTTAATTAATTAGGGGTTGAGGTCTTAATGTTTAGTGTTAAGGTTTATGATTTAGGACTTAGTGTTTATAATTTGCTAGGTTTTAATGTTTATGATTTAGATATGTCTGTGTTAGTGCAAAAGGGACTCTAAACAAAATTATAAAAAAAAAATTAAATAATTTTTATTAAAGAACAAATTATATAATAAAATAATATAATATAAATCATAAATTTATAAGATAAATCAAAGTTTTATATTTAAAATTTTAAATTTTTTATATTGACAACATAATAATAATAAATGAAAATTGTATTTTTTTATTTTTTTAAATCATGAATTATTAGACCTAACAAAATCAGGGGCATAGGCATATGCGTTAGTAGCCAATATAGTGTTGAGGTTTAATGGTGTGAATATTTTGTAGGGAATGCATAAACCCTAGAGTGCCACAATTGGCAATTCTAGGGTACTCAGAGAGCTTATCAAACATCTTCACATCAGAGATGAGAGCCAAATGGCTTGCTCACTTCCTTGATGGAGGTTTTACATTGCCAAGCATTAAATCCATGGAGGATAATGTGAAGGAATGGGACAAGTTCATGAAAAGATATTGTGGTGATTATTTTAGGAGGTCATGTATTAGCACTATTCACATTTGGTACATTGATCAACTTTGCAAGGACATGGGGTGCAATCCAAGAAGGAAGAAAGGTTTCTTTGCTGAATGGTTTCAACCTTATGGTCCTATGGATTATGTTCATCTTTTTTCTAATGCTAAAAATTAATTAATTTTTTATCTTAATTATATATATATATATGCATATATGTGATGAAAATATATAAAGTGAGTGCTCAAAGTTCATGTGCCTAAAAGATTGTCGTTTATGTTTTCATTCATGGTTTTATAAATAAATTTATAAACTGTTCTCTTATTATTATTATTATTATTATTATTATTATTATTATTATTTGTAAATAATAACTAGATATATCACATGTATTAAAGAAAAATGAGAGACTTCTATTGGATGTCGGTTTTCAAACTTCCCGCCTGGGTAATAAAAGAAATAGATCAAATTCAAAGAGACTTCTTATAGAAAGGACTAGATTTGGGATCCAAAGGGATTAGATTGGTAGCCTGCAATAGGATCTCCAGCCCCAGTAACATGGGCAGCTGGGAAATTTTCAATCTTCAGAAATTCAATAAAGCTCTTCTTGGGAAATGGTGGTGGAAACTCTCTTGTAACCCAAATAGTGGTTGGACTAAAATCATCCAAGCCAATTACCTAAATAGAATTTCAAATGGAATTTTATTTCACATTCCACCTTGAAATAAATCCTTCTTTTGGGCAGGAGTGAACACCACCTTACTACCCTTTCGCTCTTGCATCTCCAAATCTATCAGAAGTGGCTCTAACACTTCCCTTTGGTTTGACTGATAGCACTCTGGGCAACCACTTAAAGATCTTTTGTCATCTCTATTTTATGATTGTACTTCTCCCTGAATAAATATCAGACAATTTTTCCAGCATCTAAATACCCCAGAGATTCTTTTTTAAATCAGCCTCTTTAGATGAGTTATCCCCTCTGTTGGAAACAATTCCAAATTGTTCTAATATCCAGGACGATCACCACATCTGGGCACTGGAAAAAAGTGGAACGTTCTCAATAAAATCTTTTTACAAGTTCCTTATAGACGGTGGAATGCGTAGTCCGCTTTATCCTCATTTCTGGAAAATTCGTTGCCCTAGCAAAATAACTCTTTTTTGCTGGCTAGTTAGGGGAGGATAAATTACTCACTCTAACAAATTTTTTCAAGAAAGGGTGCAACCTTCAAAATTCCACAGACACTTGTGTTCTTTGCCACAAAGCTTTCGAGAAACTGGATCATCTTTTTCTAAATTGCCTTTTCTCAGGACGAATTTGGGTTTTCTTCATCCAAATCTTAGATTCAAATTCTTCTCCATATTTATTTCCAAAGCTTTGGACTACTTGGTTACCATCTCTAATCCCCCAACACCGAAATCTCTGGGATCTCACCTCTCGAGCGATCTTGTGGAATATTTGGATTGAACGAAATACTCACATTTTTCATTTAATTGCCTTACCCTATTACACTATAATTTCTAAAACTACTAACATGCTTCTTTCTTGGTTTTCAATAGCTGCCGACAGTCAACAACAATCTCTCAACGGAGCATCTCAACGGATTAAGCACTCACTCAATTTCTTAAGCGCAAGAATCTCAAACCAAGCCGGCGATTCAGAACTTGACTTAGCATAGGAGTAGGACTCTCCAACTGACAGACTGGGCAGGCCTATGGTGTCAGACGGTGTTCTTCTCCAGCCCAGCTGTTATTTATCTTTTTTTATTTCTTATTGTTGTCTTTTGATTTTGTTCCTCATCTCTGGTGAGAGGACTTCTCCTATATTTTCTATTCACTTTTATTTCAATAAAGCTATGGTTTATTCACATTTATTTCAAAAAAAAAAAAAAAGAAAAAATACACAAAGGATAACAAAAAAAAAAATTACATGGCCTTCCGTAAAAAGCAATAAACTATGGGAAAGTTTCTTCAACAATGAATGTATTTTAGTCTTTCACTCTTTTATTATATATAAAATGATCAACTCTTAGATTTGATTTATCTCTTTTAATCTTTTTGAAAAATAGGATCAACAATATTAAGCAAAAGTTACATCGAGGATGATCTTAGTAAAATTGGGGTTTAGGAAAAATTGTAACAATAACAAAATTACATCATAAAAAAATTATAGATGATGATTAATAATTATAAAAAATAAAATATTAAACTTTTAAAAAATTCTAGAGATTTGATCTCATTCTTAATTTTTTTTTTTAAGTTAATCTATTTACAACGTATCCAAAAATTTAATAGAAACTCACTTTTCTTACGTTTTAAGAGATAGAGTTATTTATTAAATTCTGATAGTCAAGTTGAGATATCAAAATTTTTTCAATAGAAGTAATGACCAATCCATTTAATCTTACTTGTGCGATAGCTGATCATAAAAATAATTTTATTAATATTAATTTTGGAAAACTCACTTAACAATTGTAAGAAATAATAGAAATAATTAATAATTTTTTTATAAACAATCAAAGCTTTTAAAAACAAAAGTAATAATATTAAATAAAATGGAAGAGAAGCACCGGAAGTAAGACTTCTAATTCCATGAACACTTGAAAAAAACAAAAACTAGCCAACTAAAAATGAAAAATTAAGTCTAAATCATTTAAAATAAAATATTGTGTTAGAAACACAATATTATGTTATTGTTATTAGTATGTAATGAAACATGGTAATTAGTGTAGTAAAAGGGTGAGAGGAATTATTGTCCTAGTGAGCTGTCGCATTGTGATCAGTGGGGAGCATTTCTCTCTCTCTCTCTCTCTCACCTTATCGTCATCTCTCCTTCTTCCTCATCTTCTTCAAACTCCAGCCCACTCGCTCACCATTAAACCACTACAGGTAATCTTCCGGGAAAGAGTTGGATGAGGCTGGTGTCAGTGCTTACATCAGTGGCCTTGATAATGTATGGATAAATATATATAAACTTCAAGCCATCAGTTAATAAGATCCACATTTCACGATCAAAGACTACATTTGTCTCATTCTTTTAAATCAAATCATCAACAAATACCGCAAGTCTATATATTGTTTGAAAGTTATATTTTTGAAAATGAATATATAGCCATCAATTTTATAATTTCTTACATAATACTAAATTCCATAGAAATGATCAAAAGCCATCAATTTCATAATTTTTTACATAATACTAAATATTCCATAGAAATGACAAAAAGCCATCAGTCATTTGTCTCATTCTTTAAACCAGATCATCAACAAATACTGCAAGTCCATATATTGTTTGAAAGTTATATTTTCTAGAATGAATATATAGCCATCATCAGTTTTATAATTTCTTACGTAATTCTAAATTCCATAGGAATGACTGAAAGCCATCAATTTTATAATTTCTTACGTAATACTAAATTCTATAGAAATGACCAAAAACCATCGGTTAATGAGACTTTAATCTTTATGTTAGAACAGTACCAACCAAAAGCACAAGGTCCCCATCTCATTAAATAAACAAGTACTCCATCTGTCTATTTAACCCTCAAATCCATTTCACAAGAACAAGAGATCCAAACCAAAAAAAGGTTCATTTTCTTTTTTTGGTAAGGAAAAAAAGAAGAAAGAAAAAAAATGGAGAAGAAGGTGGCCATAGTTGGAGCAGGGATAAGTGGCTTAGTTACATGCAAGCACTTAGTTGAAAAGGGCTTCAAACCGGTCGTCTTTGAAGCCGGCTCATGCGTCGGTGGCGTCTGGGCTCAAACACTGGGCTCAACTAAGCTCCAGTCAACGAGGCTGTCGTACCAGTTTTCCGACTTCCCGTGGCCGGAGACGGTGACGGAGATGTTCCCTTCGCACGTGCAAGTCATGGAGTACTTGGAATCATACTCGCAGCACTTTGATCTCCTTCGGTATATCCGGTTTGGTGCAAAGGTGGTGGGAATGGAGTTGGCCGGAGTTGATGAGGAGGAGATGGGTTGCTGGGAACTTTGGTCCGGCAACGGAGAGGCTTTCTCCGGCGGTGGCCGGAGAGGAAGGTGGAGACTTACTGTGCAACTTGAGAACGAACAGTGCAATGAGGTGGGTCTTTTTTCTTTTTGCATATTTTTCCTTGCAAAACCTCGTAATTTCATTGGTGTTGGATTTCCTGAACTGGTTTCTTGAAGAATATGCAAACAAATTTTTAGTTTTTGAAGGGAATGTATGCAATAATGCAAACAATAATCTGTTTTGCGTACATACCCTGAAAAACAAAACATCGTAGTGTTATGTATTTGTGTTCATCACAGAATTGCCTTTGAGTTCATTGGCGGGACTAGGAGAAAAACTGAAGGGGTGTTTTACTCAAAAATTTTAAAATAAATTTTAAAGGTTCTCTCTCTCTCTCTCTCTCTATATATATATATATATATATATATAGCTAAAATGATATGTCATTACTATTCAATCCATCCAATTTAACATAAAACAAACTATAGATATACCGTTATAATTTTTTTAAGATCGACCAAGTAAAAAGTTAAAAAAATAAATAATATATTTTTAAAAAATATTTTTTATATGTTATATTATAGTTTATAAATGTTAGAGGTCAAATAATAAATTGTAATAAAATTTTTTCTAAAAATATAATTTTATACTGTATAAATTAATATGTAAATAACAAAAGTGCTAAATAATAGATCTTTGAAAAAAAAATAAATTTTTTTTTACTACATAAACTACTTTGTATAGTATTAAGGGTCAAATAATAAGATTTTTATAAACATTTTTTTTCTTCAAAATATTATTTTTTTAGCCTACATTATTAATTTGGAAAAAGATTGATATTTTTTAAAAACTAAAAATAAAAATGAGAGAGAGGGGACTAAAAGGGAGGGGTAATGTGCTTCCCCTATCTTCTTTCCCTTAGCCTTAGGGTCCGTTTGGTTGGAGGGAATGGGAATATAGGGATGGGGATGGGTAAGGGGAAGGGGATGGGGATGAGGATATAAATAGGGAAGGGGGATTGGGGTTTGGGGTTGGGAACAAAAGTAATGTTTGGTTGAAGAGAATGGAGATAGGAATATGAGAGAGTATAAGAAAAAATTTTAGTAAAATTACTTTTGTACCCTCTAATATTTTAATTAATTAATATATCTTAATTAAACAACTATTAAATGGCTCTAATTTCTATAAAAAAATTTAAATGAGTTATTAACGTATTCATTTTCTAACTAAAATTTTCAATTTATACATTTTAATTGACGAATACAATTTAATTATTTTTATTTTAAATAAACAAATGTCCAAATATTTTTAAATCACTAAACTATAAATAAATCTAATATTTTAAAAATAAATACAATGCATATCATGTCATTCCTTAATTTTCATTAAATACAATGCAAATACAATGTAAATCACTAAAATTTAAATAAATCAAATATTATAAGGGGTAGAAATGTCAATATCTCATTAAGGCATGCTCAATCCCCAAAAATGAGGGGGATGAGCATGAAGGATTTGAGGGACATTCACTCCCCCCTCAATCCCATCCCATGCCTCTTGGTGCATGTCCAAGCATGGGCATGCACATGCCACAAAGATTGATCCCCATGCCAATCCTTACATCCAAATACACCCTAGTGTGTGTGCGCGCGCGTGTATGTGTGTGTATTATTAACTGGTGGCCAAGGGGGTGCTCAAGCAACCCCCCATGCAGCTCCATGGAGCTCATTAGAGCTAGGGATATAGGTGTAATTTATAATTTTGGAAGTAAAGATTTATTCATCTTGACAATTGTTCTCTTTTTCGGTTTTCTTTTTTAAATATTTTCCTTAATTGCATCTTCTAGGCTTTGGCCCAGCCCAAGCCCAAATCCGACAGGCTTCATGAATAGTTTGGGTCGGGGCGGACCGACCCAAATTTTAAATATGAAGTCCATGACCCAACTCATGGGTTTGGCTTTTTGGATCAATTATTGGATCGGGCTGGGATCAGTCTGTTGGATTCTACTCGAATCGGCCCTGTTATTTCCTTTTATAACTTTACTTAATTAATCTTTGTGATGATTTAAAAAAATAAAATTAAATAAAAATATAAATGAATAATTTTATTAATTGATTAGCATTATTACATTTTTAACTTGAAAAAATATTGCATCACTAAAATATGAGTAAATCCCATTGGCACATACTCATTCTATCATTATATATTCTTTGTGATATTTTTTAAATTTTTATTATTAATATTTAATAATAAATCCAATGGGTCAGCCTGTTGGATCAGCCCAAAAAAAGTCCAAAAGCGGGCCGGCCCATCATTTAAAAATGATATCCATATCTAATCAAAGATTTGCTTGGGTCAGGCTTGGACTGATCCGTCAAACATTAACTATAGATTAGATTTGGATCGGGCTTAGACTGGCCTTGGGCCTGTCCGTGGGTCTTGGGCCAAATGACAAAAGTCTACATCTACCCTTACAAAAAATCACACACACACACACACACATTTTTCTCTATACATCATTTGGGGGATATATGAGTAATATATTATTTTGAAGGGGTTTACATGAAAACAAAGACGCATGGATCTTCTTCCATTTGTCTCCTCTTCAACCATTTCCTTTTTGTGGTTTTTTTTCCCCTATAGTTTATGATTTTTAAAAGATGTAAAAATGAATCTTTTTATGAAAAAACTAAAGGTTCTACAGCTTTGTGTAAGAAGTAAGAACCAAAAGATCCCTTCAACTCTCGTAGTAACCGAATCTTTGCTTTTAACTGGAACTCTTTGTTTTCTTCACTAACTATCAAATCAACTTTTTAATTTTATAATAGCAAAAGTGCCATCATTACATCACCATCGATCGATTCTTTGGGAATTTTTTTTCTTCAAATGGAACGAACAGATATAGGATTTTCCAAATGCTTCTTTTTTTCCCCTCTCATCCTTCTTTAACTTCTTTTTTTCTTTTTCTTTGTTTTGATCCTTTTCTTGTGCATGTTCCTCCTTTTATTGTTGCTCTCCTTCTCTTTCTTAGACATGTTCTTTTTATTGCCTTTCTATTTTTTTTTCCTTTCGTATTTTAAGTATTTATGCTTCTCTCTTTTTGTCTTTGTTTTTTTTTATCATATATTTGTTATAGAATTTTATTAATAATGCCCATTCTTCTAGCATTGGTTAAAATAATGGGAACAAGAAAGAACCAAAATAAATGAGAATGTGTTGGAAGTTTTTTGATGGTTAAGAGGTTGGGGAAGTAAAAGATGGAAGAGAGATGAAAGTTAGTATAAAATAGCTTGGTTGTTTACCTGACCAGCTAGTGACTTGCAAGATGGATTAGACAAGATAGACGGACATGTTAATGGGACTAACAAGATTATTAAAGAAGGAAAAAAAACTAGCTAATAAGATTAGAATTTTAAAAAATATAAGTTCAAATATATAAAAATTTGATTTTAAATAAATTATATAGAATAGTTTTGTGGTTAAGATGTTAGGTTGTGACCAACAACTCCTGATATATTGGTATTGAGTTCTCTATTGAAAGTGTCTGTGTCCTTACAAAGGAGGTATGTTTGAACTTTAGCTCACACAAAATAAAAGTATAAATGTATTGAGGTATTAATGTCGCATCTATGTGCCCCTTCGATGTGCCTTATCTATTTTATCCCAAAAATAAAAAAAATTAGGTTACAATTAGAAAAGGAACATGAACAGCTAAAGATTAATATGATTTATAGATTAAAGTAAGAACTTCATCTATTGTTAATGTAACTTTTTAAATTCAAACATATTAAAAAAAAATACCTTGACTTCAAGGTTGAATGAAGTTATTGAAGAATATTTTATAACTCATTAGCTTTCTGAGTGTGTATATTCAAATAAGGCAGTTTAGCTTTCTGAGTGTGTATATTCAAATAAGGCAGTTTTTCATTTACCAGTTTAGATGTGGCTTATCTTTATTTGTTTGATTGTCTCAATTTAGTAGTTTTTAAAATAAAAGACAATAAACCTTGAAGTAATAATCTACATATCCCCATGTTATCTAATAATATCAAACAAACACCAAAATTTATATACTCATGGCTAATAATGAACCATGTTTCGGTTCCGTGGTAGTTACACACCAATATTTATATACCCATGACAAATAACGAGCCATGTTGGTTTCATGGTAACTTTGGTGTTTGTTTTATTATAGAATATAAGGATGATAGATTGGTCATTATTTCAAAAGCTTACTATCCTTTGTTCTCGAAACCATAATTAAAACAATTAAATGGGTGAGAATGAGCCGCAACTCAATTCCATGGTAGTTACTATGGAATTGTGTCCATGGGTTATCTCTTGTTTTTCTCTTATTTGTGCAACCATATAATTAATGGTGTGAATATTTTGTAGGGAATGCATAAACCCTAGAGTGCCACAATTGGCAATTCTAGGGTACTCAGAGAACTTATCAAACCTCTTCACATCAGAGATGAGAGCCAAGTGGCTTGCTCACTTCCTTGATGGAGGTTTTACATTGCCAAGCATTAAATCCATGGAGGATAATGTGAAGGAATGGGACAAGTTCATGAAAAGATATTGTGGTGATTATTTTAGAAAATCATGTATTAGCACTATCCACATTTGGTACATTGATCAACTTTGCAAGGACATGGGGTGCAATCCAAGAAGGAAGAAAGGTTTCTTTGCTGAATGGTTTCAACCTTATGGTCCTATGGATTATGTTCATCTTTTTTCTAATGCTAAAAATTAGTTAATTTTTCATCTTAACTATATTTATGCATGTATGGTACTTGTTCTGTACTTTTGTTTTTCCCTTAATAAATTCGTGATTTATCCACTTTATTTTAAAAAAAAATATTTATGCATGTATGTGATGAACATATATAAAATGTGTGCTCAAAGTTCATGTGCCTAAAAGATTGTCGTTTATGTTTTCATTCATGGTTTGATAAATAAAATTTATAAACTATTCTCTTATTGTTATTATTATTATTACTATTATTGTTATTATTTATTTATTTAATTAAATAACAACTAAATATACCACATGTATTAAAGAAAAATGAAGAGTACACAAAAGATAACAAGAACAGATTACATGGCCTTCCGTAAATAGCAAAAAACTATGGGAATGTATTAGGTTTTTACTCTTTTATGATATATAATATGATGAAGTCTTAGATTTAATTTATCTCTTTTAAACTTTTTGAATAAAAGGATCAACGATGTTAAGTCAAAAAAATTCAGAACAGTCTTAGTAAAAATGAGGTCTAGACAAAGTTGTAACAAGATTTTTTTTATTACTTTTATTAAATAACAAAATTACATAGTAAAAAAATAAAAATATATAGATAATGATTAATAATTATCAGAAATAAAATATTAAACTTTTAAAAATTTTAGAGATTTTATATCATTTTCTAATCCATTTTTTATAATTAATCTATTTACAATGCATCCAAAAATTTTAATTGAAACTCATTTTTCTTGTGTTTTGAGGTGTAAATTAAAATTATGTATTAAATTCTAGTAGTTGAGTTGAAAAACCAAAATTTTTTCAATAGAAATAATGGTCAATTCATTTAATCTTAGTTGTGACATAGTTGATGACAAAATTATTTTTATTAATATTAACCCTGAAAAACTCTAATCTGTTGAAACAATCGTAATAAATAACAAGTACAGTTAATAATATTTTATACGCAATCGAATCATCTAAAAAAAATAATCATATAAATAAAATGGAAGAGAAGCACTCAAGTGAAGTAGGACTTCTCATATTCCATGATCACTATAAAAAATAAAAATAAAACTAGTCAACTAAAAAAAAAAAAAAAGTCTATATTATAGAAAATATTAAAATAAAATAAAACTGAAATCACACTTTTTTTTTTTTTTTACTAATACACATATTCAATTAATCAAGATATTTGATTGATATTGATAATAATTAATGCAAAAGAAACGTTAAAGTAATATGAGAATTTTGTAAATATGAGAGGTAATAATTTTTTTTTTAAAAGGTGGATAAACCACTAAAATATATTAAAAGAACAAAAGTACATCCTCAGTCGAGGAATATAACACCCAGGGCACATCCCACAAGAAGTGAGGTGTTCTCCGCAAAACAAAGTCAAAACAGGAAAGAAAGGAAACAAGCAAGGAGCATAGCCGAATCCTCGCCACCCAACAGAGGTAATAATTTTGTCTTAATAAAATAAAATGCCATGTTCTACCTTTAAATAGAGATATCGAGATATATTTTTTTTAATTTCTAGGATCAGAATGCAATTAAAATTATAACATTACAATGAACTTTTAGTTAATAGTTACAATGGATATTTATTGTTATGTGACAACGTAATATTTACATAATTTATTGTTATTATAAATTAATTAAATAAGATAAATATTATATTTTTAAAAAAATAGTTAAAAATATAATTATGAAAATAAAATAATAATAAATAAAAAATTTTAAATATAAAATTAAAAAAAAAGAAAGAAAAAATAAAGCTACATATATAATATAATATAGTCAAATTTGCCGTTTATGAAACTTTCGTTAGTATGACAAGATACCAGATAGAATCTGTTGTGACTGTCCTAGCATTGGACAACTCCTGAAGAAATACTGTCCGTGTGTGGCTTGGTATTCTAATACCGAATATTCAGAGCTTAAACGCAATCTTAACAAATTGCCTCTCATCAGCATCGACTCAATTCTCCGTGAAAACAACCTCATTGCTGATGCACTTGCAAATTTTGGAAGATCAAACCCAAGACTCTCTCTTTTCCTACATGGAAGAGATCAACCCAATTGGCTTGAAGACCTCTTAGCTTTGAAAAATCTATCTTTTTAAATTGTCTTTTTTTTTTGCTTTCCTGTTTTTATTTTCTTAGCTCTCAGCTCCTTTAAAAAAAAGAAAAAGAAAAAGATACATTATAGATTAGGCTTCTCTCTCTCTACAATGAGGCTTTTGGCCACCGGAGCTCGACGGAGGTGGTGTGTCAGTGGATGTAATACATGCTCAAGATCCCTATGTTAATTTGTGTATAAAAGTATCTCTGTGTGTTTATGTATGCAAATTAGACTTAGCATTGGCTTAAACAAGGAATAAATTAAATAGTTTCACATTAAATATTATTGAATCTTTGCTTAAAATATTTACTTAAACTATTGTTGATTTTCACTTTACTAAAAGTAGAAAACCTTAAAAAAGATTTGCATTTTAAATTTGCTTAAATTAAACATGGTTGAAAAGATGAGCGGAGGTCATCTTCTCCGCGACCTTTGGACGGGAGGAGGTGGCGACGGCGGCAAAGGCGAAGAGCTTATCAGAGCATCTGGCGAGGTTGAGGGGGGTGCCATTGGAGGAGGTAGCAAGGTGAGTAGAGGTAAGTTGACTTTCGCGCAAGTGGTGAGATCCATTTCCTCGGACGAAGCCTCCCAGTCGAGAGGAGGTTCCAATCAGTAGTCCGCGGCTTGCCCCGCAAAGATGCAAGCCAGCAGTGGGCAACATCTGGTCGGTGCTAAGAGGCCACGTTCTCCTAATGATGCAACCTGTGGGCGTTGTTTCAGATCATCTCATAAGACGGCGGACTGTCGACACCAAGTTGTGTGCATGCGGTGCGCATGCGTTGGGCATATGGCGGCGAGATGCCCGGTGGAGCGCAGCCCTCGCCGGAAGAAAGTTCATGTGCGAACCAAAAAGATTGCTGTGCCTAGGTCTGCGGAGGTGCAGTGCGAGGTGCCGGTTCAGAATTCGCCACCTCCGTGTAGCGGACATTCAGCAAATATTGCTACGGTGTCTATCTCGCTTTCACCGGAGATGGAGCAGTTACGAGAGGACCTTTCCAAAGTGGCTGTTCTGTCCCTAGAGGAAGGCTTCGTCAACGAATATAGTATCCTGGAAGTGGCGCCGTCTGTGCTAAATTCGTCGTTGGCGGGCCCGATCACTCCTCTAAGTGAGAGTACCTTCCTTGTTCCCTTGACGAGTCGCAAAGAGGTCAAAGAATTGTGCAAGCTTGGTACATTCAAAGTGATGACCAAGGACTGGCCCTGCTCTCTCAAGCTTACCCCTTGGTCGGCGGAGTTGGGTGCGATGGGGCGTGCATCCGGAAAGGGGCAATGGACGACCATTTGGAACCTCCCCTTGCACGGCTGGTGCTGGAATACAATCGCCGAAGTTCTTCGCCCGGTGGGGGAGCTGGTGGTGCTGTCACAGGCCTCGGAGCCACATAAGAGGTTCCTCTCCACCCTGGTGCGGATTCGGCCTGGGGTCTTGCTGCCCTTTGAGCTAGATCTTAGTTTGGGGATGTGACGGTACAGGGTCCTGATTGTCGGTGGCCGTTGCGTCCTACCGGTCTATAGCAGAGACCTAGGTAGATATGTGCTACCGGTGCCGAAAGAGGATGGGCTGGAGTGACCTAGGGATGTCAGGAGTACGCATGAGATTTCCAGGAGAGAAAAGGGGAAGCAAGTTGCTGATCCGGCCTGCTCTATTATCCAGGAATCGGTAGAGCTTGGCTCCCATCCTGCGATTGCCAGTGAGCGAGGAACGGTGATTTGCGAACGTGGAAGTGGAGGTACGGGAAGAAGGAATGTGGTTGAGCTTGGCTCCCACACGGAGCGAGAGGGTGGTACTGCTGCGAACGTGGCTGGTGGAGAAGACGAGACTGCGGTCGAGCAAAGCTCCCGCGTTGATCAGGGGGTCGCCGGCCTGATGCGCCTGCGGGTAACGACGGCTCGGACAGATGGTCGCGAGCGGGATCGGATACCCGAGCGACGTGCGGGAGATGATGACGTTGACAAATCGGTGGGACGTCGATCGAGCTCTCAACGTGTCGATTGCGGGAGACTGGAAGCACTCGCCATGCCACGCGTCGCCAAGCGACAGGCCGAGGTTTCTCTGGGAGCTAAGGTTGGGGGATTGGCTGTTCGCTCACAAAGATGGATTCCTCGGGGGAAGCACAACACCTCCTCGGTTGGGCCATACCCACTCATGGAGGCTGATCTATGTGGGATTTGGGATCAAGCCCAACAATCAATTGGAAAGGCAGAGAGGGGAGATCCTCTCCTGCTGTGTGCTGAGGGCCGGGATCTGGGCTGTTTGTCAGTTACTGGGCCGGGGTCTAATACTCAGTGTGAGATGGATCCTGCGTTGGATGATGGGCCAAGTGGTGAACCGGGTCTGGTGCAGACTCAAGGAGGTGGTCAGCCTCTGAAGCAGGGCCTTCCACTTGAGGTTTCGATTGAGATGGGCCAAGACATATTGGGCCAGGGCATCAGGTCCAAGACTAATGTTGGCCATGATGCTGGGCAAACTAGTGATTTGGGCCATAATGTGGGGTGTCCAATTATGGTTGGTCCGGTGGATCAGGAGGTGGCGGGTCTAGGCACAGGGGATGATGTTATTGTAATTGCCGAACCAAATGTGGGAATTTCTAAACAGTCTTCTTTGGGGTACTCTGGCTCGAGATTCAATGACAAGTCTAGTAAACCCGTTATGACTCCTCCTGAGGGTTTCTTCTGGAAATTTTTAGCAGGTGGATGGATTCTAGCACCGATAGAGATTTGTGAGACAAGCAAGTCTGTTGGATACACTCAGCTTCCAGGTGGGACGGAGATCTCACCCTCTCCTTCGACAGTCAATGAAACCCCAGAGAACAGCTCGGACTCGGATGCATCGAGTTCGGAATTTGAGATCAACATCAGGAAATTGTTACTTGATCTTCCGACCACGAAATCTGTCGGTACACGTCGCAGTGAGCGAGCAAAAAAGCCTACCTCAAGATTCAATGAAGAGGCAGGCTTTATCGCTGAACCTCCTCGATCTGCTAAGAAGAAGGTGGTCCGCGAAGCGGTAGAGGAAGGTACGCCTTCCAAACCTCTACTCATTTCAGATTGGTCTGATGTTCAGCTTAATAATTATTGTGATGCTTGTGGAATTTCCTTTATTGTTGCTAAGAATGACTGTTTTACGCATATTCGCATGTTAGAACAATCTCGTTTAGCTCCCCAGATGGCGTCCTCCTCGGAGGATCGAGCCCAATAAAATGTTTTTATGAATATTATCACCTGCAACGTTAGGGGGTTAGGGAAACCGACTAAGAGGTTTCTGGTTAAGGATTTTCTTCACTTGCACTATGCTGACGTTTGTTGTCTCAAAGAGTCCAAACTCGCTGATATCCCGACGGCTTGTTGGCGTGAGATTGGGGGTAGTCATCTGGATCAATTCACCTCGGTACCTGCTAGGGGTACGGCGGGGGGTATCATTGTGGGTTGGAATAGCAATATTCGAACTGGCACGCTTTGGCGTGCGGGCACCTACTGCTTAACTGTGGATTTCTGCTCCAAGTGGGAGAATTTACTTTGGCGGTGTACAACGGTATACGGGCCAAATGCAAGGATGCTAAAGCAGGAGTTCTGGGAGGAGCGTACAGCTTGCGCTTGCCCCTCGGGAATCCCGTGGATTATCTGTGGCGACTTCAATGCCATTTTTGATATCCGGGATAAGTTATCTTCATTTGGGATGCCTAATCTAGAGGATGTTAGGATGGCGAATACGTTTATATAGAATCTTGGTTTGTATGAGCCCCCCGCTGTCGGCCACAGGTTCACTTGGACCAATGGTCAAGCAGACCCTATCTGGGTTAAGCTGGACCGATTTATTGTTAATGGGGTTTGTATGACCTTGTTCCCCAAACTTATCCAAAACACACTCCCGCGGTTGGGTTCCGATCATGTGCCTATTTGGCTTGAAGTGGGCGGCCACTGGTCTTTTCCTAGACCCTTCCGGTATGAGTTGGCATGGACGACGGACGGGAGTTTTCTGGATTTAGTTAAGCAGTGGTGGGTGACTTTCAACCCTCAGGGGTGTGGGGCATTTATTTGGTCCAAGAAAATGGCGGGCCTTAGGAATTATCTGCGCCATTGGGCTAAATTCTCGTTCGGCTCTATTAAGTTAAAAAAATTGAGCCTTTTGAACGACTTGGAAGGCCTGGACGTGATTATGGAGCAGCGTGCTTTATCACCATCCGAGGTAGCCCATGGGGAGAATCTCAGGAAGCAGTTGATGTTAATCTGCAGGCAGGAAGAGTTGTACTGGAAGCAAAGGTCTAGGCTCCAATGGTTAAAGGAGGGAGATGAGAATACTAGTTTTTTCCATGCCACTGCTAATGGCCGCAAAAATCGTAATTTCATCCCCAGTATTTGTCTTGGTGGGATTTAGGTTACTGATCCTAAGGAGATAGGGGGAGCCTTTGTGAGCCACTTCCAACAGTTCTTCGGCGCTCGTCGCTCCTTTAGACTCAAGGTGGACCTTCAAAAACTTTTTGCTAACAAACCACGAACGGAGTTGAATCACCTTGAGAGGCTGATCACTATTGAGGAAATTAAATTGGCGGTCTTTGAGCTTGGTAGTAATAAGGCGCCGGGACCGGATGGGTTCCCACTACACTTTTTCAGACAATTTTGGGATACCATTAAATCGGATCTCTTCAGGTTGTGCGAGGACTTTTACTGTGGTAGGGCTAACCTCGAAAGGATCAATTGGGCTAGCATTGCACTCATTCCCAAAGTTGACTCTCCGGAGGGGCCAGGGGATTTCCGCCCGATCAGCCTTATTAACTCCTCATTGAAAATCATCTCTAAGATTCTGGCTTCCAGATTGGCCACGGTTATGAACGATTTGGTGGACAATGACCAATCGGCCTTTTTAAAAGGCAGATGCATTTTAGATAACATTGCAACGGCGGAGGAGTTGATCTTCAGTTTACACAAACAGGGTCTCCCGGGGTATATTGTGAAAGTGGATTTCGCAAAAGCTTTCGACACGGTTGACTGGGATTTTCTTCTTGACCTCCTGGAAGCTAGGGGATTTGGTGAAACTTGGAGAGGTTGGATTAAGTGCATCTTAAGCTCCACAAAGGCTAATTTCTTGATTAACGGATCCCCTAGTGGATACATTCGATATCAGCGGTGGTTGAGACAAGGCGACCCTTTGTTTCCGTTGTTGTTCATCTTGGTCACGGACGCGCTTAGTTCAATGTTCAGTAATGCGCTTGATGCTAAGATACTGGTTGGGGTGCCTTTGGGCGACCAGGGCAATATGTGCAACCTGCACTTTGCGGATGATCTCCTGATCATTACTGCATGTGGGATTGAGGACCTCAGGATTATCAAGCTCATCTTGCTTATTTTTGAGGGTATGACGGGACTAGTAACGAACTTTTCTAAAACTTGCCTATACTCTAGCAATGCGAAGGAGTTACCTAGGGTGGAGGTGGTGAATACTCTCAATTGCGCGGTGGATAGACTGCCGGTTACTTATCTGGGGATTCCGATCTCAGGTAGTAGGCCTCGTAGACAGGACTGGGAGGGGATTATTGCGAAGGTTAGAAGGAGGTTGTCCTCCTGGAAGACCAAGCATTTATCTTTGGGGGGCAGGTTAACTCTAGTTAACTCGGTCTTGACTGCAATACCTACTTATTGGATGTCAATTTTCCGCCTTCCACAATGGGTTGCCAAAGAGATTGACCGCATTCGTCGGGATTTCCTCTGGTCGGGGCATGACATCAACCATCCTAAGTATAGACTTGTCGCCTGGGGAAACATTTGTCGGCCGAGGGACCATGGGGGATGGGGAATCCTAGATCTGTCTTCCTTCAATCAAGCCTTGTTAGGTAAATGGTGGTGGAAATACTCGATGGAGCCATCTTGGGGTGGTGCAAAGGTGGTGAACTTTAACTATGGTAGGCACCAGAGTAGTAAACCGAGAGGTAGGATCTCCTTCTTTTGGAATGGTGTACTCAACTGTCTACCGGCTATCAGGAGTTGTATCTCGGTAAATGTTCATTATGGGGCAGATACTCTATTCTGGAAGGATAATTGGCTTAACGGTAGGGCCCCGATGTACCTGTGGCCGAGGGAGTACATTGTATCTCTGCAACCATTTGGATCTGTCATGGATCTGGTCAACTTATTTGTGTCAGGACCCTTCAGGGATTGTGAGGATGCTAGAATTGCTCATGCGAAAGTCCTGGCGGCTACCCCGGGTGCAACGGATCAGAAAAGATGGAAGTTAACGGGTAACGGTGTGTTCACGGTTAAGTCATTCTACAACTTTCTTGTTGATGGTGGTGTCCGTTGCACGTTAAGGAAATCTTTCTAGCGAAATGGGTGTCCTAAAAAGATTAACCTGTTTACCTGGCTTGTTTGGCACAACAAAATTCTCACTCTTGAGAATCTGGCACGGCGGAGGTGTAACAGGGTGTCCACTGACACATGTGTGTTGTGTAGTTCTGGGACAGAGTCGGTAGACCATCTTTTCCTGTGTTGCCCGTGGGTGAAGAAGGTGTGGGACTTCTTTGAATATCAGATGGGGCTCTCTAGGCCCCCACCCAATGTGTCTTCTCTGTGGGGTTAGTGGAGAGCCTCTCTACAACCCAAATTGCGTGATTTTGGTGTCCTAGTGGCTAAAGCCATTGTTTGGAATATTTGTCTTGTTTGAAATGATTGTATCTTTAATGCCAGTGTTCCCATTATTCATACTACTCTTGTTAAGGTTAATCAGATGATTTTATCTTGGCTGTCTTCAGATATTGGTGGTACCAGCGATTTGTTTGGTGATGCAAAGGATTTGGTCAAGAGAAGCTTAGTGTTCCTTGGCGGCCAGGTAGATGACTCGCTCCAGTTGTCATCGGCTGAGGCGGACCCTGATCATGGCACGGGCTAGGTGACCTTTTTGTGAGATTGGTAGGGTTGGAGGAGGGTCTGTTGTTCCTCTTTTTGTGTTTTGGCTTTGTACTGTTAACCACATCTAGTGGTTCCTTGTACTTTTTATTTCAAGTTTAATGCATGTGGTTTATCCACCTTTTCAAAAAAAAAAAAATTAAAAAAAATTAAACATGGTTCATCAATGTTCGAAAAATCGGCCTAGGCGTCCGCCTAGGCGCTGGAAGGTGGCAGACCGCCCCGATTTTTTGAAAAATGGTGAAAAAGTCGGTCATGGCTTTCCATCAAAAAAACGGCCGCCCAGGCACCGCCTAGGCGGCCTGGGCGGCGGCCTAGGCGGCCTGGGCGGGCTGGGCGGCTTTTGGAAAAAAAAATTTAAAATTAAATATTTTTAACTAATTTAAAACCCCCAAATTAATATTTTATGGGAGTTGTATTTAATTATATTTTTTCTTAGGGGTATATCCATATATGTGCAAGTTTTTTGTGGGACTTGTTCTTAAAAATGCTTCATTCTCTTCATTCCTCTTACAAGACCCCAACTAGTGATTGGAACTTGGAGGATTAGAACTTTATAATCAGCCCTTTACAAGACCCCAACGAGTATCCTTGGGACGGCCTTGGCTTAGAGCGAAGCATTGACGCCATTGAACATCTTCTTCTCCACGGTTAGAGGTTAGTATGATGAGGATAAAATGATAAATAGTTGGGATTTATGTTAAGAGATCAATAGATGGTATGATGATTAACAATATGAATGTATCATGTATGATGTAGTAATAAATGAATGAGATGTAAAATTGGAGGTTTTCTTTGATGTTCTATTGTAGAGAAAAGAATTATATTAAAGCGCTCACCATGTGTTCGACGAAATGCTTGTATAACTAATTGCAATCCTTGTTCTATGATGATGTAGAGAAAAGCATTATAAAGGTTTGATATGAGATAAATGGAGATTTTAGTCCTTGTTCTATGAATATGATGATGTTCATGTTTGTATAAGTATAACTAATTGCTCAAGAGTATGGTTCCTATGTTATGGAGTTAGAACTTAGAAGGGAGCATGCATGCACTTGTGATGTTTGATGAAATGTCACTTAGAACCTACAAAGCTGATTTTATGTATCATTGTATTGTGAATTAAGATCATGTTATGAGTGAATTCATGAACCTCTAATGTTATGAGTTTGGTTGTTAGTTTAATAATTTGTTAGTTTGGTTATTTTTAGGTTTCTAATGGGTGAGAATAAATCTTCTGGGGAATCTAATTCAATGGCATCTTCAGATAATTCATTGAAGCGTAATTCAAGTGATGTGGGGTGGGAGTTTGCGGTATTGGCGGATCCTACTAATCCGGATAAGTTAAAGTGTAAGTTTTGCATGAAAGTGGTTAGTGGTGGAATATATAGAATGAAGCAACACATAGCCAATATCAAGGGAAATGTATCCTCATGTTCAATGTGTACGGAGGAGGCTAAGCCAAATGCAAAGTGGCAATAGAAGAAGCAAAAAGAAAGAAACAAGATAAAACTAGACATGAGTTGGAGAAAAGAGAAAAAGTTTACATTACTCCGATTGATGAAGAAGACTATGAAGATGTTGAAGTTGGAGGGTCAATGAAAAGGCCACGTGGTCGCGGGCCAATGGATAGATTTACATCGTCTATTAATCCCCAAGCTTCATTGGGTGTCTATGCGGCAACAAAATATTCAAGATGGCATTGATAAGAATAGAAGACATGATGTGCATCGATTTTTGGCAAGATGGATCTATGAGGCGGGCATTCCTTTCAATGCTATTGATAAGGATAGTTTTATACAATTTGTGGAGGCGGTTGGAATTTATGGCAAGGGTTATCGACCTCCAAGCCAATATGAATTAAAGGAGCCACTATTGAAGGAAGAAGTTGAGAGAACTAAAGTAATTATTAGGGACCATGAAAAAGAGTGGGAAAATAATGGTTGCTCAATCATGACCGATGCTTGGTCGGATCGAAAAAGGAGAAGTATTATGAATCTATGTGTCAATTCTAGCAAAGGCACAATTTTCCTTTCTTCCAAGGAAGATTTTGAAGAAGCACACACCGGGCCATATATCTTTCACTATATCGACAAGTGCATTGAAGAAGTTGGAGCACATAGAGTAGTTCAAGTGATCACGGACAATGCTTCTAACAATATGGCGGCGGCAAAAATATTGGAAGAGAAGAAAAGACCATCTATATTTTGGACTTCATGTGCCACACACACATTAAACCTCATGCTTCAAGGAATAGGGAACCTACCTAAATTTAAAGGAGTGATTGAGAAGGCAAAGGCATGTACTATCTTCATCTACGCACATCACAAAACATTAGCATTGATGAGAAAGTATACAAAGAAAAGAGACATAGTAAGGCCGGGAGTCACAAGATTTGCAACTTCTTTTCTATCATTGTAAAGTTTAATGGAGAAGAAAAGCGAGTTGAGAACTATGTTTGCTAGTAGTGATTGGGATAAGTGCAAGCATTCCCAATCAACAAAAGGGAGAGCAACTTATTCAACCATTATGAATGTGGGTTTTTGGAATGGAGTAGGATTGTGATTGAAAGTATTTGCTCCTTTATTTAGGGTGCTTCGCCTTGTTGATGGGGATAAAAAACCATCGATGGGATTTTTGTATGGAGAGCTTCTTCACACTAAGGAAGAGATTAAAGGAGCATTGAAGAATCAAGAGACCCTCTATCAAGAAGTCTTAGAAATTATTGAAACTAAAGCTCGTGATAGACTTGATCGTCCATTACATTTGACGGCATACATCTTGAATCCTTATTACTCCTATAAAGATGAAATGATACAAAGCAATTCGCTTGTCATGGATGGGCTACTCGAATGTGTTGAGAAATTTTTCCCCGATTTTGATGCTCAAAATGTTGTCTTGAATGATGAATTGTTGAAGTATAAGAATAAAGAAGGTAGCTTTGGGAGACCGGCGGCCAAGATGGGATGCACTAAAACCATTGACACTTTTGATCCGGGTATGCATATTACAATTCTTTATTTTCTTTAGCACTAATTGATATATTTTTTCCTAATATTGTTCAATTTGTGCTTTCTTAGTTGGCTGGTGGGGTACTTATGGAAATGGTGTACCAAATTTGCAAAGAATGGCAAGAAGGATCCTTTCATTAACATCAAGTTCATCCGGGTGTGAGAGAAATTGGAGCGCATTTGAGGGGATACAAACAAAGAAAAGGAATAGACTAGATACAACAAGGTTAAATAATCTAGTCTATGTCCAATTCAATTCCAAGATGAAGGAGAAGAGGGAAAAGGCAATGAAGATGGGAAGAGATGTACTTCTTGCTAATGATGCTAGTAAGGCTCAAGGATGGATTGTAGAGGGTGATGATGAAGATGTTGAGGAAGAGGGAATGGTTGGAGAAATGGATAGCGGTAGAGGAAGTAATATGAATTTTCAAGTAAGAGAACTTCATGAAGAAGATTTTGTTTCGGATGAGGAAGAAGATGAAGAAGAGGTTGAGTTTGAGCCGGACACGGAAGGAGTCTTGGAGGGATTTCAAGAAGAGATAGATGCCTAAGTTTTCAAATTTCAATTTCTATGTTTGTTTTTGTTGTCATATATGATGCTAGACACTTTTATTTTGTGGTAGTAGTATGTTTATTTGGGTATTATATATGCTAGACACTTTTATTTTGTTGGTAAATGTTTATTTAGGTATTATATAAAATTAAAATTATATTATAAATATATATATTTTCTAAAAGGGTAAAACCGCCTAGGCCCCGCCTAGACCCCGCCTAGGCTCTCTGGGCGCTAGAAGGTGGCTGACCGCCCGACTAGCGCCTAGCGTTTTTTTGAACATTGTTCATCACACTTGTATTTTTTTTGTCTGTTTTTCTTCATAAATTTTCAAACTATTTAATATATATGATCTTACATTTTAATTTTTTTATTTTTGATGGGCCACATAATCAATTTTTCCCCTCAAAGGTGACAATCACCCTCATTAAGAGGTTGTCAAGAGGCAAATAGGTGCAAGTGGTGTACCGGTTATGGTAACTTATTTACCATTTGAAATTTATTAACCTGACTAGGAGTCATGATGTATTTAGGGCTTGCCAAGAAGACTTTTGGCATGCATTGAGATACATACCGATAGAAACTCAAAGAAACTAAGGTTATGTTATGGTATGAATGAGGAAAACACAATCATTCTGCTCCGCTCTAGTGGACATAGGTACATCGTCGAATTTCGTTAATTTTCTATGTTTACATTGTCTTCTTGCATGCTTGATCTCTTGATTTTATTTATTTATTTATTTATTTATTTATTTTTGATTCTCTATTATTTGTCAACAATTAATAATTGGGCAATTACTATCCACTTATTTATAATAAATTATCATAATTTATAATATAACTTCTAAAGCCCATGGGCTTAAATTTCACCGGAGTTTCATTAAACAAGTTGAAAAAAACATAAATAAATAATAATAACATTTGCATGCTTAAGACTACAAAATTTTATATACTCATAATATTAAGTCTTATCAAACTAAACTCAAAACAATGTCTCTCCTATACCCAAAAAAAAAAAAAAAATTGTTAATTATTTCATATATTTGTCATGAAATAAATTAAGGGCCAATTTGTCTCCAAATTTTTTTATTTTATGATTGATATATGAACCGAGGCCATAAGTATGAACTCAATAGAAATTAATTAAATACGGCACGGCGCCATCAACGAAAAAAAACATTCACATGGTTTTGTTTAATTTCATGCATGCACTTGATTTCCAAACTCAACCTAACACAAAGAGATAACTTTTGATTTAACTTGAGTTGTTTTTTAGCATTTAGATACATATACATCCTCATTTTCATCTTGAAATTTTATAATAAATATTTTATAATTTTTCAAAAGTGATTTGATTTCAATATTGATTTTCGTCATAAAAGTTTATTTTTTTAACATAGTTTGCATCTCTTAATTTGTGGTTTCTTGTTTAACTTGAATGATGTAAACGTTTTATTTTTCTACTTCGAGAACAATGAGATAGTTTTCACTGAAAATTGATAACCTTCATTATATATACATTAAATAAATATTAATGTGAATGTGTTGATGGGCATGGAGATGATAAGGACCCTCACACATGCGCTATGGCTGAATATATATATTTATTAGGCCGTTTGTATGTAGATTATAAATTTATCATTAGAGTTTATTATGTAGGCTTATAATTTTGATGGCTATAAAGAGGATTTATTTTATAATTTTTTTTCGGATATTTTATAATATACCAATATAAGTTATTTTTCTTAAAAAAAAAAAAAAAGCAATATTCACTTTCTCAAATTGATACGTCTGTAACTCACCATTATAATTTTTTGAAAATAACTTTTATTTTAATCTTCTAAATACACATATTGATTTTTTTTTAAAATTTTTGATAACCTTAGATTGTTCAAAAATTATGAAAAAGGATAGTTCTATTATAAGTTTTAAAATTTGTAACGTGAGAGTTAAAATTTTAGCTCAACACTAAAAGAATTGGATGAGTTAGAAATTAAAATTTAGAAATGAAATTATTTATTGGAAGAATCTTACAAACGAATTGGATACAAAATCCACTTCTTAAATTAAAATTTTTCTAATTTATCAACAAAATTGAAATTCTTCCTAAATTTCTATTTTTCTTTCATCTTTATATAATCCCTGTGTCTTGTAATTCATGTTTCTCTCTCTTTCACTTTCTAAAAAAAAAAAATTAAAATTATTCTATTTTGAAATTTTTTGAAAATTTAGTAAAAAACTTTAAACTCTTTATTTTTATAATAATTATTTGAAAAATATATTATTAACTTATCAATTTAGGATATTATGGGTTTATGAATTATCTATTTTAGATAAAAATTCTTTGAAAATTTTAAACATAACTTAAATATATGAATATTTATTGTAATATTTGGATTTTGGTTTTAGTGAAATTGATTAAAGTCTTTTGGATTTTTCAGAAAAATCACCCATTGTTTCTTGTCAAAGCCATCTTCATCGTCCTACTCAGCAGCAGAAATATTTACTGAATGAATAATTAATATTGTAAACACATGTGTACTTCTTGATGGAACTTTATGACTTTTATCACGCATGCAACATGACATTAACCAAAGAAATTCTCAAGATATGATATACAATACATAAACAAGGTGTCGACAACCACTAGCAGCCAAATGAAATGTCACAAAGCGAGTGATGGTATTCCGCTTGAATGTAATATCACAATACTGTCACAATATTGTTTATAACACGTGAACAATATTATTTAGGAAAAATTGCTTATAAATTTTTCAAAAATTCTATAATCACATATTTACCCTAAAAAAAATATAATTGTATATATACCTCTTAAAAATATAATTAATTACGGATATGCCCATATTGTTAGATTTTGTTAACAGAAGTTAATAAAACTTTATTAACTATAGTTATAACTTGAATTAAGATATATAAAAAGTCCAAAATAACCCTCGTAAATAGTCATTTTACAATAAAAAACTTTTCAAGGGTATATATACAAAGGGTATAATGGTCATTTTATATATATCCTATTTGTTAACAGATGGTTTTTCAGCCAATTTTAACCGTAGGCGTATATATGCAATTATATGTATTATTCAGAGGTATGTATGCAATTATCTTTTATTCATGTGCAAATATGCAATTTCAAAATTATTCAAGGGTACACCTGCAAAAACCCCTATTATTTATCATTGGTCTTTGAAGTATTTATTCAAATGGACTTTGAGTTTTTTGTGACAGACAATTATAACCTTTCTTTCAATATTATTATATGACGGAGAGATTTATTTATTTAATTTAATTTTTATAAATCTTCTGGTTGTATATATGGCAAGATTTTAATTACTTCATGAGAGTTGATAAATCATTTTAATTCGTGTCTTTTTATTGATGCACTTCTGTACTTGTCTATATCTTAAGATAACTCTTAAATGGGGTACTTATCACATATTGTCAAAATAAAATAAAATAAAAAATAAAAAATAAACAAGGTGTCCTTTATGGGATGTGTTTTGCTTAATTTGATTCCCACTGTCATCTTGTTTGTTTGCGTGAATTGTGTAAAATCATGCCGACTATATGATAAATATGTAAAACATAAACCTTCTTAGGATATAATATATATGTTGGGATTTATTAGAAGAGTTGTTGAAGATGTGTCTTATAATTATTATAATAAAGTTTCCCTTAAATATTGATACTGTTGTGACAAAAACAAGTCCAGGTATCACCGGCTATCTCATATGGTACAATATTAAGTGTTGAAAGAATCACAGGTCCCTTAGAAAAAGTCTTCACAGCTACCATTTAAAGCAGCTCAACCACTACAAAATTTTATCAACGTTTGAGCCTACAAACATAAATGGTTTCATATCAACTTCCAATTACCAAACAAAGAGACTTCAAATCAACTCAAACTGTTCTTCAATTTAGCCTAGTTATTTGTTAGAGCACCTACTTATCTATTGTTCAACTAACAAAGACTCCTGAACGTATAACTTGTAGGACTTGAATTTTTGTTGCTTGGAAATCACAATGTATGAGTATATGCCCACACACACACTCTCATTGCGTTACACCAAGTTGTACCTGTATAAAATAAAGATAACATAAAATAATGATAAACTAATAATTTAAATTAGGATAAAATAAATTTAAATAAGATGATAAGACATGTTTTGGTTGTTTGCCAAGGTTATATAAGTCCATCCATGAGACACAAACAAAGAGGAAAGAAACAGATGGTTAGAGGAGTGCAAGAGAATTTGGTATCAATGGCTTTGATCAATTGGATAGCTGCTGCTTTCTTGCTCCTCTCTTCAACCTTCATTGTTTTTCCAGGTATTCTTGTTGTTCTTCTTCTTGTTCTTCTTCTCCTTTCTATTTATCTTCTTTTGTGTTCGAGTGGAAATCAACAGTGTTTGTGCTTACACACTTAGTGGTGTTTACAAATTACAAGATGAGTTTCTTGATGGTATTAATTAATTTGTTCAGAAATAAAATTTTATTATGTGATTATTAGAGCCAAACACTTCATGATTAAGGAGGCATAGCTTGTTTTGAAAATATTTAGCTCTTTTTTGATATTTTTTAATTTTATTATTATTATTATTTTATAAAGAAGTGTTTGGCTGTTGATCGTCCAGGAGTTTATTTCATTTCATTTCTTTATTAAATATATGAACATTATTGGGTTTTTTATTCTTTCTTGAGACATGTGATAAGCTACATGATGCCATCTCTGAAAAAGGGAAGATTTTTTTTTTAAATACATGATATTTATATTCATGGTCTTGATTTTTAGATTTGTTTAGTGTTTGCAGATTTAGGATAGTGTTATGATAGGAATTTTTTTCTTTTAAAATAAAAATAATCTTTGAGAGAATTTTGAGAATATTTATTTGTGTGTGTATATAGGGAAAATTTTGTATATATATTTAGGATTATATTTATGGTGTATATTGAGCACCATATTACTGCTTGTAGTTTTCCCTATGACAAGCAAGCAAGTAGTGTAGGAATTTAAAAGTTATAAATTCAAGTCCACTGGCTAGATGTAGTGATGATAATGAGTCTATAGTTATGGGTATGAGCTTACTATTTGTGTCGCTAAATGAGGGCGCATGGATTGGATTATTAATTTTCTAACTCAATCCGTTTGTATACCTTTGAATGTATATATTCTTATTGTATTTGTAAAAAAATAAAACAATAATAAGGTGCTACATAAGGAGTAAAAATATGAGAGGGATACAAAAAAATTTAAAAGAAATACTAGGAATAATTGCCATGTATTTATTGTGACATAAAAAAACATTTAAGTGCTCGTAATATTTAGTACAAAGTATATCCACATAAAATCAGTAATTATTAAATATTTTAAAATATATAAAAAATGATAAACCTACAAAAATATACATTCTTTTGGATAATAAAAAAAAATGGTTGGAGAGTAGGAGAGTCATTGCTATCCAAGCCATGCTGAACATAGTGATGGAAAACCAACTTTGCTTCTTTTTTCCTCATGAATGAATGGTCCCAATGTTATTCAAGGTATCTAACCATATAATCAACTCATCATCCTATCCAGTATCCATTCATTTTATTTTCTTCATTTTTTCTATAACCTTTCACTTTCTCCCATTTCATATTTGTTTTTCATTTCTTTATGCTAAAGTTGGAGACCTTTCTCTTTCCTTTTACCATAATAAATTAACAAATTAGCAGCTATCTGACACTATATCATCACAAAATGCCAGAAAATGACATCAGCATCCTTTTTTATTTTATATTGTGAATTGGTGGATGAAGAAAATTTGGCTTCAATTGTCAATTCTTGTCAAAAGATTCACATTATGAATGATTCAAACTTTGAATCTTGAAAATTAGTCAAATTACTGCTGAGCTTAGCTGAGTCTCTTCTCATTGTTTGATTTGAAGGAACTGAAGCTATTGGAGTGAACTATGGAATGCTTGGTAATAACCTCCCAACACGAGAACAAGTTGTGGCACTATATAAATCAAAGAACATCCACAAACTCCGGCTTTATAACCCGGATTCCAGTGCACTGCAAGCACTGCAAGGTTCAGGAATACAAGCAATTCTTGGCACACTGAATGAAGACCTGCAAATGCTTGCAAGCTCTCCTTCATTTGCTACAAACTGGGTGGCAACTAATGTAGCACCTTATGCCAAGTCTGTTAACTTCAGTTACATAACTGCAGGCAATGAAGTGATTCCAGGCACACTAGCAAACTATGTTTATCCAGCAATCCAGAACTTGGACTCTGCTTTACAGGCTGCCAATCTTAGTATTCCTGTGACCACATCAGTATCTACTGAAGTGCTTGGGGTGTCATATCCTCCATCTCAAGGCGCGTTTTCGCAGAATGTTACACCGATCATGTCGCCGATTGTATCATACCTTGCAAGCAAACAGTCTCCTCTTCTTGTTAATGTTTATCCATACTTTGCGTATTCCGGTGATCCGCAGAATGTGAGACTAGACTATGCATTGTTCACAGCACAAGGTGTTGTTGTGCAGGATGGTTCACTTGGGTATAATAACTTGTTTGATGCTATAGTTGATTCTTTGTACTCAGCTCTGGAGAAGACTGGACAGCCAAATCTTGAAGTAGTTGTGTCGGAGACTGGATGGCCGTCAGGTGGCGGTGCCAATGGAGCGACCATTGACAATGCGAAGATTTATAACAACAATGTCATTGCTCATGTTAACGGAGAGACCGGTACACCGAAGAGGCCGGGGAAATCAATTGAGACATACTTGTTTGCTATGTTTAATGAGAATCAGAAGCCTGCAGGGACTGAGCAGAATTTTGGGCTTTTTCATCCTGACATGACTGAAGTATACCCTGTTGATTTCAGTTCTTAGTTTAACAGACATTGTATTGTATAAGTATTAGATATTGCTTGATCATTTGATGTTATTTGTACCTTATGTATGAATAAAAAGATTATAGATTAATTTATTTTTAAAGACTCACAAGTATATTGCAGATTGGCTGATGAACATGCTTGGCTTCACATCAATCGGATAAAAATCCTTTCAATCCATGATATGATAAATTGAGGAACGCCAATCTACTTATTTCTTCCATGTTCTTGGCACCACTCTGCAGGCAGAGGACAACACAAAATATCCAAAATCTTACCTGAGTACATTGTTATTATTAATATTAATATTATTATTATTAGTGAGGTGGTGTATCTTCATTTTTTTTAAAAAAAAGCACTAACATGTGAGAAACCATTCCCTAGTTGACTTCTTGGTAATGACTCTGAATGGCACTACTGGCTCCCTCCCCCTTGTCCCATAAGAGGAAGTATCTTGTGGTGAAGGAATTATTACAAGACCATTTGTACTTATATTTTATCACTTTTAGTGAATTTGATTTTTCAGATTTGGTCCTATAGACAGAGCCATGTGGTGCCGAATTGCATTACTAAACAATTGTGCCTCTTCTCTTAATTATTGTGACTTATGTGCTTGATTATTGAAAATTACTGACTCACAATCTCTGATAGAACTAACAAGATCAAGTCGGGTTAAGCCAACTAGTGTGATAGATGGGTCATATTTGTGTGACCATTTGTTAAATGAGTCAGATCTGGTGAACACAAAATACACACACACAAATAAATAGTTGATAATGAAGTTTGATCTAATTTCTAGTTCTAATAGACAATTAATTTCTCTGTATAGCAAAGCACTTGTACAGTTCTACCCATGTTACTATTTGGTTGAATGACAGATATCCAACTGGTTGTACTTTGCATCTCCTGGAAAACTACATAAATACTCCAGCTGGTAAAATACAAACTCATGACCCCATATATTTATGATGATATTTATTTAATTAATGTTTAAACATTGAATGATTCAACCACCAAGGACTTTCAAAAACAAGAAACATAGAAGCATCCAACCCAATCAGAAGATCAGTTGCAAAGCAATGACCATAGAAGCAGTTCTCTCCACCACTTTAGCTCTGATCATTAAGTTATCAGCATCTCAAGCACTCCAGAATCTCCGGCCAATATGCGGTGTGGCTGATGAGCTCGAAAAGCTTCGCCGGGCCTTGTATTCAATTCAGTCAGTAATTGGAGATGCAGAGGAGAGACAACTGAAGGACAAGGCAGTGAAGAGCTGGTTGACTGAACTTAAGCATGTTGCTTATGAAGCAGATAACATACTTGATGAGGTCAACACACTTGTTCTCAGGCGAAGTTCAGATATTCTCAATCAGATGAAAAACAAAGTGAGTGATTTATTTTCTCTTGATAATCCCATTTTGTTTCGATTATTACTAGGGAGTAAGCTCAGAAATGTATTGAAGAAAATTGATGGGATTATGATTGAGATGCACAAGTTCAATCTAACAGTAGGCACTCAGCTGCCACAAAGAAACAGGCCACAGACACATTCATTTATAATAGAGTCTGATGTGATTGGCAGAGATGAAGATAGAGAGCACATAGTGAACATGCTCACAACTAATTTTTCAGATGATAAAATGCTAGTTGTTTGTGTGGTTGGTATGATGGGCTTAGGAAAGACGACATTGGCTCAACTTGTCTATGGAGATTTGCATGTGCAGAAACACTTCGAGCTACGCATATGGATATGTGCATCTGATGATTTTGATTTGGAAAAGATTGCTAAAAGAATTATAGAGTCAGCCACCGGAAAACAGTGTGATCTTGCAAACATGGAATTACTGCAGCAACAATTGAGGACATTGGTGGAAGCAAAGCGATATTTGCTAGTGTTGGATGATGTTTGGAATGAAGATTCCCACAAATGGGAAGAGCTAAAAAATTTACTTGTTTGCGGAGATCATTCAAGCAGAATCCTTATTACAACGCGAAAGGAGCAGTGCTCGACGGTGATGGATGCAGACATGGTTTACCACCCCAAATGTTTATCTGAGGACAGCTCCTGGGTTTTGTTTGAAAAAAGTGTATTTGGGAGGAATGCTGAGAAACAACCTTTCATGGAGAAAATTGGGAGAAGTATTGTGAGGAGGTGCAGGGGATTACCCTTCACTGTAAAAGCCTTAGGGAGTTTAATGCGGTTTAAGAAAGAGGAAAGGGAGTGGTTGTCTGTGGTGGAAAGTGAAATTTGGGAATTAGAGTCAGTTGAAGATGGTATCATACCAGCCCTGTGGTTAAGCTACAATGACATGCCTTCTCATTTAAAGAAATGTTTTGCGTTGTGTGCTATATTTCCGAAGGATTATGAAATTGAGAAAGAGACACTGATTCAGCTTTGGATGGCTAATGGTTTTATTCAGTATCAAGCAGAGACAGATATGGAAATCAAAGGTCATGAGATTTTCAATGAGCTTGTATGGAGATCATTTTTGCAAGATGTCAAAGAGGTCAGGAATCATACCTCTTATTCTCAAACTGTCATTACGACGTGCAAGATGCATGATCTAATGCACAAGTTTGCGCAATTGGTGATGAGTGATGAATGCTTTCCAGAACTTGGATGTGTTGAATTGAAAACAATCCCAAAGGGAATACGGCATTTGCAAGTCTCTGCTAATGCATCCAGTTTTCTGAGTGATCGCCATAGGAGCATTGGCACCATTCTGTTTCCAAATCGATTCTCAAGAGTGGTAAAAAAGCTTGAATTTCTTAGAGTACTTGACTTGCAGCTATCTAAGATCGACAAATTTCCGGCATGGATAAGAAATTTACGACATCTGAGATATCTTGATCTTTCACAGACTAGCATTCCAAAATTACCTGAGGAAATCTGCATGCTGGTCAATTTGCAGACATTGAAACTCAATTTCTGTCACAGACTTACTGAGCTACCTAAGAGCATAGTCTTCATGTGCAACCTCCGACATCTTCATATCGATAACTGTCTTGAATTAAGAAGCATGCCCACTGGTCTGAGTCAACTACAAAGCTTGAGAACAATAACAAAGTATGTTGTCAACAGTAGCACCGGGTCCGACATAAGAGAGCTGCAGCAATTGAATCTTGGAGGACGGCTCGCATTGTATAACCTCCACCAGGTGAGGGATGCTGTTATTGCCAAAGAAGCTAATCTTGATTCCAAACCAAACATTATCTCATTGGCCTTATGTTGGGGTGCATCAGATTATCAGTCATATTATGCAGAAGAACCTGCAGAAAATGCAGAGGGGGTGTTAGAAGCCTTGAAACCGCACTATGGAGTTAAAATGCTGAGCATAGCGCATTACCCTGGTGTCGCATTTCCCTTGTGGCTAAGAGATGTGAAGGAATTCCGAAATCTTCAAGAGGTTCATCTTGAAGATTGCAAAGGATGTCTGCAGTTGCCGCCACTTGATCAATTGCCATTGCTTGAGGTTCTTCATCTGAGACAAATGGAAGGAATCAGACATATTAGTAACAACTCAAAGAGTTCTGCAGTTCATGCATTCCCTGCACTAAAAAACTTGGTGCTGAACAATATGAGGAACTTGGAAGGATGGTTTGCATATGAAGAACTAGAAGCCGTTCAATCATTCTTTCCATCCCTAATTCTACTGAACATTGATGAATGCCCAAAGCTAAAAACCATGCCATATATTCCTACACTCCAAGAATTACTGATAGTGAGATCATCTAATGAGACAGATACCTCTTTCTTCTCCGGGCAAAGAGCGTACTTCAAGCAATTGAAATCTCTCAACAAATTAACAATTGAGAGATGTGAAGAACTGGCTTTGATGTTGGGAGATGAAGAAGAAACAAGAGCCATGAGTATATCTCTTCAAAATATTACCATTTGCTACTGCAATCAATTCGTATCAATTCCAGGAATATGGAACCTTCCCTTTGTCAAACATCTCGAGATCTATGGATGTTCCACTCTGGTTTCCTGGCCTTTTATGATACTTCAAGGTTTGAAATCCCTCAAGACTCTGTGCATTAGCTTGTGTAAGAACTTCACAGGCTTATCATCAGAAATGCATTCATCACTTGAAGATGGCTATCTGCCATGTTTGGAAGTACTTGATCTACTGTATTGTGATGCTCTGCTAGAACTACCTGAATGCCTAACGTTACGTTTGAATGTTATCTCTTGTCCATGCATCAAGTCTTTGAATGCTGCACCGAAATGCCTAACTGAACTCCATGTGCAGAATTGTTGGGAGCTTGTGTCTTTGTCGAAAGACGTGGGGCATCTTAGTTCACTCAAACATATAGAGTTGAATGACTGTCCAAAACTGAGAACATTACCAGAAGGCATGCAAGGTCTCACTTCTCTTCAATTGCTGCATGTTGAAAAATGTAGCTCATTGGAGGCATTCCCAGAAGGCCTTCAGCAGTTACTTCACCAACTCAAAGGACTCACTATCAGAGATTGTGCAGAGTTGGAGAGGCGATGCAAGCCTGGAGGAGAGTATTCACACCTTGTCTCAGAAATCCGATCTACAGACATAGGCAACACAGGCCCGAAAAGAAGTACCCCTAAACAAGGTTGGAAGCGTTTTCATCGGCATTGACAAGTATTTATTTATTTATTTATTTATTTATTGATGATAAATGTGTGGCCATGGAAAACTCATAAGATTCTCAGGGTCCTGTAAGTTCTCTCATTTGGAAGGGCGTCTCCTCCAGAAAAGTCAAGGCCTTTATATGGCTTGTTTGGGATAATAATGTTCTCATTCTTAAAAATGTTGCTAAAAGATGGTACAATAAGCTCCTAATTGTTACCTGTGTGTTATGCTCGTGATAGAATTGGTGAATCACATGTTCCTCAGTTGTTCTTATTCGGCTCATATTTGTAGTCGTTTTTGCTTAGTCTTCTGACTAGTGTAGTTCCCTAATTCCCTCTTAAACATGTGGGATTTCTGACGATCTAATCTTAGAGGGATGGACATTAATATTTTAGATAAGCATCTCAAATATCTCTCGTTGGATGCACACTTGCATCGACACTAAGTGATCAAGGGAGTGCTTACTGGGTTCCTTAAGGGTTATTCTCTTGTTTTTTTCTCCCTGGGTTTTAGTCTTCTATTTTTTTTATTATTTTTATTTTATTAATTTTTTTGAGTTTGCTATGCTTGGAGTCTATTTCTTCTTTCTTGTTTTTTTCCCATATAGTTCTACTGCTAATAGAGTTTCTAGTTTGTCGTTTGGACTTTTTATAGTACCCTATTTCTTTCAATGAAGTGGTTAATTCATTTTTAAAAAACAATAAAAAAAACTCATAATTATTTACAGGTATGTGATTTTCTTTTTAATAAAGGTCCCAACGTTGATTGATAAACTAGAAGACTAGAAGTATGAATTAAAAACATGTGAGAAACACAGTAAAAGCATACAGTAGTGTAAGATACATGACTAACTGTTTTTTTTAAGCAACATGGATGAAGTTGATGACATTGTTTAAAGAAGTATTGCTATTATGTGGAAAAAGATTCCTCAAATACTTTTCAAGCATCCTTTGTCAATCATTAATCGTCATCCATTTCTTTCCGGGAAAAAGATAAGTGGTATATTATACATATCATATTGATCATCATGTGCACTTAAATAGTCTTCAAGAATGTCTTTAATGCATAATTGGTACATAGTTTGTTCCATTTATACTTTCAAGGTAAAAGAAGTACAACAAAAGCCAAATGAATGAAATCAAGAGCAAAACGGGGCCAAAAGAAACAAACAAAGAAATACACTAGCAAGGTATGCACCCATATATCTGTCCGTGTACCCTTCAGACATTGGCAAAATGAGCATCTAGAGAAATACACATACTTTTCACATAACCATGTACACGACCGTGCACTACCCAGACTCAAGTCCTCCTGAAAAGAAAGCAGCCATATAAATGGTGTACATTGCGTTGTATATCTAGGATTTTAAAGAATATGATCTAGAGGAGAACATAGGCTGAAGAGAAGCACATGCTCGTGCATCTCAAGAATTGAAGAGAAGATCATCCAAAGATATATACGGCCAGACGAAGAGATACACCATTTTTTTTTTTTTGTTTACAGCACCATGTTTCTTGTTTTTACAAGTCCTTGATGGTTCAATCTTTCAACATTTAGATATTAATTAAATAAATATCCTTATAAATACATATATAGTCCTGCGTTCCTCTTATTATTAGCTTGAAACTTTAAAGTCTTCCAAGAGGTGCAAAGAACTTGTATTTATCCTCCATATGAGGAGAATTTGAACATCCTCTCTAAGTTTAGAGACCTCTGTTTTTCTATTTTATTTTTATTGTTGTATGTACTATAAATGGGTGTTTTTCTTTATTTGTTTACTATCTTTTATACTTGTTTTGTTTCGAACTTCATTTACTCATATTTGTAGTTTCTAATGAATTTTTTATTTATTCATTTTTTTAAAATTAATAATAAATGTTATGGACACATGTGCTATGCAGTAAAGAAACTTGTAAATTTAAAACTAGAAATTAGTTTAAACTTCATTGTCCTATAGCTATACTCAACAATATTGCCATTTTTATTACATACTGTACAACTCACAATGTTTGTGTGTACATATCGATACAATGCATATAGTTCAACCCAACTGGATCCATTTAATAAAACGGGTCACACCAACATGACCCAACTATCACACAGGTTGACTTGGCCTGTTAGGTTCAATCCCATTTAGGGAACTTATGAATAAAACTATGTCAACATATTAGAGTTATTTTTTTTTATAAAGATGAAACCAAGAAGAAAGAAGAAGAGAAGAAAGAAGGCTAGGATTTTATCATAGCAAGACAATCAAGAGGCAAACCAATGCGGGATTTCTCCTAAAATCTACAGTGTTGATCCTCTTTTTGATTTTTTTTTTTTTTTGTTTATGCCATTTGTTATCCACTTTTGAGTTGATGATATATGTGTTGTTAAGAGCATCTTGTTGATGTGTTGATGTCTGGTTTTTCACCTCTAAATTGGAGAGGATTTCCACCGCAACTTTGGCCTTGTAATTGTGTGTTTAGTTGAATTTTTATTTTGTTTTCTTGATATCTTATTCTAGCACACATAGAGGGGAAATTTTCACTTGCTTAGGGTTGTTTTGGAGTTCATAGAAGTCATATAAACAACCACACACCCTTGTAGAAGTTGTTTAAAGGTGCGTAGAAGTTATGGGAGGCACATGGGTCAAAACAAGACTATGTAGAGATAATTCTCAGATTGTTGGGAGTCACACGAGTTGCCACATGCTTGTGTAGAGATTGTGCCGCCCATAAGTTGATTTTCCTAATTTTCACACTGCTGTTGCAGTATCATGTGCAGCTTAAAGTGCTACAATACCATGAAAAGTATGATGAATAACACTTCATCATGTGCAGCAAAAGCACAGATATTTTTTAGTTGTTGATATTTATTCACTATTCACTGGGACACATTATTTTACTATTCACTAGGACTTACTATTGTAAAGTACTGTTTATTTAATGTACACTAGGTCCTTGTGTGTGTTTTTCTATCGAAGGAGGCGTATTATGACCCTTTCAAAGTTGCATGATAGAGGGATTTACCATCGTGGGGTTATGGTTTCCTGTATATCATTTTAGGTGCATGTGGCAGGTCCTCATTGCCTCGCGTGTTAACCTGCCCACATGGTAAATTCGTAAGGGTCATTAAATCACCATAATTATGGAATATTTGGCTAGAATGAAATATTTTTATTTTTCAGTTACTTGCTTTATCTTTTCATATTGTTATCTTCAAAATTGCTAGTATGCTTATTTCATAGTTTTCCACAGCTTCAGACCCACGATAGCAAAATCTCAACGAAAAATCTCAGAGGATCAAGTGCTCTCTCAACTTCATGAGTGCAAGAGTCGCGAACAATTTTGACGATATAGACCCTAATATACCTCAGGAGTAGTCTACTTCCCCAGGTATCTTTGACAGGCCTGTGATTTCAGACGGTAGTCTTCGCCGGTCCAGTTACCCTACTCTTTTTAGTTTCTTCTTTCTTCTCCTCTTCTTTTACTTTTCTTGTTTCGAGTGCCTCACTACTGGTGAGAGACCTTAGGTTGTTTTTTCTTTTGTTGTTTGTTCTCCTTTTGTGTGTTTGTCCTTTTATTCTTTTTTTTTAATAAAGTTATAGTTTATCCACTTTTATAAAAAAAAAAAAGAAAAAAGAAAGCATTTTCATTGTTTTCATAAGTTAAGATAATCTGGTTTATTAAGTTTATGTATATTCTACCATCACTGACAAAATGTAAGATAATAAAAGAGTAGCATATATATATATATATATATATATATATATAATGGTTTGTTTAAAACAAAAACAAATCAATTTACTTCTAATAAAAAAGGAATATCTTGACAATTCCTAATAATAATACTTAAAAAAAAACTGATCTTCAAGCTTGGAATTGTGAAAGCTCCGAGACTTGATGGTTTTTCTATTTTCTCCTTTTAGCATTGTTGGAAAATTAACTATATAAAGTGACCTCATTATCTTGTAATGATTTCTATTTTGGCCATGCCAATTTGAAACATTGCACTCATTTCTAAAGTAATACTTGGAAAGCATTGTTGACTTCCACCTTATCAATCTCATTAATTTTCCTTTCAAAATCCTTTCCAAGATTTTGGCTTTGAGACTAAGTAAAGTCATGAATGATCTGTCATACCCATCTTTTACTTTTTTGAATGTCACTTAAGATGGCTAATAATTTACAAAAGAGTTGTTTCTTCTCGTCTAGGTTTGGTCATCTTGCAGAGAACTACCTAACAGTAACCCTAAATTACACCAAGGATCAGCTTCCCCTCATCTATTTGTCTATCTTGATTTCTAATAGGATTTCCCATTTTGTTAGATTTTATATTTTGTACTAGTGGGCCCTATATGAGTGTTACACAAGCTTAGGGATCTTATACCAAAAAAGTCTCAAGACTTAGTGGCTCAACCCCTATACCTATATATAAACCCATTACACTTCTATCACACAACCGATGTGGGACTATATTCCCAACACCCTCCCTCAAGTTCAACTGGGTCATTTTTTTTTGTCAATTCAAACTTGCTCAGACTTGTACACTAGAGGTCTATTTGAACCAAGACTTGTACACTACTTTGTGTCTCAGAGGTCCTACAGACATGGACTTATACACTACTTATGTCTCAAAGGTTCTACTCAAATGGACTTGTACACCACTTTGTGTCTCAGATGTCTTTTTTTTTTATATTAGGCTCCACTATATTTCTCTGATACCATATTAGATTTTATATTTTGTACTAGTGGGCCATATATGAGTACTACATAAGCTTAGGGGTCTTACACCAAAAAGTCTCAAGACTTAGTGGCTTAACCCCTATACCTATATATAAACCCATTACACTTCTATCACACAACCAATGTGGGACTATATTTCCAACACATTTCTAAGATTGGTTGAAAGTGATTCCCTCTGTTCATTCCAAGTTCTCAGTGGGAAAACCCATCTCTTAGCTTCTAGTTGTCGTTTGTTAACCACTTTGGAATATCTAAACATCTTAAAAATAGTGAGTAGAATAGATTCATCTGAAAACAATGGGCTAAGCTACCAACAAGTTGATTTGCCTTTTTAGTTATGAGTTCAGGTTGGGAGTTGGGGTAGTGCTGATGAAGCTAAAGACTACATCAAATCTCCTCATCATCTCCTTGTTACATGATCATCATTTTCTTCCAATGCATGCACAATGCTAGCATATTCTATCTAGGATGAGGTTCCAACTCTGTTTGTAAAAGAGTCTCAACATTCATTACATCCGATCTTGCCAAAATAATTTGATTAGAGCCAACAATGACGACAAAAACAAGGCCACTATGGCATTCTTCCCCAACCCAGGAAGCATCACTAAATATAGAAATTGAATGATAAATATGTGTACCAAGAAAAGACTCCTTTATATTGACTTTAAGACCTAGAGTAATCATTTGTTTGTTGTAGGGCCTTATAAATGTCTTATGAAAATCCAGCTCCTGATTCTTAAGCACATAGTTACATCTAGTAGTCCATACGTTCCATGCACAAATGGTGAGAAGGTCTTGATGTTTTTATCACATATCATTGAATGAAAATAATTGCAAAGCCATTCCGCACTAATAAACACCTGTATTAAACTCAAGTCCACACCAATATGTAAGCCACTAGGTTCTAGCATTGCCTAACCTTGTTGTAATTCCAAATAAAATGCTCATTAGTTTCCTAATCTAATTCATAAAAAATATAAAGTAGGGGGACCAAGGTTAATCCCATATAAGTAAGCATAAGTAGATGTTATGCCATGTCGTATCCTCCAAGTACAATTTTGTATTCTTGGGAAAACCAACAACCTCCACAAGACCTTCCAACCCTTCCAAACCTTAGCATCATACTTAAGATGGTTCATGTAATTATATACCATAGCAAAAGTTTTTGCCATAGAATAAACAAGTGTTAGGAGTATGTCCTCAAATGGAAACAAGGATACTTGTATTGGGATATTTCATTAGCATTATACATTTTAATTATTAATAATTGGCATTTATTTTGATGTTTATATAAAATTTTCTACCAATATTTTAATAAGTTTTGAACATTATAGTCCATGTGTATTAAGTTAACTCTTCTAATTTTTATGGAATAAGAAAAAAGACACTATAAGGGTTTAGTACTTAGGCACTTAAATTATTTGCAAATTAGAGAATTTCTAACTAGGTGTTAAAGATTCATAAGGATTTGTATAGTATATACTTGACAAAGAGTGTCAATTGAAAGTCATTATGGATGTGTTTATGAAAGGCATTTTTGGAGATTTGTCCGATAATCAGAACACCAATCTGGCCTCAATTGATCCTGAGTCGGATAACCATTGGGTTTGGTCGCATAAGTCTCTTTACACCAAAATCTCTCCCATGGTCTAACATTACTTAAATAATCAATCATCTTCTTCTGATAATTGGATTGGGTGGAAATTACTTTGGCACATGCCGGTGGCCCCCCGAGTAAAACGTTTCATATGGATGTGTTTCAATGGTCGCCTCTCCACCTCTGCTTTCTTCACAGTTTAAATCTCACCCCTGATAATCCATGCATCTTCTGTGGCCTCCACAAGGAAACCATTGATCATTTGCTTTGTAACTGTGCCAAAACCCAGGCTGTTTGGGACCTGATAAACTCCAGAGAGAACTTGACTATTTCCTTCCCTGATGGCTTCTGCACAGGGTCTTGGATTCTTACTTACAGGTACTCCAAACATATCCTTGCGCTCATTGCTGCTGGCACTTGGTTTATATGGACCAGCCGTTGTAATGCTATATTTAAGAATGTCCAACCGAACTTTTCTGTTATTGTCAGCAAAGTCGTCACTCATGTTCGAGAATATTTCAACCGCAACAATGACCCAATCGGCAAAAAGTTAATCTTGAACAATTTCTCCTAAGTCGACGGTCACTTCCTCTTCACTCATGCAATCTCTAATCACACCACGCAGGTAAGATTTATTGGCTTTTTTTTTTCTCCAACGCTAATTATAGAATTTCAATTGTGGGATGCCTCTCCCAGCCCATGTACGAAAACTCCTCAGACACGATTTTGGTCTTCAAAGCTGCTCTTCAGACTGGTGTTGATTATCAATTCTCCATCGGGCATATCTTTTGCGCTCATCATAACGTCTTGGAGATCATTCAGGGCTCTGATCATTTCACTTCTTGGCGCTATCATTCCCAGATCTCCAATTTGAAGTTCCTCTTGGACTTGTGTTGCCATCCGAACATTCATGTGATCCCCTTCTCTTGGATGGGACCTGCCATTAGTCTGGCTTCTTTCGGTTTTAAACATAGATACCTCAACTTGTTCCTCTATGGAAGAGATTTATCTCATTGGATCATGCGCTCATTTCATAACCATGGATTTATATTTTAATTTTCCTCTTGTTTTGTTCGGTCTTTTGTACCCTCTTAGTTTAGTTAACCTGTTCTTGCTCTTGTTTTAGTTTTCTTAATAAAATCTAGCTTCTCGTTTTGAGAAGTTCTTTTTCAAAAAAAAAAAAAAAAATGAAAGTCATTAAACTTAGAAGTCTTACATTAATTAGTTGCCAAATTAATCATATATATCTCCTTTGATAATAAAATTCTCAAGATTTAGTAAAATCAGGACTATGATAATAATGAAATGAGAACGATAAATTAACGAATTATAATTTAAGTATCCTGTCCGGAAAAATAAAAAGGTTAGATACAAAGCATGTACAATCAAGCCCATGAGGATGACAAATTAACAAATTATAATTCAAATTAATTACCAGGCTAAATGAGCATCTCATCATAGAAAAATGCTCTTCGAGATATTGGCTTTTTATATGAACGTCTACCTGAGTTTGAAACCTCAGGACTTTTGAATGTGCTTGATGTTTCATTACTGAAAAATGACGATAATGTTGAGCTTGACTCACTTTTTCGGTTCTTGCTAATTGGATATGCATCTGGACTTGCCATGTCCAGTTGATCTGGTTCTTCTTCGTCTTGTGATTCACTAGAGAGTGACAAGCCGCTGAAAGATCGCGTCGGGGAAAATTCATCCATTCCTTCAGTTGTTTTCCCTTCAATTATGCATCTCAATGCATTTTCCACCTGAAATGAAATCAACACATTATCACACATAGTTCTTTTCAGAGAAGAAAGATGCAATAAAAGATCAAGACCCTGATCACATTAATGTCAGAGTGGAATTTTTCATGGACGTAATTAAATTATATTTCTTCCTAGAAAAATTTTCTTTGATGTTAGAATGAATTTTAGTATTTTCTGTAAGAAAATTTAAAGCAGTAAAAAGAATTACAGTATGATACCTTATCCATGGATGGCCTTTTATCAGCATCCTTACTAAGACACTTCTCTGCCAAACTAACCATCCAAAAAAGTTGATGAACATCATGGCACTCTAAAAGTCTCTCGTCAATCAAGTCCGGATATTTCCTTTCTTTCAGAAGTGGTCTTGCCTGTGCCCATTGAGATAAAGCATCATAAAAAAGAACATATATATATATACATATATATTAGAGAGATAAGTACCCATTCTGCGAGACTTTTTTCTTGAAGTCTCTTCTCCATTGTTGTCTTGCCAGTGATTAGCTCTAATAAAACAACTCCAAAGGAATACACATCAGTCTTGTTTGAAAACTTTCCTCTTTCTGCGTACTCTGGTGCCAAATATCCCACTGTTCCGACAACCTTGTTGTCTGATGAGCGGTCAGAATCATTTTGTTGTGCTCTTGCCAGTCCAAAATCTCCTAACTGATGCATTCAATTCAAAAGTCTTAGTGATTTTGTTTGCCCCTGAAAGGTTTTAGCAATGATGGGTGCACGTAAAACATTACCAAAGGTTCATAATTTTGAGTTATGAGAATGTTGTCTGGCCTCATGTCTCTGTGGACTATTTTTTTCTGATGCAAATAGTTCAAACCGCTCGCTGCTCCAAGTGCTATGCTCATCCTGTCCTTCCAACTCAACACTCTGGAGCTGTTTTCTGAAGAATGTAGAGAAATCAGAAATCAAACTACTAGGAGAAACAAAATCATATAACAGATAGCATAACAGAATACGAAACGAAACTCAAGTGACAATAGTTCAAAGCAACAGTTGCAGTTGCGGGCTAATTCAGACTTTCTTTTTATGTTTTGATAAAAATTAATATTGTCTTTTGTATTATATGAAGATTAAAGCTATCTTTGGTCCGAGCAGTATGATGTATGGTTCATTTCCATCAACAAACTCTAAAAGTATTCATTAGTTTTTTATAACATTGCAAATTTCGTTCGCTTTCAAATGTTTAAAATATATCATAACTAAATAAGATGAATTTCTTGTAATTTTTGTGCATTGTCTCAATTACTTCATGGAGTAACAGCAGCAAAGAGTAACAGATTATTTGGAGCAAATCTAAAGGTGATGCAAATGCTAAAAATTGAATGGCTATTGCAATATATAAAAGAAAAAGATTAGGGATTGAATGAGAGAATACTTACTTGACAGATGCATGTCCAATGAACCATTGCTAACATACTCATAAACAAGCAAGCGATGATTTCCTTCTGAACAAGAACCAAATAGTTTAACAACATTTCTGTGACTAGCCTTGCTAAGCAGTTGAACCTCTGATCTGAATTCTTTATCTCCCTGCATACTTGCATCTTTATGTTGTTTAACAGCAATCCATTGTCCATCACTTAGTACTCCTTTGAAGACCAATCCAAACCCCCCTTCAGAAATAAAATTTTTCGAAGAAAACCCATCTGTGGCTTTGTATAACTCAGCATAAGTGAAATCTGTCTTTTGTTCAGCAACTGGTCCTACCTTAGCAAATTCCGAACACTCAACACTGTTGAACTTTTCCTCCTGTTGGAATTTGGGCAATCCATCTGCCAAAATTTTTGCTTCCATATTACATTTTTCCTCTCCTATGTCTAGATCCCTATGTTCATCTCTTGTTGCATACCAGTTAGCACAGTTTAAAACAGCAATTGAATCATCATTTGGCACCTCCAAACTTATGAAGCTATCTTCAATGCCAGAATCCTTTTTCGCATCGAAGGTTAGAGAAGATGAGACCTTTTCATCCTTCAATTCTGTGGCTGAATCAGCATTCTGCAGTGGCAGTTCTTCAGCAGAAATAGAAGTCAGAGTGATTATTGATTTGGTTAGAATAACATCTGGATCTCACTTACACTAAGAGTATATTGAAGGCAAAATTCTACAAATAATGGCTTACTTAGTGGGGAGAAGTCCAGGCTGAAAAGATCATCATCATTATTGTCATCAATCACTATATTGGACACCTCTGGTACTATCTCTTCTTGTTCTTGTTCAGGTAGCATCTCGTCATATTTGATATTATTGCTTTGAATTGACTTGCTTGGTGTGTCAGCTTTCTCTTGCATACTGACCGGCCCTCGCACTAAACGAACTTCACCATTGTGCTTCATCCTTGATATACCACAAGATAACCTGTCCATGAAATACGTCCTGTCTTTTTTCATCTGCCTGTCAAAATAATACATTGTCAGTGTCATCTGTCTTATTGTTTTTAAAACTAACATTTCTGATTATTCAGAAATGATCATAACATCTTCAATCTGATATTGTAATTTCAACCAAATTCTGTTTATGGATAGTTGAAATATCTGGCAGATGGAAATTCTAATAACGCAAAATTTAGGCTAACCTGTCAAGTATTATCCAAGTTGCTTGTAGTTTCTTAGCCATTTCAACAGCAACAACTTTTGGTGAAGATCCCGACACCACTTTTTGGTGGAAAGCAATCTGAGATGAGCAAGCAATGAAGTAACATGATAATAACTTATTTTTTGTCCACTTTCTTCGCCTTATAATCACACTCATGGCAGAAATTGGACTTCCAAACAGCCTAAAACTCAATATCGAGCTCGGCCAGCGCACATGATGCATAAGCATTAGATAAATATGACTTTACTCAAAAGAGTAACCCCAAATTTATAATCTCAAGTTCATAATAGCGAAAGCTCATGATTTTGCTCTATAATCAAAATAACAATAAAACAGAGTTGGAATCAGTCCAAATCTTAATACAGAGCTAAGGCAACACAAACAATGCCTTGTTCATAGGATAAATACAAATTTACTCTATTTTAACATAGCCCCATATTTACAATCTCATGCTTAGGATAACAACGTCTCTCAGTTTAGCACTATAATCACACTCACAAGAGAAATCAAAGTTTTCATTAGCTAAGCACAGGAGAAATCACAGGCACTGTATAACAAGGTCTTTTGGTTTTGGGCTATAATCACAGGCACAAGAGAAATCAGGGTTTTAATCAGTCCAAAGCTCAATACTGGGTTAGGGCAAAGGCAACAAAAGTGATTTATCAATCACAAGATTATAACTACAATAATACTCAGTTTTTAGCATAGGCCTATCATTTTAGTCTCAAGTTAATGATAACAAAGGCTCATTACCTTGCCTTACAATCACACTCACAAGAGAAATTGAACTTTCTAATCAGTCTAATTCTCAATATGAAGCTAGGTCAAGACAAGTGAAATTATAAATGACAAGATTACAAAATGGGTTTTACCATAGCCATATGTACAATCTCAACTTCATGTTAGTCAAGACTCACAAGAGAAACCAGAGTTTTATTCATTCAAATCCCTAATATCTAGCTAGGGCAACACAAGAATGCACAAAATCACAAGATAATAAACACAATAACACAAGATTCAGTACCTTCTTCATCTCATACAACTTGCTAATCATCATCATCTTTTCACTTCTCTCATACTCATTTTGCTTCCTTGTGATTTCATCTTCAACAACTTTCTTGGTTGTCTGATCAACCCTAATTCTATACCCCACTGACAACAAACAAACAGTGAACAAAAAAACTAAACCCTTGGCACAAATCAACCAACAAAATAATCATAATAATAATAACAATAAACATTAATTGAATCCAATCTAACAAACCTCACCACCATTCCATTTGTTTCCAAGAAAAAAGATTGAACTCTTACACAGTTTCCCGGTTTGCATGAAAGAAAACGTACTAGGGGTATTAACCTGGTGAAGAACTCCAAGAAGTGTGAGCTCATCCCCAGGTTTCAGTGAGAGGCCATCAATGGCCCATTTGATTGCACTTGAACATACATCCTTTGATGCATCCTGAACCACCACCACTCTCTGAACCTCCATTGAATTCTCTCCCAAATGTGAACAAACTCAAAACTGAAAAAAAAAATGAGGTTTTCAAGGATTTTGAGCAGCCACCAGAGAGAGAGAGAAGACAATGTTAGTTGGTGTGTGGATCAAAGAAGCAACTTTGGTGCAAAGTTCAAGCGCATATTCGGATATTCAGAGATTCAGAGGGTATGAATAGAGGTTTGTGAAGAAGAAGGTCCAGATTTGCTGATGTTGCAGATAGGAAATCACAATGCTCTGTTTTCTGCCTTAAGCAAGCATTTCCATAACTGATAATTGCATGCAGACAATAAATAGTCTGAGTACCCAATGAAGCATGCTTCAATCAAATTATAATTTTATTTTCAAGTCTTTTTCTGTTATATGCAAGAGCAGATAGAATCATGTAATGCTAGTAATGGAATCTCTTATTAAACTTCATTCAGTTTAGTAAAATCTTTATATTTGGTATTATAATTTACACACACACACACACACTCTCTCTCTCTCTCTCTCTCTCTCTCTCTCTCTCTCTCTCTCTCATAAAAAGTATATTTTATAACTACCCTAGATGGTATTTCATTTCCTTTCCAATTAGACAACTGTATATATATATATATATATATATATATATATAACTTTTTTTTTTTTTTTTTTTTGAAGAATAACACTTGAGGGGCATGAGACTTTTTTATTTAGGTTGTGTTTTAGAATATCTAGCCGAATAGAACGGAATATTAAATTTTTTCCACTAAACAAGAGATTATTAGATTGATCATGTATCCTGTTTTTAGTTTTCTGCTACCCTTGAACTTAAAGACCACAAACTTGATGAATCAGCTACTATGATCAACATAGCCTTGATTTTATTACTAGACGTTCTACTTTGCTTGGTGCAACTACTTTAGAAAGCGAAGAGATGCTTTAAACCTTGGGCTTGGTTGTGCTGTCATTGATCAATGATTCTCAGTGGTGATCATTCTTTGAGGCTTTTTTACTTTTTTTTTTTTTTTCCTAAAATGTAATTTTTTTCTCTCTTGATGCTATAGGTCGTGGTATTCGGCCATTTTGTGGCTTCTTCTTAAATTTTAATTCTTTCTCTCTGTTTGTATATACTATAGTTCTGGAAAGTTGTATAGAATTTTTTTTTCCTTTGAGGAAATGCAACAATTGCATATTAGATCTCTTATCTTAATCAAAGTGGTTTATCTATCTTTTTCAAAAAAAAAAATTACATATTAAAAATGTGCACGGACATAAAGCAAGCTAGCTAGCTAGCAAGCACTTGTGACCTCATTTGGAGTGAGTTTTAGGGTTTGATTTTTGAGTTCTCTCCTAAACAAATACCATATGCAAAAAAATCCGATATACCAAGAAACCAAGAGACTATTGGTGTATAATAATATTTATAATGTAAACATGGAGGATTTTTATTTTTATTTTTCCTATTCTAGCTCAATCCAGCCTGTGAATCAAACAATTCAAAATAAGGAGTTTGGAGAAACATGCCTTCCTTCTTATAGATGACTAACTATATTTTTTTGTATGACCATTTATTTGTACCCTGGATGTACCATGCTAGTAGGAATTGTTCGTCCAACCGTACACCCTCACCCAACAGCACAAGGATTGGATTGTAAGCACACTCTCCCACTAGTGCTCTTTATAGCACTCTATGCATAGGGGACCCCCCAACAACCAGTGCAATAATGTACCATTATTCACCATGTATTAGTGGGATTTGAACACCCACTCCCCGGTGAATGCCTCTAATCCAATGTGTAAAAGGGGATAATGCTGTACTTAGCTTTCTATTAATCCTACTCTTTAGACTATCTTGTAGCTCGCGTTCTCCCTGTGTACTCCTTAATTACCGTCACATTTTAAGAGTTGAATTGTGCATGGTTCAACAATATAAACAACACACCCAGCACCATATTTTGGGTGCAGGATTGTAAAATTTTCTTTTATCTGATTGAGTCTTAGACAATGGGTTAGCCCAACGGTAGCGCTGTAAACTATTTTCTATTCAATAAGATAAATGGCTAAATAAATAAATAAGATTCATTATTTACGCACCAACTAATTTGCTACAAAACAAAGCATGATGGCAATGCCAAACTCTCAGGTGCCTTTGAACCTTGAGATGTCCAAGTTATTATTATTATTATTATCATTTATTACTATTATTTTAAGAACATTGTAGGATAAAAATAAGCTATTGAATTGTCTATGCATGGACTGAGAGGATTCGTGGCAGTGAGTTCTTAGCCGAGGATATGATGGTATACATTTTATTATTTATTAAAAAAATTGAAAATTAAGCATTCATGATGTTGAACATCTTGGACTTATAAGAGTTAGGAATATTATTCTAATTGAAGCATAGAGAGGCTATCTAGTTAAATATAAAGTCTGGTTCTTATCACCAGAATTTAGTTATTTGTCTTCTTTATTTATTATTTAATTTTGGGGTTTAACTTTGGGTGTTAGCAAGCTGGGGTTGATCATTGAGAAATAATTCCTAAGCAACACTTCCAACAAATCTTTATACCATATTCAAATTAAGTATATCTGTCTTTGCGTGAGAATGGGAGAGAGAATATGCATAAAAATCCCATTGTTTTATTAAATGGATATTGGTTAATTATCTGAATCACCAAAGTTGCAAATTAAACTCATTGCCACATCCCTATCTAAGACAGTTTTCCCATTTTTGCAGACGTGGACCCAAAATGGTTGTTGATTGGTGGAAAGAGCAGAGAAAAGATACAAAATAATGAATTTATCATTTCTAAGAAACTATATTCTCATCTCCATGCACAACTCAAGGAATAGAGCATAAATATTGTGCTAGGAAGATGAAAATCCTAGCAAATATTAATCAACTAGACGTGGTCAAAGAAGCTCGGAGTCTTACATAAGAGAAAATTGAAAGAGAAATTTTTTTTATTTTTTTTAGAAAATGTGGGCAAGTCAACATATACATATGTCATATTTATACCTCAACCACGTATTAAGAGAGAGTTGAACCCTCCACCTAGCTCCCATATGGGAGTCAATTACCACACAACCATTGCAACAATGGCTGAAAAAATAAACTTTTCTCTAAGTAGATTATGAGGCACTAATCTAAGAAGAGAAAGCCCATTAATTAAAGATAATTATCCAAAATCATTTGATTATAGGAAGGTGATAGTAACATAAAGTACTTCTATGCAATACTAAACCAACAAACGAACATTGGCGAAATCCACTGCATTAATGTCATTATGAATACTATTAAGTACGTTACCAAAATCAGGGTAGAAGTCGAAAACCTCTACAAAAAGCTTTTCCAAAAAGAACAAACAATAATTTATGACACCAACTTAGACTTGCTCTTTTGTGTAAAAGGTAAGACAAATTTGAATCACTTTGAGCAACCTTTCACTAGAGTAGAGTTCATAATAACCATTTAGGATATTGTAGTAGATAAGACACCTAGAATGGATGGGTGTCTTGTAAGAAATACCGTCCTTATACTACAAACTAGTACTGTAGAGATTAAGAGGAATTCATCTAACAAAACTAGTACTATAGAAATCAAACATATAAATTTAGTAAGTATATAAAAATAGCAATAATATAGAAATAATAGCAAGAAATTCCCAGCCTGGGGTAGGCGTGTGTAAGCACTGACCTAACACTGAATTGGCCTCTCTCGTGCAGCATTTGCCGGCCTCACTCCAAGCGCCGGGATACACTAACCCAGGAAGGATCAACTCTTCGCCTAGCACGTTCAGCAACGAGGTTTCCAAGTGCGATAACACTAAGTTCAGGCAATAAACAAAATACAATGGTGAAAACTCAGTATAACACTTGATCAATACTCTCAAATGGAGAAGAATAAAATGAATAAATGGATGCTCAAGAATCACAAGTTTTAGTGGAAAGAAGATTGAGATAATGAGGATTGATGAATTGAATGAATGCTAATGCTCTCATATATATATATATATATATATATATATATATATAGAGAGAGAGAGAGAGAGAGAGAGAGAGAGGTTTTATCAATAGATAGGTTTCTATTCGTTGAAACCAACCGCTAGAAAGAGAGAAAATAGGTTTAAGTGGAAACATGTGGGTCCCAAAGCATGGCCCACATCTAACATGTCCCATTCTTTTCTAATGGATAGTAGTTTATAAGAGAGGACATTCTAAGCTATTGGAGGATTTCTTCGGTAGAAAGACGAACTTGGAAAGCATCAATTGCCCTTATATTCTCTTTTTTTTCCAAAAACAACTCGCCATAATCTTTAATGACTTGTAGAGTGATAATCTTACGCAACTATTACATTAAAATCCTAGTTAAAGTGCTAGCAACACACTTAGGGCTTGCTTGGGAGAGGTGAAAGAGGGGTTCATAATGGAAGGTAGAGTAGGGTAAAGTAAGGGAAATAGAGGTTTTAAGTTATCCCTTGTTTGGGAGAAAGGTATGGTAAATGAAGGTTACCAAACCTTGTAATGTTTGGATTAAAGGTAATAGAGGGTAAGGTTTTATAGTAATATTACTAAAATACCCTTATAAGAAAATAAGACATTAATAGACCTTCATTGAGTTATTATAAAACTATATACTGATTATATACTAATAGTAATATGAACATTAATAGACCTTCATTGAGTTATTATAATAACACTACTAATATTAATATTAATACTAATACAAATACTAATATACTAATAATAATATGAACACGAATACTAATATACTAAAACTAATAATAATAATAATAATAATAATAATATACTAATACTAATACTAATAATAATGCCAGTACTAATATATTAACATTAATATACTAATATACTAATAATAATAATAATAATAATAATAATAATATACTAACATGAATACTAATATAATAATAATAATTAATAATAATAATAATAATAATAATATTATTATTATTATTATTATTATTATGAGTACAAATATACTAATATTAATACTAATACTAATAATAATACATAGATGTAATTTCTTGAAATGATCAAGTGCATTTTGGTCCAAGAAAAGAACCAAACCTTCCCAACCCCCCAATTTGGAGGGTTGAGATAATGGGATAAATGGAGGTTTCTCAACCCTCCATTTAACCCCCTCAAACCCTACCCCTTGCAAAACTTTGGATCCAAACAAGGGTAGGTTGAGAACCTTACTTTACAAAACCTCCATTTACCCTCTCCCAAGCAAGCCCTTAGAGATGGTGATATATGATATGATACATGACCATTAAAATTTGTATATCAAGAATTGGTCTATTCAAGATAATATTGTTGTAGTAGAAGAAAGCATATGTTGCTCAAGAATAACCCCTACAATGAGATCCGAATTAAAATTGATTTTGAGAAGCCATTGTACACAGTGGACTAAGAATTCCTTTTTGGTGTAAATAAGGTACAAAGTTTGAGAACTTGATAGACCAACTAAGTGAAAGGCCTCCTTTAATCCTCCATGGTCAAACTCCTACTAAATTGATTCCCTTTTAGTTATGTCAGACACTAATGCTAACTCAGTTTAGGAGATCCAAATTCCCCTTACTATTTATATTCTCATTGCAAATGTTTTCAACACAGTGTAAAATCAATCTTTAAGGGTAAACATCTTTGAGGAGATCCATCTTATGGCAAATGGAAATAATAATCCTTTGCTTGTAGTATGCAAATAACCTCTTTGTCTTCTATAGAGATATTCCACACTTCAAAATTTTTAAACTCATCATTTACCTGATCAAAAGCTTGCCCTAAGTGCAAATTAACCTTCAAAAAGGTATCATTATAACTATCTAGATCACACCGGAGGATTTGTCATATGCATTAAATTATTTGATGGGATCTTCCCCATTACCTACCTAGGACTACCCACTACTAGGAGCAAACCAAAATATAATAGACTGGTGTGCCTCATTGAAAAAGTAAGAAGTTGGAGACCTTGATGAGTTCCTATTTCTAGGCAAATGGATCACCCTAATTAACTCATTACTTTTAACCATCCTGAGCTATTAGATATTGTTGTACAAGCTCCCAAGCTAAGCGGCACACTATATTGATGTTTACTAATGATATTTCCTATGAAAAGAATAATTCAAAACAAGAAACTATTGTGACTAATGAACTAGAAATCGCTTTATATATCGAAAAGGTAAGGAGGATGGGATATCCTAGATCAAAGATCTTTCAACTTTGCCATTTGGAGCAAGTGATGGTAAAAGAACTTCTTTAGTGAAGCCAGAATGTGCCAAAAAATATTCAAACAAAGATATATTTGCAACACTTTTACTAGTCATTTCTTACCAACTACAGCTAGGTCATATTTCTTCTTGAAAAGATTTAGGCATACCCATGACACTATTCTCACAAACACAATCTCAAAATATGGAAATGGTGCTAACCTTAATTGATAATGCAATAAATGAATAGAGGAGCCCTCTCCATGGAGTTTGTGGGCCCTCCCAACATATGGTTGTGGGTTAGACATTTAGCTCCATTGAGGCAAACTTATGAAAACTTCTAGTAACCTTCCATACTGTTACCAAGTCCCTACACTCTCAAAAGCTCTCAAAACCTCTAAAGATTTCTAAAACAGTTTGAGGGCTACTACCATGAAATATAAGGAACATTCGCATATGAAAATTAATAACCAACTAATAAATATATGTATAATCCTCGATTCTTAAATGATGAAAGTTCTTAAGACCATCACTACCTACCAAGTTTTGGAGAGGCCCCAACTTTTAATTAAAATTAAGCTATTTATATAGATGACATATGATAACAAGATCCTCACAATGGATAATATTACAAAGCAAAATATTTTGAGGGGAAGGGAGTTGGTTGAGGGGGGACGGTCATACAATATGTGTTTTTGTGGTAACCTTGGAAGCGAATCCCTAGATCATATACTATTCCAATGCCTTATGGTAAGGAACATTTTGGACCATTTTTGCCACTTGTTTAGGACAAACACCAAATCCTACATGATAAGTACTAAATTATAATATAATTTTAATATATTTAAGTTTTGTTTAGTTGATCATGCATCTTTCCTCATGTTTCTAATTAAATTTCACTCTTTTAGTTCAAGTTACCACTTTTTAACAGTTTTCTTGCAAATAAGTGGAGTTCGGCCTTTATTCTAAACATGGATCACCCATGCTAGCTACCACACCCAAGGATTATGGTACAAAAATTCAAAAGACTCAAACACTAGAAGAACAACCTGCCCTTGTTAGTTAACATAGTTGTAGATCCTTGTTGCCATCTTAACTTTCATTTAACCCTCCTCTATATAAGGCCAAGAAAAGGATTTTCAAGGAATCTTTGGATACGAAAACAAAGATACAATTTCTCTAGGGCTTGAGATCATAAAAAAATTATCAAAAAAGAGAAAGAGGGCAAAGGTCGAGGGAGAGATTATAGATCTACTAGAATATCATGCATAGAGGATCAAGAAACTCTTCTTTCTTTCTTTCTTTTTTTTTAATCTATTCCATATTTCGATCTATGATTAATATAAACCTTTTGGTTTATAAATCGAACTTGAGCAAGTACATCTTTTGTTTTAGGTTGGGATTAACCCAATGTTTAGATAATGGACGATGTATTGACTTCTATTTTTCATATTAATGTTTATTTGCTTTTGATTTGATTCTATGGTACTTAATATTTGTAAAATAAGTTAGTCCCTCATATTTGCAAGATTTTAGATACCAAAGGAAAGACTGAAAGGTGAACAAAGCAGGGCCGGTCTTAGAGAAAATGGAGCCCTAGGGCAAAATCATAATAATTGTTTTTTAATTATTTTTATCAAATAATAAATTATATAAAAAAATAAAAAATATTATCATAAATCAATAAAGTAAATAAGATAAATTTTAGAATTTAAAAGATAATTTTTTAAATTATAATTAGGTGGATATGATCATATGATAGTAAATAAAAAATTTTAATATATTTTTTTAGAAAAGAAAACGTGAATTGTGAGGCCCAAGAAATTTGTGGAGCCCTATTATAAGTGTTATAGTTTAAAAAAAATTAAAATTTTCAAGATAATTATATGAATAGGATTATAAGATGATAAGAAATAAAAATTTTAAATATAAATTTAAAAAAAAACATGAATTGTGAGACCGTGAAAAATTGCAAGGCACTATTATAAGCCAAATTTGTTTTGTATTGATATTATAATAAATTGAGTGTTATTATAATTTAAAAAAATTTAAAATTTTCAAGATAATTATATGGATAGGATTATATGATAATAGTAAATAAAAATTTAAAATATAATTTAAAAAATGAATTGTGAGGTCCTAGAAAATTAGGGGCGCATAGGCCAAATTTGTTTCACATTTTATATTTGAAAAATAAATAAATCTTAAATATGATAATTATATGGATATGATAATGCTAAATGAAAATATTAAATATATTTTTTTTAAATATATATGAATTATGGGGACCTCGGAAATCTTGGGGCGCTAGGCATAGTCCTTGGTTGCCAATGCCTAAGGCCGGTTCTGGGTTTCTTATATATCTTAAAAATATGAGTTTGAATTCTTAAAGTCGACACATTTCATCCTTAAATTGAAATTATGTTTAAAAAGACAAATTAATCTTTTAATAAGGTTTTGAAGAGAGAAAGCTGAAATCATTGAACCATGTTAGTTTTGACCAAATACATTTCAAATCATTTCCCAAATTTGTCATGGATCATGAAATTTATACATCTAATTAAGAAAATTTCATGATTGAATTCCTATTATAGCTAAACTATGGTAGGGTTTAGGAGTGTGCCAAATTGAGGTTCTTGAGATTCTGTTGTAGCTCTTTGCTGAACAAGTTTGAATATAATTGAAGTTTTTTTTTAAACTATTGTTGCAATAAGAGTGGTAGTATGAATAACTCTCATAGGGAAGGTCGACAATTCAACTCCCTTTCAAAGCATGATAAAGGATTTGGGTTGTATATGTGTGAGATGACTTGTCTACGTTATCAAATAAAAATAATAACACTAAAAAATAAAAAATAAAAATTGTAAACCTTTCATCTCTTATGCATAAAGAACAAATTTGATAAATTTCTTTAACCATCGAATAACTCTTAAAAACACATTATGGACCTTAAACTGACAAATCCATTTGTTTATTAGATTTATTTGTATTTATTACATATTTTCAAACTTTCATTATAATTAATTAGAGACTAGCAATCTTAGGGGTTATGCTCAAATGTGTACCCTAACTGTGCTTGAGATGAGCTTGGCTTCACTCCCTCATTCTTTATCTCTTGTTCAAGCTTTGCTTTTTTTCTTCTTTTGTATTTAATTAAAATTATATTAATTCTATATAATCTTAAGTTTATGGTTATGTTAGATTTTATGTGAATTAACACATGATCATCATATTTATACAGTAATGGAGATTAAGATTAGCATTCAATGTTTATGGTTTAACATAATCATCTTGTCCAAGCCCTACCTTTCATAGACATAGGTATATGATGGTCAATATGACATGATGATCAGCTGAAAAATTTAATAAAAATTAAAAATAAATAAAATAATAATATTCAAACATGCTTTATTCCAAGCAAATGAACTGAAAACATCTTTTAATGAACCAGCCTCCCAACTTCATTGATTTTTAAGATAATTTTTATAAATTTCTTTATCAAGTTAATAAACACCACGCCTGTATATTATCATCTTATTCCAATAACATAAATCAATTGAAGAAGCAAAGTAGGTTTCATGCCTCTCAATTCTCAATCTACAGTACATTTTCCTGTCCAACCGCCCTCAAACTCAATCAATTAAATAGGTTCATCATTTAATAAAAAAAAATCAGGACACATCATAAGGGTGTCCAAATACATTGATAAAAGCAGCATTTGTGTCCAAGAGAGTGAACCCTTCTTAAGATAATTGATAACTACATAATTAGTAGTAGGAATTAGTAATGAGTGATATGATTATGTAATCAAAGATATTCACGTTGTTAGAGAAGTTGTTATAGAGTCAACCATTATCCTAGCACACATGTTTGTTACAATGCCCTGAATTGCTAATTTAATGAATGATATGATTATGTAATCAATGATATCTAGATTATTAGAGAGGTTGTTATAGAGTCAGTCATTATCTTGGCACATGTGGTGCTTGTTACAGTGCTCTAAATGACCAGTTTAATTAATAATATGATTATGTAATCAACGATATCCAGGTTGTTATAGAGTCCGCTATTATCCTGGCACACGTGGTGCTTGTTACAATGCCCTGAATGGCTAGTTTGTTACAAATGATTGTAATGATTCCATTATAAAAGGGTAATGAATGAAAGCAAAGGCAGGAATATTTTTGCCAGACTCCATCTCCTCTCCTCTTATCCTCTTTCCTCTCCTTTCTTCTTCTGCTTCCCACCTTCTTCTCTAAAGTTACTCTTCTCTACAACATTGCACCTCTGTCCTGAACCATGAATCAATTCCGAAGTGTCCTTGCTCTTGTCTTAGTAAGCAATTACATCTCCTTAATCTCATTTAGACCTCCATATTCTTTTACTAATTAAGATACTACGTTATTTCAGATCACAGCAACAACTACCCATGCATTCACTTCCTAAGTCTACTAGCATAAAAGTTACCCAACTCTCCCATGCCCAGAGCTATCCTGGACCTCATATCCTCTAGTTCTCTCTCTGTCTCCCCCTCTTTTTCTCTATTATGTTCTTGTGTGTGTGTGTGAGAGAGAGAGAGAGAAATTTAGAAGTTTAATTAACAACATTATTTTATATAAGTTGTAGATGAATTGGACAAAGAGAAGACAAGGATAGCAGTGAACACTGGAAAACCTAGAGATAGTGGCACAAAGTTCAACGTTGGTCATGATGGTGTTGGAGTGAAAAACGACCTCAAGTATGTGTACGTTGGCAGTGAGACTCAAGTTCATGATGACCCTAACATTGCACTCTTCTTCCTAGAAAAGGACTTGAATCCTGGTTCCAAATTTGACCTCCAATTCACCAAAATGACCTTTGGGTCACTCTTTATAACTCATTCACAAGCAAACACCATCCCACTCTCATCAAACAAGTTGCTTGAGATCCTAACACATTTTCAAGTCAAGCCAAGGTCCGTTATTACTGGTGCCATAAAAGAGGATGGTCATGGAGTGTGAGGTGCAGGCCATGAAAGGGGAAAGTAAGTTCTGTGCTATGTCATTGGAATCCATGATGGAGTTCAACATGATGAGTTTGGAAATAAGAGATGTACAGGCAATCTCAACAACAATGAATGAGTAGAACGGTGATGCTGAGATGAAACGGTCCTATAATGTTGCTCTGACTGGTGTCTGTGCAATGGGTGAAGAAAAGCTGGTGGCATGCCATGCTCAGCCATACCTGTTATAGTGTTTTATTACTACACAATGGGGAAAAGCAAGGCATACACCGTGGCATTTGAGGGGAATGATGGGACGAAGGTGGAGAATATAGTTGTGTGCCATCTTAACACATCTAAGTAGAAACCGAAGCACTTGTCTTTCCAGATGCGCAAGGTGAATCTTGGGAGCGTGTCAGTTTGCTACTTCATAGAGGAAGATGTTCTGTGGATTGTTAGGAAGTAATAGGTGGAAGCAGTCCTTTAAATGAGATTGTGTTTACTGGTTTATTCCCGTATTGTGGCATGAAATAATAAGATTGTCTCTAAGTGTGTGTTTATGAGGCACTGCTCATCTTGCTATATGTTTTATGATATGGTAATAAAACTTTCCTTCAACATTAGCTTGGTTGCATGCTCCTAAGTCAATCAATTCCCATACTTAGGAATCCGTCAAATTCACATTGCAATAAACTAAAATTCTATTTAGAGTTGACAGTGTTGTATCATATAGTTTAGTTAAATACACTATACCCTCGAATCATGAATTAGAATTAATGATTGAATATTTTGATTTTTAAATTATGCCTATACCTTAACAATTTCTCTCTTCACTCGTATGTTTGAAATTTCTTATGTTATTTATTAGAGTATAAATATGATATGCATCCAGATAAATATCTTTTCAACAAATGAATATAATAATTTAGCTCTCCCTAAAAATGATGAGCCATGCACCGTCCTTGTCAAAGTATTACATACTCTTAGTGTCGATGTTTAGATTTTGGTTCACTGTACTCTCAAAATTACATTGAATTTAGTGCATGCAATATCAACATCATGAGTTATTAGTCCAATTGCAATCAACTAGGTGTGAGGATGTTACCATGGTTGGTCTGAGAGAAAATGGGGCCTAGGCGAAATTATAATAATTTTTTTAATTATTTTTATCAAATAATAAATTATGTAATATAAATAAATAAATATTATTATAAATCAATAAATTAAATAAGATAAATTTTAGAGTTTAAAAAAATAATTAAAAAAATTTTAAATTATAATTATGTGGATAAGATCATATTATATTAAATAAAAAGTTTGAAGTATAATTTAAAAAAAATACGACTTTTGAGCCCCTAGATATTTGCAAGGCCCTATTATAAGTGTTATAGTTTAAAAATAATTAAAAATTTCAAGATAATTATATGGATATTATTATAGGATGATAATAAATATATATTTTAAATGCAAATTAAAAAAATTTGTTTTGCATTGATATTATAATAAATTAAGTGTTATAGTTTAAAAAATAAATAATTTTTCAAGATAATTATATGGATAGGATTATAGGATGATAGTAAATAAAAATTTAAAATATAATTTAAAAAATGAATTGTGATGCCCTCAGGCCAAATTTGTTACATATAGTTGAAAAAAAATTAAAATGCTTAATATGATAATTATGGGGCCTTCAGAAATCTTAAGGCCGGCCCTGAAACTAAGGTCTTAAAATTCTAGATTATGATTTCTTGAGGATTACTGGATGTCATAGAACTTAAAAGATCTAATTAGATTCAATTACCACGAAAGTATTATTCTAAGTTAAATATCTAGCTATATTTTGAAAAAAAAAAATAGTAAGTATCGTAGGATATTCAACCTTCAAACCAATTATACTTAATTGAGAAAGAGTCAATATGAAATATGTTATCTATCATTGTGGTGAACTTTAATCCTAGAAGCCCTTGCATCTTAATTAATCACCTAAGTCATTGGTAACTTTAGTTTTGTTAGTTTTTATTTTCATTACTTATTAATTCCACAATTCACATACATAGCGATTCTCCTAAATAACCCTAATTGTAAGAAATTGATAGTTAGTAACAAACTTCTTGTGGGAACGATATTTTATTTATTATTTGAACGATCCGTGCTTTTGCGGTATGCATCATTAGACAATAAGGGGCTTGTAGATATTAGATAGGGTCGTATATTAGGGTATTTTTTAGGAGAAAATATTTTCTATGTATATCTTAAGAATGACATTTTTTTGTTATTATTCTTATTTTGTATATTTTAGGCTAGAATTGTTTGCTTGGACTAGAAGTTAAGAGTGATTTGTATATCTCAATTTATATATATATATACTTGTATTGGTTTAATGAAACAAAGAGAAATTCCACCAAAACCACCTTTAAAATTTTACAATAGACCTTCAAGGTTGTAGATTATACAAAACTAATCATTTGATATGATCAACTTCATCTTATGATCTTAGTTTGATGCCCCTGGCATCAATACTACTAAGCTCCTAGAGGCCAGTCACTCATAAAGTTAAGCCTAGCTTTCATTAAGGATGGACTACTAGCATCCTATGAGCAAGAGGGGACTAACTTCTTTGAATAGCTTATTTATCTATTTCATTTTTCCAAGGGAGTTATTAAGACAGATACTTATGTATCTATATACCTTATAATTACAAGGATGAATGTGGTTTATCCACAATTAATTTAAATTTTTTTTGAAGTTTAACCGATATGTTAGAATTGAAAAGGTGGATAAACCACATGCATTATAAGAAGAAACTAGTAATATAATTTTAGAATACAAGATCCATAATTGTTTCTAACTAAAATTTGAAAACCTTATCTTTCTTTTATTCAAAAGTTGTTGTCACTCAATTGTAATTCAAATAAAAAGATTGTTCGGTAAGTTCTCATATCTAGTTCTTTTTCTCTAAAGAGTTCATTTGTTAATTATTTATAAAATTGACAAGTCAAGTTAAACTATTTTTTTTTTTTTTTTTTTTTTTGCATTACATAAATATTTCGGTGGTCTTGCCCTTAGAGGGGGCACGGGCCGAAATTTGGCCCGGCCCGGCCCGGCAGAAACCGCCGGTCAGCTGACCCGGCGGGCCGGGCCGGTAACCCGTAACCGGCCCGCACTGTAGCGGGCCTGGTTACGGGTTAGGCCTTTGTTAAACCGTGACCCGCCGGGCCAACCCGGCGGGTTGGCACGCGGGCTGGCCCGGCGGGCCCGGCTGTTGGTTTTTTTTTTTTTTAATTTGTGTGTTTTGTGTGTTAAAAAATTCAAACTTGTTACTTCTAAGAAAGATTTGAACCTTGGTCTTCAATGAACAAGGTTCATTGAGAAACCACTTGAGCTAGCTATTATTGGTGGTGATTTAAATTTTTTTTTAAGATATTTATAATGAAGATATGAATTTGAATTCAAATTCAAAGTTAATGAGTTTTAAATTTTATTTTAATAAGTTTTTATCCAATTATTTTAATTTTTTACTTGAATTTGTTACTTTTTACTTCTATTTAATTATCAAATTTTATATATTTATCATAACTAGTGTTTTTAATTTTTAGTTATAATATAATAATTTAGTATTGATTTCTCTTATATTTACATGTATTGTTTTATTTGATTATTTCAATCACCAATTAATAAGATTAGTTATTCTTTTTTTACATTAAGTTCATGAGTTTAAATTTTATGTTAATAACTTTTCATATAAAATAATTTCAATCACCAATTCATAAGATTAGTTATAATATAATTTCTCTAATATTTTATGTCAATCATCAATAAATTTTATGTTAATTTCTCAAACAAATAGATAGCAAAATTTTAATATAAAGTAGAACATTTTTATGACTATAATTTTTCATATAATATAATTTTATAACTCAAAAGAATATATAAATTATTTAATTCAATAAACAAACTTAATGTAATTTATTATTATTTTTTTAATTTATTTTGAGTGTTTTCAAATTCTTCTAATTTATTAAAATTGTTTTAAACTATTTCTTATTTTTTTTTAATTTATTTTGAAGTATTCTTTTTGTTTATAATGTTTTGATATAAATATATAAAACTTTCATAGGGTAGTTGGTAACAAAGCTTGTTAGTGTTATAGATGACCAATGTTCAAATCTCATCCAAAGCATTTAAATTTATTTTTATTTAAATTAGTAATAAATTAATTAAAAACTCAGCCGGGCCCGGCGGGCTTGGCCCGGCCCGCCGGGTTAGGCGGTCTCACAGCCCGCCGGGTCAGGCGGGCCCGGACCGGCCCGGCGGGTTCTTCGCTAATCCGAGCCGAGTCCGGGTCACAAATTGGTGACCCGTGACCCGGCGGGTCTTCAATAGGAGCCGGGTCGGTTCCGGGTCCGGCAAAACCCGACCCGGAACCGCCGGGCCCGGTTAACCGGCCCCTGCCCCCCTCTACTTGCCCTAATCATAAGTGGATTATAAATTTTGTATATGCCCTTGCTTTCAACTTCTCATCATTCATAGCTACATTATTTTAGTTTCTTAATAATTTTTGTGACTTTTGGCATGTAGAGTGTGGCCTACGTTAGGTCCAAATTGTCACTTTCGAAACCTAAATTTTTTACATTTCTGATATAATTCCAATGTGAATATGACCTTAATAAGAACAATGTGCATACCTTCAACATTGATCCTTCAAGGATTGGTTTGATAAACCAACCTCACATATTGACTTAGCTGAAATGTTCAAATGCTGCACCCTTGTGTACAAATGGTTTTTATTTTTCAATCATTTTCATAATATCATGAACACTCTTATTCTATCTTTTCGGTTAGGACTAAAGTAGATGTTAAAGCTAGAATTCCACTGACATAGATGTACGTATAACTACAAACTTGGCATGGTACATATTCGTTCCCCCTCTAATATGCATAACTAGCTTGAGTTATCCATTTCTGGTTCCCTGAGTCAAGCTGAACATTTTACATATTCACAATCTTCTTCATAAACCATCAACCAGATCTAACCTAAATACCTAAACAAGAGATAATTAAACAAATTATTCATATCGTGTAGTAATTATGTTCATCTTTCATCATTTTTTGGCACAAAGCTACTGTTTTTTTTTTTTAAAAAAAAAAAAGTGGATAAACCACATGCATTATGCATTAAAAAGAAACGGAAGTACAGCAACAGAACATCAGATCCCACAAGAAGTGGGGAAGACAACAAAAGATAAAACAGAAAACAAAGAAAAAGAAACAAGGAAAAACCCCGTGAGGAAACAACTCAACGGGGACACCAAAGACAGTCACTGCAAATCCCTCATGGAGGTGGTAGCTCAGCAGGGACCTCTCGCTCCGAATCCCTGGTGGTGAGGAACTCCAGGCTCCGCTTGATCTTCTTGATTGGTTCCTCCAACTTAGCCCGCTTCTCTTGAGGTACTGTATTAGTCCACAAGAGTACCAAATGAATAATTTTAATCATAATAGTCGCAATCGATGCACATGTAGAAGTAAAAATGCGGGCATTCCTCTCAAGCCAAATGCTCCAAGTGATGGCCCTAAGGAGTATGTCCCAAAAAAGAGACAGAGGTTTTTTGAATTGGGCTTTCCAGTTGCCCCACATATCATGCATAGATACAGGGCCCGAACGGGCCTCAAAAAGGTGCCCAAAATAAAGCCAGATATGTGACGAAAATGGACATTGAGCAAAGAGATGGTCAGTCGATTCGGAACCAGCATGGCACAACACACAAGTGGTGTTCTGCAAGAGGTTGCACCTCCGAGATGCAAGGTTCTCCAAGGACAGGACCTTATCATCCCACACAAGCCAGTTAAAAAGATTAATCTTCCTAGGGAAGCTGCCCTTAAGAATGGCCGAGGTTCGGGAGCAGCGCAGACCCCCATCATTGAGGAAATTGTAAAAGGATTTAACAGTGAACCCCCCATTCGGGGATAGATGCCAAAGTTTCCTATCCCCCTGGGAGGTAAGACTGTCAGCGGTAAAAGAGGTCCTCGTGATCAGGGGTTGGCCATCCAACGGGGGCAGAATAACCCTGTTAATCAACTCCCGAACCGAAGCATTCCGGCTATTCGAGTGATAGAAGAAATGGGGCCAGATGTCCGCCGGCGCTCGACCCTCTAGCCAATTATCTTTCCAGAATAGAGTGGTGTTCCCATCATGGACAATAGTGTTCACATTAATTCTGAAGGCGGGTAAGGACTTAAGAATACCATTCCAGAAAAGGAACGACAAGAAGGTTGCTTTTGGAAAAGATTCCAGTGGGGATAGCGAGAAAAATAGTTTTCACGAAATACCGCTTCCCCACACCAGTTGTCCCCCAAGGTCACTTTCCACCACCATTTTTCTAGGAGGGCAGTGTTAAAAGTCTCAAGATTCAGGATAACCCAGTCCCCTTGCTCTTTCGATCTGCACAATCTGTTCCAATTTACCAGTCTGATTTTGGTCTGATGGAGATCAGGCCCAGACCAAAGGAAGTCGTGACAATGCCTTTGATTACCCAAATAGGGAGTTTGTAAATAGACATCCAGTAGGTCGGAATGGTGGAAAGGACGGAGTTAAGCAAAGTGAGCCTACCTCCTAAAGATAAGAAGCGCGATTTCCACAAGGCCAATCTACCCCGGATCTTGTTGATAAGGACGTCCCAGTCCTGCTTCCTGGGCCTGACGCCCGAGATAGGGACACCCAGGTATGTGAATGGCAGGATGCTGGTGGAACAATGCAGGGACCTAGCAAGAGTAGCATGAGGCACCAAGTTTCGAGAGGAGGAATATAAGCAGAATTTTTCTGAGTTCACTTTTAGTCTAGAGAGGCCCTCAAAGAAATACAGAATCATCTTAATGATGCGAAGATCCTCACCACCTCCCGTAGACATGACGAGGAGATCATCCGCATACTGGAGGTTACACATCTTAACTCCTAAATTACCAAGTGCCACCCCATGCAGAATGGACGAGTTCAAAGCATTGGAAAACAGGGTACTAAGAACATCTCCCACAAATGCAAACAGTAGGGGCGAAAGGGGGTCTCCCTGTCTGAGTCCCCGACGGTAACGGACGTAGCCACACTCTTGTCCATTGACCAGGAACTTGGCTTTAGAAGATAAGAGAATGGATCTGATCCATCCAACCCACCTATTACTGAACCCCCAGGCCAGCAGGAGCTCAAAAAGGAAGTTCCAGTCCACCGTGTCAAAGGCCTTGGCAAAGTCTACTTTGAAGATCAGCCCAGGGAGGTGGTGCTTCTGCATGTAGTAAATGAGTTCTTGTGCAGTAGCAATGTTGTCAATGATACACCGACCCTTAATGAAAGCAGATTGGGACGGGTCCACGAGATCCCCCAATACAAGACTGAGTCGGTTTGCCAAAAGTTTAGATAAGATTTTAAGGGAAGTGTTGATCAGACTAATAAGGCGATAATGCGAAGGGTCAACAGGGTTTTGGTTTTTGGAAAGTAGTGCAATATTCGCCCAATTAATTTTTTCTAAGTTGGTCCGACCCCAATAAAAATCTTCACATAATCTGATGATGTCGTCTTTAGTGATCTCCCAAAATTTCTAAAAGAAAAAAGGGGGAAGACCATCCGGACCAGGGGCTTTATCGGCATTCAGCCCAAAGACTGCGTGCTTGATCTCATCTTGGGTGAAAGGGGAGTCCAAACAGGACAAATCATGATGAGCTTTAGGCCCAAGCAAAGTAGTCCAATTAATAGAGTGACGATGGTCCTGGACCGAACTGAAGAGGTTCTTATAGAAAGAGGTGAAGGTCTCCTCAATCCCGCTAGCGTCCTCAACACGGCGATCACTGATACGAACCTCGCCAACGATTGTGACGAAACCCGAAACAAATTTGGCACGAAGAAGAAAAGCCAAAGGATTCAAGAAAAAGGGATGGAAAACCTCGACCCAATGCTTAGCGAAGCATGAACCTCGGTATATGGATGACGCCACAAAAGGAGATGAAAATCCAATTGATAAGTCGGTTTGAACGCCACAAGGAAAACCCTTGATAAGTTCTTAAAAAGTTTCTTCAAGAAAACAAGAAGAAAACCTCACAAATACTCATAGATAAAAGTTGTGTTTTATGGCTGCTAGAAGGAGCTATATATATAGCCCAAAACCCTAGAGAACTTCTAAGAAGTAAAAGTTCAAAACTACCCTTAAAGATAAAAAAAAAGTAAACAACCAACTAAAGAGCAACTTTAGCCCAAAAGCCCACAAAGCCCAACAAGACTAAGCAATTACAAAAGACTCTAGTTCACATATTAAACTCAAAAATAAATGACAACCAAATCTTCATCAAGCGTCTAAGTGGAATCGGCTTGGATGAGTAGGACCAGCTTTTGTTCACCATCAGTAGTGATCACACTCTCTTCCTGTTGTAGAATTCTCCATGTCAAGTTGCTAAGCTCCTCTTTAAATCTTCTAGCTCGAGCTCTCGTCACTGGTCCTGTTGGGACTTGAATTGAATCCTTAGCCTTGATGTCCACATCATTCCCCCCCTCTTGAGAAGGATTTGTCCTCAAATTGTCACCTACATCAAAAGGACTTAAGTCAGTCACATTGAAAGTAGCACTAACATTGTACTCACCCGGTAAATCAAGGCGGTAGGCATTGTCGTTGATCCACTCGAGCACCTGGAAAGGACCATCTTGCATGAGTACAACACCAATACCTACACCAGAGGCATCACATTCTATTTCAAAAGTATTAGCAAAGTTAGGTAAAGCAAGTAAGATAGCATGAGTTAGTTTATGTTTCATAAGCCGAAATGCTTCCTCTTGTGCTACCCCCATTTGAATGCAACGTTCTTCTTGATAACTTCAGTAAGGGGTGCCGCAATGGTACAAAAATCTTTCATGAATCTCCTATAGAAGATAGCAAGTCCATGAAAGCTGCGAACATGACTCACACTTGATGGGGTCGGCCACTCTTGGATGGCTTTGATCTTTTCTTCATTAACGTCAATACCTGTAGCACTCACAACAAATCCTAGGAAAACAAGTTTATTGATGCAAAAGGTACATTTCTTGAGGTTAGCATACAATTTCTCTTTCCTAAGGACACCCAAAACCAATTGCAAATGCGAAGCATGATCATGCAAATTCTTACTATAAATCAGAATATCATCAAAATAAACAACAACAAATTTTCCAATGAAAGTTCTTAAAACATGATTCATTAAACGCATGAAAGTACTAGGTGCATTAGTTAAGCCAAATGGCATGACTAACCATTCATACAAACCATGTTTAGTTTTAAATGCCATTTTCCATTCATCGCCTTCTTTAATTCGGATTTGATGATACCCACTCTTAAGATCAATTTTTGAAAACACACAAGATCCATGCAACTCATCTAGCATACAATCTAAACGAGGGATGGGGTGTCGATACTTTACCGTTATGTTGTTGATGGCTCGGCAATCAATGCACATCCTCCATGTTCCATCCTTCTTAGGAACTAGAATCACCGGAACTGTATAAGGACTCATGCTTTCTCTCACGTACCCTTTCTCCATCAACTCTTCAACTTGCCTTTGGAGTTCCTTTGTTTTCTCCGGGTTGCTCCTATAGGCGGGTCGGTTTGGAATGGAAGCACCGGGAACAAAGTCAATTTGGTGTTCTATTCCCCGGATAGGGGGTAGGCCATGTGGTACCTCCTCAGGAAACACATCCTCGAACTCCTGCAAAACAGAAACAACAACACTAGGCAATGAAGGGTCAGATTGGTTAGTGTTTAAAAGGGCCTCCTTGTACATAAGTACAATCATCGGCCGTTTTACAAGAAGAGCTCGCTTAACCTCACTTGTTTTTGCATAGAAATTTCTTTTTCCCTCTAATTTTCCCTCTTTGGCTGAATTCATCTCTCTCTTTTCTCTCTCACTAGATTCAGCCTTGCTCTCTTGTTTCTCACCACTACTCATCTCTTCACTCACTCTCTTATGATCACTCAAATTCTTTTGATCTCTCATTTTCTTTTGATCACTTAGTTTTTGCATCATCACTTGATCATCATAAACCTGTTTTGGTGTCATTGGAGTTAGAGTGATGGTTCGTTGTTGGAAAGTGAAGGAGTGCTTGTTGGTGAAGCCATCATGTTGCACACGTCTATCAAATTACCAAGGCCGTCCTAAAAGGAGATGTCCCGCTTGCATGGGTACCACATCACACAACACTTCATCCTCATATTTCCCAATCCGAAATGGCACCACAACTTGCTTAGTAACCCGCACTTCACCACTATCATTCAGCCATTGCAATTTGTATGGACGGGGATGCTTGAGTGTTGGGAGCCCTAGCTTCTCAACCATGGAAGAACTAGCAACGTTAGTGCAACTACCACCATCAATAATAACACTACATACCTTGTCCTTCACATTGCAACGAGTGTAAAAGATGTTCTCCCGTTGCACTTCTTCTCCCTCCTCCTTAGTGTGCAAGTTCAAGGCTCTCCGAGCAACTAATCCAAGCATCTCACCATGCTCGGCCCCAAACTCCTCTTCTCCCAAAAGATCATCCTCCAATGGTGGAATGTCATCTAGCTCACCCTCGTCTTCAGAATCTATTGTCCCATTCTCCCGAATCACCATAACCCGCTTGTTTGGGCATTGGCTAGCGATGTGACCTCTTCCTTGACATTTGAAACATTTAATTTCACTAGAACGAGACAAAGTTGTGGGTATCTTACTTTGAGAAGCCGTGGAAGTAGTGGTTGAATTTTGCTCAATTTTGGCCTTGGGGTTGGAGTTACTTTCATCTTTCCTTGGATAATTCGTCCTCCATGGTGTTGCACTAGGATTTTGTGGGGTGGGTCTCGGACGTGCACTTGTACTGCCCTTCTTCAGTTGCCTCTCAACCTTCATTGCCATATGCACCAAGTCTTCCAACTCCACATAGTGATGTAGCTCAACCGTGTTGGCAATCTCCCTATTCAACCCATTCAAAAACCTTGCCATTGTTGCCTCCCGATCCTCCTCCACATTGGCCCGAATCATAGCCATCTCCATCTCTTTATAATATTCATCAACACTTTTGTAACCTTGTCGAAGACCTTGAAGCTTAAGGTATAGATCTCGGTAGTAATGAGATGGCACAAAACGACGCCTCATCACCCTCTTCATGTCATCCCAAGTCTCGATAGGAAAATCTCCACTTCGCCTCCTATTGACGCACAACTGATCCCACCACACAATAGCATAATCAGTAAACTCAATAGCGGCAAGTTTTACCTTCTTAATTTCGGAGTAGTTGTGACAATCGAAAACCAACTCCATCTTCTTCTCCCATTCAAGGTATGCTTCGGGATCACTCTTTCCTTGAAATGCCGGAATCCTCATCTTGATGCTACCCAAGTTGTTGTCTACCCGATTCCGAGCGTCTCTATCCCGACCATATCTCCTAGGGCTGCCCGTTGACATCCTATCAAAGTCTTCATCGAAATTTTCCACTTCAAACGCCCCCACACCTTCAACTCCACGTTGGGGCACCCTATTCCTCCTTGGGAGGTTTGGAACAACCGGTGGCTGTCCTCGTTGTGCTCCCTCTTCAACTCTATCCAACCTCTCATGTATTTGCTCAAGTTCTGCCCTCATCATCCTTCTCATTTCCCCAATTATAGCTTGTACTTGCAAATTCGGAATAGTTGGAGGGGTACTCTCCTCGCTTGTATTTCTCTCCGGAATTTGAGACATGATGGAAAAACCTGCAAAGCAATGTTAGTTAAAAAAAATTACCCTCACCACAAAACTCACGTAGTTCACTCTAAGAAATAATTCACTCAAATTCACTCGTGTATCACTCAATTCAATTTGGCTTTTACCCTCAAATGATCTCACCTCGCTGCCTTTTTTCACTCGTTTTCTTCTTTGAGTTCTTTCAAAACTAATTAAAAACCATCATCAAAGGGTTCAAACCGAAACAAACCAAAATGGATCGAAGATTTGTTTTCTTGGAAATGGGCTGAAATTTTGGCAATTCAAGAAATGGGCTGGATTTTTGGCAATTCAAGAATGGCAATTCAAGATTGGCAATTCAAACAGAAACAAATCAAGAAATTTTGGAAACTCAAGATTGGCAATTCAAATCGAATCAAATCAAGAAATTTTGGCAATTCAAGAATGGCAATTCAAGATTGGCAAATCAAATCTAACCTAATCAAGAAATTTTGGCAATTCAAATCTAACCAAATCAAGAAATTTTGGCAATTCAAGAATGGCAAATCAAATCGAACCAAATCAAGAATTGTTTTTATTCTTCTTTCCTTTTTCTACTCTCTCTCTTTTTCTTTTTTTTTTCTTTTTTTTTCGTTTTCTATTTCCTTCTTCCTTTTTTTTTGTTTTTTTTCTTTTTCCTTCTTCTTTTTTTTTCGTTTTTTTTTTTTTTTTTTTTTAGAAACTCAATTCTTCAATTTCCACAAACTCAAATCTTTAGAAACTATTTTGTAATTTCAGAATCAATAAAAGGGAACTCAAAAAAGTAAGAAATCCCTCTCTCAAAGCAAAAACAAAATATGAGAGACTTCAATCAATGAAACCCTAGATCTAGATGCAATTTTTTTTTTAAGAGAAATGAACAGAAATCAATAGAAGATAGGTCGAAAGGATGAACTTAGCTCTGGTACCAACTGATACGAACCTCACCAACGATTGTGACGAAACCCGAAACAAATTTGGCACGAAGAAGAAAAGCCAAAGGATTCAAGAAAAAGGGATGGAAAACCTCGACCCAATGCTTAGCGAAGCATGAACCTCGGTATATGGATGACGCCACAAAAGGAGATGAAAATCCAATTGATAAGTCGGTTTGAACGCCACAAGGAAAACCCTTGATAAGTTCTTAAAAAGTTTCTTCAAGAAAACAAGAAGAAAACCTCACAAATACTCATAGATAAAAGTTGTGTTTTATGGCTGCTAGAAGGAGCTATATATATAGCCCAAAACCCTAGAGAACTTCTAAGAAGTAAAAGTTCAAAACTACCCTTAAAGATAAAAAAAAAGTAAACAACCAACTAAAGAGCAACTTTAGCCCAAAAGCCCACAAAGCCCAACAAGACTAAGCAATTACAAAAGACTCTAGTTCACATATTAAACTCAAAAATAAATGACAACCAAATCTTCATCAAGCGTCTAAGTGGAATCGGCTTGGATGAGTAGGACCAGTTTTTGTTCACCATCAGTAGTGATCACACTCTCTTCCTGTTGTAGAATTCTCCATGTCAAGTTGCTAAGCTCCTCTTTAAATCTTCTAGCTCGAGCTCTCGTCACTGGTCCTGTTGGGACTTGAATTGAATCCTTAGCCTTGATGTCCACATCAATCACCGTTCATAACCCACGGGATGAAGTTTCGATTCCTGCGGCCATTGGCAATCGCATGGAAGAATTTTGTGTTTTCATCTCCCTCCTTGAGCCAAGTCACTCTCGCACGTTGTTTCTAGTAAATCTCCTCCTGCTTGAGGGTCTCTCCCAGCTCAGATCTCAACTGGGTTTCGGTCGTGAGGTCCGCCTCAGAAGGGGGGCCAATTTCCCGAGCAGAGTCCAAACGATCCAAATCATGAAGGATTGCAAGTTTTTTAAGCTTGATAGATCCAAATTCTGTTTTGGCCCAGTTCTTGAGCTTAGCCCTAAGATGGGAGATCTTCTTGGCCAAGATGAAGGCACCGCAGCCACTAGGGGTGAGGAAGGTCCATCGCTCATTGATGCGTTCACCGAAGTTGTCTACCTGGCACCAGGCCTGCTCAAAGCGAAAAAAGCAAGCAAGTGGAAAATGAATTCCGGATTCTAATCTGATCGGAACATGATCCGATCCGAATCGGGGGAGGTAGTTCTGGTAAACTCTCGGGAAAAAGGTAATCCAATTGGGGTTAACCAAAAATCTATCAAGCTTAACCCAAATAGGGATGGATTGCTCATTTGTCCATGTGAACTTCCTGCCAAAAGAGGGAGGTTCGAGAAGTTGGAGGTCCCTAACAAAATTCTGGGCCTGTCTAATGTCTTCGCGATTAATATGGCCATGTAATTTGTCAGTTGGGTCAAAAATTGAATTGAAATCCCCACAGATGACCCAGGGAACACCAGAACGTGGACAGCATCTACGAATTTCATTCCAGAAACCAGGCTTCCGCTGGCGATCACAGGGGCCATAGACCGAAGTGCACACCCAGCTCACATTGTTGGAACGGTTAAGAAATTCGATGGAGAGACTAAAGGAACCCCTAAAGATTTCTTTGCCAGTAAAAAGACTTCTATCCCACCCAATTAGGATACCCCCAGCCGACCCATCAGCCGGGATGAAAGAGAATTGATCCAATCTGGGTCCACTGATGGCTCTCCAGGTTTGGGGGTCGATAGCATGCAGTTTAGTTTCTTGAAGACAACAGATATCAGCATGGTGGAGGTGCAGGAAATCCTTAACTAGGAAACGCTTCGAAGACATTCCTAGTCCCCGAACATTCCAATTTAAAATATTCATAAAGAAACTAGATGTCATTAGGTGCGGGGACCGAGATAGATGTCCCCGTAACGTCCCGCAATGGACGGGAATGAGTGGATTCAAGCAAGCGTATGTGTTCTAAACATTTATCCCTATTTTGTAATGAATCAAAAGAAATGCCACAAGCGTTTGCATAATTAAGCAGTTGTATATCAGTCCAATCAGAAATAAGAAGAGGGGCAGAAGGCATACCTTCTGGTGGAGAGGTCCCATTTTTCTTGACTGATCGGGGTGGCTGTAAGACAAACCCGGCTTCTTCAGTCGATTTTGAAGAAGGTTTCTTCCTGCGCTCACTGCGTCTCGCGCCCTGTGAGGGGTCATCAATAAGTCCAGATTGCAGAAGACGTTGGATCTTGACCTCAAAGTCAGTGTCCGAGTCATCAGAGAGCCGATTCTCCGAGCTGGTGTAACCCTGATCATCCCCATGGGTATCGCCCTGATCATCCCCATGGTTATCGCCCTGATCGTCACCGTGATCATTATCAAGATTGTCGTGGTCACCATCGTGGGTGTCCAGGTCCCCGTCAAAATCATCATCCAAATTTAGTAGCAAATCATCCTCCTGTTGGTCCCCATTCCAAATGTCCAGATTATTATTTTTATTGGTGATCGATGTTGAATTCTGTTGGGCCGTGAATTCCGGGGTAAATATGTTCGGAACAAGAGACCAGAATCCCTGTAAGAAAATCCATTTGAAGTTTGGAGGTAGAGCGGGAACCAGAGGAGGTTTAGATGGGTTAGTGAAAGCATCCTCCATCAGGTTCATCTCCAATTCTTGTGGAACAGCTGGAGGCCCAGCTGAAGCAATAACACTGGACATTGGCACAGTACTTAGGCCCTGCAAAGGCCCAATAGGAGGCGGCCCACATATGGCTTCTGGGTCGCGATGTGGCGAAGAGTCCACCAGCTTGGACGTGTCAGCGTGGCCCAGGCCCACACGATCCGAGTGAATGGGAGAGCCCGTGCCCTCTCCACGTGTTGTGTTCTGGGTGGGAGGAGAACCTCGACCAATCAGCCGGTCCGAGGTAACGTTGTCTGAGGCGTCGACACGTGTAGAAACCCCATCCAATCCGCAGTCGACAGCGGCCTCCTGCGACGTGGATCCGATGGATAAAACCTTCGGGTTAACGTCTAAATCTCTCTGTAACGGACCATCGGTCCGACGATCGTGAGAGGTTGCCAGCCGGTCAGCCGATCCGACGACGTCACCAGCGGCCATGCAAGGCGACGCCTCCTCAACCCCGGGAGCAGAGCTCACCGGCCGGGTGAGTATGGTGATCTTAGACCGGACCCCGGGAGCAGCGTTCACCGGTCGGGTCACGGCGGAGTTGGTGTTAGGAGTTTCAGGTCTCCTGTCATCTTGTTCGACGCGGGGACGCACAGATTGGTTGGGCAATGTCGGTCGTGGGCGAGGTCTCCATTCCTGGTTGCACCCCAAAGTTGTAGAGCGTCGAGTATCCTCCTTTTCCCCGACGGCGGAGCTGTCCTTCTCGGTGCCAACGTTACCGAGAACGCTCCCCGATCTAGTGGAGTTGGTGATAGAGGCTTCAGCTCGTCTGTCATGCTTCGAAAGCGACTGCGAGACCGACTTCCCCTTAGCAACATATGGGATTTCATGAGTGGATCTAGGCTGTCGTCGGGTCAAGTCATCTTCATCCATTGCCGACATGGCTGACGGGTAGACGAACTTCTCCAGATCACGTCTAAAGGAGGGGTAAGGTAGTTTGTTATCCGTAATGAGGACAGTGAACATTCTCATGCCAAAGCTCAGTGAGATCTCCATCGGCAGCTTGGATCGTTGACGGTGACAGACAAGCACAGAGAGGTAAGCCTTGTAGGGTTTGCTCGGCTGGGGAATAACGACCAGATCGCCGAGAGGTCTGAGGATGTCGACGAGCATGGGCCACGTCCAGGCATGCAGTGGGAGATTCCAGATGTGGAGAACTTGACCTTTGCCTGATGCTGCCCCAACAGATCCCACCTCCGCCGACCATGGAGAGATGGAGAAGACGCAAGGTCCAAACCGCAAGAGGAGGCAAAGCTCGCCGATCTTACTTGCCCTAATGGCCTCTTCCTCGCTGGAGAGTGTCGCCAAGTATGAGTTGCCTCGGAACTCATAGACGACCTCAACCCTTGGAGTATTCAAGGCGCCGGGGAGAAACTCCTTCAAGATCTCCTCGCTAGTTTGGCCGGAGATGATGTCCAGGACCACCACCTTGGCGAGATCTCTCCTTAAGTTAGAAGTCTCCTGCGTCAAGGAGATAGACATTTGGACCTTGAGAGGGTTTAGGAGGTCGACCGGAGCCCGTTCTATACGCTGTGGGGCCGCAAGGGGGTGGACAGAGGGTCTGTGAGTTTTGGCCACCGGGCGGGCCCTCCTGTTCCTCGGGGAAGTACGCAACTCCACCCGGCATCCAGTTGCCATGTGCCCCGCGCCGCCACACCGCTTACAGGTCAAGAGATGACGGCATTCCGCTGTCGAGTGGGTGGATCGAAGGCAATGGCTGCAGACCGGCGGCGACCGTTGTCGTTTGGTACCTGAAGTTTTACCGGAACCACCTGGATCCGGGGGGGATCCAGTGGACTTAGAAGTCAATTCCGGGGTGCCTTTGCGATTCCTGTGTTGAACCACTGTCCAACCGCGATCCTCATTATTCCCAGCTCGAGAAAGTCCCTCCGGAGGGCTTGCAACCTGGGCATAAGACTTGCCAGGTTGCACCAGCGCAGAGCTGCTAGTTCCGGGCTTGCTAGGGCCCAAAGGACGGTGACAAATGAATGCCCTCCCGCTCGCGTCTTTCCTGTTCCCAACCATCCTATCGCCACCACGAGCACCGCCATCCTTCCTGTCTCCGCCGTGAGCTCCGCCGCGTGCGCCACCCAGGAGGTCCTCGTGGAGAGTCTCCATCAAAAATATATTTGCCGCGATCTATGCTACTGCTTTTGAAATTTTATCTTCATATTCAATATATAATATGTTGCATTTTTAATCTTCAATCATGTGTTTTGGGAAAAAATCGAACCCTGATCCTTTATATGAGAATTAATTGCAATACCATTCATCTATTTCAATAATGGTTAAACTATAATTTTAAATCCATCAATACAAAAATGACAAATTATTACATTAAAATAATATTTTTTTTTAAATTCTATGCAAAATAAATAAATTTGAGTAAAACTGCCACTATTTTATTTTATTTTATTTTTTAATTTACAACAACAAACACCCCATTTAAAAGTCTATCAAGGGATATATAGGTATTGAGATGCACCAATTACAATGACTTATCAACCACTAAACCACACTGAACTAATAAGCCCCTCTTATCATATAAGAGTAATGCTATATGCATCGAATGAATCACACGAACCAGCCACACAACTGATGTGGCTGGTTACGTGTCATTCAATTTTTTTTTTAAATTAAAAAAAATAACTTTATTAAAGTAATGAATCTCTATCTACATCTCTCTCTACTGTCTCACTCTCTCTCTCTCTCCACTCTCTCACACTCTCTCTCTCTCTCGAAACTCACGGCCGCCGCTTTCATCTCCGGCTCTCGAGCGCCCTCCCCCCCCGCTTCCGGCCGCCTTTTCCTCTCGGTTCCAGCCGTCTTTTCCTCGCCCCCGATCACCGCTGAGCTCCCCCAGTCCCGGCACTCGCTTCCCGCCCCTGCTCCCGGCCGCCGCTTGCCACCGCCGGCCCCGTCGCCTCCCCCCCTACCGAATGATATAACCAAACTTAGCAAAAAATATAGAACCTTTGATTCTTTAAATCCTAATCTTCTGTGGAGGTTTTTCCATTACTGATATAACCAAACTTAGCAAAATCCAGATACACAACAACATGGAGATATTATAAAATAAGTAAAGATAATAACTTCAATTGAATTGCCATAATAAACTAATGAAATATATCCAATCATAAGCAAAAAAACTTCTCTTTAGCAAAGGTTGCATTTAGACAAATTCATACACCAATCTGCCATACTTTTAATGGCCCACCTACTGAAATGGCCAAAGAAGATATATGGTCAATTCATGTCCGTGAATTCAGCATGTAATTCAGTGATTCCTTTGGTTGTTGTGTTATTAAATTGAAGTACAAGTAGAAAGATTCATGCTTTTTCATGAAGCAATTATCTATTTGAATCACTGTGGTAGAACAAGAACAAAATTCTTTACCTTATAAACTCAGTGCCTCCTTTTCTTTTTCCCTGCTTTTCCCTCCAAAAAAGAAGCATTCCTTTGCAAAAGAAGATGGAAAAGAAAACCAAGTGCGGTCTATTCAAAACCAAAGATTAGCGGTGATTGGGGGCTGCGAAGCAAGGGCCAGGAAGCGGTGGTCGGGGGCGAGGAAAAGACGGCTGGAACCGAGAGGAAAAGGCGGCCGGAAGCGGGGGGGGGAGGGCGCTCGAGAGCCGGAGATGAAAGCGGCGGCCGTGAGTTTCGAGAGAGAGAGAGTGTGAGAGAGTGGAGAGAGAGAGAGAGTGAGACAGTAGAGAGAGATGTAGATAGAGATTCATTACTTTAATAAAGTTATTTTTTTTAATTTAAAAAAAAAAATTGAATGACACGTAACCAGCCACATCAGTTGTGTGGCTGGTTCGTGTGATTCATTCGATGCATATAGCATTACTCATCATATACCTCTTGATGAGAAGTATACGATTTTTCCCATAAAAAACCCATCGAAACCCATTTAAATAGTACCATAAACAATAATTATATTGAGAAACAATAAATTAACAGGGTTTTGACATTGTACCTGCTCACCCACTGCCATGTACAATCCTTCTATGTTTTATCATCTGAATTATATAAACCATTCATTTATTATCATACACATACAGTACATTTGTTAAGATTTTATCTATAATAATTGATGCCTTTTTTACATTCCTTCTTAACTGCGTCTTATCGGATTCGAACTCAGATGGACCCGAATCCGATTCTTTGCCACCCGTTCAAGTTTTCTCTAAAAAGTGGCCTCTGCTTTGAAAGAAGTTAAAGAAGCTCACAGAGGTGCTCTAATGGCGAGAGAATGGAGGGAGCTCTGCTAGCGTCTTCGCTTCACCTGCCCGTCTTCTCCTCCATGCTCCCTCTTCGGAGGATTTTCACCGCCTCCCTTGCCTCCAGCTCCGTCCTCCCGAGACTCGTCTCAAACACACTCGTTTCCGGTTTCTCCCATCGGAATCCATTGGGGTTTCAAAACAAGAGCTTGGTTTCCCCTCTCATGGCCTCCGGTTTCAGCACTGACGACTCCCGAAGGCCCTCCTTTGGCCCGCTACCCCCGCCCGACGCCGATGAGGTCGTTTCTGTTTTTATTTTATTTTATTTTTTGAAATTTTCGCTTCTGTTTTCAGTGATTTGTGCGTGTTTGTGTGTGTGTTTTCTTTGCAAGAATGATGTGGTGTGAGAAAAATGGATTTGAGGGTTGTTAGGTTCATCTTGTTTCAAGATTGACTGATATTGAATTATTAGAATGTTGCAAGAATAATTTGGAATGGATCTTTGCAAAGAATGATGTGGCCTGAGAATAATACATTTGAAGGTTCTTAGGTTTGTCTTGTTTCAAGAATGACTGCTATTGAATTGGCTATTATGTTGCGTAGATGTTCGATCTTCAAGATTCATCCAAAAAGAATAACTTGAAAGGAATGGGTCTTTATGTGTCTGTTTTAATTTTTGTGTGGTGTGAGAACAATGAATTTGGAGGGTGTTAGGCTCTTCTTGTTTCAATAATGACTGATATTTTTTTCTATTAGATGTTGCATTGGAATTTATGTTTCAAAATTCATCAAAAAAGAGTAATTTTCGAATGGGTCTTTATGTGTTTGTGCAATGAATAATGTGTCAAGAGAACAACGAATTTTAAGGTTGTTAGGTTTTTCTTGTTTCAAGAATGACTGATTTTTAATTGATTAGAATGTTGCATAGCAAACTGATTCTTCAAGATTGAGATCTAAGAGGCATCGCTGCCATAATCAGTTTGCTATGCAACATTCTAATCAATTAAAAATCAGTTTTCTTCCCTTTTCTTTGCTACTGGTTAGAATTAAATAAGAATGAAAATTTGAGAGTGAATTGATGTGAAATTTTGTATTTCTTGTGAAAGTTAGTGACTTCACTGTAACTAGAAACTCTTTCTTCTTATATTGTATTGAGACATTACTTGTATGTCTTATTGCTGCATATGGTGTTGAAGATCAACTGTTTTCTCCATTTATATCATGAAGAAAAAAATGTATTTTCTTAATGGCTTCACTGTTGTGCCCACACATTTGAAATCTCATATGTGCATGTATTCATTCTACATATATAAACCAGCTTTCAAGAAGAGAAGATTTCTTAAGTATGTGCATTTGTTCATTGTGAATTTGTTCAGAATGTGACTGTCATATTTGGTTCTTTTGTAGGTTGAACTGTTCAGAGGACTTGAGGCAACATTAGGTTCATCATTTTCTTCAGAACCTCTGTCACCACCTCCGCACCCTCTGGTCATTGTAATCAGTGGACCGAGCGGCGTTGGCAAGGATGCGGTTATCAAGGTAATTCTTGCTACATGTTGCTCTTCATAATTTGGTTTTTTAAGTTATATAAGTTCTTGTTGAAAAGCCATGGTTCTGTTCGTTGTAATGTTGCAGTTATTTCAATGTTCAGACTGCTTCAGAGTGTTTTAATATTTAGCTCAGTACCACTGGAAGAAACATTTTGCATGTTTGACCTGCATAAATTGCGATTACTTTTGTGGGACTTACAACTATTACCCGGGTAGCTGTTTAGAGACTGTATTAGTGCTAGCTTGCTTATGTCAGCTATTTTAACTTGATATGAACTACTTGTTAGATTGCCGGATGTTTTTGATGCTGACTCACCATTTATTATACAGAAACTACGAGAAGTCAGGGAAGGAATTCATTTTGTTGTAACTGCTACTAGCAGAGCAAAACGACCTGGAGAAGTTGATGGAAAGGATTACTACTTTGTTTCAAAAGAAGAGTTTCTTTCAATGGTCGACAAGCATGAGCTCTTGGAATATGCTCTTGTTTATGGAGATTACAAGGGAATTCCAAAACAGCAGGTTGGTTCTTTTGCTTGTCAATCCATAGTTTAGTCTCAGCATTGAAGACAACCATCTGTTTAGTTGATTTCTATGATATGATAAAAAGGCAAAACCTGATATCTGACTTCCTTTTGAAATTGAGTTGTCATACATGCTGGCTTGCTAAACATCAATTGCGCATCTTATTAATCTATATATAAATAACTCAAAGTAAAATAATGCTGGCCATGAGGCTTTTACTTCTCTGCGCTTTTGATATGTTCACTACTGCCTCAAGTATACCTGTGTACACAACCTTTTAGCTTCATTCTGATTGTTTATATCTATCTTTCTAATGATATCAACTATGCATCATCAAAAGCACCAGTTGATTATTGAGAATGATAAACATCGTGGCATGTCTTAAACTCTCAAAACATTTTAGGTTATTTTCGTGCTCCATTTCGTTATCAATATTTAATCAAATTGAATGTACACAGATATCGCCGTGTTAGTCCATGACATTAGCTCAACTATTAATGTCATATAATGATATTTCAAGCTTCGTAGTTTAGATGATAATCCTTTACTCTGCCACTCAGATCCGTGACTTCATGGCCAAAGGTTATGACATTGTCCTCAGAGTTGATATACAAGGTGCTGCCACCCTAAGATCAATACTAGGAAGCTCAGCTGTGTTCATTTTTCTTGTTGCTGAGAGTGAAGCAGCACTTGTAAAGCGGCTTATTAATAGAAAGACGGAAACATCAGAAATGCTTCTTGTTAGGGTTGCCACAGCAAGAGAGGAGGTGAAGCGAATGAAAGACTTCGATTATGTGGTTGTGAATGCTGAAGGACAACTCGAAGAAGCCGTCAAGCTTGTTGGGTCCATTATTGACTCTGAGAAAGCTAGAGTTCGACAGCGCCGAGCAGTTATCTAATAACTGCAAGTTGTTATTGCTCATTACACTTTGTTTTTTTTTTTGGGGGGATGTTCTTTACAGGTAGAGGGCTGCCATTCCTTGTGGATGCGTAATAAACAAAGACTAATTGCATATCTTCATTAAATTTGAGGCCTTGATTGGACCATTCACTGCATTGAGCAACAATCAAAATTGACACTTCTTAAACATAAGCTGAAAAGCACTCCCTGGTAATTATATCAGGAGGAAATTTTTTTACCTTTGTTTTGCTGGTAACATGAGCCCAAATAGATATTTCAATATGAAAAATTATTTTAAAGAAATAATAATTACTGTCATTATTTTGACAAATAATTATTACACGAAAAGTACTTAGGGCCCGTTTGGTGTTTTGCAGTGAAAGACTGCAAAGTCTTTCTCTGCAATTATTTTCTTTGCAAAATAACAAAACAATGTTTAGTATGTATAATAAAAATTTTTAGTATGTATAATAAAAATTGTAATTGAAATGCATGAAAAGTTAATTTTTTCGTTTGGTATGAATAGGTTTTTATGTAAAGATATATGCATTCTCAATTTTACCCTTGATTACTCTAGTTAATAAAATTATATATATAATTAAAATCCTATCACCAAACTCTTGTAACATCAAATAAATTCATTAAAACCTTACAAAAAAAATATTAGAAAATATCTAATGAGTCAAGTTTTTACCCTCGATTTGAAAGAAAAAAAAATGAAGGAGTTTTGCTCTAAAGTTTTCAAAACCAAGAAAAGATACAAAAAAAAAAAAAAAATTATTTAAATAATGAAGTATCAGAATTTTACTCGCCTAATATTTTCACAGCCACCGTGTAATCCTTTTTACACCCTCCCCCTATGAATCATTTTCCCTAGTCAAAAGTAAAGTAATTACATGAACACCGTTATTTTGCATAGTTCATATTAAAACCAAACGTGTGAAAATCTTTCCCAAGTTCACTTTCCCTTGCAAAGTTATTACTTTTCCACATACCAAACTGCCCCTTACAGTAATATGTTTCAGAATGCCGAGGGTATCCATCTACAAATATTTGGCATGTAACAAGCATTGGGTAAAAAGAATGGGAAAAAGTCAACATACAATTCCACATTACATTTTCCATTCCATCTGGCACTAAGCTACAATCGCTATTTTCTTCCTCGATTTGGTGCTATGGCAACTATGCTTCAGCATGAAGTTGTCGAGCTTACTCTGGGCAAGTGAAACCGAAAATGGTTACTTATTAGTTGCTAATTGATTGCTCGCCGGAGAATGCACTTCCACCAGATGCTGCTGATCCAGTCTGGGAGACGCTAACACCACGGCCTCTCTGCATTTGCATCTGACGAAGCTTGAAAACATCTCTGGGTAACGGTCTGCTTTGCACGGTTTTGGTATCATCATCTTCTTGCCCTGCTCATAAACTAAAGGATCATATATGCATACATGATATTAGGTTTGGCTTACTATTATCTTTTTTAGTATTACCAATCAGCAAAGTCTAAATTTCACATTGACCAGAAAAATATAAAATCTACAGAAATAATTATTATCAGATTGTGATATAGTTGTAGAAGAAAAGATTGTTATTGACTGTGATCAAGAGAATATAGTAGCTGAATGTATTGGTGAAACAATCAGTTAACAAAAGATACAAAGCAAAGTAAGCAGTAAGAAACGATTCCCTTGATCACCAAAATTTACTTTCTTCGTTCTGAAAAGTCTAGCCATTAGCAAAGCATTTGCATGTACATATGCATAATAACATATTTAAGGAAAAAAGAAAAAACAAAACAAAAGCAGAGATCAGTATATTTGTATGTATAAAATTGATGACATGAACATATGTGGGGACAGAAGAGAAACATAGCAATTATTTAGTTTGCAGACCTCAAAATCATTAGTGTTCGCACGGAATGGAAGAGTAAACATTGCAAACATCACACTGTTAAGAATGATTTTAAAATCGTGTGTGTGTGGCATGCAAGGAAGAAAGGGAAACAGAAGTTTTATACTTTCGAGCTCTTTTCTTTTCCCAGACGGGCCTTCTCGAACAATTCTCTGAGATGAGCCATTAGGATTCATGCGTGACTTGCTCGAGCCTGAAAGGTCACTTGTACTGGGAGCAGGACCTCCGGGCATCTGCGAAACAGAAGATGTTTTCCCTGGCAGCCCAGTAGATATAGGGCTCTGCAGTAAAATGGACAGCACCAAATCTACCTCCGGAGATGGCCCTGTTTGTTTATAGGGAAAAAAGAAAGCAACAAGGACTTTGTCTTGATTGATCATATCATAAAAAAAATTTTACTATAATAAAAAGTAATCGCTTACGTAATTTAGAAACACAGTAGATAACCATCCACGCTATTATTCAAACCATGAAATCTTGCCCCTAGATCTTTAGTGCAAAATAAAAAGAAAGATAATGTTGTGCAGAAGGAGACTGTTATGGAGAACTTCAGCGAACTCTCAAAGGATTTGATTGACACCTACCTTCAAATACACAATCACCACAATACATATTAATAAACTCTACTTTACCACCCCCAAACCTAATTATCCACACAATAATTAGTCTGGAACATCATCCAAACTCCAAATAACCTTGAGGAAGGCACGTAGTTGGTATCCAAGGTATACACAAGCAAGCAGAAACACACGGGTGCATGTATGCATATGCTTACTAAAATATAAACGGTGAGCAGTGCCATTTTCAGCAAAATGTACTAAAGGTCTCTCATCCAAAAGATGAGATATATTTATCAGTTAAACACTTATAAGATTACAAACTACATTAAATATTCCAGACAAAAAATATGTAGGTTGAGATCTGATTCAATCCAGGATGGTTCACAGAGAGATAAATGAATACACAAAATGATGCAATCATCATACCTTCAACAGCAGGTAAATGTGATATAAATGCCGCTAATGCAGGTGAAACTGCTTTCAACAACTCATCATTTGCATTAGTATTTCCACCAGCTACCAATGCAACAGCTGGAGCTGTAGTACCCACGCCAGAAACAGCTTGAAGGTCAGGCCCAGCTGCATTAAGAAAAATATTCCATGAGAACACAATCATTAATCACATGACAAGGTCATTAGTGCTCTATAAATGTGAGGAAAACATGAGCAGTTTAGACCCATCCCAACCCAAAAATTGGGCTTTTCTTGGGGGTCATTTTGGGGAAGGGATCCCATCTGCACCTTGTTATCATACCTAATGTTGATGAGAAACTGCAAACCTAAAAGTGGAGTCATGAATAGGTGAATAGATTTGTTACGGTAGCCTAATGTTTTCTTGTAGCACATTAATTGCATAAGATTCTGAATATCAGTGCCCAAACCCTAAAGCTAAGAATTTCAACTGTCTGCAGCAAAAGAAGAGAAGAGTACACTATCCTTACTTTAATGTAAAAGAAAATGCTCAAGTGAGTTCTGGCACGTGGGACTAAAAGGCCAGTTAGGAAGCATAAATACAGTCCACAACAAAGGAATAAAAAGTATTCTTTTTCAGAAAATGTGTATGTCTGAAACACATTCCAAACCAGTAGGATCTCTCTCAAAGGCATTGTGCCTTTCCTTTCATTAATAATTCAGAATTTATTTCAATCAAATATCACTCAAATTTTCAAGGAGCAAAAGAAACTAGTGCTACAATCTTGAACTTCTACCTTGACTTGATTCTAGAAAGCTTACTGTGGATGCTGTTCTATAAGGTTATAAGAGTCAAAGGTCCAGAGAAAACTATTTCACAGAACAATATAGTTCTTTTTTTTTATAGAGAAGTTAGACAAATATATGAAATGGAGTAATGTGTTAAAGTAGTATTATTTAATATTTGAAATTATTTACGTGTTTGAGTTTTAGGTGTGTGAATATTTGTGCAGCTGTCCATATGAAATGTATGGACCTGGAACTCAGAGAAAACGTTGAATAATGAAAAACTATTTACCTTGGCTTTGCCTTGGATCATATATGACCATACGAGAAGTATCTGGGTAAACAACTTTTGATTGTGGGGTGAATGCCTTTGATAAGTCCTTGTCAGAACCTTAAAAAAAATGGGTTAATCTTGAGTCTAATAAATGTCGAAATGTGAAAACAATAAAATATATGAACTTGGATAAAAATACCTATAGAATTGGCTCCTTGTACTATACTCTTGTCAACTTTTTTGTACATGTTTTTGGTAAGCCACTGAAACAAGTCCAGTTAACATAAGGTACTTACAACAGACCAAAATAGAAGTACTAATGAAATTAAATTTGAAGTTCGCAGGTATGATGAGATACATCATACATTGAAGGTTTAAACCAAATAAAGCAGGTTAACTTGAAAATATTAAGTATCTAGTACACTATTAGTATGTTCTCTCAAGCTTTGACAAAAAAACACCATTCACCTAAGCAGCTATATAAGCTTCTGATCATCTTATTCAAGGGTCATACCTCTCTAAGTCCATCACAGTACATACGGAACAAATTATATTTCTATTTGAATTAATAATGATTATGATTAGAAGGAAAACAAGGAGACCAATAGCACTAACAGCATTAAGAATGCAATCATAAGTGGGAGCTTTTGTCTTGGTAGGGAGAAGTGATATTATATGTTAAGTATCAAATCTTCACAGTTAGTTTTACAAGCCACTACCAAGACAGATGATCAACTGTATGGTCATATACACTTGTGAATGTTATTCAAGCATATATAAGCAAGTCAATTTCCAGTGTATATATTTTTCAATTCATAAGCACCACATTATCTGAGTTTTATCATAGAGGATCAACAACAACCACTAAGGGGGATCACAGAAATCAACAATAGAATAGGGATATAGGAAAAATCATACTACAAATTCCCTAATGCTAGAATCCATATTCAAGTGAGCAAAAATACCTCTTGTCTTGACAAATGATCTAACTCTTTTGATGAGCAGGGCCAGAGATCCATGAAACTGTAACGTTGCATAACATCATGCAAAGTACCCTCTAAAACCAATGCGCCTTCTTCAGTTGTCCTAGAGAGGGCTTCTTTTCTTCTTTGTTCAACCTGGATGAATAAAATTACAGTTACATTTAAACTGAAAGTTTCAACTTACACACGAGACAGGAAAGAAAATTCATCTATAAATTACAAACATGCACCTTCACGGCCTCATAGTCAACAATAGCACAATTTCTAACTAGCAAGCTAAATCAGTAAAATTGACGCCATCCAAAAGAGAATATGAACATGGTGGGTCACAGGCTGTTAGGACCATCTTGAGGATAAAGGCAAATAATAATTGCAAGACAGTAATGACCAAACTGAATAGCATTAAATGTGAACCTAATGCAGAATTAATTGAGCTCCAGTTTTGGAAGGTCAAAAACAAGATGACTTTAATTCTAATCCAGGAAGCTAGGACAAGGAACACAGATAAGAGAAACCTTTATCCATGTTCTTTCAGAAATGAGAACATACAATCCAGAAAGTTAGATAATCAGTAAATAATTGCACTCATAGCATTGACTAATCAAACTATTTTCTCAGAAATCTAATTGTAAACTGAAGGATGCAAACTATAAGCTCATGTGCCATGATGGCTTTTAAGTAATAAATAGGATTAGGAAGCAATGAGATGATGAATGAAATCACAAATATGCCAATACAATAAACAGGAATGAGCATAGGAAAATCAAAAAAGAAATGAAAGATACTGAAGGATGGAAGTTCTGAACTTAAGCTCAAAACACACAGTAAGATGTAAATGAAAAGGAGCATATGGTTCTGGCTTTCGAGCATTATGCCACTAATGAATCATTGTTGAAGCATAAAAGGAATAATATCGCAGATAACAATTCAACCAACAACATATTAATGTTTCTAGTGGTGGGAAAACAGGGAGAAAAGATGGTAAACATCAAATAGATATGTGGCTAACAAGGAAAAAAATATATAAATAAGTACATTCAATTTGTTGGATAATTAGCTAGATGTCCATGGAAAACAACAATACAAAGCAGGATTAGATTAAATGGGTAAGAACAGATGGAAGAACACGGACAAATATTAAGCATGGAAGAACATGTGACAACATATTAAGCTAGGATCTGGAAAAGCATGCAACAGCAAAAGATGTGGCCATTAGTTAAAGTAACAATGATTGTTCAAGATGTTTGACAAGTGGGAAAATTGAGGCCGATGATACCAGAGCCATCATCCAAACTTCATTTGTAGAGGGAAAACTATAGAAATACAAATAACATGACAAATATAGTGGAGCCTTTTGCTATGCAGGCCTATTCACTAAGATCATCCTTCAATGGGAAGATGCCTTCTATCTAATGAAGTTCCCAATCAAATGTAAGCCGCAAGTGAGAACCCATATCCATGGAACTTAGATCGCCTTCATCTCTTTAAACTACAATTTGTTGTTAGAAGCTACTTAATAATACTTCAAATAGAGCAACTGAGACGTTATGCAGTCAATGGATTGGAACCTACCAACAAATCAAAAGTCAACGGTTTCAGAAGCTTTGAGTCACTGGGAAGTCTTCTGTCACAAGGACAAGATTTCAAATTCTAATAGGGTGGAATCACAGGAAAAGGAAAAGAGAAATGGGCTTTTTTCGTTAGTGAGAAATGAGACAAATGGTCAGCATAAAAACTAACAAGTTTAGAATTAGCGTCAGACAAAAATAACCTTTTCTTGTTCTCCTAAGATGCACTAGGTGCACCTCCAGAGATGGATAGTAAGAAACCTACCCAGCTTTAAACCAATGTCTCACGGAGAGAATGTAAAATACTCACAGAGCAGTTAGTCAGGAAACCATACAAAAGAGATAAGGATGCTTACTGGTGACTACCACATTTAACTGAAGACACCTAATAAATTCGCAAGTACGGTGATGGTACAGAGGAAGAAAAGATGCCAAACAAAACTACAAGAAACTCAACTAGAGAGAATATTTCCTAAAATCCATTCTATAGACAATATTGGCATGAGCATGTGCACGTGCACGCACACACACACATCATCAACTGTAACTAAATGCAAACAGAAATAGTATAGCAAGAATGCAAGTACACATGCCTTCAACATGCTTGTCAGATCTCCATAAGTTTGTTCAAATTGACTAAACCTTTTCCAGACCTGCATATCACAAAAATTAAGAAAACAAATTAAAAGATCTCAACTTAATTTTCATGAGAATATATAAATAAATAAATATGTTAATGGAATGCGCATATAAATTGACATAGTTTATTTCATGTATCAAATTGGAAACTGTAAGTTAACCCACAATCTTCTCCAGAATCCAGCTTCCAACAATGAATGCCAATCCTATAATGTCAAGAGTGCAGTTAAACAATTAACAGAAAAAAGCTTGAGGGTGCTCATTTAAATTGGCCGACATCTTACAAAGAATAGTTGGGGCCATCTGGAATATGCATGTAGAATCTAGCACAAAAGAACTAAGTGAAGTCCATGAAAGTCAGCAAAGATATCATTCTTCGGCATTGTGAAACTTATTTTCCAATGTGTAACTTCTCTTCCTTAAAAGGAGTAAAAGAGCACAAGACAGCACCAAAGAAGGTCACTGACCCCAAAAAGCTCAACTCATTAGCCTGTTGATATGCATGAATGCCTTATATTGTATAAGGATTATACTGTGACCACTACAAATACTATAAGTTGTTATTTAATTTAGTTTTCTTGTCAACAAATGAGGATGAAAATGAATTCGAGTCCATAAACGAACCATTTACTAGCTTTACAATCACAAATCAAACAGGTTTCAAGTTATTCACATTCATACTGAAAACAACCTACCTCCACAGAGTCTTCTGGGGGAAGGGAACTTAAGGCCCTCTCGAATAATGCACGCACATTTCTATCATCATTCAACCGGCACAAGAAGTCCGCATATCTGTATCCTTACATCAACATGACACCCACATTCATCATAAGTGGTATACTAATCATCATTAGTTCTGAATAGAACTCACCTTACAGGTGCTCTTAAGGCAGCTGTAGGATTAAAACCTTACGTACTTCAGTAAATATTGAGGAAAAACTAATAAGTAATTACAGCTGATCTGCATCATGATAAGAATGTTGAAGATTGACTTACTCAAGGATGTATCCGGGCTCATGCATGAATCTCTTTAAACCTGCTTCAAAAACATTGTGCGCAACCTGTGAACAACTTCAAAGGTCAGAGGATATAGCAGAAAAAACAGAGTTAAGTAATAATTCCCCCTTCGTGTATCATCATGAATTATGAATAAACATGATTTTTGGACATTTTGAGGATGTAAAAGATGACATGGTTCCATCTCAGAAATACTTATTAAATTCTCCAAATCAAGATAGTAGTGAAGCTATGAACAATTTGACTACACAGAACTGTGCCATTTTTAGTTTTAAGCTGCCATATAGGTTGAGAAAACAACATTGGGCCTTTCAAGTAGCTAGAAGAAGATGAGAATGTCAGCACCCATTTCAATTTGCTCTAGAAGAGCAGAATTATGTCCTCACAATCTAATTCTAGATGTCCTGACAACTTCCAAATCATACATCTCATAAGAATCGCATTAAGAAATTCCATAGGCTAAAACAGATTGTATGGTCAGGTGCTCCACACATCCAACCAGATGATTAACATCCTAATCAAGTCATATGACACAGTTATAAATGATATTATTAGGCCTACCAGCACAAGATATAACTTATAAAATTTATTGTGACCGAAATGACAATTTAATATTCTCCCATTAAAAGTTATAAGAATCCATGACACCTTGAAGCAAGTATTTGAGATGCAAATATAACACAACAATTAGAAAACATTACAATGAAAGAAACAAGTCATGGAATGTAACCCTCAAGAGGAATTGAAGGGCCAAAATAGGGGAGAAAGTTCAATGCAAATATGGCATACTAGTGAGTATTCTGGAGAAGAATTCACTAACACTGAAATCAAGTTCACATAACCGAAGACTACCAAGGACCAACCTTCATACTGTAGCTATGGAGTACAACCTCAGGCCAAGAAAAGAATAAGATCAAAATTTTATTCAGGCTGACATGCCAGCGTAGAAGTCTGACAGGACATGCTCCCATAGACCAATTTCCAGGAAGTTCAGCATCATGATAGAAAACCTTTATCCATTGGGCATCAGCAGGACAGCTTAGTGGATAGGTTATATGCCAAGGAAGTGTTATGGAAGATGGCCCTTACCCAGGTGCACAGATAGGCTATTTCCACATAAACCACGATGTCTAAGTCACCAAAGAAAATTTATCTAGTAAATTTAGGACTCACAATCACCTCCAAAGGAGATGCTGGCTATAAATATAATCTAGTAAATATGCATGTGATCCAGCTTAACAAAGAATAGATGTGCTTGTTCTGCATAAAATTGATAACAATAATCAGTTGTAATCAACAGACACAAAGCAGTGTGTCCGAAAATTAGCCAACACTTGTCAGAAAATTAGGCAAGAGTACTGCCTTTATATCATTATAGCATAGAAAGTTTCACATATCAGACCAACATAAGCTCAGCATAAGAAAATCCTATGGGAAAGTTTTCTTTTATGTTTATCATTTGAAACAATAATAATTGAACCTTGACATACTAAAAAGTATCAGAAAATAAGCAGGAGAATTTTGCAACCTTGGAATCCTTGTCAAGACAATATGCTATCGTAGCATATGCAACAAATAAATGATATGTGCAGTTTGGCAACTTTCGAGCATCCAAAAAGTATTTACGAGCAGCTTCAATGCCTTCAGTTCTCCGCAGAAACTTAATGAACTGAAAGGGAAATCTAACCAATAAAGTAACTAGAGAGTAGGGTATTCAAAGTAAAGAAATTGATCTTGTCAACTGAAGAAACTTTGTTAACCTGAATGTGAGCTAATGATGTCGCATTTGGGTTGTTGGCCAAGAGATTCTCATATATTTTCTTGGCAGGCTGCATGATAACCCAAAGTATGTTAATCCTATACAAATTGCAATGGCATGTAAATCAGCTTTTGCTAGCACCACACCTGAATGGCACCGCGAGACTCCTCCAACTCAGCATATGCATATCTCAGTAATTCAGAGTCTAGAGAAAAGAAAACAACATCAGCTATATATATGTATATACTCCTGCTAGACCCATGCATTTATTTCTATAAAATTAACTAATAAATTTTTTTCAAAAGTAAATAGTAATTAAAATTTATATAATACTAATTGAAACATATATAATACACAGAATAAAGAGGTATTATTATCATATAAAAATGGAGTTGAAAACACTATTACTATGAATATATATGGCTTACCTGCTATAAAGATACTTTGGGAAAAGAAAAATGGAGTTAAAAGTAGTGCCTTCTATAAATATGGTATACATAAAAACCATATATCTTATTATCTAAATAGTTTTACTCACAAAAATAAATTTATATAAAATTTCATATGTTTAAAATATTTAAGTATACAAACAAAATTTTGAGATGTTAAATATTTGGATGAATTGTTCAACAAATTCAAAAATTTCAAAGAGTTACTTTAGAAAATATTATTGTTATGATGTTTGATGATATTATTTTTATACAGAATAATGTAGACACTTCTGTTGCTGATTGGAGTCCACTTAAGCTTAACAAAATCATGTTATAAAATTTAGTTTTAAATTTTAAATGGGTGTTATAATTTAGTAAATTTTAGATAATATGGAGCGTATTTTTAGTGTCTTGTATAAACTTTATAAATATAAATTTTTATATTGATATAGAGTGAATAAATATTTTAAATTTTTTAAAGAAAATAAACAATAAAGATCCAACTTATTATCCCTAGAGTAATTTTTCAAAGCTTTTGAACTTAAGTCAAAGCTAAACTGATATATGTGATTTATAGCATAAACACTGCCTTCACACATAAATCCAATGATCTAAATTTCTTTCTGCTATTCATTAGACCCAAAATGGCTAAAAATTCAACAATGATGAGCTACATACAATCAATTAAATTGTAATTGACCTTGGTCAAGACATTGTAATGAGAAAAACATTTTAAACAAAAAAAAAAAAAAAAAATCGTTATGGCTTTCAATATGTATTTTACTAATGTAAGCCAATTAGTCACTTTGTTTAAATTCTTCATAGATACGAGTACAAATTGGTCAAGACCATAAGGGTTCAAAGAACTATATTTTTGGTGCAAATATTGTTGCATTTAACACAAAGCAGCAATAGAGGGAAGAAAAAACAGTACAATTACCAGGAAGAGCCTTCAAAGCCCTCTGAAATACTTTGACTGCCGAATCAACAGACCCACTCTTTGCATGCCATGTAGCATAGTCATACCATATATCAGGATAATGATACAAGTACATAAGACACTGGAGACAGTATATTACTCTTATCAGTATGGCAAACAAGAAAATTAAGATAATGAGCATACAACTTGCAACAAGTTATACAAATTAAAGATTAAACTCACAATGTCAATAAGATGACTATAGAGATTATACATGACTTAAACTACCTAAAACAACTAAAATACCACACTACCTCAATGAAATATAAACAACTAGATTTACAGCATTGTATGACAAGAAGGAAAATTCAAAAAGTTACCAAATGTAGCCACCTGGATGCTCCTAAAGCAATTGGAAAAGTATGGCAGCTCAAGCAACCAGCAAGCAGGTAACTAAAATCTCTTGAATAGAATTAGAACTATCATAACCATTTCAAAATCACAGAAGATAATTATGATTTAAGTGAATCATAAAACATGTTTCAGCTAACAGTATACAAGAACTTGTGCCTATTATCTAATAATACACAAGTTACTCATACCAATGGAAGTGGTACTCACCCATATTAACACACACAAGCAAGGAAGAGATAACAAGTTTTCAGCATAAGATAGCCTACTTTGCCCCTTAAATGTTCTAAATCCCAAAAACACTATTCATAGCTAAGATTGAATGATCATGCAAGGAAAATTTATTAGTGATTGTGATAAATCTTAGCTAAGAACATCCCACGGTGTAACTTCTAATAATTTCTCCTACTGTTATAAGAATATCTTTGCAGTTATACATGTATTAATTTTAAACTGTAGTTTGTTTTTTTCCACATATACCCCTGCATCTTGGTTTTAGAGGGCGAAACAAGCAATAAAAATTATTGCTGGGTGATGAAGCAATGAGGTTTAGCAAGGTCACAGAGGGTTAAACATGAAATTACAAATTTTGCTGTGGTGCACACAAAACAATGAGAAACAGCTTGTATTTACATGCATATATACACTATTCTGTTTGATGTATTTTTTCATATCCATTATTATTGAGAATGATCTTGTATTTTAAGTTTAAAACTTTGGGGGTTATGTTGTGGTGGATCATGGTTTAAATTAACTATGCCTTCTAAATAATAACAAACAAGGTTTTCCTTTTCTCAAGCAGTAAGGACCACAAAACCATCCTAGCAATATGGGAGCATTGCAGCATAACTTTGGCTATGAGAACCTATATTATAACAAAGAGAAAAAACCATAGAGGTAAATTGATATTAAATGTAACATCAGCAATTATGTATGTAAATACATGATGAAAAACAGTAACATCAACTTAATTTCAGCACAGTTAAAAACGCATTAATAGCGGATAATGTTATTACAGAATTAAACCAGTAAAGTGAAAGGCCAATTGAATTCACCTGTTCGTAAGTGAAGATAATACGTCTATTGGAAGATGCTGCATCAATCCGTTGTGGGTTTGCCCTAGTCAGAAATCGGCAGTGATTTAGAAGAAACAGAAACATGTGTATAAGTTCACAAAGCCAGAATTCAAGTAAACAGCAGAAACACATTCTCTAACAGGGGAAAAAGATTATATGGTGTTGCTTTGATTTCATGAAGCATGCGTTCATATTCAGTTTGAGGAAACCAGAACCAAGACATCCACAAGGTTAGCAATTGGAAGAAAAAGGATAGCGTGAATCAGGGAAATTGCTGGTTTGGCTCATAAACATCATGAGGGGCAAACATAATAATGATTTGCAGGCAACAACAAGCTAATGATGTATTTGCTTTCTAAATTCCTTGCCATAGAATAGAATAGCAAAACAAGTGAGATGCACCCCCTTATCCATTAAACTAAACGTTAATTCTTCCAAACTGACACCTACTTTGAAAAGGTATTAAATAAACAACACTATCATTATGTTAGTTTCCATTAGTTCACAAGAGTCCATGCAATTATGAACTAGTTATTTCTTCTCATGTCTTTTCTCATTTTTTAGAGGGGTAGGGGAGAGAGGTTGTTCTTTGCTTGTGAAAGAATGAAAGAATGGGAAGGATAAAGAGTCTTAGTCAAGTTCATTTCTCGGGAAAAAAATTTAAAAAAAAAAAACAAAACAAAACAAACAAACGGCCATCATCTTAGTTGAACAAGAAACCACCAAACAATTAATAATTTAGGATCAGAGAACCTCACCATCCCACAAGAAAATAAAAGCATAAGCAGAAAAGGATTTACAAAATTAATTTGAACATCACAAACACATACCTAAAAACAAAACACACATTAAACAACAAACAAGGTACAGAGTTGACAAAATCTAGTCACCTTTCTTTCAAACTCGGGAGAAGAAGTCACCTTTGACACATAATATGTAAAGAATTTTTTCAAATGTAAACACATCACTGTTTTCCAAATAAACCAAAACAAACAAAACTTACTTTTCAAAAGCCAAAAACCTTTTCCACACCATGCATTGTTGTTCTTCCTGCACAAACACATTTAAGCCAACAAATTGAATGTTCCTCAGCTCTTTCAACAACTATGGTTAGTTCTCCAAAACATCAGTGATTGCTAAAAAGCCAAAGTAGAGAATCTTCATGCCAAGCCATTCCAAAACAGGTCAATCCTATTCTCCGGAACAATGATTAATGAAGAGAAGCTTAATTATGAATCAGCATTTACAGTGGGAAAATTGATAGCAAGTAACAGGCAACCCTGATAGTAAGTATTGATAGAGTCAGGCACTGACGAGACACAAACTCTAACTATTTGTAAATATAGCAATTTCAAAATTTACTGTTACCCAGATTTCCAACATTATGCAATCCCACCATATGTTTTGGATTTAGTCTGCAGTAGTTTTACCATAATTCCAATTTCCAAAAAGAGCAAATTATTAGATGCACCTTTGCTCTATTCACACATCTTAGAACTCATACAAGAAAGACAATGAAAACCAAAGACCAGAGACTACAAGCCAGCAGAAATTATCTGCAACGACTGCAGGACCTGAAATCAATGGCCAAGCTATATCATGTACACGTATTTGGGTTCTATTTTCATCCATAATTGATGCCCAACTATTAAGTCAAAAATCAATAACTATTACAAATCCAGGCTTCCATGAATAATGAGGAAAAATACAAGTAAAGATTACACCAGGCCAATACTGCAGAATATGGAAAAGATGATTCCCAACCAACCAAAAACAAATCTTTGTAAAAAATTGTAGTGAGAAAATAAAAATTAGCCTAAGAACTCTATCTAAAGCTTAGAAACAGCGCACCATCTTTTGAACTCATGCAAGTGACACTTGTTAGGAACTTTAGGTTGTAAAGTGCTGAACAAAGAAGCACCAGTCCTTAAATAGATGATACATACCTTGTAAGAACCAGTTGGAGGAACAGCAAGCATATTCCAATCAATTTCATCGACATATTTTTTACGCTCCCTGTAAACTGCCTTTGCGCTGTTAAACTTTGGCTGATATTCAGATAATAAACCTTTAGCCTGAAAATATGATAAACATTAATAGTTCACATGATACATCCAAAATTGTTTATAAAAGCACACAGGCCAGGCATAAGGGAAAAGCAACACAGCAAAATCAAACCAACAATAACATCATAAAGTGGTTACTGCAGATTGATATGATGTAATGTTGCATGAAAACTAAATCAATACAACAAAATGAAATCAGTTTATTGTGACAACTTCAAAAATTATTTTTTCAAGTCTTCTTACCAGTGTACGACTAACAGAGTTTTCAAAAGTTTCATAATCTTTCCAAAGGACATCCACATGGTGAGTTGGAGTAACAATTGCTTTTTGGTATATTTTCCTCATAGAAGTCATTCGATGTGACTCCTCTTGAGATGTTGTAGCCTACAAGAGACTTATGCAAAAATTAAAAGCACAAGTATAAAACCAGCCAGCTTGTTGAAGGCCAACAATAAATTGCCTTAACAAAAAGGAAGAAAGTATAACAATCAGAAAGGTAATTGAACAGACCACCATTGACTTCAGGAAGGAAATGTAATCCATCCACACTGGTCCAGAAGCAATATCTGTGCCTGATGCACTAAGACATTGTTAATCAGATAACAAGTGTCAAAGAAAATTCATAATTAGATTATAGAAATGAAATAAGTTGTGCATCATATAGCTAGCAAGGCTGAAAAAACCACTTCCTCATGTCTTACAATCAAAGATGGTAAATAAAGAATTTAGACTGCATTAACCATGATTACTGGTCAGAAGAAGTCTTTTATTTTTTTTATTTTTTATTTTTATTTTTATTTTATTTTTTGTTTTGTTTTGTTATCAACCTGAACAACTCATCACCAGCAAATTTTTCAGCTAGCAGAAAGAAACCTCTGGATGGGTCCAGAAGACAAAAGTCATTGACTGACTCATATCCATATTAATCATCAATAAGAAATACTGACTATAATAGCATACTAAAAGCATTTAAAGTTGTATATTATACCAAAAAACCCACCAATTTGTTAGAATATGATTCTGTTTGAAATTTAAAGATTAGTTTTGGGCATTAATGAACACAGACAGAGCTACGACTCAATAAAAAATTTGGTGTAACCATATTACATGGCATATATTATTTGATAGGTGAAAATTTGCAAACTGTAGGTCACCATGAACCAAAAGAAACACAGGTAAATTATCAGTTGTTGAATTGAACTGTTAGACAAAGAAAAATGAAATATAGATGTTTCCATAGGACACGAACATCAATTCTTGATTGTGATCAAAATTTTAAAAGGTAACACAAAATATTCTATATATGAGGTACATCTTCATGGATTTCTGTGCACAAACATAGGCATGGGTACCAAATATCGCAAACATATTCTTAATAAGCAATAAATAAAAATAATAATAGGTTGGGCTAACCAATGAATATATATAAAAATACAGATATATGCATAGATACCAAATGTTGCAATTTGCAAACATATTCTTGTTAAGCAATCAATAAAAAAGAAAAGATCTTTATGATAATTAATACATACACATAAACATGCATACATACATATAAATCTTCACATCTTTGAAATAATAGATATGAGAGTGTGCCTAAAGAGAGACATAAATATAAACAAATTGAAATTGAGGAATCACGGATAATTTGCACACGGTACTTGGTGCACAAAAAATTCAAACATCACCAAAAGCAAAGAACTTCAATACTTAAAAGAAACTAAATAACTAAGAGGAAAAATTAACACCCACCTACATAGCTTAGCATAAAATCAAAAGCTTTTCTTGTCTCTTCCAAACCCTCAGCCCCCTTTTTTTCGTTGACTTTCCTAATGAATCGTATGTAACACTGCCTGCAAGTTGAAAACAAGCAAGTGAAAATTCTGAACACGGAAAATAGAAAATCTTATGAGATAATTAAAAAGAAGCATGCAAGTTTCATACATGGAAACAAACCATAAAGACCAAGAGTGACCAATATTTAGAAGGGATCATTTCTTTGTTCAGCCACAAATTGCTTTTACAAAAAATTCTTTGTTTAGCCATCATCCTTGTTCTAACTAAATTGGAGTTCCTTTGCGAACAAGGGCAAACAATTTCAAATTCTGATAGAGGATTAGTGCAAAGTCGCTGTAGCAATTTCATCAGAGCATATCTCCACAATACTTTCATTATATTGGAGCTACCTTTTCTTTCAAAAACCAATAGTATCCCTTTAGCTGCTAACTTACAAACCATGAAGACCTGGGTTGCAAACACTTTAAACATATACAAATAGCACTTACATCAGCTGCTATTTTTTTTGCAATATTAACTGATATTAATTCACAAAAATATGCTCTATCTTTATCATTAGGACTAAAGACTTTAAATTACTGTATCAAAATATCTTATCAAAATACTTCAGCAGGTCTTTATTATAGAAGCCAACATATACTGTTTGTTTTTAGAAAAATACAAACAGTCACAGCAAGAATATAGGAATAACTAATTACCACCAAGAACCACCAGATGTGTTGTCTAGGACCCTGCAACAATTCCACACTGAATTTGGAACTGCATTTCACAGGGTTTTATGACCAAAGTAGACACAGGTAGATGTTGTGGTGATGGCGAAAGACAAATGTTATGACTAAATACAAAACCAAGGCTAGCCTCTATCTAGCAGCAGTGCGGGAAGAAAGGATTCAATAATGTCCCGGGACCTAGGGTAAAAGCTTCTCATTAGGCAAAATAGCTGATCAGATATAACAACCAAATATAGCTACTCAGTAAAGTCTTGTTTCCGCATGCTTAATACTCCAAGAAGCCAAAAATTAATAGCTCACATTGTATGCATTCTCTGTCTTGATAAGAATACATGAACACCACCATCTACCAGTACTTACTAACTATAAAACCAAGATCAAAATGATCATGTCAAGCAAAACTCAAGCATACCAAAGAGTAATCTGAAGACAGTTCAATAAGCATCGACTGAATATTTGTTTTGTAGCATCATCATTGTTGGTGACCATATATGCCTCAACATACTGCTTCCAAAATTTTGCCTACAAAATATATAAGACAAATTCAGCTAGATTGATGGTTCAGCGCAATTGAAGAAAAATGAAGAGAAGACTAAAAAAAGACGCAGAAAAGCCAAAGCCAATTTCATGATCACTTTAACTGCAATTTAATGTACTTAACTGATCCTCGTTTTGTGTCTAAATTCCTATCTGCACTTACTTCTAGCAGTCTAACTGTCAAGACAAGTAAAGATTGGCCCCTTATAGCCCCATGAACACAATTGTATACCCAAACTATGAACTATGGAGCCAGATGATCAGTTTCATTCACTTCCTAAAAAATCCCCCAAGGGGCATCCTCTGAAGAGAGCTTTTCTTGCTTAATCAAAAGGCTATTTAACTCGGCACCATCTCGTTAAACGTGATCTAAAAGTTATGAAAAATACTTTTAGACTATTTAATGTCATTTCCTCCACCTAGAAATAAACTTCACGTGGCAATATGTTCAACTAGAACCTGATTAAAAAGATGGTTTACCCCAAAAATAAAATGAAGTAAAACAGGAGAAAAACACGGATTTAACATTACTTCATAGGACTACACCTCCTCCAGTTTCCAGACTAAGCATGTATTTTGCTCAAAAATAAAGAGAAGAAAACAAACGCATAAAAAACAGGCAGATGCTACCAAAACCAACAGTATCGATTAAAAGCACATAAGAACTCCAAATAAATTTCAGAGACCCTTGAATGACTTACAGCAGTTGGAAAGGTTGAAAGAAGTTGCTCATAAATCGGGGCAGCCTCCAAAATAGGCAAATGCTACACAAATCAACGGTATCGATCAATAAACACAAGAAATCAATAAAAAAAATCCAACTTTAGATATAAATATCCCCAATAGCGTAAAAACAAAACCTCACCAGCGCTTCGTTCGCTAGAATTTCAGCAGCTTCCACATTATAAATATCAGTAGCAGCAAGTTCCGCGTCTTTCTACTCACATATAAACAAAAACTCAAGATAAACCCAAGAAACAAACCCTAACCCCAGAATTCATTCAGAAATCCACACTAAAGGGAAGTAGAACTCACCTTCGACTCCTCCACCATGCTCTTCCTTTGAATTCTTGATACAAGACCCAATCTTTGACGCAAATTCGATAATCAAGAAAAAAATAACCAATTGATACTTGGAAAAATAGCACCAATTCTTTGATAAAAGGAAGGGGTTTCAAAAATTTTCTTGGATCACCAAAGAAAACGAAGAAGAAGAAGAAGAAGAAGAAGAAGAGAGCGAGATTGAGAGACAGAGACAGAGAGAGAGAGGGTTGAATCTTGATCCGTTCTTGGGCCTAGATGAGATTTCGGGCTTCGATTTCGGGTGTCGGTCTTCGGGCGTCGGGCTTAGGGCCGTTGAAATGGGCCAGCAACCTCAATGCATAGATAACCAATTGTCATCTTTGGAAATAGAGATCCAAACCAATGTTTTAATAACCGGACCGGTTACCGACCCGGTTAGGCAATCGGTTCCAGTCCAACCGGTTCAACCGAATTTACTATTTTTTAAATAAATAAATATTTAAAAATTAAAAAATAACTAAAAACTAATTTAAAAAATAAGGGAAAAAATAATAAAAAGTTAAAAGATACAAAATTTCATTCAAAATTACATATTGCATCCACTATACAACAACAACAACACTAAAATAGAAGCATACACCACCACCATCCAGGCATCAACAACAACAACACCAACATTAATAATTTCTATGGAAAACCTAAACCAGAAGAGAAATGAGAACTAAGCTATCCTTACCGATTATCAAAACGGAGAAATACTAATCAATCGTATAGAAAACCTAAATCACAAACATCTAATGTTCTTCGCGGAGGAGAGATCGCGGGCCGTGGCTGACCTAGATCGGCTAAAGATGAAGGTTTGTTGCCGGCTTCACGGCGGAGAGGAAGAGAAGGTTGGGTTTCACGGAGGAGAGATTGTTGATGGGGATGGTTCGGCTGGAGTCTGGAGAAGAAGACTAGAAGAGTATTCTTTATTTCTTTTCTTAGGTTTAATTGTTTAAACTTTAAAACTTTAAGTCTTAAGAGTTAACAACTTAACACTTGAACTTTAATAATCAGTTAATGATTTAATTACTAATCAGTGTTAATTGTTAAGTCGGTAAGTTATGAATTAATGCTAATAAATCGTAATAACTATTATAACTTGGATTCTTGGCAGCTGGCGATTGAATATCTTTCTTTTTTATTTTGACTTTTTTTTTCATTTTTGAAACTTGGACCTGCTTTATTTATTTAAGTATTTAATTTTAAAATAAATAAACTAATTAAATAATTTAAATTAATAAACCGGTCAGGTCCAACCGATTCACCGGTTCACCGGTTGAACCGGCCGGTCCAGTTACTTGCTATTTGGTGTGTCTAACCGGGCCGGTTTACCAACTGATTCCCGGTTGAACTCGTTGAACCGACCGGTCCGGTCTGGTTTTTAAATCATTGTTCTAAACCCTCAACCATATAACCTATAAAAATGACAAGGTTTATATGGTTTGAATTTTGAAATGTATAAAAGAAAAACTTACCCTGAACCTTCAACTATAAAACCTACAAATATAATATGATCTTAAATCTAAAAACCCTTAAATCATGCAATTAAATACAGTAAAATCATATACCAAAATTTTAAAACCCTAAAACCCAAGGATCCATTTGGATCACAAAATAGGAATGATAATGGTAATAGTAATAGTAATAGTAATGGGAATGGGAATGAAAAAAGTGTTTGATTGGAAAGAATAAATATTGATAATAGGAAAAACGGAATAGGGAATTGTATGAAAATTACTTTAATACCTTTAAAATAAATAATAATATGTTAATATATAAAATAATTTCATATAAATAAATATCTAGTCTTTGTAATTATTATAATTAAATATTTAGAATAAATATTTTTTTACCATTATTCACTTTGAGTATTACAATTAATCTCTTTACATAATTATTATTCTTCGAATTATTTTATTGTTGTACATGAATATTTAAATTAATGATTTTATTTAATTAAATATTTACCGGGTAAAAGTGTTATTTCACTTTAATTACCATAATTAAATACTTTCATTAACTACTTTATTTAATTAAATATACATAAGGGCAAAAATGTCATTTCACTTTAATTATTATAATGTAATATGCATATTAAATAATTCTCATTAATTATTATTTATTTTAATTATTTTAATATTTAAATGACTCAATTTATGTTAATCATTATTTACTTTAATTACTATAATTAGTTATTTAAATTAATGATTATTATTTAATAAAATATCAACTATGAGCACAAATGTCATTTCACTATCAATAGTATTTATTCCTCTTTATGCCCCCAAATTTGGGGATAATGAAACTCCTTAACTATACATAATGCTATTATCTACTATACCAATTCCCAAGTTAATAGTAATATATCCAAACATTGTTATATATTACTATTTATAATCAATCTCATTCCAATAGTACTATCAATCCTCCAATCCAAACACCTCCTAAATACTAAGGGCATGTTTGTTTTACTTCATTGTGGGGTGAAGTGGTTTAAGTGGATATTTCACAACCACCTTAGTGTGTTTGGTTGACCAAAGTTAGTTCCGAAGTGCATAATTTGACGCCTCTAAATCCTTCAAACTTCAGCCTTCAACCTCCCTAAAAAAAAAAGCCAGAAGTCCACTTCAATGATTTTTTCCCTTTTGACAGAAGTGTCTCGTCAATCACGTGGGTCACATGACTAAGTTATGGGCATCCTTTTCCCCATTTTAAATCCTCCCTTCTTCCTTTATCCTCTATCTTGCAGCACATCTCCTCCCTTGCTGGCTTTCCTTAGCCGATGACCATCCACATTTCCCACCTTCTCAATCGCCACCATCTTCTTGCACCACCCATTTTCTTTTTCATTATAAGGTTACTCTCATCTTCAACAACTATTAATTTCACCGGATCTAGTTTGTATGCAAAATATTTTTTTTTTCCTTTTTTTTCGAGGCAGATCTATCTTATAACATGTTTAATCTTGATTATGGAAGTTGTTAGAGCTGGAAGCTCGAATTGGCATTATTTGACAAGTAAAGAAGATGACTTGTCAAAGAATGATGACATGACAAATGACTAGGCACTTGATGATGTGGCAAGAGGTGATAATGAAAACATGAAAACCAAGATTTTTTGGAGCTATTTTTGACAAGGAGCATCAAAGTAAAAGGATCTCTCTTGAAGAGCAAGCCATAAAGAGAAAATCTAAAGATATGATTTAATCTATTTTTGTTAAAATCCAAGATGATAAAATATATCTTTGGTAACTCTAATTTTCATGAGAAATTTATTTCTTGAAGACCATGTGGAGGATTTTCTGAAAGAGTAATCTATTATTGGTAAGTATGGAGATCATCACTTTGAAGACCAAGGATTGCATGGAGCTTAGTTTGGTGTGAAGCCAATTGAAGACACAAACCAAGAAAGGCAAGGGCAAGCCAACATGATTCTCAAGGACATAATTAGCAATGCAATTTGAAGAAAAGATCCAAAGTTAATTATGGGCAGAGTTATTTGAAGACACAAATTATTCAAGGGCACAAGCTATCTTTAGCGAGTGTATAGATTTGGAAGAAGATTGATGACCCAAGCTTGGATGAATAAAAATCATGCTTGGAAGATCTTAAAGAGATAAACTTGGATGAAAAGAGATCAAGTTTACTAACAAGATATTGAAGACCAACCTTGGATATGAATGAAGATCAAGTTTAATGATTGTTGAAGACCAAAATTGGATGAATGGAGATCAAGTTTGGAAAGAAGATCATAGAGATCTTTGAAGACCATCTTTGGTAAGATAGAGATGCGCTTTGGTGGATGCGACCCTCGGGAGAGGGACCTGCTGATATGATGTGAGGAAGGAGGCTAGTTGTTGGCAGGAAGAGCTTGGGAGAGTTAACTATATCGATGCGAACTGGAGCAACCGGGAAGGTTGGAAGTGTTGTAGGTCATTTTGCAACGGGAGCTACAACTCAGTCAGGATTAGTAGGCGGGCGGTGTTGTAAGCTCAGTTACAACAAGAGTTGTAATGTTTAACTTTGGAAGGTATCCAAGTTAGAAAGCTGCGGAGAGTCTAAAAGTGAAAGCTATTTTGGGACGTAGAGACATATATATAAGATACCCTGCTTTGAGATTTAGGATGCTCTACAAGTAAGAGACCCTAGTGTGTGGGTTAAGGAGAGTTGGCATCAGTCAATCTAAAGAGGGTTAATCTTTGTCATTGTGTGAGTGAGAGTGAGTGTTGTACTCTTCATTCTTTCTCTCTTTTAGTGGATTGTTCTCTTCGGGCTCAGCCCCCAGACGTAGGTTGGTTTTGCCGAATTGGACAACCAATTCGTGTGTCTCCTTTCTCTTACATGTTTTGATTGTGAGTGATTGCATTACATGAGAGGTTGAGTGAAAAATTATCACACTACTACCCCTTTGGAACTAACAGAAGCTATTTTCACTTGATTCTTCCATGGGTTCAAGTTTGGGTCTCCATATTGACTATTTGTCCCTTTTAACGAAGTCAGGCTTAGATTTGGTTTGTTTGAGGGCTTGTATTGTTATTTTCTCTTCATTAGTAAGGATTTAACGTTTTTCTTCTTTTTTTGTTGTGCTATCTTTGCTTTTTTTTCATCTATCTAGTATGCTAAATCCTTTTTTCCTTGCTTTGATAAGCTTGGTTGTTGTCTCCTATCTACTTTCAAGTAGTTGGCTAGTGATGTAACTAATTCTCTTGAATTTTTTTACCTTTTTGTCATGGGTTTTTCCTATATTTGTTTTATCATGTATTTATCTTGTTAAATGTTAATTTTTTTCTCTTTCTTATCTTGTGTTTTTTTTTATGTTTTTTTTTCTCCTCTTGATTTGTTTGAAGATACGCTTTGTTGGTAATATTGTTGTTATTATGGTTATATGCTCTAATCCATCATGTTTGTTTTGTGTTTAATGGACACTATGAAGTTCTTGCTTTGGTTTGTTATATCTTGTCTTATATTCTTGATTTTTGGCTAGTTAGCATTATAGTTTGAACTAATTCTTGTTTTTTGTCATTTTTTTTTAAATAGCAAAGCAACATTTAGTAATATTATCTGTTCTGTTTGTACAATCCATTGAGAAGGGTGAACTTAAGAATTGCTTGTATTCCATTTTTGAAAGCTGACTTATTTATCTAATATTCTATTTTTTATATTTTTTTAAAACAAATGTCTCCCCAAATGATAGTTTTGTTTTGTAGACAATCCGATAAGCACCAACACCAATGCAATATTTTTGAAACAAAGTCCATGCTATAGGAATAACACCCAACTATATTTGTGGTGTGGTGTTGTTTTCCTCATTTTAATTGTTCTTTTCCATGGTTTGTTATTATTCATTTATTTATTTTTGTTGTTGATTCATTAGAATCTATTCATATCTATTTTTCTTAACCACCAAACTAATTTGTCATTGTACCTCATTAGTAAATTATTTTCTTTGTACCTGTTTCTAGTTTTTTTCTCCAAGTTTTTTTTTAACTTGACTTGCATAATAATCTTTTGGTTTTATTAACTTTTGTTTTAACTAATCTATTTTTTAATTGTTTCTATTTCCTTTGTTTTTTAAAAGTTCCTATTATGTATTTTAGTAGCTGATTTGCCCTTTTTTTATATATATAAAAAACTTATCATATATGCTAATTGATATATATCATCATGCATTTTGTGTCTTTTGCTTGGGTGGTGATTTAGGGGGTGTTTTTTTTTTTTTTTTTTAATTTCCCCAAGATGTTATCATCACAGCAATGATGAGTACTATTATGAATGTCTTTTTTGCATGATTCTATTGGACTTTGTCATTTTTACAATGCATCCATGTCCTCTTTTAATTTCTCTTGCAACTTTCCTTGGTATGTTTATTTCTTGGGATCTATGTGCTTTTGTTTGGTGTTGATGCTATGAATCTATTGATTTTTTCTTTTTAAATCGATTTCATTGTTGGTGTTTATTTATTTATTTATTTTTACCTTGTTATCTTCAGCTTTTTATGTTAATTTTTAATTGAGTGCATGATATCTTTTGTTTTTAATTATTTTTACTTTTTTTTTTTGGGTCAAGTTATTCTTACTAGTTTAAGTGTTTCCTTGTTTCCTTCTTACAAATTCCCTGACTTACATGCTAACTCTTATTGTTATTTTTTTTTTTCCATCTTGCTTTTCATATATGTATGTTGATATAGGGGGTGTTTGGATAAGCTTCTAAGAAGCACTTTTAAGCCCAGAAGTGCTTTTCTATAAGTTAAGCACTTCTGGGTTTTAAAAATCATGTTTGTTTAGGCTTTTGGACAGAAGCAGAAGCTGTGAAAAAGCTGAAATTCAGCTTTTTTCATAAGCTGGCCACCAGGTGCTTCTCAGAAAAGCACTTCTGAGAAGCTATTTTGGGGTGTGTGAAATTACTACTTTACCCCTGCCAAATAATAAAATTCCTTCATCATTCTTTATTCTTTTCCTCTATGCCATTGATGATCCTCATTTTCTAATGACCTAGGCTGTTGTTGAATTTTTTGGTTAGCGTCTGCCGCCGATCCTCGCCTCTGAGCCGATCCTTACCTCCGCGCCGGCTGCCAATCCATCACCGGCAACCACCAGATCTTGGAATTTTTCCTCACCAGCGACCACCCGATCTTGGGTTTTTCTCACCGGCAACCACCCGGCAACCACCTGATCTTGGATTTTTACTCACCGGCAACTACCCGGATTTTTCCTCCCGGCTTCTCAGTTGGATTTCTTGCTGGTTAGTTTTATTTTTTGTTATAGATATGTTTTTTTAATTTTAGTTAAGGTAATGTTGGTTTTTTTAATTTTGGTTAAGATAATGTTGGTTTTTTTAATTTTGATTGAGATATTGGTTGAGATATTATGGGTATAGATATGATTTTGTTTTTCCTATGTCTTGATGAATTGTTTTCTATGATATAAATGATACATTGGTTTTTAGATGGGTTATCATGTCGAATTACATCATTCCTTCAATGATCAAACTAATATATAATGTTTTTCATTAACACCCCAATCATCTTGTAGTTCATCACAATTAGCTATTTTTTTCTTTAACTGGTTCTGGTAAACAAGCCACATCTATTTAATTTATGGAAACTTTATTTGGATTATATAAAGTTAAATAATTAGTTTAATTCCTCCACTTCATTTACTGTCACCCAAGTCAAATTATTGAAGTCAGTTTTATCAAGCATTTGGATGTATATGTAATTATTGAAGTCATTTGTTTATGAACTATCAATGCTAATTCCACAAATTAAAGCTGCATTCACACCAACCATCAGCCTTATTGAAGCTGATAAAAAATAGATGTCATCTAGGCTTTAGCTTAGACCATACCTCACTCAAGGGCCTTCCATAGAGATCTTCTCTCTAAGATGCAGTGGACATCAACAAATGTGAATCATATGAATTGAATAGGCTGCACATTTCCATTATTCAAAGTAAAAAAAAAAAAAAAAAAAGGAACCTCATAAGTAATGGCATATTTGAACAAGGAGCTTCATAGATCAGCTACTTACCAGAATACATGATCAGCAGGAAAATATAGTCCTTAACAAAAACACTAAAATGGCAGCAATCTGAAAACAAATTAGGTGATTTATCAGAATTATAATCTTCTTTAGTCGGGTTTAACAATATAAGAACTTATTAGAATTTCTACCACGCCGCCATGTAATACCAATTGATTCACATAAGTCATAGAATCATAAGAAGCATAAAGTGCTTTTATGCAGATATAAAATTTCAAACACGAGAAGATTATTGTCTTACAAAAAAAGAAATAGGATGGCATGCATTACCTGCTCAATGAAGCATTGTTGTACATGTTCAGCTTCTCAAAGAAAGCAAGCGTGTAATATGTGAATCTATCCACAACAGATACACCAATCTATATTGGGCAAAATGAAAGCAAGAAAAAAGATATTAAATTATACTTCTGTATGCTTACTTTGATAATTTGACGAAACATGCTAGAAACTTCTGAAAGAGCAAAACAGTATGATGCCCATAGAACAATTTTCATGCTAAAACAAATAAGAAAGACTTATCTTACGTCAGAATCTAGGTGATGAAAATTATGCCCATAGAACAATTTTCAATTGTATTTCTTTTGATTACCTATACAAATATAATTGTATGATTTGTTCACGGAAAAAAACAGGAAATTTAATGTTATTGCTAAATTAATTAATCAAGTTGATGTACTTAATTATATATAAGTTTGGTCACAATTATATATATGGTTTATTTTCACTTGATATGTGGAAAGAAAAAACTTTGGTTACATTCTTATTTGGTTTGTTGCAAATAAAGGTTTGAAGGATAATTTTTGAATATGGCCTCAAAACTACCACCTAGAAGAGTTGTACAAGGGACAAATGTGGGTAATGTGGATGTGATACCAACTGAAAATAATATTAAAGCCAGATGGGATGACACAAACACTGAAATGTTCCTAAAGATATGTGTCGAGGAGGTTCGCAATTACTTGAAGTTAATTTTATTATCTATGATTTATTTTTCATTACTTATGATATTATACTTTTATAGGGAAATACTACCTTGTGGATTCCGGGTATCCTACAATGAAAGGATTTTTGGGACCATACAAGAGTGCAAGATATCACATTCCACAATTTAGGATGTCTCGCGCCTTTAGGTCTCCGAATGAAGTATTCAACTATCATCACTCGAGTTTGAGAAGTGTTATAGAAAGAACATTTGGAGTTTGCAAAGCAAGGTGGAGGATTCTACAAAATATGACCAAGTATAAATTAAAGGTTCAATTCCAAATTATATGGTCATGTTTTGCGCTACATAATTTTATTCGTAGAATGGGAGCTAATGATTTAGATGTTCTTGAGAGTATTGAAGATATCAACCAAATTCAAGAAGGAGAATGTGGCTTTGAGGGTGATGACTATGGAAGTTCATTTGTATGGCAACAATCTACAAATGAGGACACTCAACAAATGATCACACTTAGGAACAATATTCGGGACCAACTCTCCAATCGATGTTTGCCTTAATGTTGTAGTATTTTTAACTTGTTGTAATGGTTGTGGTGTAAAAAAAAAATGGTCTCCTATCTTTTGTGTATGTTGTCTTCTTATGATGTAAGCATGACAATGTTGTAAGTTTGAATATCGTGTATGTTGTATTCTAATGTTGTTCAAGTGTTGTAAGCATGAATATTGTGTATGTCGTATTCTAATATTGTTCAAGTATTGTAAGCATGAATATTGTGTATGTTGTATTATAATGTTGTTCAAGTGTTGTAAGTATGAATATTGTGTACGTTGTACTATAATGTTGTTCCATGAATATTGTGTATGTTGTATTATAATGTTGTTCAAGTGTTGTAAGTATGAATATTGTGTATGTTGTACTATAATGTTGTTCCATGAATATTGTGTATGTTGTATTATAATGTTGTTCAATTGTAAGCATGATAATGTTGTGAGAAGGCTTCCTTTTGAAGTGTTGTTGTATTATAACAATAATAATTAGTATTATAATAAATATAATTATTATTATAATTGTAATTAGAATTATAATTATAATACAATAGTTTATTATTATAATTACATAGATAGGGTGGTTTTAACCCCATATTCGGATTAATGATAATAATATTAATAATTATTATAATTATAATTAATATTATAATTGTAATTAAAAATGTAATAATCATCCAATAATTATTATGATTATTACAATTGTAATTATCATTATCAAATCAATATGTAATAGTAATTTAAGAAAAACTCAAACAATGCCCATTTTGGTAATTTGTCATCTTCAAAAGTGCTTTTACAATTCCACATCCAAACAACTTCACACATATAAAAGTGCTTCTGAATTAACTTATCCAAACATAAAATACACAAAAGCACTTAACTTACTCTGAAAAGCACTTTTTTTAAAAGTGCTTCTATAGAACTTAAAAAAAGCACTTTTGTTACAAGCCAATCCAAACAAGGCCATAGCATGTCATGGTACTTGTGTCTTTCTTCTTGGGCACTGATTTACTTTACTGGGCTACTATCAATTGTTTGCCCTTTAGTTTTTTGTTATTGAACAGCTTGATAACATGAATTTAGCTCATCTACAATACTATTCTCATTGCATTTCCTTAGTTTGTGCTATAATGTCGTTTTGCTCATTTTAATTGTTCTTTCCATGGTTTGTTATTATTCATTTATTATTATTATATTTTTTTTTATCTTGTTATCTTCAGGTTTTTTATGGTAATATTTCCTTAATTTTCATGCTACCTTTTGGTTTTAATTATTTATACTCTTTTTTTGTCAACAATTTCTTATTTATTTATGTGTTTCCTTTTCCTTTTTACAATTTCTTAACCTGCATCTTAAATCATGTTGTTATTTTTTGTTTTCATATTTCTTTCATATATGTCACCTGATATGACATGTCATGTTATATAAAGCCATTGGTACACATAATTACATTGCTTGCAACAAATTCAATTAACAAAAAGGCTTATTTAAGACCATAACTTACTCATCCATTACGTAGATGGATTCTTGACCACTCGGCCTTCACAACAATTGGCATCGTTGTTGCCCATTTACTTAAGGAAACTCATTTAACTAGGAATGTAAGGCATAGGGAACCCTCCATATTTCGAGACCTAACTAGGAAGAAACATATAGAACGAATTTTAAAGAGTGGTCAAAACTACTGTGTGAACTACCTTAGGATGGACGTAGGGCTTTTTATGCATCTCGTATCCATCATGCGTGACAAGCATTTACTTGTAGACAGCAGACACATATCTGTAGAAGAACAATTGGCAATAATCCTGCATATAGTTGGTCACAACACTAAGAACTTGACCATGAGTGCTGAGTTTCTTCGCTCTAGGAAACTATTAGCCGGTATTTTAACAATGTCCTTCGCGCCATATGTTCTATTCACAATGACTATGTGCACACCACCCCCCCCCCCTTTCCGGTAGCATCTGCCATCTTGAAATTGAGAGTAGCTCGAATTGGTACCCTTTTTTCAAAGTAAGCTTTTGTCCAACTAAATCATAAATTCTAATAAGTTTCATACAACACTCAATAGTATTTCCTTCATCTCCGTTTCGCACGTAGGATTATATAGGGCTATTGGATGGGATGCACATCAATACTTCTATACCTCTGCATGAATTGCCTAGGTTCCATGGTCAGAAAGTCCAACCCAAAATGTACTTGCAGTGGTGAACCCTATCTAAAGTTCACCTATATTCTAGCTGGTTAGGAAGGATCAGCAATTGACTTTACCATCTTAAGAGATGCAATATCACGACCACAACCTGAAGGACTCAAAATAATAGAATGTGGGAAAAAAATTAAATTTGAAATACTATCTAGGGTAAGTTTCACTGGTGGCCACAAATGTTTCATCATTATAATGTTGTGGCTACAAATGTTTTTTTTTTGTGTAACATGGTTGCCACAAAATTAATCTCCGGTCGCACTCATGGCAACAATGGCATGTTTGGGGGTTATTTTCGGCAAATCTGATGAGGTGGCTTCCTACGTGGATTAGATGTTTTAAAAAAGAGTTGGCGTGGCAGTCCACCTGATAACATGGTTTCGGCCCAACGCCTCGTCAGCGTCCAGACAACGTCCCCGTCAATATCCATTCAGCCCCTTCTCGTCTTCATCAACCCATTCTCATGTCCTAAGCCAGCACACTGGCCAAAACCCTTGTATGGGCACCCCCATTTCCCCTCCCAAGCCAGTATATCGGATCACCACATGTGAGATTGCCTCTCCACGATCTCCACGACATCGACTTCTAAACTGATCTAGTATTCACACGGGCAGAATCCCACTAAAACCCCCAAGTAAGGTAGTAAGTTAGGGATTTTAGTTTGATTGGTTTTGAAATTTTTTTAGTTTGATTGCTTTTCTACTTTAGTTTTTCTATTTTGTCTTGTGCTTATCCATTGTGCTTATAAAACTGGGGGTTGGGTTGGTGTATAATAGAATTGTTTGTAATCCTATTTTAGTTATGCTCATGCTTAAATCGAATTATGTTAAACCTTAAATTATTTCTGTTTTGTAATCTGGAACCTTAAACTAGTTTCCCTTTGATTAAATTATTTCTATTTTGTAATCTTAAACCTTAAACTAGTTTTCCCTTGTTTCAATTATTTCTGTTTTGTAATAGTAGATGTTAAATTACACTTATGACTATACTTATGCTCATGTGCTTATGCTTGATGCACTACCCTATTTTTACTTCCCCTTATCTTGTCCTATTTTGCTCAACTCATGCTTAAAACAGAATATGAAGAAACTTAAACTATTTTTGTTTTGTATTAATGAATCTTAAATTACTTTCCCTTTAATTAAATTACACTTTTTTATCCTTGTTGTTTGTTTTTCTTGTTGCTATCAACAATGGAAGTGGTATTAAAATACAACAAGCCTAGTATGGAAGATGTGCTAAATAGTGGTGTGCCAGATGGACATCTAATTGAAGAGGATGACTTCATTGATCCTGACTATGATATCCCCTCTGGTGATGAGGACTTCCAGCAGGTTACATATGAACAAAGGGATAAAACTAAAAGAAACAGAGATATCTCATTTTTCCCTCAAAATAGCACAGTAACAACAGGATTTGTTAGAGAAGAAGTGAGTCTGACAGTGCTAATTCTACGGAATTGTTCACAGAATCAAATACATATGATGATGGTCACACTAGGGTTGCAAAGTTTAATGAAAAGAATGAGCTGTATAACCCAAGGTTAAGTGTTGGGTTGGTATTTAGGGATTTTGATCAACTAAAGAAGGCTTGTAGAAACTGGGGGATTAAGAATAGATTTCAGCTATGGTTTCCACAGAATGATAAGAAGAGAGTGATTTGTGTATGCCACAACAAACAATGCTATTTTAGGATTTATGCAGCTCACATGAGCAAAGACAACCCATTAGTGCAAATCAAGAGTGCCAATCTCGATTACAAATGTGGGAAGGTCTTCAACAATTTTCATATAACTTCAAGGTAGCTTGCCACTAAATATTTTGACAAGTTCAAGGCTGATCCACATTAGAGTTACAATGGCATAATTAAACAAGTTAAGGATGACCATGGTTTCACAATTTCAACTATGAAAGCTTAGAGAACCAAAGACCTGGCAATAAAGTGAGTCAACAAAGATGAGGTTGAACAATACACAAAGCTCACCCAATATGCAGTTGAGCTTATGCATACTAATCAAGGGAGCACAGTAATTTTGTGGAGGGATGAAGGTGTTTTTAAAGGATTTTATGTCTATATGAAGCCTTTAAAGGATGCATTTTGGTATCTTAATATCAAATCAATTCCGTTCTACCACATATTTTCATTATCTTCTTTCAAGCACATCGCTACCTCAAACAAAATATTATATACTATTAATATGACAACACAAATTTTAGCATGCCATCAATCCAACAATAATAACATCATACTCAATATATGCATAATGAAATTAGTCAAACCAATAAAACTCAATCACACATAAATATATAATTCACATAGTCAAACATAGATTTACATACCAGTATGAGTAACAGTATATACAAAACAATCACTCTAACCAACAACCATACAACAGTATTCAAGTGTAAGTCCTTACCACTCGCCCAACACTAGACCGAAGTATGTATACCCTCTACTTCATTCATATCGCACCTATAGTATGATCTTGAATGTCATTAACCCTTTAAATCCAATCTAACTCTTTTAGTTTGAAAAGAAATTTCATATTTCATAGAATTTAACCAAGAAAAAAAAATGAAAAATTTGGATTTCTTAGAAAGGCTAAATCAATGGCTATCAGAGCAAAATAAGAGGGACGGCTAGTGGTTGGAGGCTTGTTTATATATTTCTATATATATTTATTAATATTAACCCCTAGAATTTATTTTAATTCCATACCAACGTCTTTTTCATGTTCAACCTCGACATTTATTATATTTTTACTTCCGCCCGTGTCATTAATGACTATTTTAAATGCCCTTATTCAATAATTATATAATTTTAATATAAATATACAACATAAATAATAATGATTCCAAAATATGTGTGTGGGCCCCAGCTTTTGTCCCCATTCATTTGTAACAGGTATACAAGCCCTAGATTCCGGGCCATAATCCTGCAAACTTTTGCATCAATTCTTATGCTTGTACTAAGCCTCATTTTTAATCCTTGTTGCCATCTTGTTGTTAGAAGGTTAAGCCAAGACATTAGCAACCCCAAAACTGTTTATCCTTAATCGGAGAGAAGAGAGATTGTGGGTGTGCAGCAAAGTGTCATTTTCCTTTTTTCTTTAGGTTCATCTCTTTGCTTAGAGTGAGATCCATTGGCTTCTCATGGCCATCCATTCATAGTTTCAATTGTCTCCTCCTCTTCTTCTTCTTCTTCTTCTTCTTCATCTCACTTGCTTACTTTTGTTGATTGGTTTTGGTAATTGTTGATGTTGTTACCATCCCTTTGGGACTTGTCAATAACTGAGGTGGAAAGAGGATATAAAGCTTAAAGATTCAAGATTTTTGAATGGTTTTGGTCGTCGGTGAGAGGATTTAAGCAATGATTTGTTTGGAAAAGTTGTCAAAGAAGTTGGGGGTACGGTCGGTTCAAAGGGAGTCAACAATGGTTTCTAGGTGATGGGCGGGGTAGGACGGAGGAGCATGTTGAGATTTCTTTTCTTGCAAGCTTTGGCATGTTTAGCATAATGATTTTAAGCCTGATTAGCATGCTATGAGCATTGCTTAAAGTTGGTGGTAAGTTTGGTTCAATAGCTTATAGTATGACAATATCATGTTGCTCCTTGGATTTTAGGTCTTGCTAGTCTTTAAGGTTATTTTTAACTATTGTCAATCCTTGTTATATAGGGCCAGTTGAGAAGTGTTTTGGGGATTAAAATGGTGTCTTGGAGTTAAACTGTTACCAAGTAAGTAATCCTTATATGTTATTTTGATAAATATAAATTACAAAATTTATGATATTATTTGAATGATTATTTAATTTGGTTTTGCTATACATTATACATGTGGAATTTTATTTTATTTGGTTAATCATTTATTTTCTTGAAAGTTTCCGCAACTATAAGTATGGTTTAACTCATTATTTCAATTATTTATCCATTACTTATTTAATTGTTTAATCATGTAATAAGGTAATTATTTTATTATCAAATATGTTTCAAGCTTTATATTTTAGTTATTCATTCTTTTACTCCTTCTAGACAGTTGCTTATGACTTGATAATTATTATTTAATTATCTTTTAAATTATTTGTTTGACTATCCTTTTGTTTATAATTTCCATTTATTGTTTAGCTATATGTGTCTTTGTTGGTGTATTGGTATCTAAAAATATTTCAAGGTTTTGAATTCTCCTAAAAGTGGATCATGCCATTTTTTACCTAGAGTGGAAATCATAGTCATCCTTGATGGTATATTTTCTGAAATTGTGAGGATGCCATTTGGGAAATAATTAAGTCCTTTGGTGTTTTGGAGCCAATATTTCAAGGTTTATTGGGCTGGATTCCTATAAATTTAAGACTTTGACATTTTATGTTCATGCATGAAATTTCTAGAGTGAATTTTCAAGTTATGACGATGAGTTAAGTGCAAATTGTTGCCTAGATTCGGAGGTCATAGAAGCACAATTTGTAGATGATTAAAATTGAAAAGTTGTAATGATTTGGTTGATCTATCTACTTGTCAAATATCATATCTATTGGGCATACATTCTATGAGATATGATCCATTCTAGTTGACATGTCTTGGAGGTATTACTATGTAGACATGCAGATTTAGAGGTAAATGCCAAACTGAAAAATACAATTAAGCAAAGTGTTCAATAAAGAAATATTCATTATCCCCTTAACTCACAACCTGCAAAATTTCAAGTTTCATGGAATTGTAGATTAGGAGTTGTGATCCATTAAAAAGACTTGTGCATGATGATGTCTATATGCCGAATCTTTAGGTTTATCATGTTTTTCTCACTCTTGGAGACTAAAGTTGGTGAAGTATTAGGCAAGGAAAATGTTCAGGATTGTCCTAAGTTTCTTACTGCAAAATATCTTTGCATTTGATAACATATTCTTGGAGTTATGCGTTTTGGAAATGAGACAAGTTAGAAGTGTTAATATGCAAAGAATGTGATTTGTAAATTTACGGAGTTATTAGTATTTAGTAATGATTTGGGCAGTTATTTTTTTAATCTTATAAGAAATTTCTGTATATTCAATGTTTTCCCAAAAATGGAATTTTGTATTTCCTTCTGTTTGAATATTTGGAAAATTCATGAATATTCTGCACCTCGACTTTGAGTTTTTGTATCTGAATGATTTTGGTCTTCAAATGAGCAATATGCAACCCTATCAGTGGGGGGTTAAACCCTGACCTTGTCGACAAGAAATTCTGAAAAAATGAGACTGCAGTTTTTGTGAAATAATTAACGACCACCTGATATTCAGTCTCGGGTCACTGAGGGTAAATAAATGACCTCTGTTATTCTGGCTCGGGTCACCGAGGGTAAATAAATAACCACTGGCATCCATGGTGAATTTGGAGACATACACTGAAATCTGTCACACTCTGTTTGGACTGTTGATTTTGATTTTCTTCAATTGCACTATTTATGTGTCATTGATTTTCGTGGATAATACTGACACTTTTTATCCTGCTTTGAAGTTTTTGCATTTTTGAGATTGCATTTCTTGGTTTCAAATTTTGATGAATGGCATATTTGGAAATATTCTTTCATAGAATTTTATACTCTGTATTTTGATTTCAAAGACTTGTATTATTCTGAAAATTCAGTATACTTAAAACATACCTCTGTAATTTCTGGATTACTTACTGGGCTAGTGAGCTCATGGATTTGTTTTAAATCCTTTTCAGATCAAGGTGTTAGACTGGTGTAGACTTTGAAAGGCTGTCTACAGATGTTGTCTTGTCTATTGTAGAAGTTGAGTTGTATTTACCCAATCTAGTCTCGGTATTTTTATATTATATCTTCTTGTGCTCCAGAATTGTATACTTTGTAGAGTTTGTAATTCTGTAACTCAGTTGGTTTACTTTAATTTTGTCTACTCTATATCAGGTTCTGAGGCCTTGCAGGCCTATGGGGTTCACACCTTGTGGGTCTGCGGCCGTTTGTCCGTGCACCTGGTCCGGCGAGCCGGGTTCAGGGCGTGACAATGTGCACTTGAAATTTGATGTGAATTTAGAATTTAACAAAGGCTTTTAGTTTTGGGATGTTTCATGGATTTTGTTAGTTTACATTTACACCATTTTCTATTTTGCGACAACGTCAGAGGTCTCCCTTGCTTATTGGGTACCCTCAAGGCTTACATTTGTTTGTCACACTTGGGGTCCATTTGACAGAGCCTGAGATGTAGCATAAATCTTATGAGAAAACTATATATATATATATATATATATATATATATATATATATATATATATATATATGTATGTAAATTCTATGTTTTTTTTTACTTCATATCCAGGCATCACATTTGACACACACACATATATATATGAGTAAAGCTGTTCATATGAAAGTTGGGCGTGCAATCACTCCCCAAGGATTCCAAACCAAATATTCTAGAATAAGTATGGTAAAAAAGGAAACTAAAAACAGCATTATATGCATATTAAATTCAGTATTTATTAATTGAGATTAAAACTAGTACACAAATAGGAGAACTTCACCAAAGAAGGAGATTTGAAGCAATCGGCACGATCTACCATTGATTGTGTGCCCAATTCAATGGCCTCGATGAAGAACAACGAATTTGATCGGGAGTGTTTCGGTGAGTACTGTAGTAAAACACTATAGCAAGCTACTGTTTACTTTCAGCCGAAATTCAGAAAACCAGAGAGTTCACACGGGCGTGTGGAAATTCCACACGGTCGTGTGAAATCCCCATACGTCTGATTTTTAAGCCGCGACTCAACGTTATAAAAGCCCGATTTGGAGACTTTTGACACATCTTTTGACCTATCTTTCTCCCCAACTTCTGGAGAGCGCGGCTAGGGTTTCGGAGAGGACTTCGTGGAGGTTCGAAGCGCATTATTAGCATCGTTACCGACGTTCTGCGGCCGCACAAGACCACGGCCACATCTTACACAAGGGGGTTTTCATCGATGCTTTCAATTTGTGTTTCTTTTATATTTTGATGAATTTGTATAGCTCCATGAGGAGCTAAACCCCTCGTGAGTATTCGGACTTGTAAACCCTAGAATTATTATGTTTTTATGACATTGTCATTATGCTTTTCCATTATTGATGAATAAATTCGAGTTTCAATCTTAATTATCTCTTGTAATTGTTTTCCCTTAGCCGTGACACTAGGGTTGAGAATAATCTAGGTTACCCTTTGGAGGTGTGATAACTCCTATAGGGTTAGACTACTTAAGATTAAAGAGGGTTGAGAGGGTGAGTCGTGAGGTAGCGGAACGTCCCCTTTCCCCTTCGGTGTGATTCTTCCTACCTTCATGTTCTATGATTTCTTAGCGGTCGAGATAGAGTGAAGTGCTAAGAGAGGAACTCCCCTGGGGCTTAGTTGTGCGAGCAACAGAGTGAAGGGAACCCTAGTGCTGGGGCTTAATTTAAACTAGGGTTTTTCCACATGGACCAAAGGGTTAGAACTATACATAGGAACTGGTTTTATCACTAGGAATCCCTAGAACTTAAAGCAATCCCACGTAGTGTGAGGCTTAGGAAGACATACTCCTCTAGGGCTTAGTTGACAGGTCAACGAGAGTCAAGAGTCATAGTGAAAACCTAATGCCAGGGCATAGTGTTGGGGTTAGTCACGGTTGACCTTAGGTTTGGGACCGTGTGTTTAAGGATATCCTCGACTCAATTAACATCAATAGGAAAGTATAATAGCATAGTCTTGCACTAGAAGCATAAGTCCTAGGGATAGCTTGTCTGGGTATCCTATTTCATTCATTGCTAGTCCTTCTCTATTTACTCGTTCTTGCACTCTCTTACCTTCTGTCTTTCTACTTTTGATTGGTTTCACACTCACTCATCAATTCTACTCTCACTTTTCGTACACCGCATAGCTAAATAGTGAGTTCTTGTGTCATAAATCCCTATTCCCTATGGATACGACTACCCACTCACCAGGGTAAAATTTATTACTTCGACAAGCCCGTGCACTTGTGGGATACACGCAAGGGGTCGTGTCAGTGAGTATCCCTCCCTGGGTTATCACGACGATTGTCGCATGCTGGGCACGCAGGTCGGGGCGTGACAGTTGAGTATGAACTCATTGTACTAAGATTATGGATCTAGTAGTGTGTTTGTTTCCCTATGTGTAGTAATTGCATGGCTTGTATATTGTCTAATTTTATTGAAAACTTTGTTGTATTTGTGTCCAGCATGTTTCTTGAACTCTACTATTAGGCTATGATGATATTTCTTCCTTTGCGTCATTTTTGGTGTTCTTTGTATTATTTTCCTCTAAACTTGTAAATTAGGTTTAATATTGTACCCTAATTTTTTGTTAGCCTTGCGGCGACTCGAGGGTTGAGTAATGGGGGTGTCCCTCCTCGTGTTATCACGGTGGTTGTTGCATGCCGATCCTGTGGGATGGAGCGGGACACCATGTGTTAAAGTGTTGGCATTAAACTTGGTGGCTATTGTAAGAGAATCTATTTTCACTTCCAAACGATCCCACCCTTGGTGTAGTAACCATAAGAGTGGCTCTCTAAAGGCTATGGCCTCAGCTAGGTTGGAGTCAATGGTGAATGAGATAGAACCATGAGTGGCCCCTAGAAAGCTACCATCTTCATTATGTACCACTGCAGCAAAGTAAGTAAAAAGGAGTCGCTCATTGATGGGTGCATCAACATTGCATTTTAACCGTCCACCTGTAGGTTTAGACCATTTTGTTTGATCCCAAATCATTGGTGTGGTTGTATTGTTTGGTTGTGCAGCTTGCCATTATGAAAGAAACGTCATAGCTTGACTGGATACCCCAGTAGGTGTTAAGTGTCTCTTATCCCATAAAACCAAGTTCCGGTTATTCGACAAACCATCAAAAGGTGGCAATTCAAGATTTCTCCAGTTGGGATGTATGATTCATTAAGAAGCCCACCATTCCATCATTTCCAAAGCTTGTTGTAGCATACCATCCATAGCAGATGATCTCCAAACCTGTATAGCAAAATAGCACTCCGTTAATACATGGAAGATCGTCTCCTCTATATCAGAACAAAGAGGACATTGAACTTCAAAGATGATTCGGCGTCTCACTAAGTTAAATCTAGTAGATAACATATTCTAGCAAGCTCACCAAAGAAACATTTTCACTTTTGGAGGTTTGATGACGACCTAGCAGTCTCACCAGACTTGAGAACTTGGGCCAGTTCTAGAGCTTTTATTTCTCTTGTCTTATGGTAGCAACTTTTAACTTTGAAAATTCCTAAAGAGGTGTACTGCCAGCCATGATGGTCAGCTATGTCTCGAAGCAGTGGCGGAGCTAGAAATCACATACGAGGAAGGCAAAAAAAATTTTAATAAATCAAAGATCAAATATATTCAAAATTATATAATAACATAAATTAAATACTATATCTAGTTTCTAAAAAAAAAATCTTCACATAAACAAGTACTATAAATGATCAACAACAACAAACTCAGCGAATCTTTTTATTTTGAAATCAATAAAAAAAAAAATTATTATCTACATAATCAAATATATTTTTCTCAATGTTTATTACTACATAATCAATTAGAATTGATCACCAATTCTATTATGCAGATGAGTTTTCATAATTTTATGGCAAACAAAACATGCCAAAAAAGATATGATATGTGGTGTAAACGAGCCGAGCTGAGCTTGGCCATGTTCAAGCTTGGCGCATCATTATTTTAACCGACCTCGAGTTTTGTTTATCCAAGCCTGAGCCGAGCTCGAGCCTACATCGAGCTTCATAAATAGTAAAGCCCTCAGGTTCAACTCGTTGGCTTGATAAAAATCGGTCATTTTTTTCATAAGTAATACATCATCATAATTATTATTATTAAAAAAATATTTTTTTTAAATTAATATTGAACCTTTTTATAATAAACATTATAAATTAATCTTATTTTTCTTGAATTTATACTTAAAAATTAGTGTAATACTTTTGCAATACATTATTATTAATGATCCCATTGATGACGAAGTTAATATTACTATAAAAGTTTCTATAAATACTTTACATAAATGAGATTGTTGATGATATATAAACAATTTTATTAATGATTTATATAAATAAAATTGTTAATGATACTATAAATGAGCATTTTAATGATTCTTGTAAGCGAGTTTTTAATGATATTATAAATGAGTTGTTCATGAGCTTCAACGAGCGAGCTTGGTGATGTTCAAACTCGGCTTGTTTACTTTACAAGCTTTGTTTGGATAGGCTTCTCATAAGTGCTTTTAAGCCCAGAAGTGTTTTTTTATAAGTTAAGCACTTCTGGGTTTTAAGGGCTTGTTTGGATCAGCTTATAGCTGATCCAAAAGCACTTATTTTATAAGTTAAGTGCTTATAGTGTTAAAGTTAGTGTTTGGATGGGCTTATTTGGATAAGCTCAAGCTGTAAAATAAGCAGAAAAACAGCTTATTTTATAAGCTGCAAAAAACCAGCTTATGAAAATAAGCTGTTTTTTATAAGCTGAGTGGTTAAATGCAATTACTAAAATACCCTCACTCAATCCAAAAAATTACTACATTTTATATATCTCCCCAAATCCTCTCATCCCCATATCAAATCAATTATAATCATAATAATTATTATTATTATTACTATTTATAATTATTATTATTATTATTATAATTAATAATAATAATAGTAATAATAATTATTAATTATTAATTATTATAATAATTATAATTATTAATTATTAATTATTATAATTATTATAATTATTAATTAATATAATTATAATTAATAATAATTAATATAATAATAATTAATAATTATTATTATAATTATAATTATTAAGTATAATTATAATTATTGATTATAATTAATAATAAATATAATAATAATAATTATTATTATTATATTAATAATAATAATAATAATAATTAATAATTAATAATTATTATGCTTATTATAATTATTATTATAATTATTATAATTATTATATTAATTTATAATAATAATAATAATAATTATTATTATTATTATTATTATTATTATCATTATTATTATTATTATTATAATTATCATTATTATTATAATAATCATTATTATTATTATTATAACAATAGTAGCAATTATTTTTTATTTTTTAAATAAGACATGTGAGAAATATGTAAATTATGAAGTTGTTATCATAATTTAGTAAATGGGCATTTTAGTAATTTTTCACTGTAAAAGCACTTTTCAAATAAACATCCCAAACATTTTCACAACTACAAAAGTACTTCTGAATCTAATACATCCAAACAAAAAAATATGCATAAGCACTTAACTTACTCTAAAAGTACTTTTCCCAAAAGTGCTTCTACAAAAACCAAAAAAAGCACTTTTTTTATAAGCCGATCCAAACAAGCCCTAAAAATCATGTTTGTTTGGGCTTTTGGACAGAAGCAGAAGCTGTGAAAAAGCTAAAATTTAGCTTTTTTTAGAAGCTGGCCAACAGGTGCTTTTTAGAAAAGCACTTCTGAGAAGCTGTTTTTTGGGGTGTAAAATTACTAAGTTACCCTTGATAAATGAATCATTCCCTCATTATTTTTATAAACAGTGCTTATTTTAGTAATTTGCTATATCCAAAAGTGCTTTTACAATTCACATCCAAATAACTTCACACATATAAAAGTGCTTTTGACTCAACTTATCCAAACATAAAATACAGAAAAGCACTTAACTTACTCTGAAAAGCACTTTTTTCAAAAGTGCTTTCATCAAACTTAAAAAAAGCACTTCTACTAGAAGCCAATCCAAACAAGGCCTTAATAAACGAACCGAGTCAAGCCCTTAACGAGCCCAACCTCCGAGCTTTTAACGAACGCATTGGTTCATTTAAGCCCTAGTCATATTGAATAGGACATTAAATTTAAAGGTTTAATTTTAAACGCTATAAAATTAAATTATTTTTCCATTTTAAATTCTAAAAAATTAAATGTTTAGTTTCATATTAGACCCTATAAAATATATATACACATTTTTTTACATTTGAAATACAAAAGTCAAAATTTATTTCATATTTAAACAAATATACATTATTAAATATATTTAATTGAAAAGCGAGGAAGGCGGCAATTACCCTGTTCGATTTTCCACAGTCTCGAAGTGAAAGAGAAATCTATCTAATTCTCTGTATGTCCCTCTCCTCGAGTAGGGTATGCAGAAGTTCTACTTTTCAGTTTTTGCATATATGGTTAAAGAGATCCTTGACCAATAAGTTCTGTTGTCCTGGTGGTGGACGTGTTTTGTATTTGAGGTTCTCCAATAGTGGGAAGCTAAGCATCATGTCATACCCTAATTCAAGATAATTATTTTGTTGGATAACAAATTTTTTTTTTTTTTTTTTTTTTTTAACACTTTGCCTTTAGCTCCTTTACTTCCACCACCATCAAAGCTCCCATCACTTGCCAGACCCGGTTTCAAGCCGAGACTCCTAAGAAATCAGTGGTTTTTACATACAATAATTAGGGATGCAAGTGGGGCGGGGAATCCCCGTTCCCCGCGGGGCCCCGCCCCGACGGGGCGGGGATTCCCCGAAACACTCCCCCCGCGGGGCGGGGGCGGGGAATGCTCTCCCCGCCCCGCGGGGATCCCCGCCCCGCTCCCCATGGGGAATCCCCGTGGGGCGCGGGGATTCCCCGTGCCCCGCGGGGATTCCCCAACAAAAAAATATAAATAATATATATATATATAGTGTATTTATTAAAAAATATTTCAAGATTAATATAATATTATATATATAACTAATAAGTTTTTTAGTTATTAATATATATATATTTGATAATATTTTTTAGTTATTACTTATTAAAATAAACCCTATTCATGTTTATGTGGTGGAGTTAAGTGAATTGGTGGTATTGAAGGGGGATTTGATTAGTGAATGAAAATAAAGTTTTACCACAACTCTTTGTTTAAAAAATTTATTAATAAATTTAATTAATAAAATATTTGTGTTGACTAAGTTTTTTTGAATTCACTTGGGTTTTGTAAAAATATTTGGGTATAATTACAAATTAAAAACAATTTCATTATATTTAGTTTACGTATAGGCCAAATAAAAATTTTTGATGGTTTTTAATTATAATTTTTGGATCAATATTTTGGGCGGGGTGGGGATTCCCCGACCCCGCGGGGATCTCCTCGGGGGAGTGAGTGGGGGGAATTTCTCCCCCGCGGGGAATTTTGAGGCGGGGAATCCCCGCCCCGTGGAGAGCGGGGATGGGGACGGGGATCCCATTCCCCGCCCCGCCCCGCCCCGCCCCACTTCCATTCCTAACAATAATAATCAAATTAAAAAAAAATATATATATATATATATATATATAACAAAATCTTACCTCGAGATACACAACGTTTGATGCACAAATCTCAAGACAAAATCCACGCCACAATTCCATCACATGACCAACTCCTTCCCACCGAACCGCTCCTTTGTCCTTCTCCCTCATTCCCTCTATAAAACCCCATCCAAAACCACCATTTTTCATCTTCTCTCACTCCAGCTAGGGTTTCATCCATCTTCTCGCCGGAGCTCCTCCTCCTCCTCGTCGCCATGGCGGACCGCGTCCACCCGGACCCCCCATCTGGCGATGCACCTCCTCCTCCGCCCCCACTTTCCAATCCCCCGGAGAAGAAGTCGCGCCCCCGATCCGGCACGTACGTGATCCAGATCCCCAAGGACCAGATCTATCGTGTTCCACCGCCGGAGAACGCCACACTCTACGAATACTACACCAGCCGCGCCACCTCCCACCGCCGCCGCTCTATCATCCTCACCTCCATCCTCTCCATCCTCTTCCTCCTCTCCATCCTCACCGCCATTACCGGCCTCCTCTACCTCTTCCTCCGCCCCAGGCTCCCTTCCCTCTCCGCCGATCGCCTCACCTTTCTCAACATCACCTCCCCCGAGATCGACGCCATTCTCCGCGCATCCAACCAGAACGACAAGATCGGCTTCCGATATCTCTCCGGTGGCTCCCTCACCGTCTCCTACTCCGGCGTCCCCCTCGCTCTCTCTCCGTGGCCGGAGTTCAAGCAGGTCCCCGGCAACATAACGGTGTTAGAGACGACGTTAACTGGGGACGGCTTCCGGCCAACGGATCCCATCCAGAAGGCTTTGGAGGCGGAGCTCCGGCAAGGCGAGGTGCTGTTAGGGATGAAGATGACGGCGCCGGTGAAGTTCTTCGCCGCCTCGTTGACGACGTGGACCTTCACCGTTAGGGTTTGGTGTGACGTCGTCGTTGATCGGCTAACGGCGGACGCGAGGATCATCTCCCAAGAGTGTAACACTGCATTGAATTTCTGATATTTATATTTTCATTTTTTTTCTTTTTTTTCTGAAGTTTAAATTATAAGTTATTATAACATAAAAATATATATTTCAATGTGTTTATTGACTGTTAATTAATTAATTAAGTATATTATTATGATTATCATAAAACATCAATATTTATGTATTGCAATTTTCGTAATTTATCGCTAATTTTAAACTCAGCAAAATGGGATTATTTTTTTTAAATTCTTCTTGGGAAGTGTGATAAATAAAATTTGAGAAGTAAATTAATATTTGTTTGCAATTATGAAAAATCTATCTGGTGTATTAATTTCTTGCATGACTTATATAATTAAGATATGAAAATTAATATTAATTAAAAACTATTTTTAAATTGAAATTATGCTGCAATATTCAGTGTTTCATAATGTAAATCATTATCACTTGAATTAATTTAAAGTGTTGTTAAAAATATTATTGATGCTTGATTGAAGAAATTAGAGGATAAATAGTCTGTTATTTTAATTTTAAGTTGAGAAATATTATTGGTATATACATCACAACTAAACCTTATATAATAATAAACTAATTTCTAATTGAAGTAATGTCTAATTTTACTTGGGTGTCATAATAAACTAATTTCTAGGTTTTTCCCTTATATCAATATAAAAAATACTCTCTCTGATTTTTTTTTTTTTATGTAAGATTAAAAGAATTGATTAAAGTTATTTAATAATTTTAAATTTATAAAAAAATTAATCAACTTTCCAAAATCACCTTCATTAAAAATCCATCAATATTCCATTAGTTTACATTATTATCTTTTATTCACCCTGTTAAATGGTGTTTTAAGTTTCCCAAAAAATATTTTCATCTTCATTATTTATTTGTTATTAAAAAATATAAAATTATATTAGATACTAAAGATAAATTTAGGAAAAAAAATATTTAACACTTCACAAATTTTTAAATAAGTAGTTATATAAAAAATAAAAATAAACTACCCAAATAGTCCCTAAACTATGGGGGACTTGATTGAAAGAAAATAGATAGTTTAGGGATGCAATTAAAATTTTTTGAACTTCAGTGACCAAATAGGAATACCCCCATAGTTTAGGGACTATCTGGGTAATTTACCTTAAAAAGAAACAAGGAAAACTTCTAAAAGAGAACATAGAAGCAGAACAGGAGAAAGCACTACTAACACATGATAAAATTATGGTATAAAATAGTTAACTTAAATACAAATTTAAATCAATCTTATTCTGAAGTTAATCTAAAAAAAAGTTTAAATTAACATAAATTACATTTATCCCATGGCATCACTAACCATGGTTGAATTCTAATAAACACACACACATATATAATATTAAATAAATAAATCATGAATTCTGCATGGAATGTAAAGCTATGCTGCATGCATTTGTCTTGAAATCTAAGGCTTGAGTTGCTCTTGATAAGGACTTCCAAAAGCAAAGGCCAGCGCTGTTCAAGCTTATATATTTTGCTGGAAATCTTGGGAAACATCGCCTATTAACATATTATTATCATGTCATTTGGCCTTTTCTGTTTGCTTCTATATAGTTTGATGGTACTGATTACTTCAAATTTATAATTATGTTCACTTAACTTGTTCTGTGTTGGTAGGACATCTGTGGAGTGTCTGCAATTCATTTGATACTTTTACAACTCTTATTTTATTGATTTGATTCTTAAATGTCATGTTTATGATTTGCATCAATCTCCAAATGACATCAAGATATATATATATATATGTTTGCAGAAATAGTATCCTTCATGCTAAATATTATACCACCATTGCCACTAGCTACTTAAATCTCCAAAAGTGGTATCAAATATTTGCTAACAAACATATAAACTTTTTGACCTGTTTTTGGTGTCTTGTGTTTGATATGAGCTCCAACTTATTTATTCATCCGACCGATTTATTTTTATATTGATATAAATTATATATATAAATATAATGAATGAGAAATACTGGAATTTAATTAATATAATATAAACTGTAAATTTTCAGAGTCAATCATCTCAAATTTTTTGTCTAAACTTTTGGCACTCTCGGCTTGTATTTTATGTTGACATAATTCCTTTAACAAGTCTTCTTTGTGTCATAATGAATAATTGGCTTTTATCCGGCCCCAAGTCAATAAATAGAAACCATGGAAGCCTTCTAAGGGCAACTTTGATTGTGGTATACTATTTTACAGTTTGATGTCTATGCCACCTTATCAACACATACTTATTAAACTATTTTTCATAATAATTATATTATAATATGGGATCCACAATAATTTCATTCAGTTTTTTAACTATGTCCATAAACTTAGTTGATTTTGCACATTTGGATAAAAGTAAAAAAAATTTTGTGAGTTAAGATAATTTTTGAGAATTATATATGAGGATATTGATAATTTTGCATATTTTTGATGAAAAGAAAACATATGAAAAATTTTAAAAATTATTTAAAAAATTTAGAGCTCGGGAGAATGTGGAGAGGAATATAGGTTTTGTTTGATAACGTGGCTGTATATATAGAGATAAAAAGTTTTAAAATAAAAAAGAATTCTAACCGTTGGATTAAAGATGCAAAAGTTAACCTTTGAATTATTTTTAAAAAAAAATATTTAAAAAAATAAGTCCCATTACATTTGAATTAAAAAAATTGGGGCTTACCGATTAAACGGTTGGTGGCTATTAAGCGAGCGCATGAAAAAATGCCATTAATGTTGCTCTAAATTCTTATCATATAAACCTTGTATCTGTCCTGTTATATATGTTGCTAATTATAGCTTTTAAAATGTCAAAGTGAATTCTATTCAATAATAATAATAAAACTAAAAATCCAACTGGATAGTTTGTTTAATAATCTCGCCATCTTGCACACAACCTTCAAATGATCAAACTCTAGCTCTAAATCAAGTTTCATAGAATGCCATTGACCACAAAGAAATTCCAGGGAGCATGAGGACAGGATGACAATTTTTACCCCGACTCGTGTTTTTTGACCTAATCCGCTCCGAACGGCATGGTTTTTTTTTTTTTTTTTTTTTTTTTTTTTTTAAATCAGGGCACAGGGCTGAACTGACGGGGATTTTGTGTGAAGAGGGCAGGGCGAGATGAGTTTGGTTTTACCTTGCCCCGCCTAGCCCCGCTAATAATTTTACTTATTAATAAATATTATATAGTATAGGGGGTAAATGAAAATTTTATTTAAAAATTCAATAGATTTCTTATGAGCAAGTTTTTATAAGTATATGTTTAATAAAAAAAAATTATTTTATAAATGTTTTTAGGAAATTTAGTTGCTTATTTATAATTATGAGCAGGGCAGGGGGGTGTTTATGAAAAAAAAGAAAAATGGGGCGGGTGGGGTAGGCGAGGCGGGGTATGAAAAAAAAAATAGAGCGGGGCTGGACTGGCAGAGGCTTTCCCCACCCCCGCCCCATTGCCATCCCTACAAGCATATTAGACACAAGTCACACAAGAATGCCAACAGGAGGACCACTCCATAGGGCAATCCAGTGGCTTCTTACTTTGATAATGAGTGGGTAGGCACGGATTTGAAATTCCGCGCTCTATGGTACTGTAGAGCATTGTTTATTTACTATTTATTGAGATCAGGTACTATAACTAGGTTCTAGTATGCGTCTCTTGTGGAAAGAACTATATTTTTCATCTTTTTAGGATTGCATGGTAGGGAAATTTATTATTGTAGAGTTATGCTCCCTGGTATACTATCTTGGACATGCATAGCATACTTTCATTGCCGAGTGTATTAGACTACCTCACATGATAAATTACCATGAGTCAAGGACGGATCTAGAGTGGGGGTAGTGGGGCCAGGTATCCCCACTCAACTTTAATTTTTTTTTTTTTTCATTTTACCCCTACTAAAACTAAAAAATAAAATCTATATAAAAGAAATTAAAAAATTGTCTAAGGGCTTTATAAAAAAATCTATTATAAAAAATTAATTCATGTCAAGCTTGGAGTCGGAGGTGCGAATAACGGAATAGAGAGCTTTAATCCTCGCCATTGAACTATTGCTTGCTACAAGCCAAGTATGTAATTACAATCCAAATTCATTTTTTTAAATCTTTGCATTAGAATTATTTTATTTTGCAGCTAATAAAAATCATATCAAAATTGATTAATAGAACACTAAGGCCGCCAAACCAAGAGCCAATGAAAATAATTGTGTTTCTTTTTGTTTTTTCTGGTTGCCTGTTTGGGTGTAAGTTTGCGCTCCTTTTTTAATAAATAGCTACATGGTAGCTCCTTTATCAAAAAAAAAAAAAAGTTAACTCTAATTGGCACTTTGGATATCATCTACTTAAATTTTTAAATGGAGCTAATCCTTTGATAGTAAACATTATATATAGTACGACACTAGAGGTCCTCGATCTAATATTCTCATGAATATTCAACTCCATCGATGGAGAGAACGGATAGATTGGAAGAGCCCTTGGTTTCTTCAAATGTATATATGGTTTAATTTGGTATGGCCGGAGGTAAGTGATCCTGTTTCTGCTATTATTATTGTGATATATTAGATGTCTTACTATGGTTTTATAATACGATATATTTACATGCTTAGATATTGTATAATATACTCTAATTAATTTCTAACACTGGATACTCCCTTTTGACTCAAACACCACGTTCAACTGAGAGCTCATGCCTTTCAATTCCTTTTGGTAGTGATTTATTGAATGGTGCTATTTATATAACGAATAGTAAATATGATGATTGAGTGTTTGTTATGAATGCTGGGAGATTGAAGCAGGTTCCAGTCGGGCCAAAGAGAATAAATGAAGAGAGGCACGTGCAGAGGAGCAAGGAAGCTGATGTGGATAAGTCGGCCGACGTGGAAGCATCTCCACCAGTGATCTGTAGGAGCAATAGAGAGAGGCGCAGGAACACTAGACTCACATGGGGGCAGATATAAAGGAAAGGTAGCAAGGAAGAGAGGGGTAACAAAGAACAGGAAGAAGTTTGGGCCTGGTGTGGTTCTTCGGCGACACTCCGGCGATCTAGTCGGGAGGGAAGACATTCCCACATATCCTACTACTTTTCTATCTATTATCGTCCGATCTACAGCTTCGTGAGCTCTAATTCTGTATTTGATCTAAGTATCAGTATTGTTGCTTGTTGTTTGTCGATCTGTGAGATTTGCTTATCTTTTGAAGGATTAGACTGCTTCTGCTAATATTGAAAGATTTTACTCAATATGTTATGCTTATCTAATTGGAAGTTAGAGATTTGCTTTTATTGCTGATTCCCAGTGTTGATTGAATTGATTGTCCAATAAATTCATCACAGTGTTCCTTGGAAGGAATGAGATAAATGAAATGTAATTTTATTAAAAAATAATTAATGTCAAAAAGTTTTGTAAAGTTTTAAAAAACTTTAAATTTTTTTTAAACCTTTATTATTGGTCCCATACAATATTCCAAAAGACTTTTTTGTATAATTAATTTTGAATATGATGGAAGAAGTCAAAAGAAAAGAATTCTTGAAGATGCAATAATTTTTTTTTCAAACCAAATAACCATTACAACTTTTTCAATAACCACAAAACAACCAATAAACATATATATATATATATATATATATATACACACACACACATAGAGTAGGCTACAAAGTCCACCATGTGTTATGCCAAGAAAGTAACAATCAGTTGAATGACAAGAATTTGAATGGAAGGTGGGTTTGCAACCAACGAAGTGACGCGGTTCAAAGTTAAGGACCACAAACGAGAGCAATTAATTGAACCAAGATTGCAGGGCAATTTCCCAAAAGAAAAATTGCTTATAAACCCACAAAGTCTGGTTAAGCAAAATCGAAAAATATGAATATAACTAATCTTATTAATTTAATGTTTTAGTCGTATATAAGCAAAATATAACAACGTTCAATTTTTTTTTTTTTAAAGTACATATCCTAATGCCACTCCAATGGAAGAGAGCACATGGGCACAAACATCTGGGATTTCTACTTGTGAACTAAAAGAAGGAAAATATCTAATTTAAGATATTTTCCCATTTTTTCTTCAGCAACTCAAAATTTAAAAGCTGTGAGGATATTGTTAATGTCAACAACCTACTATTTACTATATTATAAACTAATAGCTACTTTTTTTTCTATTACGCAATAGCACACACACAAATATGCTCTCAAACGAGAACATGAGATTTAGGCAACAAACTTGTACTCATAATCGAAGGCTCGAGACCTATATATATATATATATATATATAAGAAAATATAATCTATGAACGTTTGCATATTAAAAAAAAATATATATATAATCTATGAACGTTTGCATATTAAAAAAAAAAAAAGATAAAATGGCGTCGAGAAAGAGTGAAACAACATAAATAGTACCTAAATTATTGTACTGGATCAGGGTGAGGTCAAAGAGTGCTATGATTTTTATAAATTTTTTTTTTAAAATCTAACGATTGAGAATTCATCATATGTTATGCACTGTTCACCCCAATTTACTGTTTAAACCTCCCAAATTAAATCCGTTGGATTTGAGATATGAACGCTTGATCAAGTTTGCAGATCAAGCTTCCTATGTGTGTGTATACACATATACAATAAATTAAAATAGTAAAAGAATAGTTCAAATTACAACAAATATTAAAAAAAAAAAAAAAGAGGAAAGCAATACTTCATGGCTAATCAAGAACATAGGACAAAGAAAAGAATTCAAAAAGTAAATTTCCCAAAAGTATACCCCAAAAGAAGCGACCATAAAGACAAACCCTACTTGAAACAGCATGGCAACTCACACAAAGACCACCATACCACTACATGCAATTATATAGAATTTCAGGGTTGTAAATGCAAAAAAAGGGCCTATTTAAGTACAGCAACCCTTCAACGTTAATCTCCATCTCCATCCTCTCTCTCGTTCTCTCACAAACTCAATCGAAGAAGAAGAAGCATGGCGTTCTATGCGGCGATGGCGGAGACGATCCACGCCTACACGGGGCTCTCGCTGACGGCCTTCTTCACCATCCTGGCTCTCATGTTCGGCGCTTACCGCCTCGTCTCCTCGATGTTCGTCTCTGACGAGCCGGAGCCGCAGCCGATGCAGCCGCCACCGCCGCCGCCGGAGCCCGTCCAGCTTGGGGATGTCGCTCTTGAAGAGCTGAAGGCCTACGATGGGACTGATCCCAAGAAACCTCTTCTCATGGCGATCAAAGGCCAGATCTATGATGTATCTCGTTCCAGGTTAGGGTTTCTACCCATCTTTCTTTCTTTTAATTGTTATTTCCTTGATGGTTGAATGAAATCCATGGATTTAGGGTGGAGGATTTAGTGCTTATTAATGATTTTTTGATAAATTAGGTTATTAGAAGTCCAAAATCCCACATTTTTTCAAAGAGGATTTAGGGATGTGGAATTAGGGTTTAGGCTTTGTTTCTTTGTGCTAAGTGTGTGTCAAGGAAGTGAGATGACTGACTTCCTTCACTTACGCGTTTGTAAAGTAAAAGTGTGGAAAATTCCACCTTTTCCTCAGTTCCGGACTTTTCTTGAGGTAAGTGGCATCACACTTCCTCCAGAACAAACACCAGAAAAGTAGCACTTTACCATATGTTTTCCCACTTATTTCATCTCACTTAAAGAAAACAGGGAAAAGAAGAAAGTGAAGTGAAATGTCATTAGTAGAGTAAAGTTGGGTTATTGTTTAACTTCTAAGATTTGTTTTTCAGAAAGTGAAATACTTGCTAAAATATAGAACTTTAACTTAAACCCTCTTGAAAGTATTCAAAATATTTGCTAAAAGCCAATGACCACTTGTTATATTTGCACTTGGTCCTTGCATAGGGTTTTCGCTCATGAGGCGAGTACTTATGCAGATGAGAACACAGGTGTTCTCATCTGCATAAAGAACACAGATGCGTTGAGGTAGTAATTTCACGTCTATGTAGATCCCTGACATGGTTTGTACATATTTCATCACAAAAAATATATATTTGCTAAATTATTGTCTACTTTATTAAGAGTGTCTATTAGTCCCCCATCTTCTTCTCTGCTACTTGGAGGCTCATTACTTTGTTTACTGGTTTTGCTTATAATCTGACGCTGGTCTAGTGTTATTCAGTTACCCTATATTGTTCGCAAACCCTATGAACCTTTTCTCTATCAGTAAAACCAAAGGCTACCATCTTAACTATGAATGGTGTTATTGAGTAGTATTAATTATCATGCAGGATGTTCTATGGACCTGGAGGGCCATATGCACTATTTGCAGGGAGGGATGCAAGCAGAGCCTTAGCTCTCATGTCCTTTGATCACAATGATCTCACTGGGAACCTTGAAGGCCTCAGCTCAGCAGAGCTGGAGGTCTTGCAGGATTGGGAATACAAGTTCATGGAGAAATATGTTAAAGTTGGCCAGTTAATTTCTGAAAACCCTAGAAATGCAGATGATAATGAAAGCAATGAGATGGCAACCAATACAAATCAAGATGCAGATAGACATAATGAGGATGTTAAAGAGAAAGATACAGCTGAAACTCAAGTTGCTTAAAATGGGCATGTACCTTTATTTTGAGCGCCGATGCATACACTGGCAAAGGATAAATAATATATTTGAATGTTAATATGCTTGTTTTGTAATGTAATGTAGTAATTTACAGTGAAGAACTTCTGATTCTGGGTTTATGTGGTGTGATCACAAGCCTGACTTAAGTCAGGGTATCTTTTTGATGTCGAGCTTGTTTGGAAAGAATGAGATTTACTTGCTGCTATCTTTATGTGATTTTCCTCCCTTGATGGATTCTATTGTTTCTTCAAATGATTTCTGTGCAGAAATGAACACAAATCTGTTAGAATGTGCAGGTATTTATACTTTTATCAATCAAACACAGATTCCATGTGGCCGTATGTTGTGTTATGGTTACAAGAACACTATAACTCACTGATTCAGTGGAGACTGCATCAAGAATTGGAATTACTAATTTACTTCATTTTGGAGGAGAAAAATTATTAGCATGCTTGATTAAGGAAGTACTTTGTGCTGTAAAGAGAAGTTGAAATGCAATCTACATTCTTATAGGTGAGATCAACATAACATAATATTTAACAAAAAATAAAGGTTGGAAAAAGTTTTGAGTAAATGAACTGAAAGGCTACAGACAGCACTGCAATTGCATCAAGCATGGATTAATTCATTGACAGATTTATGGCAACAATGAAACTCTAAGATTATGCCAAATGATCAAGAATTATCAGGGGAAGTTACGATGAGACTAATCATGATAATGAATTAATCAGCTTTTTAAAGAATAAATAGCTCAGATGAAATTTATAGCTTAATATAATATGGAACCTACTAAAACCATTTATGATTCAAGAAAATCTATTAACCAGCAACAGATACAAACAGCCACACAGTGGAAAATAATACCCAAAAAAAAAAAAGACTAATCAAACAATTCTAAGGAAAACCAAAGAAAATCCTGCAATTCACTTCCTTGCATTTCCTTATCCATCTTTTTTTTCTTCAATCAAACAACCTCAAGAAGGCAAATTTCCTTTTTGTTCTCTTTACTTTTCCTTTATTTTCCTTCAATCAATTCCTCCATTCATCCCCTCAATGAAAAACAACCACAATCATCATTTTTAATAAAATTATTATAAGCAAAAACACACCATAATCATCAATTTTCATGAACTCCAAAGGAAGCAAGAAAAGAACTGACAACATACCCCAGCATTGTTCCTCTTCCAAACTTTTTCCAAACTATCCTCCATTACAATATAGGCCCCAAGCAAAGCACTGGAGATAAAAATCAGAACAATAAGAAAAAATATATATATATATATATCTAATTAAATAACCACAAAATTCAGAAAATCATAGATGCACATTATCAACAAGCTCAAGCTAATGCAAAGTAATTAATAAATAAATCATTATTGATGAAACAAAGAAACAAAAATTCCAAAATTTTCTAAAGTATTGGAATGATTAAGAATTCAAGATAATAAACTCATAATTCAACAATTAATGAGACGGATCTTTGAAGTAAATAGAGAAAAAAATGGAAAATTTGAAGGACTAGTACCCGGCGACGGCGAGCTCGATGAGAGTCCGGCGTCTCATCAACCACCGGAAGACGATACCCGGATCGAATTCCGACGCTGGAGCTCTCGGCGGCCGGTAATACCCAGAAGAAGAAGAAGATGATGACGATGAAGAAGATTGAGGACCTTTTCCAGACCACCGAGGGAATCCAGCGGAACGAAGCCGGAGATCATAGTCGGCGCGCTTCCGCTCATCGATCAAAACTTGATAGGCTTCGGATGCACGCTTGAATCGAAGCGACGCTTCATTCCTGGCATCATCGGAGGAGTGAGAGTGCTTATCGGGGTGGAATTTGAGGGCGGATTTGCGGAAGGCTTCCTTGATCTCCTCCCTGTTGGCGCTGCGGTTCAGCCCTAGGGTTTGGTAGTGATCCATGGGGAGGGTTGGAAGGTTGGTTTGGGAATCGATGAAGCAGAGGGGTAGGGTTTGGGGGGAGCTTCGCCATTAGAGAGCTCGGAGACACGTTAGGTATATTATATAGCTTTTCAGGTTGGGAACGATGATGCGTGGTTGTGCTGTTTACAACGAGTTTATTTTAGATTTTTTACATTATCACCCCTGAAAATGCCAAATTTAGAAGTGTAAAATTCCATAAAATTTTGTATGAATTTCCATAAAATTCAATTCTACTATGATTATGTTTCAGTCATTGGATTAACTGTAAAACACCTCTGTTTTTAAACCCTGCAAGTAGAGGGGGGCATGGGCCGACTTTTGGCCAGGTCTAGAACCGGCCCGGTAAAAACCGCCAGATCAGCTGACCTGATGAGACAGGCTGGTAATTCATAATCGGCCAGCACTGTAGTGGGTGATTACGGGTTGGCATTTTGTTGACCCGGCAAATTGAGTTTTTTTTTTTTTCGGGTTAAAAATCAAAACTTTTCAAAAAATTGTTACTTCCAAAATTCATTGAGAGACCAGTTGAGCTAACTTTTGTTGGTGATGATTTTAATTTTTTTTAAAAATAAAGTTATAATGAAGATTTAAATTTAAAGTCTTCTTTTTATTTATGATGTTTTAATATAAATACACATTTATAGGGTAGTTAGTAAAAATACTTGTTGATGTTATGGGTGACTCAAATTCAAATCTCACCCCATAACATTTAAATTTATTTTTCATTTTAAGAATTATTTAAATTAATAATAAATAAATAAATAACACGGGTTGAGCCCGGTTAACAGACACCCAACTACCCATTCTCCATGCAAGTATATATTTGGTTACCAGTACTATTCTTGTTACACCAATTTGTGCTGCACATGTGATATATATATATATATATATATATATATATATAATATAATTCTCATTTCATTCTTCTATAAATAGGGAGCTAATCCTCATTTCTTTCTACTATAAATAGGGGTAATGAGGGATGTTTCCTTTGCACTATTTTCTGAGAAGAGTTAGAGGGTTTGTGTTGCTTCGTTAATGGAAAACTTGTAACTCCTATTCTTTACTATAATAAAATTCTTCTATCTTATCCGTGATTTTTTTACCCTGATTTATTTTGAGAGTTTTCAAGTAAATTCTGTGTCAATCTTTATTGCTGCTACTGCTATTTTTTAAGTACTTTTGCTATAACCCTGCTCTACCCAGTTTCATAATTTCACAACAAATTTCACAACATTTTTTACCTCTACCTCGAGCATCGGTAGTTGATGAATTCGTATATATTATATTTATTCACACATCAGGGATCTTTTTACTAGTTTCACCGCTTGTTATTTCGGTGACAAAAGAACACTATGAAAACAAACATATTTTTAAAGAAAAAAAAAAAGATACTTAGGACGAAATCACAACACATTACTCTGCAACAGCAACTGCTGTACAAGCTTTCAAAAACTAAGTACACCTTGACACAAACAAATTGGCAGATCTGATCAATTCATTAGATCAATAAATACCAAGAAGGAGATAAATAACAGGGAAAACCAGCATTAATGAAATAGAAATTGTACAGGATGCTCAAATTAACCAGTCCAGTTTGGTGCTGCTAGATTATCATTAAATGACATTTGAAGTTGTATGGATTATCTCTGCATCACCTTTCCTCGTGTTAGGATTTTCGAACTCTCATTTCCATTGCAAGAGTTTCACATGGGCTTTGAAACTCGAAAATTAGGGCAGGGCCATTCATTCTGAAGCAGATCACCTATACTTGCCGAGTTCAATCTTCTTCTTGATTGCTCGATGGCCATGATAAACAAAAGCATCGATGATTCCAGAAACGGTGAAAACGCCTGATTCAACCCAAAATTCTCAAGCTTCAGTAAATATTACATTCATTACACAAGTTCTACTGGGGTTATAATGCACCTACTATACCATAGTAATTTAGGATCTAGCTTGATGAAAATTTGTTAAGAAAACAGAATGGTTTATATGGTTTGTAATATCACCTCCAACAATTGCACAGATATTAGTCAGGAAGTGCAGGAGTGATGTATTTCCTTCTGTGAAGATCACCTGCAGAGTGTTTAGAAGTCATATAACATGGATAATGCATCAGAGACAAAATCTACAAATCCTTTGCTAAGCCAAGATTAGTGTGAAAATCATGTTTGACAAGAATAATCACAAAGTTCTGAAAGAAAATTACCAAGGTGAGGAATTGAAAACTAGGGGAAACCAACTTTACTATGCATTTTAAGGTAAAAGAGTTGCTGTATTGTCAAAAGAAACAAAACCAATGCACTTCTATAGCTCTAGAAAGACTACAATTGAAAGTCTGAAAATACATCGTTTGTGTTAGAATCTCCTATTACTAGGGTGTCCTTATTTAGCTTTTCCAATTGTTAGAACTTCCTTATATACCATTCTCCTTTCTAGTTTCTTCCATATTGTGAAATTTTCTTCTATTTTAATTTTTTTATAATTTGTTTCCATATTATGTAATTCCTATTATGATTTGTCCTCTCTCTGTTTACAGAAAAAATTATTCTCAATAAAGTTATCTTAATCTCATTGCATTCATATGGTATTAGAGCCAGGTTTCGAGAGCCTGATCAGAAGTCTCAAGAACCCTAGTCGTCTAAGGCTCATCCACTCACGCTCCGACGACCTCACCATCCCGGCGGTGACAGTCATCCAAGTCGCCTGGCTGTGTCCTCTATTCCTCGCACTATAACAAAGTCTCATAGTCTTCATCATAGGTTCATCCGGGTCTTCAAAAGTTTAAGAGAATGGCTCCTCATTTGTCTCATTTGTCATCCTTCGAATGTGAATCCCGTTAGTTTGAAAAACATGCCCGGTCTTCTTTTCCAAATAACGTCCAGACAAATACTACCAGGAACGTTGTCCAGTCACATTCTAATAGGAACCTTGTCCAGTCACACATCTTCTTTTCCAAATAGTGCCAGTTTGGAAAACATGTCCGGTCTTGTTTTTCAAACATATCCGGTCTACGTGTCAACTTGGCAAGCATCAACTTATAAACTTTCTACTTTCATTAGAGATGTTGTTCTTCACGGCCAAATTTCTACTCTTCATTTGGCTACTGAAAATCTAGGAGACATCTTTACTAAAGCTCTTTATTGCTCCTGTTTGGCTACTATTACCTCCAAACCAGGCATGATGGATTCATATGCTCCAGCTTGAGGGAAAGTGTTAGAATCTCCTATTATTAGAGTATTCTTATTTTTCTTTTCCTATTGTTAGAACTTCCTTATACACCTTTTTCTTTTTTTAGTTTCTTCCATATTATGTAATTTTATCCTATTTTAATTCCTTTATGATTTGTTTCCAGATTATATAATTTGTATTATGATTTGTACCCTTTCTATTTACAGAGGACAATCCTTCTAAATAAAGTTATCACTTTCATTACATTCACAGTAAGCATATGACATGCATCCTAAAACGGGATTAGGCATTATTATTGAATGGTTCATACATTTTATAAAACTTCACAAGCAGAGTGAGTTTGTTTAATAATATAACAGCAGAAAAAGGATGATCATTGTGGACAAACTATGATTGTGGCTTTTGCTCATCATGTCATGTTCTCCAAGTAGGTTCAGAGGATCCACGAAAAATAAAGCCATATATATATATATATATATATATATATATATATAAATTCGCTCACCTTAATTGGTGAGAAGTCATAGATGAAGTACACCCCAGGAGGAGGCCTAGGATAAACATTTCCCTCTCTGAAGTGCTCTGTCACTGAAAACTGCAGAAAGATTGATGGCAATTCAATTTTCAGGTATTGCTTCAAGGCATACAGAGACAAATAGATAAGAATTTACCTGGTTAGAGTGGATCTTGCGTCCCATAACATCAGTGTAAATTGTGGGAACAACCTGAAGAATGCAAACAGTTCATTACTGAATCACTGATTACTACTTCTGCCAACATATCTAAAGAATATATCAATAAAAGGATCAAGGCTAACAACCAAAGATGCTCCCAAAACTTGAAGACATTAGTTTTATTGACCCATCAGAAACAATAAAAAAGAAATATACTGGAACTCACGAGATACAAATTCAATCTTAAATATTAGAAGCAAACCTAGAACAGATGTAAAATTCCATTAAGGAATAATCATATGCAGTACTCACTTTGATAAAATATTGGTACATTCCAGAAGTTGTCGGCTGGGTCCACTCCACACTGGATTTTCAGCCAAAACAAAGAGGTATTGGTAAAGGAAAAAGGGCACCGTTAGACTTATTTACAGTAAAGAAAATCAAATATATCTTTATCTGTTTAACTAACCCATCAAGGGGATTTACAACACCAGGGAATTCATCACCAAATGATAGCTTGTTAATCTTGTGTGTAATCTGCCCTCATGAAAAGGAAGAAATGTTAGTTTCAGAACTCCAAAGAGAATAAGAAAAGGCAGTAAAGGCTCCATGTGAGATAACTCCACAAAAATAAAGGAAAATAATGCACTATATACATGCTCACTCACATTATAGTTTTCAGTTTGAAAAGCCACTAAATCTTGCAAAAAAATGTTGGCACCATGAAAGCTTTTCCCTGGAGCAAAGTGAAAATTTCCTGCTACTTTATTGACATCTAAGAACCCATTGATGTTGCATCCTTCACCTTCTTCCTCTTTAATTTTTTGGACATAGCCCTCTCTCTTACACTGAAACAACACATTAATAAACATCAATCTCTGAGGGTGTTGGGAAGAAACAAAATGGATTCCACATAAACACTAAGCGTGTGACCAAAAAAAAAAAAAAATTAACGATACCGAATAGAGGAAAAGCAACAAGTGTGTGTGTATTTATATTGATATACTATGGACTATTCACCGAGAAACCAAAGTTTTCTAGATAATAAAAATATAAGATGTGTTAAAGTTTGCTCATGCTACTAAGCATTTTGTTAAGATCTAATAGTGCATTCATAACACTAGAATATAAAGATTACATGTTTTATTTTATAAATAATAATATACTCACCCATATAGAGCAACTAAGCAAAGTTGTGAGTTTGATACTATACACATTAACCATGATGTAAAGTGCTATTTTTGGGTATCAATGAAAAAAAAATACAGGATGGAGCTCTAATTTCAAAAGAAATCAAGAAATCAATGGTGCAAAGAACAAAAAGTTAAGCCATAGGATATTAACATCAGTTTATGGTAATATGACATCAGATCCAAGTAAAAAGCTGCCTCCAAAAGAAACCAAAACACTATCATCTTTAAGTTTTCATTCACTGGTACATATTTATGCATTCAAAGATGGAAAATCTTGATCCAATACCCAGTCAAACTAACGATGAGAGAATAAAATTAATTTATTAAAGTGAACAAGAAAAAAGCGCAAAAGTAAAGGTGGAACACTATGGACCTGGTCAATTAGATCTGCATTGGACAGACCCCATCCTTTTTTCCGGTATGCTTCACGGACTTCTTCACACGAGTTACAGCAGTCATCATCAGACTATAAGAGAAGAATGTGGCAATTAATAAAATGAGAAGATGGCACAATCATATTCATGCCATTATCAGATCAATAGCATCCCAGAAGGACCATAGAAACAACAGTCCCATAAATGGGAGAGATTGAAATTTTGGCACTTAGATAAATACCGCTTCTGCACCATAACAAGAACCGCAGTAGGCCTCATTATGATCCAGTCTTCCTCCATGCTTTTGCAACGGCCTTTCAATCTGATGAAGCACAAGACACAATATTTAACATAATAAACATATCCATATGCTTGCATGAAAATCAGAAACCTAAACATAAAACAAAGAAAGTCATGGTAAACTCATACATAAATAGGTCCATGAGTGCCAAAACTTTTCTATTGTATACTAAAAGCACAACCAGATATGTAGGGAACTGAATCCAGACTCAAGCAAAGTGGATGGAGAACACTAAAGCTTCTATATTTTCTTGGTATATAGAATGATATCTTCTACAAATATGAATATCAATTAGTAATATGACATTGGAATATATAGCTAACTAGTTTCAGAAGCAAATTACATACTCAAACTCCAGAATTAAACATTAACATAAAGAACAAAAGAAATTTCCTGTGCCAAAATTTTTTTTTGAAAAACTTGGTGTGGTATGTGAGCATCGAAAGACAATGGGCATAGCCTGTTATAGAAAATAAGCATATAAATCACTAAGAATTAGAAGCACAATGGCTTGCCCACCACATTGTAGTAGAAATCAGAAAATTCTTACAACTAGAAATGATATTTACATTAGATTTGCAGAAATTAACTATACAATACTATTCAGAAATACAGAACGCCATTGTTAAGATGCATATTGCGCTTTCAAACACAGGCCATAATTTTCTATATCCCAAACCCCATCCACTAAACAAAACAAGTAGTACAAATTGCAATAGTCATTGACAAGCACACCTGATGTTCAGATGCCATGAAAGTGCCAATATTCACATAATGATGTAATGACAGTGCAAAAGTTCACTTAATAATTTCCAATATGACCATAAAAAATTCAATAATAAAGATAGCCCTTTTGAAGAACCTCCAAGTTTCCATTTATACTTGAACCCATAATTTGTGTGCTACATGTAAAAATCATATAAACCAACCTTGGGTGCACCAACACCATCCTTTTTTGACTCTATCACGTTACCAAAATGATCTAGTCTTCTTTTTATAATGTCATGTCTCTGCATGAAAAGATACAATCAAAACTTAGAATCCATTTGTCAACATAAAAGCACACATAATCGATATTTATACAAGAGTAAAACATCAAAATATAAAAAACACCAATTTGTATACATACAATATCATAATGCTGCTCTCCACTGATATCCATGGTATCCACACTAAGAAGTGAACATGCGAGGGAAGGAAATGTAACGTCAAACTGCAAGGACAAAAACTCATATCAGCATAATCAAATCACATACAGTAATAATATTCAATCCTAGAAATTAAGTAACTATTATATTAAGAAGCCAGCTATCAAGGAAAAAAATTAGGTATACAAGCTTTACGATCCAATGCATGCACAAGACACATAATCCCGCCGCTGAATGTTCATATTAATCTAATGACTAAACAGGAAACATATGCAGATGATATAAATAAACAACGAAAACCAAAGCATATTGAAATTGATGAGAGGACTGGAATAACGCTTACATGGACATGAAATCTTTCTCCTCTTGAAGTATCAACTATGAGCTGAGTCTCGGTTGGCGCATATAGATATAATCCTGCAGCAACAACATAGAACACCATCATGGGCTGTACAAACTTGGAAGATCTCCAATGCCACAAAGCATATAGCGTTGGGTTTTGAAATAATACATATGATACCATCAATAAATAAAATCAGAAGAAAGCAAAACTATATCATACAAATCAGTAATCAAGAAAACACCTCCTGTGCCACAAAGTATGTGCAATTGTGTTTGTTTAAATACCTATGACTATTCTGTTGTTTCACCTCTTATTTATAGTTTCACAAGGCTAGATCCTACAACACACAGTTGTGCTTGATTCCTTTATTTGGCCTATTATGGCATTTCACTTTCTATGGTGCCTTCAATTTGCATTGAAAAATGCACTTTACGCTAGAAAGAATTAGAAGAAAAATAGAAAAATAGAAGCCTGCTTGAAACATCCAATATCAACAGAAGGGAAGCATCAGCGCTACTGTTTTTTTTCCTTTTACATTGTGCAATTCTCTAGTAAAGTAGTTTATTGCCATTTCAATGGACTAGTGCCATTCAATCCCAATTGAATGTCCAAACTTTTTTTAAAATACTCAAATAATACAAAAAAAGGGAAAGAAGAACGTAAAGACCACAAAGAGAACATCTTTAGAGAAATCAACCATATATAAACCCCTGCATCCATGCCCAAAATCCAACAGGCACGAATACTAAACCATAAACAATGCCTATAAATACTCAAATCATCCCAAAATTATATATATAAAAAAAAAATCATCAATGGCCTTCATTACGATTCTCTCCAATCCCTCCACATACAAATCAACAAACCAGATTCCGAAATCCATCAAACCAAAACCTAAAAGAAAACGCAAGAGAAGAAAAAATACTGACTGATCTCCGACAAAAACAAGAGGATCATAACAATGGTCGAGACGATGGTGATTACTCCCCCGGAAAGAGTCCGGCTGTAGAAATCCTCATTGATCTTCGGGTACGCATCAAGGTTTCTCAGCTTGCCAATGATCTCCATCTCGAAAGAGAGAAGAAGGGCCCCTCTCCAACCGAAACCCTAGAATTGGATCTCTAGAAATCTAGGGTTTCTCCCCGGCCCTCCTCCTCGCTCTCCTCCTCACGACGGAGGCTCGCAAAAGAAAACAAAGCCCCGAAAACACGGTCGAAGCTCTCGCTCTCTTTCATCGGCCGCCCTCACAATAAATAGAACTAAAATGAGGGGCTTTTTTGTAATTATGATAAATGCAAGGGGGTTTTTGATAATTTTATTGAAACCATGACGAGAGTTTATTTCGTAATTATCAGGAAGTATTTGGGCTTGTTTGCTAATATTTGACAAGAAATGACCAAAAGAGACGTTGTTGAGAATTGATTCAGTGCTGTGTTGAAGGGTAAAATTGTCTATGAAATTTAACGGGGATGAGCGTGATAGGATCCCGAGGTGGGAAAAGTATCCGCAATAACACCTCATTATTGAATATTCAACCAATTAGAAACTGCCACGTAGCTATAGTCAACCAATTGAGTTTTTTTGTTTTTATTTATATAACTCTTTACTATTTTGATAATTATTTCAATAAAAACTCTCTAGCTTTCAGGGTTAATTAATATTTATAAAATTTCTCAAATTTACATTTACCTTCGTTGTAATAATTATTTAAAAAAATTACACAAGATAAAATATTAAAAAAGTTTTTTTTTATGCTCACTATATATATATATATATATATATATATATATATATATATATATATATTCAACGGTTGTCTACCATTTAAAAATAATAGTATTATGCTTATAAATAATAGCAGTGCAAAAAATTGAGATACGCATTACTTTCATCTGAATTATAAGATCGGGATTATAACAGTAACTAAATCAATCGTAATTGTTCAATCTTATGTTTACTAGCAATAAAACTTCATAAAGACCAAATACCCACCCAAAATTGCACCCATTGTTGACGTATCCAAATGAAACACTGATGTAGTTACATTAGTACAAAAAACATAAAAGGAAAAAAAAAAATAATAATAATAATAATTCAAAATTCTTTATTAGTCAGTACTTTCCCATGGAGCATGGCAACAGCAACTGTAGACAAAATTATTATGCAATTGCCTTCTTATCTCACCAGCCAAACTCATCAACAACACTTTTATACACAACTACAAGTACAAGCACAACTTATACATTCTCTTTATTCCCCTGCTTCATTTACAAATTGCCAAAGAAATACATCAAAATCTATTCATAAGACCTTTTGTGAATCATATGATCAGTTTGCTTACCGAACTTTTGCAATTAAAAGAACAAAAATGGCATTCATGCTCTAGTCTTTCTCATAAGCCTCGCGAGCAGCCTCTATCGACATCTGAAGAGCACCATAGCTTTTCAATGATGATTCCGCGTATGTTTTCAATTGATACAAAAGGTTTGCAAGACCCGATTGAAAACCATCGAGATTCAATTGATCAACTTGGGTTTCATTCCTCTGAATGCCTTCTTTCAGTTCTTCGTATTTTCCTGCATTCTTTGAAAGCGAGAAAAGTAGTTTTGAATTACCATGAATATTTTCTTGATGAGGCAAGAAGTGAGTTGTGATTGAAACTAGATTTTTTATGGCACCCTCCACTTCACGTTTAGGCAATTCACTGAGCATCTTTAACCAATCCCGGCACGTCACGAAGATGGGAGGAGCCCCGTCTCTCCGTGGAGAAAACGGAGAAAACTCTGAGTTTCTCCTGCTCTTCGAGGATTTGTGCCTCAAAGGGAACACACACTTGAGAAGCCACCCGTTGATGGCCTCCAAGTAAGACTCATGTGCAGAGATCCATTTGGTAAAGCTTGAGTAGAGAGAATTCAGCTCAAACACAACAAGGGCGGCTACTTGCCGTTGAGATTCTGGCCTTACTGAGACTTTGGCACTGCCATTGTTGGACACTGATGAGATGATGATGCATTGATGCTTGTGGCAGTCGAGCATTCTTTCCCACATTTGTGCCAAACTGCATTTAAGAACAAGATAAAGAATTGAAGCACACAAGTGATATGAAACAAGAATAGCCAAAGGAAAAAACACGAGGCCATACCCTTCAATTAACTCCTCTAGTTGTGGTTGGAGCTCGTTATCCCTTAATTCTTCGATCTTCTTTGATATAGAATCAATTCTATGAATTGATACTTTGACTCTTGAGTGCAAGTCCTTGACACAGGCACGGGTTTTATCAATCTTATATGGACTTTCTCCTCTGGATTCTTGATGTCTAAGCAGCCTACATTTCACGTCGTATTCCCTTCGAATGATGCCACTGGCCTGAAGTTAAAATAATTCATTAAAGGGATCGGAACTTTTCAAAGGAAAAAGAATGATATAAACTGAAATCTTTCTAGTTAACTAGATACTAAAAACAAAAAAAAAAAAAAATCTCCAATAAGTCAGTATCTCACATCTCATTATAACGTGGTTTATCTTTTGATAGACCTCTTCTCTTAATGAGTTTCAAAAGAATTGACTGATACAGTTAAACACAAAAACGTTTATGATCATATAAACAAAATGAACTTTCTTGGGGCATTTGTTTTATAGAAGTTCATAAACACTTAGTTTACCAAAAGTGCACTGACTGTGATCATTAAATCCATTAGATGTAGTTATGCCTGAAGAGCAAGATTGGAACATTATGAATATGAATGACTGTATTTAACCCTGGTTGAAAAAGGTGAGCTCTATGTTTTCTGTAGATGAGGCAGTGTGTCTAAGAATTGTCCCTCAAATCATTAAAAGAATTTAATGTAACAAGACAACCACCAAAGTACTTAAGTTGAAACCCTACCTTGACTTCATCATAGAGCTTTCTCTCCCATGCATACAGCCTATCTAACGTTGATGCATGACTACCTGAATTCATAAATCTGCTGTTAAGTATATTGTCACTGAAGCTTGCACCATCATCTTTTGAAGTCACACCAATTAAATTTCTTGATGATGAAGAGAGAGATGATTCCGACCTATGCCAGGTTAAATACTTTGTCTCATTTGGAGCAGATTCTGCATATTACTGAAAGATGTTAGATGACCAATTATTGATCCAAAAATGGGACATAGACAGACATAGACAGTATATGCACGTTGAGTATAGGATTTATTATTGCATATAGAAACTCTATTATGCATCAGAATGTCAAAGATGACAATTTAGCGGAATATCATGAATTAATCAGGAAATCAGAACATGAGTACAATCATTGCTTGAATGTTCATGTTAACCAAGCAATTTGCCTGAGACTACGTAGCTTTGATACCTGTGTTATGCGTTGCAACACAGATATGTACCTACAAAAGCATAAGTGGTGAAAAAGAAATGTAAGAAGATTGAATTTAAAATAGAAGACCATATGAAGAAAGTGGTTGTCACCCTCAGGATAAATTGATTGCATTTGCTTTCTAGCAGAAAGCAGTAACAGGATAACAGATAAGCATGGCATATAAACTGAACTATAATGCATCATACTCAATAAAAATTTGATAAAAAAGCATTGAGCATTTGGTTTTGACATCCACATCAAAGTATAAGCGATTCTCATACAATCTTCTTAAGCATTGCTCACAAAGACTGATTTCAGTATACACCAAAGTTTCTGAGCCAATTCTATTATTATAGGCTGTACTATACATGAGATTTACTAGATTTAATAATTAAGAGAGAAAGCTCAAAACTAGTAATGAGAGAAACAAACTTTGCCACAAAACAGAAGGGGAGAACCTACCCTCATGAAGAGGGGTTTCTTCACCGCACCAGCCCACACAAGATGCAAGATAAGCAGATGCCTTCGATCTGCGAGCTGTAAAACAAATTCAAGTCGGAAACTGTCATTGTAAAAGATTTGAAGAAAAGATCCTCTTGCAAAAGGAGAAGATGTAGAAATAATTCATAGAATTACTATGTTCATTGATTTACTGAAGGATCTATGATATAAAACCGTGTCCATTGATTTACTGAAGGATCTAAGAGATGTAAAACAGTGATTTTATATTAACTGACATTTGTATATGTAATGGTCCAAATATTTTGAGCTTACCTTTATATTCACTGAACAAAGGGCGGAAGTTCTCTTTGTAAGCCTCCAGCATCCTGGGAACTTCTTTTCCAGATTCAGAAGCCTTTAGAAATAGATCTTCAATTTCCCAAACACATGTCATCAAATCCTTTGTGGCAAATTTATTTGCAGAAACATGCTGCTTTTCATGCCCATTGATAGGCAGTAACACAATGGATGGTTCTTTTGGCGGAGCCTGTGGAGTTGCTTCATCAGTCTCACGCATACCATCCCCTATCATCAGTTTCTCCTGATTTAACTGCTTAGGTTCTAAGGCATAATTTTTCTCAGTTTCATTGACAGAACACTCTGCGGCTGCATTGGAATCCAAAACTTCATTCCTATTTTTAAACGTTCGAACTAGGGGTTCAGTTGATGGTTGGTCAAAATCATCCTCTGAGTCAAAGTCATCCCTTCCATTACCAGAGACATGTTCTCCTTCCTCTTCCAATTCAGGAATGCCTTCTTCTTCTCTGAGACGTTTGACATAACTAGCATTGTCTAATCCAAGGTTCAAAGGAGCGTCCTCTTGAAAGGAGAATTGGTTGTCAATTGGGTGGAAGAGGCCAAAATAATCCCACGGAGGTGTCCCAGGAGGTAGCGGAGTTTCAGCAGTTGAATCCTCGTCTGTTACTGATGTGGTACCTTTGGGTGTGGTGACCTCAGTTTGAAGAGTTGAAATTACTGGAGTTGGTGGCTTCTCTTTGATTGTTGTGGTAAAACTTCTAAAAGCTTTCATGTTATTTACATGAAAACGCTGTGAACTGAGGGGTGAAGGAACCGGGGAAAATGACTCAACTGCTTCAACATGCTGTGAAAAAGCCGGAGATGAGTTTGAGATCTGTGAAGCCGACTTGTCTGTCAAAGAAAGAGGTTCAGGGGTTGCCGATGTTGATGTATTCAAGGAAGATTCAGTTGGGCTATCAGACTCCACAAATTTTCTAAGCACAGTTCCAGTATTTCTGAGAGATTGAATATAAGAAACATGCGACACTGCCAGTAAGCATCTTCCATCAAGAGCCTGCCTTACAAATCGCCTTCTGTCCCGGCACAACAGAAGAGCCTTGTCATCTTCCATTTTAGAATTGGAAGCCCCCATTGCAAGAAGCAATTTTTTCAGTTCCTAAAGCTTCTCCAACAGACAACAGTTCAACTTTAGACCTGAAGCGTTTATGTGAAACAAGAACACCATGGCTGGTTTAGATGATCAATCCAGTCTTAAAAGTTCATGAAAACTACTCCAATTTTGTAATGACAAAGCATTAAAAATCAAAAGCCATTGCAATCTGCTGCTATAACATAATATTCAAGGCCCAGTAGATAGCTTGCAATATTCATTAAAAGTACTAAATAAAAAGAAACTTTTTAGCAAATAAGAATAGAATTGTCCAAATTCTAGGTGCCCTTATATCTATAGTTAACAATTCTTTCATCATACACAAATGAACAAAACTATCCATTAAGATAAGGATTGAACTTTGTCTGCCATACAGCTCACAGGAACATTGTGCAAGCTATTGCTTTGTCCAGTAAATATTTTTGTGAACATGGTCCTTATTAAAATCAGGCTTGGAAACAAGATAAAACCAACTAAAAAGGCAACCATAGCATAGCATGATAGCAATGAACCTTGAAGAGAAAAATGAAGAAAATAACAAGGATAGACTCAGGTAAGTCTTTAGTCAAAAAGAAAAGAATGAAGTCAACATTAAGTTTACATCAGGTCATAAGTGATCTCATGTAAACCTAATATAGAATTGCTAAAAAATGGCCAATTTCTACAATTCAGATCTCATAAATCAATAGCACAAAACATGCAAAATAATAAAAAAGCAAAAAAATTAACCCTATTGATTCACAGATAAAAACAATCAGAAATCAGAAGTTACAAAAGGATACCACCCACCCTTCATTTTATAAGAAACAAGCAAATAAGTTCCCCAGAACACTGATTAGAATATCAAGTTTCATCTCTCTACTTCCCTTTCAAAAATTAAGAAAAAAATAATAAAAAAAAAGAATGAAAAAAGGGCCCAGGAAAGGCGAAATATATAATTAAACGAGCAATTCTTCAGAAAAAACACAAAAATTCACATTATAACTAAATCAAAATACAAATAATTATTTTTAAAAAAAAAGACCACCACGATAAACAATTGAATCAAATGCAAAGTTCTATTCAGATAAATTCCGCATACCATACAAGCCAATTCAATCGCAGATGAATCAAAAAGAAGAGGAATTTTACCTCAACAACCAAACTCCTGCCAAGATACACTCAAAAAAGGACACCAGAAAACGCAAACCTTGAATCAAATGCAAAGCTCTATTCAGGAAGACTCTGCCGACCAGAGAAGCAAATTCAATCACGGCTAAACTAAAAGAAGAGGAATCTTCTTCAAAAACCAAACCCCTGCCTAAATTCACACGGAAAAACACAAAGAAACGCGAATTCAATCAAAGATCAATCAAAAGAAGACAAATTTCCTTCAAAAACCAATCCCCTGCCAAAATTCACTCAGAAAAAGAGCCCAGGACACCCAAATTCAATCAATAAAAAAACAAACCAACCTCAAAGAAAGCAAAATTCATTGAAAAATGGCATTTTTTTACCAGAAGAAGCATCAAGAAGCTTTCTTTTCTACGGCGCGTAGTGATAACTGATAAACCCTACAGACTTTTCATGCAAAAAAGCATCAATGGATGGCGAAGGGGATGGAAAGGGAGAGAGTGTGGAGCCAGCTTTGCGTTCGTCCTCAGCGCCATTAACCCCCCACGATGAAAGACTTTGACCAAAACTCGCGATTCGCTTCCTCATGGATGCCGAATCACTTTTACTTTTTTGCCCCTGCAATTTTCATTTGACAGATTTGCCCCTGTCCTCTCGCTTTTTTTTCCCTAAAAATAAGATTTTATTTTTTATTAAAATTATTTGATAATATAAAATTTATAAAAAATAATATTTAATGTTTTTATAAATTTGTATATAGATAAATAAAAAATAGAATGAGTAATTGTTTCAATATATATATAATAAATATGGACACACCAAATACTAATGACATATGTGGGTTTTTTTAAATATATCACATAACCACACTCTGTGTAAAAAAAGTTTCATCTCTAAACTTTTTTTGTGGCTGCATAACAGTAAAGAGATTTCGTTTTTAAATTCTTTCTGTGTCTATCAAAATACTATATTAAAATTAAGTAATTTTATTTTGTCTAATAAATTTAAACCACTAATCTTTATACACTACGATAATTTAATAAAATTTAGTATGAATCATTATATATATTTGATATTATAATAATAATAATTATTATTATTAATAAAAAAAAAGTTGGACAAGTAAGGTGGTATGTGAGTATTATTTACATGAAAGTAATTTCACATGAATTTAATTTTTTAAAATTTTATAAAAATGTAATTAATAAAAGAGTTTGGAAAAGGGAAATAATGAGGGCATTAAATGGGTTGAACTTTTAAAGAGGGGCCCTTGTCCTTATGCATGTCCTACAATGAAATATAACTGTGCCAGAGTGGACAAACATAAGAAGAATGGAGTGATAGAACATCACTGTGTCAGTCACCCAACAATACACTGAAGAATCTATTCATGCTGGAAGGTTGGCAAGCTTTCTCAATCATTTTATTTTAATTAATTATATATATATGTCAGTTGTTCTTTATTCTATGAGCTTATTATTCTTTTAAACAAGATGGGAATAACTTTTTTTTTTTTAAATATTAAATTTTTTTAATTTGGAGGTCAAAATATTAAAATGATCCCTCTATTTTGTGTTTTCCATCTTTTTAATGCTTCTAATATAAAATCCGCCTTTTTGATCCTTGTATTTGCACATTTTTATTCCTTTAGTCCCTTCAATTGACGGATCTGCTTTTTTGGTCCTTCTAACTAATGAACTACAGGGACCAAAAAAGACAAAAATTTGCAAATATGAGAACCAAAAAACGGATTTTACAGCTAAAAGACGGAAATGTGTAAATACAAGTACTAAAAGGGCGTATTTTATATTAAAGGGACTAAAAGGACGGAAAACTCAAAATAGAAGGACCATTTTGATATTTATACCTAATTTGAAAAAGAATTAAATGTAGAGTAATATCTTTTACCAAACATAAGCCATCAAGTTAACACAGACATTAACTAATAACTAATAATTAATAGAAATCATAAATTGATTGGATTGGTACAGCTCAATTTTTTCTCTCAAACCCCACAAGAATCTAACTACTAAAATTTCTTTTTAAATTTTTTTTTTGGTGTGACTTGATCTATACTAAAGTTTCTCAGAAACAATGTATATTTTGCTATATCACAATTTCATATTAAAAAATATACAAATCTTTGAGTAAAAGTGAAGCTTCAATAAAATAAACATCATCATATCAAGTTCATCAAATATGGAACTACATGTAACAAAAAATAACAAAAAAAAAAACTATAATTTGGCCACAAAGCCAATGGCACCAAAAACAGGGTCAAATCTTCCCTGCTGTGACAGAGTAAAAACGGGTGGTATATTTAAAAAACTCCGACGCTAATACATAGCTTGTCCACACTTTTTAAAATAAAATAAAATAATTTGGTCACATAGTAAAGTGTATAATATTGCATAGATGTATACATGGCATGGCATAATCTCAGTATATATCAATGAAAGAAAGACATAATTATGTATAACAATCCTAGGAAACCAAAGATGAACATCTTGAGCAAAATACATCATCTCATGCAGTGTTGCAGAGAAGTAATTGAAAGGGCAAAGCTTCTGTTCCAGTTCTTAATGTGAATTTGTAACAGTTTCTCATATTTTGTAACAAAAAACCATGATGATCAAGTTAAATAAAGCACAACCAAGTAATTCACAGGAATAAAAAATCTATTTCACAAGTTCTTAAACACGATTTTATGTAGATTTAGCTGTGAATTCATGTAAGTTTCTAATATTTGTCACCCAAGCATGATGATCAAGTTAAATAAACTACTAATGCACAAAAATATTAAAATCTGGTTAAAACTTAAACAAAAGATCAAAAACAAACCATGTAATCAATAGATTGACTTGTCTGCTCTTGAAGCACATATGGATGGAAATTTCAAGATTGATTTGTTTGGCTTCAGATAAACCCTGTGGCCCTGTGAAAAAAATGTAATAGAAGTCATCAAACCAACCTCTTATTGATATTTAATAAAAAAGGCTTGATTTTCTTTCATTAGAAGACAGAATCTACAGTAGCAGGTGACAGAGTGTAATTAGAAGACTGACAATTAAAAGCTCAGTTGGCCAAGCAATGAGCCAAATCACTCATCTAATAGAATAAATGATCCAGAAACTCATTCTTGCTGCAGAAATGTTATATACTTCAGTAGCTGAATATGTTTGATATATCTTGATTCATTTCTGGCTTAGAAAATAATAGTCATTCACACAAATGTTTATTGGGAAATTTATCGGTGCCATATTGAGAAAATTATAAAGGAAGCAGAAATGACAAACTCCTTCTAAGATTCGAACATTCCAAGGACTGAACAAACTAAACCACATGAATTCGTGATCTTATTAAATATAATCAAGCAACTGGAGATACATAATGGTCATAACAAAGAGCAATTATTATCAGGAAAAACAAACAAACAGTCAATTAACACCAAATCATTTAGATAGGTATGGTAAGCAATAAAACAAGTAAACAGAAGCTAACATCAGCTCAAATAGGTTGTTCAACACTCTCCTCTAAATTATCCCAATACTAGAATTGAAATGTAATCATTGTAAGTTGCAAGAAATGAAGGAAGTAAACAGAGAGCCACAGTTAACAAAATCCCAATTAATCCTAACATCAGCTTGAATAAGTAGTACAACACTCTGCTTGAGCATTATATAGAACAGGAATTGAAATGCATTCCATGAAAGCAAATGGTTGATCTCTACTCAATTTTGACAAAAGATAAATTTCAGCAATTAGATTGAAGTAAATTACTAGAATAGGTAAACAACATCCAAAACATTAGCTTTCTCTTTTCATACAAATCCCTTCCATAGAACAATGGTAGGATTGATTATATGCTCCCGTAATACATGTGTTGGCCTAAGAAAAAGAGAAGGCATAAAAAATGGTGTGACACAGGCACAAACCATGTCTAAATATCTTAAAAACAAAACCCTTAATAAAAAAAGTGAGTGATTCAGAGAAACACAAGGATACTTCATAAATGATGATGATGATTATAATCTACAGTCCTGCAAGATCACTGCTTTTTATGAGTTTTAACAGGGATCTTTCCATAAGCTGCAAGCCTTGATTGAGATAGTTTCAGCTCAGCTTGGCGATGTCTTCTCTTGGCCCTCCTAGAAATAATTGCCTCCCCATTTTCTGTAGCCATTTCATCTTTCTTTTCTGGTACTTTAGAATCTGAATTTTCAATCAACCCATGCTTCTTATCACTCTTCTTACCTTCTGGTTTCTTTCCATGAAGTATCAAATCCTTCTTCAACTTATGGTGATAAGTTACCTTCCACTCCTTCTGCCTATATGGTGCTAACTTCTTTAATGAAACAAACTGGTTCAGGTTCTTATCATCCGTCATCAAAATTTCAGAAGCAGATAATCCATACGATTTTGCAGGAACAGAAGTATACTTGAAGCGAGTCTTAAGATCTCCAATTGTATCTTCATAATCCAACTTATAATACTCCTCCAACTCCTTCTCCAGTTCTACTTTCTCCTTGAGAGAAATCTTCCTTTTCCTCTTCCTCTTGCCCTCTCTTCCAATGCGCCTCTCTACATCCTCTTCTTCTTCATCATTATCTTCTTCTTCTTTCTTCTTCAGCATTCTTTCTCTAGCTGCGGCAAACCCTTCATTGGAATTCAACACATCCCAATCCTTCCCCAACCCAAGCAACTCATCCTCCTTATCAAAATCAGGTTTTTCAAGATCCCCCTCAGCATCACTACCAAACCCGGGATCAGCATCCTCGGCATCATAATACCTAGTGTCAAACACCTCCCTCATCTTCCTATCATACTCCTCAGGATCAAAATCCTCCTCCAAATCATCAGCATTGATCTTACAATCACCATCTTCAATCCCAGCAATTGCTCTTATCTTTTCAAGCTTCTCCTGAATCTCTTTCTTCTTCAAATTCTTCAAATGCTTCAGTTCCTCCTTTCTCTCATACTCTGCCAAAGCCATCCTCTCCTCCTTGCTCTTCCTCTGAACCTTTCTGCTGCTTGATTTCTTCCGCACTGATCCCTCTGTTACTCTGGCATGCCCCCACACCCGGTCATCCCCCTCGGCCTCCTCGTGCCTGAAGTTATACTCAGCTTCATATTTATCCTGCTTCTCAAGCTCACCCTCGTCTTCCGACACTCCAATATCATCAAAGACGGGTTTTTTATCCTTCTCCTTGTCAACCCACATCTTCTCCTTAAAAAAATTCTTCAAGAACATCTCATTCTCATCCAACTTCTCATCATCCCCAAAATACTCATCCAATCTCATCTGAATCTGGCCGGCATCCTCATCCTCTGCGTCGCCTTCCTCCTTTTCCTTCTCCTTGAAGAACTCCACATCGTCATCAGAGCCCAATGCTTCCTTCTCGGCTTCCAAAAACGCCTTGATATCATCCATCTGCTCTTTCTTATAGATTTTTGGGTTCTTTTTTAGGGTTATAGCATCATCATCATCAAACTCCGGACCGTGCTCGATTAGATGCTTCGCCATGACATCTTTCAAATACTGAGGCCCCTCTCTCTTCTCCTTCTTCAAAGGCTTAGGGTTTTCACCAAACTCCTCATCATCAGATGAGAAAAGCTTGGCATCTTTCTCATGGAGAAAAGGGTCTTGCTTCTTAATGCGAACAAGAGCATCATAGAACTTGAGGTCCTTACCCGAGTTGCCAGCGAGCTCCTCATCATCCTCTGATTCATCGGAATCCTCATCGTCATCTGAGGAGGAGGAAGACGATTTAGCTACGCCACGGGCCTTCAGCTCTTCCAGCCGGTGAAGGTCGGCGCGGCGCTTGTTGTGCTCGAACCGGCGGGCGAACTCGTGGTCGATCTCCAGCTTGGGAACCTCCTCATCCGCGGATCCAGCGCCATCGAAGAGATCGATAGCCATTTACGAGAGAGAGAGAGAGAGAGCTCGATAGAGAATCGAAGAGAAGAGGGTTCAATTGAAAAACCCTAGACGGCGAAGGCACGTGATACTCACGTGAGGGATGGATCGGGTCGGGTTTCTATGGATTATGGATCCGAATCCGAACCCGAATAAGGGGTATTTTCGTAAATTCATAACACCGACCTCTTCTATAAAATTAAAACCCAGAAACCCTAGTCTTCCTCCATTGGCGGCCACCTTCGAGTTGTGGGATTTTGGCTCTGGATCTCTCGTTCTCTCTTTGTAGCAGCCATGGTGGTCGCGAAGAAGACGGTAGTCTTATCTTTCTCTTTATTTTTGACCTTTTTTTTATAGGTTTCTTGTATTTTGTTTGATTGGATCGTGAATGTTGTTTCTTTGATTGTGATTTATCTATTTGATGATTTTTGTTGGTTTTTTTTTTTTTTTTTGATGCAGAAGAAGACTCAGGAGAGTATAAACAATAGGCTTGCGCTGGTGATGAAGAGCGGGAAGTATACTCTTGGCTACAAGACGGTTCTCAGATCTCTCCGGGGCTCAAAGAGTATACTGATCTCCTAATCTCTTCTTTTATCTGTTAGTTTAGGCCATGATCGCTAAAAATGGTATTTTTTAAGCTGTGGTATTTTTTGCACATTTTTGTTACTGGGTCTGGAGTTTGGCTCTTTGGCTTTTATAATGTGCCTTTGAGATGAATGCAGTACCCGAAACCAATCTCAGCCTTCCTCCCTTCTGAATTCGTCTAGGTTTACTCCTAGGAGATTGATATGGAGGTTGACACATTAATATGAATAAATTATAACAATTGGAATTATTTTTATGTGGTGTTTATCTTTTATTTTTAAAATTTTTTTGTACATGCTGTAATGCAAACAGTAATTGTGCATTAGGTACGGCCTTGCGGTTGAGTGTGTTTGGATATAAAACTATTTTTAACATAAAGCAATTATTTGATGCACTGTTAAGTGTGTTTTTGATTTTCTGAAAGTCAAGGCTACTTTCCTTCTACTTTGTGTGGTGTATGGGCATGTACATCCTAGAATTTTGACATTGTATTTGTTAATGGCATTTTTTGGATGCTTGTCTTGTGCTGATATCAATGCTAATATATTGATGGTCATGTTATTTGTAAATGGACTTTGCTGAATCTAAAATATAATGGTTATCAATGGGTTGGATATGGTCAGTACTGATAAGCCTTAGGCTATGTCCTGGCTTAAACTTGAAATAAAGATATTTCATCTGAAAAATTTTAACTAAATTTCCCTAGACTAAGATTTGTTTGCTTCACCTTTTGATATCAGGGTAGTCTTATTATGCCATCTTGGTTTTCGTGCAAGATTCTGTATGTTTTTATATGGTGGCATTGTAAAAATTTGAAATTGTTGTAGTCCTTTTGTTTTTTATTTGAGTGTTGTAGTAACATTGGTTTTGATATATTGTCTATAGACAAATTCTTTACATCAAAGTAAAGCGTAATAGTGTGCACTTACATTTGGTATACGGAATAGAAATCACATGATATATTGATAATCTTATGTCATGTTCCATTTTACGGCCACACTTGTGTACTGTTTCACTTCTAGTTTAACCCATTTTACAGAACATTTTTTTGTTTTGCCTCATTGAATTTCACTTAATGTAACCCTTTCTGTTGGGAGTTGCCTTTTCCTTCCTTTTTTTAATTGTTCATATCTATGTAATTTACCATATCTTCTGGTTAATTCATATCTTACCATATTAGGTTTTCCATTTCTTTGTGTTGGCTTTGTTTACTGGTAATTCCATTCAGCTTTTAAATGTTTCTGTTGTTGTATGCCAATTTATAAGTTTGATATTTGTTCTTTTTAGGTAAGCTTATCATTATCTCAAACAACTGTCCCCCTCTAAGGAAGTCTGAAATTGAATACTATGCAATGTTGTCAAAGGTTGGAGTGCATCATTTCAATGGAAGTAAGTTATTTTACTTGTTCTTACATTCAAGCAGTTATTTATTATTTCACCTGTTATGGTGGAGAATTTGGTTTTACCTCAATTCTTCTTCTTTGGTTTATTTTGCGCTAATGTTGTTGATTTTTATGCTTGAGAGTATTCGTCTATGGATTTCATACACATCACATTAGCTAGCAAATAAAGTTTATCCTTTTGTTTCTTATTAGCATGAAAAAAGATTGGAGATTATTGGCAAATGATTCAAAGAGTCTGTATGCTTTTTAGTAAAAGGAAATAAATTAAATTAAGTTTTGTAAACTCTACATCTTGTTGATCTGATTACGTGCTTCGTTTGTGATGATTTCTTTGCTGCTTCTAGTATATTATTATGGATGCAATATAGCTTCCCATATAGTAGTCAATGCTGATATGTTTCAAAGAGCCTGTTGATGGACCGCAACTTTCACAATATCTGATAGGCCTGCCCTTGTTCTAATATGGTAATATGTTTTGTTTGTGTTTCTCTTTTGGTATAGTGTGAATTGATTAGAGGCCAGTGGAACACCTAGTTAGTGGCTCCTAAGAGAGCAAGGGGACCTAGGTATTCATAATATAACTTGAATGGTCTGTTAAATTTTTAAGCTTCACTGTTAAAATTCATGTCACTTCTTGTCGTATAACCTAATGGAAACTCATCATTCCATGTTTCCTTAGCAAGGTTTACATTATAGATTTAAGATATGCAGCAGTTATTCTGATTCTTATTTTTTGTTTTCTCATTTACCAAAAAATTTGTAGCTGTTCTATAATTATTTTGTAATAATTCTTTCTCATTCCATTCTTTTCTTGTTGTTAGATAATGTTGATTTGGGAACCGCCTGTGGCAAATATTTCCGTGTGTGCTGCCTCAGCATCACTGATCCAGGTTGCTTTTCGTAAATTCATTGTTTCAATCCTTTCATATCTGTTTTTTCTTTCATCTAATACTTTAAGTTGTGGATTGATTTCTGTACCTTAGGTGATTCCGACATCATCAAGAGTATTCCTGGCGAGCAGTGAGATTGTAGTTCATGCGATCAAGTGTTAGGAAGATGATTCATGGCGGTCTTTTTTTTTTTTCTTTTTCCTTTTTTTTTTGTGAGCTTGTCAGAAATTACCTCAACTGTCACATGGAAACACTCTTGTTAGTATGTTAACTACAATTTTGAATTATTCTCTGCAATCTGATATTTAAATGACCTTTCTATCATGAACTTTTTCATTGCTGTGGATGAACAGTTGTCAGCTGCTGTTAGTGAATTCTGATTGTCTTTGTTATGGACTAAGATCAAATGCTTGAGCTATCAAGCCTCTCTATTTTGTACTATGTCTAATAAATCAAAATTCATCCACAGAAACAAAAAGAATCACCTGGAAAATTATAGATCAAATGCAGAGCATATGATATGAATGCAGGTCAAATGATTGATGGAAAAATAAAACAAAGTGCTAGTATATTCTGATGATGTATATTCTGATGATGCCATTAGAAATGCTCTATTTGATGAAATTTCCTAGGAAACAACCTTGCAGGCAACTCAATTGACCTCTTCTCCACTCTCTCTTTGCCTGTCTTTGTCTCTATATCCTAATCATCCACCACCCACTCCTCCTATTCTTTGCTCTTCATTATTATATTCATCTATTCACCATTTCTTTATCTTTCTCTGATGTTTTTATATGCAACATCTATTGGTATGGCCATTTCCATCTCCTTGACTTGTTCATCTGCATTCTCTTCACTCTGCTCTTACTGATTTCCAGCCTTGTTCTATCTTAATTCCAATTCTCAATTCAGTTTTTGTTTGTTTGTTTACTTGAATTGTTATGCTTTGAGCTCTTGAACTACAATACTCATGTCTTGGGCTTGAAATGTTAATTTGGTTGAAAACTTAGTTTTGTTTTTGATTGAATTGTGTTGATCAATGTTGCCGCAAGAAAGCAGAAGCCTTTGTGATGATTTTGAAGTCACTGATGTTCTTGGTAGAGGTGGTTTCTCAGTTGTGAGAAAGGGGGTGAACAAATTCAGTGAAAGTAATCAATATGTAGCAATCAAGACTCTCAAGAAACTAGGGTTTACTCCAACGGGAACGGTAAGAAATCAGACCAATCTGAAGGGCTCAGCTTCTGGATTGTCTGCACGGAGGCAGGCCTCAATTTCTGATGCATTGCTGACGAATGAGATCTTGGTCATGAGGAAGATAGTTGAAGATGTTTCTCCTCATCCCAATGTTATCCACCTGTATGATGTTTATGAGGATAGTAATGGAGTTCATCTTGTTTTGGAGCTCTGCTCTGGCGGCGAGCTTTTTGATAGGATAGTGTCTCAGCGGCAGTATTCGGAGACAGAAGCAGCTCGAGTCGTTAGGCAGATTGCTGAAGGGTTGGAAGCACTTCATAAAGCCCACATTGTTCATCGTGATTTGAAGCCGGAGAATTGCCTATTCTTGGACAATAGTGAGCATTCTCCGTTAAAGATCATGGACTTTGGTTTGAGTTCTGTGGAGGAATATACAGATCCAATTGTAGCGCTGTTTGGTTCGATTGATTATGTATCTCCCGAAGCTTTGGGTCAACAGAGAGTTTCCTCTGCCAGTGATATGTGGTCTCTTGGGGTCATCTTATACATTCTTCTCTCTGGGTATGCTTCGTCATTCATTGTATTTTAGCCACTCAATTTTTGCATTACAGGGGAAATCTTTTAATTTGGTTTGTTGTGTGATTTGGAGTTTGACTTTTTTTGTAGGTATCCACCTTTCCATGCACCATCGAACCGTGAAAAGCAACAGAGGATACTGGCTGTAAGTTTCTGCTCACACTGGGATTTCAAATTTTCACTGGAGTACATAGATTGAGCGCTTTATTGTGTTGCCTCTTCTTATGTAATGCTTTTTCAATGTCAACTTAAGTGTCATGCTTTGCCTCCGCTATTCATTTTGGCTTATAAATCCATATGACAGATGCATATACTTCCCAGATGCTTTGTTTCGATGTGATGCAATGGATGTTGTGGCTAATTGTCTTATCTTCTGATGCAAATTAGTAATCCTAATTGATTTTCATGTCTTTCCTGTTTAGTTTCGCCTGAAATGCTACCACATCAAAGCCCTTAGTGTGATTGAGTTGTTATGTAGTTGCTTTAATTTCTCTTTTCTTCAAGATCTAATCTCATGGTCGTCTAGATTTCTGTTACTCATATATAAGTTCAGTGAATCAAAGCAGAAGGTTAATACATTGCTGAAGTTGTGCTCTTCTAGTTCTTTAGAAAGGTTGCAAATGCCAGAATCTTATTAGATGAACTTCGCAGTTCGAACATACAGTGATCATAAATATTTTTTATGCATTTAAACCAAATCCAAGAGTAACCAATTTAGATTTTGTAAGTGTACTATCAATGTACTAGCACAACCGGTGTTCACCCATAATTTAATACTGCTTTTGCTTGCACTCATTTGGTATTAGTGTCTTTACTAGCTCATACAATGATTTCTTTGTAGGGTGATTTTAGCTTTGATGAACACACGTGGAAGACGATCACTCCATCGGCAAAACAATTGATTTCTAGTCTTCTATCCGTTGATCCTTTTAAAAGACCGACAGCTAAAGAAGTATACTTCAGGCTATGCCCATGCTTCTTGTATTGTTGTTCTTCTGCTTTCATCTCTAACTATGTTTTCTGTTTTACGGTCAATTTTATTTTCAAGCAGCTTTTGCAGCATCCTTGGGTGATAGGAGATTCTGCAAAGCACGACGTCATGGATGCCGAGGTTGTTTCTAGGCTACAAAGGTTCAATGCACGAAGAAAACTCCGTGCGGCAGCAATAGCTAGTGTGTTGAGTAGCAAGGTTTTTCTAAGAACAAAGAAACTCAAGAGCCTTATTGGAACCCATGATCTTTCCACAGATGAACTTGAAAATTTACGTTTACACTTCAAAAGGATGTGAGTATGATTTTTCGTATGTCAGTCTTAATTTCATACATCACCTCATGTTTGATCATCTATTGTTGATGATGTATATATAACACGTAGATTGATTCAATGAATGATAAACATTTGTTTACAACTCCATTCTGTGAATCGATCAGCAGTTTTCACTTGATTAGTCGAACACATCACTCATGTGATATGATGAAAATAATCTTGAATCTAAAACTTAAGTTGTATTTCTTGAAAGTAATTGCACTTTTCTCCTATGTTTAATGTTTATATATAATGATTGAAGCTGTTCTTGTATTCATATGTTTTTTTCTGCTGCAGATGTGCAGATGGAGATAATGCAACACTTCCGGAGTTTGAAGAAGTACTGAAAGCAATGAAGATGGACTCACTGATCCCTCTTGCTCCCCGTGTATTCGATCTATTTGACAATAACCGTGATGGAACAGTCGACATGAGAGAACTGCTCTGCGGGCTTTCAAGTCTAAAGAATTCTCAAGGCGACGAAGCTCTGCAGATATGTTTTCAGGTACTAATTCATCAACACCAACTTAATCCACTAATTGTCCAAAAAAAAAAAAAAGTTCGATCATTGAATCTAGTTTTGCTTGTTTTTCAGATGTACGACACCGATCGGTCAGGATCCATATCCAAGGAAGAATTAGCATCAATGCTGAGAGTAAGTTCTGATAATCATTATCATCGTCGAATTGTTCGTCTTGAATCTTAAATTTTATTTGATTTGTAGGCATTGCCTGAGGATTGTCTTCCAGCCGATATTACCGATCCTGGGAAGCTCGACGAGATCTTTGATCAAATGGATGCTAACAATGATGGAAAGGTTTCATTTGATGAATTCAAAGCTGCAATGATGAGAGACAGTTCTCTCCAAGATGTTGTTATGTCTTCTCTGAGACCTCAATAACTTCTTCTCTTTCTCTTGTCCTTTTTTTTTTTTTTTTTTCTATTTTGAGTTTCTATTGAGGAACTGAAATGAAGATTTGAACTTCTTGATGATGATGATGTTCATAAACTGATGGCATGGCAAGTGTTCTACATGATCACTTTCTGTGTTTCATAAACAAGAAACATCAAAAGAGAAAATAAAATTTTATTTATATGCTTTCTTTGTTGAATAATTTTGTTGCTGTATATATATATTAAATGTCATTTTTATTTAATTAATTTTCTATTCAAAGTTCTCAATTATGGTAAAAACAGTTTATGAAAATAACCAATTCACCATTAAAATTATCATTTCAAGCACTGATTTTAATTATTTTGAACATTTATGGTGTGTTCATATCTCAGTAATACACATTTTTACCATCAAGTATTATTTTAAATAAATTTAAAAATTGCAAATAATTGAATTATCTCTAATTATAATTAACAAAAAAAAAATTTTTTTTAAATCCCATTTTCTAGAATTAAACACATCAAATATACAAAAAAAAAAAAAAAAAAAAAAAAAAAAAAAAATGAAAAACCCTAGTTAGTGTTGTTCCAATAATTGGCCAACGCTTGGAACGCATTGGGGCCAAACCAATTCGCTCTCTCTCTCTCTCTCTCTCTCTCCGTCCACTACTTGTTGCTCCTCTCGCTCTCTACCCTGGAGATTCATACGGGTGGCCATAGAATCCGGGCCAAAGGCGGCGTCTTGGCCTCTCCCTGACGAGGTACTGTACCAACATCACCTCTCCCTAGATTTCTTGCTCCTTGCGGTTGTAATTTTCGTTGTCTAATTGGAAATTTGAAGTTCGTTCTTTGAGATCGACAAGAATCTTTGCTTCTTCCTGCTCTGATAGATGTGGATGATATGCGTTGATTTGGAACTGTTTGTGTTTTGGTCGCTTTAGTTTTGTGTGTTGTAAGTTCTTGTGATTGGAATTGGTTTGCTGGCCCCAAATCGTGATGCTGCTATTGTGTTCCATTTGTTTTGTTTTGTTTTTTTGTTTTTTTTATATATTTTTAAGCTTTTTGTGCTTAGGAGGTTTCTTGGTGTTTGTAAAGGTATTGGCTTTAGGAAGATGGTATAGGATGATAGATTGTAAATTTGGGCAATGTGGATAATGAAAATAACTAGATTGAAGCACACTCAAAATTATTAATTTTGAGCGTTCTTTTGTATTTGAGAAATCAAGGTGGTAGGCTTCTTGGAAAAAAGTTCATTAGTAATTGTTCTCTCTTGCCAAGTTCTGTCTGTAATTAATTTTTGAATGTTTATGTATTTATTTATTTATTTATTTATGATTCCCGTGGGTTTTGTGTTTGGAAACACTTGAGGGATGATGAAGAAAGAACTTGTGTATTAACATGGATCTAATTGTGCCATTGGTTATTGTTCCTTATTATTAGTGGAATTGTACTTTATATACCAACTTGCCAAAAATGATAATTTTTTGTGTTTTGTGTTTAAAGCATTGAAATTGATAAAAGAGAAATCAGTAGCTCAAACAAGTAGAAATTGGCATTAACAGTTGTCTCTGAAATTTGCGGCCAGGATTTTTGACCTAATGAATCTAGTCCCTAACTATTTCATTTGATCACCTTGACTCAAGATTTCAGGAAGATTATTGATCAACTAATCCAAGACAAGAATAAGATGGTCTAGGGATGTTGGTAAAACCAATTGTCTAGCCTTTCAAAGTGTAAAATCTTACACGTTATTCTATAACCTGTAAAGTTGATGCTGGTAAGTTGGGCAAATGTTATTTAGTTAAAACAAGGAAGCAAGGAGGTGAACAGGGCTACGGGAGGCAGCAGAAAATGGAAGAAGGGGAGAGAACAAGAATAGGAAGCTGGCTATAATACTGAAATGGCCTTCTTTACTTCTTTTATTACCAGTGAACATTTCAAGGAGAGTTGCTGATGTATCCATTTCACATTGCATTTTAAAAGGAAGTAATATAGAAAATGTTCAATCAGATTTTATTAAAGATGCTAAAGTTGCTGATTAGCCTGATCATCTTTAATTCCGAGTTGGCTCACATGGCTAAAGAAAGAAATAAAAAGAATCATGAGTCCACATACCTGACTTGGCTAGATGGTAAGGGAATTTGGACCAAATGTTGGGGAGAACTCATTAAATTCTTACATTGTTATGGTACAGTACGTTGATGGCACGCCACATGAGGATGTGTCATTAGTTGTTTAGTAATTTAATTTATGGAGTCATATCGATTTGGAGGAAATTGGATTCTATTATTGATTTCAGAATTAAAATTTTGGATTATTCAAGAGCTTGTTGTCTAAATTCATCCTTCAAATTAATTGATGAAACTTAGGAAAAAAAGGGTGTGCTATCTATCGGATAAGTGGATGAGGAACGGTATGTCTGTTGAAGACACTCTAATTTTATTAAAGAGGTAGAGTGACGAAGAAAATAGTTTCCTAATCTAATGAGAAAAAGGGCCTGCTATGTGTTGTGTGTGAGCTAGAGTGACGAAGAAAAGAGTTTTCTAATCTAATTTCTGGCTCCTGACCATAACAATTTTATCTGTGAAACAGTGACCATGCCTGTACAGAAAACAAATTCCGGATCAAACTCAGAATATTATTAGAGAGGTAAGGTTTATAAAATATTTAAATGCAATAAGAGCTCTTTGAAATGTATACCAAGGATTTTAAAATTCCAATAGGCCAAATTTTGACTCTAGAACACTAAAAAATTTATAAATGGAAGGCACTGCCCGCCCACCCCCTCTTCACTCTTTTTTTTTAAGAGGAGCTACGACTAATAGCCCTCTTTTTTTAAAAAAAAGAGGAGCTACAACTAATAGCTATGTAAAACTATGAACAAAACTATATTGACCATAAAAATCCTAGACTAAATCCAAAACCGTGCTCTCACTAGCTTTCATTAGCCATCTTGACAGCTCCATGGCTCTATGATATAGGCATAAGGTTGAAGATCTTCTTCCGTGTGATGCTAGTCGATCAGCTAATTTGTTCCAATCTTTTGGTATTAGGTGGACATTAGATTTTCCAACTTCAAAGAAAAGGCTCCGAATGCATTTGATTTCTTGTTTGAGAAATGGAAGGCACTGTTTAATGTTCACTTTGACAAGATGTATTTAGACTACAAAGTTCTCTGCCCAATTGAACTCCTTGGTGCTGAGAGGAGGATCTCAAGACAATGGTTAGCTATTCTCTTAAACTTATTTGGTCATGTTACAGGAAGGATTAGAGAAAGTACTTTTCAATTGATACAGTTCATCATATTAGTGCTTTATTATTGTGGGGCAAAAATTTGGCCTTCCTCATCTCTTATATTAGGCATATATGGTATTCCTTTTTGGTATAGAATGAGAACCTCATTTTTTCTCATATTCCAATTATTTTACATATGTAGTATTTGAACGTTTGGTCGCATAGGCCACATAAATGGTTGAATCCAGCATAACCCTGTATCCAGCCCATATATGCAGTCAACCTCCTATTCTTATATGTAGGCCATAGACGCAGTCAAGCACCTGCATGTGTTCTACTGTATACCTCCTTTTGGTGATCCACTTACTAAACCCCATAGGTGGATACACGGAAAATTAAATTATATGTCTGCAAAGGTAGTATACCTCATTTATAATTGGGATTAAAGATTAAGATTATGATATTATCTTATTTTATACCTAAAATAATTTAGTATTTGTTATATGTGGTTATTGCTTGGCTAGCATATTGGTTTGTATATTAATTTATTATTTTTTTTAACTTACACAAAGAATGTGACTTGGTATACACTAAGAATATGGATGAATGATCATTTATAAACAATCTGCCTTTCTTTTTTTTTCTTCTTTAAAATTTTATAATTATAGTTTTCAAAATTTTTCATATCTTGTGATTAATTTTAATATTTTGAATTCAGAGCTGTAATGCACTTGTGTTTTTAAAAACACTATCTGTATGCGTCCATCTGCATTTTGAAAATCCTGATGAATAGTCTCTTATGCTGTTTTAGTTGATATTGCCGTAGATTTAGCAGGCATGGGAATAGATGATCATGGCAACATGCTATCATAAGGTGTAATATGTCTATGATTTTAGCATTTATTTATTGCCCATCATTTTCTGTGTTTGTTTACTATAACATATTGGACAATAACTTTAATTATGGCGATATCTGCACCTTCTTAGCTTTTGAGATTTTCTTTTATCCTTCGCTTTTCACATTACAAGTTGTTATAATTTCCTTTAAAATTTTATGCTGCCTGAATTGATCTAACTAATTATTATTATTATTGATTGAACAGGAAAATTTTATTTGTGAGAACAGCTTATAAGGAAAAGGCAAGATGAGCAATGCTTTTAACAGTCAGATATTAGAAGAGAAGCTTTCTAAGCTTAATAATTCACAACAAAGCATTGAAAGTATCCTTATTCGAATTGCTTGATTATGTGTTGCAATTTATGTACTGTAAGCAATAAAAAAAAAAAATTTATGGTCAATTAACAGAGTAGATTATATTTGTTAAAGGAAGTTCTGATTTGATAAGACAATAAGTGGAATTCAAGACCATGAGGCCTGAGTATGATAATCTGTAGAATATGAGTATAAAATCAGTATCAATATGCCAGGATATGACTAGTGTGATTAATCTTATTATGCTGGGTTTTCCATTTGGTTGAATAATTTTTAGAGTTTACATTGGTATACCTGCTACTTGCATTCTTTCTCTGTTCACATTTAGTTATGGCTGTTTTTAACTGTTAATCTCCATGGTGGTGACTTTAGGCTAGTGTTTAATATAAACCACTTCTTTAATTTTGTTTTTTTACATCTGAATCTTCCATGATAGCTAACAAAGCTTTCTTGTTAAGTTAGAATTCACAAATATAAGAGTAAAATCCTTCACATTTTAGGACATTGTTTTGTTTCCTTTAGATCTTTCATCTCTTGTTAAGTCCTAGTCACTGATTGATTTTTTTTTTTTGGGCCCCTTCGTTCCTGAATATCAATTAGCATTGTTTCCTTCTTAATTTTCAAATAGCATTGTCGCATTGGTGCATCTTCCACAGGAAGAAAGCCAAACAAGTTGTTGAAACTTGGGAAAAGATATTCAGTAGCTCCCCCAAGGAACAAAAAGTACCCTTTTTATATCTGGCAAATGACATCCTGCAGAATAGCCGTCGCAAGGGTAGTGAATTTGTTAATGAATTTTGGAAGGTTCTTCCTGGTGTTCTGAAAAATGTATATGAAAATGGTGATGACCAGGGGAAGAGTGTGATAATGAGGCTAGTAAGTTTTTGTCCTTTCTATTTCAGAAGCCTTGTTTTTTATTTTTTGCTCTAATTGAATTATTTTATTGGTGGCTGTATAAAACTGCCCATTTTGCTGTAACTAATATTCTTTTAGATTGATTTTTTTCTAGTGTTTCAGTAAAACATGTGACGTCAATGTGTAATAGCAGGCCTTTGAATTTTCTACGGACATTAACCGGTGATTATATATTTTAAATATATACTTTTAGTTCTTAATCTATGTCGTAAGTTTCTGTTTATTTGACTTGCATGATCTTTGCATTAAACTTGTTATCTCGTATTCTGGATTTCTTCTTGCTTTGCTGATACTAAATTGGATAATAAATATGTAGGCATAGAATAGAAAAAAGAAAATGAGTGATTTGGAGTGATATATATATATTAACATTAAAGTGACAGTTACTATCACAAGATTTAGAGTGTTGGTTCTTATAGGAGAATGATCAATAGGCATTTATTGATATTTGCGTTTTTATTTTGTTGTATTCTAGGCACTCAATGCACTCTTTATTTTTTTCATTGTTGGTGCTATGCTTTAGAAGAATCGGACGTCTTGACATAAATCTCTTTATTTCTTGGGATGTGATTGTGTTTATAGAACATTTGTGTACCTATCTTATCACTCAATTAAGATATGAACCTATTGATCTATCATTTGTTTAACATGGGCTAGCTGACATGGATATCAATGTTTGAGTTCAGCCAATTTTGAATAATAATTTGCAACAGATTGCATGTGTTCCCATGCCGCCACTGAATCTTCATTCACAGTAAATATGTTTTTATAAATATCCTTCCCCCTTTGTTCCCTTTTATTTTCCTGAGGACCAAAGAGGAGCTTATCTAACCTTGCCTACACGCATATATTTGTGTCCCTGTTTCAATAAGTGTAACCTCAGATTTTGTACGTATTCAACAATTTAAAGATGGAAAATCCTATAAAGCAGTGATTTTATCATAAAATTCAAAAGGGATAATATTATTCAATATTTTTTGCTTTCATAGTTTTGACTCAGCCTGTACAGGTCGTCATTTGGGATGAGAGGAAAGTCTTTGGTTCTCGTGGGCAAGGCCTTAAAGATGATATTCTTGGTACAGAACCTCCTCCATTGTTGGAAAACAATGGCAAAAGTTCTCATTCTGTCAAAGTTGTGAAGAAAGATTCTCATTCCATTAGAATAGTGAGTAATTTATATTTGACTTCTGATCTATTTATCGAAATTTCATTGTTCCTTCCTGTAGATTCTACCCGGTTAAAAAAGAAAAAAAATGAAAAAGTGACTTTCATATGGCTATTCCTTCATTCTTTAGAAATTGGCTGTTGGAGGAATGCCTGAAAAGATAGTCACTGCATATCAAACAGTATCAGAGGAGCATTTCAATGAAGACACTGCTTTAAATAAATGCAAATCTGTTGTTAGTCGTGTAGGGAAGATGGAGAAGGATGTTGAAAATGTGGGTATTCAAGGTAAGAACATTTGTGTTGACTATATTTGTGAGATAAATAATTGAACTTATTTGGGTGGTAATACATGATAAGCATCTCTCTCTATATTGTTTCACTGTTGAAAAGAAGGTTTCTTGCAGTACTACAATGAAAATATGCTCGGATAGACCTGCATTTTGCTGTGACCCTCATTTTCTGGTTCTCTGTATTTTCTGACAAATAATGCTGACTGATAATTTCCATCTGAAAAACTGACATTTTTGTAATAAGATCTATGATTTTGGCATTGAAATATGTCTTGAAAAAATTGGGCATGATATTTCTTGTATTTTCAGAATTTTAATTTGAAAGAGAAAGGAAAAAAAAATCAATAGGGCCCAGTTTCTAAAGTGAAAGCAAGGCTTGGAGGGGGGCGTTCATTTCGGGAGAAGTGGGGGAAGGGGTGAAGTGGTCTGACTTACCCCACTTCTGGTGTTCATTTATTCTGAGGTGCGGGGAAGTGACACTTTCCTCATTTCTATCTATAGTGAATTTTAAACTAAACCCACTTCAGCATTTTTTTTATTGAAGTGGTGGGAAATGAGCCAATCTATAAAATCTTACGACCCTCTCAATTCCAAAGCCTTTTTTGAACTCATAAAATTTCACCCAACACCTGAATTCTCCGGTTCTATTCTCACTTTTTGACAATGAACACCAGAAGTATTGGAAGTGATATCACTTCCCCACATTTCAGAGAAGTGGCACTTCCCACACTTCCCCTTTTCAAATCACTTCCCCCGAAATGAACGCCCATGGTATATAACATTTGTGAAACTAGATCTTAACTCAGGTTGATTTTGTCTTGCATTGTGCACCTTGGTCACACTTGACATGATCAATAATGACGCTAAAGATAAAAAATGCCATTGATCTTTCACCTGGAAAACTGCAGTCTTTCTCTTGTTTGATGGTAGAAACTATGTGGTGTTGGCTTTGTGATCAAGAACATCATATTTTTTATATGAAAATCTTCAAGTTTTCTGCTTGTTTGTCTCTTATTTGATTTTGCTTTGCTTGATCAGGCAGTCTGAACAAAGCAGATCTATTGAATGAAATTCAAGAGCAGGAAACCACATTGAAGCAATGTGTTGATCAACTTGAAAGTGTTCAAGCAACTAGAGCAGCTCTGATTCTTCAGCTTAAAGAAGCACTCGCGGAACAGGTTTAGTTATGAGCTGAATAGCTTTATCTTGAAGTTTATGACCTAGCATCTTTTCTTTTATTCAACTCTATTTATGCTTATGGGGAATTTTACATCTATTGCTAGGAATCAAAAGTGGAACTTATTCGCTCTCAGTTGCAAGTAAGAATCACAACCTTCTTTTTTTATACATTTTGAGAATGAGGGCTCATATTATAATCATAAAATTTGTAACATGAGTCTAGCTTAAGCTTCTCATTATTATTGATATGGCCGGCATCTAACTTCAACTATTTATTTTCTGTAATTGATTTTGCTAAGTCATGGTAATTGATTTTGTTCTCAAATTAATCCCCACCCTTTCAAATTTCAAGGCTTCAAGTGGCAATGTGTACTAAGCAAGGATAACCTACAGTTTGTTGGGATGATTTTACCTCATTTGCCCCCATCAGTTTGTTGTGATAGCTCCAAGATCTCATTCTCAGGAGTTACTTGTTTAGCCAATAGGCACACACCACACCAAAAGTATGGTGTGATAAAGAGAAGTGGTGGTTATACCCCTTTCGACAAAGCTCTTTTGGCCTATTAACCTACAATTTATGAGGAAGGATTTTGGTCTATTCTTTAAATCAGAAGAACTTTCTGGTTATCAGGTTCTTGGAACCTTTCACAAGAACATTGAGGGGCATAGATCATCCACGTCCAGTCCTCTTCAATAAAAGGCTAGTAATACCCCTCCATTATAAACTAGTTTTTATACTGCCATTTCTGTAATGGATTGTTAGAAGTTTTTCTTGATCAAAAGAAACTTGATCTGTTAAGCGGGGGATTAAACGCAACAATGATCAACGAACACTTAGTTTGTTAAATTGTTCTATACTCCACCACTCTCTAGATATGCAGCTTAGTTCTTAAATCTTAGGATCTTAACTAGATGCTCTTTCCTATTCGAACATTACCTAGCACAAATAAAAGCTTGATTGCTTCTATTAGAGATATCTTATGATAGATAAAAAATTCTGGTGACCATGAAGTCCCTTATTTAATTCTATCCTTTTCCTTGAATAGAGATTCCTTTTTGTGTCATTTACTAGCCCCAAAGTGTAATTTTGGCACAAGATTTGATCTTTAGCATACATCTTGAAAGTGTATTGCAAGAAAATGTTTCTCCTCCATAGTATAATTTTGTCAATATGCACTGTTCCAGTAGTCTAATTTCTGATTCCCCTCTGTCTAGCCACTAATAATTACAGACACTTTTTTGTGATTGTTTTGCTCTTAGCATGTCTTGTGTTGGAATAATCTGTTCGTTTCTAGTTTATATATCAAGTTTGTTCAATCTGCTTTGTCTTTGATGTTGCACATCACTTGATGATCAGTTTGAATAACGTTGGTGTCACAAGAATAGAACATTGTGAGCATGAATGACAATTTGGTTTGTAATGTTCTTCACAGCAACGAAGATGAAGTTCACTAGATCATGGTAGGTTGCTACCTTTTTCATGTGATTCCTGACATATTTTGTGGATGTCCAACACTATTTCTTAATTTTGTATGAAGGCAGTACCATTGTGACACTATTTTGATTAATGAAAAAAACCTGGTAAATGATGACCTGTAATAAGTTAAAGCATGTAAATGGAATAAAAAATGCTGCTGCCGTTTATCTAATATAAGATCTTGAATATAATACTGAGGTAAATATGCATAAATTTCTGTGTTTTGTGAAATATGTTATTGCTACACATGTAAACCATATTTAATATTACTTAGTGTCAACTAGTGGAACCAATGCCATTACTATTTTCATATTCTTGTTACCTAGACATGTATTACTTAGTTCCATTGATCATCTCTTTCAACTCAGTGTAGTTTCTACTTCTGCTTTTGTTTGTTTGATTAATTCTCAGTTATGTAGTCTCCTGCATAATTCTGTTCCAGTTGTTTTTTCAACTTTTGAGTATGCCCTTGACAAATACGGTCAAACCACATCTTTGTTAGATATATTGTGGCAACATGATTGTCTCTGCTTTTGCATTCTCATTGTTTGGATGATTCATATTCTGTAGGTTGCGAAGACGGAGACTGAACATACTAACAATATGAAGCAGAGGCTCATGTCAATTACTAGCTCGAACCCTGTCGCTGGTCCAATTACAAACCAACCACCCGAACGGTCACCTATCCTAGTCCCAAGCCCTCCGGTTCAACATGTTACCGCTCCATCCCAACCATTACAACCAGCAACTTCAATGGCAAGCTCCATGACTAGCGCCGAAGAAGAACACAAGAAAGCCGCAGCTGCAGTCGCGGCAAAGTTGGCCGCATCAACATCCTCTGCTCAGATGCTTACCTCCGTTCTCTCATCCCTAGTTGCCGAAGAAGCTGCCTTGAATGGAGCTCGAAATACTGCAAACTTCAGCAACAGCCCTCCTCTCTTCCCTATGGAGAAAAGACTGAAGCTTGAGAACCCCATATCTGTTCCTGATGCAAGTAACACTTATTTTGGACCCACCTCCACAGCAAGTTCGCAGGCGTTGCCACAAACCAACCAACCGTCGCAATTCACTCCCCCGCCACCACCTCTTCCTCCACCACCACCGCCACTGCCTTTGCAGCAATACATGCAAACAAGTGGTGCAATGAGTGGGATGGTTCCATTTGGTTTCGGAGGCAATGTAATACCACCACCTCCGCCTTTATCGACTCATCCTGTGATGGGCTTAGCAAGACCGGGTGCGCCTCCGCTACCACCAGCATCACAACAACAGCAACCACAATCACAGCAGCAGCAACAGCAACAGCAACAACAACAGCAACAGCAGCAGGCAGCAACGACGGGGTTTTATCAATCTCCGGGAATGAGTTTTTATGGTCAACCACAGGGAACTCCTCTAGTACCTCGACAATGAGTTGCTTTGACGTCGGTTTTTTGCCGCCTTAAGAGTGTAGCCCTGACTTTTCGGAACTTGTAGATTAATACTTGATGTATATTTCAGTTTTCTGGGAATAGGTAGGTGATCTGAAGCAGACTGACATCTAAACCACCTCACCAGGTTGGATTTATGATATTGGATTGGAATTGTGATACGGTGGTCTTAGAGGAAAAAGAAAGTTACATGCTCTCTTTATTTGGATTTTGATTAACCAAAATCATTATGTATGCTTTTAGATTTTACATGCCAAACTTTTTTGTAGTTTTGTTTTACTTGTTACCTCTTAGAATAATTTTTTGGTGTTTAAATTTGACTGGTAATGATTGTTTTAACCTTGTTTTGATATAATTTATTTTCTTTTTTATTATACATACATACATACATATGTATATATAGATATTAGAAATAAAATCTCTCTATTTTTATAAGAAAAACATGATTTTTTTAATTAAAATTAACTATATGTGAGTATTTGAGGATGTATATTATAAAAGAGATTTATATGAGTAAAGAGGTGAAAATGTTATTTCTTTCTCCAATTGAAATGTTGAAAATTTTTTGGAGTAGAGAAAACCTCAAACGATCAAGCAGAGTATTTTGTTTAGGGATGGCAATAATACCTAAACCGGATCCGATCCAACCCGACCCGAGTTTGACGAGTAAAACCTGGTTTGATCGGGTTTCGGGTCGGATTCGGGTAAAACCTGATTAATGTAAAGCGGGTGCGGGTATGGGAATCCTGATACCCGACCCGAACCCGAATCTGACCCGAAATTAATTAACAAATATACCCAATTATATATATTCAAATTTTTTGTTAGGGTTTTTAAATTCCTATTCTATGATGTTAAATTTGTATATTTTGTGTTGCTTTAAATACATATTTTCAATTTCTACTCTATAGTGTTCATTCAAACAAAAAAACTATGATTTTTTATTGATATTTTTCATTTTTACTTGGTATTTTAATTTTATTTTAAATATTTTTAAATAAGATCAAGGCGGGGCGGGTATCCCGGCGGGTACCCGAATACCCGTCGGGTGCGGGTTGGGTTTTTGAAAACCCGTCGGATTCGAGTTCGGGTATGGGAGCGGGTTAGCGGGGGTACGGGTATGGCAAAACCCGCACCCGCCCCGACCCGTTGCCATCCTTAATTTTGTTAGCTAATAATTTCCATAAAAATATGTATATAACTTATTTGATATCCAAGTAAATTAAAAAAAAAAAAATGGAAAACACTAACAATTACAGTAAAGAAACTATGAAGATGATTATGATCTAGTGAAATCAATAAATAATAATAATAATAATAATAATAATAATAATAATAATAATAATTGAACAAGCTGCAAAATTGGCATTTAATTATCTTCTATTAACACCATAAAATTCTCCTTGTGCTTCAGCACAAAGAAAGAGCAGGATCTTAACTTCAAAAACTTCAGAGTACAAATGAGAAGATGAAAGCATCTACTTCCTTCCTACAATACTGAGAAGAACAAAACTATGCCAGCTTTAACACAGAAGGATCATCAAGATTCATTGATAATCTAATATGTCCTGCTAGTTTTGTGTCGGATTTGAGCCACTCCGAGGAATTTTCCTTAAGCTCTCCTTAGCCATCTTCGCCGTCTGCTTCGTCGATTTAGAAACCTGAAAATTAGAAGAACTTGTCGCCAATGGTTTCATTAGTTTTCTGGTTTGAGCCTTCTCCATAATAAACTTCTTCTCAGGTGACAATGATGATGATGCCGATGATATAATGCAGTGTAGAAGCAAAACTAAAAGAAGAAAAAAAGCTTTCGATTTGGTCCTCATGGCGACGAACAAACAAATGCTGACACTTGCTCAAAAAGACCAAGATTGAGAGAAATTTATACACAGACAAACACAAAGACACACATGCAATCAGCTTTTTTCAGCAGATTAAAGAAGGCAGTGGGTACAAGAATTTTTAAGTATTCAAAGGACTAAAGCAGTGTCCAAAAAAAAAAATCAGAAAAACCACGTCTACGTAAATGCAGAATAAAAATCAAACTGTTCAAACTGTTCCACATGATGCTCTGAAGCACACACTGCTAAAGAGTTTTATATAAATGAAGGAAAACCACATGGATTACCCATGAAATCAGAGAGAGTATTTAAAAAGGTTCTTACATCACTGCACATGGCTTCATTCCTACACTCTCACATTGCATGCTATATAGACTAGTTGGTGACCTTAATATACCTAAACCTTAAATCAAACCGATCACAAGAAAAATAAAAAAATTTAGAAATTATAATGAAAGATTGATGCAGAAAACAATGGATTTGGAAAAGATGCATGCCAAAATGTTACCTTGAGAAAAGAAATGATCAAGAAAAGTGTGTCCATCTTGATCTTTTATTTTTTAGGCCTAGTGTAAGATTAGTAGTGATTGATCATGTGACGCTAATTTGACTATTCCATTTTTCTGACTAGCCATGGCATCAGTTTACAGAAGTCATGTGATTAGGCACCTGATGTCAAGCAGGTACACTAATCACTCACTAAGCATTCTCCTTTATCACATTTGGCTCTAATGTCTAGGTAATTAAAGTGTAATTAATTAGCTTAATCTAGCTTAGCTGGTTAAGCCACTTTTCCAGAGTGCCTAAGAAAAAGTGCATCAGAAAGTGTCATAACTTGGTTAGATCCAATAATTAAGATGCTTAATTGACAGTAAAATGATAAGCAAAAGTAACGAGCTTCTTGTAGATATTTTTACTGACAGTAATCATCTTGAACTTAACTTTGACAGTTTCAAAGGAGTTTCTTCTGCTCTCATGGATTCCAAGATACAGACATTTAAAAAAAAAATACGACATAGATTCAAGCAATTTGTGGTTAATTTATAGATGTCACATGCTTAAGACCAGTGTGCATCTTTGAACAGGAGTACAAAATAGTGCATGACGGTAGCCACTTCTTCAACTATCTCAACTTGCATCTTAGCACATATAATGGGATCAACACCAATTAAAAAAAATTGAAGTGGTTCTTTAAACAATCATTGAAGATCCTTATCATCTTTCTTGAAAAGAGAAACAAGAGCATCCAAGGAAGAAATATATGCTCAGCAGATTTGTCTTTCTATGATTCGGTAGAATTTGAGATTAGAACAAAGATATCTTAATGTTTCCGATCTAGCTGCATCTTAAGAAGTTTGTCATACGTACCAATTGAAGAAGCTGAAAAAAATGTTGAATCTCTCTCTGAATGGCTTTAGTAATATTGCGAGACCCAGGCGCATTTGATACCTATCAGAAGAGAATATTATAAATGTTATACATAACAGACCATTAAAAAGAGACATGCATTTGAAATTATTACTCATTCGCATAAAACAAGCAACTGAAATTTCATATTGCCCATCCATATGCAGATTTGAGAAAAATCTTTCTTTCATTTACCTTAATACTGTATCCAACAGAAGCAAACAAATCTATAGCCAGCAATATGATAATTTATGAGTGCAGAAGTGGAAGCCATCCACATTCCACATTCACTAGATGTGAAGGTGATTTATTTCAATTGGACATAAGTCAATGAGAACAATTTCTCATTGGAAATTTCTCTTCCATTCAATTTAATCAGAAAACCTGCAATACAAAGTAAAATATACAAATAAGTTCTGACCGTAAGAAAATTATATGAGTACACAAAGGTAAAAAAATGGCATCAATCACCATATCACTCGCTTGCTCTCTAGTCTTCAATAAAAAAGGGCTTGTTTATTTCCATTTGACGTCAGTAAATTGAAACAATTTTGCAAAGCAATTTATTAGCTGCTCATGGATCGCTTCATCTGGAGGAAGATCCATCTCAGACTCTATCCTCAATGATGTCACTCCCTTGTCAGCAATACCACAAGGCACAATGTGCTCAAAATAGTTTAAATCTGGATCAATATTGAATGCTAAACCATGAGAAGTAATGCCTGAAGATATTCTAACACCTATTGCGCCAATTTTCTTGTTTCCAACCCAGACACCAGTCTCACAAGCATTCCCTGGACGGGCTCTTACACCATATAAAGATGCCAAGTCGATCATTGTTGATTCTAGCCCTTCAACATAGTTTCTTGCACCAAACCCAATATTCCTGAGAGAAATGATAGGATATAGAATGGCTTGACGTGGTCCATGAAATGTTATGTCACCACCTCTTTCTGTGCAGTGAAGCTCAGCACCCATTGTTTTCAGGTCATCCTCAGATACTAGCAAATTGTGATATGTTCGGCGTTTTCCAATTGTATATGTAGGTGGATGTTGCAGAGACAAGACTGTGTCTGGAATTTTACCAGCTTTTCTCTCAGCAGCGAGTCTTTCTTGTAGCTTGAGCGCCTCCACATAATTGACAACTCCCATTTTCAATACCTCAAGGTTCCTCTGAAGTTTCATTCTTTGGACTGGTATCACATTATCTGTTTACATTAGAAGAATATATAAAAACCCCACTTTGTAACATCTTGTAAATACAAAAAGATTCAGCAGGTAGACAAAGTAGACAAACATAAATAGCATAACCATACTTCCAATTCAGTGAGATCAACTTTCCCTAAGAAAGTAGCATAGAAGCATTAATGTCAGTGACTTGGATATCACAATCGATACATAATTGAGGCAAAATATTATGCCTATAATTGTAGCTTTTTGCCATTTTCATTCTGAGCCTACATAAACCTGATCCAAATTATGCACATTTTATGATGCTTACACGATATAAAAATAAGTAAAAAAAAAAAAAAACCATAAAGGTACGGTACCCTCTTTATCAATCTAAGCTATTTTATCTGTGGGATCACTCCAGACTGGCTCCAACTTGTGCCAGCTTCATGAGCCTTCTGCTGGAAAATATACATAAAAAAACCTAGAAAAAATAACAAAAAGACAATTTCCTTATTCTGTCAAATGACAATGCCTTTTTTCATGCATTCTACATGTGTTCTGATTAAGTTTCTAGGCTTTGTATAAATAAAATTTGGCAACTATGCTCAGCTACTGTGGCCATACTAAACAAACCTTTAGTAGTTGATATTGAATATTTAGGAAGCTTAAACAACTTGAAAAACAAAAAATATATAATACACAGCTGAAATGAATGTTTATCCTGAAATTTCCTTCATAGACAGAAAAGAGAATTGCTGACTGTTGAATTTTAAATTGTTTCTCAATAACATCATGGTGCTAGAAATGGATAGAGGATAGAAAGGATTTCAAAAACCATAGAATGTCCTTCATTCTAGATTAGAAACAAGCAAGCCATTGATCTCAGTTACTCATCACTTAAATTACTCTCCAATCATATCAAACATTCCAATTTACAAACTTTAGTTTCATAATAATTTAACCAGAAAAAAATAAATAAATAAAATTCTGAAAATCCACCAAATTCTCCATGCCCAAACAATCTTTGGCAACAAACATCAACCTTTGAACTAACCAAATTCAATCATAAGCAAACCTAATCAAAAATTCAGAAACAAAGGCACTCCATCATGCCAAATGGTTTCATTCAACGCGATGATCAGAAATTCCTCTTCTTTCCATTCTAAGAATAGCTAAATCCATCAAACATCACCATTTCCATTTCAAAAACTCATAGAAATTTACTGGAGCGCATTAGAAAGAGAGGGGCGCACCTATCACCGGAGATTTCGCCGGAGGCTGCGGCGCCAAGGGCTGCGACGAATGCCGGAGAGAGGCAGAGAGTTGAGCTTGGATCTTTGAACTACGCCGTCTATCAAAGAAGGATAATGTGCTGTAATTAGTGTTAGGTCCCTCCAAAGATCTATATTTACTCTTCAGTCCTCCAAAGTTTATTATCCATAAAATCACTTAAAAATATTTTTAAAATCAAAATAAAATTTTCTAAAAAATAATATTTGAAATGTTAACTGAAAATAATACTATTTACATAGTAATTCTTTTTTACAATTATGGGGCAATTTAAAAAATATATTAAAAAAATTTAATAACATGCCTCTTTTTCAAAAATTATTAGCATAGTGAACTTGTTTTGCATAAAAGTTGAGTTTTTAAACATTGGCTTTAAATAAAAACTCCTGCTTTGTTAAGCAGGTGTTAAGTCATTAATTATTTGATTCTTAAATTATCTAATATTGTTGTTTTTAGAACTCCATTTAAGTATTATAAATAAATATTTTGTGTATTGTTTTTTATAAATAAAAAAAATAAAACCATTGCATTTCAAAGTAATTATGATATTATTATTTATCTTAATAATTATAATTTTTATATTAAATATTTCATATTATTATTATTATTATTTTATAAATTGGGTTGTGATATATCAGCATCCACCACATTTTTTTTGTTATCTTTTTTTTTTAAAATTAATTTCAATTTATTATTTAAATTCTAAATTTAAAAATTTAATTATAAATAAACCAAAAACCCCTCCCTAAACTAAAAATCACATTTAGAGTTTAAGACATGATTTAAAGATTAGAGCTTACGATTTAAAATACAGGATTTAGGGTTTAAGTTTTTAAATTTTTAGGGGATAGATTTCATAGTATTTTGATTTAAATTTTAAATATAATTTTATAATTTTTTTAAAATTTTAAAAAATTAAAAAAAAATTCAGATTTAAATTTAAATTTCATATAAAAAAATTAATGATGAAAGAATGTGAATGACAAATTGGACAACACGTCTTTCGAAAAAAAAACGTAAATAAACCTAAATCCATTAGGTAAAGAAAATCACCTTTCAATATACTCCATTCAAGATTCCATTCACAATCTTGTGTTTTTCCAACGGATGTTAAAAACGCACACTAAGGGGGTGTTTGGATTGGTTTTTTTAAAACCCAAAAGTGATTTTTTATAAATTAAACACTTCTGGGTTTTAAAATTTATGTTTGTATTGGCTTTTGAGCAAAAGCTGAAGCTGTAAAAAAACTGAATTTCAGATTTTTTGAGAAGCTACTGAAGAGGTGCTTCTAAAAAAAGCTCTTAAGAGAAACTGTTTTATACATATAAAAGTGCTTTTGTATTAACTTATCCAAACATAAAATATTCAAAAACACTTAAATTACTCCCAAAAAACACTTTTTTTTAAAAAATACTTCTATAATTTAACAAATAAGCACTTTTTTTTAAAGCTTGCCCAAACAAGGCCTAAGGGCTTGTTTGGATAGGATTATAAAAAAAAATGTTTTTTTTGGCTTTTGTAGAAACACTTTTGGAAAAAATACTTTTAAACTAAGTTAAGTGCTTATACATATTTTTTTGTTTGAATGTATTAGATTCAGAAGTACTTTTGCAGTTGTGAAAATGTTTGGGATATTTATTTCAAAAGTGTTTTTATAATGAAAAAATACTAAAATACCCATTTACTAAATTATTATAACAACTTCATAATTTACATATTTCTTGCGTCTTATTTAAAAAATAAAAAATATTTGCTACTATTGTTATAATAATAATAATTAATAATTATTATGATTATTATAATTATTATTATAATAATAATTATAATTATTAATTAATATAATAATAATAATTATTATTATTATTATTATAATTGATTTGATATGGGGATGAGAGGATTTGAGAAGATATATAAAAAATAGTAATTTTTTGAATTGAGTGAAGGTATTTTAGTAATTGTATTTAACCACTCAGCTTATAAAAAACAGCTTATTTTCATAAACTGGTCTTTTGCAGTTTATAAAATAAGCTGATTACAGCTTGAGCTTTATCCGAATAAACTCATCCAAACACTAACTTTAACACTATAAACACTTAACTTATGAAATAAGTGCTTTTGGATCAGCTATAAACTGATCCAAACAAGCCCTAAATATAATGCAACAAAGCTTAAGCTTTGCACCACTTCCTCCTCCATCTCAAGATATAAGGTCCTTCTACCTAATTAGTTAAGATTGGACAAGATACATTTATCATGTGTTTGTTAGGTTTCCATGCATGTTATTTGAAAAAATTAAAAAATAAATAAATAATCATTTGCTCATCTTATTCATTTTCTTTATCTCCCTCAATCTCTCTCCCTTTCTTTCTCAATTATCTCCCTATCTTCCCCAAAACCTCATCTCTCAATTCTCTTGTTGATCTAATTGTTTCATCACACATTTACTATTTACAAAAACTATAAATTTATTCATCAAATCCCAATAACCAAATTCCATAAATTTCCAAGTTTTTACCCTAAAAGTCAATAAATAATGAAGCAAATAACCCCTTCAAACAAATCACAAAATCAACAATAAATCCCAAACTTCCCCATAAAAAGGTGATTTTTCTTTTACCAGAAAGAAAATTCCTCAACAAACAGAACCAAAAAAAAAAAAACAGAAACCCAAATAAAAATCAATTTTTTTTTACTTAATAATTAGTAAAATCAAGAATAGAATGGGGGGCAATGGAGGGAGATTCAGATAGAGCTAATACAAAGATAGCCATCATTCCGGCCATCAAACCAATAGGGAAACAAAAATCAATTCATCATCATCTCCACTCACTCATTCATTCCCCATCAAACACTCCCGGCAAAACACTTCAAACATCCATGAATCAACTAGAGAAAACACAAAGAATAATATCGTGATTAGGGCATCAGATCTCCAAGGTGATAAGGGTACCATCAATGAACAATTCAGACGCAAATTACCCATTAAATATATTAGATTCCTCATTTGCCGAAGAATCAAAGATGAAAACGATGAAAACAAAACAAAACAAAACAAAACTTGTGGATTAGGGCATCAGATCTCCAAGGTGATGAGGGTAACATCAATGAACAATTCAGACGCAAATTACCCATTAAATCATTCGGATTCCTCATTTGCCGAGTTAAATCGAAAAAAAAAATCGGAAATCAGAGAGGGAAAACGAAGGAACAAGGATCCATACCTGAGAATCGGCGGAGGAGTTGAGGATTTGGGGGAAAAGGAGGTGTTTTTATATAGAGAGACTATGATGAGGATTAGGGTTTTAGGTCTCACACAGTGTTTAAATGGAATGAATCTGAACCGTTGGTTTGATAAGGACTATCTCGACCGTTGGATTAGACACAATCTCATAAATTGCACATATATCCCTTAAAAAATTTATAATTTTGTGTATGTTCCACTTGGAAAAAACCCAAAATTACAAATATGCTTTTTAAGTTTTTTTTTTATTTAGTTGCATTTATATTATTGTTATTTATAATCGGTAATTATAATCATTCTTTAATTAAAAAACCTTAGTTATAGTTATATTTAATGGAAAATTTTAATATATTAAAAAAATTAAACTATGGTAATCAAATAATTTATTGATTTTTAAGGCATAATTTATGCTTTATTCTAAAGTTGAGCCACAATTTTATTATAGAATATCCAAACTGTTTTTATTTTTATTTTTTTTTATTGGCTTGATAAGTATATGATCAAATTTTTTGAGTTCACAAAATTTGGTATTTTCTGAAATTTCTTGCCATGCATTTTCTAATGTTATTAAATGCCAAATGTTATAAATTAATATTATACAATTTTACTAGTTCTTTCCTTCATTTTTTTTTCCATGCATAAATGCTAAAATTTTATCAATAAATATTTTTGTTCGAATAACCACCTCTGTAACAGAAGACTTTGTATTTAATTCTCCTCCCAAGGTAAATAAGGGTTTAGATATATAACTTTTTTATATTTCTAAAAAAATTAAAAAATACACCATAATTTCTCTTGATACCGAAAAATCACACGTTTATTATTTTTTTTCTTTATGATAAAATGGATAAGTAAGTCACTATGGTGGACCTCCGTACTTATTGATAATTCTTTACATGGGAGACATTTGTCACTTATTCATAAAAAAAAAAAAAAAAAAGAAGATAAATTACATATCTTGACTATCAAGAAAAACAATTAATCTTAAAACCCCTCACTTGAGAAGAAAGAGAATTATCATGGTTTTTAAAAACACAGGTTGTGTATATACAAATGAGTAATAGAGTTTGTTACAACGGAAAGATATGGCATCTAATAGAAAATTACATTTAAGCAAAATAAATAATAGATAAGACTAAGTTAACTAATATTTGACTCAGTAGATTATACATCTTGACTACCGAGAAAAACAATTAATCTTTCAACCCCTCACTTGAGAAGAAAGAGAACTATCATATTTTTATTGAAAAGCAAAGTGGTATTAGCATTTTATATATATAAAAGAAAGCCAAAAATATAATTAGTACAGTATATAAAAAAATTAGCAATGGATTTGATTTCCATTAGTGAGATGAAGGGTGCAGTTTTGTGGAGCAAAGCAGCAGTTGCAAACTGGATCCAACTTTTCATTCCCTGAAGATTCACAGGTCATGTACTTAACATCTTCAAGGCAGTATAATGGGCATATTTTTTGGAGAGTTCTACACTGAATGTCCCCAAACAATACCATTCCTAATCAAACATTAAAACTGTATAATTCTAACTGATTCATAAGCAATTATAAACCACAATTTCAATTAGTTGGAAGGGATTAAAGATTAGATTACTTACCAGATAGCAAGAGAAACAAGGCCACGGAGAGCTTGAAGTCAGCCATCTTTTTTTACTTTTTTTTTTTTTTTTTTTTAAAGCCTTTTTCTTTTGAATTGTTTGGGGCTTGAGAGTTATGGGTGTATTTATTTGCAAAGATGGACCATGGTATTGTGTGGAATATTTAGGTATGATGTTATGAGTCTAATGACCAGACAACATGGTACTCTTTGACTTAAGAATTCTGCCTATCATGTTTTAGACTGAGAAATAAAATCATGTACTTAAAAAAAATTAGTTGTTATTATAAATAAAGGCGACAAGTGCAGCTCACAAGGGACAAACAATTACAACGATATACATTAGGTTCTAAAAAAAAATCAACAGTTGTTATTATACATGTGTGAAAAACACATTTGATGTATTTGTGTGAATTTAAGAAAAATTTTATAGTTTATAGATTAAAATAAATGTTTCTATATTCTAAAATTAGAAGAAAAAAAAAAAGATTACCTTCACATTAAAACATGACAGCCCTTTTTTAAACAAGTGAGAGTTTGAGGTTTGGTTAAATGTCTAATAATATTGGTTGAGGTGAGTTGTAAGTTTTATAAAAAAATGTGACAATAAGTCAAATATATATATATATATATATATTTGACTCTTTATTTTAACAAGCATTCATCTTCTCAATTTCAAAAAAGCACCAACCATTGATCTTGAAAGCCACCAAAATGTTTCACAAATAAACAAATAAATAAATATTGTATTAAGAAAAAGGAAAGGCATGAGCAACATACAATTGACATTTGAAAACCATATAAAACTGTACACAAACACAAATTCTGGATCACAACAAAAATGAAACAAAACTTACAAAACTTTAAAAAACAGACATCAATAATCTTTCTAAGGCCAAATAGCTTCAACAGAGACTCTCATCTCCGGCAACTCCTCCTCCTCCTCCACCACTCCAACATCCTTCTTCTCCGGCGAGCTTCTCCCTTTACCAGTACTTCTGATCACAACCTTTCCCTTTAACCCCTTCAATGAATTTTCACTGTGTTTCACAAAGCCACTGGAAGCTGGCATAAAAGTCACCAAGTCTGCATGCTCAGGGTGGAGAATTTCAGAGATAAGAAGCACAAGAGACGCCATGCAAACAACTCTGATCAATTGAATGATCAAATTAAATGAATAAGCACAAGAAGGTTTTTTCAAGAGTGTTGATGATACAATGTATGTTGAGAAAGGAGGAAGAAATGGTGAGTTATATTTATAGAGAGAAGAGAGAAATTAAAGAGGATAATGTGCATGAATGAAGATAAGCAAGAATGGAGGAAAAAACCATGGGTGGTTTACTGGTTTAAGAATAGCTGAAGGTTTTCACTCCTAGTTTCTGGTCTTTGCTTTTTGTATTCTTGTGGGCTATATTGAGTCTCAGAAGGTGGTTTTTGGTGTAAACCTTTTCTTGTGGGCTCCCACTCCCACAACCCCTGCCTTGGATATTTGCTCAAGCCAAGAAAGCCAGGAAGATATATATATATATATATATATATATTATAGATAAATATTTTCTCTTTTGTAAAAGGTGTTTGGTTTAATGATAGAGTAATGATATATGCACCGAATTCCTTTCCCGAATTCGGTGCACGAATGACTTGGTGGCCCATGTGGCCAACCAGGTCATTTTTTTAATTTCTTTTTTAAATATTAATGTAAAGTTGCTGCACGTGATGGGCCGCCTCTTCCTTCCTTCTTTTAAATAATTTAATAAACTTTACTTTTGTGTTTTGTTTTTTTGATAAAACGCCTCCACCGGCCTCCTCTTCCTTGCATTCACCTTCTTCCCAAACCCAAACAAGCTCACACGCTCGCACATCCCCACCGCCACCATCACCGCTTGCATCCCCCGAGGAGTAATGGAACATCCTCTCATCCTGCGTCTTGCTCCATTCCTCCGGCCATCTCCCCGTCTCTTCCACAAACCTCTTCAACGAGTAGTACTTCACCAACCGCGAGCATAGCATGTCGAAGCTTGGGTCGGTGATGAGCAGCGGAGACTTGTGGGATGAGTTGCACGTAAGGTATTCGACGAAATGTATGGCTTGACAGATGTAGATCATGATCGGGGTGGAGGCGCCGTACGGGTGGCAGGAACAATGCGTTCGGTCTCTGAGCGCGCAGAAGTGGAGTATGTTGCGCCGACGTCGGAGTGGAATCCATTGATGCGCGCGTTGTTGAGGCGGATGACGAAGTCGTGGCTGTCGATGAGGTTGCCGTGAACAGAGTTTAGGAGAATGCCACTGTTGCCGACGACGGCGCAGGAGGAGTAGGGATGGGTGGAGTTTGTTTGGGGTATCAATGGCTTGTAGAGTGGGAGGAGGTCAGAGATGACGCGGGGGTTGTAGCGTTTGGAAAGGAACCATTGGCGGAGGAGACGGCCAAAGTCCGGGAGAGAACGGAAGGGTTGGGCGGAGCCGAGAGAGCGTGGTTGGTGTTTGTGGATTGGTAGTGAGGTGGCCGATGGGGAGTCGTAGGCCTCAAGGAGGTATTCAGCTTGTTTTCGGAGGTCAGCTTCGCCGGGATCAATGGCGGATAGCCGGAAAAGTGTTGCATTGAGAGCAGAGGATGAAAAGAGAATTGGTTGGAAAGCTAAGGTTCGGAAAAGAAGTGTTTTGAGGATGAAGAAAGCGGTAATGGCAATGAAGAGAATGAGTGAATGTTTCATTCTAAGGATGATAGATGCACTGGCAACCATTGAAGTAGCTTAGAATGACTTCTTTCATTCATTCATTCATTCAATGTTTTTGGGGTTGGTATTTTAGGGAATTAAATTTGAAGGAGAGAAAGACATTGATAATCATTTGTATTTTCTACTACTTTAAGCGGCTGAACATTTGTCAATCTTCCTGCATATTACTTCTCATCATTTTATCAAATATCTTGGCTCTTTATAAAATTTTATCATTTTAATAAGTGGCTGAACTTTGGAGAAGAAATACAGGAACTTTGGCTGGTGGAGATTCTTTGTGAAAAAAAAAGCAAAAGTAAAGTTGATGTAAAGTTGTTGCCCATCACGTGCAGCAACTTTACATTAATATTTAAAAAAGAAATTAAAAAAATGACCTGGTTGGCCACATGGGCCACCAAGTCATTCGTGCACCGAATTCGGGAAAGGAATTCGGTGCATATATCATTACTCTTAATGATAGGATTCAAAAGGTCTTGGATACAGTAATTTTTTTAAAGAGTCACTGGCTGTTTGATCTACATGTCTGTTGGGTGAATGTATATAAGCCGAACTATTAATTTTGTTAAGTGATATGTGTACTTCAAGTGAGTTATCTATTTTGTTAATAAATAAATAAATATGTTTTTATGAAAATATATATTAAAAAATTATGATAAAATATGTAAAACATGGTTTATTGTGTTTCTATCAGGCATAAATAATATATATATACAAACATATCGGTTTATCTCTTAAAATCTTTGTAAAATGGTATTTTGAGTTGGTTGATTCATTTTTTTTTTTTTAATTTTAATTTTTCAGTAGGTTTTACACAAACTTGGCCCATGCCCATGCTTCCCTTCGTTTCTCCAACAAAACCATTCCTTAATGTTGAGACAATAAGAAACAAGATGTTAAAAGCAAAGTTAATTTAGCAAGAAAATAACACATTTATTATTATAAGAAATGAAATGTAGCATATTATACAATGCTAAATATATATAGTTCCCAAGATGATGAATGAAGCATATTCTGATATATATATATATATATATATATATATATATATATATATATATATAATATTATTTGATTTTTTTCCTGTATTGTGTATGATTGCATATTAATATAATAACATATTATCCTAATTAGCACATTTTACTTAGATTTTTTTTCGCTAGTCTAGATCTGAGTGTGAAATGATACGCACTGATCTCTTGGTAAATAATATAAATAGTAATTCACATGTCCACTTTGTCAAAAATAAATAAAAAATAAAAAAATTGAATACACACCCATGTATTTAGCGATATTCTTAAAATTCTTGCCTAGTTGAGTTTTATTTTTATTAAGACTATCCAACTCAATTATCAAGTCGCAATGCCACTTTGGTGTTTTATAAATTTTTCACTTAAATAATCCTCCAAGTAAATAACCCTCCAAGGCTTCTCTCAAACTAGAAAATAATTAAATAAAAAATAAATAAAATCCAAAGTCAATAATTTCTTTCAAAACTTCCTTAACCAAGAAACCTCAATCTGTTTCACAAAATTTTCCAAAACCCTCATATATATATATATATATATATATATATATATGCCCAAAGCAAATACAAATTCCTCCCACTTTTATTCCTCCCACTTTTATCTCAAGCAATCCCACAAATTCCTCAAAATCAAACCTAAACTCTCAACAATTACTCAACTCACAAAATCTCTCTCTCTTTTTTTTATATATTTTAAAATTATTCAACAACCCCTTGCATCTTATTAAAAAAAATTCCTTTCGCAAAATCTTGCATATAAAAAACTGTTCTCAAATTACAGAGAAGAATCTCTCAATAAAAAATTATTTTACAAGATCATCATATAATCGATGAATTCCTTAACATGACGAAGCTCTTGAAATTATTTATTTATTTTTAAATTTGGACTCACAAAATTCTTAAAATCTTAATAAAAACTTAAGTTACAAAAGAGGCATCTAAAAGCTATCGAAGAAGGTCAAGTGTGGAATTAAGAAGTGATGAGTCGCTTCGGTCATAGCTTGCCAAACAGTAAGTTAGTATATTGGTTTTTTTTTAGAGGATGTTCATTTCGAGAGAAGTATCACTTCTCTAAAATGGGGTTTGTGTGCATTTGTCGGAAAGTAAGAATAGAATCGGAAAATTCAGATGTTGGTGAGTGAAGTTCTATGGGTTCAAAAAAAGATTTAGGAAGTGAGTTTTTATAGATTGACTCATTTCGCCCCACTTCAATAAAAAATAAAATTCTAAAGTGGGTTTAGTTCAAAATTTGCTTTAGATAGAACTTGAGAAAGTATTAATTTCACCCATTTTAGGACAAATGAACAGCAGAAGTGGGGGAAATCAGACCACTTCCCCCACTTCTCCCTTATTTCTTTCGAAATAAACGCCTCCTTGAGTGAAGTACATAAGCACAACTCATGTAGTTACATAAGCACTGCCCGAAATAACTAGCTGACACTAAATAACTAAAAGCAACACATGTCATCCATCCCCGTTTCTCCATTCACTTCATCAGTTGCATACATAAAACATATAGAGCATAACACTCTAAATATATAAAGCTTGTGTACGTATACTAACAGAATAATTTGATTGTAGAGAATAGGATGTAGCCTAGTGGTTCTCGTGTGTCTTACGGTTGGAGGAGTCTCGAGTTCAAACCCCCAAAATTTGCACATGCACAGTGAGTCCCATATGGGAGTTGTGCACTGCTCCCCTCTAGAGTCACATAGCAGGAGGGATTAATTCTTAGAAAATCATTAAACTATTGTAACTAGTGCACTTTCATCCCTATTTATGCCTTAACATTTTTTACATAGGAGACACTAACCACATTTGTTAAAAAAATGATAAATGAATAAATTGATTGTAGTCTAATAAATCCAACCAATATTTAACACCTACACTTATTATTGTGAGTGTAAAACTTTGAACATATACAAGGATGATATAGATTGTAACTAGATAAATGAGAAAGTATAGCTTTACAATATAACTAATGGTATTTGGAAAGGAAAGAAGAATCATTAATAGCACAAAGAAGGAGAAACATGACCGTGGAGAGCTTGAACGAAGCCATTTTTTTGTTGTCTTTACTTTGATCTTGATGGCTTGGAGCTTGATGTATTTGGTGCATATTTATAGGCAAAAGAAATGGATTTGTGAACTTATTTATGTGGTTGTGTTTTGATTATTGCCTTTAGATGGCGTGTTTGACCATTGAAGATGCTGAAAGTCGCTTGACATCCATGTGTAGTTGATGAGTTGACCACACTACAACTAACCTCATAAATTATTTCATTTATTTTTTTTAAATAACATTTTATTATTTTAATTAATTAATTAATAATATCAATAAATAACTTTTATTAATTTAATATAAAAAAATAAAATTTCATTTTTAATTAAGTATAACTTTGTTCATTTTGTATAAAAATTTCTTAATAGATGTCAACAATCTCTTTCTTTATTAGCACATAATCCGGTATTTATTTTAAAAATGATCCTAGATTACATCCTAAAACCTATAAAGTAAAAACATAAATGTGTTAAATTTTAATTCCATGTATGTACACGCCCTAGCTTTTTTTTAAAAAAAAACTTAACAAATCAATTTTTTAAAAATTCATTTATCATACTCTAATTTCTTTACCTGATAAAAAAAATCTAATTACTTATGTCCTACGTATAAGTTTGTTTCAGATGATTTAAAATTTTTAAATTGTTGCCTAATTATGAGGGAAATAATCAAGGGCGGAATTGAAATGATATAGTAATAGAATTTCTAAAGTTAAAGTTTAATGAACGCACCTCAATGAATTGTGAATGCCAAACTAACAAAAAAATAATAAAAACATATACCTATACTTTCATAATATTCAATAATTATTTTATATATTTATTTAATCATAAATAAAATTTTCAATTTATTTTAAGTACAATAAAAACAATAATAATAACAACTGCTATCATAATAACTTACAGACAATTGATACATCTTTTTAATTTTACATGCTTGGTGGTTACGGAGAAAATAAACCTTTTTATGTTTATGTTTATTTTATTTTAGGTTTTTAATACTCTAAACGTCTCTTCGTTTCTTCCGTTGTAGATCGAGAGATCTAGTCTCTTTTCTCTTTGCTCTTTTATGGTGTGTGATGTTGGAGGTGAGGATGGAGATAGGTCTCATCATCAAATGTTTTGTGTTACTTTCGTAGTGAGAATATTTTGTGAAAGCCTAATTTTGAGGTACATTTAGTTTTTGGTGTTTGATAGATAAGTAAACCGTATATATATATATATATATATATATATATATATATATATATATATATATATATCTTTGATTTCTGATAATAATTTACTTAATTATTTAATTAATTTATGTTTACTGTTTAAAGAAAAAAAGAAAGCCCATTCTTATACTATTCACAAATTTATGTTCTGGCTTTTGCGGTTAAGTTGATCATCACTTTCAGAATTTAGTAATATTTATTAATTTGTTTATTTGATTATTGATATTTTGCCTATTTAGGGATTTTTGTTAACTTGACTCTTTTATTTATTTATTTATTATTATTATTATATTAGGAAAATACGGATTCATGATACCTTATTCTGAGTTAGTTTATTTATTTAATTTATATTTATTTGTATTTTTTTAAATTACTGGATTTTGAGTTAGTTACTGATTTAATTTATGATTATTTACATTATTTTGAATTGCTTAAAATTATATATATGCATTAATATTGTTTTCAGATTTAATTATATTTTTGAATTGCGTGGGTTATTCAGTTATATGATAATTGATTATTTTGATATAAAAAAAGGGATCACTTGAATGCGGAAATTTTTGCTTGACATATTTCTTTGCATTTGTTCGGTCTTGTATTTGATAAATGTTATTATACCAACATTAAATACTTTGACATAGAAATTTAGTCCCCAATTAACTTTACAATAACCCAATCATTGTAGGTTAAACACTACCGTCGGTTTTCGATATTCTGGCTCTGGCCAACGAAGGTAAACATATGTGCTTTGAAATTTGACTTGGGTCACCGAGTTTAAACAAATGAATTATGATATTTTGTTTTAGCATTAATTATTTAAAGGACTTATGTACTCGTTCTTTTAATAAATTAGATATGTTTTTAAATATTATGATTTTTGGTTTTATTTTGATATTTATTGTGAAATGTCACATCTGAGTTTTTTTTTATAAATTATTGAACTTTATGTGATCATGATATTTTTAGTAGTTGATTATTGGGCTTCCAAACTCATTAAATTATTCTTTTTGTCTTTCAAATCAGGAGTAGGGTTGAGTGGTGGACAGCTTAGTATGGTCGTTGTGGAAGTCACCGTCTAGTTGTTAACAAGTTAATAAACTCCTTTTTGTTGTAGATTTAGATCTTTTTGTTTTTATTTAATGGTTAGTATTATGTGTTTTTGTTATATTCTAAATATTATAGTTTCTTTTGCTTTTGAAATTTATTGCTTTTGTTAGATGTTGTTCTTTCTAGTATGAGACAGGTTTTGAGGCCTTTCGTGCCTACTTGGTTATGACCTTGTAGGTATGTGGTCATTTATCAACGTTTCAGGTTCAGGGTGTGACACCAAAGATCGAGAGTTTACATAGTTGAGACATAAATCAAACATGTAAACATGATGATTTATCCATATTATTTAAAACTAAAAATAAAAATGAACCCACAACAACAATAATGCATCGTTTTATTACATGCATGAAATTGAACATTGAGATATGTACAAACCACACAATTGGAAGATTCTAATGACTTTATTCTTTAATTAGCTGTTATTTGTGTGGAGTTTCTAAACATTGAAAATGGTTTTAATGCATAATTTATAGGAAAAGGTTCTAATTAATTGATTTCTGCTATGATGATGTTTGAATCAGCAAAGTTCATGCCAAGTTTCATTTAATTTAAAATTTTAATTATAATATATCTCAATAATATCTTATTTAAAGAGCATTTATTTCGGATGAATCATACAAAATGGGAGAAAATGGTTTAATTTTCTTTTATTTCAGTTATTTTTTATTTAAAAATTTTAAAAAATAATATTTTTATCATTTTAATAATTTTTTTATTTTAATTTTTTTTTTAAGTGGATAAACCATTCACTGATAATAAAAGAAGAGGAACAACTCCGCAGGGGAAGAAAACGACAACCCCTAACTCCACTGCTTTTTATTTTAATTTATAAAAACTTAATACTTTTTATGTTAATTTTTTTAAAAAAATATTAAAAATATGAAAAATGATATTTTCAAAAGTAACATTTCTTCTGCTCCTTCACTTTCAAACTATTTCTTCGGAAATGAACTCCCCCTCAGGAAAGGTAACATCAAGGTGAGGTGGTCAGCTAGTTTGATTCATGCTTTCTTTGTACTATTGTTTAATAGAAGGTGGATGTTTTAATTATTAAGCATGCTAAGTAGATGATTGATGGGGCGCTTGCTTCAAGACTCAATGCTTTTTTATTGTTTTTAAATTCATTTGGTTGTCATTTAGGTACAAGCCCAAAAGCATTGGGTTTTGTTATTTGAATTTGATTCTGTCACAAACTAACTAGTTTAATAACTCTATACGATGTTAATTTAAGTTCTTAGTACTCATATGTATATATAGTTTTTTAAAGAAATGTGGTCTAATGTGTATTTGGTTACTTGATATAATTTTTTTTATTTAAAAAAATAAGTTAACTACTAATGGTCTCTTAACTTGTCGATATTTGATCTATTACGTTGAATGTTGATTCCGAAACAAATTCAAGAACTAATTTTAATACTCACGTAAAATGAGAATACAAATATATTGAGATATCAATATTACATTTATGTATGTTTCTAATTTCCCTTAACTAAAGGGTAGTTGTCATCTATTTATATAAAAAAATTAATTTATAAGTTATGAAAATATATGTGTTCTACTTGCATGTGAAATTATCCGATGTGTTCTTGATGGCCCATTTGGTATTTTGCAGAAAGTCTTTCACTGTAAAGTTTTTTCTTATAATTATTTTCCCTGCAAAGTAGCAATATAATGTTTGATATGTATAATAAAAATTGTAATCGAAATACATGTAATGCTAATTCCTTTGTTTGGTATGAATAAGTTTCTATGTAAAATTATATGCATTCTCAATTTTGGCCTTCATTACTTTAGTTAATAAAATTAAAAAAAATATATAAAAAGTCAAAATCCCATCACCAAACCCTAGTAATATCAAATAAATTCATTAAAACCATACAAAAAGTTTAAAAAAATATTAGAAAAGCAAAAAAATATCAAAAAAAAATCCAAGGAGTGATCTCTCTTGATATAGTGGTTTGGAAAGAAAAGAAAAACGAAAGAGTTTACTCTAAGGTTTTCAAAAGTAAGAAAAGATCAAATTTTTTTTTAAATAAGGGTAGTATTGGAATTTCAGTTGTCTAACATTTTCACACCCATGTAATTCTTTTCATACCCTCCCACCTATAAATCATTTTTTATAATCAAAGAGAAAGTAATTACATGAAAACCGTTACTTTGCATAGTTCATATTAATACAAAATTTGTGAAAATTTTTCATAAGTTTATTTTCTCTGCAAAGTTATTACTTTTCCACATACCAAACAAACTTATGAGTGTAAAGTTAAAGGTTTTTTGTAACGGTTTTTTTTTTGTAATTATGTTTTTCTTAATAGCAACGGACAAATCATGTAAAATATATTGGATAAGTTGAATATAAATACAAAAATAATAAGAAGATAAATGTTATACTAATAAAATTGAAATACACTCATAAATCATAATAACAAAATTGGAATGACCAAAGGGCTAATGGCTCATTAGTATTGGTCCCATTATAAAAAAAGTGTGAGACATTTAAGGAATTTTGAGTTCAAATTTTACTGGACACAATGATAAAGGATTCACAGTTATGGATGAGGTCTTTTTGCTCAAATTTTGTATCGCAGAATAAAGGTGCATGATAGAATATGCAATTTTCTGGCATATGCATATGTCTCTAATGTATAAAATACTTGTTGTTTTTGGTAAAAAAAAGAAAAAAAAATTGAAATGTAGTGGAGCAAAAACAAGTGATTAAGCCTCTCTTAAAAATTAAAAAAAAAAAACAGGAAAGTTGTGTTAATGAAATGCCAAAATTTTTAAATTCTAATCTCTGGAGAACAAAGAGACGTCAATAAAAGATTCCACAACCCACTGACAAAATGAAAAATCCGGACACTTTCTCCATAAAGGGCAAATTTTTAGTGCCTTTTTTTAATATAATTTATTATTCTCTGAGGAAAATTTAATTCACTTATAACTCGTTCATATTATTTAAAAAAGTAATCAAAATGTGCTTATATTATTATGGAGGAAATTACATAATAATTGTGGGTTTAATATATAAAAACTATTATTTTATAGTAGAAAACGTATATAAACTAAAATGAATTGTTCAAGTTTTGTTTTGTTTTTGCTTGATTAGATTGAGTTTATGTTTGAGTTCAATTTTTAAATCAAATTTAAATTTAAAAAATAAACAAAATTTTTTAATTTAATTAATATTAATATTCTCTTATATACTCTACGTTGTGCACGTCTTACAAAATTTTATTTTTTTTAAAAGGATGACAAATGCTTAATCAGAGACGAACAAATGAGGGAGTAGCGTTCATCGCCGGCCCTCACCTTACGCATGATGTGGATCAAATTTGAGAAACCACGCTTGACACTCGAAACGAACACTCTACTCAAGTGACCCGGTATCAATTGACCAAAATGCGATGGCGTCCACATCCAACATCTCAAATTTGTTTTTTGGAAAATATTAAATAAATTAAAAAATATAAAAAATGTTTTAATAAAATCACGCTGGCGGGAAAACCTTAAAACCGGGCGGCCGTCGTCGTTTTCCTGATTCTTTCGCCGACTTTCGTCGTTTCCTTTCCCTTTTCAACACGTGGCAATACCAGTCTGACACTCATCATATAAAACGCTGCCACGTACCCAGGTTTATGTTAACCATTTTCTTCTCTCAAACCAACTCCCCCACGCCTTCACCAACCTTTTCATACAAATCTAAAACGAATAATTTAATAAATAAATAAATAAATATATAAAAAAAAAGAGAAAACCCTCCCTCGCCGGCGCGATCATCGTTCACCATGGCCGCCGCCGCCGCGCAGCTCCGTGCTTCCCTTCTCCCAAACCCTAACGATCCTCCCCGTTCCCCCACCCGCTTTCCTCGTCTCTCCTCACTCCACCTACCCAGATCCGCCACCCTCCACCCCCGCCTCCTCGCCGGATCCCCCTCCCTCCCGCCGTCTGGGCCTCGCGGTCCGCGCGGCACTGGAGGAGGCGGCGGCGGTGGATCCTCGGACTCCAACGACGACGATCATCAGCACGACAGGAAACCCTCGCGATCCGATCCACTGAGTCTTTTCATTGAAGGATGGAGATCCCGCGTCGCCGCCGACCCGCAGTTCCCGTTCAAAGTCCTCATGGAGGAGCTCGTCGGTGTGAGCGCCAACGTGATCGGCGACATGGCGACTCGCCCTAACTTTGGCCTTAACGAGCTCGACTTCGTCTTCTCCACCCTTGTCGTCGGCTCCATCGTCAACTTCGTGCTGATGTATCTCCTGGCGCCCACTGCCGTTGCCGCCGGTGCTGTGTCGTCGTCGCTCCCTCCTTTCGTGTTTGCTGCCGGACAGTACTCTGCAGGGGCTCGGCTGGTGGCTCTTTTCTCGAAGGGTTTCGCGTTTGCCGCTGTTGGATTCGCTGCTGGATTGGCTGGGACGGCGATTTCGAATGGTCTCGTCGCGCTGAGAAAGAGGATGGATCCAGGGTTTGAGACTAACAACAAGCCACCGCCGACGGTGCTGAATGCGCTGACTTGGGCAGCGCATATGGGGGTGAGTGCGAACGTGAGGTACCAGACGGTGAATGGATTGGAATTCTTGATGGCCAGAGTGCTGCCGCCGGCGGGGTTCAAAGCGACGGTGGTGGTGCTGAGGTGCTTGAACAATTTGTTGGGAGGAATGACGTTTGTTATGCTGGCGAGGTTGACTGGATCGCAGAAGGTGGAGGAGGAGGAGAAGGGGGAGAAGGAGAGGCTGATCCTGGTGAGCAGAGAGGAAGAAGATGGAAATGGAGATGGGAGGAGTGCAGCAGAAGAGTGAGCTTCATTGCAATGTAAGCTGTTAACTACTCTGCTACACTGTTGTTGTTAGGTAGCAAACTTAGAACTCTCTGGCTTTAGTTATTGTGGGGAATGCGGAGTTTAGACAGTACTCATCGACTGTTTTATTTGAATAATCATGAGTTTGCTGGAATTTTCATCTTCTTTTTATGGTTTTGATATCTAAAAAACTTGGTTTTTTTACTGATCTTGTTCATGCTTTGCCATCAAATGTAGAATTCTGGCATTGATCAATGTGAGATTGTAGAGTTTGATTTGAACTGTCAGGTGGTTTATATGAATAATCAGACGTTCACTGGCTTGTTTTCCTATATGGTGCTTGAAATTTTAAAAAGATGGCTTTTTTACTGCTCTTTGTCATGTTTTGCCATAATATGTATAATTCTGGCAAGGACTGTGTGGGGAATGTGATGTTTGAATGGAAATATCAGCTGCGTTATATGAATAATCAGGATTTCGCTGGAGTTGCCCTCTCTTTTATGGTTCTTGACATTTTGAAGAAAGATGGTTTTATTTTGCTGCTCTTCTTCACGCTTTGCCATCCGATGTGTATTCCTTGCATAGATCCTTTGTGAGAATGTAAAGTTTTAATGGAATCATGAGCAGACTATGTGAATAAGCAGTATTTTTCTGGAATTGTGCTTTTTTATGGTTGTCATTATTGCTGTGAGACTGAGACATATTCATCAAACACTGAACTGCAGTATTGGTCATTGTGATAGTGTAATTTGAACAATGGAAGTTTGTTGGGGATATCCAAAAATTTGTGGGTGTTGAAATTGTGAGGATTTATATAATTATTTTGTTTGAAAGATATGGTATGAAATGTGTGTGGAATCTGGTGTTGATCGGTTGGATCATTACTTGCTGCATGCTGGATTCCTTCCCTGATTAATTACCTAGGGAAACTGTTTGCACTTTGTTTGAGAATATGCTTTTGTTTGCCATTGAATATGTATATCCATCAGTGGGTAGCTTGTATGAATCTGGACCTGATGACTTTCTCCCTTGCGCTAAGTTTTGCCTAAATTTTGTTCATGATAAGAAGCATTATTTATTTCGCAGTCTAATAGGTGAAACAGAGTGAGTTACCCTGTTTCCTTTTCTTTGGCTTGAATTTTTGATGATATAAACGATTTATCGCATGATCTTGCTGCCTTGGGTTGACATATATAGCAGTAGAGTAAGCTTACTCGAGGCATTTCCTATGTGGCTAGTTGGTTTTTTCTAGAGAATCCCGTCAATGAATATGGGTGGTATTTCCCTTAAGTATTGGTATCAACCTGGTGTCAAGTTCACATTGTTATATCATAAATCTTCCATTTCTAATACTTGGAAAATGTACCTATGACACAAAGTTGGCCAGTTTGCACATTAATCACTTTCTCACTAGGTTTGCTGATTCACTGTTCTTGCTCATATTAAACTAATCATGCTGTTTAAATGATGATTTCACTTGATTTACCTCCCCAACATTGATTTATTCTGAGAGAATGTTTCATTAACACAGAACGCCCAATTTTACTTGGGCAATCTTGTGAGGACTGGCATTCTTTTTAACCTGTAGGGGGTTTCAAATTTAAGAAGACGGCATGCAAGTTATTAGCCTATGATGTCTTGTTACAGATTGCTTTCATAAATCTGGAATCTGTCATATGACTATATTTTCTATGATTTCAAGCTAAATCTTTTCTTTAAATGCATCTGTCCCTCAACATGAAAGTTTCTCTTCATTTACACTACAATTTCACACACTAGCTCCTCTGATTCACAAAGACTTTCTCCTCAGGGATACACACAACCTCCTTGTTTTTTTAAATGGATTGCCTGTCACTGCATGGCTGCAAAGAAATAAATCACGATACATAATATATTCAAGAGTTTGTCTCTTACTTTGTAGCCTGCAATTTGATGGAAATTCTGCATCAGATTTGTCTGCAATAGCTCAAAGAATTTATTCATGTGTTCCACAAACAATAAATCAGCTTTGTATTCTGAATCTTGTTCTTCTAAGAAACCCTTGACATCTCACACTTAAACACACGCACAAACACAACTTATTGTATAACATTGTGTATCATCTTGTAGTATTACATGTATTGATTGCATCACAACGACAGCACACACAGATTTCTCCAATTCTTTGCAAACATGCTATTTTGCTTCTTCTTCTTCTATGCACCCTGGAGTTTTAGGATTAGCAGCTGGTGGAGCCATGTTTTGGGCAGAATGATGTCGGTGGTGCCGGCAACGAAACGAGCCTTCATGCCTTGTCGGAGCGCAGACACAGGAACCTTTACTTCCAGAAAGGCTAGAAATGGAATCAGTTGACCATGATTTCTTCATCGAGGCAAGTACTCTTGGCTGCTGTACATTTTCATTTTTCTGTCCATGCTTCAGATCTTCTGCAGTTTGATCTTGTTCTTTTCTCATGATCTCAAAGACCTGCACAATTTCATTCCAATTTATTTCTGCAAATACTAGCATGCCTAGGAATACAGGACATAGAATTAAACATGATATATAGACATAGATTGATAGATATATAGATTATGTATGTGATTCTCACCTCTGCCTTGATTGTTCCAACAACCTGGTAATGAAAACAAACTGGCAAAACAAGAAGAGGATTTTAGAAGTCTCTATTTATAGAGAATGAAAAAAAAAAGGTTCTTTGCCTGAAACCTGCGAACCACCAGACATGGTCAAATCAACTCCGTGGCCTAGACTCTTCTTCGGCCGTGAAAGCAATTAGGCCTTTTTGTGGTCATTATTTGATAACTTGTTCTCTTTCTATTGATTTCTAGAATTGTACTTTTGGTGGGTATGAAACTTTACTCTCAATTGGAACTTTGGTTATGAATTGCCATTGTTGAATACTGTATGACTTGGACATTGTTGTTCTTCTTAGGTGCCGTTTGGTTTGTGGTAATAACATATTACCACATAATGAGATTACCATGGTAATATGGGTGGGAATGTTATATGGTTGGGAATATTGTGGTAATTTGATTTAACCATGTTTGGTTGGGAACTCTTATTACTGGGAATAATTCATTACATTGTTTGGTTCATGCTAATCAATTTGGTAAAATATAAAAAGTTATAAGATTACCATGGTAATCCATGATAGACACAAAATTTGGTGGTAATCCTATTACCACATTCTTGGTAATATTCTCATGTTGGTAATGTGATATTACCATCCAGATTACCACGTAACAAGTGGTAATCTTTCTTAGTGCAATACCAAACATGGTAATATTTTCAGATTACCACGCAACACATGGTAATATGAAAATATTACCGCAAACCAAACAACCCCTTAATTGAATGATTCAAAGGTGTGACGGTGTCCTAGGAAATTTACATATTTCTTCACAAGCTATGGCTATTTTTTCAAAATTCAACTTCAAATTATACAATAATAATTTCTCTTTAAATAATTTTTTCCCTACTATCTCCAAAAAATAATTATTTCTCTCTGATGGAAATGATTAAAAATTTCAATATATATATATATATATTAATTTGACAGGCGGTGCCAGCATTTGCATTTTAGTCCTTTTCTTTGCAATTAATTAATACCATACAGGCTCCTTTTTATGGGTAAAGTCATTTATAGGCTCTTGAGGGTTTCATGGTTGGCCTAACCTGTACGGAAAATTAAATTGGGACTTTAACCTAACATATATATATATTCTTAAAAAGACACTTTTATTGGTTCTTGTTAGGGTCCATGTGATATGTCATGCTACAATGCTAAAGAAAATCAATTTGCAAATTTTTGCCACCTATGCAAGTATACTACTTGACACCATCCATATTTGCTTCCAAATTATATTATTACTTTCTTAATTGATACAAGACTATCCAATTCATGAATTGATTCTTGCCATGTTGAATATTTTGTGCATAATATTAATTTAAATTTGATTTTGATTGACTCAGATATTAGACATTTAACATTCTATTTATTTAAATTTAAATTTAAATTATTATGATGGGTGATATGTTACTTAGGCCTTTCACATATTATTTATAGATAAAAAATTGTTTGTTGTATGCATACTGTATTTAATTAAATTTTCTAACACCCAACTTGGCTTTTTGTTCATCACACTCAAACCAAGTTGGGAGTGTAAGTTATTTCAAAGTCTACCTTCCATTATTATGATTGATGATTGTTCTTGTTACTCTAGTGAATTCATTATAAAGGGTCCATTCCCAACTACTTGGATTTCTCTCAATAAAAGAGTTATGGAATTTTCTTCTACCCTAATAAATTTAGCTTTTTATAATAAATTAGTGCCTCTTCTTTGATTTAAATTGTTTGATTTTGATACCATATTATTATTTTGTGTGCATGAGTATAATATGTTTAATTAACGGTCAAAAGTTTGTAATATGAATACAATAAATTGATTGATTATGAATTAATGGACTCGCATAATGTTTTTAATAAAATTTATTATTGTATTATCTACATGGTCAAGGTTTAACTTTGTTTTTATTATTATATAGTTAGAGTTGATATATATTTTATATTTAGCATTTTTTTGTCAAATATTTAATCTAAATTTAATCTAATTATTGGTGAGAATTTCCCAAATACTTGCTCTCTTTTTTCGTAAATGAATTTTGGTAAACATATGAAGTTTTATTTAATAATAATTTTTTCTAAATTAATAAAATTTATATGAATGAAGGAAATATACAAGGATATCTCATCATAGAATATAGGTAGTGGCAAGCAAACAATTAGGTCAACTGATCAAACGAGATTTTTTTTATATATATACAAAAAAATTTGGTGTATTATAAAATATTTTATTTTTCGTTTGTAACCAAATTATCATTTTGGTTTTTTTTTTTTTTTGGGGTTTTTGGAATTTTAGCTCAAAAAAATGAACCCATATTATTCCATAAAAATTAGTTTTTAAAAAAATTTAGTTTTATAAAATTTATTAAGTTCGTATCATGATGTGTAGCAATACTTTATGGGTGTGTTTGGTGGGAGGATAATGTTACTTATTTCACCCATACAACTAAATATTTAAGAATTTCTTTTAAGGTTATTAATTAATTAATTAATACAAATTAGATTAAAAAAAATACTTCAAAACAAAGGCTATATTCAACACTGTCTATGATTTCAAGAGAAATGCAAATTAGATCATAAATGATATATATATATATATATATATATTGTTTAATCTAAATTAGAGGTTCCGAGGATGAATGATTGAATGAGGGAATTATTTTCTTTGGTGGTTTTGTTGCATTCTTTCATACCTCCTATTTTTTTTTTTTTTTTTGAGTAACCTAACTATCTCTAATAATTTTAAATAATTGATGTATTTTTCTCAACCTCCATTCTTTTATGTTATGTAACTCTCAAGTCTTTTGTATTTGTAATATATTTTGAATGATTTATTTAGTTTTTTTAAAAATAAATTATTTATATTCTTCTTAAAAATTCAACTCAAAATTACAACAATTATTTCTCATTTATTTCTAGCTCTAATTTTGGGACATGTTAAAATCACATTATGTTATTATCACGTCTTAGTCCAAGATATCAATGAATATATATATATATATATATATATATATATGAAACGGTCCATGCAAATTATTGCAATGGTAGTTGGAATGTCACCTAAAAAATTAATATACATTCATATCTTTTTAATTAATTACAAGAGAAAGATGGAGATATTAAAGACAAATATATTTTTTTTTATGGAAGAAAGAATGAGTCTAACACCACATTTGTGGCCTTTCCTTGGCCACTCAAACATCACTTTCTAATTAACTCTTATTAACAAAAGAGAAGTCAAGACCTTTTCAAAAAAAAAAAAAAAAAAAGAAAAGAAAAGAGACGTCAAGAAAGCACTTGTTCTAAACTTTGATTTCCTTGCATTAATAAGAATCCAAATTGAAGCAATATTTTCCACCAATTTATATTGAAGCAAAACTTAGGTTAACTATTATTATCAAGGGGGACACATTCACACACACACTCTCTCTCTCTCTCTCTCTCTCTCTCTCTCTTGATATCTTTGTTATATTTTATATTTTGCACTTCACAACATTTATTAATAGTAGTGAACACATATTTATGGCTAATTTGGAACTAGCACTTGATGAATTTCTTTTATTATTTTGGCAATTAGTTGGGAGGTGGCATGCTCAAATATAGTTTTTCTTTCCCCAAACAAAGTGACCATACTATTTACCATGTATCATTCATTTTCTCTGTCTTCATATCTTTGTTATATTTTATATTTTGTGCTTCAAAACATTTTTTTTTTTTTTTTACAAAAGCTTCAAAACATTTATTAATGGTAATGGACACACACACACACATATATATAGGCTAATTCAGTAATTTGGAACTAATACGTGATCAATTTCTTTTATTATTTTGGCAATTACTTGGGAGGTGGTTTGCACAAATATAGCTTTTTTTTTTTTTTTTTTAACAAAATGAACAAATCATGGCATTTATATTATTTACCGTACACTAATATTGGCAATAATATGATTTTTGATAAAATATTTGATGAAAATTATTTATAATAATAAATAGTTTAAATACTATTGAAAAATGATATTAAAAACACAGGGATTGATTATAAACCCACACCCATAACTGAGAACTTTTCCTACCATTACATCTAATGCGTTTTGAACTCGGTCAATGAGCGTTTTGTAAATCAAGCTTTTCATTATTGGTTGAGTGTTCCTGGACTAAAAAGTTTTAGGTGTATTTTTTTTTATTATGGTTAAAAAAAAAGAGAGAGAAATTAAATAGATGTAAGCTAAAAGATTAAAAAAAAAAAATTTTTTAAAAAAAATTCATTAGTATTTATGGTCCATCTACTGTTGACCACCTTTGAAGATAAGGAAATTCTTGTCATTTCTCAAATTTTCACAAAATACTTCATAACCTCAAAAATTATATCCATGGTTGTGATGCTTATAAAATGATATTTTTACCTTTGGTTTTAAAAATATATGTGACTTATATTTTAGTGAAACTAATCTTTTCCCTTGTTTATTAAAATAAATAATATTTTAATAATTATAAATTTAATCTAACCTAAAATTTATTTATAATTACCAAGATGATCAAACTGGAGTTCACTAATAATAATTTCTTTTGAAATTTTATTTTGTCAAGGTTTAGTAAGAATATATCAACAGAGGGAGTATTTTTATTTTTTAGCAAATATTATTAGATAATTTATTAGTTTTATAAAATATTTTTGGCACATCGTCTATTCTTCTGATTGGGGAAGTATCCAAGGAATTATGAGTGAAATAAAATTAACGTATATATATATATATATATATGTATATATATTGAAAAGTCAGAAGGCAACAAATAAAATTCATGGTTTATTTATGAAACATATAGACTATAGCTATATCCTACATAAGTAAAAAATTCCACAGTTCTTTTTACCTGCATACACCTGCAAAAATATATAATTATCTATATATCTCCATTAGAAAAAATATTTGTTTATATTCTCAAAAATTAAACTTATCAGCTAGATATCTCTCAGACATAAACTACTCAACAGAAATAAAGAAATAATTGAGCTTTTTCTTAATTTCTTCACTTCATTTATTTTTTAAAAAAATAAAAATCAAAGATTAATTTATATATATTTTTGAAATTATAAATTGTAACCAATTTTTATAGGGTTTGCCCATATTGGTATAGCTCCATATTAAAACAAAGAAGTCTTGTACAGGAGGTTAAGAGCTCGAATCTTTTTTAACAGACGTGAACTATTATAAATAATTATTTATTTTGTATAATTTTTTTTTTATAGGGCATCACACACAATAATATAAATAAATAAATAAATAAAAGGGCTAAAAGAGGAAATCTTTGAGCTCCATATTAAGACAAAGAAGTCTTGTAGACGATATTAAGACAAATAAGTCTTGTATGTGGTTAAGAGTTTGAATTTTTTCTACCGGGAACTATTGTAAATAATAATTTATTTATTTTGTAAAAAACAAGAATTTTTATAGGTATGGCACATATTAATATAAATAAATAAGTCAATAAATAAAAAGGGCTGAAAGAGGAAATATCTAAATTTTATATAAAGGCCCCCGCTTACCATCTTGTCCCCTATTTAACCTCCCCACCATTAAAACCCTATCAAAAGCTTCACAACAACAGTCACACATGGACATCACTCCACTCCTCCTCTCTCTACTCACTTCCATCCTCCTCCTCCCTTTCTTCATCCTTCTCATCCTTCTCCTTAAAACTCTCCTAATACTCACCATCCCATTCATGCAACTCCATGCAAGAGCTCACTTCTCATGGCAACCAAACTCCTCTTTCCTCCCTTCTCATCATCATGAAAAGCTAGGTGTAGTTAGGTTTAAAGCCCATTTGAATGAGCAAGTGGAGTGTGTGTTTTGTCTTTGCAACATAGAAGAAGGAGAAGAGATTAGAGAGCTAAGATGTCATCATCTTTTCCATAAGTCTTGTTTGGATGGATGGTTAGAGCACCCCCATGCAAGGTGCCCTCTTTGTAGGGCATCCCTTGTCTCTTTGGACAGTACTAAGTTCAAGGTTGAAGACATGGATGATGATCAGGAGCTTGGGACCTCTATTGTTCCCTTTGTTGCTTATGTTCACAATGCATGGTGGGTTTGGTAATTAGTTACTATCGTTGTTAATTAGGTTTATTTTCTTTTTATAGACTTCTATTAGGTTTTTTTGTTGACTCCTCTAGGGTTTTCCTTGTATTATACTTTTCATCATGACCATCTTATATATAAATATATAGGTTTATATATATATATATATATATATATGGTTAAATGCAATATTTTTCGTCATTCTGGTTTGGTTTGGTTTAATTGTGAATAAAAAAATGAAAGAACAAAATATAGAGAAGTTTACTTTTTTTATTAGTTATGAATCATGTATTCTGACTTATTTAATCTTTTTAGTTGAACAAAATGGTCCTACATATGCTTATATTCATAAACTAAAATTTTTTTTTATTATTTTGATTCGGTTTAGGAATAAAAAAACAGAAAAACCTCAAAATGATCAATTTTTTATTAATTTATAATATATATATATGTAGATATTTTTATTTTCGTAAAATGTTGTGAGATATTAATATATGGTCCTACAAATGCTAGTACTCTGATGAGCAGTAAATTCATTCATCAATGCCTCAAGGCTTGCTATATATTTTATATGGTTATCATTGACCCTTCATTTTATATTTGTGTGTGTGTGTGTGTGTGTGAGAGAGAGAGAGAGAGAGAGAGAGGAGCATGATCTTGACATTTTAGAGCCATACATTCACTGAGATATGTACAACTAGCATGCATTCACTCTGGAATTTAAGTTCAGCTTCCTGGTTAACCTTCATGCGTTCATATATATATATATATAAACCTTGAACAACTAAAAATTATTTTTTATAGGAAACTATACACAGTTATATAGTCTTTTATGCCAAAATTTCAAATAATATCCACTTTTTTTTTTCTTTTAAAAAACATGTGATTTCCAATTTTTACAAAATAAAGACATATGTTTTTTTTTTCTCCGATTCTATAATGTATGTTTTTTTAAATTTATAAAAAAAAATCAATATTGTTAACTTTTTTATTTTTGATGGGACAAAATCATCAATTCATGTAAAAATTGTTAGGTTCCATAAAAAACATGATTTTGTTTGATTTTTGAGATTTAAGTTTTTTTTATTTAGTGAAATTTTAAGAGAGAATAATAAATTATATATATATATATATATATATCGGTTTTAAAATGAAATAATAATTTTACTTATGTGAGTTAACACCATTAAAGACTTGATGACTATTTTTTCTCTTTTTGCAAATATGTGAAACCGCACATAATTAATAAAATTGAAAAAAACTCTGTTCTTATTTTACAAAAATTGAAAATCATAATTTTTTTTACTTTTCCCTTTAAGCTATTTGATAGTCAAAAAAATAAATAATCTATGTTTTTTTTATGTAAAAACTTTTAAATTATATATTTTTTTATTTTACGTTTTTGAAGATCTTGTTTTTAACTTTCTGTTTTTAATACAAACTTGGAGATTTGTATAAATCTAGACCAACGCTTAAAAAGGTGTAATTTAAATTATAGGCTGGCTTTATATGTGAACCACTAAATCATATACAAGGGAGACAATGCTCTTTTTCTTTTATATATTTAAAAATAAAGTATTTGATTTTGCTTTCATTACTTGATTGATATAAGTTGAATTTTACTAAGTAATTAAATGGACTAGCAATATATGGAAGGGAGACAAAGCTCGGAAGGGAGACAAAGCTCCTTGTCTTTGGCTAAAAGTGATGGAGATATATATGCTTCAACATTAACTTCAATAATTAATCTCTGGAAAATAAAACAATTAAAAAGAATAAAGTAATCAACTTTGTTGATGCTAAGTTGATGATAATGAAATAAATATTAACAAACAAAGACAAACACCCATAAAACAAAATATAAATGATTCACCTAACTTATGCACTTGAGAGGACAACTCTATTTTAATAAAATTCAACTTGTTAAATAACAACTACTAAATTAGTGAATGGCATCGGATTTATTTATTTATTTTAATGACCCTTTCAACCAAGTGCACCTTGGGAATGATTGAGAATATGATTTCATGCATAATTCATTTAAATAAATATATTGTGTTTTTAAATGTTACTTTTGATAAATACGACAAGCGTATACAGTCAGGGGCATACACACATCTAGGAATTGAATGTTCAACCGTGCACCTTCACCAGACGACATGAGATTTGGGCTGCAAGTCTACATCAATAATCAGATATCCATTATTACTACTGTGTTCAATGGGTTTCGAACTTGGTCAATGAAATTCCTACACCTACGTCTTTCATAGTGTGACCAATAATAATGGACCAAAGGTTCACCGGCTAATTTGTTATTTGTTGCAACATTAAAAAAGTTTAGAGTTTTTTGAGGTAACTAACTAATTTGGATAATAGTAATTTCTTTTTTCTCTTAGTATAAATAAATAAAATAAATTTTTATTTTTATTTTTTTTATTTCAAAATTTTCAAACAAGTCACTATTGGAATACTCAAATCCTATCCAAACTCAAATTGTGCTTCTCTAAATCAAATTCGAACAAGAATTGGTTATTTTGAATATTAGGTTTAGATGTTTTATGGTAATTTGCCATTTTAGAAACATTTTGGTATGCACAAATCCAGACAGATAATATAAAATCCAAAAGTGATTAACCAATGAGGTATATTAAAAATTACAACTAATTAAACCTAACCATTTAAGCAAGTCTAAAACACAAATTAAAAATTATCAATTAAAATAAATAAGTGAATCAAAACAATTCCATTATCAAATTCAAACATCTAACTCACTCGTCCAACTTATTCCAGTTTATTCTATCCCAACCCAAACACACACATAAGGGTCATTGAATTGTGCCAAATGGGTAGTTCTTGTCAGTTGGATTTTCATGTGTGTGTGTGTGTGTGATGTACATATGCTAGATAAATTCATAATTATGATCATGTATATAAACTCGAGATCTTTCTTTCTAACATGAGATTTTTCTGTTCATATATTATGTGAATTCATTATTAAATTTAATAGTTTATTATTTTCAAGAGGCCTTATATATGATATGGAGATTAGGATTTTGCATCATCTGCTTAAACTTTTGTATTTTCTAATTGAAGTTGAGCTTGCATAAATTTTCATTCTTGATAATGCAAGCATAATCATGTAGTTATAAAATAATATAGTTTCAAAGGGGAAAGAAAAAAAAATACAGAGTTATATATCTCTTCTAGTCAAACACTCTGGACTAGTCAAACTAGTACTAAAGATCACATCAAAATATAAAATATTCTGTAATAATAAACATCATAAATTAAATTAAGAACTTAATTAATGGCATACGCCGGGACCATTATTTAATGACAACATGAGTCACATACTTGGTCTTAGTTGACCATATATGCATGCCTAAATAATTTAAACCTACTTGTTTCTCACTGTCAATGTCATGACAATAGGGCATACAAGTCTTGATATATATTATCAAAAACATTGACTGTAATAGTTCCTTTTATTCATTAATTTGTCACATTAAATAAAGCAAAAGATTCTTCTTCATTAGATAAATATACATTAATTAATTCACTAGTATTGAAACCTTCAAGCATGGAGGTCACTACTGTTATGCATCACTTTCTCATTAATTTTGCATCCTTGTTTTTCATGGTGTTAGCCTCTTAATCCTCTTCAAGAAAATAATCATTCAACTCTCCACTCTGTTATGGCAATATATACTATGTATTTACCTCTTTATATCAATCACTCCAACAATTGTTTTGGGATTATTGCAACTATGAAGGGAAGAAGAGATGAAGATATAGAGTGTTATATATATATGCTTGAATAACATATAAAAAGAAGGTGAAGTTGCATGCAAGCACTTAATCCACAAGGCTTGTTTGCATGGATATTTGGTGTTTAAACATTCCCATTCAATGGGCTAATTTGTCATCGTTCTTTGATCATGAGTTTAAGATTGAATTTAAAGAATTAAGGTGGTCTTAGGTTTGCCTATCTTGAAGTTTTTTTTTATTTTAATTAAATTAAATATTCCTGGTATATATATTTGTGGTTGTGGTTAGGACCACAATGGATATAGTATTCTTGTTGGTTGTGTCTCCCGGCTTTGTGAACACACAAAATTATGCAACCCAACCCATTTGTTTCTTTAAATATTTTTTTTTATCATTTTTATTCTTGCACACACACACACACACACACTGGCACACATAAAAAAACCCACTACCCTTCCAAATCTAAAAAAACCACACACACATTATTTTTATTTTTTTGTGGGAACGTTTATATATATATATATATATATATAGAAGGGACCACCTTGAGATCTTTGGATATATTTGGCTTTTTTTTTTAAATAATGCATTTTTTTATTTAATTACGAAAATAGGTATATTTTAAATTATTTACGGAAGTAGGTATTATACCGTTTTTAATGTGTTTAGTTAGAAACCGGTATCAAGCATACCGGTTTTATTTTTTTTATATAGAAAACGGTATGCTTTCTACCGTTTTTACTGTTTTTATTTTTTTTAAAAAAAAAATTAATTAAGAAAACGGGATGAAGCATCCCGTTTTCTCTGCATTTGCACAGAAAACGGGATAATCAATCCCGTTTTCTCTTTTTTTTTTTATATATATATATATTTTTTTTAAAATTTATTATTTTAACTCTTTATTTATTTTTAATTACTGATTTTTTGCACTTTAACCCCATATTTTTTGTAATTATTTCAATTATTTATTTGGGGTCTTTTAAAGGCAATTTTTTTAAAGAAAAATTGTTATTTAAATATAAAACATTATTTGAAATTAGAATTGTTATTGTTAATTATTAAAACGGGAATTATTATTATTATTGTTATTATTATTATTATTATTATTATTATTATTTTATTAATATTACCTTCACAAGTAGTCCTTGAGTAGCCTGAATTAAACACCATAAAAAAAGTAAGACAACACTAAAAATAAAAGCAATATATTATTATTATTATTATTATTATTATTATTATTAACAAAAAAGGTAATTAGACAACACTAAAATTTTTTTTTGTAATTATTTCAATTATTTATTTGGGTTCTTTTAAAGCCAATTTTTTAAGAAAAATTGTTATTTAAATATAAAGCATTATTTGAAATTAGAATTGTTATTGTTAATTATTAAAACTGAAATTATTATTATTTTTGTTATTATTATTATTATTATTATTATATTAATATTTAAATTATTTTATTAATATTACCTTCACGAGTAATTTTTGAGTAGCCTGAATTAAACACCATAAAAAGGGTAAGACAACACTAAAAATAAAAGCAATATATTATTATTATTATTATTATTACAAAATAATAATAAATTATTAATAAAAAAACAATATATTATTATTATTATTATTAAAAAAGCAATATATTATTATTATTATTATATATTGCTTTTGTTTTTAGTGTTGTCTAATTACCTTTTTTGTTAATAATAATAATAATATATTGCTTTTATTTTTAGTGTTGTTTTACTTTTTTTATGGTGTTTAATTCAGGCTACTCAAGGACTACTTGTGAAGGTAATATTAATAAAATAATAATAATAATAATAACAATAATAATAATAATTCCCGTTTTAATAATTAACAATAACAATTCTAATTTCAAATAATGTTTTATATTTAAATAACAATTTTTCTTTAAAAAAATTGCCTTTAAAAGACCCCAAATAAATAATTGAAATAATTACAAAAAATATGGGGTTAAAGTGCAAAAAATCAGTAATTAAAAATTAAAGAGTTAAAATAATAAATTTTTAAAAAATATATATATATATAAAAAAAGAGAAAACGGGATTGATTGTCCCGTTTTCTGTGCAAATGCATAGAAAACGGGATGCTTCATCCCGTTTTCTATGCATTTGCACGAAAACCGGGATGACAAATCCCGTTTTCTTAATTAATTTTTTTTTAAAAAAATAAAAACAGTAAAAACGGTATAAAGCATACCGTTTTCTATATAAAAAAAAATAAAACCGGTATGCTTGATACCGGTTTCTAACTAAACACATTAAAAACGGTATAATCTTACCCGTTTTACCTACTTCCGTAAATAATTTAAAATATACCTATTTTCGTAATTAAATAAAAAAAATGCATTATTTATAAAAAAAAAGTGATATATTTAAAGGACCAGAAAATGACTTCCATTTTTGTATATACCTTATAAGCCCCTAAACTTAAATAAGTCATTTTTTAATCAATTATTTTTTTAATCTGATAATACCTTTATAAAATTTCTATAGTTTAATTTATCAATCTTTTAATTTATTTTGGCCGATGTTCAAGCAAGCTCACATAATATTGGGAGCACTAGAGTTCTGGGACATAATTGGTCAAAATCGAAATATCATTGAGCTCGAGCTACAGTTTTGGTAAATAACATGCGAGTCAGCTCAACAACAGGAAGCTTTCACAAGATCGAACGAACTAGCCCCATAAGTTTTTTAAGAAAAATGGATATTTAAAAAAAAATAGTAATTTTGTTAGCATAAGTATGTTTAAACATATAATTTTCTTTTAAAGAAGAAGGTAAGATGTACATGGTATTAAAATACTTTCAAGGATCTAGGATCCTTTCAAAGTTACCATAAACTAACCAAGGACCTTTGGGTCATTTAAAAAAAAAAAGATCCATCTTTATCCTAAGCAAAAAAGTATTTCATTATTACCTCTAATCAAATTAATTCCCATGCTTATGTTTATAAGCTCATGTAAGGCTAATTATTGGCCTTCGTCTAATCAAATTTAGTTGTGAGCTTTTCATTACGGAGTGCATTTTTATTCTTCTTGAGAGTGTCAAAACTTGTATGCCTGTGGTGTTCAACAAGAAAGTCCATGTATATTTATAGCGAGGGAAAACTAATTTATTGCAAGATCCCTTTAAACAAGTAGTTTTTGCACAACCTACAGAAATAAGCAATTATTTATATTTTTCTTTAAAATAATATTTGTTTAAATATTTTCCAAAATATTTTTATTAATTTAAATAATTTTTTGAACAAAATTAATGAAACATATATATATTGATAAGTGCGACAAGCATAGTCGGAGGCGTGCACACAGCCAGAAATTGTACATTTGGCCATGCACCCTTACCTGGAGTAGTGGTGGGCACGGACCCGACCCGTCGGTTTGCGGTTCATAGGCCCCCAGGCTCGGACTCGGCCCGCCTGGGGTGTAGAACCCTTCAGGTCGGGTTAACCCGTCTAATTCGGTGAGTCTGGGTCACAGGTAACCAGACTCTGAACCGGCCTGGCTACCAGGTTGACCCGGCGGGTCGGGCCAACTTGGCGGGTTGGCCCACTCACTAAAAAATAAAAAAATTAAAAATTTCTAAAAATTCAGAAAAAATAGGGAAAAAAAATTCAAACCCGGTTCCAAACCGGGTTTAACCAGGCCCGGCGGGTCAACCCACCGGGTCACGGGTTGGGGAAACCCTAACCCGTGACCGGCCCGTTTATTTTATCGTTTAATTTATTTTTATTAATGATATGTTAAAATTTTGGATTTCCTCATTTTGATTATGAATGTAATTTAATAATAAATATAAAATAATGTGTTTATGCCGGAAGTAGATAAAATTTTCTCTTAAAATAATTATTTCGCACATGATGTAAATTTAATTTACATATTTATTCATAGCGCCTTAATAATGGATTAGTAACTGTGATGTGATACTTTGAAATGTTTTATTACAAATAAAGTTCCAAATATAGTTCTTTCATCCTCCCTTATATTTATCCTTTCTATACAAGTCAATGACTTGAAATCAAGGGGCAAAGCCCTAGCTTGCCAATCTTTTGACTAAATCACTCTAATTAAATTAACTCAAAAGAGAGAAAAAATTTCTTGAATGTTATATATGGTTTCTAGAAATTCAAAGATAAGGATGAAAATTGATGATTGTGATATCTCATAATATCATAATTTTTTTTTCTTTTTATACACTCACACATTTTTATTTGTATAGAATTAAATCATGTAGAGAATTTGTCAAACTTGTTCCAGAAATAGTCATTTGAAGTATTCAGTGATAAGTAGCGGTCCTGGGGGACACTTCTAATTCATTGAAACAACAACATGCAACTTGACATTAAAACGAAGAAGAAAATTCACAATATAATGAATGCATGATCACTATAAAACAAAATGGGGGAAACGAAAGCATATCCATTTCTTCAAAGCTCCAAAACTCGTCTCTTACTTCAATAAATTTCTCTCCTTTCTCTTCATGGACATAACAACACTCTTGTTTCATTTATTCATTGCCATCCTACTAACTCATGGTGTAACCCTTCTTCTTCTCCTCAAAATCTTAGTTTTCAAATATTTAGTACCTCGTCTTCCACTTCAAATGAGAGCTTGGCTACTTGTAAATTTTCACCAATATTCATGTCCTTATGATCGAAAGACATCTTTGAAGTTGTTAGGAGACATTCAGCTAAGTAGTATTAAGTTATGTGAGAATTCTTTAGAGGTAGAGTGTGTGGTTTGTATGGCTAATATGAGAAGTGGTGAAGAGATTAGAGAGCTTAAGTGTAGGCATCTCTTCCACAAGACCTGCTTGGATGGATGGCTTGAGCATGGGCATGCTACTTGTCCTCTTTGCCGGAGTTCCTTGTTCTCCACCGGAGAAAAGACCACCGACCAAATCTCAAGGAGAAGAAGGTGATGGAAGATCTAGCTCCATTCTGGTGTATAATATTGAAGGTTGATATATTAGGGCTTTATGTTTCATATGTTTTGGTGAAGCCATGCATTAATTGTTCTCATACGTTTCTCTTTTAGGTAATATATGCGTGGTAACTTGGTACAGAGATTATATAAGCATGACAAATATGTTTCCTAGAGCAAAAACTTTTTTTATTTTTTTACTAATAGGCTATAAGCGCATCCCATTTGAGGATCCCATTTGAGGAATTATAAAAAAGACAATTAGGTATAGAGATATACTAGTTACGGTAGCTTACAAAACTTCTAAGAAAATCCACATGCATTGTAAATTTAGAGAGATAAAACTACTGTTTCTCTACCCACACTAGGATTGTGAATGACACTGATGAACAGTATTAAACCCAAATGTACAGTGCATAAACAGTACATAAATATTACTGTCGGGGGAAGAATTCGAATATTTACATTTTTTTTTATACTTTTTTGTGTCATACTATTGGGTTATCCAATGGTTGTCCTAAAGCAAAACGTTTGAAAGATTATTTAACACATTTTTTTTTAAAATCAAATATTAAAATGTTTTTATAAATATTTTCGTTTCGTAGGTTAATTAATCTTGGAATTCGGTAGAGTATTCCATACACTAATATTGATAAAATATTATATTAAATAAGAAAATTAATACAATTAATGGAAAGTTTAGCTCACATTTGAAAGATATAACGAGCCATCATGAACCCAAAAAAATTCATGAATTTATTATATAGCCTAGAATTGGGGAAAAAATACAAATAAACGAAGATGATTCTTTTATGTTGAAAATTAAATATAAATAAAATCTTAGCTTTTCAAAATCATTTTTTCATAATCAAATTATAAAATATGTTTCAATAGGTCTTACATAGATTACTAGCTCTCGGTTGACCAAGATTTACTCTAACTCGTAGCTTGATCCTACTGCTTTTTAAGTGTAATTTGATCACAATTTTTTTTAATAAGTCTATAGCTCGAAGGTTCCACCCATACTTCTAACTAAATCAATAGTGGGCTCTAACTAAATCAATAGTGGGCTATGGGATTAACCACCAAACTTGATCCTTTTGCTATCACCATATATATATATCCTAAAAAGATTCTCATAATTTAAAAAATTATATAAGTCACACCTTTTCAGCTAGAATTAAAATAGAATTCAAACTATAAACTCTAACATTGTTGATTATTTATTAATAATAAAACTATACAAGTGGAACAATTTTAATTATTCTATGGTCCCAAAGTCTAAAATTTAAGAAAGCTTGTTGCATTTGTTAACATGTAATTAAAGAATCAACTAATTAAAAAATATCTTTGTTAATTAGTCCAGAGAAAGAGGGAACACCACACATTTGCTTATGTGATGCATGACAAGGCCCAAATGCTTGAATCAATAGACGGAGGAAGTGAGGAAATATAAGATTATGTATATGGTCTCCACTTGCTGATGTAGGACTATCTTTTATAGGCCACCATTATTTCTTTTGGTTTGGCTATATATAACTCCACATTGGGTCTTAGCCTGGTCTAGTTCTGGCATTGGGCCTAGTCTTGACTCAATTCCAACAAATCCCAGGCTATCTCACTTTGTGTTTAATTTAATTAATTTTGTTGATTGTGATGATTCGTATGTTTTGGGCTTAATTTTGGAACTCTTTCTTTTGTGAGTTGTGTGGAAATGAAGCTAGGGGTTTAAACTATTTAATAGTTAAAAATAAATAATATATATTTTTTATGTAAAAACTTTCAAATTATATATATATTTTGAAGATCTTGTTTTTAACTTTCTTTTTTTAAAATACAAACTTGAAGATTTGTATAAATCTAGACCAAATGACCAATACTTAGAAAGGTATAATTTAAATTATAGGTTGGCTTTATATGTAACCATTAAATCATATACAAGGGAGAGAATGCTCTTTTTCTTTTATATATCTAAAAATTAAGTATTTGATTTTGCTTTCATTACTTGATTGATATAAATTGAGTTTTATTAAGTAATTAAATGGACTTGCATTATTTGGAAGGGAGACAAAGCTCCTTGTCTTTGGCCAGAAGTGATGGAGATTATTAATGTCTGGAATATAAAACAATTAAAAAGAATAAAGTGATCAACTTTGTTGATGTTAAGTGGAGGTTTTTTTTTATTTTTTATTTTTTAATTAATTATCAAAATAGGTATTTTTATAATTATTTACCAAAATAAGCATCTTTCATTTTTTTATATTAAATTTTAACTATTTTTAAAAGTAATGGATTCCACTAATTTTTTAATATTAAATTTTTTATTCTTTTAAAAACGACAGGCCCCACTAATTTTTAATATTAAAATTTATTTCTTTAAAACTGCAATCCGTCCTATTGGTTTTTTAAATTAAAAATAATTTTACACTGAAGCCCTTATAGTTTTATAAAATTACTTATAACTAAGATTATTCTCACTTCTACTCTTATATTTCTTTTCACTAATTCTAATATAAAAAAATTATAGGTAATATTCGATCAAAATTTTAAAAGATAAAAATTGTTGTGGTTAAAATTTTTATATACATAAAAATTAAAATTATCTTCAAATATTAGAACAGTTAAACATGCAACTGTTAGGGTAGGTGGAGAGCATTATTGGGGATTGATGGAATGAATTATTGGTGGCATGTGGCACCTACCCTATTTACAAGAGTGATTGGATCAAATTGATCATAATAATCCATTTGGTAGGTAGAGGCCTATATAAACCGCCAAAGTTTCTTTTGTAAAAACACACAAGCATTGTTGTAAGAAAATTTATCAATATAGAGAAGTTCTCCTTTAAAACTTACGTCATTCTAGTTTCTTTATTTTCTTTCGAAGTTATTTTATTTCCTTTACATTCAAACTAGCAAAATTCATATTTTTGTCACACCAAAAGAAAAAGGCTACCTTGGTTGAGAGGAACACCAACCAAGGGCTGCACGGACTCTTGATAAAAGAACAAGCTCGTGATATGTATTATTTTAATCCTAATATTGAAGCTTTCTAAAGGAAGACAAAAGCTTTCACCAAGATTGCTTACTACTCAATCTTGATCAATGAACTTATATATGTTTTTTTATCTGTGTTCACCAATTGACTTCCATATAAGCTTTCTCTATTTATTTTTACTATATATATTTACTCTTACAAAACTCACATTTTTTTTTATTTTTTACAATGACAGAAAAATCACTTGTTTTGGTTTATTACAATGGTTCAATCACTATAAGTGAGGAGACAACAATATTTTCATCAGATGATCATTCTTGTTTCTATATAGAAAATGATATCTCTTTAGCCAATTTAAAAAGAATCATTGCAGAAAAATATAGAAATTACAGATGATCAAAGAATTACACATATTAAATACCACATGCCTATTTCCTCATGTCAAGGTAAGATCTACTATCAATTATAAGAAATTATATAAAATTATAAGAGCTTCAGTGTAAAATTATTTTTAATTTAAAAAACTAGTAAGACCAGCCATGGTTTTAAAAAAATAAATTTTAATATTAAAAAACTAGTGCCACCTGCATTTTTTTTAATTTAATATTAAAAAAATAGTGGAACTCACAATTTAAAAAAAAACTAAAATTTAATATTAAAAACATGAATGATTAATAATTATAAAAATACTTATTTTGGTACTTAATTAAAAAAATAATATTTAAAAAAAGTCATAATGAAATAAATATTAACAAATATAGACAAACACCCATAAAATACAATATAAATGATTCACCTAACTTATATTAACAAATAAAAACAAACACCCATAAAACAAAATATAAATGGTTTACCAAACTTATGCACTTGAGAGGACAACTCTATTTTAATAAAATTCAACTTGTTAACTAACAACTACGAAATTAGTGAATCGTATTGGTTTTATCTTTTATTTTATTTAATGGCCCTTTCAATGAATTACAGCTTGGGAATAATTGAGAATATGATTTTTAACATAATTAATTTAAATAAATATATTGTGTTTTTAAATGTTATTTTGATAAATACGACTAGTGAATATACAGTCAGGGGTATGCAAAAAACATTTAAAAACACAATATATTGTGTTTTTAAATGTTATTTTGATAAAATTCAACTTGTTACTATTGCATTCAATGGGTTTTGAATTTGATCAATAAAATTTATATATCTATGCTTTTCATGGTGTGGCCAATGATATTGGACCAAAGGTCCATTCAATAATTTATTATTTGTTGCAATATTAAAAACGTTTAAAATTTTTTGAGCGAACTAGCTAACTTGGATAATAGTAAGTTTTTTTTTCTTTGTACAAATAAATAAAAAAAAATTCATAACAAGGATAGAAACAAAAATAATTTTTTTTATTTTTTTATTGCGAAATTTTCAAACAAGTTATCGCTGGGAATACTCAAATCCTATCCAAACTCAAATTGTGCTTCTCTAAATCAAGTTCGAACAAGATTTGGTTATTTTGAATATTAGATTTAGATGTTTAATGGTAACTTGCCATTTTAGAAATATTTTCATATGCACAAATCTAGACAGTGATTAACTAATGAGGTATATAAAAAATTACAACTAAGTAAACTTAAACCATTTAATCAAGTCTTAAACACAAATTAAAAATTATCAATTAAAATAAATAAGTGAATCAAAACAATTCCATTATCAAATTCAAACATCTAACTCACTCGTCCAGCTTATTCAAATTTAATCTATGCCAACCCAAACACACGCATAAGAGTCGTTGAATTGTGCCCAATATTTTTTAGCGCTTGTCAGTTGGATTTTTATGTGTGCGTGTAATGTACATATGCTAGATAAATTCATAATTATAATATATATAAACTTGAGATCTTTCTTTCTAACATGAGATTTTTCTGTTCATATATTAAGTGAATTCATTATTAAATTAAATAGTTTATTATTTTCAAGATGCCTTACATATGATATGGCGATTAGAATTTTGCATTATCTGCTTAAACTTTTATATTTTCTAATTGAAGTTGAGGTTGAATAAATTATCATTATTGATAATGAAATCATGTAGTTATAAAATAATAGAGGTTCAGGGAAAGAAAAAAAATTCAGAGTTACATATCTAAAATTTGGTTCTCTTCTAGTCAACACTCTGAACTAGTCAAACAAGTACTAAATATCACATCAATATATAAAATATTCTGTAATAGTGTTAAACATTATAAATTAAATTAAGCAACTTAATGAATGGCACACGCGGGGACCATTATTTAATGACAACATGAATCATGATACACATACTTAGTCTTAGTTGACCATATCTGCATTCTGCATACCTAAGTTAAACCTACTTGTTTCTCACCGTCAATGTCTTGACAATTGGGCATACAAGTCTTGATAATATAGAACACATTGACTGTAATAGTTCCTTTCATTCATTAATTTGCCACATTAAATAAAGCAAAAGGTTCTTCTTCATTAGATAAATATACATTAATTAATTCACAAGTATTGAAACCTTCAAGCATGGAGGCCACTACTGTTATATATGCATCACCTTCTCATTTGCATCCTTGTTTTTTATGGTGTTAGCCTCCTAATCCTCTTCAAGAAAATAATCATTCATCTCTCCACTCTATTATGGCAATATATACTATGTATTACCTCTTTATATCAATCACTCCAACAATTGTTTTGGGATTATTGCAGCTACGTATGAGAGTTGTCATGAGAGTTGTCATGAAGGGAAGAAGAGATGAAGATATAGAGTGTGTGATACATATGCTTGAATAACATATAAAAAGTAAGTGAAGTTATAATAAGAGAACTTGCATGCAAGCACTTATTCCACAAGGTTTGTTTGCATGGATATTTGGTGTTTAAACATTCCCATTCAACGTGCCCAATATATCATCGTTCTTTGATCATGAGTTTTTAGATTGAATTTAAAAAATTAATGTGGTTTGAGGTTTGCCTATCTTGAATGCTTTTTCTAAAAAAGAAAAAAAACATTTAAGTTGGTCCTCAATATATATATATATGTTGGGGGTTTTCTGATTTTTAAACAGTGAGAAAAATTGCAGAAATCACTGTAGTAATGGTACTGTAGCATTGTTGCCGTAGCAAAACCACTGTTCACAGGTATTGTAGCAATCGCACGGTCTTGCACGTGGGCGTGCAGTTGCCCATGCACTTCACTGAAGTCCCAAAAAAACCTTCCTTGGAGCTTCAAAGGTCTTCTCAAGGCTTCTACAATGGTTTTAGATTTCAAAACAAGCTCAAACAAACATAAAACCCCGGAATTCTTGTGAGAAGAAGATGATCAAACACACATACACACAACACAACAATTTTTAGCTTGGAAACCCTACGAATCTAGGGGAAAACCACGGGACTCCTAAAAGCCTCTTAAACAAGTTTCACTATATCAATTATGGATGACAAAAGTCTTCTCTAGATACCACTAGAGGAACAACAATGCATCAACACACATTCAACAAGAGGATTTCATCATTTTCACAATGGATCTCCACAACAATGACATCAAGAAGAGATTAAGGGAAGATCAAACCTGGTAGATTAGGAGAGCTACTTGCAAGGATCACTCCACAAGATTAAATGAACTCCGGCACCGATTTGCCGATCAAACTCTTGCTCTAGCTCAATCCTCTCTTCTTTCTCACACTCTCTTCTTGGTTTCTCTTCTCTTTTTTCCCAAATCAATGAACAGTCACACCCCTTCAATCATACAAATGAAGAGAAAACTTCATCCAACTCTCTTGTCAAATTCCACTTTTGCCCTCCAATAGTTGACATAGTTTTTTTTTTTTGTGTTAACTTGGGCCATGAATTGCTCATTATTTCATCCACCCAAATGGGCTGGACCCAACAATTATATATATATTCATGGTATATTTGAGGTTAGAGGTTAGGACCGCAATGGATAGTGTTGAATGTGTCCCTCAGCTTTGTTAACACATTTGATTATGCAACCCAACCGATTTGCTTCTTTAAATATTTTTTATCATTTTTGTTCTTGCGCGCGCGCACACACAAAAGCCCACTTCCCTCCCTTCAAAATCTCAAAAAACCACATCCACACATTTATTTTTCATTTGCTGTGGAACATTTGTATATATTTCTTAAAATACTCTTATATATTCTTTGTTGAAGTTGGGCGTAAAGAACTTTTTTTTTTACTTCAAGCAATATATGGCTAGGTAATCACAACAATTTAATTAAGTGTTCAATTTGAACAATTAAGAAATTACAATAAACGTTTACGTAAAACAATTGAACTATTATGACTAAATTTGAATGACTAGGCAAGTATACATTATATATCCATTGTTTTGAATGTGTCAGGTTCTATACAAGGAACACATAAATTGATTATCATATAAATTAAGGATATATATAAAGAAGGAGATGACCTTGAGATCATCGCATATGTTTTTAAAGATAAGAAAATGGCTTCCACTCTAATTCATATATACCTTACAAACTCCCAAACTCAAAATAAGTCATCTTTTAATTATTATTTTTTTAATTTGATAAATTTTTTTAATAAAAATATCTATACTTTAATTTATCAATCTCTTATATTTTTTTTCTGGCCGACATTCCAAGCAAGATCATCTAATGTTGGAAGCACTAGAGTATTGCCGTATAATTGGTCAAAATCAAAGTACCATTGAGCTTGAGCTACAGTTTTGGCAAGCAACGTGTGAGCTGACTCAGCTATGAGAAACTTTCACCAGATCAAGCAAGTCTCACAAACTCTCTAAAATAGATGGGTATTTTAAAAAAAATAAAAATAAAATGGTAATTTTGTAAACATTAGTATGTATAACTATATAATATTTTTTAAAAGAAAAAGGTAAGATATACATGGTATTAAAATACTTTCAAGAATATATAGTATCCTTTCAAAGTTACCACAAACTAACCAAGACCTTTAGGTCATTTCAAAACAAGGTCAATCTTTATCCTAAACAAAAATATTTCATTATTACCTCTAATCAAATTAATAACCATGCTTATTAGACCGAATTAAAACCATCTCCCTCTAATCAAATTAACTTGTGAGCTTTTCATTACTTAGTGCATTTTTATTCTTCTTGAGAGTGTCAAAACTTGTACTCCTATGGTGCTCAACAAGAAAGTCCATGCATATTTTTAGTGAGGGAAAACAAATTAATTCATTGCAAGGGCCCTTTAAACAAGTATTTTTTTGTCCATGTTTGCACAACCTACAGAAATAAGCAATTATTTAATTTTCTCTTTAAAAGTAATATTTGTTTATATATATTTCTCCAAAATATTATTTTATTTAAATAACTTTTTGAAAAAATTAATTATATATATATATATATATATATATATATATATATATATATATATATATATATATATATATATATGCGATAAGCACAATTAGGGGCGTGCACACAGTCGAGAGCATACACCCTCACACCAAGACATGGGGTTTGTAGCCCAAATCTGCACCTATAATCGAAGATCAATTATTGCCATTGTATTTAGCAAAACTTACAATTGTACTCTGGACTTGAATTTCCAACACCAACTTTTTGTAAATAATTTTGTAAAAAGTTTTCTACTTTGTTAGAGCCATACTCTATAATTGGCATCATTTGACATTAAGTCAAGATGACATGGCAATGACGATGACTTGACAAGCTTAGTGATATGGCAAGATGACTTGGCAAAAGATGATAATGTGGCTTAAAGACTAGAAGACCATGGTTGGTGCAATATTTGTAGGATCTCTCAAAAAACCATGTGGAGCTATATTTGGTAAGAGCTTATATTTGGAGGATCTCTCTCAAAGAACCAAGTAGAGAAAATATATTGAAGCTATCTTTGGTAATAGCATCAACCTTGGAAGATCTCTGTTGAGACATGTGGAGAATATCTACATAACTATTTTTGGAAAGGAGATCTATCTGAAGACACAAGGATATCTATGGTCATAACTAATTGATGAGACAAAGCTATTTATAACCATAGTTATTTGAAGACTCAAGTTATTCAAGGATGAATTTATTTGAAGGCATAAATATATTTGGAGATAATAGAAACCCAAGCTTGGATGAATAAAGATCATGCTTTGAAGATATTGAAGAGCTAAACTTGGATGAAAGAAGATCAAGTTTAGTAACAAGAATATTGATAAACAAAACTTGGATGAATGAAGATCAAGTTTGAAGATTATGAAGGCTATTAAACCTGGATGATGGAAAGATTAAGTTTGGAAAGAAGATCTTGAAGATCTTTGAAGACCATCTTTGGTGAGTAGAGATGCACCTTGGTGGGTGCAACCCTCGGGAGAGGAACTTTTTGATATGATGTGAGGAGGTAAGCTAATTGTTGGCAGAAAGAGCTCGGGAGGAGTTGACTATATCAACTTAGACTGGCACAACCGAGATGGTTAGAGGTGTCACAAGGTTGCATTGCAAAGGAAGCTAAAACTTAGTCATGATCTAAAGGTGGGACGTGTTACAAGTTCAGTTGCATTTGGAGAGTAACATTTAACTTTAGAAGCTGTCTAAGTTAGGAAGCCATGGAGATTCTAAAAGAGAGAGGCACTATATCTGGGATGTTGAGATACCTATATAAGAGACCATGCTCTAAGATTTAAGATGTGTCACTCGAGAAAGACCCAAATATGTGGGTAAGTGAGAGTGGGCATCAGTTAATCTAAAGAGGATTCATGTATTCATTGTGAGACTAAGAGTGAGTATTGTACTCTTCTTTCTTTATCTCTTTTAGTGGATTGTTATATTTGGGCTTGGCCCCCTAGACATATATAGGTAGGTAACCAATTCGTGTGTCTCTTTTCTCTTGCTTGTTTGATTTTACATGGAGTGTATGCTTATATTACATGAGAGATTGAGGGAAAATCACCACACTAATAACCGACTCGAACTAACAAACTTCATCCATAAAGAGAAAAAAAAAATGAAAAAAATCAATAATTAATTTATGTTTTCATAACATTGTACGATGATTTTTAATCATTGAATACATAAGTAAATAAAACTATTTTATTATGTATATAAATGATATAATTTCCTAAATAGTCTCTCTACTTTTCTAAACTTACTTTTTAGTACCTTTATTTTGAACTGTAACTTTTTTGTCATATTACAATTTGAATTTGGCTATGTCAGTGCCCCTAAACTTTAAACTCTAACTCTTAACTATTGAAAAGGAGGACAATTTAGAGAATTATACCTATATAAATAGATATGATTTTACCAATCTATATTAGTAATTACTTACTTTTATTTGAATTAAAAGATGAGAAGAAAGAGATAAAAATCATATTCAGATTAAATTTTTCTTCAAAGTAAAAATATATATACATATACATGAGGAGTAATTAATATATATTGGAGACATGAAGATTGAATATGTACACAAATATATAATTTCTTTTCTATGCCCCTTATTTCCATATATATATATATTTTATTAAGGGAGTTTTGCAGGTATACCATGAATAATTTTGAAATTGCATATTTGCTCCTAAATAAAAAATAATTGCATACATACACCTGAAAAATACATATAATTGCATATATATCCCTGGGGTTCAAATTAGTTGAAAAACCATATGTTAACAAATAGTAGATATATAAAATGATCATTATACCCTTTGCATATATACTCTTGAAAAGTTTTTTTTTATTGTAAAATGGTCATTTACAAGGGTTATTTTGGACCTTTTATATAGTTTAGTCCAAGTTATAACCATAGTTAATAATGTTTGATTAACTTCTGTTAACCGAATCTAACAGTAGGGGCATATCCGTAATTACTTATATTTTTCAGGGGTATATATATAATTATATTTTTTTGAGGGTAAATATGTAATTATAGAACTTTTGAGGGGTTTATAACCAATTTTCCCTTTTATTAAATTGTTAGTGGAATCGGAATATAGTTGATGCATTTTGTCTTTTATTTTTTATTATTAATGATATGTGATAGCGACACAAGTGTACATTCCGGTTGTGTAATAGAGTGCTAAAGAGCGGGATGTCGATCTACAAAGAAAAATAATATTACTAGTACTAACCTTAGTTCCGAAAATTAACCTAAACCAAATAGTGATGTGTGTGAATAAAAGTAACAGAAAACATAAGCAAAGAATACGAAAATAAGGAGGAAAAGTTCAGGAAAAGAAGCGATGTCAAGCATATATAGCATCCCTCTTAAGTTTGCTAAGTGTAGGATAGAGGTTGTCTAAGCATGCAATCTTATTTGAACTGAGAGATTTTCTAAATCATACTAAACCCCTCTTTCAAGGGTGAAGAGTCACTGAATCAGTGCAGTGCGCTAATGCAGTCACCACACAATCGCATTAACACTTAGTGAACCCTCAATGTGAGTTAACAAAAATTTCTTAAATAGGTAATCTTTCTTGTGAAGAAAGATTACCCATAATTTGAATACAGAATAGAGATGCGATTTCTCCTAAAATCTATCCCAAATGATTGCAAAGAGCACGGAAATACTCATTAATTCACTCGGAAGGACTGAGGGAAACGACGTCCCCAAAGTACCCTATTTCTAGGCTTACTCACAACCTCTTCTAATCGTGGCATGTCTATGCTAGGTGGGTATTTCTACTCGTCACAAAGCACATCAAGTATAATAACTAGGACTTTCGCCACAATAGCAATCAAGCATGATAAACACACAATTAGATTCAAATAGCATGGATTACAATTGGAAAAACAAGTAAATCATATAAATCCACAATCAATGTCAAAAGATAAAACCCTAGAGTTTAACACTATACCCAAACATCTAATAAATTAGCCCTTCATTAATGGAGGGCAATCATCCAAGTTACAAGACATGAAGAGAATGAATGTAAACATAGAAACCCACTTCTCAATCCTGCTGGAGATAGATTGCTGGAAAACTCCAAAGAACCTTCCGCGAATGCAGCCAAGGTAAGCTTGACGGCTACGATCTCCTTTCCCTTGATGTTGGATCCAAATCTCCTCCAAAGTCACCTATGAAGCCCTAGAGATTTGCCTCATCTCTTCCCTAACCTTGCCTATATAAAAAAAAAAATTCAAAGATTGCCGTAAAAATCCTTGTTAGTTCCGCCGGTGTGGTTTGTGGGTTAGAAGAACACTCAAACACTCAAGGAAAACTCACACAAACCAAACAAGAGAAAACACAAGAAGTTGGTAACCCAGTTCGGCCTCAACTCGCCTACGTATGGGGGGCCAAGCCCGAAGATAAACAATCCACTAAAAGAGGTGATAAAACATGAGTACAAACACTTGTTACTCACACTCACAAATAAAGAACACTACCCTCTCTAGATTATCTAGTGCCTCTCTACTCCCTCTTTCAAGAGTCGTACCCAATCTCAGACCAGGTTCGTATATATAAACGCATGAACGTCCCAAATATAGTCCATACCTCTTTTAGAATCTCCGCGGCTACTAACTTTAGAACCTTCCTAAATTAGCTGTTGCTACTCCTGTTGTAACACGATTTGCAACATGGCCCAGCTGACTGCTAACTTGACTGAGTTCTGGTTACGTCACGAAGCGACCTCAAGACCCATCAACCTCCCAGTCATGCTTAATTAGTCAGAGTCGATGCAGCCATATCTCCCGATCCCGACTACTGATAACTAGCCTATCTCCTCAGCTCCTCATCAAGCAGTCCTCTCGCAAGGGGCGCACGCCTTTGTGCGTCTTCATGAAACTTACCAAACTTGATCTTCAATTTACCCAAGTTTAGTCTTTAAATCTTCTCATGATAGATCTTCAATCAATCAACCCATTCATGCCAACAATGGGCATGCCTTTAAATCTTACCCTTAATAGTTTTCAATCATATCTATTAAGGTTCTTCAAATCATATCTTCAATAGTCTTCAAATCATACCATAGATAGATATTTCTTCATTTAAACTCCATCTATATTTAGTCTTCAATTAAATCTCCTAAATACGGTCTTGATGAGATCTTGTCTTTGAATTGTAGCACATACCAAAAATAGCTTCATCAAGATCTTCAAGGATATTTGCCTCCTAGCCAAGTCACCATGCTTTCCATGTCATCATCTATGCCACGTCACATTGGTTTCCACGTCACCTTGACTAGGTGTCAAATCATGGCAACTTAAAGTGCTCTTGCACTAACAATCCTCATAAGTTCAATTTATACTTTGCTGCTTATAGGCTTCTTATTGGTGTAAGGACGTGGTCGTAAGGAGCTGGAGAAGATGGGTCACGAGTTTTACGGGAATACTTATGGCCGTAAGTCCTATTTGTAAGGTCTTCAGTCTGTGTTATGGTTCAGCTTACGGCCGTAAGCGCTGGACCGTAAGCTTCACTGTGCTGCCCTTTGCAATCACCCTTACGGACCTAAGCTCTGGTCATAAACTCCTCTAAATAATCCTTACGAGCATCCTTACGGGCATAAGTTTTGCTTGTAAAGTCCTTTGGTTTGGCTCTGAACTCTCCCTTACGGGCATAAGCATACCCGCAAGATTCTCTAGAAGATGCTTACGACCGTAAGTGAGACCATAAGCTACACATAAGCAATCTTCTTTACCTTATTTTTACTCAATTAAAGCCGAGAGAGCTCCATATTTTTTGTTTTGGGTATGGAGTGCTTTTTTTAATTCTCTCTCGTCTTTAAGTGTTGCCCGAAGCCTGAAAATGTGAAACATACTATATTTAGCGCCGAATTCCACAATATATTTGTAATATATATCTAATGAGTATATAAAATGATATGAAGTAATAAAATATTGTACACTTATCCATATGTGATTTTAGTTTTGCTTCAAATTTTGGATTTTCTGATTTTAATTATGAATGTAATTTTATAATAAATATAAACATATAAAATTATGTGTTTATGCCAGAAGTAAATACAATTTTCTCTTAAAATAACCATTTCTCACACCATTTAAATTTAATTTACATATTTATTCATGGTACCTTGATCGATAATGGAATAAGCATATGTGATGCGAAACTTTGAAATATTTTTTTACAAATATAGTTCCAAATATAGTTCTTCCAACATACCTTAAATACATATCCTTTGTGTACAAGTCAATGGCCTGAAATCAAGGGGCAAACCCCTTGATTGTCAAATTAATCAATTCAATTGAAGTCTAACTTGCCATTAGTTGAGTTCTTATTTTATTTGCACAACCACTTTCTATAGTTTTATTGTCAAACTAATCAATTCAATTGAAGTCTACTGTTTTTGTTGAATGTTATGATTTCCATAAATTCTAAGATAAGGATGACAAATAATGATTGTGATATATCATATTATCATAATTTTTTTTAATACACTTTTACCTTTATATTTAATTTGTACAAAATCACGTAGAGAATTTGTCGAACTCCAAGAATATTCATTGAAATGGACTTGATCGATACACCATAAAAAAAATAATCAGTGATAAGTGGGAGACACTTCTAATTCATTTAAACAACAAGAAGCAATTTTTTTTTTTGAATAAAGTGGATAAATCATAAATTTATTAAAAGAAATATAACAACGCAGTATAAATATAGAACCAAAGTGACAACCAAATAAGGGAGGAAGATAGGGCTGCAATCCTCACCAGGGGTGAGGAAAACAAGACACAACAAAGAAGAGCAACAATAAAGAAGAAGACAATGGAAGCAAGGTCTGCGAAAACAACTATCTGGAGTCATAGGTCAGACCAAGCTGAAGAAGCAACTTGACATTAAAATGAAGAAGAAAATTCACAATATAATGAATGCATGTACACTATAAAAAAAAAATTGGGGGAAAAGAAAGCATATCCATTTCTTCAAAGCTCCATATATAACTCTTATCTTACTTTCATAATTTTCTCTCCTTTCTCTTCATGGAAATAACGACACTCTTGTTGCATTTATTCATTGCCATCCTACTGACTCATGGTGTAACCCTTCTTCTTCTCCTCAAAATCTTAGTTTTCAAATATTTAGTACCTCTTCTTCCACTTCAAATGAGAGCTTGGCTACTTGTAAATTTTCACCAATATTCATGTCCTTATGATAAAAAGGCATCTTTGAAGTTGTTAGGAGACATTCAGCTAAGTACCATTAAGTTATGTGAGAATTCTTTAGAGGTAGAGTGCGTGGTTTGTATGGCTAATATGAGAAATGATGAAGAGATTAGAGAGCTTAAGTGTAGGCATCTATTCCACAAGACCTGCTTGGATGGATGGCTTGAGCATGGCCATGCTACTTGTCCTCTTTGCCGGAGTTCCTTGTTCTCTACCGGAGAAAAGACCACCGACCAAATCTCAAGGAGAAGAAGGTGATGGAAGAGCTAGCTCCATTCTGGTGTATAATATTGAAGGTTGATATATTAACGTTTTATGTTTCATGTGTTGTGGTGAAACCATGCATTAATTGTTCTCATATGTTTCTCTTTTATTTAATATATGCTCGGTAATTTTGTACAGAGATTATATAAGCATAAAGAATTATGTTTCGTAGAGCAAAAGCTTTTGAAAGATTATTGAACACGTTCTTTTTTTTTTAAGATTCAAATATTAAAATGTTTTTATAAATATTTTCGTTTCATAGGTTAATCTTGGAATTAGATAGAGTATTCCATACAATAATATTGATAAAATATTATACTAAATAAGAAAATTAATACAATAAATGGAAAATTAAGCTCACATTTGAAAGAAATAACTAGCCATCATGAACCCAAAAAAAAAATATTATGAATTTATATGGCCTAGAATTGGGGAAAAAAATACGGACAAACCGAAGATGATTCTATTGAACATTAAATATAACAATAGAAGCTTAGCTTTTCAAAGTCATTTTGTAATAATCAAACTTTAAAATATATTTCAATAGGTCTTACATAGATTACTAGCTCTCAGTTGACTTAGTACTCTAGTTCATAGCTTGATTATACTGTTTTTTAAATGTAATTTGATCGTTAAAGTTTTTTTAATAGGTCTATAACCCGAGTGTTCCATCCATTCCTCTAATCGAATCAATAGTGGGCTATGGGATTAACCAATAAATCTGATCCCTCTGCTATCACCATATATATATATATATATATATATATATATATATATATATATATATTCTAAAAAAATTCTCATAAATTGAAAAATTGGGTAAATCACACATTTTCAGCTAGGATCAAAATAGAATTCAAACGATAAACTCTAACATGATTAATTATTTATTAATAATAAAAATATATAAGTGGAACAATTTTAATTACGCTACAGTCCCAAAGTCTATAATTTAAGAAAGCTTGTTGCATTTGTAAACATGTAATTAAAGAATCAACTAACTTTTGAAAGTCCGCATATTTAAAACTATACAAGTGGAACAATCTTTAAAAAGTTTGCCATCATATTAATGCCCATCTATATACCGTTTTTCTTATCTTCTTCATCTCTTCTTTCTTTGCCAAAAGTCAAATGGAAACGGACTTGTCATTTAATATTTCTAGCTAAGTATTTAAAATTAGGAGATGGTAGGTGATAATACGGAAAAGGTTTTTATATTATTGGCCCATAAGATTTTTTTTATATAATAAAAATTGGAGAAGATAATAAATGTCATGCATTAAATAGCTGTATTACAAAATTTTGGGTGTTTAAATGAAGAGAGATGGTTAAATAAGTGATTAACACTATATAATTTGAGTGAATAAGCTATTGTACCTTTTCAAATAAAAATATCAAAGTAAACTATGGATTATTTTCTTATATAGTTTGTCGATGTATGTGTTTGGTGACATTTTAAATCTGCATTATTTTTATTTCAAATTATTTAAATTTTAAATAACTTTGTTCTTTAATTGGACTAATAAAAACATGCCAAAATAAATAAATAATATCAACTCTTTCAATATATATATATTTTGTAATGGACAATTGTTATTCCAGCGTATTTGCAGTTATAATTCAACTCAAATTCACCTACTTAAATGTAATTTTATTTTTTAAAAATACATATACTAAATAACATTAAATTACAATATCAATATTTTTCTTTGCCGGGGTATGGTCAAACTACTATTTGTCCTCTTTGCCGAAGTTCCTTGTTCTCTGGCGGAGGAAACACTACAAGAAATAGCATTTATAACGATGGAAAAAATTTGCCGCTATAAGTTTCATTTTAGCCCCAATAACCCTATAGCAGTAGATATCTAATTAGCCCCTAAATCCTTCGTCGCTATATGTTTTTACGACAAATGTACACTTTTACCGTTATCCCATCTATTAGTGTTGGAACTACACAATTATCTGTAGCGACAAAAAATTTTGCCGCTATAAATTTTACAGTGATGGAATATTTTGGCCGCTATAAGTTCTGTAGATGTGTTTAATATCCCTATTGCGACAGAAAATTTTGTCGCTTTAGATCTTGTAAATTAAGCAGATGCTTTAATAGCTAATCAAATGTTTTTCTAATATATACAAACAAAGATATATAATATTTGAGACAATATAAAAAATAATATTAATATTTTAATTTATTAATCTCACACTATAAAATTAAAAAAAAAAGATAAATTAAAGAACAATATTTTTTTATATAGCATTTGTCAATCGTTGTTTGTCTAGCATTTGCATAATTTTGTTTCTCATAGTTTTTACAATTCATTGTTGAAGCCAATTTGGTATGGAATGCACCACCATCTGTCTCTGAATTTCTGCTGTTCTTTCTAGAGATAAAACTATTTGTACCCAGATTTTTATTCACTGCCATGTCGTCAGTAATTACATCTGCTATGTTTGGTTTAAAATGGATGGACTCTTTGCACTCACTATCTTCACATGACTTAAGGTTCTTAACTAAATTTGATTCAACAGCAGTGCAAGATACCATATCAGCAGGCATTCTGCAAAATTGAAGTGTTAATCTACTCAATGAAGTAACAAAACATAAATACTAACATAGCAGTAAATTTTACAATAACTAGTTTTCCCTACCTACCAAATTAATCAACCACTTCAATGTTAAAGTATTACATAAATGTGGACCAGTAAAAGTGTGCTACCATAACAAGCATAGAAATGCACATAAAATATAGAAAAATTACTTTCAAACACCAGATGGGACATGCAAAACTGGGAAGAACCATTTGCATTAAATGTTGTATGAAAAGAAAAGAAAGGTGGATGCACCAATACCACTCTAGCCAATTCTCTCCATAATTGAATAAGAGATGCAAGTGAGAATTGGAAAAACCTTCATCTATTAAATATAAAAATGAACAAAAATAAATTCTAATATTATCCTCCTATAGCATGCCTCAAAGTGATCCTCAGGGACAAGACCTCTGACATCAATGCAAAGGGCAAACTAATAACAACCACAAAATAGTTAAGTTCAAGCACAAATATAAATGAAGAAATGGTGCAATGTGTAGTATAAAACTTGAAGAGGTAACAGTAAAGAAGCATGCTTAGCAATAGATGAGAAAAAAGAAAGCCAGTTTCAAAAAGGAATTGCTCTCTCTCTCTCCATTTCATTCCTTGCAACCAAACGCCCCCTAAGGTTAATATTTATTGAGGTCCTTCTCCTCCTTCTCCTTCTGAGCCTCCTGGCCTTCTTCTCTGTTTAGGTCCTTCTCTCCCTCTCTTGCCATGGCAAGCGGGGTACAGCCTGAGGATCGGGCTGTGCAGCCGTCCTCCAAATCTTGCTAGTTCTCCTTTGCACAACCCTGAGATATTGAACAAAATCAAGGCGTCTTCCTCAGATTTCATCTTAGTGGATGATAAGGTCCTCAACAGGGCACGTATGAAGTTTCACAATGCCCTATACGATAAGTTCTTCGATAAGCCCCCGTCCTTTGAATAGGTGAAGCAAATAATGCTGGTAAAATGGGCCGATATTGGAGAGGTTTGTATCTCGGATCTTCCTAATGGTTATTTGTTAGTGCGTTGTGGTTCTCATTCAGTTATGCAGAAATTACTTCAGGATGGACCCTGGTCCATCAATGGGATCATATTTTAGTTGTCTCCATGGCAGCCGTTCTTTGAGCCGGCCTTTGCCAAGCTCAATACGGCTGCTATTTGAGTACAGCTCCATAACCTCCCAATGGACTTCTGGGATGGTGAGTCTCTCGAATCTATTACTGCTCATCTTGGTCCGCTCCTCAAAAGTGATGATCTCACCATATCCCTGGCCTGGTCTAAGTTTACTAGAGTTCGTATTGAAATCAATCTTTCTAAACCTCTTTGTCGTGGTTTTTGGATTGGCGATAACTCTTATCGTGTTTTTGTTGTAGTTCTTTATGAGCGGCTCCCAATCTTTTGTTACTCTTGTGGTATGGTTGGCCATAGGTCTAATTCGTGTCCTGGAGCGACGGTCGCCGGAAACGGCGGAATTAGTCCACCCATCTGCTCTCAGCGGGGATAGGCGATAGGTTCTAGCTCAAGTACGGATGATGTTGCTTGAATGGTGGATTCGATCGGTGTTAATCCGAATCCTGTGAGTACTGATATCTCTCCCCGGAGTTAGAGTTCGGCCCGTGGATGTTGGTGGCTCGTTGGTGCGGTTGCGGACGTGGTCGTAGTGACAAGCCCCATGCTAGTCACGTGATCACGAACGAGGCAGCCGAGGATCTCACTGATGGGACTATTAGCAGGGGTTCATGCGATAGTGGTATACGTGGAAGTCTGAGAGTAAGAGGCAGGGATGGTTTTCTTGCTCAGCGTGCCTCTCGCCCAGGCCAAGGTAAAGGTGATGAGACTTTTCCAGCTGATTTTTTTTCTGCAGTCGAATGTTCTCTCTGACAACGGCATGTCTTCCATTCCTCGATCGGGACCCTAATGCTGACATTCCTGAGGACCATAACTTTACTTTTCCTCGAGATAAGTCTGCTAGTGCTGATCCAGGGCTCCAGTATATTGCTCTGCCCCAGGCTTCACCCACCCCCCATCTTGAGAAGCACACCTTGCTTTCTTCTCAAACACGGTCTTCTTCGTCGCCTCCTATCATACGAGCTTCCTTCCCATTGACCCAGCCTCTGGAGTTTAATGATGCTCATACTTCACACATAATGTTAGTTGATAGCATCTCAACAGCTCTCCAAGGGACCCTCCTGATACTGAGGGTAATGAGGCGGATGAAACCTGTGAGGAGAGTGGTACTGAGATGACAGATGGTGAAGAACTTGACGAATCGATGACTCTTGTTCAAAGTCAGACGGAAGCTCGAAGGGAAGCTTTGATTAGAAAAGGCTCGCAGACCTCTATGCCGTCGCTCAAGAAGGGTAGAGTTGATTCTGCAGGGAAAGGGGTTCAGTAATTGTTGGTCGTGACCTCATGGGTTCTATCTTCATGTTCTTGTTTATACTTATTTTGTTTGTTTATTTTATGGTTTATATGATGAATTCCTTTAACATGATTTGCTGGAATTGTAGGGGCATCTTGGCAAGGGATACCTCTAACCAAGCCCTTAAGCTCATTCAGAGGTACAAACTATCGATGATGTGTCTCACGGAAACCAGGGCTAATGAAGAGCGTGTTCTCCGTTTTTGTTGAGGGTTACCTGATTCCTAGGACTGGATTGTTATCCTAGCGGAGGGGTTCTCCGGAGGCATTCTTGCTGCGTGGAATAAATCTATCGGAACTGTTTCTCCGATCGCCATTTCCCGGCGTGCTCTTCATCTTATAATTTCCACGAATCACATGCGTAACTGGATCATTTCTGTTATTTATTATTCTTTTCGTTTGAATGGCCAGAATTCTCTGTGGGGTGAGCTCTCCAGTCTTTCCTCGTTTAACGTCCCTTGGCTTATTATTAGTGACTTTAACACTATTTGCAATCATGATGAGCACAATGGTGGTCCGTTTCATTACTATGCTCGTAAGGCTCGTCATTTTGTTGATTTTATATATTGAGACTAACAATTTGCTTGATTTGCATTACACTGGTCCCAGGTTCACTTGGTGTAATAAGTAGCAGGGCGTTGCCAGAAGATGGGCTCGCCTTGATAGGGGCTTGGTTAATTTGGATTGGTCTTTGAAGTGTAGAGCTTATTCCTTTAAACACTTTCTGAAGATTTGCTCTGATCATGCCAATCTTCTTCTTTCCATTAACTTTTCTAGTAGGCATTTCCGTAGTCCTTTTCGTTTTAATACTTTTTTATTGGATTATATTGGTTGTCATGATGCTGTGCACAGTGCTTGGGATTGTTCTAATGGCAACGCTTTACATTCTTTTAATCATCTTATTTCTCAAGCTTGTGCTAACATTCTTAAGTGGTGAAGGACAGGCCTGAACAGTCTTGACACTGATATTCACAGCACTGAGAATTCTATTGTTTCTTTGGAGCTAACTGATAATCTTAATACAGATTCTGAGCGCTATCTAGAGGATTTGTATGCTCATCACGCTTATCTTGAGAGATTTAATACCTCTAAATGGGCTCAGTGAGCGCACTTGGACTGGGTCAGGTATGGCGACACTAACTCGAGATTCTTTCATAACTTTACTCGTATTCGTAAGCACTGTAACTCCATTAGTCAGGTACGGGATATACATGGCAACCTGCATTCCGATCGTTTTGGTATTGAAAGTGCTTTTATGAATTTTTACTCTCAACTCTAGTATAATTCTTCTAATAACTCTTTCTCTGATGGTTTAAATGCTTTCCCTAACGATCTTCCTCAGCTGTCTACTGTTGATTGTGAATTTCTTACCCGTACTGTGACCCATGTGGAAGTTCAACTGATGGTCTTTGAACTTCCTTCGGGTAAAAGTCCAGGCGCAGATGGGTTTACTGTTGAGTTTTATCGTTTTTTCTGGCCAATTATTGGTGAACGCCTTTTTGAAGCTATTACTTATTTCTTTGCTAACTCTGTCATGCATGCTTCCTAAGGTAAAACTTATGTTGCGTTTATTCCTAAGAAGGATAATCCGTGTATGATTTCTGGTTACACGCCTATTTCTTTATCCAATGTCTGCTTTAAAATAGTTTCAAAATTCTGGCCAGTCGCCTGAAGCTTGTTCTTCCTAAAGTTATTAGGCAGGAGCAGGTTGGTTTTATTTCTGGGCGTTGTCATTTTGATAACATTATTGCTTTGCAAGAAGTAGTCCATACTTTAGAAAATGATTGCAAAGACCCCCTAGGATGCTAATTAAAATAGATGTGGAAAAAGCCTATGATACTCTTAGCTGGAATGCAATTCTTGCTACTATGACTAAAATGAATTTCCCTTCTACTTAGATCTCTTGGATAGAATTTAGTATCAGTTCCACTTCTTTTTCTTTTCTCATTAATGGACAACCTTCCCAATTAAATATTTGGGGGTCTTTATTTCCCCTAAGAGATTAGCTAAGGTTGTCTTTGATTTCCTTGTAGAGAATGTCAAGTCTAGGTGCTCAAGATGGACCAATTCCAAACTTTCTCATGCTACCAAAGTTGTCCTCATTAATTCTACACTTCTTTCCCTTCCCATTTACTACCTATCTGTGTATCCTATTTATGATTCTATCCTTTTGGAGATCAATAGAATTGTTAGGAGATTCTTTTGGAGCAAGTTTAGCAATGGAAAGGGCATCCATGCTGTGGCCTGGTCTGATTTGACTATTCCTAAGCCTGAGGGGGGTCTTGCAATAAAAAACGTTCTTCTTGCAAAACATTCTCTTATGGCTAAGAATGTCTTTAAGTACATTAATTGTGAGGAATATTTGTGGGTAGATATACTGCATGTGAAATATGGCCTTTTAAATTTCTGGAGGGACTCCATCCCGGTTGGTTGTTCTTGGTTTTTCAGAGGTATTTGCTATATTGCTTTTAAGGTTAATCCCAATTTGAGAATCAGCTCTGTGAATCTAGGTCAAACCTCCTTGCTGAATCATCCTTGGTGCTCGAAAGTTCCTCTGTCCTTGAGTCCTACTTTCTTCAATATTAGTATGACTTTGGACTCGATGATTGTTTCTGATTTTTGTACTAATGGGGTCTGGGATTTTTATAAGCTTGGTCTGCTGTTTGGTAACTATCTGGAACATTACATTCACAGGCTGGGTATAATTAAGGATTTTGGTCCTAATCACTGGGTTTGGTCCTATAAATCATTGAATTGCATTCTCTCGGCCACTGTTTACCAGCACTTAAATGGCTTTCAATTTTGAAGTGATGGTTGGATCGGTTGGAAGAAATTATGGGGTTTAACTGTGGCTCCCCGTGTCAAGCACATCTTGTGGCTTGTTTTTAAGGGCAGAATTTGTACCTCTGAATACTTATATTCCATTAAGCTTGTGCATTCTTGAGTATGAATCCATTGATCATTTACTAGACTCTTGTTGTAAGGCTAGAGAAGTTTGGAATTATGTTCGCAATAAGCTGAATGTCTCTATCACTTTTCTGGATGGGTTTTGCTCTGGTTTGTGGATTACTAACACTTCCCATCCTTTCTTTATTAAGAATGTTATTGCTGCAGCTGCTTAGTTCATTTGGAAAAATAAATGTGATAAAATATTTCAGAATCAATTAGCTTCTTGTCCAGTCCTTGTCTCTCGTGCCATAGCCCATGTTAAGGATTACGCTTGTGCTTTTGATGATAAAATTGGTTTGAGGTTCATGCTCAACAACTTCCCCTTGAGTCATGGGAATTTGCTCTTTATCACTAGTTTTTGGAATGAGGTTGCAGAGGTAGGTGGCTCTGGTTTCATTTGTGTTTCGACTAACTATTTGTTTTTTATGGCAGGTGCGTGCCATTTTCTGGCCACAAGCAATGCTAAAGCTGAGCTAATTGCCATTAACCTTGCTCTCTATGCTGTGGTGGACGCTAGGCTCCCGATCAAGTATCTTCTCTTAACGCGTCCAGCGTCCAGCAAGGCCATATATTCGAATCATTCTTCTGATAGCAGCCTTCATCACTGGATCTCTGGCATCAATTCTCTTCTACTATTTGAGGGGCAGCCAAGCTTACATACTATTCCCAAGTCCTGGGCAACCCTAGCTTTTATGCTTGCCACTCATGCTGTGAATTTGCACATGCTCACATTGTTTTTCCAGGGCCGGGATCTGCCTCGTTGGGTCATGAAGGCCTTTAGTCGTGCTGGCTTTGTGTTCTACTATCCTGTTTGCTTTCAGTTTGCTTTGTAAGTTTTAGGTGTGTTGGTCTTTGTATTTGTTAGCCTTGTTGGGTCTGGGTTGTTTTGTATTCCTAAACTCTTTGTATTTTTTCTTTATATCAATAAAATTAGCTCTGTGAACTCTTCCTTAAAAAATAAAAAAATAAAAAATAAAAAATAAAATAAAATAAAATTTCTCATTACCAAAACCTTCCTCTATTTTTCATGAACTAAGAAACTGAAACTCCGTCAACCATTGGATAGTCTAATGGTATAACACCAAAATATAAAATAAGGAGGCTATGGGTTCAAATCCTTCCCCCGGCAGTACTGTTCCATGTACTGTTCATACATTGTTCTTATACTATTCACACACTGTTCACCCAGGCTCTAATAATGTTCATATACTATTTATACAAAGTACATCCGGGTACAACAATACTATTCTTAAAATCCCTTGAGGGGGGACGCTTGTCGTTTATTAATCAAAAAAAAAAAAAAAAAAAAAAAAACTGGAACTCCAGAAGATTCAGATACTGTAAGTTTAATATCACAAAATGGCATTTCTATAAAATACTATTATGAGATCAGCCTGACTGGCTACATATTGGACTAGCACAATTTTTTTTTACCCCGTTTAAGTTTCAGTAAGCATGTTAAGTTATTTATGATTTACTAATATAAGAAACAAAATGGCATTTCTATAAAATTTCCCGTAGTGATGTTACATAAAAACAACACAATAATTTGCACCATGTCACTAATAAAAAATTGTGAGAATCTTCATGCATGTCAAGATACTTACACTTGACCTGATGAATTCCATGCATCCCGCAAACTGAGACCTAGCATGTCCATGACCTGCATTAATACATAAATGGAAGATAAGCACATAAGCATATTGTTATTCTTGATTTTTTGCAGTGAAGAAGTCAAACAAATGATGGCCAAGAGGCTTACTTATAAAGCAGCAAAAACAGTAAAGGAAAATTATACCATTATATAATAGTCACCATGTCATCTTTTATAATGCACCCTAGGCACTCCATGACTACCCCCAAGAGCACTGTCAAAAAGAAATTCAACCAATTCAAGATCACTAATGAGCAGGTGCACTGAAATGATATCCTGTTAAATGGGAATGAAAAACCCACAGGTAAACTTGCCACTCATACGAAGGACCATAATTACAGCCTTTGCAGCTCCTATGCTCAAATTTTAGGGCAACCTACTAATTTAAAAAAAAAATTATTTTACAAATGAATAAAAAAATCAAAGCACAAAAAGACACAAGATAAACCTTGAGAACTACCTCCAGAGTTGCAAGACTAGTCATATGCCCATTGCCTCTTGAAACACATAGAAAGATGGTAAATCCAACAAAGCACCATAATATTCGTAATTCCAACAATCCAATTTATTAACACATATAGAAAGTGATATGTGTAAATATTATAATTTAAAATGAAATGACACTTTTACCCTTAAAAGATATTTAATTAAATAAAAATTATTAATTTAAATAATTAGCTAAAATAATTAAAGTTAATTATGATGAAATTGATATTTAATTTAAATATTTAATTATAATAATTATTTTGAATAGTGATATTTAAAATATTTTATAATTAAAAAATATTATTAAATATTACTCATTATTTTATATATGAATATTATTTATTTGTATTGAGAGCGTGAAGGCAATTTTGTCTTTTTTTTTTTCTTTCTTTTTTTTTTTTTTTTTACTTCTATTCATTCCCAATAACACATTTATTCTCATTCTTATTCTTACTGTCCTATACTTATTTCCATTTTTATTCTCATTTCGCAAACCAAATGCCACTTTAAAGTTTAGGAGATGGTAGGTGATCAAAATATGAAAAAGGTTTTTTTACAATTTTTTAATATTTTTTAATTATTAAAATAACATAATATGAACTTTATTTACTGGCATGGGTTCAAAATATCAAATCAAAGTCATGTCATAACATAGGTACTGAATGGATTTGAAGAACTCCCAAAATATTAGCTTTCTTTGAAGAACACCCTTCTATTTTGAAAAAAAACCATAAAAGTTATCTTTTTCTTTTTATAAACTTTTTTTAAATTATTATTATTATTAAAAACTTATATTTTTTAGAACAGAATTTATTTTGAAAAATATATTATTATTATTATTATTATTATTATTATTATTATTATTATTATTATTATTATTATTATTCCAAAATAAATGTGGTTAACAAAATATAAGTTTTTAAAAAATAATAATAACATAAAGAAGGTTTAAAAAACAAAAAAAAAATTAACTTTTATGGTTTTTTCCAAAAACAATGGCATCCTCTAAAAAAGTCAATATTTTGGTTTTTTAAAGGTCCAATCAGCACCTAGGTTGTGGTACGTCTTTCATTTGACATTTTGAACCCCGCGTTGGCAAATAAAGTTCACATGATGTAATCTTGATGATTTTTTTTTAATGTTAGATTGAAAAAAAAAAAATATAAATATCAAAATGTCACTCTATTTTTTGATTTCCGCTCTTTTAATCCCTTAATATAAAAGCAGCTATTTTGGTCCTTGTAATTGTACATTTTCGTCTTTAAGCTGTAAAATCAGCCTTTTTGGTCATTGTATTTACACATTTTCATTCTTTTTACTCCCTCTAATTTATTAGCTGAAAGGATTAAAAGGGCTGATCCGTCAATTGGAGGGACTAAAAGGACATAAATGTGTAAATACGAGGACAAAAAGGCGGATTTTATATTAGAAGGACTAAAATGGTGGAAAACGCAAAATAGAGAGACCATTTTGATATTTTGACAAAAAAAATTCCAAAACTTTTTTTAAGGCTTTTTTTCTAGCATAAGCCTAGATATTTTTTTTTTTTAAAATTATCTAAATGCTTCCAGACCCATCGCATCCATGTCCGGTCAACGCCAAAGAAAATATCCTTTTTTTCTTTTCACTTTCATCCTAGTTTTTAATATAATAATTAAAGCAGCCTTTTTTAACATATTTTAAAAAAAATGTTATTTTTTAACTTATTAATTTTAAAAAACATATTTATTTTAAAATTTTATTATTATTAATAAAATATAAAGTATTTTTCATATTCTTATATCTATTTTTATTGTAATTTTCTTAATTTCACTTTTCACTTATAACGTTTTTTTTTTTTAAAATGGTAATTTGAAAACGCAAGGGTCAAGTTTTGTCAAGTTTACATAAATACATCAAGAGTTTGATTGGAAGTGCACTTAAATGATCAAATGACATAGTGGGGCCTAGATGATGATAGCATCACAACTCAAGACCGAGTACTCTCACTCAATTTTACATGAAACCCCATGTGTCATGTGTCACCAAATTTACATGACCAGATCAAGAGTTTGATTAGAGTGCATTCGAATGATCAAATGATCAGCTTTTAATTTTACAGTTAAATATAATTTTTTAAAATATAAATTAGTCTTTTTAAAAAAATTACGAATAAAATAAAATATATATTAAATAATAATAAAATAATATATTTATGATGCATAAAGTACTAATAGTTAATTTAATTTTAAAATATTTATGTGTGTACACAAAACAAAAATATGGTTATGTGTAGAAAGCGAAATCTAAGTAATAGTTAATTTCATAATATTATTTCTAAAAATAAATGGATTTTAAAAAATATTAATAAAATTTAAAAACAATAATACTAATTTTAAAAAAAATAAGGTAAAAAATCATTTTAATAATTTTATAAGGAAGAAAAGATTAAATCCAAAATGTTTTTTTTTTTTCTTTTTGGTTTTTAAATGCCCAATCACCATTTGAATGTTGGTTGGACAATAATATGATGACTTTGAAGCCATTTTGGCAAATAAAATAGGCATGGGACCATTTAGATAATTAAGATATATTTTAAAGCTATGGTGGGGCAAAGCCCTTTTTCTCATTGTAGACTACTAGTTAAAAATATTAAATGTTAAGTTCTTTTTCTTTTGACTTTTGACAAAGATAGGAAGAATAAGACAAGAAAAACAATATAGATGAACATTAATATCGTGAAAAACTTTCTCAAATTACATATGTGGACTTTTAAAAGTTAGTTGATTGTTGAATTACATGTTTTTCCATACACGGCATACTTTCATAAATTATAGACTTTGACATATAAAGTGATTAAGATTGTTTCGACTTGTACAGTTTTCTTATTGATAAATAATGAATAATGTTAGAGTTTATGGCATGAATATTATTTTGATCCAAGTTGAAAATGTGTGACTTATGTAATTTTTTGAATTATGAGAATTTTCAGAAATCTATGTCGATAGCAAAGGGAGTACACTTATCGATTAATTCCATAGTCCACTGTTGATATTGTTAGAGGTGTGGATGGAGCTTGTGGGTTATAGACCTATTCAAATAATTTTAGCAATTAAACTGCACCCAAAAACTACAAAGCCAAACTATGACTTAGACTAAATCTAGGTCAACTAAACTAGTAATCTAGCTCGTTAGGACTTAATAAAGCATTTTTTAAAGTTTAATTATAATGATATGATTTTGACAACCTTAGCATCTTTCATTATATTTAATTTTTAACATAATAGAATTATCGTTTCTTTTGTTTGTATTTTTTTCCCCTTAAATTTTGGAGTTTCTATATAAATTTATTATTTTCTTATTATGGCTAGTTATTTCTTTCACATGTGAGCTTAGATTTCCATTAATTGTATTAATTTTCTTATTTAATTTAATATTTTATCAATATTATAGGGTATGGAATAATCTATCAAATTCCAAGATTAACTTATGAAACAAAAAATATTTATAAAAACATTTTAATATTTCATTTTATTTTCTTTTTTTTAAAGAACATGTCAGGTAATCGTTCAAAAGCTTTTGCTTTAGTCAACCATTGGATAGCCCAATGATATGACACCAATGTGTTAAAAGGGAGGTTATGAGTTCAAATCCTCTCCCCGACAGTACTGTTCTCTGTACTGTTCATACACTGTTCACCCGGGATATTTGTACTATTCTATACTGTTCATACAATGTACACCGGATTCTAACACTATTCATATACCGGGGTGCTTGTCGTCTATTATTAAAAAAAAAAAAAAAAAGCTTTTGCTTTAGGAAACGCAAATCTTATGCTTATATAATCTCTATACAAAATCATCAAGCACATATTACATAAAAGAGAAACATACGAGAACAATGCATGGTTTCACCGGCCAAAGCGCATGAAACATAAAACCCTAATATATCAGCCTTCATTTTTATACTCCGCATCGAAATGGAGCTAGCTCTTCCATCACCTTCTTCTCCTTGACCTTTCGCCGGCGGTCATTGCCCCGGCAGACAACAAGGAACTCCGGCAAAGAGGACAAGTAGCTTGCCCATGCTCAAGCCATCCATCCAAGCAAGCCTTGTGGAAGAGATGCCTACACTTAAGCTCTCTAATCTCTTCACCATTACTTATAGTAGCCATACAAACCACACACTCTACCTCTGAAGAATTCTCACATAACTTAATACTACTTAGCTGATCAATCTCTCGTAACAACTTCAAAGATATCTTTTGATCATGAGGACATGAATATTGGTGAAAATTTACTTGTGGCCAAACTCTCATTTGAAGAGGAAGAAGAGGGATTAAATATTTAGAAACTAAGATTTTGAGGAGAAGAAGAAGGCTTATGCCATGGACTACTAGGATGGCAATGAATAAATGAAACAAGAGTGTTGTTATTTCCATGAAGAGAAAGGAGAGAAAATTATGAAGGTAAGAGAAGGGTTTTGGAGCTTTGAAGAAAGGGATCTATATGCTTTCTTTTCCTCTCCATTTGTTTTATAGCATTCATGCATTCATTATATTTTGAATTTTCTTTTTGTTTTTATTGTCAAGTTGTTTGTACGTTGTTGTCTCAATGAATTAGAACTGTCCCACACGAATCATTATTTTTTTTTTCTTTATTTATGGTGTATCAAGTCCTTTTCATATAAAGATTCTCGGCACAAATTTGACAAATTCTTCTCTATGTAATTCTGTGAAAATAAAAGGGTAAGAGTGTAAAAGTGTATAAAAAAGGAAAAAAAGAAAAATTATGATATGTATATCATATGAGATATAATTGGAGAAGTGTGTGAGTGTATTATTTTTCACACTTAATTGGTGTGTATTCAACGTTTTAGTTGGAAGCACTATTAAATTTATGATTTTATTGATTTCATATCACTAGCAAGAGCATAAAGAGAATTAGGAAGCAATTTCTGGAGCAAATTGGTAAAAAAAGAGCTCCCTTGACTAACAAAAGAACAGGCTAACTAGGACATCTTACGGCTATGCTTATAGCCGTGAGTATTAGACAATAGCTTACGAGTAGACTTACACCCATAAATATAAGTATAAGTATACATAGTGGTAGCACTTTTACCTATAAAAGAGGTCACAAAAGCTTACAATTCAATGCTTACCATCGTAAACTGGGCCATAGCACCTAGACTGAAAGCCTTATAAGCAAATGTTACTGTTGGAAGTTGCTTGTAAGGCATATTACCTTTCATGGCCAAGTACTTATGGCCTCATCCTTATGCTTGTAAGTTGCCCATAAGGGGTCAATTATGTAAGGATTTACTGAGAATTTTTGAGGGATTGTTTCTTGTGGTAGAGTAAAAGGAAGAGAGGGGCTGACATATTGGGGTTTTCCTCCAACAATCCAAGCGAGATTGAAGCTTCACCTGGGGTCTAGGACATCAAGAAAGCTGTCGAGGAGTGTTCTTGGTGGCATTTGTGGAAGACTCGTGGTGGTTCGTCATCAATCTGGGCTGAAGAAGCTTGAGCGAGTTTTAATCCCTTCTATTACGTTTATTTCTTCTTTTGGATTATATAATTGTTCTCCATCGATGAAGAACTAAACTTCATGGTGTTTGGACATAGATGAAACCTAGCGTTTATTCTTTGAGAAATTGGTTGTAGACTAAGAATTACCGAAGGCCACGTAAGATAGAGAGGGATGGAATGTCTCAAGTGACAGCCCGGTGAAAAAAAATAGTTGAGTGATCATTTTGATATATTTCTAAGTTATGTGATTGAAGTGATAATATAGCAAAGTTTAGTGATCTACTGAAAATTTTACCTTTAATTGGACTAATAAGAACAAGTCAAAATAATGAAATAACACCAACTCTTTAAAAAAAATGAAATATAATATAAAATAGGCACTATAAAGTCTATAATGGAAAATGTAAAAGAAAATTCCTACATTTAACAACAATTGTCATTGCACCTTATTTATAGTTATAATTCAACTCCAATTTACCTACTTACATATATTGTTGTCTTTATTTTCGTAAATATACAAGATACATTAAATTACAATATCAATATTTTCTTTTGCTTCTTTCCCAATATATATATGTGTGTGTTTGATTAATTAGAAGTTACAAGAAACTCTGACTTTTGTTTATATTAGAATTTTTATTGTACACAAATTAACTTTGTATAAATTATTATTAATTACTGTATATTGTAAAAAAAATCAGATTGTGTATAACAATTTGGAGATACTGAATTTTGGACTAGATTAGTGATTTCTAAGTATTATTAGGTTTTGTGCATGTTAGTTTAGTCTATATGATAATTGTCAATATAAAGCCATATATTCTTACAAGCCCGTGTTGGAAAACACTAGGCAGTATATCCCGCTTTTTTACTAGTCTATTTTAACTAAATGACATAAATGAAGAAAATTGGTTAAAATTAGTTGGTAATTTTAAATTTATAAAAATTATATTAACTTTTTAAAATTACTCTTATTTAAAATATATTTTAAAAATGTGTCGTTGAATAATCTATTAAAAGTTATAGAACTGTATTAAATATAAATGATATATTTTTAAAAATAATAATTAATATATCACAAATTTTCTAAATAAATAAGTAAAAATGACCAAATAAAACTTCAAAATAGAACAAGTAAAAAAAAGATTAGAAGGAGTATATCACTACAATTAAAGATTACACTTTTGGAGTTACATTGTCACCGTTGCAAATAGAGAAAATCTTAAACCTCTTTTTTTTTAAAATAAAATTTTATAAATGAACATTTGATTTTCTGGTTAAAAAAAAAAAAAAAAAAAAGGTGCAAATCAAAATAATGGCACAATTAAATATATTATTTAATTTTTGTAACTAATTGTTTCAGGGATATTTTTGGGATTTTATGCATTACAGGCTATGACTATTCAACTTTAAATTTATTTTTATTATTTCATATCACTTAAATTTTTTTATCACTTTATGGTCAGTTGTTAACATCAGATGTGGGCACGGGCCGGTTAACCGGACCGGCGGGCCCGACCCGCCGGGTTGCGGTTCACCGGCCCCGCATGGGTGTAGAACCCGCCGGGCCGGGTTGACCCGTCTGATCCAGCGGGTCCGGGTCACTGGAGGCGGGCCCCGAATCGGCCCGGCTTCCCTGTTGAACCGGCGGGCCAACCCGGCAGACCGGGCTGGTTGGCCCGCTAAAAAATTAAAAAAATTCAGAAAATTTTGAATAAAATAGAAAAAAAAATTTAAAAGCATGGCCGCCGAGCCAAACCGGGTTTGACCCGGCGGGTCAACGGGTTGGGCTTCCCCAACCCATAACCGGCCCGTCTACAGTACGGGGCGGTTACGGGTCATTGAACAAGCGGGCCGGTTCCGGGTCAGGCCAGTTTTTCGTGCGGCCCGTGCCCACCTCTAGTTAACATCACTTGCCAGATTGCTTCCTATGTAACTAATTAATAGACTCAAATTAAGGATAAATTATATATCACTTCCTCAAGTTGTATGTCAAATGACACACGCATGCCCATGCCTGAGTCACCAATTGATTCACAAGAAAAACCAATGCACAATTTTGAAACTCCTACAAGAGTCCGAATCAAATGCCTAAACCCCTGAATCATTACTCTTAACTTCAAAATAAAAAAAATTAAAAAAAAAAAAATCAAAATTAAAAGTGTTGAGGGAAGAAACAGGATGATCAGAGTCAGCAAAACGTGTTTCTTTTGAAAATACTGTAGCAGCGACCACATGGGCACGGTAATAGTGAACATGGGTTTTAACATGAACTTCTGGGCGCTCATGTAACTCTATTTTTTTTTTTTTCAGTTTTAAGGTATTGTAACACTAGCGCTATAGTAGAAGTATATTGTAATAGATGTACTGTAGTACACTGCAAGATATCTTGAAATCGAAATATACACGGCCTTTAACATGCCGGTGTAACTCTAGGCCGGTTTCATTATGTACTGCAGCACTTGTTACTATAGTACTCGAAGATAATTAAGAAAGCTGCAAGTTGCACGTCCTCTTTTTTTAATTTTCAGGATCTTCAATTCTTCCCCTCTTTGAATATAAATTTAGGATCCATTCAACACAATAACAACATCCAACAACAACAAGCAAGACTCGCGTGAAAAACCAGGGGCCCTAAGGCCACTAAAAACTCTTTTCCACTATGTCAACAATGGAATTACAAAGATTTCTCTCTAAATAACTAGATGTTTACAAACATAAAAACATGGACATTTAATGGGAGAAATTCACAACAAACACATATTCATCATCTTCTCAAGGATGAATATTATGACTTCAAGAAGAGATAAAAGAGAGATCAACCGGTGGATTTAGAGATCTACTTGCAAGGATGACCTGAAATATAGGTGTAATCCGGCATGAAATGCCCTCCGATTTTCTTGCAAAACCTCAAACCCTAGTCTCTTCCCTTCTTCTCATTGAGCTTTTTCCTTTCCCCAATTCGTGCTATAGTATGGCACACTTTATCATGCCATTACACCTCTTATCACTAATAAGGGATGATCCAAAATAACTCCTTCTCCGAAGTTATCTTTTTGCCATTACCTCTTTCATTGTTGACATAATTTGTTTTTATTTATTTAGGATATTGGGCCAAAGCCCAATTTATTTTCAACCCACAAATGGGTTGAAGCCCATCAGAAAGTGATGATTATACCTTCTCAACCTGCTACTTTTTATTTTTTTTAAAAAAAAACAGTATATTATTTTGTTGATATAAAATAATAAAACTCAAAACAGTAAAATTCAATTAAAGCCAAGAATTTTAATATTTATTTATTTATTTCTAGTACCAGAGAGAATGAACAAATTGGGCCACCACCATGGACAAAACGTTAAAAACAACAAATGATAAAATATGCAATTTCTTTAATCTAATCACAATTATATTATGCAATTTCTTTTGTCAATTATTAGATGCATCTAAGATGTCTCCTCCAGTTCGATGGCTTTTTTTTAATTAAAGTTCGATGGCTTCGGACCTAATTATTCCACGCACTATGATATTAGTAAATATTAATCTAAATAAGAAAATTGATACAATTATTGAAAATTTAAGCTCTAACTTACGTGATTATTCATTATTAAAAAAAATAACAAATAATAATAAGTAATAAATAAATAAAACAAGGAGATGAATTTGGGTGGAAAATTCAAAATGGGGAAAAATCACCTGCAGAGGAAGAGATGATTATATTATGTTGAAAATTGAGTATATTGGTGGTGAAATAATTTTCTAAAGGCATAATATTATAATAAAATTTAAAAATATATTTACATATGTTAATTACAAGTTAGGCTAACTTAAAATCTAGGTTGTGATATATATAATTCTACTTTTTTATGTGCGATTTGACAGTCTAAACCTCTCATCCCTAGAAAGATTGTAAAGAATATAACGGAAAATATATTTCATTAATTGATGGTTATGTTTGTAATACAATAGTGCATGTCTATTTATAAGCAAGTATTTTACTTCTGCTACGGAACCATAATTAAAGGTATAGTAGTTATATTAAAAAACTACAATTAAAAGTAATATTTGTAAAGTAATTGTGTCTTAAAATATATAATTAAAATTTCAAAAACTAAAAAAAAATCATATAAGAATATTTTGTAATATCATTCTTCAATAAGCTCATGAGTAAAAGCTGCAAAACAACTTCAAGCTCGTCATGAAGCCATTGAAAGAATGTGACAAGTAAACTTTTAGTCACTATGTCATCAATTTTAACGGGGGAGTCACAATGTTGTCCATGTGGCTAAGTAAATTGCAAGTAAGCTCAATTAATTGAGTCAATTGACTTTATTTGATTCTGATATACTTAGTAGTTTGTGTTATATAAAATGGTTATAATTAAGTTGCTAATATTTTGAATGGGAAATAGTAATTATGTTGTTGTTTGGGCTTATTGTATGGCAATTGGTGAATCTTGTGTGTTGAATATAGTGGTTGTGTTAATTAGTATTGTTTAGTGTTTAGTTGAAATGGGTTAGTCTGTGCTGTTTGGTGTTCTTTCATTGAAATATGCTAGTATTTGTTATTTTGTAATTTTTTTTTTTTTTTGTGTGTGTGTTTAGCTAAAGTGTATTTGGCCTATTTTATCTGGAATTGTTTGGTGTTTGGCTGAAGTGTGTTGCTCTGGAAAAAAAAAAAACAACTAGTACACTCTTGATACCATGAAAATAATAGTAATTAAAAGGTATTTCATTGATTGTTATATTTGTAACATAAAAATATAAATACTAGAATTAAAAAATATGGTAGTTCCACTAGATAACTATAATAAATGATAATATTTGTAAAGCAATTATGTCCTAAAATATACTATTAGATCTCCCACAATTACATAACAATCATTAAGACTATTGATATCAAAGATAAATACTGAGCTAGGCTCAATCCTTCTACTATTGTCACAATTCTTTAAAAATCTTTTACAATTCAAAAAATCATATATGTCACATCATAAACATATTTTTTTTTTAATTTTTTTTTTATTATTTTTTTTTGATAAAAGTGGATAAACCACAACTTTATTAAAAAAGAAGAAGAGTACATACCTGGAAATAAAAAAACAACAGAAAAAATGAAAACAAGACCAAACTACTGAGAAAAGATAGCAAGCCATCACCAGCGATAATGGGCTTCTATCAGAAAACAAACACACATCATAAACATATTAGATTAAGTTAAAACAAAATTTAGCTCAACAACCCCCAACATCATTCATTATATATCATTCATAAAAATATATATATATATAGGTGAAACAACTTAGATCACTCATTGATCTAAAAGTGTATAATTTAAGAAAGTTTGTCGCATATATAAACATGCAATTAAATATTCAACTAACTTTTCAGTCATTAAAATTGATATGCCACCCTATTATTGTTCATATATATCTTTTTCTTGTCTTGTCTTCTTATTTCTTTGCCAAAAGTCAAAAGGAAAAGAATCTAATTTCATATTTCTGACGTGTACTTAGGATTTAGGAGGTGGTAGGTGATAATTGATGAGAAACATGCTTTCATTTGAGATGGTAGGTGCTAATAAGCTTTATCTTTTTTTTTTTTAATGGAAATTAGAGAAGATTACAAATGCTATGCATTACATTGGGGTGTTAGAAATTTTTGGATGTCTAAATGAGGAGAAGATTAAATATATGTGATTAACACTATACAATTTGAGTAAATAAGATGTTAACAAGATTAATTTCAATTACTCATACTATATAGTTTCCTTTTCAAATAAAATTATCACATTAAAATATGGATTATTTTGCTTATGTGGTTTTGTTGATGTACGTGTTTATTGAGATTTTAGATTTAATTATTTTTATTGCAAATTATTTAAATTCCAAATAAATTTGTCCTTTAATTGGACTAATAAGAACATGCCAAAATAATACCAACTTTTCTTAAAAAAAAACTAACTATGGAATGCGCACTATAATGGAAAATGTCAAAGAAAAATCCCTCATTTCCACAACTATTATTATTGCACCGTGTTTTTAGGTGTAATTCAATTCCAATTTTCCTACTTGCATATGGTTGTTATTTATTTTAATTTTTTTTGGATGTATCATATAATATTAAATTATAATATCAATAATTTTATTTAGTTAAAACACCCAATTATTGGATTAAGTTAATTCTACCTTTTCTTTTTCTAAAGTTGATCTAAATCTTAAAAAAACTCCTAAGGCCCGTTTGATACGCAAAGTTTTGAGTTACAGCATAACACAAGCTTCTTTGTTCCTTATTTGATTTATAAATTGGCCGAGAGTACAACACAAGAGATTGTTATAGTACAGGACAAGTGGATAAAATTTTTATACCACCAAAATCTCAGTACAAAAAATCTATCATAGTATAGCACAACCAAAAGACTAAATCACCCTCAATAAAAAAATAAAAATCACAATCACGACATACCACATCCCACGACACTAATTCTCCGACCTTGCACCTCCTTCACTTTCTCCGCCGATGCACACCCTTCTCTATTTATACCATCCTTTTCTCTCGCTCCATTTTCTCCTCTTCTTCCCCTTTTTATTTTTTTGCTCTCTCGTCTCTAAAAAATTTTAGAGTTTCGAGGACATTTTTATCAAATAGAGAGTTGATTAATAACATCTATATATTTTCAAATAAATAAAAGTGATCATATTTAGATATTAAAATTTTAAACTATATAAAAAAATACATAGATCTTTTTATTTTTCTATCCAAAAATTTAAAATTAAAAGTTTATTAAAAATAAATATAAATCTTTTTACATCTTTAGGCAACAATTATGGGATAAGATTTTCTTCAAAATATCAAATATATTAATGAATTTATATAAAAAAATTTTGTTTATTTTTAATAAATAATTATTTTGCATATATTTTGAAAATACACAACTATAATTATGATTTAATAACTTTGTTAATTATAAAAAATTTAATCATATTAATATTGATAATGAGAGAAACTTCAAAATTTATTTTTTTCGTGAAGTTTTTTATTGTATAACAAACATATATGATAGTAGAAGGGGTATCATAAAAATTTATAATATTTTATCCAGTGCCCAATGCAAATCAAACTAGAATAGCACAAAAAAATTTTGTGATGTCTATAGAATATCAAACACGGTACATAACAAATAGTTGTGCTAATACATTTCCTTGGACTATTATGTACTGCTTGTACTGTTCTTAATTGTGCATCAAACGGACCCTAGGGCTATGTTTCATTGAGTAGAAGTTACACGAAACTCAGATTTTTTTTTCTGTTAAGATTTTTACTATAAATAGGTTAAATTTTTTTATAGACTATTGTTAATTATTGTTTATATATGTGAAAAAAATCTTGTTATACATAACAATTTTGAGATACTGGATGGTAAACTCTATTGGTGATTCCTAATTATCATTTGGTTTTGTGTATTTAGGTTTAACCTATTTTAGATTCAACTTATTTTACATTGTTTTTTTGTTTATATAACTCATATATTAATAAAGAGTTCATAGCCAAGCGACATTGGCCCCATTGCATAAAGTATGTGTGAGGATTTAAAAGATTTTAATTTGAATTTTGTTGAACACAATGATGATAATAGATCCCTAATTGTAAATATGCACCGGCTTATTACTCAATCTTCGTGTCACCAAGTGAAAATGCATAGATTGAATGATAAAATTTTTAGCCCACGAGTATATTTTTAATTGTATATATATTTTTCGGAGTTATTAAAAAAAAAATACTCCCGGGAATCTGTGATAGTGGGTGATTGAAAGATGCAAGTATTGTAATTATATGAGTACAATTAAAAAATAGCACTTCTAGAATTTTGCTACATCACCGCTTTAGAGAGAGGAAACATTTATATATATTTTTTGTACTTTTATACATTGACATTCGAGTGTCCGATAAAAGTGTACAAATCAAATAATTCACAATTAAATATAGCATCCAAGTTTTATATCCAATTGTCTCTTTCTTATTACTATTCAAATATGAAATTTATTATTTCATCACTTGAGGTTTTTATCAATTAATGGTCAGTTGTTAACAATTAATATCAACTGCCAAATGACTTCTTCTGCATATATATGTCATTTGATAATAGTTATGAAAGAGAGCCAAAAAAACATAAAGGTTGGTTGTTTTATTTAATTGTAAGTCTTGTAAAAATATGTTTGGACAATTATAATTTATTTAAGTATTATGTTAAAATTGATTAAATAATTTAAATTAAAAAACTATACATATCTCATTATTTACTATATTATAGTTTTAAGTAAAATAATATAATCACTCTTTTCAGTGATTTGTGTTGGATTTCAATCCAATGACAATGATTTTAAGACGAACATTCACAGGATTCAAGACTTGGTCATTATTATTTTTAAAATTTATTAGTTTTCCACAAGTGGTCAAGTTGCATGTCAAATCAAACACAAGCACACACAGGACAGCTCAGAAAATAATCCACTTGAAAAGTACTTCACAATGTTGGAATGCTAATAAGAATCAAACTTGAGTTTCAAATCCTTATCAATGATGCCACCATTTAACTCAAACCTTAAATGGAAAAATAAGATGAAAATTACAAAAATGATGATTTTACATTATCAACTTCTTAATTATATTAAAAAAAATCAATAGAGTATTTTATTAATATAAAAATACTAAATTTTGAGGCAATAAATTTTAATTAAAGCCATGAATTTTAAATATTTATATGTTTATTTATTTTAAGTATTACGGAGAATGAATAAAGTTACAAGTAATTACCAAAAACCCATAAAAGTTTCTTTTATGTACATTTGGTATTAACAAATTTAGTTATTTTCAAAAAGATTTTTTTTTACAACTTCCTTTTTAGAGTAACTTTAATATAAAGTTAGCTGACGTTGATAAGAATGACCATCAGTTTTTAAACAGAAACACATAATATTAAACAGGTAGGTCAGATATTAAATAGAAAAAATAAATATTAAATGAAAATGTAATATATTAATTAAAAACTTATCTATTTACATATAAACAAGCAATGTTAAACAAAAACTATAATTTTTTAATTGGAAGTACATGCTGTAAGATAGAATAAACTGACGAAGTGAGCTGCAGTGATAGAAATAAAATATACTGAAAAAAGAGGGACTCTTTGAGAAATTCAAATATCATAGGGGCTATTTGGAAAGTTTTAAAATTTTGAGGGAGTTAAAAGTAATTTTTCAAAAAAGTTATCATGTTGGGCCACCAGCATGGACAAAACATGAAAAAGATCCTCATCAAATTAGCCAAGAAGTGTGCACCAATATTATTATTATTGTTATTTTACTTTTTTTTATTTCCTTTACTTGCATCCAAGATGTCATCATCCAATTAAGATGGAGATCTCCATTATCTTTATCTAATCTCAATTATTATATGCAATTTCTTTTGTCAGTTTGACAAACTTGGCACACTAACTTGCAATATATTATGGGCTTATTTAAAGGTACATTTTACGCTTGATGTACTTTAAAGATATTAATTTATCATGTCAAAATTATGTAGAGCCATTGATTCTACGGTAGTGAGTGTAAGACGTTTAAATATTTCAAATTTAAGTCTCACTCCATATAATAGTGATAATAAGTCTCTGATTATATATTCAAATTTTTAGTCTGTATTTCATGTCACCGAATGAAAATGTACATGTAAAACATTCAATTTTTGATCTGTTGGCAACTTTTTTAACTAAAATATTTGTCGTATTTATAAAAAAATTAATTTGTTGTGCTTTTTGTGTTTTAAATGAAGTGTTTTATTTTTCTTATTAATTCAAATATTTACTCTCTAGACTTTTTTAAATTATGAAGGTGGTTGTTCCATTGAGCTTATTAAACTTGGAGATACTTTTTAATTAATCAATTTAGAATTTTACACATAGGCTCTTCTAGAAGTTCTTACATAATTTATTTATTATATTCTTAAATCATTTGATTATCCACTTTATTTGCAAATTAGTAATTAATGCAAAATTATATTTTTTAAATAATTTTTAATTATGACCTAAGAAAGAAAGTGTTCCTGACATTCTTGTTGAGTAATATCCACGGAACCTAAAAAATAAAAAGAAATAAAAAAACAAACACAAACAATTACCTGAACACAACATAATTAATTTTTTATTATCTATCCATTCAAAAACTTGATATAGTCCACCGATTAAGAGAATTACATATGACTTTTAATTGGAAAAACTATTTTAAAAATATAAAAATCATCAATGAAATATTTTTAATATACATTTACCTAACTAAAAACTAGAAAAATAAAAACTAGCCACTAGAAAAGTCCCCAATGACATTGTCAAATAAAATAAAAGTCCCCAACCAATATTCCAAGCTAACATGTTCTGTGATATGGTAGATAAGATAAAAGCACTGCACTTGTGTTGTTCTAGGTGTCTGATCTACATGGGTTGATTATTAACAGAATTTAAATCAATATCAGTGAAATAATAAAGTTTTTTTAACTTATAATTTTTTACATAAACAAATTAAAATTTAAAAATTATTTATTTAAATGATTTAAATAACTACTCTTTAGACCAACCTCTCTCTCTCTCAATAAATCATTTATCTTTTCTAACAAAAATAGTCGGTTCAAACTATGTTTTACACACTTCTTATTTTTTTATAAATATGACAATCACAATAATATTTTTATTATATAAATATCACAAATACAATAAAGTTAAAGTATGGTTAGAGTTGCAAATCTATAATTATAATTTTATTCAATAAATTTATATTTAGAGCTATTAAATTCTGGCGTCAACGGCTTCTACAGTGAAGTCTTCCTTAGTTATGAGTTTTTTGAGGCACATATTTATTACTTTTATTATATTTTTCATTAAAAAAAAAAAAAAAACAAGGGCCCCATGTCAAGATGTGAACGCATAGACTTTGGGAACATCCATTGAATGCTTAATGGTAGGCACTTGATGATGCCATATTAAAGTAGCAAGCTTGTGAATTATTGCTTCTATTTAGGAATTCCAAAGCACCACAACCTTAGATTTCCTTACCCCTTGTAGTTCCAAGCTTGTCCAACTGCTAACATGGAGATCACCACCCTTCTGTTCCATCTTGTCATCTCCATCCTCATCATCCATGGTGTTAGCCTCTTCATGCTCCTAAACAAAGCCATAATTTCAGTTGTAACACCTTTGCTCCCTGTACAAACAAGGGAGAGGCTTGCATGGTGGCATGACACTTTGTTTCACAGTCACAAGCCTGGTTTGCTTGACCCTTGTTCTGGTGGGCAGCTGAGGATCTCAAAGTTTAAGAGTGGTTCAGAGGATGAAGAAGAGGCGGAGTGTGTGGTTTGTTTGTGTGGAATCAAAGAAGGAGAGGAGATCAGAGAGCTTGTTTGCAGGCATTTGTTCCACCGTGCTTGTTTGGATAGATGGTTGGAGCTTTGGCACTCTAGATGTCCTCTTTGTAGGAGTTGTTTGATCCCTTGTGAGACCAAGAAGAAGAAGGTTTCAGGGCTGGAGAGCTTGGAAATGGAGGATTTGGTTGCTTTTGTTCATGATTCATAGTTGGTATATACTCTTTGTGATGTAGTGTTTCACTCCTTTGTTTTTTTATGGGAAATTAGTGAAAACTTAATGCCCATCAGAAATGGGTTTTTCTTCTTCTGTTGTGTTTTTTTGGTTGGTGTGGTTGTTGCTTGTGTTGGATGTTAGAAAGAAAAAGTTGTTCCAAGGAAAAACCTAATTGTTAGGTCAAGTTAGAACACTTATAAGAAACCTAATTGTCCTCGTCATCTCTAGAGAATACCTTGGGGTGCGTGACAAATCTTTTTAAATAACTCTCTCTGAAGAACTCCGCAAAATAGCCAAGATATTCACATCATATTAGCATATGGTTGCAGGCTCACAAATGTTTGAGGACAAGTTCCGAAGGGTAAATGGTAGTTTCTATGGATAACTCTCTTTAAAGAACTTGGTAAAATAGGTTAGATATTTACAGCCTATTGACATTTGGTGTTGGCTTGGAGGTATTTGGCCACTTGTTTTAGGACAAGTTTTGAAAGTTAAATGGTAGTTTCTTGATTTATAGACAACTCTTTTTAAAAAAACTTAACAAAATATAACTAAAATATTTATAGATTATTGGCATCTGGATATTGGTTTGGAGGTATTCGGCCATTTATTTTAGGATAAGTTTTGAAGGATAAGTGATAGGCTCAAGTGTCTATGTTGGTTTTTTTTTCTTCCAAACGGGACAACAACAATAATTATTTGCACATAATTAATAATTTGTGTGTAATAAATAAATTATGTGCACAATTAAAAATTGATGTGAATGAACAATATATATTTACCAATCACATGTAGTGTATTTTTTTTTTTTATTGATGATATATTGAGTGAGATTTTAACATTTGATTTTCTGTATTGAACCGAATGCCATATTCAATGTGCCACCTCAATATTGAATATTGTGGTGATATTAATCAGTCGTGAGTTGTCCACTTGCTTAAAAAAATAAAAATAATAAACTACCCTCATTCGAGAGTATGCAACTAAGCCACGGCAAATCATTTTATATATATAAAAAATACTATTATTTTTTGGGAAGAGGTTGAGGGTTATTGTCTTATAAGATTCTTGTCTCTTAGTTATACTTTATTCTATGAGATGATAACTACATAGAAAAATCAAGAATGGTGAACGGTGAACGGGCAAAATTAAGGTTAAATCTCTGGATTTGCATTATTGTATATACCGTAAAATATTATATAAATATTATAATGATATCGCTTATTTATTATTTATGAGTTTTCTGAGAGAGAATGTATATTTTTTCCTTCTAAGGTTTTATACCAAAAAAATTTATTAACTCAGTTTAATTTTTAAAATATCTTTTGTACGTGCACATGATAAGCTTCTAATCGTTTTATGTGATGTTTGACCCAATTAATAAATTTTTCGTAAATTATTAAGTTACTATAATTAGTACACTATTATACCTGTCTATCTCTTAACACTTCTTATAGGATTACACTTGTGGCATTTGTTAAAAAAATATAAAAAAAAATTAACAATAAAATCTGAATTTTTTTTTATAAAATTTCAAAAAAAAAACTATTTTATTGTCAAAAACAAAAAAAAAAGCTATTTTTTTTATGAACAACAAAGAAAAAGATTAACGTATCTCAAATTCTGAAATTGCAAATCTTTTTATAATCTTTATTTAGAACAATTGCGATCGTTTATTTTCTCAAAAAAAAAAAAAATGTGATCGTTTAAATGATAATCGCAGCCATTTAAATGCAATTATTATAACTGTTTATTATTTAAATTCCATGTAATAAAAAAGTTATCTGTACGAGCACACTAAATAATAATTTATTATTTTTTTAGACAAAATGAATAAACTACCATATTCTCCCGAATCTCCCCTACACATGAATATATTAAATTCACGACCTATGGCACGGGATAAAGTGAAAACTTCAACGTTTTCTATGGAAGACAATAATGGCACTGCCATGTTACCATTGCACCGGTGGAAGACATTAAATTATTAAATAGCTATAATTATAACAATCAAAAAAATAATTCAAAGACCAAGCATTTAATTCTTGATTTTTTTCTTAAATGTCCCACAATGCTCAAAAGATAACTTTTTATTTTTATTCCAGGTGCAATTCCACTTCATTTTGCTTTTTTATTGACATGCAATTTTTTTTTTTAAGAAAAGACAAATGACAAAATAAAAGACACATGGGTTCGGAGATACAACAGTGTGCAATAGTTATGATTAGAGGTGTAAATGATGCATCTCTACTCGTAAGCTACTCGGGCTTGACTCGGTGAAAACTCGAACTCTGCTCAGTCGCGGTGGAGCCAAGCTCGAGCTCGAGTAGTTCGAATAGTCAAGCGAGCCGAGTTCGAATATTGTGATACTTGGCTCGAGTGCTCACGAGCTTAATCGAGTATATATGTATATATATAATTGTTAGTGCAAATGCACTTTAATATTGGCATAATTTGACACCTAGTCAAGGTGACATGGCAAGCATGATGACATGGCATGGAAAATGATGTGGAATGAAGGATGACATGGCAAACAATCTTAGCTAGGTGGAAAATATCATGGGAGATCTTGGAGAAGTTATTTTTGGCAAGAAGTTGCAATTCTCATGAAGATTAAATGAAGATCTTGTTGAAGCTATTTTAGGCAAGATGATCAAGCAAGCAACAAGATGGAATCAAGATCTCATCAAGACCATATTTAGAAGATTGATTGAAGACTAAATATGGGTAAAGTTAAATGAAGAGAATCCTATCAATGGAATGATTCTTGAAGACTATTAAAGGCAAGATTTGAAGATCCTTGTTGAAGATTTGAAGAATCCTAATAGAGATGATATGAAGTCTATTAAGGGTATGTTTGAAGATGCGCCTATTGTTAGCAAGATTCAGCTGATTGAATGAAGATCTTTGTAGAAGATTTGAAGACCAAACTTGTGTGATGTGAAGACTAAGTTTGGCAAGTTTCATGAAGACGCACATAGGACGTGCGCCTCTTGCGAGGGGGCTGTGTGGTGAGGAGCTGAAGAGGGAGGTTAGTTGCTGGTAGGTTCAGATCAGGTGATCGAGCTACATCGACTCAGATGGGGTGTCTTGAGGTCGTTTAGCAATGGAGCCAGAATTCAGCCAAGCCAACAGTCAGGGTCATGTCGCAACATTTGTTATAACATAAGTTGCGACATCTAATTTCGGAAGGTTCCAAAGTTAGAAGCCGCGGAGATTCTAAAAAGGGTATGCGCTATATTTGGGACGTTGAGGCGTCTATATATACTACCTTGGTCTAGGATTGGGTACGACTCTTGAAAGAGGGAGTAGGGAGGTACCGGACAATCTAGAGAGGGTAGTATTCTTGTATTGTGAGAGAGTGACAAGTGTGTTTTGTACTCTTCTATCTTTTACCCCTTTTTAGTGGATTGTTGATCTCCGGGCATGGCCCCCAGATGTAGGCAAGTGGATGCCGAACTGGGTTACCAACGTCTTGTGTCTCTTCTTGTGTGGTTTGTGTTTGCTTTTCTTGAGTGCTTGAGAGAGTGAGTGTTCCTCTTAATTCACAAACCCTAACCGGTGGAACTAACAATAATATTAGATTTATTTGATAAAAATCAAGGGAAAAAACTTCGAGCTCGAGTATAATGTTTATGGTCATTTTTAGCCTTTTCGAGTTTAGTCGAGTGAGCTCGAGTAACTCGATTTGTGTACCGAATCGAGCTCGAGTTATAAAATGAATACTCAATCGAGCTCAAGCCAAGTATCGAGTACCGAATTTTCAGCTACTACTCGGCTCGAGCTTGATCGATTACACCCCTGGTGATGATGGTTTGACTAATCTCTTAAAGATAATTCTCCGTTATGCAACTCTGAAGAGGAGAACGAAAGGTAATCCTCACATAGAACTTCCACAAGAGACCCTAAACATGAATTGTAATCTGAGAAGTTCGAACTCAAGACCTCTTCTTAATCACAACCACAGATAGTTAACATTGGGCTAACCCACGGTTCTTGACATGCAAACTAACTTCAACGGTGGATTGCTAGAATTTACAAACTCGATCATTATGTTTAAAAGAAAAAAATTGTGAAGCTGATTTTTTTGCATGTCTAGTCTTCATCCATGTCCTCTGCATCCACTTCCTCTTCATCCATGTCTTCTTCACTTCCCATCTCTTCCTTGATCATTTCTTGAAACTGTAGTAACATATAAAAGAACAAATTGTTACAGTAAATGAAATGAAGAATGTTGTTATTTAGATTCATTAAATAGCAATTGAAGCAAGAAACATACCTCCTCAGCATCAAAGTCTGCTATAAAGACCTCTGGAACAAGTGGCAACTGACTTTGGCCTTTGTCCCCTAAGCACCAATCCATTAACGATTTACAGCCTGAGATTTCGATCGATTTCAATGTCGAAGGCAGCTGCTCGTCTTCTGAGAACCTTAGCTTTGGACATTCCTCTAACGTCAGCTTCTCGAGTGATACTAAGTTATGCAATCCAACATCATCCTTAACCAATGCAGAGGATGATGAAGATGAAGCAACATCAGCAGCAGAAACAGTACCAGAGCAACTGTGGCAATCAATTGACACTAGCTCGGAACAAGATTCAATCTTCAATGAACTGAGTGAAGGCATATTGTGCAAAGGCAGGCATGTCAAGCTATTGCAGAAACTGATTTCCAATGAATTGAGCTGAGTGAGACTGGCAATGTATGTCCAAATATCCTCCTGAAATTCGCCAACAATGCCTAAACTGGCAAGTGATTCTGATGCTGGGAGTTCTGTGACTTTCTCACATTCAGAAATATCCAACTTCTTCAATGCTGGTGCAAGACATTTAGGTACTTTCTTCAGTTTGTGGCACGTCATAATGTCTAGCTCTGTTAGTTGAGGAAACACAGCTTCACTCCACTCCTCCAATTCAGGAATCCAAGTAAATTTCAGTGTCTCCAATGCAGGAAAACTCTTTGTACCTGAAAACTCTGGGCCGATCGACTGTAAACTTTCCATACCTTCGATCATAAGTTTCTTGAGAGACGGTAGATCACCCAAAGAAGGGAGTACTTTGCATTGGTTACACTGAAATAGCCTCACTGTGACTAGCTTGGCAAAGGATGGATCTCCTAGCCAATGTGGGAACTTCGTACCGCCATATTGTCGTATCTCCAACACGACGAGGTCTTTATTTGGTCGAAGATTCTTGAGCACGGCTTCTTCTTCCTCGACTTGAGTCCATGGCAGTGCTATTGCATTATCCGATTTGCTCTTAGATGCTGAGATGTTCAAGTTGTGGCTACATTTGTAGTTCGATTGGTGAACATACCAATCTAGAGTTAATCTTTGGATGCTCTTCTTGCTCTCCATGTTGGCTTCCTTCGCAAACCATCCCCGGGCAACATTCCTTAGCCCGGAGATGTAGAGATCTCCGCTGAGGTTTATCAGGAGCTTGAGTTCTCCAATCGAACAGTGACTACTGTCTGCACCGACGTTAAATGCTGCCAGCTCTTGTAGGCCGGTTAAGCTTGCAATGCCGGATGGAATGCAGATAAATGAACTATCCATTGTTGGTAAATCAACATGACGGAGATTTAGCAAGTTTCCAATTCCTCTGGGGAGCTCTTTAAGTCTTCTGCAGTAATCTAGATCAAGTGTTTGAAGCTTGTACAGTTTGCATACTGATTCCGGCAGTTTCTGAATTTTAGTATTTCTGAGACTGAGATACCGGAGCAGTTTCAGGCCAACAATCGAATCCGGTAATGCTTTAATGTCAGTGTAGCTCAAATCCAATGCACGCAAACATTTCAAGCTTGCAAAAACATCGTTCGGTATCTTGACATGCAAGAAATCTTTATCCAACCAAATTCCAACTCCACCCCATTGATTAATGAGCCTGTGAACGACCAGCAGTGAGCGCAATGCCGTCAGTTTTTCAGCAGATTGAAATTGCATTACATTTTGAGAGCTGTACGAAGACACCGATGCATGTCGAACCATTACAGAGACACTGCTCAGGTTTGTGAATTCAGTTGTGTGGCACTCTCCGCTGGATAAATTTCGTGCAAGATCATGAACTAGATCATGCATCATGAACATATGTTCTTCGCCGATGTCTATTTCGGCTTTCTGAAAGAATGACCTGGAAATCAAGTCTTCAAAGTAGTCAAATCCTGCATCCTCTGGTTCTTCATGTTGTTCTGTTTGATGATGAATCAGGCCTTGAACCATCCAAAGTGGAATTAACTGGCTTCTCTTGAACATGAAATTCTTCGGAAAAACTGAGCAATAAACAAAGCAACGCTTCAAATGAACAGGAAGATGCTGGTAACTCAATTTCACAGCAGGCAAAATCTCATCTCCACCAGTTTCATCAATGTCCCATAAATCACTCTCCAGAACATCAGTCCAAACTTCTTGATCTGTTTCACATCTTAAGAGACTTCCAAGTACCTTTGCAGCCAAAGGCAAGCCTTTGCACTTATCAGCAATCATCTTGCCAATCTCCACCAGACCTGCTGGAAAAGCATCCAGATCAACCTCTCCACCACCAAAAGCTTGTCGCCGGAAAATCTTCCAGCAATCATCATCAGATAAGCAATTCAATCGACAAACCGGCATGTTCGCCTGCACAATCTTCGCAACACTCTCATTCCGAGTAGTCACAATGACTCTACATCCTCCGACACCAGAACACAGCAGTGAACTCAATTTGTCCCAAAGAATCTGCTCTTCATTCCAAACATCATCCAAGACAATCAAGAACCTCTTCTCCTGCAACAAACTTTTCAAACAATCCTGAAGCTCATCCAATTCATCAACACTGCACAAACTCTTGGTAATGGACTCAATCAGAACTTTGACAAGCCTTGCAACATGAAAATCTTGAGAAACATAAACCCATACTCTCAACTCAAAATTCTCACAAACACTACTGTGATTATAAATGAGTTGAGTTAGTGTAGTCTTACCAACTCCTGGCATCCCTACAATAGGAATCACAGACACACTAGTCTGCTCATCTCCATCATTCTTCAACAGGTGTTCAACAAGCAAGCTACAAGCTTCATCCCTGCCATAAACTTCAGATTGATCAACATAAGAGCTTGTCATAGGCCTCATTTTGTATTCAACTCGATGAGATGCATCTTCTTCTCTTAGATGCAGTGCTTCTTTCTCTCTTGCTATCTCATCCAGTCTTGCATTGATCTCCTTAACCGTCGTCGCAACTCGATCTCGAAAAGCAGGTTCATCTAATGGAGAAGGTAGGATAAAAACAATAGGACTAGTTACATCATCTTGCTTTCTCTTATGAGTTTTTCTCTTGTGAGCTTTAGCCTCAACACCGATACGCAAAAGCTCGTACTCGAACTCATCCAGCAAGTCTTCAGCGTCAAAGGCGACATCTCTGAGCTCTTTCAGCCATAGTTTCACAGACTCATCCTTCACTTCTCGCTTCTCAGCATCACCAACCACAGCCTCTATCTTTCTTAATGTTTTCTTTAGCTCAACAAGATCGGCTTCGACGATGCTCGGAGGTTGGAGAGAAGATGGTGAGGCAGTGAGGTAGCGCCGGAGTGGCGTTGCCAACTTTTCAGTCAAGTTAGTGATGGATGATAAGATTACGGTGGCCATTGAACAAGTGTTTATCAATGGAGATGCAATGAAGTAGTGTGGAAGCTAGCAATGGTTAGAAGCTTGAGATGAAGAGAGTTTGAGGAGAAGACAAGGACGTTGACTTTGCATGGTAGAGCTCGTCAATATTAGGCACGCATGTTTAGGGTTTAGGTAGAAGCCAAGATGTTTCCTTTGGCATCTTCTTTTCTGTTGTTTTATGCGCCAACTTGATGGACTGAAGGAATGAAAGAATACAAAACAGTGCATGAGCTTATGATATGCCCACTTGCCTTGTGATATGATCGATAATGCTCGTTGATTTTTAAAAAGCAAGGGTTCGGTTGGGTTTTTCTTTGAAATTATCTGCTTTTTCGTAATGCCTTGTGATTTGTTTGGATTTTGTGAAATGTTATTTATTTATTTATTTAAAAGACTTATGATGTACATCAAAGAGATAAACAGAATTTTTAGGTGGAAAATGGGTTCCCCCAACAATCAAGATCCAGTATTTTTAAATTAAAATTATGAGTGCGCAAAATTTTAAATGGGGTTGCTATTTAATTTATGTGGTTTATCCACTTTTTCAAAAAAAAAAAGAAAAAAAAATTAAATAGGGTATTTATCGTTTAGTGTTATATATATATATATATATATATATATATATATATATATTATGGGTGCACATTACACACAAGCATTCATAAACAGAAATAATGTTAAACAACTTAAATAATTCCTTACATTCGAGTGTCTTGCTATTTTAATTATTTAGTTTTAAAAAATTATAATTTTGTTCCATACTTTTAATTTTTATTATAATTTTATTATTCGAATATACATCGTTAATGGTGATCACAATTGACATATATCAATCAGCTCAGATGTTAAGGCAACTTTAATCGTTATACTATATTCTAGAGTTTGATACCCATACCATTTCATCAATCTATTAAACTCATACACATTAAATTATCTCCTAAAGTTATAATATAATATGGAACCCACAATCATTTCATTTATTTTTTAAATATTTACATTATATAGTTCATTAAAACATATTTATTTAATAAAATCTTAAATATTGTTAATAAAATAATTAAATAATATATTTTTAAAAATATATTTCAAAATAAATATTAAAAATAATAAAAATATATGAATAATTATAAATTATTATATTATTTTGAAAAAAAATAATTAATTTATGAATGATAAAAAATAAAAACAATTTATTAATAATGATGAAGAAATAAAAAAACAACTTATATAAATTAAAAATACTAAAAATATCACATAATTAAAGTCATTAATAAAAGATATAAAAACATTAATTTTCGCCTTTGTTTACTTTGAAGTGGTGTCAAATGTACTCTATCAAGTCCGATCGAAATTGATAGTATACTTCTTGATCACGTAATTTTGCATTTCTTCTTAAGTATTGTTGAAAATCTTTAGTGCACCTTTGACTAACGAGTAATGGCGATTTACTTTCTTCATCATTCCAATTTGTGATTATATCTCATTTATCTTCAATAATCATGTTATGCAATATTATACATGAGTATATTATATCTCTCAATTTTTCTTTGTGCCAAAAATAGACAAGGCCATGTACAATTGCCCACTGAATGCCTTACGCATTCGAAATCTTCAACGAAATACATTATCAGGATAAACTGGTTCATCGGTGAAGTAGTCATTGAAAAGCCTTTCATGTCCTGCTTCACGATCACGATTCAAATGCTTTCGGCTTCTTCTACGGCTACTAGATGAGTCACTTTTTTTCCACCTCCCCTATTCCTATAGTAACGTACAAATATTTTCTTTTGAATCATCAATCAACTCATCTACCAAAAATTGCTAGATTTGTTCCAACTGGGAATGATCCATTCTCTAGGATGTTAATAAAGTGATGTAGTTTAGAAAAATTTAGGATTTGCTAAGTGGAGAAGTATGGAACTTATTCTCATCATATATATATATATCTATGTGTGTGGGCGCGCGCGCGTGCAACGTAATGGTTAGTTTTTAAACAACTAGTTTACATTCAAATTACATTAAAGTTGCATTAATAATAAAGTGCATTAAAGGTAGATTACATAATAAATAAAATTACATTACAATATTACCACATTAATTTAAAATTACATAAAGATAAAATTACATTACATGACCACAATTTAAAATTACATAATATTAAAATTGCATTGTATTAAAATAAAACAAATAAACATTAAATACTATATTTTGATTTTATTTCATTGCACATAAGACGATGATTCTCAAGCTGTTATGTATTCATGTGGCTAGTATCTATCATCAAAATTTGATGATCAGCAACCATTCGAAAGATTTTTTCAAACTTCACATTTCTGCTAATTTTTAATTCATCTATTCTTGTAATTCAGCCCATCTTGCTTCCATTTCTTCTTTTACATTTAGTTTTTCGACCATATTTGACTTCCTTTTTCTCTTTGCCTTTGCTAATTTTTTATCGATCCGACGAACCTTGATCTCACTGTCATCTATATCAATACTTGTGTTCGCATCAGATGATGATGTATAAGCACTATTTTCATTGATCTTTAATTTCTTTGAAGACCTAGCAAGAGGAGTATTTGCTTTTCATTTTAGATCATCTTTCAACATAACCCAAACATGCTCATAGATGAAATGTCTTTTATGATTATGATAATATAGAGTACGAGCATGTTCCTTTAATTGATCATCACTTCATCTACTATGATACTCCCCTAATAATCTATTGTATAACTGGTTAAATTTATTAATAAGTGGAAGCATTCAAAACCAATGTTGCTTACAACTAGATGTTGTTTTTTTTTTTTGGACCAGATCACCGATTTTCATTGAAATACTCGGTCACTTGTTTCCAAAACGTCCTATTATTTTAGGCAGTGCCTACAACGCTATCAGTTGAAATTATAAGCCATGCACTCACGAGAATTTTATCATCTTGCATGCTCCACGGTTACCGTTTTTCAACTTGATTTTCATGTTGGTCTTCATCCAAAACAATCTTATCAATCTCTGGTTGTGTGGAATAAGGGGGAAATTGAGAGTCAGAAAATGAATCTATTTTTATTGTATTCCATTAATAGGTAGGAGAACTTTTATCCAAATTTTATGGATTGCTTGAAGGAATTTGAATAGTGTGAGGGCAAAATGTCAAAAAAAAAAAAAAAAAAAAAAAATTCAGTCAACATAACAATTGTATTCGATACAAAATAGTGTGATATTGTGACATTTAATTAAAACAATCACAAAAAATATAAAACATTTATCTATACACACTCATGCTAGAACCGCCATCTGTGCGACGCATGCTGCTCAGAGAAGGTAACAGAATACGACGAGTTTGCATTTTTTGAAAACATTGTAGAATTGCCTCATATTCAATAGTTACAAAAACTTTTTTCTTAATATAGACAATCATGCTATCGTGCATCCACTTGTCTCTCATTTTGTTGCGTAAGTTAGTTTTCACAATATTCATTGCCGAAAATGCCTTCTTAATACTAGCTGTCGCAACTAGCAAAACTAATGCCAACTCAATAAAGCGATAACCGAGTGGAAAAATAGTACATTTGACAGTATCAACCATCTTTATAGCAAAACCTCCCAAGTCCCTGACATTTGCAAAATCATCATCATGTCGCACATCATAAATGAAAGTAGCAAGTTGATCCTCAAGCATTATACGTTTAGTCACCGAAAAGTCTTTAGGATACATCTCTACAAGACAGAGTAGCTTATGGAAGTTGAATTTAGAAAATGAGTCTCTAGGATCAAGGCATGATACCAAAAGAAGTAACTCCATGCTAGCTTCAGAAAAGATGTTGAGCATTTCTTGAGAAATCAAATCAATAACCTAACATTGAAATAATGATAAAATATATAGAAAATATTTACAAAAAGAATAAATTACTTTAGGAGTATTTGATGACTCTTCACTCCTTGGTCGTTTGATCAAAAATTTGTTCATGATCTATAAATAAATAAGTAAAAAAATCTTTAATTATAGACTATAAAAAATAACAAGCAAAATATTAAAGGTGTTAACATTGCGTTGCTATCATGACACAACCAAGATCATTAGAAGAATCAAGCACACAAAATTGTTTGAACATGGTAGTGCTAACATTCATGCATCTAAATGAATGCATTTGTTTTATGAAACCAATTTTGTTATGTCATTGTATCCTTTGGTATAGTCATACTTAATCCAATTTTATTGTGTCAATCAATATGAAACCTTTGGTATAGCTAGTCTTATTGAAACCTATTTTGTTATGCATTTTGCTAAATAGATTTAACAGTAAACATTATTTAGTTATACATATATACATTATGATACATATTAATATTTGATATTTGATATTTTCAATATTTTAACTCATTGAGGCATTTAATCAAACACATTGTAGGCATATTTATAAAAATGAAGTTTAGCATTCACGTTCTATTTATTTCACCCATAAATTTTATACATTCATTCTCATTTTCGTTATACATGATTGGATGATCCAATCATTAAAAAAAATAAATACTAATAATTTAATATACTCACTAGTCACTATTATATCCAAGACTCCAAGTCTCCAACCAACCAGCTGTAATTCTTCAAATTAGTAAACATAATATATATACATTTGACCTGGTTCAAAGAACACAACTATTGTTTTGAAAATTTAAAGCCTAGTGGACTCACTGGGCTGGCCCATAAGCCACAACCCACAACCCACACAATGACACAATTGCACATAAGCCCAAGCTTTGTCAAGTCAGTTTTTTTAAATTGTTTCATTCCATGCAAATATGCCAAAACTTTCATTCAATGCCATTATGCCAAAGTTTTCTTTCCCCAAACAATCATTTAAAACTCTCATTTCGTTGACTAGGCTTTGCTTTTCTCCTCTCAAAACTTCCAACTTCCAAGTCCCATCATCTTCACGACTTCATCTGTTCATAGTTGGCCAAACTCCCAAGAGATGAGAGCTTAAGGAGGAGGAATCAAATCACTCGAGCCAAGGAGGGGCTGCTGGCCGAGCTGACTTGGTCGAGGGAGGGGGGCGCTGGTTCTGTGTCTTTCGGCCAAACAAGGAAGAGTGCTGGTGCCGAAGGGTGGGGGGTTGAAGCCCCTGCTAGCCCCGCTTGGTTCCATCCTTGGGACTATAGTCCACTTGAGTCTTAATGGGCGTTTAAAAGTTTGAGTGCTCATTTAGCGCAGGTTTTAGAGTCATTAAAGTTGCTCTTAGTTCTGAGAATATATGTCACATAGTATGTCACATGTGATTACTGTTAATGGTGTATATTCGAGTGAATAAAAGATAAATGACTAAACTATAACTTTTTTGAAGATTGGATGACTGAAATTAAAATATATGGTACAAAGTGTTGAGAAGTATTTAATGTAGAATTTTATAAATCCTACATACAAACAGTTATTCTCAAATATTGATTTAACTAATACATCTTAATTAATGTAAAGCAAATGCTTATAATATTTTTTAAAAAAATTAATTCCCCATGTAATTTCATATAAATTTAGTTTTTTCCCCAAAGAAAACATTTTATCAATTACTTTTTGTAATTAAAAAAAAAATATACATCAATAAAGATATTTTGAGAACACACTTGTTCAACAGCTTCCAGCAACAGTGGCAACAGGATATATCCTATCCTTGGATGAAAGCTTGCACAAGAGCTATAGAGCATGGCCATGGGGACCTCTTTCAGAGCTCCACCCTTCTTCACTCCTCCTCCTTTGCGAACCCCTCCATCCCATCCCTTCTTTGCTTCTTCCAGGTCTTGTCTTGTCACCTTTGCTCTCAGGAGTTCTCTTCATGGTACATCTTCTTCTTTTTATATTTGTTTGCTTGATTTACAATAGTGATTATTTGTTTTATGTTGTTTGTGTGATTGAAATGGAAATGCATTGGAAATAGGGAGGAATTGGTCTTGGTTTTTTATTTATTAGTGGTGATTTACTTGTGAAAAAACATCAGCTTTTTAATTTTCTCTTTTTGTGGACATTTACGTGTTGCTGTTAAATTTTGGGTTGGAATTTGGTAGATGTTCACCTGTTATTTATGGTGATGATTTCTGTTTGTAGAAAGTGAAGTTTTTGGAGAGGATGTGATGCGAATGTTTGCAAAGGAGAGACAATTGAATGGGGATTTTGTATCAAAAGTTTCAGACATGTTGTGGTGGAAGGAGAGGTTGAAATTTGAAGCTTGGGAAACCATTAATGTGGAAGGAGATAAAGAACAGAATGACAGTGTGAATGTCTCTGTTTTGATCATAATCCGAAAACGTATTTTAGGTCTTTCAGGAAGCATTCATTCTTTTCCCTGATTCAGGTGGTAGATGATGAAAAATTGGGTGGATTTCTGAAGCTTACTAGAACCAAAGAGTGGGTTTCTGGTGATAACATTGCTCCGGTGAACAGAAAAATGGCTGTTAAGGTTTGCATTTTAATGTTTTTGTTGAGTTCTGCTTCAATTTTGTGTTTTAGGCTATGTTGTTGGCTTTTCAATTTAAGTGCAATAATTACCACTTTATGTTTTGGAGCAATAATTTGGTGTCACTTCTCAATTTTATGACAGGATTTCAAGAATGACAGTGAAAGACGAAAGAAGCTAAACCTTCTCAGATATGAAGCTGTATGTATTGTTCAATTCATTTGTACCTTTTGCATTTCCTTTTTCCAACATGCTTCGGTTTATTCTTGTGGTAAACTTCAACTTTTGTCAAAATCCAGATATTTTAGCTGGTGCAGTTGGTTTAACTTTGATTATGATCTTTAGTCTTATACTAACTCTTAGGATAAATGGAAATATGTTAAAATGAATGCAGCAAGGATCTCCTCAGAATCATTTCTGACTTTTTTTCTGCTTTCAGCTAAAGAGGGAGTTGTTGCTTTTAACCGCTGGTATCGGGACAGCATGCAGTGTCTATTGTTTCATACAATTTTCTTTTGAGGTACTTTTCTTCAATTTGCTTGAGCTAATTGTTCCATAAAGTGCATTGCGAGGCTTCTATTGTCCGGATAACATAGGTTAGGCCGTCCAAAGAATCACACATTATATATTCATTTATGATGAGGATGATATTATAAATGTTTCATGAAGCACATAGTGAACAGGCTTCTCTAGTTATATGATCTTTAAGCATGCTTGGATTGTTATGTTCAGCTTATTCTGCTGTTGTTATTCTTTTTCTTATGATCTTATACATGTGTTGTTATTCTGCTGTGAATTGACAAATTGTTTCTTTATTTTAATAGGCTGCATTGAGCTATGGTGTTGGAGTCCTCTTCAGGTTGGTCACTAGAATGCACTGAATGAATAATCAGCAAAGTGCTCTATTAATTTTGCGCTGCTTTGTTTTCAGGGGAATAATGAGTTCACACTTAACATAATCACAACAAAATAAGTTTATGCAATTTAGCTGTGGTTATACGCAGTTGTTTAGATCCCAGTGAGGCTGATGGAAACATTTATTCAGTCTCTCAACATAGAACTTACATTTAAACAGTGACAAATTTTTTTAACCTGGCTTTGATTCATAACTCTGTTTTTCCATGCCTCATACATGTTCAAGTAGCTTGATGATTCTGAAAATTCAGCAATACTTATATGTAAATAGTATGAGTAGCACTAGATGTTTATATTGTTCTCAGTGTCTTACATGCTTCTACAACAGTTGTTTGTACCTTCAGCTTTTGTATTATCACTCAGACAACATGACAAGGGATGATGTCCCTGAAATTTTCAAGCAGAAGAAGCTGAAGAAGTAAGCTATGATTTATCATTATTCACTACTTCCTTTACTGTTAATTCTTCTCTTTGTCCCTGATTATTATTATTTTTTTTCTCCAAACTTCTCAACTTCATGACTATTAAAAATTCTTTGATGAGCGATAACATGTCACCTGACAGAATTGGAATCCGAAGTGAAGACTTGAAGAACACATTGGAGAAAACATTGAATGGGTGTACGATGGCACTCTCCTCTCCAAGACTAGTGATTCCTGCTACTATATATGGACTCTGGGCTTTATCGCACAATTTTGTCAATGATTACTTTGATTTTGAGGTAAGTTTGATTAACAATAATGCTTTTTAGTTTTTGTATGAGAATTTACTGATACTTTTTGGATCATGATCAATGCATTTCATTTGTGATATTATTAAATTAAAGCCGCCTATAATTGAGGCTTGACAAAGGTCTTAGCATAATTGACTGAAACATTGCCTGCTCAGCTTGTTCCAGCGATGTTTGGCTTTTTTGCGTATAAGGCCGCAGCCTTGGTTCAAGTTTACAGAGACAACGAGGACTTGGTAATGGTGTTCTCCGACAAGGAAGATGAATCAATTAACACTTAAAAGGTTAAGCAGAATACTTGCTCAGAAATTCGGGTGCTGTTGTTTCCAGTACTTTTTTTCTTGAAGCACATTTGGGAGAAGGCACCACAACCTGTGCTGTATCTTTCTTGACAATAAATTGCGGCAAATGTAAACAGAATTTCTTCTCAAAATTTAGCATTGTGTTACTGTTAAGATTGCAGCTTGTTCTTGTAAACTTTGAAAAAGCAGTTATAGAAGAGCATAATTGTCAGAAAAGCAACGGATGAAAACGTACTGAAAAGCCAGATACTTAACAGTTAAAGTTGCAATTAACTGCAGTATTTCCATACATTTCGAAGGACAAATACGAAAAAATTCTGTTGTCTGTAAAGTTCTAAATTGAAAACAGGTAAGAGCTTGCAGTATAAGTAATTCCGTGAGCTCAAATGCATAGATCTACCAAATGCTCAAACACAAAAGAAGAGGAATTAGTATATAATTGTTTACAGAGGGGCCGAAATTGTTCTGCGAAGCTGATTCTTTGTCACAGGTTCAGGAGCAGACCGTAGTATTTTGTCCAATGCCTGAGAAAACAACATCATTAGTACTTGTATCACCAAACAAAAAAACGAGTACAAAAAACATTACATAATTTTGCCAGTGTTCATCATCTCAGTTATCAGTTCATAACAGAATCAAGTCGGAAACAAAAAAAAGTTGAATCTACCTTCTGCTTCTTCAGCCTCTCATTCTCTTCTTCCAATCGAGAAACCTTGTTCTCCAACTCATTAGTATACGCCTATTTACCTTAAAAAAAAGTGATCAGATGAACCAATCACAAGCACAACACATATACAGATTGATAACAAACCTGTTTTCTAGCTCGTGATCGAGCGGCAGATTCCCGGTTCTTGATCATCCTTTTCTGTCTTCGATCCACCGCCTTTTCCACCATATCTTCATCGGCCATTCGCTTCCTTCCCGACACAAGCGGATCAGATATTGTACCTACCAAAGTTCTCTGCAAATTCACGGTTGTATCACCATAAACAGAATTATCCAAAATGTGTCTTGGCATCTGCTGATACTGCTGCAACCAATGAACATGTTCATTAGCATTGCCAAACACATCAATCCTTTTTTCTGAAACAACTCCAACCTCCATTAAAAAGTCCTCTAATGTCATCTCTCCAAATGCATTAACTGAATTCCTGTCCTCATTCCCTTTGTTTTTCAGCTGTTGTATCTCTTTCCACACCTCATCCACTGTCTTCTTGCTAAGTTCCTGTGACACTGCTCTTGAACTATACCTCATGCTCCCTATATTCATTGACAAGGATGTATTTGCATCATTAGGGAGTATGTTCTTCAATAGTTCATCAAGGTTCATACTGTGCAAAGGTTCTCCTAAATGGTTCTCAACTTCACTAAGTGTCAAGCTATAAACAGAGCCATGTCTTGCCAAGCTCCCAGAAGCCATTGCCTGAACAACCATTAATCAACAAAAAAAAGATCTTTTCCTGCAATCAAAATGGAAAGAAAAACTCACTTGTGCTTTTGCAAACATGTAATCAAACTTAAGATCCATGAAAAACAAGAACATGAGCATAAACCATAAAAAGAAGAGTTGAACACACTAAGAAACACCAACAACTAATTAAAAGATCAAAAGAATCTAAGTGAGAAGAGATACAAGCATAAGAAACAACAACTCATTAGCTGAAAACTAGAAGCCTTTCTTCCTCATTAGATTATATAAATTATCATTAGATTTACCTTAAATGAATAAAAAGGAAAGACCATCAAGATCTATGAACTTACAGGGTGGTGAAAAATGGTATAAGAATCTAAAGAAAGAGCTTCACATTTGTCATCTAAAACAATAAGTTAGTCTTGGTGTATGTTTAAGGAGAAGGAGACAAGGAGAACTATTTAACTAGTTTTAAGATGGCTAAAGTGTACTCGTATAAAATAATAATATACAACTTGAGCTATGATGCAGCCATATAAAGAGTATTCTCTATGTTTTTTTAGAGCTATATTTTAATGCTTAATATCCAATCTAATACTTACTGTGCTGTTTGTGATCCATAGTCACATTCTAACTATGCCTTATTTGTTTTCTTTTTTTCTTTTATTTATTTTTCCTCTCACCGTTGAATCTTGTAACTGCTATCAACATCGTACTGTGTACACATGCACCTCTTGTTTAAATCTGGCACACTCATTTTCATTATTTTTTTTGATAAATTGATGATAATTTTTTTTATTTTTTTACGGAGTGCTTCAGAGATTTTGAACTTAAAACCTCTCAAATACAAGTAAAGTAAAACATCACTAAATTATGTTTTAGTTCCTAATTTTCACTATTGCTAAACTCCCTGATATGTATGTATATTAAAAAAATAAATAAATCACGAAATATATTAAAGAAACTGGGCAAATTAGAACAACCCAGAAAATGAAGAGCAAAGATACAAAATGTATTTTTATATTAACTATTTATTATATATATTTTTCCTTAATATTGTATTTTATAGTTTGTAATAACCAACTTATTTTTTAATAAAATTGTGATTTATCTATTTTAATATTTAAAAAATATGTGATTAATTATTAGTATGAGATATTTATACAACATATTTTACACATTTTTCTTTGAGAGTTGAATAAGATGTTTTGGTAGATAATTTTAAATATAATCCTATATAACATGCAGATATTAATCAGTGTATATTGGATATATTTATATTTATAATAATACAAGAATAAAGGGGAATCATAGAACATTTATATATATGTATATATACACACAAAAATATTTTTATTATTATTATTATTATTTAATTATAATTAGTAGAGAGCCAAACACTCGATTTCTTATGTGAGAATCAAGTGTCTTTTCATTCGATTATTGAATTAATAATAAATAATATAATATAAAAGTTGGTATTTTATATAATTATGATTAGGTTGATATATCATTTTCATATACCCTATCATCTTCCATATTTAAAAGTAGGAAAAATTCAACTGTATACGTAAGTATATAAGTATGATAATTTAAATAAATTTATATTGGGATGACGTTGTAAGCCAATAACAATAGCACTTTAACTATAGTTACTCATTTAGAATATTTGACTTGCGACCCTTAATCTTTTACCCTTAAAGTTTCAAAAAATAACAAACAATGGTTTAATTATAAGTAAAATAATATTTGACTAACCGAATTCAACAATAAAAGAATAAATTAAATGATGTTTGATTAAAAAAAAGTAAGAATAAACTTAATAAAATTAATCCAATTTGTTTATTTTAGTTTTCATACTGCCTTAATTATTATTTTTTTTTAAAAAAAATAGATAAACTACTTAAATTAAACAGGAACAAAAAGTACAAAAATCCATTCCCTAGCAGTGGACACTGACAACAAAGCAAAAGCACACAAACAAAGCAAAAGAAAACAGTAAAGATATAAAGGTGGCCCAGCGACCACAAAACAACACAAGAAAGCCTTAATTATTAATCTATCTCAATATAATTATAAATAAATAAATAAACATTAATAAATACACAAATAATATTAAGAATGAAAACTGCATTATGAGACAGTATAGATATGAGACATACAAGAAATCTATAATTAAGGGTGGCCTAAGCTTCCTTAAAGTTAATTAAAACCATCATTACTAAGCATTAAACAATGTTATCTTGCACTCTAATTCTTTATAGAGGCTTTGTTTATGTTTGTACTAAATAATAATAAAATTAAAGACCCAATAGGCCCGATTTAAAATCCAAATTGTCCAATAAACTTATCCAAGAATTATATTTTCAATTAAATATTAATTAATTTAATTATTGAAATCTTCTATTAAGTATATTTATGATTTATTTGTAATTGAAACATAGAGTGAGATTTTTTTTTAAGTTTTTCAAAAAATCAAAAGTAGGTATAAAATAAATATATACAATTTAATTATAAGAACATATATAAATTGATGGTGATCTATCTACCAACTTAAAAGTTAAAATAATAGAAAGTTGGGTAATATTATATATTAATAAGGATTAAAAAAAGAAGACATTTCTCTTGGGTGAAGAGAAAGTTCATCAAACTCAATACTTGTGGATTTTGAGATAAAATTCAAATGCTAATCCTTGCTGATTACAATGTGCACAAATATAATTAATTCATTTAATTATGGTTTTGGGGATTATGAGTGAAGCGTGGAGTTGTGCCAAGTGGTGCATTGAGCTAATTTTTCTTTTTCTTTTTCTTTTTTTTTAAATAAAGGTATTGAAAAAAAAATAGCAAGGTAATGAAACAAAGGGAGCAAGGAGCCTCATAGGTCATAAACACCAGCGTGGCCACCATAGGAATCAGGAAGCATGTGGGAAGTGTCTTAAGTTGACCCATCGGACGAAGGGGTGTTGTCACCTTCTTGCAAGTGATGCTAGGGATCTGAATATTTGGTTGCAAATTGGCCGAGGTGCAACCCACCATTATAAGGCCAACACAAGGTGCAAATTGCTAAGGATCAGTGATCCCTTCATCCTTCTTGTTGGAAGTTAATAAATTGGGGGATGAACTCACCAAACTAGATATAGTGAATGTCTTAGAGGTTGGATAAATGAGCATGTCCTGCAAGAAATGTTGTCTTATTTCTTTGGACTTAACCAGTTAACCACGTCGGGATGGTCTCACAATTCCGAGGGAACTCTTTTGTTGTTCTCTTGGGCAACACAAATTAGACCAAGCTAGCTAGCAACCTAGGTGAATTCAAATTTTCCTCCAAGTTGTGTCAGTGTAGAATCTTCTTCTCTTGATGGACTAGAGATGTGGGATCTGAAAGACAAAGGTAAAAAAATATTTTTCATTGATTGTGTATTTAATAATACAATCATATACCTATTTATACAAGAGTCTAGTATTTACAATAGGAAACTAAATAAAGGAAAATATTACAATTGCTATCTTTATGTAATTGATTGATCCTCAAATCATACCAAAGAATGTGTGATTGATTGATCCTCAAATTATGCCATAGAATATTATGTGATTACATGGAGGGTGCGGCGAGAGGAGCTGGAACTTAGGTAAGTATTTGGAATTTACCACTCCACTATTGGTGCAGCAAATACTCGCTTATCGTAGAGATGTCAGTAACTAGTGGTAATTTTGAAAGGGACAAAGGTGAATAAAAGTTTTATAGGTGTGTTAATTCAGCTGTAAAATTGGTCAAAGCTTCCTCATGAGATAGAGTTAAACGTAGGGATATGAAGGTTTGCTGTCCTACTCACCAATAGGAGCGATTCATCACCGATCTTTAATGCGTCGTGGTGATGGTAGTATCGGGCATGATCAAGGTTAATAACTCTCATGCCAGTGTAGATAAGTCAACTTACACACATGAAGTTCAGCATTCATTGCTTCATTTGGTTTGGAGTCTAACTCATGCCATACTAACCCAACTCATAATATTTTAAGTAAGTCCAAAGTTGGCTCATCAACAGTGATCGAACTAGACAGCTTAAAAGAGGATATACCCAAAACTATCATGTTGAACCCAACCTCCTCAATTAAGCCATTGGCTACACTTACACCAAGTGACTTAAGGCCTCAGCCCTAGATAGCAACAAACCCAAGCTTGTTACAACCTAGTAGGCTAGAATCCAATGTAAATCTTGAACTAGTTAATCATAACCCAAAAATTTTAAAGCCTGGTGAATTTGAACCAAATGAAAATCAGATAAAGTTGAATCAAAATCCATTCAGTGGCTCTGCTCCTAATGTACCATGGATTTTGATTGAGTCACATACTGGTTTGACTAATTTAATTCCAAATCGGGATCAACTACAACCTGACCTGGATACCAACCCAAACCAAGTACCGGATGTATGCTTTGATACCACTAAACTCTCACTACCCTGAACCATCATGCCCCGGGTACACATAGCAATTTATAAGGGGAGAGTGATATCTCATTCCCAAAAATCACTCCAAATTTTTGGACCATCTCTTGTAGCCATCCCATGACCCAGCCAATTCACTAGATCCACTAAATAATTGGGAAGATGAAGAGGCTTTTGAGAAAAACTTAGAATATGATTTGATTGAATCTCCATGTGAGGTTGTTGTTGTTCAACAAACACAAATGTCTTCAAAAACCCCTTTGAAGACGACATACAAGCATCAAAGGACTCGGAATCTTACTTTGAAGAGAAAATTAAGTGATGAGGGACTGAGCAGTCTAACAAACCAGCTCCGACAGCAAATCTTGGAGTTAGAGGAAGTGAAAGACAGAAGAAACCATCCTCAAGGTGGACAAAAGAAGTTGGTTACCTGACCCCTTCACTGAGATCTTCGAAGAATAAAGGTATTGCCTTACTCTCACAATCACCAAAACGTACTGCATCTACTCCTCTTCTTATTTCCATTATTTCCAACTAGTCAAATGTTCAAATTGATAAATATTACAATGCATGTGGTATAGAATTGAATGATTTGCTTTCACATAAAAATACATGTTTTGATCAAATCCGACAATTAGAAACTAGTCACGCGGCCCCTACTAAAGGCCTAGCGGAGACCTCCTAGATCGTCTGCTGCTAGGAAAACACAGTTTTCCATTTCATGGAATGTTAAGGGACTGGGTAGACCAATTAAAAAGTTTTTAGTTAAGAATTATTCTTGAGATTCATTGTATGGATGTCTATTACATCCAAGAGTCAAAACTAATTGATGTTAATGAAATAACCTGTAGAACAATAGGGGGACCATCCTTAGACAATTTTTGCTTCATATTGTTACTGGAAGCTTCGGGTAGTATGATCATTGGTTGGAACAGTTTGCTAGTTAAAGGGAAGGTTTGCTTCTTTGTTACCTTCTGCCTCTTTGTAGAGTTCACTAAGGTCTATTCCAGTTAAATGTGTACCACAATCTATGGCTCTAACTCATAACATCTCAAACAGGACTTCTAGGAAGAGAATAGGAAGTGTTGCACCCAGTTTTCGTGGGTCATCAGAGGGAACTTTAATGCCATCTTTGTTTTAAAAGGCAAGAACTATGGAAACCCTAACATTAGTAACATTCAAAATGCACAGGATCAATGACAAGATCTAGGACTTTGCGAACCACCTTTTTTTGGTTCAAAACACACCTGGACCAACGGGCATGCAAAACCTGCTTGGGTAAGACTGGATCATTTTCTTGAGTGGGTTGCAGTGTACCCAAGAGTGCACCAATCTAGTTTGCCTAGACTAGGTTTGAACCATGTTCCTGTTAGACTGGTTGGTCATTCTTTTAAACTGAAAATTTTCATATTCAAGGTAACATGGCATACAGACGACCACCTGGCTAATCTGATCAAAACATGGTGGAATAAAGTTAATTTTGTGAGGTGTGGAGCTTTCGTAATTTCTAAGAAGTTAATGCACCTTAAGGCTGGATTGCACCACTGGCCTAAGTTAACCTTTGGGTCTATCAAGCTTAAAATGTTAGCTTTTCTTAATGACCTAGAAACCTTGGACCTAGTTAAAGAGTCTAAAATCCTAACTGTGGCAGAAGAAACCCAGGAATCTGAATAGCGCCTAGCCTTAGGTGCTTTCCTCAATAAAAGACCCAACAGGAATTTCTTCCCTCCTCTTTTAGATAGAGGATAACCAGTTGAAGGATTAGATAAGATTGGAAGGGTCTTTATTGATCACTTGATTCCAATTTGGGGCAAAACTGGACCCCCATTTTAAATTTTCCTAGCCAATGCTTTTAAAGGGGTAAACAAAGGATTGATCTCTCCCCTTTTGAAACCTCTCTCCCCAAAGGAAACTAAGAAAGCCATATTTAAGCTGGAGGCCGACAAAGCCCCAAGACCCGATGTCTTCTCTCTATTTTTCTTCCAAAAATAATGGTTTATTGTGGAACAAGACATTGTCACCCTTTGTTTGGATTTCTATAAAGGATTAGTCAATTTGGAGGGAATCAGCATGGCTAGCATCGCGCTAATCCTCAAAGGAGACCCGATTAGCCTTATGAACTCCTTACTCAAGATAATCTCCAAGATTCTAGCAACTAGACTTACCCGGGTAATTGACACTTTAGTAGACCACTCACAGTCTGCTTTCATTGACAGTAGATGCATTCTTAATGATATAGTAAATGTGGAAGAACTTATGTTCAGCCTTCAAAAGTGAAGACTAGAGGGGGGTATGGGCCGAGTTTTTGGCCCAGAACCGGCCCGCCGGTTCATTGACCCGTAACCAGCCCGTACTGTAGACGGGCCGGTGACGGGTTGGGGAAACCCCAACCAGTGACCTAGTTGGTTAAAACCCGGTTTGACCCGCTGGGTCAAGCCCGATTCCAAACCAGGTTTGAAATTTTTTTTATTTTTTTAACATCTATGCACAATAGAAAGGTTGGAAAAGATGCTTAGGAAGTGAAATTTTTTATAAGTTGGTCACGGTTCGAATCCCATCAATATTTTGAGTTTTTAATTTTAATATGATAATTAAAAAATTAAAAAAATAAAGGAAAAAATGGTCGGGCCTGGCGGGTTGGGCCCGGACCCGGCGGGTTTGAAGATTTGCCTGGCTGGGTTCAAGTTGCTTTCAGCCGACCCGTGACCCGCCGAGTCAGCCGGGTCAACCCGGCCCGGCGGGTTATCTCTATTGCATGGGCCGGTTAAGGGTCGGGTCTGGCGGGCCCGATTAACCAGCCTGTGCCCCTCTTTAGCGAAGACTACCAAGCTACATCATCAAAGTTAACTTTACTGAAGCTTTGGATATGGCCAATTAGGATTTTCTATTAGCCTTCTTGTTTGGCTTTGGAACCAAGTGGATAGATTAAGTCAAGTTGATTTTGAATTCTTCAAAGGCCAAGTTCCTAGTTAGCAGTTCAAAACAAGGATAAGTTAGATACCTTAGGGGTTTAAGACAAGAAGATTCTTGCTCCCTTTTCCTTTTTGTTCTTGTCTCAAATGTGCTCAGCCTAATCTAGGAAAAATATGTTATATGCAATATGTTGTTGACCTACAAGTGCTAACGGCTGGAGATATGGAAGATCTGAGAATCATCAAGTTCATTTTGTACCTCTTCAAAAGTATGTCAGACCAAGCCATCGACTTTCACAAGACTAAAATCTACTCTGCTACAACCAGGAATCCCCTAGCGGAGGCCTTGGGTCAAACTCTCAATTGCTCATCAGGAACACTACATGTTACATATCAAGGGATCCCAATCTTGGGTAGATGGCCTAGACGACAGGATTGGGAAGTCCTAATTGCTAAGATAAGATCAAAGCTATCTACTTGGAAAATTGGATTCCTCTCCCTAAGTAGTAGATTTACCCTAGTTAACTCTGTTCTATTTACAATCTCTTCATATTGGATGTCTCTCTTCCAACTCCTTGGCTGCATAATCAAAGCAATAGACCCTATCAAGAGATATTTTCTCTAGTCGAGACATGACATCGATCACTCAGACCTCAGTTAGTAAATTGAAAACGACTTTGTAGACCATAAAAACAGGAAGGATAGGGAATATTAAACTTGAAGGATTTTAATACCTCTATACTAAAAAAAATGGTGATGGAAAATATCGATTGGAGTCCCATGGTGTAGAGCTAAGGTGTTCCAATTCAACTACAACCCAAATGCTCCTACTTGGCAACTCTTTTGTCAATCACCTTGAACTAAATCTTTCTTCTGGAACAGAATCCTTAGATACTTACCTGCCTTTCGTGCTTGTATTTTTCTTGACATACAGGATGGTGTTGCCAAGCTTTTCTAGTTCGATAGGTGGGTCAAAAATTGCGTCCCCATGTATCGTTGGCCGGACTTGTTTAGGTCAACGCAACAACCTATTGGCACTTTACAAGATTTCTCACACATGCTACATAATTAACCCAGTTCTTTTTTGAACTCTCCCTGTTATTAGAATTAGAAGAGTTGCTTCCCAGGCCCAAGCCTCTAGAGATGGTAATTGGTTGTGCCTAACAATTAACGGATGGTTCACAATCAAATTATTGTATGGATTCCTCACTCATGGAAGGATATTGTATCATGTTACACAAACAACAGTATTCTTACGCTTGAAAAGTCAACTACTGGAAAATGCAATAGACTTGCAATTGGAACATGTGTACTTTGTCGCACTACAATTGAGTCGGTTAATCACTTGCTTATCCTTTGTCCTATTGCAAATTGAATCTGGCACTTCTTTACACGTGTGTTCAATTTATCTGTGTTACCAAGTTCTTTGTGTGACTTGTGGGGTTTTTAGAAACCCAGCTTCATTCTCTAGTGAAAGATGATAGGGATCTCCTCATCATGGCATTAACTTGGAATATTTGGCTTGAAAAGAATGCAAGTATTTTTCATGATAAATGCTCCAAGTGCTCTACTGTGATTAGCAAAATTATTCATATGTTCCTTTGGATGGTTTTCTACAGCACCAAATGTAAAGAAAGCAAAATTAGAAGACTCAACTACAACAACTAGTGTAGCATAGGAGTTCCTTGGGAACCACTATGACTTTGGCGATCATATTGCGAGAATAGTCTAGCATAGGGCCTGCTTGATTGTTATACTCTTTCCTTAGGAGGCCAAAGTTGTGTGCTCTCGATCTGTTTTATCTTCTAAACTCTAGTGTTTATGTTATTGTTTATCCTTCTTTGTTGTACTTATTCCTTTAAAAAAAAAAAAAAACAAAGAGCTGAAATAGCTAAAGAAAAGGAAACAAAAAGTAGAGATTGAATTTGGAGCAGATCTCTTTTATCCAATTTGTGGATTGAGCCTTCCGTAAGGAGCGAGTTCATCAACAAAGATGCTCTCTTCTCTTGGAATGGTTGAGATGCAAATGTTTGGGAGGACTTTGAGGAGATTTTTTTTGTTTATGAATCATCCTAGCTGATCTCCAGGCGATGCAAGGGTGAGGGTTTTGAATCAGCTAAGCAACCCTTGGGCAATCACAACATATTTTTATCAAGGTTCCAGTTTCTTTCATTGTAGATTAGAAGTACTTGTACTTATTCCTTTCTTTGTTGTTGTTTGAGAGTTTCCATTCCTAGTAAAATGCTTTTGTTATATTCCCAATTGGGACTGGGTTGTAACTTCTGTTTGTTCAATGAATGTGATCTATTTATTTATTTTAATAAAAAAAGAAAAGTGTATGAAATGGAGAATAATAATAGATAACTCTTTTTATTTGATTGATTGATTTATTTATTATTGTTGTGGGGGAGTGTAGCGTATGTAGTGTGTGTGTATATATATATATATATATATATATATGAGATTATCAAAAATGAATTTAGATAAATTGAAGAAAGATGAGGGATAAAAATATTTATAAAATATTAACCAGTTCCTTATATTTATATTGAAACATAATTATTATCAATCTAAAAAATAAAAATAAATCATAATTATTGATTTCAAAGCAGCTATTTTGATAAATAAAATATCTATGATCTTGAACAAGATGATATCCATTCTCAGCGTTGAATAGACTCATGAGTTCTCACTAGTTGTCTAGGAGAATCTCTCTTCATTTTCGTCCAACATAAGTTGTTATTTTATTTTTGTTTTTGCTGATTCCATGCTTCGTGGATGTTTGTTTTTTTTTTTTATTTTGATGTATTTCATCATGTTGTATTATTGTGGTGTCTATCTGTAAATTTTTTTCCTCCAATAAATATGATATATCTATTTTTTTTAATATATATATATGTATATACACACACACATTTTCAAGAAACCTCTAAAAGCATATGCAACCATTGAGCTTGGCAATGGCAGATGCCCCAGGTACAACCTGCACCATTATCCTTGCAAAAGTTCAGTGCATAAACTTTGTTAAAATGATAGCCATCACATTTCTTAAAGATATGTTATGTTAATTAAAGTGAACCATAGAAAAAAATTAATAATAATAATAAGAGTAATAATAATAAAAGGGCAACCAATGAAAGAGACTTGTATGATCATGTGCACCCATTCATCAAGAGCAAAGCTTCCTTTTTTTTTTTTTTTGCCCCCAGCTTTTATAATTAAGTTTACTTTTGCTTGTGTTGGAAGGTAATAGAATGAGAAATATAGTACATGAGGTACAGAAAAACAAGTTACAATATTCCATTATTTTATCACAGCATATATATATATATATATATATATATATATATATATATATATATATATATGCTGTGATAAAATAATGGAATATTGTAACTTGTTTTTCTGTACCTCATGTACTATATATATACCATTGTTTCTTTAGTTTTAATCCACTCTTTAGTTTTTACTAATCGAGTTTAGATTCGATTACATCAATTAGTCAGATTAATTTATTATTTTTCTGTCAAAACTTTTTTTTTACGGGGCACAAAATGTCTCTATTAGTATAAAATATCATTTAAAAAAATATTAAAAAAAATTATTAACTATTATATTTTTGCATTTACGCATAAATTTGGGGAGGTGTTTTCACAAAAATAACATTGTTTAATGATGAATTTATTTTTAGAATCAACATTTTGTGAGAGACCGACCCACCTCAGTGAGACTCGGAACAGAACTCATCACAAGCCAGATATTGTTTTGCTTAACCGCACAATAATTCGCACTCCCCCGGAGTCGAACCCGCGACCTAAGCCTTTTGTCTCACTTAATGAGCGCCTCTCACCAATTGATCACAAAAAAGGCGCGGATCAATTGGTGAGAGGCGCTCACTTTAAGTGAGACAAAAGGCTTAGGTCGCGGGTTCGACTCCGGGGGAGTGCGAATTATTGTGCGACTAAGCAAAACAATACCTGACTTGTGATGAGTTCTGTTCCGAGTCTCACTGAGGTGGGTCGGTCTCTCACACATTTATTTTGGGCCAACAAGCTTATGTTTTTAACATCAAAATAACATTAGCCCAACATAGTTGAATGGAATTGAATTTTAAGTACAAAAAATTTTAAATTTCCATAAAACTATTCAAGTTTATCATTTTGATGTAGGTTTTTTTTTTATATGTAAATGAAATTAATGAAACTTTGAAATAGTTCATATTTATATTTTGTAAAAGTATATAACTTACAATGCATAGTTTCAGATTATGTAAAACACAACCACAATATTCTCAAATAACATGAAATCTATTTACTTTGTTTTTTGTTTTTTAAAATCAGTGAATTCAATATTGATCAAAGTGATCTTAATCAAAGCAAATAAAACCACTTAATCAAATTAATAAAACAAAATTTATTATTATGTAAAAATATTTAAAATACCATAAACACCATACAAAATATATTTCTTTCATAAATGGTTTTACAAATGTTTATTTTTGCTATTTTTACTTAAAAAAAATCCAATTTCTATATAAAAATTATAATTATTAATTTTATAAAATTAAACACATCCAAAAAGGGCTTTAATAAATAAATGGTTCAATGGGCTTGAAGCAGCCCAATATGAAAACAAGGCATGGATCAGTCTTAATCACATGAAAAACTAATGAAGCCACCATTAGTAGTTGGAGATTGGATTATCATTAATTATAAAGTAGAGTGATTGGTTGTTAATTAAACAATTAATGCTAAGCATTAATAATGAATAATAACTCACAAGATACAGAGTGGACTTTTGTGACCTTGAGATGTACAATTGAACGCCATGTATCTCGCTCAACTCCTCCATGACTTCATTCAATGTTACAATTAATTAATTAATTAATTAATTAATTAAACTCTTCTTAATAGGTCTATCTTCTCTCTTAGAGGCAATACATTTTATATGAGCTTAAAAACAAAAAAGGAAATTGGGATGATTTCATGAAATATGAATAAATAAAGTTCATACATATTTATAAAAAATAAATAAAAAATTAAATTCAATCAATTAATGGTTTTAGTCAATGTGCATAATAGAGGATATATTTATATATTATGATGGTGATGTTATTCAATTAATTATGCAAAAATGATGTAATAATATAAAGATCAAATTAATTAAATCTTATGTTAAAAGTATAAAAAAACTTAGAATATATGCTTATTTAAAAATTTTTAAATGACCAACAACAATAAAATAGGTAATATAATACATATGTTTTTTTAAATGTTCGCAAATGATGAAAAATAAGAGAGATATTTAAAAAGACCTGTAGGGTTAGGATTTAGAGAGAGGAGAATGCAAAACCGAGAAAAAAAGAATAGGGAAGGTCGGGATCATTGGATGATGATTCAACTGAGTCTCAATATTCAACGTCTTCTGATAAAAAGTTCTCAAAGTTAAAAAAAAATATTATATATATATATATATATATAATTTATTTATTTATTTAAAAAAAATAGTAAAGTAACCGTACTAACCTTCCCGGGAGAGTAAGCAGATCAATAAAGTAGGCCACCCAAACCGAGGACTTCCAAGCATTGATGGAATCTTGATCGATTATTAAATAAATTAAGATTCCATCGACCGCCACGTGTCAGTCACGAATATTCCAAATTAATGGGTCCCACTCCTACCAATGAAATCCAGACACAGTGTCCTTCATAAAAGTAAGGACAAGAAATTATCTAGTGACTCTTAAATGTCAATGCTATATAAAGAAATATATATATATATATATATATATTTGGAAAAAAAAAAAAAAAAAACAATAGAAAAGTATTGAAATTAAGAGATATCAAACATGGACATCACACCAAAAACAATATGATAAACATGCTGTTATCAAACAATAATCTTTTTGCTTAAATTTCAGTGGCGATGACGGCAATCACCGTGACTTTGTTGATAGATATTCATCAATTTGGCTGCGTTTTCAAAAGAAAAAAAAAAAAAAAAATCTCAAATAAACTTTTCAAAAATTTGTGGACAAGATAAATTCCAAATCAATCAAAAGCAAGAAGTAAAAAAATAAAAAATAAAAAAAAGCAGTCCTGATGTGTAATTCCACAATTCACACCATTAATTAAACATCAAAGAGAAAAAGAAAAGTCACAAAGAAAGAAAAACACTAGAATAGCAAAGTAATTCTACAACAAAGATATAATAAATTGAAGGAGGAAAAGTGGATGGAGAAACAAGTGAAAGAGAGAGATTACCAACAAAGAAGAAAAATCATCTTCTACTTTGTGTTGTGCAGTTGGTGAGCTAGTTCTTCTTATCACATTGACAGTTGACATTAGACAATACAATAACCACCTGCCAAAGAACTAAACTAAACACAACTGTTTATGCATCAGGACTAGCAAAGTACTTGAAAAGGCCATTCCTTTGTTCTATATATCTTCACAACCTTCATAAGCCTCTCTGGAATTCAATCTTATTGAAAAAAGGAGGAGGTTATGGTTGGATTATCATTAAAAGTGGTGTTTTCTGTTGTATGTATCATAGATCAGTTGTTGATGAACTTTGCTAGTTGTGGATGTTCATGGTGTCCACCTGTTAAGAGAGAGCAAGACCGGAAATTCGAGCAGAAAAGCGATAAATTCTGGGAGTTTGAAGAAGGGAGTAATAAATGGGTGGAAGTTAGTTTGCCTTTTGATCTAGTATCTTGTATCAATGAAAGTTGCACTAAGGTTGGATCAATTGAAAGTAAGGATAAGCATAAGAATTATCGGTATGAGCATGAACCTGGTTTGCCTGTGAGGAAGAGAGTTTCTCTAACTTTGATGACAGAATCATCGGTATGGATTACCGGACAAAGTGGGTCGATATTTGAGAGGTTCTGGAATGGAGTGCAGTGGGTGATTGCTCCCCATGAACTACCTACTTCAGCTGGTCATGCTGTTTCGGTCTTCATTGTCAATCAGACTATTCTTTCTCTTTCAGAAGCTGGTCTGCTTTATCAGGTAATCTAAATCTTTCACATGTTCATTTGATTTAGATTTCCTACTTGTTATCAGAAAATATATATATATATATATATATATATATATATATAGATATGAGCATATGTAATTTATAAACATCGAAGTTTGGTGATCAAAGTGCAATAAGAAAAGATATGGGTCCTTCTTGACATACAGAGTATGGACCCAGGTAATCCTTTTTTATGTTGTGTGGCTTTGAAAAGCTGAGGAACTTTTGATGTCTTGGATAAGTAGTGATCAATTTTGCATATGAAACTAGCTTTGAAAAAAAAATCAAGAAACTTCTGTTTGTGCTTTGCTGATTGATTAAGTTCATCATAATCGGAAAGCTTCTCTTTGATCAGTTAAAAATAAACTGTTGTAGCTTAAATCTCTGGTTCATATTCTTCAAAATTCTATCATAAAGAAAGATGATTCTGATTTGGAGTTCAATGAATGAGTTGTTTGATTGTGATTACTTAAAGAAGAGATGAAACAAACTACTAACTAGTTCTGACATTTTTCAGCTGCAACTGAATGAACATACTCAGCCTATTTGGACTAAACTTGAACTAATCTCTGAAGCAAATATGGATGATGCAAGAAAAGAAGAAAGTCAATTTGTGCAGATCAAATCAGGACTAGTATCTCATGATGGAGAGTGAGTAATCTGGCACACATTGAGTAAAGCCTCATGTTTTCAAGAAGGTTCAAGAGTCCATGATGTTTCTATTTGTTTTTTATACCAATGAATCATTAGCTAGAAACTGAGTAATGGCAGTTCTATGTTCTTTACAGAAGATTGTATGTCACAACAACCGACAAAACATTGTTAGAAGTTAGTGAAGTGCAACCTCTGAGGTATGGTTGAAAGAAGAACATTAATGACATTTTAATGGGTAGAGTTTGAGAAGACACCTGATGAATGCATGCTAATCTGAATCTGAATAGGTGGTATAATCACGGGAGGCCACTGGGCGGAGATGTTTCAGCAGTGGCTGATGCTGGCGCTATTCGACCAGGTGTTGTGTTCATCATCAGGTAAGCTTCATCGTCTTCACAATAAACAGAGCAGATCCTATAACCGGTTTGCATTTTGTAACTTAGCAATCACAGAGTCTCAAAAGAGCAAATGCACTCAAATGAATTTATGCCAAATGAAGGTATCTCATGAGGCAAGGTTGTTATGGATAAATGACTCCAGGCCTTCCTTACATATAGTACTCCTTGGAAAATTACATCAACAACAAATTAATAATCATAATTGTCGCAGTCTCGGTATGCAGTTATGTAACATCAAGAAAAGAATACAAACCATGCTATAATATAATGTCTCTTTATAAAAAGTGATTGTTGATAAAAGAAATCTTTCTATCCTGCTTTCACATATGATCTGCAATGGCTCAAACACAACACATGCTAATTTGGTGGTGTATCATATATATAGTGCAACCAGAGGCTTAGACAATATCAAGCACAAGGAAACCAAAAATGTGAAAAACAATCAATGATCAAACATGACAAGCCATTTCAATGATGAAATTTCTCTGTGCCTTCATCTAATAAAGTCATCTTCCTAAAAAACACCAAAAAGGATAAGTCCTATATAGACTTGTTATGAGGCTCATGCTTCAGAATATTGGAATAACCAGCACAACACATGAGCTATAGGTAGATGCAAAGCCTAACAAACCATCAGTGGGAACAAAGGTAGAGAATTATTCTTAGAATGATAATTTCTAGTTCTTATTCCCTATAAATGCTCCAAATTATGCAAAGCAAAAGCTGTTATGCTATGAGCAGAAATTCTGATGTTTACTCTTTGACTCTTTGTGTTGCCGTATAGTAAATCTTAACAGCAAGTATGTTGTATTATTTTTTTTTTCTTACATGTATTCACGGGTCAATCTAACTTTAAAGAAGTTCTTTATATTTGTCTTTCACTAAGAAGGCTAAATGTATAGTCAGATGGCTTACAACATTCAGAGCTTGTAAGAAGCTCACTAATGTCCAACAATGAGGTTGACTATATTTATTTGTACACTATTAAAATTGAGAGGAAAAAAAAAATCATGCTAAACAATAATTATGATGCAGTTCTAATGGAGATCTTTATGAATTTGACAAGAAATCAAAGCCGTCATGGAAAAAACACATATGGAGTGAAGAGTTGGGTGAAGAAATTTCCTTGATAGCATTACCTGGTTCTACATTACAAGGCTTGGTTGGAGCACATTCAGTATCGCTTTTCCTATTGACAAAGGTATATCAGTGACTTCCCTATGTGTTTTAGCTCAGAAGAATAAGGTTATAATATTAAATCATCACAAATGGAAGCATATTAAACAAAATTATACATGCAAATGATTCAAAAATATGCCTCAAGTATTTGTGGAGAAAGACCAACAATCTGTGCATCGTGGATGAGTTAAGTTATTATAGATTACAGGCGATACACAAAGTTCGAATCACTCTAGAGAAGAATTTTTGACAAAAAAATTTAGTGAGCTAAAATGTTGATAGATGTGTAGGATGGATTGCTAATTGAGAGGGGCTTACACAAAAGGAAATGGAAGTGGAGAGTCCATGGAGCCCCTGAAGGTCACCACCTGAGCTCAATCACAGCAGTTGAACAGAATGAACAAAATGAGAAGCATTCCTCATTGTTCCTTACCACAACCACGGGGCTTCTTTTCGAGTATCAGCTTCCTAAACATTCAGGTAATATCCAATCTCTCCTCTATTGCATAAGAAGTTTTGTTATTCTTACCGAAGATGATTTTAAATATCACAAGCCATGGCAGAATCTAAAAGTTCTGTCACCTAACTATCGAGTTCATTGAAATTCAAATGAGTAAACAACATGCACCACAAGCCAAAAACATTATCTATCCTATGAATGATATTTGAAACTTGAAGTTGTGCATTCATTGTATGATCAATATCCATGATAATGCTAACAATCAGCTTTTACTTGAATATAGCTCACTTTCAGGGGAACAGGATAGATGGGTTATGGGTGAATCACATGCATCCGCACCATGCAAAAGTTGCAAGAGGTATCAGAGGAGTTCAGATGCAACTGGGGAGAATGATATTTGCATTGGATGATGGTCGACTTGGGGAGCTACATTTTCCTGGTATCGGTGGTGAAAGTCATGGACCGAATCAACAATCTAGCTTAAGAAGAAAAGCATCAAATCAGTATGAATGGTCAGCCCTAGAAGTCCCTGAAACAGAAGGATGGAATGCAGAATACTGCACAGACGAACGTGGTTCTTCGAATTGCATTCTAGGAATTAAGGAAATGCCGGCAGATGATGACCCAAATGACTCAAGCAGTACTATACCAGCCAAAAGACGAAAAGCACAAGAGAAACAAGATTATATATCATTGAGCAATCATGAGGGCAGCAGCTCAACTGAATCTACTAATTTTCTAACAAAGAGCATGAAAACTAATTTTCGCATGCGGGCAATGCATGTAGATAGATCCTTTTTCATAATAACTGAAAATGGGCAGACTTTTGAATACCTTTACGCTGATCATGTCTGGTTGTGGTTGAAGCATGAGCACTCGACAGAAATGAAAGGCACATTAGGAAGCTATAATGGAAGTCTATTTTTTGTTGACACACATGGTAGCCTGCTTATGAGAGAAAGAAATGGAAATGAGTTATCATGGATTAACTGCACTGCAATGAGAAAAGGAAGACAAGTAGCAACAGGACCCCCATGGGATGGCACACCTGGTGGAATGCGCCGAGTTACAGCAGAAGATGCACTCTTCTTAGTTAACAAGAAAGGAAGACTAATTCAGTTCACGGTATAATCTTTAAACTGAATTATAAAGCAGAAATAATGGTAATAGCAAGCATTAGCACAGCAATTCTTTTTTGCTAACAGAAAAGGAAGACTACATCAATCCATGACATTATCTTTAAATTGATAGATAACATGAAGTATAAACAGAGTAACATGCATTGCATATCACAGTATGAATTCCTATTTATGCATTAAACATAAGGAATCATCATCAGAAGTGTATGATGATTAATGGCAGAAGAATTTTTTTTCACAGGTTGCGCTAAGGAATTTCAAGTGGAAGGACTGCGGCCATCCACCAGATACTAAGGTTGCATACATAATAGACCAAGAGGTCTTAAGGATGCATATAGTGTTTGTCATCGGGAGGAATGGCCGTATTTATCAGTATAACAAATTAACTGAGCTATGGCATGGACACTATCAATCACCTCATTTGGTCCTTTCCAGAACACCTGGAACAGCAATGAGACCATCCCACACATCACTAACTGGCTCCCTGTTCATGATATCAGAAAATGGTGGACTAGTGGAGTACCGATGGAGTTCAGTAGATGGATGGGAATGGGTTGAACATGGGACTCCATCCAAAGACGTGATACTTGTTGGCGCACCCGGTCCATGCTTTGACAACACCCAACTTTTCATGATAGGATCAGATGGCCAGGTCTATAGGAGACGACTGGATCAGAAGGCATGGCAATGGACAGGCCATGATCATCCACAAACACAAAATGCAGAACAAGGAGCAATGGCAAGTACTAAAGACGATGAGCAATGCAGTGTGGAAGATAAAGCTCGTGGCACAAATGGTTTCAATGGTAATTGCAATGAAAAGGTTAGTTCATCAAAGAACAAAACTAGTGGGATACATTACATTCATGCAAACTAATGTAAACAATATGCAGGTTGCACCTACAAGACCAATACCACTCTCTGAAGATGCAGTAATTTTTGAACTTCAAGATGGCAGGGTACAGAACTCAAAACTCTTTGCTAAAACAAACTATTCAAATTGAATTGCTTAGTATGAAACAAGTTAAGAATTTAGCAACAAACATGCATTTGCAAGAATGTGAAAGCTAACATTGCAATTAAATCCAACAGCTAGCAGAGCTCCGAAGGCCAAATGCAGCAGGGGAATGGGAGTGGGTACGGATAATTAGGACGCCAACAAGCCAATGCTTAAGAAACTACTGGACAGCAGTCGCATCTTGATATAGTCAAAATAATCAAAACAAAAAAGGAACACAATGTACATCAAAATTAAAAGAAAGGATCCAAACTATCAAAAAATAAATTGTGTTTCCAGTGTAAATTGATAGGAAATCTCTAATGTAAATAATTACTTGCAGTTCAAACCACAAAAGCAAAAACAAAAAAGGAAATTTAGAAAACTTGGGACATGATTGATTGTTTCACTCTGCCATTTGAGCACCATATTTGCCCCTTGAAATTGATTACCAATTTATGTCTGAAATAATCTTAGCATGAGAAGCATTCAAGCAATAAGAGAAGGACAATAATTTTTAACTTACTGATTATTTTATGCTTATTTTTGGTGCTGAAGTTAAAATTATTTCAGAGAATTCTGTTCCTGAATTCAGGTTACTTTGAACTCTAAAAAAATAAAACAAACTCAGATGACAGATTTGCCAAATAACAAACTAAATTTGCCATCGGCTTTATGGATTGTCAAAATAAAGAGTGAGACCAATTTTAAATTGGTTTTCAAGACGGAACTGAGACCAATTTTACACTCAAAAAAAAATAAATGTTCTAAATTAGCATCCTCAAATGATACCAGAAATGTATCAAATGTTTGATTGAAGGCCCTTAAAAATCTTTATTAATCATCAGTTGGATGATTGATTGACTTCTCCACCATTATCTGCTGCCAGTGATCTCAAGCTTCTTCATCTCCTCAACAACTTTAGTAGCTGGAGATAGCAGTGCAACACCTCCATAATCAGGACTTGAGTACTTCTTGTACACAACCTTCAGTTTACTCACAGAAGATGTAGAGTGAAGCTCTACCAAGACCTTTGCACAATCCCTAGTGTTCCAATAAACACAAAATTCAGTATGTTTCACAAAATTCACAAACAAAAGTTACTTCATCAGAAAAAAGAAACAGTAGTGCATACAGCAATTGTGTTTCAGTGAAACCAGTGTGCCGCTTCAATGTTTCGCTCCACAACGGGCTCTTGTTCAGCGTGCATCGAGCTACATACACTGCTGATGCAGCAATGATAGATGGGCAGTACATGATCATTGGATAATGCATTAATGCAAGCTCTGAAAGGAAGAACACCATATGCTCCATCTGCATTGTGTAAGATATATAAATTCATTTGCCAGTGAAAAGTTTAACTTTTAGTTGAAGCAAATCAAAATAGTAATTTTGTATCATCAAAGTTTCACCTCTTTATCACAGAGAGCAGCAGCTTTCAGAAACCTCACAAGAAAAACATAAGGTGTAGGCACAGTCAAATGCCATTCAAGCTTGTTCAGTATCACTTTCTCCTTGGCAAGTATTTCCTCTCTGCTGTATGCTCTGTCTGATATGCATATGAAGTCATTTACCTGCAAATTCAATGAATTGTGACAATTTGTTGTTTAAAACAAAATAAAAGTAAACACTTTCAGAGATGTTTACCTCTGGTGCCCATATTTCCTCATATTTGCAGGCGATAAGCATCGCACTAACTCCTACAAGCTGCAACTCCCTCCTGAACACTGTCTCCATGGAAAGGTACTTATCCATGATGTAGAATGTGAGGTAGAGAGTTTCCGGCATAAGTTCAAACTTGTTATGCACTTCAATCAGCCAGTCGGCTAGAATCGCCCTCATCTTTGCATTTATTTCAATCTGAGAGTCGATATAATCATGTGGTCTACTAGAGCTCTGCATTACAAATGGAAACAATCACTTCTACATTCAAATGTTTTCGGCTTGTAAGAAATACAAAGTTCTTTTGAGTTTCAAACCTCTGCAAGCTTATAAAACTTGTAGATATCTTCAACATAGTCAACAACAGCTAACTGATTATCAGCATCCACGGCATCAATGTCCTCAACTTGAACCTTTGGTTTATCAACAATTCCACAAGCAACCTGAAAACAAATAAAAGATATAAACATGGAACAGAACTAAGCTTAAATGCATCTTGTTATATATGTTGGTTTTTACCTTGCTTCTGGCAGTGAGCACTGAGGTAAGGGTCTGAACTTTCTTCTTTGTTGAATTACGGTGAGAAATCTTTGGCTCGGCATGTTTCTTTTCTTCTTCAGTGTCAGAGCTGATAGTAATGACAGCCTCTGTTTTGTTTGGCTTCGAAGTCTGCTTCTGTTTCGCAACTTTGGCCGCGTCTTTTGACACTGCTACATCAACTCCAACAGCAACTGGCTTCTGTAAATTTCAAGAATCAAGAAGATGTAATGACTGAACACTTCAATTACTACAATATAAACAAAATCGGAAATTTTATACCTTATTAGCAGCAGCAGCTGCTGCTTGTGCATTTGCAAGAAGCTGAGCACCAAAACTTCTGAAAGGAACCAATAATAAAAAATACAAATTCAAAACCCAGAATGAAAAGAAGATGAAAAAAACAAGAAGATGATCTACCCAAAAACAACACAAAAACAAAAAAACATCACAGATGGACATTGTGAACTGACCTGGTAACTGGGCGATTAATCTGGTAAACTGGTTTTCTGTTAAAAAAAAAAAACAACACAAAAACATCACAGATGAACCAAAAGGAGATGATCTACTTAATCTTAAGAAATATTAAGCTGTGACTTTACCCATCTGGTCCTCTAAGGTTGACAAGATTCCCAATGTCTCCAAGCACCCTCCGGTTCCTCCCATCTGCTCCGGCGGCCACTTTCTGCTTCCCGGCTGGCACTGCCTCTCCTGATGTAACATCACAACAAAGAATAAGAAACCATTCCATTAATACAAGAAGAAAAGGCAAAGAATCCAAGAAGAGGATTGTAAATTGTTATACCTCTCTGATGATGCCTTGTAGCCATGTCTGCTGAGATCCCTGAGAATGCCCAAGAGAGAAGAAGAAACAGTGGAGACCTATTCTTCTTCTTCTTCTCCTCCTTTTGCTTCTTCTTCTTCTTCTTCTTCCTCCTTTTGCTTCTTCTTCTTATTCTTCTGGCTCTCTTCTTTATAACTAGAGCTCTCTCCAAATAAAGAAAGGAAGCATGGGATTGAGAGGTTGCCTCCAACGGTCAAATCGCTGTGAGATCACAACGGTCGGATTAATTGAGATGGACGGCTAAGATGAGGCGGAGACTGTTGCCCTTTATAGCCGTTGGGAAGATTGAGAATGGCAATGTATTAAAATGAGTTTCTTTTAATAAATACAAGAGTAAATAGCTTTTTTACAGAAAACTCCTTGATTAAAAAATTATTTAAAGATATATATATATAACTTCGAAAAAAATGAAGATTTTTATATTACTTTTACCAAAAAAAAAATACAAAATAAAATTGTGCCGTTACTCAAATGTACGAATTTATTTTGGATTAAAATAAAATATTTTTGAATTTTACCCTGTCGATTAGAAATATTTCTTTAAGCCAGAACATGGACCATCCTGAAAAACACATCCCAAGAAACACTACCCCAAAGTAAAGATGATCAAACTAATCACAGGTTTAAAAAGAACATCAAGGCAAAAACAACAGAGTATGATTCCAAGCTCTTTATTAGTCAATTTTTAGAATTCCAGATACAGGAATCAACTTTTCTCAATTTTTCCGGGTTTATGTACAAATCCAGATTCCAACAGGGCAAAAATAATTCTTGGCACAGCCACTGCATCATCACATTGGCTGGGGACACTTTAAATCTGCACAGGCATGCCCCAGCCACTAAGGATCAAAATTTTCGGTATTATAACCAGTACCACCAAAGACACAGACAAGGCCTAGAGGGTTATATCATGTGATGTTTCATGTCAAATGAACCATCGAGCACAATACGCGCATCTGAAATAGTCACCTTTACTGCTGTCTAGGCAGTGGCTTCGGTGCCGCTGCTGGAAACCTTCTCGCTGGCTCTCTCTTTCACCCGGAAGTCCTCCAGGCTCTTGTATTCTTCCTTCAGTAGACGATCCAACTCCGGATGCTTCCTAAGAGGCTTGCTGTTGTCACGCATCTCCCGGAAATGGTGAAAAGCCCTGTTCACATTCCATCAGCGGTTTATAAATATGATCTACAATTTCAAGCAAAGTGAATAGTACAATAACTGAAGTACTCTGTGCAAGGATGAATATTCAGATCATACACATAAAATTGAGTTTTAGTACAAGAACAAATTGGAGTTCAATTTCCAATAACTTATGTTCCGTTATTTCACTTGGTCTTAATAGGCTCAGTATAAAAGAGAAGATTTGTTCCAGATAACTGATAATAAAGAAATAAAGCTTAACTAATAGAATGGCTTACCAGTACTTTTCAAGGCCATAAAGATTGCCCTTGTTATAGAACTCAAGAGTCAGTTGTTCAAAATCTTCATATAGATCTTCTCTGAACTGCTTCTCCAGTCCATAACTGGCAGAAGATTATGGATCAAAATAAGTAAATATATGTATATATCTATATAAATAAACAGAAGACAGGAATTAGAAAATAGTTATCACAATACAAGATAAACAAACAAAAGCACCAAAGTTCTTCATTAACATGAAATGGAACTGGTTGGCACAATACCTGTAAAATCGGAAAAGACACTCTAAGCCATAAAAATATTTAGCAGCTGCATCTTCCAATGCGAACTTCCGAAACTCATTATACATGGACTGAAAAAACATATTTCGCAAGAAATAAGACCAGAACCGGTAGAGTGTGTTCATTTCCTGCATGAAGAGAATGACACACATTTAGGATTGAAACAGTACAAAGCAACCTCAATAGGACATCAGATATCTTTGAAAATTACAAACTGCATAAAAACCTTTGTAGAAACTAAGCAATCACAAATTATTGCTCAAGATATACTTTACCTCACTGCAACCAATTCCTAATTTCTTCCTTTCACCAAGACAACGCTTGTGAAACTTAAGATATCTACAACAGTAACGGACAAAAAGGCTCCATTAAGACAACACATCACTGAAAAAGACTGAGGCAGTGCTTATAAAAGTGATATAGTGCTTATAAAAGTGATATACGCAGAGATTATCGAATAGGCTCAAGAAAGGATGTTACTTTTGTTGTCTAAACTCATTATCTTCCAAGAGCTGATGACTTGGATGCTGGAATGGTGGGAACGGTTTAGGCATAGAACCCACAGGTGGACTACTTCCAGCAAAGGCTCCATGAGGAGAAGCGCTCAGCTTTGATGGCACACAGCTGCTAGAAGCATATGGACGACCGTGGACCAAGCAAAGTACACCAAGTTGTTTAAACCATTTAACAAGGAACAAAACTAATCTTTTATCAACACAACAGAACAATCACCTGAAATTTTCAGGGGGGGTTGACCCAAAGAAAAAGCCAACTGAATTACTTGGTGGACTCTCTGACACCACTCCATGATGATTGCGACTGTTTCCCTGGTTTCTAAAATTGCTGTGGAAGAAGCGCTGCCGATGTGATGCATGAGACTTGTTCGTGCCCTTATTTTGCCGCCTTCGATTAGCATTCCCAGATTCATCAGAACCATTATTGCCCCCAGTATTTGCATTCTTCTTTGAATTCAAAGTAGCATTTGCATGGATGGAAGATTTTGATTCTCCACCTTTCTCCACTCCGGAATTATTTCTTCGGTTATAAGACCGTTTGGCTCGCAGTTCCTGGTAAGTAAATGAGTGTCAAAATCCTAATTTTCATCAGACTCAAATTGGTTTGAAACAAAAGTTAATTTAGCTGAACAAGTATAAGCATCAAAGCCAGGATGGCATTTCATTCTTGACGGCTTGACAATTGGTACTTTTGTGTAAGTGACAGGGTCGTTACCTGTTCATAGAATAAAATGCCATCATTAATAGCAGTTGCAACCTCATTTGAAATAGGTTGTGATTCCCAAGGGCCAGTTGTATCTTCTTTATTTAATTTAAAATCCTGTAAGAAAGTGAGACAAGCAAATTTATGTTACAATTCAAGAAATAATAGTCGGTCTCTTTGAAGTATAATATGATATCATTTGACACCGCTCAATTGCAACACTGTCACAAATTAGAGTGGATGCCAGTATACATTCACTCATGATGAACGATTAAAATCAAATCAATGAAGCTCACAATATTCACACAAACAATGCAAAATTCAAAGCATGAAGAGCAACCTATCAATGATGAGAGAAGCCAATCCGTATAAATATCAGTATGAAACACTTTGCTACAAAGGTCATCAACACACAATCAGAGAGAAAGCAATAAAAGTGAAAGCCAGTGATATTAATACAATCCACACAAGAACAATCCTCAGCAAATGAATGAAATGTGTATACTTCTAACTAAACAAAACAAATTTCAAGGATAAAATGAAGTTATAAAGTAAATCGCCTATGTAGATAGATCCAGAAAATAATCAATCTCAATCAACCACTAACACAAGTACACAACCAAAGGCTATCTATGCTAAGGGAGCCGTGTTATATAATTGAGATTTTACATAAACCACTCAACATGAGAGGACCAATCCGTTAAGTGGCAGATAATAATGTGAGAGGACACCATGACTATGAAGGCTTATCAATCACAGGGAGGAAAAACAGACTATACCGCAGATTTCTTTTGGTGATAGGAAAAGGTATATTTGCGCGTAGAAGAAACAAAAGACATAGTCATATAGCTAAAAAGATTGGATGTATCATACAGGGGTCAAAATTGGGGTCACTGATCCTTCAAAATAAATGTACCGGTTAGATCACATAACTATTCAAATAATAACAGATCATAAGAGGTAGGATAGGATCTCTGCAATGATGTGTATCACTATTTAGAAAGTTATCCTTTTAATTATACATATATACAAGATTAGAAAATAATTTTGTTGCCATACTGTGTGATAAAAATTCAAGTAGAAACAGATTTGATATGGTTTTACGCCCTCAGCTTATCCGATCAATTGTTTCACACAAATAGAATCATGAGGAACAATTTCCTTGAGCAAGATGAATTTATGAGAGCAATTCAAAATTCCTCCATACAAGAAAAAGACCTTGCCTACTCAATTCTTTTTTAATGTGTTCCAGTTCCATCTATACACACTACAGTTTCTCAAGATCAGTTTCAGGATATAATGTAAAATAACATTAATGTGTCGCAGACAATTGGTTCACAGCAGAACTCTACATGAAATTAAGTGTGACGACACAATCCGAATGCAAATTAAATCCACCTGCAATTAAGAAAAGTGAACAAACCACACCTGACAATGACATTCAAAGCTTAGTTTCCTAATAATCATATTGCTATACATTAAAGTTAAGTGTGATTAACTACATTATAACAACGTTATCTCCTGATTATTCGATCCAGACATATCATGGAAACAATTAATTTATTCCAATCGGCTATCCATTGCCTGTCACCATTCCAACCCCAACCGATAGTTGGCCTTGACCCACCAGAGACACAGACTACCAAGCCCATACATCAATGGATGAGGCAAGTAAAATATGCTAAGAACATGCAAAAGCATGTCATGGAAAAAACCTGAAAGCATGATTCAATGAATAGAAGTATGAGAATCAGGAGTTAACAAGGCAAAGGGAATATGACAAGTGGGTGGGAAGAGGGAATTAAGGAAGCAGAAGAAGAATCTCCCTTGCACCAAATATCCAAGACCTCAGCACCATCTAAATCAAACGGGCAGAAAGGAATCAGCCTAAATGAGTAATGTCCAAAACTCTTCTCCATCATAGTTTCTCAAGCAACCCGTAAATGTCCTCTGAACACTAGTAACACACTCAGAAGAAAATACAATGACTCTAGCATCACACAGAAAAACATTCATAGCATAAATCAATAGCACCCAACAGGAGATAAAGTCTTACTTGTGTCACAATAATAAGCCTGTGAACATCTTGGTCGTTGACATCCATTTCATCATCCTCATCATCAAGTCTGAGTAATGGGATTTGAACACAAGAACAAATGTGAAGCAGCATAAGTTTCAAAACTGAAAACTAAAATCATATGATATGGCTGTTGTTATATACATTCAAACAAACAACAGACAAAAAAATCATATACAGTTTCAGTTGATGTGATTTACAGTAAAATCACAGTTGGCAAAAAATTGCATATAAATGATGTTTTTGCCATATAACAATGGATAACTGCATAGAAACACAGTTGTAAAATAGCAAGGTGACAATCAAGATACCCAAAATAAACAAATGAATTTACAGGGTAAAGAATTAAATATCAACAACATGGCAATATCTTCTGACAACGATAGAAGATGAAATCTGTGTTTAATGCAATACATATATAACTTACGTATTATTTTCAACACTTCAGCTGTTATTGATAAGCTATCATTCCAGATAAGATATAAGACCTTACGTCCAGGGGTTTGGATTGGAGGTCCTAAAGTTATCTCAATAGCATGAATTTTTTTGGTTTACTTTTCTTACAGGCAAGAAACTAAAAGTTACAGAAGACAAAAAAAACAAACAAAAAACAAAAACAAAAAAACGACAAAAAAAAAAACAAAAGAACAAAACACAACCTTTTCAGAACTATTTACTCAATTTCAAAATTTCTTCTTGTCCTACGCCTCCTATTTTAGTGTCCCATTAAATGAAAGAAAAATTAATAAAAAATTCTCATTCCTTCAGTACTCATGTCTAACATTTGTAGCATAAGAAAAAAAATTGTATATCAATCTTGGTATTCTAATTCCAATCTAAAAGATTGTGATTCAAACATACAATTCTGCTTTAGATTATAGATTTGATTATACCACTCATCATGAACTTTTTTATAGGGTTTGCATTATATCTTTTCAAAGGATTATCCAGAGGAATTCCAATAACAAGAACTGATATTTATAACAGTCTTCAAACACATACAAATGGACTAATGATTATAAAATGGTTCACATCAGATCCATTCTGTCACTTTCTGGTTTCTCTACCTTATTGTCTGCAGAATTCAGTATCATGTAAATGCAGATACTCATCTTCATTAGCACTCCCAGAATTAACTGGTAAACTGAATGTATTATGTAGGCCCCTAGATTTCAATTTACCCCAAGGCCTCTTCTACATATTCATGCAAACATCTATAGGCCAGCTTCTTGACCTGGTCCACTGATGGCACATGGATAGCATCCTTGAATAGTATAAAGTACATGATAAGAAAATAAATAACTTTTCTTTAGAGCCAAAATTCCAGCCATTGAATCTGGTTAAAGAAACATTTTATAATGGCAAGTGTTGAAAAAGAAATGTTCTCTTTGGTAAAAAGTCATGCAAAATCCATGGTTGGTATATTTGCTTCCCATACTCTTTATTGAAACATTAGCATTAGACAATTGCTCACTCATGTTTACCTTTTATTATGTGGGATGTTTTCTTTCTGGGTCTCCGTATGCTCAAGTTCCAACTCCTCATCAAGCATAAATGTGTTCTGCTCCCCTGAAAAGCTGGAAGATTCATGCATGAAACACTTAGAAGCAACTATACTTTGTGAATTCAATATTGTCCCAGACTGTATCCTTTTGTTCCCATTTTCACCCTCACTGATGGTAGTAGGATTCATGCTTCCTTGAAAACTCCCAGAGCTAAAAGAAACATTAGCACCGGCACCATTGGCTTTAGAAATACTCTCTACCACATTCTTGTTAAACATAAAACTAGATCCACCAGAGGGCTCCTGTGTATTGGAATCTGGTAATGGTTCAGAAGTCAACTCCTTGACCTGGACATTGCTGTCTCCATTAAATCTTAGTTGCTTATCAACCATTGATGCTTCTACAATATTTGAATCATCCTGGTCATGACAGCTTGTTTGTAGACATTTATTCTCAGAAGAGTTGGGGAATTGATTGCTTCCATTGGACCCAGTTCCATCCAAAAAGGATGAAACCTTCTCATCAACATGGCTCTCTCCCGAAGCAGATTGTGTTAAAGATATGTCAGGACCTAATGGAGAAATCCACTTTGCCAAACCATCACGCCTCCTAATATTTTCATCCTAACAAGCCAAAATAATAATAAATCAGAGCATCAACTTAAAGAAATACACATGCAAAAAAATTTCTTGATGAAATTTACATCTCCCAAATGAACAGTACAAAAATAAATAAATAAATAAATATATTATGCACTAGAAGGTGAAAGAATAACCTGTACTTCAATGGAATCTGAGCTGCGCAAAGCATCCAGAATGAAAGGTATATCCGTTGTCATTTTCTTGACCTTACAATAAAATAAAGGGTCATATGAGATGGTGCAGCGCAAATCAACTATAAGAAAAATTTAACGCGTTTTCATCTTTACCCTAGTATCATAATAACTCACAAATTTCATCATGAAAGCAAATATTACCCTGTTAAAGTCCGCGATTTTGGATATAGACACCCATCCATGCTCATCTAGCAATGAAAGCAAATAATGGTCCTTCTGCAAATTTTCATCACTGCAAACAATATGCAGTTCATTGTCGGACAGATGAAAAATTAAACTCAAAAGGTCTTAGGAGAAAAACAGGGATGCCAATTATAATAAATGATAGCATGTATCTAGCAAAATGGTACTGAACAAATTGACAGTAGAAGGCAAATTAAAATTATAAATAAGAATCACCCCCCAAACCCATCATCAGGTCCAAAAACCAGGACACTTGGAAACTGGTAAGTCTTGCCTTCAGTAGTGAGCTAGATACATGTTTGAGATGCACAAATGCTAATCAACCAACTGGGTCAGGCACCATAATGTTTTCATGCACATTGGTGCAAAAGGGGTTCTTTACACATAAATGCATGATGAATTGCAGTCTCTGTCCATACTGGAGCTTGAAACAGCAATGATACTCGAACTTCATCATATTGTAGTATATGTATATATATAATTAAAATAAATAACCCACCTAAAATAATATTCGATTTGTTTTAATATGCTAGTTCTCAACGCTAGTTCCTCAGGAGTGAAAACAGGAGCAGGCGGTAGAGGAATCGAAACATAACGAGGCGGCGGTGGTCCCCTCATCATTTCAAGAGATGCAGTTGGGACATAATACATGCGGGGTGCAGGACCTGCAGGATGGGCGTATTGTAGACAAGGTCTCAGAAATCAGTATATATATATATAGACACACATAGATGTATGTTCATTACATTAAAGATGACAAAAACCAATGACAAAAACCAATAACAAAATCTTCAGCTTGGGAATTACCAGGAAAAGGGGGCCCATTCATGTACCCTGGAGCAGGACAGAAAAATTGCGGAGCTGGCCTCACAAACATACCAGGTCCAATATGAGCCATATTTATGTTCTCTCTTGGAGTAAATGCCCGCTGATTGCGCCATGTCTGATTAAAACGACCACCAGGTTCAAGACCATTATATGGTCTGTTTGGGTAATTCCCAGGATAGGAACGCCAAGTGTTGGGATCACCACGCGGAGAAGGCTGAAAATTCCTACCACCATCAATTCCACCAGCTTGAACATTTGGAACGAAGGCGGGCATGTCTGATTTCACGTGTGAATCTGCATTAGGAAAAGGTGGTGGACAAGGCTGATAAGGGTATTCATTTACCGGCAGAGGGGGGTTTGGCATAACAGAGTACATTATTGGTGGCCTTTGCTGTTGATTGTAGGGGAAATGATAAGCAAAGGGTGGCATCCCATTTGCAGAAACATTATGCTTGGGCCCATGTTTATGTGGGTGCGGTCCATAATGCTTATTGGAAGAATTGCCATTACTAAATCCATCAGATTTACGCAAGCCATTTGGTCCCTGAAAGATGATGGCCATCATAAGTTTGCATAGTCTCATAACAAACCATCAGAAAGAAAAGACAAGGAAACTGGACTACTGAAATAAATGAAAGGTAGCTAGGGAATTACTGCCTTCAGCACAGAGAGACTTCCACATATAACCACTCACCATGATGTCAGTTTCCATTTCCTTTATTGTTTTGACAATTAAAACATTTTTTTATCATTCAAATCTGGATACATTAAATTTTTCATCCTATCCCAGTTAAGAGGTAAAACAATTCTCCAAATAAAATTATTGCCCGAATCTAAAAAATTATGCAAAACTAAACATGATAAAAACTTTTCATTTAGCATAAAAAACACCTTTTAACTTGCAGTGCATGACACAACAAAATAAAATGGTGCAAGGATAAAATTCAATAAAATCCATGTACCATCGATAACAAAATAGCGATTTGAGGAAAACAGAACAAAGGAAGTGCACTATAGTGTAGGAATCAAAAGGCCAAACCAACTTTGTCCCATCCATGCAACCTTTGAAGCGTGTTTTCATCTTTTCTAAAATCATCTGAACCTAAATTCATGGTAGTCTTTCTTTGCATTTCGTCTGCACTATACAAGTAAAAAAAAGGCAAAGTTGAAATAATAAGAAAGAACAGTTTGTCTCATTGCATTCAACGTTAAGCACAACCCACCTGACCAATCCGAAATTACAAAAAGTCATTTCATTCATTCAAGCAGAACAAACAATAAAAATACTATTCTATATCACAGCAGCAAAACAGGTTTGTGAATTCCCAATCAAGAAAAAGTAGCCTGTGCTGAACTCCAAAAGATCATCTAGCCTTCCATTTCAAGCACCAGACAAAAGTTGTCAAAAAGTGAACTTAGTTACTAAATATTTTCCTTGACAACGAATTACATTGAGATAGATAAAACAAGATATCAAAGAATCCGGTTCAAACTCAGGTAATATTCAAGCCTCAGGCAAACTAACATGACTATCCAAAAATAAAAATCAAACACAAACAAAAAGATCAATTTCTACAACAATGAGGGCCATGGTCATCACAAATGAAACTATCAAACCAACTATCATCAGCATTATCAACAATCACTATAACACATTTTGTTCCCTAATTAAGAAACCATCAATGTAACCACACTACCACAAGACATCAAAAAAAAATTAATAAACTTTTCACCTGAACAGGAAGAGGGGGAGGAGGAGGAGGAGGAGGATGGCCATTCCTCGGGCCAGGACCGCCGTTCCCGGACGCCGGCGGTACAGCCGCAACAACCAGCTCCGGCTGAGCCGGTTTCCCACCAAGATCCGGCAAGCCCTTAAGCCGCGCATCCTCCAGCGGCGGCCATGAGTCAGCCCCCATCACCGGCTTCTTCCCATCACCCGTAACACCAGCCGCTACAATCTGCGGTGGCGCCGGCTTCTTCCACGGTGACCTAGCCCCACCCCTCCCTTTCCGCCTCTCCTCCTTCCCCTCCGCCACCTTCTCCGCTCCACCCATACCCTCAACGTGATCCTCCCCCGTCCGACCACCACCCTCCATCAAAGAACACTCAGACAAAGAAACAGGATTCCAAAAATCAATCAGCGATCTCGAAGGCTTTGGATGACGATAATGGCGGCCGTCATCTCCTCCGCCGTCAGAAAACTAGGGTTTTCTCGAGTGTGAGAGAGAGAGAAGGCGGGATTAGGGTTTTTTGGTAAATAAAAAAGAGGAGATGTGCCAGCATGTGCGCGTAAATAGCGAGGAATTATTAGTACTACTACTACTACCCACAACTCTTCACTGCAGTGTGGTAAAACTAATGAGATTTTAAGTTACTGGCTAAGTCCCACATTACCATTTGGCATTGGTGTGTAATTTTTCATTTTCTTAAGGGGTTAAATGCATAACCGTAAGTCAATTTTTGGGAGGAATTACTGTTCGTGTAATAATAATAATAATAATAATTTAAAATAAACTCTAAAAATACAAAAGCTGGATTTTTTTTATTCTTTTGAAGAACTTATTAAGGATCTTATAAAGGACACAGGAGATCTTTTCTCAGTCCAGCCCAGGAGTTCATGTAAATTTTTGTACTGGTGTGTTAGTTTTTATGTGATTTTGCTGTATTTTTTTATCTTAATTAAATTGTGATTTATTTTTTATAAAAAAAATACAGGACTAAAATAAATAAATAAATAACAAGTGAATTTTTACAATATAATATAGTATTTTTCATGCACACTAACTAGTGCATCTAACTGTAAACCGCCCTAGGTTACCAACGACCTTTGGGTCTATTGGTATTCAAGTCTCTGCGTAGGGCTTTCGTCTTGGGTTACGAGCGGTGGCTCCCCGTTTCGATCCCCCGATTGCGCAGGTGAGGGTTATGTGGGGTTTTCAAACGCCTCGTACCTCCCACATGCCCGCTCTTTGATTTGACATTTGTCATCTTTGTCAAAAAAAAATAAAATAAAATAAACCGTCTAGGTTAAATGAAAATTTTGTGTTTGAATTTGTGATCATTTGTTTAAGTAGTTACGTTTCAGTCACTATTTCTCACTGTTATGTTTGGTTGGGATTATTCATATCTTGCAACTAAACAACAGTTAAGATTATTTGGCCAATTACTTTTTACAAGCTCTGAAGCTCTGAAGGTCTGAAGCTTGGTATATATATATATATATATATTTTTTTTAACTAAATTGGGGAAGTGAACCACTTACTAACATCCCCGGCCTCTTTTCAAAACTATCCCCAAGCCATCCGTGACTCAACCAAAGTCCCATTCTCTCCCTCCCCTTTTGTCTCAATCTCATTACTTGGAACTCAACATCCCCCAACTTGTAGTTGATGTTAAATGTGTCGCAATTCCCCGAGCTTCCTAGGGCTCATATATATATATATATATAGTTGATTTTTAAATTTTATTTTAATTGATGTTAATTAAACTAAATTTTGGTTACTTGACAATACCCTTGTGTGTAAATTTGTTGCAAATCTGATGTAGTCCCACATTGCTTAATTGAGAGAGAAACTATGTGCATATACGTGAGAAGTAATCCCATTCTATCAAGTTGGTTTTTTGGAGTTGTGAGTTCCTCACTGTATGCATTATTAGTGTTTTTCGTTGAGAGCATGCGGTGTTGGCTAAATGAACGCTGACCAACAAAATCCAAGTAAAGTGCTGATGATGTTGAGTGAAGCGTGTTTATGTTATGGCGCGTAGCAAAGGGAGGGGGCCAACTTCTCTGCATTCAAATGAATAGCACGTGAGTAGGGGGTCGGATGACACGTCAGCAGTGGCTTTAGAGAAAGTTAGCAGTGTTGCTGATTTGGATGGGGAGATTCCAGCAAGGTGCAAGAGTGGACGAATGAAAAGAAAGAACTTACGCTTTGAGGAGTTCGTTATGGAAGCCAGTGACTGCAAGGGAAGGGACGGCCATTGAGTGAGTTTGCTATGCCTACATGGAGAGATATAAAAAAAGAGGGAGAGAGAAGTGTTAGTTCCGCCGGTTAGGGTTTGTGAAATAAGAGGAACACTCACTCACTTAAGCACTCAAGAAAAATAAACACAAACCACAAAAAGGAGACACAAGACGTTGGTAACCCAGTTCGGCGACACTCGCCTACGTCTGGGGGGCCATGCCCGGAGATCAACAATCCACTAAAAGAGGTAAAAGATAGAAGAGTACAAAACACACTTGTCACTCTCTCACAATACAATGAATACTACCCTCTCTAGATTGTCCGGTACCTCCCTACTACTTCTTTCAAGAGTCGTACCCAATCCTAGACCAAGGTGGTATATATAGACGCCTCAACGTCCCAAATATAGCACATACCTCTTTTAGAATCTTCGTGGCTTCTAACTTTAGAACCTTCCAAAATCAGATGTCGCAACTTATGTTGTAACATTTGTTGCGACATTGGCCCTGGCTGCTAGCTTGGCTGAATTCTGGCTCCATTGCTAAGCGACCTCAAGACCACCCGTCCGAGTCGATTGTAGCCCGATCACCTTGACCCGAACTACCAGCAACTAACCTCCCTCTTCAGCTCCTCACCACGCAACCCCCTCGCAAGGGGCGCACGTCCTATGTGCGTCTTCATGGAAACTTGCCAAACTTAGTCTTCACTTCACCCAAGTTTGGTCTTCAAGGATCTTCAATCCATCATTCAAATCTTGCCATCAATAGGCGCATCTTCAAACATACCCTTAATAGACTTCATATCATCTCTATTAAGGTTCTTCAAATCTTCAACAAGGATCTTCAAATCTTTCCTTCAATAAGCTTCACAATCATACCATTGATAGGTTGTATCTTCATTTAGCTCCACCCATATTTAGTCTTCAATCACATCTTCTAAATATGGTCTTGATTTGGATCTTGTCTTCAACTTGATGCTTGCTTGATCATCTTGCCTAAAATAGTTTTCACAAGATCTTCATTCAATTTTCATGAGAGTTGCTCCTTCTTTCCAAAAATAGCTTCTACAAGATCTCTCATGATATTTTCCACCTAGCCAAGTGTATTTGCCATGTCCTTCATTCCATGTCATCATGCTTGCCACGTCACCATACTTGCCATGTCACCTTGACTAGGTGTCAAATTATGCCAATCATAAAGTGCATTTGCACTAACAAGAAGCTTAAGAGCAAGCAATTAGAAAGAAAAAGAAGAGGTTGATGTTCGGGTGAGGCATCTCCGGCAAACTTAGGAGGAAGGCAACTTCCACTTATCTTAATATTTTTCATTATCAACTTATTTTGTTGAGATTCTGTTTTTTTTTTTTTTTTTTGTGATTTTATGATATTTGTCTGATTTCTATTAAATCTATAGAGAAATTGACTGGGAGTGTGGATTTTGTTGATTGATTGACTGAATCTGAGTCTGTGATTAGGTTTTAAAGCTTAATTCATAATAGTTTGACTGATAAGAATATCTAGTATGATCGGAAGAGCAATATATTAATTGAGAGAGAGTCTATGTCCATATATGTGGAGGTAACCTCACCATATCAAACCGATATTTTGGGATTATGAGTCCCTCCTTCGCTGCATGCATCAAAATCCTTGGCTTGTTTATTTCTATGTTTCTCTACTAGCCTTGTCCAACTTTTTTACCAAAATAAAATAATATATGTGGACATGTTAAAATCATTAAACAAGCAAACGAGAGAAATAACCAATTCTCTATTATTAAATGAGTGCAGTACTTCCTTCCTGCTTCTATTTAGGTTTTTTTTAATATTATATATTTAGCTTTTATTTACCGAAATGTGTGCTTTGCTCGTTAATTGTGGGATCGCACAGGTGTGATATAAAAACAATTAATACATTACCTTTTTTTTTTATTGAAAACATCATGGAGACTCTTTCTCGAAAGTTGATTTATTCATTTTTTTAATGGGAGTATTTTGCTGTTAAGTTATTTTTCCCTAACATCTTTGTATCTATGCGTATACTTTTTTTTTTAGTTCTTTTAATATATTATGAATTATTTTAATTTTTAAATAAAATTGTTTTTAACTTAGGGGTTGTTTGGTTATCCGTATTTTTAATTACAGTGTAAGTCAAATTACATATAATTGAGATTACCGTATTTTCACTTACATCATGGTTGTTTGATTACCTGTAAATAAAAATACTGCATTTTCATTTCAAGTGTTTGGTTTGATGTAAATTGTGGGTTAAAATTACCATGTAAAGTAAGTGGTGAGATTGCCCATATTTTCAAATTTTTTTATAATTTATAATTTTTTTAATATTTCATTTAAAATCTGTTTTATTTATTTAAGTTAATGTATTTTATTTAATGGATTTAAGTTAATGAATTTTATTTATTTATTTTTAAACTAATTATTCAATAAACTTGAATTTATATTATGTCAAATAAACTTAGATTAAAGTTTTTTATATTCTTATATTAAATAAAACTTAAATTAAAGATTTTTAAATTCTTATATTAATTGTGTCTTGATATGTAAATTAGAAAAATATCATAGATAAATTAAAAAAAAAAAATTACACGGAGTGTTCGGCTTCCTATATCGCCAATCCGAATGATCTCTATGACTTCGTCTCCGCCGTCGCCATCATCCTCTTCCTAAACACCACCGAGCACTACAGCAACTCCCCCAGTCCAGTGAACAGTGAATCTTCCTCCTCATCCTCTCTCTCTCCATCTCCTCCATCCAAAGCATCATCACGCCAGCGATCGATCCTTATAGCAAAGTGTCATCCGATCCTTCCATGTCAGACGCCGACGCGGATGGCGATTAGACTTGAGAGAACCATCTCCTTGATCCCCTCCAATCAAATCCACAAACCTCCTTTCCGGATCTATCTTCTTGGGCTCCTAATCCACATCCACCGGAGGCGGATCTGAATCTGAAGCCGAAACCTTCGACCGGTGATGACTGGAACTGAAGGAGAAGAGTTCGCAGGAGAGAGAAGAGGTCACAGGAGGGAGAAGAGATCGCTTGTTTAACCAGTGATAACCGAAGCCCATAGAAGAGAGGGGTTACTTTACTCCAATCCAAATGCAGCAAAACATCTAAAATCTGTAATTTAATTCACTGTATATTTTCTTTCACAGCAAACCAAACAGCCCTTGTTAACATTTTACATGTAAATTAAATTACATCACATATACTTACAGGTAACCAAACAACTCCTTAAAAATCTAAAGAATAGTAAACGGGTTAACCATTCTTCATTCACATATTTTCAAACCGGTGAATATTTTTTATGCAATATATTACTATATATTTTATTTGCCATTCTAACATTATGTAAATAGATACATCTTATTTTATATATAATAATATTTATTTTTGTACAAATCTAACTAAATTAATACAAATAATATATTCGTATATAAATTATTTATAAATAAAGAAATCTTCTCAAATAAAATAGAAGAGATGTGATAATTTTGTAGCAATGCTATTTAGGTGATTTGATTTAGATTATTAATAAAAAATTGGATGGAAAAAAAGGAGAACCATGGGTTAGGAAAAGGAATAACGAAGAAAACTGCGGGTTCAATATGTTAAAAAGAATGATTGTAAAGATAGTACAATTTTTTTTCCCTAAATTGGCATTCCTTGTCCTTTACATCATGTACTTTCTATTAATATTTATTTATCAAACTTAATTCTTTTATTTATTTATATGACCTTTGATTCGCAGCGCAGGCATCACATAAGCAAAATGCCTATAAGGTAACACCACAATGGCACAACGCAAGCCTTTCTTTTCTTGCAAGCTTTACACCCCCCTCATCACCAACCTCCACTGTTACACGACTGATCGTCATCATCATCATTTCCAATACTATCACCACTCTCTCCAAACCTTTCATATAATAATTTCTCAGATATTTGAGTTTAGCAATATATTGTGTTCTTAGTGTCTAGCACTTGTCCATTGCTCAAAAGCCAAGGTAATCAATGTGACTAATCTACATATAACTATAGTTGAACTTATCTTTTGCTAAATTCATAATGATTTCATATGGTTTCTCTATTTTTAGTATTGGATGCACCATAAAGTGACACTGGGGAAAGTGCTTGTGAAAGTACATTGACCCCTCTTTTTCAACTCAAATGTAGATCAGAAACAACAACATCATTGTTCTTTGCCGTGTTGTATCAAACCTGGTTTTCACCGGCAAGTTGCCGTAACTTCTATTCAAGCTCTAAGTTCTTGTTTTTCATATCTTCAAGGTCTAATTCTCTTTTTTTTAGTCTTCTTGCCACCTCTTACTCCACTGGTATTAATATTGCTCTATAATGCAAAGCCTTCTTTGAGTATTCATGTTAATACTTATTTGACATAAACCAAAAATATTTTTATGCATATAATATATCAATATTAATAAAAAAAATTTGTTTGCATAACATTTATAAAAATTACATTCTTTTGCAAAATAGTATTTGTTTTTGTCAACAAATATTAATTTATTTATACTAATTATTTGTTTATAAATTTTAAAAATATGAATTGATTTCCAACATTTTCCTCTTTTATGAAAGGACGTAGGAGGGTGAAAAATAAGTTATTTTTCATAAGTTTTTAGTTTTTTTAAATAATTTTAAATGAAATACCAACTATTACAATTATTTTATTCAAGGTGTAATTGAGTTTTTTTTAAGACAGAATCAAAAGGAATATTGAGTCGAAAACCATCACCGTTGGCCGGCCCAATCTTTTCATAATGTAGGTTTTCATATGTATTTCCTTGTATTTCTTGTCATAGTTTTTTCCTTGTTCTTTTTTGTTTTTTGATTGTGTGATCATTATATTTTTGTTTGTCTTAGGATAGCAAATCAATATTGCAGTGATTTTACTGGAAAAATTCCTCAAGATATAGTTGGCTTGGATATATAGTTTCAACATCTTGTAAATCCCTTCATTATCTCCAAATTTTATGTCGATGGTAATTTTATTCATTCATAGAATTTTTAAAAAACAATTATTTCTTTCAATAATATTGAAATGAGTTTTTTTTTCAATTCCAAGAGTTTTTATGAAGTATTTAAAAGTAGGAGAGTTGGGCAGTTGATGTGAATAGATAGTTTATGAACCTTGGCATGGAAGAATATATATTACTTTTCTTTGGAATTGTGCATCGAGTGGAAATCTAGAAGCTTGTTTGAAACTTGGCTTGGTGAAAAATTTATGATTTCAATATTTTTCAAGCTTGGATAAATTATAGTATTAATATTGAAAACTAATTGTTGAAATTGTTTTGAAGTAGAAGGTATAAAGTCTAAAATGGATTCATGTATCCAATATTTACAAAATGCAGCTTTTAAAGGTTATTTGTTTGCGGGATATACATCATGGATTGTTTTGTACAAAGATTAGATAACACATACTTCTAGTATAACAATGTTGAATATGGTTGCTAGTGGAAAAGTAGATAATGTTTCAAAAACAATAGAGAGCAAAAGATCATGTAAGCATATAATAAACAATTGCCGATATGTCGTAGCAAAATATTTTAGAGAGATAGTATGGAGTATAGAAGATAAATAGATGGAAAAAGAGGCATGGGAGTGTGACAAAGAGTTATGTGATCGAAAGGCCAATGATGTAATTTACAATAAATGATTAGTTGAAGATGGATCAGTGAGAGAGTTTTGTACTTTATAGGTGGAAATATAAATTTAATTTGCTTTCATAATTTATGTAATATTTTAGTGTTTAGGTTTGTTTTTGTTGTAGTTCTTTGTGTGTGTAATCTGCCATTATATTGGTACTTTCTTGAATGAGTGTGATATGTAATGAAGTTTTGAAGAAAAATTGGTTTTAAGATTCCATTGATGTAACAAATGAGAGCCTCTTAATTGTGTTGTTAAAAAAAAAAAAAAATCCAATATATAGATGTGTGTGTGCATACACGCGGTGTATCTTTTCTTAGCTCTTTTAATTATCATATGAAATTTTGTATTTGTTTTATCTTATAGGAGTTTTTACACATAAACAATGTACTTTTTTTAATAAATAATCTTGTTTGCAAAGTTAATAAAATGATCTTACAGAAAGTATATTAAATTATATATTTCCTCAGCTAATGTATACATTCAAATATGATTATGATTATAAATTATGATATTATTTATGAAAATTTTAAAATAGTTTCATGATCTTAGACTTTGAAAAAGAAAACTTTTAAAAACTATATATATATATATACCTTCTGATTTTTTGATGAGGAAATTGTGCAAGTGTCTTGGATTTCTTTTTGAAATTAGTACACTCCCTTGTGTTTCTATTTGAAAATTTGATACTTTTTTGAAGAGATGGTGTATGCCTAAGAATTGCTAATGCTATTTGTAGGTATATTTTCTTCTACAAATATATATAGGTGAAGAGAGAGAGACACACACAAATAAATAATTGGATGATGAATCATCTAGATAGTTTTAAAAACTTAACTTAAAAATATCACCCTCCCTCCTGCTTTTGCTCTCCTACACCCCAAAAATTGAGTATCCTCCGCAATGTATATATTAATTATTTTCCTTGCATAAGCTTTTAAAAATTCATATATATATATATATATATATATATATATATATATATATATATATATATATATATATAACATTTATTTGCATATTTTTATTAATTTAAATAACTTTCATATGGAAATTTATTAAAATTTATGTACAATTTTTTTCCCTTTTCATTCATTCTTGAGACAGTTTGGAAGAAAATGATATTTTTGTTAAAATGGCAAGTAAATATGTTGTTGGTTTTTATAAAATAAATATGTTTTTTATGAAAATATATTGATAATCATGATGTACAAGTTCTTATATAGAACCAATAAAATTAATTTAACCACTTCTAAGATTTAAAAAAAAAAATGAGGTGGTTTATTTTCATTTCAAGTAAAAATTTAAAGATTCAACTCTCTTTCTTTTATAGGAAGTATTTAAGTTTAGAAATTTTGAGATGAATAATAATAATAATAATAATAATAATAATAATAATAATAATAATAATAATAAAAAGAGAAAGAGTCAACTTTTGAAAAGGGCACTATGGTTAAAATTGTGTAGTGTATGTGTAAAATTTATATTTTTAGCCTTTGACTAGCGAGTTGTGATTCCACGGAATTGGTTCCATGGGAATCACAGTGGAACAGATATGTGGCCTCACAACCACCTAGTTTTTTGGGTACTGGTAAACCCCGGGATTGATATACCATAAAAAATAAATAAATAAAAATAAGCTAAATCTAAAAAAAATAAAACTTGGTTGTTGTGAGGCTACATCTGGGTTCCACTGTGATTGCCACAGAATCGAGTCCGTAAGATCACAACTCTTGCCTAACATTGTCCTTGTATATATATATATGGTATATGGATCTATTGTATTTTTATGATATACTATATACACACTTATTATTTGTTTTAAAAGTGTTTTTTAAGATATGGTATATGTATATAATAATATATAGATATATAATCTTTGTTTTTTGTTAGTTTTTTTTAAGTGATTTTATTTTATTTAAAAAAAAATTTCTTATATAAAACCAACCCAGTACTCTCTCACCCCATTCTCCACCTGTACAATCCTTTGGTTGTTGTTGTTAACCTTGTTGGATTCTTTCTCTTTACCAATTCTTCTCTGTACCTCTCATCTTGCTTTTCTCTCTTCCATTTTTTTTAATCTACGGATGTTCTAACATTTCCGTGTATATATATACATTATTATATACATATACTATATCTTTTACAAAAAAAATAAAATAGAAAACTTCAAAAACAAAAAAATAATTAATGTATACATAGTATATCTCAAAAATATAATAGAAATCTATACTATATCCGGTCTTCCCATCCTTGACGTAGAACTTGTGGATGTCGACCACAACCTTGCCTTACCAACTCCTCACAGAAACCCTTTCGCACTCAATCTGGGTTACATATTCTTACATGCCAACATATTTGATTTTGTAAGTATTGTGAAAATTAAATTAAAGTGATGTGCATTCAATTAACAATTTACACATTTAATACAAATATGATTTATATCATCCCATCAAATCATTCATAAAACAAACTAATAAATGCTAACAATGACTAGCATGTATCTTAGTTATTCCAAAGATAGTGATAGCACTATGAACCATATGGAGAACCACTTTTTGAAGAACCCTACCACTATAGCATCACATGAATTCAAAATGATAACAATATATATGTATATATATATATATATATATATATATATACACACACACATACGGTTGGGAATGAGAGATTTTTTGGGATAGCTTTAATATAACATATATATTGTCTTGCCATATCTTAAAGAAATAGGTGTTGGTCAACACTTAGGTTGTGTTTAGTGCCCGAGATATCCAGGACTACAGCCCTATCCGGGTGTTTGGTTTTTTTGATGGGGTTGGATGGAAATGGCTCCCATCCTTGAAAACGGGATGAGCGGCGTCCCTCTTAATCGGTTGGACGCTGCTCATCCCACAACCTCATCCAAAGGAATTGGTTTCTCTCTCTCCTCCTCCCATCCATCCCCATCCTTCTCTGTTGAGCCTGCCAAGCGATAAACTCTCCCTCCCGACCAGCCAAATTTGTTCGCCGTTGAGAGCCTCGACCAATATAAGCGTAGATCCGATCTCCTTTCTTCTTTCTTTTTTTTCTCAAACTATTTAATCCAAGATGTTCTAGATCTCAACGGTTCTTCTTTTTTTCTTTTTTGTCTCAGACCGATTGATCTAAGGTGTTCTAGATTTCAGGGGTTCTAGATCTAAGGAGTTTTGATCTTGAGCTTGAGGGAAAGTCCACGGCTCCTAGAGGTAATCGACTTAAATACCCACTCTCCTAATAAGACACTACGGTCACAGATTCACACATCTCATCTTCGAATTCATGTAAATCATCATCATCGTTATTATCTCTTCCAACATTATTCAAATTTTAGTTACTAATCTTTACTCTTTAATTTATTTTTCCACTTTCTGGTATCATGTTTTTTACTATCACGTCCTTTCATCATCATAACATCATGTGGTGATTATAAAGTTCTCAGAAGAATATCCTTCCCATATAACTGTAATTTTTTTTAAGCATGTATAAATGGAGTGAGACTTTCATGTGGTTGATCTCTGACATCATGAAAGGTCCCTCCAACATTCGAAAACATTGTACTTTGAATAGAAAGCATGCATCCCATTCCAAGAAGATTGGAAGAGCACAAAAAAATTAACTTATTCATGATAGTAACTACATGCTATACAATACAATCATATTGATTTTATTATTAAACACAATCCAATATTGCTTCCTCTCCTAATTCCATGTCATAATTGATGGTAGTTCCATCCAATTCAATTGTTGATTAACTTTTGTACCAATTAGGTGATTTTTTATGGAGAGGAATAAAAGAAAAACCTCACAAAAATTATGAGAGGTCGCAGCAATTGCAGCTACAATTATAGGAAAAATATAGTGACACATATATTTAAGCGTAGAGTATGTCGTGCACCCAATTCCTGTAGAAGCTTGGATAAAGAGAATTATCTAGACCGCTTGATAAGTGGTGACGACACAACATGTATTAACATAGTTAGAATGAATAAAATCCTTTCTTTAGCTAGTGCTCATTTCTATGATCCCGTGGACTGCTCAAAGATTCAATTAATGTCAACATGGTTGTTGATGTTCTTGCATATTGTTGGTCACAACCAATGAAATAGGGTCATCGGACACAATTTTCTTAGGTTTGGCGAAATTAAACTAGAAGATATTTCAAACTTATCCTACATGTCATCGGAGAGTTACAAAAGAGTTTATTAGATCTCCATTAAGTATTTTATCAACCTACATTGCACAACGCCCAAGATTCTTTCCATACTTTAAGGCACATAATTGTATCTACATGTCAACCAAAAATATAAAACAATCATATTTTAAGCATGACCCAACAAACTTAAATGTTTTTAGGATTGTATTGGAGACCTTGATGGCACACATATACATGCGAGTCGTCTAGTAGACATGGTTGCATCTTTTCGTGGTAGGAAAGGTTTTCCGACACAGAATGTACTTGGTGTAGTAAACTTTGATCTTAACTTCACTTATGTGCTTGCTGGTTGGGAAGGTTCAGCACATGTCTTGATGGTCTTACATGATGCTTTAGAATGATCCAATGGTCTTAAAGTGCCACAAGGTATATGTTTCTATTTATTTTCTGTTTAATATACAAAACATAAACTGTTATTATAGTATATAGAAAAATATTTTCTCGTCGACGCATGATATGCTACAAGACCTTAATTTATAATACCTTTTAGAGGTGTTAGATATCACTTGAAGGAATTTGAGTCATGTATTCCTAAAAACCCTAAGGAGTTGTTTAACCATAGGCATTCGGTATTTGGTGTTAGATATCACCTCAGTTGAGCGTGTATTTGGTTATTTGAAAAGTCGGTTTAAAATTCTCACATATAGGCCCTTTTTTTCATATAATACTTAAGTTGATCTAGTGATTACATGCTGCATTATTCATAATTTATTATTAGTCAGGTTGGTAATAGATTAATACCCTTTGAGGAGGACCGGGAACAAGAGGTAAGAGTTCATACTTGGAGGAGAATGCTACGTGAAGATCTTAGAGAGTGGTTGGACAAAAGGGATTAGATAATGTATGATATGTGGAACAATAGATAAACTTATTTATGAAGCTTATGTTATGTTTACTTTTTTTTTAAGTTTATCTTTATTTTTTGTTTACCAGATATTTTAGTTTGATTTTATGTTGTATTTTATATTTTCATTATTATTCATGTGTTGTATATGAATGTGTGTTTGCAATCTAATAGAAAAAAATGGAAGATGGAAGTCATTTATCAAGCAATCAGAAAAGCGCAAGTAATATGCACTGGAGATTGAGTGAAAGCAAGTTTTTCTTACAATTTATGACAACATAGGTGGAAAATGGTTTGAAGTGTGATAAGACATTCAAACCAAAAGCAATTCATGCAGTTATACGTGCTTTGAGAGAAAATTTTAGTAAAGACTGTACCGAGTCTAACATACATAATCATCTCCTAATGTTAAAGCGTAAATGGGCTACAATTAGAAGACTTTGAGAAATGAGTGGCGTGGGTTAGGATGAAGAAAACAAGAAAATAATTATGGGTGAAGAGGAATGCATGATGTATCTTATTGTATGATCTTTATTTTTCATAATTTTGCAGTCACCCATTTCACTTGGTTTACATTTCGCTCACCTTATATATATATATATATATATATATATATATATATATATATATATATATATTCTTGTTGATAGAGTCATCCAAACAAAGAAGCATATATAAATAAACCAATTGAAGACTATGATCTTCTAGAAGTTATTTGTGGCAACGATCATGCAATAGGGTGTTTTGCCCGTGATACTATTGAGTCATCTTCCATTGATGATAGTGTACCAAACTTTTCGCAAGATATTTTGACGACCACTATGGGTTTGAGACACCCTTACTGACACCAAATAGCTCACAAGCATGTACCTCTTAAGAAGCACAAACTAGAAAGAAAGGCAAAAAGAGATATGCTAGTGCTGATTCTGCTTTGACACAAATTGTAGGTAAAAAAATAGATAGATTTGTACTTGCAATTAAGGAGCATAACCCAATCACTCTTACCACCAAACTAAGTGAAGCATGCATAAAGCTTACTGAGGTTGGTTATTCAACACGTGGCGTAGCCAAATTTTATTCATATTATCGAAATAGTGAGACTAGAACATTCAAGTTCTTGGGTGCACCAGATATTTTCAGTCAATACATGGCAGAGAAACTTGTAGAACCACCAGGGTAGATTTCTTAGTTTGGGAATGTAAACGTGGCATGTGTTTTGCTCGAGTGTTTAACGCTTGTGTTTTTTAGTTTTGAACTACCACACTATGATTGCAATATTTTTTTTTTTACTTGGTTGTAAACTTTGATTCACTTATGGTGATGGACTTCCCATATATTTCTGAAATTGTTGTTAGTGTGTAATGCTATCAGATCGAGACTCTATTTTGATGTTTATTGAATTGTTATAATGCTAATGTTTTGATTGCCTTATTCAATAATCATTTTGTTATTAGTTACAAGAATTTTGGTAAATTTTTGTTTCTTTTCACTGTATTTAATTGTAAATTAATGAAGCTAAATAAGTAATAAAAAAGTATGATTTAATTATATATTAATTAAGTTAAAATACCCTCACAAACTATTTAAAGTTAATTAAAAAATAATTTTAAATAATAAATAAATATGTTATTTATTAATAATCCATTAAAACATTTTAAGCTAAATAAATAAAAAATATATCTATTAATTAGCCGTTATTTAAAACGTAAATTACTTTCTTAAAATATTTAAATTTAAATAGATTAGAGAAATCATCCATTAGTTAAATTAAATTAAACCATTTGAAAATATTCTTAAAAAATTAATAATTAAATAAAAGAGTAACTTTACCTCCTCATGATAGGGGTTACCATACCACTCCTATATCCATCCAACCAAACACTCAAAAGTGGATATCCAAAATTTTACATATCTTTATCCCTCTAATCAAACACCAAACAATCTTTATCCTTTACTTTTAAATCATACATATCAAACATTTTCCATGAATATCCCGTTCATGGGTATTTTATCACTGGATATCCCCCATCCATGGGATATAATATCCCACCAACTAAACACAACTTTCGTAAAAATAAACATTACCCGTAAAACCAAAAAGGGTTGGGTTGATATATTGAAACATCATTCAAGACGAAAGACAATATGTTTTAGGCAAAATTTTTTTGGATAATTATTTAACTTTACAATTATATCAAATCTGTCACTGAATTTTAATTTGAATTAATTTGGTCACCATTCTTTCATTTCATTTCATCGGCTAGTCATTGCCCATTTTCTGATTACTCTTTGCTTATGTGGCACTGGAGAAGTGCCAGCTCAACATACTTAGTTGGCCACAAAACTTAAATGGCCGCCACGTCAACTTCATCTTCTTCCCATTTCATTTCAAACTTTAAAGAAAACAATGGCTATTTTGTCTCCATGGACACTCCCTACTTGAAGATCAGCCTTTTCTTGACAACTCCCATGAGAGTCCAAAGAGTAGCAGCTATCCAAGCAAGGCAACCAGTAGCCCTGTGAGCTTTAAGAAACAAGACCCAAGTGAACTGCTTGGCATTCCTCTCTTTCCCTTTATCCATGGAATGGAAGCCATTGGAACTTGAGCCATCTATTTCAAGCACCGAGTAGTTTGGATTCTCCATTGTCATCACCACCGGAGTCCCCCTCCACTTAGAAAAATCAAAGCTTGGAGCCATTATAAACACCAATGAGAAGCTGTCTAGAGAAAATTCTCAAAGATCCAGCATCAAAATCAAAGCTTTAGGGGGAAAACCAGCAATGCAGGCAAGCTTGGGATGAGAGGAGCAAGAGGAATCTCTCTCTCTCTTGGTAGTGGTTAAAACTTAGAGAGAGAAACAAAACCCTGAAAACCTCAAAAGCAAAGATGTTGACGTGGTGGCCATTTAAGTTAAGTCGTTAACGTGGATTGGCCAACTGAGAATGATTGGACTTCTCCCGGTGCCACATAAGTTAAGAACAACCTAAAAATAGATGGTGACTAGCCGGTGAAATGAAATTAAAAAACGGTGCCAAATTGATTCAAATTAAAATTCAATGATAAATTTGATACAACAGTAAAGTTAAGTGAATACATGAAAAATTTACCCATATGTTTTACTGTTTCTTCTTGTATTGGATGAAAATAGTATTTATTTTTATTTTTCAATGAAAACGGTACTGTTTTTTGAGGGAAATCCGTCAATTAATGTGCAACCGAAGCGTTTATGTAAATAAAGTTAAATTAAATATATAAAAGAACTTTATTTATAGACTTTCTTAGAAAAAAATAAAAAATTACATAATAATCTATGAATCAATTATGTATTAATATATCCCAGACCAATAAAATAGCATAAAATCCCAATTTTGTCAACTTTAGACATCCATATTTATATTAATTTTTTTTTAATTTTAATTTTTATATTACAATATATATTATATGCATTTATTTTACTGTAGTTTAATAATTTGTAAAAATAATAAACACATTATATTGGTCCATAATAATATATCAATGACCACAATCAATAATATTAAATTTTCTAGTTATAACCTTAATTCAATTTTTAATCAATTATTTATAAAATAAATTTAAAATTTTAATATATTTGTTTATGTAATATCATATTTATACATCCAGCAAGTAATACTATAATAAAGAAAAAAATTCTACTTATCTACATTTTATTTATTTATTTATTTATTTTTATAGTCTCTAAAAATCAATAATCTTAAACCTCTCTCTCTCTCTCTCTCTCTCTCTCTCTTTCTCTCTCTCTTTTTCTCTTTTTCCAATTCCAATCTCATCACTTGCATCGCCTTGCCCAAATCCAATGTTCCGATTAATCACCAGAAATCTATCAACACTCCAAATCAAAAACCCTAGAAATCCAGCACCATCCCCTAATTCCAACCCCATTGATCCTTCCTCCTTCTCCTTCGTCTCCTATCTCACCGCCTCCTGCGGCCTCTCGCCGGAGAAGGCCCTCGCCGCCGCCAAGAAGCTCACGCCCAAGAGCAACAGCATCGAAGCCAAGCGCAATCCTGACGCCGTGCTCGCCTTCTTCGCCTCTCATGGCTTTACCAAGGACCAGATCTCCAAGCTCATAGCCGCGTCCCCCTGCCTCCTCCTTTGTAGTCCCAACGGCAATCTCAAACCTAAGATGGAGTTCTATCTCGGTGCAGGGTTCTCCAGCAGTGACCTCGCGAAGCTTTTTGGCTCTGATACCCAACTCCTTCTATCGAGCTTGAAGACGCGCATCATTCCCTCCTTTAATTTCCTGAGAACCATTCTTCACTCTGATAAGGATATCATCACCGCTGTCAAGTACACTCCTTGGTTGCTTCACCTTGATCTTCAGAAGAACATGGTGCCCAATGTGGACTTGCTACACAGCCTGGGCGTGCCGGAGAGGAGGATCTCTGGGCTGGCCAAGTTCCACGCCGATGTGCTTTTGCGGAAAACCGAGAAGTTTCGGAGAATGACGGAGAGGGTCATCGAGATGGGCTTTAGGCCAGCTCATCATTCATTCACTGTTGCCCTTCGGTGCTTCTCCGCGGTCAGCGCTGCTACTTGGGAGGCAAAGATGGCAACTTTCAAGAGCTTTGGGGTGCCTGAAGATGAGATCCTTTTGGCATTCAAGAAACAGCCTCTGATGATGACGGTCTCTGAGCAGAAGATCAAAAAGAGCATGGCACTGTTTGTGAGCAAATTGAACTGGAAGCCGGAGTATGTGCTTGCAAATTCACTTCTTCTCAAATTCAGTCTTGAGAGAAGGATTTTGCCAAGGATTTCATGCTGTGATGTTCTTTTATCCAAGGGTTTGATGAGTGATAAAGCCTTCAACTATCAAGTGTTTTGGCTGTCCGAAAGGAGGTTCTTTGAGACATATGTACTGAGGTTTCAGGAAGAGCATCCTCAGGTGTTGGAGGCTTACCTGTCTTCAATGAAGCAGGTGCTTTAGAACCGAATTGAGAATTCTAAAGCTTCTTCCTTTATTTTTTTCAAGTAAAGATTTCGGAAGGTGTTAAACTTAGCCTCTCATTGTCAATTGTTTTATAGCATTGATTTGGCTGATTATTTCTGGGTGTCTTGTTATAGCTCTGAATGATATTTTAAGTCATTAACATGGTTTTGAGTTTACATTTGATAAATTTTGGTCATTTATTTGAATCTCCATAGCTAGATTCCGTCATTTTATTTGAACCTCTAGAGCTTGGTTGATTGAAAATTTGATTCCCAACTTGCTGGATTTTAGATAATTTCCTCCGTCGTTTGAGATGTTAGAGCCCAAGATGATTGTGAGTCAAGCATGAATTTATTTGGTTCTAGTGTGAGCTTTGGCTTGCTAAAAATACAACCTTTTCAGATAGATGATAACTCACTTCCCTTGTACATTAGTAATACAATGAGGTATTATAAAACCAACTGTAACACATTATTTCAAATCATCCTGTTCTAGGAGTGTAAGACCAGGCAAATGCTAAGTTCTTTTGTATGGTGGACATGAAGAAAGGTTTCTTTGATTGATGCACCCAGAATTGATCAGCTTTTGTGTACTTTGAAGAAGTGAAGACCAGTTGTTGGCGTTGATTTGGACCTCTCCTTCCATCCTTGCTCACCTATTTCTAATTTCTTGGGAAATTTCTTCTTGCTGGCCAGGAAGAAGTCATCACTGACTCCCGGAAATAATTACTTGAACCATCAACTATGGCACAATGATTTTCTCATAGTTCATGGGATACAAGAGTGAAGACAGCAAGAAAAATGATGTTGATCCTCTGAGAAGAGCATGCATGTTTGTCTCAGCTCAATGGTCAAAGGCTTCTCTCATTGGCTGATGTGACTCAAGTAGAGAGCAACATTCAAGCCAGGAGAAGCATAAGGTGATTGCCTCCCTCCCATGAAACTCTTCACAATTAAGGTTTTTGACGTTAGCCAACATAAGATTTCATAAACAAGGAAATAGATACAGAATGAACAGCAAAAGGAAACAAAAGCAATCTGCAGTATTTCATTACCTCTGCTTTGAAGCTCAGGAAAACATCAGGGAACTCTCCATGGTGTCTTTGGCACCATTCTTGAAGTAAGGGGCATCCAATAGCGCGCATTTCCTTAAGCTTCACTGGCAATTCTTGCTCTTCAACAAACTGTAGTTCTGAACAGTACTTGAATGTCAGAGTTTTCATGGATGTAAGATGGGAGTTTAAACCACCAATGGCCTTGAATTCCCTGCAGTTGTTAATATGCAGTTTCTCCAATGCTGTCAAACCATGGAGGGAGATTGATGGAAGATTGTAGCAGTTATCGATACTGAGTTCTTGGAGACAAGGGAAATATGTTCCTTCCTGTGCATCATTTGGCTCTCTTCCCCATTGTTTAAAAAGCTTCATATAAGAAACTTGCAGTCGCTTCAGAGATGGAAGTAGGCTGAGATGTGGGAGGTACTGGCAGCTGTTGCAGTGGCTCAACTCTACTTCTTCTAAACAGCTGAAGGTAAGATTCCCCACCCAATTTGGAAATATTGTTGCACTGTAACCTACTATCTTCAGTCCCCTGATGTTAGTATGAGGTTGCAGGTTTTCTAACACCACAATATCATCCTCATCAATAGTTCTATCACCTCCCTCAGCGAAAAACATAGTATCATCACTTCTCCTCCAATGCAAAACCAAATCTGTAATGTTCTTCTTGCTTCTCAAATTTGCTTCCTTTGCCTCATGTTTGCTATAGACCAATTTCTGCAGGTTCACAATGCAGAGGAGCCCATCCAGCTGATTCAAGTCCTTCAGTTCTGCCAATCTAGCGCAGCCAGTGTCTTCGGTCACCATGAATTGTGGAAGAGTCTGGAGGCTTGTCAACCTTCTAATATTAGCAGGAAGTGTTGGTGTCTCATCAATTTGAGATGAAAAGTACATTCTGGAGATATTAGCGAATGCACTCTTAAAGAAGTCAAGGTGAAGCAGGTTTGACAAATTCACTATATCTTGTGGGATCTCTTCAAGGAAATGACATTCTCGCATCTCTAGTGTCTGCAGGTTGTAGAGGCTACATAGCGATGGTGGTAGCCTTCGAATACCAGTTGCAGTGAGGCTGAGGTAGCGCAAGTGTTTCAGACCACCAATGGAGTCTGGCAACTCATCTATGCCGGTGGAGCTCAAGTCAAGCACTCTGAGATAGGTCACCCTGAGTTTCAAAAACATCTCAGCCATTACATTGAGGTCTATTGGATATCTTGCAGCCAATAAGAGTGACCGCAGCATTCCAGAAACTCTAATGGATCCAAATGAAGATATGTCATTTGCCATCATGACTGAAAGATGCCGTACAGTTTTGCCACATTCAAGCATGCCTTGTAACTCTTCATAGGTTGCATTACAACACTCCTTCTCCCAGATGGACCTTGCAGAGTCGTGGATGAGGTCATGCATCATGAAGAAATCTGGTATTGCATCTTGGACTAATGATCTCCTACGCAATTCATTGAAGAAGGACCTCCCAGTTCCCTCCATCTGCTTGTTGTCTTCTGTTTGGATAAGACCCTGAGCCATCCACATTCTCACCATGGTCTCTTGTTTGAAGAAGCAGCCTTTTGGGATTACAGAGCAGTATGTGAAACATGGCTTCAAGGATGCAGGCAGGTAGAGATAACTCAAAATCAGGGATGATAAGATATTGTCTTTGCCCTCATCCAAGTTCCACAGTTCACTCCTCTGGACATCCTCCCATGTTTCTTCATCTTCAAAGCATAAAAGGCCTCCGAGTACCTTTATCGCCAGTGGCACTCCCTTGCACTTCTCTACAATGGTTTGACCTTTCTCTATCAGACTTGGCAAGGCTTCAGTCACATCAACTTCAAATGCATGCCGACAAAACAACGCCCAGCTCTCACTCCTTCTCAATGGGTTGAGTTCCAGCGTTACCTCAGCATCCATGATATCAGAGACTTTCCTACTTCGAGTGGTGATCAAGATGCAACTCCCTTTAAGGCCATTTTCCAAAGGGGCTCTGAGAGACTCCCATGCCATCAGATCATCATTCCTGACATCATCTAATACCAAGAGAAACTTTTTCCCTGCAACAATATGGCTCAGCATATACTGAAGCTGGGGGACATCAGTGACATTATAGTATGTTTGTCCAGTGAAAGCCTCCACAGCTGCCTTCAGCAATCCTACCACACCATGGGTTTCAAACACCCACTTCCATACCCTCAAGTTGAACTGATTGATGATCCTCTCGTCGTTGTAGACCAACTTGGCAAGTGTTGTCTTGCCCAGCCCTCCCATGCCTACTAGGCAAACAACATGAGCAGCACTGGCGTCGAGCTTATCATCACCAACTGGAGCCATCAAAGCATTGATGATCTCGTTCTTTTCAACATCCCTTCCGATGACTTCCGATTGGTAAGCTAATGAACTGCTTGGTGATCTAATCTTTGTTCTTGATTTCAGTTCTCCATCCTGCTCCACCAAATGAAATCTAACCCGATCTTTTTCGATCTCATCAAACATTTCACAAACCATTCTAATTCTTTGCAACATTTCCTTCTGCAGATTAGCATCATATAAAGGACTGGAAGGGTCATATTCAAATACCTCACGCTTTCTCTTCCGATCTGCCTCCATTTTGCTCCGTAGTAGCTCGAATTCAAAGTCACCGAGTATGTCCTCTGCATCATAAGACACTTGTTTCAGCTCAAGAAGCCATAGCTTGATGGACTCATCCTTGACTCCTTTCCGCTCCGCATCTACAATTACAGTTTGGATCTCTTGTATCATTGAGGTAAGCTTGTTTAACTCTTTCATGATGCTCAGTGATGATGGCAAAGCCATACTTACTGGACATGGTGATGAAAGTTCAGGTTTTTTGGCAAAAGACGGTGTTACTAAAGATGAGGATGAAGATGAAGCTGGTTTCAAAGGAGATGGTGATGGAGCAAAGGCAAGAAGTTTGGCTGTGAGATTCATTATGGATGAGAGAATAGAGCTTGCCATAACGGTGTGCCTTTGCTTTCTCTCTTGCAAGTTACAAAGAAAGCAAGTGGGGAGAGGTAGGAGGAGTTCTGTTCTTGTCTTTCAATTCTATTTAGCCATTTGTTCTGCCTGCCCACTGGTTGTGTGATTAAAAATTATGAATAGTTTATTTGACTTCTATTACAATAATTGCAATTTGTCTGTGTTTGAAGGATAAATTAAAGGTGGCAGTAGCATCTTTCCTTTTTGTATTTATTCACTTAGGTTCTTTCTTTTACAGTTTTGTCTTTTAGAAAATTTTTGATTAAAAACAGGGTCTTGCAGTTGGTATGGGAATAATATGGACCTTTGTGCTTTTGTTTAAAAAAAATGAGTAGTTGAACATGTTTGTTATATATTAATAAAAGTGGAAGCCACCTAGTGTGTTCAATCACCTTGTGATGATTAGGATTGGAATTCATGGGAACGGTTTAAAAAATGGGAAAAAATTATTCAGAATTTAATTAATATTATTTATAATTGATGTCTTGCTTTATGGTCAGTTTTACCTTATGGCTATTTTTTTTTAAATAATAGTCAATATATGGTTAAAATTCAGATTAAAAAAAAAAAACTTTTAATGCTCCAAAGATGGTCAACTAGCAAGGCGCATAGGTCGGTCACGTTAGTAATTAACTTGGTTTAAAGAAATTTTATCACCATAATTTTTTTTTACAAATTTATTATTTAATATATTTGTAAGAGAGGCGGCTGATTCGCTGAGGGACGGCTGTTTCCGAGGTTCCCGTACCCGTGACATTCACGTGATTCTTATGCATCGCTATATATATATATATATATAATCTGGAAACCCACTGGAAACCCATGCAAGTATTTCTTTATTTAAACAATAGTTGTTAATAGTAATTGCTAAAAAATAAAAACACAAAGGGTTATAGCCCAGCAATATTAGTCCTATTGCATAAAGTTTTCGTGTGGAAAAATGATAGTGTGAGAATTTAAAAATTCCAAGTTCAAACACTAATGGATGCAATAGTGGTAATAGTTCCCATGTTGTGGGTATGGATTTATAGATGGAATCTTGTGTCATTTGGTGAAAGTGTATAAGTTGGATAACTAAATTTTCAATCTGTGCGTATGCCATTGATTGCATATGTGCTTATGGCATTTGTTAAAAAAAAAAAAAATAGGGATAGGAGAGTTAGACTGGTTTCAACTATGTGTTGGTGGCAACACTCAGAAAGACTATTATGTTCAGGTGTATGTTAAGGAGTGGTGAGATGGGAGGTGCTGACTATTGACAAGAATGTTCTGAGACTTATGTGCTTCCCCCATTGCCAGAGTAGAGGGTAGCAATTCATGTTTGAAAGAAGTTTTCAACCAATTCTTTGAAATACGAAAAGACAATGGAAATGTTCGATTTACGAGTGAGTGGATACAACTAGGTATAATGAGTGTGTAGTGCTCCACAAAGATGACATAGTATTTGAAATTATCAACAGAACAAATAGGAGAAGTTTACATATCAGAGGAAATAATTTGAAGTGGAGCATGAGAAACAATGGTTGATTGAGAAAAGGTAATTTATGACTTTTATTGCAAGAACAATCCTTACAATGAAAATAAAAGGCTAAATAAATGGTATACACAATATGCTTGAGGATAGACTTAGAAGGATGATCTAAACGGTGGTACCAATCAGTAAGAGAAGATTTGACACTGGAAAAAACAACTTTGGATATGGTAGGAGGTGAAGACACTGACCATTCATACACACCATCTCTAGCTCGTCCCTGGAGCAGTGTTGGCCCTGTTATTAAATCCTTCACATGAAAATAGTTGGGTAAAAATTCAATGAATGTTTGATTTGTTTTGTAAAATTGAGATATAGAAATCAAGTTCCGTTTCATATTTTGGGCACACATAAAATGCCATGTAATTTAAAGGAATGAGAGGGAGTTGATAAGAAAGTAGAATTAGTGTGAGAAATGTGTAATCTAGTACCATCACTAATAACAATGTCATCGGGGCTGTGATACGGAGCGTAAAGTGACAAAATTTTCAAATAAGTAGTAGTATGATGAGATGCACCACAGTCAAGAAGCCAGGTGGAGGTCTTTGAAGCTGGTGCAGTGGTCATGTGTGTTGGGACACAGTAGTTAACCTGGTCCATAGTCCCACATCGCCTGTGAGAGCCAATCTCCCTAGCCTTATATATCTTCTCCTTTTCTTTCTCCTTCTCTTTCTTTCTTCTTCTCTGGTTCTTGCAAAAGCGTGATTTTCTTCTCCGCTAGAACCACTAACTTGTCTTTGTTCTGCTCCAAGGTGAAGTACCATGATAAGAATGCTTGGGTTTTGATTCGATACTTGGATTGATTTGCCTTTGAGACCAATAAGCAGACCTCTTATCTGATGGTTGTCGTGAGGAGCAATGGCATCGACTACCCTTGCAACTGCTACAAGGTTCTTGGTCTCAAAGATCCCATTTTGGAGACTCTCCATATCTCCTACCTTGAGGACAGGTACACACTTGGCCAGAAGTTGGGCTCGGGACAGTTCGGGCTTATTCGAGCATGCTCTGATATACTTGCCGGCGAGACATTGGCTTGTAAATCTATTGCTAAGGACTGCCTTGTCTGCTCGAATGACCTCAGAAGTGTGAAACTTGAGATTGAGGTCATGGCCAGGCTTTCAGGCCACCCCAATGTGGTTGACCTCAAGGCTGTGTATGAGGATGTTAGATTTGTACACCTTGTCATGGAGCTTTGTGCATGCCTATTCTGATGCTACTTGGGCCAGTTCTCCTGATGATCGAGTCTCTGTCGCTGGTTATTGTATCTTTCTTGGATCTTCTCTTGTTGTTTGGAAGACCAAGAAACATCCTACAGTTGCTAAGTTTAGTGCTGAGGTTGAGGTTCGTGCGTTGGCTTCTATCATCTAGGAGGTGCTCTGGCTGCGATTGATTCTACAAGATTTTGGTGTACCGAGTTATGGAGAAGTTAGGGTGGTGGACCCCTATATTAACATGGTATCAGAGCGTGGGTCCCGATGCGCACTAGATCAACAGTGACTATATCTTGGGTCCCACATCCGCTGTGGGCCCAGGAGGTGTTGGGACGCAGTGGTTAACCTGGTCCATAGTCCCACATCGCCTGTGAGAGCTGACACTACAACAAAAAAGGGTTTTTGTGACATTTGTCATGTATCATAAAATAGCCAAAAACCATTGCAATAGCTATATACTGACTTTTGTAACAAATATCGATTATATGTTGTAATTGTCATAGTCGGTATACTTTGTTGTGACATTTTCATGAAACTTTGGTACTTATATATTTCGACATTTATTTTGATATTTTCCCAACATTTATAAATAGTCTTAATATGAATTTTATTGCAAAATTTGTATATGGCTTGAGCAACACTTTTTTTTTTTTTTTTATGCAACATTTGCAGGTGTCGCCATAAATTTTTATCACATTAATTTTGAAATATTGCAACATTTGTAATTGTTGTTATAGAGATTATATAGTAACATTTGTTAAAGGTCTCTTAAATTACTTATATTGACCTTTTGTAAATATTGGTTTAACAAAATAGAAATTGTGAATCCCAATTTAAGTCGATATGTTTAAATGTTGGTAAAAGTTACTCATCATATCTAATTTTAAAATTAAATTTCATTTATAAATGTTTGTGCAAAAATTATTTAGTAACATTTGTTAAGTGTTTCTTAAAACTCTTATATCAACATTTCATTATTGCTGTTTTAACCGTATAATATTTGTGGATAACAATGAAATGCAACATTTGCAAATGTTGAAAACATATTGCATAATTTTTCACAATACTAATTGCAATATTATTTATATACAAATTAAATATATAAATATGAGATAAAATTTAAATTCTAAAAAATTAATTTACATAAATATAATAAAAAATAATTAAAATTATTTATCAAAAATACAAAATTCTGCCTAGCACTAAAACACTAATTAAAATACTATTAATAAGATTTATAAATCTCAAAGTAATAGCTTTCAAACATTATAATAAAGCTAACGCTTTAATCCTCTACAAATCCTAAAAATAAAAAAAATAGTTTTAAAAAATTATAATAAAGCTAAGGCTTCAATCCTTGAAATTGTTTTTAAATTTATCATATGGCCTCTTATCTGCAAAAATAAAATATACAAATACATTAATAGATATCCAAATCAATTTAAAAAGGAAAAGTGATAAATAAATAATAAAATTTATAATTTAAAATTTTGAAAATGTAATTATTAATTAAAATAATATATAATAAAACTAAGGTTTCAATCCTTGGAATTATCGTTAAATTTATCATGGTGGTCTCAAATACATTAGTAGATATCATATTCAATTTAAAAAATAAAAGTCATTAATAAATAATAAAATTTAAAATTTAAAAATTGTAATGAGACGATATTATAAAAATCATAATAGGATCATTATCATTAAAATGAAATTGAGAAATAGTTAATTGAGAACAAGGACTACTTTTACTATCTCCAACCTAAAATAATTTTTATGTTTAACAAAATCAACATAATACAACAATAAAAATTAAATTAAATTTAATTAAATATCAACATATATGATATATTAACATCAATAATATACTAATTTGAAATATGAAAAAACCTATGTTGAGGATATATAATTTGCATAAAAAGAATACAAATAATAAGAACCCTTAAAAAAATTAACTATAAAATATAAAACTTCAACAAAACTATCATCTATGTGTGAGTCATAACTATAACAATAACCCTATAAAAAATAAAAATTATATAAGGGGAAAATTGCAAGACTTCACCAAAGCTATGAGTGTCTTAGCAAGAACCTTATAAAAAAATTAAAAAAAAAAAAAATTAAAAAAGGAGCTAATTTTAAAACTTCAACAAAATTAGGATTAAATAAAAAAAAAAAATCTCAAGGGTTGAAGCATTAGATCCATGCCATGACCACCGCATGATATCATGACCTCCTCATCATAACATCGGCAAGGAGACAAGCCAAACCACATTTTAATTTCCAACAAAAAAGAGGATATTTTGGGGAGATTTCATCCCAATTTAATTGAATCTTCTTATATATATATATATATATATATATATATATATATATATATATATATATATATATATATATATATATATATATATATATTCTCAAACCCTAGGATTATATTAATTAAAATTCTCATACTTTTTATAACAAAAACTAATTAAAAAAATTAATCATCTATCAACATCCATCAAAATAAACAAAAAAAATTAATATTTAAATAACATTACAAGAAGACAATGGAAAAAATACTATGGCATAAAGAAAAATCAAGGCACTAACTTTTTCCGACAAGAACTTTACTTTTGATCTTTTACATTATTAGGGGTTTTTTCTTGTCTAATAGATCTTGTATATATAAGCTGCGTACATAGGTTTTGGCACTCATAAAAAAATTGCCGCCTAATTTTTGGCACTCTCGAAATTCAAAATATTACCGATTTTATTTTTTTCTTAAATGCCCTTTTTTATTTCAAATTATCTTTCATATTGTTTAAATATATATAGAAAAAAATACCCTTTTTTATTTCAAATTATCTTTCATATTGTTTAAATATATATATATATATATATATATATATATATATATATATATATATATATATATATGTATATATACACACACTGATAAAACGCCTAAATATATGTACATATTATTCATGTACTCGTGTGTATAATTTGCGTATTTTTTGTATGAATTGATGCTCATTTTTGGTCTAAATCGTCTCCTTTCGTGTTACAGGTACTAAAGAAGCCTTGGAGAGCTCGACAACAAGACTTAAGGAGAAATTGGCAAGAAAAACACCATTTTAAAGCATCAGGTACTGTAGCACAAAGACTTAAGCATTGTTTTCATGAATTTTTGGTTTGATGGTGCTTGTATTGTCTTGTAGGGATACTGACCAAGCACTTGGCCCCTAAGCGAGCTAGGAGGAGTTCTCCACCGCCTGTTAGAGAGCCAAGATTTACAAATGAAGCACACAAGACAAGATACACCTTAGTGTCAAGAAAGGGATTCGGCACCATTCGAAGGCTTGATTGGGAAGTTTTAAAGATGTGGGGCATAGATACTACCTTTATCGCCACCATGTGTATTGCGTCATCGCTTCCACTAGATCCTTAGACTCACGGCATAGCTTTCATTTCTATTTTCATGTCGCTTGTATTTCGTGTGTGTGCACTTGGACTTATTTTTTCGTGTATTTTGTACTGCTTAGTTAGTTAGTGTTTCGGCCGGCCCTACTAAATTATATTTATCTATTTTGAGTTCTGTCTACTTGCTTCTCCTTATTTATTTTTCAAGTTGTGATGCATTTCCTGTTGTTTTCAGGACTGATCATTGAGGATGCTTCACACTTCTTGGCCCCAACAACTTACCCCTATCCGTGTACACTGGAGATTCACCTCATCGACTAATTGGGAAAGTTTATTTACTCTATCCCTTTATTCTTATTGCATATCTGGCACCATGTTCTGCTGATTTATGTACATTGGGGACAATGTACGACTTTAGGTGTGGGGATGGGGTACTTTATTTGTTTTGCATGCATGTTTACTTGTGATAACAATGATACCTAGTTTAGAACTTCCTAGCATGAAGGATTGACAAATGTGAGTTGTATCTCATTTCTGTGCCTGAATGATGTTCTGTTTTATCTTTAGTGCATTTACAAACTTTTGCACGATCACTTCCATCTTATACACTCCAACGAACCCATTGCAATGTGTTTGACATTAAAATGTTAAATTCTAGTCTCAATACTCTTTTAAGAGCTTTTGGTTCCTTTATTGTTTTCTTTAGCCTTAAGTGAAGTGTGTAGCAGGTTTTATACCAGGGGATATGAGATACAGTATATAAAAAAAAAGAGAGAAAAAAGAGTCTATGACATTATTCCTCTGCAATTTTAGCATGAATGCATCTATGTAGACTGTAATCGAGTAAATTGGGTGGCTCTTGTGCCTAATCAGCATGTGCATCCTTCAGAAAAATTTTTGTGTAGTTTACGTTAGTCGGACTCAGAAAAAAGAGTAAAGTAAAAGTATGTATGTATGTAAGTAAGGAATAAAGTATCTCGTCTGTGTCCCCTGAAAACTTGTTGCATGATCACTTGAGAGCTAGAGTTTTTTACAGAACCCAGAGAACTCTTAACTGGGTATTGACGGTGTCTTTAGCATATTAATGCCAACTTCATTGTGTGTGGAGTGATTGGACACCTTAGGGTGATCCATAGTATGGAGGTTAGGGCTGGAAGTCAGCACACACCAACAGGTGCACTTTAGATGAAACAGGACTACTCTTATCCGGTTGCCTATAGCACAACTCACTATCTGGCTTTCCTTCTACCTGTGCTTGTGGAGTTTTCTACTGTAGAGCTTGAGGTCGTACATTTAGTCGTTCATCTTCTTTGCCCCTGTTCTTCATGTTTGTTTGCTTGGGGACAAGCAAACGCTTAGATGAGGGGATGTTTGATAAATGCCTAAATGTACATATTATTCATGTACTTGTGTGTATAATTTAAGTATTTTTGTATGAATCGATGTCTGTTTTCGGTCTAAATCATCTTCTTTTGTGTTATGGGTACTAAAGAAGCCTTGGAGAGCTCAACAACAAGATTTAAGGAGAAATTGGCTAGAAAAACACCATTTTAGAGCATTGAGTACTGTAACAGAACTGTAACACAAAGACTTGATGAAAATGCTAAGTCTGGAATTTCATGCTGGTAATCATATGGGCGCATGCAGTCCTGTAGTAGTTTCACTGTAGTAAAGGCACTGTAGTAGTCCACTATGGCAGCTTACTCGAAATTCGGGGAGCTACAGTACCGTATACTGTCCGCATGCCAGGCCGCATGACATCTTGAAAGTGGTCTTTTTAAGGGTTTTTAGTGTTCATCTTTGGGGAGGACCCTAGCCTCTTGGAACTTCTTGCGACCATCTTTAAATCTGAGCTAGGAGAGGACGTTGGAGGCCATTTCCAGGGAGATAACGATGAGGAGAGCGAGATACGACGAGATCTACCACCTTGATTCAAATTTTGAGAGGAAGATCGACGAAGGGGCCACTTCTTGGGTGGCGTCTTTAGAAGCGTCATTTGTCCTTTGCCTTTTGAGAGAGTTTTCATATTGTATTCTTTGGTTGTTTACATGTATTTCCTTGAGTATTTTGTAGTCATGAACAACTAAAATCCCAAGGTCACCGGATGTAGGTGAACCTTGGGGGTGAACTTGTGTAGAATGGTTGCTTTTCTTGTTTAGTGCATTTGGGTTTATTTGTGATCCTTGTTTGGTGTTCTTGAATGTTTTGGTATGCATGAGAACTCGGTATATCAATTTCTAGACAATGCTAGGTTGCATGACCATTGCCCTAGTGTTAGGCTCACCAAGCTTGGAAGGGACACATGTACAAATACGCCGTGACCATCTGTTATTTGTACCCCTCCATTGTTAGGGTTGGTTGTGTTTCAACCCTAACTTGAGAAACCCACCACTCTCATTGCAATCGTGCGAGGATTTGAGCGGAAGAAATTCCGTATTCAATACTTGTACCGGATTAGGGACCAATTGCCGTGACCATCAGGTTGGTCTAATTTAGGGTTTCTCGATCCAAACCCCCCATTTGCATGCTAGTTAGGGTAACTTTCACACCTTAGTAGCCTCCTTGGGAATCCTCATCAGTGACCCTTTCCTTGCATTGTTTCTTCCCCTGAGTATTGCCTTCGCTTGAGAGCCTTTTACTAGCATTTTAGTTATCATTTTATTATCTTGTCACATTACTCAAATTGGTAGGCCAAACAATCATACGAAGAGGAAGTAAGGGTAGATTCTTGGGCCCTTAGGAATACGACTCCCTTGTGCTCGTGCGAGGGGTATTACTTGGCGACCCCATGCGCTTGCAGGATCCGCATCATATACACTAATTTAAAATAATGTTTTCAAATATGTCATAACAAATTGATGCAATAAAAGTCATATTGAATTATGACATTTGTTACATAAGCCGTAGTAAGCATCTTGTGGGCCCCAACCCATTCAAGGTTAGCTGTTAAGCTAATAGTAATCACCCATATTTTTTTTCTACTTGTCTTCTCTTGTTGGCTGCAAACTTTGAAGTGGAAAACCTGGAGGGATTTCAGGATTCCATCAATTATGCCTCCCATCTTGGCTGAGTTTTCTCCCCCAATGAGATTATCTTTCTTCTTCTTCTTCCATCTCCACCCTCTCTCTCCATTCTCCTACTCCCCTCCACCACTTGGAAGCTTGAAGGAAAGATGATCCACCACAGGAACTTAGTTTCTACTAGAGTGTTCGTCGGGCGGAGGCGAGGTGAAGAGGAGCGGAGAGCTACCAGCGCTTCCACAAAACTAGGCAGGCTCCTTGATCTCTAGTTAGTAGTTGTGTTTGAGTAGTGGGAGATCGATATTGCTTGAACCAAGAGTGTAGTTGTTTGTTGCTTGATGATTATGATCCTACCTCAAGCTTGTTTTTGTTAGCATTCCCATGGCTTTTATGTATACTTGTTAGTGTAGCCATTATATGTGTAGTTGAATATACATATATGTATATATTCATGCATATTTGCACTTTGTTGTTTATAGCATATATATATATATATATATATATATATATATATATATATATATATATATATATATATATATATATATACTTATACATAGTAGCAGTCATTTGTTGGTAGCAACTGGCAACCTTTTTAATTAATAGCATATATATATATATACGTACATGCATGCATCATGATTTTTGCCAAACTTTTGAATATATGTATGTCTACATTCTTGGTCTGTTTGGCAAGCTTTTGAATACACTATCACATGCGTATGTTTTGCATGCATGCATCCTTTTGGGCAAACCTTGGTATTATGGTGATATATATATATAGGGGCGGAGCGACAGGGGGGTGGGGGGGAGGCAGGGGGGCGGCCGCCCCCTGTCGCCGGCGGGGTCTATTGACCCCGCCTGCTCCATCCCTCCTGACGCATTCTCTCGCTCCCCCTCCCGACTAGAACTGTCAAAATGGGCCGGCGGGGCGGGCCCGCCCGCCATTTGGCGGGTTGGCAAAATACCAACCGGACCCAACCCACCTTGGGTTGGCGGGTTGGGCGGGCCAACCCGCTAAAAATATAAAATAATTAAAAATTATATATATTATTTATTTATTTGGCAAACCAAATCAAACCAAAAGAGATTATAATAAATCACATATCTAAAATAATAAAATAAGCAAATAAAAACATATCCAACCAAATTAACTACAACATTAACAAATTCTCATATCAACACCGACCATATATAAGAGAAATACCAATATCATGATACTACATAATTTAAAAGCATCTAAAACATTTATCATCATTATCATCCATAAAAATTTAAAAGCAACAACAATTCCATCCACATTCGAACTTAAGTCTTCATGTCTTTCACTCTCTTAAGTCTTAAGACATACAATAATAGAGTTCATTACAAATTTAAAATTCATCAACCATTAAATTAAATCATTCAAGTTTTCCTCTTCTTCATCTCCTTCCATTCTATCTTCATTGATAAGTTCAAGAATATTTGAACCCTCACCTGATGTAGTTGGTTTAGTGTTTGTTTCATCTTCACCATCTACATCAAAAATACCAAATATAAAAATTAGTCAAAAATTAAATTTAAAATAAACAAATATTTCAAGATTTCAAGACAATTTAAATTAATAGCTTGTAAATTAAAATTACCAATGTTATAACCATGCAACCAATTACGGGTACAAATGAGAACCTGTACTTTTTCAGGGAGGGTACAACTTCTATATTTGTTGAGCACACGAGCACCAATGGAAAAGGCAGATTCTGATGCAACAGTTGTTATTGGAATAGTTAAGACATCACTTGCCATTAATGCAAGAATTGGGAACCTATGCTTATGATTCTTCCAATACTCCAACACATCCAAATCTTCATAGTATGCAAATTCAAGCTTTGGCTCCTCCAAATAAAGATCCAATTGAGATTTCCCCGCACTTGTAATTGATTGGCTCTCAAATGCTTTAATTTCCTACAATTAGTAATTAGCATATGTTATCATAAAAAAAATAAACAAATTAGAGAAATATATAAAGAAAGAGAGAAAGTGATAGAGAACTTACATCAAAAATTCTTTTGCCTTTACTTTTTATTCCTCCACCACCTTGTGTAGATGTAGGTGCAATGATAGAAGAAGATTGTGGTTGTGAAGGACTTGACTTATTAGCATTTGAATAATGCTCAAAAAGTGTATATAGTTTTGTTCTCACAAGTGATACCTTCTCTTGGCATTTAGAAGAATCACTCTCAACCTTTCCATAAAAATACTCCAACATTGATAATTTAATTCGTGGGTCAAGGATAGCCCCAAATGCAAGCACCATGCTATATTGTGACCAATATTTATCAAAATTTTCTTTCATCCTTCTACACATGTCACTAATCACCACATCTTCAGTTGACAAGTTTTCTTTTAATAAAACTTCAATCTTCCAAACTTGCATAAAATACAAATTTGATGTAGGATAAGAAGATCCCGATATCAAGTTGGTAGTGTCATAAAATGGCTCCAAGAACTCACATATTTTTTCTCCTCTTTTCCATTCTTCATTTGAAGGACAATACTTATAATTTCTATTATTCAGTTGAAGAAAAGCAAACGCCCTTTTATATTTAATGACAGTATCCAACATCAAATATGTCGAATTCGCAAACCAATACTAGTGTCAATGTTGCCAACTGCACCCACACATTCTTCAAATTTTTTCATTCTACTTTCTGAACCCTTCACATATTTGACAGATTCTCTGATTTTATGCAAAGGAACATGAGCTACTTTCAAACCTTCTTGTACAATGAGATTCAAAATGTGAGCAGAACAACGGATATGAAAAAATTCGCCACCACATAGCAAACTATCATGTAAAGACAGTTGTTCTTTCAAAATATCTTTCATATTGTAATTGCTAGATGCATTATCCAATGTCAAAGAAAACACTTTTTTATCAATTCCCCATTCTTTCAAAAATTCAAATAACTTTGCAGCCAATTCAACTCCCGTGTGTGGAGGAGGCAATTTAGCAAAGTTAAGAATTTTACTGTTCAATTTCCAATTTTCATCAACAAAATGTCATGCCAAACAAATGTAGCCCTCACTAGTGCATGCAGTCCACATATCTAAAGTTAAGCAAATTCTTTTCTGAATATTACCCAAAACATGCTTCAGTTTTCCTTTTTCTCTCATATACATTCTTGTAATATCAGAAACAAGAGTATTTCTAGAAATGCAAGCACCATCAGGATTTACATATTTTATCCAAGCTCTAATGCCATCATATTCAACAAATGAAAATGGCAAATCATGTTTTATAACTGCAGCAGCTAATAAGTCACGTGCAATTTTTTGATCTACTTTCTTTGACCTTATCTTTCCTTCATGATCAAAAAACATTTGTCCCACATCATTTAATTTAATCATTTTGCAATTATCTTTGTGGCGCCTCAATGAAGAAGTCCCATACTTTTTACCCCCACATTTGTATTCTTTCTTACATCCTTTGCATTCTGCTATTTGTATGCCATCTTGACCCACCTCTTTCTTTATAAAAAAATTCCAAACATCAGAAAATTCTTTCGGTTTTTTACTTGTCTCCTTACCCGATTTAGTGCTTTCCAATTCTTCTTCATCTAAGTTCACACTTTGATTCAAAGAGGCGGACTCCATGATTTTAATTTATCCTACAAATAGGAATGAAGAATATAAGAAATGATAAAATAATACAATATAATAATCAAGTATACTAGTTAAAGAATAATTAATTACCATATTTAACAATAAACAATAACAATGATAAGAATAATAATAATATACTAGTTAAAGAATAATTAATTATCATATTTAACAATAAACAATAACAATGATAACAATAATAACAATAAACTAAGTAAAGAATAATTAATTATCATATTTAATAATAACAATAACAATGATAAGAATAATAACAATATACTAGTTAAATAATAATTAATCTTTGATAATGACAATGATAAGATGTATATTTAACAAATTAACAATAACAATAACAAATGGGCCACTAGACTAATTAATTATCATATATATAAAGAGTGTAATATATATATATATATATATATATCTTTGATTGATTAATATTTTAGTAATGGAATGAGAATCTTGATGAGGCTTGAGATTTGGATAGAATGGCCGCCTATTACTTTGATTGATTAATAATTTAGTAATGGAATGAGATTATGAGAATCTTGATGGGGCTTGAGATTTGGATAGAATGGTTGCCTATTTGTAGTATTGTCTAATGAATCTTAAACTTAGCTTAATAATTATTTATAGTATTGTCCTTACTAAATGAGATTATGAGAATCTTGATGGGGCTTGAGATTTGGATATAATGGTTGCCTATTTGTAGTATTGTCTAATGAATCTTAAACTTAGTTTAATAATTATTTGTAGTATTGTCCAAGCTTCAAAAAATTGCCCCCTAAATATAATTAGCATGGTGAAATAATATTAATAATTCCATGTTAACTAAGCTCATTTATCTCTTGAAGACAATAAAATTCCTTGCTATCACAAAGACACAAACCAATGATCATGATAAAAAAACAATAAAAAATTTATACAAAATCAAACAATAATAACCATTTGAAGAATTAAAAGAACACCAAAGTTCTACAATAATTTAAAATTTAGAAATAAAAATGAATCATTCTCACAAATATACACTAATTCATATATCTATAAAAAAAACATTAAAAAAAAATGAAAAATTGGATGAATATGATAAAAAAAAACAAAATGAAATACCTTGAATAAATTGGAACAGGAAAAAAGCCAAAAATGAAGAAAGGAGTGGGGGCAGCACTCAGCAATGGGTTGATTTATGTGATGGTGATGAACTGATGATGATGCCGTGATGATGATGATGCCTTGATGATGACGATGATGCCTTGATGGTGATGATGATGCTGTGAATCCGTGATGATGATGCCGGTGATGGTGATGGTGAATCGGTGCTGAAGAACAGAGAAGGAACCGGCTGTGGACCGTGGTTGCTGCCTTGCTGGTGATGGAAGAAGGGATTAGGGCAAAGTTCGTGAGACACTGTCACACTGAGATAGAGACAAAAGGAAAAGGGGCCAGTTAATTTTTAATTCATTAATTTTAAAAAATATTTTTTTAAAATAAATTAAAAGGGCTGGCTGGCCCGCCCAAAGCCCGCCCCGCCCAGGACCGTAACCCAAACGGGTTAACCCGTTTAGGCCCGCTTCCAAACGGGCCTACAAAGGATAAACCCAACCCGCCAATTTTTGTTGGCGGGGCAGGCCGGCCCGACGGGTTAGGCCCGTTTTGACAGCTCTACTCCCGACGCCCACCCCACCCCCATTCCGGCTAGGCACATCGGCCTCCGGCCCTCCCTCTCCCTCCCCCTCCCCCCTCTGACCGTCCCCCTTCCGCCCCCACCCTTTTCTAAAGTTTTTTTTAATATATTTTTAATTTTTAATTTTTTGTCTTTATATATTTTTATATTTTCATTATTATTTTATTATTTTATTTTTTCGGTTGATTGATTTGATTGATTGATTGATTTATTTTTATTTATCATTAATTAGATGTTTTTGTTAAGTTTGTTATTTTTAAAGATTTTGAGAAAATTTGGAAAAATATGTATGATTAATTAATGTGCATTGATTTAGGGATTTGAGAAATATTAAAGCTTTGATTTAGTAATAAATATAATTTTTTAATTATGATTAATTTAAATATAGATTTAAATAAAATTTATTATTTTTAAAATATTTAAAAATCAATTTATTTTGTAATTAATAAGATTTTAATGTAAGCAATTTATAAAATTAATTTTTTTAAATAATTATTAAAATGAATTCAAATAAATTATTAAATTACATAAGCCCTGAGAATTTTTTTTAATTTAAAATATTATCTATATTTTTACAATTATAAATCAGAATAATATCAACTCAAGGGTAAGTTCAATGAAGCAATTACTTTAGCCTTTTATTTTTTAAAATCCTCATCTTTTGATTTTTTAAATAATAATTTTAAAAACTCAAATTTTGAATGGTCATCAATAATTATCATATTACAATAATATTTTTATATAATATTTAATTTAATCTTAGTTAATTTTTAAATTTTAAAATAATACAGTAAGATATAAAATATTTTATTTTAGTGCTTAATCAGCCATATCTTCTAACTAACTTTTCAAAATTCTATTATGAGCCTTTTCATTCATTTGTTTCTCTAAAATTAATATAATATATATATTTTTTAATTATAAATAAGATTTTGTATTTTTAATATTGTTACAATTTTTTTATTAGATTTTTACTTTGTTGAGTTTTATTCGTAAATTTTAAATATATCATTTTATCATAAGTTTAGTATTGAAAAGATAAATAAGAAATCTAAATTTTGATATATTAATTAATTTTAATTATTTCTCTTAAATTTTACTTATTGTTAAAAAAAAATTAAATATATTTTATTATTTAAAATTTTGAATTTAATTTTTTTTTAATTAATTATTTTAAAACTTGTAGTTCGCCCCCTCTAAATAATTTCTGGCTCCGCCCCTATATATATATACACACACACACACGCACATGCATGCATATTGATTTCTATATACATGCACATCCATACATCCTAATTTTTACAAACCTTTGATATATATATATATATATATATATATATATATATATATATATATATATATATATATATATATATATATCCTGATTTTTTTCAAACCTTTTTAAAATATAGTGTATATATACTTGTATGCATGCAATTTACCTACCTCCCCACTTGTTGCATGAAACCCAAGTTTTTTTTCACATGCTTAATGAGTACAATTATAGCTATTAATGCTGTGCTTGTGTTGCTTCCTTTGAAGTTATAGATGTGTTTGTGGTTAGAAGGTCATGCCTTGTGGTAGAATGTTGGTATTAGACTAGTTATCTCTACCCTTGTGCATGAACCCCTCATGTCTAGTCTTCTTATTTTCGTGTTGGTTGTTTTTCTCTTGGGTTATAGGACCACCTTGAGAGAACCTTGGATTTCTTTTGGATTTAGGAGCTCATCAAGTAAGTAATCCTTTGAACTCTTGTATTTAAAATCTAATTATTTTAATTTAGTTTTATGAAATTTTTGAAATTTTATTTTTATTCCTAGGATTATATTTGATTAGTTAATTGGATTTATATTATCATTATTATTATCAATAATATTGTTATTACTATTACCTTAATAAAAGAATCAAGCTGATTCTTTGGCATGTTATATACACAAATTGTTATATTTATTTATTTATTTAATTATTTCCTTATGTTATTACATAATGTTTCTATGTTAAAATTATGGTATTATTATTTCTTCAAATGGGAACCAGGCTAAGGCTTGGAAAATTTTGGGTATTTTTCCTTTTCATTTAGTTAATTATTTAATTAATTGTTATTTATTTATTTTTTACCTTATATTAATTATTACATGAATTTTGAGAGATACTAGTGAATATTCTGTATTTTGTGGCCTTGAAACTTTGCCTGAATATTTTGGGTCTCCAAATGAGTCTTGTGCAACCCTGTCAGTGGGGGGGGTGGGGGTTAAACCCTGACCTTGTCGACAAGAAATTTTGGAAAATGAGACTGCAGTTTCGCACCGTATCCGTTCGGTGAAATAATCAACGGCCACCTGATATTTAGTCTCGGGTCACTGAGGGTAAACAAATGACCTCTGTTATTCTGGCTCGGGTCATCGAGGGTAAATAAATGACCTCTGGCAGCTATAGCAAATTTGGAGACACACTCTGGAATCTGTTACATCTGGCTTCGTCTCTTGATTTTGTTTACACTATTTTGTGTTTCTGATTTTGTGCAAGTTTTAGTTTTGAACTTTCATTTCAGTTTACTGTTTTGGATTACTTACTGGGCTAGTGAGCTCATGGATTTGTTTTAAATCCTTTTCAGATCAGGAGTAGTAGACCCAGGAACCTTAGAAAGCTTCCAGTAGACGCTTTCCTTGGAGTTGGGTTTTATGTTTGTCTTTAAGTTGTATGGTTGTTAAGAACATCTTTATGGGTCTTTCTGTACTTTCATTAATGTTCTGTATTTTGAACCTAGTTGTAACCGTTAAGTTGTACTTGTTTTGTTATTCCTTTCAGTTTATCTTCCGTCTTCACCTTGTATTAGGTTTTGAGGCCTTGCAAATTCACTGGGGTCCTGCCTTGTGGGTTTGCGGCCGTTTGTCTGCGCACCGAGTCCGGCCAGACCGGGTTCGGGGCGTGACACATCTTAATAAATAATATTGAACCGACATTTCTTTTAGCGACTCTAAAATATTAAAAAATATCGCAAAATAAAACCTATTGTGACTATAAGTAGAAATGACATTGTAAACGTAGGAACAAATAAAAGTATACCCACATTTATTACAACTGTCGCTTTAAAGTCATTTTAATGCTTTATAGTGACACTTATCAAAATTGTTGTTTCAAAAATGTCGCAATAAGCCTTTTTTTGTTGTAGTGGCCAATCTCCCTAGCCTTATATATCCTCACTAAACCTTCCTTGTAACTCGAGTTATGGAGAAGTTAGGGTGGTGGGTCCCTATATTAACAATGTGCACCTTTGGTTGCCAATGAAGGGATGGGGAGTGGCTAAAGGGAGAAGTCGAAGACGGGGTTGTAGTTGAGGAAGTAGTGTTGGCTGGAATCAATTGAAATAAAAAGACATTATGCGATAGTATGGTCCTGAGTATGGCAACCTTGACACTTGCTTAGGTATGGGTGAGATAGATGGCACTAAGAGGACCCTTAGCCGACCATATGGTGTTGAGAGAAGCCGGTGGATAAAGGGTTGTAAGCCTAAGTAGGCTAAGAGGAAGGGAGACCTTGAGCCTCGATTGTGGTGACCAGACGCAACATTGGCCATGACTAAGGTGAAGGAGAGGGTTGAATGACGGTTGGAGGGATAGTTTTTGATTGATGAGTTTTTTATGAAGTTCATTAAAAGAGATGGATGTGTCACTGCCCTCAGTAACGTCAATAGAGCGTTATAGTTGTCATCAAGACCATAAAGTATCTTCTCAATAAGATCTTCATGGTCCATCAGTTTGCCAAGTACAACAAGTTCATTTGAGTGGCGCTTGATAAATTACATATATTCTAAGATTGATTGAGAACCTTTGACGAGGTACTTGATTTGATCCTTGATTTTCTTGATGTGTCCACCAGACGGGCAAGCATATGTGTTGGCAAGAGTGAGCTATGCTTCGAGGAAGGTGGTAACATGTTGGATAAGTGAAATTAAAGGAGAGGAGATAGATCCAACAAGGGCGCCAAACAATAATTTATTTTGCCGAATCCAAGGAAGATAACTCAGGTTAGGTGTGTCTACTTTGTTGGTGCAATGGTAGACGGAGGACATGGATGAGAACCATGGATGTATTTGTCGAGATTGTAGCCGACGAGAATGGCTTCCATTTGAAGCTTCCATGACAAATAATTGGTGGAGTTGAGTTTGACGATATTGTGATGTGAAATGTTGATGAGTTGCAAAGGTTGGGTCGGATTGCCAGAATTAGGAAGGGCAATGATGGCGATGGAAGCTGGGGTTGATCAGTTGTTATGGTGGAGCTGAAAAATTCAGTGAGTTAGGGTTGTGGTTTGTCACGAAATGAAAGATTGACAACGTGATACCATGTAAGAGTTTAGAATTGATGAAATAATAACATATTTTCCATTGATTGAAAAATAGTATAAATAGGTTAAAAAAAATTCTGAAAACAATAATTTAAAATTAGAAACTAACTCTAATTAAGAGAATTTGAAATTTTTATACAAATCTAAATATACTGTACAATAATCTAAATAAAAAATAATCGTCTCCATCCCATGAAACTCTTTGTAATTAAGGCGATTGCCTCCATCCCATGCATGTTTGTCTCAGCTGAATGGCCCAAGATTGCTCTCATTAACTGATGTGACTTAAGATGAAAGCAAACTTTTCAGATAACTAAGAGCTATGAGAAGCATAAGGTGATCGCCTCCATCCCGTGAAACTCTTCGCAATTAAGGTTTTTGATGTTAGAACATAAAAGTAAGATCTCATAAACAAAGAAATCGATACAGAAGGAACATAAAAAAAGGAAACAAAAGCAATCTGCAGTATTTTATTACCTCTGCTATGAAGCTCATGGAGACATTTGGGAACTCCCCACGGTGTCTTTGGCACCATTCTTGAAGGAAGGGGCATCGGATAATGCACATTTCCTTAAGCTTTCCTGGCAATTCTTGCTCTATAGCAAACTGTAGTTCTGAACAGTACTTGAATGACAGAGTTTTCAAGGAGGTAAGATGGGAGTTTAAACCATCAATGGTCCTGAATTTCGTGCAGTTGTGAATCTGCAGTTTTTCTAATGCTGTCAAACTATGGAGTGAGATTGATGCAAGAGAGTAGCAGTTGTCGATATTGAGTTCCTTGAGGCAAGGGAAATATGTTCCTTCTTGTGCATCATTTGGCTATCTTCCCCATTGTTTTAGAAGCCTCACATAAATTACTTGCAGTCGCTTCAGAGATGGAAATAGGCTGAGATGTGGGAGGTACTGGCAGCTGTTGCAGTGGCTCAACTCTACTTCTTCTAAGCTGCTGAAAGTAACATTCCCCACCCAATTTGGAAATCTTGTGGCATTGTAACCTACTAATTTGATGCCCCTGATGTTAGTATGAGGTTGGAGGTTTTCTAACACCACAATATCATCCTCATCATTAGTTCCATCACCTCCCTTACCAAAAAAATCACTTCTCCTCCAATGCAAAACCAAATCTGTAATGTTCTTCTTGCTTCTCAAATTTTCTTCCTTTGCCTCATGTTTGCTATGGACCAATTTCTGCATGTTCACAATGTAAAGAAGCCCATTCAACCGATTCAAGTCCTTCAATTCTGCCAATCTGGCGCAGCCACTCTCTTCGGTCACCATAAATTGTGGAAGAGTCTGGAGACTTGTCAACCTTCCAATACCAGCAGGAAGTGTTGGTGTCTTGTCAATTTGAGATGCAAAGTACATTATGGAGATATTAGTGAATGCACTCTTGAAGATGTCAAGGTGATGCAGGTTTGACATATTCACTATATCTTGTGGGAGCTCTTCAAGGATATGACATTCTCGCATCTCTAGTGTCTGCAGGTTGTAGAGGCTGCATATCGATGGTGGTAGCCTTCGATTACCAGTTGCAGTGAGACTGAGGTAGCGCAAGTGTTTCAAACCACCATTGGAGTCTAGAAACTCATCTATGCCGGGAGCTCAAGTCAAGCACTCTTAGATAGGCCACCCTGAGTATCAGAAACATCTCAGCCACTACATTGAGGTTTATTGGATATCTTGCAGCCAATACGAGTGATCGCAGCATTCCAGAAACTTTGACGGATTCGAATGAAGATATATCATTTTCCATCATAACTGTAAGATGACGTACAGTTTTACAGCACCCGGGCATGCCTTGTAACTCTTCATACTTTGCAATGCAACACTTCTTTTCCCAGATGGACCAGGCAGAGTCATGAATGAGGTCGTGCATCATGTAGTAATCTAGAATTGCATCTTGGACTAATGATCTCCGGCATAGTTCATTGAAGAATATATTCCCAGTTCCCTCCATCTGCTTGTTGTCTTTTGTTTGGATAAGACCCTGAGCCATCCATATTCTCACCATGGTTTCTTATTTGAAGTAGCAGCCTTTGGGGAACACAGAGCAGTATGTGAAACATGGCTTCAAGGATGCAGGCGGATAGAGATAACTCAATATCAGGGAAGATAGAATATTGTCTTTGCCCTCATCCAAGTTCCACAATTCCCTTCTCTGGACATCGTCCCACGTTTCTTCATCTTCAAAGCATAAAAGGCCTCCGAGTACCTTTATCGCCAGTGGCACTCCCTTGCACTTTTCTACAATAGTTTGACCTTTCTCTATCAGGCTTGGCAAGGCTTCAGTCTCATCAACTTCAAATGCATACCGACAAAACAACTCCTCACTCCTTCTCAATGGGTTGAGTTCCAGCATCACCCCAGGGTCCATGATTTCGAAGACTTTCCTGCTTCGAGTGGTGATCAAGATGCAACTACCTTTCAATCCATTTCTCAAAGGAGCTCTCAGAGACTCCCAGTTGGTTAGATCATCATTCCAGACATCATCTAATACCAGGGCACATCTTTTCCCTGCAATGAAATGGCTCAGCATATACTGAAGTTGGGCCACATCAGTGACATTATGGTATGATTTTCCACTGAAAGCTTCTATTTTTGCCTTCAGCAATCCTACCTTACCATGAGCTTCAAACACCCACGTCCATGCTCTCAAGTTGAACTGATTAATGATCCTCTCATCATCATAGATCAACTTGGCAAGAGTTGTCTTGCCAAGCCCTCCCATGGCTACTATGCAAACAACGTGAGCAGCACCGGTGTTGAGCTTATCATCACCAAGTGGAGTTATCAAAGCATTGATGATCTCATTCTTTTCAACATCCCTTCAAATGACTTCCGATTGGTAAGCTAATGAACTGCTTGTTGATCTAATCTTTGTTCTTGATTTCAGTTCTCCATCCTGCTCCACCAAATGAAATCTAACCCGATCTTTTTCGATCTCATCAAACATTTCACAAACCATTCTAATTCTTTGCAACATTCCTTCTGCAGATTAGCATCATATAAAGGATTGGAGGGGTCATATTCAAATACTTCGCACTTTCTCTTCCGATCAGCCTCTATTTTGCTAAGTAGCAGCTTGACTTCAAAGTCACCAAGTATGTCCTCTGTGTTGGGAACATAGTTGCATAGCAGTGTACAAACAACAGAATCAAACTCTTCCCAATGTTGATGAGGAATAAACGAATGGCATGATTGAGCAGATCAATCACTAAACAACAGAGCAAATTTGAAAGTTCACTAAGATTAGAAGTGATACTATCACTCTACAACTTCCACTTTGCTCTCTTGATAAAAAACAAAGATCAATTCACACAAAAGAAGAACTAAAAGGAATTACAAAGATGAAAGATTGACAAAAAAAATACTCTCAGTCAAGAGCTATACTTGCTTTCTTGTTTTTCAATCTTCTGAGAGCTTTTCCTTTTCTACAGCACCACCTTTCTCATCAATGACACCTTGTAACCCAGTACCATACATATTATATCTATTAAAGATACATATCTATTGATGTATATATATTAATATAAAACTGACACTAAGGTCTACTTGTCAGGCCATTCACAGGTGCTTATTTGTTAGCTAATGTGTAAACTTTATTGCTGCTAAGGCACACACACACACAGAAAAAACTTCTCCACATAGGAAGGGACTGTAACCCAACAATCTTCATCCTCCCAACTATGTGGAGAGTGATGCCAAACCAGTGATCTTCCTGCAAACTTCAAACTTCCCCCTTGGCAAGATCTTGGTCAGCATATCTGTTGCATTGTCATCTGTATGAACCTTCTGTACCTCTAACTCTTTTTCCTCTAATAAATCTTGTATCCAATGATACTGAGTATCGATATGCTTCAACTTTGAGTGGAAGGTTGGATTCTTACCAAGGTGAATTGCACTCTGACTATCACACATTACCACATATTGTTCTTGATTCAGGCCTAGCTCCTTAGTGAACCTTTTCATCCAGAGAAGTTCCTTGCTTGCCTCTGTCAATGCAATGAACTCTGCCTCTGTAGTTGACAGAGCAACACATTTTTGCAACATGGATTGCCATGCCACTGCTCCACCTGCAAACATAATCAGGTATCCTAAAGTAGATCTTCTGGAGTCCATATCTCCGGCCATGTCAGAATCACTGTATCCTAATAATTCTATTGTATCACCTCCAAAACTAAGTTTTACATCTGAGGTGCCACGAAGATATCTGAGAATCCATTTCACTGCACTCCAATGCTCTTTCCCAGGGTTAGAGAGATATTTGCTAACTGTACCAATTGCATGGGCAATGTCTGGCCTTGTACAAACCATAACATACATAAGACTACCAACTGCTGAAGCATAAGGCACCTTCTGCATGTCTTCTTTCTCCTCTGGTGTGGATGGACACTGACTAGCACTAAGCTTAAAATGAGCTGCTAAGGGAGTGCTCACCTTCTTGGAGTTGTCCATCCCAAATCTCTGAAGTACCCTTTGAATGTACTTCTCTTGAGAGATCCATAGCATCTTTGACTTTCTTTCCCGGCTGATGTGCATTCCCAGAATAGTTTTTGCTGCTCCCAAGTCTTTCATAGAGAAAGATTTGTTCAACTGCTGCTTCAACTCTGCAATCCTTGAACCATTCTGACCGACAATGAGCATGTCGTCGACATAGAGCAAAAGTAGGATAAAATCATCCTCGGCAAAATGTTTCACAAACACGCAGTGGTCTAAAGTGGTCCTGGAATAATTCTGTTTTCCCATATACAAATGATTCAAATTTCATGTACCACTGTCGAGGAGCTTGTTTAAGACCATACAAGCTCTTCTTCAGGCGCTATACGCAGTGTTCTTTACCCTTCACCCTGAAACCTTCAGGCTGTTCCATGTACAGTTCCTCCTCCAAATCACCATGGAGAAAAGCTGTCTTCACATCCATCTGCTCAATCTCCAGATCAAGCCTAGCTGCCAAACCCAACACAACTCTAATGGAAGACATTTTCACAACCGGGGAAAAAATTTCATCAAAATCTACTCCATGTTTCTAACTGTAACCTTTGACTACCAGTCTAGCTTTATACCTGAGACTTGAAGTAGACTCATCTTGCTTCACCCTAAAAACCCACCGGTTCTTTAAGGCCTTTTTTTCCTTAGGCAAACATACCAGATCAAAGGTTTGATTATCATGCATTGAGTTCAACTCATCCTGCATAGCATCCATCCACTGTTTCTTGTGATCATCCTCTATAGCCTCTTCAAAGGTATCAGGATCCCCTGCCTCTGTCAAGAGAACATACTCATTAGCTGAGTATCTAGTGGAACACTTGACCACTCTGTTTGATCTCCTTAGAACAAACTCTGGTAGATCCTGTTGGTTGTCATCTTCAATTACATCATTTTCAGAACTAACAGGCTCATCCTCCTGAAGAAATTCTGGAACCTCACCATGTACTGGTTCCTCAATATGATTTTGTTCAGCTGCAGCTCTTGAAAAGCTGGGTTCATCATCTACTAAGTCCTTTGTCATAGAAGACACCTTGGACTTGTCACTATCTTCTACGGTCTGATCTTCCCAGAAAACAACGTCATGGCTCCTCACTAGCCTTTGTTCCACTGGATCATAAGGCCTGTAGCCGAATTCATCCTGGCCATAGCCTAAGAAGACACATTGCTTTGTTTTCACCTCAAGTTTGGATCTCTCATCCTTCGGTATATGGACGAAGGCCTTGCATCCAAATACACATAGATGATTTTAGGAAGGCTCCTTACCAAACCAGAAAAAATCTGGCACATCATTCTGCAATGCTGAACTAGGTGACATATTGTATATGTAAGCCGATGTGTAAAGCGCTTCACCCCAGAACATACCTGGTAGTTTGGCTTCTGAAAGTAGGCACCTCACCCTTTCCATCAAGGTTCTGTTCATTCTCTCCGCCACTCCATTGAGTTGAGCCGTTTTAGGTGGACTCTTTTGATGACGAATCCCTTGTTGTTTGCAGTAGACATCAAAGGGACCAATGTATTCACCTCCTTTATCTGAACGTACACACTTGATCTTTTTTCCTGACTGTCTTTCTACTACTGCTTGGAACTCCTTAAAAACATGGAGAACTTTATCTTTGGTTTTTAAGGCATAGACCCAAAGCTTCCTCGAGTGATCGTCAATAAAGGTAGCAAAATAAGATGCACCACCTCTGGTCTTCACTTTCAGAGGACCACAAATGTCTGTATGCACCAACTCCAAAAGATCTGTCTTCCTAGAAGATGAGTGGCTATGAAAAGAAACTCTGTTCTGCTTCCCTGCCAAGCAGTGCTTACATGGTTCTAATTCTACATGCTTCAAGTCAGGAATGACATTCCTCTTAGCCAAACATTCTAATCCCTTCCTGCCTATATGGCTGAGACGCCTGTGCCACAAGTCTGTAGATGCATTGAAGCTGACTACATTCATCTGTACATCTTCTGCGCTTCCCTCCATATAGTAGAGATTGGATCTCTTACTCCCATGAGCTAAGACCATAGCACCTGCAGTTAACTTCCATTGCCCATTGGCAAACAAGCTGAAGTATCCCTCATCATCTAGTTTTGCTATTGAAACTAGATTGAACCTGATGTCAGGAACATGGCGAACATTCTTAAGAACAAGTAACTTACCTATACAAGTCTTAAGATGCACTTCACCCACACCGATCACCTTGGACACATCATTGTTGCCCATCCTCAACACTCCATAGTCTCCTGTTGTGTATGTAGCAAACAATGCTCTGTTGTGAGAGACATGTGCTAAAGCCCCAGAGTCAACAATCCAACTACTGTCATCACACGAAAGGGTAGCCGTTACTTCATCGCCTACGATGATGATATCACCTCCACTCACCAGAACAGTTGCTGCAGTATTGTTGTTGCCCTCTTGCTTCCCTTGACCATCCTTGTTCCTCTGTTCATTCTTGAGCTTGTAGCAAAACTTCTTGATATGACCTAACTTGTGACAATAGTTGCACTATGTGTTCTTGTATCGGCCCTTGGACTTCCCTCTGCTCTGACTCTTGCCACCTTTCTGACCTCTATTCTGGCTTCTTCCACGGTCTTCTGTAAAGAGTACTTCTGAATGCCCTGATGATGAAGAGCCGATGTCCTGAGACTTCCTACGCATTTCTTCATTCAAAATCCCACTCTTGGCACTCTCCAAAGTAATAATGCCGTCTGGTGCCGATGAAGTCAGAGAAACCCTGACCGTCTCCCACGAGTCAAGTAGAGTCCCGAGCAACCAAAGTCCCTGAATTTCATCATCAAAATTCATGCTCATACATGCCAACTAATCCATCACGCCCTAGAACTCATTCACATGATCTGAAATAGAAGTTCCATCCTTGTAGCGCAAACCCATCATCTTTCTAATAAGAAAAAGCTTGTTCATGCCAGTCTTCTTGGCATATAAAGACTCAAGCTTTACCCACAGAGATTGTGCATTCTCCTCGTTAGCAATATGATTGTACACGTTGTCATCTACAAACTGACGAATATAGCCACACACCTGTTGGTGTTCAAAATCCCATTCTTCCTTCACCTTGTACTTCAGCATCTCCGAAGCAAAGACAAGTAGATGCAATTTTTTCACAAAAAGAAGATCCTTCATTTTGTTCTTCCAAGTGTGATAATTAGAACCATTTAGATTCACCATTCTGCTCGGTTTCATCTCCATTCTCCTCTCAGACAAATCAACAAACACTTAGTGTGCACCCCTTGACCTAGATCGAAGAAATAAAGTCCCGAATGCTCCAACATGATCTTTGATACCACCTTGTTGGGAAGATAGTTGCACAGCAGTGTACAAACAACAGAATCAAACTCTTCCCAGTGCTGATGAGGAACAAACGAATGGCATGATTGAGCAGATCAATCACTAAGCAACAGAGCAAATTTGAAAGTTCACTAAGATTAGAAGTGATACTATCACTCTAGAACTTCCACTTAAGAATAGAATGGTACCAAAGCCCACATCAATATCATAGGAGATGAATGACACTACATGTCACAATAATATTCAGGGAATTCAAGTTTCAAGCAATTCATTTCAATTTCAATAAACCAATATAATCATAACATTTTCATTCAACGAGGAAATTCCTTCCAAATCGATCAACATGCCAATTTAAATACGATAAAACCAAGAGTCAATTTCCAATCAAATAATAAAGACATTTGGATCATATTCTACTACAAATGTGCATCAACTTAACCTACTCACTACTTAGGCGATCGTGAACTGCAATAAGCTATTCCTCCACAGGCTCCTTGCCTAGAGGTGAGCCCTCATCACCTAACCAACCTCAACTACACACATACACAAAACCAAGTAATTAAGTAAGCAAAACAACAAAAGAAGAACATGAAGAAAAGTGAGCAAAACCCTAGGTTTACAAGACAAGAAATTCTACAAGAGGCTTAGGGTTAGCTCAAAGCTAGGTTTCAAGATTCTCAAAGATTTTCTAAGGTTCTTGGCTTCTCTCTAAACCAAAGAAACAAGGCTTACAAGTGCTTACCTCTAGTATACCCAAGCAAGAAGGATGGATGATGGATCTAGGAGTTAGCTTAGCAACAAGGAGGAAGATCATCCAAAGTACGTCTTCATCTTCAAGAGGATACCAAGAATGAGAGGGAGATGCGATAATGAACAACTAGGGGGAAAAATTAAAGGGCTGAAGTTTGCAAGGAAATTCTTGTGTTGCTACAGTACAGTACCCGAGCTATAGTACTGCATAAAAGCTATACTACTTGGCTGGAAAATGTCACAGTAATAAGGTCTAAAAAGCCAGGTTACAACACCATGCATTATCCTTAGACTGGAACTTTCTTGGATATGCCTTAAAAAATGGAAACTTCTTGGATACGCCTTCAAAGTGGACTTTGCAAAAGCTTTTGATTCTTTATACTATAACTTTCTACTTGAGATTATTACGGCTAGGGGATTTGGACCTCAATGGTTAACATGGGTACACACCATCCTCAAAACTGCCATGACCTATATTCTCATCAGTGGAACCATCCAGGGCTATATATATTACAAAAGAGGCCTAAAACAAAGAGACCCACTTTCTGCCCCACTCTTTACGCTTGCCACAGATGTTCCGAGTGCAATGTTTAACCATGTTCTTAGGTCCAAAATCCTGATAGGTGTCCAATTGGATAAATCTGAAAGCATATGTCATCTACAATATACAGATGATCTAATCTAATCATCTTCTCAGCAGGAGGACAGGAAGCCCTTCACATAATCAAACCAATTCTTTATCTCTTTAAAGGATCTTTCGGACTCTCAATTAACCACTCGAAAAACTGTCTTTACTCTACAAACGTTGGATACCGACCAAATCTTGCTTCAGTAGTAGCCCTGAACTACACCGGGAATTGCCTTCCTATCACTTATTTGGGAGTTCCACTCTTTGGAAGGAGACCAAGATGACAAGATTGGACAAATCTCATTGGTATGGCCCGTTCTAGACTATCACTATGGAAAGCAATTTATCTATCTTTAGGAGGTCATCTTACTCTTATCAATTCGGTCTTATCCACAATACCAATTTACTAGATGTCTTTTTTCAAATTACCAACTTGGCTAATACAAGAGATAGATAAAATTAGAAGAGACTTCCTTTGGAAAGGACCGGACTTGGGATCCAATGGTGTCAGGCTAGTTGCTTGGAAAAGGATCTATCAACCCCACCCGATGGGTGGCTGGGGAATTCTCAATCTACAAGAGTTCAACAAAGCTTTGTTTGGAAAATGGTGGTGGAAGTTATCCTCCAATCCAAATAACTGCTGGGCCAAAATTATCAATGCCAACTACTCTACTAGAAACCCACTTAGCGCTCTATTTCAAACCCCGCCCAGAAACAAATCCTTCTTCTGGGCAAGGATTCATGCCACTTTATCACATTTTCGATCGTGTATCTCCAAATCTATTAAAAGTGGAGCTAACACTTTCTTCTAGTTCGATAGATGGCATGATGGGGTACAATTTTAAAGATCTTTGGCCAAATCTCTTCAATGATTGCACCTCCCCCTAGAAAACTCTAACATAATTCACACAACATCTTAATTGTCCAGAGAGAGTATTTCATACAGCTTTAATTGATGATCTAGATCCACTCTTGAACTCAATTCCTGACTGCTTTAATGAACAAGATGACTTTAATACTTGGAAACTGGGAAAAAGTGGTATATTCACTCTTAAGTCCTACTACAAGTTTCTAATAGATGGAGGTGAATATAGCCCGCTATATCCTCAATTTTGGAAAACCAAATGCCCAAGCAAAATTACATTATTTGGTTGGCTAGTTTGGGAGGATAAAATTCTAACTCTCTCAAATCTTTTCAAAAAAGGATGTAACCAAAATGCCATAAATACATGCGTCCTCTGTTATAAAGCCTCTGAAACAGTGGAACACCTCTTCCTCGAATGCGAATACTCAGAACGAATTTGGTCCTTCTTTTTCCAAACCTTTGATCTACACTTATCTCCATCATTTGTCTCCAGAATTTGGACTTCCTGGCTACCAACTTTAAACTCTGGACAACGAACCTTGTGGGACCGTAGTTCAAGAGCTATTATTTAGAATTGGCTGGAACGAAATAAACGCATCTTTCAATCGCTTACTTTACCTTCTCATTACTGTGATATTTAAAATTGCTAATATGCTTCTCTCTCGGTTTTCAACAGCCGCAGACCCTCAACAGCAAACCGACATTAAAGCAACCCAGAGGGTCAAGCGCTCTCTCAACTTCTTGAGTGCAAGAAGCGTGAACAATGCTTACGATACAGAGCATACTTTAGCCATGGAGTAGTTTACTCCATCAGGTAGCCTGGGTAGGCCAGCGATTCCAGACAGTAGTCTTCGCTAGTCCAGCTGTTATTGCTCTTCTTCATTCTCTTTTCTTTATCTTCATTCTTCTTCTTTTTTGTTTTTGAGCTCCTCACCGCTGGTGAAAATCTTTTTGCTCTTTGTGTGTTGTTGTTGTGTCTGTTGTTCTATATTTCTCATGTTTGTACTGTTTTATTTCTATTTTTTAATAAAGTTGTGATTATCCATTTTATAAAAAAAAAAAAAAAAACACCATGCATGTCATCACTTTGATAATTGTGCTAGAGATAATGGAGATGGTTTTGCCTGTTTATATACACATGCAAATGTATATCAACATTTCTTTTGCTCCACATTTCTCATGCACTTACTGTTCTTATAAGGCTTTTAAAAGCTAACTTATATTATGTTTTGTCCTTAAAGCTGAGTAGAAAATAGTGTCAACTTCTTAGCTTTTCCTCTTAAAGTCTTGTGATTTGCATTTTGGTTGCAAGTTGGTGTGAATCTTAGAGGTTGAGAATAAGTGATTTTGTAATTTTAAGACCTTTTGCGGAATGTTAAGATTTGGTGTTCGGGTCGATTTTGAAGTGAGTATTGAGGAAATTTCAAGGTAAGTAATCCATTGGTAAAATTATATATTTTAAAATTATAAAATTTTCAGAAATTTTATAGATGGTTTATTTATATATTTTTATTGTTGTCTAACTATGCTTAATCATTGGAGGAGAATAAGTATTTCTTTATTTACTTATTTATTTTATTATTTTCTTGCCATTGATTATACAATCAATATTTTATTTTATTTTATACCCATATTATTGCTTATTATTAATTATTTGTTATTTTTAAAATTGTTGGCTTTTCTCCACTAAAGTGAGATCCTTAAATTTTGTATTTATGCTTGAATGAATATTTGGAAAAAATTTGTGAGTATTCTGTACTTTGACAATGTGTTTTGTTTGAATAATTTTCTCTTGAAATGAGCTATGCTCAACTTTGTATGTGGGGATTAAACACTAATCTTGTCAACAAGAATTTGTGTAAAAATGAGTTTATTGTTTTACACCTGTACATTGGTAAAATAATAATGACCATATGATATTCAGTTTTGGGTCACCTAGGGTAAATAAATGACCTTTAATATTTTGGTTTGAGTCACCGAGAGTAAATAAATGACCTCTGATATCTATAATAAATTTTGAGACTTATATTATTTTAGAAATCGGTATATTTTTTAACTACACTTTTGAATTTTTTTGGTTTAATCTAATTTGGAAAATAATTATGCTTTGGAGACCCATGCTCATATTTGGCAATTTATTATATTTCTAATTTACAGTTTTGAAATATGGTATTCTTTTTTTTTTTTTTTTTTTTTTACAATTTTTTTTGGATAACCGTATTATTTGGGAACTGTACCTTTGATTGGCTATTTATTTTGTAATTGTTTAAGCTCTATTTAATCTAAGTTGGAACATTGAATTAATCTCGATATTTGAAGTTGAGATTTATAAATCTTGTTGATTATTAAATGTTTTTCAACGGATTACTTATTGGGCTCATAAACTCATAAAATTGTTTCAAATATTTTTTCAGATCAAAAGTGGTAGACAGGTGTGGACTTAAAAAGGCTGCCAGTGGATAATGTTCTTCTATATTAGTAGTTGAGTTGTATTTGTCTGATTTAATTAGTTTATTTATTTTGTATTTTGGACTTCTTGTATCCCTGCACTATATTCTCTAAAGAGTCTATAATCTTGTAACTCAATTGGTTTGTTATAATTTGTCTGCTTTGAGATCTTGCAGGTCTATGGGGTTTCAAGCTTTGTGGGTCTACGGCTATTTGTCCACGCGCTAAGTCCGATACGACCCGGTCCAGAACATGACACTCTACGCCATGTCTCACTTGAGTGACTCGATCAAGGAGTGTCCACCGTTGATTCTTCCACATGATTTCTTCACTTGACTGCTTGCTGATAGCTCAATTGTCTTGGTTGCTGACAAGTACTGAAGGTGATTCAATTCCATGTGTCCGCCTTCGGTTTGCTTTCCCACGCCTTCTCTTAATTGGGGCTCCTTTACTTTCATGCATTCGTCCACCTTGACCTGGTTTTTACGTAGCCCGTCCCCGAGTCCATGCCTCTATCTCCACTGTAATTGGTAATATAACAAATCCTTTATACTAACATGCTGTATATAGTACCATCCATAAAACCTACAATAATGGATTGCTTTAGGAAAGGTAACAAGCTGCAAACTTGAGGCATTACAGAATGAGGATGATTATTCAATACATTAGCATTGAATTGTTAATTATATATGAATTGTTTAAATAAATGATTGCACTTAAGTTGTTTAAGGATCATATGCAAAAAAACAGCTTTGACTGAGTCTTGTTTTGTAAATTTTTATTTGATTAATATGCCTGCAATGAAACTCTTATGCGTGTTCTGACTGGCTTCTCATTTATGTGTGTATATTTATTTTTAAGAATGACAATTATTAAATTTTATATGTATTTATTTATGTGTCAGCATGATAAGCATTGGCTTATTAGTTATAATAAAATAACATTTAGATTAATTTCAAGATAAGATTGATTTAGACTGAGATTTATATCAAATACTATAGTTCATGACTTTATCATTAAAAATATGTGTTGACTTTAATTAGCAAGTAGTTGCATATGGATTTACTTTAAGATTTAAAGTTGATTTAGAAATTTTATATAAACCAATACATGAAGGATCCATGATATATTGTTTTTGTAAATATCTTACCCATCGAAAATAGAACAATGTGGATTGGAAATATCACCAAGGTTTTCAGGTAATGAGACTATTTTGTCATGATCTTTAAAAGGTAACATTAGAGATCTGATTTGTATTTATTTAAATTGTGATGCTTGGAGGTGTATACCATTATTTTTTTTTTTATAAAGTGTATACCGTTGTTTCCGCATGTTATTTATGCAATAAAGATTATCCACATAAATATCATCCTCTGTTAATTTTTCTAAAATTCCTTTTCCTCAAGGTTAAATAATTCCTATTATAAAGATTGAAAGAAATGGGTTGTATAATTAATACAGTGAGCTGATTCACTACTTAATTAAGGCTATACTTTTTCTTTGGCTTAAAAGGGGAGGGGAGACGGGAAAGGTGAGGGAGGAGGGAGGATTTTAAAAAAAAAAAATCATTTTGATTTAATAGAAGAATTAGAAGGGGTAATTTATTATTTATTTATTTATTTTGGGAAAGAATAGTGAGAATGAGAGTTATCTATATTGATCAATTTATCTTTTTATATAAAATGTACTATAATCATTTTATTTTACACATTTTTATTTATATAATATTTTGTACAAACATCATTATTGTTATTATTAAACTAATACAATGATCACTTATTTTTTTATATTTTGTATTTTTAATTTTTGCACAACTTTTTACCATTATTAATTTTAAAATAATGCGTAAGAAGTTAAAACCAAATTAAAGACTACACTGTGCGCATTGGAATTAAAATAAATTTTTTGTTCCAAAATGGAAAATTAAATGAAGTAATATAGTATAGTGCATTTAATTGTTTTTTAAAAAAGACAAATTTATCAAGATCTCATTTCTGTAGGGATGTCTTCATAAAAAAAAATTCAACTCATAGTAAAGGCACAATTTAAAAGAGTGAGAAATAAGGAGTTTTGAGAGGCAACTCCTTCTACTCCTCTTTACTGTCCCCAACCAAAGATATATACCCTTCCTCTCTATTCAATATTATAAAATAATCCTCTATTTAATGTTATAGTTATTAAATGCGTCACTTCCTCTCAAGATCATAGACATGGTCTATATAATTAATATAATGAACAATCCTCTACGTCAAGTTTTAATTAATTATAGGACAAGTATCTTTTCCTTTCAAGTTCATAGAATTTTTATCATAAAAATTGAAAGAAATGGTTTGTATAATTAATACAATAAAATGATCATTTACTTGTTTGAATTGTTGGATAAATGTCCCTTCCTCATAGAATTCCTATTGAATGGATTGAAAGATATCGTTTGAATAATTAAAAAACAGCAACTGCCAACAAATTGCTTGTTTGATGTTTTTTTTTTTTTTTTTTGAAACAGAGAAAAAGTACAATAAACCACATTCATTGTTGAAACAGAGAAAAAGTACAATTGAAGATACATAGATAGAGCCAGAGCTTCAGACCTCCACAAGCAGTGGGACCCGACACCAAAACAAAACAAAACAACGGGAGGAAGGAGAGAGAACCAGGGAATCCCTAATAGCCCAAGAAGTCCATTAAGAGGCATCAGAGAACCAATACTAGATCTCGCCAGGGGGTGGGGGCTGTAAGGGCCGGGCGTCCTGCTCCAAAACCCTGGAGGAGAGAAAATCCAAGCTCCTCTTGATCTTGACAACTAGCTTCTCAAGTTTTGCCTTCTTAGGTTCAGGAGCTGCATTGTACCAGAAGATTAACATGTAATCAATTTTCAACATAATATAAATAGATGGGAGACAATTGGAGTTAAATATGCGTGCATTTCGTTCTAACCAAATGTTCCAAAAAATAGCTCGCACCAACATATCCCAGAAAGGAACAAGGGGTTTAGGGACACTGCTCCTCCAAGGTCCCAAGAGGCCCTTGAGAGTTCGAGGTAGATGTCCCACATCGATGAGCTGACAAAAGTAAGCCCAAATGGTCGAGGCGAAGGGGCAATTGAGAAGGAGATGATCGTTAGTCTCGATTGCCGCGTGACACAAGACACAAATGGCAGTCTGGATGCGGTTGCATCGGCGCCGGGCCAGATTTTCAAGCGTTAAAATTTTGTTGTCCCAAGCCAACTAGTTGAAAAAGATTAATCTTTATGGGGCAAGTCCCTCTCAAAATGAGTGGAGTAATATGGCACCGAAGTCCCCTGTCATTAAGGAAGGTGTAAAAGGATTTCACCGAGAAACGTCTGTTGGCTTGTTTGATGTTTCTAATAACAAATATTTTAATTTTTTTTATTCAGTCTAAATTTTTATAATTAAAAAAATGAGTTTTAATTTCTTTTATGTAGAATCACACCTTCAAATATGATTTTATTTTTATTTTTATTATTTTTGGTATATTTTTTAACCAATATCCACTACATCACATATTTGATAGCATTTTGTTCAGTCATTGTTGTTCTCTATATTATTGTATAGATCATTATATTACAAGGTAACCATGATAAATTCAAGGACACTTTATCATGGATAAAGACAAGAGGGAAGGACTGAGCTAGTCAAGATGGATTGACCCATCGAATGCTTGAATTATTTTTTAGAGTTGTTTTCAGTGTGCATGACCCACCAAGAATGGACAATATTTTAACTCATGATTTTTTTGTTTTTTTTGTTTTTTGCTAAGTAAAGCATCAATGACAGGGGTGAATATGACTTTACACTATGGGAAAATTAATATAAAAAACAAAAAGGTACTAAAATACATTTATGATATTAGTTCATCTATTTTTCTTGATACAAACTTGATAATAAAAAATAGTTTTTTTTTACACCAAAAGGTTAACTGCTGAGGGAATTGAAAAGGTAATGTTTCACTTTATTAGTCTCCATAGAAAGAGGATGATGAATAATAGATTTCAGTACATTAATGACAAATCTTAAAATTATGTCGCAAAAGGTCTAAAATTTTAATTGTAAACAATGGTTAGCCTCTGGTTTAGTGAATAATATATGAATTTTTGGATCTTCTTGGTTTTTGAAAAAAAATTTAGTGAAAATTAAAAAAATCTAAAATATGATCATAAAAGTTTTTGTTTAACCAACAGTAGCTATACAAACTAATTCATTTTTTTCTAATAAATTTACCTAAAAAAATTAACAATGACAATCAAATTTATTCATATGTATATATATAACAACAGGCCGTTAGCTCCAATTGTTTGGGATTGACTACATTACATATTTGCTTCCATTTTGCTCTATCAAAAATAAAAAAAATTAGATGAATTAGCTAGATATATTATTTTATTTAAAAATTATAAAAACAAATTGTAACATGAAGGAGATTGTAATAAAAAGAAAATAACAATTTAAATAACTTGTGGCCACACTTTCCAACACAAAATCTTCACTTTTGATACTTTTATAATGATGAAAATGAAAGAAGAAAAAAAATTATAAAAATTATATGATTTAAATAAAAAAACCAATCATTAATACCAAAACCAACAAGAAAGTCCAAAATTTCTCACTAACTTCATAATTTCTCTTACAAAAGATAAAAGCAAAAACAATACATAACGACTTATTTTTCTTATTGTATAATATGAGTGAATATATGACATTAATTATATCATTATCAGTTGATGACCCTGCAGTTGACACGTATCTCTCCCTCATTTCCAGTAAGCACTCCAATCTTTCCCATCTTGACAAATGCATTAATAAACTTCAACTTGAAATGCATTGGAACATATGCATTCAGTAGCACTTGCATCTTGCTCTCTGGAGTGGAAATTAGGGTTTGATCTGATGTGAATAACCCACGGTTAGACAAGATGAGCTTGTAATAGTTACTGTCAGATTTTGTAGGACTGTATGGATCCATTGGCACCAAATTGTTGCTGTTAGTGCTCCCACATGGGCATTGTTTCTTCAGTCGTTTAGCATAAGTTGAATCTAAACTTGGATCTTGGTTTATTGTTGAGTTGAAGTTGTAGAGCCTTTCTATGAATGAACTACAGTGAGCAAGTCCAATTGTGTGTGCTCCTGAATGACAAAAACATGTTAATTAGTTATCTATATGCTTGTGTCACATATATATATATAAATAAGAAGTTATGTACCAGATAGAATGATCATTTCTTCTTGTGAGAAACCCTTGCACTTGAAGCTTTGTGTGAGCTGAGTGAGATTATAAAAAGGAGATGGTAGATTGGATACTGCCTCAGAAGCCAATGAAACCCTTCCATCTCTTCTTCCTGATGACACAGCATAATTTATCTTCATGCTCTGCATACACACACACACACACAGAGGTTTAATTTAAATTATGTAGTGTTATTAATACCTGCAGTGACACAATACACATGAATGAATAAAAAAAAGTCCATAGAGAGAGTTTAGAGGAGCATACAAAACGAACACTATCTCTTGCTGCAAATGCTAGGATATCAGCACATGAGACTTTGCCTTTGCATTTGGCTTCAAGCCGGGCTTTTGCTGCGTCGATGATTTCGAATCCCCGAAGACTTTGATAGTTTGGTGGTGCATCTTTTTCTGCTTTGTTGTTGCTTGTTGAATCAATTAGAACTGATCCATCAGCTCCCTAACCATTAATAATATGTACACATCTTAACAAGTATATAGCAGAAACTAATTAACAGTATACAAACTATATATGAATTAGATATATATGCATGCATATATATATACCCTGACAAATGCATCATGGAAATGCAATCTAACAAGGCCAGCAGCCATGCCAGGATTATGCTTAAGAGCTTTCATAACTTCTTTTTTGACTATGGATTCAGCTGAGGGGCATGTATGTTTATAGAAACCAACTTGAAGATGAGCTTTTGAAGGAGCACATGAAGGCAGGATAATAACAGCAAAAGCTAGAAACATATTCACTCTTCTAAGATCCATCTCTGTAAACCTCACCAAAGTTTTCTGTGTTTCTTCTTGGTGATTTGAAGGGTTGCATGGAATGGCTATTTATGCAACATCACAACACTTTGATTTTTTGAAGACGTCAAAGCATGTTGAATCTTTTAGATATGTAACCAAGTCATAAAATTAAATGTTGTTTGACTGGAGAGACCATGATTAAGGTAAACGTATATATATATATTTCCTATTTTTCAGTGTTTGCTCTTTAATGGATCCGGAGTAATGTTTTTTTTTCACGTAGCACCTCCATATGAGAAAATTGGTAATTTTTTCCCTTCTCAAGGGAAAGATCTTGGGGGCCCCATATATATATATTTTTTCCTTTTGTTTGTTTAAAAGCTTCAAAGCTTGGATTCAGGTCTCAATTCAATGCAAACCCATGAAACCCATGCTTTGTTTTCTTTAATGGTTGCATTTAATGTATTATAGGGAGCCAATAGAAATTCTTTCTTTTTCTTTTTCTACTACCTTCTGTGTGAGAGAGACAGAGACAGAGACAGAGACAGAGAAAGAGAGCTTTGATTCGGGCATCAAAAATCCGGCGAAGCTCCGGCAATACTCCGGCGATGAATTTTGTAGTAGGAGCTGCAAAGAATTCTCAGCTTCATTCTTTCACTCTTCTGTCACGCCCCGAACCCGGCTCGCCGGACCCGGCGCGCGGACAAACGGCCGCAGACCCACAGGGCGTGAACCCCATAAGCCTGCAAGGCCTTCAAACCTGATACAGAGTAGACAAAACTAAAACAAACCAACTGGTTTACAGGACTACAAACTCTACAGAGTATACAACGTAGGGGGTACAAGAAGTACAAAATACCAAATACAGAAATACAGGATCAGACAATGACAATAGCTTAAATTATACACTGGAACAAGACAACACCTACAAATAGCCTTTCAAAGTCCACACTGGTCTACCGTCCTTGATCTGAAAAGGATTTAAAATAAATCCATGAGCTCACTAGCCCAGTAAGTAATCCAAAACAGTAAACTGAAACGAAAGTTCAAAACTAAAATTCGCACAAAATCAGAAACACAAAATAATATAAACAAGATCAAGAGACGAAGCAAGATGTAACAGATTCCTGAGTGTGTCTCCAAATTTGCTATAGCTGCCAGAGGTCATTTATTTACCCTCGGTGACCCGAGCCAAAATAACAGAGGTCATTTGTTTACCCTCGGTGACCCGAGACTGAATATCAGGTGGCCGTTGATTATTTCACCGAACGGACACGGTGCGAAACTGCAGTCTCATTTTTCAAAATTTCTTGTCGACAAGGTCAGGGTTTAACCCCCCACTGACAGGGTTGCATATCGCTCATTTGGAGACCAAAACAATCACACAAATTTCATAACAAACAAAATATGGAATATTACCATTATTATTCCAATATTCAAATTAAAATAATAATAAATTATATGAATGAGAATATACCCATTTCAAGCCATGATCTGATTTCCACTTTGGAGAACAGTAAAAACATATTACCACTAAGACATTCATCTCCCATGATTGAAAAATAATAAATCCGAAGTCAAAGGGAGTTTTCAAATAAAACATTTGAATAAATTCAAATACCAGTGTACCTGATCAATTAAGGAAATGGAAACATAAAGATAATAATTTGAAGGTAATGGGGCCATGACTCTAACAAGTTAAATAAAAATAATTTACAAAAACAAACCATAAAATAAAATGGTAATACAGCAAAAATATAATTAAATGAAAAGCTTGAAATACAAAGGCATTAAAATATTCACCATCACCCATACTCTCCCAAAATAGAATAAAAATATGTATATAAGTGAATAAATAAATAAAATGGCAATAACTTACCAAACAAATTAATCAAAAGGTGAAAACACCTTTGCACACAAAACCAGTAATTTTAGAGAAACAACTAAGTATTTAACAAAATAATATTTTCTGAAAATTTTAAAAAGGACATAAATGACAATGAAGTATATATACGCAACAATTATATCGGTAGATTACTTACTTGAAACAATCTTCAAGCTTTAGAACCCGACACCAATGGATGATTTCGGTAATGATCCTATTACAAATACATCAAACTATATCTAAGTTTCTAATTAGAGAGACGTACAATAATTAGGAAATGTCTACAAGTAGGTCTAGCATAATACTAGTACTAGTGATGATGACCAAGGTGTGAAACAGGGAAGATAGATTGAATAACAAGAGCTAAAATAGAAGGTCAGAGAGACCAAGATGAACGGTGGTCTCCCAGCACAAGGCGCTAGTCAAAACATACATGCATGAATACGTATACATATATATAGATATATTACTATACTTCAAAGGTTTGTAGAAATTAGAATGCATGGATGTGCATGTATATAGAAATCAATATGCATGCATGTGCATGTATATATATATATATATATATATATATATATATATATTTCAAAAGTTGGTCAGATGCATGCATGTGAGCGCGCGTGTATATATATATATAACAGAAATCTGGATATATATATTTATATATATTTAAATCATTATTTCAAAACATTGTTCAGATGCATGCATATATAACAGAATCTGTATATATATATATATATATATATATATATATATATATATATATATAATAAATATATATATATATATATATATATATATATATATATATATATATATATATATATATATATATATATATATATATATACTTCAAAATTCTTTCAGATGCATGAATGTGCATGTGTGTGTCTATATATATATATATATATATAGAATAGAATACATATATATATATATATATATAGCAGAAATCAGTATATATATATATATATATATATCACCATAAAACCAAGGTTTGCCCAAAAAAGATTCATGCATACAAAACATATGTATGATATTGTATTCAAAAGCTTGCCAATCAAACCAAGAATGCAGGCATACATATATTCAAAAGTTTGGCTAAAATCATGATGCATGCATGTACGTATATATATACACACTCAAGAGTTCACAACATCTCATGGCAAGCTAAACAAAGATAGAAGTCCAGCAACCAAGAAAAACCATGCACTAAAGACATACCAAAACTTATCCAAGCATGGTTAGGGACTTACTTCGGTGGCCGGAAAAGAGAGAGGTGAAAGGAGAAACCACATGAATTCCAAGCTCAAAAACCTCCTAGGGCTAGCAACCACCCTCACAAATAATAGAAAGAAGAAGAAGCAAATGGAAAAGAAGAAGACATTGAGGTTAAAAGGCTCTCTTATCAAAGGTATAGATGTGATGGAACCCAGAATTTCCTCCGGGAATTCCTCATCTCAACTAAACAATAAAAGCATAGAGACAAAGGAAATGGGATTAAGTGCAAATCAAGAGCTTAGCATCCTAAGCAAGCTTTAGTGTTGGGCGGGGTCCACAATTCTCTCCCCCTTAAAAGAGTTTAGTCCTCTAAACTCACACATGATCATCAGACAATGACTGTCCTCCAGATTGAGGCGGTTGAACAAAAATCCGTATTATGGTCAAGCTACAAGGACAATCAACTACCACCAAGACAAGAAGTGAAGTAGTAAGAAATATCTAGAGGTTGCCTCTTATAATACTAACACCAAAATCAGGTTAAAAAGAAATCTTCGTCCTTGCATTTCTCATTAACTTCTAAACACATGCACCAAAATTTATCAGTGGTAAGCAAGAATCTATTAAAAGGGTCCCATTCAAAATTCAAGTATATAAAAATTTGCTGGGGAACAACACAACTCCCTAAATCCGACATCATAGTCAAATTTAATACCTCAAATATGTTATCCCCATTTATATATCATCATCATCATCATCATCAGTTTGAAAACACAAGATCCAACTATGCAGCTATTAGCATAATAGGAAACCTTATGAAAATGATGAACTCAAATATGAATAAAACTACTCATTTAAAAGACATTTCTGATAGCACCTCAAGAACATAACAGAAATCATCAAAATTAATAGCATGGATCCAAAGCCAAACGGGCCCAAAAATATCAAACAATCTCAATTTCCTTATCCATTATAAAATTGTATTTCAAATAAAATCAGTCAAAACCATTACTCCATTAATTAACTAAAATCATGAGAAAAAAGGTCATTCCTCGAATTAAAGAAAGTTTATAATATCTGTCATACATCGAGCTCAAGCCTTAACAAAACAAATATCCTTGCCTTACAAGCACCATTATTGCAATGATATAATAATTTCCTTGATGTTCACAGAGTATCAACCAAAATTAAAATCATTTTTTTTTTTTCACAAGAAAATATTCTTAATCTATACATCAATGACTGCGCAAGACTAGTTACATCCACTTGAAAATTATGACATCAATCCTTTTCTTAATCAAGATGAAAACACTAGAGTAATAAAGCTCATTTTTTAACTTCCCAAGATGATTCTCCAATGATTATCAATTGTTAACTGAAGACATTGCAACTGAACACACTAAAATAACATGCCACTCAGAATTATTCGAAGATAAGAACATCATCAAACTATAACAAATGTTGTTCCTCAAAATTTCTAAAGCATATCTTGGACCCAAAGCTCAAATCAATGCTCCAACAATTTAGACAAGAGCTTAAAGAGGAGCACAAATTAACTTCGTAACTATTTGGTATCCAGAGATGTCAACGAAACACACTTGACTAAAATGTATATATATACATATATACCAGAGCCAACCAACTAGAATTTAGAACATTGAAGAAAAATTGATTTAAAATGTACAAATGATGCCCATAAGAGGATAACATTGTACGCAACTCAATGAGATATAGACAATTAGCAAAATGGATAAACCAAAGGAAGGCAATGAATTAACAGCATAGCATATGAGCCATATGGAGTAAAAGAAGCAGAAAGACAAGCTAAGGGAGTTTCTAAAAGAGAGGTACTACTCACATCATTTGACTTGGCACAAGACTTGCTTTAGGATAAAATGGAATAATTTCCTTTTCAAAGAATTAAATAATCTACGGGATTCTTCTTTGCTTGAAAGTCAAAGAAAATTTGCACAGACATGCAATGAGGCTCATGCTACTCAGTCACCAGCGGTGTGGATAACCAAAATGTTTTCCACTAAATAAAATGGCACATAGGGATTACTCTTGAAAGGATAAAATCAAAGTAATCATCGGTAACAGAAGACAATTTAAAGCTAGAGGCTCTGCCATGTAAATCAAAGCTAGGCAAGGCATGGAACTGGACCGAGACCCAACATACTCTAATTGAGACAAAATTGGAAAGTGAGGTGAGAAAATAGAATCAACAAGTGATCAGAAATCACTTCTAATGTCATTAACTCGATATGGGTTCAAATTCTATATAATACTTCGGGTTTAAGACTTCTATCTAATGCACTAAGATCACTAAGTCAAAAATTGATCGAATTGCTCTGATACCACTTTATTTGTCACGCCCCGAACCCGGCTCGCCGGACCCGGCGCGCGGACAAACGGCCGCAGACCCACAGGGCGTGAACCCCATAAGCCTGCAAGGCCTTCAAACCTGATACAGAGTAGACAAAACTAAAACAAACCAACTGGTTTACAGGACTACAAACTCTACAGAGTATACAACGTAGGGGGTACAAGAAGTACAAAATACCAAATACAGAAATACAGGATCAGACAATGACAATAGCTTAAATTATACACTGGAACAAGACAACACCTACAAATAGCCTTTCAAAGTCCACACTGGTCTACCGTCCTTGATCTGAAAAGGATTTAAAATAAATCCATGAGCTCACTAGCCCAGTAAGTAATCCAAAACAGTAAACTGAAACGAAAGTTCAAAACTAAAATTCGCACAAAATCAGAAACACAAAATAATATAAACAAGATCAAGAGACGAAGCAAGATGTAACAGATTCCTGAGTGTGTCTCCAAATTTGCTATAGCTGCCAGAGGTCATTTATTTACCCTCGGTGACCCGAGCCAAAATAACAGAGGTCATTTGTTTACCCTCGGTGACCCGAGACTGAATATCAGGTGGCCGTTGATTATTTCACCGAACGGACACGGTGCGAAACTGCAGTCTCATTTTTCAAAATTTCTTGTCGACAAGGTCAGGGTTTAACCCCCCACTGACAGGGTTGCATATCGCTCATTTGGAGACCAAAACAATCACACAAATTTCATAACAAACAAAATATGGAATATTACCATTATTATTCCAATATTCAAATTAAAATAATAATAAATTATATGAATGAGAATATACCCATTTCAAGCCATGATCTGATTTCCACTTTGGAGAACAGTAAAAACATATTACCACTAAGACATTCATCTCCCATGATTGAAAAATAATAAATCCGAAGTCAAAGGGAGTTTTCAAATAAAACATTTGAATAAATTCAAATACCAGTGTACCTGATCAATTAAGGAAATGGAAACATAAAGATAATAATTTGAAGGTAATGGGGCCATGACTCTAACAAGTTAAATAAAAATAATTTACAAAAACAAACCATAAAATAAAATGGTAATACAGCAAAAATATAATTAAATGAAAAGCTTGAAATACAAAGGCATTAAAATATTCACCATCACCCATACTCTCCCAAAATAGAATAAAAATATGTATATAAGTGAATAAATAAATAAAATGGCAATAACTTACCAAACAAATTAATCAAAAGGTGAAAACACCTTTGCACACAAAACCAGTAATTTTAGAGAAACAACTAAGTATTTAACAAAATAATATTTTCTGAAAATTTTAAAAAGGACATAAATGACAATGAAGTATATATACGCAACAATTATATCGGTAGATTACTTACTTGAAACAATCTTCAAGCTTTAGAACCCGACACCAATGGATGATTTCGGTAATGATCCTATTACAAATACATCAAACTATATCTAAGTTTCTAATTAGAGAGACGTACAATAATTAGGAAATGTCTACAAGTAGGTCTAGCATAATACTAGTACTAGTGATGATGACCAAGGTGTGAAACAGGGAAGATAGATTGAATAACAAGAGCTAAAATAGAAGGTCAGAGAGACCAAGATGAACGGTGGTCTCCCAGCACAAGGCGCTAGTCAAAACATACATGCATGAATACGTATACATATATATAGATATATTACTATACTTCAAAGGTTTGTAGAAATTAGAATGCATGGATGTGCATGTATATAGAAATCAATATGCATGCATGTGCATGTATATATATATATATATATATATATATATATATATTTCAAAAGTTGGTCAGATGCATGCATGTGAGCGCGCGTGTATATATATATATAACAGAAATCTGGATATATATATATTTATATATATTTAAATCATTATTTCAAAACATTGTTCAGATGCATGCATATATAACAGAATCTGTATATATATATATATATATATATATATATATATATATATATATAAATCATTCTATATAAATATATATATATATATACTTCAAAATTCTTTCAGATGCATGAATGTGCATGTGTGTGTCTATATATATATATATATATAGAATAGAATACATATATATATATATATAGCAGAAATCAGTATATATATATATATATATATATCACCATAAAACCAAGGTTTGCCCAAAAAAGATTCATGCATACAAAACATATGTATGATATTGTATTCAAAAGCTTGCCAATCAAACCAAGAATGCAGGCATACATATATTCAAAAGTTTGGCTAAAATCATGATGCATGCATGTACGTATATATATACACACTCAAGAGTTCACAACATCTCATGGCAAGCTAAACAAAGATAGAAGTCCAGCAACCAAGAAAAACCATGCACTAAAGACATACCAAAACTTATCCAAGCATGGTTAGGAACTTACTTCGGTGGCCGGAAAAGAGAGAGGTGAAAGGAGAAACCACATGAATTCCAAGCTCAAAAACCTCCTAGGGCTAGCAACCACCCTCACAAATAATAGAAAGAAGAAGAAGCAAATGGAAAAGAAGAAGACATTGAGGTTAAAAGGCTCTCTTATCAAAGGTATAGATGTGATGGAACCCAGAATTTCCTCCGGGAATTCCTCATCTCAACTAAACAATAAAAGCATAGAGACAAAGGAAATGGGATTAAGTGCAAATCAAGAGCTTAGCATCCTAAGCAAGCTTTAGTGTTGGGCGGGGTCCACATCTTCCAAGTAATCTTCTAGCTTTTTATCTGATTATTTGATGTTATGGAATGGTTTTGGTTTTGGATCTGTGAATGTTGGAAAGATTATTGATTTCAGTAGATCTAGAGCATGGTGGAGTTCTATGTTTGTTTCATTGTGTCAATTTGTCTTAAGTTGCCTTGGCAATCTATAGAGCCAAGGAATTGTAAAGCTTTGTTGTTGACTGAACTCTCATTACCACACATTCAAGTTTTCTTTTATATTGAGCATGTGTGTATTCAATGTATATATGAATATATATACTCGTTGCTGTACTGTCTCTTTCTTTTTATCCACTTTTCTCAAAAAAAAAAATATATATATATATATACATATTATATTTATGCATGCAATCTTTTCTGTACGTTTATATCTTCATTCTCGTGTGTCGTGCAATCTTATAAATATATACATATAGATTCATTCAAATGATTGTGAAATTGTGAATGCATATAGCCACGTACGTGCAGCTTGTTGGAATATATAGTTATACGTATGTTTCTATAATGACTTTAAAGCCATGAGTTTATGTGTAGGATTATAAAAAGTAGTATGTATACATATGCCCACTTATTGTTTGTTTTATTTTACTCTTGTATTTGTGTTCATAGTTATAAGCTCGGTTACAAGAATTGGTTTAGGCCAGCACATTAGTTATTTTGTAGATTGACCTATAGCCTTAAGTCTTATGGTTAGTTAGGGTTAAAATTTTGGGTTAAAAAGTTAATATTTATTATTTATTGTAGGGCCTCTCCTAGAAGGATGAACTAGACTTTGGCCGTGAGTATTAGGTTTGGGAGAATTTCAAGGTTAGTATTCTATTGTTATTTTCTATATACTATTTTATTATTATTTATGTCCTTATTTTCAAAATTTTCAAAAAATATTTTTATGTTAATATTTTAATTGTTTCTCTGTTTAATTACTAGTTTATGTATAAGTGTGTATTTGCTTTTGATTACTTCGTTTTGGGTAATTATTTCCATTATTTATTTATTCATTTATATACTTGTTTTATTTTTAATTTTATTTTGGGAGAGCGATGAATATTTATGAATAATTTAATGCTTTATTTATCCAACCATTTAATCAATTTCTGTTTATCTATTCATTTTTTTCTTAAAGTGAGATTTTGAAATTTATGAGTATATATGAACTTGAGAAAATTTGAGAATTTCTGAATTTGGTACGTATTATACAAATGTTTTTGGTATATGAATGTTCTGATCTCCAAATGAACTATTGTAACCCTGCCATCAATGGGGGTTAAATACTGATTTTGTCGACAATAATTTCTGAAAAAATGAGAATGCAGTTTTAGCACCGGTGCGTCTGTGAAATAATAACGTTCATATGATATTCAGTCTCGGGTCACCGAGGGTAAATAAATGACATTTGATTCTTGACTCGGGACACCGAGGATAAATAAATAACTTTATGTTATCTATAGTGAATTTGGAAATACAATTTTAATTCGCCTTGAAATTTCTTTATTATTTCCGTATTTTCAAGCTTTATAATTTTGGTGAATGACTTATTTGGAAATATTTTTTTACTATAATATTATACTTCATATTTAATCTGTATCAGTTGTTTGAAACTCTTAATTGTATTTTACTTTCGTAGTGGATTACTTACTGGGCCAGTAAACTCAGAAAGTTGTTTCAAATATTTTTCAGATCAAGAGTGGTAGACCAGTTTCGACTTTAAGAAGGCTTCCATTAGGTGTTATTCTGCTTTTGTTGTAAAATTTGAGTCCTTATCATTGTCTGTTCTTGTATCCTTATATTTTGCATTTTGAACTTTTTGTATCCCTTCACTATACTTTGTAGAGTTTGTAATCATATAACTTAGTTGGTTTGTCATATTTATTTGCTCTAAATTAAATTCTGAAGCCTTGCATGTCTGCTTGGTTCACGCTTTGTGGATCTGCGACCGTTTGCCCCCGTGCCAGGTTCAATCGAATCGGATCCAGGCCATGACAGATCTTAGTTAAAAAATCAAGAGGTGAATGATTTATCATCTTATAAAAAAGTTTTTTTTTTTGTTTTACTTTGAGGTAATAACTTATAATGGTATGTACGTTGACCAGTGTTGCTTCAAATGTTTTGATGCTGTGACAACATGGCATGCATATTTCCTATGGCTTTGGAGTTATTATAATTTAAACTAATTTCATGTTGTTTAACATCTACTCCCTGAGGTCATTTTTATTTGTTCTATTTTAGAAGTTTTGTTTGGTCCGTTTTTACTTTTTTATTTAAAAAATTTATGAAGCATTTAATATTATTTTTAAATTTATTATTTAAATTTAATATTTATTTATGACTTCTAATAAATTATACTCCATTTATATTTATCTTTTCTATTTTAGAAGTTTTATTTGATCCTTTTTACTTTTCATTTAATAAATTCATGAAGCATAAATATTGTTTTTTCAAATTTACTTCTACAACTTCCAATAAATCATATTAACAACATATTTTATTAAATCATATTTTAAATAAGGGTAATTTTGGAAAGTTAATATATTTTTTTTATGAATTTTATATTTCTAACTAATTTAACAGACTTTTTAATCCATGTGAATTAGGTAAAATGGACAAGTAAAAAGGACTGGAGGTAGTATTTAATTGAATATTTTTTTAAAACATTTTAAACAAAGACAATATTGAAAAGTTAATATAATTTCATAAATTTTAGATTATTAATTAATTTTAACCAACTTTATTAATATATAATTTGGATAAAATGAACAAGTAAAATGATTGGAGAGAGTAACTTTTATGAGTAAGGTCCTATCTTCATTTGGAAAATTGCACATGTTGAGATTCCTGTTTTTAATCTTAATTTATAATTAAATTTATAAATTACTGAAGCAAATAATGTAAAAGATAATTAAACTAATATACCATTAGTGGTTTATAGCCCCTGCAGCATTCATTGGCACATTAACAACACATTACATTGTTAGGATTAAAATTAATTAAGTACAAACATTAATATAATTGAGATTCAAAATTAAAAGTCTCATGAAACCATAAAAATCATATTTCATGATGAATCAGGAGAATAAATATTTAGATATATAGCAGAAACATACCAAATTTCATAACTAAGAATTCGTAATGGGTTATGATCTTCTAATTCTTTAACCTTCTCATGGTCACAAAGCTCATATTCTTTGATAGTCTTTATTTTTTTAATTGCACTTTATTCAATTTGACACTTATCAAATTGAAAATTATATCTAGTCTTTACACATAAATCCCATAACAATTATACTCCTTAGCCCATTAAAAAGCTTAATTATATTACTTTAGCTAGACTTAAATAAAATATAACACAATTAATTAAATTACATGTTTTGCCCTTTAAATTGAAAATTTTATATATATGGGTTGTTGTCTACAAAATTATATATTGTCTCTGGGGGGCGAATTATTTGTCTCTGGGTGGGCATGCTTATCCTCATCAACTCTATACTATCACACATTACCACATATTGTTCTTGATTCAGGCCAAGCTCCTTAGTGAACCTTTTCATCCAGAGAAGTTCCTTGCTTGCCTCTGTCAATGCAATGAACTCTGCCTTTGTAGTTGACAGAGCAACACATTTTTGCAACTTGGATTGCCATGCCACTGCTCCACCTGCAAACATAATCAGGTATCCTAAAGTAGATCTTCTGGAGTCCATATCTCCGGCCATGTCAGAATCACTGTATCCTAATAATTCTACTGTATCACCTCCAAAACTAAGTTTTACATCTGAGGTGCCACGAAGATATCTGAGAATCCATTTCACTGCACTCCAATGCTCTTTCCCAGGGTTAGAGAGATATTTGCTAACTATACCAATTGCATGGGCAATGTCTGGCCTTGTACAAACCATAACATACATAAGACTACCAACTGCTGAAGCATAAGGCACCTTCTGCATGTCCTCTTTCTCCTCTGGTGTGGATGGACACTGACTAGCACTAAGCTTAAAATGAGCTGCTAAGGGAGTGCTCACCTTCTTGGAGTTGTCCATCCCAAATCTCTGAAGTACCCTTTGAATGTACTTCTCTTGAGAGATCCATAGCAACTTTGACTTTCTTTCCCGGCTGATGTGCATTCCCAGAATAGTTTTTGCTGCTCCCAAGTCTTTCATAGAGAAAGATTTGTTCAACTGCTGCTTCAACTCTGCAATCCTTGAACCATTCTGACCGACAATGAGCATGTCGTCGACATAGAGCAAAAGTAGGATAAAATCATCCTTGGCAAAATGTTTCACAAACACGCAGTGGTCTAAAGTGGCCCTCGAATAATTCTGTTTTCCCATAAATGATTCAAATTTCATGTACCACTATCGAGGAGCTTGTTTAAGACCATACAAGCTCTTCTTCAGGCGCCATACGCAGTGTTCTTTACCCTTCACCCTGAAACCTTCAGGTTGTTCCATGTACAGTTCCTTCTCCAAATCACCATGGAGAAAAGCTGTCTTCACATCCATCTGCTCAATCTCCAGATCAAGCCTAGCTGCCAAACCCAACACCACTCTAATGGAAGACATTTTCACAACTGGGGAAAAAAATTCATCAAAATCTACTCCATGTTTCTGACTGTAACCTTTGACTACCAGTCTAGCTTTATACCTGAGACTTGAAGTAGACTCATCTTGCTTCACCCTAAAAACCCACCGGTTCTTGAAGGCCTTTTTTTCCTTAGGCAAACATACCAGATCAAAGGTTTGATTATCATGCATTGAGTTCAACTCATCCTGCATAGCATCCATCCACTGTTTCTTGTGATCATCCTCCATAGCCTCTTCAAAGGTATCAGGATCCCCTGCCTCTGTCAAGAGAACATACTCATTAGCTGAGTATCTAGTGGAAGACTTGACCACTCTGTTTGATCTCCTTAGAACAAACTCTGGTAGTTCCTGTTGGTTGTCATCTTCAATTACATCATTTTCAGAACTAACAGGCTCATCCTCCTGAAGAAATTCTGGAACCTCACCATGTACTGGTTCCTCAATATGATTTTATTCAGCTGCAGTTCTTGAAAAGCTGGGTTCATCATCTACTAAGTCCTCTGTCATAGAAGACACCTTGGACTTGTCACTATCTTCTACGGTCTGATCTTCCCAGAAAACAACGTCATGGCTCCTCACTAGCCTTTGTTCCACTGGATCATAAGGCCTGTAGCCGAATTCATCCTGGCCATAGCCTAAGAAGACACATTGCTTTGTTTTCACCTCAAGTTTGGATCTTTCATCCTTCGGTATATGGACGAAGGCCTTGCATCCAAATACACGTAGATGATTTTAGGAAGGCTCCTTACCAAACCAGAAAAAATCTGGCACATCATTCTGCAATGCTGAACTAGGTGACATATTGTATATGTAAGCCGATGTGTAAAGCGCTTCACCCCAGAACATACCTGGTAGTTTGGCTTCTGAAAGTAGGCACCTCACCCTTTCCATCAAGGTTCTGTTCATTCTCTCTGCCACTTCATTGAGTTGAGGCGTTTTAGGTGGACTCTTTTGATGACGAATCCCTTGTTGTTTGCAGTAGACATCAAAGGGACCAATGTATTCGCCTCCATTATCTGAACGTACACACTTGATCTTTTTTCCTGACTGTCTTTCTACTACTTCTTGGAACTCCTTAAAAACATCGAGAACTTTATCTTTGGTTTTTAAGGCATAGACCCAAAGCTTCCTCGAGTGATCGTCAATAAAGGTAGCAAAATAAGATGCACCACCTCTGGTCTTCACTTTCAGAGGACCACAAATGTCTGTATGCACCAACTCCAAAAGATCTGTCTTCCTAGAAGATGAGTGGCTATGAAAAGAAACTCTGTTCTGCTTCCCTGCCAAGCAGTGCTTACATGGTTCTAATTCTGCATGCTTCAAGTCAGGAATGACATTCCTCTTAGTCAAACATTCTAATCCCTTCCTGCCTATATGGCTGAGACGCCCGTGCCACAAGTCTGTAGATGCACTGAAGCTGACTACATTCATCTGTACATCTTCTGCGCTTCCCTCCATATAGTAGAGATTGGATCTCTTACTTCCATGAGCTAAGACCATAGCACCTGCAGTTAACTTCCATTGCCCATTGGCAAACAAGCTGAAGTATCCCTCATCATCTAGTTTTGCTATTGAAACTAGATTGAACCTGATGTCAGGAACATGGCGAACATTCTTAAGAACAAGTAACTTACCTATACAAGTCTTAAGATGCACTTCACCCACACCGATCACCTTGGACACATCATTGTTGCCCATCCTCAACACTCCATAGTCTCCTGTTGTGTATGTAGCAAACAATGCTCTGTTGTGAGAGACATGTGCTGAAGCCCTAGAGTCAACAATCCAACTACTGTCATCACACGAAAGAGTAGCCGTTACTTCATCACCTACGATGATGATATCACCTCCACTCACCAGAACAGTTGCTGCAGTATTGTTGTTGCCCTCTTGCTTCCCTTGACCATCCTTGTTCCTCTGTTCATTCTTGAGCTTGTAGAAAAACTTCTTGATATGACCTAACTTGTGACAATAGTTGCACTCTGTGTTCTTGTATCGGCCCTTGGACTTCCCTCTGCTTTGACTCTTGCCACCTTTCTGACCTCTATTCTGGCTTCTTCCACGGTCTTCTGTAAAGAGTACTTCTGAATACCCTGATGATGAAGAGCCGATGTCCTGAGACTTCCTGCGCATTTCTTCATTCAAAATCCCACTCTTGGCACTCTCCAAAGTAATAATGCCGTCTGGTGCCGATGAAGTCAGAGAAACCCTGACCGTCTCCCATGAGTCAGGTAGAGTCCCGAGCAACCAAAGTCCCTGAATTTCATCATCAAAATTCATGCTCATACCTGCCAACTAATCCATCACGCCCTAGAACTCATTCATATGATCTGAAATAGAAGTTCCATCCTTGTAGCACAAACCCATCATCTTTCTAATAAGAAAAAGCTTGTTCATGCCAGTCTTCTTGGCATATAAAGACTCAAGCTTTACCCACAGAGATTGTGCATTCTCCTCATTAGCAATGTGATTGTACACGTTGTCATCTACAAACTGACGAATATAGCCACACACCTGTTGGTGTTCAAAATCCCATTCTTCCTTCACCTTGTCCTTCGGCATCTCCGAAGCAAAGACAAGTAGATGCAATTTTTTCACAAAAAGAAGATCCTTCATTTTGTTCTTCCAAGTGTGATAATTAGAACCATTTAGATTCACCATTCTGCTCGGTTTCATCTCCATTCTCCTCTCAGACAAATCAACAAACACTTGGTGTGCACCCCTTGACCTAGATCGAAGAAATAAGGTCCCGAATGCTCCAACCTGATCTTTGATACCACCTTGTTGGGAAGATAGTTGCATAGCAGTGTACAAACAACAGAATCAAACTCTTCCCAGTGCTGATGAGGAACAAACGAATGGCATGATTGAGCAGATCAATCACTAAGCAACAGAGCAAATTTGAAAGTTCACTAAGATTAGAAGTGATACTATCACTCTAGAACTTCCACTTAAGAATAGAATGGTACCAAAGCCCACATCAATATCATAGGAGATGAATGACACTACGTGTCACAATAATATTCAGGGAATTCAAGTTTCAAGCAATTCATTTAGATTTCAATAAACCAATATAATCATAACATTTTCATTCAACGAGGAAATTCCTTCCAAATCGATCAACATGCCAATTTAAATACGATAAAACCAAGAGTCAATTTCCAATCAAATAATAAAGACATTTGGATCATATTCTACTACAAATGTGCATCAACTTAACCTACTCACTACTTAGGCGATCATGAACTGCAATAAGCTATTCCTCCACAGGCTCCTTGCCTAGAGGTGAGCCCTCATCACCTAACCAACCTCAACTACACACATACACAAAACCAAGTAATTAAGTAAGCAAAACAACAAAAGAAGAACAGGAAGAAAAGTGAGCAAAACCCTAGGTTTACAAGACAAGAAATTCTACAAGAGGCTTAGGGTTAGCTCAAAGCTAGGTTTCAAGATTCCCAAAGATTTTCAAAGGTTCTTGGCTTCTCCCTAAACCAAAGAAGCAAGGCTTACAAGTGCTTACCTCTAGTATACCCAAGCAAGAAGGATGGATGATGGATCTAGGAGTTAGCTTAGCAACAAGGAGGAAGATCATCCAAAGTACGTCTTCATCTTCAAGAGGATACCAAGAATGAGAGGGAGATGCGAGAATGAACAACTAGGGGAAAAAATTAAAGGGCTGAAGTTTGCAAGGAAATTCTTGTGTTGCTACAGTACAGTACCTGAGCTATAGTACTGCATAAAAGCTATACTACTTGGCTGGAAAATGTCACAGTAATAAGGTCTAAAAAGCCAGGTTACAACACCATGCATTATCCTTAGACTGGAACTTTCTTGGATATGCCTTAAAAAATGGAAACTTCTTGGATACGCCTTCAAAGTGGACTTTGCAAAAGCTTTTGATTCTTTATACTATAACTTTCTACTTGAGATTATTACCGCTAGGGGATTTGGACCTCAATGGTTAACATGGGTACACACCATCCTCAAAACTGCCATGACCTATATTCTCATCAGTGGAACCATCCAGGGCTATATCTATTACAAAAGAGGCCTAAAACAAAGAGACCCACTTTTTGCCCTACTCTTTACGCTTGCCACAGATGTTCCGAGTGCAATGTTTAACCATGTTCTTAGGTCCAAAATCCTGATAGGTGTCCAATTGGATAAATCTGAAAGCATATGTCATCTACAATATACAGATGATCTAATCTAATCATCTTCTCAGCAGGAGGACAGGAAGCCCTTCACATAAACAAACCAATTCTTTATCTCTTTAAAGGATCTTTCGGACTCTCAATTAACTACTCAAAAAACTGTCTGTACTCTACAAACGTTGGATACCGACCAAATCTTGCTTCAGTAGTAACCCTGAACTACACCGGGAATTGCCTTCCTATCACTTATTTGGGAGTTCCACTCTTTGAAAGGAGACCAAGATGATAAGATTGGACAAATCTCATTGGTATGGCCCGTTCTAGACTATCACTATGGAAAGCAATTTATCTATCTTTAGGAGGTCATCTTACTCTTATCAATTCGGTCTTATCCACAATACCAATTTACTAGATGTATTTTTTCAAATTACCAACTTGGCTAATACAAGAGATAGATAAAATTAGAAGAGACTTCCTTTGGAAAGGACCGGACTTGGGATCCAATGGTGTCAGGCTAGTTGCTTGGAAAAGGATCTATCGACCCCACCCAATGGGTGGCTGGGGAATTCTCAATCTACAAGAGTTCAACAAAGCTTTGTTTGGAAAATGGTGGTGGAAGTTATCCTCCAATCCAAATAACTGCTGGGCCAAAATTATCAATGGCAACTACTCTACTAGAAACCCTCTTAGCGCTCTATTTCAAACCCCGCCCAGAAACAAATCCTTCTTCTGGGCAGGGATTCATGCCACTTTATCACATTTTCGATCGTGTATCTCCAAATCTATTAAAAGTGGAGCTAACACTTTCTTCTAGTTCGATAGATGGCATGATGGGGTACAATTTTAAATATCTTTGGCCAAATCTCTTCAATGATTGCACCTCCCCCTAGAAAACTCTAACATAATTCACACAACATCTTAATTGTCCAGAGAGACTATTTCATACAGCTTTAATTGATGATCTAGCTCCACTCTTGAACTCAATTCCTGACTGCTTTAATGAACAAGATGACTTTAATACTTGGAAACTGGAAAAAAGTGGTATATTCACTCTTAAGTCCTACTACAAGTTTCTAATAGATGGAGGTGAATATAGCCCGCTATATCCTCAATTTTGGAACCAAATGCCCAAGCAAAATTACCTTATTTGGTTGGCTAGTTTGGGAGGATAAAATTCTAACTCTCTCAAATCTTTTCAAAAAAGGATGTAACCAAAATGCCATAAATACATGCGTCCTCTGTTATAAAGCCTCTGAAACAGTGGAACACCTCTTCCTCGAATGTGAATACTCAGAACGAATTTGGTCCTTCTTTTTCCAAACCTTTGATCTACACTTATCTCCATCATTTGTCTCCAGAATTTGGACTTCCTGGCTACCAACTTTAAACTCTGGACAACGAACCTTGTGGGACCGTAGTTCAAGAGCTATTATTTAGAATTGGCTGGAACGAAATAAACGCATCTTTCAATCGCTTACTTTACCTTCTCATTACTGTGATATTTAAAATTGCTAATATGCTTCTCTCTCGGTTTTCAACAGCCGCAGACCCTCAACAGCAAACCGACACTAAAGCAACCTAGAGGGTCAAGCGCTCTCTCAACTTCTTGAGTGCAAGAAGCGTGAACAATGCTTACGATACAGAGCATACTTTAGCCATGGAGTAGTTTACTCCATCAGGTAGCCTGGGTAGGCCAGCGATTCCAGACAGTAGTCTTCGCTAGTCCAGCTGTTATTGCTCTTCTTCATTCTCTTTTCTTTATCTTCATTCTTCTTCTTTTTTGGTTTTGAGCTCCTCACCGTTGGTGAAAATCTTTTTGCTCTTTGTGTGTTGTTGTTGTGTCTGTTGTTCTATATTTCTCCTGTTTGTACTGTTTTATTTCTATTTTTTTAATAAAGTTGTGATTATCCATTTTATAAAAAAAAAAAAAAAACAACACCATGCATGTCATCACTTTGATAGTTGTGCTAGAGATAATGGAGATGGTTTTGCCTGTTTATATACACATGCAAATGTATATCAACATTTCTTTTGCTCCACATTTCTCATGCACTTACTGTTCTTATAAGGCTTTTAAAAGCTAACTTATATTATGTTTTGTCCTTAAAGCTGAGTAGAAAATAGTGTCAACTTCTTAATTAGCTTTTCCTCTTAAAGTCTTGTGATTTGCATTTTGGTTGCAAGTTGGTGTGAATCTTAGAGGTTGAGAATAAGTGATTTTGTAATTTTAAGACCTTTTGCGGAATGTTAAGATTTGGTGTTCGGGTCGATTTTGAAGTGAGTATTGAGGAAATTTCAAGGTAAGTAATCCACTGGTAAAATTATATATTTTAAAATTATAAAATTTTCAGAAATTTTATAGATGGTTTATTTATATATTTTTATTGTTGTCTAACTATGCTTAATCATCGGAGGAGAATAAGTATTTCTTTATTTACTTAATTATTTTATTATTTTGTTGCCATTGATTATATAATCAATATTTTATTTTATTTTATACCCATATTATTGCTTATTATTAATTATTTGTTATTTTTAAAATTGTTGGCTTTTCTCCACTAAAGTGAGATCCTTAAATTTTGTATTTATGCTTGAATGAATATTTGGAAAAAATTTGTGAGTATTCAGTACTTTGACAATGTGTTTTGTTTGAATAATTTTCTCTTGAAATGAGCTATGCTCAACTTTGTATGTGGGGATTAAACACTAATCTTGTCAACAAGAATTTATGTAAAAATGAGTTTATTGTTTCACACCTGTACGTTGGTAAAATAATAATGACCATATGATATTCAGTTTTGGGTCACCTAGGGTAAATAAATGACCTTTAATATTCTGGTTTGAGTCACCGAGAGTAAATAAATGACCTCTGATATCTATAATAAATTTTGAGACTTATATTATTTTATAAATCGGTATATTTTTTAACTACACTTTTGAATTTTTTTGGTTTAATCTAATTTGGAAAATAATTATGCTTTGGAGACCCATGCTCATATTTGGCAATTTATTATATTTCTAATTTACAGTTTTGAAATATGGTATTTTTTTTTTATTTTTTTTTACAATTTTTTTGGATAACTGTATTATTTGGGAACTGTACCTTTGATTGGCTATTTATTTTGTAATTGTTTAAGCTCTATTTAATCTAAGTTGGAACATTGAATTAATCTCGATATTTGAAGTTGAGATTTATAAATCTTGTTGATTATTAAATGTTTTTCAACGGATTACTTATTGGGCTCATAAACTCATAAAATTGTTTCAAATATTTTTTCAGATCAAAAGTGGTAGACAGGTGTGGACTTAAAAAGGCTGCCAGTGGATAATGTTCTTCTATATTAATAGTTGAGTTGTATTTGTCTGATTTAATTAGTTTATTTATTTTGTATTTTGGACTTCTTGTATCCCTGCACTATGTTCTCTAAAGAGTCCATAATCTTGTAACTCAATTGGTTTGTTATAATTTGTCTGCTTTGAGATCTTGCAGGTCTATGGGGTTTCAAGCTTTGTGGGTCTACGGCTATTTGTCCACGCGCTAAGTCCGATATGACCCGGTCCAGAACATGACACTCTATGCCATGTCTCACTTAAGTGACTCGATCAAGGAGTGTCCACCGTTGATTCTTCCACATGATTTCTTCACTTGACTGCTTGCTGATAGCTCAATTGTCTTGGTTGCTGACAAGTACTGAAGGTGATTCAATTCCATGTGTATGCCATGTCTCACTTGAGTGACTCGATCAAGGAGTGTCCACCGTTGATTCTTCCACATGATTTCTTCTGACTGCTTGCTGATAGCTCAATTGTCTTGGTTGCTGACAAGTACTGAAGGTGATTCAATTCCATGTGTCCGCCTTCGGTTTGCTTTCCCACGCCTTCTCTTAATTGGGGCTCCTTTTCTTTCATGCATTCGTCCACCTTGACCTGGTTTTTACGTAGCCCGTCCCCGAGACCATGCCTCTAACTCCACTTTAATTGGTAATATAACAAATCCTTTATACTAACATGCTGTATATAGTACCATCCATAAAACCTACAATAATGGATTGCTTTAGGAAAGGTAACAAGCTGCAAACTTGAGGCATTACAGAATGAGGATGATTATTCAATACATTAGCATTGAATTGTTAATTATATATGAATTGTTTAAATAAATGATTGCACTTAAGTTGTTTAAGGATCATATGCAAAAAACAGCTTTGACTGAGTCTTGTTTTGTAAATTTTTATTTGATTAATATGCCTGCAATGAAACTCTTATGCGTGTTCTGACTGGCTTCTCATTTATGTGTGTATATTTATTTTTAAGAATGATAATTATTAAATTTTATATGTATTTATTTATGTGTCAGCATGATAAGCATTGGCTTATTAGTTATAATAAAATAACATTTAGATTAATTTCAAGATAAGATTGATTTAGACTGAGATTTATATTAAATACTTCATGACTTTATCATTAAAAATTTGTGTTGACTTTAATTAGTAAGTAGTTGCATATGGATTTTCTTTAAGATTTAAAGTTGATTTAGAAATTATATATAAACCAATACATGAAGGATCCATGATATATTGTTTTTGTAAATATCTTACCCATCGAAAATAGAACAATGTGGATTGGAAATATCACCAAGGTTTTCAGGTAATGAGACTATTTTGTCATGATCTTTAAAAGGTAACATTAGAGATCTGATTTGTATTTATTTAAATTGTGATGCTTGGAGGTGTATACCATTATTTTTTTTTTTATAATGTGTATACCGTTGTTTCCGCATGTTATTTATGCAATAAAGATTATCCACATAAATATCATCCTCTGTTAATTTTTCTAAAATTCCTTTTCCTCAAGGCTAAATAATTCCTATTATAAAGATTGAAAGAAATGGGTTGTATAATTAATACAGTGAGCTGATTCACTACTTAATTAAGGCTATACTTTTTCTTTGGCTTAAAAGGGGAGGGGGAGACGGGAAAGGTGAGGGAGGAGGGAGGATTTTTAAAAAAAAAATATCATTTTGATTTAATAGAAGGATTAGAAGGGGTAATCTATTATTTATTTATTTTTTTTGGAAAGAATAGTGAGAATGAGTGTTATCTATATTGATCAATTTATCTTTTTATATAACATGTACTATATTCATTTTATTTTACACATTTTTATTTATATAATATTTTGTACAAATATCATCATTATTATTATTATTAAACTAATACAATGATCACTTATATTTTTATATTTTGTATTTTTAATTTTTGCACAACTTTTTACCATTATTAATTTTAAAACAATGCGTAAGAAGTTAAAACCAAATTAAAGACTCCACTGTGAGCATTGGAATTAAAATAAATTTTATGTTCCAAAATGGAAAATTAAATGAAGTAATATAGTATAGTGCATTTAATTGTTTTTTAAAAAAGACAAATTTATCAAGATCTCATTTCTGTAGGGATGTCTTCATATAAAAAAAAAAAAAAAAAAAAAAAAAAAATTCAACTTCTAGTAAAGGCACAATTTAAAAGAGCGAGAAATAAGGAGTTTTGAGAGGCAACTCCTACTCCTCTTTACTGTCCCCAACCAAAGATATATACCCTTCCTCTCTATTCAATATTATAAAATAATCCTGTATTTAATGTTATAGTTATTAAATGCGTGTCACTTCCTCTCAAGATCATAGACATGGTCTATATAATTAATATAATGAACAATCATCTACGTCAAGTTTTAATTAATTATAGGATAAGTATCTTTTCCTTTCAAGTTCATAGAATTTTTATCATAAAAATTGAAATGGTTTGTATAATTAATACAATAAAATAGCCATTTACTTGTTTGAATTGTTGGATAAATGTCCCTTCCTCATAGAATTCCTATTGAATGGATTGAAAGATATCGTTTGAATAATTAAAGAGCAGCAACTGCCAACCAATTGCTTGTTTGATGTTTCTAACAACAATTATTTTAATTTTTTATTCAGTCTAAATTTTTATAATTAAGAAAATGAGTTTTAATTTCTTTTATGTAGAATCACACCTTCAAATATGATTTTATTATTATTATTATTATTATTATTATTATTATTATTATTATTATTATTGGTATATTTTTTAACTAATATCCACTATATATATCACATATTTGATAGCATTTTTTAAAAAAAATAGATGAATCACATTCATTAATAAAGATAACCAGTCATTTGATAATTGATTATTTTTTAACCGCATTCATTTTTTTTTTATTTGATAGCATTTGTTCAGTCATTGTTGTTCTCTGTATTAATAGATCATTATATTACAAAGTAACCGGGATAAATTCAAGGACATTTTATCATGGATAAAGACAAGAGGGAAGGACTGAGTCAAGATGGATTGACCCATCGAATGCTTGAATTATTTTTTAGAGTTGTGAGTTGTTTTCAGTGTGCATGACCCACCAAGAATGGACAATATTTTAACTCATGATTTTTTTTTTTTTTTTGTTAAGTAAAGCATCAAGGACAGGGGTGAATATGACTTTATACTATGGGAAAATTAATATGAAAAATAAAATAGCACTGAAATACATTTATGATATTAGTTCATCTATTTTTCTTGATAATAAAAAATAGTTTTTTTTTACACCAAAAGGTGAACTGCTGAGGGAATTAAAAAGGTACTGTTTCACTTTATTAGTCTCCATAGAAAGAGGATGATGAATAATAGATTTCAGTACATTAATAACAAATCTTGAAATTATGTCGCAAAAGGTCTAAAATTTTAATTGTAAACAATGGTTAGCCTCTGGTTTAGTGAATAATATATGAATTTTTGGATCTTCTTGGTTTTTGAAAAAAAAAATTAATGAAAATTAAAAAAATTTAAAATATGATCATGAAAGTTTTTGTTTAACCAACAGTAGCTATACAAACTAATTCGTTTTTTCTAATAAATTTGCCTAAAAAAATTAACAATGAGAATCAAATTTGTTCATATGTATATATATATATATATAACAATAGGCCGTTAGCTCCAATTGTTTGGGATTGACTACATTACATATTTGCTTCCATTTTGCTCTATCAAAAATAAAAAAAATTAGATGAATTAGCTAGATATATTATTTTATTTAAAAATTATAAAAACAAATTGTAACATGAAGGAGATTGTAATAAAAAGAAAATAACAATTTAAATAACTTGTGGCCACACTTTCCAACACAAAATCTTCACTTTTGATACTTTTATAATGATGAAAATGAAAGAAGAAAAAAAATTATAAAAATTATATGATTTAAATAAAAAAACCAATCATTAATACCAAAACCAACAAGAAAGTCCAAAATTTCTCACTAACTTCATAATTTCTCTTACAAAAGATAAAAGCAAAAACAATACATAACGACTTATTTTTCTTATTGTATAATATGAGTGAATATATGACATTAATTATATCATTATCAGTTGATGACCCTGCAGTTGACACGTATCTCTCCCTCATTTCCAGTAAGCACTCCAATCTTTCCCATCTTGACAAATGCATTAATAAACTTCAACTTGAAATGCATTGGAACATATGCATTCAGTAGCACTTGCATCTTGCTCTCTGGAGTGGAAATTAGGGTTTGATCTGATGTGAATAACCCACGGTTAGACAAGATGAGCTTGTAATAGTTACTGTCAGATTTTGTAGGACTGTATGGATCCATTGGCACCAAATTGTTGCTGTTAGTGCTCCCACATGGGCATTGTTTCTTCGGTCGTTTAGCATTGTTAATACAGGGACCCATCACCCTAACTTCTCCATAACTGCAGTTAGAGGGAAGGTTTGGTGAGGGTATATAAGGCTAGGGAGATTGGCTCTCACAGGCGATGTGGGACTATGGACCTGAGCCACTGCGTCCCTAACACCCCCCCTGGGCCCACAGCGGATGTGGGACCCAAGATCCTAGTCACGGCCGACCAGAGTACGCAGCGGGACCTACAGCTCTGATACCATGTTAATACAGGGACCCACCACCCTAACTTCTCCATAACTGCAGTTAGAGGGAAGGTTTGGTGAGGGTATATAAGGCTAGGGAGATTGGCTCTCACAGGCGATGTGGGACTATGGACCTGAGCCACTGCGTCCCTAACAAGCATAAGTTGGATCTAAACTTGGATCTTGGTTTATTGTTGAGTTGAAGTTGTAGAGCCTTTCTATGAATGAACTACAGTGAGCAAGTCCAATTGTGTGTGCTCCTGAATGACAAAAACATGTTAATTAGTTATCTATATGCTTGTGTCATATATATATATATATATATATAAGAAGTTATGTACCTGATAGAATGATCATTTCTTCTTGTGAGAAACCCTTGCACTTGAAGCTTTGTGTGAGCTGAATGAGATTATAAAAAGGAGATGGTAGATTGGATACTGCCTCAGAAGCCAATGAAACCCTTCCATCTCTTCTTCCTGATGGCACAGCATAATTTATCTTCATGCTCTGCATACACACACACGCATACACACACACAAAGGTTTAATTTAAATTATGTAGTGTTATTAATACCTGCAGTGACACAACACACATGAATGAATAAAAAAAAAAAGTCCATAGAGAGTTTAGAGGATCATACAAAACCAACACTATCTCTTGTTAGCCCATGATCCAAAAAAAAATAAGAAAAATAGGGTTGTGGAAGAGAATTAGGGTTTTTTTATTACTACGGGAGATTAGGGTTTTTTTTAATTTTAAAACGATTCAATAATAATCTCTGGGAGGTGTTGCAATGCACCTCTACAGCAATTGTTTCTTTTTCGATATTCCATTCTGTAGCTCCTGCAACACTTAGCAACCTCTCTTCTCCTTATTCCAACTGAAGAGCATCCTGCATTCCTCCCACACTTGTTTCTGATTCCTGAACAATGTACAGTAATCTCATGATTTTTGCTGTTCAGGTGTAGGCAGTTGCTGCTCTGTGCCTTCAGGTCTATTACCGGTGCTCTTGCGCAACAGGCATCATCCCTGATTGCATCCTCTTTGCAGCCACACAGATTGTGCTTTTCTGAATGTCGTTCCTCTGCACAGGGTATTCTGATCAGATGTTCTTCATTTGCCTTTGCAACAGATTCTGAACAACAATGAGACTTATTCGGTAATTCCCCGCCACAGCAATCTGATATCTTCTCATGTTCTTTCTTTCCTGTTTTTGTGTGCTCATGGCATTCATGTTCATGTGGTTCTTCATATCCATGGCACTCATGTTCATGTAATTCCCCATGATCATGACAGTGATGCTCATGATCCTCTGCATGCTCATCGTGCTCATGACAAACTTGTGCGTGTACCTCATCCCAGTGGTCATGGCAGCCATGCTCATGCGCCTTTGCATGGTCATGCTCCTTGTGTTCATGACAACCTTGTGCATGTTCCTCCACGTGATCATGGTGGCCATGCTCATTGCAAGCATGTTTGTGTGCCATGTCATTCTCATGGCAGCCATGTTTATGCACTTTACCATGATCATGATGCTTATTCTCATTAGAACAGCATGCTTTTTTTAACTTGTTCTTTGAACTGCAGCATTTCTTCTTCGTCTTATCTTTCGTTCTTAGCAGAGTCATGCTATTCAGAATCACTATCAAACATGTACCGACATCAGCCAAGACCGCAGCCCACAGGAGAGGATGGCCGGCGAAAGCCAAGATTAGGATTGCAACCTTGGTGATCACAGAGAACACAATGTTCAAAATGATTTTCCGATGTGTCCTCCTTGCAAGTTGGATTGCTTTCGGTATTTTGCCAATATCATTTGACATGAGAGTTATATGACTGGTTTCCATAGCAACTGCAGAACCTGATAAGCCCATTGAAATTCCCACATTTGCCATTGCTAATGCAGGTGCATCATTCATTCCATCTCCAACCATCAGAGTTGACCCTTCTTTCGATTTAAGTTCTTCAACTATTCGTACTTTGTCCTCGGGTAGCAGTTCGGCATAAATCACTTCTATTACATTCCCCAACTGGTTCTGGGCATTCGTGGCTGCTCCTATGCTGTCGCCGGTAAGCATTGCAGTTTTTACACCTAAAGATTTCAGCTCTTTGATGGCTTCTGCAGTCCCTGTTCTGCAGGTGTCTGATAAGGTGAATATTCCAATCGGCGCAGCATTACAGAACACATAACCGACCGTAACTCCTTCCTCTACATTGTTCATCGTCCGGACAGTTGGACAGCCAGCTCTTGTTGCGATTCTTTTATTTCCAATATAAATGCTACAACCATCAATTTGTCCTTGGATTCCTTCTCCAGCATGAATTTGAAATTCACTCATATTATCTGGTTTCGGTTCAACAGATTTCCATCTGGCATAATCAACAAGTGCAGATGCCATTGGATGACTTGACTTGCTCTCAATACTCGCAACCCAGTAAAGAAGTTTGTCAATAGTAATGGAGTTGCCGATTGGGATGAACTTCAAGATGGTGAACTCTCCCCTTGTGATAGTACCTGTTTTGTCAAAAGCCGCAACCTTAATACCGGCCAGTGCTTCAAGAACATCGCCGCCTTTTACAAGAAGTCCTTTCCTTGCTGCCTTCAGCAGCCCACAAAATGTCGCTACCGGTGTTGACAACACCAATGCACATGGACATGCACTTACCAACAAGACTAATGCCAATTTGAACCAATGTTTTTTTCTATGAGTTTTGGTTATCAAGGGAATCACTGCCACTCCTGCTGCTATGATCACCACAGCAGGTGTGTAGTACTTGGTACAGGAATCTATTAATCTCTGAGTTTTCGATCTACTGCTCTGTGCTTCTTCAACTAATCTTGCCATTTTAGCAACGGCCGAGTTCTCAGCCAAAGCGGTTGTCCTTACACTAATATAACCGTCAATGTTCAGTGTGCCAGCCCAAACTTGAGACTCGACCTGTTTAGCAACCGGAAAGGACTCCCCTGTGAGAGTTCTTTCATCAACCTCACTACGTCCATCGACAACAATACCATCAATAGGAATGACTTCTCCGGCCTTGACAGCCAGAATTGTATCAACTTTCACATCCCGGGTATCGACAATTTGACCTGTTTCGGTGAGGATTGCTTTCTGCGGCGTCATACTCATTAGTGCAGACATACCAGCAGTTGCCTTATGGCTAGCCATTGTTTCAAGCCATTCAGCAATGGTGAAGAGGAACACAATGAATCCTGCTTCTTCATAATCTCTTAATGCAATTGCTCCACCCACTGCAATTAACATCAGGATGTTGATGTCAAGAGTGAATCGCCGGAGTGCGGCGACGCTTCTGAGGATGATAGGTAAGACGCCGACAGCCACAGCCACCACCGCCAACCACCGCAGTGGCCGGAAAAACACATGGAACAATGAAATTATAAGCAATGTTCCACAAGCCAAAATGTAAGGACTTGGCCATTTGTTCATAATCTTCCCTCCTGTTCCATATGTTCTTATTGTTGCTTCAAGTCTAGCTTGATTCAGAGCCTCCACAATTTGAAGCTGAGAAATGAGAAGAGAATCATGAACAACAATGACAGTTCTGGATGGGACTATGATAGTAACCTTTTGAACACCTTTAAGAGGTTTGAGAATTTTCTCAATTAAAAGGACTTCTGAAGTGCAGCAAAGCCCAAGAACATCAAAGTAACTCTTTTCATACTTTCTTGTTTCTTTGCTTCTCTTCTCATCCTCCATCTCTTTTATTTAATTTCTCTCTTTTGATTGATGTGCCGAATTTGTCTTTTGGATTGTCGTAAATCTGCCGAACAAAAGTCCCACACCTCTAGATCACATGCCAGAATTATAAAACAATCTTCTTTTCTTCTCCAAATAGTGGAGAGGGTTAGAGAGAAAGAGAAAGTTTGGGGATTTTCTCACTAAAGAATTAATTTATTAAAAATAAAGCTACGAGATAAGATTGAATTTTAAACTAACTTACAAGATAAATCTGAATTTTAAAAAACTAGATAATAAAATAAAACTAGATAACTAACTTATCTTATCTAATCACATGCAAATTAGGATTAATTTGCTCACATCTCTTGCTGCAAATGCTAGGGTATCAGCACATGAGACTTTGCCTTTGTATTTGGCTTCAAGCCGGGCTTTTGCTGCGTCAATGATTTCGAATCCCTGGAGACTTTGATAGTTTGGTGGTGCATCTTTTTCTTCTTTGTTGTTGCTTGTTGAATCAATTAGAACTGATCCATCAGCTCCCTAACCATTAATAATATGTACACATCTTAACAAGTATATAGCAGAAACTAATTAACAGTATACAAACTATATATGAATTAGATATATATGCATGCATATATACCCTGACAAATGCATCATGGAAATGCAATCTAACAAGGCCAGCAGCCATGCCAGGATTATGCTTAAGAGCTTTCATAACTTCTTTTCTGACTATGGATTCAGCTGAGGGGCATGTATGTTTATAGAAACCAACTTGAAGATGAGCTTTTGATGGAGCACATGAAGGCAGGATAATAACAGCAAAAGCTAGAAACATATTCACTCTTCTAAGATCCATCTCTGTAAACCTCACCAAAGTTTTCTGTGTTTCTTTTGGTGACTTGAAGGGTTGCATGGAATGGCTATTTATGCAACATCACAACACTTTGATTTTTTGAAGACGTCAAAGCATGTTGAATCTTTTACATATGTAACCAAGTCATAAAATTAAATGTTGTTTGACTGGAGAGACCATGATTAAGGTAAACGTATATATATATATATATATATATATATATATATATATATATATATATTTTTTTTTTTTTTTTTTCAGTGTTTGCTCTTTAATGGATCCGGAGTAATGTTTTTTTCACGTAGCACCTCCATATGAGAAAAATGGTAATTTTTTCCCTTCTCAAGGGAAAGATCTTGGGGCTGATAGGATCTGAACAAGCTTGATTAGAATCACACTAGAAGAAGAACAACACTTGTTACTGAAATCTACTAAGTACTTCAGAATACTAACATAGCCAGCCATTAAAGAGTTTAGACAGCATCATTTAGACATACTTAGATAACAAACATAAACAACAAAACATTGGTTAACTAATCCCAAGAACTTACAAAATAAAGCTTGACCAATCAGTTGCTTTTCCCATACTTCACTGTAGTCTAGCTTTATGTCTTGAGTTAGTTGTTAATTTCCAGATCAACTCACTCTTCAACAGGGGCCCCATATATATATATTTTTCCTTTTGTTTGTTTAAAAGCTTCAAAGCTTGGATTCAGGTCTCAATTCAATGCAAACCCATGAAACCCATGCTTTGTTTTCTTTAATGGTTGCATTTAATGTATTATAGGGAGCCAATAGAAATCTTTTCTTTTTCTTTTTCTACTACCTTCTGTGTGAGGGAGACAGAGACAGAGACAGCGAAAGAGAGCTGTGATTCCGGGATAAAAAATCCGGCGAAGCTCCGGCAATACTCCGGCGATGAATTTTGTAGTAGGAGCTGCAAAGAATTCTCAGCTTCATTCTTTCACTCTTCCAAGTAATCTTCTAGTTTTTTATCTGATTATTTGATGTTATGAAAGGTTTTGGTTTTGGATCTGTGAATGTTGGGAAGATTATTGATTTCAGTAGATCTAGAGCATGGTGGAGTTCTATGTTTGTTTCATTGTATCAATTTGTCTTAAGTTGCCTTGGCAATCTATAGAGCCAAGGAATTGTAAAGCTTTGTTGTTGACTGAATTCTCATTACCACACATTCAAGTTTTTCTTTTATATTGAGCATGTGTGTATTCAATATATATATATATATATATATACAGGGGCGGAGCCAGAAATCATACAGAGGGAGGTGAATTACAAATTTTTAAATAATTAACTAATAAAATTTTAAATTATAAAATACATTTTATTTTTTTATAAAAATAAGTAAATTTAAGAGAAATAGTTAACATTAATTAATATATCAAAATAAATATTTTTATCAAAATTTAAATTTTTTTATGGTTCTGACTCAGGAGGCTTAAGATCACTAAAGGTCTATAGGGATTTTAGAATAAACTCTCTAATTTATTTAATAAAAGTTGATTTATTTTAATAAATACTTATTTGATATATTTGTTTATCTTTTCACATACTACTAAACTCATAATAAAATGATATATTTAAAATTTGTTAATAAAACTCAACAAAGTAAAAATCTAACAGGAAAATTGTAACAATATAAAAACTACAAAAGCTCTTATTTATAATTAAAAGAAATAAATATTATATTAATTTTGGAGAAAAAATGCATAAAAAAGCCAGAGGATCATAATAGAATTTTGAAAAGTTAGTTAGAGAAGATATGACTAATTAAGTATTGAAATAAAATATTTAATATCTTATTATTTAAATTTTAAAAATTAACTAAGATTAAATTGCATTGATTAAATATTAAATTACAATATTATTGTATTATGATAATTATTGGTAGTCTTTCAAAATTATTATTTAAAAAAACAATCTAAAGATGATGATTTAAAAAAATAAAAGGGCATAAAGTAATTACTTCATTGGTTGATGTTGTTCTGATTTATAATTGTAAAAATATAGATAATATTTTAAATTAAAAAAATTCTCATTTGCAAGACATATTTAATTTAATAATTTATCTTAATTCGTTTAAATAATTTTTTAAAAATTTAATTTTTTTTATATATTATTTACATTTAAGATCTTATTGATTACAAAATAAACCTATATTTAAATATTTTTGAAAAATAATAACTTTCATTTAAACTTCTATTTAAATTAATCATAATTAAAAAATTATTTATTACTAGATTAAAGCTTTAATATTTCTCAAATCCTTAAAAATCAATGCACATTAATCAATCATACATATTTTTACAAATTTTCTTAATTTTTTTTTTAAAATAACAAACTCAACAAAAATATCTAATAAATGAGAAATAAATAAATAAATAAATCATTCAACTGAAAAATAAAATATAAATATAATGAAAATATAAAAAATTAAAAATTAAAAATTAAAAAAATATATTTTTTAAAAAACCTTTGAAAGGAGAAGGGGGAAGGAGGAGGGTGGACAGGGAGGGGAGAGGCGGACAACGGGGAGGCGAAGGCGTCGGGAGGGAAGGAGGGGCGAGGTAGGTTGTGGGAGGAAAAGAGTTGGCGGGGTCAACAGACCACGCCGGCGACAGGGGGGCGGCCGCCCCCCTTGCCCCCTGTCGCTCCGCCCCTGAATATATATATATATATATATATATATATATATATATATATATATATATATATATATATATATATATATATATATATATATATATATGCAATCTTTTCTGTACGTTTCTTCATAACTCTTGTATTTGTGTTCATAGTTATAAGCTCGGTTACAAGAATTGGTTTAGGCCAGCACATTAGTTATTTTGTAGATTGACCTATTTCAAGCCTTAAGTCTTATGGTTAGTTAGGGTTAAAATTTTGGGTTAAAAAGTTAATTTTTATTATTTAATGTAGGGTCTCTCCTAGAAGGATGAACTAGACTTTGGCCATGAGTATTAGGTTTTGGAGAATTTCAAGGTTAGTAATCTATTGTTATTATTTATGTCCTTATTTTTAAAATTTTCAAAAAATATTTTTATGTTAATATTTTAATTGTTTCTCTGTTTAATTACTAGTTTATGTGTAAGTGTGTATTTGATTTTGATTACTTCGTTTTGGGCAATTATTTCCATTATTTATTTATTCATTTATATACTTGTTTTATTTTTAATTTTATTTTAGTAGAGCGATGAATATTTATGAATAATTTCATGCTTTATTTATCCAACCATTTAATCAATTTCTGTTTATCTATTCATTTTTTCTTAAAGTGAGGTTTTCAAATTTATCAGTATTTATGAGTATATATGAACTTGAGAAAATTTGAGAATTTCTGAATTTGGTACTATACAAATGTTTTTGGTATATGAATGTTCTGATCTCCAAATGAACTATTGTAACCCTGTCATTAATGGGGTTAAACACTGATTTTGTCGACAATAATTTTTGAAAAAATGAGAATGCAGTTTTAGCACCGGTGCGCTATGAAATAATAACGTTCATATGATATTCAGTCTCGGGTCACCAAGGGTAAATAAATGACATTTGATTCTTGACTCGGGACACCGAGGATAAATAAATAACTTATGTTATCTATAGTGAATTTGGAAATACAACTTTAATTCGCCTTGAAATTTCTTTATTATTTCCGTATTTTCAAGCTTTATAATTTTGGTGAATGATTTATTTGGAAATATTTTTTTACTAAAATATTATACTTCATATTTAATCTGTATCAGTTGTTTGAAACTCTTAATTGTATTTTACTTTCGTAGTGGATTACTTACTAGGCTAGTAAACTCAGAAAGTTGTTTCAAATATTTTTTTCAGATCAAGAGTGGTAGACCAATTTCGACTTTAAGAAGGCTTCCATTAGGTGTTATCCTGCTCTGTTGTAAAATTTGAGTCCTTATCATTGTCTGTTCTTGTATCCTTATATTTTGCATTTTGGACTTTTTGTATCCCTACACTATACTTTGTAGAGTTTGTAATCATATAACTTGGTTGGTTTGTCATATTTATTTGCTCTAAATTAAATTCTGAAGCCTTGCATGTCTACTTGATTCACGCTTTGTGGATCTACGACCGTTTGCCCCCGTGCCAGGTTCAATCGAATCGAATCCAGGCCATGACAGATCTTAGTTAAAATCAAGAGGTGAATGATTTATCATCTTATAAAAAGTTTGTTTGTTTGTTTTTTTTTTTTTTTTTTTTTTTTTACTTTGAAGTAATAACTTATAATGGTATGTACGTTGACCAGTGTTGCTTCAAATGTTTTGATGCTGTGACAACATGGCATGCATGTTTCCTATGGCTTTAGAGTTATTATAATTTAAACTAATTTCATGTTGTTTAACATCTCCTACCTGAGGTCATTTTTATTTGTTCTATTTTAGTAGTTTTGTTTGGTCCTTTTTACTTGTTTATTTAAAAAATTTATGAAGCATTAAATATTATTTTTTAAATTTTATTATTTATATTTAATATTTTTTATGACTTCAAATAAATTATACTCCATTTATATTTATCTTTTCTATTTTAGAAGTTTTATTTGATCCTTATAACTTTTCATTTAATAAATTCATGAAGCATAAATATTGTTTTTTCAAATTTACCAAAATAATGTACTTCTACAACTTCCAATAAATCATATTAACAGCATATTTTATTAAATCATATTTTAAATAAGGGTAATTTTGGAAAGTTAATATAATTTTTTATGAATTTTATATTTCTAACTAATTTAACTGACTTTTTTAATCCATGTGAATTAGGTAAAATGGACAAGTAAAAAAAACTGGAGGTAGTATTTAACTGAATATTTTTTAAAACATTTTAAACAAAGACAATATTGAAAAGTTAATCTAATTTCATAAATTTTAGATTATTAATTAATTTTAACCAACTTTCTTAATGTATAATTTGATTAAAATGAACAAGTAAAAAGAATTGGAGAGAGTAACTTTTACGAGTAAGGTCCCATCTTCATTTGGAAAATTGCACATATTGAGATTCCTGTTTTTAATCTTAATTTATAATTAAATTTATAAATTACTGAAGCAAATAATGTAAAAAGATAATTAAACTAATATACCATTAGTGGTTTATAGCCCCTGCAGCATTCATTGCCACATTAACAACACATTACATTGTTAGGATTAAAATTAATAAAGTACAAACATTAATATAATTGAGATGCCCTTTAAATTGAAACTTTCCAACAAGCATAACTTAAATTAAAAATATCATTTTCTTCTATATATATATATATATATATGGGTTGGTGTCTACAAAATTATAAATTTAATATCAGTTAACCAAGCTATTATCATATAAATTAAACTGAGAGATTAACTTTTCTTAAACATAAATCACTAATTTATTGAAAAAACTGGAGCAACCAAACCATTCATACGATAGAGAAAGCACATAAGAATAAGTACATAAGCAAATAATAATAATAATAATAATAATAATAATAATAATAATAATATAAAAAAATACATTAAAGAGTAAAGGAATGAAATAAAAGTAGAAATCAAAGAACCAAGATATAGCCTAGTGGTTTCCTATTTTACTTGTGTTTGAGAAGTCTTTAGTTCTAAATCTCTCACGCACAATGCAAAAAAAAAAAACATTAAAAAAATAAATAAATTGATTGTAACCAATTTGCCAAAAAAAAAAAAAAATCAATCACTAGATATTAAACACTTCTGAACAAAATAGAGGGACAAACAGTCTTGGAAAATAGGGGGAAAATGACAGTTGAACTAGTAATGTCTATCTTGGGGTAATAAGAGATCTAATAAAAGTGTATTTCTCTATATAGTTCATAAACAGTGGGTGCAATTTTTTTTTTTTTTTTGGAGAAAAGGTGGATAAACCACTTCAATTAAATAAAGAGAGCACAATACAAGAAGAGAATAATAGAAAACACAAAAGCACAATAGACTACTAGATGTGGTACAATGGCCACAGGCCACTTAACCAGAAACAAAACAAGACAAATAAGAAAAGGGTTGTTAACAAGCCCCAATGCAAGACAGTTAGGAACTAGCTTGAAAGTTGATTATGAGCCTTCTCGGCCATCAAAACCCCACTGGTCGCCTCTGATATTATCTAGCCTAAAAACTCCTTATTGTGCTTGATGGTATGAATAAAGTCTTTAAACTTCTCTCTGGATCCCTCTATGATCGACCACTGAAAACAAGGAAAGGATCATACGATCACATTTCAATATAATATCAACTGCAGACAAAACATTAGCATTAAAGATGTGATCATTTCTAGTAAGCTAAATATTCCAAACAAGAGCTTTCACAATCCAATCCCCCACATCCCTGAACGTAGGCCTTAAACGTGATATCTGAGTTCCATAAATTTGGCACATGGATTGGGGAGGTTCAGCCAAGTGGAATAATCTAAAAAAAAAAAAAAACTCCCAAACATATTTAGAAAAGGAACATTGAAGGAACAAATGATCAACAGATTCAATCCCAGCGTGGTGCATCACATAAGTAGCAGTTGTTAGCTTATTACAACTTCGATTTTCAAGGTTTTCAAGGGAAAGGATCTTGTTTTTCCAAGCAAACCAATTAAAGAGGTTACTTTTTCGTGGGTGGTTGCTACGTCAGAACCAACTGGAAATGTGGCATCGCATGCCCCAATCATTTAGAAAGTTATAAAATAGATTTCACCTAAAAGGCCCCACTTGGTGTGAGAGACCATCACTTCTTATCTCTGATGTGGGACGCAAGTGTACGTGCCAATTGCATAATAAAGTGTGCGTAAAAGCAGAGTGTTAGTCCATAGAGAAAAAAATGAATACTAGTAATGACTCTAAACTTGAAAAATAGCCTAAATGATCGAATGATGTGTGTGAATAAGAGTAATCAAGAATAAGAAAATACGGGAAATAATAGGAGAGAAGTCAAGGAAGAAAGCCATGTCCAATCATAGTATTTGTCTAGGGTTACGAAGTACAGGGCAAAGGCTGTCTAGATGTGTAATTCTATTTGAACCGAGAGGTTTCCAGAATTATACTAAACCATAATTTCTCAGGTGAAGAGTAACTGAATTGGTGCAGAGCTGATACAAACATCCACACAATAGCATTAACATCCTATGAAACCTCACTGTGAGTTAATGACATTATCTTAAGTAGATAATCTCCCCCAAAGAGAGAGATTACCCCCAATCCAAATACAGAGCAGAAATATGATTTCTCCTAAAATCCACTCCACATAATTGCAAAAAACACGAAGATTGCCAATAACTCACTCGGGAGAATTGAGGGAGACAGAGTCTCCAAAGAATCCTATTGGTGTGAACTCCCACAAGTGTACGAGGTCTTTAAGTAGTACCCTGTGTGTGACACAGGGGTTGTATTCCTCGGGACTAAGGAGCTATCTTTACTTTCTATTTACTCATTGTCTAGCCTACAAATTCGAGTGCAAGTGTTCTAAATTACTGAAAAGGATGAAAAGAATTAAGATGAAAAATCTACCCTTCGAGGTAAATAAGTGAAACTCCTATAGGAGAAAACAGTCATGAATGCGGATCCCCTTGGGGCTAATAAAGCTACAAGGATGCTAGAGTTACAATGTAGTGATGGTTTTGAGCCAAGAGACAACTTAAAGTAGGTTACCCCAAAGGTCTCAGTAATTAACCCCTAATCCCATACAAATATTGGCTCGGAATCTCTTCCGATCAAATCCTCCTATGATTGCAATACACTTAGGGAAGTCTCTAATTAGGGTCAAACACAATACCTAGGTTCATCAATAATAGTTGGAGGGGTACAAAATATCCGATGGTCACGTTGTATTCATACATGAATCTCTTTTAAGCTAAGTGAGTCTAGTACAAGGGTGTAGGTCACGCAGTTGGGTTATATCGCAAAAATCAATAATATCATCAAAAACATACGGAAGCAATAATAAATTTGTGATATAGTCTAATTGTTTTAATGAACACCATAATTTATTTAAAAAGCCCTAGAAAATTACCTCGTTATGTTTGAAAGCCTTTCTTAGATGTGTTGAATTTGTTTCTTGGATTTCCGTAGATCTCTTTAGCCCCGAATGAAAGTTCCACGCCTCTAGATCACACGCCAGAATTAAGAAACAATCTCCGTTTCTTCTCCAAATAGCAGCTAGGGTTAGAGAAGAAGAGAGAGCTTGGGGATTTTCTCACTAGAGAATTAATTGATTTTTTCTAGGGTTAGAGATGAGTCATATTTATAGAGGCTTCATAAAACATTATAAACATTATTCAATTATGAAGTCCTATTCAAAATATGAACCTTCATAATATGATAAACATTATTATAGAAGTTCGATTAGAAATATAAGTCCAAATCTAACTAAAACCAATTTTGTCTTTTAGTCCTTATAATTTTAATTATCTATTCGACTCCATCGAATTTAAATCAAAATTTAAACTCAAGACAAAAATCCTAGACCAATTTACAATTTAACTTATCCCATGAAGTAAAATTGTAAATTGATAATTTTACCCCAGTGCTAAAAAACGAGATTGATTCTTTATCCTTTTAAGTGTGACTCCCTAGGTTTATTCCGATTGGCAATGGGAGGATACCAAAGAACATGGGTGACACCTTGCCAGCCTCGTGGCCCACGTCGTAACGCAACTGAACACGAATGAGTAGATCACTACGAACCTTTCCGATTATGATTACCATATATGTATAAACCCTTCGTTCTTGTATCCCAATCGAGTGAGAGCCATGGTAATTGTCAAACTCACTGAACTCGACCATATGCAAATAACTATAGTAGAGTGAGATTACCAAACTATCCTTCTTGTCCAACACGATTAGTTTGACTGCCTTGGCTAAGGTCTTCTAATATCACATACTTATAATCGTATAGGATACTAACTCGTTTACTTCCGAGAGAAGGAATTCCTTCTTAGTAATCACTCACAACTGCTACTTGTCCGATATAGTCGCACTTCGAGGTTGGTCCTACCAAAAGATAAACTGAGCCTAATGACTCTAGTAACAGACTAGACGTCACAAGTACATTGTGATCATGGCACCTCAGGTCTAAGGTCCACTCATATGATCATAACCAACAATCCCAATCATTGACTGTCAAAGAGTAAAACCATGTGATTGGATTATTGCGAGTCATGTTTGAATACACCAATCCCAGTGATGTACTTATGACATATGCTCCCACTATTCCATAGTGTTCAACTAGCACTCTTCATTAAAGCTTATGTCATACAAATCCTTATGAATCTTTAATGCCCAATTAAAAATTCTCCGATTTGCGAACTATTTAAGTGTATAAGTACCAAACCTTTCTAGTGCTCTCCTCTTTATCCCACAAAGAGTAGAAGGTTTAACTTAATATACATGGACTATGATATTCAAAACTAATTATAATGACATCACAAGATTTATATGAACATCAAAATAAATGGCTATAATAATAAGAATGTATAATATAAATGAAATGCCCTAATACAAGTATCCTTGTTGGCATTCGAGGGCATAATCCCAACCAAGTATAACCTAGAAATCAAACATAGAGTTCTCATGCGAGTTCACCACAAGGTTCACTGGCATTCGGTGACCTTGGGGTTTAGCCGTCCATAAACATAGAAACAACTAAAACAAGCTTAATAAAAACTCCCTCAATAGTAGGGGCCAAATGGTGTGCCGAACTCCGTGGAAAGCTTCTGCGGATGCCATAATGGGGGCGGCTTTCCTCATCGTCTTCAAGCCTCCACAACTGAGATTGAAGAAGTATCTAGCACAAATGATGCACTCTCCTCGTTTTCCACCTCAAAAACACCTTCAAATGACCTCCTCCACCTCAGATTTAGCCTGGGGAAATAGGGGACCAAAGGTAGGAGATGATGATCCTTTGGAAATGCCCTAGAACCTTCTTTTAAGTCTTTCTCGGGTTCTCTTCATGGCCTAGCTTGCAGGTGCAAGGATGCTTGCAAGACCCTTGGGATTCTAGCTGGCTTGTGGGCATTCTCACAGCTGTAAGGTTACCTGTAACCAAAACCCAAGGCTTTGCCGTTTCTTCATTCCTCCCGTGCTACAGTACTTGCTACATTGACTGTTGTGATGCCTGGAGCTCTAAAATATTTTTTCATTGTTGATTTCTTTTTGAATTGCATTGTCAAGCTCACCTAGGCTTCTTTGAGACCTATAACATGAATGGAACCAATTAAACCACAAAACGGCATTGATTCATCAAAATATACATAAATAGTATAAAGTGTATACTTATAAAATACATACACTTAGGCGTTTATCATCTATACCAAGACTTACTCACAATTCTCTCTAGTCACGGCATGTCTATGCTAGGTGGGTATTTCTACTCGTCACAAAGCACATAAAAAATGATAACTAGGGCTTTCTCCTTGTTAATAACCAAGCATTCAAACAACAATTAGATTCAAATAGATATAATTGCAATTAAGAAAACAATTTAAAGTATTCTTGATCCAACAACCAATGTCAAAGAAGTAAACCCGAGAGTTTAACTATGCGTAAACATCTACAAATTAGCTCTCCATGAATGGAGAGCATACATCCAAGATACAAATAATAGGAGGAAACATGAAATCCATGAAAATCCCTTTGCAATGTTGCTGATGAAGAATCGCCAAAGAAACCCTTAAGAAGCTTCCATGCACTTTGCCAAGGTGAGTTTAACGGCTACGATTTTCAATCCCCTTGAATATTAAGGTAAATCCCCCTTGAAATTGCTCCTTAGGTGCTGGAGATTTGCCTCTTATCTTCCCTAACTTCGCTTGCAAGAATCTCCTAAAAGAAAATAATTAGATGTTCTAAAATTCCTCATCATGCCTATTTATACCCGACTACTTTCAGCTGCTTACGGGGGTAAGGACGTGCCGTAAGGGAGCTAGAAAAGATAGTTACTGGTATTATAGGACCACTTACGACTGTAAGTCACATCCGTAAGGTCCTCTATTTGTGTTATAGTCTTGCTTATAGCCATAAAGGTTGGACCGTAAGCTTCACTATTTTGTTCCTTGCGACTACCCTTACAGGAATATGTTATGGTCATAAGCTCCTCTAGATGGTCTTTACAGACGTAAGCCTTGCCCATAAGGTCCTTTGAATTGGCTCTGAATCTCTTTTATGGGCATAAGCATGCCTGCAAGGTTCTCTGGAATCCATTTACTGTCGTAAGCTACCTATAAGCCACCTTGTCTGCCTTGTCTTTGTTCTAATGATGCCGAGAGAGCTTCAACTTCATTGTTTTTGGTCAAAAATCCTTCCTTTTGCTCTTTCTTGTCTTGAAGCACTGCCCTAAGCTTGTTAATAAGAAACTCACTTATTCAGCATCGAATTCCATAATATGGTTCTAATACATGTCGATTGAGTGTACAAAATAATATGAAGTACATGGCCATTGTACACTCATCATTCTCTGAAAGTCCCCTAATTTGCAGAAAAACGATCCAGATAAAGGCCCAAATCTACATTTTCCAAGAAAAGGGCATTGTCAAGCAAAGGCGCTAGGTCCCTAATAGTGCCATTTTGATGCTTATACTCTCTAAAAGTATCTGGCAGCAGAAACATAGGGGCCCTACCATTAAACTACCGACCTTTCCAAAAGAATGACTTTATACCAAAGTTAATGCCTTGAGTGATGCATCCCTATAGCGCTGGAAGGCAGTTGGACACCCTTTCTAAAAGAACGAGATTCTCTTTTTCTAAAAGAACGAGATTCTCCCTAACTGCCTAGGGAATAAGTTCCAATTAGAGATGCTATAATTAAATTGGACCACAGTCGCAGCGCACCAATTAGGATTCGTCGAGAATTGCCACCATCACTTCCCCAACAAGGCTTGGTTAAAGACACTTAGGTCTAAGATACCCCATCCCCTCTGGTCACTAGCACGATATAAGTTCTTCCAACACACTAACCTACAACCCGAACGAAGATCAGGAAATCTCTTCTGAAGCAATTAATTTTCTTTATCACCCAACAAGGCAGTTAGTAGATAGACATCCAATATATGGGGAACATCATTAAAACCGAATTGACCAAGGTGAGGCAACCTCCCAATGACAGATGTTGCGTTTTTCAGGAGAAAGCCTTCTTCTCACTCTCTATGAGACTTTCCCAATCTTGCTTGCGAGGTCTCCTACCAGAGATTGGGCTTCCAAGATAAGTCACCCGTAAGAGGCCTACCGCATAATTCATTGTAGCAGCAGCCCCCTCACCCGGTAGCCTCCCCCCATTGCTTGAATAAAGACAAGTTTTGGAAAAATTGGGTTCTAGACTTGTCATTCCTTCAAACTCATATAAAATCAACTTAATAATCCTTAGATCCTCCAACCCCCCCCCCCCCCCCCCCCCATTGATAAATTCAACAAATCTTCTGCATAATGTATGTTGCACTTGCTAAGAAACTCCCTAGCAGAACACCTACCAAGAATTTAGACTGCAGTGCATGTGTGAACATCTCACATAGAACATCCGTCACTAGAACAAACAGTGCTGGTGATAATGAGTCACATTGTCTGAGTCTCCTCTAATAACAAATGTCGCCGTTCGGAGAACCATTGATGAGAATGGTCATCTTAGAGGAAAACAAAATTGTCTTGATCCACCCCACTCATCATTCCTCGAAACCCTAGCCTCTAGGAGATCCACAAGAAAGTCCTAGTCTACCGTATCGAAGGTCTTAGCAAAGTCCACTTTCAATATGTGACCTAGCAAATGATGCTTATGGATGCTAAAGAGCAACACTTCAGCAGTGGTGATGTTGTCCAGGATACATCTACGTTTTAAGAACACCGATTGGGCAATGCCAATAAGAAGATTCATAACCTTGCTAAGCCTAGCTAGTGGTCAATAGCTTGGAGATAATTTTCAAAGATGAGTTAACAAGACTGATAGGCGCCTATAATCACTCCGGGCTTCAAGGGTCTACACCTTAGGAATAAGAGTGATACTGGCCCAGTTAATTCTTTCCAAGTTGGCTTTACCAGCATAAAAGTCTTCACAAAGCTTCAAAAGATCTTCCTTAATCGTTTCCCTGGAAATTTTGAAAAATTGCATAGGAAAGCCATGTGGACCCTGCGCTTTGTCTTCACTAAGATCAAAAACTACCCTTTTAATTTCCTCTAAAAGTGAAGGGTTGATCTAAAGAAGTTAGATCAATTGGCGCTTTCTTTTCCAAAAGCTTCAAAAAATCCTCCTTTACCCAGTCAGACCTGATCTTCGTCTTTCTCACCAAACAATAGCTATTTATTTATAAGAATTTTGAAAGAGAAACAAAACATTAAGGAAGCAAACAGTTTCACAAGGGTATTTATCGGGTTAGAAGGAGTTATGCAAGGACCTTAATTCTCACTAGGAGATCGAACCAAGGCAGCTTTTAAGGTCTAGTTGCTTCAGTGAATCACTTGGTGGAGTACATCCTAAAAACAATCTTCTACCTGTACCAAACTTTTTTGTGGTCTGCTTTATTTACAATTCTTTCGTACTCTCATGAAAAAGCAGAAGCAATTGAATGGGCTTTACTTGAATGCTACTGCGGGTACATGTGAAACAGAAACGAAGAATTGCTTCACTCAACCCCCATGATGTTGTAAAAGGAGGATATTAGGGGAAGGAATCTATGAGGACTTTGAGAGATTTTGTCCATTGGCACTCAATCTTGAAATGGAAGTCACGTTTGTGACCGAATAGATGTTTGAATTTCTCCATAAAAATTTTGCCAATATCTTTGGGTTCCGTGAGAGTATCACCATCATTCAAAAGCCTTGGAATGAAGTTTTGATTCTTGCACCCATTGGCCACCACATGGAAGAACTTTGTGTTTTCATCCCCCCACCCCTTTAACCATTACAATCGAGATCTTTGTTTCTAGTAAATCTCTTCTTGATTACAAATTTCCCCTAGTCCCTCCTGTAGTTCTTGCTTCTGTCTTGCCTGAAAGGAGGTAAGACTTCTAGTCTCGTTAGCGGTGCCCAACACTTCTAGGCCATGCATTAGAGATAGCTTCCTGAGTTTGATGGAGATAAAATTGTACTTAGCCCAGTGTCGTAACTTCTCCTTCAAATGGGACAATTTCTTGGAAAAGATGAAATCACCACAGCCCTCAAGAGAGATCTCCATCCACCACTTTTGTACAAGCTCCTAAAAACCATCAACCGTAGACCAAACCAGTGGTGAAGACTCGTGGTTGCCCATTTCCAAATGAATTTGCACATGGTATGACCCTAGTCTAGGAAGGCAATTTTGAATCATTCTAGGAAAGTGATCAACCCAAACATTATTAATAAGAAATTGATCCAACTTTGCCCATATAAGATCTGCCTAACCATTCATCTAGTTATACCTTCTTCTAACCGGAGAAGGTTCTCGATGCCCAAAGTCATGGAGGAAGTCATGAGGCTTCCTGATGTTCTCAATGCCCAAAGTCATGGAGGAAGTCACTAGGCTTCCTGATGTCCTCCAAGTTGGGAACGCCAGAAGCTTTGTCCTCTAGTGAAAAGATGGCATTGAAGTCACAACAGATTACCCAAGGGACACTTGGCTCAACAACACACCCTCTGAGCTCCTCCCAAAAATCGAGCTTACGTAATCTAGCGTTAGGCCCATACACAATAATGCATCTCCAACAGAAGCAATCTTTGAAAGAGCAAAAGTCAACCATTAAAATGAACTCACCCAACTGAACAAGCCGACCAGACAAGACCAGACCATTCCAACCAATAATAATTCCACCCATTGAGCCTTGTGCAGCTAAAAAGTTAATTTGGTTAAGCTGCTGGCTGACCATCAATCTCTTGCCACGTTGACAGATGAATTTCCTCCAACTTTGATTCTTGTAAACAACATACATCAACAAAATGCGTTTAGCAAGTCTACCTAAACCCCCTAACGTTCCAAGAAACAATATTCATTAACAACAATTAAGCCTCACAGACCTCCGAAGAGGTCTCCGCTAAGCAGTCCTGCAAAGAGGTCTTTGTCTGCCCCATAGAAGGGGCAACTTTCATTCTTTCTAAAGAATGGATATGAGAGATACAATCATTCTAATGGGAGGCAAAATCAGCAAAAATAATTCCACTTGCATTGTAGTAACTATAAATTTGTGTATTCGACTAATCATAAATAAGTAGGGTGTTGGAAGGCATATTTTGCACAGAGCCTTCCCGTGGCATTTTCTTCTTTACTGATCGTGGTGATTTTGCTACAAACCCCACATTCTCATTCCATTTGGTGGATGGTACCTTTTGCCTTTTGCTTCCCCTTGTTCCTAATTTCTGCTCCTTGAGCACCGCTGAGTTACCCTCTTGCAGACCGGGCATAAGTTCCCTAAGATTCCTTTCAAACTCAGTCAATGAGCCATCCGACTCGAGCTAATTATCAGGCATATCACTGTCCACTGGTGGGTTCTCCTTCCCTACCTCCTCTAACCTTGCACCGGGCCTTCATTTGCCTTCCAAAGACACTTGCACGCTTTTTAGAACAAGAGCCCCAACCCTTGACATATACTTCCAGAAAAAGCCAGATTCAAAGCTGGCCGAGTATCTGCATCACCAAAATATACTTCAGTATTAGCATCAATCAACGACCCATCCGAGTTAACCTCAATTGATGAATTTAAATAGTCCTGTAAATTTTTCTTCTCCGACTCAATAACCATTCCAGGCCCACTAGTAACCTTCGTCTATTTGTGGGCCAAGATCTAGTCCACATCACATATCAGTGATGGGTCTTCAAACTCTCCAAAAGAGCTGGACTTGCACCCATTCACATTAATCAATTCAAAATTCAACTTGGGACCAATTTCAGAAATCATCAGATCCACAAAATCAGCATAAAATACACGTGCTTCTACATTAATTGCTTGCCTATCCTTTCACGAACCACTAGGTGACACTGCAACCTCATACTTTTGAACCTTGACTAAAGAAGCCGAGCCATCTATCTCATGCTTTATGCCTTGTCATGATGGGCCACCCAGCGCTCGACACCGCGTCTCCTCGAACCCTTCATCGAAGGACCTCCATCATCTTTCCACTCATCCATCTATCCTCGATGATCCAAACGACCATTGGTTCCAGACCTTTTCTCACGTTTATGGAGCATTACCAGTCCTTTGCCGTCGTGGAAGCAGTGCTCAACCACCTCCAGCGAGGCCACTTGACCCAACATGGAGTGAAGCTCAACCAGTGCCTGAATCTCACCGAAAGGGATAGCTGGGCCATTATGGGAGTAAAGCTTGACCACCCCCGCTGCTTTCCCAGCCGAACTCCTTCGGCTTGCGTCATTCGCCACTCCCCGTCGTGGCATAATTCTCATTTCTCCTCAAACACCGTTATTGCTTCTCACCGGCGGATCCTGATGATCACACTCACGGGAGTTCGGCTTCATTCCTTGGATGTTGGTTGCCTGTTGCTTACCTTTCTCCTCTCGCGTCAATCTTGTGTAAAATACCAATCTGGAGGCAAAGCAGGTTGGTCAAAATCCGAGCAGTTTGGTCGCCAACCCCAACACATTGGTCAAAGACACAACCACCCACATCGTCAGCATAGAAATTTAGTAACATGAATCGTTTCCACTCACGTCAGAACTTAGGAATGACCCCCTGATCATTGGTAAGCAAGACCATATACTGTCACATCCCAAAACTAAAGTCGACCTCCATTAGGAGGGAGATGATGGTACACCGATGAACCAACGCGGATATGAACATCTTATGATGAGTGGACGCCTGCGAGAGAGCCATCAACTCTCCCACCGGTTTAAGCACCTCGGTGATGACGCTCCAGCACCAGCTATGCAAGGGCAAATTCCAAACCAACACCCACTGCCCCACCCCCGCTGCCTTATCGTCAACTCCTAATTTAGTAGACCAAGGAGCTATCTTCAACCTATAGCCTCCATTTTTGGTAGAGACATGCACTGTATCCAGCTTACACACCTCTTTCACCTTTTCTCTACTAGCCAATGGTACTAAAAACATACAGTCATTCATCAGAGTGATAGGACCACCAATAGGTAGGTTGATGACAGAAGGGAGGACTTGAGATAACAGTTACCACCACCACCTTTGTAAGCTCCTACCGAATGTTAGAGATTTTTGGCGATAGTGAAAGTGATAACGAAGCATGATTGACGTGGCACGGACGCTGCAAGGTTGTCGTCGATCGTGTTTCCTGAACCTGAGATTGCACCTGCCCCTATTAACTAACATTGGAGCTCATCCATTTTAAACACACATGCAAATGCTGTCGAGGTGGACTTTACCGAGAGCCAATTGGATGCTTTGCTGCCACGTAACCGATGCAATTGCATCGTAGACAAACCACCTGATGTTTATACTATGAAGTTTTGTGAGATGTTCTGAAACACCTCCTGCAGGCCACAAACTTAAGAAACCAGGGACGCTTCAAGCCTACAACCAAGGTGATAGCCTTCAAGAGACTAGAAGAAGTGCCCATAAGACACTTACTATCCACCGACTTCAAGCTCTTGCTGTCACCCAACGATGTTGAGCTCACATCGCCCAGGAGACTCATCCACGCTCCATGGTTTTTCTCTAGCAAAGACACTGGTGCATTTTTTCTTATATATAAGTATTTCATATCATTAATGTGTATAGTTAATTGTTTACAAAAATAACAATTCTTTACAACCAATGGTTTGCTGGTGGCATGGCATTGTCTTTCGACTGCAATGCTAGTGGGAAAATACATATATTATATAAATAGTTGTTAATTTAATAATAATAAATGGAATTATTGCCACATGTCACTAAGGAAGTTAGATCGGGAATTGATTTAAACATAATGGACTAATAATACTCCCTCCATTCCAAAATGCATGTCATTTTAAAAAATTATTCCAAAATAGTTGTCATTTTACAATATCAAAGCAATATTTATTCTCTTTTTCCAATTTTACCCATCTTCAATTTCCTAAGTTATACTCCCTCCATTTCTTTTTACTTGTCACATTTACCTAATTCACACCGATTAAGAAAAGTTAGTTAAAGTTAATTGGTTACTTATATTTTATAAAAAATTCCATGACTTTCCAAAACTACCCCTATTTAAAACCGCACTAGTGGAGTATATAATTTAATGCTTAATTGATTATGATTTATTGAAAATTGTACAAGTACATTAAATTAAATGGTAAATTTGAAAAAAATTATTTAATGTTGTACAAATTTCTAATGTGACAAATAAAAAGGAAAAAAGAATAGCTCCAAAAATGTAACAACTAAAAAGGACAGAGGGGGTATAAATGAAGAGAGTAATATTTATAGTCCCAAGAAAAATACATGGTTTCAAGAGAGGGATATTTTAGTAATTTGGTTGATTTTTATGTTAAATTTTAGATAATTTAATGTTATCCTTAATTCTTATCCAACATCTTTAAACGACATATATTTAGGAATGGGGAGAGTAGTTGGGAGACTAAAATATACTTTATAGAACCCTTTTAATTTGTCATTTTTAAGATGTTTTTATGTTATTATTTATTTATTTAAAAATTTGGGTAGTAGTAAATATTATTTTTTAAAATTTATCTTTTATATTTGAGTAATTCTATAAATTCTAATAAATTACATTCAACTACATATTTTTTAAATCATATTTTAAATAAGAGTAAATTTCAAAAATTAATATAATTTTTTATAAAATTTATTTCATCAACTAATTTCAAATGATTTTCTTAATCTATATAAATTAGTTAAAATTAACAAGTAAAAAAGACGAGAAAAAATATTTTTTTTGTTAAGCACAACGATAAAGGTACAATTATTTTTTGGGAAAAATAAAAAATTTGTGGTTTTTAGCTTTTACAAAATAAAAAAGGAGGTTTTCTTCCTGATTCTACTACACGTGACTTCTCATATTTGCACAAAGATAAAAACGATGTTAACATTTTTTTTACAAAGCAAAATTATCTATTCATATAAAAAACTGTGCCTTTTCAACATTTGATTTTTGAGATTTAAAATTTATATTTAGTGAAATTTTGGGAGAAATTGACTAACTTCAAAAAAAAAAAAAAAATCATGTCATATAAATTCGTTTTAAATGAAACAATGATTTTATCTATTCGAATTAATACCGTTAATGGGTAACGGTTATTTTTTTTTTTTTTTTTTACTTTAGAGGAATACTATTTTTTAATGATGATTTATTTTCAAAAACCAAAAACTTCATGGAGGTATATGAAAAAAAATATATTCACTTGACTTGAGAAAAATCCACACTAAAATGGGCCCTTTGTGATATTTTCTTCTATTCAAGTCGTTGTCATTGTGTTTTTTGCTCTCTTTAGAGTATGTTTGGTTATTAGGAGTGGATTGGGAATGAATGAGGGGTAGTGGCCGGAGTAAGATTGAGAATGAAGAATGTGTTTGGTTGGTAAGGATTGGAGAGAAAGTAAAGATAGTAAATAAGATAAAATGACACTTATGCCCATTATGCAATTAAATGATATTGTATCTATAATAATGAGTTATTTTTAATTTATATTTTTTAAAACATTAAAAAAATATAAGAATTAATTATCAGAAATTAATATTTAATTTTATAATACTGCAATTTCATTCTAATTTTAAAATTTAAATATTAATATTATTAATTAGTTATTAATTAATGATGTTAAATATAATGAGTTATTTTTAATTATATTTTTTTAAAGCATTGAAAAAAATATAACTAATTAATCATCAAAACTAAATATTTATAATAACATTGAAAATAATAATAACAACATTCCTTTTACTTGCTACCTCTTCTTTTTCATTCCTACATTAGCTTCTCAGTGAATGTAATATATATACCAACATAAGCTATAACAACATAAGCTTATAAGTTTTTATTTCCACCACCTAGAAAGTCTATCACATTGTTCTTACATTACAATCCATAAAAAAATCTCTAACTCGCGACTGTAGATTTTAAAACAAACAACATCATCTAATCAAAGTAAAACAAACTCATGAGATCACATATTAAGTGCTCGAGATGACGATCTTGACAGCAATATATGACAAAAACACAGCTTCTTGTTATCTGGTAACCTGAAAAAAAATTTCAATTGGCCATTGTCTTTAGGCAAAACCTACAAAAAAAAGAATATTACATAATCATTATAATGAATTTTAAGACAAATAATGGAATAAAAATTTAATTGTGGTTACAAAAAACATGTAGGATCAACATCGGCTCATTATCAGAAAGACCATCAATCTCAAAAACTACTTGTGGCGACATGTTTTTTATTTTCACAATTTCAGCAAGAGCATCCTCATGTGCTTTCTCATGGGCTTCACGAGCCTCATCACGAGCTACTTCACGTGCAACGGCATTGGCTAGTGTCTTAAATCCTAGACCAACAATTTCAACGAACTTGTGCAAATTTTGTGAAATTTTCTCTACTGATTGGTCAACAACACTTTTCCTCTTCCGACGTGCTCTTGAGGTACTTGTTTCTGATCCTATGGGTGATGGAATCGGAATGGGTTCCTATGTGGGCATAGAAACATCATCACTTGCAAATTGAAAGAAGCCCGTGTCATTATCCAATATGACATTCTCATGTAAATATTGCTCAGCATCATCACCAATATCGCCTCTTGTATTCCCATGTGCTCTATCTCTTGCAAAGACCCCGACAAGATCATTGAAGAAAGGAAAAGCTTTTCCATAAAGACCAGCTGCCTCCTTATGAGTCTTCATTGATAAACAATAAAATTAAAATCCAAATACTATAGATTATAAGATGGCACAAACTAATATTAAAATTTTTCGTACCTTCACATACTCGTCATAAGCACTTTTCTCACATTCAATAATGCACATCTCGTAGTTCAAACAAATCCACTTATTTGAAGTATATTGGCTATTGCAGTAGTTTTGCCTTTATAAAATTTAATCCAAGACTCAATGTTAAGAACAACTTTTAATGTGCTTGTTGGAATCTTTTCCTTCACCATTCTTTCTAATTGAGCGACGTACCCATTTCTGAACCCATTTTCAGCCCGCCACATTGGATTTGCAGATAGCTCAACTAAAGCATCAATTAGGGCTTTATCTTCTCCTACGGTCCAGTAGTGTTTGCTTTGACTCCTACCCCTGGATTATGAATTTGCATCCATACTACAAAAAAAAAAAAAAAAAAAAAAAAGAACTATACTTCCATTACTAATATGAATTGGTCATAAAATTCATCAAATTCAAAAATATATATGAAACATAAGGGGCTGCTATCATGTCATACAAACATCAAAATAATTAACAACATACTTGTTGATTCTTCATACAATACAATAGCATTCAAAATTGTGTTCATCATGTCATACAATACAATAAAACAAAGTAGTTAACAACTTGATTATGCTCAAATTGAGCACCAAATATTAAACATATCCACAGCTATGTTAAGCCGAAATTGTGTTCATTCATCCATTGGTTCAATAGCCATAATGTTTTCTATGTCATTAGGTGTGTTTTCTTCTGGGGTTACATCACTAACTTCATCTTCTGCAGGATCTTCTACCATTTCTTGTCTAATGAAGTTATGAAGCAAACAACAAGCATTTATGATACGGTGTTGAGTGGTTATATTACAAAAACTTGGGTTAGATAATATTTTCCAACGAATTTTTAGAATACTGAATGTCCTTTCAATTATGTTTCTTGCGCTAGCATGTTTCATATTGAAAAATTCTTGAGGTGTAAGTGGTTGATGCCCATCGGCCCAAGAACTTAAGTGGTATCGTTATCCTCAAAAAGGCTCAAGGAAATAAGGGCAATTTGTATACCCAGCATCTACTAAGTAGTAGAATCCTAGAAAAGAAAGAAATATTTCATATTAGGTAATGGTTCAGAAGCCATTATTAGTAGGTCTCGAAAAGCAATACGCTATTTTTTTTTTTACCATCGGGAACCTTCAAGCCATTAGGCTTTGTCACTGCATCTCTAAGAACCCGACTATCATGAGCTTCTTTATATACCAGCAAATTTTAAACAAACATTTATTCAGGAAGGATAAAGCAATACTTGCAGTGGTATCATCTTTCTTTTGTATCAATAATAACTAATAGAAGAGCTAAGCATGACTAAAAAAAATGAACATATGGTTGTCTTACAAACCAGCAGATGCATTTCTTCATATGTCCAACAAGGACTGAAAGCCATAAATTACAGTAAAAGGTGACCTAACTATATACACACAACATATTTATAAATAATAAACGATTAGGAACCAATATAGGGAAGCATTAAGAAAGATAACATTGTGAGGCAAATGCCAAGATCATGATATAATAAGAAATTATTCAAAAGAATCACCAAAAGCATAGTAATCCACAGGTTGAAGTACATGGGACAAACTTTGTACACTAACACTTCATTAAATAATATTAAAAATACATAAATAAACAAACAAAAGATACCTGAGAGATTTAACAGCAAAGGAAAAGCACTAGTTGCAAGATCTACACTCAAATTCAACCAAAACAAACACAAAGATCCAATTTTTATGCTTAAAAATACTTACCAAACCCTTAATCTCGTAGTAATCATTCAAGGCCCACTGGTACTTAGATTGGTTCAGACCAAACCAATCCACCAAATCTAATTTAACTTAAAGTAAATGATGAGAAATGAATGAAAACAGAATCATAGCTTATAAGAATATTATCTCATTTTATAATAATTGACTAGTGAGTTATTGGCTATGAAATCGAGTAATAATAAAAAAAACAAAGATTTCTGTTTGTCTGTTGTGTTTATAAAAAAATTCTCACAAACACAAATGTTCACTGATCCATCATCCATCTATCAAACACAAACATCAACATTTATGGAAAAATTATCATATTTAGCAATGGCAAGCAACAATCATTTAATCAATCTCAAATGGTTCTTTCATTTCTTAATTCAACTACAGAGCGTTTCTTAAGAATACCATAAGGCAAAAATACAAAACTAAAAAGGTAATAATAATCTTACTTGTTGAAGAAATCTTGATGATCAGAACCTTTTGTGAACTCCGGCAAGCTCCAATAACCTTCTTCCTTCAAGTCCAGTGATTAGCTTCGATGATCGAACCCTTCCTTCAACTCCGACGAGCTTCGGTGACCCTCGAAGAAGCGGAGGGGAAAGCAGCCCAAGAGAGACTAACGCCCAGGCTGAAGCGGTGGGTCAAGATGGAAGCCACCACTGTGTTTTCCGGCAGTGATGCAAACCTTTCTAGGGTTCAATAAGAGTTGGTATTTTGGCTTAGGGGTATTTTGGTCTTTTTTAAATTGGGCGGATTGGGCCAATCCGCCCAATTGGTGGTGATTGCCAAGCCCTCTCATACTACTCTCCCACTTCCACTCATGCATACCCAAACACACTCTTGAACCCAATCCCCCTCAATTAATTAATTATGTTAATTAATGATTTTGTTGATTAAGTTAATCAATTATTTTATTAACTGAATTAATTAAGTCAATTAATTATTTAGTTAATTAAGTTAATGCAATTAATTATTTTATTAACATAATTAATTATGTTAATTAATTATTTTATTAGTTAAGTTAATCAATTATTTTATTAATTGAATTAATTAAGTTAATTAATTGTTTTATTAATTAAGTTAATCAATTATTTATTTTAATGTGAAAATGGGTAAAATTGTAATTTCAATTTTCATTACCGGGTATTCCCCCAATATAGGTGGAATGAGTTATGCTTTTGGCAAAGTTAATGAATACCTATAGCTTTTAATGATTATATACACAAAAAACATCCAAACAAGGGGAAGGGAATGTGTACTAAATGATTACTCTTGGTAGGGTAATCATTGATGCCTTCCTAACGCACGGTGTTTGGATTACTATAATGGAATGAGGGATAATGAGGTAATGAAAAAAGGGGAAAAGAATGGGTAGAAATGGTAATGAAAAAGGTGTTTGGTTAAAGAGGTAATTAATTGGGAATGAGAAAAATAGAAGAGTAATATATTGATAATTGAAAAAGTACTGAAAAGATATGATGTAAAGTTACTTTTATGCCCTTAATATAAATAAATAAATTTTGTTGTTTATAAAATATTTAAATAAATTTTAATTATTATAATTAATTATTAATTTAAATATAAATATTTATTTAATATAATTATTATATGATTATTATAATTAAATATTAACTATTTTAATATAAATATATTTATATTTATTTAATATATTGATATACCCAAATATATATATTAGTGAGGGGTAAAATGGGTAATTTACACCCATAACCCCTCCATTGGGTGGCTATGATCATTCCCCTCAATTTTGGGGAGAATAAAGAGAAAGGAGGGGTAATGGACATTATATATATATATATATATATATATATATATATATATATATATATATAATATTAAAAAATTAATTTATAATAATTAGATAATAATTGTATATTAAATAAATAAAATGTTGGAGATAATAGCCATTTTTCGTAGAAACTTTCTATTTTACCCCAATTCAATTTATTTTTATTAAAAAATATTAATTTAATTAATAATTAGAATAATTAATTTCAATAATTATTAAATAAAGATATGTTATTTAAATATTTAATTTAAATATTAAAATTAGTAAATGATATTTAAAAAATATATAAATAAAGAAAATTAATTAATTAACTGTTAATTATAATAATTAAATCGAATGGGTACCCCTTAATGAATTGAGGTTTATTTATTTATTTTTTTGGCAGAAAAAAAACCACGCTAAAGCCCCTTTTAAACGGACCTTCGATTCCAATCCCTAATTTCCAGCAATGTTCCGATTGATCACCAGAAATCTATCAACAATTCAAACCAAAAACCCTAGAAATCCAACAGCACCATCCCCCAATTCCAATCCCCTCAATTCCTCCTCCATTGCATACTACCTCATCGACTCCTTTGGCCTCTCGCCGGAGAAGGCCTTCGCCGCCGTCAAGAAACTCAGCACCCGGTGCAATCTCGACATTAAGAGCGGCAAGATCAATGCCAGGCGTGATCCCAATGCCGTCCCCTCCTTTCTCGCCTCCAATGGCTTCACCAAGGACCAGATCTCCAAGATTATCACCAAGTTCCCCCGAATCCTACTCTGCAGCCCTGATCGAACGCTCAAGCCCAAGATTGACTTCTTTCTCGGCGCCGGCTTCTCCCGGAGCGACTTGGCGAGGCTCATGTCCGATGATGTGGAGATCTTGCAAGCGAGCTTGAACAAGCGGATCATCCCATTTTTCGATTTTTTGAAGACGATCCTATATTCGGACAAAGAGGTCATTGCTGCCTTGAAGCAAACCCCACGGTTGCTTCACTACCATGCCGAGAAGAGGATTTCGCCCAACGTGGAGACTCTGCGCGGTTTTGGCATGCCGGAGCACAGGATCTACACGCTCTCAAAGGCTCATACGAGGATACTCCTCTGTGAAACCGATCGGTTTCGTAGATCGATCGAGAGGGTCAGAGATCTGGGTTTCAAGGTGTCAGATTACTCGTTCGTCGTTGCGCTTCAATGCATTTCCTGGTTGAGCGCTGCTACTTGGGAAGGAAAGGTGGTGGCTCTCATGAGCTTTGGGTTGTCTGAAGACCAGATCCTTTCGGCTTTCAAGAAGAAACCTGCGGTTATGATCATTTCTGAAGATAAGCTGAAGAGAAACATGAGCTTCTTTGTGAGCAGGGTGAATTGGTCGCCGGAGTATGTGGTTTCGGAGCCGCGTCTGCTTGGCTTCAGCCTTGAGAGAAGGCTTTTGCCAAGGACTTTGACTTGCGAAACTCTGTTGTCCAAGGGTTTGATAAGTGATAAAGCTTTCAATTATCGGGTGTTTCTTATGAATGAAAGCAGGTTCTTTGAGAAGTATGTGATGAGGTATCAGGAGGAGCATCCTCAAGTGCTGGAGGTCTACCAGGCTGCGCTGAAGCAACAACATTAGAAGGATGAGGCTGCCGGCGGCATTGGATTTTTCAAGCGTTCTGCTTCTTCACTTGACCAAGTGAAGATTTTGAAAGGTGTTAATTTAACCTTTCCTTGTTACTGTAGTGTAGCATTTTCGGCCTTTTTTTATCATCATCCGCCTGGTTTTTACTTAATTGAGAATATCTTGTTTTCCCCCCAGCTTTGAATGATCTGAAAGCAGTACTGCATGGCTGTGAGTTTACTTTTGATCCTTATTTTGTTTGTTGTATTGAATTTCTAATGGTAGATTCATTGAAAAATCTGTTCTTGCAACATCTCCTGCTGTTGAGATGATATAGTACAGAATGTACCAGCCTGAAGGTGGTTCATTCTAGTGAACTATTTGACTTGCAAAAGTTCAATCTTTGCAAATAAGACAATTGCCCGCCTCTTGTATGCTTGCAGAAAAGCCATTCAATTGACTAATAAAAATGATAGGATTGTTGCTGTGAACGATGCAAATTATTTCCAGACTAGGAAAACGCTTAGTGAAATGTGCTTGAGAACAGATCAGATTTTGTGGTTGTTCAAGGGGTGAAGACTGGTAATTGGTGTTTATTTTTTGTGCTTAGAGTCTGAATACACTGGGGAATGTGAATGCTGCTGATTCTTATCTAATTTTAACCACTTTATTTTGTGTGGTGCAAAAACTGCGTTTACTGAGCTTCAGGATGGAATGTTGTGGGGAACAAATTGGCGCCATCTTTGCAGAACTCTTTCATTGCGAAGTAATGATGCAAATTTTCAATTTAGGATCATATTTATTCTTTTGGCTCTATAAATGGTATTTGTCTCAGTATGCCTAAAAATATGAAGGCATTGCTTTATCAGCCTTTTGTCAATAATCATTCCCCATCAACATATGAAACCATTCTTTTGGTTAAAGGGACTAGATCATTATAGTACACTCCTTGTTAATGCCTTGTCTATGCGAACTCCCGGTTTCTGGAGACGTCAGTTGGTGTTATGTTTCTCAGAGGTATTGACTTTTGTTAAGAACAGAGAGGGATGAATACACTGTATGTTATTTTTCCTCTGTTGCAATCATATGCAGGACTATAACCAAACATTCTCCTTGAGATATGTCATGGATGATGACAGAACAATGTTCTGTGCCAACAATGATGAGATGCAATATTTTGTCATATGCTTTCCCTCTTAGGTATATAAGCTAATGTACTTTGTGTCCAATGTCCTCATTGATTCTTGTCTGTGGTCAGTCTTCATAACAAAACTGATTTGGAATTCTGCTGCTATATTTATTCAATCTGATAAATTAGTTGAATGGGGCATCCACATATATTTTGGTTGCTGGTTGCTGGTTGCTGGTTGCTGGTTGCTGGTTGCTTGCTCAATCTCTCTTATTTTTGCTTTGCAGTAGGGAATGAAAATGCATATTTAACTTGTCATTTGTTAGCATTTCAGCTCAAAAGCCACAAGAAGCATGAGGTGAAAGTATCCTTATATGTAAGTTATTCAAAGACAAGCTTTTGATGTGAGTTCCCATAGAAGATCTTGTGAGCTAGAAATGAAATCTACAGCAGAAAAAAAAAAAAAAAAAAAGGAAAGAAAGGCGATGAGAGAACAGAAGCAACACGATGGCACTGCATGGCATGTGGTAAGAATGGTTCCAAGCTTTCAGCATCATAGTATTTCACTTCTTGATTCAAAATGGAGCAATGTACATTGTGGAGACATATTAGCATGTGTTGCACCGAAATGGAATTCCAATAGGTGGTTGTTTAATCTAGTTGAAGTGATCTATCATCTGATCAAGTTCAGATGTTTCTTAGTGTTTCCTGGTGCACCGAATTTTCTGTGCCTTGTTTGTACATGTTTAATTTGATCTTGCATAACTTAGGATTTTGTTTGGCTTTTAGTATATAGTTGGAAGGTGTATCAAGATAACAATGCTGTCTAGTGAATTTACTTGTATTTGTATTAAGATGCTCTCTGCGAAAAATGCTGTAGTTTTCTTTAATATATTCTTGTTTTCGTTGTGAAGTGCTGGACTTTTATTCACAGCATTCTATTCACTGACAGGAATTGAAATAGAGTAGAATTTTCTGATAAAAATAGAGCTTTATAGATGCTCCCCTATTGGTTGTGCAGCAAAATTATTGGTTAAAAATATATTAGTAACTTAAAAGTTGAGGTTCCATGCCGTGGCTTGGCCGTATGTATATATATATAATTTTAATGATTAAGGATTATTGTATCAAATCAAATGATCAGTTTATGAAAATGTTCATTCCCTAATTAAAACAGTGTTTTTTTTATTTTTACATAGACGACAAGCATCGCCCTTCAAAGGAGAGATAGGTACAGTGGTGTCAATGTGTCTAAGATGATCATAACTCACGGATGACAGAAGACTATGTGACTCTAAAGATGTTTTTGGTTTGCAGAATAAGAATTGAATAATGGGTTTAGGAATAGTGAAAGCCATGGGAATAGAAATGAAATGATAGGAATTACAATGTGACTTAAAAGGTGCGTTTGGTTCGCGGAATAAGAATAGAATAATGGGTTTAGGAATAGTGAAAATAATAGTAATGGAAATGAAATATGGAAATTGTAATGAAACCTATATCTTAATTTAATAATTCAGTAATTAATTAATGTATATTAACAAATAATTTTTTATTTGTAAAATATTTCAGTATTATTTTTATTTTAATTACTTTGATTAAATTATTAAATATTTTATTTTAATATTTACTTTATTTAATCGTTATTATTTAGCTATGTAAATTATATAATATATAATATATTAGATATTTTTTAATATATTTTATTATAAAATATTTATATAATATAAAGGAGATGAAAAAAAAAAAATGATAATAGATAAAAACTATTTTAAAAAAAGGAGGTGGCATAAATGTAATTTTGAAGGGGTAATGGCCATTACCCTACATGGGGTAGGCCATAACTCTTGCAAGGGTAATGGTTACTTGTCACACAGTTTTCACGCATGCTCGGTACAAGCGGTCCCTTACTGGGAGAAGTTAGCCGAGGAGGCCAAGATCGGCAAAATCCAAGTCTAAAGGGAGCTGGTGTCCGTACGATCATCTTATGAGTATGCGGGAGTAGCGCATGATCAAGGATCATAGCTGGGAGTGCCGAGCAAGAACCATACCGAGCGGTGCCGCAGGTGGCGAGAGCTTGCTGAGCAGCATACATGGAGAGATGCGTGTGCCCGAAGGACCTTGACTGAGGATGGATGGTCGTGTGATCAAGAGCATGGGCCAAGGGGCCCAAGACTGGCTAAATGTTGGCCAATCAACCAGGTCAGGCGTAAGAACAAACAGTACGACCGATCATGGACCTAGTACGGTCGATCAGCTTGATCAGGTGGACGAGGACGGTTCTCGCCCAGCCAAGAGCCGAGACAACGCATATGCGCATGGCAGTATGATGTGCACATTGATCGAGAGACTCAACATAGACAAACAGAGGATGTGACCGAGATCCAGCAGGGAAGATACTAGCAGAGTAGGATGCAGGCCTCGCTACAGTCGGTGCTGTAGCTGGTGGGGGACAAACTAGCTAGAGGGAAACAAAGTGGGGAACATGGATGGAAGACGGATCCTGATGAACAGGAGGGGTATCGTTGGCTTTCTCTTGGAAGAGGATTAGGTTCGTTTGCTATCACTTGGAATGGGAATTCATGGGAATGCGTTCATCTTGTAGCCCTTAGATGGAGATTCCGAGCCTTGGTGGAATGAGCCTATAAAAGGAGCCCCTTATCCCTTTGTAATGTCATCCAAAAACCCATCAAAGAATCCTTGGGCATTAGAGAGAGTCTCTTGTTTCCTTGGTAGGAGAGGGTGAGGATCATCTCCACTCCTAGGGAGTTGAGTAAAGGTCTTGGGCGGTGTTGTCTTGGCTCTTGGTGTAACCTTGACTACATTAATAGAGAGTTTTATCCTTTTCTCTCTTATATCGGTTCTCTACTTATTTCCTTGTCTTGTGAATGGTTGTTGCTTGCCTCTTGGCTTGTGAGGGTGTGCTTGGGCGATTCTCGGATGAAGGCTAACTTGCGAGGCTCAAGTGCCGCACGGGTTAAAACTCCAAAAGGTAACCTCGTGTCATTGCCCATGATGGATATCCTTCACTATTTGTAATAGTTCCCCAATTGAGGGGAACCATTGCACCCATCCAAACATACCAATTAAAATGGTAACTTTTAAATGATACGTTTATTTTCTCTCAAATATTTTTATTAACAAATTATTAAAATCTGAAATACAAAAAAAAATTGAAAAATAATTTATAAACATATGTATAAAAGATATATATATATATATATATATATATATATATATATATATATATATATATATAAACAAAGGTCTTGTTTGGATAGGTTAATGTAGAAGTACTTTTATACGTGTGAAGTTGTTTGGATGTGGATTTGTAAAAGCACTTTTGGAGGTAGCAAATTACTAAACTTTTCATTCAATTACTAGTATATATTGATATTAATAATGATAATGACTAGTGTTATGATAATAATAATAATTTAATGTATTATAATTGTAGTTATAATTATAATTATAATTGTAATAAATTAAGTTAATAATAATAATTAGTTAATGTATTATAATTATAATTACAATTATAATATTAATATTAATATTAATTATATAATAATTGTGAGATCGAAAATACACTCCCTAAAGTCGTGTTGATGAAGAGACACCAGGCGATATATCGAATCACAAAGGTAATTTATTTTGTTTATTTTATTGTTGTGGACTCTTCCATTTCTAATAAAGGCAAGCCTCTATTATTAATTACCCCAGATTAAAATATTGAAAATATCCAATTAAGGGCTTGAGTACAAGTAAAGACAAGAACATTGCGAATTATAAATTTCATTAATATATATATATATATATCGCTGCATGTGCCTTGTTGCCGTTTTGAGATATATATCTCATTGCTGTCTAAAAAAAAAAAATTGTAGCTGCCTTGAGAGGAGTATTCTTATTGTTGCTTCGAAATTAGTAGTTTTGTCATTGCTTCAAAATTAATGTTCTTGTCGTTGCTTCAGAATTTTTCTTAAGCAAAGAAAGAACTTGTCCTTATTCACATCATGTTACAAAACCGCCAGCTAGTTCAAAAAAATACTGCATCACAGGGAATCTAAACCCTAGGCACTAGTCTCTCTCCATTCCTTCGACAGAGGTTTACATGATTTACAACCTAGACACTATAAACCATAAGTAGTAAAAAGCTTTCTGTTTCCTGCTCTTCATTACTAGTTGCCTAGTGGTATGTATTTATTTGCATGCATGCATGTATTTTTTTTTAATCTAATCACCACAAAACTAGTAACATTCTCATATATAATGGAGGGCCCACTCAAACCTTTGCTTATAAAACCCATTGAATGGCCTCATTTTCCTTCCATGTGTCACTTTCTTTTAATTAATAATATGACACGTTGCTTTTACAAGGATTACAACATCACAACCCTTCCATTAATCTTTTGACAGTCTCAAGCACTTTGACTTTTTTTTTTATTTTTTTTTTACACACTAATATGTCCCTCAAACAAAATAATATTGTTTGAAGGATTTTTTTTTTCCAGACAACAATCATGAATAATATATAGTTGCACCAATTCTATACAACTTCTGTGAGTCCAGTATCTCAATGAAAGAGATAGGATAAATCTCGGAATTTTAATATCTTGCTCTAACCATCAAAATCCTTTAATGCTTCCAATTTCCCATCATATTTTATCAAGACAATTTCACTCTCTTGGGTCAAGTGAATAGCAACTCTTTTAGTGATCATTCTAGTGCACATCTCTTTCATGGTGCGACCTGTCTTTTGAATTTTATTTTATTTTTTTGGTTTGGTTAGTACGTACATGCTTGCACGTATGCATGTGTTTTCACATGTAAGATGGTTTTACTGAATTCAATCTCACAATAAACTTGTATTAGATAGTTTCTATGTCTTTCAGAGATACTCTGAATGAGCTTTGTTCATTTCTTTATGGCGAAGAAGAAACCCTATTTTTGCCCACTATTTGATGTCCTCTTTTACTTTGCTTTCCGTCCATCCACAATCTCATTATAATTTTCCTCTGAAAAATCATGAATAAAGGCATCTTTATCTTTTTTTACAACATCCAATTCTCTTCGAAAAACTTATATAAACTGATCAATTCAATCTTTTGCTACAACCTTGTGAACACCAACATTCTCAAGTGTCTAGCTGTAATCCTTGATATCATGCAGATCATATCCTCTTTGTTTGATGCATTCAATGAATCCTTGGGATAGTGTTTCTGAGCTTATGCAGTAGTTACTTATCAGAACCTTTCTGCCCGGTTTTAGCCACTTGAGAACTTTCTAAACATTGATGGTTTGTCTTATATATGTAAGATAGAGTCACGGCTGTAGATCACATCAAATAAATTATCTGGATATCTTTCCTCGTGCAATCTGCAACCTTGAATTCAACAAAGTATTTTGTGGCCAATAGCATTTTCAAGAGCAAATGAAACGATGTGTACTGAGAGATCAATGTCAACCACTTTGACATCAAAGTTCTCTGCCATTAATATGCATTTTTTTTTTTTTAACTTCAACAGCATCCTTCAATAGGTTGGGATTTGCCCCTATCAAGTTCATACAGTTCTCCATCAACACATATGAAGCAAAATATAGTGTTCTTCCACATTTGAATTAGCCTCTGTATCACTGGTAGATGCAACTACAGAATGTGCATCTTTCATTTCTTTGTCTGCTTCAAGAAAGGCTGCACGCTCAAGAGGATCCATGTTGAAGAACCTATTTGAATAAGATCCTTGATCAACTAGCTTGATTTTTGAAGCCGCATTTCCCAATGCATGAAGAACGCCAATAGTTCCACAGGCATTGCCCACAATTTGCTTTAAGAAATACATTTTTTTACTTGGATCTTTTTGCCTACCTGACCTCTGGATCTCATCTTTGGCCTCAACATTGCAAGGAAAGAAGAATAGCACGATAAGCACAGGCTTAAGAATCATGTTCGGAAGCTCATCATCCAGATTCTTAATCGTTAACCTCGGATCTCCTTCACATCTAGTATCTCCTTCGAAAGCTGCGGCTTCGGCGTCAGCTGTAGTTGGCTAGAATGCACCTCAGGATCAACATAGCCATTAGACCGTGATCTCTCCAAGTGAGCAACAACAACATCCGGATGACACAGAAAGTCTTCGTATGAAATAGAGCGAATGATCTCAACATCTCGAACACGAGCCGGTAATAATGTCAACGAATCAGATCCTTGAATAGACAAATAAAGCATGCATGTGCCGTGATCACCACACAAGAATCATTTGCACAATGACGAGTGTAGGGATCTCAAATCTTTGGTAGCCTTATACAGAGCCTCCTCCATTGGGCAACCATCGTCATGATTGTCGTCACCATGAATAAATTGTAAACCTTCGAATGAGGGTCTCCTTCGAGTCTACCAGGGAGCTCGTCTCCGACGTAGTATTCTGGTTGAGGACAACCGAGCGACAAGAGTCTTTTGGCATGAGGGTGAACATAGGACGTAGCCGAGATGGCGATCGTGGTCTCTTTCCTTCAAGCACCTTCAGGGGCTGGCGCCATTTTCTTCGTCAGTCTCTTTCTTTTTGAGGAGGCAGATTTGGTCAGTTTGATCCTTCTGCCATCTCCAAGGACTAGAGTTATCTTCTTTGCCCATCCATTTCTCTCTCCGTCAGCGACAGCGATAGCAACATCATCAAGTAACGGCAGCAAGCAGTGGTGGCAGATCGTGTTAGGTAGTAATAGGCATTAACAGGAAGCCACGACGACAGCAACGACATCGATCCTTTCTTTTTTATTTTATATATATAGTATTAGAGGGAGAGAAACACCTTCTTCTTCGTTTGTTCTTCTTCAAATCTTCTTTCTCTCTTTTGTCTTCTTCTCTAGCTCCTCAAAATTTTCTTCTCTCGTCAGTCCGCCTCCTTTGGGTTCGGCTGCTTTCTTCTTCAATCCTCCTATTTTGTTTTGCTGTCGGTTCCTTTTAAAGCCTTTCAACCCCCACACTCGTCGTGCTTGATCGTGGGGCGGTTATCTTGTAGTGGGGATGTTTAATTTGATCGTGAGGAAGTTGCACTCGTCAGAAGGTTGCATTGGACCACGACGGCCACAACGAATTTTTTTAATTATTATTATTATCATATATATATATAACAAATAATCATGAGATTTGTGTATTTTAGATCGCCTAGAGATTTGTGTTCTCGGCTGATCTAGGGATTTGAATATTTTAGATCGCCTCGAGATCTGTGCTCTCAGCTAATCGAGAGATTTGTGTCTTTTAGATCACCTCAAGATTTGTGTTCTCAGCTGATCTAGGGATTTGAATATTTAGATCATTTCGATATCTATGCTCTCGGCTGATCTAGGTATTTGTGTGCTTTAGATTTCCTCGAGATATGTGTTCTCTGCTGATTTTGCGATTTTGATATTTTAGATCGCCTTGAAATCTGTGTTCGCAGCTGATTTTGAGATTTAAATATTTTAGATCGTCTCGAGATCTGTGTTCTCAGCTGATCTTGGGATTTTGATATTTTAAATCACCTCGAGATCTATATTCTCGGATGATCTTGGGATATAGATATTTTAGATCTCCTTGAGATATGTGTTCTCTGCTGATCTTGGAATTTATGTATTTAGAATCACCTCGAGATGTGTGCTCTCTACTGATATTCAGATTTGGGTATTTTATATCACTTCGAGATCTGTGCTCTCGGCTGATCTTTATATTTATCCTAATTCCATTGCGATTTAGTTGCATGTAATTAAGATAAGCATATTTTATAATTTTGATTTTGATTTAAATTAGAACATGTATTATTATTATTATTATTATTTTATATAAACAATAATAATAATTATTAGCATCATGTTCATTAAGTTATTAATGTATTACAAATATAATTATAATTATAATACTAATTATATAATAATTATTATTATCGTTGTCCTTAACTCGAATATGGGGTTAAAACACTCTACCTATATGCATATATATTAACATTCACATGGATTTTTCTCCAATGCTACACTTTAAATTAGGATGATGAATTATTTACATCAAGGAAACCAGCATCAAATTAGATTGGGAAAAAGGGAAATTGGAATTGCACCAGCTCTGCAGAAATAAACATGTTACCAAACCAATCACTTGAGTATTCTATAAAACTAACACAATTATATACAATATATTGCTGATAAGTTACACTAGTTTTTTTTTAAGAAAATAACACAATTATATGCTTTGCATAGCTGTAAATTTACACTAGTTTTTTGTCAAACCAACACAATTATATGCAATGCAGCACTGATGATTTATACTGAGTTTTCAATAAAATGAACATAGGTATACACAATCCATTATAGATTTGAAGGAGTATAGATTCATTGTTGTTTCATTCAATGTGATCAAACATAGAAGGAAATAATAGTTTATCACATGACTGGAAAAACTCCGATATAGGATATTGTAACTTGCAGAGCAGCATTTGTGCTATCCATCAAATTCAATAAAGGCTATAACAGTTCACCACAACTAAGTCATACACCATTTTAAACATTAATTCTTTTGAAGATCAAGAAAAAAGCAAGAATAAATCATTTACCATCCTGTCAATGTTATAGCAATAGACAGTCATTCTAGCTATGTCCTTCTCATGTGTTCTGTTCAAATCATAAAAAATCAGGATAAATTTTTGTAGTCATAACAATCAGTTAATTAAATAAGAGTATTAGATTTATGAGGTCAATTGTGAAAAAAAATTACAACATTAAGTTATAATACTACAATAATGTCATGCTTACAACATTAAATTACAACCAACATTGTTTCATTGTTTGTTTGTTTGTTTGTTTTTTTTTTTTTGACACCACAACAACCATAGCTATAAGTTACAAATACTGCAACATTAAGTCAAATATCGATTGGAGAGTTCATCCCGAATATTGTTTCTAAGTGTGATCATTTGTTGAGTGTCCCATTGGTAGGTTGTTGCCAATTCAAAAAAAAAAAAAAATGAACTACTATCACACCCTCAAAGCCATATTCTCCTTTTTGAATTTGGTTGATATCTTCAAGGCTCTCAAGAACATCCAAATCATTACCGCCCATTCTATGAATAATATTATGGAGCGCAAGACATGACCATATACTTTGGAATTGAACCTTCGATGTATACTTATTCATATTTTGTACGATTCTCCATCTTGCTTTGCAAACTCCAAATGTTCTTTCTATAACACTTCTTAAACTTGAGTGATGATAGTTGAATACTTCATTCGGAGACCTAAAGGCACGAGACATCCTAAATTGTGGAATGTGATATCTTGCACTCTTGTATGTCCCTAAAAATCCTTTCATTGCAGGATATCCAGAATCCACAAGGTAGTATTTCTCTACAAAAGTATAATACCATAAGGAATGAAAAGTAAACATAGATATTAAAATTAATTTCATCCAAGTACTAACCTTCGGGCGGTTGACGAAATTTCAAAGATGGATTTCTCAAACACTTCATTAATATACGTGTGTCATGTGCAGATCCCTCCCAACCAATAAGCGTAAATGTGAAACACATATTGAAGTTACATGCGGCTAGAATATTTGTTGATGTGTACCCTTTCCTATTCATGAATGGATCTTGGCTATCAGTCAGGACAAGAACGGCCACATGTGTTCAATCTATTACTCCAATGCAATCTTTGAAGTGAGGGCAATATCGAACATCACCACGTATGTAATCATCCACATCTCTGAAATTCCCATCTATCGGTCTAATAATATCATTTCCAAGTTTGTGGACAGCTTTTAACACTTGATGAAACTGCTTGTGCACTGTTTCTCCAGAATGTTGAAATCTTTCTTCCACATTCCTATAAGTAGCTCCTTGCCCGAGTATATATAGAAACATTACCACTGATTCTTCTACAGTAATATTTTTCGTATGTTGTAAACCATACTTTTGAGTAAGTTCAACAACCAATCTTCTATATATAGTCTTATTCATTCAGACTTGCTTATAGAAATGAGTATTTGATCCATTCATTATTTTATAAACCCACCTATTGTCACGCCCCGAACCCGGTTTGGCCGAACCCGGTGCGCGGACAAACGGCCGCAAACCCACAGGGCAGGAGCCCAGTGAATTTGCAAGGCCTCAAAACCTAATACAGGGTGAAGGCAGAAGATAAACTGAAGGGAATAACAAACCAAGTACAACTTAACGGTTACAACCAGGTTCAAAGTACAGAACAGTGAAAGTACATAAAGACCCATAAAGAGGTTCTTAACAACCATACAACTTAAAAACAAACATAAAACCCAACTCCAGGGAAAGCGTCTACTGGAAGCTTTCTAGGGTTCTTGGATCTACTGCTCCTGATCTGAAAAGGATTTAAAATAAATCCATGAGCTCACTAGCCCAGTAAGTAATCCAAAACAGTAAACTGAAACGAAAGTTCAAAACTAAAATTCGCACAAAATCAGAAACACAAAATAATATAAACAAGATCAAGAGACGAAGCAAGATGTAACAGATTCCTGAGTGTGTCTCCAAATTTGCTATAGCTGCCAGAGGTCATTTATTTACCCTCGGTGACCCGAGCCAAAATAACAGAGGTCATTTGTTTACCCTCGGTGACCCGAGACTGAATATCAGGTGGCCGTTGATTATTTCACCGAACGGACACGGTGCGAAACTGCAGTCTCATTTTCCAAAATTTCTTGTCGACAAGGTCAGGGTTTACCCCCCACTGACAGGGTTGCATATCGCTCATTTGGAGACCAAAATATTCATGTACAAAAAATATTTACAAGGATACGTAAATAATAATTAATTAAATAATTGACTAAATGAAAAAGGGAAAAATGCCCAAAACTTTCCAAGCCTTAGCCTGGTTCCCATTAGAAGAGATAATAATACCAAATTTTTAACATAGAAACATATGTAATAACATTAAGGAAATAATTAAATAAATAAATATAACAATTTGTGAATATAACTTGCCAAGGAAACAGCTTAATACTTTTTATTAAGGTAATAGTAATAACAATATTTTTTGATAATAATAACAATGATAATATAAATCCAATTAACTAATCAAATATAACTCAAGGAATAAAAATAAAATTTCAGAAATTTCATAAAAATAAATTAAAATAATTAGATTTTTAAATACAAAAGTTCAAAGGATTACTTACTTGATAAGCTCCTAAATCCAAAAGAAATCCCAAGTTCTCTCAAAGTGGTCCTATAACCCAAGAGAAAAACAACCAACACGAAAAATAAGAATACTAGACATTCTACAACAAGGTAAGATCTTTCCAACCACAAACACTTTTAAAGCTTCAAAGGAAGCAACACAAGCAAAACATCAATGGTTTGGGTTCCAAACATTTAGTAGGGTGGTAGATCAACCATACAAGCATAAACACATGTACATAAAATAGATATATTATTATACCTTAAGGGTTTGTAAAAATCAGGGTTAATACATATATATATATATATATATATATATATATATATATATATATATATATATATATACTATAATACACTCCAAAGGCTTCTAGAAATCAGGATATATATGTATTATATATTATAATACATTTCAATGTTTTTAGCACTGCATGCACATAAAAAAAAAAATCCCAACGTGTGTGTGTATATATATATATACCCGTACTATATTATTCTTTAAAAGTTTGGCAGGAATCAGTTTGGCAGAAATCAGGTTATATATATACATATATATATAACAGAAATCCGGTTGTATATATATATATATATATATATATATATATATATATCTCAAAGAAGTTTGAAAAAAATCATGATGCATGGATGTGTGTGTAGAAGTCAATATGCATGCATGTGGGTGTATATATATATACATATTAAAAATCAGGATGCATGTATGTGTCCCGATATATATATATATATATATATTCAAAAGTTTAGTAGAATTCATGCATCATTATAAACGTATTCAAAAGTTTGGCAATATCATGATGCATGCATGTACGTGTGTGTATATATATATATATATATATATATATATATATGCTATTAATTAAAAAGCTTGTCAGTTGCCACCAACAAATGGCTGCTACTATATATAAGTATATATATATACTATTATAAACAACAAAGTGCAAATATGCATGAATATATACATATATGTATAAGCAACTACACATATAATGGCTACACTAACAAGTATACAACAAAATCATGGGAATGCTAACAAACAACCAGCTTGAGGTAGGATCAAAATCTATAATTCATCAAGCAACAAACAACTACACACTTGGTTCAAGCAATAACTCCCACTACTCAAACACAACTACTAACTAGACAACAAGGAGCCTACCTAGTTTCGTGGAAGCGTTGGTAGCTCTCCGCTTCTCTTCACCTCGCCTCCGGCCGACGAACACTCCGGTAGAAGCTAAGCTCCGGCGGTGGATCTTCTCTCCTTCAAGCTTCCAAGTGGTGTAGGAGAGTAGGAGAATCGAGAGGGAGAGGGTGGAGATGGAAGAAGAAGAGGGAAGAAGATGGTCATCATGGGAGGATAAAAATCAGCCAAGGTGGGGGGCAAGATGGGACGGTGGTCCAGAATTTCCTCCGGAATTTCTTCAGGGCATGGTTTCAAAGAGAAAGGCCAAGGAGATAGGTTAAGGGAAAAGTAAGGAGGGCTAGAGGCTAAGAAGGCTGCCTCTCTTTATTAACCATGGGCGGGGCCCACACCTATGTCCTGTTAATGAAGATGTCCTCTTCTCTCCCTTCAACATTGACTTCATATACTGGTATTGTGCAGCCGCAACACATGCATACATCCTTCCAATGTACTCATCTGTATGCATGTCCAAATTGATAGCTTCTTCTTCTAAATTAGACATTGATTCTTTTAAATATGTATCTAAATTGGACAAGAAATTCATTTTGATTTTACACCCTTCATAGAACATAACAAATGTTTAATGCTCCATTACCACATGACAAAAATTTCTCAACATACAAATGCATAAATAAACAAAATCAAATACCATACATATGTTTAGCATAAAACAAAGGCATGACAATAGTTGAATATAATATTCAAACATAACAAACATGTTGATGGCATAAGCAAAAAACATAACAAAGTTATCCAATCATCCCTTAGAAAAATGAGCATCCGTCGAAGTCAAAGTCGGTGAGGTCATCCATGTTGAAAGTGTGACACCAACCAGTAGCAAGCATTGGATCTTTTTCCACTAATGCCACAAAAGTCTCCCTATGACATTTTTTTGACAAATAACCTCACCATGAGAAAGTAATGTGGACTTCCTCGTTCCATCCCCGGCACTATGTCCAACAAATCCACACATTTGATTATACTGCAATGACTATCATTCTCAACTTTGTCATTACTTGCATATGACATGTTATCCATCCTAGAGAATAGGCGATCAAATGATTCTTGTAATTTCTCATTTGCACTTTTCTTATTTTCTATTTGTGATGTTTTTTGTCGCTTTCTAGCTTGGGTTGTACTAGTTTCTCCCCGTGGAGTATCATTGTATTGCTGAGGATTCTCACCATCATTATCAAAGTTATCTACCTCCACGTCTACGTTATTCGTTTGAGCATTAGTATTTTCATTAAAAACCTCATTCTCTAATGATGGTCCTGCATGTGGTACTAATGGCATATAGCATGTCGCTACTATATCTTTGAAGCATATCTCCATCATCTCTAAGAACTTTTGACCATAATTTCTCCATCTCAGATATTTTGGATTTTCCTGTTCCAATTAAATAAAAAAAGGAAGACAATGTGTTAATAATTTTGTGATTGTAACTGAACCCTGTTCTCACCACAAACTTTGATAACACATTTTTCCAACCTTCTTTTGTAAAGTGTGAGTGTGGTCTGTTACCAATCTGGACCTCCTCGACACATATCTTTAAAAACAATTCAGTGTTTGTGTCATCCTATCTAGCTTTAGTATTATTTTCACTTAAAACCACATTCACATCACCCACATTTGTCTCTTGTACAATTCTTCTGGGAGGTAGTTTTGAGGCCATAATCGAGAATAATCCTTCATAATATATATAGATAAATAAATACAAACAAAAAAAAAAGCAAAAAACATGAACTCCAGCAAATTTCGAGAAGCAAAAAACTCATGAATATCACGTTGAATCGAAGCTTTACAAACTGTCATAAACTGCCTGGCAAAACTTACAACCACATAACTGAAGTGATTTTGGGTAGTTAAATCAGAAAAAACAACAACAATAATGTAGAAGAGTGAAAGGAACAACTATAAATGAATATCTAATTAAATTTCAGCAATCCCATTACATCAAAACAAAAGTATTCATATTAAATTTAAAATAATGGGAAGTGGCATCCATTGCATAGAGAGAGAAACTACAAAAAATTAATGAACAAATATTACCATCAAATAGTCTCAAATAACAAATGACTTCCACTTCATAATTAACATGTTCACTATAGAGAGAATGATTAATCAATCCTCACCTATCTCCCAATAATTGGATTAAAATGCATGCTAGATCTAAAAAAATTTTTAAAAGAAAAAAAAAATTAGTAACCACATTATCTTCTTCATCACATGAGAAAGCTGCAAATCAAACTCACCCACCCACCAACAACCAAACGACAAATTCATGTCACTGTTTGTTAAGCTCCTAAATTTCTTTCAAGGCATCAATCAAACATCAGAGAATAAAAAGTAAGTAGTTCCATCAGTTCCTTCCATTAAATTCAATAATTCATTAATAATGTTGTCCTTTATTGTTTTCCAGCAACATTACCAACATGTACTTCAACTTTCATAGAACGGACTACATGTGCCATCCTCATGAAAAGAAACAATTGTCACAATTCTTTGTGAATCATAGTTTAGCATTTAAGGCAAAACAAATTTCAGGCGTTGTATAATGTGATAAAACAGTGAGTTATTGTTCTTAATTTGACTTCTCTATAAAACTATGGAATCATAATCTGTGCAAATAATATATTGCTCACAAGATCACAAACATACAAGCATAACGTAGGAAAGAAAAATAGAATATAATGAGAGAATTTACTCCTGTTCGATCTTTGAACAATTTCATACTTTTCCCAGTTTTTGGTATTAAGTGAGATTTCAAAGATTCCCTATCAAATTTAGTCCAGTGAGAATTCTCTATCAAACACATCTTAAACGATAAGATCGTACCAAACACAAGTCAAATTTTCAAATAACAAAAACTAAGATCTATGCAATAAAAAATAACAAAAGCTAAAAAATCTCACATTGATTCATTAAAAAAGATCAAATACGAAACACAAGTCACATATTCACAAATCAAACTCCAGTACCAAAGATCTATCAAATTAACAAGAAATAGAGATCTAGCAAAAAAAGTCCAATGGAACTGGATACGATTATTCACAATAAAATTGAACAAAAAAACATAGAAATTTAATGAGAAATCTGGAGGTGACACCTGCGGAGATGAGTCCACAAAGAGATACTCGGATGCAACTCCTCTTCTCTCTTTCTCTTGCTCTTGGAAACTCAATAAGCTACAAGCTTTTGACCTGCAGAAATAGCAATACGGTGAAGATCACCAAAACGAACCGCTAAAAACAAAAATTTTCCCAAAAAAAATCATAAAAAAAGAAGCGCACTTGATGATTTCCTTCGATCCAACCCCCAAAAGTCCATTCCTTCATGCTTGCTCTCACTCTTACTCGAAGGTGTGATGTTTTCTTCGTTTCTGTAAATCAGGGATGGTAGAGAATAATTGAGGGAAATTGATTGTTTGTGAGGGTTACTTTAGTAATTTGACAACCCAAAACAACTTCTCAGACGTGCACTTCTAAAAAAAACTGAATTTTAGCTTTTTTTATTTTCACATCTTCTGCCCAAAAACCCGAACAAACATATTTTTTAAAACGCAGAAATGTATAACTTATAAAAAACACTTCTATACTTTTAAAAAACTAATCCAAACAACTCCAAAAAAAAATTTCATTTGCCTAGAATATATATATATATATAGGTAGAATACCCAGATTAGTCTCTCTATTATAGTGAAAGTGTCATTTTAGTCCTCTATTATATTTTTTTTCTTCTGGGATCCCTCTATTTTACCATTTAGTCTAATATAAGTCCCTCTCAGGGATCTTCTAGGGACAAATTATATGAGTGAGAGGACTTACATTTCACTAAATGGGAAAATAGATGATCCTAGAAGGACAAAAAATAATAGGAGGACTGAAAGGACACTTTCACTATAATAGAGCGACTAATCTGCATATTCTAGCTATATATATATATATATATATATATATATATATATATATATATATATATATATATATATAAGTTCGGGATAGAATTATAATCAGTAAAACCGACCGTAAAACCCCTTTGGAATGGACCTCCAATTCAAATCCCAAGTCTCTAGCAATGTTCCGATTGATTACTAAAAATCTATCAACAATTCAAACCAAAAGCCCTAGAAATCCAACAGCACCATCCCCCAATTCCAATCCCCTCAATTCCTCCTTCATTGCATCCTACCTCATCGACTCCTTTGGCCTCTCGCCGGAGAAGGCCTTCACCACCGTGAAGAAGCTCAACTGTCGGTGCAATCTCGACATAAAGAGTGACAAGATCAAAGCCAGGCTTGATCCCAATGCCATCCCCTCGTTCTTCGCCTCCAATGGCTTCACCAAGGACTAGATCTCCAAGATCATCACCAAGTTCCCCTGAATCCTCCTTTGCCGCCCTGATCGAACTCTTAAGCCTAAGATTGACTTCTTTCTCGGCGCTGGCTTCTCCCGGAGCGACGTGGCGAGGGTCATGTCCGATGATGTGGAGATCTTGCAAGCGAGCTTGAACAAGCAGATCATCCCAGTTTTCGATTTTTTGAAGACGATCCTTTACTCGGACAAAGAGGTCATTGCTACCTTGAAGCAAGCCCCACGGTTGCTTCACTACCATGCTGAGAAGAGGATTTCGCCCAACGTCGAGACGCTGCGCAGTTTCGGCATGTCGGAGCACAGGATCTACACGCTCTCAAAGGCTTGGGCGAGGATACTCCTCTGTGAAACCGATCGGTTTCGTAGATCGATTGAGAGGGTCAGAGACCTGGGTTTCAAGGTGTCAGACTACTCGTTCGTCGTCGCGCTTCAATGCGTCTCCTGGTTGAGCGCTGCTACTTGGGAATGGAAGGTGGTGTCTCTCAAGAGCTTTGGGTTGTCTGAAGATCAGATCCTTTCGGGTTTCAAAAAGGAACCTGCAGTTATGATCATTTCTGAGGATAAGCTGAAGAGAAACATGAGCTTCTTTATGAGCATGGTGAATTGGTCGCCGGAGTATGTGGTTTCGGAGCCGCGTCTGCTTGGCTTCAGCCTTGAGAGAAGGCTTTTGCCAAGGACTTTGACTTGCGAAACTCTGTTGTCCAAGGGTTTGATAAGTGATAAAGCCTTCAATTATCGAGTGTTTCTTATGAATGAAAGCAGGTTCTTTGAGAAGTATGTGATGAGATATCAGGAGGAGCATCCTCAAGTGCTGGAGGTCTACCAGGCTGTGCTGAAACAACAGCATTAGAAGGATGAGGCTGCTGGGGGCATTGGATTTTTCAAGCGTTCAGCTTCTTCACTAGACCAAGTGAAGATTTTGACATGTGTTAATTTAACCTTTCCTTGTTAATGTAGTGTAGCATTTTCAGCCTTTTTTAATATCATCCGCCTGGTTTTCTATGCTAAATTGAGAATATCTTGTTTTTTCGCCCAGCTTTGAATTCTCTTAAATCAATACTGCATGGCTGTGAGTTTACTTTCCTTTTTTGTATTGAATTTCTAATGCTAGATTCATTGAAAAATCTGGTCTTGTAACATCTTCTACTGCTGTTGAGATGATATAGTACAGAATGCACCAGGCTGAAAGTGGTTCATTCTAGTGAACTTTTTGGACCTGCCTCTCTTATGCTTGTAGAAAAGCCATTCAATTGACTGATAAAAATGATAGGATTTTTGCAGATTGTGAACGATGCAAATTATTTCCAGACTAGGAAAATGTGTAGTGAAACTAGCTTGATCTAACAGATCAGATTTTGTGCTTGTTGAAGGGGTTTAGACTGGTAATTGGTGTTTATTTTTTGTGCTTAGAGTCTGAATACATTAGGGAATGTGAATGCTGCTGATTCTTATCTAATTTTAACCACTATAGTTTGTGTGGTGCAAAAACTAATCTTACTGAGCTTCTGGAGGGGAATGTCGTGAGGAACAAATTGGTGTATCTTTGCATGACTCATTCATTGCAAAGAAATTATGCAAATTTTCAATTTAGGATCATATTTATTCTTTTGGCTTTATAAAAGATATATGTCTCAGTATGCCTAAAACTATGAAGCCATTGCTTTATCAGCCTTTTGTCTGTAATTACTCCCCACAACATATGAAACCATTTTACATAAAAAGTTGATTAAATTTTTTTTTTTTTTTGGGGGAAAGGAGCTCATCAGAGCTATTTTATTGATATAAAAAATATAGTACAAGAGAGTTCAGAACATTACAAAACAAAAGCAAAAATTGGACAACAAAAACAAGAAAACATACAAAACTAGCAGACTCAAAACTAACACACAAGATAAACACCTATTAAAACATGACCCCAAACTGCAACAACCTTTTCATCAGCCATTTAGGCAGCTCTCTACCTCAGTGAAAAAGCGAGATATCATGGTGATTCAAGCCATACAATGCTAAAGCATGGGCCGCTTTGTTCCAGCAGTTAGGGATGACAAGAAGACTCGGACCACCCAGATCAGCAACTAAAGCAGACACCTCTATCTTTTGCCGGTTCAACCTCCAATCCTCCAGTGTATTTCCTTGCTTGATACTCCTTATGAGCTCATCATTTGTCCCCATGATTGTCTTGACTTGAAACCCCCAGTTCATGCAGCAATGAGAAGCAAACCATATAGCCTTCAAATCGGCCTCACTAATAGCTCCTGCAGGACAACAGTAACTCTCTGCACTAATAAAATTAGACTGGAAATCCATGATTAAAAACCCAACACCAACAATATGGAAATTCTTATTAAATTGAGCAGCAACAAGTAAAATCGGACTGTCTGTAAAAGATAAATTGATAGCAATAAAGTTTTTCCCAACAGAAATAGATGATGCATTGGAGTACTCCCTGACGTGCCCTATAGCTTGAGATACAATTACCTCAGAACGAAGCTGGACATTACCAAATATGATGTTACATCTTGCTTTCCATATAAACCAAATCGTTGCAACAATAACTGAACAAGTGAAGTGATCATTACCAGATAAATCTCTGATGAGCCAATTGCCAGAAGAGACTCCATCAGGAAAAGCAATTCTCTTCCTGATGGCATCTTTAACCCTGTTCCAAATCTCCTGTACTTTCAAGCACTCAAAAAACAGATGATCACAAGTTTCAGCTGTCAAATTGCATAAACTACACACTTCTTGAGGTCCCAGGTTCAACTTATACAAGAATTCTTTTGTTTTCACAGCATTATGAAGCAACAACCATATAAAATGCTTGATCCTAGGGGCTACATTGAGCTGCCAAATTTTATTCCACCTAACCCACAGATGGTTCACATTATTAATTTGGTTGAAATGAGAATAGACCATCATGGAAAGTTTGGAATATTTAGACTTTGGAAACCAAACCCAATTGTTTCCCTGAGTATAAGTAATGTGGCTATTTGCTATGATATTGTCATTAATATGATTACCAAACAAAGTATGTAACTCATTCATATTCCAACTATTGTCTAAAAGCAGGTCCTTAATCATAACATTTTCAATATCAGCATGCATATTTAGATAAGTGGGTTTATGGGAAAGCGGGATCTCAAAATACCAAGGATCATTCAAGAAAGAAATCAATTCTGGGTTAACAGTATTGATCCACAGGAAAGATCTAAGATGCATAGCATTACGATACAGGCCCCTGTAAAACCAAGAGCACTTTGCTGGGATACTCTCAGCCCAAATGTTAAATTTTCCATATTTGTGATTCATAATTTCCACCCACCAAACATCTTTACTATTAAGCAAACTGAAAGTATTCTTAGCCATCAGGGAAATTTTAGAAAGACCAAGGTCCCGAATTGACAAGCCCCCCTCATAACGATTAAGAGTCATTTCATTCCAACCCACCAAATGAATACCCTTTCTATTGCAGTCCTTAGACCAAAAGAGATCCCTGGCAGCCTTAGATATTCTAAAAAGTATAGTATCAGGCACCAGATATGCTGACAGGTAATAGATAGGGGTAGACATAATATTGGCATTTATAAGAATTGTCTTCCCAGCTGGGGAAATTCTAGATTTCTTCCAAAAAGTGACTGACTTCTCAATCTTATTAACCAAAGAGGAAAAATAAGAGAGTGCCAATTTTCTTGGAGAAATCTGAATTCCCAAGTAATTGATTGGGAAAGAACCAACCTTATAACCCGAAATCCTAGCAATGTTGTCCCTCAATTTACTATTCATTCTGGAAGGGAAAATAACTTCAGATTTAGAGTTACTCACCCTTTGGCCAGTAAGATTATCGTAGATTGGCAGGCACAACTTGACATTGTAGGAAATTTTCCTAGTGGCTTGGGTGATAAGAATCAAATCATCAGCATACATTAAATGGTTGAAATTCCTACTCAGGGAATTATCAAAACCAGGAATCATATTGAGATTCAATGCAAAATTAAGCATGCAGGTCAGGTTCTAGGCCACTAGAATGAACAGATATGGGGAAATAGGATCCCCTTGTCTAATACCCCTACTGCTGCAAAACCAAGGAGTGGGTGATTTATTAATCAATAGGGCAAAAGAAACACTGCTAATACAAGCCTTAATCCAACCAATCCATCTGCCAGGGAAACTCATCTTAGTCAAGGTTGCAAGAATTGCATTCCAGTTTAATGAGTCGTATGCTTTTTCAATATCCAACTTAATCAACATCCTAGGGGGGCACAGGTCCTCACTATCAATCGAATGGGCCACTTCCTGAAGAGTAATGATGTTATCAAAAGGGGAACGACCGTTCACAAACCCACACTGCTCCTTACCAATCAAAGTAGGGATGACATTCTTACGTCTATTGGCCAAAATTTTCGAGATAATCTTATAACAAACATTACAGAGGGATATGGGACGATAATCAACTGCAGTTTTAGGATCAGGTTTCTTGGGGATTAAAGTAATAAACGTTCTACCCCAGCTATTAGGTAAATAAGAATGCTCAAAGAAATACCTGATAGCCGCAATCAGAGGATCACTGATTTCACTCCAATAGAAACGAAAGAATTCCACATTGAAACCATCCGGCCCCGGACTCTTACCATTAGGAAGAGAGAACAGAGCATCATGAATTTCTTGAAGTGTGACCTCCTTTATGAGCAGATCTCCCTCCGATGGGGACACTTGGGGCAAATCATTGGGAAGAGCATTAAGTATTTCCTGAAAACTCATATTAGACTGATCACACCACAGATTAGGAAAAAAATCAATAAACGTCTTATTAATTCTGCACTAATCAGTAAAAACTTCTCCTTCCTGATTTTTCACCTGCGAAATACTATTAGAGTAGTTACGAAATCTGACATAGTTATGAAAGAACGAAGAATTTTGATCTCCACAGTGCACCCACATAAGCCTAGCTCTCTGAGCCCATTTAATATTATTTTGCCTAAGCAAAGCATAATGTTTATTGTAAAGGCTAGAAAGAGCTTGAGGAGAAAAATCATTAGTGCCATTCGCCCCGTCTATAGACTCTGCATCCAAAATGTTCAGCTCAAGTTTATCAATATCTGCATCAAGAGAATTTAAACCTTTGGATTTCCAATCTAGTAATCTCGATCTAGATCTAGCAAGTAAGTGATGGAAAGCATGCATAGGAGAAGTGCGAGGTTTATAAGACCATACTTCCCTGATCACCGAGTGGCACCCAATGTATTCTAACCAGTAATTATCAAATTTGAAAACTTTCTTTTTATTAAAAAACCGAGGATGCAAGTTAACTAGCATTTGTACTATAGAGGTGCTAATGCATGCAGGCAAGAGTACAAGACCAAGACTCTCAGGCTAATCTTACAAATACATGCATTCATGGACCAGTCTTTTGGTTAAAGGGACTAGATCATTATAGTACACTCCCTTGTTAATGCCTTGTCTATGCGAACTCCCGATTTCTGGAGAAGTCAGTTGGTGTTATGTTTCTCAGAGGTGTAGAATTTTGTTAAGAACAGAGAGGGATGAATACACTGTATGTTATTTTCCTCTGTTGCAATCACATGTGGGACTATAACCGTACATTCTCCTTGAGATATGTCATGGATGATGATAGAATAATTGTTGAGAAATAGAACAATGATCAATAGGAAAATCTGAAAGCAATTACACAAAGACACGGAAATTGAACGAGGTTCGGCAAAGTATGCCTACGTCCTTAGGAGCGCAGCGGCTGTAGATTCTCTTAATTAGAATTAATTAGGGTTACAAATTATATATATATATATATAAATCCTACCTGGTATAATTTATCAAAAACCCCACCCTTGTATATGAACCATATACAACAACAATTTTCAGTGCCAATAATGATGAGATGCAATATTGTCATATGTTTACCCTCTTAGGTACATAAGCTAATGTACTTGTGTCCAATGTCCTCATTGATTCTTGTCTGTGGTCAGTCTTCATAACAAAAGTGATTTGGGATTCTGCTGCTATATTTATTCAATCTGATTAATTAGTTGAATGAGGCATCCGCATATAGTTTGGTTGCTAGTTGCTTGCTCAATCTCTATTCTTTTTGCTTTGCTGTAGGGAATGTAAATGTATGTTTAACTTGCTTGTCATTTGTTTGCATTTCAGCTCAAAAGCCACAAGAAGCATGAGGTGAAAATATCCTTCTATATAAGTTCTTCAAAGGCAAGCTTTTGATGTGAATTCTCATTAGAAGATCTTGTGAGCTAGAAATGAAATCTACAGCAGAAAAAATAAAAAAAAAGGAAAGATAGGCGATGAGAGAACAGAAGCAACATGATGGCACTACATAACATCTGGTAAAAATGGTTCCAAGCTTTCAGCATCATAGTGTTTAATTTCTCGATTCAAAATAGAGCAATGTGCATTTTGGAAACATATTAGCATGTGTTGCACCCAAATGGAATTCAAATAGGTTGTTTAATCTAGTTCAAGTGATCGATCATCTGATCAAGTTCAGAGGTTTCTTAGTCTTGCCCGGTGCACCGAATTTTCTGTGCCTTGTTTGTACATGTTTAATTTGATCTTGCATAACTTAGATTTTGTTTAGCTTTTAGTATATAGTTGGAAGGTGTATCAAGATAACAATGTTGTCTAGTGAATTTATTTGCATTTGTATAAAGAGATACTTTATGCAAAAATTGCCTGAGAAGTTTTATATAATATATTCTTGTTTTCATTGTGAAGTGCTGGACTTTTATTCACAGCATTCTAATCACTTGACAGGAATTGAAACAAAGTAGAATTTTCTGATAAAAAAACAGTGCTTTACTGATGCTTCTAAAACCCCCCATTGGTTGTGCAGCAAAATGCATATATAATTTTAATTGTTAATTAAGGATTATTTCAAAATCAAATGATCAGTTTATGAAAATGTTCATTCCTTATTAAAATAGTTTTTTTAATTCTTAAACAATAAATTTGTATTCTTTCAAATATTTTTATTAACAAATTATTAAAATCTGCGAAAAGTTTGGGATAGAATTAATCAGTTAAGAGTAGAACAAACATTGGGGTTTTAAGGGATCCTCTATCACTTCTTCCTGTTTACTTGATTGGTCAGTTGCACATCTCTTAACTCTGTAATTCCTTGCAAAGAAAAATCATCAAGATGCTCAAAACAATGTTCAAACGCCCGCTAAGTCAAGTGATAGCCATTCTCAGGTGAGTAGTTATGTAAAGGAAATGGTGTGAAATTTTCTTGTAAGTCCTCTTTTTTACCTTATTAATGGTGTAATTTTTTTTTATAATGTTCTCATAGTTCTCCAATTTACTTTATTAAATAGTTCTTATCTCTAAATGTTTGATCTTCTTCACTAGATAAGTAATACTGAAATTTGATTTATTGGGTTTATTTACTTATCTCATATACCTATTGGTATTAGATTTCATGTATAAGTTTCTTGTTTATACAAAGTAAGAGTACAGTATTGTTGAGCTTGTGGATGTATCTCACATCAGTGCAGTCCTTGATTATAATTCTTAAATGGAGTATTTGTTGCTTAGTGTTAGAAAAAAAAAAAAAAAAAAAAAAAACTTACTCATCCTACTATATATGTAGCTGGGATTATGCCAGAAATGCATTCTCTTGCCCCCAACCTTGACCTTGACTTCAAGGATGTAGAATAAAATTTTTTTTCTATCTCTATGCCTGCCAAGAAAGAGGATTCCCCTAACTTCATTTTTTTTAATAAAAATTATTATTACTTTTAAAATAAAAAATAAATAAAAATCTATACAATAAACTAGAAAAAAATTTCGTAAAGAATGTAGGTTAAATCAAGGGTTTGCTTTGATTAATCCAGTCCATTGATCCTTTGATCTAGTTGAACCATGTTATCCAGTCATACCGGAAATTGCTTTGAACAAATTCTGTTTTTTTACAGGGATTTTTTTTATATTTATCTGTTTAAAATTTTTTTATTGTAAAAGGATTTTTTATAAATGTATTTTTAAAATATAAATGTAATTTTTAAAAATATAGAAATGTATATATTAGGGGACAAGGGAAAGCTGAAAGCAGTTTAATCGGTTAAAATCCATTAAATTAATTATTTTTTGTTGAAAAAACTGCAACATCTTTGAGAAATTTGTTTGGTTTTCAATTTTTTATAAAGAAAAATAAAACTAGAAAAAAAATTTCGTAAATAATGTAGGTTAAATCAAGGGTTTGCTTTGATTAATCCAGTTCATTGATCCTTTCATGTTGAATATCAAAATGTCATAATTATTAATAAACCATTCGATTGATCCGGTCATACTGTAAATTGCTTTGAACAAATTCTTTTTTTTTAAAGGGATTTTTTTTATGTCTATCTGTTTAAAATTTTTTATTGTAAAAGGATCTTTATAAATGTATTTTTTAAATATAAATGTAATTTTTTAAAATATAGAAATGTATATATTAGGGGACAAGGGAAAGCTGAAAGCAGTTTAATCGGTTAAAATCCCTTAAATTAATTATTTTTTGTTGAAAAAACTGCAACATCTTTGAGAAATTTGTTTGGTTTTCAATTTTTTATAAAGAAAAATAAAACTGCATTAGAAATTTAGAATAATATTATGCTTAAAAAAATGGTAGCTTTTGATTTTCATTTCTATTGTGTTTTTAGTTTTTACCTCTAGTTTGCTTTATGCCTTATATATTATAAACTCTTGTATTAAAAACTAAAAAAAAAATACATAAATATAGATTTTCTTTTTAATCCACATTATACATTATAAACTTTTTAATCTCATCTCTTATTCTAATAATTTTGTCCTTCTCAACTCAAATTTTATTTACATTAATAATTTTGCTAATGATATAAAATAAATTATTTAAAAATTTAGAAAAATAAAATCTAGATAGCAACTCTTTTCTTTAATAATATTTATTTAATTATTAATAATTTGATAATCAAACAGAGTTATGGTTTTTGAAACCTTTATTTATATATTTATAATATATATTATATTTAAAAAAAATTAAATAATTAAATTATGTAATACTGGGGGTTGGGTCTAGAGAAGGTATTTTCACACAAGTATAATTAAGATAGATATATAATCTGTTCCAAGAGTATTTTAAGAAGTAAATTTATTAGTTTTATTATATTTAAGTTTTTATTTATATTAATTATGATATTAATAATTAAAAAATTAATTATATTTATTTGTATGTAAAATAAATTTTAAGGAGACTTTTTTTAATTTTAATATGGCAACCGTTTTTATTATAGAAATTATTTAATTATATTGTTTTTCTATTGTATTATATATATAGGTAAAATTGTAGAAGGCAGCAGATATGCATGTTGTCATTGCTGGAACACATTTCAAACAATAGCGGTCAACTAATCCTATTATTATTATTATTATTATAAGTTTATATTTTTATTTTTCTAAATATATAAACTGTTAGGTAACTAAAAAAATAAAGATGTACGTAAACCTTGTCGAGCAAATAGTGGGGCTTGTGCACATGTGAGTGTTGGATTCACTTGGCATAAAATCACTTATTACATTTTTAGAAATACAAATCTCACTGTCTATAAAGAGTTGTAATGGCGTCAAACTAATAATACACTAGTTGATGGTTGGTTATTACAAATTTTTATTTTAACATAAAACGCATTCCTCCACTCAGAATCTATTAATCATTAAAATTAATAATAATATATATGCATGTGTACACTCTTGAACTTATGACTTCATTGCTACAAAAGGAAAGATACAACCTGGTCTCACGCATGCCAATAATTAATCTTAGTGTTGTGATGTTGTATAAATTGCTATTTCATGGAGCACTTTTATTCATCAAGAAACACTTGCCAAAAACTTCTTTAAGGTTTGAAGAGATGGATCTTGGAAGAGTGAATGTGTTTCTAGCTTTGGCTGTTATTATCCTGTCTTGTGCTCCTTCAAATGCTCAGCTTCAAATTGGTTTCTATAATGGCACATGCCCCGTAGCTGAATCCATAGTCAAAGAAGAAGTTATGAAAGCCCTTAATGATGATCCTGGCTTGGCTGCTGGCCTTGTTAGAATGCATTTCCATGATGCATTTGTCAGGGTATGCATGCATATATATAATATATTCATAGTTTGTACACTGCTAATAATTAATTTCTGCATATATACTTCTTGACATATATATATATATATATATATATATATATATATATTATTAATGCAGGGTGCTGATGGATCAGTTCTGATAGATTCAACAAACAACAACATAGCAGAAAAAGATTCACCGGCAAACAATCCAAGTCTCCGAGGATTTGAAATCATCGATGCAGCGAAATCCCGGCTCGAGACAGAATGCGAAGGCATAGTCTCATGTGCTGATATCCTTGCATTTGCGGCAAGAGACAGTGTTCTATTTGTATATTTCTCTAAACCCTCTCTGTCAACTTTTTGTTTTTAAATTTGTTTATTCATGCGTATTTAGTCACTGCTGCTGTTAATTACACACTATATAATTTTGATTTAACGTTTGTGTTTATGTATATATGTATATATGCAGAGCATGGGAATACCATATGCTGTACCATCAGGTAGAAGAGATGGAAGAGTTTCATTGGCTTCTGAGGCAATGTCCAACATGCCATTTCCTTCTTTTAATCTCACAGAGCTCACAGGAATCTTCAATGACAAGGGTTTGTCCCAAGAAGAAATGATCAATCTATCAGGTACAAAGCACTTAAATTAGTTTATTAATGTCCATACATACATACATACATACATACATACATACAGCACAGGCCTTTAACAAGCTGCATGTTTTTGTCATTTAGGAGCACACACAATTGGACGTTCTCACTGCACTTCATTCAGGCGCAGGCTCTATAACTTCAGCTCAACAGTAAGTCAAGATCCAAGTTTAGATCCAACTTATGCTGAACAACTGAAGAAACAATGTCCAAATGACACTAACCCCAGCATTGTGGTGCCAATGGATCCAGACACTCCTACTGAATTTGACAGTAACTATTACAATCTCATCTTGGCTAACCGTGGCTTATTCACATCAGATCAAGCACTAATTTCCACTCCAGAGACCATGGAACAAGTGCTAGAGAATTCATATGCTCCACTAGAGTACTTCCAGTTGAAGTTTAGGGATGCATTTGTGAAGATGGGAAGCATTGGAGTGCTTACTGGAGATGAGGGAGAGATCCGTATGAACTGCAGGGTCATCAACTGATGATATCATTAATGTTATAATATTAATCCAAAGTTGCTAACATTATTCATCCAAAGTTCTCGCTCATCATAAGACATTTCCTGATGCATTGTAAATGTTGTTAGTCTGTTCTCACTCATCAAAGCCTCATATTAGCTCACTCATTGTGGGCCCCGGTCTTTTTGTCCCCATTATTTGTCAAAATAATTCAAGCCGGATCTCTGGCCTTCTTTCCATGCAAAACCCTTGAATTAAGCCTTGTCTTAAGCCTTGTTTTGTGGAATCTTTTATGCCATCTTGTTGGTTGCATGTTGAGCCAAAGACATTAGCAGCCTCCCCATCTTCTACCGATTTTCTAGAGAGAAAGAGAGAGAGATGTAATTCTGGTACCGGAAACCTCCAATGACGGAGCTTGAACGCCGGAGTATAAGAAGACAACCAGCTGATGCAAGAAAGACACAGCTGTTTGATGAAATGCCGTGGAGAGTTACCAGGGTTCTCACATTCACATTCAAGGGGTCAAAGCTAAGAAGTAAAGTAAAAGATGTATATTTTGCCCAATAGCTAACTAGCATTCAGAACATATATATAGTCAAAAAGTTTCAGACAAGGTTGCCACCAAACATACACCCCATTGGCTGACAGGATACTGTCACACGCCAATTGGTCATACTTTAACATAAGCCTGCTCTAGCATGGGCTGATCACTAACACCCATAGATTTACTAGTATAATACTACTATTCAAAAGTCTTTCAACTAACTTAACTTCCATTGTCTTGCAACCACTTCTCTGTTCCACTCTTGGTCACTAATGTATGGTACAACAGCCATACCAGCTGCTCCACTATCCATGCCGCCTGCCACCATCACCCGATCAGGCCAACTCCCATGCTGAGAAGCTGCCTCGTGGACCTCCATGCCTTCTGCCACCAAGCTACCTTCAATCACATCCTCAACATCCTAACCTCCGGTGAGCATTGGAGACAACTAAGAAAGTCCTGAATATTGGAGCTTTTTAGTAAGAAGAGAGTGTAGTTCTGTAAGAGAGTGAAAGTAGATGGAGTTCATGTCTTGATCCAAGTATAAGACATTTTTGCTCTCAAGATGAAAATCCATGGGTGAATCTAAGTGAGGTACTTTTCTGCATGAGTTTTAATATCACAAGAAGTTAAACATTTGGTAAGGGTTTTCTAGAGAGGGGGAGTGTAATAGAGGTGAGCTCCATGATCTTATGAGGGAGACCCTTGAGGTGGTGGGTGAGTTATCTATTGGAGATTTCTTCCCTTCTTTGGATTACTTAATCAAGATCATCATTGGATTTCTTGAAAGCTTGTGAGCCGGATAAACCGGAGTTGGTCACCACTTCTCTCTTTAAACCTATCTTCAAGAGAAACCATGCTTCTCTCCTTAATGGCTGCCACCTTATAGTGTAGTTCCTCCTACTAATCTCACCAAGTAAGTCTTCCTTCTACTTGATTGTATTGCCCTTTAGCATGTTGTTGCTCTTGTTTTATTGCCCTTTTCATTTCTTGTATATATGTTGGAAAGTGTTAAGTTTCAGGTTGGTAGTTTAAGTAATGCCAATACCCTTATGATGATTGGTTTTCATGCTTGTGTGCACATGATCAAAATTTTGTATTGCAACCTTGAGTATTTCCACACTCTTAAACTTAGGTGTAAATCCCAAGTACCAACCATTCATGGGTTTATAGCTAATGTTTTTGTATGAGCATGATTAAGTTTTAAGCCTTGACTTTGAGAGTGTGTTAAAAACATCCTCTTTATATTTTGGCATCGTTTGGTTTTGTGTTATTGTGCCGTAAACCTATATGCATATATATTTAGAGCTTGTTGCATGAAGAGTTGCACCCCACTTTGAGGTTTATATGGGCTTTTTCTCGCATGTCTCCATGCTTTCTTTCAAGCATGCTTAAGGGGCAAATGGTGCATGCATAGAAGAACACACTCACCTTCTAATTTCTGCAGCCTTAGAATGTGCGTTTTTGCATTTGAAAGTGACCATGCGGTCCTTGGGTGTTCTTAGGTAGTTGCCTTGTTGATGACCAATGACTCTAGTTTATGGTGTTCATTTTATGTTTTGATTGGTTCATGATTTCTTGAGTTAATGGTTGCCAATCCCTGGGTTATAGGACCATTTGAGAAGTGACTTTGGGTCTTCGTGTTGTGTCTTGGAGAAGTGTAATTTCGAGGTAAGTAATCCACGATAACTCCGTAATTTTTATTATTTGAGAAATTATTTATTTAGTAAAATAATTATCTAAGTATTATGTTATTTTATTTCGAATACCTGTTATTTTTGTTAATATTGAAATTATTTATCTTGAATATGTATTTTGAGGTATTTTCTTTAGTTAATTGTTTTTATTTAGTTTTTGAAGGAATTGGTATTTTGGATAAATTTTTATATTTTGCTTGCTTAAATCTTTATATTTCATTTCTAGTTATCTATTTATCTTCCCTAAAGTGGGATCTTAGATTTTAGCAGTATCTCTGGGTATTTATGAACTTGATAAATTCTGAACTCGTATCCTTGTAAATATTTTTGTATTTGAATGTTTTGGTGTCCAAATAAGCAATATGCAACCCTGTCAGTGGGGGGTTAAACCCTGGCCTTATCGACAAGAAATTCTGAAAAAATGAGACTGCAGTTTTGCACCGTGTCTGTTCAATGAAATAATTAACGGCCATCTGATATTCAGTCTTGGGTCACCGAGGGTAAATAAATGACCTCTGTTATTCTGGCTCGGGTCACCGAGGGTAAACAAATGACCTCTGGCATCCATAGTGAATTTGGAGACATACATTGAAATCTGTTACACTCTACTTTGACTTTGGATTTTGATTTTCTTCAATTGCACTATTTATGTGTTATTGATTTTCGGGTATAGCACAGACGCTTTTTTATCCTGCCTTGAAGTTTCTGCATTTTTGAGATCGCATTTCTGGGTTTCCAATTTTGATGAATGACATATTTGGAAATATTCTTTTATTAGAATATTATACTCTGTATTTTGTTTAAATTATGATTTCAAAGACTTGTATTATTCTGAAAATACTGTATTACTTGAGAACTATACTATTTATTTTGTATTTGTTAAACTCTATTCAGTCTAAGTTAAAAGCTTAATTTATCTCGGTAATTGAAATTGAGATTTATAAACCCTGTTGTGTTTTTTTTTTTCAATTTTTGGATTACTTACTAGGCTAGCGAGCTCATGGATTTGCTTTAAATCATTTTCAAATCAAGAGTGGTAGACCAGTGTGGACTTTGAAAGACTGTCTGTGGATGTTGTCGTGTCCTGTTGTAAAATTTCAGTTCTTGTCATTGTCTATCCCTGTATCCTTGTATTTGTATTTTTGACTTCTTGTATCCCCACATTGTATACTCTGTAGAGTCTGTAATCACGTAACTCAGTTGGGTTGTTTTAGTTTTGTCTACTCTGTATCAGGTTCTGAGGCCTTGTAGGTCTATTGGGTTTACACCCTGTGGGTCTGCAGCCGTTTGTCGGCGCGCCGGGTCCGGCAAGCTGGGTTTGGGGCGTGACACTCATACTTTTGAATCTTTTGTTTTTTGTTTTTTTTTGCTATCAAGCTCTAACTACTGCCCTAAAGACTACTAGAGAAATGGAGGAAGATGCATCAGGAAATGGCTTATGATGAGTGAGAAATGGAGGAAGTTGCATCAGGAGCTGATGTGATTATATAAATTGATTTTGAAGCCTGTCATGATCTCAACCTAATTCCAAACAATTTGGCTTTTTGGATATTCTCTAAACAGATGATCACTAGTTTCCAGTACAAGACCATAGAAAACACAATGATCTGGAGGACCCATGTTCATATGATACAGAAACTCATAAGTTTGCTGCTTGCCATGAAAAAGAAGCCAAAGGAAAGTTTTCACTCTAGGGGCGACAATAAGCTTCCATATATAAGAGAGTCCAACCATTCCAATGAGGGTTGGATAAAGATCTGTTGTCTATAAAATTGTACTTCATATAAAGAATTTCCACCCAAATTGCATCATTCTTATTAAGATAATTAAAAAGATTCTTGGCCATCAAAGAGTGTTTAATTACTGAAAGGCTTTTGATCCCTAAACCCCCCTTAAGTTTATTATAGGTGACATCGGCCCAATTGACTAAGTGTAAGCTTATGCCATTTTCACTATTAGCCCATAGAAATTTCCTAGCAATTTTGGAGATTCTATTGAGAACTAATTCAAGAATAGGATAGATAGAAAGGTAGTAAATAGGAGTAGCCATAATAATACTGTTAATGACAACAACCTTCCCAGCTTTGGACATTTTGGCTTTACTCCAATTTGCAATATAACCATTTAATTTGTCTATCATTAAATTAAAATGGGATACAGTAAGTGGCTTGTGAGAGATGTTCACTCCAAGGTACTTGAAAGGAAATTTACTAGGCTTAAAGTTGAGGATGGAATAGATGCGGGAGGCAACCCTCTTATTGAACCAAAGAGGAAAGTAAATTTCAGATTCAGGCAAATTTGGTTTTTGCCTCGTTAAAATGACGATAGATATCAAGGCAAAGATTGATGTTTCTTGCAACTTTATTTCTAGAGGCTGAAGTGATAAGGATAAGATCATCCACGCACATAAGATGGTTGAAATTATGCCTAAGATTGTTGGAAAACCCCGGAATGAGGTTAAGATGCATAGCATAGTTAAGAATGGTAGTTAAATTCTGGGAAAATAAAATAAAAAGGTAGGGAGACAGGGGATTTGTGGGCCCCACCTTTATTTAATTTCTTGTTATGTTTTAAATATATATATATATATATATATTTAAATTTAAACCTAGCCTTATCTTTTCAGAGGACGTGATTCCCCACGTCCATGGTAACCGCTAGTGGTTACGTGAGGAAAATAAAAAAAAAAAAAATTGTTTTAAAACAGAGACCTTCGTAACCTTTCTTTCTCTCTCGCTGATCAGATCTGAGGGTGTGTGGCAAGAAAGAGAGAATCTTCTGTGTCGAGTGCATCTAGGAGTAATTGTGGTAGGTCCTTTTCTCTTCTTCGATTGTGTATTTTAATAGTTCTTGTTTTGATTTCTTAATGGTTAGGGTTTCTCCTTGTTTTAATCTGTCTAGGGTTTTCAAAAGTTTTTAGGAGAGCATCTGATTTTTATCCTTAAAAAGGCAACAGGTAATTTTTCCTCTCTTTGACATTTTGATGAGATGCTTGAATCCATTGTATCAATAAAATTAAATTATGTGAATAGGAATTATATGCTTAATTAGATATTTTCTTAGGGTTAAATTGAAAGTGGGATTTTGTTTCCGGTAGAGTCAGGCGGATTGATGTTTGTTGGAAATTATATTGATGTCTAATTGCTGATTGCCATGTTGTGGGATGATTTTGAGGAGAATTATATTTTAACCGGTTGCCATTGAAAGTGCAGGGCCATAGAGATAAGGGAAATGATCTGATTATTTGTATTTGGGTGTTTTTTTTTAAATTATAGATTAGCTAGTAGAGCTGTTAAGGCAAAAGTAATGATGTTTTGTATTATTATAATATTGAGTGAGTTGGTCAAAGGCTAACTAAGGAAGGATAGAAATTTTGAATTTTAATGTGGGACGGTTTGATCATGGGACCCATGGTTTGAGTGGACAAATTGATAAATCTGTCATCATCTAAAGAACACCTGATGGGTTTATTTTCAAATTAAATCTTTCAATCCTGCACTTTGGTTTTTGTTATCTGTATGGCTAGTAAGATATATATATCTTACCGTAGACTTAGGAATTGGGTGAATTCTGGCCGTACAACTGGTAACGTGCGTGTGTGTATATATATAGATATATATATATATATATGTATGTATGTAATTATTGGCTGTTGTAATTTCCTTGTTAGTTTATGTAAGAATAAATCCATTATAACCCTTTATTGTGAATAGTAATTAAATTGTTGCCAATTGGTTATTTTTTTGTCACAAGGTTGACCCGGTTATAGATTACTATTGAGCTTACCTAATTAGTGTCTTTGAACTGTGAGGTTACTAGACAATGGTTGTTGTTGTATTTAAACTTTGAAACTTAAGTCAATGTGTAATGTCCATGTTTTAGGACCTGTGCTCGAATTCTGATTTTAGTGTGCAAGTGGATTCTGTAGCTTGGGGATTTTTCCCAGGTAAGTAAACCGCATATAAATCCGTATATATATATATATAAACTAATTTTTGATTTTTGTAAATTATTTACATAATTGTTTAAGTACTTTGGGTTTTATTATAAAACCATTCATCATAATATTATATTTAAATATTATGGTTTTAAGTTACTGTATTTATCCCTAGTTCAAAATTCATAGATGTCTATTTATTTAATTGTTTATCTAATTAATTCTAATTCTTAATTAATTACCGATTTGACATCTATTTAATGGTTTATCTATTTGATTTTAAATTCTTAATGAATCACGGTTTAGACATCTATTTAATTGTTTATATATTTGATTTTAAATTCTTAATTAATTATGGTTTTAGTATTTACTTGGCAGCCAGTAGGTTGACATATTATATTTTTGAATTATTTTACTGTGCTCTTCTAGAACCAATTGTTAATTTATTTGAAATCCTGATTTATAATCTAATTATGTATTCAGTATGGATTACTTGTATTTTAATTATTGTTGTCATAAACTCGATTGAACACTAAATATTCTCGTTACATATTAGCAATATCTTGTTTCGAAATAATTGGGATTATTTTCATTAGAAACATGGGATCACCAAATTACACTATTTCTGTATTGACAATGATTTTGGACACGACGTATTTTTATATAGTGACATGTAGTCCCCAATCTAACTATGCAACAACCCTGTCACTGGGGGTTAAACGCTGACCGTGTCGACACGTATTCTGACTCTGACAGAAACTATAGTTTCGCACCGTTCCGTCGGTGGAGAATAACGGCCTCTGATAATCTGGCTCGGGTCACCGAGGGTAAATAAATGAACTCTGGCAATCTAACTCGGGTCACCGAGTTTAAATATATGAATTCTGTGGTTTTGTTTTTGGCATTAGTTAATTGGGGGATATATATACTTGTTATTTGGAAATTATGTTTGTTTGAAACACTCTGAATTCTGAATTTATTCCTGATATTCATTAATCATGTTTTTTGGAATTTTTGAGTTTGTGATCCCTATATTTTTGTTGTTTTTAGTGGTTGCTTACTGGGCTGTAAAGCTCATAAATAGTGGTTCTATCTTTTTCAGATCAGGAGTAAGTGTGGGGGGATAGCTTAGCGGGGAACAGTTGAGCGAGTACCAGCTTGTTAGCATGTAATTTGTTTTCTGTTGTGAACCTAGAATTTTCCTTATTGTTAAAACTTTAAATCTTTCACCTTTAGTTCCTTGGACTATATTTGTATTCCAGATTATTGTATTTTCTTAATCCTTTTGTTATCGTGAAATTAGCACTTTTGTTAGATGTTATTGTTCTGTTGAGACAGGTACTGAGGCCTTGCGCGCCTACTGGGTCACGGCCTGGTAGGTGTGCGGCCGTTTGTCGATGCCTCGGGTTCGGGGCGTGACAAATCTAAGTGGTATCAGAGCTGTTCTCGATTTCATGTAATTATGATCTTAGTTTCCAAGCAAAAACCTTCTGATTTAGTGTGCTAAGGCGAGCTGACTCGTGTATAGTTTGGCATCCTTAAGTGCTAGTTGATTTGATAGGACCTATTTGTTGTGTTTGTCTGATTCCATTTGGGTTTACCTCGCAGAATGCCTCCTCGTAGAGCTGCTAGCAGAAGTGTTGCCGAATTGTTTGGACAGGCATCTGCTGCGAGGGAAGTTCCTGATGAAGAAGGGGCAAATATGGGTGACAACCAGGAAGTCATGTTGGATCTAATGAGGGAAGTGGTAGGGTTGGTGCGTGAGCAGAGACAGCACCAAGTGCCAACACCACCCCCACCGCCTCCTCCTCCTCCGTCTGCAGCACCAAAGGAGAAAACAGTGATGGAATTCAAGAGATCTGGTCCACCACCGTTTGAGGGCACTACTAATCCTGATGAAGTGGAAGTGTGGGTTGAGGAGATGGAGAAGGCATTCGCAGTAATGAAGTGCACAGATGAAGAAAAGCTCAGGTTTGGGGTGTACATGCTCAAGGGTCCGGCGAACCACTGGTACAGAGGAGAGCTTCGCATTCGTCAGGGGAAGGAGTTTGAATCTTGGGAGCAACTGAGGGAAGCCCTTTTCTGCAAGTACTTCACCAGGGACAAGATGGTTCACTTTGAGAGGAAATTTATTAATCTGACTCAGGGGAGTATGACTGTTGATGAATATGAGATGGAGTTTGACAGGCTTTCTAGGTATGCTCCGAAATTGGTGGATGATGACCAGAGCAGGGCCCGACGCTTCGAGGGAGGCTTACATGCACACATTCGCCGGGGGTTAGCCGCTCTACACTTGACCAGCTATGCAGAGGTTGTGGGTCGTGCAAAGTCCCTAGATACTGTATGGAATGACACCAAGGATCAGCATAAGAATTTTCAGAAGAAGAAGAGAGACAGAAGCTTTGATAATCAGGGAAATCGTCGGTCTGCAAGTGGAGGAAAACCTAGGTTGGATGCAGGGCAGAGTGCGTCCCAAACTGTTAATGGACCGCCAGCTCAGCGATCTCAGGGGTTTTCTTCTATTCCTCCACGTTCTGGTCAGAGGGTATGTGCCACTTGTGGAGGTGCTCATGCGACCGCAGATTGCAGACGTACTACGGGAGCTTGCTTTAGGTGTGGCAGTATGGAGCATCGTCTTGCAGGGTGTCCACAGCTGTCTCCTAGAGCACAGAGGGCATCCAGCGGGCAAAACTCTAGGTATGTGTCTGCACCAAAACCTCAAGTCTCCTCAGGTCAGCGTGCCGGGAAGGAGTTGGTTAGTGAACAGCCATCTTCCTCCACTCACCAGAAGGCAGGAAGGCCAAAGACACAGGGGCGTGTTTATGCTATGACTGAGGAGGATGCCCATGTTTCTAATGCAGTGGTCTCAGGTACCTTATCAGTTTATTCTGCTTATGCCTGCGCATTATTTGATTCTGGAGCTACACATTCGTTTATCTCATCCGCATTTATTCGTAAGCATGCCTTGCCTGTTATAACTGTGGAATATGATTTGTGTGTCGCTACCCCTTTGGGAGTTGAGGTTGTTCTTGATAGAGCCTGTGAGAATTGTCCGATTATTATAGCTGGTCATAAGTTATTAGCTCATCTGCATGTTATGAAAATGAGTGATTATGATATTATTTTGGGAATGGATTTTCTGTCCGTTTGCCATGCTGTAGTTGATTGTCATGCAAAAAGGGTAGTCTTTAAAATCCCTGGAGAAGCAGAGTTCACCTTTCATGGAAGTGAGTTTGCATCACCACCTCGTGTGATTTCAGCCTTACAAGCTCGGAAATTACTCTTGGGTGGGTGCATGGGATTTCTTGCAACAGTGGTTGATGAAAAACTAGAAGGGCCAATGTTGGAGGATATTCCAGTGGTTAGTGAGTTTCATGATGTTTTTCCTGAAGATCTCCCTGGTCTACCTCCAGATAGAGAAGTGGAGTTTGTTATTGATTTAGTTCCGGGAACCAGCAACATCTCTAAAGCTCCTTACAGGATGGCACCTGCTGAATTGAAGGAGTTGAAGAAGCAACTTGAGGAACTTCTCGAGAAGGGTTTTATTCGGCCCAGTGTTTCTCCGTGGGGTGCTCCAGTGTTATTTGTGAAGAAAAAGGATGGCACGTTGCGGTTGTGCATTGACTACCGAGAGCTGAACAAGGTGACCGTGAAGAATAGATATCCACTACCACGGATTGATGATCTTTTTGATCAGCTGCAGGGTTCTCAGATATTTTCGAAGATTGATCTTCGGTCAGGATACCACCAGTTGAAAATTAAGCCAGAAGATGTGCCTAAATCTGCATTTCGCACTCGTTATGGGCATTATGAGTTTCTTGTGATGCCTTTCGGATTGACGAATGCTCCGGCGGCTTTTATGGATTTGATGAATCGAACCTTCCAACCTTTCTTGGATAGGTTTGTGGTTGTGTTTATTGATGATATTCTGGTGTATTCAAAAAGCCAAGAAGAGCATGAAGAGCACTTAAGGATTGTGCTGGGGATCTTGAGGGAGAAGAAGTTATTTGCAAAGTTTTCGAAGTGCGAGTTTTGGTTGGACAAGGTAGCTTTCCTTGGTCATGTTATAACTAAGAATGGCATTTCTGTTGATCCCAAGAAGGTTGAGGCAATTGTTGAGTGGAAGAGGCCAACCAGTGTGACAGAGGTTCGCAGCTTTTTGGGATTAGCTGGTTACTACAGACGGTTTGTGGAAGGGTTCTCAGTCTTACCGGCACCACTAACAAGGCTCACCAGAAAAGAAACAAAATTTCAGTGGTCTGATCAATGCGAGCAAAGTTTCCAAGAGTTGAAGCACCGGTTGGTATCTGCACCTATTCTCACACATCCGTCTCCTGGTGGAGGATTTACCATTTACAGTGATGCTTGTAAAACTGGTCTTGGGTGTGTATTGATGCAGAATGGGCATGTGGTAGCTTATGCTTCTAGACAGTTGAAGCCGTTTGAGGTGAACTATCCCACCCATGACCTAGAGTTAGCTGCAGTGATTTTTGCTTTGAAAATTTGGAGGCATTACTTGTATGGAGAGGCTTGTGAAGTTTTCACTGATCACAAGAGCCTTAAATACATTTTTACTCAGAAGGAGCTGAATATGAGACAGAGGAGATGGCTGGAGCTATTGAAGGATTATGATTTGACTATCAGTTATCATCCTGGGAAGGCAAATGTAGTAGCTGATGCACTTAGCAGGAAGTCTTTTGGCAGTGTAGCTGCGTTGATTACTTCCCAAAGACCAATCCTTGAGGATATGAGGAGGATAGAGCTACAGGTGATCTTGCAGGGCACAGGCAGGTGCTTGGCAAGTTTAGTGGTGCGTCCCATACTTTTGGAGAGAATTAAAGCAGCACAAACAGAAGACAGCTATTTCCAAAAGATTCGACAGGAGATAGAAGATGGCATTCCAGTTCAGTTCAAGATCCATCAGGATGGTTCGGTGAGGTTTGGAGATCGGATTTGTGTTCCAAACGACTCCGAGTTAAAGAAAGAAATCATGGAAGAAGCCCACTACACCGGTTATTCAGTTCATCCTGGCAGCACAAAAATGTACAAGGACTTGAAGAATACTTTCTGGTGGAATAACATGAAGCGGGAGATTGCTCAGTTTGTGGCACAGTGTTTAACCTGTCAGCAGGTTAAGGTGGAGCATCAGAGACCAGCAGGGCTTCTTCACCCTCTTCCTATTCCTGAGTGGAAGTGGGAGAATATTGCAATGGATTTTGTATCTGGGTTCCCTCGAACCAGTAAAGGTTTTGATAGTGTATGGGTGGTGGTAGACAGGTTGACTAAGTCTGCTCACTTCTTGGCTATTAGGACTGGCATGACTTTAGAGAAGCTAGCTGAGTTATACATTGATCAAGTTGTGAGGCTTCATGGTGTTCCTGTCACTATTGTGTCAGATCGAGATACTCGGTTCGTGGCACACTTCTGGAAGAGTTTACACAAAGCCTTGGGAACCAAATTGACATTCAGCACGGCTTTTCATCCGCAAACTGATGGGCAGTCTGAGAGGACAATTCAGATACTAGAGGATATGCTTCGGGCGTGTATGCTTGATTTTGGGGGTTCTTGGGATCGACACTTGCCTTTGATAGAGTTTTCTTATAATAACAGCTATCAGGCAAGTATTCAGATGGCTCCTTATGAGGCACTGTATGGCAGGAGATGCAGGTCACCTATTTGTTGGGATGACGTGGGTGAGCGCAGGTTGTTGGGCCCAGAGATTGTGCAGTTGACAGTGGAGAAAGTCCGCTTGATCAGAGATCGTCTGGGAGCAGCTCAAAGCAGGCAGAAAAGCTATGCCGATAATAGAAGAAGAGCTTTGGAGTTCCAGGTGGGTGACCATGTCTTCTTGAGAGTAGCTCCGACTAAAGGGGTTATTCGTTTTGGTGTTAGAGGGAAGCTTAGCCCTCGTTTTATCGGTCCATTTGAGATATTGGAGCGCATTGGTGATGTGGCATATCGGCTTGCTCTTCCGCCATCACTTTCTCGAGTCCATGACGTGTTCCATGTTTCAATGCTGAAGAAGTTCATTTCGAATCCTGATCATGTGATACAGTTCTCCGACTTTGAGCTTAATAGTGATATGACATATGAGGAGCGACCTATAAAGATTGTGGATTTCAAGGAGCAAATACTAAGAAGACGGACCATTCCTTATGTCAAGGTTCAATGGAGCAATCACACAGAGCGCGAGGCTACTTGGGAATTGGAGTCAAAGATGCGGGAGAAGTATGCATATTTGTTTTGACAGTCAGGTGAGAGTTTAGAGGACTAAACTCTTTTGAAGGGGGGGAGTTTGTGGGCCCCACCTTTATTTAATTTCTTGTTATGTTTTAAATATATATATATATATATTTAAATTTAAACCTAGCCTTATCTTTTCAGAGGACGTGATTCCCCACGTCCATGGTAACCGCTAGTGGTTACGTGAGGAAAAAAAAAAAATTGTTTTAAAACAGAGACCTTCGTAACCTTTCTTTCTCTCTCGCTGATCAGATCTGAGGGTGTGTGGCAAGAAAGAGAGAATCTTCTGTGTCGAGTGCATCTAGGAGTAATTGTGGTAGGTCCTTTTCTCTTCTTCGATTGTGTATTTTAATAGTTCTTGTTTTGATTTCTTAATGGTTAGGGTTTCTCCTTGTTTTAATCTGTCTAGGGTTTTCAAAAGTTTTTAGGAGAGCATCTGATTTTTATCCTTAAAAAGGCAACAGGTAATTTTTCCTCTCTTTGACATTTTGATGAGATGCTTGAATCCATTGTATCAATAAAATTAAATTATGTGAATAGGAATTATATGCTTAATTAGATATTTTCTTAGGGTTAAATTGAAAGTGGGATTTTGTTTCCGGTAGAGTCAGGCGGATTGATGTTTGTTGGAAATTATATTGATGTCTAATTGCTGATTGCCATGTTGTGGGATGATTTTGAGGAGAATTATATTTTAACCGGTTGCCATTGAAAGTGCAGGGCCATAGAGATAAGGGAAATGATCTGATTATTTGTATTTGGGTGTTTTTTTTTAAATTATAGATTAGCTAGTAGAGCTGTTAAGGCAAAAGTAATGATGTTTTGTATTATTATAATATTGAGTGAGTTGGTCAAAGGCTAACTAAGGAAGGATAGAAATTTTGAATTTTAATGTGGGACGGTTTGATCATGGGACCCATGGTTTGAGTGGACAAATTGATAAATCTGTCATCATCTAAAGAACACCTGATGGGTTTATTTTCAAATTAAATCTTTCAATCCTGCACTTTGGTTTTTGTTATCTGTATGGCTAGTAAGATATATATATCTTACCGTAGACTTAGGAATTGGGTGAATTCTGGCCGTACAACTGGTAACGTGCGTGTGTGTATATATATAGATATATATATATATATATGTATGTATGTAATTATTGGCTGTTGTAATTTCCTTGTTAGTTTATGTAAGAATAAATCCATTATAACCCTTTATTGTGAATAGTAATTAAATTGTTGCCAATTGGTTATTTTTTTGTCACAAGGTTGACCCGGTTATAGATTACTATTGAGCTTACCTAATTAGTGTCTTTGAACTGTGAGGTTACTAGACAATGGTTGTTGTTGTATTTAAACTTTGAAACTTAAGTCAATGTGTAATGTCCATGTTTTAGGACCTGTGCTCGAATTCTGATTTTAGTGTGCAAGTGGATTCTGTAGCTTGGGGATTTTTCCCAGGTAAGTAACCCGCATATAAATCCGTATATATATATATATATAAACTAATTTTTGATTTTTGTAAATTATTTACATAATTGTTTAAGTACTTTGGGTTTTATTATAAAACCATTCATCATAATATTATATTTAAATATTATGGTTTTAAGTTACTGTATTTATCCCTAGTTCAAAATTCATAGATGTCTATTTATTTAATTGTTTATCTAATTAATTCTAATTCTTAATTAATTACCGATTTGACATCTATTTAATGGTTTATCTATTTGATTTTAAATTCTTAATGAATCACGGTTTAGACATCTATTTAATTGTTTATATATTTGATTTTAAATTCTTAATTAATTATGGTTTTAGTATTTACTTGGCAGCCAGTAGGTTGACATATTATATTTTTGAATTATTTTACTGTGCTCTTCTAGAACCAATTGTTAATTTATTTGAAATCCTGATTTATAATCTAATTATGTATTCAGTATGGATTACTTGTATTTTAATTATTGTTGTCATAAACTCGATTGAACACTAAATATTCTCGTTACATATTAGCAATATCTTGTTTCGAAATAATTGGGATTATTTTCATTAGAAACATGGGATCACCAAATTACACTATTTCTGTATTGACAATGATTTTGGACACGACGTATTTTTATATAGTGACATGTAGTCCCCAATCTAACTATGCAACAACCCTGTCACTGGGGGTTAAACGCTGACCGTGTCGACACGTATTCTGACTCTGACAGAAACTATAGTTTCGCACCGTTCCGTCGGTGGAGAATAACGGCCTCTGATAATCTGGCTCGGGTCACCGAGGGTAAATAAATGAACTCTGGCAATCTAACTCGGGTCACCGAGTTTAAATATATGAATTCTGTGGTTTTGTTTTTGGCATTAGTTAATTGGGGGATATATATACTTGTTATTTGGAAATTATGTTTGTTTGAAACACTCTGAATTCTGAATTTATTCCTGATATTCATTAATCATGTTTTTTGGAATTTTTGAGTTTGTGATCCCTATATTTTTGTTGTTTTTAGTGGTTGCTTACTGGGCTGTAAAGCTCATAAATAGTGGTTCTATCTTTTTCAGATCAGGAGTAAGTGTGGGGGGATAGCTTAGCGGGGAACAGTTGAGCGAGTACCAGCTTGTTAGCATGTAATTTGTTTTCTGTTGTGAACCTAGAATTTTCCTTATTGTTAAAACTTTAAATCTTTCACCTTTAGTTCCTTGGACTATATTTGTATTCCAGATTATTGTATTTTCTTAATCCTTTTGTTATCGTGAAATTAGCACTTTTGTTAGATGTTATTGTTCTGTTGAGACAGGTACTGAGGCCTTGCGCGCCTACTGGGTCACGGCCTGGTAGGTGTGCGGCCGTTTGTCGATGCCTCGGGTTCGGGGCGTGACAGGACCATGCTGTCTAACTCCTCTAGAAGGGAAGAACCAATCAGTAGGTTGCCCATTGACTAAAAGAGCAAAAGAAGTTGAGTGAAAGCAAGCTTTCATGTAAGAAATCCAATTGCTAGGAAACCTCATCTTCATAAGAATGGTCAGAATGATATTCCAGTTAAGAGTATCCTAATCTTTCTCTATATCAACTTTGATTATCATCCTAAGGGGGATAGATCTATCACAATTGATAGTATGACAGATTTCCTGAACCGCAATTATATTATCAACAGGGACCAGGAACAAAGCCACATTGTTCTTTATCAATAAAGGTCACAATAACCCCCTTTAAGATGATTAGCAAGATTCTTAGTAATTATCTTATAAACAACATTGCAAAGAGAGATTGGACAAAAATTAGATGCAACTTTAGGGTGCTCTTTTTTGGTAATTAAAACATTGTAGGTCCTGCCCCAGGCTTTAGGCATCACAGCATTATCAAAGAAGTGTTTGATGGCATTCATGATATGTTCACTCAAGTCTTCCCATAAATATTTGAAAAATTCCACATTCATGTCATCCGGGCCTGGAGATTTCCCTTAGGTAAAGAAACAATAGTATTGTAAACTTCCTCCCTAGTAATAAGCTTATTTAAAGAGGTAATGTGCATATTTTGAAGGGAGGGAATATCATTGGGGATAATCTCTAAATAATCCTTATCCTCAAGATTGTTCCATAGAGAGGAGAAATGATTTAACATAATGGTATCAATTTGATGTTTCTCAGTATGGAGGTTGCCATCATTAGTAATAATGCTTGTGATAAAATTATGGTGTCTACGAATTCTAACACTTTTGTGAAAAACGCAGAATTCATATCCCCACTAGTAACCTAATTCAAGTAAGATCTTTGAGCCCATTTGGCTGCGATGCTGTCTCAAGAGAGCCTTGTATTTATTATGAAGACTTCTAAAAGGGGCCAAATCACTACAAGGATTGTTACTATCATTGATTTCTAAAGCCTGGATCTGAGACTCCACTTGTTTAATTTCCATATCAAGAGCACCCAAACCTTTTTGCTTAAATGATAAAAAGCATGCATAGGGACAGAATGAGCTTTGAAAGAAATAGCTTTCAGGATTTCATGAATGTAGTTAGCATGCTCAAGCCAAAAGGTTTCAAATCTAAAAATTTCCCGAAAAGAAGAGGGATTTTGACTAATATTAAGCATCATGGGAGTGCGATATGATAGAATCTTAGGCAAATAGGTAAGGTGAATAGAGTTGAAAACTGTAAGCCAAGTATTATTTACCAGACATCTGTCGAGCCGCTCTTCTTGATTGGGCACTTTGGCCATTGCACCATGAGAAAATTGCACCAGAGAAATTGACATCTATCAAAGAGTTGTTAGAGATGAAGTTAAAGAAAGAAGCAGCTTTCCTGGCATAATAAACATAATTACTTCCCTGGTGTTCCTCTAGGGAGGTGATCGCATTAAAATCCCCCAGGAGAAGCCAAGGTTTGTTAATCCTTGCGATTTGCGTTAATTCATTCCACAATCTTTATTGAAGATTGTGGCATTGAGCGATATACACTGCAGTTAAAATTTAATGAATATTATTAGAAGAAGAGATAATTAAGTGGAGAGCCGGCCCAGTGAGAGTGAACCACTGGGAAGACTCTGCCAAGGTGTTTTTGCCACATGATGATGATTCCCCTTGAAAGGTCTTCAGCTGCAATAGCCACCCAATTCCAATGCTTATAAAACCTGGTGAAGAAACGGTTGACCCTGCTCTCATCTACTTTAGTATCCATGAGAGCAATAAGATCGACCTTGAGATTCTTCATTATTCGCCTAATCCTGTGAAGTTTGTCCACATTTGATACCCCTTGTAATTCCTTCCCACAATTTTTAGGTTTTGCATCATCATAAGATTATAAAAATTAGATTGCTGTTAAATTGAAAGCTAGAAAAAAGGAGCAAAGAGATTAAGTCAGAAAGGGCGGGGAAACACTCCGACAGGAGCTTTCACCTTCCCTATCCTCATGTCTTCCTTTCTTTTAAGTTGAATGGTAAGGTTGGTTGCTTTTTTAAACAAGGGTTCCCTTCCTTAGTTCTTCCTGAAACTTTCCCAGGGTGAGAGAGTCATCAGATTCCTCCTTCATTTCAAGATTATCATCGGTCTCTGATTCTCCAGATTCCCCCATTCTGTCATCAGACTCTTCTGATTCTTTTTCTTCTTCTCCTGAAAAAGCATTTGCTAGTTGATCCACCACCATCTAATGCTTCTTATCCTCCACTTTATGTAACTGGAGAGAGTTTCCTTCACCAGCCATTAGTTTTGGTGGAGGGTAGGTATTGCTTCGAAGTGGTTCGGCATGCCGAGCAACTAGCCTCAACCTAGATGATGAAGCCATTTTATTCATCTGAGAGACCAATCCTGAGGCCTTGATGAGTAACTGTTTGCCCTTCATAGTGTGGTGGGAGATGTTCCAATATCTCTATTCTCGGGCCATTTTCCATCCCTAGGCGACAGTGGCGTCAGGTCAATAGCAGGGCCTTTGAGAGGAGAGCCATCAAGCATGGTGTCCTCCTCTCCACTAGCTGGCACGTTAGACTGCGAGTTGACCCCTCCACCATCAAGTCTTGGGAAAGAGCAACAGGCAGGGGAATGATGTGAATAGCCACCCCGCAGACTCCCAAAGCTTGCTTTCCCGCCATGTCCCCTTCCTCTAAGAGCTTTTACTTCCACATGTTGCTGATCAGGATCAACAGTTTGAATTGCCCCATCGCTCGAGGATCTAACAGTCAGAAAGGGTGCATCTTGCCTAGCTTTGCTCACGTGATCATCGTGGCTAGTCTGAACTCTAGCACCTCTGTGGCCTCGTCCGTGGTTTTCCTGGTGAGTGGCCAACATCCATGGACCAAAATCCGATTCTTGAAGATCTCCGGTCTCATTCTGTGGAGCAATGTTAGTCGGTTGCAAAGATGTTGCCTTCCTGACCATCAAGCTCCCAAAGGTGATTTTAGAATTGTTAACATGATCTTGAAGCTCCAAGAAGACCTCCATCGGTCAGTCTACACTAGGGTTCTTCGATCGACGATTGCAGCTATTGGTACCATGTCCTATTAGGCTGTATTTGAAGCAAAAGGTGGGGAGTTTTTTCTATAATATCATCACAAACACCCCAGTATCTACATCCTTAATCCATAATCCTCTTTTCAAAGATTGAGCCAAATCTATCTCCACGCAAACCCTCGCAAACTGGGTATGAGATAAAGATGAAGTATATTCATCCACTTTTATGAGTTTGCCTATAGGTTCCATTAGGGTTTCCAAAGAATCTCCGTCCCACAGCTTGATAGGCAAGTTGTGCAGCTGCATCCAGACCATCGCCTTCGTGAGCTTTGTGAACACCAGTTCAAAGAACGGCTGCCATGGTACTAGCTGCAATGCAATTCCATTTATCGTCCAAGGTCTTTCGAAAAGGATTTGCTGCTTAGAATCTTTAGATGCACAGTGTATTAAGAGATATCTATTGGGCTTATCTGAGATGTGTATCATTCCATACGTCTTCAATAAACCCAATAAAATGCTATTAATAACCTTAAAAGTGGGAGATTTTTCAAACAACTTGCCACACATAGCGAATTGGAAGCGCAATTGGCTTCTTATACGGGTATCAGCGTCAATGCAAATAGTATTTGAAACAAAAGCCTTCAAACGAGCGAGAGTCGCTCTGTCGATCGACGATGTCAAGCCTGGACGGTGACGGACGACACTAGCAATGTCCACCCAGGATGGTGCTGAGGGTGGTTCACTTGAGGATCCCATTCTTTCTATATCTGAAGCCAGATTCTGAGATATCAATGAGCTCATACTCTTGAATCCTTGCTCTAAAAATTATCCATCATTAATTCTGTTATACCATTCCCGTGGTGTTTGCTTCAATCCATACAGTTCTTTTTTTGAGCTCTAGGATTTTGTCTTTTGTCTTTGGTGATGAAAACTTGTGTTTATACTCTATGTAATTTTTTTTCCTTTTAGATATCAATGGAAAACTTAAGACTTTAATAGATTTTCTACTATTGGTGTGCTGCAAAGTCAATAAAAGCATGAATATAGTTTGAGGCAAACAATAGAAGTAAAGGATCTAATATAGTTATCATCCAGGTATCATGAGTATTTTTTGGCCACCAGCTGAGCCTCTTGCCTTTGGATTAATTCTTTTGCTTTTTTGTTTCGTATTTATTACTTCTGCTGGGTGTATGTAGGTTAGAATTCACTCCTAACTCTCATGTAAACATGCACATAAACATACCACAAACAAGAGGAATGAGATACACAAATTCAAAACCCAATTAAGCACAACACTTACCTACATCTGGGGGGCTAAGCCCGGAGATAAAAATTCACTAAAGGTAGGGAATAAATATGAGTACAAAGTTTTCAGTCATCCTCACAAAGGTTTATAATCATCTTTTCTAGATTGTCTGATACTCACCCACTCACAAAGGCCTCTCACTCTGGTAGCTCATTCTAAATTTCAAAGCACTCTTATATATATATATATATATATATATATATATATATATGATAAGGACGTAAATGTACGCTTCGATCACGTAATAATAGTGTGCATAAAGTAGAGTGTTGGTCCACAGGGAAGAAAATGAATACTAATAGTAGCTCTAATTCCAAAAATTAGCCTGATCGATCGAATGATGTGTGTGTGAACAAAAGAAAATGAAGCAAGAAATACAGAAATAAAATAGAAGAGAAGTCAGGGGAAGTAATGATGTCGAGTATAATATCCATCTAGGGTTATGAAGTATAAGACAAAGGTTGTCTAAGTATGCAATTCTATTCGAACCAAGAGATTATTTAAATTATACTAAACCCTTCTTGCAAAGGTGAATGCAACTTAATCGGTACAGTGATGATATAATCACCCTAAAATTGCATTAGAACTCTATGAAATCTCACTGCAAGCTAATGATGATCTCTTAAGTAGATAATCTCCCTTGTGAAGAGAAATTATCCCTAATCCGAATACAGAGTAGAGATGCGATTCCTCATATAATATACTCCACATTATTGCAAAGAGAACTAAGATAATCACTAACTCACTCAGGAGAACTGAGGGAGACGGGGTCTCCAAAGAGCCATGTTTATGCTAGGTGGGAATTTCTTCTCGTCGCCAAGCACATCAAATGTATGAAAACTTGGGGGGGTTTTTATCACAATAGCAATTATTCAATAAAAACACACAATTAGATACAATAACATGAATTGCAATTAATGAAATAAAAGAGCACAAGCATCCACAACCATTGTGTAAGTATAAACCATAGATTTCAACTATGCCCAAACATCTAATAAATTAGCTCTCTATAGAGGAAGAGTTATCAATTCAAATACAAGACAAGACAAGTAAGATAGAAATAATTAAAACCCCTTTCTCAATTATACCGGTTTGGGATCGTCAGAGAATGCTCCAAGAACTTTCCATGCATGCCGCCAAGGTGAGCTTGAAGGTTATGATCTCCAATCCCCTTGGATGTGGATCCAAATCTCCCTTGGAATAGCCTCTTGAGCTCTGGAGATTTGTATCATTTCTTTCCTAACTTCGCCTCCAAGAAAAAGAACAATGGAAATCTAAGAATGCCCTAAAAATCCTCATTAGATCTATTTATACTTGTATGTTTACAACTTGCTTACGGGTATAAGGTCATGGCTGTAAGGGAGTTGGAGAAGATGGTCGTGAGCCTTATAGGAACACTTATGACCGTAATTCATGCCCGTAAAGTCTTCTATTTGTGTTATGGTCAAGCTTACGGCCATAAGAGCCCGACCGTAAATTTCACTATGCTGCTTCTTCCAACCGCCCTTACAGGCACAAACTGTGATCGTAAACTCTTTTGGATGGTCCTTACGGGCATCCTTATGGGTGTAAGCCTTGCCTGTAAGGTCCTTGAGTTTGGCTCTGACTCCTTCTTATGGGCATAAGCATGCCCACAAGGTTTTTTGGAAAATACTTACGGCGGTAAGAAAAGCCGTAAGCTACCCGTAAGCCACCCACTTTGCCTTGCCCTTAGTCAAATGATGCCGAGAGAGCTCCAACTTCTTCGTTTAAGGTCTGAAATGCTTCTTTTGGTTCTCTTTTATTTGTAATTACTGCCCGAAGCTTGAGAATGTGAAACACACTAGATTTAGCATTGAATTCCACAAAATGATTCTAATACAAGCCAAATGAGTGTACAAAATGATATAAAATACATGAACATTGTACACTCATCAACATCTCTAAGTTCTAAAGATAGCACTTCCCTCTTTTAGCTCCACTGCTTCTAATTTATATACCTTCCAACCTTAAATGTTGTAACTCCTATTAAAACTGAGTTTGCAATGTGACATCTAAATGCCTCCAGAACTCATTGTCTGTGTTTAAGTCTGAGTCTATGTTACTGAATCTTCCCGATCTTGACCTAAAAACAATTAGTTTGCCTCCTCACGCCTTATCAGCAGTTTTCTCACAACAGTCCACTACAACAAAAATGGGTTTTTGTGACATTTGCCATGTGTCGTAAAATAGCCAAAAACCATCGCAATAGCTTTATACCAACTTTTGTAACAAATGTCGATTATATGTTGTAATTGCCATAGTCGGTATACTTTGTTGTGACATTTTTATGAAACTCCGGTACCTATTTATACCGACATTTATAGTGATATTTTCCTATCATTTGTAAATAGTCTCAATATGAATTTTATTCCAACATTTGTATATGGCTCTTGCAACACTTTTTTTTTTTTTATTTTGTACAACATTTGCAGTTGCCGCCATAAGTTTTTATCACATTAATTTTGAAATATTACAACATTTGTAATAGTTGTTATAGAGATTATATAGTAACATTTGTTAAAAGTCTTTTAAATTAATTATATTAACCTTTTGTAAATATTGGTTTAACAAAATAGAAATTTTAAATCCCAATTTAAGTCGATATTTTTAAATGTTAGTAAAATTTATTCATCATATCTGATTTTAAAATTAAATTTCATTTATAAATGTCTATACAAAAATTATTCAGTTACATTTGTTAAGTGTTTCTTAAAACTCTTATCTCGATATTTCATTATTGTTGTTTTAGCCATTAGTATTTATGGATAACAATAAAATGCAACATTCGCAAGATATTAATTAAATATTATTTATATACAATTTAAATATATAAATATGAGATAAAATTTAAATTCTATAAAATTAATTTAGATAATATAATAAAATAGTAATTAAAATTATTTATCAAAAATACAAAAATCCCACCTAGCACTAAACCACTAATTAAAATACGGATCTACAAATCGATCTCAAAGAAATAGCTTTCAAACATTATAATAAAGCTAATGCTTCAGTCATTCGAATTGTCTTCAAATTTATCATGGTGGTTTCTTATCTGCAAAATAAATATATAAATACATTAGTTGATATCCAAATCAATTTAAAAAAAAAGTGATGAATAAATAACAAAATTTAAAAACATAATCACTAATTAAAATAATGCTAACATGACCTACAAATGCAAAAACAATAGTTTTCAAAAATTATAATAAAGCTAATCTTTCAATCCTTGGAATTCTCTTTAAATTTATCATGGTGGCCTTTTATATACAAAATAAATATACAAATACATTAGTAGATATCCAAATCAATTTATAAAGGAAAAGTGTTAAATAAATAATAAAATTTATAATTTAAAATTTTGAAAATGTAATCACTACTTAAAATAATATTAACATGATCTACAAATCTTAAAAAAATAGCTTTCAAACATTATAATAAAGCTAAGACTTCAATCCTTGGAATTATTTTTAAATTTATCATGGTGGCTTCTTATCTGCAAAAATAAAATATACAAATACATTAGTAGATATCAAAATCAATTTACAAAAATGATTAATAAGTAATAAATTTAAAATTTTAAAAATATAATTAGATAATATTATAAAAATCATAATTGGATCATTATCGTTATAATGAAATTAAGTAGTTAATTGAGAATAAAGACTATTTCAAGTATCTCCAACCTACAATAATTTTTATATTTAACAAAATCAACATAATAAAACAATAAAAATTAAATTAAATATCAACATATATGATATATTAAAATTAATAATGTACTAATTTAAAATATAATTTGCATAAAAAGAATACAAATAAACTGTTTTTTATTTAAATGGATAATATATGATTTGTACTATAACAAGAACCCTTAAACAAATTAACTTAGAAAAAAAGGATAAAATATAAAACTTTAACAAACCTGTCACCTATATGTGGGTCATCACTATAACGATAACCCTATAAAAAATAAAAAATATATAAGGGGCAAATTGCAAAACTTCACCAAAGCTATGAGTGTCCCATAGCAAGAACCTTATAAAAAATTAAAAATAAAAAAAACATAGGTAATTCAAAAACTTCAACAAACTAGGGTTAAATAAAAAAAAAAAAAAAAAAAAAATCTCCAGTGTTGAAGCCTTAGATCTATGCCATGACCACCGCATGATATCATGGTCTCCCCATCATCACATCGGCAAAGAGAAAAGCCAAAACACATTTTAATTACCAACAAAAATATAGGGTATTTTGGGCAATCTCATCCCAATTAAATTTAATCTCCTTTTTTGTATAAAAAAAAATATTATAAAACCATAGGATTAGATTAATTAAAATTCTCATACTTTTTTTATAACAAAAACTAATTAAAAAAATAATCATCTATCAATCATCCATAATTAACAAAAATAAAATAAATATTTAAATAATATTACAAGAAAACAATGCAAAAAGTACGATGGAATAAAGAAAAATTGAGGTACTTACTTTTTCTCCCGACTATAACTTTACTTTTGGTCTTTTACATTATTATGGTTTCTTTCTTATCTAATAGATCTTGTATATATAGGCCGTGCATGTAGGTTTTGAAATTCAAAATATTACCGATTTTATTTATCCTTAAATATCATTTTTTTATTTCAAATTATCTTTCATATTTTTTTAATATATATATATATATATATATATCCTAACTTAAAATAATGTTTTCAAATATGTCATAACAAATTGATGCAATAAAAGTCATATTGAATTATGACATTTGTTACAAAGGTCGTAATATGTGTCTTAATAAATAATATTATACCAACATTTCTTTTAACGACCATAAAATTTTCAAAGATATCGCAAAACAAAAAGCTATTGTGACTATAACTAGAAATGTCATTATAAATGTAGGAACAAATAAAAGTATACCAACATTTATTACAACTATCGCTTAAAAGTCAGTTTAATGGTCTATAGTAACATTTATCAAAAATGTTGTTTCAAAAATGTCACAATAAGCCTTTTTTGTTGTAGTGGACGTCGTACCCCATATAATGCGTGATCTTCATACCAAAAATAATCTTCAACAATCTTTTAATTATCTTCAAGTCTTCTACCAAACTTGATCTCTAAGCCACCTAAGTTTGATCCTCTAAATCTTCCAAAATAACTTGATCTTCATTCATCCAAGTTTGGGTTCTTCATGATTGATAGGGACGCAAGTGTATGTGCAAATCATGTAATAAAGTATGCGTGAAAGCAAGATGTTGGTCCACAAGGAAGATTGAGAATATTAGTAGTAACCATAGTTCTGAAAATTAGCCTAACTAATCAAGTGTTGTGTGTGAACAAAAGAAAGTAAAACCAAGAAGTATGAAATAAAACAAGAGGGAAATCATGGGAGGAAATGATGTCCGGGCATAGTATCCCTCTATGGTTTGATAAAGTGCAGGACAAAGATTGTCTAAGTATACAATCCTATTTGAATTGAGAGGTTTTCTAAATCATATTAAACCCATCGGTAAAGGGTGAAGAGTAATTGAATCGGTGTAGAGCTGATACATTCATCCACCCAATCACATTAATACTCTATGAAACCTCAATGTGGGCTAATGAAAATCTCTATAAGTAGGTAATCTCTCTTATGAGAAGAGATTACCCCTAATTAGAATACAGAGTAGAGATGTGATTTCTCCTAAAATCTACTCCACATGATTGCAAAGAGCACGGAGATACTTATTAACTCACTTGAGAGAATTGAGGGAGATAGGGGGTCTTAATATGTCTAGGCTTACTCGCAATTCTCTCTAATCACGGCATGTTTATACTAGGTGGGAATTTTTTCTCGTCACAAAGAACAACAAGTATGATAACTAGGGCTTTCACAATAATAGAAATCAAGCATTCAAACACGCAATTATATTCAAATAGTATGGATTGCAATAAAAAAAACTAGTAAATCACATAAATCCAATAACTAATGTCAAAGATAAACCCTAGAGTCAACTATGCTCAAACATCTAACAAATTAGTTCTTTATTAATGCAGGGCAATCATTCAAACAACAAGACATGATGAGAGACATTAAAAACAATAAAACCCCCCTCTCAATCGTGCCAGATATGAATCTTTGAAGAAACCATTGGTAATCTTCCACGAACGCTGTCAAGATGAGCTTAATAGGCACAATTAACACTCTCCTTGAATGTGGATCCAAATCTCCTCCTAGATTTTTCCTTGAGTCATGGAGACTCGTCTCCTATCTCCCTAGCTTCACTTCCAAGAAAAGAGAAAAAGGAATCCAAAGAATGCCCTAAAAATCCTCATTAGATCTATTTATACTTGGCTGCTTATGAGTATAAAGACGTGGCCATAAGGAATTGGAGAAGATGGGTTGCGAGCCTTACGGGAACACTTACAGCTGTAAGTCCCATCCGTAAGGTCCCCTATCTATATTACAATCTAGCTTATGGCTGTAAGCGTTGGACTGTAAGCTTCACTATACTACACATTATGACCGCCCTTTACGGGCATAATCTTTGGTTGTAAGCTCCGCTGGATGATCCTTACGAGCATCCTTACGGGAGTAAGTCTTGCCCATAAGGTCCTCTGATTTGGCTCTAAACCAATCTTTACAGGCATAAGCATGCTCGCAAGGTTCTTTGGAAAGTGCTTTTGGCCGTAAGCCAGGCTATAAGATGCTTGTAAGCCATCCGGTTTGCCTTGTCCTTATTTAATTGATGGCGAGAGAGTTCCAACTTCTTCGTTTAGAGTTTGTAATGCTTCTTTTGGTTCTCTCATTTTTAAATGCTGCCCTAAGCTTGAGAATACAAAATATACTAAGTTTAGCACCGAATTCCACAATATGATCCTTATACAAGCCGAACGAGTGTACAAAGTGGTGTGAAGTAATACAACATTGTACACTCATCAATAATCTTGTCTCTAATCCTTTCCTTGTATAGTCATGCCTTCAAATAGCTCAACCCATAATTAGCTTTAATCTGTCCTTCAAATCTGGACTTCAAGTTATTTTACTAAATATGATTCATGTCTTATTGCTTGCTCTTGAATTTTATAACTTGTGTCTTCATTTAGCCTCTCATCCATATTTAGAATATGAGCTTCAAGTGATTGAGCTAAATATGGTCTTCACAATAATTATTTGTTCTCCAAAAAGATATTGTCCTCCGAGTGCCATATACAGATTGTGCCTTGATTTAGATTTGCCTCCATATGGTCATTGTTTGCTTACTCTCTCTAAGAGACATCTTCTCAAAATGTCTTTAACCAACACATCTTCTTCAATTTGCCACATCATCAAGCCTCATCATCTTGATTGCCATGTCACCATGTTTTGTCATCAATGCCATTACTTGGAAACTCTGGTCTAACAACATTAATGGTATAAATCTCCAATATGTCCTCTTTCTCTTATGTGATCGAAGATGCATGTTGCCTTTTATAGTTTTCGGATTTGCTTAGTTTTCTTGCTTTTGATGGTCTATTTTTCCTCAATAAAGGGCAAGTGGCATTTACTGCCTTCAAAAAAGTCAATCTTCATGTTTGATTATTAAGCCCGCCATTGGAGATATATCTCCATTATTTATATGGTCAAGTGAGCATTACAGCCTTTGGAAGTTTGATTTCCTCCATTGGACGAGTAAATACCCAAATCTAGGTTATTTGTTTAGATTGTACCAATTCCTTTACATGCTAAGTGTTAGGTATATATATGTATTTAACAAATTATATATGAAGATTAAGGGTGAGCAAAAAAAAACCTTGATCGGATCCAGTATCTGATTTTTAGACCCAAATTTTGTGGATACCCGATCCGAAAAAACGGATCATGTACCTGATCTAAATTTTTAAGATAAAAACCGGATCATATTCAGGTTAGGAGAAAATCAAAATTGGGTACCTGAATCTGATCTAGTTTTCTATATATATACACTTTACTTCTCCTCGCCCTATCTTTTCTCTAACTTCATTATTGATGGGACGTTTAATGTTTCCAAAAATATTTGATTTTCTTTATTGCTTAGGATTGATAAAATTTTTTATTATTTTTATTGTGCAGAGATTAATATAGGATTTTAATTTTTTTTTGTAAAGTATAAGTTTGTTATATTTGTTTTTCATCTAATGTTATTAAATATATAAAAAAATTCCATAAGGCTAAAACTTAAATTTGGATCTGGATATCTAATATCTAATCCGATTTAAATTGGGTATCCTATTTTTGGTATCTGGTTTAAATCAGGTCGGATATGAGTTGTGTTTTTGTCGATTCAAATAACTGAGTACCCAATCCGGTTTTGCTCACCCCTAATGAAGAATATATATATATATATATATACTTTCAATATTTTGACGGAGTATATTTGCACGTATCTATATTTAATATTTATATTTATATAAACTCATTTTACAGTTATTAATGACTTATTAAGAGGAGTTAATTTGACATTTAAATTGTTTAAATATGTTAAACCAAATTATTCCGCAAGATACCTAGGCCATTCGCATCAATCCATATGCATGGCATGTTGCAACCCAAAGGGTTCGTTTGATTCATTAAGGAGAACTGTCATACCCCGATCCCGAAGCGTTGACAAACAAACGCATACCTACAAGGCCGTAACCAAGTAGGCACGCAAGGCCTCCAAACTTGTCTCATACTAGAAAGAACACCATCTAACAAAGGCAACAAATTTCAAAAGCAAAGGAAACTACAATGTTCGGAATATAACGAAAACACATAATACTGTCTGACATAACCATTAAATAAAAACAAGAAAATCTAAGTCCAAAACAAGAAAATCTAAGTCCACAACAAAGGGAGTTTATTAACTTATTAACAACTATATAGACGGCAACTTGCTCAACAACCCCGCTAAGTTGTCCACCACTCAACCCTACTCCTGATTTGAAAAAGAAAGAGAACAACTTAATGAGCTTGGGAGCCCAATAAGCAACAATTAAAAATATCAGGATCACATAAAATTCAATAATTTAAAAAAAAAACTCATATGCAACATTTCACAATAAATATCAGAATAAAACCTAGAAATCATGATATTTCAAAACAGATATAATTTATTAAAAGAACGAATATATAAGTCCCCCAAATAACTAATACTAAAACAAAAAATCATAATTTAGTTGTTTAAATTTGGTGACCCGAGTCAGATTTAAGAGCACATATGTTTACCCTCGGTAACCCGAGCCAAAATGTTAGAAGCCATTATTCTTCACCGACGGAACGGTGTGAAACTATAGTTTCTATGTCAGAAGTACGTGTAGACATGGTCAATGTTTAACCCCTAGCGACAGGGTTATTGCAAAGTTTTGGGGACTAAATTTCTATGTCAAAGTATTTAATGTTCGTAAAATAACATCTATCAAAGTTAAGACCAAACAAGTGCAGAGAAATATGTCAAGCAAAAATTTTTGTATTCGAGTGATCCCCTTTTTTTATATCAAAATAATCAATTATCAGATAACTAAATAACCCACACAATTCAAAAATATAATTAAATCTGGAAACAATATTATATATATAATTTTCAACAATTTAAAATAATATAAATAATCATAAATTAAATAAATAAACTAACTCAGAATAATTATCATGAATCTGTATTTTTTAATAATAATAATAATAATAATAATAATAATAATAATAATAAAAAATAACTTGTCCCTAAATAGGAAAAATATCAATAATCAATAAACAAATTAATAAATATTACTAAATTCTGAAAGTGCTGGTCAACGTAACCACAAAAGTCAAAACATAAATTTGTGAATAGTACCGGAATAGTTTTTTTTAAAATTGTAAAACTCAAATTAATTAAATAATTTAGTAAACCAATATCGGAAATTAGATATTTGCATATATATATATATATATATATATATATATATATATATATATATATATATATGTGTGTGGTTTACTTACTTGTTTAATGTCAAAAACTAAATGCACCCCGAAATTAAGCTTCCACAACGAAAGTGACACAAAACCCTTGATGATGAGACCTATCTCCATCCTTGCAGCCGGCACCATACTATACACTAAAAAAGGAGAAGAGAAAAGAGGCTAAATCTCTCTCTCTTTCTTTACCCAAACGCGAATCTACAACGAAAGAAACGAAGAAACAATTAGGGTTTTGAAAACCTAAAATAAAATATAAACATAAACATAAAAGGATTTTTTTTTTCTCTATAACTGCCAAGCATGCAAAATTAAGAAGAAGTATTAATTGTGTGGGCCCACAAGAATAGTACAAGCAGTTAAGTACAACACAAGTGCTTGTGTTGTTTTATGTTTGATTTTAATTGAACAACACAAATTTTTTTTGTGTTGTTTAGTGTTTGATTTACATAAGTACGGAATACAAAATAGTAAATTACAATAATGTCTTTTTACTATTCTTTATTTGTCTTATAATAAAAAATACACAATAATATTTTATGAAATTCTTATCAAATTTTACCACGCCCAACAACATAGCAACAAGTTAAAAAATCAATATAATTTTAAAAACATTTAATCAACAATAAACAAACTTTCATTAATATCTTAATCCTAAAAAACAAATAAATAGATAAATAAATAAATAAATTTTTAAATAGACAAATAAATAAAATAAAATAAATCATGTTATCACTTTTTAATGTAGTTGTGTAATTTTTTATTTTAAATAGGGGCAATTTTGTCATTAAGTTGTCCTGTATTTCGCAAAATAAATTTATATCGTGATTTTGGCTGTACGAAAAAATTAAGAAGTTGTGTTGTACTGATTTGGTGATTTGTGCTGTACTCCCGCTCCATTTGTAAATCAAACGTATAACAATAGAAGTTGTCATGTGATGTCTCTTAAAATCTTGCGTGTCAAACAGACCCAAAGTGATGGGAGATAGATATAAGCATGCCATGTCGTCAATGGAAGGCATTTCAAACATTAGTGGCCATCTAATTAGAGATTATGCCCCCAAAAGCCCTATAGATGATTTTATTATTATTACAAATTCTTATTAATTTAACATAAATTAACCGTATTCCTTCACTCAAAATCAAACACTAAATAATAATAATAATAATAATAATAATAATAATACACCAACTTCTACCTTATTTTTAGTCATCGATGTATATATGTGTATATTATTGAACTTCTGACTTTATTGCTCCAAAAGAAAGGATACAACATGTTCTCACGTCTTCATAGACTCACAGTGTTGTGGTGTTGTATGTATAAATAACCATCTCTTGCAACCCTTTTATTCACGAAGAAATTAATTAACAAGTATAGAAATTAAACTTCGTTAAGGTTTGAAGAGATGGATCTTAGAAGAGTGAATGTGTTTCTAGCTTTCGTTGTCATCACCCTGTCTTCATGTGCTCCTTCAAATGCTCAGCTTCAAGTTGGTTTCTATAATAGCTCTTGCCCAGTAGCTGAATCCATAGTCAAAGAAGAAGTTATGAAAGCTCTTCAAAATGATCCTGGCATGGCTGCTGGCCTTGTTAGAATGCATTTCCATGATGCATTTGTCAGGGTATGTGTATGCATATTTATATAAAATTAATAGTGTGTATACTGTTAATTAATTTCTGTGCACTTGTTAATTAGCATCTTTGCATGTTTTTGATGGTTAGGGTGCTGATGGATCAGTTCTGATTGATTCAACAAGCAACAACACAGCAGAAAAAGATGCACCACCAAACAATCCAAGTCTCCGAGGATTTGAAATTATTGATGCAGCAAAAGCCCGGCTTGAGAACAAATGCAAAGGCATAGTCTCATGTGCTGACATCCTTGCATTTGCAGCAAGGGATAGTGTTTTATATGTATGGTCCTCGGAACTCTTTTTATCAACCTTTTGTTTTTTTAAATTTATTCAAGTGTATTTAGTCACTGCACGCACAGGTATTAATTACAGTATATAATTTGAATTAAAGGTTTGTGTGCATATATATGCAGAGCATGGGACTGCCATATGCTGTGCCATCGGGTAGAAGAGATGGAAGGGTTTCATTGGCTTCTGAGGCGATGTCCAACCTACCACCTCCTTCTTTTAATCTCACTCAGCTCACCCAAGCCTTCAATGGCAAGGGTTTGTCACAAGAAGAGATGATCACTCTATCAGGTATATAACATGACTTAAATATATATATATAGTATAGGGCAAGCCCTTCAATATCTAACATGTTTTTGTCATTCAGGAGCACACACAATTGGACGTTCTCACTGCAGTTCATTCAGCAACAGGCTCTATAACTTCAACTCAACAGTAAGTCAAGATCCAAGTTTAGACCCAACTTATGCTGAACAGCTGAAGAAACAATGCCCAAATGGGAGCACTAACGCCAGCGTTGTGGTGCCAATGGATCCGGACACTCCTACCAAATTTGACAGTAACTATTACAAGCTCATCTTGGCTAACCGTGGTTTATTCACATCAGATCAAACCCTAATTTCCACTCCACAGACCAAGAAACAAGTGCAAGTGAATGCATATGTTCCATTGTATTTCCAGTCGAAGTTTAGGGATGCATTTGTGAAGATGGGAATGATTGGGGTGCTCACTGGAAATCAGGGAGAGATCCGTATCAACTGCAGGGTCATCAACTCATGATATAACTAATGTTATATTAATCATTCAAATCTGATTTTTGCTATTTTTCTTTTGTGTTATGCGGCAACAAAAATAAGTTGTTATGTATTGTTTTTGTCTTTTCTTTTATTTGAGAAATTATGATGTATTGCGGTTTATATGTTTTTCATTCAAGGATTCAATTTTGAATAATTATTTTAAAAAAAAAATGCTGTTATCTAAGTCATATAATTTTTTTTGCAATTTTTTAACTTAATAAATTTTAGTGTTTTGTGCTTATAGTTGTGACCATATATCCTCCTTCCGTGATGAACTTAAGTCATTTCATAGATGCCCTTCTTTTCTGAAAATTCTTTTTAGTGTATAGCTAATAGCATGTATTGTATTATATATCACAGTTGTTAGGTATATATAAATGTGTGTCATATATATATATATATATATATATATATATATATATATGAAAAGGTATAATCCACTTAAATAAAAATAAAAAGAGTATAAAAGAAGTGCACTAGATGGAGGGGTGACAACAATAGAAGGAGAGTTTGGAGAGCACTGGAACAAGGTTGACTACCACTGCACAAGAACATATGCCTATGTGATACGCCTTTTAAGTATGACAATACTGCAGGTGCACGAATTGTAAGGAGTAGTAAAGTGTGCCCGAAGGTCGAGTAGTTGAATCCATAGGGACCGATGCTCCTATAGTACTAGCTTATCCTCTCTTATCTAACTGATGGAATTGAGTGATGATTGCAAAAAACCTAACTAAGAAAGCAATGAATTAAGTTGATTATGATGGTGAATAAAGACTGAAATCAATATGAGATTATATATATATATATATATATATATATATATATATATATATATATATATATATATATGGTACCTTACACACAAATCCTCTTACCTTGCAATTGACTTCCTATATTGGTTAAGTGATGAGTATTCTTGGACCATGAAAACTCTTAGATTAGTTCAGTCCCTTTCTCAAGGCAGATAAACCCTGATCCTATAAAGCAATACCAATTGTCCTCTGATTTCATTAGATGCTTCGTGAATCCTCTATTTAGCTCTAATTTGGAGAGTTCGACACCATACACCTTATATCTAGGCATGTACTCAACCTCTATCCTCCATGTGTAATCTATACATTATTGATTTCTCAATCATAATCATACAAATCAAATATGTATTTGGGGTTCTCGTACTATCAAATTCAAGCATGAAAAAACATAGAAGATTCACAAGAAACTCAAATAGCCAATATAATAAAAGGAAAATCAACTACAAATCATCTCAAGGCTTATTGATCCAAGGCACTATCAAAGATTTAGCCTCTCATTATACAAGAAACCATGAAAAAAATCTAAAACTAGAGGCATGATTGGAAACATAGGAAAAACTCTCTCAATTCCTCTCTCTCTAGAGGATGATTGATAAGTAAAACCCTAGTCACCTACAGAACTCAAATGTACGTGCCAATCGAGTAATAAAGTGTGCTAAGAAGGAAGGTATTGGTCCACAATGAATTAGAGAATACTAGTATTGAATCTAAGTCCGACAATTAACGTAATAAAAAAATAGTGAAGTGTGAAAGTGAACTAAAAACAAGAATATAAAACGTAAAAAAAAATACGGCAAAACAAGCATAAAAAAGGGGTATTCGGGCATAGATTTCCTCTAAGGTTGTTAGGTCATGGACAATGGTTGTATAAGTTTTTTGCAATCTAATTGAAATGAGAGAGTTCCTAAAATATGCTATCCACTTTATCAAGGTGAGTAGCAACTAGTCCCATACGGTGCTAATACAAACAAGCCTATATATATGACCGCAGTACACTCTATGAACTATTGTCTAGAATAAACAAGCATTCAAAATATAGATAGTTCTCCTCTCAAAGTAATTGCCTCTAATCCCATACAAAGTAGAATCGGAATCTCTCACTGAAACTACTCTTTACAATTGCAATACAAATGGAATTACTTGCTAATTTACTTGGAAGGATTATAAATTCACGGCTCTAAACAAACTCTCTCATTACGATTACTTGCTAATCTACTCTCAACTCCAAAGTATCCTATCTCTAAACAAACTCATAATCCCCTTCAATCGCATCTTGCACATCAAACATAGATTCACGGCTCTTGCTACAATAGAATCCAAGACAATAGATACACGCAATTGAATTCAACAATGAAAGATTGTAATTAATAAATCAATGTAAAAGCATTCAAGATCCATAACCAAATTCAATCAAATTATAAATCCTAGAGTTAATCTATGTCCAAATACCTACAAATTAGTTATCCATTAAAGGCGAACAATCAAACATTCCATTAGAGACAAGAGACAATAGATATGATTAAAAGCTAGCATAAAACCCCATTTTCTAATCTTGCCCCTTGAGAAGCCAATGGACTCCCCTCCTATCTTCCACAAATGCCGTCAAGGAGAGTTCTCCTTGACGGCTCCAATGGTGTGATCGAAGGTGGCTGAGTCTCTTCTTCTCAATGGATTGCCTTAGAAGGTATGGGGAAGTTTTTTCTTCTTTACCTTCAACTTGGCCGTCAAAAGATATCTCCAAAACCCTCATCATAATATTTTATATTTAGTCACTTACGTCCCCCTTACGGGTGTAAGAACAAGGCCGTAAGGAGTTGAAGATGATGGGTCGCTTGTCTTACAGGCATCTTATGGCCTTGAGCACTACCTGTAAGTTCTTTTGTCTTAATGTTACAGCCCAGCTTACGACCGTAAACTTCTCTAAATGGCACTTGCGACCCCTCCTTATAGGCGTTGTTCTCTGTAAGCTCCTCTGGACAGCCCTTGCAGGTCCCACTTACAGGCATAAGTCCTGCCCATAAGTCCCTCTGTTTAATCCTTACGCTCCTCCTTACGAGTATAAGCATGCTCCCAATGTTCTTCGGATGAGGCTTACAATCATAAGTCTGGTAAGGTGGTCGTAATGTGTCTTGTCTAGCCTGTTCTTTAGCAGTTGATGTCGAGAGAACTCTATCTCCTTCATTTTGTTTCTAAATTGCTTCTTTTGATTCTCTTTCCTCCTTAAGTACTGCCCGGCCGTTACATGAAAATATAATTTTCAACATATTTAACATCATCTTCCGAATGATTACTCTAATACATACCAAATAAGTGTATAAAACAATATAAAATGATGTTCAAATATATACTTATCAACCATCCTCCATTTCTTAGACCTCCCAGCCCCTTACCATCTTGATTCTTTCACAAAACTTCGTTTGAACTCCACCATCAACTCTTGTTCGGCTGTTCTCATGTCTACCCATAGTGTTGGTAATCCTCTCTTCCTCCCCTTGACTAGCTACTTCTCATTTCATCAAAAGACAATTTTTCAGACCGCATACCCATGCAATTCTTTACTCCTCATACTTCTTATTTTTATTTTATTTTTATAAATAGATTGTTTAGTTTAAGTGTCACAGGTTTGATTTTAATAATAGTTTTTGTTTTCATATATACACACACATTTAACGGTAATAGAATTTTCATTGCAATACCAGTCAGAAAATGCAGATCTTTTCGTATATATATATATCAGTCAGAAAATGCAGATCTTTTCGTATATATATATATATATATATATATATATATATATATATATATATATATTATTCTTACTTGTTTTTTCTTCTTCACATGTAAATAATTATAAAAGTTTTGAAGTCAACTCATCCATTTTGTGGAGAATGAGTCACAAAATGCAAATCTTTTGAACCTGGTGTGGTGGTGTGTTTAATTTAACTAGTTCTTTGTTGTCACTAGCATCATTCCAAATTGCACGTTGCCAACTCTCAAAGTGACAGGAGATATGCATGCCATGTCGTCATCAATGGAAGACGTTTCAAACATTAGTGGCCATCTATTTTGAGGTTATGCTCCCAAAAGTCATATTGATGATTTTATTATTAGTTTTATTACAAGTTCTTATTTTTTAACATGAAAAGTATTCGTCCACAAAATCAAACAATAAATAATAATAATACACCGAATTCTACCCAATTCTTAGTCGATGTATGTATGTGTATATTCTTAAACTTCTGACTTTATAGCTCCAAACGAAAGAACACAACATGCTCTCACGTCTTCATTACCTCACACGGTTGTGATGTTGTATAAATAGCCATTGCATGCAGCCCTTTTATTCACCAATAAACACATACAGAAAACTTCTTTAAGGTTTGAAGAGATGGATCTTCGAAAAGTGAATGTGTTTCTAGCTTTCGTTGCTATTATCCTGTCTTCATGTGCTCCTTCAAGTGCGCAGCTTCAAGTTGGTTTCTATAATAGCTCGTGCCCCTTAGCTGAATCCATAGTCAAAGAAGAAGTTCTGAAAGCTCTTTATGATGATCCTGGCTTGGCTGCTGGCCTGGTTAGATTGCATTTCCATGATGCATTTGTCAGGGTATGTATATATATATTATTAATAGTTTGTATACTGTTAATCAATTTCTGCGTACTTGTTAATTACGTCTTTGCATATTGATTGTTAATGGTTAGGGTGCTGATGGATCAGTTCTGATTGATTCAACAAGCAACAACACAGCAGAAAAAGATGCACCACCAAACAATCCAAGTCTCCGAGGATTTGAAATCATTGATGCAGCAAAAGCCCGGCTTGAGACCAAATGCAAAGGCATAGTCTCATGTGCTGATATCCTTGCATTTGCAGCAAGGGATAGTGTTCTATATGTATGGTCCTCGAAACTCTCTTTATCAACCTTTTTTTTTAATTTATTCAAGTGTATTTAGTCAGTCAGGTATTAATTACACTAGATAATTTGGATTAAAGGTTTGTCTTGTGTGTATATATACGCAGAGCATGGGATTACCATATGATGTGCCATCAGGTAGAAGAGATGGAAGGGTCTCATTGGCTTCCGAGGCAATGTCCAACTTACCACCTCCTTTTTTTAATCTCACTCAGCTCACACAAGTCTTCAATGACAAGGGTTTGTCACAAGAAGAAATGATCACTCTATCAGGTATATAACATGACTTGAATATATATATAGTATTGGGCAAGCCCTTAAAAAACTACATGTTTTTGTCATTCAGGAGCACACACAATTGGACGTTCTCACTGCAGTTCATTCAGCAACAGGCTCTATAACTTCAACTCAACAGTAAGTCAAGATCCAAGTCTAGATCCAACTTATGCTGAGCAACTGAAGAAACAATGCCCAAACGGGAGCACTAACGCCAGCATTGTGGTGCCAATGGATCCGGGCACTCCTACCAAATTTGACAGTAACTATTACAAGCTCATCTTGGCTAACCGTGGCTTATTCACATCAGATCAAACCCTAATGTCCACTCCAGAAACCAAGAAACAAGTTCAAGTGAATGCATATGTTCCATTGTATTTCCAGTTGAAGTTTAGAGATGCATTTGTGAAGATGGGAAAGATTGGAGTGCTTACTGGAAATCAGGGAGAGATCCGTATCAAGTGCAGGGTCATCAACTCATGATATAACAAATGTTATATTCATTCATATCTGATTTTTACTATTTTTGTTGTGTTATGGGGCAACAAAAATATGTATTGTTTTTGTCTTTTCTTTTATTTGAGAAATTATGATGTATTGCGTTTTATATGTTTTAATTCAAAGATTCAATTTTGAATAAATATATTTAAAAAAAAAAAAGCTGTTATTTAAGTCATATTATTTTTTTTGTTTTTTTTTTAAACTCAATAATGTTTTGTGCTTATAGTTGTGACCATTCGTTATGCCTTCCGTAATGAACTTGAGTTATTTCTTAGATGTCCTCCCTTTCTGAAACTGCTTTTTATCATATCACTAATAGTGATGTATTGTATTATATATCACAGTTGTTAGGTCTATATATATATATATATATATATATATATATATATATATAAAGGTATAAACCACTTACATTGATAAATAGAGTAAACCCTAAATTGGTTTGATTGGGAAAATCTAGTCCAGTTATTAAAGTCTGTTAACCTTTCCGTCCATTGATGCTGATGTGGCATTGACGTCAGAAGAGATACTTAGTTCGTAGCACTCTTCTAGAAGAGTTTACATAAAGCCTTGGGAACCAAATTAACTTTCAGCACGGCTTTTCACCTGCAAACTGATGGGCAGTCCAAGAGGACAATTCAAATTTTGGAGGATATGCTTCAGGCTTGTATGCTTAATTTTAAGGGTTCTTAGGATCAACAATTGCCTTTGATAGAGTTTTCTTATAATAACAATTATCAGGAAAGTATTCAGATGGCTTCTTATGAGATACTGTATGGCAGGAGATGTAGGTCACCTATTTGTTGGGATGATGTGGGAGAGCGCAAATTGTTAGGGCTAGAGATTGCGCAGTTGACAGTGGAGAAAGTTCGTCTGATCAAAGATCATCTGCGAACGGCTCAAAGAAGGCAGAAAAGTTATGCAAATAATAGAAGAAGAAGCTTGGAGTTTCAGGTGGGTGATCATGTGTTCTTAAGAGTAGCTCCCACTAAAGGAGTTATTCATTTTGGTGTCAGAGGGAAGCTTATCCCTCAGTTTATCGGTTCATTTCAGATCTTGGAACGCATTGGTGATGTGGCATATCGGCTTGCATTACCACCTTCACTTTCTTGAGTGCATGATGTGTTCCATGTTTCGATGCTGAAGAAGTTCATTTCAAATCCTGATCATGTGATACAGTTCTCCGGGTTTGAGCTTAACAGTGATATGACATATGAGGAGCAACCTATAAAGATCATGGATTTCAAGGAGTAAATACTAAGAAGATGGATCATTCCTTATGTTAAAGTTCAATAGAGCAATCACCCAAAGCGTGAGGCCACTTGGGAATTGTAGTCAGAGATGTGGGAGAAATAATCATATCTTTTCTAATGATCAGGTGAGAGTTTAAAGGACTAGACTCTTTTGAAGGGGGAGAGTTTGTGGACTCCACTAATTTTTTTTTAATGTTTGTGAGTTTTTTTAAAATATAATTTTATTAGTTTTTAAATCCACCTTATTCTTCTAGTAACCGTGAGCCCACGCTCCTTGCAACCTCTTGCGGTTACATGGTTGTCTATTTAAAAATAAAAATAGGAGAAATTTGGAGCATGCTCTGTCCTTGTCTCCTTTATTGCGTGGTAGTGGCAACAACATCAACGAGAGGATCTTTTGGCAGGAGCTTTCTTATACAACCAAGATAGGCAATTCTTGCTCTCTTGATTGATGTCAATAAGTTGCGAATATTAGAAGTTTTAGGGTTCCATATTTTTCAGATTTATTTTATGCTATGTTCTTCTGTGTCTGTGAATTTTTCTTTGATCCGAAATATCCCTATTACTAGGAAAGTGGAATTTCTTATGGGTTAATGTCGAAGGCACATAGGGAATTAGTTTTCCATGAATGGCTTGACTCAATAACCTTCACGGGTTGCTTGTTTTTAGAATTGTACAATGTTTTTCCTCATATTATATTAGCTTTTAATGCGAGATTCATGAAAGGGAGAAATCTGAAAAGCAAAAGAATGGCCATGCATGTATGAACTGTACCTTATTGGTTTCTTATCTTGTCATATTCATTACTTCTAGCATGATACCTTGTATAACCCTAGCTAAGTAAAGTGGGTATTTTCCTTTACCTTGACTGTCCAAGCATTGATTTGTTGAGATTGACTTTTTACACTTTCCAATGCCCTATGATTCTCTTAAAATTTCTTATGTAATTCCTTTATCCTTCCGATTTAGGCTTGGATTGGTTTTAGTCATTGTGTTAAGTAAACCCCATACTTTTTGCTATGACCTTACCACTGTTGCCAGTAAAATAGAACTCATAGATTGTGAGTGCACTGTGTTGATTGAAATTATGCTTATCTTTAATTTTCTATAGGATAAGATACTCTAGAAATTATGTTCAGTAGTGCCCTTTTAAATCTGGTTATTGTGCGGAAGGAGTTATGATTTCTTGGAATTTAATCTCAATATAGAGTGGTTTGAGGAAGCTTGATTTAATGTAAGGCAGAGAATTTTTGGGCGGTAATCAGGTAAATAAACCACATATAAACATGCATATATGTATATATTAAATTTTTGGTTTCCGACAACAATTTACATAATTAATGAAATAATTTGAGTTTTACTGTTAAAAGAATGATATATTAATTAAATGTTTTGGTTTTGAGTGATATGCATATCTTTACTGTTAGAATTTATAAATTTTTCATTTATTTATTCATTTATTTAATTGATTAATTTATGATAGTTTACTTAATTATGGATCACATGTTTTGTCAGCAAGTGTTCATTTAATTAGCATATGATTTACTTATTTTGTTTTTATTGTGAAATTATAGAAACATTTATTACTTGTGAATTACTGAATTGTTTTGAGATTTATTATTCAAATTCTTAATTATAAACTCAGTAATGGATTTCTTATATAGTTAATCATTTATCGGATTAATTATTGGGTTGTTAACTATATTTACTTAATTTTTATTCATTATTTGTTTTACTGGTTAGATTACGAAAATATTGTTATTTAATTATCGATTTGTTTAAGGTATTATTGTTTAGAATAATTGATTATTTTTATTAGAAAACAGGATCACCGAATTTCAATATCTCTGCATTGACAATAAATTTTGGACCGACACATTTTAATATAGTAACTTGTAGTCCCCAAATTAACTTTGCAATAACCCTGTCACTAGGGGTTAAACACTGACCATGTTGACATGAACCTCTGACTTTGATAAGAAACTATAGTTTTGCATCATTCCATCGGTAGAGAATAATAGCCTCTGATAATCTGGCTCGGGTTACCGAGGGTAAATAAATGAACTCTGACAATCCGACTTGGGTCACAGAATTTAAATATATGAATTCTGTTGTTTTGTTTTTGGCATTAGTTATTAGGGGGATATATATACTCGTTCATTTGGAAAATTATGTTTGTTTGAAACACTCTATATTCTGGGTTTTATTTCTGATATTTATTGTACAACGTCACACTTAAGTATGTTTGCAATTATTGAGTTTTTGTGATCCCTATATTTTGTTGTTTTTAGTAGTTGCTTATTGGGCTATCAAGCTCATAAATAGTTGTTTTATCCTTTTCAAATTAGGAGTAAGTGTGCGGTGGATAGCTTAGCGGGGACCGTTAAGCGAACACAAGTTTGTTAGCATGTAAATAGTCCTTTTGTTGTGAACTTGGAACTTGTTATTTGTTTAAAGCTTTGAATCTTGCACTTTTAGTTTCCATGGATCATAGTTGTAAACCTAGTTTATTATTGTATCCCTAAATTCTTATGTTCTTGTGAAGTTGATACCTAGTTATACCTTATGTTTGTGAGACAGATATTGAGGTCTTGTGTGCCCACTGGGTCTAGGCCTTGTGGGTATGCGGTGTTTGTTGACGCATTAAATCCAGCGAGCTAGCCAGGTTCAGGGCATGACAAGATTAAAGGAAAAGGAATCAAACTCACAACAAGAAATCAAGAAACACACTTTTATTAACTTACCAATCAAAACATTTCATAACCCTCTATGTTTTATTGCAAGCTTTATATATATAAGCTAAATGAAGGGTCCAAATTAAATCCCAAAGGTGGGATCCTGACTTAAAACTAATCCTACGGTCTAGATTACAACATCCAAACCCCACCACTTACACACAGCTAACAGACTCCACGTGTCAGCCAGAAAACACCCAACTTATCCACACATCACCACGACATTGGCCTTCACTATCTCTTCAACTGTCATTTGAAAATTAACGAACTACCTCTACTTACACTTACACTCAACAACAACTTCATCTTCACTTTTATTTCACAGCATCCTATAGTAACTCATTTTTTCTCTACCATAGCAGCATCCAGTAACTCATCATCTTCCTTTTTACTGTAACAATCCAACAAATACTCCTAACAACCAGAAGAACTTCATACAGAAATCTTCAAATTCCTTTTTCACATATCAATACTACCCTCTCCCCCCCCCCCCCCCCCCCCAACCCAAAACCTTTCCTGTAATTCTTGTGCATACTCCCATGTTGCATCAACTGGTGATGCATTTGACTAATGAATCAACTACTGAGTGGCAGCAACATTCCCTCTCTTTACTATTCTTCTATCTAAAATAGCCATTGGTTTCAAGATAGCTGCTACAAGTGCAGAAGGGGGCTAAGCCATTACCTTTTGTTCAGACAAGAGAGCTTTCTTCAATTGTGAAACATGAAACACTTGGTGAATTACAGAAGAAGCTGGTAGCTCTAGCTTATAAGCACATTTCCCTATTTTGTTAACAATTTTATAAGGCCCAAAAATATTAACTGCTAATTTTAGCACTTCTCTCATAACCAAGGAAATTTGGAAATATGGCTGCAATTTTAAGAAAACCATGTACCCCATTGTAAAATCCCTATCAATCTTGTGTTTATTTGCTTAAGACTTCATTCTTTATAAGAAGCCAGTCTAGCCCTCTCTTCTTCTTAACACCTAAAGTAGCATTGAAGCATGGCTACTAACTGTGCAACGAGTTGGTTCCTTGAATAATGTTGCATTCTTAACAGAACCACTTGATATGGTTCAGTTGCAGCAGAGACTAATAAGAAAGGATTCCTAACTATCACTGACAGCAAGGATGGATATTCATTCCTCTACCCATTCAGATGGCAGGTAGGAATCATCACTCTAGTGCAACATAATTATCATTTGACATCTAATGTTTGTCTCAGGAAGTTGTTGTTCAAGGTCAAGGTAAAGTATATAAAGATGTGAATGAGCCATTAGAAAGTGTTAGCGTTAACACAGTCGCAACTACAAGGGAGATATTAGAGACCTTGGATCACCACAAGAGGTCTATCATCCTTGAATCACTGAACTGACGTTGTTATATTCTTAATCTGAGAAGGTTGTATTCAATTCATTATAGGTTGTTGAGACTCTGATAAAAAAAGGTTTGGGCTCCTCCTTCGCAGAAGACAAAGTTGGTTGAGGCATCAGAGGTTTTACTTCTTTTTCCCTTCTTCTAATTAGTTTAAGAATAGCATCATTTTGCTGACATTTGTATATGTTCTGATCCAGCATGATGTTGATGGTAAATCATATTATACTTTTAAGTTCATTGCATAGGCACCAAACTTCACTTGCCATGCTCTTGGTATTGTTATGATTAGAAATGGTATGTGAATTCAATTACTGAAAGCCAATACAATCACTTAGTAATACTTATTGAGATGATGCCAGAATTTGCAGGCAAGTTCCACACATTAACAACAGGAGCTAATGAGAGGAGGTAGGAGAAGATGAAGGATAAACTGCTCTTGATATTGATTCATTCAAAACTTTTGTTGTTTGATTAAGTTCTCTTTTGCTTAATTTCACTCTTTATTTGTGAAGGCATAAGAGGGATAAAGTTAAGCAGATCCTCAATTCTCAATCCCACTACATTGTAGAGATGAAACTATTGCAATTTTTTCTTTGTTCAATCAAAGACCACTAGTTTTTCATACTCTTTACCAAAGATTACAAGGTCCATGCTGATAGCAACTGAATTCACAATGCTAGCTCCCTCCAGGAACAGCTTCACCAGATTCTTTGAGAATCCACTGAAAAGCACCACAGTCTTCTGGTTAGTAGTTACTGGGACCAAGCTCGAATCCTTGAGGTTCCAAAACATAATCTTCGAAATTGCCTCACCATAACCGCTGGCCAGAAACTTCCTGCAGATCACTTCATAGTCAGTCTTCCAACTACTCTCTGATGCCTGGTTGAACTCTATATCACTGAACATGAAAACTTTCTTGATCATCTACTCTAGTAGCAAATTCCCCTGCACAGTGACTTGCAAAATTTGATCAAACACTTTCTGGAAGTCAGTGTTCATCCCCCAATTCATTTTCCTCACAAAATCACTCTTTTCCCTCAATGTATTGCCTGTGATCTTGTGGAGTTGAGGTTCAGCGCAGAATGTGATCACTCTTCCCTTCCATGGCTTCTCACTAAGCTTTGAGATAAGTATCCCCACGGCCACACAGACCTCCATTGGAGTCCACTCATGCTTCTAGAGACATCACAAACAGCAATGCAGTTGTTAAGCTTACCTAGCTTCAAAACGTCCTACACTATCCTCGCCCATTGTAGCTTTGCTACATCATCATCATCATCATCATCATCTTCATCCTTGCGTTTGCAGATGACTGCAAGGATCTCATGAGGGAGTAGCGCAACGGCGGCTTTCTTGGCCTTGCCTTTCTTCACATCCTCAACGAAGTTTGAGAAACGATCCTTTCATGCTTCTTGAATGTATCCTTGTAGTTGTTCATGGCGATGGATGCCACGTGGTTATAAGGTAAGGCATCCCATTGCCTTGAGCTCATGAAAATCTCTGGTAGCTCGAGAACTTTTCAAAGAGGGACGAGAACTTCGCGGTGGAGCCAGTCACAGACATGGTAGGCATAGTGATGTTCTTCGATCTCGGCATACTCAGGGTTGGACTCTTTGGGGAAGAGCTAGAGAGAGATGCTCTCATAGAGGAGGGTTGTGCGATTGAAGCATGAATTGAGAGATGGGCACCATTTGGTGGTGAGACCTATTATTTTGAACTTCTCCTTCTTCAGTTGCTTGAGATCCGAGGCCAAGAGCTTTGGCGAAGAACTTGGAGATGCTATCGTGGAGGAACTTGTACGCTAGATCACTAGCGTAGCGGTCCACTGCTTGGATTGCAAGCTTGGTCTTTTTCTCATGCCTTTGCTTCCTGGTGTTCTTGATCTCGATCTTCACTTTGGTAAGCTTGGCGTAGATCCTCTCATCTCTGGTACCAATCTTCTTCTCCTTCTCATCGGCGATGCCTTTCTTGGATTTGTCGGAGCAGAACCTCAACCTTCCATGTCGTTCGGCCCTTCTGAACTTCTCATAGTCATCCTTTGTGATCTCGCTTGTATCGGCTCCATTGATGAGGCGATGAAGGATCTCAGGGAGATCCTTCATGTAGCTAAACTTAGCTAAGGATCCGACATTGAGGGTGAGGGTTTTGGGATGATGAGCCTGAAGCCATAGTACCACATGTAGAACCCCTTCTTATCGGACTTTCCGGTTGTAATGTTCGCCCCCTTATTTGACAGTTGACTGGGAAACTTTGGAGCCCACCAGCTTCACATGTCTTCCTAAAATTTTGGATCTGGTCGGCCTGGTGGAGTTTTGTTGGAGCTTTATTAATTGAAGCTTAGTGTTGGTCAAGTGGATACTTTAGGAGGCATTTTTTTAAGCTGATTTAATTGTTTAAAAAAACCTTCCTCTTCAAAACCAGCCTCCTTCTTCTTCTTCCTTAAACCAGACTTCGATGTTATTCTTGGGATGGTCTGGTTGTCCTCCACCTATGCAATGGTCGATTGCCATGGGAAAAGAGTTCAGACTGAGTCTCAAATGGTTAATGGGCCACTGGCGTAGCAACCTCAGAAACTACCCCTATCCCTCTTCCCCGTGCTAACCAGCGAGATTGTGCCACTTGTGGTGGAGCTCATATGACTGCAGATTGTAGACGGGCTTATGGAGCTTGTTATAGGTGTGGCAATTAGGGTCACCATATTGAAGAGTGTCCACAACTGTCTTCTAAGCCTCAACAAACTTTTAATGGGCAGAGTTCCAGGGTCATACCAGCACAAAAACCTCAGGCCCCTTCGGAGCAGCGTGCAGGAAAGGTTGTTAGTGGACAACCATCCTCCTCAACCCATCAAAAAGCAGGTAGACCAAAGACCCAAGGGTGAGTCTATGCACTGACTCAGGAGGACGCTTATGCCTCTAATGCTGTGATGTCAAGTACCTTACCAGTATTTTCTACTTATACATGTGTTTTGCTAGATTCTGGAGGTACACATTCTTTTATTTCTTCTTCATTTGTATGGAAGCATGCTTTGCCTACTGTTGTTTTGGATTATGATTTGAGTGTTGCTACACCTGTTGGTGATGCTTTTGTAATCAGCAGAGTTTGTGTAAACTGTCCTGTGGTAATTGATAACCATGTGTTGCTAGCTGATCTCCATGTCATGAGCATGAAAGACTTCAATGTTATTCTGGGGATGGACTAGTTGTCCTCCACCCATGCAGTGGTTGATTGCCATGGGAAAAGAGTTGACTTTAGAATCCTTGGAGAAAAAGAATTCTCTTTTCTTTGGAGTGATTTCGTATCACCAACTAGAGTAATTTCTGCCCTACAAGCTAAGAAATTACTTTTGAGTGGGTATTCAGGAGTTCTCGCCACTATAATGGAATTCAAAAATGGAAGTCATGCACTTGAAGGCATTCCAGTGTTAGGAAATTTCCATATGTTTTTCCTGAAGATCTTCCGGGGTTGCCTCCGGACAGGGAGATAGAGTTCTCTATTGACCTAGTCCTAGGCACTAACCGCATCTCTAAGGCCCCTTATATGATGGCCCCTGCTGACTTAAATGAATTAAAGAAGAAGCTTGAAGAACTTCTCGATAAAGGTTTCATCCACCCAAGTGTTTCTCCATAGGAAGCTCCTGTGCTTTTTGTGAAAAATAAAGATGGCAACTTGAGATTATGCATTGACTATTGAGAGCTAAATAAAGTGACTATGAAGAACAGATATCCATTACCATGAATTGATGACTTATTTGATCAACTACAAGGTTCATAAGTTTTCTCGAAGATCAATCTCAGAACGGGATACCACCAGCTGAAGATCAAGCAAGAGGATGTGCTAACAACTACATTTCGAACTCGTTATGGTCATTATGAATTTCTAGTGATGCCTTTCGAGTTGACTAATGTACCAAATGCTTTCTTAGATTTGATGAATAGGACTTTCAAGCTCTTCTTGAACGAATTCATTGTTGTGTTTATTGACGACATTGTGGTGTATTCCAGAAATCAGGAGGAGTATGAAGAACATTTGAGGATCGTGTTAGAGACTTTCAGAGAGAGAAAACTTTTTGCCAAATTCTCAAAGTGTGAATTTTGGCTAGATCAAGTTGCTTTCCTTGGTCTTGTCATAACCAAAGATGGCATCTCTGTGGATCCCACCAAAATTAAAGTAGTTGTAGAATGGAAAAGGCTGACAAGTATGACAGAAATTCATAGCTTTTTGGGACTGGCTGGTTACTATAGAAGATTTGTGGAAGGATTCTGGATTTTAGCAGCACCATTGACAAGACTTATGAGGAAAGGAACAAAGTTTTAGTGGTCCAATAAGTGTGAACAGAGCTTCTAAGAGTTAAAGCTTCATTGGGTGTCAACACCCAGTCTCACACTTCCTTCTCCTGAAGATGGTATTACTATTTACAGTGATGCTTGTAAGACGGGGTTGGGTTGTGTCTTGATGCAAAATGGCCGAGTAGTTGCCTACACCTCTAGGCAACTAAAACCTTTTAAGGAGAACTATCCCACCCATGAATTAGAGTTTGCTGTGGTGATTTTTGCTTTGAAGATTTGGAGACAGTACATGTATGGAGAAACTTATGAAGTATTTATAGACCACAAGAGCCTCAAGTATATCTTCACTCAGAAAGAGCTAAATTTGAGGCAAAGAAGATGGTTAGAGTTAAAAAAGGATTATGATCTGATTGTCAGCTACCACCTTGGCAAAGCTAATGTTATGGATGATGCTCTTAGCAGGAAGTCTTTTGGTAGTGTGGCTACGTTGATCACCTCTCAAAAGTCTATTTTGGAGGAGATAAGAAGAATGGAACTTCAAATAGTTCTGCTGAGCCCCAGTGCTTCCCTAGCAAACATGGTGCTACGACCCACTCTAGTAGAAAGAATCAAGATAGCTCAAGAAAGAGATGACTACCTACAAAAGATGTGTCAAGAAGTAAAAGATGGTTCCCAAGTTCAGTTCAGAGTCCATGAAGATGGCTCAGTTAGATTTGGTGATCGGGTTTTTGTAACGAATGTTCTAGATTTAAAGAAGGAGATTTTGGAAGAAGCCCACTTCTCTAGTTACTCAATGCATCCTGGTAGCACAAAAATGTACAAGGACTTGAAGTGCAATTTTTTTTGGAACAACATGAAGCGAGAGATTGCACAGTTTGTGGTGCAATGTTTGACTTGTTAACAAGTAAAGGTGAAGCATCAAAGACCTGCAGGACTTCTCCAACCTCTTCCTATTCCTGAGTGCAAGTGCGAAAACATAGCTATAAATTTTGTGTCTAGTTTTCCTAAGGCCAGTAAAGGTTTTGATAGTGTGTGGGTAGTGGTTGATAGATTAACTAAATCCGCTCACTTCTTAACAGTCAAGACCGATTTGTGTTTGGAAAAACTTGTTAAGTTGTATATTGACCAAATTGTGAAGCTTCATGGTGTTTTAGTCACCATCATCTCTGATGGGGACTCCGGTTTGTAGCTCATTTTTGGAGGAGCCTACATAAAGCTTTGGGAATGAAACTCACTTTCATTACAGCTTTTCATCCTCAAACTGATGGGTAATCAGAAAGAACTATCCAAATCCTGGAGGACATGTTTGAAGCATGTATGCTGGATTTTGGAGGTGCTTGGGATCGACATCTACCCATGATAGAATTTTCCTATTACAATAGTTACCATGCAAGCATCCAAATAGCTCCCTACGAGGCTTTGTACGAAAGGTGATACAGGTCACCTATCTGTTGGGATGACATGGGAGAAAGGAAATTATTAGGGGAAGAGATTGTGCAGATAATAGTTGAGAAGGTTTGCCAAATTAGAGATCGATTACGAACTGCTCAGAGCTGACAAAAGAGTTATACAGACAACTGAAGGAGAAACTTGGAATTCCAAGTGGTGGAACACGTGTTCTTGAAAGTTGCTCCTACTAAAGGAATTGTCTGCTTTGGTGTTAAAGGTAAACGTAGTCCTCATTTCATCAACCCTTTCAAAATCTTGGAACGTGTTGGTGAGGTGGCTTATCAGCTTGCCCTTCTACCTGCTCTCTCTAGAGTGCACAGTGTGTTCCATGTCTCCATGTTAAGGAAATATGTTTCCAATATTAATCACGTGATCTAGTTCTTGGGATTTGAGCTAAATAGTGATTTTTCTTACGAAGAGCAACCGGTAAAGATTGTAGACTTTAAGAAGCAAGAACTGAGGAAGTGAGTCATTCCTTATGTCAAAGTCTAGTAGAAAAATCATTCTGAGCATGAGGCAACCTAGGAATTGGAGTCTAAAATGAGGGAGAAGTATCCACATCTGTTCCTCAGAGGAAGTACGAGTTTAGAAGACTAAACTCTTTTAAGGAGGAAAGGATTGTGGGCCCCAGCCGACTCTTAAAACCTGGATTAGTATGCTAAGTTAGTGGTTGCACTTAAACTTCATCTCTTTGTCTCCTTGTTGTGGATGTTAGCTGGGATGATGGATTTTCGGAGGAAATTCCAGCTCCATCCCATCCTTTCCTCCCACTTGGCTGAACCTTTACCCCTCCTATGACCATTATCCTCCTCCATTCTTCCATCTCTATTCTTTTTTCTCCATTCTCCCACTCCATCTTGCCCTCTTTAGAAGGTTGAGGAAAAGTGTTGTACATCGACGGAGTTCGGATTTCTACCAAAATTCTTGACATCCAAAGGCGAGGCGAAGAGGAGCAATCAACCGCCGGTGCTTCCACGAAGGCTAGGTAGATTCTCTTACTCACTTGGTGGTGGTAGAGCTTGATGCTTGAGTAATGTGAGAAGCTTGTTGAATCTGAAATCTTAAGCATGTTTGTAAGTTAATTTCTAGTGAGATGCATGTTTAGAAGTTTCTAGTTGCATGTGATTGTACTCATGCAACCCTTTTGATCCTTAGAGCTTGTTATCATATCATTCTACTCCATGGAACTTGAAGCCTTTTTTCCTGCCACCTTGGTCTAGTTTCATGTTGTTTAGTGGGTGGTTTATACTCTTGTGTGTCTATGAATGTCTATGCTGATATTTTCTTGAAGAAGCTGCACCTTTTTTTGATTGAGTTATGGCTTATCCTTGCATGAAACTAAGTATTTATACATACATGAAATCACATCTACTTAAATGTTGAAAAATACTCTTGTGCCCCTTGAATATCTCTAGTTCATGGCCTCAATATACACACACACACACACACACACACTCATGGAACCATCTAATGGTATATACATTTTGCATGCCTAGTGAATGCAAATATATTTATAGCACGTGTGTTTAGCCTTGCTATTTTCGGCTTCTTGTGAATGCCTTGCAAAAACACATCCTTTTAGCTACCTGGAAAACTACTAGCACCCTTTTGAGTTTATTTTTTTAGTTATATTGTTTTGGCATGTTTAAACTACTCTAGTTAGAGCTTGGTTTGTGTGCAAATAAATATAGCTATTGATGCTTTCCCCTGTTGCTCCCTTGAAGTTGTAAGTTCTGAATTATTGTTAGAAAAGCTCACACTTTGTTTGTAAAGTTAATATTTAGGCTAGCTCCTCTTTAGCCTTGGGCATGAACTCTTCCTTGCTTAAGTATTCTTATCCTTTTGGCTGGTTCTTCCCTTGGGTTATAGGACCATCTTGAGAGATAACCTTGGATTTTAATTGGAATTAGGCAATTATCAAGCAAGTAATCCCTTGAACTCTTATATTTAAAATTTTGTTGTTTTGATTTATTTTTATAAAAATTTATGAAATTTATTTATGATTATTCTTTGAAATTTATTTTTTGGAATGTCATCATATTAATTTATGACTTATGTTTTTTTTTTTTTTTTTTTTTTTTTTTTTTTTTGCCAAGATGAGCGGTCTAACCGCTAAGACAGGGGCGTGCACAAGCCTCGGCGGAGCAAGTGGGAGCGGGGCCCGCGCACACATGGGCGCAGGGACCACCCGCACACAACCACTACTCACACTCCCAGAAATATGCTCTCACCCAAGATTCGAACTCTCACCACTTGTGAAGGGTTCTATTGGGGACCCGACTACCAATAGACCACATGGTCTTAGATAAATAATTCCTAGACTTAGTTGGAACCATAGTGTTATTACCTTGCCAATATTTATATATGTTTATTTTCCTTTATCAATCAAATTTGTATACTAATATTTTTGCCAACCACTCTTGCTTCTTTTAAGCCTTTGTTAAGTATGATTTATAGATTGTTATTGTTATTTTTATCTTTCCATACAATCATGCAACATGGTGATTTTGAAATGCTATCATAGTTATCCAAACAGGTTTGAAAAGGCGGTATATTCTGAATATTTATTCATTATTATTATTATTATTATTATTATTATTATTATTATTATTATTATTATTATTATTATTATTATTATTACTATTATTATTATTATTTTCTTCATGAGATGTTTGTTTTAGTAGAAACTTAGTATTTCTTATTTCTTAATGTAGGAATCCGGCCAAAGCTGGAAGATTGGCGCTCTTGTATATTTATTTATTTATTTTGTTATTTCATAAATCTTTGGCAAAATATTTGTGAATATTCTGTATTTTGGTTATGAAATTTAGTTTGAATGTTTTGTTCTCCAAATGAGCAATATGCAACCCTGTTAGTGGGGGTTAAACCCTGATCTTGTTGACAAGAAATTTTGGAAAAATGAGACTACAGTTTCGCATCGTATCCATTCGGTGAAATAATCAACGGTCATCTGATATTCAGTCTCAGGTCACGGAGGGTAAATAAATGACCTCTATTATTTTGGCTCGGGTCATCGAGGGTAAACAAATGACCTCTGGCATCTATAATGAATTTGAAGACATACTATGGAATTTGTTACATTCTGCTTCGCCTTTTGATTTTGATTACACTATTTTTGTGTTATTGATTTTTTGTGCAAGTTTCAGATTTGAACTTTTGTTTTCAGTTTATTTTTGGATTACTTACTGGGCTAGTGAGCTCATGGATTCTTGACTGAGTTCAGATGTTATTGTCTGCTGCCGACATCTCATACAAAGCAAGTGATTCTTGACTGAGTTCAGATATTGTTGTCAGCTGTAGCTTTTCTCTACCAATCTTTGTGGAATCACAGGGTCTATATAATATATTACCTTCAGTGCTTCCATTGCAAACCGTTGAAAGTGTCGGCAGATAATTGAAGCAATGGCAGTGAAGGAGAGATGTGCTGCAAGGAAGAGATCAATTTCTGTTGTAAGTTGCTTGAAATTAACATTGGTGGAGTTGACTGGTCAGCAGAGGTTGAAAAGGAAGGAAAAGGTGGTTTGAAGGGGTTGACTTGTAAACCAACCAATCAACATAGATATCCTCCACTTGCAATAAAAGAAGCTGAGTTAAGTAGCACCATTTCACCACCCAATAGAAGAATGGAACATAGATCTTCATTGTACTGACAATGAATTAATGAGGTTGCTTTTAGTACCAGGTTGTCTTAATTAATGTTACTTTTTGTCTTGGGACTTTAAGACTGTAATGATGGAAGCTTTTCTGAATGTCTTTCTTTTAAAATGAAATTATCTCTGCCCAGTTAATGGTGAGAGAGACTATCCTGAAAATCTGAACTCCACTTTACAACCTTCTTCTCTTCAAACTCTTCATCTTGTATCTTTTTGGTCACTAAATTTTACAAGACCGATCCTGAACAGTGGTATCAGAGATGGTTCTTATCAGCAACAATGGCATCTAGCAGCAATCCACCAGCAGGAATTTTAGGACCAGCTGTGCCCATCTTTGATGGAGAAGACTATGATCTTTGGTGTCTTATGATGAAAACACTATTCAGATCACAAGAGCTATGGGAGCTCGTGGAGAAGGGCTATTCGGAGAAAGAAGATGAAGCTAAAGTGAAAAAGAACAAGAAGAAGGATGCCAAAGCACTGTTCTTTATACATCAAGCTCTCCCACGGCCTTTTCTTGCTCATATAGCCTCAACAAACTCATCAATTGAGGCATGGACTACTTTGAAGAAAGTAGTTCAAGGAAATCCTAAGGTGATGGCAGTCAAGCTCCAAACACTAAGACAGGACTTTGAGAATCTCATGATAAAGAGTAATGAAGGGGTTCAAAGTTACATTACAAGAGTTGTAGAACTTGCTAACCAAATGAAGAGCTTGGGTGACACCATTTCAGAAGCCATGGTTGTTGGGAAGTTGTTAAGAAGCTTGGGACCCAAATTCAACCATGTTATCACTGTCATTGAAGAGTCCAAGGACCTCACGAAGCTCACCATGGATGATGTACATGTGAGTGGCTCCTTACTGGCTCATGAAGCTAGACTGTTGAGACAAGCTGGTGATCAACCTGAAAAGAAAGAAAAGGCCTTTCATGTTAAAGGAGAAGCACTTAGAGCCAAAAACAAAGAGAAAGGGTGTTCGAGAGGTCGAGGAAGGGGATTTTCTCGTGGGAGATTCTGTGGAAGAGGAAGAGGTCGATCTGCTGAAAATCGGCAACAACAAGGTGAGCAAAGAAGCTACAAAGGCAATGTGTAATGTCACCTGTGCAAGAAGTTCGGCCATATGAAGGTGGACTGTTGGTATAGGGATAAGTATGCTGAGAAAGAAACTACTTTGGTGGCTGAGGAGAAAGATGTGAGCAATCTTTTCATAGCTCAAAGTGAAGAAGAAGAGAAGATAACATTGGTGTGGTTGGTGGACAGTGGGTGCTCCAATCACATGACCGGTGCCAGTGAAATGTTCAAAGATCTCGATGAAACTCACAAGATTTCTGTGAGACTAGGAGATAACAAAGAGATGCTGGTTCAAGGGAAAGGGACGGTGTCACTTGTTGCAGCTAAAGGGAAGACCAAACTATTGCACAATGTGCAATACATTCCTGGATTGGCACACAATCTTCTGAGTGTTGGTCAGCTATTAACAGCTGGTTATTCTGTAACATTTGCAGAAGATCAATGTATAATTTGCAATGACAGGACTGGAGAAAGAATGATTAGCATTGTCAAGACAAGGAACAACATGTTCCCTTTCAATGTCTCTGACGTTGGGCAGGCCAATGTGGCATTAAATGTAAAAGAAAGCATGAAGCTATGGCATCTACGACTGGGCCATCTGAATTTTGAATCGTTGAGAAGCATGAAAAGCAATGATATGGTGTTGGGTCTTCCAAACATCAGCAAGGTGCATCAATGTGAAACCTGTGTGATGGAGAAGCAAGTTAGGAGACTATTTTTATCTAAACAATCGAGGAATGCCCGTGCTCTATTACATTTAATCCACGTTGACATATGTGGACCTATGTAAACCAACTCCCTTGGTGGCAACAGATATTACTTGCTATTTGTTGACGATCACACTCGATTGTACTGGATATACTGTTTGAAACAAAAGTCTGATGCGTATGAAACATTCCTAACATTCAAACAAATGGTGGAGACACAATCTGCCTTGAAGATTAAGGTGTTGCGGACTGATCGTGGTGGTGAGTTCACAAGCAGTGAGTTCAATTCATTTTGTAGGAAGTGTGGAATCATCAAGCAACTCACAGCTCCATACTCTCCGCAACAAAATGGGGTCTCGGAGAGGAAGAATTCGACCGTGATGAACATGGCTAGGGCCTTGATGAAGGAGAGGGGCTTACCAAATTGCTTCTGGGGTGAAGCTGTGACTATAGCTATACAGGTGATCAACATCTCGCCTACCAGCGCACTAAAGAATATGACACCATATGAAGCCAAACACGGCTGCAAGCCCAAGGTGAGTCATCTCAAAGTATACAGTTGCATTGCTTATCCTTTAATTCCCTCAAATAAACTTCAAAAACTAGATACAAAATCAGATAGGTGTGTATTTATCGGGTATAGCTTGAAATCCAAAGCATACCGACTATACAATCCCATAACTTCTAAAGTTGTTATAAGTAGGGATGCAACCTTTAATGAAGCCGCAGGATGGAATTGGAATGATAGTCTAAAGGGCGGGTCTTCACTATTGGTGATATATGAAGACTTGTCAGAAGACTCATGCTGTTCAACAGGTGAAGACAATCAGAATTCAGGACTATCATCATCAACACAAGTCTGTGATGACGATGCAATTCAGGTTCAAGGTGGCAGTGGAGATGTCACTGATCTTGATGCTGATTCAAATTGGGAATCACCGGTGAAGAAAACCAGGCTATTGAAGGATATTTATGAGAGTTGTACATTCGCTCTAAATGTGTCTGATCCATCCACATACGAAGAGGCTGTGAAGGCTGAGGTGTGGAGAAAAGCAATGAGAGAAGAACTGAACTCAATTAAAAAGAATGATACTTGGGAGTTGATGGAACCTCCACCCGACAAAAGAATTGTGTAGTTGAAGTGGGTATACAAAATGACGTATCACTCAGACGGGGGAATTCAAAGACACAAAGCTCGCCTAGTTGCAAAGGGTTACACTCAACAGGCATGCATTGATTTCCATGAAATCTATACACCAGTAGCTAGGATATGGAGACTATGCGTCTTCTCCTTGCCATTGCTGCACAACGAAGATGGCCGGTATACCAATTCGACATCAAATCTGCATTCTTGAATGTTGAAATACATGAGGAGGTGTATGTAGAGCAGCCGATTGGTTATGAGAAGGAAGGAGAAGAGAACAAGGTTTTCAAATTAAAAAAGGCACTGTATGGCCCGAGACAAGCTCCCAGAGCTTTGTACTAAAAAATTGATGGCTATCTTCAGAGTAAGGGGTTCATTAGAAGTGTTAATGAGCATACACTGTATAGACGAGCTGATGGAGAAGGAAACTTGTTACTAGTAAGCATTTATGTAGATGATATCATATATCTAAGCTCATCTCAAGCAATGATGGATGTTTTTAAACAAGAAATGAAGGATTGTTTCGAAATGACCGACTTGGGGCTACTAAATTACTTCTTGGGATTGGAAGTAAAGCAAGCACATGGAGAAATCTTTATCACCCAGAAGAGATATGTGGAGGAAACACTGAAATTGTTCATGATGGATCAATGCAAGCCGGCCTGCACTCCTATGAACAGCAGTGAAAAGTTGCAAAGCAATGATGGATCTGGCAATGCAGATTCAAAGATTTATAGAAGCTTGGTTGGAAGGCTTCTATATTTGACACATACTCGCCCAAATATTGCTTTTACTGTGAATTTATTGCCCAGGTTTGTTAGCAATCCAACCAAAGTGCATCTTGGAGCTACGAAACATCTACTGAGATATATATCAGGTAAAGGAACTTTGGGATAATGTACACTGGAGTTGATGATTGGAAACTACGGAGCTTCAGTGACAGTGATTTGGGAGCCTCTATAGAAGACAGGCGAAGCACTTCTGGTATTTTATTTGATCTTGGTTCAGGGGCCATTTCATGGAGCTCCAAGAAACAGGATGTAACTGCACTCTCTACAACGGAGGTCGAGTACATCGCCGCCACTGCAACAACCTGTCAAACAATTTGGTTAAAAAGAATGTTGGAGGATTGTGGGATGAAGATGGATGAAACTGTTGAGATATGGTGTGATAATCATTCTGCTATTGAAATTGCAAAGAACCCGGCGCATCATGGAAGAACAAAGCATATCGACATTCGTTTGCATTTTATTCATGGTCTGGTTGCTGATGGATCAATTGTGTTAAAGTATTGCAAATCTGAAGATCAAAAGGCTGACATACTTACAAAGTCACTACCAATGAAGAAGCATATTTATTTGAGAACTTTGATAGGAGTTTGAGATTTTTCAAGCAGGGATGGGTGTTGTAAGTTGCTTGAAATTAACATTGGTGGAGTTGACTGGTCAGCAGAGGTTGAAAAGGAAGGAAAAGGTGGTTTGAAGGGGTTGACTTGTCAACCAACCAATCAGCATGGATATCCTCCACTTACGGGCAAAAGAAGCTGAGTTAAGTAGCACCATTTCACTAGCCAATAGAAGAATGGAACATAGATCTTCATTGTGCTGACAATGAATTAATGAGGTTGCTTTTAGTACTAGGTTGTCTTAATTAATGTTACTTTTTATCTTGGGACTTTAAGAATGTAATGATGGAAGCTTTTTGAATGTCTTTCTTTTAAAATGAAATCATCTCTGCCCATTTAGTGGTGAGAGAGACTATCCTGAAAATCTGAACTCCACTTTACAACCTTCTTCTCTTCAAACTCTTCATCTTGTATCTTTTTGGTCACCGAATTTTACAAGACCGATCCTGAACAGTTTCTGAAGCTGAGATGTCTGAAGATTGTATGTGTTTTGTGTTTGAGTGTTGTGAAAATGAGGAGAGTTTGAGATCAGTTCTATGTTCTATTTAACTTATGTTGTATCTATTTGAAAGGTAGTTAAAGAGGTTATAAAGCAGGAGGGAAAGCTGATGAGGGTTTGAAGTTAAAATGGACGGTTCTGATTCCATCATCAGATGAAGTTGTCTAATTTTGAGGCACAGCGGTATTAAGCGGTAGATTATTATGACACGTTGCATTCAGTTAGTGACACGTACGTTTTTTCTTTGTGATTGCTGTAATTGAAAGTGAGCTTTGATAATGAATTGATGGATGTTTTCCTGTGTTTTTCTCCTCTGCTTTTTCCCAGATTTTTTTACTGTTCTTCTTCTCTGCATCTGAGAATATATACATCAGAAAGATCACTGTACAGCTAAGTATCAGGCATTTCAATAAGCTCTTTAATTTGCTCTTTTGAACTGAGCTTGCACAAGCTCAACTTGAAAATAAGAATTGATCAGCTAGGTTAACAAGAAGAAATTCTGCTCAAGCCAACTCAAGCTTTTTATATATTAATTGCTTAACAATGAAAATTAAGAAGGGTTGCTTTTGTTTTCTCAAATGAAAACATAATAACTATTGATGATGGCTATACCTGCCTTCATCCGATATATCAAGCTTCAAAAAAAAATTTCACTTAAAACTTGTTTCAGTTGAGTAGCTATTTTCTGAAAAGGTTTCATTATCTTTTCCCTCTCAAGGACCTACAAATATACATGCAGATTGGTTAAAAACTGTTAATTAGATATTAAACATGCAAATCACACAAGCAACACAAGAAGTGATGTCCCTGTTGTCTCATCCTTATAGCATCCAGGAGATTGTGGAATATTTAAAACTGAATATAAAATCCTAACAGCAGAGCATTTCAATCAAAAATATTGGCCGCATAATTCTATTTAGAGGATTTGATATCAATCTCGATGACGACTTCTTTTATCAGCATCTAGCTATAAGGTTAGCAAAATCCCAATTTCAGAATGGTAATGCACCAAATGAGTGGAAAATTAAGAAGAGAGATTGAGTGATTGATGGTTATCAGGTATATATCTACATAAAGAGAGAGAGAGAGAGAGAGAGAGAGAGAGAGAGTGGAAAATTTATAAGAGAGAGATTAAGTGATTGATGGTTATCAGCTAAGTGATTCATATTATCAACACCCATCACTAAGTTCGTTCATGCATGTAAAATTGAAGTCCCTTTACTTTTTAAGTATCTACTTTAGCATTAACCTGATCCCAAACTTGTGAACAATAAATCCCACACTTCTTCCATTTATACAAAACAATAACTGAAATTAATAACCTTCACTTATATATACCTACATACATACATATATACATACGTATATATACACTTTGAAAACAGTCACAAGATCGTCCATTTCCTTTCTCTTTTTCTGTCACTCTCTCTCAGAGCTGCAAAGAAAGAAAGAAAGAAAGAAAGAAAGAAAGGATCAAGATGCCGATGATCTCTAGTGAAGGGTTAAACAGAAGAGGCTCCATTATCCGTAGCCTCATCATCATCAACATTGCTGGCGACCCTCATATGTATTTCCTGGTCATCCATGCTGATCACTTGGAAATTAGCAACAATGACTTTGAACTCACACTGCACTTTCATCTCCTCATTCCCGTCTCCTTCTTCCAAACTCCACATCATTATACCATCCCCATTAACTTGCGGATCAATCAAGGTCATGTCCATATTGAAGAACTCGGAGAAAGTAGTGGTGGTTCCAACAATGGAGGTGATCAAGATCAAGATCAAGATCAAGTTCATATCCACATTGAAGAGCTTGGAGAAAGTAGCGGTTCCAACAATGTAAATGATCAAGATCAAAGTCAAGGTCAAGGTCATATTCATATTGAAGAGCTTGGAGAAATTAGTACAAGTTCCAGCAATGGTGCAGGTGATCAAGGCATTAATGGGCATCTTGCATACAATGTAGAGTTTCCTCCTTCTCCTTCTGATGATGATGGAAGTCATCATGGTCATGCCCATGTTGGTGCTCATGAGAATGGTTTCCAAGAACCATGATGTCTGAAAGATGGCAGATGATCGATGATCTTGATTTAGTGCTCCATGATATTCATGTCAAGGTTTAATTAGGTTGATATGAATTCTTGCCAAGATTCTTAGCTAGGTCTAGAGTTTTAGAGATGATCTAATTTGTTTCTCTATTGCAAATGAAAAGGTCTTCAACTTTACTTCGATGAACAAATTAATTAAAGCTTAAAACTTTTCATGGTTTCTGGTTTCAGAATATCTATCTGAGCTTCTCTGGTTAATGAATGATGATCCACTGATTACTTTTACTGCATTTGCTATAATCTTTCTTGTGATATATCATATATTCTATCTTCGTCTTTGGAATTTTAATGGAAAAGAGAAACTTATTGTTTTTCATACAGATATGAGGGAAAGGTTTTTTTGTTTAAGTTTTTTTTTTTTATTGTAGTCATTGAAGGTGATTTACATGTAAAGTGTTAGTGAATTTGAATAATCTATGCATATTATAATATCACACGTCATTATACATATGAATATGAATATGAATGTTCTATCTATATTTATTATATTAAAATAATAATAAATCTAAATACGCACGGTTTTCTAATTGTTCTCCCAGTTTAATCTTTTTATATATAATTTGAAGGGTAAGTGGATTCTTGTCTATATATATATATATATATATATATATATATATATATTCAGTGGATATAAATTGATATACGAAAGATAAACAATTTGACGAGTTTGAAAATATATATTTATAATAAAACTTCATAGCTATTATGGTCACCCTCATATTTATAATAAAACTTCAATGGATGTGTGGATGTGCATGTAAATGAGTATTAATTACGTGCATGTTTCTTGCAATAGAAGGGGTTAAATGGGAAACTTCAGATCAAGTAGGGACTCGGAGATAATTTTTCAATTTAAATTAATGGTCACCCTCATAATTAGCTGTCACGCCCCGAACCCGGTGCGCGGACAAACGGCCGCAAACCCACAGGGCGTGAACCCCATAAGCCTGCAAGGCATCAGAACTTGATACAAAGTAGACAAAACTAAAACAAACCAACTGAGTTACAGGATTACAGACTCTACAGGGTATACAAAGTAAGGGTACAAGAAGTCCAAAATACCAATACAAAGATACAGTGACAGACAATGACAAAAACTCTAATTTACAACAGGACAAGACAATATCTACAAACAATCTTTCAAGATCCACGCTAGTCTATCACTCTTGATCTGAAAAGGATTTAAAAAATAAATCCATGAGCTCGCTAGCCTAGTAAGTAATCCAGAAGTTTAAAAATAACACAACAGGGTTTATAAATCTCGATTTCAAATACCGAGAGCAATTAAGCTTTCAACTTAGACTAAATAGAGCTCAACAAAGACAAAAATATATAAATAGTCCATTAGGGGTATAGTTCTCAAATAATATCGTCAACCAAATATTGTAGGCAAAAGAAATATCAGATTTTAAAGCCGTAAATCAGAAATATAGTAAATCATCAAATAAGAGCATCAGTCCCCTAAGCACAGTTAGACTAAACCAGAAAATTCAGAGGTATGTTTCAAGTATACTGGATTTTCAAAATAATACAAGTCTTTGAAATCATGATTTTAACAAAATACAGAGTATAATATTCTAATAAAAGAATATTTCCAAATATATCATTTGCCAAAATTTGAAACCAAAAATGCGATCTTCAAAAATGCAGAAACTTCAAGGCAGGATAAAATGTGTCTGTGATATACCCGGAAATCAATAACACATACATAGTGCAATTGAAGAAAATCAAAATCAAAAGTCAAAGTAGAGTATAACAGATTACAGTGTATGTCTCCAAATTCACTATGGTGCCAGAGGTCATTTTATTTATCCTCGGTGACCCGAACTAAAATAACAGAGGTTATTTATTTACTCTCGGTGACCCGAGACTGAATATCAGGTGGCCGTTAATTATTTCACCGAACGGACACGGTGCGAAACTGCAGTCTCATTTTTCCAGAATTTCTTGTCGACAAGATCAGGGTTTAACCCCCCACTGACAGGGTTGCATATCGTTCATTTGGAGACCAAAATATTCAAATACAAAAATATTTGCAAGGTACGAGTTCCAAAAAAAATCTGACATTTTTCAAGCTCACATATACTTAGAAATATTGAAAATTCTCAAGAAATAAATGATTAATCAAATAAAATATAACGCCACAAGTATAATTAATAGCAAAGCCAAAAAATAATTAGTTAAATAATCTCAAGGCTGAAATGCATAATTATTAATACAGCAAAATACAAAAATTTTAAAATACAAGATCTGATTTAATGTATCTCATCATGTGAAGAAGATAGCCCACTTATTTTCAAAATAAGTAGGTAAATAATTGCAAAAGGAATTAATGCGAGAAAAAAGATGATCACAAATTGAGAAAGAAGATAAACAAAATGTAAAGGCACGTGGACAGATTAAAGAATAAATAAATAACGAAGTAATAAACAAATAACCAAAGCTAATGGCAGGTGGACATAAAAATTCGAGTACTTATTAAGTCTAAAAATTTAGTTATTGGTAATAAATAGGATTAGTAAAAGGATGAATGCCTTGTCAAAATAACATGAAGTAATAATCATGTATCACAAAAATAGTTGAACAAACCACTCACAATTAGCTAAAATTTTAATATTGCAAGAAATACGAGAATTTGCACGTGGATTACATACCTGATACATGACAAAACTCTAAATCCAAAGTGGACAATAAATTCAGGCCCCTTCAAAAGTCCTCCCAAAATGTTAAGACTTTCTTGCATTAATAATCGATCAATAATCTCAGAAAACACACGGGATCGGCAATCATCCAACAATACCCAAACATAGCAATCCTTTTGCAGCTTGGCAAATGCTTAAAACAACTTGATCTCTAAGTATAACAAGAATTAAACCACAAAGGTTATCAGGAACTTCATCATGTTGTGGAAGGAACATCTCCAAAGAAGCACTTTCAACACATCCTCAATATAAAGAAGAAGACAAAGAATTCCTGAAATCCAAACTATGACTCTTGCTCCTATGAAATCAATGATCAAATCATTAGCACTCTCTGTGCTTCTTCTAATATCATCAAAAACTGAAAATAATTCACCAACTACATCACAAGATGCGAATAGTTCTTTAGATGGTAGACCATTCACTAGAGTCCACATTCATCAAGATGCCAATGGGAGTTTTGGTGATGAAAACAATCCTCACGTTGAAAAATTGGTCGAAGGAGGATCACATGAGCAACCAATCAGAAGTTTCGGAGAAGAAATCAAGCTTTGGATGGTGCAGCAGCTCCATGGAACAATGATGGTGAGGGTGGTAATCAAAAGGAGAAGATGGTTTTTCAGCTTAACACTCAACAATAGAAATTTAAGGCTTAATCATGGGTTTTAAGGGGATTGAGAGATGAATTAAACTAGCTCCCAGGAATCCAGGCTTTCAAGCCTTTTACAAACATATGAAGCCAAAAAGATGGGATCCACAACAATATAAAATTTAAAGATAATAGCTCCACAACATTGCCCTAATGATACAAGAACATGCTATCAGGTTTAAAAAAAGGTAAACGTATCCAATGAAAGTGGGGTTCACATTAGCCATGCATGGGGCAGCAACCAGACTTAAGCCAGCTCACCACAAAACTTCGCTGTGTTATAACATTCTTATAAATTGTAAGAGTGATCACGTACGAGAGACTGCTCACCTGCCTGAAGTTTTATACCATGAAGAGGTGAATTATTTATAGAAATTTAATTAAAACTCCATGCGTGCAAGCATGCTTACCAGCAGTTAAAATAATTATTGAATTATCATCTTTATAAGGGTAGACCAAGTTGGTTCTTCTGAGTTGTCCTACCCATGTCTTGAAGATTCAATCCCTTTTTTCATAAAAATAAAAAAAAAATCCATGAGTTGTCCTCATTACTCAGTCCAATTTTGTAAAACTAATGGCATGTAATGGCGGTAAGTTATGCTGAATTTTCGTTTATATATATATATATATATATATATATATATATATATATATATATATATATATATATATATATATATATATATATATATATATATATATATATATATTTTATGAAGGTGGTAAACTACAAATTTATTAATAATAAAAACAGGAAAGTACAGAAGCACACAGAGAAGGCAAAAGAAAAGTCAAAGGGCTCTCACCAGAAGTGAGGCTCTAAACTACTAGAAAACACAAACAAACAAACAGGAAACGAAAAGTAAATAAAAGCCTAGAAGGCGAAAGCCACTGTCTAGGAGCACATGTCTACGCAGGCTGAAAAAAGAGTAACCTAGAAGCCCTAGTGCTTATGAAGTTAAGTGAGCGCTTAATCTTCTGGGAAGCCTCGTGATTATCTACCGTAACTGCAAACCAAGAAAGAAGTATATTAGCAATATTTATCAAGCTAGAGTAAGTAGGTAATATGAGAAATTGAAATATGCGACTATTTCTTTCTAGCCATAAGTTCCACATGATGGCTCATGAAATAAGGTCCCAGAGAGAACGGATCTGATAGTGCAAGGAAGTAATCCAAGCGGTCCAAATCTTAAAGGTGGAATGAGGTAGTGAATGAATTTCAAACAATTGTGAGAAGAATGACCAAACTCATTTTGAAAATTCACAATCAAGGAATAGATGGTCCATGGTCTCTGAGGCTTTGTGGCAAAGAACCCAAGTATCTGTGGCAATTTGACAATTACAACCTTTTTTGGAAAGATTTGAAAGAGTAAGGAGTTTATCCTCCCAAGCTAACCAACAGACGAATAATGAAATTTTACTAGGGCATTTTGTTTTCCAGAATTGGGAATAGAGCAAGCAACGCATGCCATGAGGAACCTGTAGAAGGATTTGACCGAAAATGATCCACTTTTTTCCTAAGTCCAATTGAAACAGTCCTCTTGATCCCTAGAGCAGTCTGGAATTGCTCTAAGGAGAGGGGATAAATCATTAAAAGTGGAAATTTGAAATAGATTCTCTAGAGTTTGAATTTGTTGTAAAAATTGATGAACAAGTTAACCATAGGGAATTGTAATCAATAAAGAGTGATGGCTAGAGGTCTTTTGGAGCTCGTCCAGAGTGCCATCTATCAAACCAAAACAAAGTATTGTGGCCATTATTAATTGTTTTGGAAATACAAGCACTAAAAGGTAGTAGTGTGGTGTGAATTCAGCCCCAAAGAAAGATTTATTCCTTGGTGGTAGTAGAAAAAGGAAACTAGTTGGGTTTCTCTTCAAATAATTAAATTTAGTAATCTTGGCCCAACAACTATTAAGATTAATGGATATTTTCTACCACGACATTCCATGAAAAGCCTGATTAAACTCCTGAAGATTAAGAATACACCATCCACCTAGTTCTCAAGGTCTACAAATCCTTTTCCAGGCGACCAGTCGAATTCCTTTGGATCCTAAATCCTGACCTTTCCAAAGGAAATCCCTTAGAATCTTATCTATTTCTATCAGTACCTAGGCAGAAAGCTTAAATACAGACATCGAATAAACTGGAACAGTTGAAAGAAATGAGTTAAGTAAAGTTAAGCGGCCTCCTAAAGATAAATAAATAGATTTCCAAGGAGAGAGCCTAGAACGAACTGTTCCAATAAGGATTGACCCAGTCTATCTGTCTAGGTCTCCTACCATAAAGGGGTACCCCCAGGTAGTTAAGCTAAAGGCAACTACAAGAGCAGTTGAGAATCATGGCAGATGTACCATGAGGTTGAAAGCCATAATTTGTAGAATATAAACAGCTTTTTGAATAAATGATGGCAAGACCAGAAACCCCTTCAAAGAGATAAATAATTAATTTAATGATTTGAAGGTCTTCTTGTCCTCCAGCTAAGAAAATGATGAGATCATCCTCATAAAGAAGATGACTTATATGATCAGATTGGTCGAGAGGAACACCCACTAGAACCTTGGATCTAAAGTCTGATAGAACATTGCACTTAGGACTTCAGTTGCCAATGCGAAGAGAAGAGAGGAAAGTGGATCACCCTGTCTTAGTCCTCTTTTACAACGGATATAGCCTTGAACTATACCATTTATTCGAATCTGAGTCTTGGCAGTTTTAAGAATGGTGTAAATCTAGGATTGCTATCTGGGTCCAAATCCCCTGGCGGCTAAAATTTCAAGCAGAAAGTTCCAGTCTAGCAAGTTAAAAGCTTTTGCAAAATCCACTTTAAAAGCATAACCAATTAGTTTCCTTTTTTGGAGATTGAAGATCAATTCTTGAGCAGAAATGATATTGTCAGTAATGCATATTCCCTTAATAAAGCCTGATTGGGACTCGTCATCCAAGACACCAATTACCAAGCTTAATCTGAAGGTGAGAATTTTAGAAACAATTTTACAAGTGGAGTTTAAAAGGCTAATAGGTCGAAAGTCAGAAACTTTAGTCGGTGTGCCTTTTTTAGCTATGAAGGCAATGTGAACCCAGTTCAAATGTTTGTAATTGATTAAACCCTTATAGAAGTCTTTGCAGAGTTTTACAAGTGATTCTTGAACAATACTCCATTGTTTTTTGAAAAAAGAACATGGGGAATCCATCTGGTCTTGGAGCTTTATTTGCATTAAGACTGAAGACTGCTTGTTTTATTTCCTCAAGAGAAAATCGTTGTTCAAGAGAAGCAAGACCAACTCTATCCTTATGACCAATTAAGTACTGTCAGTCTAGAAGGAATCTATTAGTGATAGGAGTTCCAAGCAATGATTGGAAGTAATCGTTGAAAATTTTGCAATTTCTTTGTCACCTTCAACCCAAAGTCCGTTATGACTAATGCAAGAAATAATATTTTTGTTCCTCCTACCATTTGCTATTTGATAAAAGAATTTAGTATTTGAGTCCCCTTCCTTGAGCCAAGTGATTCTAGATCTATGTTTCAAGTATATTTCTTCTTGTTTAAAAATGTTGAAAAGTTCTAGTCGAATTTGAGAGAATCGGTTGGTTTCATCATCTGAAAAAGGTCTGTCTACTTTCACCAATAGTGTCTAGAGTATTGAGTTCAGAAAGAAGACTCTTTTTGTGAAGTTTAGACATGTCAAAGGTTTCTTTAGCCCAAATACGAAGATTAACCTTTAAATTAGCTAATTTCTTAGACATGATAAAGGCACCACAGCCTTCAAGAAGAGTATCCGACCACCAGTTCTGGATAAGAGTTGGAAGTTGAGAATTGGAATACTAGAATTTTTTGAATCTGAATAGGTGTGGTCGTGGGAGGTGATCTCCAAAATCCAAATAGATAGGGGAATGATCATATACAAATCTAGGTAAAACAAATTGGGAATATTTGGGATAAGCGGTGGACCAATTGTGAGATAACAGGAAGTGGTCCAAGCGAACCCAAAGTGGTTCCGATTGCCCATTAGTCCAAGTGTATCTACACCCTTGAAGGGGAGGATCAATGAGGTTAAGATCACTTAATTAGAAAGTTTTGTGAAGAAGCAATGTTTCTAGAATTAAAAGTACCAAGATTTTTATCTTCAGGAGAGAAAATAGTGTTGAAGTCTCCACAAATAATCCAAGGATCTGTGTGAAGATTTCTCACTAGCCGAAGTTTATCCCAGAATTCGGATCTTAGGGTACGAGAATTGGTACCATAAACATTGGAACAAATCCAGGATGTGTTGTTATAAGTGTTTTTGAAAGCTATCGAAATGGAGAATGAGCCTTTATAGATTAAGGTTCTAGTTACTTGGAATCGATCCCAAGCAATGATGATACCACCAGCAGTGCCCGATGCTGGTATGAAATCAAATGTATTAAAGCGCAGGCAGTCTACTGATCTCCAAGTTGATAAGTAAATTTCTTCAAGTTTGGATTCTTGCAGACAAATAATATTTGCTTGAGAGGAGTTAATGATATCTTTGACTAAGTGGCTTTTAAGGGATCAGCCAAAACCTCTAACATTCGAGCTTAGAATTTTCATGTATAAATAAGAGGATCTAACTATCGGATCTCAAAAGAGATCCTGTAGAGTTTGTGAATTGAGCAACTCTAGTGGCTTCTAGTAAGTGAATATTGTCTAAGCATTTAAATTTATGATTGGGAGATCCCAAAAAATTAATACCACAATATTCGCTATAATTGAGAAATTGAGCATTTGACCAAGAAGAAAATACATAATTAAGGGGTTTGGGAGTACCTTCTCTCGGGTCCTCGGGTATTTTCTTCTTAGAAGATCTAGGAGGATGCGAGACAAATCCGGCTTCTTCATTCCAGCGACCAGAAGGCTTCTTGGTTCTGTCACTCCTTCTAATTTGACGCTGTGGAATAATAAGGAAAGGATGATCAGGAATGTTCTCGGGATGACTCGAGTCAATTGAGGACAAGTCATCCTTGGATCGATCATAAGGACTGTCAGTTGGTTGATAACCGGGTCATCAGAGTGTGAAAATTGTTCTGGTTGAATAAAGTTTGATGCTTCTAATAGTTGATCATCCACAGCAATATCCTCTATGAATGAGTCTTCATCTTTATCTTCTCCCCAGTCAACAAGTTCTTCATCAAAAGGGTTATCAAGAGAAATCTTTTGGGGGGAAGATCTTGAGAATAGAATTTATCAAAATTAACACTTGGAATTAACGTCCATCCACCGTGGATGAATATCCAATTATAACCTTCTGGAATTACTATAGTCAGAGGTAGTGGTTTCAAATGTGTCAGCAAAATCCCAGGTATTAGAGAAGATGTTGGGATTGAATTACATGGGCCCTTGCTGTTGGGAAAACAAATGTTGCTATAAGAGGTAGGATCAGGAGTAACATCAGGATCACCAACATTAGAATCATTAAGCTTAGAAGGAATAGTAATGAAGAGATTAGGATCCTTTATAGAATGCTTATCACGATGCAAAGAACCTTCTTTAATTTGAGAGATAGATGCATCTGAACCGTGCTTATCCCTAGACAATTGAGGGATGATCCGATTTGAGTCAAAAGATCTATCATCAGAATTCTTATCCCCAGGTATGATAAGTCTCTCAGCTTGATCCTAAGGAGAGGTTAAAGTATTAGATTAGATCTGAATATGTTGAATTGAATAGGAGATAAAATCTTTGGAGTCCTTATCTCGAGGCACAACAGACGTGTGCATGGAGCCAAGCTAATCTCCAGAATTGCCATCTTGAGGCAAATCGGTGGTTGTTGTAGACCCAGGCAGCACGAGGTTCCTGTGTTTCAACAACTTGTCCTCTTCTTAGTTTCTCTCGAAAAAGATTGGAGGAATTCGGGGAGGTACATACGGTCGATCACCAGAGCACCGGTGCACCGTGGCCAGAATCTCATCGTCAACAAGATTAGTTGTTTCTGGTGATGGATCAATAGACTGAATATAAACTGGTGTAGGATCCGTCAAGAGGCCGAGATTGGAGCCGTGCTCAACAGTCTCGCCATAAAGATTTACATTGGTGTGATGGAGAAGCGGGCCTTTACCTTTAACAGCCTTGGGAATTTGGTAAGTGCTATGAGAAGGATGAGAGGAGATAGAAGGAGCTTCAATGATCGGATCTTCAATAGGGAGAGAATCAGAACTTGCCGTTGATTTCTTTGGAGGAGCCTGAGAAACCGGTCCATGGATCACTTTCGAACGCAGTACAGGAATTCCATCATCCTCGAGTCTCACCTTGAAGCTTCTAACACCCACGCCTACAATGATCTCCAACGGGAAAGCAACTTGAGTCTTGAGACAAACAAGAACTCTGAAGTGTTCTAGGGAAATGTCTTCATGCTTTTGCACAAAGATCAAGTCGTCAAGTGGTCTCAAGACTTCCACGATGGAGTTCCAATTCCAGCAGTATAGGGTAAGGTTAAACATCCTTACCCTATTGTAGTTACTGGTCGCTATCGCATGAGAACCAAACCCGGGAGTCAAGAGAGCAAGGTTGAGCTTGCACTGTCCAAGGTTGGAGTTCAAGATAATTAGGCTCTTCTTAACTAAAGCAGCAGCAACTCTTGCCTTAGATAGTAAGAGAATGAAGACATCTCCGAATGGAGTTATATTTTCACATAGGTCTGTATTCAGGCTCTGTGGAAGAGAATCGTGGAGTGAACGAACACTCGCATTGCCGGAGAGAACTCTGACTATAATCATCCATTTAAGATCCTCTTTGGATTGAATAATTGCTTCAGAAATAGGAAGAGAGACCCTGATAGAAGAGGATGAAGATCGAGAATGAACGTGGAGAAGAGGCTTAAGGATAGCTACATTCGGTGACGATTGCTTTTTGGATCTAGGTTTCTCCTTTTTTGGAACATAGGATGAGTGAGGAGAAGTGTGCAGGAGACAACGGATCACAAAGTGACCGATGCCAGAACATTGTCAGCAGGTGAGTTGATGTCTGCAGTCGTCGCCCTTGTGACTAGAGCGTAAACATCTCTTACAAACCTCACTGCTGTCCAGCGATCGACTGCGTTTCAGCTAAGGAAGTTGACCAATTGTGTCCGTCTGCTGAGAAGGAATGAGTGGTAGAGGTTTACGGGCCACCTCCGCGAAGGTCACTCCTTCTCTCACCGGAGAGTTTTTGGATGCCTGAGGCCCGGAAGACGAAGGTTGAGGAGAAGAAGGAAGCATGGGAGCCACCATGAGATCCACGTCGGGCACTGCTGCTATAGCCTTCGCAAGCGCCACCCAAGAATCTCATCTTGCTACAGTGAACTCAAGACATACTTTGATAGCTAGCATATATATATATATATATATAATGAGCGATTAAAAGGGCTTTTCTAAAGTTTTCTTTTGGCTTCATGAATTTTTTGTCTCTTTTATAATGAAGTTTTTTTAGTGTGATGTAATCTAACTAGTTTTGCATGAGCATACTTTGACCTTGCACAATTTGGAAGAACGTCTTATTTTATAAATAGCAACACAGCTTCCTCATCTCTCCCTCCCTCCCTAGTTCTCCCTCCATGCCCCTCTCTCTCTCTCTCTCATTTTCTCCCCCTTCCTCCTCTCTCCCTATCTTCATCTTCGCAATGCCTTTCATTTTTCCTGATTGTGGGAGTGGCAAACTAGCTTTTCTGCTCATAGCTTGTCCGGCCTTTTTCATTGGGTTTTACATGGCTCTTTCCTACCCTGTCAGCCAAAGGCATCAAGAGATCCTTGTGAGAACACATTTAGATGAATAGGTTTCACTGATGCTAGCTAGAGATAGATAGGCCGTCATATACCTTTCGATTAGAACTTTGGTGGTTTATCCTCAATTTTTGACATGGAATTCCTAGAGTTCATTGCAATCGTGCAAAGGTAGAGATATGAGAGATCCATCTTTACTGTGGCATGGGATTAGTCACTAAGCAGTCGTGAGAGAGCACTTGTGTATTTTGAGTTCCTTCGTTCCGATTAAGCTAAAGGGTTCATCTATATATATTGATTTACAATTATATTACTTGCTAATTTCCTAAGTGAAGTCATATCCGGCCACCATTTCATTCATTGCTTCTAATTCTCATTCGCCTTTGATTTGGTCTTTATTTCTTTTATTGCTTTTTATCTTTAAAACTTAACTTGATCTTGATTAGTAGTTAGCTAGAGAAGATAGAGATAATACTAGTGATATTTAGTTTCTGTGGATTTAACTTTGCTCTTTGCATGTATTACTTCGATTGACGTGTACATGCACTTGCGTGCGGCTTGCTTTAGTCAATCAAGACACTACAATAAAAAAACAACCAATGCCACTAACTATGAGCAATGATCTAGCATAAGATAAGGGTGTCAAAGCATACACTTTCTCTAAGGTGATAATGAGGCACAGAAAATTAATGCAAATTTTTTCACATGTAGATATATATTATTTTTATTTGTTTTTTCTCCTGCTTTGAACTGAACCCGTCCATTTTATGTAGAACGAGTAAGAAAATGGAAATAGTTTCAACTTGGTGCAGGTGATGCGTTTAGTTGTTTAATTAACAAATTTTTTTTATGCCACTGGCATCATTCCAAATTGCGCGTTGCCAACTCTCAAATAGACATGAGATACGCATGCATGTCGTCATCAATGGAAGACATTTCAAACATTAGTGGCCATCTATTTAGAGATTATGCCCCCAAAAGTCAAATTGATGATTTTATTATTATTATTATTATTACAAGTTCTTATTTTAACATAAAAAGTATTCCTCCACTCAAAATCAAACACTAAATAATAATAATACACCGACTTCTACCTTATTCGTAGTCGATGCATGTATATTCTTGAACTTCTGACCTGATAAAAAGAAAGGGTACAACATGTTCTCACGTCTTCATAGACTCACATGCAGTGTGAGCGTTGTGATGTTGTATAAATAGCCATTGCATGCAGCCCTTTTATTCACCAATAAACACACACAGAAACTTCGTTAAGGTTTGAAGAGATGGATCTTCGAAGAGTGAATTCGTTTCTAGCTTTCGTTGCTATTATCCTGTCTTCATGTGCTCCTTCAAATGCTCAGCTTCAAATTGGTTTCTATCAACACACATGCCCCTTAGCTGAATTTATAGTCAAAGAAGAAGTTATGAAAGCTCTTAAAGTTGATCCTGGCATGGCTGCTGGCCTTGTTAGAATGCATTTCCATGATGCATTTGTCAGGGTATGTCTGCATATATATATAATTCATAATTTCACACTACTGCTAATTTATTTCTGCTTGCTTCTTAATTACATGTTTACATATTGTTAATGGTTAATTAGGGTGCTGATGGATCGGTTCTGATTGATTCAACAAAGAACAACACAGCAGAAAAAGATGCACCACCAAACAATCCAAGTCTACGAGGATTTGAAATCATCGACGCAGCGAAAGCCCGGCTCGAGACTAAATGCAAACACATTGTCTCATGTGCTGATATCCTTGCATTTGCAGCAAGAGACAGTGTTCTATTTGTACGTTCCTCTAAATTCTATCATGTGCATAAGTCAGTACAGGCACACTATATGAATTGGATTAAACGTGTCTGTGTGTATATGCAGAGCATGGGAATACCATATGCTGTGCCATCAGGTAGAAGAGATGGAAGGGTTTCATTGGCTTCTGAGGCGATGTCCAACCTACCACCTCCTTCTTTTAATCTCACTCAGCTCACCCAAGCCTTCAATGGCAAGGGTTTGTCACAAGAAGAGATGATCACTCTATCAGGTATATAACATTTATATACATACACACAGACAGATTAATAATGTTTAAAATTTTTTATCTCTAACTAGTTTATTTCCTATATATAACAAGCCCTTAAAAAAATAGCATGTTTTGTCATTCAGGAGCACACACAATTGGACGTTCTCATTGCAGTTCATTCAGCAACAGGCTCTACAACTTCAACTCAACAGTAAGTCAAGATCCAAGTTTAGATCCAACTTACGCTAAACAACTGAAGAAACAATGCCCAAATGGGAGCACTAACGCCAGCCTTGTGGTGCCAATGGATCCAAACACTCCAACCAAATTTGACAGTAACTATTACAAGCTCATCTTGGCTAACCGTGGCTTATTCACATCAGATCAAACCCTAATTTCCACTCCAAAGACCAAGAAACAAGTGCAAGTGAATGCATATGTTCCATTGTATTTCCAGTTGAAGTTTAGAGATGCATTTGTGAAGATGGGAAAAATTGGAGTGCTTACTGGAAAACAGGGAGAGATCCGTACCAACTGCAGGGTCATCAACTCATGATACAACTAAAATTATATTTATTCATTCATATCTTATATATTTTTGCTATTTTTGTTTTGTGTTATGCAGCAAAAATAAATAAGTTGTTATGTGTTGCTTTTCTCTTTTCTTTATTATGATGTATTACGATTTATATTTTTTAGGGAAAATTTCAAAAATAAACCTTGTGGTTTCCCAGTTTTGCAAAAAAATGATTGAAGTTTGTTTTTTTCGTTTTTAATCTACGTGGTTTCCCCAGCTAACAAAAAAGGGAAAAACCGTTAACTACCCTTTTAACGGTGTTAACTCACAGGGGCAAAATGGTCAATTTATTTAAAATCCATCTCATTTGACATTAAAAAAAAAATATTTTTTTAATATATTAATCTCTCAAAACAGTCTAATAAATAAAAAAAAACTTAAATTCAAAAAAAAAAAAAAATCATGTTGAAAATCATGTGGCTTTTTTTATAATAAATTGACGATTTTGCCCATATGAGTTAACGGTTTTCCCTTTTTTGCTAGCTAGGGAACCATATAGATTAAAAACGAAAAAAACAAATCTCAGTCCCTTTTTTGCAAAACTGGGAAACCACAAGGTTTAATTTTTAAAATTTTTCTATTTTTTAATTCAAGGATTCAATTTTTGAATAAATATTTCTTTTTTAAAAATCGGTTGTCACTCAAGTCATATAACCTTTTTTTTTCTTCAATTTTTTTTAGCTTAATAAACGCTATTTATATAGTTGTGAGCATCTGCTATTTCTTCCGCAAGCAACTTTGAGTTATTTAATCTCTCTTTCTAAGATTTTTTTTTTTTAAATTTCTCTTTATTATATAAGTAATAGATAATGTGTATCATGTTAAATATAAAAGGTTTTTGGCGGTTCAATTCCGATTTCAGTTTTAGGGTTCAATTCAACGGTTTTCGGTTTGACGGTTTATATGGTTCGGTTTTTTTTTTTAACTAAATAATCTAATATTTCAAATTAAAATGAACACAAAAATATAAAAATTAATTTAATAAAATATTTTAGTAAAAAAATAAAAGTATTAATAATTTAAAACAATATTTTGCAATAAAAGTACAATAGGAGAAGAAATAAATAAAATAAAGGGTTTGAAGTTAATTATATCAAGTTGCCTACGTATACTCTCGGAATCAGATAAATTAGATTAGACAATCAGACTTAATCAATTTGGTTATTACCGGTCACATGACTCAAATGGTAAAACCTAATCAGATAAATATCATGAGTCCATGACATTATTTATATAACATATAATATATATCATATTTTGATTCAATTCGAACCAGCGGTTGCCGGTTCACGATTTTCAAATTCTGAAACCGGAACCGAACCTTGTTTGAAGGTTCAGGTTCTTGTTTTAGGACGGTTCCCCTTCCGGTTTTTGGCGGTTCAGTTCCGGTTCGGTTTCACGGTTTTGGTTCAAAATGGTCATGTTTAGATATAAAATATTAGTAATTTTAAAAATTAGTTTATATATATATATATATATATATATATATATATATATAGATATATATATATATATTATTTACTAGTGTGCGTAAAATATTTTTGAATCCCATTGAGTGTTCATGGTTGGGCTACCATGTTTGCCGAACGGGCTCTACCTAATCGAACGTATAAGAGGGCAAAACGGTGGGGGACTTCGGAGAAGAGAGAAGCAAACCAGAGAGAATCGAGAATGGAAGCAAGGGCGGAGGAGGAGATCGTGAAGGGAGTGGAGGCCATGGACGTCGTCGATTCCAACGGAAGATCGATCAAACTCCTCGTGCTTCTTCGTAGATTTCTCGGCGTTCAGCAGAGAAGAGCGCAAGCCTACGCGAAGCTCCGGAGGTGAGCTACCCTTTTCCTTCTATGTTTGTTCTTTGGATCTTTGCCAGTTTGGTCTGATTGTGATGTGAATTGGAGTTCTTAGGTTCTGGTGATCTTATTCCTACTTAAATTTTAGAAAAAAAAAAGTTTTGATTTGTTTGTTTTAGGGCGTGATTGGTTCCTGTTTATTTGAATCCTTTTCTATTCTTTGTTTATTCATTTGATTTTTTTTTTCATTTAATCATATGCTATGATTTTCTTCTTGTTTATGGAGTTAATGTAATTCAAAAAGGTGGTAATCAAAATCTATGAGCTAAAACCTAGTAATAATTTGGGAGCTTCTTTGCCTTTCAGACTATGATGGGGTATTCTAATGTTGAAAGTTAAAAGTTGTTTCTTTTTCTTTTATTCTTTTTTTAATTATTAGAGGTTGGAATGGAATTCTATAGCTGATCAAACAAGTATTTCACAAGTTAAATGTCATATTGCTTCAACAGACATGTGATTAAGTGCTGTTAACAATTGTATGATGTTGATCCTAAGAGCATTTAGAGAAAGAGACATAGCAAATGATTTGAGAATTGTAAGGGAATTTTTTTTTTATGTGTCTGTCAAGAAGAATAACATGACTGGAGAATTTGGTTTGTTGTGGTTTATTTTGCTCTTTTCTTATTTCTTTTGGAGACCAAATTTGAAATTAAATAATGCCTAGATGTATCTGATTTCATTACTTCCCTGCATCCTTTTGTTTTCTAAATTTTCCAACTTAATCTGGAAGGAATTTTATTGAACATGTTCTTGGTTTATAGTTATTGAATGAAGTTCTTTTTCTTTTTCTTTTTTGTTGATCTTGAGGTTTTGCTTTCCTTCATGTGGAACAATAATGCTAATGATTAAATTTAATTGAACATGTCATAGTGCTTTTGCTGAATATATGACTAATGGAGGGGATTTGGCATACCAACAACTTTGTGGAGAGATAACAGTGGAATTTAATGATTGTTCTAAGCAGGTAAACTATGTTTTGCTGAATTCAGTTCCCAAAATTGTTTTTAGAAATTTATTTTGTTTTTTTATTTACTTTTGCAGGTTCTTGAAATGGAGTCCCAGCTTTTAACACCTGATCTTGCCCGTGGGGATCTTGCTAGTCTTCTAAGGTCAGTCCAGTCAAAGGAGAAAGAGAAACTACAAATGGTAATTTGCCATTACTTAAATTAGGAATTTTGTGATCTCTCATCCCTTACAAGATTCACTTTGCATTGAAAAATGCATTATTTTGTTTTTTGAACTGAGCCAAGAATCACCTCACCTGTACTGTCAATGTACTATGTCCACCACTTACATTTGATGAAGACATAAAGTAGCATATAGTAATTATAGTTTGACTGATATGGGTGTTTAAAGTGTTTAAAGTTGTGTGAGATCCCAAAGCATGGGTTTTAATTGCTGGGGACTTACAGGGATTTGAGAAATGTATTTTTCCTTTTTTTTTCTTTTTTATTCCCAAACTTATGATTCTGAAGGCTCTGCGTCTGAGATGTATCTTGCTGAGGATGAATATGAATATATGACGTGCATTCTTTAGTGCAGCTGTGCAAGTAAGCATTCATGCTAGTCGGATCCTTGTCAAGCCTATCATATATTTCTGTAATCTTCAACTCATCATTCAAGGGAATTTTAAAAGGAAATCCTATTATTCATACATAGCTGCTGTATTTCAGTCCTTAATGCATTCATACTTCATATTTACACTTTCTTTAAGAGTCTTGGTTTAGATTTTACTTCAATCTCATCCTGAAACTTCCACATGCACATGCAGAGATATTGTTCTGAGTTTTATTGACCCTTATTCATACTTATGTACTGGTACACATTTCCCTTCAGTGAATTAGTGACCATTGACCCTTATTCATAGAAATCAGATGAGAACTGATTTTTTTCTCAGATTTTATTTTAATAGTAGTATGCCAATTAACACATGCACATTAGTTCGTTCTTTCTGTAGGGCACAATATTGTTGGAGATATGCTTTGAATGTAAACTGAAAGGTTTCCAAGTGCTTTAGTGAAACTATGCTCCTTCTATCTAGTGCTGCAACAACTTTCATTTGAGAGTTGTTCCTTATGCACTATAAGTAGTATTGGATTTTTTTCCCCCTATGTTGCTGTTGTTTTTACAGAGCATAAACTCTTTCTACTGTTTCTTTCAACCTAGACCGCAAAGATTCAGATATTAAAGAAGGCAGGCAGACCATCAGAGCGGCTGGTGAGCCACGAGCATTGCCATTACCACAAGCCAATGTCGCACGAGTGCTTGCATATTAATGAGATCACAGAGGCCTCAGGCACAGAGGAAGCGGAGGCTGATGCCGAGTACGATAATGCTCTCAAGGAAGCCATCCAGAGGGTGCAGGACACGGTTACTGGAATCAATGAACACTTGGAAGAGGTCAGGTATGAGATTGAAGCACTGGAGTCCGATTAGCAACCGAAAAAAAAATCCTGAAGCATTTGTTCTTGATGTCAGGCTTACATTTCCAGAAATTGTCATGGTCTGTAACAATGTTACATTGTTAGCATATGAATATATTCATTCAGAAGATTTCACTTTTGTTTGGCACATTGTTCAACATTCATTATTGAAGTGCAATTTCACTTTTGTAATTTTAACATGCCAATTTCATTAGAATCTTCCACAAAAATAGTGAGAATTCAAATCATAGATGTGAGCATATTTTTGAAAGTATGAGTAATGGTTATATGTGGATGGTTTTGATATTTACGTATGTATGAGTCTTGTTCTCATGTATTCCACCGAGATTTATGCACGTTTTTATTTTGCCCATACTCATTTGTTTCGTTGAGATTTATGCATACAAACCATTTCTTTAGATTGGTATCAAGTGAGTTTCATAAAAGCAAATTATTATAAAAATTATTTATAAAAAGTATTCACACGTGCCAAGTCTAAACTCACGTGCCAGGGGCCTGTCTCCGTATCGCGTGACCTTGACGCGCGGGTCTCATTAAAACGAAGCCCTCGTCTCTTCTCTTTCTCCCTTTCGATCGCAGATCCCCTTCCCTTCTCTTCGCGTCCGAGGGTGAGAGAGAAGCAGCTTTGATCTTTGCGTTCCTAGGTATTTGCTTCGATCTCGATCTCGATCTCAGTGTCTACTGCGTTCTCGATTTGCATATCTTGCTTGTTCGATCCATTCCGATCTCGTCTTTTCTAGGGTTTAATTTCTCGGATCTAATGCCATTTATGCATCTCTGCTGTGGATCGTTGCTTTTCTTTTTTCCTTTTTGTTGGATCTAATGGGATCAAGGTTTGTGGATTTTGGTTTGTGATTAGGAGCTTAGGGAGAGATGGGGCTCACGTTCACGAAGCTTTTCAGCCGGCTCTTTGCCAAGAAGGAGATGAGGATCCTGATGGTGGGTCTCGATGCTGCTGGTAAGACCACCATCCTTTACAAGCTCAAGCTTGGCGAGATCGTCACCACCATTCCCACCATCGGTGAGCGCCCCATTCCTCTTTGCTTTGCTCTTGTATATTTACGGAATTTTATAGCAGTAGTAATATTAGGACTTATTTTCCTTTGATTCTATATATGATCGTGTAAAGCGAGGTGAAATTTTAGGTTTGGCATTATTTTAAGGGAGATCTTATGATTGTTGATGTTATTAATTTTTCTGTAAGGTGTTTCGTTTTATCTGTTATTTGATTAAGAATTTATTTGAAATTTGGTGCAAATTTTTTTTTTCAAAACTTCATTTTTATTATTGTTTCGGTTTCAGATTTTGGTCACTTTTTGTTTTTAGTTATGATGCTTCTTGTGTAACATATGAAAGCTTTCTTTCTTTCACAAGATTAAAGTTTTATCTTGAGCTTTCTTCCTTATGGAGAGCCTGATCTGTATCCTTGAAAGATTTTAGTTCACCTTTGAATTTCCCCTTTGGACTATCTACATATCTAATAAGGGCTTTGTTATTAAATAAAAGTGTATTGCTCTGAGCTTGGAAATAACTATGGAATTGTTGGGTTGGGTGTTGATGTCTTTGGGCTTTTGATAGTGAACCATACTACATGGAAACTCAGTAGAGGTCATTGTGATTAGTCTATGTTGTCACCATTGGTAAGCTAGTATATAATTGTTATCACTGGCATAGGCTGATCCATGACGGTACAAATTTTAAATGTCTATTATGAATTGCAAGATGAGCATTGGAGCTCTATGCTTTGATTGAGTGGATGGGGTACTGTTTATGTTTGTCTTTATTGTTTCGTAGGTATCCTGTTGAATAAATAGTTTAATCCATGTCTAAAATTGTTACCATTTTTATGTCTATCATGATTTTATTTTCCATAATGTTCTTGTTAGGAAAGATTTCTTTTTAGGCAATTAATACATTCCTATCTACCAATAGCTTAAATAATGCAAGAGCACTGGATTAAATGTGCCAGACACCCTGAAATGAAGGTTGTAAATTGTATTCATGCTTCCATTGCAGGATTCAATGTGGAGACAGTGGAGTATAAGAACATTAGCTTCACTGTTTGGGATGTCGGTGGCCAGGATAAGGTATCTAGTGTTCATTGAGTTTTTTTATAATTAATATGTTATTATTGGTTATGATTTGCTTTATGATGTCACAAACAACTTTTAAGCGGGATTGATATGATTTATGTAGTGCAGCGGCTAATGTTAGGAAAATAATGTGATGCTAGAAGATCTATCTAAGTTTCTGCTTTCTACAACTGATGCCATAACTAGAATGCCATTACCATTACCATTATCCACTAAATACTTTCCTAAATTCTGACATAAAAATAATTGAAACTACAGATTAGACCTCTGTGGAGGCACTATTTCCAGAACACCCAAGGTCTTATCTTTGTTGTGGACAGCAATGATAGAGATCGAGTTGTTGAGGCCAGGGATGAGCTGCATCGGATGCTTAATGAGGTATCTTTTATTTTTGCTTATTTGCACAATTATCTACCTGTCTAGGTTGTTATATGTGGATTCCAATGAGCATGTTTGAATTGGTTATTTATAAATTTTCAATGAGAAAATTCTTGAGTATCTAATAATTTGATACCAATTGTATTGAATTTTGTGCCACTTGAGGATAACAGTGTTTTCCTATTTACCAAATTTTATTAATTAATTTCAATCAGGAGTTGAATAATCCTGTTGTTCCGAAGATGGTTTTTGACTCAAATCTCTTTTCAGAACCAAAAATTTTGATGAATTTACTCCTGAAGTGACTAAGCAGATTCTAATGTGTACTCAAACCATAATTAAATCTGGGTCTCAATTGATTGATTCCTTAATGATATATCTGTGTAAAGGCCCAGGAAGTTGGCTGAGTTGTATTAGTCAAAGAACCTGAAAGGGTGAGTATTTTGTTTGCTTGCAATTAGGAAAGTCTTGATGGATTAGCAGCTGATTTGAATTTTTTTTTAAACATGTTTTTTATTTTATACTTTGCTCTTTCTTAAGTGATATTCTTCAGCATTGTGGATATTGTTGTGGCGAAGAAGTTGTTTTTTATGTGTTTGGTGTATTCAAGTACATCTTTTTGCATTGTGTCAGGATGAATTACGAGACGCTGTATTGCTCGTGTTTGCAAACAAACAAGATCTGCCTAATGCAATGAATGCTGCTGAAATCACCGATAAGCTTGGGTTGCACTCCCTGCGCCAGCGGCACTGGTATTTACTGGTTTCTCAATTGATTGTTTTCTTATACTTGGAGTTCAGTGGTGAGAATATGCAAATGTGTAGTGTTCAGGAAATAGTGGTTACGAGATTCAGCATGTTTTGGCTTTCTATTTGTGAAATTAGTTGTTTGGATCATTGTCCAGTTAACTCAGATCTTTCGGGTTCTTCTTGCCAAAGCTTTTGCAAACCCCACTGCTAGTAATCATTTTGTGTGACAAACTAGGCATTTTCACAAGTGTTTCGCTAGATGCAATCATCGGTATATTATGTCTCCCATAACTACCATTTCCATGAACCACATTTCTGTGATTGATTTAAATCTTTATGGGCTCTTCTTCCTCTATCGCTTGTAGATTCCTGATCTAGTCTCTTACTTTGTTAAGCCTGCGGTGGTCCTGTTCTGTTCTTCGTCTTAGATGAGGAGACACATGTAAAATGATTGTTTTTTTTTTAATATATGTAATTGAGGCTTCATGTGACTCACATATAGGCATTTATATCAATGTGTTACTTGTATCTAAGAACTGAGGAAATTGAAATTGCACCTCTTAATACAAAATATTTCTCATTACAGTGAATTCTCTCTCCTCAATCAGCTAACTTCAGATGTGATTGTGTTAATTTTTGTATCTTGAGTAGATATTGATTTTGTTGCAGGTACATCCAGAGCACATGCGCGACATCTGGTGAAGGGTTGTACGAGGGCTTGGACTGGCTCTCCAGCAACATTGCGAGCAAGGTGATATCTTCTGCATAACTTGTGCCTCCTTCTGCTTATATGGAACTGAAACATGGCTTAATTACAGTAATGTTTCCAACAAAGTTATACCTCCTAACATAACTTCTATTCTTTTCTGTTAATATGGAACTGGAATATAACTCAGTCGCACCAGTTTTATACCTTCTGACATAAATTTTGCACTCTTATCTAATTTGGAACTCAGTTACAACAACATTACCGTTGAGGTTGTGCCTCCTAACATAAACTTCTATTCTATTCTATTCTATTATATTCTGCTGATAAAGAATTGGAACATAACTTAGTCATAACATGTCAACACTGCCCTGAAGCTTGCATATCTTAACATAAATTTTAGTATGTTTCTGCAAATAATTGAAACTGGAATATAGTTTGATGTATGATGTGCCAATTACATGATTTTGAGTGTGTACCTGTGTTATTGTGCCTTACCGTTTGTCTTCGTTCACCAGGCATAAATTTCTCACTCATCTTGGTGAGGAGGTGGCGCCGGTGCCACCGTCGCATGAAGTGAGCTTAAACGGACAGATAGCTGACTCCGGGCTTTTCTTTGTTGATTTGCTACTCCAGAACTTGATAGTGTGTACTTGCTAGCGACTGGAACTTTTTCAGTGATTGTCTTCATTTATGACTTTATGGTATATTTTGAAAATTTAGTTTGGATCCTCTCTTTCTTTTTCTCTTTTTTTTTTTGTCTTTTGATCTGTTCTTCCGTTGCATTGTTGCAATTGTTTGGCAAATCATCAATCCTGTGGAGAAGTAATGCCTTTTGGATCAACTGTGTTTTTTAAATTTTTATGATGATTTACATAGTGGTTTGAAGCGAACATAACATGCTTCAGCCATTCGGCAAATTAATTGGGTAAATGCCGTTTGACGCATAGCGTTGTTCTCCTGTGATGCAATTTTCCTTCCAAAGATTAGTTAAAGAATTATCATGTACAATGATAGCATCGTTCACGACTTCTGATATATTTCAGTTATTATTATTATTATTATTATTTTCTTAGTCTTCATGTGTCTTTTTGGGTACTCTACCCAATACTCATTAGTAGGGTCATTTTAGATTGATTGCCTTTTTGGAAAATTAATTTTTTTTTTATAAATAATCACTCATGTTTTAGTTAAGGTTATGTTTTCTCTATCACCGTAGCCGAACAAAAAAAAAAATCAAAAATATATTTTCATGTAAAAAATATTAAAAAAAAATTTCAATAGTCATTTCATAGGTCTTTATTCTCCAAAATTAATTTAAATTTTAATTTACATTTACTTAATTCAAGGATGGTCCGTGCTACTGATCTCCAAAAGCTAAGATTAAACATCTTTTAAAATCAAATTTGAAATTACTTTCTTAATTAAAATTTCTTTTTAAAAAAAAAAAACAACTTAAAATTAACATCTTTTTAATAGCTTGAACTGGAAATAGTTGTAACCTTGTTGCATCGTTGTTCTTTCCCTCTTCCCGTGCTCTTCTTTTCTCTTCGGTGTGAGATCCACGCGCTTCCCTTCTCCGTCTCTCAGCTTCTCATCCCTCATCTCTCGGTAATTGCTTCTATCTCCATTTCCTTTCACCTTGATCCAACTTCAATCTCGATCTCAGATCCATACCTTCTCGAATTAATCTCTTCGTTATTGTTTAATACCCTAGATCTGATGTGATATACGATGAATCGGTGTTGTAGATCTTGTTTTATTTTTTTTTTTTTTTGGTTATCTTGTTTTGGATCTGTTGGATTTATGGAATTAAGATTTGTAGATTTGATCCTGTTTGTAGGAGCGCAGGGAGAGATGGGGCTCACGTTCACGAAGCTCTTCAGCCGGCTCTTCGCCAAGAAGGAGATGAGGATCCTGATGGTTGGTCTCGATGCCGCTGGTAAGACCACCATCCTCTATAAGCTCAAGCTTGGCGAGATCGTCACTACCATCCCCACCATCGGTGAGCGTCTCATTCTCCTTTTCTTGTTTTCTCTTTGATCTCTTATTCAATTATGTCAGCTATTCTTCTTTTCCTGTTTATCTAGATTGAGCCTGTTCATAAACTGTAAATTAGGGGGCAATGAGACAGATCTCTAATAATCATTATAGGCTTACTGATTTTTTTTTTTTTAATTTCTCTATAATTTAGTAGAACTTTGACTGAAATTTTTGTGCAGCATTTCATTCAAAACCTTCCTTTTTGATATAGATCCATCTGGAGTTATTGCATGTTGCATCTTTGTGTGCATGTGTGAAATGCCCTATATATATATATATATCATTTTTGTGAGTAAACAGTCTATGTAACCGCTCTTGTAAAACATCTGATTGTTCTTAAATGTCTGTATAATTGAATGATTATATATTCTCCATGAGACTATTCACTTTTTCTGAAACTTTGTATCTTTACTTATGGAACTGATAATTGACAATGCATTCATATTTTATTAGCGGACTGGATTATGTAGGAACTAGGTAGAACATGCTTTAGGCAAACCCATGGCTATGTTCATGCACTGAACTCTAATACGATGTTTACCGGAATTTGAATTTGAAATGGCTACTACAATGAAGTTTAAGGTGAACGTTATGTTCAAATGCTATGGTTCGGTGGGTTGCTGAGTTACTGATAACCATAGGAAAATTTTACGTCATTTTGTTTACCATAATTTTGGGTAAAGAGAGATTTTTGGTTAGAAAATCATTTCTCATTGTTTTACTTTTGGGCAATGCATTAAATTATTTTAGCCTTATCTGTCATTTAAGCCTTGCAACTCACAATCTAATACATCAAATACAGGGTTCAATGTGGAGACAGTGGAGTATAAGAACATCAGCTTCACTGTTTGGGATGTTGGTGGTCAGGATAAGGTATACAATGTTTATGTTAGATGCTGTTTCGTTGTGACCACTCCCAAGTACTGGAATAAATTATCTTTCTAATGTATGTGTTAAAAAACTTGCAATTTGTGATTGGTGTGATTTGTGGTGTGGTCACTGGGATGAAACACTTTCATCGGTAGTTTTATTCTGGAAAATTTTACCTGAATTGTTGCCAAAACTAGAACTGTAGCTGCTGTTGTTATATACCATTGTTTTGTTTATTTCTGATCAAATTGTTTCAAACAACAGATCAGGCCTCTTTGGAGGCACTACTTCCAAAACACCCAAGGCCTTATCTTTGTGGTTGACAGCAACGATAGAGATCGTGTTGTTGAGGCTAGGGATGAGCTGCACAGGATGCTGAATGAGGTATATTTCTTACCATTGTTTGCCCACAAGCTTTCCATTTGTATAGATCATGATATTTAGAATTACAGGATCAAGAGAATTATCTTTTGATTATCAAATTAACCAGATTATATCCAACTATTCCTTAATCCTGTAGTTGTTTCATGTTGCTTAGACCTGGGCATATTGGCAAATTCTGGCTGATTACATTTTGACTATCAAATAGTTCGATAGCGGTTGTATTGAGTTCTACGCTACTTCCACATTAAAGTATTAATTATCAACTTTTTATTATTTGTCCATTGCTAGATTTTGATATTTGTTTTGATCAAAATTTGGTTAGGATTAAATCTGGTATTCTTTCTGAATATATCTGAATCTTTATATGAATTACTTTCATAATAATCTACTCTGAAATATATCTGTGCACATGCATCTGTCGCTCAAAAAATATAATTGCTTCCCCAAAACTGAAAAGAGTTTGAAAAGAGTTTTAGTGGGTTGACTTGTATATGCCCTGTTGATAAGAGAGCTCTTGGGATTTAGAAACGAAGTAAGATTTTGTGTTATGGGTGTCTAAATCCTTTAATTAAGCTTTTTATTGGGTTATTTTCTTTCACTTGCTATCTTTGCATGTCTTACTTGGGATGTTTTATGCTTTCTTAGATGCTTGTTTCACATATTCTAAATGCATCTTCTAAATGAGGTTAGGATGAATTACGCGATGCTGTCCTGCTTGTGTTTGCAAACAAGCAAGATCTGCCTAATGCAATGAATGCTGCTGAAATCACTGATAAGCTTGGGTTGCACTCCTTGCGCCAACGGCACTGGTACTTCCTACTCTTGAACTCATCCTTGCATGTTTCTGTTTTGTAGAATTTGATTGTGTTAAATAGTGTCGTAGTTGAGCATACAATCAAATATCATGTTATCAGAAAATGGTTGCTTGATCAGTTTTTAAAAAAATGCATTTGCAAGATTTTATATACTTCCTTGGCACCATTTGTCATGTTGTTCCAGAAACATGTTCTCATTGACCATAATATAAATTCAGAGTATAATATCTTTATCCTCACGATCTCATCAAATTTTGTGTCTTTGATTGATTTCTGGATTATGTGGATTGTTTGTGCTGCAGGTACATACAGAGCACTTGTGCAACATCTGGTGAGGGCTTGTATGAGGGTTTGGACTGGCTCTCCAGCAACATTGCGAACAAGGTAATAGCTTCATGCATCTATTACTCTCTTCTTTGCTGATTTTTGTTTCTTTTTATTGTTATTTTTACTTGTAGTGTGTGAGCATGCGTGCGAGTCTTTTGGTGATCTTGATACCCAACTTTTGGTTTTATTTTTCAGGGTTAAACCTTAGCACTCTTTCTCAGTGGAAGACAATGATCTCAAAACGGATACCTGATCCTTAGTTATTACTCGTCAAATTGCTACTGCAAAACTTCATATTTTGCCTCTTATTTCATATATGGTTTCCTGGTATTTGTAGCTTTCAACTTCACTATTTGGTTTTTGCTTGTTGACTCTGCTGCCTCTTGGAATGATGATGTTGATTACCTTGCCATTGCTTATATGAATTTATCCTTAAAGCCTACTAAGTTAACCTCTATTTGGACAGTTAGGTGTATGATTTTTTTTTTAATACAATGGGAAAATTGTACTCACATTTTTTCCCCCAAGTTAATGTTATTAGAACTCCATGCTGGTATACTAAAATAAAATATACGGGTATATTAAAAGACAGTGTATTATAAGCAGTTTGTTATAAAAAAAATAATCAAAATACAACTTTAAATATTGGTTGTTTATATCTATTTTCATATGTAAATTAAAACAGTTAACATGTTCTCAGACGTTATATCATGAGAAAAGTCCTCAGGAGACAAAAATGATTAATCCATTGCATATTTTATTATTAAAAAAAAAAAAACATTCTCCCAATCTAATAATACAACAAAATCAAACAAAACATTAAAACTCACCTGAAAGCTTCATCATTCTCCAAAACCCACCTCTTCAACCTCTCCACCTCTCTCCCAACAACCAAATTCCTCCCCAAACACTCCAAAGTCCTAAACCCCAACCTCAAATCCCCAACCCAATCCTCCACCTTTCCCATCTCCATCCTCTTATACAAATAACTCTCAAACGTCCTCTTTTGCACATACTCATCTCCACACATCTCCACCAACGCTTCTCTCCCCCAATTACTCCTATAAAACACCCTTTCCAACATTCCCATGAACCTAAACATCATCCCAAATTCCTCATCCCACTTCCTCAAATACCCTTCCTTTATCTCCTCCTCCTTCACCATCTTCTCCCCTCCTTCCGACGCCTTCACCACCGCCTCTCCACACACTCTCCCGCTCTTCGCCGCGAAGTATATCCCTTCTCCTGAGCACTTCGTCACGTACCCCGCCGCGTCCCCTACTAGCGCCACCCTTCCCACCACTCTCCTCGCCCTTGGGTGCTCCGGGATTGGATGTGCCTCCACCTTTATCACCTCCCCTTCGCCGATCTTCTCCTTCGCCCTCCGCCGGATTCCGGTCTGGTATTTCTTGATTTGGTGCTTTGATGAGATGGTCCCTGTGCCGACTGCTACGTGATCGCATTTGGGGAAGACCCAGGCGTAGAAGTCTGGGGAGACGTCGTCGCCGATGTACATTTCGGCGAGGTTGGAGTAGTGCTGCATCTGGACGTCCGGGAGGCGGATCCGCTCTTGGAATGCGATCGCGTAGGTGTTGGATCCCGCGTTGATGGATTTGGCTACTCGGCTGTTGGCGCCGTCGGCGCCGATGATGACGTCAGCCGCGAGGGTTTGGGTTTTGCCTCCGGCGTTGTAGTGGATGAGATAGGGGTCGTGAGGGGTGGGTGGGAGGGTGAGAGAGGTGAAGAGGCCGTGGAGGAGGTGGGTGCCGTGGGAGACGGCGCGATCGCGGAGGAAGGAATCGAGGACCTCGCGGCGGAGCATGGGAATGTGTTGGCCGGGGAGTAGGGCGGAGCCGAAGTCGGCGGTGAGGTTGGAGGGGGAGATGATGCGCATGCGGGTGACGCGGCGGTCGATGAGGGATTCGGGGATGGAGAACTCGTCGAGCATGCAGAGAGGGATGGCGCCGCCGCAGGGCTTCGTGCCGGAGGGGCTTCGTTCGATCAGGTATGTTTCGATCCCGCCTTTAGCTAGGGTTTCTGCGGCGCTTGCGCCCGCCGGGCCGCCGCCGATTACGGCGGCACGGAGCTTGGCGGTGGTGAGTGAAGGGGTGGGCTGGCGAATGGGCTTTGTTTGAGATTTGAGGGGAGTGATGGAGGGAAGGAGGTGGGTTGTGGCGGCGGCAGCCATGGAGGTGGGATTAGGGTTAGAGATTGAGGGTTTGGGAGAGATGGAGAAGAAGACGAAAGAAGAAGAAAGAAGAAAAGGATATATATATACATATATATAAACTATTGTGAAGCTTTTCATGGGATTTGTTTGTCTGGAGTGGAGAAAGTGGAGGTGGGAGGTGGCGGGGTGCATGAGGGAGCTCTGATCTCGAGGCGTGTTGTTGGAGGTCCGACGGACATGATTGATGATTTCTTGTCCTTATTATTTTTTAAATATTTTGATATTAAATATTTTTTAAAAAAAATAGTTCATTACTTTAAACCATTTAAAAAAAAAATATATATATATATATATATATATTTTAAAGATTATTTTTATTTATTAAAATAATTGGTATAAACTGTTTCATCAATCAACTTTACGGGTTTGTTTGGATTGGTTTATAAAAAAAAGTGTTTTTTTTTTCGTTTAGTAGAAATGTTTATGAAAAAAATGCCTCTCTTCTGATTAAGTTAAGTATTTTTTTTATATTTTATATTTAGATTTATTTTTCTGTAAAAACAGAAACCGTAAAAATAAGCTAAAAAGAAAAAAAAAAAAAAACTGAATATGACTAGTTTCTAAAAAAAAAAAAAAAGTTGTTTTTTAATTTTTTTTATAGCTTCTATTTTTTTTTTCAGAAAAATTAATATAAATATTTTTTTTTAACACGAAAATATTTAACTTATAAAAAATACTTCTAAGTTTTTTAAAAATTAATCTAAACAAGCCCTAGATCTATAAAAATTAATCTAAACAAGCCCTAGATCTATTGGATGAGTTCTCTTACATAAGTTGTTGTTTGTGCTAATTTTCTGCGTGGGTTATTTGTGCTTCACATGTGCTCTTACACATAGTTTCTTTATATTTATAAAAAAAAATTAAAAAATATGATTATATTAATTTTACTGTATTTAGCACTAATATATAAATTTTTTACTTTTAGTGCTTGATATAATATAATAATATTTTTTACATAGCCATGATAGTCTATTAGCATTAAATCTTTGGTTTAATTAATAAGGAGATAGGTTGGTTTCATTCACGTTTGAAACTTAACCCACATAAAATGAGGGTATTGGTGTGTATTAAGGATTAATTTCAAATTATATGATCTACATGTGAGTTGCCTATATTTTAAAATATATATGAGTGTTAGTTGTGAATAATATGTTATTGTTTTAAGTTAATTATCAGATGCGTAACCTGTACTTAATAGCTCATTCATGAGTGTTAATTTTTTGGTTAACCTCTAATTGAGTTTTAATCAAAGCTGAACTTTAGATGGGCTACTAAGCAGCTCAGCCATCTGAGATCATGATTAATTAATTAATTAAGGAATTAGTACAACAAAGACTGCCAAAATACTAACAACAATGAAACCACAATTAATTAAAAATAACCCTGATCTACATCAGCCGTTAGATGGTAGCTAGAGATATTATCCATGACCATCTCAGCCGTAGATTACACTGTCTTCCACATAATGAAAGCAGTGGATGTGGACTGTTTCTTTTGGCCATTATTATAACTTTAGAACTTTTTATTGAGTTTCTAATTTGTTATCATGGTCCCACTAATAAATGGCTCCCACCTCCTCATCCACCTCCCTTTGTTAGTATCATTGTTCCTAAAAGACCCCTTTAATTACATGACCAATAATTTTTTAAATTCTCAAAAAATAATTCTATTTATTATTTATGTTATTGATTTCACCGGCATAAGAATTGTACTTAGTCACTTCATATAATTTTTGAAAAGGTGTATATGTGACTAACTATTTTACACAAATCATGACCTTTATCATTCTTGACTGGTATATTCAATATGGTGAAAAAAAAAAAATCTATTTTTTAGAGACTAATTATTAAATTAAATATAACATTAATGCTTAACAATAATAAAATTAAAAGAAACAGGACCCACGTGAAGGACAAAATGGTAAATTTGGTTAAGTGCATGCAAGAATTGGCCCTCCAACATGACAGCAACGGTCGGTCAGTGCACAACAGAGCATGAGATCAATAGATCCCTTCTCTCTTTACACTATCAACTCTAAATTTTTATTTTATTAATTTATTTAATTTGATTTTTTATGGTTTTCCAAACCCTCATCTCTTCATTGTTTTCTTGTTTATATATATATATATATATATATGTATGTATGTATTTTCCCCACTTCTTCTGCTTGTCTGAAGAGCCACAAGAAAAGTACCAGATTTCACTCTTTGGAATTTCATTGCAAAGAAGATGAGCAGCAAGAAAGAGGAGGAGAGAAATGAGAAGATCATTAGGGGATTACTCAAGCTCCCTCCCAATAGAAATTGCATCAATTGCAATAGCTTGGTTGATTATAAAAATCTCTTCTTTCCTTTTGTTTTCTTATCTTCCTTTCTTTCCTTTTTTTTTTTTTAAGAGATTGTGTATTTTTTGGATCTAAAGTTCTTTACTTTTCTTGTGATCAGGGGCCACAGTATGTTTGCACTAATTTCTGGACTTTTGTTTGCACCATTTGCAGTGGGATTCAGTTGAGTACTTCTATTTTTTTTATTTTTATTCTTTTTGATTGAGTAATTGTTCTATGATTGTTGTGTGGATTTGGTTTGATTCTTCATCAAATCAAGTTTTGAAGAAAACATCAAGTGGCTACTAAATTATTGAAATGAAGATGAATCTGAACTTTTGACAATGATCTTTAGATGTGTTTCTTGGAGTAGATCTAAAACAAATATTAAAGTCTCTGGTGTTTGAAATTTTATAGCTTTCATACTTTGGTTTTGCACTTTCAACTCCAGTGGACTTTTTGTGATGGCAATTGGACTTGCAGATTGTGATGTTTCTGCATTAGAATTTGCTCATAATTTATTGAAATTTCAATTTTTTATTCAGAAACTTAAGTGTGTTCATCTCCCAAAACTTTATAGTCAGAATACATTATGCCGTAAAAAATTTCGATATTTTGTTGTAATGAGAAGTGAAAAACAAGTCTTTAACATGTACTTTTGCTTTCTATTTTGTAGCCGGGAATTCACTCATCGTGTGAAATCGGTTTCCATGTCTAAATTTACCTTGAAAGAAGTTGAGGCTCTTCAGAAGGGTGGAAATCAGGTAACAAAACATGCTCGTATTTGCCGCATCTTAATTTTGCTCAGTGATGAATTGATCAATCTGTTGTTGCAGAGATCAAGAGAAATTTTTCTGAAAGATTGGGATTTGCAGAGGATGATGTTGCCTGATAACAGGTCAGAAAAAAGAACTCTTTGTTGTTTGATTAGTAATAATGATCGAACTACTATTAATTTCGTCTTTCCATTTCAGCAATACAGAAAAGATTAGAGAATTCATAAAACATGTATACGTTGATAAGAAATTTGCTGAGAGGATGTCCACAGAGGTGTGCTATTCATAACTTGATGTAATTCTAATCGGATTCTAGTTACCGGATAACTTATTTTAAATTATAATTTGTATCATGTACAGAGCCTTAAGAACCATGAAGATCATAGGCGGTCAAGATCCTATCATTCGTATTCCCAAAGCCCTGTTTATGACAATCAATATGATGAAAGACGCAATGGGAAAAAATATGGTATGCTGACTAGAAAACCAGGTTCAGACCGAGGGTATGAAGTTAAAATCTCTAGTATTTTACATAGTCCTGATCAATTGCCGAAGCAAATGCATGAAGCAAAATATACCAACAAAATGGCTGTTGCAGTAAGTCCATTCAAATTTGGTAGAAATTCACCAAATTTTCTCGATGATCAAGATGCAAAGTCAAATGTTCACCAGGATTTAAATGGAATTCCTCGGATGCTGGTCAGCAAGTAACTTATGCCTTTTTTTTATCATTATGCAGATTACTTTATGTATCAATAACATATGAGTTCCTTAATTTTTTTCTCAGAGGACTGCATCATCATCCAGCTGCATTGGATCCTTTGCTAGTGAATCTATTTCTCTAAGATCAGTTAATTCAGCTAACTTTACAGATACTTCCACAGAGCATAAACATCTTTCAAGAACTCGGTCAGCAGAGATACCTGCAGCCTCTTCTTTGATACGATCATCTTCAACATCGATTTATTTAGTACCGACAGTGGATTTATTCACAGAAATTACTCCACAACCGTCATCTGCAAACTCAGTTTCACAAAAATTTTTGAAAGATAGAGTCTCAGAAAATGACCAATGGGCTACATTTGATACACCTAATCATACTGAATATGCAACTTTACCTAATGATATTCATCCTTTCGTGTCTGCTCCATGGCATGTTAGTCCAAATGAAACATCCCAGGTAAGGAATATTTGCAAAATGTTCATCGTTACGGTAACAAAGAACAATGTATTAAACTTTTACTTCTATTTTTTTTCCTGACAGCCATGGAATGCTTTTGGTGATGATATTGAGAGCAGTAACCATTCCTTATTTCTGCACAATGCTCCATTCAGCAATCCATATGCAGAAATCAAAGTCAAAGAGGTGCTTATGCACTTTAATTCAATGTCCAATGTGTTGTATTGGAGGATCTTATGCTTACAATTAAGTTATTTGCAGGATCATGTAGAAAATGGATTTGGAACATCTGTTGTTCCCTCGGTATCGTCATCCATCTTACCTTCAATGGTCAGTTATTGGTCACATGATCATCGAAAAGATACTCTTAACAAATTTTCCAATTTTAATTTACAGGTTAATACTGCATGGGAGCGAAAATCGACAAATCCATTTGAACTTCCTTACACTTCGGAGCTTGAATCTGATTACGAGGTACTACCAATCTCATGAAATTTGCTGCTTTTTCCTGCATCATTTTGATGACTTTTTCATACAAAATTAAGGAACATTTCTTTTTATGGCTAATATTATCATAATGACAGAGAATTCCGATGTGATTAAATTGAGAAAGTTTAACCTCTCAATCTCAACTTTTACTTTAATTCATATTTCTTATTTTGCAGTTCTTCGACATGAATGATTTACGAGCAGCACTTCCAAATCCATATACATCAATGGGACTCCCTGGTGGTTTCCCTGAGCCATGGATTCCTCAGAATTCAACCACACCATTCATTTCCCCTGGTAAATCTTGATACTTGATGCCATTACTTGCAAAAATTCATACTATTCTGCAAAAATCACTTAACTCTGATTGTCACATCCTCAATTCCTTTAAGGGTTAACATATATTGCAGGGCAGTTACCTGGACAACAGTTAATGTAAGTTGCTTGGCATCATTAGATAGTAATTTGTTCATTCTCTGCAAAGTTTCTTTATGAGGTCTGAGTGAAATATCGTCGGTTTTCAGGAATATACACTCACAAGCACCAGTCGCATCTGTCGGTGGGAACCCTTTTGCCTAACTCACCACAAATCAAATATCTTATGATAGCAATGTACAGCAACTCATTTGCAGTAATAAATGATCCTTCATTGAACCAGGTCATATGCATATCATTCCATGAAACAAAACCTATCCCATTGCGTGCAATGTTATTCTGGTTGTGATAAGAGAATATATGATCCTCACAAGTAACAGGTGAACAATTTGCATATGAATGCAAAGTCTTTGTAGTTCTCTGTGATTTTCTAACATGCTGAAAGTTGAATTGCATGAATACCAAACTGCGTATTTGAACTGTGCTTTAAGAGATAATTCCACAAATTCCATACTAAATGTTGGCTAGATTTGATGAGAATGGGTAAATTATTTTGAAGTCTGGGGAAACACGGAAGATGAACATAAACCTGAGCTGAACTGAGCGATATAATTCAAAAACTCAAACTAGAATGCTTGACAGGGGAATAATTTTAAGTTCCAACAAGTAAACCAACCAAGTTTAGAATTCACCATGAAAACATTTCACCGTCCAGGAAACTGAAGAAATTGCCGGAAACTACCTGAAGGTCATCTTGGACCAAACGAGGTTGAATAAAATGCATGCAACTTCTAAACATCCCACCTCCAACCTCGGTGGCAACTGATTTGGATGTGCTACACTTGTCATCTTCACTTACCTGAACCTGAAGGACTTGGCTTGATATTAATAATCGCTGCAGGCACTTCAGCATCAGCCAATGAAACAGTAACTTTGGCGACCTCAGCTTGTAGCAGGTGCAGTTTCCATGTTGGGATTCAAATCCAAACCACTGGGTGGATAAATAAGATCAGAAGTTGAGCTCAAACATAAAACTGAAAAGAAGGGTAAAGTAAACATTGTCATACCTCTCTTTTGCTTCCATTTTGAGCTGCTCAATATGATTCTCCAGTTCAGCACATGCAGCTTGGATCCCTATGTTCTTCAGGCACAGTTCCGTCCATTGTGCAGATAAGGCATCCAGTTCCACACCAGTGTTTTGCTGCCCGTATCTTAAATTTGTGAGGTGTTTGTGCAATGTTAAAGACAAGCTACTCAAAATTTGGTTGTCAGTCTAAAACTGACCTGATGGAATTTTCTTTCCCGGTTCACATTCTCAATATTTTCATTATATTCCAAAGCAATTGCCTGCAATCTGATGATGAGCAGGATCATTAATGCAGAAAATATCATTCCATTTCCATGAAAGCATAATGAGTTCTGAAGCTGCTGAACAAAGTACCCCAAGATGTAGATATTCTATGTGCTTGAAGATACACAATCACAAAATATACAGGTCAAAGAAGGCTCCATACAAGTATTATTAAACATCAATACCTAGCCCAAAAAGTAGAGAAAGTTAAAAAATTCATAACAAGGATTCCAGTATAATATGGCCCACCAAACTTATTAGAAACTTAGAACCATAATAAAAGTAAACAAAAATGATGAAAGGGAACTCTCAGCAAAACAAAGATAATGAACATAATAGATCGACAAAAGTAACATGTCTGATGAAAATCATAACCAAGCATATAAACCCAAGAGGCATAATAACGAGATCAGCTTACTCTCACCAGAAGGTAATTGGCATGTAGTTTCATAGCAAAAAACCTTATCAAACTCAATAATGGCATTGAAGCCATCACACAGATAATCAGAGGCATACCTGGACAGAAAAGACTCCATTTGTTTGTTCTGATGTTTCCATACATCAACACCATACTTCATCATTAGATCCAAATTCTCAATTCTGACACATGAAATAAAACAAATGAGAAAAAATAGCATAGAAAAACAAAATTGCCCTTCAACTGGTGAGGAAATACCATAACGTTGTTTCAGATGAATTTATAGAAACCATTTAAAGGTAACTGACCAATAACAATGTAGAACTGACAGGTGAAGACAGATATCAACTCTCTTTAAGTTTTCAGAAACTCAGAGAAACAGCTATTGATATGAAGTATCATTTGCACTAACAAAAAAAAAGGATCATAATGGTCCCAGCATGACAACTCAAACACAACATGATGTCAAGATAAAGACAATAGAGGTTTCTGAGAAGGATTCATTCAAATTGTGAACATGGAGCATTAATTATTTAGGAAGAAACTTTGAAGTTCTAATAAGTCTCCTCCTTGCTATATATAACTTGATATGTATTATATATCTTAATTGAGATATTACTATGCATGTAGGCTTGCAGTGGTGTCCAGAGCAAACAAGCGCATTGCCCTAGAGATTGCCAGGCAGCTCACACCGTGAAGAGTGACTGATGCTTTGACAGAAAAAAAAATGAATATGCTACTCAACGAAGAATTTGAAGTTTTGCCTCTCTCAATACAAATGAAGAGCCAATTCATAATATTAATCATAGTTATCTTCAGTGATATCCTAAACTTACATAGTTTAAAAGATATTTTTCAAATAGTTTGTGGCGCACACAATTGTTACGAATGCTACTTAAGCCATAAACAAATTACCATTAATTGTCCAAGACCATGTCAAATATAAGCAGTTCTTTCAGAGAAATAAGTATGGTCAAATAGATTTTCAATACAAACAAGCTCGTAATTCCAATCAGAAAGCCGGAAAGTATGGAATAGATAATTGATATAAAAATTAACAAAAAAAACCTAAACTTTCAATATTGAAAAACACAAACAACCAAACTTATATAATTAGAGCTTACCTGATGATTTGATGTTGTACCAGGGTCTGAGCATTTCTCACTGCCTGCCTCCAAGCAGATACATCGTTTCGCTTATTAATCGGAGGGGGCTCTAATCCATATCGGGACATCTCCAATGTTGCAGGAGGCCTGCCAGCTCTCACACGTTCATACTCTCTAGCCAACATAGGGTGATTCTAGGATATTGGCACCATAATCAGTCAAAGAATACCCATTGAAAAGTTCAACAAAAATGTACAATCTTTATGCAAATTCATCTAGTATCCAAAATAATAAGGCAAAAATAATTGGGATGATGACTGAATAGGTTAATGGCAATATTGCATTGATCATAAGAACTCAAATTCTTACAAAAACACTATTAAACCTAAATTAACAAAGAATTCCATGTACCCTAGCTCGGCCAAACCCTAAAGTCCATAACTTCAAACAATCACCAGACAAGAAGATAACCCTAAAACCGGAGCATAATCTACGAAACATCAAAAAAATAAAAAATAAAAAATCGAAAATTTCAAGCTTTACATACAAATCTAAGCACGAATTCAAGCCGAGATGTACCTCGAAATCGAACTTGGGCATCGGAGGGAGATCACGAAGGAAGTCCGCGGGCTTCTTGACGCTGCGCCGCATCTCCTCCTCAACCAGACGATCCACCTCCGCCTTCACCCGCGGGTTGCCGTAGTCCTCGTCGATGTACGGCAGCGCATCGATGTCCTCATCACCTCGCACTGCGGACCAACCCTCCAGGGCGGCATCCGGCGGTGCCTCCAGCATCAGCACCTCTCTTCCCGCCATTTCTCGCCGGATACGCTACGCCGGCGGCCGGAGTTGTTAGCAAGGGCGAAGGAGTAAGCACAAGCGAGCGGCTTCAAGGGCAAGGGCCGAAAATCTCGCAATTATTCCACTATATAGGGGTTTATTTGCAAAATAGTAAATTACTTATTAGTCCTTGCCAACTTCCAAATTTATGTATATTGTATATAGTGAAATAAATAAATATAATAATAATAACTTGAAAAAATAGCACAAATTATAAATATAAAACTATTTTTAACTAGTGAACATTTATTCATATCCTTATATTTTTAAAATATTAAATACATTCACTCATCAGTCTAATTTCATAATATTCAACTCCACTTTTGAAATTTTGTTAATTTTTAAAATAATTTATTAGATGTCAGTGTGATAAAATTCAATTAAGCACGATGCACAACAAAGTTTAAAATAATCAATTATTTAAAATTAAGATTTTTTTTCAAAAACTCATCTGGTTTGCAAGAACATATGGAGGCATTACGACCGTCAGATGGGATGGAGGACACGTGTACGGCTGACACTGGGCTCCTATTCTTTAGCCAAAGAATTAAAACAGCGAGAACGAGACCGAGAGGCCCAGTTTATACCTCGAAAACCCTTCGAAAAACCTCAGCCGCAATAGAGCGCACCAAACCCTTGTTTTTCTTCTCCTCGGAACCTCGGATTTCCTCGCGCTCCATTGATCTGGGGATCCGCGGGGACGATGGGATCGTCTGTCAGCTATGCCGCTGCGCCACCGCCACCGTTTGCCGTGCCGCCGCAGCCTGTCGGTCTCGCCGTTGCCCTGCCGCCGAAGTCGGAGGAGAAGAGTGCTTCTAAGGAAAAGGTTGACTATATGAATCTTCCTTGTCCTGTCCCCTTTGAAGAAATTCAGCGGGAAGCTCTCAGTATGTCTCGATCTCTTATCAAGCTTCGATTTTTTTTTTTTTAAAAGCTTTCTTAGTCACTATCTTACATGGAAATTTGACTGCTTTATTGTTTGATCGGTGATTGTTCCTCCTTTTATTTCGTTTGGATTTGTATTGCATTGATGCGCTGATTTTGTTTTGGCCAATAGTTTAGATCTAGCCGGATGGTGTGTTTCTTGTGGGTTTGGGATTGAATTTGCACTTTTAATACACAGTCGAAACCCTTGATCACTGTGGCATTTTCACAAGTTCCCTGAGTAAATTTTATTCTTGAGTATATTTCCGTAGTAAATGAAAAATCTTTAATTAAAAAAATGGATGTATGGGAATATGGACTGTCATAGTAAATTTCTATTTTGAATGCTATAACTTTTAAATGCATGATTGAGCTGGCCAATCTTCATGCTTGCCCTTGAATAGATTATCATCTGTACTTTCTAGGGATGGCCAATGTTTCTACTTGATAGATAACCTAGAGTTTGCATTTTAATCTCTTTAATATCATTGCTTGAAAGCCCCTATATTTATATCTATTTGGCAACTTATTATTTAAATTGATTGGATAATGCTCAGAACTAGTATTTTCTGACTACTCTTTGTTTCTCCTATGCAATGTTTATTACAGTGTCATTAAAGCCTGAATTTTTTGAGGGATTGCGGTTTGACTTCACCAAAGGGCTTAACCAAAGATTTGCGTTAAGCCACAGGTAGTTTCACTATGTTTTAATCTTGATGGATTTGGTTTTCTTCTGAAGCTGTTCGCAAGTTCTCTTACTACAAAATGTCATAATCTTCAACCAGTGTTTTTATGGGATCAACGGAAGTTCCTTCACAATCATCTGGCATTATTAAAGTTCCTACTGCACATTATGAGTTTGGCGCTAACTTTTTGGATCCAAAGGTTTGCGCTAACTCTTTTCAAATGTTTGTTTGCAAAGATAATTGAACTATTGTGTGCTCCTTCTCTAACTTTCTGAGTGACTGATAAAATATCATTGCTCCTACTTCCAAAGTTGATGCTTATTGGGAGGGTCCTAACTGATGGGAGGCTTAATGCTCGAGTGAAGTGTGATCTGACCGATAACCTTATTTTGAAGGCCAATGCTCAGGTATGTTTTTCAGTGATAAGTCATGAACCGCCATTATAATATTCATGGAGGCATATTAATTGCTTGTTATATTTTCTACCATTAGTTTCTGATGACTTCTGCATTTTCTGCAGCTCACAAATGAGCCACATTTCTCCCAGGGGATGTTTAACTTCGATTACAAGGTTAATTTGCTTGTTGCTCTTATTCTATTTTGATAATTCCCATAAGTTACTTATCTTCTCATCATTGACCTGGAAATTTTGTAAATGACTCTGCATGAATTGATTTCAGTGGTAATAAGTATTAAATATTGTGAAGTATTGCAAATTTTTTCTTTGGCTTTTTTTTTCACAAGCTTTCATATAATTCCAATGAATCTCATTCTTCAAAAAGAAAGATGAAAAGACACCATGCACTGGTGCAACTTCAACATTGTGGTTCTATCTGCAAAGCAACCTGGAAAATATACATTTCTATAACAAATTAATTGTGTTTATTTGCAACTAGCAAAATTTATTGTCCTAAATCTTGGCACAAGTACCTGTTGCTTTTGATTGCGGTGGCCTTGTTTGGTTGGGGAATGTGACGATAGGGTTGGGGTTTTAAGGGAAAACTATATGCGACCTACCAAACTTTTAAATCTTGAAAGAATAAAATTATACTTTTTTAATCTTATAAGATTATTAATAATAATTTTTAAAAATCTATTTATTAATCATATTTATTTAAGCAATTAAATCTGTGTGAAAAAAATTGGTGGAGTAACTGTAACTAAACGTGGGTGTTTGGTTGGATGTGATGCATAACATGGGATAACCAAGATATCTCCCAACGTAAGGTCACTGGGTTTATCCTATACCATGGAAAATATGATCTTGTGGCATATTTATGGCAAATGTTAACCCATTTGGGATCTAATTTGGTTGAAGTATGGTGATATCTGAGTCTTGTTCTGTTAGTGATGAGCTTCTTCTTTGCACAGGGTACAGATTACAGGGCACAGTTTCAACTGGGGAACAATGCTTTCTATGGGGGCAATTATATTCAGGTTATTTGTGTCTTCTGCTAATCACAACAATAATTTTTTCTATTCATGATGCATAAAAAATGTTCACCAATTCTTGAATGCAATCACTCCATTTAATAGATTTGCAGTGCCATGAAATCAAATGCTCGTCTAAGGGGATGCTACTCCCCTAAGGACCAATCTTCTTGCGGAGATAAATATAGGCTGTTTCAGTGCCAGTGCTTTGCATTTGTATAAATGCATGTAATGCTAGCTTATTTAATGTAATTGTGCCCTGGTTGGGTTGTAACTCATGGTGGTGCTGATAGCATTGAGTGGAGGAGCACATGAATGTGAACAAGGCTTGCAGTACCCAAATAATTTCAATCATAGAGACTTGCAATATGACTAGTGGCCATTTATTTATTTATGCTTGTGGGAGCAGAATATAGTATCATATTGGTTATTTTTAGAAGTTTCGGAATTTATAAAACCATAATTTTGATCAACATTTCAAGACATAAAGAAGAGTTTTAAAATTCATAGAAGGTTAGGCCTTACATTAGCTTACTAGAAAAGAAAATGAAAAAAGAGCAGTAGGATAAATATATAGATTGGTAAGAGAGCAGCTTCCTTTTCAACATATCAACTGCAATTGTATTTTTTTTGTGAATAGCTATCGTAAAATATCTTGGTGATAATATAGAATCCGCATATAATAGAGCCTTATTTTCATCAGTGTCTTTATTTTGATTTGCCTTTTCATTACTCTTGTTTCTTTCTTTTGCCTTTGTTAAGCAGATCGCCAGCAACAAAAGATGAATATAGTGTTGCTGCCGCAATTTAAACTTTAATTAGTCTTACAACTATTTTGTTTGGCTAACTTGAATGTGTTTTTACGAATTGAATAGCCTGGATCAGAGATTTTGAAGATATGACTAATATTTTACTTTAATTTTTTGCATACAGAGTGTTACACCGCATTTATCAGTGGGCAGTGAATTTTTTTGGCTTGGTCATCAGAGGAAGTCAGGCATTGGTTTAGCTGCTCGTTATAACACCGACAAAATGGTACTGCTGAATCATGATCATTGTATCCTTTATATGGTTGAATCAGCCTCTATTATGGTTTAACTGTTGATGTTATTTTGGAACTTGAAGATTGGCTTTCTAATGTAGTTATGATAATGATTTGCTGAAAAGAAAGTTCACATGTCTAGTTTGTCATATAGCTTCACAATCATGTGGCTGCATTACTCATATGCTTTGCCTATTATGTGGTAATAGGGAATGGATATCTCTTTTCATTTAAATGCCTTCAATTGAAACTGGTTTCTATTGCTGCAGGTTGCAACGGCACAAGTTGCAAGCACGGGGATTGTAGCCTTGAGTTATGTTCAGAAGGTTTCTGAGAAGGTTTGTCATTTTCTTATTAGATAGGAGTGTAGAATCATCTATGTTGTGTCCTATTTGTCTGGAACTCACATGCCTCTCTCCCTCTCTCTCTCTCTCTCTCTCTCTCTCTCTCATGCAGGTTTCCCTTGCATCTGATTTTATGTACAATCACATGACACGTGATGTAACCGCAAGCTTTGGTTATGATTACATCCTTCGTCAGGTAATTTCTTGTTTGATTAGCAAGCTGCAAATATCTAATGCATATAAACTAATAATTGTTTTCTTCCCTTTGCAACTGATCTGTTTGGTTCTTTCTGACCCTAAATCATGGTCATAGTTTTCCTAAGTTCATGAGAATTATCTAATACCAACAGAGTTTTCTTTAATGATTGTCTATTTGGCTTTATGCAAGTACTGCTCCACATTAATGGTCATTTTCTTTTTTCATCTGTTTAGATTTTTTTCTAAAAAGAAATTTTTTGTCTGATTTATCTTTTCTTTTGCCTAATAATTTGGCTTTTACACTTTTGGAAGTTTCTCACCACTACTGTACTGTTTATTTTACTTTTGCAACTAAGAATATGATATTCCTTTTTCCACTTATTCTTATGATTTTTGGAATATTTTTTACATCATAAATAGTTTAGATTGTGGTTGAACAATCAGTTGCTTAATCTATTGTTCATAATTGAATTGATAATCTATTGTACTATATCAACCTCAAATAATTAATCTAAAGCTGATTTGGTGGGTGATATGCCTTTTTTGTTTGGCACTACATCATTGGTGCTACTTTGTATATTTTATTGGTGGAAGCTCAATGTAATCTTCTGGACCTAGCATCTCTGATGAGCTGTGCAACCATTTTGTTTTCAATTTCAGCACAGGAAGTAGAGGATAGAAAGTAATAGTTGAATGTTGTGTTTGTCATTTCTTGCTAATGTGCATTTGGGGCATTGGGTGGCTCACTTGATTGGAACATGCATGAATTTGCATTTTATTGAACCTTTCATTATTTGTCCAAGTCCATGGTATTTGTTTTGTATGTGTATTGAATCAAAACCTTTCCTGCAGTCATCTATACTTGTTTTTACTTTTTAGCAAGTAAACTCTTGGAAAAGGAATTGGTACTGTATTTTTCACATTAATTTCACCAGACTTGATAACTTATGTAGAGAAAAGCATTTGATATCTTTCTTTCTTTCTTTCTCTCTCTCTCTCTTTTTTTTTTTTTTTTTTTTTTTTTTTAAGCAAAAATTAAATTCGAGACAACAATATCTGCTAGTGAATTTGGCGTGTACTTACTCATTTATATGAATATTACAACTGCAGTGCCGATTACGAGGAAAGCTGGACTCCAATGGCTGTGTTGGTGCATTTCTCGAAGAGCGAGTAAATATGGGTGTCAATTTTATTCTTTCTGCAGAGGTAAGCATAAAATTATTTACTTGCACTGTCTTTCTACATGACATCCGGAGTTTTGAATCTCATAATCATCCGAATGGCTTCCACAGATTGATCACCCAAAGAAAGACTACAAGTTCGGGTTTGGAATGACAGTAGGAGAGTAAACTCTTAGGAAATTCATTGGTTGTTCCTCTTGTGTTTGTTAGCTCACTTTCCAGGCCTTACTTCTATGATTTGTTGCCAAGGCACTATTCAGTCAACTCATCAAGCTCTTCCAGCTGCTTTAGTAATGTTCGAGTCTTAAAAGGAGAAAAGAAAAAAAAAAAACTTCAATTTTGTATTCTCATGTCCAAGTTATACATCTTTGATTATCTTTAAGTAGCCACCCAAATATTTTGGGCATTGATAAGGCCTTTTATCTTCATATACAATCATATTATCAATTCTTGCTGCAAGTTTTATTCTTTCATGAAAATTAGCTAAAAATCTCCATCAAATTTTCACTGTACTTGTTTGATCAAAGAAGCAGCCTGAGAAACAATGTTCAGAGCTTCTAGAGGAAAAATAGTGCTTCTGTTACTCTCTTGCATCAGTGATAGTTTGTGTTGAAGTATCTCAGTGCATTATTATCTTATGTTTCTCTAATGATTCCCCAGGCTAGATTTGCTACCTCTGCAGATAACTGCATTGTTGAAAAACAATGTTGCTTCTCTTGCCAATCTATTGATTGATGTACTTAAAGATGAATACATGCTTATCTATATATGTAGCAGAGGAGAGTTGGTAGAACTTTTAAGTTACATGTCAAAAGAATGAATTAATGTTCAAAGTTAATCCAATGTGATTTGGTTGGCTGATTAGCCTCATTTGATATTGAAGTTTAGCACTAAGTTTTTGTTCATAATACCTAAGGATGTTAGATGATGTTTATTGTGTTATTATGGGATCTTGGGCTGCAACCTGATTATTTTGAGTACCAAATGCTGAGTTTTTGTGTGAAATAAATTACTATTTGAGCACCATAAAAATAATTCTAGTTGGCTGAGTTATTATAACTTATGCTCATTAAACAATTCATTAATTTCATTTGAGAAACCAAAAAAAAAAAAAAAAAATTGCATGAAGTTTTGTTTGCATTTGTTTGTGTATGGATGGGTTAGCATCAGATTATGTTGAATAAATTTATCATTTGCTAAATTTCTGGTTTGAAGGATAGCATGAGACTGCTTGCTTTATTATTGTATATATGAAAACAGCTAGCATATGGAAATGGTCAAAGTTGACAAGCATAACAGCTTTAATTGGTGAAATTGATGCATTGAGTATCATTTTTCTTTTTCTTTTTTTCTTAATCTATATATTCTTTTTAATTAATACTAATTAAAATAAATAATATCACTCCTAATAAACCCCCAACCAAATTTAACAAAACAAATACAATGAGTTGATAGGATCTAATACACTATATAGTATCCTTTTCAACCACAATGAATTTATTAAACAAAAATTAAGACAGTGAAATTATTATCAGTGGGACATTTTAATGATACATTATATAATAAAGGGCTTTTAAATAAAGTGGCCATATTTTTTTTTTTATTTAACCAAATGGCTCTGGAGCTATTTTAATTGTCAAAATGGCCCTAGAACCATCACATCACCCATATAGGTATTGTGATGTGCTGATTGGGTGCTGAGTCAGTGCTGACTGGACTACTGATGTGGTATTTTCAAATTAAAAAATCATGATTTTTTTTGCATTTTAACCCCTAAATTGTTTTATAATCAATAAGTTGATTTATTCATGGGTTTTTTAACCAATTTTTTTTAAAAAAATTTTATTAGTGTTTTAAAATTTATTAAACTTTTAAATAACTTTTTAAGAAATATATAAGTGTGTTTTTTATTTAAATCCCTTATTTATTTTATAATTAATAAATTATCTTTTTCTTGTGATCATTTAACCTAAATTTTATTTTAAAAAAATTATGTAATTTTTAAATTTATTAAAAAATTAATTTTAAAAAATATATTTGAATATGAAAACACAAAGGGCTAATAATTTATTTTTTAATCAAATCATGAAATCAATAATAACTTGTAAAATTATTTGAAGTTAAAACACATAATTGCATTTAAATATAAATAAAGTTACATCATATATTTCTCCCTTGCCTAGGGCAAGTAGTTCTATAATGACAGGGTTGTTTACATATAGAGCATAAATTACATCTACTAGGATCAGGGTTTTTATCCATATGCATTCGTCTACATCTGATCTTTGGTCGTCGAGCAGTATGTCGGCCAACAGGTGGAACCATCTTTGGCCCAGGTACAAGCTGCCAAAATTGTGAACTCGGTACCGGATGAAAACATGGAACATAAGTTTGTCTATATGACATTACAGTCAACCAATGGGGGCATTTGCAGTATTACAAACTCTCAAGACATGTATACATGGAAATCGGTGAGCAACCATAAATCCACATGTACATATGGATAAAACTCCATTGATAATATGATAAACATTATTAAATTATTTTTGGGCAATTAATACATGTCATGTCTAATTATACAAGCACGCATGCCATTTAAGCAAACAAGAAAAATAAATTATAAGCCCTTTCTGTTTTCATATTCAAATACATTCTTTAAAATTAATTTTTTAATAAATTTAAAAAATTACATAATTTTTTAAAACAAAATTTGGGTTAAATAATCAAAGAAAAAAGATAATTTGTTAATTATAAAACAAATAAGGGATTTAAATAAAAAACACACTTATATATTTCTTAAAAGTTATTTAAAAGTTTAATAAATTTTAAAACACTAATAATTTTTTTAAAAAAAATTGGTTAAAAAAACTCAAGAATAAATCAACTCATTAATTATAAAATAATTTAGGGGTTAAAATGCAAAAAATTATGATTTTTTAATTTGAAAATACCACGTCAGCAGTCTAGTTAGCGCTGACTCAGCGCCCTATGAGCACATCACAATACCCATATAGATGATGTGATGGTTCTAGAGCCATTTTGACAATTAAAATAGCCCCAGGGCCATTTGGTTAAATAAAAAAAAAAAAATAGGGCCACTTTATTAAAAAGCCCTATAATAAATCATGTCAAAAAAGAACAACATGCCTATATAATAATTCAAAAAGAGAAAATTAAAAATAAAAAAATAACTTCTAACATGTTTTCCTTTTAAGTACTAGCTTGTGTTAAAAAGGTGTTTTTCACAAAACAATCTAATACTTATAACATGTTAGAAGAAAGGCATTTTCTTGTTTATATACACACACCCCTAAAATACCCTTAATTTCATATTTAATCTATTAAATATTATAACTAAGTGTTTATATCCCTCAGAAGAACCAAGTTAAATTCAAAATTAATAAATATTTAAATAACATTACGAAACTAAAAAAATTTTAAAACTTAAAATTCTTTATTACTTGAAGTTATGCTGATTTGTTCAGTAATTTTAATATTTTAATATTTATTAACTTAAAATAGTCAATTTATTTAATAGAAAAAATACAAAAAATAATTATAACATTTTATATTTTATATATGAAATCCATAATTAAACATATTTTCATAATGTCATATTTTCTTACCTTATTGGTATTGGGTCACTTGCATAAGGTATATATTTTATAAAAAAAAAAATCAATAATTGAACCCCAAAACCCACCCAAAGTGAACATACATGTGTGTTAAGGTATAACCTTCACATTTGTACGAATCTCTAATTAATATTAAATGAGAGGGGATTGGCATGTATTTGTGGATATATATATATATATATATATATATATATATATATATATATATATATATATATATATATATATATATATATATATATATATATTGGAAAAAAAAAGGGTATGAATTTAGAGGGGTTAATTTTTCAGAAAGTCATCAAACTTTGGCTAATTATTACTTCGGTCATCCAACTTCAAAATGTAGACTAATTTGGGCTGGAAAGCCACAACTGACTGCCCGGTGATATGAATTAAAATTTGAGTGACCATTTTGATATATTTTGAAGTTGGATGACCGAAGTGATAATAAGTCAAAGTTTGATAACTTACTGAAAAATTAACCCGAATTTAGAGCATGGCACAATAAATGCAAGGAAACTACTCCTTGGTGCTCACATTTCAATAGCACAACATGGCCTGTCTGTTTCTGCCAAAGCGCAAAGAATGGGCGGATGTTTGCGCATCCCAAAACGCAACTCTTTTTCTAGTTACTTGTCCATTTGATTTAACAAAACATAAATATCTAAGCTTTTTCTTTTATTTATTATTTATTTATTTATTTGGCGAGGTTTATATTAACTTTGTTTGTTGGATGCTAAAGCTTGCAAGCTTTTTCAGTTTCTTGTAAGCAATTAATAGCATTCATATCTATCTACTTTAAGTGGCCAGCTATAAATTTTTTGAGGCTTCCAAGGCTGGCTCTCATGTGATCACAATACTTGTATAGAATTTTCCTTTGGATTCAATCTATCATCACATACCCTTTTTTTTTTTATATATACTTGAATTATTGAATTAGTAGCAACATACACATATGCACGCATATATGTGTTCAACTTCATTGTTTGGATGTTATATTTCATTGTCATGACTCGCTTATCAGTGTGTTTTCCAATTTATCAGCACCTCTCAAGTGCTAGCTGTCTCCTTCATGCCACCTTATCAATACACACACACACACACACACACACACAGGCACATCGTTTAAAAACATTCATAATGCTGGTATATTCAACAGTTACCGTCATTCCACATATAGTACACAACATTATTAAACAGTAATTATATATAATAAATAATAAAAAATTTACATAAAATCTACATAAATAATAATCTTTAGTGGATGTTTACCCCCTCTCTCTCTCTCTCTCTCTCTCTCTCTCTCTCTCTCTCTCTCTCTCTCTATATATATATATATATATATATATATATAATGCCAATAAATCTCCACACTCCAACACCCACATACTAAATTCTCAATTATATCATAAAAGAAAATCGAACTCCTAACTTTTTTTTTATAAAAACAATAATATTATTATTCAGCTATTGCATGTGTATATATATCTTCATAAAATTTGAGTGCATATGAGTATCTTCATAAATTATGGGTGTTTGGTGATAAGTTTTAAAAAATAGCAATTTTTTTAAAAGATATTTTTCCCTCTTTATATGACTTATTTAATTATGTGAAAAATGACTGAGAAGATATAAAGAAAATGAGAGTTTTAGTTGGGAGGACAAAATTAAGTGATGGAAAAAAAAAAAACTGGCCTGAGTTTGTATTAATATTGATTAATTAGTGACAGGTGAGACACAATGGCACTCAAAAAACTATGATAACTAAGTTTAATACAATCTAGGTTAAAATTTTTAGAATTTAAATTAGGGAAAAAACCATTTAATACCATATCTTTAATTCAATTAATAGTAATTAACATAAATATTTGCAGTTAATTTTATATTTCATAAAATTAAAATTTGATAACAGTTAATATCTTCAATATTTAATTGATTAGATTAAAAAAAAATATTTACCTTGTTTTTTTTGGTCTACTAGATTTTATCTTTTATTAGCTTTATATTTTTATAAAATATATAAATAATATTTAATTATTTTATAGCCAACAAATGAGTGGCCGATCATAAGTATCTTTCTTGACTCCTAAAATTATAATTCAAGAGTTCAAATCTGTGACTTATTCATATTTCATATTTCATAAAAAAACAAATCCGGTTAACTTGTATTACAAATTTATTTGTCCACGTCTCTCAAAAATAAATAAATAATAACTATTTCAAAACCAACATCCATACCATAACAAATAATTTGTTAATCCCTCTCCAAACCACCAACAATTATCTACCCTTCTCATCCCCCACTAATAAAACCCACTCTCAAACGCTCTTCATCAAGAAGGCTAGTCTTGTAAATTCACAATATATATATATATATATATAACCTCCTCTTCCCTATAGAACACAAGAAGATCACTCCACTCCATAACATCTATCCATCACAAATGGCCATCAAGTTACATTCACTAGCTCTATTTTCTCTAATTTCTCTTTCACTAATATTCACTTCAAAAGCTCAATTCCTCTCTTCTTCTCCACTACTAGCTCCATCACCGGCGGCCAAGCCGGTTCCTGTTCCGGCCATGGAACCAGTACTTCCACCACCGGCCACCGTGCCAGTCCTATCTCCGGCGGCTGCACCATATTTTGAACCTGCAGCTGCACCAGCTGATCCATGCATGGACGCATACCTGAATATGACTGATTGTTTAACGTATGTTGAGGCCGGCAGCAATGTGACAGTGCCGGACAAAGGTTGTTGCCCTGCGTTTGCCAGTCTTGTTTCTAATCAACCTCAGTGTCTCTGCCATATTCTCGGCTCCGGCGATGTCATCGGTTTCAAGATCGATACTACCAAAGCACTCACTCTTCCCACTGCTTGTCGAGTTGAAACTCCTTCTGTTAGCCTTTGCGCTCGTAAGTGCATGTTACTTAATTTGAATATATAAGCTTAGGTTTCTCATCCTATTATCATATATGTTTACAGTGTTTGGAATTCCAATACCAAGTCCGATGTCTTCACCTGGACCAGCAAGTGGAGGACAATTAGCACCGGGTATGAATTCTATTTATTTATTTATTTTTGAGTTGAAATTGTTAGTCACACTATAATTAATTAATATTTATGCGAAGTTTTATTTTATTTTATTTTTAATTAAAATTTTTGTTGTTTTGATTAGGATCATCTAGTGAAATTGGATCAAATCCAACCAGTGGACCAACACCAAGTGGTAGCAAGAGAAATGAGGCAAACTTCAAAGCTAGTTTTATTGGACTCCTTTTGGGAGCCATCTTCATCTTCTTGTATTGAAGTGATTCTTTTTCTTATTGATTTATTTTTATTATTGCATTTTTAGTGGTATTTGAAGAACATTGTTGAATAAACTAATGTATTTGTTTTTTTTAAATTATTTTTATGAATATTTTTATCATGAAGGTTGGTTTTCTTGTGGGAGTAGGCATTGACTGACTATAGGCTGTGAGTGCATTGAAGTTTCAAGGATGTTGTTGGTTCTTTAATTAATGGTGGAAGGTGGCAGTTTTAATTCTTTGTCACATATCACATGTGAAGGATATTTATTGCATCCATGAGCCAACCATTTGGGTGGCTTGGGAGATGAAAGATTGATGAGTGTTATGGCAAGAGATTTCAACGTTTCATGTATATTATTAATGCATGTCGCCTTCTTTTTATTACTCCATAATGGTGTTAAATTTTAAAAGGGAAAGAAAAATCAAGTTCGTTAAGTGATTTTTAAAATTATCAAAATTAACAAAGAAACAAAACGAACTTTAATTTTGATTTCATGAGACTTTGATGTTATAGAAATTTAAATGAGATGTGTCTTCTTTTGATGTACTTCATGGTTAGTTAATTCATAAATGTATTGGTCATAAGAAATATATGCTGTTGGCTTAGAAAGATATCTTGTTTTTAAGTACTTTATATTCATTCATGCCTAGCAGGTTTGAAAAATTGTTCTATATATATATATATATATATCTCTGGTTTTGATAACATATCTGTTAGTGCAAATATGGAAATGCACTTTAGTTGGCATAATTTGACACCTAGTCAAGGTGACATGGCAAGCATGGTGACGTGGCAAGCATGATGACATGGAATGAAGGATGACATGGCAAATACACTTGGCTAGGTGGAAAATATCATGAGAGATCTTGTAGAAGCTATTTTTGGAAAGAAGGAGCAACTCTCATGAAAATTGAATGAAGATCTTGTGAAAACTATTTTAGGCAAGATGATCAAGCAAGCAACAAGATGAAATCAAGATCTCATCAAGACCATATTTAGAAGATGTGATTGAAGACTAAATATGGGTGAAGCCTAAATGAAGAAACAACCTATCAATGGAATGATTCTTGAAGACTATTGAAGGCAAGATTTGAAGATCCTTGTTAAAGATTTGAAGAACCCTAATAGAGATGATATGAAGTCTATTAAGGGTATGTTTGAAGATGCGCCTATTGATGGCAAAATTTGAATGATGGATTGAAGATCCTTGAAGACCAAACTTGGGTGAAGTGAAGACTAAGTTTGGCAAGTTTTCATGAAGACGCACATAGGACGTGCGCCCCTTGCGAGGGGGTTGCGTGGTGAGGAGCTGAAGAGGGAGGTTAGTTGCTGGTAGTTCGGGTCAAGGTGATCGGGCTACAATCGACTCGGACGGGTGGTCTTGAGGTCGCTTAGCAATGGAGCCAGAATTCAGCCAAGCTAGCAGCCAGGGCCAATGTCGCAACAAATGTTACAACATAAGTTGCGACATCTGATTTTGGAAGGTTCTAAAGTTAGAAGCCACGGAGATTCTAAAAGAGGTATGTGCTATATTTGGGACGTTGAGGCGTCTATATATACTTCCTTGGTCTAGGATTGGGTACGACTCTCGAAAGAGGGAGTAGGGAGGTACCGGACAATCTAGAGAGGGTAGTATTCATTGTATTGTGAGAGAGTGACAAGTGTGTTTTGTACTCTTCTATCTTTTACCTCTTTTAGTGGATTGTTGATCTCCGGGCATGGCCCCCCAGACGTAGGCGAGTGTCGCGGAACTGGGTTACCAACGTCTTGTGTCTCTTTTTTGTGGTTTGTGTTTATTTTTCTTGAGTGCTTAAGTGAGTGAGTGTTCCTCTTATTTCACAAACCCTAACCGGCGGAACTAACAATATCATTTTGAAATTTCAATTTTAAGATATTAGAGGAAATTGAACTTCAAATGTTTAGAGAAGAAAGACATTGGTGGCTTAGAGTGTCGTATCTCAGCATTTGTTTTTCATCAAGACATTGAAAATGGAGAAAGAGTTTTGTGAGGAAAACCAAAAACTTTCATTGAATCAATCCATGTATTACAAGAAAATCTGTTTTTATAATGTTTTAATATAACAACCTTTTCTATTTTAACTAACTAATGCTGACTTGGCATAATTGTTTGTTGATATGTATAACTATATCTGCTGATCGTTCTATTAGAAATTTACAGAAAGACTCTTTATTGTTTTTTTTTTTCAATTCTTCACAGCATCATCTATTACTCCTTTTATATTCCAACACCCCTGTCAAGTGAGTGGATGAGAAGAAGGCTAAGCAACACCCAACTTGGACATTTGTATTTGGTGCTGAGGACTTGTTAGACTCTTAGTAAAAACATCTTCTAGTTGTCTTTGAGAAGGAACATGATCATTGGCAATTAACCCAGCCTGAAGTTCCTCCCTCACATAGTGACAATCTATATCTATATGTTTTGTGCGCTCATGGAAAAACAGGATTCTTCACTATATAGATTGTAGCTTGGTTGTCACATTTAAGAGTCTGTTTGTTTGGAGGTATTTGAGTTTACATGTAATTGAAAATACTGCATTTTAAAAAAACTGATGTTTGTTTAAATATACTTGCAAATCCAAATGTAATTCCAAATAACCCCAAAACCACCATCAGTTGTGTTCTGTATTACGGTGAAATCCATTGTAATACTGAATACAAGGTAATTGAAAAGCAACAAGCACATTTCAACCTTTGGGTTTGTTCACCCCCTTTGAGAAAGCCATCCTTTTCTTCATTAATGTCGTTGTTCTCCAACACCATTCTTCATTGATGATCACTCGTCATTCTTCGTCGCAGATCTGTTATTGACTGCCATTCTTTGCCTCCAAAAATGAAATCATTGTACGACTTTGCTACAGATCAGGCTATCGTTTGACACCAAAACAAGAGGGACTTCAGAAATCTACTAGTGTTCTTGATGGTATGTTATTGTGTTTTATTTTACCTTTTTTTTTCCTTTATTTGGTTGATCTATTTTTTTGCTTGTTTTGTTTGATTTCTTGTTCTGTTTTTTGGGGATTTCAGCCTTTGTTTTTTTTTTTTATATGAATGTTCTTCATCTTGCTTTTGTTCATCAAAAACATTTTCCATCTGCAGTTGATTAATGATACTATAAATGCAGCAATCATGTTAAAAGCTCTGATTTGTTCTTTTAAATATAACATTAATGATACTAAAAATGCAACATTCATGATAAACTCATGGTAAACTTGTTTATAGCCCATGGGTTTCATACATACTATTCATGAGAGCCACATAAATAAAAATGGATTCTCATTGCATACCTTTTTGATTTCTCAATTAATAATGGCTTGGTATCAAAATGGATTGTTCAAATGTTTTTTTATTTCTCTCTATTGTTCTTGATTTTTTTTTTAATTTGTTTTTGATGTTTTAATTTAAGTTTCAAATCTGTATCTATATGCCCATAATTCTTTGGTTGTACATAAGTTATATTTAAGTCTAGTGCAAGCATATTGCCCTTCATTTGTGTCATAGTTTTGATGTTTTGGCTAAATTTGAATCCTGAAATTTCAACCATTTAAAAAGCAAGCAATTAGAGATAATTGGAATACTTTGTTTGTATTTTTGTTCAACCACTGACGAGGCTTGCAATTAATAGGAAAAATTATTATTCTCATTCATTGAAGATTATTGAAAGTGATGAATCATGAATAATAGTGGGTGAATGGATATAACTTAATTTCAAATTGACATCATCGCCATGATGTCATTTTGAAATTAACTATTAACTATTAACAATTATGTACTATTAATTATTAACTATAATGTAATATTAACTATTATGTTCAAAATAATTATTTTAGATGAATCATCGCAATGGTGTTGATGAATTGTACCTATTACAAATAATGGTTTTGGTCGTGGCCTATGTCGTGATGTTACATGTACGCAACAAAAGACGTTGAATATGTAGAGAACCGTCTCGTGAGAGACTACAAATAAAGGAAACATATTTGTCTTAGGTTGGTAAATGGGAATGATGCCACTAGCATAAACATAGTTCACATGGATAAATTTAGATTTTTTAACCTTTGCACGATACTACATGCAAAAGATCACGTGCGTGAGACATTACACATGACTGTAGAGAAGCAATTGTTTATGTTTTCACACATTATTGGACATAATCAGCGCAATCTTGTTATTGCCCACAACTTTTTAAGATCAAGTGAGACGGTTAGCAGATACTTCCACCATAGCTTATTTGCAATCGGTGAATAACGGCATGACTACATACGACCACCAAGTATGCAAACACATCCATACATAGTAGCGAGGAGGACATTACACCCGTACTTTAAGGTATCCTTATATTAGATATCACATATAATTTTTTTTTAAGATTAATTCTAACATAATGCACTAGATCTTAGGACTGTATCGGGGCCTTTGATGGGACACATATTCCTGCTTCTGTCCTAGCATTTGAAGTTGCAACATTTTGAGGAAGAAAACCTTACCCAACCCAAAATGTCCTTATAGCTGTAGATTTTGACTTGCATTTCACTTATGTTCTAGCTGGTTGGAAAGGTTCAGTACACAATGCTTTAGTGCTTCACGATGCTCTTGAATGACCTAACGGACTAAGGGTCCCCGAAGTTACATAGAGTCATCCTTTTTTAATAAAAAAAATGCCCCCAAATAAATTAAATTCTAAACGTTAATCTTGTTCTTATAATTTTATTTTTTTATTATTAGGAAAGTATTATCTAGTTGATGTGGGATGTGCTACGCGTCCATGTTTCATACCCCCCCTATAAAGGTGCTAGGTATCACTTGAGGAACTTTGGCTGGAGGATCTTAGGACTGTATCACTTTCTTTCTAGTGGGAGTTTCTCATATGAATGGTTATATGTATGTTTGAATTTGTGGACTTTTAGAACTTATGTTTGTACTTTTGGATGTTTATGTGTGCATTTGGAGACTTTTATATATATGTTTGTAAGAGTTTTCATATGGAGTTTACATGGAGAATTAGATGTATTTTTTGGACTTATATGAGTTGTTTAAAATTAATATGTGTTTTTTATTTGCTTTTATGTGTTGTTGTTTGAAGGTACTTGTTTGCATATAACAAATTTTCGTATTCTATTATGATGTTGTTTCAAAAATTATATATTGTCATGCTTGATTTGGTACTAATTTACTCAAAAGAGAATGACTTGCAAATGCATCACTCATTATTTTGATCAAATTATTATGTTGTGAAAATTATGCATTGTTGTCCACTTTTTAAATTTATACCAATAACAATTGGAAATAGATGAAATATCCATGCAAATGTTTGGAAAGTATATATGAAAAATTTTGTACTCTTGCATTTTTTAGATTTCTAAGAATTGGTTTTTAGGTTTGTACTAATAGTTAAAATTAATTGAAATAATTCCACTAATAATTAAAATTTATTTATTAAAAAAATATAATAATATGTTTAAAATTTAATTTAATAATAGAATTATTATTTTCTTAATATTAGGATTTTTAATTTTATATATATTAAAAAAGTGAGAAGTTAAACATGTGAGGGGTAATCTCACCATGGTGATCATATACTTTAAATACATCAAACCAAACACATTTTTTACAAATCTAGATTTACAAATTCTTCCAACCAAATATAAAATTCTATACTTCTACATTCCAGATACATCTAACCAAACATTGGATTTGTTACTTCACTACATATTCAATTACAGGATTTATAATTATATTGCAATATGAAATCCACTGTCTTTTCAATTACATCTAACCAAAAGCCCCTTAAGAGGAATTGGAGTGATATTGGAAACTATCAAATCTTCAAGTATTCTGGATAGCCATGCTAACTCTGCAGAAGTCCTCCTCATTAATCTATACTCTGCCTCTGCTAAAAAAAGTGCAACAATATGCTATTTTTAAGAATTCCATGATAATGGACTCCCTCCAAGTATAATCAGAAATCCACTTAAAGAGTGTCTAGTATCAGGATAAGAAGCTCAGTCTGAACCACAGAATGCTGTGAGATTAAAAATAGGGTCTACATTCATTAAGATACCTTGTGATGGATTGTTTTTGGCATATCTCAATGTATGCATAGCTACTTGTAAGTGTGGCTCCTTTGGTGAAGACATAAACTGAATAAGGTACTGTACAGCGAAGGAGATGTCAGGTCTTGTATGGGTTATATAGTTCAGTTTGCCAATGAGATGCCTATAAGAGAGTGGATTCTCTAAAGAAATACCTTTATTCATGCTTAGTTTTATTCATGCTGATAATGAATTGGAAAGATAACTGTATGAATCACAATTGTACTCTCTAATCAAGTCCATTACAAACTTACGTTGAGTCAAAATAACTCCAGCTTTTTCCTTAACAACCTCTATGCCCAAAAAAAAAAAAAAAATGCAAATCTCCAAGGTCCTTTATTTTAAACTGAGCATCTAAGAATTCTTTTAAAAAATTGAATTTCATTCATATCTGTGCCTTTCAACACAATATCATCAACATATATAGCAAGGAACACCATTGAATCTCCTGCCTTCTTTAAGAGCAATAAATAATCATTTTTTGAATTTTGATATCCCTTGGACCTTAGAGCATCAGATATCTTGGAGTACCATTGTCTTGAGGCTTGCATGAGTCCATCCAAGGATTTTTTAAGTTTGCAAACTGTCCCGGAATTCTTTACATCAAGACCTTGAGGAACTTGCATATAGATTTCTTCATGTAGATTTCCATGCAAAAATGCATTATTGACATCAAGTTGGAATATATGACAATTTTTCTTAACTGCTTCACCAATTAAACACCTCACTGTAGTTATTTTCACCACTTGTGAAAATGTTTCTGTAAAATCCACATCTTCCTTCTGTGTGAAACCCCTTACAACCAGCCTTGCTTTATATCGTTAATTAGAACCATCTAACTTGCATTTAACTCTATATACCCACTTACAACTAATGGGTTTCTTGCTAGAAGGAAGTTGAACTAATTCCCAAGTTTCATTTGCTATTAGAGCAGTGAATTCTTTCTGCATGGCTTCTTGCCATTCTGGTATCATTACAGTTTCTTCAAAGGATGATAGTTCATGCATCTTAGTGATAATAGTTAGCAAATGCTGATTTTTTGTGGTAAGAGAATTAAAATAAATAGGATTTACGAACAAAGAATTGTTTGTCAAGGTAAGAATACAATGCATATTAAAAGAATCATATGCAACTGACACTATATTATTACAAACATAATCTTGCAAATAAGTAGGATATCATAAGAACATGCCCTTGTTGACCTTCTTAAGATTGGATTAGAAACAAAAGGGGTTTGAACTAAAGTCCTTTGAAGAGCTGGACTATTTAATTATGTAGAAAAATCATGAAAAATTTTAGCAGAATTTTCAGTAAAAGATTCACAAACATGATTAGGTATAATAGTAGAATTAGGCTATCCAAATTGATCAAAAGGAAAAATGGATTCATAGAAAACTATATTTCTGGTAACATAAATCTAATGAGTTTTCACATCAAGGGCAAGGTATGCTTTCTTCCCAAATGGATAACCTAAAAATACACATGGTATGGCTCTTGGTTGCAGTTTATCTAAATACTTTTCTATGGGAGTTATATAACATAGACAACCAAAATTTCTTAGATGAGAATAATCTAGTTTTCTCCCATATAGTATTTCAAAAGGAGTTTTGTTTTTCAATAGTTTTGAAAGGAATCTATTAATCAGATAAGTTGTTGTTAGCACACATTCTCCCCAATATTTTAATGGTAATTTCGATTGAAACAAAAGAGCCAGCAAAGTTTCAAGCAAGTGTTTATGTTTTCTTTCTACAACACCATTTTGTTGAGGTGTATAGAAACAAGTAGTTTTATGTATTATACCTTTTTCAGAGAAAATTTTTTGGCTTCAATACTAGATCCTAATTCAAAAGCATTATCATATCTTATATTTTTAATTTTTGTTCCAAATTGAGTTTTTTTTTTACCATCTAAATGAAGGCTTTTAGTATTGAAAAGGCATTGCTTTTTGTACTAATAATATGTGTCCAGGTAGACCTACTCTAGTCATCTACGATGGTTAAAAAATACCTATGTCCTTGATGTGTGTGAGTATGATAAGGACCCCAAACATCTATATGAATTAAGTCAAAAATTGAATTTGTCTGAATATGGCTTTGTGGAAAAGAATTTTTGTACTATCAAGCTTGATGGCAAATAGAACAGCAATCAGAAAAAGAAGATCTAATATTGGAACTAACAAAAGATAATGTTGACTTTATAATGTTTCATTATAACGGCTTTTATCTATTTTAACTAACTAATGTTGACTTGGCATAACTATTTGATGACAGGTATAACTGTATGTTGATCTGGCCAAGTTCTTTTAGAAATTTACAGAAAGACCCTCTATTGTTTTTTTTTATTCTTCATAGCATCTTCTATTACTCCTTTTATATTCCAACAGCATGGAACACCAATGACTAGATCGCTCCTAGACCACGTCTTTATTGGATTTCTAAGGCATGTTTTGTTTTTTCCTTTCTTTTTTGTTAGTTATATGTGCCATGTATTGGGAATGATTGGATATTAATATTGAACTGTTCAATATAGCTCTCTTGGGCAAATGGTGGTGGAAATCCCTCAAAGGCCCATCTTGGGGCGGATACCACATCATTCAATTCAACTACTTCAAGAATACGTCTATGTGGAACCTGCATATTAGGAATGATCGGAGAAAATCTTTCTTTTGGCAAGGCATTCAAAGTGCTCTCTCTGCCTTCAAAATTAGTATCCATTCTTCCTTGGGGGATGGCACGTCCACACTCTTTTGGTATGATAACTGGGTACTAGGTCAAGCTCCAAGATTCCTCTGGCCTAATAAATTCGCCCAATCTCATCATACTTGGGGAATAGTTAATGATTTATTAGATTCTCTCATATCCTCACTCCCACAACTGGCCCAAATCTCAGTGGACCTCTCTGCATTTTCATTACAGAGAGACATACCAGATCGCAAATTCTGGAGTAGAACTCTCAATAGGATTTTTACTGTTAAATTTTTTTATAGCTTTCTAATTGATAAAGCACAACGTTGTTCTATCACTCCAAGAATCCTTAATAGCTCATGCCCATGAAAATTTTCACTGTTTAACTGGTTGGCTTAGGATAATAAAATTCTCACTTTAGAAAACCTTTCGAAATGGAGATGATATAGACTCCCAATGACTACACGTGTTCTCTGTCATACGAACATAGAGTTAGCTGATTACCTCTTCATTCACTATCGCTTCGCATCAACTATCTGGTCCCACTTTCGACAAGTCCTTAGCATCCCGCGGCTTCCCTCTTCACTCAAGGATCTCTAGGAACTCTGGCTTCATTATCTCCAGCCTTCAATCAGGGTTTCTTGGGATCTTTTAGTGCGAGCCCTTACCTTGAATGTTTGGCTGGCTAGAAATGATTGCATTTTCAATTGTAAAACTTCATTTTTGCCCTTGACTATCTTAAACATTTGCCTGACTTTTGACTTTTGGGTTTCAGCTTCACCAGCCAAAAAGAGAAAGGAACTAGAGTCTGCTACCAAGGCAGTGAGGAGGTCTATCCACTTCACAGGCTCACCCATAGGCGACGAGCGTGACCCGGAGACCTAGGACCCTGATCCGACCATCAACTAGTTTTCTTTTTGTTTCTCCTAGTTCTTGTCTCTAGGCTAAGTCCCTCTCTTAGCCCAGGGGCATGTGTCTTTTTTTTTAATTTTTTGGTGTGCTTGCCTTGGTTGTTTTTTTTTTTCTGTTTGTCTTTGTTGTTTCCACCTCTAGTGGACCCTTGTACTTTTATTGCTCTTTTTTGTTTGTGACTTTTGGTGCTTACTACAATAATGTTTGTGGTTTATCCACTTTTTCAAAAAAAAAAAAAATGTGTCATGTATTGATGTATGCTTTCTTCGATATACTAAGGCCTCTTTATTGGTATATAATATTCATTCCTAAATTGTTCTTTGATCTCAAATCCTAGTGAAGTGATTGTCTTTCTTTTCCAGTATGTTGTACTCTCCTTTTGTTCTCTTTGTTTAAAAGAAAAAAAATACATTGAATGCATTTTCACATGTGAATTTTGATTTATATTATGAGTAAGCATAATTTTTATACCATTTAATAAAATATTTAGAAATTTGAAATATTATCACAAAAATTCATGATAGTTATTAATTTTCTAATTAAAAGTTTATTTGTATACCGAAACTCATTGATAGAATTTTAACAACTCTAATTTCTTTTATTTTTTTAGATATTTTCAAGCATTTTTTGTGGAAAATCAAGAAAAAAAAATCTAGAAGGAAGACATGCACTAGTTGCACAACAACAACCCTACCCAACAACAGCTCTAATTCACACTTAATATCCATTTAATTTTAATGTTCTTATATGAAAGTCAATATTCTATTTATTATTAAAAAACCTATATATATATATATATATATATATATATATATATATATATATATATATATATATATATATATATATATATATAAAAGATGAATCACATTTTCATATAACAATAAAAAATTTAAAAAACTTGAAGTTAAAGCATGCATAAAAAAAAAGATAAAGAGAAAGAGTAATGCTATACATGCCTAACAAATTTCCCAAAAATGTTATCCCGAATGACATGGCGGCTAATGTGGCATCCATGTCACCAGATAATCTCTTTCAGGTTTGATTTCTTATACCTCACATTGTGTTTAACCAGGCACCAGTCTAGATCTCTGACGATTTCCTCTTATTCTTGAAATTGATCTTTTTCTTGGTATTTTTCAAGTTGAATTTTAGGTTTTTTTCCCAATCTATTTGATCTTTTTAATGGTTCATCTTGATCTTGGATTTACATTTGGTGCTATGGTAGAGTTGTTGTTTAGAAATGGCTGAGGTGAGATGTACATAATGCCAAAGATTGGAAGAGTTTCTTGCCTTCAAATTTTCTTTGGATTGATTGTTTTTAGCCATAGCATCAAGAAAGATGAATTCTTGCTTGTTTATTTATCAAATTTGGCAATCTGAGATCACTATGATGTATTTTAAGAACTTATCATATCTCAAAAAGTTCAAAAGTTTCATTGCAAGCTGAAGTGTACACTTTGTGGTGTCTCGTATTAAGTGTGTTTCATCTTTTTTTATGATTTGATTTTCATGGTTGATGTTTATTGTTTGGAATCTATTCTTGAGCTCGGTGTAGGATGAGGATGCAAACTTCCCAAACCATGCTGAAGCTCACTTGAAGCTCTTTGAGTCGTGGTAAAATATGTCTATGATTGTTAACACTCAACACTACATTGATTTCCAAGATTGCTGACTCATATCTTTCTCTAATTCTAGGTTTACTGAGGCTTGAAGGACCAGTGGGGTTGACCTGTGGGGAGCTTTTTTGGATTTCTTTTTGGGACTAAAATGAAGAATCAAGGGAAAATGTCTCTGTAATAATAACTTCAATGTTACTTTCCATTTTATTAGACTTCCCTTGTTCTCTATATTGGTTGTTTCTTGGGGTCACCGAATATTATGTCATCTATAACTTGATGTAGTCATCAAATTAAATTTCATTTTATGATAAGCATTCTTTAGGGTGAAGAACCCATGTACATTCTAGTAATCCCATGAACAACCATTCCTAGGGTCTAGTTGTTTTTCAAACAATTCTAGTAAATTTTTCCTCATGGCATCCTCCAGTTTCAGTACATCACTTCTAGGAACCCTATACCAAATAATAGGTTCACCAAAATGCATGTAATTCAAAGAGTAAAGGTGATGATCTTCCACTTGTTGTTGTCATGCAAAAAAAAAAGGGTGGTAACATGTCAATCAAGAAAACAAACAAAATAACGAGCTAGAGAATGGATAATAGAATATTGAACTTAATCTGCCATATGTTAAAACAGTAGAAAATACATCATCAATCAATCTAGTTACATATATTTAGCATCTTGTATCATTCATAAAAACAACAAAATGGCAACACAAGAGACAAACCAAAAATATAAATCACAAACATTTCAATCATTGCACAACAAACAAACAAACAAAACCTAGACTACATCTCAAGCTTAACAACTCTTTAAAACAAAACCCACACTACATCTCAAGCTCTTTAAACTTGTTTCACAGTCTGAAGGTTGAAGCTTTATGGTCTATCTCTTTAAACATTACAATAAGCTCTTTAAACTTTCCTCTACTGCTTCAGGTGTAGATATAATATCCTGCAAGAACTACAAAGCTTGATTAATTACCTCCTGTCCAATTGAATTCATGGATGTGAAGATGAATCATTGTTAAAATTAAATGCAATTTAAATATCTAAAAGGAAATCTTCTGAAGTTCCTCCTATCCAAGAATTTTAGAAGTTCTTCGTGATACACGATTAGTAACACCATCCTCAGCAAAAGTAACATGACTAAACCCCCTCCATGCTACAATATGCACAATAAATAAATAAATAAATAAACTAATAAATATAAATCTTCAACTTTGGAAGAAGGGCGTTGTACAACTGAATCACATATCTTGTAAGGTTCCCTTTTAGTTACCTGCGACGAAGTATCAATGCCTAGATTTTGCAAAGTGAAGCTATCAACATGTATATTTAATGTGTTTGGAAGAGTATTCAAAATCACCTAAGAGGAAATATTTTAATTGTATTGTATTAAAAAATTATGTGAAATGCCATAACAAATATAACTGTTAAATGCCAAACATTACCACTCTTTCTTGAGTACAAAGTTCAACTTGTGTGTCATTTGGAGTTTGTGCATCTCCCTTTGTTTGATTTTTCTGAAAAATAAAAATTAACATTCGAGCCAAGAAATTATTATAGAAGTGATAAAATTTAATGTAAATTATGATTACCTTTCTCTTATTTCTAGTGATTATTTCTTCAACTTTTAACTTCTTTCTTTTTTATGGTGGTCAGCCTTACTCCGCACTTTTAAAGGAGTTAGAAATTTTGTAGTTGAAGAGGTTGTTTAATGTTGCTCATGATTTTCTTCCCACAAAACCGGCTGTAGAAGTTGCTCTGAATGACTCTACCAAGAAATTGTATTATCCATTAACTTCTCTATTGCCCCATCAACACATTTCATTAAAAAATTATATCTCTCCATGGATTGTATTCCACTTTCAGTAGCTTTAGAAAAATGAGCACATAAGCTGTTGTATCGCACTTTCTGCTCACAAGTTTCTGTGTCATCATAGCAATTCATCAGATAAGTATTCATGTGCTTGATATCCTTTCTCCAAGGGGGTAAAATATATTGAAATGGAATGTCTTTTACTTTACTCTTAATAAAAACCTTGCATATATGCCTGTATGTGTTAAAAGAAGAGAAATCAACCTTGATTTCCTTTTTTATCTTACTTTTCAATGCATTGGCATATTGCTCTACAAATTGCTTTAATGATGTTGTAGGGCCAATATAACCATCAAAAAAAGCATTTATGCTTTCACTTCTTTTAGTGGTAAACATTCCTGCCCAAAAAACTCCTTTGACATAAACCTGAGCCTAGCGCTGCCGATTTTGATATAAAAAAAATCAACCATTTATTTTTTTCAATGTTGAAGTCTTTTATCATCTTCAACCAAATGTCTTCAAATTCTTGAGTATCCACTGCCTCATAAACAATGCTCTATAAAATCTTCTTTATTGCATTGTACTCATTGAATCCTCCAAGCTTCTCAAGAACCTTCTTCATTATATGCCAAAAATAAAGCCAGTGATGAGAATTTGGAAAAATAGTCTTAATTGCACCTTGAATTACCACTACAGGAAATCATGCTTTTAGCGGCGGTTTTAAAACCATTTAACGGCAGTTATAACCGCCGCTAACTGAAACTCATGGCCGTTACAAAACCGCCGCGTTTACCAACGTCACGAGTCTATTTACGGCGGTTTTGGAGAACAGCCGGTACAACCGCCGCTAAATGCATACTACAATCGTCGGCGGTTATGGAACGGCCGTAAAAGTATGGAGAATGTATACATTGGATATCACGGCGGTTGTTGGTTAAACCGCCGTGAATACAAATTTTTTTAAAATAATCATTTTTGATTTGATTTTTTTTACAATTTTAAATAATTGTAAATCCCGGCGGTTTATGCACAAACCGCCGTGGATACGGATTTTTTTTATAAAAATAATTTATTTTATTTTTTTTACAATTAATTAATTAATTAATTAATTAATTATATATATATATATATATCAATCCTGTGCATTCAACTCATTCAATTAATATTTAAAAATAACAAAATTTTTATTTATAACTCATTAATAATTAATTCAAATTTACAAATTTGTTTTCTCTCAAAGTTGCAAACATATCATAATATTAATTCCGAGCATCCTTACTATACAACCACCACCCCTGCTGTGATCCCATTTGAAGAAGCTGAGTCATAATTTTGATTTTTCTGCTGGAAGATGTCCTTGTAATAGCTACTGGAGATGAACCATACCCTTGAAGCTTTTGTGGTTGACACTGATCTAACATTGTGTTTGTTCTTTGGAGCTGTCACTGAGACTGCTAACACTGAAGCTACTGCTAAATTTCTGGACAATGATGTGAGCTTTTTTTATTCTTCGTCCACATCAACAGCATTCTCCATCTCATATGTCACATGATCTGATCTCTGCGGGCTCCACACTGCCCCACAGTTTGCTAAGCATCGAATGACACCATCCTATATATTCTGTTCACAAGAATGAGAATGTTTAAGAAAATTATCAAACCAGAGAATGAGAGATCTGGGCTTTATATATTTAAATTTATATTTACCAAATTAATAGATGTGAGACTATTAGTTACTCGGAAATCACTTACATGAAGAAAGGTCATGCCAGGTTTTAATTTGTGGGAGAGATCAAGTTGAGTGCGGCCTTCATTGTTTAGTATGGAAGTTTCAACTCTTGGATCTTTCAGTAGGACGGCAGCAGCTTTATAGCTGTTGAAATGCTTGTAATTACTGACTACGAGATGCAGGGGAGTATTGCCACCAATATTGTCCCTTTGATTCAGCAACTTCTCAAACTTTTTGTTTTTACTATTACAGACATATCTCATAACCCCTGCCCTCTTCCTCTCAGCAGCAATATGAAGGAAATTCCTCCCATTTTTGTCATCAAGCAGATCAAAAGAGTCTGGACAGTGTTTAAGCAGCTCATCAATGATTTTAACATGTACCATAGCTGCAGCAACATGGATGGGGTAGTAGCCCTCATTATCAGAAACATATTAGCACTTAATTAAACTACAAATTTAGACCAGCTAGTCATCTAATGTGTTCAGGTATGAGGTTGTTGATCAGCTCTGGTGAAGCTCCTGCTAACTGAACATAAAAAGAGATGGTGCAAAATATAAAGACCAAATTTGAGCAAAAGAATATCATGCAATAATCTACAATTCTATGTCACCAGAAATAACCAACATCAATTGAAACAACAAAATCAAGCAAGATAGGGGAATGAAATATATAAATAACTTCCGCTTACCAAGATTAGTGTAGATTATCTTGACAAAAAAACACAGTTAACCTTTTAATGGAAAAAGGGCTATTTATTGTTTCTATAGATAAACTCTAATAGATCCAAAACTGTACAATAATGGCAGAGGTTGGAAATAATATAGAATGTACCATGAGTAATCAAAGATATTAAACTACAGTCAGGAGTTAAGTCAGGCTTTAAGTATACTTTTCTCCACTTTTCTCCTACAATACATTAAAACATTTTCCAATATTTATAGTGTTATATTTATCCATATTAACATCATAGCAATTATAATTTTGCTAAACAAGTTTAAACATCAAGATCGAATGGTACCTAAATTGATGGAGACCACCACCACCACCAATAGCAACTTATGAAAATATCAAACCAGAAAAAAGATCCTGCAAAGTGACAAAAAAAAAGACAAACAAGTAGGAATTTTTGACTTAGGTATGTAACCAAGAAAATTTTATCTAGCTCCCACAAAATATCATTGAATAGCCTAGATGTTTACTGTCAAGAAAATATAGAAATGTCTATTAATTTACTGCAACTTACAAGATCACCATGTCCAATCTTGTGAAGCATTAGGATGCTTTTCATGTCAAATAGAAATTCAGAAGACAACATTGCCATAAATTACTGAAAATTATTGTGAAGCATTGAGAGAAGATATATTTTTACATCAATTGTATGGTTTGCAATAATAACCTGCATGTCCTATCTATTAATAAAGCCACTGCTGTGACATCTTTAGCATGAACTTTCAGAAAAGGAAAAACATCAACAACAGAAGAACTAGCTAGCAAAGAGACATGTTTCTGGTTATAAAAAGAATCTTATGAAATCAATTTAAAGTTACAGCAATCAACATGTAATCTAAAATCACAGTTAGAAACTTTGTCATGTTAGACACATATAGGTATTCTTTTTTATACTAGTGGGTAAACAATGGGGCCATGTTAAGAAAGAGTATAACAGCCAGAGTACACAACTTAAAGGTACATGAAACATAGAGACACACTGACATCTAGAAATAGGTGTTTTATTAGACAGACACATAGCACATAATTGGAAAGAAAAACACAAATGAGAGATCCTAATGAAGAAAATAAAATGGTAAGTTTTGGAAGCTGACCTTTTTTAGAAACCCCGCACCAAATGCTCTTGTAACCTTCAACTGTCCTTTTACTCTTTCGTTGAAGACAGCTTGAATATCATCAACATGTTCTGCCCTTATCCTCAAAACTTCCTGCAGAATCAGCCAAAAGGGTTAGATGAAGGTCAAAAAAAAAAAAAAAAAAAACTACCTCTCATATATAGTGGAACACTGAAGGTGCTATTTATAACAAAACAATCTACTGTAACACAAACATAAATCAAAAGAGGAACTCCATTTAATAAGTGACTTCAAGATGTGATTTGTTTGGTTACAAAATATTCAATATTTAAACTTCCACATACAACATACTTGAATAATTTCTCTTTGTCGTTAATCTGGTTTTGCATGAGTCAGAAAGCTAGGTAAATGCCCTAACTACAGCATTTAGAAACACATACTAATCTAATATGACATAAAAGTACTAATCTAAATAAACATTAGTCACTAGCACACATAGCAATAAAGAATAATAATTGTGGGTCACTTGGCCTCTCTATGAGATAAATCTGGGCTCAAATTCTGGTATAAAGAGTATTGTAAGGTGGAAAGTGGCACTGGAATTGCACCATATTTTGGCATCATTTCCTAGAAACATATTAAATGTGTTAAAGAAGCTTGATCTAAAATCGGTATCTAAATGAAGGATTGTTTGCATGTCTAGAAATAGTACAAGATCAGGATGTGATGAGTTCCACTTTTCTCGGTTGGCCACACATAATCCATTCATTCTTTCACCACAAAACAAACATGTCAATGCGTAAACCATCTACTCAGCCATACTACATGATAAATTAACTTCATCAAGAGATATCAGTCATGTTAACACCATTTTAGTTAAAACTATAATTTTATACAGATCCTAAATGATGCATCTAATATATGATTAGTATTTTGTTTTCAAAAGAATACCCACACTCAGAACTACTTAAGCCATACAGAAAGATCTGGCATCGAAAAGGATTTTCCTTTAACTGCACTAATAGGATTTATGAACTATCTCATCCTGAAGAGGAGAATTCTTTATGAAGTGGAAATGCATACTTTTTGGAGACCAATAACATCCCAATTTCATCATTCTAAAAGTGAAAGTTTATTTGGAACTAGCATGTGCAAAAGGAGAACCTTGCCATCCAAAATGCAAACCAGGAAAAAAATTTTATGCCATTATTCAACATGGAAATCAAAGTTAGTGATAAATTTTATTCTTGTAAAAGTAAAAAAAAAAAAAAAAAAAGAAAACTAATAAACTGAATCAATCAATTTGCAACAGTTGGAGAGTACATATGATAGTACTCTATATATATATAAGCAGATTTTGAGGGATGAAATTCACAAACAGTCAGAATAATTTAAAAAATGGCTGTGACTATATAATCAATCTGTCACTAGCTAGATTAGCAAAATGACTTGATAAAGATTTCTACAATTAATACTAATTATCAGGAGATTAAGATATCAGATTATAAAAAAAAAAAACACTTCTCAATTCTCTAATACTGTGCCTTCAGTGAGCAACCTTGTCGGGCATATTATAACTTGTAAACATCAACCACAAAAATTATTTCCATATACCTTTCACAATGTCAGCAAAAACTCCAACGTCAAGTCAATCTTTCTTTCCCTGGATACTTGTTGCTGCAATCTAATAATGAAAAGCACATTGAAGAGAGAACCTAAAGTATCAGTTTTACCTTTAATACAATATATGTACAATACTTGGAATGAACATAAAAACCGAAAAAAAAGGAAAAGAAAACAGAGTTATGGCAAACCACAAATATATGAATAAGTTTCAAATAAAACACAACTACTAAAATACTGAAAGTAATGAAAGATAAACAAGCACAAGCAACAATTTACTGAAAAGCAATCAAATCATGCTAAATAACAAACCCAAACACACCAAAAGTCCAAATTTAAAGCAGATAAACATCAGAGAAACATAATTTTATAATTTAAAGAGCTTGTGCTAAATAACAATCCAAGTTTGCATGTAACAGTCCCTACTTCACCGAGTGTAAAAAAATACAAAATTTCAAAAGCAACAGAGATAACCAAACACTATATGGCAACCAACACAGTTAAGCAATACCAAGCATACATTCATCATACCCAGTAAAAAAAATCCATTAAATCAAAGAAACCAAACACCAAATCCAGCAACTGTTTACAAGCTGCACATTCGAAATAGCAATTTCCAGGACAATGCATGGATCAAACAAAAGTCCATCAAATAAACTCCACCAGAAATAAAGATAAACGATCCATGCAAAACGAAACAAAATTGGAGAACTAAGAAACAATTTAAGAACAAATTTCACAGTAAAAGACTATAACATAAGTCAATGTACACATTCATCAGAGCTTTTACATTTTTTTAAAAAAAAAACCTTAGAATGAGAAACCCAAGCTCAAAAAACAAGCTCCAGAGAAAAGCTCAGATCCATGATAAAATAAATCAAAATCAAGAAGAAAAAGAAAAGCATAATCAAATAAGCAACCAAGAAAAATCAACAGCGCAACAAATTATCAACTCCATCAATCGATTAAGATCATCATCATGGATGATAAAGGAAAAACAAGAGCACATAGAAAAAAGACGCAAACTCGATATAAATAAAAACACTGAAAAAAAAACTTCACCGAGTTCTGCACCTTAACCAGCTCTGGCAGCCTTCTCGATCCCAACAACGGAAACAACTATGAGAACGAAGAATACCTGCAAATCCCCAAAAATTTAAGCACAACCAATAAAAAAAAAACCCCTAAATCGATCAGATTTGGTACATACGCAAGGATCCACTTGCTGTTGAGAAGGCTAAGGGCATCGATCAGAGCAGGGGTGGGATTCTTGGCCTCAATCGGCGGCTTCATAAGATTGGCGTGCTGGTTAACGATCGAAGGAACCAAACTTGAAGGATCGAAGGATCAATGGCGGAGCTATGCTGGAGCGAAAGATCAGGGAAAGGGAAGCTGAGGTTCTAGAACAAAAGAGAATGGGCTGGATCGAAATTGGGGAACAAACTTAATAAGATAAAGCCTGGGCATTGACGGCGGTTTATTAGATAACGGCCGCCAACTGCACAACAGTCTCGGCAGTTTATATACAACTGCCGTGAATACGAGAGAATTCACGGCCGTTTTAACTACAAACCGCCACCATATTAAAGTAATAACCGGCCGTTTATTTAACTGCCGCATAAACCGCCACAATGTGCAAAGCTGGTGGCCGTTTAGGTAAAACCGCCGGGAATTGAGTGCGGCGAAATCACTATTCTCTTGTAGTGTACCATGCATTAATATGTAATTATTGCCTTTCGGGCCTTAGCGGACATACATTCTTAAATAGCCAAATATAAGTCATCATATCTTTCTATGATAATAAACCACATCCAAATAATATGGTTTGTCCATGATGGTTTACACCAACAAAAGAGCAAAAGGCATGTTGTTATAACTAGCCTATTATAGGTATAAATTGAAGCTAGTGATCTTATGGTTCATTGTGGATCATGTTTGTATACAAATTTAGTGCTTGATTGTGGATAGTTATAGGTTTAAATTGAAGCTATTGATCTTGTGGTTCATTATGGATGATGTTTGTATAGAAATTTCCATGTTTAATGTTGTAAATTTGAGAAGAAACCATTTGTTAGGGCTGGGCATACTGTAGCAGTTCTTGGTTATTGTAGTAGTACTATAGCACAGGTGAACCTTAGTTGTTTCTTGAGTTTCTTTGGTTTAGAGGGAAGTTTAGGCCCTTAGGAATTCAATGGTAACCTAAATATCTAATTTGAGCCAACCCTAGAATCGATTTAGGGTTGTTCGTTAGAGAAACCTAGGGTTTCATTGTTTGATTTATTTTGTTTAATTCTGGTTTTTTTTTTTTTTTTTTATGATTTGGCAAGGCCGTGAAGTCTTAGCTCGAGGCAAGGAGCCGGTGAATGATTAGTGTCCGGGGAAATTTAATCGTCTAAGTTGTGAGTGGGCTTTATTATGCATAATTCTATTAGAATGATATATATATATATATATATATATATATATATATATATATATATATATATATATATATATATATATATATATATTATTGTTTGAGTTAAAGCTTTCCTTAGTTTTAAATACTTTGAATCGATGCTTTGATCATCTTGGGGTGCACTCCTTTATTAATGTTTCATACTTAAAAATATTGAGGTTTGAAGGAAAGCTTTCAGGATGACATTTGGGTTATGGGTTGTGAATTGATTTGCTTTGTGAAACCTTGGATATGCTTATGCTTTCATCATGTCTATGTGTGGAAATGGCTGATATTTTGGTTATTGGTTATTGGTTATTGTCCTGGCTATGGACTCCATGTTGAGATATACTTGTATTGCATGGTTTACTTAGATGGTGTTACCCTATTGTAGTAGGCGATCCCCGTGGCCAACCTATTAAGATGGCACGGTAGAACGACTGATCATTTTTGACCAATTCAGGAGGGAATGTAGGACACTGATTAGATGGTCATCGGGGAACCAGAGTCTCCATACAGTGAACTGATGGGTCAACGTCAAGGGTATGAGTACCTTAACGGCTTTGAACTTAGCCAGGCCACGGTGAAAGTTTAGAAAGATTTCTAGACCACTACTTGCTGGGTGCATTGCAAACTTGGTATTTTAAGGAGTTTGCATTTTTTTTTCATGCAAATGAGTTTTTGAGAAGTAATCTCTTACATATCTTTTGTATTGCTATTTTAGACTATAATAAGGGGACAAGTATTATATTTTATGGATTTTGAAACTTGTATTTATTATGTTGTTATATACACTGAAATGTTCAGATCTATTTGTATTATAGTGTTCAACTTGTTTTATGGTTTAGAACTCGTGTATTATATTTTGGGAGTTTTATTGTTGAAACCCTATTTGATGCAAAAGCTTTCTTTATGCTATCTTTGGTATTATTACACATGTTTATTCGGTTATATGTTATTATGTTCTAATTATTTTATATCATTGGTAAAAGCTTATTTTGGTAATTTATATCATTTTGGTATATTTTTTTAGAGTTGTGCTAACCCACTCACTGAGTGACCTAGGTTGCTCACCCCTCTTTCTTCTTCCTAGGCTTTAGCAGACAGTAGTGCGGCAGTGAAGCAGTGTGCTGGGCATTTTCTAGCCTTTCTTCTTCGTTTATTTCTTGTTTCTTGTATGTTTGTTTTTTATCATGAACTTGTTGTATAAAGTCTTGGATCCACTAGTGTGTTGAAAAACTTTATCTGCATGGATACTTGTTTGAATACTTCCTAAACTCTTATGTCTAAATATTACTACTATTGTTGTCATTGTGCGTACCTTTGAATTCCTCTATTCTGTACTTGTTGCTTGAAGTTATTGATTCCAGGCATTTTGTCAGCTTTGTTGTGACCTAAGGGTTAAGTGGTGGATTATCCCTCCTCAGGTTGTCATAGCGGTTGTTGTGTCCCGGGGCCCGCGGATCAGGGAGTGACACATGTCATACTTATTTGTTAAGTATATTATGTCAAATGATACCACCTCATCAAAAGCCTCGTAAGCTGCTTTGGACCTTGCATTTGCCCAAAAAACATTTCTCAAACGACCTTCCTCATCCATCTCAATCATATAAAAAAAAAAAAAATTGAATTTCTTTGGTGCATACGAGAGAAATAATTCTCAAGTGCTTCAGCATCCCCAACTCCAAGCCTAAGCTACCTTGCTTTTGCAATATAGTTCTTGTAGTCCTTCTCAATGTATGTCAAGTTCTCATAACCACCACTTTCAATAGCTAAAGAATGAAAATTCTTACTCAAGCCTATACTCGCTTAATCATTTAATTCAAGCCTCCTCTTCACATATCCATCCATTTTTTTATTGCACATTTGAAAACAAGATTTATGTGGACTAAGTGCATGTTTATGCTCCAAATTGACACGGGATATAGTACATCATCCATCATTGCCAATTATAACATTGATCTTGGCTTGACAATTCGTTTCGGGGTCAGTCTTGGGTTGAAAGCATTTTTTGGCGGTGAGTATCCTTTTGCTACCTCTTACACATGAAAATATGTAATATTTTAATTTTTCATATTCTCCTTATCTTGTGCTTTGTTTTGTAATGACAAAACCTTCTTGCCAAGAAAACTCAATGTAGAGATTGTAAACATCTTTGGAATTAAGCATCATTCCTGCCTTTGGAACAACTTTTCCATGTAGTGAATCCTCGGGCTGTAATATTTTTTTCATTCTCTTTGTTTAATATTTCCAAACTAGAAGATCCAGCTTCTATCCCATTTTTGTTCTGTTCAGAAAACACATGTTCCAACTCCACCATACTGTTCTTGATTTAGATCTATATTGATTAAAAAAATTATAAAATAAGTGTAGTATAATTAAATATACTATCACAACAATTAAAGAAGTATCATTAGATAATAAACAGACTAAAAATGGCTTATCTAAATCAAATCAAAAACAAAAATTATTCCTCTACGAAGCATAATCCCCATTTTTAAAAACAAAGAAGTATAAATTTGATCTAATAAACAGACTAAAAGTGTTCCTCTGAGGTATGCTACTTATCATAAAGTGAAGCATAAATAAACAACATTACCAACTAATTTGATGAGAAAGCTCAATAGCATATGAAAATTAATGTTGTACATTGAGATTAGAAAGAGAGAGAGAGAGAGAAGGAAATAAAATGGGAGTAGGAGCACTCATCTTATAAGATGAACACTAAAAATAACATAGCTCGAGCTGGACAAAACCTATAGATTTGACCTCTTTGTAAGCCATAGAGGCTTCAATTCCAAGTCATATTGTGATTATATGATACCTTAAGGTAAATAACCAATTTTTACAGTTTCTGTGGTGTCCTCTTGAATTATCAAACAAATTAACAAGTCAAATTATGATTCTATGAAACATAGAATTAGAGAAAGATATGAGTCAACAATCTTGAAAATTAACGTAGTGTTGAGTGTTAACAATCTAAAACATATTTTACTCCAACTCAGAAAGCTTCATGTGAGCTTCAGCATAGTCTGTGAAGAATGCATCCTCATCCTACACCAGGTTCAAACAAGTTAACATTCATTACAGAGTAAACAACTAAAGAATTTGAAAATCAATTTAATGAGTACATACAACAACATATTTTTCAACCATGGGGCATAATACAAGATCACTTAGAATACATGATCAATTTAATAAGTGAGCAGGGACGGCGGCAGCATGAGCCGGGAAGGGGACGGTGAGTGCATGGGCTGAAACCGCGACGACGAGAGGAGGAGCCAGGACGGGAAGACTACGATGTGAGCTAGGACAGGGACGGTGAGAGAGGGAGCTGGGATGGGATAGCTACAGCGTGAGCCAGGACATGAGTGACAACGATGACAAGAGGGGGAAGCCAAAACGGCGCCAATGACATCGAGACGGGAGATGATTTAGGGCTTCATTTCGGGAAACTTGTCTTGTTTTATTTTTATTTTTTTAATTTTTTTTAAATGAGGCTAATTAGGAAAGAGATTATCTGGTGATGTGGGCGCCACATCAGCCACCATGCCATTCAGGATAGCATTTCGGGGAATCTATTAGGCATATATAGCATTACTCACAAAGGAACTTGAAGAGATGCTTGTGGAACTACTTCATATAATAAGCTTTTGGTCAAATTTATATCTCATCAATATATCTCTTTATAATCTTGGTTTCATTGGAACTATAAAATGTATAAAACCATAAAATGGAAAAGAAAAGTTGATATTAAATATTGGTTTGAAATAAACATTATGACTAATATTAAACAATGAGATCCTATTTCATATAGGATCATTAAGAGTAACTTATTTACCACTGAAACACTCAATGTTGGTGCAAAATGAAAATTAAAAACTGACATAAATGCTACTTAAATGTGAATATCATAAGGACAAAAAAAGCATGAGATGAGCAATGGAACAATTTATTTTTATTATTTTTTTTTACAAAGGCAAGAAAGGGCCTCAAGAAATAGATAGGTATGGTGACGCACTAGTTACTATGGCTTAACAACACTCTAGGGATTTATTAACTCGGTCGGACATCACATGAGACAATTAAAATTCTACCATATAAATGCCCAGAAGATATTTCAAAAACCAAACTAAGCTAGTAAATCCCCCTGCTATGCAACCCTAAAAAGAAGGAAAATTGCATCCTCTCACAGGGGATCCAGTGAATAGTAAATGAACAAAGTATTCAACATTATTGTTGTCATCCTCGAGCTCGGCGCACCGACAAACAGCTACATACCCACAAGGTCGAGATCAAGTGAGCACGCAAGGGCTCAAAACTTGTCAAAATAGAAAATAGCATCTAACAAAGATATAGATTTCAAAAACAAGAATACTACAAGGTTCATAGTACAAGGAATTCAATAATAAGGTTTGAAAATAACAATTATTCAAAAATAAAAGTTCTAGGTCCATAAGAAAATAGAGTTTTATTAGCTCGCTAAACTAGATGACGCTTCACTTATCTATCCCCGCTAAGCCTGCTCTTGATCTGAAAAATGATAAAAACACATTTATGAGCTCAACAGTTGAAAACAAAACACATTTAAGCAAGAGTCACATGCTAAACTCTTATAATCAAGTTCCTAACCCTTAGCTCTAAAACATGGATGGTTAAGACAATAGCTTTCAAAGACTGCTAAGCACCAAAAAACTATATAATGAATTTCTACAAACATGAGGATATAGATTCTACAACCCATGTAATAGTGTGCCCCTTTTAAATATAGAACAAAATAGAATCAACGCAACTCAACAGGTAATAAAGATTAGCTTCTCAGTTTGAAAGGTTCTTTCTTCAAAAAAAAAAAAAAAAAAACTCAACAGGCAATAAAGCAAATAATTCATATGCAGCAACAATGGTTAACTTAAACACACCCTACCCGATCATCAAAACCCATCATAACCACTAAATCAAAATGGTTTCATTAGCACAACATGAATAGATAAAACGCTTCTAGATTATATAGTGCCCAAATAGCAAGTAGAATCCATGGCACATTTTAACCATAATTGCAAGTGTTGGCAAGGAAGTGGGCCCTGCTAATGTATCACAGTCTTGGCATAGGGAGAATTTTTTAACAGTTAACATAGACTCAAATAATTAGTGCTCCTAACAATTGACTCAAATAATTAGTGCTCCTAAAACGATCAAGTTATGAAAAAAATCCAACTATTAGGCTATTTCAATCCACTACAAAATAGTAAAATGTTAAAATCAATCACCACTAATGATACGGAACCAACAATTGACTTATTAGCAAAAACTAAAAAAAAAAAATTACATCCACGGCTCATAACATATAAGATGCACAATAATAAATCTAAACCTTCTCACCAAGCCTCAACTACAATCTAAGCACTAAATTCTAAAGCTTTTTCATCAAGCCTGTTATAACCCATTTTTTTTTATATATTTATTTATTTATTTTCTTATGCCGTACTGTAGCAGTAACCGACACTGTAGCTTTTATTGTGCGCTATAGTACCGGTTACTGTAGCAACCCGCTACAAACCCTAGCTTCCTCTTTGTTCATCCTCTTCCCCCTGATGATTGTAGGTAAGCAACATTGTGGTTAGTTACATTTCAAGGTTTATTGATTGATCTTAACCCTAGGGAACTTTGGATCTTTCATCTCCTTGTTTTCTTTCTTGTTTCAATTAGGTCAATAGAAGTAAGGGGGATGAGAAGACAATATTCCAAGGTGAGTGGGCTAACCTAATCCTTGTTGTTTTCTTTTTTACTCTTGTATGAGATTTTGGTTTGCTTTTGAAATGATTTTGCATGATGATGGTGCAACTCTTGTTTTGTTTTGTTGGAGTATCATACCAACTTTAATTTGGGAGATCTCCATGAATTTATGTATTAATTTTTATTTGATATTGTGGTTAGTTACTCTTATTTTTTCGGAGTTATGTGCTATGGAATGAGGCATGTTTAGAGGTGGTTTCATGTTGAGAAGTGCGAGATGTATTATAACAAGCTAAGTGCGAGGTGGTTCCATAGCACATAACTCCGAAAAACATATTATCAAATGTAAAGATATTTTGCAGAAACAAACTTAGGACAATCTTGAACATTTTTCTTGTTTAATTCTTTCCCAAATTCAGCCTCCAAGAGTGAGGAAAAATCTTTCTAAATCTGAAAATTCTGCATAGAATATCATCCTGCACAAGCCCTCTTTAATATATCATAACTTATAATCTACAAATCCAATAAACTTGAAATTTTGCAAAGTGAAAGTTAAGGCGATAAGGAATATTTTCTTTACTGGGCACTTTTACGCTTAGTGAGTCCAGTAATTGCCTCTAAATCTGCAGGTCTACACAGTAATATTTCCAGGACATGTCAACTTAAATGGATCATATCTCATAGAATATATGCCCAATAAATATAAAACTTGGTAGGTAGATAGATCAAAGAAAACACTATAACTTTTCAATTCTAATCATCCACAAATTCTGTCTCTATAACCTCCAAATGTTGCAACAATTTCCAGCCACTCAATGTTATTTCCAGATTTCAAGATACATGTATTCATCTAGTGTCAAACCAATTCTCTTAACTCAAGTCATGCAAGCATGAGATATAATTTTCAAAGGTTTCACAATCAATTTAAAGACACGATTTTAAACATTCATCCAAAATTTATACAACCATAAAAATTCGACTAATCACACATCTTCACTTCATTAATGACATCATTTTCATCACCCATCTCATAATCATAGCATCATTGCTTACAATTAATTCTCAACATATTATGTCAAACACTTGGCATGCATTATCCAAAAATTCATACATGAGTTCCAATATAACCAAAATGACCAATTTACATACACCAATCGTCTCCAATAACAAAGATGCAATAACACCAAAGTAAACTCATCAACTTTTCAATTTCACAAACTTTGGACTACTTTCCATTTCAAATGTAGATTTAGGGAAACTATGGTCTTCTTTCACCACTCTATCAATCTATAATAACAAATTCAAACACACTTCATAAAAACATATATACCCATGCCATTAACATCAATATAAAACTCTCACATAAGCATCATCTCCAACAATCCATAAACTCATATCATCATATTCTATCAAACAATTGGTCATTGCTCACATTAAAACTCAAGAGTATTTCATCAAACATCTTGCATGCAATGACTAACTTTCCACACATCGCGCCTTTTTTGTGAGAGACCGACCCACCTCAGTGAGACTCGGAATAGAACTCTGCACAAGCCAGGTATTGTTTTGCTTAGTCGCACAATAATTCGCACTCCCTCGGAGTCGAACCCGCGACCTAAGCCTTTTGTCTCACTTAAAGTGAGCGCCTCTCACCATGATCAATTGGTGAGAGGCGCTCACTTTAAGTGAGACAAAAGGCATAGGTCGCGGGTTCGACTCCGAGGGAGTGCGAATTATTGTGCGACTAAGCAAAACAATACCTGGCTTGTGCAGAATTCTGTTCCAAGTCTCACTGAGGTGGGTCGGTCTCTCACAAAGCCTCAGCCACAATCTAATCACTAGATTACAACTTAATCACCCTCAAGAAATTTTAAATTCGAAATAATACTGACGAAAAAATCTAAAAATCACCTACATTAAATACTTGAAGTCAAATTCTTGTTAGAGGATCTCCTAACCTAGCCATCAACTCTACGAAAGCCATTGCAAGAAAGAGTCTCGTGGTGGAGAGTTGTGGCGATCATAGGATTATACATGACGGATAAAACCGAATCTAGAAAATAAAATTTGTTGAGATAAAACAAGGTCAAAATAATCAAATAATAACGGTAAATAATATCGACCACTAGGATTAAATATTGGTGGGGTTTACAATTAAGGTTTCGGCCATGTTCTGGCAATTCACCATTCACCATTGTTACCTCTCAACCATTGTTATATGATTTATCCACAACAGAAAAAAAATTAAGAAAAGAAAAGAACCAAAAATTTTATATCCCAAAAAAAACATGAAAGTCAAGGTCTATACATCATCACTGCATCTCCATTGCATGCATGCATGAATCATGCATGGTATATACGTGAATGATAAAAACTCAATCAATCCTGATTAACAGGTTGGTTTTTCTCCACATCTTGTACTTGAGCAACTGTTTCATTATAAGAAGTAGTAGTACTAGTAGGAAGACAAGAAGAAGTCTCCCACACAATCTCATCCTCCATCTTCCCCAAACTAAGCAAACTCCTACTCGCCAATATCGCCTGAGGATTCATATCATGCAAAGCTCTCTCATAAATACAATTAACAGCATCATTAGCCATAACCTTCATCTCCTTCCACCTCTCATGTTCACCTCCTCCCATTAAACAGTGTCCCAAAATTCTAAGTATAGGTTGCAATAACTCCCATGGAAGTGGAACTCTTCTCCCCATCTCCTCCTTCTCCTCTTCCTCCTTCTCTATGTCTTTCTCTTTAAATCCACTCCAAGCAATGCAAAACCTACAAAACTCCAACTTAGAAGACAATGGCATGAGTGCAATCTTACTGAAGTAAAGCTCAAGCGCAACTCCAACTATTCTAGCTCTCTTAGTGGATCTAACAGTGCCATGAGGTTCAAGAGCTTGTGAGAAGACCACCACCTCAGGGTCCTCAGTGGGGCGGTTCTTGACCGGGGATTTAGATTCATGGTAAATGCTAGGATAGGTGAGATTGGGCAAGGTAAATGTAAGTGGTTGGTTGCCACGTGAAGTAGTTTCATGAGCATAAAGGGCTAAGAGAACTGCTTCAAAGCCTGCGAGGGGTTGGCGGGAGATGGAGCGGGAGAGGTAGAGGCCGGCAAGGGTGGGAAGGAAGTAGAGGACAAGGAGTTGAAGGTCAGGGCAAGTGGATTGAAAGGTGTCGTAGAGCCAACGGCAGAGAGAGTCGTCGCCGGCGCCAGAGGAAGGGGAGAGGAGAAGGTTGGTGATTTGGGTGGTAATGTGATGGTTGTGGAGGAGGGAGAAGGGAGGGTTGTCAGAGAGGGTGATGGAATCAGGGAGAGGGCTGCCAAGGATTTGGGTAAGAGATTGGAGTACTGAGTCATATTGAGAACATTGTCGTTGTTGGGTGGTGGTGGGATTGGAAGGAGGGAAGGAGGAGATGGTGGTGGAGGAGGAGTCATCGTTGGACATGATGATGGAGAGGAAGGAGAGAAGAAGGTGGATGGAATGGAGAGCAAGAAGAAAAGGAAGAAGAAGTGTGTGATGAGAAGAGGAAGAGTAGGAAGTGTTAGTTTGATTAGTTAGTGTTCGTTTGACTTGGTCTAATTGAAAGCCTAGCCCATTTATATATATATATATATATATATATTGGCCCATGGACCTCTTGCTCTCATAATTCTATATCAATTAATTTAGTTAAATAGGATGTTGGTTTATTATTATCTATTAGCTTTTATCATTAACATACTTCTTTGTGTGTGTGTATATATGATATGTAAGGTATTTTTGGCTTCACATTCTCTTAAAAAAATTATTATACCATAGTTATATATTTTTAAAAATTACTCCCTTTGTCCTATTATAAGTGTCTATTTCAACCATTTCATAAAGAGTATAAAAAGTAGTTGCAATTAAAAAATTTATGCACATTTAATTTATTTTTTTAAATTTTGTCGGTTCTCTATATTTACTAAAGTTATAATTTAAGGTAACACTAATGAAAAATATTGCATTTAAAGAGGTTTATAAGATTAAATTTGAAAATTAAATTTTAAATTAAGTATGTGGATGAATAATTTGGGACATGAAAAGGTTTTAAAAGTAAACATATGTAATACAATGAAGAAAGTATTTTTATTTGTTTATAGACATTAATTGCACATTACTATATATTGAGTCTTAGGCTCTCTTGTGCAAAACCAATGGGATGTGCTTCAGATGAAGTGATGCATGTGTTCATTGTTCTTATATTATCTATTTAATGAATGTGTACACAGGCGGGAGATTGATAATCCAGCATGTCCATTTTTAATTGGGGATAAAAAGTTTGGGCTGTGAATTCGCATCCATAACTGCCAACATGTTAGTTTTATCAAGTGTTGAATACAAGACCTTTGAATGTCTCACCCTTGATTTTCACATTAGGAGTCAAATACCGTTGGATTATATATTAAGATAATAATCGTGGTGATTTTTTTTATATATATTTTTTTCATATAAATGGGTAATGGCTAATGTTTTTATATTAAAAAATATACATGTGCTTTTATATATATATATATATATATATCCAAAATATTTTTATTTACTTATATATAAATAAAAATTAATTAAAAAACTAAGATTTAATATTGATGTCTCTTTCTTATAATTCTTTTAAAAATTAATAATAATGAGGGAGCCTACAACTTGGTCTAGTGCTTAGAGCCTAACATATAGAGATATATTGGACGATGGATTACAGAGCAGCCACACTTGACTATGTTGTGTTCGTAGGTTCTTTTGTTTGTATTCTGATAAAGATTTACGGGTGGTTGTTATTATGTCCTAATCTAATCATTTATTTGTGTTAAACAAATAAAAAAAGTGTGTAAGGAAATATTTATAAAAGTAAATGCTCATCAGGTAATAATTTAAAAGTTTATGTATAATAAAGATTTGATACAAAAGAAGAGCATAGATTTGATTAAGGTACTAGAAAGAAGCAATAAAAAAATTGGCGTTTGAGAGTGGAGGGAGTGGAGATTTAAATTGATGAGATTTCTTTTTTAATTTGACTTTTTTAACCTTTTCATTACACTCGAATGAGGTACACAGTGATAAAAGAAATGATTATAGTTATATTATTATCATCATTATATTATTACTAATATATTTAACATATTATTATTATTATTTTTTGATAAGATAAATAAACTGTTCATCTCAACCAATGTTATAAAAAGAAATTAATCTCTCAAATCTCACATTGCAAGGGAAAAAGTTGTCCTCGTTTGAAGGTGGTTCATTAATATTTTTACTATTTTATTTTTTGTAAATGCTTATATTGTTGAATAACTTATATTATATTATATTATATTATATATATATATATGGTTAAAATATAGCTATATAAAATAATAGTACATATATGAAGTAGTGATTAGCAGTGATTAATGGAAATGGTAAAAATATATATATATATATATCATTTGAGAAAAATATAAAGATAATTCTTTTCTATACCTTTTAATTTGGAATAAACTACTTCTCAGGTTTGGAGGATTAGCATTTTTTTTTTTTTCATACTTTATGTGGAATAAGCTACTTCTATCCGGCGATTAAAAGTGACATTTAGAAAAAATTATAAACACTCACTAATACATTGTATAAATAAAAGTTATAATTATTATCAACACTAATAATTAGCTTTTGAAATTAAGTGATAAATATTTATTAAAGCGCGCACAACGTGCTTGGTAATGTAAATAATGTTGTTGAGTGATAATAAAGGTAATCAAAGACTAATTCTAACCAAGTTGAATGAATGATGAATTAATATTAATCAAATTGATTCAAGGTTGTATTTGAGTTTGGTCGGTTCATCAAATTGGTTGGCCGACAGAATGATTATTGGGTGGATATTGTGTCCCACTCAGTGGATGGGACTAATTACGCTCTCAATGAACCTGTCCTTGCCTTCCATTTTTTCATGTTAATGTTTCACATATATGTATATCTACCTTATGGTACAAATAAGTAATAGTGTGTGTGTATCTATAGTAATAAAAAGAATATATCTGGATGTTATTGATAGATGGGTCATGACTGCATATGTTAAAAATGGATAGTTATTTTGATGGGTAAAGAGTAAACAACATTAATATCCACACAAAAGAAAGAAGAATAGAATAAAATTAAGTGGAAAATTTAACACCAAATAAGCTCCAATATTCTTTGTTAAAGTTAAGTTAAAGCTAAAATTAATACTAATTAAACTCTAATCATCTTGTAAAACTTTTAGTAACTCATGTTATGTTATAAGTTTATGTAAAAATTGAAGTTAAATCATCGTTGTAATATATAATCGAGTAATGATCATTTGACTTTTGCATAAGAGGTTGAGGGTTGCCTCTTTCCCAATACTTGGTTAAGATTTAAATAAAGTGTGTATGGTGACTTGTTCACATTTTCAAATAATAATAATAATAAATAAATAAAATTAGATTAAATTTAAAAAATTAAAGTCTAATCTTAAATTGTAAAACTCACTATAAATTTGTACATTTTTTTAATAAAGTTAAATTTGTACATTTTGTTCTCTTCCTTTATTTTGTGTTTCAAGATACGATTTTTTTTTTTTCATTTTTTTAATGTTCTAATAAAAAAAAGTGAAAAAGAGCCAATTTGAAAAAGAATTTCTCCTCCGTAATGCTCAATTTTCCTTCAAATATATGCTAAATAATAGAAGAAAGCAACAACAATATTAGACCAAGTACAATGATTCACAAATAATTAGAAGTTAATTTAACATACTACTCAATGATATGACTATGATTTTATGACAAATAATTTGTGAATGATATCCAACCATCCATCTAGTCAACAAAATGAGAAATTAAGAAGTAGCTAACTTTATATCAACTTTAAAGCCATGCAGAATTTCTTATTAAAAAACAGAAAAAAAAAGAAAGAAAGAAAAGTGAAGAGAAGAGAATGTTAAGATTTGGAAGGGTTAGTTTAGTCTATGAATATGATTGAGGAAAAATAAAGACACTGCATGTATGTCCATTGATAACTTCCAAAAGCTCTGAACATGCACATGTTCATCAATATGGCTCCAATGCTCATGAAACATGGCTTTCTTATTTCTAGTTCCCCAAAGCTTAGCACAATGCAATGAACCAAGGGAGCAGGGAACACCATTAACACAAAGCATCCCACAAGAGAAAGGCCCCTAGATACTCTCTCTCTCTCTCTCTCTCTCTCTCTCTCTCTCTCTCTCTCTCTCTCTCTCTCTCTCTCTCTCTCTCCACTTTACCAAAACCCAATGTACTTCCATTTGTTTACTTAATTTACTCATTATCATATGCATTTAATTGTTGTGCTTCAAAGACCTCTTGTTTTCCTTTCATGAAGCATATGGCATGTGTTTGCATGCTCCCTTGCATCTATCTATGTCTTCTTCTCAAAAGCAAGAGATGAAGATGATATTTCATGTCAAGTGTTTGCACTTTCGGTGTCTTTTTCTTCATATATATATATATATATATATATATATATATATATATATATATATATATATATATATATATCTTGTTAACATTAAGAACATAAGAGTAATTATAAAAAATAAATAACAAAGAAAATAATCATGTGTTTTTAAGTCTCTAATGGAGAAATAGTGTTTATATTATATTATTATGTTGGTAATCTTATGTTAAGGAGATGCCCATCATGCTAACCTCTTTTGGTTGGATGTTGGTGGACAACATCAAGTTTTCACATGTGAAACCCACTACATATATTAATCTGAAGGCATCTACTTAATTAATTAAACTAATATCAATAATTATCACTCAATCTACTTCTTTAAAAGATATTAAAAAACAAATTAACCTTCAATGGGATGTGTGGTCTAGATATATAAAAGTTAAGTTAAGCCAAAGTGTTGGTTAGTTTTTTAAGCCAGATGTCTCAAGATTGACTTAAAAGTTGGTTTAGGAGTTAATAAAATAATCAAGAGTCACAAGAGCAGTATAGTGAATTATTTAGAGCATTATAGAAGAAACAAATGAAGTGTTAGTTGCACATGGTTCAAGGGTTTATATTAACATTTAGTTATGAATATTTAACATATATGGATGCATAGCATCAAGCCAACAAAAGAGGGACACACAAGGCATGCAATAAGTAGTTGAAGAGAGGTTAGTTATATAAAAGGGGGAAAATTATGAGAAAAGTTAATTAATTATCTCTTCTCTAAAGAAATCATGTTTAATATATAGCTCATAAGTAAATTAACATTGTATTGATATTGACGCAAAAGCTTTACTATATTTATGAGAAAACTAAAGTTAGATCTTCTCCACTATTAAGATTATGGTGCAATATAGTACAATTCCCACATAATAAAAGAGAGTTAGAAATTTCAGTGCTGATATGCAGAGAATAATCTTTCTTTAAGTTTTGTGGTGTAGGGATTCCTTTTGATGATAAAGTATTGGCCTTTCTTCATTCCACACAAACAAATTAGAATCAATCCAAGAAAAGAAGAAAATTTTATTGTTGAAAAACTTTTTCTTTTTGATGTAATGGCAGGCCAAAAAAAATATATAGATATGTGCATGATCAGTTGCAACAACCATGATGTAGTGGTGGAAGCTTATGGAATTAAATTTTTATATATCTATTTATTTTTTACTTATAAATTGGTTATAAACTCTTTAAACTTCATACTTTGTTATTAATAACATGTTTGTTTGTCTAATTTCATCTTACATTAACTGATATTGATTGTTTTATTTTATTTTATTGTTTGAAAATGAGAAATACTACGTTAGTTAATGATATATAAATATATGTGTATATAAATTATCATTGTGATAATAATATAAATATATAAGGAATATTTAAATAAATCAAATATTTTTAATCAATTTATTTATGAAGCTTTCAAGAATTGATTGCGGAGTAGTGTTAAACATGCATTCTATCATATAAAAAATAATCAATTATATAAATTACATAAAATGCAAGAAGGTTAGTTAGTTAGAAAATATGTAGGTCTTTAAATAATTTATATTAAAATTCAATTCATAGATAATTTGAATAAACACCATTTTATTTGAGGGTTGTCTATGTCTTGCATCAACAAATGTAACTCCATTAAAATTGTGAGTGCAAATCCATTGACTTTTTTAAGTTGTGTCAAATCAAATAATAGGTTGTCTTTTTAAAAAATCTTCTCAACAAGGAACTAATCCCAACAAGATGTAACATCATCTTTAAATATATATATATATATATATATATATATATATATATATATATATATATATATATATATATGAAATAATAAAATTACTAACAACACTTTAGCATATTGACACCTAATTCTTTACAAAAATTAGAATCGAATCTCTATTACTAGGATATGTAATATATTTATAAAATTTATGTCACATCTCTAACATATCACTTTTCCATATTTATCAAAAAATAAAAATAAAAAATAAAAAAAATAAAATCACCTTAAAACCTCCTAAATAGAAAACTTAAATTAAATTTTAAGAAAATAAAGAAATCACCTTCAAATAAAAATAATTTATGAAAATAAAGAAAAAATTAATGAACAATCGTCATTCACAATGGACTAATGTATCAAGCTGATGTTTGAAATGTAACTTTATAATAAATTGCATATGAAGACTATGACAGCAAAGCTAAAAATTGAAGTGCATGAAATTGAACAAAGTCAACTCTTTAAAAAACTTTATATTAGATATTTTTATTTCAGATTAAATTACTAAAAAATAATTAATGTTTACTCGCTCAAATAGGCTAGTAGTATCTCATGCAAATAAAATTATAACATAAAACCTTATTTTTTATATTACATTAATTAAGTAAATTTTATAGCAACTATTACTAGTAATAATAATAACAAAACTCATATATATAATATAAACATTGAGTTATTTGGAGAAACAAGAAAAAATTTAAAAGAAAAATACAGTGAAGTGGGTGGCGTTCAAAGAAAAAAAATATGTAAATTTTATGATCATTAAATAAATGTAACCAGACTGAAATGTTGATTTTGATATATTATGAGTAAATAGGATTGAACCATTTGCCCAATTGATTTTTATTTAGTGTATTAATTTTAATAAATTAAAAAAAAAATCATTTGTTGGATCTTCATATCATGCATGACGCCTGAAACTCTAAACATAACAAAAGCCTCAAACTTAGCCATTCGATGAGATAGCAATAATATCATTTGCCACTTTTTTTGGATTTTTTCGTTGACTTTTAGGACAATCAATGAAGTTGACTTGCAAATTGATTGACTTTTTATTGTCACCAACTAAAAGAAAAAGGATCATTCTTCTTCAAGTCCTATAGCGTTGAATCCAAGGCATTATCCAAACTAATATATTAATTCAATGTCTTCAAAGTGCAAACTATTTCTTGATTATTTCCTAATGGATTTTATTGACTTGCTTCATCCTTTCATAGCCAGTACCATATATGTTGCCATCTTTCTTTCATAATTCATTCTTTTAGGGCCTGTTTGGATGCAAAATAAAAAAATATGGCATAATTTTATTATGTAGGAAGTGCAACTGATTATTACAGAAATTATGTCATATTTTATTCCTACAGAATAGGTGTTTGGGTAACAAAATAAAAATTTATTACATAAATTATTACATATTTTTTTCTTACAGAATGAGTGTTTGTTTTGCATTAATTATTACATAATAAAAATAGCCGTTGGATTATAACCGTTGGAAATTAAAATTTGAAAAATAGCCGTTGGAAAATAGCCGTTGTAAATATAACCGTTATAATTATAGCCGTTGTCATTTTTTCCTATTTATACACAACATGATTCCTTTGCATTTATACACACACATTTTTTTTTTTTGGTTGAAAAACCTCATAGCCATTGTTTCACTATGGATCCCTTGACTCTTTGGAAGAAAAAAATTGAAGAAGATGATCTAGTAATGCTCAACTATTGGTCCAAACAATGTCCAACGACTTCAACAAGTGTAGAACATCACACATCCATTCTTACAGGTGCTGCATATGTACAAGAAATTCTTGAAGGTCATGAAGAGCGTTGCAAAAGAGAATTTCGTATGGAGGCTTATATATTTCAAGCACTGGTTGATCGTTTAAGAGAAAAGTCTCTCCTCTGCAACTCAAAACGGACAACAGTCGAGGAGCAAGTAGCAATGTTTATGTACACTCTTGCTCATAATGCTAGTAACCGTGATGTGCAAGAGCGATTTCAACATTCTGCAGAAACGGTTAGTCGTTATTTTAGTAAAGTACTTAAAGCTGTAGGTCGACTTGCTCGTGAATACATAGAACCTCCATCGACAATGACGTCACCGGTTATTCAGAATAACAGAAAATTTTTCCCATACTTCAAGGTAGGTAAAGCTATATATTGTTAATTTCTTTGTGAATTTTTGTTTTTTTTGCCATTGTAATTTTTATGTGTTCATTTATTTTTTTAGGATTGTGTTGGTGCTATTGATGGAACACATATTCCTATCACAATTTCTTTGGATAAACAAGATCCTTACAGAAACAGGAAGCAAACGCTATCGCAGAATGTTATGGTCGCATGTGATTTTGATCTTCGTTTTGTATATGTCCGAGCTAGTTGGGAAGGTTCTGCTTCTGACGCTAGGATTCTCCAACGTTCGATTGAGCAAGGTTTTGAAGTCCCAAAGGGTAAATATTATCTTGTAGATGCAGGATATGCCAATACCCCAAATTTTATTGCTCCATACAGAGGTGTCCGCTATCATTTGCAGGAGCAAGGTCGATCGCAATGTAGACTGAGCAATTACAAAGAACTGTTTAATTTGCGACATGCTTCATTACGGAATCATGTTGAACGCATCATTGGCATTTTGAAAATGAGATTTCCGATACTTAAAGTAGCAACTTTTCACCCAATCGACTCTCAGACTGATATAGTTGTTGCTGCTTGTATGTTGCATAACTTCATCCGTATACATAACGGTGCAGATGTTGCTGATGATTATGTTGGCGAAGCCCAAGAAACTATTGTTCCTAATGGAGATGAGTCATATGGAGAGGATGTTGACACCATGAACTCTGAGCGAATTGCAGGTGCGCGCAAAAGAGATGAAATAGCAATGCAGATGTGGAGTGATTATTGTACCTATCGCCAAGCTAGAGCATAGGTTTGTCTCAATCATGAAATTGTTTGTTTAGGTCTTCTGGATGAAAAATGTTGGTTCTTGTTAAGAAATCATTGCCTATGTTGATTTAATGTTGAATATGAAAGTTTCTAAAATTTGCAAGTTACTGAATAGCATTGTAGAGTTATGAAATACACATTCAGAATAAAAAAAAAAAAAGAAATACACATAACAATAAATAACAAGTTCCTGAATAGCATTGCAAGTTCCTATGCAATCATACAAAAAAAAGTACACATAATGAAAACATTCCCATAACAAGTTCAAGATCAACACATTCAAAATAACACATAACAATGTCACACTCATCATCTGTTACTCAATTTTGTTGAACATCATTCTGAGCCATGGCACTCTATGGTCTTCTTGAAGACATAGGAAGAGTTCACGATAACTCTTATCTTTAATGAAAATTTGGGTAGCTTTGAACATTTCTTCCTCTGTGAAAATGCCACTCAATTGGTTGAAGACCTTCATACAATCTTCTATCGTATGTTTTTCCACTACTTGATTGGTCTTGAGAACATCCAGATATTCTTTACTCTCGCGCTCTCGAAATGCAATGTATTTGTCCATGTTAAATGATGATTCTTGGGGCCTTTTCCCTTTTCGCTCCCTTTTTCTTCTTTGTCCATCTTGATCACGAGTTCCCCGAAGAATATCATTGCTTGAACTTTGAGTTTGAGGATTCCGTGGTTGAGAAGAAGGAGGTTCCACTTGCATGATATCATCATCCTCTATCTCGTGTATAGGTGATGCTTGTGTTGAATCGTTTGGAGTAAAAACACTTGGACTTGGGGTGTGCATTGGAGATTGAGAAATATCTTCATAATCTTCTATACCACGAGATCGTTTACCTTCAGCATATCTCCCTACATCACAAATGTATAATATGCTAGTAAAATAAAACTTTATAAAAATAAAAAATTCAAAAATATTTGCTTACCCTCATAAACCTCCTGTAATGCCGCAAAATATGGAAACGGTCTAGTATGCCACTTCCTTGCATCCTTATTTCTCTGTTTGAATTGCTCCAAATTAGATGGTTGTAAATAATGAAATAATTCAATATTTATGTACATACCTCTAGTAGCGGTGCCCAAACATCATCGGGAGCTGATACAATGTGTCTTTCGTAGTCCCATCCAAAGCCACTTAATTCAGAAAATCCTTTTAGAAGCTTGTAGGTTTTTTTCAGCTCTTGTTCTAATGCTTTGACTTGGCTTGTGGTGATGGTTGGAATTCGAAACTTTGTTATCATGTCCCGTACCATCTTATTCCATGCTTCTTTGGTCCATCCATTTTGTGAACGGTAAGCAGGAGTGTTATACTCACCCAATAACTTTACTAATTGAGCCTTGTGAATTTCATTCCACTTTGCCCTAATTTCATGTCGACCTTCACTTGCCATTCCTTCACTTGCCATAATAGATCAAACACTGTAAAATATAATAACAACCAATAATGATTACCAATAATAGACATGAACTATGGGGATGAACTATGGTTAAAACAAGAAAAAGGCAATCTGCATGTTCTCGAAAAATATGATTCATTCTACTAAATATGATTAATTACATCATACTATCAGATTTTGCATGTTCTCGAACTCTAGATTTCAGAAATAAAAAAGGGATCACATGACATGAACTAACCAATCAACTTGTATAGTCCAATGAGAATTCTCTATCAAACACATGCAAAAGGTATCTGCTATTTAAACTTTTCAATATATTTGGTCAATATAAACTGCATATCACTACTTTGCTAAATCATTAATAAATCTTGCACACTATTATAGATCCAACACAATAATGCAACCTATTATAAATTATTAATAAATCTTGCACACTATTATAAATCATTAATAAATTTTACTGCATGTTGTACACACAATTCTAAAAAAAAATTACATTAAGAACTGGTAGTTAGGCTTAAATAGTTGGACTTTAATAGTTCAAATGGAGATTAGCATGTGAAATTAGCTCATCAAAATGCTGAAGCTTAACAAGAAATTAACTCTTTCTCAAATAAATATACAACAGGAAAAGCTACAGTTAGTTGGTAAATTATCAAGAAACTAACAGCACAGAGCATGAAGAAAATAATCCCCACATCAACAACACCACCAAATGATAAAAATAATAAATTAATAATCAAGTGGCCATAATAACATATATAAATATATAATACAAGGACTTAGGACCTGTTGTTTCTTCAAGATACAATGACACACTAAACAAAATGATACCTGACCAACAATAGGCCAATGAGGCAAAAATACACACAAAAAAAAAAAAAAAAACAAAGCATGAATGAATATACATGTATATGCATATCATATGATTTACTATTAAAATACAGATTCATCAAAATTTTGCAGCGTTCATCATGTGAAATTAGCTCATCAAATTCTGCAGTGTTCATCAATGAGGCAAAAATACAAGATTGAAATGCTTTTATTCTGCATCATTCCTCATTGCAAACACATTGTCAAATTACACAATAAATCGAAAGAAAACAAAAGAGAACAATACTAGTGAAAACCAATGTCTTCTGTAAAACATCTCTAAATGAAAGTTAAAAAAACCAAAGTTTAGATTTTTGATGTACTTCGTTCCTCATTGCAAAAACATTGCCAATTTCCACAGACTCTCTGATTCATAGTTGAGAAATTTGCCAACTAACACTCCATAATACTTCCTCAACCAATATGAACAACCAATTTGAGGCCATCAACCACAAGTTACAAGGAAAAACAAATAAAACAAACCCATCGTCATTCACCATTAAAAAAAAAAAAAAGCATAAAGATAGGAAGAAGTCTAATTTGGGGAACAAGTCCAACATCAGACAACTGAAATCACCACTGAAGACGAATCAAACAAGAATTTCACCAAAAAATAAAGGAAACCTAGCTAAACCCCACATGAAGAAGGAGCAAACAAAGTTTTAAATCTCACAGCGCAAACTTGGACGAGATAAGAGGATGAGTTGTAGATCACTGCGCAAACTCAACGGAGAGACCTTCTGCGAACGAGCAAAAGAATTTGGAGAGACGAATTGGAGAGATCGAGCCGTGGGCTGCTGCTCCGGTGGAGGAGGCGGCGAGATCGGGCCGTGGCCTGCTGCTCCGGCGGAGGAGGCGGCGAGATGGGGCTAAGACCGTGGGGAGGATGACGGCAGTGGAGAGACGATGGCGATGATGGAGAGAGAGGGCTTGGAGAAGAGCAGACTGAGAGAAAGAAAGAGAGAATGGAGAGAGGGCTTGGTCACGACTTTTGCAATAGAAAAATATTCCAGTCTGACTGGAATATTTTTTTATGGCATATTTCCCACTTTATGCCATAATTCTGTTGTGTAAAATAACTACCCAAACACCCATTATGCCATAATCTTATCAAAATATTATATTATGCCGGATTGTACGGATTATGTAGGATTTTGGTGCTACCCAAACAGGCCCTTAAATATATATTTTTATCATTCGTCTTACATTGCTGAATTCTTCAAAAAAAAAAAAAAAAAAAAAATCGAGTTTTTGTGAGATTGATAAAAAATAAAATCTTAATCAATTCACATAACTTCTTTTGTTCGCATGAGATATGTAACACTTTCGTTCTTTGTGTATTGGCAAAGAAATTATTGGCTTGAAAGAAGGAAAATTAATTCTATCCATTTAAACAAAATTTAACTTAATTATATTATCATACTATTTTATTACTTTTTAATTAATAGCACTCAAAATTTTTACTATTTATTTATTTATTATTTTAGTTTTTACAAAGGCCACTGGCTAGTAGCAAGTTGTTAAATGACATATAGATATGGCGATGTGTTAATTATAATAATTTATTCATCATTTAGAGATTTATCAATTCGATCAAATATTAAATAGGGCTATTAAAGTTTTACCACATGCACGTCTAGATTTTTTTCAAAAACCAAACTGAATTAATAAACCATTTTTATCATACAACCTTTGAGAGTTTAGGAAAAGACACTTTTCACAAGAATTGAATAAACAGTGAATCAATAATACTGTTACAATATTGTACAGTACTGTAATAATATTACCGATCCAAAAATTTAACTCTGTGTCTGCTTATTCACCATTTAAGTAATTCACTGCTTTAGACCGTGATTGTTTCTTTTCACCTCATCTAATCTTTTGTGGCACCACCTTATTCCAAAGTTATCATAATATAGTGATCATGAACCATATAATTAAATTATATTATTTTATGGTATTTATTATTTAAAACCTCATATTTATTTAGGTTTTCATATAAAAATCCTTTTGCTCTATGATTACAAAATCAATGTATATTAAGATGTCATAAAAGGTCACCTACTAGTCACTAATAGTTTAAAGGGTACACACACTCACACCAAACGCCAATAAAATGGAATCTAGTTCTAATCTTCTTATTAGGGTTCAAGAGGATGCACCTTCATATATAGGCTTTATAAAACATAATAATAATTTTTTAAAAAAAATCAAATAGACTTCATCCAAACCCTAATTATATATTTCATTTTCAATAGTATGACACTTAATATTTGAGTTCATTGCACACAATCTTGGGGTGGTCAATATCAAGTGTATAAAGTGCCATCTAAAGAGTTATATTCAAAACTTTCTCCATCCCTTGTTCCAACCTTGTTGGCCTGCCACTATAAATATATATGCCTTTCATTGCCCATTAACTCCCACATCACCATTATATTAATTTTTTTAATTATAAAATATTGAAAATAATTAATTTATTCCATTTTTAAACTTTAAAACACATACAAAGAGCCCAAACTTATCAAGTGATTCATATTATGTTATAAAAACATCTTATAAATTTGTTTTTTTAATTAATTAAATACTTACTATTATTTATAAAAATAAAAAATTTAATCTTAAATTATTTATTTTTTATAAAAAATAATTAAGATGAAATGTTCAACATAATAAAAGAATTTCTTTAAACCCCAAAATTTGGAAAATATTCCTTTTTAACTCCCAATCAAATTATATAATGATCCCATGTTGAGAGAACAACTATATTTCTTCGAATTAAATAAATTCTATAAACTTAATAGTTTTAAATACATCGATCACATATTCTTTTCTTGAAACCATTAATTGATATAAAGAAATTTTCATACACTACTTGCTCTAAAGTGCCCTAACAGCCAAAAATATAAAAAGAAAAGGTCGTAAAAAAAAAAAAAAAAAAAATCTAACCACAAAAATCCCACCAATCCATCACTTCGTATTATCATTGAATGCAATAAAATCACCACAAGGGGAAAAAAAGAAAGATAAAATAGAGCTTTGGATGTGCATATATGATTGGGAGCAACAATGAATGGATGGCCATGAATAAAAGAGAGGAGAGAGGACAAGGTTAGATGGGACATAAGAGTGTGGGCATGAAGGAAATAATTGGAGGCAATGAAAGACATGCATGATGATGAACGGTTGATACTCGTCCTTTTGTAGCATTGTACGGCTGTGATTTCTTTGATGACATGTTCTCCCACATTCCATGCAAGCATGTAGCAACTATACAGTTCAATTTCCAAAGCAAGCAATATGTCCCTTCTTTAGGACAATTATATATCTATATATATCTCTATATATGAATTCTATCTTCTAGGACTTTCATGGCAACCATTTTGAGTCAGGGTTTTTAGATTCTTGAAATGTGGTAACATATGTATGGTATTCCTAACTTGAATAGACCTTCGCCAAACATGACTAGTTTTTCTTTTGAGTTTGGAACTTAATAACTTTGAAAACTTAGGGCTCGTTTGACATTGTTGCCAATTCATATTTTTTTTTTCAATTTCATGTTTTGAAAATAAAACTGAGAAAACATATTTGCAGCTCCTTTCTCTCTCTCTCATTTTAATTTTTAATTTTTATTTTTGTAAAAAAATATAATTTTTTTAGAAAATAATAACAATAATTATATATATATATATATATATATATATATATATATATAAAATTATTATTTTGGCTTGATATTTTACAAATTAGTTTATATAATATAAAAAATTATAGTTTTAGAAATTATTTATGAAAATAATTGTTTGACGGTTGATTTTGATAAACTATGATATAATATAATATAATAATAATTTATGTTATTAATTTATTTAATAATATAATCAAGTAAACTAATATGAAAAATAAAGTTTTATAAAAAAATTAAAAATATGGATTTGAAAAAAAAATGATAAAAAAAATGTTATAATAATTTTATACCAACCAAACATGTTTTTGTTTACAGTTTTTAAAAATAGAAAATAATCATTGTATCCAAATATATTTTTGTTTTCAAAAAATTAAAAATAAAACGAAAACAAAGCAAAAACAAAACAAAAGCGAAATAAAAACAAAAAACAAAAAAACAGAAACGATGCCAAACGACACGTTAGTGTTTAGTTTTTTATCTTGTTTCACATAATTTATTAATGAGATTAAAAGTATATGTGTTTAGTTTTTTATCTTGTTTCACATAATTTATTAATGAGATTAAAAGTATATATATATATATATATATATATATATATATATATATATATATTAGCTATTTTATTTGTGAGTGCGTTCTTGCATCATTAGCTAGAAAGATTTGAATGACATAAGCTATTATCTAGCGAAAGAGTCAAATAACACGTTTCTTTTCTTTTATATAATAATAATAATAATAATAATAATAATAATAATAATTATTATTATTATTATTATTATTATTATTATTATTATTGTTAATCATGGATATTCGAATTTTATAATTATATTTAACGTGGAAAATTTTCTCATTAATTAGTTTCCTGTCTAATCGGATCATATATATAATAATCTAAACATAAACCATGTCAAGACAATCAATATATCATTTTCTCACGCTTAATAATTGATGACATTGTATATTAAAAAAGCTACATGATTTACTGTTAATCTAATTTGACATATTATCAAACTAATCTTATATTTATTTTTAAAAAAATCAAGATAGAAAATTTGTGGTAAAAAAATATTATTTTTGTTAATTCATGTGGTTTATCTATTTTTTTTAAATGTTATTAATATTTGAAACATAAAAAGTTAAAAATTTAATTAATTTGTATGTCTGATAATCACAAGAAATATTTATTAATAAAAACTAATATAATTAATATTTAATACTAAATTCTTACATTTCTCTCATCTTCTTTTGAATATTGTTTACATTATTTTTGACCTTTTGATATTTGTGACATGTAATGATATGACATTAGTAAATTGATGATAAGATATAGTTTTAAATATTATCAGGGTTGTGATCACAAGCACTGCTAATTAAGTTAAAATTTTAAGAATTTTTATTTAGTTTTATTATTAATAATAATAAGAATAATAAGAATATATCAATTGAGAGTGAAAGGTGATAAGTGGTGAGAGAAGGGGACGGTGGACATTAGGAGCAACGTGGGTTGCACAACGACGAGGACGCCTACGTGGCATTTCTTTTCTATTTATTTAATTTAAGTATTTATTTAATCTTAAATTTAAAAAAAAATTGGAGTGTCACATGGGCGTTGGCGGCGGCCACGGACTTCAAACTTCAAAGTCCCCACTCTAATTAATCAAATTTAATTAATCTGTATTTTTCCCAAGTTTGTTGTAATTTTGTTGAATAATTAATATAATATATATATATTTAAAAAAGTTAAATACATATTTAGTACATACAATATTTAATTAATATGTAAATAGCTAATGTTGATGGAATAAGATGGGGAATAGACCCGCTAAACTAGCAAGGTTCATGCTACCTACCTGTAAGCCATCTCGTCCCTGAGTTTATAGGTATAAATCACAATGATTTGAAAAATTATGGGTTTTGTCAACTATTGAATAATCTAATGGTATAACACCAAAGTATAAAAAAAGAGATTATGTGTTTAAATCTTTTCCCCGGCAGTACTGTTTACGTACCGTTCATATATTATTTATGTATTATTCATTCAGGTTCTAATATTGTTTATATATTATTTATGCAATGTACATCCAAGTTCAGTATTATTCTTAAATCCCTTGAGTGTGAGGCGCTTGTCACCCACTAATAATAATAAAAAAAAAAAAATTATGGTCTTGATTTATATTTGCCCACATCAATGTAAGAGTCATTTGTTTATCCGAAATTTATATAAGAGAGTTGATAAGTGAATATATATATATATATATATATATATACCAATGGGTATTTTGTTGTTTCCCTTATAACCCTTTTGAGTAATTTGAGTAAATGGGATGGTTATCCACACGTGAATATTTTAAGTAGATATTTATAATTTATGAATATGAACTAAAATTGGTAGCTCTAACGGTGAGCTTAATTCTTTGTCTTAAGGATAAGAACTGACTATTTTTTTATAATTGTTTAGGAAAACTCGGTCATGGTATGATCATTCATTTATTTAAGTATTTTTTGTTAAACAATAACATGACAAATCAAAGGAATACAACAAAAATATCTCGTATTTATTTCATAGTTGAATGTTTTCGATCCACAATTCTTCATTAATAAAAAATAATATTGATTTAATATAAATGAGCACTCATCACTTTTTATTTGTCTTATTTTAGATATTTTTAGGTTTTTTATTTATCTATTTAAAAAATTTTAAAATTTTAAATATTATTTTTTTAAAATTATTTTTTATATTTAATGTATTTCTATAATTTTTAATAAATTATATTCAATTATATATTTTATTAAAAATAATATAAAAATTTTAAATATAAATTAATTTTAATTAATATTTTTTAATAAAAAGAACAGGGGTAGGGAGTATAATACCGATTTATTAAACAAAATATCAGTATATATGAAGGCAACTCTTCCTACCAACAAACACACAAAACATTAATTTGGAACAATTAATGGAAATTAATAATAAAAATAAATTTCATTAATTAAGTACAACTATTCAGTATTAATTTTCATTTATTTATTTAAAGAAAGTAATTAAATAGGAGCGGCGGCAAGGCATGAGAGAGGGGTTGTGAAGGGTAAAATGGTAAAACCACATGGTAGTTCCAGGAAGGCAGTGAAGAAGACGCGCACGTTCGGATGAGGATCCCACGTGACAATGAGACTTATATTAAATTAAACGCGGTTAAAAAATATATATTAGTAATTAATCAGTTTGGCCCCTCATATTCTTTATATTTTGCTTTTGGTACCTTGGACCTTCTTTTCTTTTAGTTTTACCACCCCACGCCAAAAGCCTCTCACATCTTCGCTTCATCCCCACCACCATCACCTCCACCACCATCAATCCACCTTCCCTGGAGGTTCGTTCAACCTAGAGAGAGAGAGAGAGTAAGCTGGCGACCTTGTTGCGTGTATCTCTTGCTCTTCCTCCTTGTCTTTGGACTACAGCTTGGAGATAGTTGGAGTTTTAATGGTGTTAGTGTGTTCCTGAGGCTTTGAAGAAGGGTGTCTTGCTTGTATCTCTGGTTCTTCTTTATCTGGTATTTTTCTTGTTCTTTTTGGTTGTTGATATGTATGTTTGTGTGGTGGTTTTGGAGTTCTTTTGGTTGGTTTTGATATTTGTGTGGCCTTTGCCTTTGTTTCTACTCCGTTTTTGAGCAAAAGATGGGGTCTTTTGCTCGGTTTCTTCTCGTTCGGTTCTGCTGGAAAGGTTCGAGAGTGGAAAGATTGGATTTTTGTTGATTTTTTTTTTCTGCTTAAATGGTCAAAGTTTTGATTTTTCTTTTGTTCTTTTGGGGTGTGTTGATTCAATCTTCAATCGGATATACGCGTTGCAACTGGGTGTTCTTGTGGCGTCGGTGACTGTTTGTTTTAATTTTTTATTCATTCCTTTTCTTTTTCCCTTAACACTCTAACGTCTTTGATTTGAAAGTATTCTGCTGATTTCTTGTTGATTGAGCCTGATTTCTTCTCTTTTCCACTTGAGATCTGGGATTGAAAGAGATTCTTTAGTAAGTTGTGTTTTCTGACGATTGATGGAGGAAAAATCTGATTTTCCTTGCTGTTTCTCTGCCATTTTCGTTGTGGGGTCTGATCCGGTGGATGTCTGAATTATTTTGGTTTGCCAAGATTTTAATTTTTCTGACACTGTCCTGTTGAATTTTTGATTTTCCCAAGGCTATCATTTTTCTGTTAGCCTTTGTTTTGCTGATTGTGTTGGATTTGGTGGGCAGAAAAGCTGTTTCTCAGAAGAAACAAGCTAAACTGAATAAAAAAGCTAGTTTTCTTTCATTTGATCTGGTAACATGATTTATATGTATATATATACATGTTTCATTTTATCTTTCTGCTTCAATCCTTACCCGTGATAAACTATGAGCTGGCCTGATGATATTGACTCCTACTTTTCTATTAGAAGGAAAATTTGGTCTTCTTCTCTTGCTATTTAATGAAATATCCTTATGTGGTTTTCATCTGTTGGAAAGATGTCCATTTTACTTTACACATCTATGATCTGTTCATGCTAAAGAGGAAGAAAAAAAAAATCCTTGTTCTTATCTCGTGTTCTGATAAATATGGTTAGCTTTCATTATTTATTGTATCTTTTCTGTGAATAAAAGTTTCTTTTTTGATTCCACACTTCATTTCACACAATTTTCCTGTGATGAATGATGATAGATAACTGGAATTGAACTTCTTTTAAATGTTCTTCTTTTTTATTATGTTGCAGGTGAAAAAAAAGTAATCAAGTTCTTCAGTCCTGTTTGTGTTTGCTGTGATATAGAACAGATCCCTTTGAGTTTTTTTTTTTAAGATGGGTGGATTGAGCGTTGAGCAATTTCAATTCTCTGGGAACCTTGATTTCATGCAATTCCTACCTTCCAACAATGAGAAAAATTTCTGCTTTGGTTCTCTTGTTCCACCAAATGCCACTGCTGCAGATGCTGCTCTAGGAGAGGGTGATCTTGTGGACCCTCCATCGGAGAACTTCCCGGAAGCCATGGCTGATGATGATAGTGACGAAGACATAGATGTTGATGAGCTTGAACGCCGTATGTGGAAAGACAGGATGCGTCTGAGACGCCTGAAGGAGCAACAGCAGAACAAAAGCAAAGAGCAGGGTGATGCAGCAAAGCAACGGCAATCACAAGAGCAAGCGCGGAGGAAAAAGATGTCGCGAGCACAAGATGGTATTCTCAAGTACATGTTGAAGATGATGGAAGTTTGCAAAGCTCAAGGATTTGTTTACGGGATTATCCCGGAGAAGGGTAAGCCTGTGAGTGGTGCATCTGATAATCTGCGAGGTTGGTGGAAAGAAAAGGTTCGGTTTGATAGAAATGGTCCTGCTGCCATTGCAAAGTACCAAGCTGATAATGCGATCCCTGGTGTTAACAATGAGATGAATTCTGGGTCATTGAGTCCTCATTCATTGCAAGAGCTGCAGGACACGACACTGGGGTCTCTTCTGTCTGCTTTGATGCAGCATTGTGACCCTCCTCAGAGGAGGTTTCCTCTGGAGAAGGGCGTTGCACCTCCGTGGTGGCCCAACGGTCAGGAGGAATGGTGGCCTCAGCTTGGCTTCACAAAAGAACAAGCGCCACCACCTTACAAGAAACCACATGATCTCAAGAAGGCGTGGAAGGTGAGCGTGCTTACTGCTGTGATCAAGCATATGTCTCCTGATATTGAGAAGATTCGCCGGCTTGTTAGGCAGTCTAAGTGCCTGCAAGACAAGATGACGGCGAAGGAGAGCGCGACTTGGTTAGCTGTGCTCAAACAAGAGGAGACACTATATTTGCAGCTTCATCCTGATGCTTGCCCTCCTCCGTCGTCTTGCAGTGCAATCAATGGTGCTATATCTTTCAGTGGCAGCTGCAGTGAATACGATGTCGATGGTGTTGATGATGAGAAGAATGATGATCTGATTGTTCACAAGCCTCTTGATGCTCCTTCCTTCAACTTGGTTGCTCCCAATGTTGTTAAGGAAGAGAACAATATTGAATTCATCCAGAAAAGGAATGCTCCTGCTGAACCAGAGATTGGGATGAATGGAAACATCTTTACTTGTGAGAATGAGCGTTGCCCACATCATGATTATCGTTATGGATTTTTTGACAGGAATGCGAGGAACAATCATCACTATGTTTGCAAGTTTAGGAACAACTTTCCTTCTGGAGTCCCGATTACTGGTTTCCCGATGACCGACAACAAGTCTTCAGTGTTCTCCATGCAGTATACTCAGCCCAAGCCGAATGCAGCTGGTTCCAGTGTCAATCCTATCAACATTACTGATCTGGGGATTCCGTCGGACGGGCAGAAGTCAATCAATGAACTCATGAGTCTCTACGAGACGAATATTAATCCGAACAGGAGCCCAAACCAGGTAGACAATCACTTCTATGGCGGCAACACCTATCAGGAACCGAACAACAGCAGCAACACTATGCAGTCTACTAATCTGTTTGCTTGTGATGATATCCAGTTTCCGCAACCATTCGATCAACCCAGCGATATGAATGGAGAATTCAGATTCGGCTCGCCTTTTAACCTGTCAGCGATCGACTTTGCAGAGGCGTATAACAGGCAGATCGGAGATTCTCTGCCGAAGCAGGATGTCCCTGGCTGGGGCTTCTGATACCCCCAATAAAAACCTGGGTCAAATGCATCTTGTTCTTAGTGTTCCATTCATGTTATGCCCAAATGGAATACAAAATCAGGATTGCAGAAACAACTTCCCTATAGTGTAGTATTACCAGGTGATGGATAATTAATATTTCTGCAAACTAGTTCTATAGTTTTGTTTTTCTTTTAGAACAAGAACTGATTTGAAGTATCTGCTATTTCTCTGTGGGGGGAATTGATCAAAAGCTCAAAACTTCACTCCCACATTGAAAATTGTTCATAGGTGGGTGGGTTGGTTGGTTGGTTGGTTGTTGGTGTTGTAAACTTAATTAATCTCTCTGTGGGGGATTGAAGAATAGTATTTTGGATTTTGTTTCTAGTGTACATTTTTATCAACTTTGTTGCTCTTTTTCTTGTTGAAAAACTTCTCTCATGATTTGATGAAGATTTTACATCAATGGCTCACGGGCGTGTCATCTTCATCTCAGTATCTCACCCAATGCCATACAGTGTGGGACCTTTCTCTCTTCACATTCAGGATAAGGACTAGAAGAGAGCCCCACAACTACAAGCACACACACACTTCACATGGTGGGCTAGAGCTTGGTGGAAATCCATGGCGGATGGACCCTAATAATGCTCTCACACAGTCTCACCTCATCAACATCAAAGAAGATGTAGACTTTACATGACTAGCAACAAAAGATCTCATGCATCACACTCCAAAGTATGGTGTCTGTATGGGCTACTGGGACACCATGTTAATCTCTTTTGTATTACTCTTTTTTGTATATATATATATTTACTAAGATATTTATATTTACTTTACTAAAGTAACAAATGTGAATGGTTTGGAAAAAGAGATTAAGACAGGCTTGTTTTGAATGCTTTAAATATTTAGTCATAGCTTTTAGGAAATATTGGTGCTCTTTATGTGTTTGTTTTTGTGAAGAAGTAACATAGGGTGGGTGGAGTCAATGGTTGAAATAATATATGGTAAAAGAACATGTGCTTCAATTTGTGGTGATTTAGATGTTATATTCTATGCTTAGTGGAGGCATCATTCACCTACTTTGCATAAACTTTCTATTTTGCCATGATGCTTAATAATATAAAAAAAAAATTTGCATATTGATTAGAATATTAAATTTTGTGTAGCTCTTAATTTTTATTATCCCATTAAACTTAGACTTTGACAATTACAACATTATTTGGTTATATATATATAAATATATGTATACAATATTTATAGGATTAATAATATTTATAGAATGGATGTTAAAAATAGAAGGAAATGAAAAGGATAAGAACAAAGGTTGGGGGGAGGGAGGGATGGAGAGCAGTGATTGGAGAAGGCAAAAGAATGAAAGATTCTCTACGCAAACCTAACTTTGATGTGGAGAGGAAGAGAGACCTTCTCAACCAACAAAGGCAACAACTTGTTGCTCCTCCATCCTTTGTGTACCACTAGGCCCCATTGCTACACTCACCCATCTACCTCTCTGCCTTATTTACATATTTGCATACTTCATATACTTTATATATATATATATATGGAAAATAGGAGTAGAAATTGAATACTTTATCTCTATAAATATATATTGTTATATTCATTAATTTTTGTCATGGGGAGTGTGAGAGTTTGGTAGATTTTGTTTGTCCTTTTTTCTTATTATTTATTTATTTTGAAAATTTTGAACAACCATAGTTAAGATTTGTACCTTAGCTTTTGAGTTGGGAGTAAAAACATATCAAATACTTTTATCGTAGGGATGATTTTATGTTTCTTTTTTTTTTTTTATGATATATATATAACAATTCACTTAGTTTACCAGGAGTATGATTGAGCGAATAAAAAAAAAAAATAGAATTTGAATATCAAATAAATTAAGAAAAATTCATATATAATTGATTATGCTGTGACAATCTAGGTTAAAAATTAATGGACTTATTTAGTAGTATAGTTATCATGAGTACTCTATTCATTTTGGGTAACAAGATTAATTGATTTGTTGTTTTAATTTTATACTATTTTTAATTTTAAAAAATAATATCTATATAGGTGAGTTTAAAAGAAATGCACTTTCACTGATAAATATCCTAAACTTATAATTTTATGGAAGATTTTTTTTCTTTAAAAAGCAATAATGAGTGAAATGTCTATTTAAGGGAATTCCATTTTATCAATATATATATATATATTAAAAAAAAAGAAAATAAAAGAAAAGAAAAGAAAAGAAAACCTGTCACACTGGTCATTCCCTCATTTGGAGGACATGACCTTGTCCTTTGAAAGCTCTTGGTCCAATCATGTTAAGACTAGTATCATATCTCAATCCATATATAACATCAAGCAGTGTTGCTTACTCACGTCTCGCTGGCTGCTACTAATTGAAAGTGTTATTGAAGCTTGACAATACCTTCAAAATGAGATTCACTAAATCAAGATGGCTCTTTCCATCAATATATAAATTACAATGATTTTTATAGATAACCTCAAGTCACATTCATTTGTGTATATATACAAAATAATTTTTTTTTTTTTTTTTTACAAAGTGAACAATTTATTATTAAAAAAATGTATGTGGGTTAGTTTTGAATATATCATCCGCTTATATATATATATATATATATATATATATATATATATGGAGAACCCCACACTATTCGTGCACACATGAGGCATTGCTTATCATGTTTTGGGTGGGAATTGAACCTCCGATAGACTAATTTAATTGCAAGTTTTATTTATTTAAATTTTTTATTACAAATAAATTATAATTTTATTTTAAAAAATACAAAATAGCACACCAATACAAAACCTAAAGTAACAAATTTTCAATAAAAAATAAAATAACAAAATTACATAGACACTGATGAATCTACTTAAAAAAACTAACAAAATCATATAACATCTTAACATCAGCCAGTGATAAATGTGAGGATTACACATATAGATATATAAATAAAAAAAGAAGGGTAATACTCAAGAAATAATTCAAGTTATTTTTTTTATTTATGAAATATTGTTCATTAAACATGATTTTTATTTTTAGATTTTAGAATAAAGTAGTGAACAAATATAATATTTTTCATTAATAAAAATAAACTCTCAGACTAAAAATCTTCACTAATGTTTGCAGAATGGGTTGGGCTGGTTGTTGAGCAATGGAGTTAAGCTTGTTCTTTGGGCTGGGCCTCTAATGTAGTTATATACCACAAAAAAATTCAAAATAATTTTCTTTTCTACTATTGCTATCAAATAAATTAATTGAAAATAAATTTTACTAAAATATTATAATTATAAAAAACATTTTGATATACTTTAATGATGAAAACAGCTTTTACTCAAAGCTTTTAGTATTATTTTGACCAATAAATTATTGTAAGTTATTATACAAGGTTCATTTGCTTTAAATTTGTTTAGTATATAAGAAATTTTAACAAAACACACAATAGGAAAATTTAATTCTACTATATAAAAATAGAATTATATATAAATTATATTAGAGTAACCACGGTTAATAAAAAAAATTATGAAAGTAACAGAAATACTATATAAAAATAGAATTATATATAAATTATATTAGAGTAACCACGGTTAATAAAAAAAATTATGAAAGTAACAGAAATTTTCGAAGTGATATGGGATAATATCTAAGGTAGTGTGATCGGTTCCATGGTAACTCATTAGGAAAATATATTTGTTTAATTTTAATAAGTTGCCATTTATCTCACAATTTTAAAGATACAATCTTGTGATTTCTTTAATAATTAATGACAATTATTATTATTTTTTTCTCTCAAACACATAAACTTCATTTTTCAAGAGTATGAGATGGATGGTAGCTCATTACCGAAGTCTTTAAGTTGTTTTAATGAGTTGTTATTTCTCGGGCAACTTTAAAATTTGAAATTATACAAATAGTCTTCTATCATGAATGATAGATATTAGGGGCCGTTTGGATGAGGGGATTGGGCACTATTAGCATGGCCGCATTGGATTGATTGCTAATAGGGATATATATCCATGTTTGGATATTTTACTATTAACTTAATAATGGGTACTGTAAGTAATTGCATGGTATATAGTGAAGGAATTTGATTACCCCCAAAATTGGGGGGCATAAAGAGAAATAAACACTATTGATAGCGAAATTACATTTTTGCCCCTAATTGAAATTTAATTAAATAATAATTATTAATTTAAATAATTAATTATAATAATTAAAGCAAAAAATAATTAACATAAATTGTGCCATTTAAATATTATAATAATTAAAATGAGTAATAGTTATTTATATACATATTACCTTATAATAATTAAAGTGAAATACCAGTTTTGCCCCTACATAGATTTAATTCAATAAAATAGTTAATAAAAAATATTTAATTATGATAATTAAAGTGAAATCATATTTTTAATCATTAAATATTTAATTAAATAAAATAAATAAAATAAATAATTTAAATAATTAGAACAAATTTACTTTTTTTAAAATAATTAGGAGGATAATTAACATAAATTATTTAATTGTTTAATTATTTAATTATAATATTTATTTATATTTAATTATTTTACATATTAACATATCATTACTTATATTAAGGGCATTAAAGTAATTTTATACAAATCTCTCTCCAACTTTTCTCATTCCCAATGTTTATTCTTTCCAACCAAATACTTTTTTTTATTTTCATTACTATTACCATTACTATTACCTTTCCCATTACCATTACCATTACCTTTCCCATTCCTATTCCGTGATCCAAACATACCTTTATATTTTTGCACGTATGAATAAACTTGTATCACCAAAATTACTAAATGAATGGCAACTAATTTGCAAAATTAAGCTTTCACAACAAATATTATATTTGTTCATTTTTTAGTGTTTGACTTAAATGTCCTACTTACCTAGTTACATCAACTACCATGATATATAAAAGCGGAAACAATATTAAATCCGGATAATTCACTGTAAAATAAACATTTTCTTTTAATTTTTTTTTATGACAAAAGAAACAATAATCCAAATTGCATTTTCACACTATATATATATATATATATATATATATATATATATATATATATATATATATATATATATATATATATATATGAGTAATAATATTTTTACTGAATAAATTTTATGAATAGGTTTCTCAAATGATGTGGATGCCAAGTTGGCATCCATCCATGTTAGCATCTATGTCATTCATTCTTTATCTCTTCTTTTTGTAAAAATAAAAAAAATAAATTTTTCTATATTATTTAAATTCTAAATTTAAACATTTAATAGTAAATAATAAACCGAAATTCCCTCTCTAAACCCTAAAATATAATCACAAACTCCTGTGGTTTACTGTTTAGGGGTTTAGGGCATAGGATTTAGGGTTTCGTATTTAATTATTTAGGGTTTAAGTTTTTAGATTTTTAGGTATAAATTTTGTAGTATTTGGATTTAAGATTTTTGATATCGTTTTATAATTTTTTTTAAATTTTAAGAATTTAAGGATTTTTAAGGTTTAAATTTGAAGTTGATATAAAAAATAATGACATGGAAAGCCTATTTTTTTAAATCTATTATGTAAAAATAGCATCACTATATATATATATATATATATATATATATATATATATATATGAGCACTTGTCTTTTCGGGACATCCCTAAATTTAAAATCATCTAATAACCATTATCTATTTTGTGTATAGTACATAACATGGGTTAACAGTATATCACAATGCTTAATAATATCTGACCATGAAACATAGTAACTAACGATAATTAAATTTTGCACATCATCCCTACAAATAGTAGTCGTAATTTAACAACTGTTATCAAACGTCACTAGATTTTAAATAATAAGTTAATGATCATAAAAAGTGATTTAAATAAAAAACAATTTGTTTAAGCACAAGATTGACTGAAAAACCCTTTAATCTACTTAAAATTAGTGAAATTGGTGTTATAATGCCCACCAAACAGCCCTAAAGATATATAAGTAAATCTTAAAAAGAAAATCGGAAGATGAGCGGGTCGCTTCACGACGATCTCCTCGGCGGCGGTGCCCGTGACGGGGGACGGCATGGAAGACCCGGTGGAGCTAGAGACGGTGGCAGGCGCGGAGCTAGGGGAGGTTGGTCTCGCAGTTTCAGTACTCGGAGTCGGCAACAGGCGTCTAGTCTCTCCTCCGGCTCTGGACGGCAGCCTATGCAGAGCAGTCATGTTCGGGAGGGTGTCACCTTCGCCTTAGCTGTAAGCCCTCAAAGTGCGCAGGCCTCTGCGGAGGAGAGTCAGCAGATGTCGGACAAGGCGCCGGTGGCGTCTCATGATGACTGGGAAGTGGTTAGGCCTCGCAAATCTAGACTCAGCCCAACCTCGGACGAACAGAGTAACCTCCATTCCTCCCCACATGGCTTCCTCCCGGTCACTGGAACTAAAAGGCAGCGTTCTCCGCCGACCTGCAAACACTGTCTTCGATCCACCCACAAAACCTCGGAGTGTCGACATCGATTATCATGTAAACGTTGTGGTGGAGCTGGGCATCTAGCGGTAAATTGCAGAGTTGAACTACCTTCACCACCGCGCAATAGACGTGCTAGGCCCAAGGCCAAGACGTTCTCCGCCCAACCCGATGATGCAGTTGATGATAACCTGTTTTCTGGAGATGTTTCACTGAAACCTAAATGGCAACGTTCGCAGATCTCCTTGTCTTTAACGCAGGAGACTTCAAAGCTCAGAAGAGATCTTGCTAAGATTATTGTCCTCGAGGTTATCTCAGGACAAACTAGTGAAGATATCTTGTTTGATTACCTGCCTGGTGCACTGAATACTCCCCGTGTTGATGCAGTCCATGACTTCAAGGATAATTCCTTCTTAGCAACTTTAAGCAGTGAGGCCGAAGCATTCAAAGCATGTAAGGTGGGGGAACTCAGTTTATCATCTAAAATGGGGCCTTGTGTATTATCAATCAAACCCTGGTCGGCGGATATCGGATCTGTTGGCTCGGCGGCAGGAAAAGCGCAGGTCCTACTCATTTGGAACCTCCCCCTTCACGCCTGGACCTGGTCAGTGTTGGTGGACTTCCTCAAGCCAATTGGCGAACTGGTGGCTATCCCTCAACCGAGTAAACCTCACAAATCGTTCGTCTCTGTTCTTGTTCGATGCCGGCCGCGAGTAATGCTTCCTCATGAAGTATATCTTAGTTTTGGTATGCGCAAGTACATTGTTCTGATCACCGACAACCACCTTCCCTTTCCGACGTACCGAAAGGATCTCGACAAGTACGTTCAAACCTCAGCAAGATGTGATGAACCCCCACCTTTGGTCTCAGCTCCGCCACCTCTTGCCTCTGCCCCGCCACCTGTGAAGGCCACTGCTAAAGGGAAGGAAGTGATGCACGATAATGTGGAGAATTTGGTTACGAAGAAGAACTACGAAGGTGATCGGCATGTTCAGCTTAACACACAGATTTGGCGTCCGCGTACTCAGTTGACCCGGCCGGTGAGCTTAGCTCCCGAGGTCACGCTGAGTCCGTCGGAGATGGCCCGGCCGGTGAGCACAGCTCCCGGGGCCCAAAATACAGTATCGATGACCCGACTGGAGAGCACTGCTCCCGGGGTCGATGTCCGACCGGCGGCTCGTCGGACGCTGGTTCATGACTTCCCGGAATTGGATAATACCCGGAAGTCTTTGCATGGCGAGCAACCAACGTTGCATGTGGGTATTCGCACTTCGCACGAGTCACAAGAACCGGACAACGCTGTCGATTGCTTACTGGTCGAGGTGTCCGCTAATTCTGACAGCCGTCAGAGCAAGCTTCCTGTAGCTTCTAATGAGAATGATGCACGTGCCTTACCAACTATTGTTGGGTCATATGATAATCAGCTACTTGCTCTCTCTCATTCATGTGAGAAGCCAGAACAAGGCCCAAGCCCATCTTTTGAGTCCTCAATTCCTGGGCTGCCTCCTTTGGGTTTGATCCAATCATCAGAGCCGGCCCCTCAGGGCCCAAACACCGATAATGAGCATGATATAGTTGAAACTCAGGTCACGGGCCAAGTCCAGCTTGTTGTTGATCAGGATTTGGAATTTAATGATAACTTCTGTAATCCTGCCCAACCACCTTCAAAATTCATTCCCCCACCGAATTTTGATTGGGTTTTTATTCAAGGCTGTTGGACGCTGGTTCCAAGTAAATTCACTATGGATTTATCGAACCACTCAATCCAGGAAAGGGAAACTTCCCAACAGAGGCACACTGACCCGTTAGAAACTCATGGTGATCTCTCTCTGCCAGAACATAGTGAGCAGTTTACTGATTCAGGTCAGGAGGGAGATTGTGGGGACAGTCGGGATTTGGATGACTCGGAGTCGGACTTTGAAGAAAAAGTTAGAAGACTCTTACACACTGGCCAAGCTGAGGATCCCTCACGGGGAAATCGACGTAGTGAGAGGAAGAAAAAGCCATCGTCAAGATGGAACGAGGAAGCGGGTTTTTTACCTCAACCGCCCAGATCGACCAAAAAGAAGGGGACTTCTAGCACGACACCGGAAGGTACCTCGTCTAACCCCTTGCTTTTAAATAATTGGAATGATTTGCAACTTGCTAATTATTGCAATGCATGTGGCATAACTTTTGATAACGTGCAACATAGAGATGAATGTTTAGCTCATTTGCGCATGCTTGAAACAACTAGATCTAAACCTTTAAATAAGGTAGTAGGAACCTTCTGTCTTGGTTCCGCCTCAGGCTCCATCTAGTTTCCCCATGAACGTTATAACTTGGAATGTTAGGGGTTTGGGAAGACCCTCTAAACGCTTCCTAGTTAAGGATTTTCTTCAATTACACCACGCAGATATTTGTTGCCTCCAGGAAACTAAACTTAGTATGATTGACTCTAGTATTTGGAGGACTATCGGTGGACCAAAAATTGACAATTTCCTCTTTACTCCTGCAAGTGGTTCTGCGGGAGGGATGGTCATTGGATGGAATAATAATTTATTAGAGGGGCAACTTCTTTCCCAAGGTAGTTTCTGCCTTTCAGTCAAATTCCGATCCAAAATCAATGACTTTAGTTGGGTCTGTACATCGGTTTATGGGCCCAATGCTCGCCATCGTAAACTTGATTTCTGGAATGAAATTAGATCTAGCCAACCTGAAGAGGGTATGCCCTGGGTGATTTGTGGAGACTTTAACTCAGTATTTACCCACTCGGATAAATCTAGTGGTAACCCTAATCTGGACGACATCAGGCAAGCAAACATGCTCCTGAGAGATCTCCACCTACTTGAGCCACCATCCTTTGGGAAACATTTTACCTGGACTAATGGCCAAGCTAATCCAATCTGGGTTAAGCTTGACCGCTTCTTAGTCAACCTTGACTGGAACTCCCTTTTTCCTAGGACTTCTCAAAACTGTCTTCCCAGATTAGGATCGGATCATGTACCGATTAGACTGGAATCTGGAAATCACCCCTCGGTCCAGCGTCCTTTTCGCTTTGAACGGACTTGGTGTGCTGTGGATCAGTTCCCGGAACTCATTAGGGGTTGGTGGAATGACGCCCATTTTCAAGGTTGTGGGGCCTTCATTATTGCGAAGAGGATCTCTAATCTAAGGCATCATCTTAGGCAATGGGCGAAAACTGAGTTCGGATCGATTAAACTTAAGAAATTGGCCCTATTACATGAGATTGATTTGCTTGATACTTACAAACAAGCACGCACACTCACGGCTGAAGAAATCGGTAGAGAATCTTCTCTTCGGGTGGACTTGTTTCAGATTCTTAAACTGGAAGAAATCTATTGGAAACAACGCTCACGGATTAACTGGGTGCAACAGGGGGATGAAAATACTAGTTTTTTTCATATGGTTGCCAACGGTAGAAGGAATAGGAACTTTATACCTTGGATTGTGCATAACAACTCCAGGGTGAGCAATGCACAATGCATTAGTGATTCTTTCACCGACTATTATAAAAATCTTTGTGGGGCTTGTCAGGATTTCCGATTCAAGATAAGTTGGCCTAATCTGCTTGGACACAAAGCGTCTCAGGACCTTTCTTCTCTTGATTGCCCGTTCTCACAAGAAGAAATTAGAAGGGCGGTTTTTGATTTGAATGCTGATAAGGCTCCTGGACCGGATGGTTTCCCAATTTTCTTTTACCAGAAATACTGGGATGTTGTCAAGGAGGATGTTTTCAAACTTTGTGAGGACTTCTTTAGTGGACAAGCCAATCTAGAAAAAATTAACTGGGCCAACATAGCGCTTATCCCCAAAAATCAAAGTCCTGAGAATCCCTCACACTACCGCCCGATCAGCTTGATTAACTCTTCTCTCAAGATTATATCCAAGATTCTGGCAAATCGTTTGAGGATTAAGATTGACTCCCTTGTCGATGAAACCCAGTCGGCTTTCATTAAAGGAAGATGCATCACTGATAATATTGTCACCGCTAATGAACTCATCTTCTATATGCAAAAGCACCGGCTCCCTGGTTTGATCCTCAAAGTGGACTTTGAAAAAGCTTTTGATACGGTGGATTGGAGTTTCCTATTGGAGCTGCTCCGAGCTAGGGGTTTCAGTGATAATTGGATTAGGTGGATTAACTGCATTCTCACTTCCACTAAAGCAAAATTTCTTATTAATGGTAGTCAAAGTGGATACGTGAGATATCGTAGGGGTTTGAGGCAGGGGGACCCTCTCTCCCCGCTATTGTTTGCCTTGGTGGTTGATGTCCTGAGTTCCATGGTCACCAATGCACTAACTTCCGGTGTCCTTCATGGGGTGTATTTACCTAATACCGGGGTTAAGATATGCCATTTGCAATATGCGGATGATCTTCTCATACTTACGAATGGGGGGAGTGAGGACTTGCGCATTATCAAACTCATTCTTTACGCTTTTGAGGGCATCTCTGGTCTTAAGGTTAACTCAGATAAAACTTGTTTGTATGCCTCTCAAAGAAACATCCTACCACATGATTCATTGACTGGAACCCTTCATTGTAAGTCGAGTGCCTTACCGGTTACATATTTAGGCATTCCTATCTCTGGTGGCAGACCAAGAAGACAGGACTGGGATATCCTGTTGAGCAAAATCAAGTGTAGACTTGCTACCTGGAAATCCAAGCTTCTCTCCTTAGGTGGGAGACTTACCTTGGTCAACTCAGTACTGACGGCGATTCCCACTTATTGGATGTCGATATTCAAATTACCTTGCTGGGTAATTAAGGGTATTGAGAAAATTCGTAGGGATTTTCTTTGGTCAGGACCTGATTGTCTACAGAGCAAAATTCGCCTGGTTAGCTGGGCTAGACTCTGCCGCCCGAAAGAGCAGGGAGGGTGGGGTATTCTTAACTTGCAAACGTTTAACTGCGCACTGTTAGGTAAATGGTGGTGGAAGGTTGCCACTGGTGAACACTGGTGCGGAGTGAACATCCTGCGTGAAAATTACCACAGGAATACCCCTTCATGGAACCTGTACCAAAGGCAGTGCCGCAGGCGATCCTTCTTCTGGAATGGCATTCTTCACTCCCTCCCACCTTTCAGGATGTGCCTTTTCATTTCATTTGAGGAGGAGGAGAGACACTGGACTCTAACTGCCAATGGGGTTTTTTCAGTGAAATCCTTCTATAACTTTCTCGTTGATGGTGGGTTGAGATGTCATGGTACCCCAATCATTCTGAGAGGTGCATGTCCCAAAAAAATTAACATTTTTAACTGGTTAGCTTGGGAAAACAAGATCTTGACACTTGAGAACCTTGCCTTGCGAAGATGCAATCTTCTCCTAACGACTACCTGTGTGATGTGTCATGCGGCGGTCGAAACGACTGAGCATCTCCTTCTTCAGTGCCCCTTCGCTGCACACGTCTGGAATTACTTTGGTCAGCTCCTTGGGCTCAGCCAACCCCCTAGATCCATTAAGGATTTGTGGGGGGAATGGAGATGGAAGTTGGCCAAACCTTTAACTCCATTCTGGGATTTGCTTGTCCGGGCAATAAATTGGAATATCTGGCTTGAAAGAAATGCACGCATCTTTAATTCCAATTGTCATTCTCCTGTTTCTATTATTATGAAAATTGATCACATGGTCCTTCTCTGGTACCTTGCAGCTCCGGATGCAAAAAGAGCAAAACTAGAGGAACCGGCGTCAAAAATCAAGAGGAGCTTGGAATTTCTGACTAGTAGCCTTACGGATCAGGAGGATCCTTCGGTGCCCCCCACTGCTCAGGGAGAGCTTTAGCCTTGATGTTTTTAGGGCTTCCCTAAAAGGAATTCTCTTCCTTTAGGGTTTATTTTTTTTCTGCTTTTCTTCTCTTTGTTTTGTTGTTTTCAGCTCTGTGTTTGTCTGTATTCTGCCCACCACTGGTGGTTGCTTTGGTTGAGCTGGGACTCCTCCTCTGTCTTATTCTCTTTATCTAATGAATGTGGTTTATCCACTTTTTCAAAAAAAAAAAAAAAAAAAAAAAAAAAAAAAAAAAAAAAATATATATATAAGTAAATGATAAATCTGTATCATAGTAAACTAGATAAAATAAACCTAAAAACATGATAACCCAAACACATATGATAATTACATATCACTAACACGCCATTGAAATCTAACGAACTAACTAATCCAAGTTAATCTTTAGCTTTTTAAAGCGAAGGCATAGACCGAAGGGGCCTTCCATATGCCTTGTTTGACCAACAACACTTGTTATGATTCGATCCTAGTTTTATATCTACGAAAGAAGAAGTCAACCCATTCCAGAGAAAAGACTTCCTTTATTTACTCAGGGTGCTGTTATGCATATATACACTTGCCAAACCTTATAATTATATATATTCTAAACTTCAAAGCTAAATTGCATTTAAACAATTTATTTTCTCATTAGTAGTTTTGCAGCGGTATATTTGCAAAAAAAAAAATTTTGGTATTCAACAAAGACCAACTGCCATTCAAACACGCCTGCTACTTTTCCCAGTCTTGGCTCACCTAATCCACTTTCACATTTTCAATTTTTTTTATGAAGAATTCACTTGTTCAAGATCCAATTTAGCATCATCCTTTAATCACTCAGGGGAATATATATATATATATAAAACAGAACTTGGTATGTCTTCTTCTTCTTCTTCTTTCATTTGAGTTTTTTCTTGAATTACTGGTAATTTTTTTTCATGGACTAAGTTTTAAGTTATGTAGTTCATTCATGGCATTTTTTTTCTCTTTCATTGCATCGTTTTTATTTCTCTATTCATTCATCATTTGAACATTACATATTGTGTTGTTTCACCAATAAATCATCACATTATTCACTTGATTCATTAAATTCAGAATGTGTTTTCTATGTATGTAATTAATTAATATAGATGCAATTTGTTTATTAATGTTTGATTTAATGCAGATTATTTGTATTAGAATTTTAGTTGCTTGATGTAGAGTAAAATGCCGGTTAGAGTTTAGGAATTGGTACCAGCATTGTTCTGTTTTAGAATTTAGGAATTGAGTGATCCTTTTGTCTTAAGAAATTCTGAAGAGATTAATAACTGAAGAAGATGTAGCTTCATAAAATTCAGCAAGTTTTTCATTTTCAATTTAATTATATGTTTGCTGATAACCGAGAAGTTCGATAGATTATTTGAGAATGCCTTTAAGGAAATCAAGATCTAGTGGTGCAGAGGGAACCTTGTCTGTTGAAGAGCAGCAAGAAAAGGTAAGCATCTAGATTTTAAACAGATAAAAAGCTTGTCTTTCTTTGTGTTATGTATGCATGATGTGTTATAATTCAATGTATTCAGATCGATGAGGTTCGAAAGCTATTGGGTCCATTGGCAGATCAACTGCCGAATTTCTGCTCAGATTCTTCGATATCAAGGTATCTTCGAGCGAGAAATTGGCAAACTGAAAAAGCATGCAAAATGCTGCAAGACACACTCAAATGGAGACTGCAGTACAAACCAGAAACAATTCAATGGGTATGCATGTAACAGAAGTTCAGTTTTTAAGTTGAATCGAGCTCGGCTAACATGTGTTTTAATACGATAAATTGTTAGGAAGATATAGCTCATGAAGCGGAGACCGGCAAAATATACAGAGCTAACTACCTTGATAAATATGGAAGGCCAGTTCTCATAATGAGACCAGGATTTCAGGTAAGATGATCATTCACCCAATCAGGTTGCAAACACACTGAAACCTTCACAAACTATAAAGAATATATAAAAAATTAACATCTTAACATATCGAACACAAACTATTCCTCGTGTCAATGTGACAGAACACTAAGTCGACAAAGGGACAAATCAGATACTTGGTTTACAGTATGGAGCATGCTATTTTAAACTTGGCAGAAGATCAAGAACAAATGGTTTGGCTCATTGATTTTCAAGGTTGGACAATGGGTGGTGTATCATTGAAAGTCACTCGCGAAACAGCGCATATTTTACAGGATTACTACCCTGAAAGACTTGGTCTTGCTATTCTCTACAATCCTCCAAAAATCTTTGAATCTTTTTGGAAGGTATGTTGCTTAATTGTCGAAGATTGAATTAATGGATGTGAGACTATTAGTACTAGTGTCTTGATACAATTGAATGCAGGTAGTTAAGCCATTTCTTGAGTCTAAGACATACAAGAAAGTTAAGTTTGTGTATTCTGATGATACTGAGAGCCAGAAGGTAATGACGGAGGTCTTCGACATGAATGTACTTGAAACTGCATTTGGAGGGAGGAATTCGGTCGGTTTTAGCTTAGCTGAGTTCAGTGAAAGGATGAAAGAGGATGATATGAAGATGCAAGCATTGCTGAAATCACAAGAAGGACAATTAGTGTCTAGATCTGTTGTTCTGCAGGAATCACAAATTTCAATTTCTGAAACTCAGTCTGAGACTTCTTCAGAGGATGATTCTGGTGACAGTTCATCACCAAAAACTGCAGGAAAGAAGGAATTGGTTTCAGAAAATGAGATCAAAGAGGACAAGAATGGAGTTGGTTTTCCTGCTGTTGTGAAATCTTAAAAGTTAAATAGTTTCAGTTTGTATGCAGATTATGAGTTAACCTGGAAAATTAACAGGATAATTAAATGCAACATGCTGGTTATAATCTATTTGTTATTTTGTTATACTGGGAATTAAATTCAGACAGGAAATTAGCAGGATAATTAATTTTCATGAGGAGGCTATTAATTAAATGGCAATACTCCAACATTTGCTTATCTTTATAGCTTCAGTATTGGTCCTCAAATGAATTGCCCTTTTTATGGTTTAAATGTGTAAACTATAGATCACATTATTTGGAATTGTGTTAAGAGTAAGGAATGTTTAGTTAGCTCTTATGCAGTAATGCAGGTGTCAACCCCTGTTGGAGATAGTAAGCACGCCCTATACTAACATAATTAATGTGATAATTTTATTTGAAAAACATAGGGGATATGTAGATGAGTAGGTTAATAAATATTCATGGTTTATCCAAAAAAAAAAAAAAAAAGAGCGTATGATTTATTCAATTCCCAAAACACTATGAAGATGGGCTAAGGCTTGTATTAGCTAAGTCCAAGCCCATTGACTGGGAAATATGGATGGATAAGAAATGAGTGTAGGTGTTATATACATTCTCGCTTGTTTTGTGAGTTTTATATAGAGAGCACTGCTTTTGGTGCCTGCCTTCTAGTTTTGTTTTATTTTTTATTTTAATTACTTTGTGGTTTGTCTCTTTATAAATTCAGGATTTGTGGTTTGAGTTTTATTATTTTTGTACCCTGTAGTTTAAACCGTTTACAAAAAGTGTCAAAATATTTAATTCTGTTAATTTTTGCTAATGTGGCATAAAAATAGACCTAATTTTACTTTTTTTTTTTGCCCTTATTTACATTACTAAAACATGTATTCATAAAAATCATTTATGTTTATTTGCATAGTATTTAAAAACCATTCAAGTTAGAATTAAAGGTAGACTTGAATGGTTCATGTTAGTACGTGTTTTAGTAATATATATAAGGGCAAAAGGTAAATTAAGTTTAAATTAATGGAGTTAAGAATTTTGACATTTTTTTACAAACAATATAAATTATAGGGTATTAAAATATTACAACTAAAACCATAAATCCCAAATTGTTAAAGAAGTAAATGACCAGTCACTTTAGCAAAAAAAAAATTTTTGCGTTTTTTTTTCGTGGTCTTGTGTTCTCCTTATCGGTGGTATTATTTGTTTGTTTGTTTTATGTTTCCTATCTAATAAATAATTAATTTATCAACTTTACTCATATATATATATATATATATATATATATATATATATATATATATATATATATATATATATATATATATAAAAGGATTTGTGACTAATTCGTATTTTAATATAAACAATAAACTTAAATTTATATTAATTAAGAGATGTGACATAATTCGAAAACCCGTCTTAACACTAATCTTGTTTTTTTTAATAAATAGAACTATGTTTCTATTTCATTATAGGCTTTTAAAGTGGTTAAAAAAAAATAAAATAAAGATTGGATAATTATAATAAAGACTAAATTATCATTCAAATTGTAAATATGTAAATATATTAATTATATTTCGTGTACTTTTAATACTTATTGTGAACCTTTAGAAAATCATTATAAACATAAATGCATTGCATCCCAGTATATATTCATTAGTATACAAACTATTTTTATCAATTTAATTTTTTTCACTTTAACCCTTAAAAATAAAAAAATAGAATAAATCCTATGGTTCTAGCTGTAATCTAGATATATAGCCTCAATTCCATTCTCGAATTCAGTAACTAGTTATTAATAATCTCTTGGTCTAATATTAACACCACATTTTTTGTATAAGATATTTGTGTATTTGTCGAGGAGATATGTTCGAACCTCAGCTAATGTAAAGTAAGGGTACAGATGGATTGAGATATTAATTCCTCACCTGTGTATGCTCTTAATGTGGCTTGGCTACTTTATTTTATAATAAAAAAAATATATTATAGCTCCCAAGATAAGAGAAACTAACTCAGATATTTAAGTAGTAATTTCACCAATTCAGTGCTGAGAATATATATTAAAACACTCAAATGTATGTCAAATGTCACGTCTAAAGTTATAAAAATTATAAAAAATAAATTATAATTTTTCAAAAGGCCATTGATAACTTTCCCGAACAAAATAGAGGAAGATAGGTGTCTTATCCAAGGAGGCATATGCAAGGGCATGTCCCACAATCCATAAGGAACACCACTCCGACAAAGATAAATACAAACTCCAAGTGACATGCATGGTGGCCTATCCCTAACCACAACACAACACACATTTAATTTCCATGCATTCATGACTCATCATTCAAAGTCCCATGTCCCATAATTCTATTCAATCCACTCCTTAAACTTGCATTATATAATGCAAATTAGATCAAGATGCATGAATGCATCATTGAAGAATAGCTATTCTGTGATTGTTGGATTCTATGCCCCTTGATGTGCAATGCATATATTAAAAATAAGAAATAAAAAAATCAAAAGACATTGAGATAAGGTAGTGGTTGTATTTGGATCTTGGAAGGAGCTTAGATAATGGTACTTGAGTGTCTCATGGTGCTATGTGGTCTTATTTTAGCCACATATTTGATCTACTTGAAGACAATATACAGATATGTACTCAATTAACAACGGCAATGAATAGAAACTCCACGTGCATGTGACCATGCATGCATGTCATTTCATTTCAATCTTTTCACTGAATTTGCTTTGATATATGTTTATTGGGATCTAGTGTGATTAGTTTCACTTGTTAGGGTTGATGAGGAATGGGTTTAGTTACTGTATGTGCATGAGGGTTGTTGGAGGCCAATGATTGTTTGGTATGAGTTTTTGTGATAATTTTTGTTGGTTGAGTTTGTGGGACAATGATTTGGATCGGAGTTGGAATTCATTTAAAACTTTTTTGATTTAAAGTGGATTTAGAAATGATGGATGTAGTACAGTTTAGCTCTGTCTTAGATTGATTAAAGTTGATAATTATGTTTGAAAATCGGAAGAAGTCTATAATTGTTTTAAAAAAACAAGTACCAAATTCAATAAATCTTCTACACTGAAAAGATAGGTGATGTATTGTTTAAATAAAATCATAGGACATGTAAATCAGTAAAATTCAAGTTAATTAACCAATCTTATTCAAACTCAATTTAGATAATTAAACATACTCAAAAATATTTCTTAATAAAAAAACATATATATATATATATATTTTCTACACAGAGTTTTCTTATAAACATAAATGATAAAAGAAATAATTTTAGGATTGTAATTAATAGAATATCAGACTAATTTGATTGATGTGACATGATAATGTAATTGGCACCAATATTGTTTCATGGTCTCACAAACATTACAAACTCGATTGATTATGTAGATAGCTTTGCAAAGATCCTCCGCACATGCAAGGAGAAAGAGAGAATGACTAAAGTGATTCTTTTATGGTACCTGTGAAGCTTATCACATCAAAGATAATAATTGTAAATCACCGAGTTGGTATAAATAATGCTCTTAATTATAAATCTTAAATATCTAATATAATTTAAAGAAGACAAATCTAGATGTTTAAGATATTGTTTTGTTGGCAATTTAAAAAATAGTATTATGTTGTAGACCCTGTTACTAACAACATCTCATTCAACTCTCAGCCAACCCACAATAAAAGTATAATGCATGGAAGGAATATTTGTAATAGAAAGAGGCAAGTAAAATATAATAATTTGGTATAAAAGTTGTTAGAATTTAGTTATGCTCTTTGTGATAGCAAATAATGGCATATTCCTTTCTGTTTGTTACATATGTTTATAAAGAAATGGAATGAAAGAATGAAATAAAATTAAAGCACAATATTATTTTTAGAAATTTCTATTTTGTTTTTCTCCCTCCCTCCCCTCTTCATCCCTCTCCCTTCTGGAAATCTCTTCTCACTGTACCAGTTACATTTATTGAACCAATCTGTTAGCAGATCCTGTTGCATCAATGAAACACAAGACAAAGACAAAGCACTGATTTGGTTTTGATTGGAGAAATCCCATTTAAAGTTGGCAGCACTTTCTTGCTATGAGTTTAGTGATCCAAAATGAAGGATACAGAGAGAAAAAGGTAGAGAGTTGTGGAAAGTTCCTAACCATAAACAAGTAAAGGTCAAGCATGGAAGTTCTCCTTCAGGAGAATGAAGGTGCATGACCAGTGTTGCATGAAATGCTAGCATAGTCCATTTCACAATAAATACCAAGTCATTGTTTTGCTGCAAAACTGGGGCTTGTTTAATCCCAGAGTGAACTCAATTTCAAACATGAGATTGATACTACTGATAACTACTGCAGCTTCCAAACAAATCCCATGTTTTTTGACCAACAAAGACATTGCATGCATGCTTTTGACCTTATGATATTTTAATTAAGTATTGGGTTTAGGTCTAATTATTGAGTTAGATGAGCATAATTATGTGTTTGTGATTTCACATCATTGGAGCTTGACTTGAGAGGATATAAAGACAAAACATAGAGGCCCTATAATACTGGCAAGCTCACTCACTTGAATGATTGGGGAGCATGCAAGATGAACAGTCTCATTCAGACGAAGGCATCAGTCTTATATATATCATATGTAGAAAGACTTGGATTTTTTCCATTAAATTAAAAATAATTTGATATATTGTTAATGACCACAGAAGAGTTGGATAAACAGTCTCATTCATAGGATGGCATCAAGCTCATTCACTTGTATTACTTTAAGTAGTAATCCCATGTTAGGTCATCATATATAGAAGAGTTAGATTTTCCATCCAAAAATAAATAATAATTATTATTCATGCTCAAAAAAGAATACACTCTAAATTTTAACATCTACATTAATCCAGTGTAGTCTTAACTTCTATTTTTTTTTTTTATAATAAAGACAAATTTTAATTACGAGTATACCATTGAATTTACTGGTCAGTATTTAAACTTGGTGTTGTCTAAAAGGCCCTAGTTTAATTTATACTACTAATTATTTAGAAAGTCTCAGTAATACTTTTATGTTTGTCATATTCTCCGTAATCTAATATTTTGGTCATGGTGGTTGCTATTTGGAATTGGTGTTTTTTCCGTAAAATCCTTCTACAATTTTTTAATTGATGGAGGGATTAGATGCCCGGTGGCTAGGTTTTTCTGGCGAAGCACATGTCCTAGAAAAATCAATCTCTTCAACTGGCTTGCGTGAAAGAATAAGGTTCTCTCCTTGGAAAATCTTGTCTTAAGGAGATGCAACAGGCTTCCAACCGCAACCTATGTTCTATGTCACTCCTAGATTGAAACAGTTGACCATCTTTTCTTCTGTAATTATACTAAGCGGGTTTGGGAATACTTTGTTTGCCTATTTCAGCTGCCTGAACCTCCCGGGCTGATGAGTAGTCTTTGAGATTCTTGGAGGACGTCTGTTCAGCCATCTGTTAGAGACTTCTGTGATTTAGTGGTGAAAGCTCTTATGCGGAATGTTTGGCTTGCTAGAAACGACATTATTTCTAATACCAATGCTGCTCCAGTGCAAACCATTATTCTAAATATTGATCGTATGCTTTTGTCTTGGTTCTTGAATTGTGTAGATAATATCAAAGAGAAGCTTGAGGAGCTATGAAGAGCATAAGTCGAAGTTTGGAGTTCCTTGGTACACCGTTTGATGGTGTGCTGGAAGCTGCGTCGGCCGAGGAGGCTCAACTCTTGCCTACGGATTAGTTTCCTAATGCTAAGGGCTTGAGGAAGCCAGTTCATTGTGTATTTTTATTGTTGTTTTCCTTTTATTTGAGCAATTGTACCACATCTAGTGTTATATTGCCCCCTTGCTTCTCCATGCTGGGGAAGGTTTTTCTTTGTATTCTCTTTTATTTTAATAAAAGTGGTTTATCCACTTTTTCAAAAAAAAAAAAAAAAAATTGATCATTACTAATGGTTAAATTTGATTTATAATATGTATTTTTTACCTAATAAAATTATGATTTACGTAAAACCAATCCTTGTGCGCCATCAACTACAGACACGCAAAGTATTTTCCCAAAAATTTGGAAATTATTAGTATTATTATTATATAAAACTTATTTAAATAATAATTAAAAAAACAAACTCCGAATCATATGAATCCCAAGGCTTATTATACTTTGTCCACACGCACAAGTATTAATGAACTAAAATTAAATCCCCAAATCCCACAGCACACACGTGGGAACCGGTTCGGGTCCGGTCTATCTGGTGACCATAGAACGGCACATGCGAGCCGAGTTGGACCGGACGAGTACAGGATGAACCCGGTCCGGTTCGATCCAACGTTGAGGTTCAGGAACGAACCGGACCGGGCTGGGTCCAACGCTGACGGCTTTCTCGCAAACGCAGCTCAGCAAGCCGCTTCCCCGTCGTTTCCCGCTGGTTCGGTCCGGCTCGGCGGCGCGGACGAAGCGAGCCTCGTCGTAGTCGGAGGCGGCGCTGGAGAAGTTAGCGGCGCTGGCGCGGTCGAACCCCTCGGCTGTGGTCACGCTCCACTCGACGCTGACTTCGCTTGGCGCGTAGCCTTCACTCGGCTCGGCCGCCGCCGCCGCTATCTCAATGCTCCGGTGGAGATTAACAAGCCGGCCAGCCGCCGCCGTCGTGTCGTCGAGGGAGTCACGTCTCTTGTAAGCCGAGAAGCTCTCGAGCTCAAACAAGTCCGAGCTGGCATCGCTGCCTACGTCGTCGTCGGCGGCTCTCGGGCTCCCCGGAAACGGGAATCCGCCATGTCGGTTCGGCCGGAAAACCTCAAGTGAGTCTCTCGCCGGGTCATCAAGTGAAGCTTGTGGTTTCAAAACGGGAAAAGAGAACCCGCCGGACTCGAGGAAACGGCTGGTCGTGAAACGGGATTCCGGGGAGAAGCGGCCGGCGGGGCGGAAGATAGCTCGTTCTTTAGCCCAGTTATCGGCTAAAATTTTCATCTTTGTCTCCGTCTCCGACGCAACGTCGGCCGGGATGGGCTCAGTTCTTATAGTCTGAAGTTTGGCAGCGGTGGACGACGAGATAGTAGTCACAGTTGTTGTCGTCGTCATGGGGGTCTTTGGTTCAGAATACTTCTCTTCGACGTCGATGCTCTTCTTGCCGGAGCACGGGCAGGGGCGGGGGAATCGCCGGCGAGTTGAGAAAGGTGGCACCTTTTTATGGTCATTTAAGGGGAAAGCACGGACGGAGATGGCGGTGGCGCCATGGGGGTTAGTGAGAAGACCGGACTGGCTGTTCCAGCTGGCTTCCGACGAGGCTGTCGGAGTTGCGTGGTAGGAGATGTTGCGATAGTTGCGAGAGAATGTGTCGACGGAGGAAACGGAGGAGTCACGAGGATTGATGGAAAGGTCGGAAGTTTGGGTTTTGATGAGAGAGGAGTCATTGGTAGTGGTGGTGGTGGTGGTGGAGTCGCTGAAGTAGCGTTGGGCGTCGAAGATGCTGAGCTCGGAATCGTCGTCGAGACGGCGAGGGTTGGGGAGGTGCGAGAGAGGTTTGGGAGAGCGGGTTAAGGAGGTGGGGCGGGGAGAGATGGATGGGGATGGGACTCCATTGATGGAGGTGGTTGAGATTCTATATCTGTCCATTTGGATTGGAGAAGATGAAGAAGAGGAGGAGGAGCAGGAAGGAGTGGAGATGACTGAGAGACTGAGAGAGTGGCAGGTGGTTGCAGACTTGCAGGGCCTGAGAAAGAGAGAGTGTGTGATCTGATCTATTTGTAGACTCTGACATATGTGTACATACATGTTTGTTTTGTTGTTATTTGATGATGATGATGATGATGTGTGTGTTTGCATGTATGGGGTTTTATCATGTAGCTCATGCTATTCATTGAGTGTGTATATATGTAAATGTACATTGTCAATATTTATGTGTATGGTGTGTGTGTTTGTGTGTGTGACTTACATGTAACAATTGGAATGTTTTTGTATGCCATTTTAGTTGGCTTATTCATTATAAAAATGGTTAAAAAATAATTTGATAATTTTTTCCTATATGACCTAAACCTCATGGTTTTTTTGTGTGTTTGTTTGTGTACTGTTTTATCTATTTACTATAATCATAATGAGTTTCAATGCATAAATACATCATTACATTATTTTTTTTTACTATTAATATGCATTTTCTTAAACTTTATAGTTATGTAATAATTATGTCACAACTTAAACATTTTTTTTTGTTTTTAACAAATAGGTCATAAGTGACAACCATTAAAAAAAAAATTAGGGATGTGCATAAGGGTGGAGTGCAACTATGAACTCAACAAACATCTAGGCCTTCATTTTGCCTAGGCTTTGGGGTTCGATTTTAAGTTCTCCCTGAAATAAACACTTTACGCAAAGGACCCGATACCAATGAACCAAGAGTTATTAGTCAACTTGAACAAATTTAAGTGAATGGTTTTTTTATATTAAAAATTTTGTTTTATTTTGAAAAAAAAGCCTCCTGAACCATTTAAGAATAAACAATTCATGGATGATTGAGTATTTGAGGAGAAATATAAGGGATATGGGTATTTGAAATTAAGAAGGTGCGGTAGTAACATATATTGTATTTTATCATTGGGGCAATGAGGTGCAAGATAAAAAGTATATAGTTAAAAAAATTTAGTTTTTATAGAAATTATACCAAGATTTTTTGGACTTTGATTACCTCATATGACGTTTTATACTATGATCTTTTGAACTCTAATTACTTCATGTTAGCTGAGTTAATAAATTTTTAAAAGATCGATCAAGCCATCTTAATTAATTGATGCACCTGTCGTGACAACTCTTTTGTGTGTGTGGGGGAGGCTTGTCACATATGTAAATAAATAAAAACCATGATTAAAAACTCTATTATCATTTTTTTTTATTTAAACACTGTATATTTTGAAATAGACAAATCCATATAATCGAAAGTCAAACGAGTGTAGATGAACTATTTTAAAAGTTTAATTGATTCAGTGTACATTGTGCCTTTTTTTTTCTTTCTTTTTAAATAGATTAGCAAACTTCTGAGACAATAGAACACTAATGATATATACAACTGATTAAAGTACACAATATGATTATGTGAAATCCAAATGCATTGAACTCTTTTACCAGCCACTCATCCTCTCTCAGTTCCATTATTGTGTTAAAACACTGTAAAACCCTAAATAATGGAAGGATGAAATAGGGAACACTAGTAAAGCACTTCAGTCCAAGAAAGTCACTAAACAGATGAAAAAGAAACAAGGCTCAAATGGAGTGGCTTGACATGTAACAAACCTTCAAGGAAAAAGAAGGGAATCTCATGCATCTTATCTTCTATTCTAATAATCATTTATATAACTTTGAGCAAATGAGTGGCTTGGCAAGTAATAGGGCATGAAACACTCACCACCATGTGTTCCCTTAAGCATCCCATTACTTGCTCAATAATCCATCACCCAATCCCTATCAAAGAAAACACAAGGACCCCTCTTTGATGCACTAATGAATTGATGTAATAATCCTTGATTGGTCTCTTTTCTGAACTTGCTTTATTTTTTCCAGGAAAAATAAAAAGGAGGCCATATATGTTGTATAGTAGATATGTTTATATCTTTATTTTTGTCTATTAGGCAGTGCTCTTGTTCTATTTCTCATTGTTTACTCTTATTCTAGTTTGAATAGGTTGTCCTCAAGTTAGTTTTTGCTATATATTGATGTTTTCTATTTTATTATTATATTTTAAAAAAAATTAGAGTTTGCTATTTTTTTGTTCTTATGAGTTCATCTTTGTTTGATATGCATGAACTAACATTATCACGTCCTGAATCAGGCCCCATGGCAGACAAACGGCCTTGCACCCACAGGGGTGGGAGCTCCACAGGCACGTGAGGCCTACACAACTCACTCAAAGCAAAAATACAATTTAACAAAGGCAAAAATTACAAACAATCAAATACAAGGAAGTCAAATACAAATTTGAGAAGACAATTTACAACTTGAATACATTGGAGGAAACTTGATACTCGACTGCCCGCTAAGATACTGCCAGAACTTGGCCATGATCTAAAAGAAATTAACAACTTTATGAGCTTGAGAGCTCATTAAGCAACCACTAAAAATATCGGGATCACAAAAAACCTTAATAACTTCAAAATCAAACTCATGTGTGATATTGTACAATAAATATCAAAATTAAAAATCATAAATTAGAAAATTTCAAACAAATATAAGTTATCAATTAAACGAGCATATATCCTCAAATAATTAATGGCAAAACAAAACATCAGAATTCATATAATTTCATAGTTTATTTGTTTACCCTCGATGACCTAAACCAGAATATCAGAGATCGTTATTCTCCACCGATGGAAAGGTGCAAAACTATAGTTTTCATATCAGAAGTACATGTCGACAAGGGCAGTGTTTAACCCCAGTGACAGGGATAGTGTATAGTTAATTGAGGATTAATTTTTATGTCAAAATACTTCATGTTCACAAAACAATAAACTATCAAAATTTAAATTGAGTAAAGTACAAAGTGCAAAAATATTATTAATTATACGTATGATCCCAATTTTATAATATCCAGACAAGCCAATTATGTCTAATCCAAACTTGAACAAATACCTCGTAAAAATCTTCAATAATTGAAATTTTTAAAAATAATTGAGGAAAACATGGTAACCGATAAACTTGATAAAAAAATTTTATAAACAAAACTTTAACAATGAGTAGATAAATTAGAAATGTAGAAGTGATCAAATGTTTACAAAAATGTATCAATAAACCAGGAATTTAATAAATGAATAAATTATATCAATAGAACTTTAACAAATGAGCAGATAAGTCAAAAACGTATTAACAATAAAAAATCTAATAAACATTTGATAAACAAGGAATTTATAACTAAATAATTCAATAACTCATAGAAGTATAAGTAATTAGAAATTTAATAACAATTAAATTAAAATATACTAAATAATTAACAGATATGTAATTATTAAAAAAAATAAGTGAACAAATTAAAATGATAATTTATCAAGAGTCGAAATGTATATACATATACGGATATTTATATGTGGTTTACTTACTTGATTAACGCCAAAAACTCCAAATCCCAAATCAAATAAGTTTTCTCAAAATACTCTATATTTGAAAATAATTTTCAAAGATATCAAAAACATATTTAATGCTAGCAAGAAAATTTAATAGAGTGCTATGCTAACCGAATTTAACTTCTAAAGCATTGCAACAATTTCAGAAGGTTGTGCATAACACTGGATACTTAACCAGTTAACCCCCCAACTAGAGTGATCAAATCTCCCTACTTGAACAATCAAACATTCAATACACTAACAAAAAAACTCACTAGAATAGAAATATATACAAGAAGATTAATAAATGCATGATTCAGGTAGGACTCATACCATTGGGAACTTAATCTAGCATAACTTTTTCTATATTTTCCCAAATCACAAAATTCAAGATTTTGATAAAAGTAAACATCTAAGACTATGATATATCCGAAATTCACATTATTTGAAATATTACTCAAATTACAACATTCAATTGAATCATAAATTATTTTTACAGACAGACATATCTCTTTCAAACATGCATATCTCTCAATATACAACTCTAAAATCAATGATATTTTACTGACACTCAGATAACTTAATAAGAAACAACTTTCATATTTTTCACCTCACCGAATTCAATATCCATGATTATAAAAAATACCATAAATCTTCATGTTTTGCACAGAAATACCATTCGAGATAGTTACACTAATAAGGCTATATCTCACAAACTATAGATGTATAAAATCTGAAATTTTGCAGGTATTTAGCTAACGTCAAACTCTATAAGTTTCTTATTTTACTCTCCTCCAAACTCTATAATTTTATCTAAAACGAAAACCTAAAACCTATCACATTAATCTTAAACTCCTCAAACAAAAAGCTAATTTAACCCATCCATTACTAACATCCGACATCAACAGATTAAGATCTAGAAAAAAATAATAACAATTCTACACTTTAGCTAAAGATTTGAGAAAAAGAATGCTTACCTCAACAATAAAAAAGAACCACCACCGCAAATAGAGAGAGAAAGATGAGGCTAGATCTCTCTTTTCCTAAATGACAATCTAAATTGAATAAAGGGGAAAAAGGTTGTTAGGGTTTCTAAATTAAAAACATAAAATATAAAAAGTTTTAAACATAACCGCCTAACATTAATATTTAAATAAAAAAATTTATTGTGGGGGCCACAAACATGTGGTTAATTGTGTAAAGCTAGTTCAAAAACATGGGCAGAGAATGTATATATAAATGTATACTTTTAATTGAATTAAGTAAAACCAGAAGGGCTATTGATAAACTGAATGCAAGTTATATGGGTCAAAGAATACTTCCTTTTTCTAATTAAATTCACCAAGAAAACAGTGTTTTCTATACAAACATAGTTCCTCTCTTTATATTAAGTTGAAAAATAGTGCATTATTAGAATAGTTTGACTGATAAGATCTTCTAATTATCACCATTTTGAGATGCAATCACACTTATAAGTTATAATCAAGCAATCATTCATCACTGACTGACACACAAAGTCCAGTGTTCATTCTCAGTGAACAAGAAGCAAAATGGACAGCTTTCCTGCTAACAAAGCCATTCAACAACAAGCAAATGAAATGCTGATTTGATTTGAGTGTCATTATTGCTTTCAGAAAAATGGGGGCAGGTAGCAAAGTTCATGGCTTCTTTCTCTTGTGCTGGTGCCACCACAGTGTGGAAGCCTAGAAAGAACCTACTACACAACTATGGCCTCATGGCTTGTTTCCATGATGAACTATGATTAAGAAAATCAATGATTCATTACTACTTTCTAGAGTTTTGATACATTGAATATATATGAGTTCTATAGATATATATTTATTAGTATAATATTACCAGTACTGCTTCATACCTAAGTTTCATTTAATTTCTTGACAACAGTATTAGGTTTTGATTCATTGAACTTAAGTTATTCATACAATCTAACTAATAGTCTTATGAGCATGCATTGCCTTGCAAATTTTCCTTTCATCCTGGTTTATCAGCAATATATCTTGGCTTAAGATAAGGTGCATATGCAGTGATTATGCATGCAATATTTGGCTTAGGTTCTCTATAAAATTAAACCAAATCCTAAAACAGATTAATATAGCAGAGAAAGAAGAGCAAGTTCACTTTCAGAGTACACGAACTAATCCTCAGAGTTTGATGCTACCATACATCCGCTGGAAAAATAAATGAGCCAGATGAAAAATGAGCGAATTATTAATGCTTAACAAAAACCAAAATCAAACACAATGGTCAAAAGACTATAAAAGTGAAAATGTACCACCCCTGATGCTTATTTTCATGAAAAATTAATTTACTTAATGGGGTTTTCAAAGAGACAAATAGACTTAGTAGTGCACCAACTACATGGCTTAATGATCATTTATGGATTTACTTTGTAGGATGGGTTAATATATGGGGTAATGACAGTCTTTCATGTGCGCCCAAGATTATATATCAGAGATTAAAACCCCATAGTAATAAATCTCATGTCTTGTAATTCTAGAATAATGGAGAACACTTTTAGTAAATAATCCTATGACAGTGTTATTGCAGCACTGCACTATACACAACACATAAGAATTCATCTTCACATCACTCCTAATTCAAATGACTTACGATTACATCATTTAGTTGTTTTTTTTTAACTTTTTTTTTAGCAAAATCAGGAACACCCATGGCAATTTTTTGAATAATTATCTCCATATATATGGTAAAATTTATATCATAGGTTTTTCTTAAAAAAGAAATAAAATAACATAAAATAAACACAAGTTTTGTAAGAAAACTCAAAAGTTTTCTAAATTAAATTTTATCTCTCTGAGGGGTTCTCATAATTGCTTTAGAAATACTACTTTTGTTTCATTTTAAGTGTCCAATTTTTGGAGTATTTAGTATCCCAAATTATCCGTTTACATACTTAACTTTATTAATCTATTTAAATGAATTGCTATTTATCACCATCACCTTAAATAATTGATGAAAATAAAAAAAATAACAAATTAAATATTTATAAAATATATAATTCTAACAAATTGGACATTTATAATGGAACAAAAGAAAAGAGTATCAGCAAGCCCCTGATCCTCTGGTGTGGAGTTTTATTTATTTATTTTTTCTTGTTAAGGGTTTTGATTCTTGTGTGTTTTTGTCGTCCTATTGACTCTTATTTAAGCACATTGGCACCATCCTTTGAAACACTTGTCTGCCCACAAAGAACCATGCTCTCTTATTTATTGATTGATTTATTTATTTTTATTCTATAGAAATGCATGCTTAGCCCTCGGACAATTCAAGCTTCCAAATTCCAATATCTTGAGTTTAATAGCTCTTATGTTGTTGGCAACTGCACATTGTGGACCATTTATTGATTCTCATGTTCTCTTTCCCATGAGTCTGGTTTCTGTCCAGGAAGGCCTCTGCATCTACTGCAGCTTCAGACTTATGGACACTAGATCCCAGAATAACTTATCTCCCACCCATTATGGCAAATTTGCACCTTCATAGCCATATCTATTCTTAAACATTTGAGGCTGCAGAGAGGGTGAAGAAGGTCTTCAATTACCGTCTCTGCATTTCAGGTTCATTTCATTGGTGGCTACAAATGTTTGTAACTTATATCGCTGTAACCACAAATGTTTTTTTTTATAACCGGATGACCACATAACTTTTTTTTCGAGAGCATTCATGGCCACAAAGACCTGTTTGGAGGTTATTTCAGCCTCCACGTTAGCCAAGTTACCGGAAATAGACTTCAAACAGGTCTTTATGGCCATGGGTACTCCCAGAGAGAAGTTATGTGCTCATCCGGTTACAAACAAAAAAAACATTTGTGGCCACAGTAATATAAGTTACAAACATTTGTGGTCACCAGTGAAATAACGTCCTGCATTTCTGTTTTCTGTGTTTGAGTTGGTGACCTTGATTCACCAAGTCAGCTAAACTACTCAAGTCTTCTGCCATAGATCCAAATTTTGCAGATTGCAGAGGCTGCTCATTGATTCTGGCAAGCTTTCTATTTGAGACATACAAAGTCTAAGGTACTGTAGGTGTGTTAAATCATCAATAAAGTTTGGTAATTGCAATCTGCTGTGAATATGCAGGATAAGTGCCTGCAAATGCTTGCTTTCACACATCCACTTGAATGCTTCAGTCTATGCAATGCAGTGTCAACAAAGCAAAATGCATATAAGACTTTTTATCATCTCAAACTTGTGCTTCTTTATCCTTTATTCTCAGAAATTCTTTTGGCCTAACAGACTGCTAGAGAGATTTTTCTTTATTCAATCAATGTTTGAAAATTTTAAAATATTATGTTTATATACATCTTTGAAACCTGTATAAACAATATGGTACGCAAACTCAGCATAACTCTTAAGAAGCAACACCCTAATGTAACTTTTGAGCTAAAAAATGTGTTTACCTTGCGTAGACAAAATTGAAATTCTAAAAGTAAATGATAACTTGAATTAAAGTTTGTGAAAAAACTTGAGGTACTGGGAAACTAATATATATCAAAGTTAGTGATCACCAAGGGAGAGTGGAATACTGATAGGGATGACAATAATCCCCAAACCCGACCAGACCCGACCCGAGTTTGACAGGTAAAACCCGATTTGACCGGGTTTCGGGTCGGGTTCGGGTAAAACCCGATTAATATAAAGCGGGTGCGGGTTTGGGTATGAGAATCTTGATACCGACCCGAACCTAACCCGAAATTCAATTAACAAATATACCCAATTATATATATTTAATTTTTTTATTAGGGTTTTTTAAATTCCCACTCTATGGTGTTGAATTTATCTATTTTGTGTTGCATTGAATGTTTATTTTCAATTTCTACTCTATGGTATTCATTGAAACAAAAAAAATTATGATTTTAGATTAACATTTTTAATTTTTACTTTATATTTTAATTTTATTTTAAATATTTTTAAATAGGGTTATGGCGGGACGGGTATACCTGCGGGTACCTGATTACCCATCCGGTGCGGGTGTGGGTTGGAGTTTTGAAAACCCGTCAGGTTCAGGTATGGGGGCGGAGTAGCGGGTATGGGTATGACAAAACCCGCACCCGACCCGATCCGTTGCCATCCCTAAATACTAATATTGCAGTAATTTCAGCCCACAAACTCAGGCACCAGCTCTACAGAGATTATATCAGGCTCTTTGTCGAAATAAAATTTACAATAATGCTTCATCAGTAAACTAACATCAATACAATGCCAAAATAAAATCTACAATTAATTTTTTTTAAATAAACTGTTTGTTATTAATCAGCTTTTATCCATGTTATGTAATCTACCCCTCAAGAACAAATGTCTCAGAAATCGAAAATCTTGGCTCAAGCTCAAGTCATTTTATTCTTCAAATGAGTACAGCAACAGTAACTTTTTGCAAAATGCCACGCAGAAAGAATAAATCAAAGAATAGCAAGGTATTTTTCTTTCACCTCTTAATAAGTCATCTTTACCCCAAAAATCTTGCACCAGAGTTTAAACGCTTCACCTTCACTAGGAATTAGGAAACCATTGAGATTGCATCCAAATGCCTGCTAAAAAGAACAAGTGTAGTCAGACAGCGACCAAAAGATAACATGGCTGAAGATTATCCACATGAAGGACTGTTGGAAAGAGGCATGAAGGGAATTGAACAACACACACTGACTCTTCACACATTTTCCTTCTACAGCTATTGTATGGTTATTAAGTAGTGATGTAGGCTATGAAACAAGTGGCAAATGAAGATTAACAATGACAATAACTGAAACAGGGTTTAAACTGGAGTGTGCTGATTATAGATTTACTAATCAAGAAACATCGATAACCAAGTAGAAATCAATACATTTACAGAGACTTGATCAGGCTATTTGGTTGTAAAAGCTGATTTACCTAAATTTTTAAGATAATATCAATTTTATAAAATGTAGAATTTAGATAAGAACTCCAGTTCAATACAATCAAAACCAATAGATGCATATTTATATTTCAAGTTGAGAAAATAAAACATTCAACAGGACAAACTGAATTGATTTGATAAATAGGTTTTCAATAGTGTGCTTAATGACATGAAACATGGCCTCTAAAGTGAATAGAATATGTAACCTCGTGAATAAAAAAATGTACTGAAACTAGTCTTATGGATTTACCTGCAAGTCATACGTTCCATTTTTCTTCAGACTAGATAACATGTTATAAGTGCCAGTTTATCTTTTTTTTTTCTTAGGTATTTAATAAGGAAGTTAAATGACCTTCTGGATATGGGTCACAGAATATCATTTGAAGTGCGGCAAATTATGACAAAGATCAGGAGAAATACAAGAGAACCAAAACAATCAGGAAACGATATGCAACATAATGCACTGGAAATCAATAGAATGTACTTAATAACATATTCCTAGAAACGATTATTTCATGTAAACAACCAGAGAAGAAAGGTTGTCATCCAAACCTGGATATTGCTGCTGATACTATGTTTCGATGCTGGTGCATAAACAATCACCCTCATCATCTTGGAGAAAATCACTGGATGTTTTTCTCATTAATGTGTGCTAAATAAGCTTCATTGTTTTGGAGATGTTGTTTCAGTAAAGGGCATCCACTAAGTGTCAGTGTTCGTAGTCCAGAAGCCAATAGATTCAACTGAATGGGAAAATATTCAAGTTTTTCACAGGAGCAAAGTTGGAGAGAATTAAGGGATTGTGGCAGCCCTGCAACAGCGAAGGACATGAGTTCATGGCAAGAAGAAACCTCGAGTGATTCAAGGGAAATGAGATTTTGCAAGTCTTCCTCTGAAGCTACTGACACAAGATTAGTGCACCCTTCGATTTTCAGTTTCTTAAGAGAAGTAAGTTGTTCAAAGGAGCTTTTCTGCACCTGGGTATCCCCACACCTGGAAATGGTGAGAGAGGAGAGAGAACTGAGACCAGTAACCATACTAAATACAGACGTGTTCAATCCATCTACCACTAGAGTATGAATGTTGTGAAGATGAGGAATAGCCGTCAATCCCTCACAATTTTTTAGAACCAAGTTTCTTAAATTAGGCAGCTGATCCATTGCAGGAAGAACTGTGCATCTTCTGCAGTTTGAGAGTGTTATGGATTCTAGACTCAAGAAGGATCTGTCTGCAAGCCACTGGGGAAAATGTGCGCCATCATAGTGCTCTATCCTTAATTGTTTTAGCCTGTTGTGAGGTTGAAGGTGTTTGATTAACTCCTCTGCCCTCAATCTATTTTGTGTATTAGAAGTAGCCCCACTCCTTAGCCGACCCCAAATAGTTGGGACTAACGGCCTGCTGTTGTTATGTGTAGCCTCACTCCACCGCAGCATTAGCTTTTCAATATATTCTTTATCCTTCAAGTTAGCCTCCTCAGCGTGGTCAATGTTTTCCACATTTTCTAGCTTTGAGATGCAAAGTTCTCCTCTAAGTTTCAGGTCCTTCAATTCTCTAATTTCACACCCATTCTTTGCAGACACAACAAACCTTGACATTGTTTGCAGAGACTTCAGATCCTGGATACCAGGGGGCATGGTCTTCAAATCTATCCATCTATCCCAGTCAATATGCAAATTGAGATGCCGTAGGTTAATTAACTTACTCAAGCCCATGGGCAGCTCAAGAAGCTTGTAGCACTCATCAAGATTTAAAGTTTGCAGATTGTACAGATTACTGACTGATTCAGGCAAGCATTTTATTTGAGTGTTGTACAGGCCAAGGTACCGTAAATGTGCTAAATCACCAATGGAATTTGGTAATTGTTCCAGTTGGTTATTTCTCAAATCCAGCACGCGCAAACAAGTAAATCTTGGCAGTAGAAAACCTATAACCTGTTTGGAGAGTGCTCCACTGTCCAAATGTAGTATAAAAGTCCGCAAACTTTTGCTTTCACATATCTGCCTGAATGCTACTGGGTTTGCAGTATTAAGAGAGCAGAATGCAAACCGGACAATGTTATCTCCGCCTTGTTTTTCATTATGCTCCACCCTTAAAAATTCCTGTGAGCTAACAGATTGTGCCAGATCATGAATCATAGTGGGCATTTTGTATTTTACATTTGATTGATGGCAATCAGTGCAAACTTGAAAGAAGGATCTCCACAGAAGGTAATTGAAGTACCTGTTGCCAACAGCTTCTGGTCTTCTGTTGCCCCTAGGAGGGATAAGTCCCTCTGCCATCCACAGCTTTACGAGCTCATCCTTATCAAACTCATGACCAACAGGAAATACAGAGCAATATGCAAAACACTGCTTCAAATGCAATGGCAATTGGTCGTAACTCACCTTCAGAGTCTGCAAAATACTGTCTTCTCCCTCTTCCACTTCCCAAATCTCTGTTAACACACTCCTCCATTCATCCTCATCAGTCACTGACTGCAAGAGGCAACCAAGCAATTTCACTACCATAGGCAATCCTTGACACCTTTCAACAATTTGCCTCCCAATTGCAATCAAGTTTCGATCTTCAGCCTGCCTTAGTGCAAATGCTCGCTCTCTGAAAAGGGACCAGCAAGAATCAAAATTCAGGCCATTCAAAAGAATCGGAGGCCCTCCACTCATAATGTTGCACACAATTCTGCTTCTAGTTGTCACCAAAACCTTGCTTCCCTTTGTCTTTGCAAGAACAAGAGGCAACTTCAATGCCTCCCAAAACGTCAGATCTTCCCACCATGCATTATCCAAAACCAGCAGAAATCGCTTCATTTTCAACAGATCAAGAAGCATGTTTTGCAGCACATCAAAATTCGAAGCAATGCAGTTAGTCTTGGTTATCGCCTCAATAATCTCCCTCGCAGTTCTCGCAACATCAAAATCCTTCCGTACTGAAACCCAAATCCTCATCCCGAAGTGTGCTTTGATTTCTAAATTCCCAAAAGCCTGTTGTGCAAGTGTAGTCTTCCCCAACCCACCCATCCCACATATCGAAATCACTTGGATATCATCCCCACTGTTCGCAGTTAGCCTGGTAACAATGCCACTGAGATCATCCTCCCTCCCAAGAACTCGTGACTCATCGAGAAGAGAACCTGTGGATTGCCAAATCTGGCTCTCTCTTGACTGGTTAGACTTCCTCCTAGCATCTCCCGGCCTCAAGCTAAGCTTCTCACGATCTTCAGCAACGGTGTTGAACTTCTCACGGATTTCATCAATTGTGCCCTTAATCCTCCGACGCTTGAGCATCGGGCTGAGGTTACAAGAAGGGAACATAGAGGTGAAAAACTCATACCATCGACGCTTTCTCTTCTTGGAGTTGAGCTCGGAGACGCCGAGGAATGTCCGGAACTCATCAAGGACGTCATCGGCCTCGAAATGAATATCCCGGAGATGGCGGAGCCAGAGCTTGACGGCTTCGTCTTCGATGTAGCGCCGCTCATCGGCGTCCTTGAAGAGGGCTTGGATTCGATCGTAGGTGTGGCGGAGCCTGTCCACCTCCGGCTCAACGCTGCCAAACAATGAGATGGCGGAGTGGGCGGTGGAGAGGCCGTGATCGGCGAGGAAGTCGTAGACTTTATCCTTGATCTTATCGCCGAACGAGCCCAGCGCGGCCAGAGCCAACAACTGCAGCGCCATTAACGATGATTAAACACTGCCAAATCTCTCTCTGTCTCTCTCAATTCTCAATAGACGAGACTTGCAAAAGGAGGAGAAAGAGAGAGAGACGTTGACTTACCAAAGAATTTCGTGGTAATTTCTGATAATATATTTGATTAACTACAATAATTAATTTTAAAATTGATATAAATTTATAATATCAAAAATTAATTTTTTACATATTTTTTTTTTCAAAATACCTTCTATTTATAATTTTGAGAAAATTTAATGTTAAAGTGTAAATAAAATATAATTAATAATAATAATATTATTATTTTTTAAATTTAGAATATTTCCAAAATAACATTATTCAAAATCAATTTTTTAATGTCAAAAATTTTTTTTTAATAGAAAGAGTATATTTAAGCTTACTATTCTCTTGATAATATATTTATTTTAGTGGTAATGAAATTATCAAGTTCCTTGACAATGCTATAAGTTAATAATCACAAATTACTATCAATATTACTACTATCATTAATCAAATTTTTTCAAATCATCATGATCAATTTTTTTCAAATCATCATGTAATATTATTGTAAACCAAACGTCTTTTAAGATTGATAAACTATTATTTTTATAATAAAATATAGATAAACCACATGTTTGATTGTGCACAAAGCAGAATTAATACCTCAACACAACATGCTCTATATTTTAAAATATGTTCTCTCACCCAATAGGAAGGCACACTCAACACAGAGACCTAGCGCCAGAGCAATTGTACAATTGTTTTTCTTAATTGTAAATTTTTACTTTCTAAATCAATAATAATCATGCGACTTATTAGGGGTTTTTTCTTACCGGTATAACTATGCTCTCTGAAACAACTACATTCTTAGAGTTATTAAATAATTAATTCACACAAACAGTCTTATAACAAATTGCCATTTTATCTTTGCCGCTGTTTTCCTGCTTTCTTTCTCCTTGTACTTTTTCTCACTTCTGGTGAGGATCCTTGCAGTTTGGTTGTTCTCTTTCTTTGTTGTTTGACTGCACTTGCTCTTTTTTAATAAATTTGTGGTTTATCCACTTTTTATCAAAAAAAAAAAAAAAAATTGCCATTTTATCTTGAAGCCTTACCAATTTCCATTCTTCATGTGAACATATTTATTAATATAGATGGAAAGCAAAATGACAAACTATTTTGAGTTTAACAATCAAAATGAACAATTTGGACATATTTTCAAGACAATTATAGACATTTAACTTAAACCTTTTAGTTGTAATCTGAACATTTAATAACTCTGATTCAAATAAAAAACATGGGTAACCAACTAACCATGATTGAACTGCCAAGCCGGTTTGATTCAAGAAAAACAAACAATTACCTGCATATTCCACTGAAGAACCAGGAAATCAAACTTTGTGAATCCTATAAAGTGTGCTTCTTCGCCTGGCAGCACTGAATGCTGTTGCAATACCATCTCTATGTTATCTACAGTAAACAATGATAGGTTTTTAAAATGATAGAACTCTCAAATAAGAAGAAATACATGAAAAAAGATTAAAATTTTGCTGGGCCTTCACCTCTTAATAGCAGTCATTCTTTTTAACAGCAAATCTTTAGACAAATCATGTTTCTCATAGTTTCCTCCACACATTCTTACAGATCAAATCAGAATGACTTACAAAAAAAATTAAAATTAAAAAAAAAAAAAAAAACTCCTGATCTGCAATAAGAAAAAGCATTTTCAGAAAGTGAAACAAAAGGTGACACACCCAGGAAGGTAACTGAGCAGACAATGCTAGAAAATTCTCCCAATTTACCAACTCTTTTTTTTTTTTTTTGATGAAGGTGCTAAAAAGCTATAACAAACAAGTAACAGATTCATAAAGCCATAATTCTGCGCTACGCTTGCGAAAGATAGCAATTCCTGGGTTTTGTCGTCCATGATTGGCTAAACCATCAGCCATTCCATTAAGATCCACGGACATGTATTCAATCATCATAGCTGGATTCCTCTTTAAGAGATATTTGACATTGTTTAACTCCTCTTCAATTTTGTTGAGCAACTGCTGCAGCTTCCCTTTCCACTCCCTTGAGTTTTTCCGTCCTCCCTGAGACTCCGATGGCCCCGTCGGGGGCCAAAACCCCTCCTCCTCGCCCAGGGACAAAAGTTGGCGTCTCTTGGGCAAACGTTGTCACCACTTCGTCAAACTCAATCCCTCATGAACCCCTACATCTGCAAAAATCTCATTTTGAAAAAGTTAAAAAATCCTCTTGTTCCTCTGTCACAATTGCAGACGATCTCTGGCTTAATGCCAGGGATTCTATGCAAAATTCCCTTTATGCAAAATTTCTAGGAAAAGCCTTACCGTTGGACCAAGACAAGCTGGCACTAGCCGATGCCTGGAGGGGTCTGGGTGACTTCTTGGTTGCAGATCTCCCGAATGGCTACTACTTCATCCACTGTGAAACTGAAGACATGTTAAACCGGCTCTTGTGGGATAGACCTTGGTCTGTCGCCGGTCGAATCCTCCAACTCTCTCCTTGGCAAGAGAGTTTTCAAACAACCTTTGAGAAGCTCTCCACCGCTGCAATCTGGATCCAGATTTTCCATCTCCCCATCGAGCTTTGGGGAGGGGATATTCTGGAGCTCGTCGCCTCACAGTTTGGAAGGGTCCTTAAAGTGGACGACCACACTCTTGATCGAACTCGAGCAAAATTCGCTAGGGTTTGTGTGGAAATCGATTTGGAACAACCACTGAAGCAAGGAACATGGGTTAATTATGGTGATTCTTCTGTATTTGTTTTGGTTCTTTATGAAAAGCAACCTGTGTTTTGTTATAGCTGTGGCCGTATAGGCCATGGAGAGGCAACCTGTCCCCTTGCTGGCAGTCACCTGAACACGGGATCTTTTGTGCCCCCGGCTTCAACTGGGGACGGGATGGCGCAGAACAATACTGTGATGCAGGTTGATGGGGTGAGCAAGGATCGGTCTGCCCCCCTCGATAATCTTGAGCCCTCTCAAAACCCCCCTACTGATGGTTCTTTTGGGCCATGGTTGAAACCTAGATGGAGAAATTTGGCGACGTGTGGTAGAGGTGGTTCCCATGGTGGTGCTCGTCGTTCAGGTTCCCAAAACCCTAATTCTGGTGCTGGTGGCTCTCTGGGCGACAATTCCCTGGACCCTGACACGTGGCCTCTTGCATGGGCTTCGAATCAACACGTGGTGAAGTCTTCTCGCATGCAAGAGGCACGTGTCATGGGCTCTGTGTTGGAAGGGCATATTGGTCTTTCTGGTTCCCTTACTGATAACCCGCCCGTTGGTCTCGAGAACTAAAACGTTACTTTTTCCCATCCCGAGAAATCTCTGCATCCTTTATCTCTTATCAACTGTGAAGATGTTCCCTCTGGCTATGTTTCGCAGGCTCCTAAGGCAACCCATCACATCGGCAGACGAAAAGTCGCCCGTTGGAAATCCTCCCTAACAGGCACTCTTCACCTCCCGATGACACATGCCCTTCTCATCTCCTCTGTCCTCTCTTCCCAAATTAATCAGGGAAACTCTTCCCTCCCCCAACACGCCATGGACGTCGATCAAGTCACTGATGCCCTAGCTTCCTCCTCCCATGAGGAACCTATTATGAGTGAAGCTTCCTCTGATGATCTCAGCTCACCCCTTGAAGCTGACGATGATATGGTTCTCAGCCACTATCAAAATGATATAAAATTAGAAGCCCTTGCTCGGAGAGGCATTCCAAAGATTAGCTCAAAGCCGAAGAAGGGGAGAAAAACCCTTGTCCCTTAAACCTTTCTTTTTTCTGTTTAATTTCTTTCATTTTCTTATTTCCTACTGCTATGAATCTCACTATTTTTTCTTGGAACTGTAGGGGGTTTTCTAACCGCCAGACCATGGATCGCATCCAATCTATCATGGCTAACAAGAAACCTGATTTCCTTTGTTTGGTTGAAACAAAAGCTTCTATTATTAGAACTCACCGTTTCTGTGAAAAAATTCATAAAGGTTGGGATTGGGCGGCCATTCCCTCTTCTGGTTTTTCGGGAGGTATTATCGTGATCTGGAAGAAGGGTATTGGAAGAGTCACCCCAATTGCAGTCTCTAGATTGGCCCTGCATCTTGTGGTCTCTTCTGATGCTGAGACATGGATCCTTTCTACAATTTACAACTCTCAAACCCTCTCCCATCACAAGGAACTTTGGAACTCTCTTTCAACTCTCTCGCGGCTTCCTTTCCCTTGGCTCCTTAGCGGGGACTTCAATGCCATTGCCAACTCGGAAGAAAACAAAGGGGGCAACTTTGCAAACTATGCCTCTAAATCCTTTTATTTTTCAAACTTTATTATGAATAATAATTTACATGACCTTGGTTTCTCAGGATCTCGTTTCACATGGTGTAACGGTCAACGCGGCCTGGCTCGGAGATGGGCGAGGCTTGACCGCTTTCTTGCTAACACGTGTTGGCTCCTTCGCAACCAAAACTACACCAACCAACACCTCCCGAGAACCAACTCTGATCACTCTCCAATGCTACTAAGTGTCCTCCACCCTAACTCTCTTCCTAAAAACATTTTCCGTTTTGAGAATATCTGGCTTGAATATGAGGGTTATCATAATTGTGTTATGAATGCCTGGTCAAACCAAACTTCCTCCTCCTCCTCTCCCATTGTTTCTTTCACAAATTGTATAGCTAAAGCCAAACATAATCTCTGTAGGTGTAAGAAATCAGGTTTATCCCTTTTGGACAAAGAGCTTATCAATATTCAAGAGGAGATTTGCAAAATTGAGAATGATGATTCCTCCCATTCCAGTGTATGGCACGCCACTTAGTTGCGCGCGCTGTATAACCGCCACAATACTCTCTTAAGGCAGCAGACCATTTTTTGGGGACAAAGAGCCAAAATTCATTGGATGCTTGAGGGAGACAGGAACTCTAAATTCTTCCACAACACTGTCAAAATCCGTCAACACAGGAATAAAATCAGAGAAACAGAGATACTTCGGGTGACATCTTTACTGATCAAACTAGTATTGAAAATTGTTTTATTAGTTTTTATCAAAACCTCTGGTCCACCTCCTCTTCCTACAATCTAGAGAACCTTTACCATGCCCTTCCGGATGACCTTCCTGTGCTTAATGACTTAGGCATTGATATTTTAACCAAACCGGTGACTAAAAGAGAAGCCTATTCCACTCTTAAATCCATGCCCAATGGCAAATCTCCGGGACCCGATGGCTTAAATGTTGAATTCTATGTTTTCTATTGGAATCAAATTGGAGATCATCTTTTCAAAGCTATTAACTACTTCTTCAATACTAGTATTCTGTACCCCCCCCCCCCCCCCCCCCCCCCCCCCCCCCCCCCCCCCCTCTTGAGGTAAAACTTATATTGCCCTGATCCCTAAGAATAATAACCCTGTTTCTGTCAAAGACTTCAGGCCTATCTCCCTTTGCAATGTTTGTTATAAGGTGATCACCAAAATCCTCTCGAATCGGCTTAGACTTGTTATCAATAATCTCATAGGTTCTGAGCAATGTGGCTTCCTCCCCGGGCGGGGCGCTTATGACAACATAATTGCAGCCTATGAGGTTGCTCATAGCTTAGAGACTGAGAAAGATGCCCCCCCTAGGATGATTTGCAAGATAGATATTGAGAAAGCCTTTGATACTGTGGAATGGCTGGCTATTTTTGCTACCCTCCAGAAGATGAATTTCCCTGAAATTTGGATATCTTGGATCCGTTCCTGTCTTATCTTTGCTTCCTTCTCGTTTATTATTAATGGTCATCACTCAAATTGGATCAAGAGTTCTAGAGGTATTAGACAAGGGGATCCAATTTCTCCTCTTTTATTCCTTTTAGTCTCTCAGAATTTATCTGCTATCTTCAATAAAGCCCTCTCTCTCAACCTTGTTCAGGGTTTCAGTAACTGTCTTCCTAGAAATTTTGACCATTTAATGTTTGCCAATAACTTACTTTTAATCACCAAGGCCTTTAGAGCCTCTGCCAAGAATTGTCTTCTGTGTCTTAATATCTTCCAAGATCTCACTAGGCAACGTCCAAATCTACTAAAATCTGCCCTCTATGTCCCCACCTGGTTAAATAAAAAACTTTCTATTTCTATTTCTAGGATCATGGGTATTAGTTTATGCAGTTTTCCCTTCACCTATTTAGGTATTCCGATTACTCCCAGGAGACTCTTGATTAATCAGATGCAACACATTCCCCATAGAGTCAATAATGTCATTCACTCTTGGAATCATTCTTCTATTTCCACTGCCGGTAGAGTTGTCCTTCTTAACAGTACAATTTTTGTTATTCCAAATTACATTCTCTCTGTTATGCATCTGCCCAACACTATCCTGGATCAAATTTCTAAATCAGCTCGGAATTTTCTCTGGGGTAGGACCAGCAATCATAGAGCCTTCCACGCTGTGGGTTGGTCAGTTACTACACTTAGCAAAACTGAGGGGGGGCTTGGCCTTCGCAACCTTATGCATGCACAACATTCGCTTATGGCCAAAAACCTCTTTTCCATCCTTAACCAAGATAACAAAATTTGGGTTGACATCTTTAAATTTAAATACAAGACTTGGCATATTTGGAACCCTGGTAAACCTGCTAATTCCTTCTGGTTCTATAAGTCTATTTGTAATACGGCTAATGTTATAAAACCTTACCTCAGGTTGATTTTTTGTAATGGTTATGATGTTGATTTGTGGCATGACCCTTGTATCATGGACCTTCCATTATCTCACAAGCCTACCTTCCTGAATATGTCTGTAACTTTTGAAGATCTCCATTTCTCTGATTTTATTTCTTCTGATGGTTCTTGTCGTGAGAACTTAGAACATCTGTTGGGGCATTCTTTGGATTGGGATTGGGTTGCTTCAACCAAGCTTGCTCTCGATAATAAAAATTTCTGGGTTTGGAATCCCAAATCTTGTTTTGCTTCCATTGCCTCATCAGTTTACAATCATTTAAACAATTTAAATCCTGATCTGGAGGTTTGGAATGACTGGCAAGATATTTGGAGGCTTCCTGTTCTGCCTCGCGTCAGGATCTTTATCTGGAAGCTTGCTCATGGCCGGCTACCCACTGGAGATTATTTTTATCAACTTAATATTGGCCCTGTCTCCTCCTGTCCATTGTGTGGGCTTGTTGGAGAAATCGCTGACCACCTTCTTTGGAAATGCATTAAAGTTGGATGTTGCTGGAATCTTCTCTTCTCCAAGCTCGGTTTGGGTGTCAACTGCATTCATTACCTTAGCTCGGGGGAATGGCTTGTCGATCGCTCCCTTCCCCCTGCGGCTAAGGCTATAGACAAAGCTTTGATTGCAACAACTGCCTGGTTAATCTGGAAGCACCGATGTGATGTTGTTTATCGTAATCAGCAGGTTAATGTTAAAAATGTCACTAGTAGAGCCTGGTCTCAATGTTTGGAACTCTTCAAAGCATCCAACAAAACATTCAGGGAGTCTTCTCTATCTTTTTGCTCCATGCCTATGATTACTATCTACACTGATGCTTCTTGGAGCTCAACCTCTACCCCAACTGGCCTGGGTTTCATAATTCTTAGTAATATGACTTTTGTTTTGATTGCAGGGGCAACTGGGAAAATTCTTGACATGCTCATCATGGCTGAAATGGCTGCGATCAACCTTGCTCTTAATATCTGCGTCGATTGGCGCTGGAAGCCTGACAGAATCCGATGTGATTGTCCTAGCATTGGCCAACTCCTGAAGAAATACTGTCCGAGCGTGGCTTGGCAATTAAATTCTGAATACTCGAAGCTTAAACGCAATCTCAACAACCTGCCTCTCATCAGCATCGAATCAATTCCCCGTGAAGACAACCTCATTGCTGATGCTCTTGCAAATTTTGGAAGATCAAACCCAAGACTCTCTCTTTTCCTCCGGGGAAGAGATCGACCCAAGTGGCTTGAAGACCTATTAGTTTTGAAAAACCTGTCTTTTTAACTTGTCTCTTTTGCTTTCCTGTTTTTGGTATTTTTAGCTCCCAACTTCTTTCAAAAAAAAAAAACTCCTCTTCAAACCTTCAAGTAGTACATGGACCATTACTATTGATCATATCCACCAATGCAGTACAAGCGCAGAAAACCGCCTCCAGTCTCAAGTTCCTTCTCTTGCATTGCTCCTACGCAACTCTAAGTGCAGTAATTTCTGCATGCAAACTCAATTCCATGATCATTGATGTAGCCCCCGCCAAAACAATTTCAATATTAGAAGCAATAATAACAAATTCAAGACCACAAGAGGATTGGTTGTCAATCCAGGATGCATCAGTAAAAACTCATATACTATATGTAGAGTGAAAGGAAGGAAGCAATTCCCTGATATTGCCTCTGATTCTATGTGAGTATTCCTGTACTCGACAGATTAGTGAAATATTTGTTGCAAGACCAGCTTCTTCTTATTAAACACTGAGTTACATCTGGCCATCCATAATCCCCATGCTCATGTGATCAATAGATCCTTGAAAGCATATTTACCCAGATTAGTTAGCGAGTTCCAAACTATCCATTGACCTTCAGAAAAATCCTCAATTTTGCCTAGCTTTATACCTGCAAAAGTTTCAACAAGTGTCCAACATTGCTTGTTCTTCCTGCGTCTCCAAATACTATGATTAGTGGTTTCTCAATCCATTCCACAAAAGGGGCACAACATTTGAGGCCCATATTAAGTTTACACAGGAAGTTGAATGTTGGAGTACGACGGTGACGTACCCTCCACACGTGGAGCCACACAGTCTCCACAAAATGTGCCAGCTCATCCAATTACCATTACAGACAAAGACTCCTAGTTTAAGTGGCTATAGACCACACTTCACTGAAGACACATTAGATAACCAAATCCAGTGGTTGGAAGTTGGAACCAAGAGGAATCAAACATCATTCTGTCCGTCATATTCCAATCCAAATGATCGCCAAGAAACATCTTCAGATCCTCAGATTTCAAAGCACTTCCCTGGACAAAATCTGAAATACATAAAAGACTCAAGGTCTAAATCCATGGTAATGTAGGTAGGTTTAAGGCTCAAAGGAATATCAAACACCAGGGATCTTTCCAGAAAGTAGAAGCAATAGGATTGCAAACATTGATCCACAAATTGGATCTGAAATTATGAGCAGTTCCTCAGAGTATTTATAGAACTAGGAGACATTCACAAAATTATAGCTGGACCAAATATCAAACTTACCATATTTGAGATTAAGAATGTGCACCCAAAGTTTGTCCTCAGAATTTAGGAGAGCAAAGACATGTTTAGCCATCAAAGCTATCCTAGCATGTCTAAGATCCCTGATGCCGAAGCCACTCTCATTTTTTGCAAGTGTAGTAATGCTCCAACCCACAGCATGGAAGGCGCTACTATTGCTAGCGTTACTCCAAAGAAAATTTTTGATATCTTATCCAACATGGTTTCAGGAACAGGGTAACATGACAAAAGATGGTTGGGATTGAAAGGATGGAGCTGTTAATTATAACAGCCCGACCAGCTGTAGAAATAGCAGAGTGATTCCAAGAGTGAGAGCAACTAAGGGCTCTATCTACAAGGTATTGGCATTGGTTAGTAATCAGCCTCTTTGGAGAAATCAAAACAACAAGGTATCTAACTGGAAAGTTGCCAAAATTCATAAAAAGGATAGATTTAATGGAGGCAGCAACCTTCCTATTACACCAAGAGGGGAGAGATAGTAGATTTATCAAGGTTTGGTCTTTGGCCTGTAAAATCTTTGTAGATATCCCAGTAATAGCTCACAATGTCTTGCAGCTACCCAAGAGGCTCTATTGATAATAATGATGATATTAACAGGATCATTCGTAAACAGAAGATGATTAAAATCCATGCTTAGCCAGACACCATGTCCAACCTCAGGGCATAAATGAGAAGACCAGAAAGATTTAGAGAAATCAACAAGAATAGAAAGGGGGAAATGGGGTCTCCTTGCCTCACTCCTCTATAATGTTTTATCCAAGTTGAAGGTTGACCATTAACAATGAAAGAAAAACTAGTAGAGGTAATACAGGTATGGATCCAAGAAATCCAAATGTCAAGAAATTTCATTAACTTAAGGATAGCAAGAACAACCTTCCACTCTAACACATCATAAGCATTTCCCATGTCTACTTTAAGTAACATCCTATGATGGTTGTGGGCATCATACTCTAAAGAATGCACAATCCCTTGCACAACAGTAATGTTATCAAAACCAGATCTACTAGCTAGAAAATCATTCCGTTCAGGCCTAATGAGGCTATGAATAACACATTTTAAACAATTCAAGAGAATTTTAGAGATAATTTTGTAACACACATTGCAAAGAGAAATAGGTCTAAAATATGTCACATGATTAGTACAATCTTAGGGATCAGAGCAATGTATGTTTTACCCCGAGAATTAGGCATAGAAGCAGTTTGAAAAAAAAATTATAGCTTTGAAAAGGGGATCTTGAATAATCTCCCAATAAAACAAGTAAAGTCAATATTCAAGCCATCCAGTCCTGGACATTTACCATTTGGCATGGATTTGATAGTGCAATAAATCTCATCTAAAGTCACAGATCTGATTAAGATGGCCCTATCACTATTATTAAGAGTTTTACGATCATTAGGAAAAACTTTAATGAAATTATCAACAGAAACAAAAAAAGAAAGCCACAAATTAGAGTAAAAATTGATGAAACAATGCTTTGTACTTTGTTGGTCTAAATGAGTATTTCCATAATCATCTATAATGGTTGAGATCTTATTCTTATGATTTCTAATACGAGCATGATTATGAAAGAAACTCTATTAAAGTCACCATTCTTAAGTCACAAGAGCCGAGCTCTCTGAGCCCAACGCACGGTGTTTAGTTTGAGGAGAGCAGCAAGCCTATTATAAAGAGCCCTAAGAGTAAAATCATCAAGACTACTAACATTATCAGAGGCTTCAAAGGCTTCAGAGGCTTCTAAAGATGATAACACTACATTCCTGAACCCAATTGATGGACTCATTTTAAGAGCAGGCAAAAAAAATGGCTTCTTCTGCATAATACAAGTACATTTTTATGAAAGGAAATGTCCTTCAAAATAATATATCACCTTCACCTTTGCTTTTGTTATTACATCAACCATTGCCTTGCTGATATTGTTGACCAAATACACTTTCTTCTTGCAGCAGTTTCTTCGGATGGCAGGCTTGCTGGCTCTCATTTCCTTTCTGAGCATAATCCAAGGGTACAAACCTACTGCTTCAAAAAATCATTAGATGCAGACCTAGTCAAAAGTAAAATAGGAGGTGAGCACAGAGAAACAACACTCTGCAAAAAGACCGACAATCATGCTTGTTCAACATCCATAAAAACCTTATCAAAGTAAAAATGTCTTGATCTTCTAAAGGAATTGTATTAACTCAACAAGCTTACTGATGCTAAAAGAAAGCTGCAAAAGAAGCAAGATGTATGAAAAATAACAGCATCTTTAGTTTTCACCTACTCCAAGTCTAAGTCCCAAAGCCTCCTTGAACAACAACAACAACAACAAACAGAGTTGTATGGTACACATAAGAACTACTAACTAGTAAAACATGAAGCTCAGCATTCTTTGGTGAAGAACATAATTTTTCTCATTGAGTTGCTTTGTGCAACCAACTCTGATAGCTTTCCTTAATATTAAGGGAACTACTAACCACTAAAACATGAAGCTCCGCGTTCACTAGTGAAGAGCATAATTTTTCTCATTGAGTTGCTTTGTATGACCAACTCTGATAGCTTTCCACAATATTAAGCGAACTACCAACTATTAAAACATGAAGCTCTGCGTTCTCTAGTGAAGAGCATAGTTTTTCTCATTGAATTGTTTTGTACAACCAACTCTGATAGCTGGTTTCCATAATATGAAGGGAACACACCAAATACAGCCAATTAGCTGTACTTTCATGAATAACTTTCAGCTGTTTACATGAAGAATTTGCTATTATTAATCAGGCTCCATTGAATCCAGAGCTCACTGTACCAAACCCAAACGTGTCCTGAACTAAAATTATAGAGAGAAACTTTTGACATGTTAATCTTAATTCTCATAATTGTGATGAGCAAAGATTGTAGCTTGATGCATCAGACAGGGACTTCGTTATATAATACAAAAAGCTTCTGACTGATTTAGGTAAGATTGCAAACTATGTCACAGAACTTGGAAGAAATAACAGATGCAATTAAATTAAAGATTTCTTGCCACAAAATTGCTATCCACTATGAAATATGTGATGCTTTGTTGCCCAATAAAACTCAAGTTTGATAGAGACACGTGTAAGACTAATTCAGTTACTGGTCGTTGACAATCATGCATGGTAGATACAGAATGCAATCACCTGCATTCATAATCAGGGCCAACAGAGACTAGTATCTCAAGTCGAAGTAGGTATGCATGTCCACTTCAAAGAAAGTACTCTAGCCCCTTCGGCATGTATGACTTCACGGCAAAGTGACTTATAATATCTTCGATTTGAATAAGCAGACAAAAATAAGCAACTCAATCACGTAGAGAGATGAGGCATCAGAAAACAAGCCATATAAACCAATTTGATAGAAACCCTTCGATTTGAATAAGCGGACAAAAATAAGCAACTTGATCATGTCGAGAGATGAGGCATCAGAAAACAAGCCGTATAAACCAAATTGAAGAAAACCATTCCGTACATTTGATTTAAGACAGTGAATTATAATATTTTCAATTTGAATAAGTGGACAATAATAAGCAACTTGATCACGTCGAGAGACGAGCCTCACAAAATAAGTCGTATAAACAAATGGAAGGAAACATTTCGGTACATATGATTTCAAGACAAAGTGAATTATAATATTGTCGATAGGAATAAGTGGACAAAAATAAGCAGCTTGATCGTGTTAAGATTTGAGGCACCACAAAATAAGTCACTAAACCAAATGGAAGGAAACTAAAAAACCTAAAGGAATTTCGGTGGATTTATTTCGACCTGATTCCATATGCAGCACATTAAGCAATTTAATTAAAAAATGAAGAACGTATCAACCTAAAACAGTGTGCCTCAATAAACCCAAAGCCCTGCTACTTCGGTCCTTCGCAAGCAAGCCATAATTAAAAGTTTAAAGTTTTACCACCAACTGATGAAGAGGATACAAAGAGAAAACAAGTATGAGCAAAGAAACTAACTTTTCAAAATATCATTTATCTTTCATCGGGTATGAAAACATAAGCACTACAAAACACAAAGATAGTCAGAGAATCACCAATCTAAAAACCAAAATTTCAGTCAGAACATCACCAATTTACTCGACGCCCCAACGACAAAAGGCTCCAGCAGCAACCGGGTCAAGAAATAGAACCCCACTCCCAATGTGATTGAGATCGGCAACGCTGGCAATGCACGCCGACATACTGACAATAAAATCAGTGTGCATCCAAGTCCACAAATGATGGCAAGATAACAGGCATACACTGTCATCAGATCATACATTGCTGCCCTTCCAACCAGGACACTATAGAAGACAAAGTCCCCAAGTCCTAGTCTAAGCCCCCTCATAATATCAAACATCTCCGGCTCTGAAGCATGACCTCCTTGAGCACCATTAGTTCGTCTTCCAACATCCTCATTGACAACCAATGGTGAAGTCTCAAGAATCTCAATTTCCGAAGAATGTTGACCAGAAACACTCTCCCGCATTCTACCAACATCAGCATTGCCCACCAGCGGCGATGTCTCGTCTGAAGCATGTTCAATCTCAACAATGGCATGATCAGCGACCGATCCTTCAGCACTCGGCGTATCAGGCAAAGGCTGTAGCTCAATAGAGGAAGTAAACAACGGAGCGGCCGCGACGGGCGGATTAGGAGAGCGGAATATGGTGGGGCGGGCCTCGTAGACGAGCGCCGGCAGCTCTTCATCACGACTAGAAGCCAAATCAACAAGCAACTTCAACGGGCCCTTGGGGGTCAGCACGGCGACAAGATCATACACCGCGAGGGCCAAAAGCAAAGTCCAAGTCGTCCATTCCGGGAGGTTCGTAAACCAAGCGGCGACGATGACACCAAGGACGACCATATACGCCTGGCGAAGCAGGATCGGCACCGCCGGGGAGAAAACAGAGAGCACACCGACGGCGGAAAAGTTGAAGAGGAATAGCAGAAAGGTAACGGCGTCGAGAGGGATCGAAAAACGGCGAAGGAGGGAGGCCGCGATGGAACCGCCCATGGAGGCGAGAACGAGGAAGGCGGAGAAGCGCATGTAGTTCTTGAGGAACGAGGTGAACTTGTAGTAGTAGAGGAGGACGATGAGGAAGGTGGCAATGGTGACGAGGGCGATGAAGACGGCGGCGTTGAGGAGAGCACCGACGAGCTTCTGAGAAGGGGGATCAGAGGGGGATTCGAGATAGACCAAGGTGGCGGCGGTGACCGGAGGGGAGGAGGATGGCGGCGGAGAGAGGCCGGAGATGAGGAGGACGACGAGGAGCATGCAAATGGAGACGGGGGACATGACGCCGACGATCTCGATCCCGAGGGAGTCGATGATCGTTCCTCCGCCGTTGATGGAGGTGTCTGGGTCAACCATGGCCGTTGGATTTTGGGGATCAACGGCGACAAGAGGTCTCGGCGTGGTTTCGGGCGTGGAGGAAAAAGAGAAAGGAAATGGGATTGGGATGGGGATTTGCTGTTAGGGTTTGGACAGATAGAAGGTTGATAGAATGGTGACACGTGTTAGAGATTGAACAGCTGAGATTAGAGGAAGGGTGATTGACTATTAGAATTGTATATCTACTTGTAAAAATGATCATTTTTCCTAAATTATTTGTTACGTTTTGGGTGATTTTATGGTGTTTTAAAATAATACATTGATGTTTTTACTGTTTTTGTTTATATAAATTAACTATACAATTTTTTATTTTTTATTAAATTAGTTATATAAATTTCTAATGAACAATAGTCTCATGGTCTAGCAGTAGGCCACTAGTTGATCCCACTGTAAAAATTAAGAGTGAGACATTTAATGATGTCAAGTTCAAAACTTGATGGTGGTTTTTGGTGACAGTCCTTAACACATGATTTGTTTATATTTTATTAAAAAAAAAATCCAATGATATACATGATAAAATGATTTCATACAAATAAAATTTGTTTTCTTTGGCAGGATGACAAATAAAATCTCAAAAAATAAACTTATATGATAACAAATTTGATTGGATCTGTGGCTTAGTATATGTTGAATTAACCATGGTTAGTACTGATTTTATAAATCTATTTAAGAAGTCCAATTTGCACGTATAACATTACTAAATGCAACAGTTGACATAGGTACAACAAGGACTCACTAGCACATGTATGTTGATATTCAAATTTCTCTTATATTAATTAGAAATTAATATGAAAATCCATAATTTAGCAAGCTTACATACATTTGACTGTGGTAAAATAAATGTTTTAAGTTCTTTGCACATGAAAATTGCCTTTGATTAGTACCTTGAACCTTATTATGTAAATAATTTTTTTAATAAATGTAATAAACACAAATACAATGTAACAGTTAGGGGCATATGTACAAAAGCAATGATAGTCTACCATCACATAAATAAATAAAATCTATTATAGGTACTAAAATAAGTTCATATTAAAAAAAAATACCTCTAAATGATAAAATTCCTTCTATGACTTAGGAGTTAAAATATAAAGATTAATCCATTGAAGATAAGATTGTATTCTCTTTAACTTTGATTCTAAGATTGTATTCTCTTTATCCTTATTCTTAGTTTTTAGTTTAGTCCATTAACCTGTAAAGTTAATAGCTTTACAAGTTTTTTTTACTCAATTTAACCATCATGAAATTCCTATTCTCTGGAAAGAGGAAGAAAAAGTAACAAATATTTATGGCTAAATGATTTGTCCCTGTGACATAACTTGCATCAATTGGTCAATCAAATAAGTTCTGAAGGACAAATCCTTTCATTGATGCATCTGATTTCAAAGATCTTGACAAATGGCACACAACTTATGTACGTGTCCTTCCATAAATCCATATATATTTATATTTAGTTTCATAAATATGCCCTTAAACATCACATAAAATTACACATTATTTTGTATAAATTTCAAACACTTCTTCTATTAAAAGAAAAGTCTAAGTACACAAGTACTGTAAGAATACACAAGAAAACCTAAACTTATACTTTCATATGTATGACTTTGTAACAGTGATAAAAATAACAATCTGATTTAATTTTATTTCAGTTCTAATTTTAGACCGATATTTCAGTTTTATAAATTTTAGAATCAAAATAGATTTATAGCTATAAAGTTATAGTTTCTGTTTTTATTTCAAGATGGTTTTAGTTCTGACTGAGTTTTAGTTTATTAAAATATATGAAAAAAACATTATTTTATTAAATTGTATATTATATAATTTTTATTTAAAAATAGAATAAATTGGTGATTAAGTTAAAATTTGGTTTCGGTTCCAATTTTTAATTTGTAAGTATTTTAATGGAACCTTAAAAGTTCCTTGTTCAAGGTTCTGGTTCTGTTCTAAATGGTTCTATGTAAATAGTAACAGTTTTAGTTTAGTCGGCAGTTTGGCCAAACCCAGTTAAGCCAAGATAAAAATTGAACCAATCAATTAATATATGTACTATTCAAATTTAAAATATGATATTAAACAGTTCAACTATTATACATTCCACTAGCAACAGTACATCTTGATTTTTTTTTTTTTTAATAATCTGAGCAGGCTCATATGAGAAGCAAATGAGTCAGAGAGGTAGATGATAAAACTTATTTTCTCATCAAGCCCATGCTATATATGATCAAGCACTCACACAAGTTTATCAGAAAAAGAAAAGAAAAGCTAGAGAAACAGAGAGAGAGAGAGAGAGAGAGAGAGAGAGAGAGAGAGAGAGAGAGCAAAAGAAGAAGAGGTAATGGGGAGGCCTCCTTGTTGTGACAAGGTTGGAATCAAGAAAGGGCCATGGACTCCAGAGGAGGACATCATCTTAGTGTCTTACATCCAAGAGAATGGCCCTGGAAACTGGAGATCTGTCCCAACAAACACTGGTAATCAAAGTCCATTTCCTCTGTTTTCATTTTGTTCTGTTTGTTTGGCAGTTCATTCATTAACATAGTTGTGTTTTTTTTTTTTTTTTTAATTTTTTTCTAAGGTTTGATGAGATGCAGTAAGAGTTGTAGATTAAGATGGACTAATTATCTGAGGCCAGGGATCAAGAGAGGCAACTTCACACCTCATGAAGAGAGAATGATCATTCACCTTCAAGCTCTGTTAGGAAACAGGTGTGTATTCATTTACAAACACTAAAAGTCTTTTTAAGTTTGTAGATCATTCCCTGTTTTCTGTTAAACAGGTGGGCAGCCATAGCTTCTTATCTTCCACAAAGAACAGATAATGATATCAAGAACTACTGGAACACACACCTGAAGAAGAAGATGAAGATGAGTTCATCTGAAGTTCAAAGTCAGAGTTCAACTTCAAATGATCTCACATTCAAAGGGTTGAACACTGAGACAAGTAATTCATATTCATCATCATATGCTTCAAGTGCACAGAACATATCAAGGCTCTTGGAAGGATGGAAGAGGTCCCCTGCAATGAATAATACTCAAGCAATGCAACAGGAACAGAGCATTGGAAATGAAGGTTTTGAGTCATTGATCTCATTTGAGAAGGATTCAGAGCTTCAATCCATGTCTATGCTTGAGACATGGCTCCTTGATGAAGCCTCAGGCCAGCCATTTTTTTCTAACTCTTTTTCTAGTTAAAATTACATACTGGTATTACTGTGAAATAATTGGAAAAGGATATGGGGACATGTAATGAAGATGGCATTAAAAGCTTCATTTATAGTCACAAATGACAACCATATATGATCATGATGGACCAAAACCATTAAGTACTAGTTTACAAAATAAACAATCCCAAAAATTCCCACATATGTGGTAGCTCTGAGAAACAACCCCACAATGCATTCATTTTGGGTTGCAATCTCTCTAGTCAGTGTAGTAGTTATGTATTTGAAACTTAGCATGAGATCTTCTGTTCCACTGTTTTTCCATGTGCTTGCATGCAAAATACTTCTTACATAATTTTATTCTACTGTTGCTACATGTGCTTACATGCAATATTACTTCATTAATGTTTTCTATGATTGTTGAGAATTTGAATGGCTTTTAAGATATATATTACTGAAGTGAAATTGAGTAGGACCCAGAAGAGGTATAGACGTGAACTTCACATGGCATAGCCTGGCAAAGACCATCAGTGCCCTTCACACAGAAAGGCCTATTCTTGGACCACAGCAAAAGGAAAAACAGACAAAAGGATCAATTATCCATCCACTAATGCAACTATTTTTAAGAGTGGAAATAAGTTGTTACTAATATATATATATATATATATATATATATATATATATATATATATATATATATGGCTTAAAGATGGATGAAAATGGTAACATGTAATTGCCTCACAACTTTAACTTGCTTCTTATTCAATTTAATTCTTCCAAGTAGTAGCTTCCCTGATTGCAAGATACACAGAGATGCGGTACAAGCCAGTTTCATCGAGATAAATACAAAAAAGTACATTACAGGCAAAAACAACAAAAGGTTGAGTCCTGACAAGCTAATGAAAGTTGAATGGCATGCAAATACAAGAATCTTTCGGTCTTGTTCAATAGCTTATGAGACTATGATTTGGAGATTATGAAGGATTAGAACTGGAACTGCATCTCTTTGGAGTAACCAAGATCATCAAGGTGTGCGCCCATGGCCTTATTCATGGGAGGAGGTCCGCACCGGAGAATCTGTCATTAATGCAAAATATTTACTTCAAAAGGTTTCAAATCCCTAAGACAAAGGGTTTGAATTAATATAGTAAAATGTGATCATCATTGGCATTGGGCAAACCTGAATATCAGAGGCAGGAGCTGGGCAGTGAGCTTGAATCATCTCCTTTGACACAAAACCAACCCCACCTTCCCAGTTTTCAGGTGGCTGAACAAACATTTTGAGAGAACAAAAATTAATCATTGCTTACCAACCATACTCACTTGGAATGGGAACAAGAATTAGATCAGTTTCAAACAGTAAATACAGTGGAAACAATGTGCAGTGATTAGGCAAACATCATAATCATATAGCATACATGCAAGAACTTGATCGATAACCATGTTTTAACACAAGAAGCATACCATCCACATACAAAAAATGCTGCAAGAGACAAATATTCGAGAATGGACCACGTTGGTAATGGAATACTATACCTGATTTAGCACATAGTACACCTTGAAGCGATTGGGATAGTTGGTGGCAAGCCCATCTAGCTCTTCCTAAATGTAAGAAAAACAATTTATTTATTACTTTCAGAAAAAAAAATGGTAATATGCACTAACTACGAATTTTACAAAAAATTCCTAAAAGGGACCAAATAATTTAGAGCAGTCCATAACACTGGATAAACAATCCATAAGACCCCTAATTTTCCTAAGACCAACTGGTGGCAGAACTTAAATACCTTCACAAGGATATCATCATATGCAACATTTGCATAGATAAGATGAACTTTAGTAGCGTCATTTGGGTTCTCCAATATAGCCCTGGCAACCTACCAACCAACACAAGGAAGTATTAAGCAATAACACCATCAAAAGAACGGCTATGTAGATTTACACTTGAATGACGGAGCATGTGTAAAAGTTACTTGAAACATAGGAGTAATGCCAGACCCTCCAGCAAGCATTCCAAATGCTCTTACTTGTCCAGGTTGATATTTAAATCGACCCTGAACAAATAAAGAAATGTCAAGGAAACAGAAAAAAATAATCACAAGACTTATAGATGCTAAAAAAATACCCATTCTATAAAATTGCTCCTTAATAAACAACTATGCTTAAACTAATGTATTTTGGAAAGTTATGTTGTGAATTCAGGGTTTAAATACGCCTATGTTTTATCCAGATGAGAGGTTCCTAGGAAGATGAGTTTGTAAATTGATTCGAGTTTTTTCCTTTTCTTTTCTTCTTGGCAACCAGTTTGAACTTTGAAATACAACACATAGCTTGCTCGGCATTATAAAAAGCATTCCAATAATCAGGACTGCAAACATCTCGCACAAGACCAAATCTGCAACAGAGATCTAGTTTTCCTAACCAGTTTACATGCATCCTTAAAATAGTTTATCTACATAGAAAAACTGGGCAAAAAAAAAAAAAGATGTCTAGTACTGAGAGTAATTTTCGTCTTGATTTATTTTGCTGATTGCAATTCAACAAACATGTAAGTTCTTCAAAATATAAACTAAATACAGAATGGAAGAGTTAGGTATGTTTGATTCACATATAGGCCATGCATCATCGATTTCGAAACATAAGAAAGAATTTCTTGCCTTAGGGCCCTTTACGGACAAGTAGTCACCAACACGCAGCTCGCGGAAATGATGAGACATCCTTCCTTGAGGATACATCTACACATTAGAAGATATTGGAATTCAGCAATGGAAGGCAGCAACAAGGTAACGATTTTCCTATATTGCCCGTAACAACAACAAACCCCAACAATTGGATGTTGGCGATTATGTTATAGCTCAAAAATGAATGATTAGCTATGTTTATCCATCACAAGTAGTGATACTTGCAATAAACATCATATACCTTTATTACAAGCTCAAAGTAACCAACATCTGAATCCAAAGTAATTGGTGTATAAGGTTTGATCACTTCTTCACCAACAGCATCCTTTCCTCTACACAAACCAAACCAAAATCCACCTATCACCACAGAACTAAAACACAAAATCTAAAAAGCACAACAATAAACTTGAAAATCAACCAACCCAACCTGCAACTGATATGCTGCCCAATGGGAAGACCCAGCACAGAAGTAGGTGTGGGTAAGCCAAACCGAAACTTGGCCACATTATGGCTTAACTGCTTCCGATCCACAAGCTTGAACTCCCTAAAGTTTTCAGGGTCCAAACAACCTTGACAAATAATACAAACAATTCCATAGAGTCATGAAAGAACAACACCTTGAGAATCCAACAACTATGAGCTCAATAATTAACAGAACAAAGCCGCCAACTTTGACCAAAATCCAAGCTATTAACATGCTAATTTTTGCTAATCACAAGAACAGGGGGCTGAAAACACATCAAAACAATGAACCAAGATTAAAAGTCAAACCTTTGGGTTTCTTGCTGAGATAGAGGTAGGCAGCGCCGGCGCCGATCGCGGCCACGGCGACGGCGATGCCGATGACCTGGATTTGGCTTTCCTGCAAGAAATCCATGGCAGTGGATCTCTCCTTCTCTCAGTAGTAAGGGTTAGGCAATCAGATGTGGATTTATGGTGAAGTGGTAATGAAGGAGGGTAGGTCAGGGGTATTAGGAATTTGGAAATGGATGAAGCAAAGGATCTCAACAAAGTCTAAACCCTAGAAACAAAAAATCAAAATCGAGACTTTTTTGGGGAACAAAGGGGGGAGAATAGAAGGGTAGAAGTGGAATTTTAGATGGGAGAGGGTGTGGTATCAACGACCAAGTTGATTGTGTGGGTTTGTTGAGACTTTGTGGGCGGATCTAACGAGGGAGAAGTCTGAGCCAACGACCGGTATGAGAAGTGGCAGTGCATGGTTTTTGAAAGTGTGGAATGGTAAAAGATGACTACCTAACCAACTAATTTTGAAGTTTTTGGGAAAACCCTCAATGCCCCGGTTTTGAAACACCCTCAATGAGTGGCTACCGGAGTTTTTTTTTTTTTATTTTATTTTAAGTGTGGGTTTATAATTCAAACTTAGTGTTAAGTGAACACATAAGTTGAATCTCAATATCGTCGTCTGAACATACACTCTCGGGTATTTGCACTTGTCATATATATATATATATTTTTTTTGACAAAGACGACAAGCGTCAAATCAAAGGGCGGGCACGTGGGGGGCACGAGGCGCTTGAAAACCCCACATAACCCTCACCTGCGGAATCGGGGGATCAAAACAGGGAGCCACCGCTCGTAACCCAAGACGAAAGCCCTACGCAGGGACCTGAATACTAATAGATCCGAAGGTCGTTGGTACTTGTCATATTTTTATAAAAAAAAATTTTGAAATTGAAATTGATATTAAAAATATGTTTTGAATATGTGATGTATGATATTGAATGATTTTGCTTTCTAACCTTGTAAATACCTAAAAAGAAATTTATTATATTTTAAAAAAATTATTTTTAATTTAATTGCATGGTAGTAATTTATTTACTTATTTATTTTTTACTAAGGAACTCACCTAGTTACTAATGAGCTCCAGAGCCATGATTCAAATGATATAGTTAATTTAATGCATTATTTCTTTTTATGAAATATGGACAAGTCATGCGTTAGGGACATATACAAATGCGAAGTTAATATCTTAATACATCTATGCTCTCACTTTACCTAAGTTAATGTTCAAAACTGTTTTCTCAGAAAGGACATGAAAACCCTACTAATACGCAAAGAAGTCTTTAGCAAAGCTAATGCATAATAATTAAATGAAAGTGTTTGTATTCTTTTGGGTAAACAACCTAGATGGTCACATACTTTTTTATGTGTTACGTTTTTGGTCACCTAATTTTAAAAAATTACGATTAGTTCTCTATTTTTAATTTTTGTTATGATTTAGTAATCCGAACATACGCCATTAATAGTGATCACATGTCACATATGCCAAGTCAAATGACGGCTCTAAGAAAATATATGCCATGTAATATGCTATATATGATCATTGTTAATGGCGTATGTTTGAGTGACTAAATCGTAACAAAAACTAAAACTAAAGGACCAAATAATAACTTTTTAAAATTGGGTGACCAAAATAGGAACACAAAAAAAGGATCATTTAGGTTATTTACCTCTTTTTTTTTTATAAAAAATACTGTTTTAAAAAAAATTGATAATGAGTTTGCCATTCCCTTATGCTAATAAGTATCTCATATATATGTATATATATATATATTTAATTTAATTTTACATCCGGTCATCAGGGTTAGCTCTTGGAAAAACAATGTCCTTCCCAAATTTCAAGTAAATCTTTGGACTTTTTCAAATACCCAACATACCTTTAGATTTTTTTTTTTTTGGCCCATAAAAATAGATGAACATCCTTAGATTTCACATTCTTTCCTATTTCATCTTTTTTTTTCCTAATTTAATTAAATCTATTTAATATTTTAGATAGCAGCTTTATCTTCACCTTCCTTGGAGCCTAGAGTGAGCTTGTGGCAATGAGTGGGTAATAATTTTGAGTGGATACCGTATTATGCCCAAATTTCATTTTGAGCATTAAATTTTGATTTGTTTCTTTTCGGATATATACCTTATATTTATTTACTTGCACCGGAAGGGCACCAGGGAAAATCCAGTGAGGTTTTGCTTATGTGGCCACCGGAATGGCCACATCAACCCCAAAACATAATCCCATTTTCCTATGTGGCGTTGACATGTCAGCAACTTGATAATGCGGACAAGGTGATGCCATGTCGACGTACACGTCACCTGCCACATTTTGATCATTTGAAAACCCTCCTGTCCCCACCTTTCCCCCTCCCGCTCTTCCCTGTCTTCCCTTATTTCCATCATCACCGTTCTCTCCCACTCTCAACCATCCGTTTCCCTCAAATGAGCAAAATGAACAAGATTTTCGGAAGAGATTCTCGAAAGCAACTATGCGCATAGAGTTGAACATAGTAAAAGAAGAAATTGAAAGATTTCGTTGAAATTGTTCGTTTGGAAATTTCCCTAAAAGCTAATTATAAGTTCTTCTCTCCACCGAAACAATAGGGCTGTTATGCTCATTACTAAAGTTGTTAAAGAGATGAAATAGAACCAAAGAGATAAGTTAAAATATTTCATAACCTCATTGAATGATTCACCAAAAGGGCTACTCTAATTTTTCTTGTATATGAAATGCTTCTAATTGAATTTAATGATGTTCTTATTATTATTCGAAAAAGATTAATTCAAATTGTTTATTCGAAAATAAATTATGAGGAAAATGTATTTTTGGCTTAAATCAAACAATAATTCTCAATATTAAATGGTTATATTATAATTATTATTAAGAGTTACTAATCAACCAAAAACCTATATACACACCAAAAACCTATATACACAGCAAAAGTACTATGTGAAACCTTCAAACAATCAAATAATAATTGTCAATATTCCAATTGTTAATCCTGTAGAATTTGACCCATTGATTTTTTTTATCAAAAGTACTATGTGAAACCTTCTAAAATTGGTTCTTAAACTGGAGGGGTTCTTAGTATAAACATCTGCAAGACAAAAATTGGTTAATTTTTATTTATCTAATTTTTTACTAATTATCAAGGAGAGGTAATCCAGACTTCGACCATAGCATTAATATCAAGGAGAGGTAATTTTTATTTAACTAGTTTGCTATAACATTATCTTTTCCTTTAATATGTTCTATAACAGCATGAAAGCCATTTCCAACAATATAATAAATAAATGTTAACCATCTATTAGTGGATATTTTATTTTCTGACTTTTTATGATAAAAAAGATATTATTGCTTGACAATCAGTTCTTAATAAAAATTCTTTACTTTCTATAATAAACAGCTTAAATTTTTCCATAGCCTTTATACATGCTGATATTTCTACATTAGTACCCATTACTTTAGTAGTATAAGTACCACTATCATATCTACTAATTTTTTTCATTTTTTAAAGATTCTTTATAGGATCTAAATTTTAAAACAGCTCCCCAGCCTCTTATTTGACCATATGTTTCTATTGTTAAATAAAAATTTGGTGGTGGTAATTCTAAAGGATTTATATTGCTAACTATTTGTTTGATTTTTTGAACTAGTTTAACATCTTCATTATTAAATTTTCTTTCATCATTTTGTTTCGTTTTATTATATAAAGGTCCAACTAATTTACTTAGATTAGATATAAAATTTATTGCATAATTTAATTTACCTAAAAAAGATTGTATTTGTTTTAATCATTCTAATTTATCTAGCATTTCTAGAATGCTGCTTGCTATATGCTTTTGTAGTTCTATTTCTCCTTTTCCAATAATTACACCTAGAAATTCAATCTTTCTGCACCCTAATTTCATCTTTTTCTCAGATAATACTACACCATGACGTTTACATTTTTGGAAAAATAATCGCAAATGAAATATATGCTCCTTTACATTATTAATGAATACTAGAATATCATCAATATAAGTAACAATAAAAGAATCATTTCTAAATATATTATCTATTTTTCATTGAAAAACTTGAGGAGCATTTTTAAGCCAAATGACATAGCTTTCCATTCATAATGTCCATTGTGGGTTACAAATACTGTCCACTTCCTACTTTTTGGTTCTAATTTAACTTGCAAAAAACCACTTTTTAAATCAAATTTGCTTTAAATATTGGTACCTTTAATTTTATTTTGTAATGGTTCTTTATATTATCGTTAAGTAGTTTAAAATTGAATACCATTCTACTTTTTCCTCTAACTACTTCAATATGTTTATTTACTATAAAGGCCTAAAGGCCCTAGTCCTATGGGGACTTTTTGTTAATTCTATTATTTTTAAATCTATAAGTTCTTTAATATGTCTATTAAATTCTTCTTGTTCATAAGGGTTTGCTTTTATTACTGGGTAAGTAATTCTACTATCTGGATTAATTATTTCTAGCTTACACTCTTCATTTGTTCTTTCTATATTTTTTATAGGATTTTCTCCTATTGTATGATCTTGCCTTAAATCTTCTAGTATAGGCTCCATTTTATCTTTTAAGGGAGTTATTTGGTATACTTCTATATAATTTATAACTTCTACGTCTTCATCTAAAGGAATATCTGATTTTGATAAATATTCTAAAGACTACTTTAATTGTAGTTTCTAAATGATTTGCTTTATTAAATAGCATTACCTTTTCTTCTTGAATAAACACACCTCCTGCCTGATTTTTAAGAAAATTCATTCCCAATAAGACTTGTACAGAGTTTTCATTAGTTATTGGTTTTATCCAAGTATATGGTAGAGTATTTTTTTTATTATTCAAAATAATTGAGCAGTCTACTAATTTTTCATTTAAAATTAGATTATTTCAAAAGGCATCTTTAACTAATGCTTTTTGTATTATTGCTTCTCTATATTTTGGCGAAACTATATCTCCAGTTATGTAAATCTTACTAGTACTTGTATCTATTATTCCTGTTCCTAAGATCTTGAATCCATTTTTAAACTCTAAAATAAAGTCAACATTGAGTAAATTATTATCTCTCTAATATATAGCCATTGCACTTTCTACCGCCATTACATTTTTATTTTCATCTTTTTCTTCCTCCTGTATTATATCTTTTATATTTCTTAATTCTTCTTGTAACTTATTAACTTCCTCCTCTAAAGTTTTTATTTTTTAATAATTGCTCTATTATTTCCTTGTCTTTCTTTTGTATATTTGGTCTTTCTTTCTTCTGTTCCTCAAAATTAAAATTATAAAGATCTAGAGCACATTTTCTACACAAAGATAAGTCACATTTTTTGCAAGTTACTCTATGTTTTGTAATATGAAATCTATAGCATTTATCACATTTTGATTTAAAATTTATCTTAAAAGGTTCAAACTCATGTGGGCATTTTTCAAAATCTTTTACTTGATGATACTATTCAAATAAATATTTAGGATTTATATCTAGATTATATGTTTGCTTAGTCATCTTAGATCAGTAAAATCTATTAGATCTTCAGAGAAAAAGTTTGGTCCTTCATTTCCATCAAATATGCTATAGACATCACTATCATTTTCATTAAAATTACTGTCAAGGCTTACGATGTCTATTTCATCATGAATTTCTAGATTTTAGTACATATTTAATCTTTTTTTTTAACTTATGGATTTTTACATTCTTTATCATAATGTCCTTCTACACCACAAAGATAAGATTTGCATTTTCCTGGTGGTTTATGTGTTTTGAATTTTTTAACATGGTTTGGTTTAGGTCTTCCTTTCTTAAAATATTGGCTTCTTTTAATCCTTTATGTTTTTTATATTCTTTATTAAGGGTTGGTACATAAAGTTTACTACAATAACTGTAATGTGGTATATGTCTATTAGCTTCAACTTCTAAACATTAATCCTATAAATAATTGAAAGTAAACATTATTGCTAGTCCTATTCCAGTTAAATTTTCATGTCCTCTATCTATCCAATGTTTAAGAATTATATCTCCTAATGGTTTAGAGAGTTTATTAAACCATCTTTTAGTTAATTCATTATTTGTGAATGTTCTTCTTGTTTTAGCTGCTAAAGTGATATATGCTTGACTAAATTATACTATTTCACAGAAATTATTAATCTGGAGCCTTTCTAAATCTCTAGTTTGCCATATCTTGTAATAATGTATCTCCTCTGGATGGATTAGTTCCTAATATGATTTGTATGATTTGTCTTGTTACATTATAAAGATTATCTGCCATTTGTACCATGTATAGGTATTCTTCTGCATAATTAATTTTTTAACTATTTAATAAGTCACTTACAGTGGTTCCTAAGAGATTTTCAATGAAATTTGTTGGTCCAATTGAGTCTAATGTATGAGATATTCTTTCTAGTGCATTTATAGCATCTGATTCCCATCTGTCTATTAGTTCATGCTATTTCTGGGGAAGAACTGTACTTAATACTAACATACTGCCTTCATTGTTTTGTTTTGGCATTGTTTTTACAACTTCTAAGGGGTATGGTTTTCCTTTATATGTTCTGTAATTTTGTTCATAATAATTTTTTGAAGTAATACTATGTTGGGATGGAAATTGTAAGGTTATGTAGTTCTACTTGTTCTTTCAATAGTTGTCGGTGTTATTATTGTTCTAGTATTAGAGCTTTCTGTTCTTTGATTATCTTGATGATTATTACTTCCTCTTGATTCTACATTCATCATAATTTCTTCTAAATCAATTTCTTCTAATTGTTTAATGATTTTTTGGTTTTTTTTTATCTTCTATATTATTGATTTCTTCCATTATATAAGTTTCTTCTATTAATTTTGTAGGATAACTATAACGATCATATATGCATCATATTAGGAAATTTATATCATCCATATCTTTTGGTAATTCTTCAAAATTTATTTTTCAGTCATATCCTGGATATAGTCTTTCAATTATTTCTTCCATTTAATCATGACAACTTTTTATCGAATCATATTCATTTCTTAGACGCATTCTATAATTCCATAGTCTTCGTTGATCTCTAAGATACTCATCTTGATTAAATCATTAAGTCATAAGTACTTTTGATATGTTATTTAATCTTTTAAGTTATATAGATTTGATTCTTTCTAGGGAAATATCTTATTTTTACAAGTTCTATTTTGTAATATTCCGTAGTTTCACGTAAGTGCTTCATTTTTAGGAAATTTTAATCAATACTCTGGTGGTTTTGCTAATTCTTCTTTAGTCCATATTTTGAAAAGAGTTACTGTTTTTCTAATTTTTTTGAACGAATCCTATTTGTATATTTTGTGTGTAGCTTATCGATATCGATTTTGTGATTTCCTTTTCTTTTATGCTGTTTTTACGTAGTTGGAAAGTCTTGTTTCTAATTTTAATAGATGTGTTTCTAAATTATTTATTTTTTAAGGATTAGATTTATATTTGCATCCATTGTGCGCATATTCTACTAAAATTACCTCTATAATTTGCATTGCTAATTTTAAAATTTTTAATATTTTGGAAATTATTTTTTCTTTTTTCTTCATATTTTTCATTTCAAAGTAACACAATTTTTTTTTATGATAACTAAAATATTGATTAAGATTGCAAAAATAATTAAGCTATATATTAATTGCATGGTAAAAATAATTTCTACTACTTTAAGTATTAATTTATTAAATACTAAATTAACTACCGCTTTAATTACTTTGTTTACTTCTATCATAAACAGGAATTATAAATAAAATTTATTGAATATTACCAAATACTAAATACTAAATTAAATACTAAAGTTATTGAAATAAGATTTTACTAAATACTACTTATACTGAAATAAATTTCAACAAATAAAGTAAGAAGAAACTTCTTATAAGCAACAAGATCCTCAGCATGTAATATGACAGAAGATTTAATTTGATTAATAACTTGAATTGATCCATCCTTATTGGAATTGTAATTAAATTAAGTTTCACTATCTTGGTATGAGAATAGTCTTGGCTGTCTTAGGGACTAAGTATCATGAATATCCATAATATGAAAACTGTCGAGGGACGATCGTTCCAATTTCAAGAGTTTAAGACTTACCTCCACACTCCTTCCCCTAAATAGACATCCTGTCCTCTGGCAGGTACTATTGGTGCTTTCCAGATCATCTTACCTCTTCATACCAGGCAGATCAGCTATTTTCCATAGTAAAAACCAGTTCAAGCTTCATTTTTCTATTTTTTTTTTTAATTAAGTAGTCGATCAATAAAAGCCATATAACCAAGGTAAAGCTTATCGTCTACATGTTGGGGACGCTATTAAATGTTTACCCTAGCATGTTGAATATTACCTTGTTCGTGAGGATTGAAACTCTAGCTCTGTCGGGCCTTTGAACTTACTTTGGACTCCGGTAGTAAACGTCGGTGATAGATCTACAGGCCAAAGTGAAGTAAATATTAGGATCAAAAGCGTATAGAAAGATGGAAAAGTTATAAAACTAAATGATTTTATTGATAGCAAAGCTTAAGATTTACTTCCAAAATTGGTCATGGATCTACAAACACTAAAGAGCGTTATATAGACTCCAAAAAACATAAAACCATGAGTTCAAAACCACTCAAACACAAGGTTTTACAACAGGGCTCTGACAAAATTCTAATGTATCTTTGTTGTTTCCACTGCTCATAGACTTAGTTTTGTTTTTCTTGCTTTTTCCCCTCGTATTTTTGTACATTTTTGCATTTGTTTTTTTTTATAAGATTTATTTATTTTATAAAATAAAATAAAAGAAAATAAATAATAAATAAATAAAAGGAAATCCAAAGCAAGAAAAGGAGTCAAGGTCATCCATACAAGAGTCTTCCATGTCTGACAAAAGGACTATCCCCTATTCCCATTAGAGTCTCTTTTAAGAGTTTTCATAATAAACTTCAATGATGAAGTCCTTCACAGCAACTTCTCTCTTTCCTTCTTTCAGGCTTAACCGACGATACACCCGCATTTGATTTCTCCATGCCTTGTTTATTGCTCCTCATTTGTTCTTACAATTTCCAATGATAATGGCAGTGGTTGTGCTTTCACCTTTGATCAAGCTGGTTTGCGAGAAGGTGGCGTCCATAGTACTCAAGGAGTTAGGAGCTCTGGCCGGCATTGAGAAAGAGTTCAAAAGGCTGGAGAACACTCTGCTGACGATCCGAAACGTGCTTGAAGACGCTGAGGCGAGGCAGGTGAAGGAGAAGTCAGTGAAGATGTGGTTGAGAAAGCTCAAAGATGTGGCTATTGATATGGATGATGTCTTGGATGAGTTCATGGCTGAAGCTGAGAAGCGGAAGATGGAGAAGGGACTGAAGGGAAGGGTGTATAACTGGGCTATCTCGGGCCCAAAGTTTCGGTATGACATGGCTGGCAAGATGAAAAAGATCATGAAGAGGTTGGATGAGATCGCTGAGGAGAAGTCCAAGTTTGATTTTAAAGAAGGCGCTGTCAAAGAAGAGGTTGGTGAGAAAGAGGAGACTGGTTCGTTCGTTGAAGAATCAGAAGTCTACGGAAGGTATGAAGACAGGGAGAAGCTCGTGGATTTTCTGACCAACTCGTTATCATCATCATCAAGTCAAGCTGATCTTGATGTTATGCCTATTGTTGGGCTAGGAGGGTTGGGCAAGACCACTCTTGCACAGCTGGTCTTCAATGATGAGAGGGTGTGCCAGCATTTTAGGAAGAGGATATGGGTCTGTGTTTCTGAAAATTTTGACGGCAAGAGACTCACACGATCAATCATAGAATCCATCACTGGGAGCAAGTGTAATCTCAATGATATGCCCTCGTTGCAGAGGATTCTAATAGAAAACCTCAGAGAAGTGAGGTTCTTGCTTGTTCTGGATGATGTATGGAATGAGGACCACGAGAAGTGGGACAAGTTGAGAGCTCTGCTCACTGGTTGTGCTACAACAGGAAGTAAGGTCATTGTGACCACACGCAGTACAAGAGTTGCTTCCATTATGGGCACCGTATTGCCGCATTCGCTGACCAGATTATCAGGCCAGGACTGCTGGGTTTTGTTCGAGAAGAGGGCGTTTGGGATTGGTGGTGCAGTGAAAACACCAAAGCTGGTGGCCATTGGGAAGGATATAGTGAGCAAGTGCGGAGGGCTTCCTTTGGTTGCCAAAGCTCTGGGAAGCCTGATGCGCTTCAGAAGAGAAGAAAGCGAATGGTTGGCTGTGAAAGATAATGAGATTTGGAAATTGCCTGAGCATGAGAACCAGATACTGCCATCATTGAGGTTGAGCTACGACCACTTGCCTTCACACCTCAAGCCTTGCTTCGCCTACTGCTCTATATTCCCCAAGACCTATCAGATGAGGAAGGAGACACTATTTCAGCTATGGATGGCAGAGGGATTCTTGATCCATGGTTATAATTCATTTGAGACTGAAGACATTGGAAATGGATACGTTGACGAGTTGCTGGAAAGATCACTCTTTGAAAATGGCGATCAAGACACTGATGGCGTGGTGAGACAGGTAAAGATGCATGACCTTGTCCATGACCTTGCTCACTCTGTTGCAGGTGAAGAGGGCTCTGTTGCTGATGAAGCTTCAGGATATGCATTACGACAAGGCTGTAGATACTTGTCCTTCGTTTATGACAGACCAATATCAGAGAGCAAGCCACTACCATTTCTCGATGAAGCAAACAAGTTGCGGAGCTTCTACTTCATTGCAGAAGGAAACATGAAGTACCTGGAACAAAACCGGGTACGTGTTTTCTATTTAGATGCAGGAGGCATAAAAGAGGCAGACGACAACAGAGAGAAAGCATCAAAGCCAGCAGAGCTTAGTGACATCTTGTCCAGTCTAAAGCGTTTGCGTACATTGCATCTAGACTGCTACCCACTGATCAGAGAAATTCCGGTTTTGATAGGAAAGATGAAACATCTGAGATACCTCAACCTCTCCAGCACCAACATTGAAGTTGTACCACCATGCATTGGCCTCCTTCATAACCTCCAGACTCTGAATTTATCTTGTTGCAGATGGCTTCGTATGTTGCCGGACTCTATTGGTCAGCTCTCCAACCTATCGACCTTGGACCTCAAAGGCTGCTCAAGTCTGCAATCGTTGCCAAGTTCCATTGGTTGCCTTATGAATCTGAGGAAACTTGATTTGTCCATCTGCAAGTGTTTTCAAGCATTGCCTGAATCCCTGAGCAGACTCTCCAACCTGCAAGTTTTGAGTCTTAGACATTGTTATGGTGTGAGTGAGCTTCCAGTGAAGATGAAGGATATGAAAAGCCTCATTCATTTGGACATTAGTGGCTGTGTTAAGCTGACTTGCATTCCAGCAGGGGTAGGACAGTTAAGTAGTTTGAGAACATTGCCCATATTTATAGTTGGTGGGAGGACTAATTGTAATATCAGAGAATTGGGCAGCCTCAGCATTGAAGGTCAACTGTATATAAAAAACCTTAAGAATATTAGAGACCCTCATGAGGCTAAGGAGGCCAATCTGAAGGAGAAGCAGGGTCTTCAGTCACTAAGATTATTATGGGATATGAATGCCAACCAGAGGCCAGGACAATCTAGTAATGATAACTTGAGTGGTGATGAAGAATTTAGAAGTGATTTGATTGAAAATCAACTTTTGCATAACATGGTTCCTGAATCTGATCTTGTGGATGAAGTGCTTGAAAACCTCCAACCAGATACAAACATCAATGAGTTGGAGATTGAAGGATATGTGGGAAAGAAGTTCCCCACTTGGATGATGGACGTATCACTGCTTCCCAATCTGGTTGATCTAACACTGGACTCATGCATTAGATGTGAGACTCTTCCACCACTGGGACAGCTTCCTCATCTCAAAGTCCTCAGGCGCAGACAACTCTGTGCCATCAGCTGCATTGACTCATCTTTTTACGGAGGTCATGCTGCATTTCCTGTTTTAGAGGAACTAGAAATATCAATGATGCTGATGTTAGAAATGTTATAACCCAATTTTTTCGGCCCATTATTGTAGAAGGCGTTACTGTACATGTCTGTTACTGTAGCAACCCGAAAAAAAAAAAAATTAAAACATCAACCTTTTGTCTCCTCCAACTCCATCTCACATTCATGACTTGCAAACCCTAGCCCTATGATCTTTCTCCACTTTTTCTTTGTGGATGGTTATGGGTAAGTGAATCTTAGGTTTTTCTTTAATTTTTTTTTTAGACGCAATTTTTGACTTTAACCCTAGATCTGGTCTCCATCTTTTTTCCTCCTTTTGTTTTCTTCCTAGATCCTTTGAAGTAGAGTGAAGGAAAAGATTTCAGGTGAGTGGGCTAACCTAATCCTTATTGTTTTCTTTTTACTCTTGTATGAGATTTTGGTTTACTTTTGAGATGATTTTGCATGATGATGTTGGAACTCTTGTTTTGTTTTGTTGGAGTATCATACCAACTTTAATTTGGGAGATCTCCATGAATTTACTTATTAATTTTTATTTGATATTCAAGGTTTTGTTTATATATTTTGTCTCATTATTATTCTACTTGTCAAGATTCATTTTGTGTGGTATTTCAACACCATACTTCATGTTACTTTTGATTTATGAAAATCGAAGACCTTTGGGAATTAGATTCAATGTGATTTATGTGCAAGAAATTAGTGGATCTTATGTATTAAATGGGTTGATTTTCTCATTTTGGGTGGAACTAAAATACTTGAAGAATGTCTTATGTAAATGGGTTGTATTCATGTATTATGCTAGAAGTGATGTGTGGAAAGTTGGTCATTGCATGCAAGATGTTTGATGAAATGCTCTTGAGTTTTAATGTGAGCAACAACCAATTGTTTGATAGAATATGATGATATGAGTTTATGGATTGTTAGAGATGATGCTTGTGTGAGAAGTTTTATATTGATGATAATGGCATGGGTATATTTGTTTTTATGAGGTGTGTTTGAATTGTTATTATAGATTGATAGAGTGGTGAAAGAAGACCTTAGTTTCCCTATATCTACATTTTGAAATGGAAAATAGTCCAAAGTTTGTGAAATTGAAAGGTTGATGAGTTTACTTTGGTGTTATTGCATCTTGTTATTGGAGAGGATTGGTTTATGTTAATTGGTCATTATTGGTTATGTTGGAACTCATGTATGAATTTTTGGATAATGCATGCCAAGTGTTTGACATAATACGTTGAGAATTAATTGTAAGCAATGATGCTATGATTATGAGATGGGTGATGAAAATGATGTCATTAATGAAATGAAGATGTGTGGTTAGAGGAATTTTTATGGTTGTATAAATTTTGGACGAATGTTTAAAATCGTGCCTTTAAATTGATTGTGAAACCTTTGAAAATGATATCTCATATGCTTGCATGACTTGAGTTAAGAGAATTGGCTTGAGACTAGATGAATGCATGTATCTTGAAATCTGGAAATGACTTTGAGTGGCTGGAAATTGTTGCTAACATTCGGAGGTTATAGAGACAGAATTTGTGGATGATTAGAATTGAAAAGTGGTAGTGTTTTGTTTGATCTATCTACCTACCAAATTTTATATTTATTGGACATATATTCTATGAGATATGATCCATTCAAGTTTACATGTCCTGGAGATATTACTGTGTACACCTGCAGATTTAGAGGCAATTACCGGACTCACTAAGCGTAATTAGACAAAGTGCCCAATATAGGAAATATTCCTTATCGCCTTAACTTTCACTCTACAAAATTTCAAGTTTATTGGATTTGTAGATTATGAGTTATGATATATTAAAGAGGGCTTGTGCAGGATGATGTTCTATGCAGAATTTTCAGATTTAGAAAGATTTTCCTCACTCTTGGAGGCTGAATTTGTGAAAGAATTAAACAAGAAAAATGTTTAAGATTGTTCTAAGTTTGTTTCTGCAAAATATATTTGCATTTGATAATATGTTTTTTTCGGAGTTATGTGTTATGGAATGAGGCATGTTTAGAGATGCTTTCATGCTGAAAAGTGTGAGATGTAATATAATTAGCCAAGTGTTTATCTTGCATTATACCGTGGTTTCGATGTGCATTTAGGTTGGCAAGCATGATTTGCATGTAATCCAGCTTGATAACGGAAATCTTGAGGTTATTTGTATTTGGAATTGTTGGAATTGTTGGATTTTACCAATCTTGAAATTATGTGTCTGAGGGTGCATTTACCTGTTCTGTTATTTCCCTGTTTTGCTTAAATTTAATCTCTCTTATTTGTTTATTCGGTTGTACAATGGTTTTACTGTTGATTTTCGAGAGTGGTTCGATATGCATTAATGATTTGGTAATTTATTTACTAAATTCTATAATTGATTTATGTTTATCTACTTTCTCCTAAAGTGGGATTCTGAAGTTATGAATTTCTGTTTATTTGGAATATCTGAGAAAAATTTGTGAACGTTCGGTATTTTGACTGCAAGTTTGTTTGAATGTTTTAGTCTCCAAATAAACTGTACTCAACCCTGTTAGTGGGGGTTAAATACTGACCTTGTCGATAAGAATTTCTGTGAAATCGAGACTGTTGTTTCGTACCGTGTCCGTTCGGTGGTAAACGGCCATCTGATACCGTGTCCGTTCGGTAATAATAAACGGCCATCTGGTACCGTGTCCGTCCGGTAATAATAGACGGCCATCTGTTATCTATAGTAAATTTGGAGACATTCTGTTTGAAATCATGTTTAGAAGTTTCTTTATTTTCAAGATTTGTTTTTTTGGAGTTTGCAATTAGTTAATGGCGATTTTGAGAGGTGTTTACAAAGTTGTGCATTGGAAACTTACGTTTACGTATTCATACTTGTACATTGTTTCTTTCTTGTCTAACGTTTATTTACTCGTGGTTTTTATTGATGTTTGGAAAAGGTTTGAATAAACTTTTTCTGTATTTGGAAGTTTTCGAAAGTTTTCTACCTATTTTCACCCCACTCACTGAGTAACCGAGTTACTCAGCCTCTCTTTTTCTATCTTTCAGGTACTGGACTCTTAAGGTTGTTGTGCTTAAAACCATGATGTTCAGCCAGTGATAGGATGGATCCACTAGAGTTGTCATTTTGTGTAAATGCTTTGAAAACCTACATTTGTACTTTGGATTCTTGTATCTGTAGGTCTGTGTTGAATTTCTATACATTTTATTTGATATATGGTTCCTCCTTGTCGGGTTGTCGTATTTTGTCTGCTTTGTATCAGGTTCTGAGGCCTTGCAGGCTTATGGGGTGCACGCCCTGTGGGTTTGCGGCCGTTTGTCCACGCGTCGGGTCCGGCGAGCCGGGTTCGGGGCGTGACAAGAAAAGTGGTCTGGAACAAGTGGAGGAGAAATTTTTCCTTCTCTTAACAAGCTGACTCTTGGCTCATGCCCATTTTTGAGAGAGCTACCATCCAATTTCCCCTCTGTTAAGCGTCTTGAGTATGGACATGGATGATAAACTGCTTTTGTCCAACCTTCGGAAAGGTGCATTTCCTAACCTCAAGCACTTAAATGTTGGGAAATATGATAAGGACAACATACCTGAAGTGATTTCTCGATTAATGAAATCTGTGGAGAGCTAAGCCTATGGATGATAATTCCTCTTTTCATGACAATACGTTTTTGTTTTTGATCCTAAGAAGCTTAAGTAGGAGTTGACTAGGTTTGTTAAACGCAGGCTTAGTTTTCCAGTCCTCGTCGCAACAGTTACGGGTGTGTAAGTATCCATTGCCAAGATGGGATTACTATCCCATGTGTCTTTTTTTTTTAATATAAGAATTTTTTTTTTTTTGAAGTAGGAGCCTTTGCCTGTATGGCACAGGAGAAGGGCATGAAAGAGGATGTGTTATCACAGTAGCACTGAGCCTGATATGTATATGTAAGGGGTGATGCATTTTGTTTTCAGTCCTGCATGTGTGTCCTTATCCCTCTTATGTAGTGATTTTTTTTTTTTTAATTTAATGAATGTGGTTCAGTGGTTGATTTTTTTTATATATATTTTTTCCTGCCGGACATTTTTTGCACCTCCCAGCCCGACTGAGGGCTCGGGCTTGTTGTGCTCGAAATGACTTTGTGTAGGGCTTTTTTTTTTTTAATCCACTAAAATTAAAAAAATTAAGAAATATTAAAATATTATTAAAAAAATTCTAGAAACATAAGCAAAAATACATAAAAATATTTCTAGTGAAAAACCTAAAAATTCTATTAAAATTTTATATGAAAATTTCATAGATGAGAAATAAGTACTAAGTTATTAATTACTAATTTAAGAACAAAATTTGTAAAAAATATTATTACATAATTGATAATTATTTGAAGTGGGAGAACCCCAAATATTTTGGTTTATTTAAAAAAATGAAAAATAAACATCTCCTTCCAAAAAAAGCCCAAAAAATATAAATTTTTTAAGAAAAAATAATTAAAAAACAAAAATATTTTATTAATAAAAAATATGTGGGCTGTGCTTGGTGTATGTCATGTCGGGCACGGTCCACTTCTTATTTGGTAATGTCAACCTCAACTTAATAAATCTCGTTTGACACTGTTAGTTTTTTAGAGATTTCTTAGGAGCCATGCGCTCTAAATTAATTCATATAAAATGCTGAAAACTTTATTACATAACTCAAGCATTTATTTATTTATTTTTTTAAAAAATGGATAAATTACAATAATTAGAAAAAGAACTCAGTACAAAGAAACACAAAACACAAATACAACCAAAAATGACCACTAGCTGTGGTACCACACACTAACACAAAAATAGCAAACAGAGATGGAAACAGGAATCCAAAAGATCAAGTACAACAGACGGCCTGGGGGCTAACAGCTAGCCCCAACTGCACTCCAACATCTGCTATCTTGCTGCCTGGGAAGGCGCCTCCTCGGCAGATGGGCTCTCAACAGCCACCACCTCTCGCTTCTCTTGGAACTCCAAACTGCTCCTGATGATGTTCATAGGCTCCTTAAGTTTCTCTCTCGCAAGCCAGATGTTCCAACAAATTGCTTTCACGATCCATTCCCCAACTATCCTGTGAACCTATCCTAGATTTTCCCGCCATGAACCCCAAATTTGATACATGTATAGTGACGGTTTAGGCAAGTGGAGCAACACGACAAAATAGCTCCAAAAAGAATTGGCAAAAGGACATTGAAGAAACAGATGATCAACTGATTCAATCCCCGCGTTGCACATCACACATGTAGTGGTTGGAAGCCTGTTACATCCGCGCAAAGCAAGATTATCAAGAGTAAGAATCTTGTTCTTCCAAACTAGCCAATTGAAAAGGTTGATCTTCCGCGGGCATCCATTCCGCTAGAACCAGCTAGCTATTGGGCAACTAATGCCCCATCGTTGAGAAAATTATAGAACGATTTGACCGAAAAGCAACCGTTAGACGTGAGGGTCCAACATTTCCTATCTCTGCCCCCACTCTTCCCATTTGCAGTGAGAGTCAAGATCGGGATGCCTGACTCCAAGCTATCCACAAAAGGAGCAGACCTCAGCAAATGTGCCAAATCCCGAAGAGTGTCGTAACACTGAGGAGACACGTTATATGTCTCAGGCTACAGAAATCTAGGTGCCCTTCCATTGCACCACCTATCTTGCTAAAAAAGGGTTTCGAAACCCGAGCTGACACTGTGGGTGATACAACACCTCATCGCCGGAAGACATCCAGACGCCCCTTTCCAGAAGAATGAAACTCTTCCTATGTACCTAGGGAACAAGTTCCAGTTAGAGATATTATAATTAAATTGCACCACCGGCGTACCACAATAGTTAACATCCTTGGAGAATTTTCACCACCATTTCCCAAGTAACGCGATATTGAATGCGCTAAGGTCTAAGATACCCCAGCCTCCCTGATCACAGGCACGACATAAATTCTTCCAATTGACCAATCTACATCTCGTGTGTAGATTCGGACTAGACCAGAGAAAATCTCTTCGAAGTCGATCAATCTTCTTAATCACCCAACCAGGCAGCCTGAAGATGGACATCCAGTAGGTAGGGAGAGCCGTGAGAACCGAGTTAATTAGAGTGAGACGCCCACCCAACGAAAGATGTTGAGCCTTCCAAGAGGATAGACGCCTACTCACCTTATCAATCAACCCTACCTAGTCAGCTTTAGGTGGTCTCTTCCCCGAAATCGGGATACCAAGATATGTCACAGGAAGTAGTCCAACTTCACAATTCAATGTGTCCGCCGCCGCCGTGCTTGGCAACCGCCCCCCGTTGCTTGAGTAGAGGCAAGTTTTAGTAAAATTAGTTTCCAATCCATACATCCCTTTGAACACATACAACATCAATTTGATGATTTGAAGGTCTTCTAGACCACCCATTGTAAGAATGAGAAGAGCATCCGCATAATGCAGATTACACATGCTAGCCGCGTCCCCGAGGGAGACCCCCATTAGTATTTTCAAATACAATGCATGTTTGAACATTTCGCTCAGAGCGTCCATCACAAGCATAAACAATAAAGGTGACAGCGGATCTCCTTGCCTGAGGCCCCTTTGATAACGTATATACCCGTTCTGCGACCCATTAACCAGGACATTTGCTTTGGAAGAATATAAAATTGCCTTGATCCATCATATCCATCTGTCTCCAAAACCCCTAGCCACTAAGAGGTTCACAAGGAACTCCCAATCTACCGTGTCGAAGGCCTTGGCAAAATCCACTTTCAAAATGTGACCCGATAGATGGCATTTTTGGATACTAAATAACAACTTTTCGGCAGTAGCGATATTATTCAGAATGCATCTACCTTTTAGGAATGCAGATTGGGCATTATCAACAAGGCTATTCATCACCGAACTGAGTCTAGTGGCCAGCACCTTTAAGAGAATTTAAGAGACAAATTGATCAAACTAATAGGCCGAAAGTCCCCAATGGTCTTTAGGCGTCTGCACCTTAGGAATGAGGGCAATACCAGCCCAGCTAATTCTTTCGAGGTTAGCACTCCCAGCATGAAAGTCATCACAGAGTCTCAGGAGATTACCCTTAACTTTCCCAAAAAGTTTGGAATAATTGCATAGGAAAACCGTCCGAGCTCTGTGCTTTCTCCCCTCCCAGATCGAAGACTGCCCTCTTGATTTCCTCTACTGAGAATGGACGCTCTAAAGTAGAAACATCGACATACTCTTTTTTTTTTTCCCAAAAGCTTCGTAAGATCGACCTTGTAGCGGAACATACGTTTATGTCCGAAAAGATCATTGAATTTCTCCACAAAGATTTTTCCAATATCTTTTGCCTCAGTGAAAGGGGTCCCATTACTCATAATCCTGGGAATGTAATTACTATTCCGCCGCCCATTTGCGACTGCATGAAAGAATTTGGTATTCTCAAACATTTATCATTTGAACCAATTTCATTCTTATTTTTAACTTTTGTTATTTTAAAAATAATATTATTATTTAATATAATAATATAACATTTTCTCATTGTAGCATGTCGTCTTTCTTTATAAAAAACAAATCTCCATCAAAATTTTATTCAAAAAGCAAGTCATGATTTCAAGAAAAATAAAATAAAAAACAAAGACATCACATCCTTATTCTCACTAAAAAAAATGCGAGATTGTCGGGACATGACATATAAACGATATTAGATTTGTAATAGTAGTCTTGCGATTTGTCACTTACAAGAAGCAAGATGGAGTTTTCGGAATTTCTAAAATACTCCAATTTTGTCTAGAGGAGAAAGGTTCCCTCCAATTAAAGGATCACTGATGAAGTATTTTTTTTTTTTGAAAAGTGGATAAACTACATTCATTGCAAATAAAGGGTACAATAAAGTAGTTCATCGAAGGTGGAAACTGATAAGATACAACGCCAAAATGCAACATAAAAGCAAAGAAAGACAACAAAAACCCATGGGGAACACAAAGAGAGGGCCTAAAAGGGCTAGGACTCTACAAAGAGAAGACGACAACATGCCTCACTTCCTACACAACTGGTCTTTCTTCACATGAACCTGAGGGGTGTCCAAGGAACCCCAAACTACGATTGGTGGTCATGACTGAGCCTTCTAGCCTAGCTTTCTTTGACTCCAAAGCTACATCAATCTAAGAAATCATCATGTAAATAGCTTTGACAATGATAGTAGAAAATGCAGAATATCTGTTATTAAAGATGAGTGCATTTCTTTCCAACCAAATATTCCAAGTTATGGTCTTAATGATGATGCCCCAATATCTCTCACATGAGAGGGTAATTGAGGCTTCCACCTGTTCTAAAGATCAACCAATGATGACTGTGGAACTAAGAGGAAGAAAGTGTGTGCGAAGAAGTTCTAGATCCTTTCTGCCAAAGGACAATTAATGAGCAAATGGTCTATTGTCTTAATATGTGTGTGGCGGAAACCGCATGTTGTTGTCGGGAGCCTATTACATCTTCTCACTGCCACAATCCAAGGTCAGGATGTTGTTATCCCACACCAACCAATTGAAGAGGTTAACCTTTTTTGGATAGATGCTTTTCCATATCACATTGGTTGTCGCACAAAGGACCTCTCCATTCCTAAGAAATCCATAGAAGGACTTGACCAAGTAACATCCATTCGATGTCAATCTCCAGCATTTCGCATCGCTTGGTCCTTATAGAGAAGTCTGTGAAGTTTTGTCCAGCCATGAATTACTCTACACATACTAAATGTTGTAGCTCCTTCAGTGTGCCATTCTGGAAATGGGAAGCGCTGAAGTGCTTAGGCCACAGGTCCCTTGGGGCTCTGTTGTCTACCCATTTGTCTAACCAGAACAAGGTTGTGGCCCCATCCTTGACAATGGGGGTGATGTAAGCCCTAAAGGCAGGTAGAAACCGAAGCAAACCATTGCAAAAAAAAAAAGGATTTTTGCATGTTAATGAGTTTTGGCAATAGTTAAAACTTAATAACTTTGGCCCCACACCACTGGGAACCCGTGAAAATTTTCCACCACCACTTTCCAAAGAGCGATTCGTTAAAATCAACCAAATTTTAGAATGACTCATCCTCCTTGTTCCCAAGGTTGCCATAAGAACTTATAGTTCACCATCCGGGTATTGGGTGGTCTATATCTGATCCAGACCAAAGAAAGTCACTCCTTATTCGATCAATGGATTGACTAACCCATCTTGGGAGCTTGAAAGTTGACATCTAATATGATGGGATTGAGGAGAGTACTGAATTAACTAATGTAAGTCTACCCCTAAAGAAAGGAATTTAGACTTCCACACAATTAGTTTAGCCCAAATCTTGCCAATCAAAGCTTCCCAGTCTTGCCTTCTAGGCCTTCATCCAAAGAGAGAGGCATGCCTAGTGATTGGAAGTAACCCTTTAGCGTAGTAAAGAGTTATCGCAAGGGCGTTCATAGGCAATTGTCCTGATGAAGGTGAGTAAAGACATGTCTTGTGGAAATTAATGGCTAAGCTTGACAAACCTTCAAAAAGATATAGGATTAGCTTGATGATTCTTAGGTCCTACATTCCTCCTACCATCGTAATCAGGAGGTCATCTTGCGTATTGAAGGTGACATATCTTTCTAAAATTTCCTAAGGGGACTCTGATCAGCATGCCCGACTCTGGTATGTGTGTAAACATAAGGCTAAGGACATAAAAAACCAATGGAAACAAGAGTGGAGACAAAGGGTCTCCTTCTCTGAGCCCCTGAGATAGCTAACATAACCCTTGTGTGATCCATTTATTAAAAGGTTAGCCTTAGAAGTGAGAAGGATCAACTTGACCCAACTAATCCATCAAGACCCAAATCTATAAGCTTCTAGTAACTCTAAGAGGAATCCCAATCTACCATATCGAAGGCTTTCAAGAAATCGACTTTGAGGATATACCCTAGTAGTCTTCTATTATGGAGTTTAAAAATTAGTTTTTCTGTTGTGACAATGTTATCTATGATACAATGTCTTTTGATGAATGTAGTTTATGAGGCTTCCACTAGGGTGTCCAAGAATCTGCTCAAGCTAGAGGCCATGAGTTTAGATAAAATCTTGATGGAAGCATTTATGCAACTAATTGGATGGTAGTCAGCCTTCCGGATTATCTTTCTTGGGAAATCAGGGCAAGGCTTGCCCAATTAATTCTCTCTAAATTAATAGAACCTTCATGAAAACCTTCACATAGTGCAATGATATTGTGTTCTATTATGTTCCGATATTTTTGGAAAAATGAGAAAGGAAAACCATCTGGATCCATCGCTTTGTCTGCCCTGAGCTCAAAGATGGTTTTTTTTTATTTCTTCCTTAGAGAAGGGAAGTTCCAAAGGGGAAAGATCAACTCTTGATTTATTTGTTATGAGAGTGGGCCATGAAAATTTAAATCTTAAGTCCCTTTTGGTCCCAAAATGACTATGAAAGTGGTTGGGCAAGACCTGACTTATCTCATTATTCCCTTCAACAAAGCGCTCTCCATCCATGATACGGGAAATGAAGTTTCTATTCCTCCTACTAGTTGGTACAACATGAAATAATTTAGTGTTCTCATCTCTTTCTTCTAACCAATTTATCCTTGAACATTGTTTTCAATACAGCTCTTCCTGGTTAAGAAGGTGTTCTAAGGCGAGATGCAGCTCTGAAGCTTTCTTGACCTCAACCTCCATTAAAGTTCTAGATTCCTTAGCTTGATCTAGGATGTCTAGGTCGTGCAATAGTGCTAGTTTTTTAGTATGATAGAGCCAAAACTGTGCTTCGCCTAATCTCGCAATTTCTCTTTAAGGAATTTAAACTTCTTTGCTGGAACGAGAGCATCACATTCAGTTGGCTTGCTCTCATTCCACCACTATTTGATGAGGTCACTCAATTGCTCATTAGTCATGAACTAGGTAAGCTCAATTCGAAAGGGCTTAGTGCATAAGAAATGTTGGCTAGATTCTAGTCTTAAGGGGATATAATTTGAGCCTAGTCTAGGAAGGCAACTTAAGTGACTCTAGGGAAAGAATCAGTCCATTCTGGGTTAACTAGGAATTAATCAAGTTTAACCCATGTAGGGTTTCTTTGACCATTAGTCCAAATGAATTTTTGACCAGCAATTGATGATTCAAAGAGATTAAGGTCTCTTATAAGACTTTGCGTGCACTGGATGTCTCCTAGATTAGGTTAACTCCCATTTTTATCCTCTAGATCGAATATGGCATTAAAGTCACCACAAATGACCCAGGGAAAGTGTGTTTGTCATTTTCTAATCTCATCCCAAAAGTCATAATTTAGCTGTCTTAGGTTAGGACCGTACACTGTAGTACACACCCATACTGAGTTATCTATCAAACTAGTGAACCCAACTAAAAGATAGTAAGTACCAACATGAGTGACTTTTCCTTTGTTTAATCTACCATTCCACCTAATAATCACACCTCCTGATGTTTCTTGAGAAACTAGGTTGAATTGGTCTAAGTGAGTGCCTGCAATTGATTTCCAGGTCGATTGATTGATCTCAGCTAATTTAAATTCCTGGATACAGCACACATCCACATGGTGAACCTCTAAAAATATACTATTCCACCCATTGATAAAGTTTTGATCCATGTAGTGAAACTATGGAAATTCTTCAGATTTCATCTTGAAATTTGCCACTTCTTCAGCTATGCCCGACTAGAAAGAAATCCAGCCAAACACCAGTTAAAAAATATCCCCCAAAAGAACTTTTCACCTTTGAGTTCTTGACCTATCACTTTTATTATTTCCATTAAATGTTCTATGGCTTCTGCTTTCGCGCCCTCTTTTTCAACAAAGTTAACTTTCCTAACAGCTTCTCTACACTGGAAAGATCAATTTAAAATGATATTAGAGCTAATGCACCATGATGAAAAAAAAGTAATTGATTTTTAAATTTATAATTCTTATGTTCTTTATAGTTTGATGACTAGGTTATTAGAGCTACCTAAAGCTTTAATTCACTATCCAAGGGATGTTGTAAGTTTAATGATTATTCAATATTATAGTTTCATTTAGTCATTATTGTAATGGCTAAATTGTTAAAGCATTTGTCTCTTATACGGGAGGTCAAAGGTCTGACTAACCTAGTGGAAAGTTATCTTGAGTGGTGGGTAAGTGGTGCAAACTCAAATCTCTTTTGCCAAATACTTTACAATATTATATACATACTGTGTTAATACTATTCATTCACTGTTCAACGGCACCGTATTCTTCATCCTTTCAGGATTGCAAGACATTATTACCATTATGGGCGTTGTGGTCCTTGATAAATTATCTTGGGGCATATAACAGACCTTAATTACCCCATGTGTTAGCTTGTCCTACATGATAAATCTCTCAAATATCATTAAGTTACTGTAATTGATGCATCACCATATCTACCAGTACCTTTGACACCCCCTTATAGGGTGCTGCTTGTCACCATTCGGGGGAAAAAAAAAGGTCTTTTTGTCTTCTTGTTAGATACCCACTCAATAATTGAAGGATGATACAAGTAATGACATTTTCAATTAGCCCAACTTTCTCCATTTAAGTTAATATCTTCTATGGTCATTTCATATGTTTCACCCATCTTTACTCCTTTGGTTATGTTTTAACATATATTATTATCCATTTTTTAAAAAATTAATATTTCAATACTTTTATTTTTTAAAAGTAAATATGATTTACTTAATTTCTATTTATTTATATAAATAAAAGATGCAATACAGTTTTTTTAAAATAATTAAATGTTTGACTTTCTCTTAATACATGGTTGAAACTTCAATAAAAACATATATCTATAATAAAATAGTTTGTCTACGTTTAAAATAAATAAATAAATGAAATAAATAAATAAATGAAAAACTCATCCACATAATAGCCTTCCATGACTGATAAAAGAACCATCAACCTACTCCCATTGGATCCTTCTTAGACATTTTAATAACAGTTTGGATGATGAAGTTCTTCACAGCAACTCCTCTTTGCTCTTACAATTTCCGATGATCACGACAGAGGTTGTGCTTTCAACTTTAATTAAACTAATTTGCGAGAAGGTGGCCTCCAACGTACTTAAAGAGATCGGGGATCTTGCCGGCACTGAAAAAGAGATCAAAAGGCTGAAGAACACTTTGCTGACTATCCAAGCCATGCTTGAAGACATTGAGGCAAGGTAGATGAAGGAGAAGGCACTAAAGAGATGGCTGAGAAAGCTCAAAGATGTGGCTTTTGATATGGATGATGTCTTGGATGAGTTCATGGCTGAAGCTGAGGAGCGGAAGATGAAGGACATGAAGGAAAAACTACGTGACCTTGTTAAAAAGGTCAAAGTTTGGTTATAAGATGGCTGGCAAGATGAAGGAGATTAGGGATGCAAGTGGGGAATGGAATCCCTGCTTTTCACAGAGATCCGCCCCTACGGGGAGGGGATTCTTTGAAATAGTCCCCCGGTAGCTCGAGAAATGGGGGAAAACCTTTCCCTGCTTAGTGGGTGCGACAGGGCGGGGGCGGGGAGTCCTCTCCCCACCCCTCAGGGTTCCCCGCCCCCCTCCCCGTGGAGTGTGGCATTCCCCGTGGAATCCCCACGGGGAATCCTTGGGATTCTCCACCAACAAAAATAAATTATATATTTATTTTAATTTATTTTAAAAAATTCAACTTGAATATAATATTATATTGACCAAATATTTGATTTTTTGAAAAAAAAAATATTTTTTGATTTTTAATAATATTTTAGTAAATAAAAAATTTTAGGTTTAATAGAAATTTAGTTTAAAACAATTGAGTTTATTAAATAACAATCTTAACAAATTTTTTTTTTTTAAAATTATGTATATAGCCCCCTCCCCCACCCCTCCCACGCGGAGAATTTTGGGACAGGGAATCCCCACCCCATGGGCATTGATCGCGGCCACAATGATGATGATGCCGATAACTTGGATTTGGCTTTCCTGCAAGAAATCCAAGGTGGTTGATGATATATTTTTTTTACTAGAAGATATAAACAATAAATAAGCATTATGTTAGTTAATTTTTGCATAGTAATAAATAACATGGGGATTGCCTGAAAAGTAGTCATAGTCACAGTTAACCCAATTTTTGTAATTTTTTTTAAAATATAGTTGATAATTTATTTTTATAAAAAAAACCTCATGGGCACTTCTGTGAATCGGTTGGTTCCGGCCCATCAATTGCCTTGGACTCATCAGGTCGGTCCCAGTGAACCTTCTTAACCGGCTGGTGCCCACATTTAGTTGCCACCTTGCAAAGGCCTTGGCAAATCTTATGCTTGGATTGGAAAAGTTTGCCATCACTCAACTCGATGAGTTTCTATTAAGACCAAGAGAGTTCATCTTGTTGGCCTCAACGAGCTCGCACCACATAGGCCGATCTACATAGAAAGCTGTGGGGTCCTTGGACCCTTTTTTTTAAAAATATATATATATATATATATAAAAGTTAAACATATTTTTTACTAATGTGGACCCATAAAATTTTAAAAACAATAAATCTTTTAATAGACTATACGCCTCATGGAGAGAAATTGAAATGATGTATTTGTTAGTATTAACAATAATATTATTGTATATTATTTTAAAAATTCATCAAAAATGGTTATAAAAAATTTTATTTTGTTATTTTAGTATTGTATATCATTAATTTATTCATATATATTTATAATGTAAATTTATACTACATATATGAATACCACTATACAAAATCTCTATATCCACACTGTCACAATGCACCATGGTCAGGTGAGCTCACTTTGTTGGCCTTGGCATATTGAGATTGAGCCCTGATAATATGAGTTTACTTTAATTTTGCACAAATTATATATATATACTATTTCTCCCCTTATATTCTCGTCTTCCACTCGTAATACTTTTGTATTTTTTTTTTTTGTGTCCTCTTCTGTTTTTTGCAATGTTTTAATATTTTTAATTAACATAGTTTATTTATTTTTTAAAAAATAATTATAAAAAAATTTGGTATATCCTATCTAGTTTGAACATAAAAATTACTCTCGAAAAACATTATGAATATTTTATTAAAAAAATGAGGGATAACAAACCTCTCTTTTTTAAAGTTAAAGTGACCAATTGTAAAGTGTCAACATATTAAATTCAGCCCATGGACTATATACAATTTTATTCATTTTGGCCATTTTACGGGGACTCACAAAAATATCACATGTCTTGCAACATCAACCAAATTACAAAATAATCAAATTTGCGTTCTACAACAACCAAATGAATATTTTCATATATTAAAAGACATTTGGTCTAGCAGCAGTGTTAGTCTCATTATGTAAGACTTATTTGCAAATTTTTTTTGGATATGTTAAAAAAATTTTATACACATTGGTGTCAAAAGGTCTCCAGTGTATAAGCGGGTTTGTTGCTCAATGCCTGTGCTGCTAGATTAGAATGTATAGTTGGACAATCAATTCCATATTATGCTTACACTCTGAGTGTATATGTGCTTGTCACATTTTATAAAAAAAATCATATTTCAAAAATTAACAAAAATGATGAAGAAAGATTAAGAACCATCTACGATTATTATTATTATTATTATTATTATTATTATTATTATTGATGAAATATGATAAACGCATGTATATTCAGGGGTATGCACACAGTAGGCAATGAGCGCCCCATTGTGTTTCTCACCCAATTTGTACAGGGATTAGACTGCAAGTTTATTTTCATAATTGAAGACCTTTTGACTATCGTTGTGTCCAATACATTTTGAACTAGGACCACGAGCATTCCACGAGCCATTGTTTTTTTTTTTTTTTTGAAATAGGACCAATGGTGGACTGAAGACCTTTTGGCAATTTAATTTTGTAGCCAAAAGATTGATAATATTGTTTCACAAACAAGGATGTTTAGTTGGTTGATAAAATGTAGGGTAAAAAATCTTTTCCATATATGAGTTGAGAATATTTTAAAATTTAAAATTATTTTTATAAAAAGAACTTAATCCTAATTGCTCTTCCAGCAAACAAACTACATAGGATATGACTATGTTAATTTAATTTATTTTATTTTTTCTTATTAAAATTTGGGTTTTAACTTATCACAAGATGTTTAAAAATAATTTTCATATTTAAATTAAACTAAAATCAACTACTTTTGTTAAGTCTTTGTCTTCTTGGTCGGCGGAATTGGGTGCGGAGGAGAGAGCATCGGGAGAGGGCCAATGGATTATCATTTGGAATCTTCCTCTCCATGCATGGTCCTGGAATATTATTGTGGAGGTTCTACAGCCGGTGGGTGAGCTCGTGGCACTGTCTCAAGTAACGTTGCTGAAAAAACGGTTTATCTCGGCGCTGGTCCGTCGATGTTTCGGGATGGCACTCCCTTCAGAGCTGGATCTCAATCTGGGGATGCGGAGATATTCCATTATCATCACTGGCGATGGGGATGTCTCACCCGTTTTTCAAAGGGATCTTGGTCGTTATACACTGCCTAATATGAAGGATGGAATTGTTGTTGCACTGCTGATAGTGAGACACTTTAACCAAACTATTTCTGCAGAGGAGATGGGCGGGAAGCTGCCGATAGATAGGCTGGTTTGTGTTGCTGAAGTTCAACCGACGTAGTGGTGCTTAACTCATGACATTCCGGCGGAGGAGAAAGGTAAGCAATTGCAACATAGCTAGTTGGTTGGGGGGCGGTCAAGCGTTGCTCCCGCCCCGGTGGCAGTAAAAGGAGGATGGCGTGGTTGCATCGATGGCGATGGTTGACCTCCTCTCCCACGACAGCGACGGGAGCATACTTTGCGACCTCGGTAGTCGGTGCATCGAACCGTTGGTAACAACGATCTTTGAAGTCGGACAGTGGGTCAGGTCGAAGGAGATGCCTCGGCTCGATTTTCTGAGGTTGTCAGATATGTGCATCGGGATGAAGCTGGTTCGGGGGTCTCCAGACCCCAATGTGTCAATCGATGGTAGGTCCGACAGTTGTTTGAGTCACGGCATTCGTGGTTGACAGGAGATTTGCAGGGCCGGGTGACGTTCGGAGCGTCTAAGGTTAGGTCTACTGAGGTGGTGTGTGATGGCTGCATGAAGGGTGGACACATGGCCTCACAAATTAACTTTGATCCATCGACCAACTGCGGGTTGGTGAATAGCTTTGTGGCTAAGGACCCACTGATTTTTTTCGGTTGGGGTGGATCCTTTATTGAGCCAAGAGAATTCGGTGAGTAACCTTGATGTGCTACAAGGGGATCTAGTGTTGATCTGTGATATGGGTCGTGATTTGGGCCATGGGCCAGTCTTTCTTTCGTCTTCCATGGACCACAAGCTCCCTGATGGGCCAGACTAGGAATCGGTAGCTAGGCTAGATCAATGTTCTCTGGTTAGGCCTTTTACAAAGTCTGTTGCTAGGCCAGATCAATGTTCACTGGTTGGAGCTTGTGCAAAGTTAGTTGCTGGGCCAGACCAAAGTCCCCTGGTTGGCCCTGATGGGGGAAAGGTTTGTGGGCCTTTTACCAAATCAGATGCTGGGACTCTTAATAATGCACATGGTTGGGAGAACAGGCTGGGCCTCTCTGGCCAGATGTTTCCAGGGAGAATTTAGGGGATGGAACTATTATTCCCTTATGGGTTCCTCCTCCTTGCTTTAAGTGGCAATTTTTTAGCTGGGGTTTGGGCCTTGGTCCCAAGTAAGGGTATCACTACCTTTGATAACTCTAAAGATCTGAAGGAGGTGGAGGATTCGGGTACCCTTTCAGTTGTGAGAGCCTCGTCTAACAGTAGTGATGAGTCTGAGGACTCGGTTTTTGAATTCGAGAGGAATCTCAGGGCTCTACTACCAGGTTTACTAGGTGATGCGGACATGATCCACGCAGATTAAGAAAAAGGAACTAGAAGAAGCAGGAGACCTAAAAAACCTTCCTCTAGGTTTAATGAAGAAGCTGGGTTTCTTGCGGGGCCACTAAAGTCAGCAAGAAAGAAATTGCCCCCAAGTGTCACCGCGGAAGGTACCTCTTCCAAACCTCTCCTTATTTCAGATTGGAATAATGCTGAATTATCAAATTATTATAATGCATGTGGCATTTCTTTTGCTAACCCTGTGTCTGCGTGCTTCAATCATATTCGCTTGTTAGAGCAGACTCATTCTGCCTCTGTCTTGACACCGACGGGACTTTTTTTGAGGTTCACAAGACATAATGGTTTTTATGAATATTATAACTTGGAACGTTAAGGGACTAGGGAGACCAACTAAGCGGTTCCTAGTTAAAGACTTTTTGAGTCTGCATTTTGCAAAAGTTTGTTGTCTATAAGAATCAAAACTTGAGAAAATTCTGTCGGCCATGTGGCTTGAAATTAGTGGCTCTTGTTTAGATGAATTTGCTTTTCTGCCTGTAAGAGGCTCTGCGGGGGGGGGGGGGGGGGGGGGGGGGGGGGGGGGGGGGGGTAGCATTATTGGTTGGAATAGTGGGACTCTGTTAGGTAAGTTAGAAAGGCTTGGGGCTTTTAGTCTGACGGTGGATTTCTGTTCTAAAAGGGATAATTTTAAATGGCGATGCACTTTGGTATACGGTCCAATAGTGAGATTGGTTAAACTGGCTTTCTGGGAGGAACTTCGGGCATGTGGTAGTTCTCTGGACATTCCTTGGGTTGTTTATGGGACTTTAACACAATATTTGCAATGGACGACAAAATCTGGGGTACTCAAAACCTAGAGGATCTCCATTGCGCAAACGTGTTCATAGCTGACCTTGGTCTTCTGGTACCTCCCTCAATTGGTAGAAGGTTTACCTGAATTAATGGCCAAGCTGAGTCGATTTGGGTTAGGCTTGATCTATTTGTTGTTATCCAAGCTTGGGCTACTCACTTCCCCAAATTATTGCAGAGCAGCCTCTTGCGCCTCGGATTGGACAATGTCCCTATTTGAATGGAAGTGGGGCTTCATTTTCCAGGCCAAGGACATTTTGCTTTGAGCTGGCGTGGACGACGGTGGTGGGTTTCAGGAGTTGGTGAGGCAGTGGTGGCGGGAACCTTTGTAGGATGGTTGTGGGGGTGTTCATCTTGGGGAAAAAATTTGCAAGGTTGCGGAACTACCTACGAATCTAGGCAAAAACCAGTTTCGACTCGATTAAACTAAAGAAGCTGGCCTTGCTTCAAGATCTAAAGGAGATAGACACCTCCAAGGAAACTAGGTGCCTCATGGTGTATGAAGTACGCAAAGAGCAAGAACTTTTGGATATGATGAAGGAGATTCTAAAGCAAGAAGAAATTTACTGGAAACAAAGATCAAGGTTACAATGGCTGAAGGAGGGTGATGAAAACACGAAGTTTTTAAATGCAATTGCAAACGAAATTTTATTCCTTCTATTAGGCATAACGATGTGTTGTTCGAGTATTTGCGTGATATTGGAAATATTTTCAGGGAGCGTTTCCAGCAGCAGTTTGGACAAAGTAGAGCCTCGAGATTAAAGGTGGACCTTCAGAAGCTCTTGGCCCATAAAAGTTTTGTGGATCTCTCGCATTTGGAACATCCGTTCTCGCTTGAGGAAATCAAGAGTGCAGTTTTTTATTTAGTTGGAAATAAGGACCCGGGGCCGGATGGTTTCCCAATCCAATTTTTTAAACATTTATGGGAGCTAATTAAATCGGATTTACAGCTGCTCTACGAGGACTTTTATTGTGGACATGCTAACTTCGAATGAATTAATTGGGCCAGTATTGCTCTGATCCTGAAGGTGGGTAGCCCTGCGATGGTATCGGATTACCACCCAATTAGTCTCATTAACTCTACTCTAAAGATTCTTTCAAAAATCTTAGCGACTCGCTTGAGCAAGGTCATAAACGCGTTGGTGGATACCGACCAGTTGGCTTTTATGAAAGGAAGATATATTTTGGATAACATTGCTACTGCAGAAGAACTGATTTTCAGCATTCATAAACTTAGGCTCCCTGGGCTTATCCTGAAAATTGATTTCGTAAAAGTATTCGATTTGGTGGATTTGGACTTCCTCCTTGATTTGCTTAGGGCCAGGGGTATTGGTCCAAAATGGGTGACCTAGATCCAGAATAGTTTAGTCTCTTCTAAGGCTAATATTCTAGTGAATGGCTTACCAAATGGATACATTCGCTATCATAGGGGTTTGCGATAAGGCGATCTATTATTGCCCTTACTGTTTGTTCTAGTTACGGATATTCTTGTCTTGACCACGGGAGGACTCGAGGACCTCCAAATTGTTAAGCTTATTCTTTACATTTTTGAAGGTATGCCAGGTCTGGAAACTAATTTTGCAAAGACGTGCCTCTATTCTACGAAAAAAGGGGTGATGGAAGCTGCTGCTATGTTAAATTGTCAAGTGGGACTCCTCCCGGTCACTTATCTTTGGGTCCCCATTGATGGCAGTAGGCCCCGACATCAGGATTGGGAAGGTATTATCCACAAAGTGAGAATGAGACTTTCTTCTTAGAAAGCGCCACATCTCTCTCTGGGGGGTCGGCTAACACTGGTGAGTTATGTTCTTTTTGCTCTGCCGACGTTTTGGATGTCCATTTTTTGACTGCCATGATGGGTTATCAAGGAGCTGGATCGCATCCATCGGGACTTCCTTTGGTCTTGAACGGATATTGATAACCCAAAATGTTGGTTGGTTTGTTGGAAATCCTTATGTCGGCTCTGGGATCAGGGGGGTGGGGTATTCTGGACCTGAACTATTTTAATCTGACACTACTTGAAAAATGGTGGTGGAAATTTATGATGGATCCAGACTAGGGCGGTGCAAAGGTGGTGCAATTCAACTACGAACTAACTAGGTGGAACCTTTCCCCCATGTTGTCGAGCAGGATTTCCTTTTTCTGGAAGGGTGTTTCTTGCAGTCTTCTAGCTTTCAGAAGTTGCATTTCGTATGGCATCAACTCAAGAGCAACAACTCTTTTTTGGAAGGATCATTGGTTTAATGGTTTAGCTCCGATGAACTTGTGGCCAGAGATTTTCAGGAACAATCCTCATCCGAACGGAACAGTGCAGGAACTGGCTTTTCTGCTAGAGAGTGCCCCTTTCGCTACAAATATGGAGGTATTGCCTCTCAGGGATCGTCTAGGGGCTCCTGATACCAATGGGGCGATAAGAAATGGTGGTCGTTGACTGGTCTGGAGCCTTCACGGTCAAATCCTTCTACAATTTCCTGACTGATGGAGGAATCAGATGCCCAGTGGCTAGGTTCTTCTGGCGAAGCATGTGTCCTAGGAAAATCAATCTTTTCAACTGGCTTGCGTGGAAGAATAAGGTTCTCTCCTTGGAGAATCTTGTCCTTAGGAGATGTAACAGGCTTCCAACTGCAACCTGTGTTTTATGTCACTATGAGATTGAATCTGTTGACCATCTTTTCCTCAATTGTAATGTTATAAGGCGAGTTTGGGATCACTTTATTTGTATGTTTTGACTTCCTGTACCTCCCGGGCGGATGAGTAGTCTTTGGGATTCCTGGCGAATGTGTGTGCAGCCAACCATGAGAGATTTCTGTGATTTACTTGTGAAAGCCCTTGTGTATAATGTCTGGCTTGCTAGAAATGAGGCTATTTTTAATGCCAAAGATGTTCTTGTCCATGCTATTATTATGAATATTGATCGTATGCTCTTGTTCTGGTTCTCGAATTATGTAGAGAGTTTCACAGGAAAGACAGAGGAGCCTATGAAGAGCATCAAACAGAGTTTGGAGTTTATTGGTATACGGTCTGATGGGGTGCTAGAGGTGTCAGCTGAGGATTTTCCACTCTTGCCTACGGTTTAGTTTTCTTTTTGTATGGGCCTAAGGTAGCCTGTTCCTCGTGTATCTTCTTTTTTGTTTCTTTTGTTTGAGCAATTGTACCACATCTAGTGTTATATTGCTCCCTTGTTCTTCCTGATGTCCTTCTTGTTTTCTCCAAGTGGGAGTTATCTTGTATTCACTATTGTTTTAATAGAAGTGGTTTATCCACCTTTTAAAAAAAAAAATCTTTGTTTTCTTCCATGACCCAAGATTTGGAGGAAAATGTGAGATTACAGATGATAATTAGTGGGTTGGAGATGAGTTTTGCCTACCCTCCAATACCTACTAAAATTTTAAAACGATGACCCATAACTAAATCAGAGTGAACCCAAGTTCTCTATGTAAATATTTTATACCTACTAAAATTTTTAAACCCTGACCCATAACTGAATCGGAGTAAACCCAAGTTTTTTCTGTTTAAATTTTTTTTTTAATACACATGATTTATTTAATTTCTACTCAAGACAAAAACATTTTATATGAACAAGAGATGCAAATTTTTTTTTTTTTTTTGAAAAAAGAGGTGCAACTTAAAAAAAAATGTTAAATTTTATGGTTTATCTATTTTTTATTAAAAACAAATGCAATGGAAGGAACGGAGTCAAGGTCATGAGTAAGTCTTCCGTGTGATTGTGACCAAAGAACCATCCTCCTACAGTTTCTAAAACAACTAAAACAAAAGAAATATACCAAAGTTAGGATCATAATGTTCTTTACAGCAATTTCTCCACTCTTTCCTTTCTTTAGACTTTGCCTACACTGCCAGCAATCATTTGATTTCAGCATAAGTTGTTTGTTGCTCCTCATTTGCTCTTGCAATTTCCAGTGATCATGGCAGAGGTTGTGCTTTCAGCTTTGATTAAGCTAGTTTGCGAGAAGGTGGCCTCCAAAGTACTCAAGGAGCTCGGGGCTCTGGCCGGCGTTGAGAAAGAGTTTAAAAGGCTGGAGAACACTTTGCTGACGATCCAAGACGTGCTTGAAGACGCTGAGGCGAGGCAGGTGAAGGAGAAGGCACTGAAGAGATGGTTGAGAAAGCTCAAAGATGTGGCGTTTGATATGGATGATGTCTTGGATGAGTTCATGGCCAAAGCCGAGAAGCTGAAGATGGAGAAGGACATGAAGGCAAAACTGGGCAACCTTGTCTCAGCGCCGAAGTTTCGTTATAAGATGGCTGACAAGATGAAGGAGATCATGAAGAGGTTCGATGAGATCTCTGAGGAGAGGTCCAAGTTTGACTTGAGGGAAGGTGCTGTCAAAGAAGAGATTGGTGAGAGAGAGGAGACTGGTTCGTTCGTTAACGAATCAGAAGTCTATGGAAGGGATGAAGACAGGGAGAAGCTTGTGGATTTTCTGACCAACTCGTTATCATCATCATCATCATCATCAAGTGAAGCCAATCCTGATGTTATGGCTATTGTTGGGCTAGGAGGGTTGGGCAAGACCACTCTGGCACAACTGGTCTTCAATGATGAGAGGGTGTGCCAGCATTTTAGGGAGAGGATATGGGTCTGTGTTTCGGATGAGTTTGATGGCAAGAGACTCACAAGATCAATCATAGAATCAATGACTGGGAGCGAGTGTAATCTGAAAGATATGCACTCGTTGCAGAGGATTCTAAGAGAAAAACTCAGAGGTGAGAGGTTCTTGCTTGTTCTGGATGATGTATGGAATGAGGACCATGAGAAGTGGGACAGGTTGAGAGCTCTGCTCACTGGTTGTGCTGCGAGAGGAAGTAAAGTCATTGTGACCACACGCAGTGCAAGAGTTGCTTCCATTATGGGCACCATCTCGCCACACTTGCTGACAGGGTTATCAGACCAGGACTGCTGGGTTTTGTTCGAGAAGAGGGCTTTTGGGATCGGTGGTGCAGTGAAGACACCCAACTTGGTGGCCATTGGGAAGGATATAGTAAGCAAGTGCGCAGGGCTTCCTTTGGCTGCCAAAGCTCTAGGAAGCCTGATGCGTTTCAGAAGAGGAGAAAGGGAATGGGTGGCTGTGAAAGACAATGAGATTTGGAGATTGCCTGAGCATGAGAACCAGATCTTGCCCTCATTGAGGTTGAGCTACAACCACTTGCCTTCATGCCTCAAGCCTTGCTTCGCCTACTGCTCTATATTCCCCAAGAACTATCAGATGAGGAAGGAGACACTGGTTCAGCTGTGGATGGCAGAGGGCTTCTTGACCCATGATTATAATTCATTTGAGACTGAAGTCATTGGGAATGGATACGTTGACGAGTTGCTGGAAAGATCACTCTTTCAAAATGGGGACGAAGACACTGATGGTGTGGTGAGACAGGTAAAGATGCATGACCTCGTCCATGACCTTGCTCACTCTGTTGCAGGTGACGAGGGCTCTGTTGCTGATGAAGCTTCAGGATATGCATCTCGACAAGGCTGTAGATACTTGTCCTTCGTTTATGACAGACCAATATCAGAGAGCAAGCCTCCACCATTTCTCAATGAAGCAAACAAGTTGCGCAGCTTCTATTTCATTGCAGAAGGAAACATGAAGTACCTGGAACAAAGCCAGGGACGAGTTTTCCGTTTAGATGCAGAAGGAGACATGAAGGAGGCAGACGATAACAAAGAGAAACCATCAAAGCCGGCAGAGCTTAGTGACATCTTTTCCACTCTAAAGCTCTTGCGTGCATTGCATCTAAACCGCTACCCACTGATGAGAGAAATTCCGGTTTTGATAGGAAAGATGAAACATTTGAGATACCTCAACCTCTCCAACACCATCATTGAAGTTGTACCACCATGCGTTGGCCTCCTTCATAACCTCCAGACTTTGAATATATCTTGTTGCAGATGGCTTCGGATGTTGCCAGACTCTTTTGGTCAGCTCACCAACCTATCAACCTTGCACCTCGAGGGCTGCTCAAGTCTGCAGTCCTTGCCAGGTTCCATTGGTTGCCTTAAGAATTTAAGGAAGCTTGACTTGTCCTTGTCCCAGTATGTTCAAGCATTGCCTGAATCTCTAAGCAGACTCTCCAACCTGCAAGATTTGCGACTTAGACATTGTTACAGTATGCGTGAACTTCCAGTGAAGATGAAGGATATGAAAAGCCTCATTCATCTGGATATTACTAGCTGTGTTGAGCTGACTTGCATTCCTGCAGGAATAGGACAGTTAAGAAGTCTGCGAACATTGCCAATATTTATAGTTGGTGGGAAGACCAATTGCAGTCTCAAAGAATTGGGCAGCCTCAGCATTGAAGGTCAGCTGCATATAAAACATCTTGAGAATGTAACAAATCCTCATGAGGCTAAGGAGGCCAATCTGAAGGAAAAGCAGGGTCTTCGGTCACTAAGATTATCATGGGATAAGAATGTATACAGGACACCAGGGCAATCCAGTGATGATAACCTGAGTGATGATGAAGAATCTAGGAGTTATGTGATTGACTTTCTACTCTTGCATAATATGGTTCCCGAAGCTGATCTCGTGGATGATGTGCTTGAAAACCTTCAACCAGATACATACATCAGTGAGTTGGAGATTGAAGGATATGTGGGAAAGAAGTACCCCACTTGGATGATGGACTTATCACTGCTTCCCAATCTGGTTGATCTGACACTAGATTCATGTATTAGATGTGAGACTCTTCCACCAATGGGACAGCTTCCTCATCTCAAAGCCCTCAGGCTCAGACTCCTTTGTGCTATCAGGTGCATAGACTCATCTTTTTACGGAGGTCATGCTGCATTTCCCGTTTTAGAGGAATTAGTGATATCAATGATGTTTATGTTACAAGAGTGGTCTGGAACAAGTGAAGGAGAACTGTTTCCTTCTCTTACCAAGCTGACTCTTGGCTCATGTCCATTGTTGAGAGAGCTTCCATCCAATTTCCCCTCTGTTAAGCATCTGAATATGAACATGGAGGATGAGCTGCTGTTGTCCAACCTTCAGGAAGGTGCATTTCCTAATCTCATGCACTTACATGTTAGGGAATATGATGAGGATTGCATACCTGAAGTGATTTCTCGACTAATGGAATCTGTTGAGAGCTATTCAGTACAATCCAAACTTAGGCCTAAAGATGATGATCCATCGGCAATGCCATTTTTATGCTTTTCCAAGTACACTGTGTATGCTGGAACTACCTCTCTACCTCTTTTCCCCGCGCCAATCTGGTTTTGATCCTAAGAAGCTTAAGTTTTGGAGTTGGGTAGGTTTGTGAAGCGCAGTCTTTGCTTCTCAGTCCTCAGAGCAGCAATTACGGGTGTAAGTATCTATTGCCAGGAGGAGATTGCGAGAAAATGCGGTTTTGTTTTGTTTTGTTTTTAAATAACTTATTTTTTTATGAAGCAGGAGCCTTTTGCACAGGAGGAATGCATGGAGGATGAGTTATTAGAGTAGCACCGAGTATGATATGTATGATATGTATATGTAAAGTGGTGATATATTTTGTTTTCAGTCCTGCATGTGGGTTCGCATCTCTCGTATGTACTGGTTTTTTTTTTTTTCTGTTTTTAAATTTAATGAATGTGGTTGATTTATTTATTTATTTTTGGTGTTCGTGTATTGGTGATGTTTCTGAGTTTGTTGCATTTTGTTTGTTTATTTATTTATTTATTTTTTAATTCACTAGAGGCCTCAAACGAGTTAGTTTGGCGTGCCAAAGACCTGAAGCGAGCTAGATGGGCTTGTACTTGCCTTGGTGCGCCACCTAACCCGTTTGAAAGCTTGGTTAAGCTAGCATGGTCTGCCGACCAAGGCATTGGCCTAGCACACGGCACATCCCAAATCTGCCCAATTAGTGCCATGTGACCCTGTGTAGGATTTTTTTTTTAATCTCAAAATTATAAAAAAAAAATCTCAAAAATGCTAAAAAAAATTATTATAAAACTCAAAACCACTTGATTTAAGTGGTTCAAGTGGCTAGAGACATTAAAAATAAGTTCATGCGGAGTGATAAGTGTTCGAATTTTTGTTAGAAGAATTAACTCACTAGTAATATCGTATGTATATTCACAAGTAATAAAGATAGGTGTTTGTCACCCTTTCACAAAAATTATTATAAAAAAAAATTGTAAGAAACATAAATCTACCTGCATATAAGTATATAAAAATATTTCAATTTATAAAATTAAATATTTTATTAAAATTTTATATGAAAATTTTTTTAAGTGAGGAATAAGTAATAAGTTATTTCCACCAAAAAGGAAAGAATTTAGGAAACAAATAAATAATAACAAATTATTTTATTAATAAAAAATATTTTTGCAGGGCATGCTCAATGTGTGTCATGTCAGTATTGACCCACCTTTTATCCTATAGTGTCAACCCTAGACAGGTAGTAACACCTCTAATTTTTTACAAAATTTTTAAAACCATGAACTCTGAACTAGTATAGATGAGACACATAAACTATATAGGTGCAGCACAACTACTTGTATTGTACCTTATTTGATATTTTATTGGCAGTATAAAAATTTTTGTACTGTTTTTTGTTTGATTTCTACAAGTACTGGACAAATTATTGTAAAATTATTTTTAATACCTTTTATACTGTCTTATGTTTGTTTTACAATAAACAATTTCATAAGTAAATTTCAAAGTTTTTTTTCAATTTCAATATTAACCTAATTAAATTTTGTATAATTAATCAACTTATTAAATCATAATAGTATTTTTTTTATTTTTAAAATATAGGAAAAAAATATTTAATTGCTAAAAATTACATGATAAATTCAATTAATATGCCAATCCACTAAATAATAAAATTTATTACCCTATAATCTTGTTAAATATACTACAATCTATAATCCATATAACCTAATTTATAATTAATAATCTTATTAAATCATAATTATATTTTTATATTATATACACTAATTTAAAGAAAATAAGGTTTCCAAACAATTATAAAGTTTTAATAAAAAAAATTTACAAAATGTCAAGAGATTAAATAATAAAATTTGTAAATATGATTTTCTAAAATTATAAAGTTTAAATATTATATGTCAAGAGATTAAATAATAAAATTACTAAAAATAATAAAATTTGTACTAATTATAAACAAAATTATAGGGTAACAAATTATAAACAAATTTACTATATAAAACAAAATTATCAAGTATTACTATATAAACAAATTTACAAAATGTCAAGAGATTAAATAATAAAATTTGTAAATATGATTTTCTAAAATTATAAAGTTTTAATATTATATGTACTAATTTGTAAAAATTTTCGAGTTGCCAACCAATAGACTTTAAATATAAAAATTAATTTGTAAGATATCATGGAACTAAACAATAAATTTTCATAAATATTTTTACTAAAAATATAATTCTTTTATATTATGTGCATCAACATGAAAAATATATATAACACAATTTAAAATTTTAATTTTTGGATAAAAATATAAAAACAAATTATGTTAATTTTTATGATTTAAAATTTTAATTTTAAGATATTGATCAAGATAATTCTCACTTTTATTTATATTGTATAGAAATCAAATATAAATTTAGATAAAAATTGGCCCTGACCCATGTGAGAGTTTTTGGCCTATTTTTTACTTTTCTCTATGTAAAACATCTTTGTATTTTAAACCTAGGTTTTTTTATCCAAGAAAAACGATACTAATGCTACCCTGAAAGTCAAATCTTTAGGTTTCTTGCTAAGATAGAGGTAGGCAACGCAGGCGCCGATCACGCCCACGGCGACAACGATGCTGATAACTTGGATTTGGCTTTCCTGCAAAAAATCTAAGGCGGCTGATGATATATATATATATATATATATATTTTTTTTTTTTTTACTAGAAGATATAAACAATAAATAAGCGTTATGTTATTTATTTTTTCATAGTAATAAATAACATAGTAATTGCCTGAAAAGTAGTCATGGTCATAGTCAACCCAATTTTTGTAAATTTTTTTTAAATATAGTTGATAATTTATTTTTTATAAAAAAAAACTCATGGGCACTTCTGTGAATCGGTTGGTTCCAGCCCATCAAATGGCTTGGACTCACCAGGTCAATCCCAGTGAACCTACTTAACTGACTGGCGCCCACATCTAGTTGCCACCTTGCCAAGGCCTTGGCAAATCTTATGCTTGGATTGGGAAAGTTTGTCCCCACTCAACTTGATGAGTTTCTATTAAGGCCAGGAGAGTTCGTCTCGTCGGGCCTCAACGAGCTCACACCACATAGGCTGATCTACATAGAAAGCTGTGGGGTCCTAGACCTTTTTTTTTTTTTTTTTGACGAAAGTGGATAAACCACAAATGCATTAATAAGAAAGGCAGTACAAATACAAAACGACACAACAAAGCAGGAAACAGCCTCCACTAGAGGTGGAACAAAAGGAGACAACAAACAAAACCTCGAGAAGGAGAGAGGAACTCTTGCGCGGGAAAAAGAACATCAGACGAAGCAGCTAGCCGGCTAGATCATCGTGCCCGTCAGGGTCCACCTCCTCTCGAGCAGGACCGGAGAACTGAATACAACGCCGAACCGCAGCAATGGATTCCTCAAGCCTGTGCATCTCCTTAGGCGGGACAACTGGAATCCAAGAGAGATACATGTAACAAATTTTCAAGAATAAAGCAGGCATAGAAGTAAACACAGAATTGAAAATGCAGTTATTTCTAGCAAGCCAAATTTGCCACAACACACTTTTAGCAATAAGCGAAGACTGTAATTTGCGGTGAGGACTAAGCTCAGAAAGCCAGCTGCCCCAAAGGTCGGAGCAAGATGTTGGGGCCCTCGTAAAGGCGAACATGGGCGCAAGGCGATCCCATAGTTCCCTAGCGATGAGGCACCTGAAGAACAAGTGGTCGCAAGACTCCTCATCGGAATGACACAACAGACAAGTCGCCGTAGGTAGCATGTTGCAGCCACGGGCGAAAAGAGTGTCCAGTGTGAGGATCTTTTTATCCCAAGTTAGCCACATAAAGGCGGCAATTTTTCGGGGGACGGGGGAGTAAAAGATCAACGGGGTTGTGGCACACCTCAAACCCCTGTCGATCAGGAAACTGTAGAAGGACTTAACAGTGAAGGAACCATCCACCATAAGTTTCCAAGATTTCCTGTCGTGGTGCTCCCCAGAAGAAGAGGAAAGCCTATTTCTAACATCTGTCAGCAGAGGATCAGGCTCCACGTCCAAAGACTGGGAACTAAGAATAGCTTCCCTGACGGAAGCAAACGGAATGGAAGTGGCCTGGAACTCCTCCCACCAACGATATTTCGGGGCTTGACCGTCAAGCCAATTGTCTAACCAAAAGAGTGTACAGTTCCCATTCCCAACCATGGAACTGAGACAGACTCTGAACGCCTCTAGGGAAGAGAAAAGGCCTTGCCAGAAGAAAGAACACCGGCGACCACGTGACAACCAGAGATTCCATCTTGGATGGAGACGATAGTAATTGTGCAAGATAGGAACCAAACCACACCAGGAACCACTTGAGGCGATTTTCCACCACCATTTCCCAAGAAGAGCACGATTGAATTCTTCCAAGTTGATGATGCCCCAACCCCCCTGCTCCTTCGGAAGGCAAAGCCTATGCCAATTGACCAATCGGCACCTAGGCCTGGCGATGTCGGGACCTCGTCAGAGGAAATCTCTCCTTAACCGATCAATGCGTTTGATGACCCACATAGGAAGTCTGAAAACCGACATCCAATAGGTAGGCAAAGCAGAGAGACGATAGTAATTGTGCAAGATAGACCTTTTTTTTTAAAAAAATTATAGTAAGTTTATATATATATATATATATATATATATATATATATATATATATATATATAAAAGTTAAACATATTTTTTTACTAATGTGGACCCATAAAATTTTAAAAACAATAAATCTTTTCATAGACTATACGCCTCATGGAGAGAAATTGAAATGATGTATTTGTTAGTATTAACAATAATATTATTGTATATTATTTTAAAAATTTATGAAAATGGCTATAAAAAATTTTATTTTGTTATTTTAGTATTGTATAATCAAAAATTTATTCATATATATTTATAATGTAAATTTATACTACATATATGAACACCACTATACAAACTATACGCCTCATGGAGAGAAATTGAAATGATGTATTTGTTAGTATTAACAATAATATTATTGTATATTATTTTAAAAATTTATGAAAATGGCTATAAAAAATTTTATTTTGTTATTTTAGTATTGTATAATCAAAAATTTATTCATATATATTTATAATGTAAATTTATACTACATATATGAACACCACTATACAAAATCTCTATATCCACACTGTCACAATGCACCATGGTCAGGTGAGCTCACTTTGTTGGCCTTGGCATATTGAGATTGAGCCCTGAGGGAATTTTAATTTTGCACAAATTATATACACTATTTCTCCTCTTATATTCTCGCCTTCTGCTCGTAATACTTTATTATTTTTTTTATGTCCTCTTCTGTTTTCTACAATTATAAAAAAATTTGATATCTCCCGGAAACTGCTAAAATAATACTATATAAAACTTTAAAATGTTATTGTATATATACAATAACGTACCTATCTAGTTTGAACATCAAAATTACTCTTGATAAACATTATGAATATTTTATTAAAAAAATGAGGGATTGGTAAACAAACCTTTTTTTTTTTTAAGTTGAAGTGACCAATTGTAAAGTATCAACATATTAAATTTAGCCCATGGACTATATACAATTTTATTCATTTTGGCCCTTTTACGGGACGTACAAAAATATCACATGTCTTGCAACATCAACAAAATTACAAAATAATCATATTTGCGTTCTACAGCAACCAAATGAATATTTTCATATATTAAAAAACATTTGGTCTAGCAGTGCTAGTCTCATTATGTAAGACTTACTAGCACTATGTAAGACTTATTTGCAGCCTGTTTTTTGGATATATTAAAAAAAATGCTATACACATTGGTGTCAAAAGGCCTCTAGTGTAGAAGCGGGTTTGTGCTGCTAGATTAGAATATATAGTCGGACGATCAATTCCCTATTATGCTTACACCCCTGAGTGTATATGTGCTTGTCACATTTCATAAAAAAATCATATTTCAAAAATCAGCAAAAATGATGAAGAAAGATTAAGATCTATATTATTATTATTATTATTATTATTATTATTATTATTATTATTATTATTATTATTATTGATGAGATATGATAAATGCATGTATATTCAAGGGGTATGCACACCGTAGGCAATGAGCGTCCCATCATGTTTCTCACCCAATTTGTACAGGGATTAGACTACAAGTTTATTTTCATAATCGGAGACCTTTTGACTATTATTGTGTTCAACACATTTTGAACTCGGACCACAAACATTCCAGAGCCATTGTTTTCTTGAAATATGACCAATGGTGGACTAGAACTTTTGGCAATTTAATTTTGTAGGCCAAAAGATTGATAATATTGTTGCCACAAACAAAGATGTTTAGTTGGTTGATAAAATATAGGGTAAAAAATCTTTTCCAAATATGAGTTGAGAATGTTTTAAAATTTAAACTTATTTTTACAAAAAGAACTTAATCCTAATTGCTCTGCCAGCAAACAAACTGCATAGGATATGACCATGTTAATTTAATTTAATTTTTTTATTAAAATTTGGGTTTTAAGTTTTAACTTATCACAAGATGTTTAAAAAATAATTGTCATATTTATATATTAAACTGTAATCAACTATTTTTGTTAAGTCTTTGTCTTCTTCCATAGACCCCAATATTTGGAGGAAAATGTGAGATTAGAAATGGTAATGAGTGGGTTGGAGGTGAGTTTTGCCTACCCCAATACCTACTGAAATTTTAAAACCCTGACCCATAACTGAATTGGAGTAAACCCAATTTCTCTATGTAAATATTTTATACCTACTAAAATTTTAAAACCCCGACCCATAATTAAATCTGAGTGAACCCAAGTTTTCTCTATGTAAATGCAATGGAAGGAACGGAGTCAGCTTAAAAAAAAATATGTTGAATTTCATGGTTTGTCTATTTTTTATTAAAAAAAAATGCAATGGAAGGAGCGGAGTCAAGGTCATCAGTAAGTCTTTCCGTGTGATTGTGACCAAAGAACCATCCTCCTACAGTCCCTAAAACAAAACAAACATACCAAAGTTAGGATCATAATGTTCTTTACAGCAATTTCTCCACTCTTTCCTTTCTTTAGACTTTGCCTACACTGCCTGCAATCATTTGATTTCAGCATAAGTTGTTTGTTGCTCCTCATTTGCTCTTGCAATTTCCAGTGATCATGGCAGAGGTTGTGCTTTCAGCTTTGATTAAGCTAGTTTGCGAGAAGGTGGCCTCCAAAGTACTCAAGGAGCTCGGGGCTCTGGCCGGCGTTGAGAAAGAGTTCAAAAGGCTGGAGAACACTTTGCTGACGATCCAAGACGTGCTTGAAGACGCTGAGGCGAGGCAGGTGAAGGAGAAGGCACTGAAGAGATGGTTGAGAAAGCTCAAAGATGTGGCGTTTGATATGGATGATGTCTTGGATGAGTTCATGGCCAAAGCCGAGAAGCTGAAGATGGAGAAGGACATGAAGGCAAAACTGGGCAACCTTGTCTCAGCGCCGAAGTTTCGTTATAAGATGGCTGACAAGATGAAGGAGATCATGAAGAGGTTGGATGAGATTGCTGAGGAGAGGTCCAAGTTTGACTTGAGAGAAGGTGCTGTCAAAGAAGAGTTTGGTGAGAGAGAGGAGACTGGTTCGTTCGTTAACGAAGCAGAAGTCTATGGAAGGGATGAAGACAGGGAGAAGCTTGTGGGTTTTCTGACCAACTCGTTATCGTCATCATCATCATCATCATCAAGTGAAGCCAATCCTGATGTTATGGCTATTGTTGGGCTAGGAGGGTTGGGCAAGACCACTCTGGCACAACTGGTCTTCAATGATGAGAGGGTGTGCCAGCATTTTAGGGAGAGGATATGGGTATGTGTTTCGGATGAGTTTGATGGCAAGAGACTCACAAGATCAATCATAGAATCAATGACTGGGAGCGAGTGTAATCTGAAAGATATGCACTCGTTGCAGAGGATTCTAAGAGAAAAACTCAGAGGTGAGAGGTTCTTGCTTGTTCTGGATGATGTATGGAATGAGGACCATGAGAAGTGGGACAGGTTGAGAGCTCTGCTCACTGGTTGTGCTGCGAGAGTAAGTAAGGTCATTGTGACCACACGCAGTGCAAGAGTTGCTTCCATTATGGGCACCATCTCGCCACACTTGCTGACAGGGTTATCAGACCAGGACTGCTGGGTTTTGTTCGAGAAGAGGGCTTTTGGGATCGGTGGTGCAGTGAAGACACCCAACTTGGTGGCCATTGGGAAGGATATAGTAAGCAAGTGCGCAGGGCTTCCTTTGGCTGCCAAAGCTCTAGGAAGCCTGATGCGTTTCAGAAGAGGAGAAAGGGAATGGGTGGCTGTGAAAGACAATGAGATTTGGAGATTGCCTGAGCATGAGAACAAGATCCTGCCATCATTGAGGTTGAGCTACAACCACTTGCCTTCACGCCTCAAACCTTGCTTCGCTTACTGCTCTATATTCCCCAAGAACTATCAGATGAGGAAGGAGACACTGGTTCAGCTGTGGATGGCAGAGGGCTTCTTGATCCATGATTATAATTCATTTGAGACTGAAGACATTGGGAATGGATACGTTGACGAGTTGCTGGAAAGATCACTCTTTCAAAATGGGGACGAAGACACTGATGGTGTGGTGAGACAGGTAAAGATGCATGACCTTGTCCATGACCTTGCTCACTCTGTTGCAGGTGACGAGGGCTCTGTTGCTGATGAAGCTTCAGGGTATGCATCTCGACAAGGCTGTAGATACTTGTCTTTCGTTTATGACAGACCAATATCAGAGAGCAAGCCTCTGCCATTTCTCAATGAAGCAAACAAGTTGCGCAGCTTCTACTTCATTGCGGAAGGGAAAATGAAGTACCTGGAACAAAACCAGGGGCGAGTTTTCCGTTTAGATGCAGAAGGAGGCATGAAAAAGGCAGACGATAACAAAGAGAAAGCATCAAAGCCGGCAGAGCTTAGTGACATCTTCTCCACTCTAAAGCTCTTGCGTGTATTGCATCTAAATCGCTACCCCCTGATCAAAGAAATTCCGGTTTCGATATATAAGATGAAACATCTGAGGTATCTGGACCTCTCCAGCACAATCATTGAAGTTGTACCACCATGCATTGGCCTCCTTCATAACCTCCAGACTTTGAATTTATCTTGTTGCCTATGGCTTTCTAAGTTGCCAGAATCTATTAGTCAGCTCTCCAACCTATTGACCTTGGACCTCGAAGGCTGCTCAAGTCTGCAGTCCTTGCCAGGTTCCATTGGTTGCCTTAAGAATTTAAGGAAGCTTGACTTGTCCTTGTCCCAGTATGTTCAAGCATTGCCTGAATCTCTAAGCAGACTCTCCAACCTGCAATATTTGAGACTTAGACATTGTTACAGTATGCGTGAACTTCCAGTGAAGATGAAGGATATGAAAAGTCTCATTCATCTGGATATTACTAGCTGTGTTGAGCTGACTTGCATTCCTGCAGGAATAGGACAGTTAAGTAGTCTGCGAACATTGCCAATATTTATAGTTGGTGGGAAGACCAATTGCAGTCTCAAAGAATTGGGTAGCCTCAGCATTGAAGGTCAGCTGCATATAAAACATCTTGAGAATGTAACAAATCCTCATGAGGCTAAGGAGGCCAATCTGAAGGAAAAGCAGGGTCTTCGGTCACTAAGATTATCATGGGATAAGAATGTTTACTGGGCACCAGGACAATCCAGTGATGATAACCTGAGTGATGATGAAGAATTTGGGAGTTATGTGATTGACTTTCTACTCTTGCATAATATGGTTCCCGAAGCTGATCTCGTGGATGATGTGCTTGAAAACCTTCAACCAGATACAAACATCAGTGAGTTGGAGATTGAAGGATATGTGGGAAAGAAGTTCCCCACTTGGATGATGGACTTATCACTACTTCCCAATCTGGTTGATCTGACACTAGATTCATGTATTAGATGTGAGACTCTTCCACCAATGGGACAGCTTCCTCATCTCAAAGCCCTCAGGCTCAGACTCCTTTGTGCTATCAGGTGCATAGACTCATCTTTTTACGGAGGTCATGCTGCATTTCCCGTTTTAGAGGAATTAGTGATATCAATGATGTTTATGTTACAAGAGTGGTCTGGAACAAGTGAAGGAGAACTTTTTCCTTCTCTTACCAAGCTGACTCTTGGCTCATGTCCATTATTGAGAGAGCTTCCATCCAATTTCCCCTCTGTTAAGCATCTGAATATGAACATGGAGGATGAGCTGCTGTTGTCCAACCTTCAGGAAGGTGCATTTCCTAATCTCAAGCACTTACATGTTGGGGAATATGACGAGGACTGCATACCTGAAGTGATTTCTCTACTAATGGAATCTGTTGAGAGCTATTCAGTAGAATCGAAACCACGGCCTAAAGATGATGATCCTTCGGCAATGTCATCCTTATGCTTTGCCAAGTACCCTGTGTATGCTGGAGGTACTACCATTCTTCCTATTTTCACGCCAAACAGGTTTTGATCCGAAGAAGCTTAAGTTGGAGTTGGCTCGGTTTGTGAAACGCAATATTTTGTTTCTCAGTCCACAGCAGCAATTATGGGTGTACGTATCCATTGACTAGAGGAGATTGCTTTAAAATTTGGTTTTGTTCTTTTCTTTTTTAAAAAAATAAATAACTTATTTTTTTATGAAGCAGGAGCCTGTGCACGGGAGGAAGGCATGAAGGAGGATGAGTTATGTAGCACTGAGTATGATATGTATATGTAAGGGGTAATATATTTTGATTTCAGTCCTGCATGAGGGTCCTCATCCCTCTTATGTACTTTTTATTTATTTATTTTTAATGAATACGGTTGATCTTATTTTTTATGTCTGTTTTGCTGTGGGTGATTTTTTTTGGGCTCGTTGTATTTTTGATTATTTATTTAGTTGCCTTTTTAATCTTTTAACCGACTAGAGGTGTTAAATGAGTCAATTTGGCACGCCAAAGACCTAAGGGTTTGTTCATTTGGGTTGGAGTGGGAGAAATCAGAAAGTGGTGGAAGTGCCACTTCTCTGAATTGGTAAAAGTGATATGACTTCCACCTCTTTTTGTGTTCATTTTGAAAAAAAAATATCACTTTCATGAAGTAGTCAGTTTTCCACTTCATATGTTTATTTTGGTGTAAGTGGTGTCATTTCTACAATAATTTATATAATATGTTATTTTCAATGAAAATGAGAGAAGTTGGAAGTGTTTATAAATAAAAATATTATAATAAAATTATAATTAAACAGTATTAAAACTCTATATTTTTACAAAATTAAATATTTAAAAATTTAAATGAAAGTTTATTTTTTTTTACATCTTAAATTTTAATTTTTAATGTTTACATCTTTTAATTTGATTGAGTTGTTGGACATCAACCTTAATTTTTATAAAGATTAATTTCCTATTTTAAATTTGTACAAATACAAACTATAATGCTTAATAACTTTTTTTTTTATTTATGTCCAATCAACACTTTGCTAACATCATAGATCAAGATTAAAATAAATAAAGGAAAAAAAATGCTCTGATTAATAACATGTGGCAATGTCCCCAAAGTCATTACTAGACCTATCCAAGGGCCGGGCTACCCGCCTAAGCCTGAAGGCCCGCCCGAAAAATGGAAGGGCTTGGACAAGTATATAAGGCCCGATGTCCGGGCCTTGGACAAAAAAAGAAGCCTATTTTAAAAATGGGCCGGGTTTGGTTTTTATTGTTAAAAGCCCTGCCCGAATTATAAAATATATTTATTAATTAGTTTTGTTTATACTTATATATATATATAATGGTAAATTTCCATTGAATATTTATTAATTAATTTTGTATATGCTTATATAATATATATTTATTGTTGATTGTCATTGATTATAATGGTTTGAATTTTAGTTGTTATAATTGTATAAATATTTGCATTTGGTATTTTAATTTTTAAGTGTTTTGTAGAATAATATTTGGTCATATTCACATATTAATATTATTGTTAATTTTTTTATAACTTATATATTATTTGTTGAAAAATCTATTTGGGCGTGCTTGGGTGGGCCTTGGGTAGAGGTTATTAAATTTGGGCGGGATTGGGCAAGAGTTAAGGCCCGAATTTTCAGGCCGGGCCGGGCTTGGACAAAGTTGAATTTTAATAATTATAGATAAAACCCGGCCGGACCCGGCCCGGCCCGGCCCATGGACAGGTCTAGTCATTACATATTTTGTACAGTAATAATAGTTTGAATTGATCATCATCACTGCGCAACTCACTTCGTTTTTTATCTTAATAATCTTTCCATGGATCAACAATATTAAAGATACGAATTGCTTGCCTACCTACCAAACAACAACCATCTATTAGCAAATAAATGATGAACAATAACCAAAATTAATGGAAAAAATGGTCAATTTAAAAGGACATTGAAGCCACACACTCATTCTTTTGGAACTATCAACAATATTATCACACTTTGATCATGCTTTTCGGATAATTCACAAAATATCTAGAAAGTTTATATAATCAATGTGAAAGTACTTAATGATCAAGTGCCATTCCCATATTGTTCTCACACACATCACCATAAATAGGAAAATCCGTAGAAAAAAAAAACATAACGCAACTTCAATACATAATGTCAAACATAAAATCCATACAATACTTTTTCAATACATAATAAAATAACAATTGTCTCATTCAAGATAAAACTTCCTTCAACAAAAAAGGTTTGTTGTCCACCCCTCCAAAGAACAACCTACGTACATTAAGTATATAAATTTTAAGGAAAATAATTTGTGTTATATGACTAGAAACCAAAAAAAATATATTTAGTGTGATGACCTCCTCAAGGCTAGAGTTTCTCATGGAAGCAATAAAATTATCTATCCATCTTTTCCGAGAGATGGCTTTCTCAATTAGAAGTTCTCGACCTCTTTTTTGTTGTCGATGAGCCTATTTAAGACCATTTCCATGTCATCATCATTATAACCCTCAATGTCCCTCAGCACATTGGTGAGTTTTTCTTTCAACGACCTCTTTCTACTCCTATCTATTGATGCCGCCAACTAACCTATGTTTCTCCAATGTTTTCTCTTGAAACATTTTCACCGTTGGTCCTTATTGCACAGGTAACCCTAGCAGTTGTCCTACTTGCAGAAGTCCTTAGTGCATCATGTCTTTGATTTCCTGTATCCATAGGTTCACCGTCTAATGATGCATTAGGTGGAGTTGCACTCTCATTCTCAACCACCACCACCACCAAATTGATTAGAGATGGTCCGTGCTTAATCACTAGTAGCGTGGTCATCCCCAGTAACCAAACGTAGCTCTTCAAAAAAGGGAATAGGCTTGTTTAAAGACTCCTTGGCTTTTGGTTGTCCCTTAAAATGAAATATAATGAGGTAAATAATAGTGTTAAAAATTGTGTCAAACATAATAAATAAATAAAACAAACATACCTCCACAAATGTTCGATAAGTCTCATCTGCTAGCACTAATTTCTTTTCTGTGTCATTCCATCCAACACTGTTGAGGTTCATAAGCTTTTTAATGCCTTGATATTTTTGTTTCAAAGTGCACATGTGATTCTCCACATTATCAACATCCATGCAAGCAGTAGGAAACTTACTATTCACAACATTTGTTGCATCTACATTGCCTGACGTTTGAAAGATTTGTCAATTTTCTGGCCACTTCTTGCCATGTCTGCAAATAATGGTATCAAGACATTATCCATTTTTTATGTCCATCTTTTGTTTGGTATTTCTTCCCACTTTTCACCCTGTGTACCCTCGGTATTATTCATTCTACAATAATCATGAATATAGACATTCAACATGCTATTGACTAAGCAAACACATATAAAATCCATACATAGTAATAATATTAACACATATATACCATCAACTCCTAAAATATCCATATTACGGACAAAGATAAACATATGTTCTTTTTAGAAAAAAAAAAAAAACAATGAACTCAATGTACATATCATAAGTCAATCAACCAAACATACATGGCAATGAAAACAGACAAAATAATTACCATTAGAAGAATAATGTCATCCCTTGAATTAATGTCATCACAAACATCATCTTTTTGCAAAACTCATAATATAAAAATACTTCTATGCCAAGCCAAAAGCACTAATGTCAAGATAAAACATGATTATCACAAACATAATGTTATTCTATATTGTGCCAACATAGTCATGCCACATGTCATCCGTAATTTTCTCACGAAGTTGCCTCCATCGCACTTGTGCATCATGTCGTTCCCCTTTTGTGATAGGTCTCTAATGCGTATCAACTTCCTCCTCGCCGAGGCCATCCGCTTGTAGCAATATGTCATCCGGGTCTACGTCTTTTATAAAATTGTGCAACACACAACAAATAAGGACAACATCCACTTTAATGACTTTGTGTCTAACATCCTAAACCGATTCTTCAAAATTGCAAGTGCTCTTTCTATTCTTGATCTGAGTTGGGAATGACGAAGATTAAATAACTTGTTCGCTTTTTGTGGTCTATGACCTGCATGTTCTTTTAGATGATATCTGACTTTTTTTTGTAAGGGCTTATGAATCCATGTGTTGTTGTATATCCAGCATCAACAAGGTAATATTTTTCTAACAAAAAATAAACAAAGCTTTGAACAAATTTTTTTAAAAAAATTTTATATAATAATGTCAGAAAGTAAATAATTTCGCTATATCGTTAACCTGGGGGAATATGCAAACCATAAGGCGGTGGTCTTGACAATGCATCTTTTAGCAAGAGGTAATCATTGGCCGAACCTTCCCAACCAGTAAGAACATATGTAAATTTTGAGTCAAAATCACATGCGATAAGCACATTTTGTGTAATGTCCTTACATCCTCAAAATTTAGCAGCTAAATTTGCACCAACCCTTACATCAATATAGGTTCCATCAATGAATCCAACCCAATTCTATGAACTTGTATTTCAATCATATTGTCTTACAACTATTGTATGATAATTTTAAGGAAAAATGAGAATAGGTTAGAAAATGCAATACCTTGAAAAAGGGATAGTAATTTGGGGTGCATTCTATATCTGGATGAATCAATGTGCCTGGTTGTTTAACGAACAAATCTCTAATAGCACAAATAGATCGGAGATCATTAAAATATCGGCTCACTGTTGCACTGGATCGAATAAAATCAATTTTTATTAACCTATTTTTTGCATGATGACCAACTATGTCGAGAAATAACGCCACTTGTTTCTCTACCGCAATGTGGATGGTGTCCCTCAAATGACCACATTCTCTTAAGACGGTGCATAGTCTAAAAAAAATGTCTTTGTTCATGCGTAAGCATTTGACACAGTTATGAACTCCTCCATCTAATATACGGGTCATGTGTGCATTCCGATGAATATTCCTAACTGACTGAGGCTCACAAGGTAGTGACCGTCGTGGCCAAGATAATTGCGATAGTTGCAAACACAAGTGCATTGATGAAAAATGAGGTCATCTAAACTATCATTAGGCATTGATGACCTATCTTTGAGATAGAAAAAAAATTATGAATACATACCATTATTTAATTGCATGTTCTACATAAAAAATATTCAAAAACCAACAAACCAGAATGCTAAATATCATTAGTATAAGCAATTCATTATATATGACCTTTGACCACAATTAAAAAATACATTGGGTCAACAAACCTTCCGTGTAAACAATTCATTATATATGACCTTCGACCATAATTAAAAAATACATTAGGCCAACAAACCTTTAGTATAAACAATTCATTATATATGACCTTTGCATATACCTTCAGAGAATTCTCGTGACATTATTCAACCCAAATTAATTAATTTAAATGACATGAAAAATAAATGAATTTAAATCAATAGAGTGCATGATCACAAGAAGCTCATGGACAAAAACACTGGCAGAATTTCTAAGAATATAATTTAATCTCCAGTGCATATACATAGGATGTGGAAAAAAATCTCAAGCTTAACTGCAAGCACCAAAGATGAAATGAAAATGACTAAGAATCATATATAAATACGTCATAATTAATGACAAAATAAAGAGGTTGTGAAATATATGATGCATATGTAAATTTTGTTTGCTCTAATTAAAAGAATTTGTGATCATGTTTCGAATGATCATATTAAAATGTTAGATGTAAGAAACATGCTAGAATAGGCATAATTTAACTAAGTTAAGATCCAACATAATGCATGCTATTCTCAAGTGTTCTGACTTCATCTGATAGTTATTATATAGACATAAAATGAATCAACAGTTTAACAATAAAACCAATTACTTCTAATGTGAAGGTAAACAAGAAAAACAATCTGACTTTACACTTGTTGACTTCTATGTATCCATTACAAGTGCCATGAACAAACTTGTGCATATTTGTGGCAGACTTTAATCAGTGAACATACAAAACGATGTGCCACGCATGAATAAATATTGGCTCAAATTCATTTGAGAACTTCTCAGATTAGCTATGATTCATTATTTTAGTGATTATTTCATTAATGACGGTCTCGCAGGTAGAGCATTTTTTTTTTATCATTATAACCATTATTTGCAAACACATTTGAAAATCCTTATGGCCATGAACCTAGAAGTATATGAAACTAGAAGTTATATATATATATATATATATATATATATATATATATATATATATATATATATATACATGTGTGTGTGTGTGATACTTTAACAATTTAAACAAAAATCAAATAAATTTTTTGTAAAATGAAGATTAAAAGATATTCACATACAAAGGAATAGCTATGTTTCAAAAGACTTGTAAGTGAGAAAAAGAAGAGATCTGTAGAAGAGAAGAGAGATGACCTTGATAATGCTGCGCTTGACGCCTTTGAGGAAAGCTTTGGTTGGATTTGAAATTCCTATACTGAACTTGAAGGAGAGATGGATTGCCACTGCTGGATCTGGAAGGAAAAAGGATTGCAGCTGTCGAATTTGGACAAGGGATGGGTTGCCACCGGCGGATTTGAAAAGGGGATGGATAGCTACTGCCGGATCTGGCAGAGGGATAAATCGGCACTGCTAGGCAAAGGAGGCTTTGGCCCTGCCAGAGCGTTGTTGGTGGAGAAAGATGGAGGGGAGTGCAGAATCAGGGAGAGATTAGAGGGTGGGAGACTCCACTTGCAAGAGTTCATCAGGGTGAGGGAAGTGGGAGGAACTTAGGTTTTTATATGGGCCTCACTTCAGCCATTTTAGCCACAAAACCACTGAAGTGAGTCTAGTATAGTTTTGACTTCATTGGGAAGTGGGGTAAGTCCACTTCATGATAAAAGAACATATGAAGTGGGGGGAAGTCAACTCACTTGCCCCCACTTCAACCCAAATAAACACACCCTAAAGCAAACCGAATGGACTTGTGCCTGGCTGGGTGTGCTAGCCTAGTCCACTTGAAAGCTAGATTAAGCTAGCATGACCTGCTGATCCTGGGCATCGGCCTAGCACAAGACACATTCCAGGTTGCGCCCAGCTAGTGCCATGTTGTGTAGGGGTGGCCCTGTTTAGGGGGGAAAGGGGGGATTAATCCTTAAAGTTAAAAAAAAAAAAACCTGAGAAATGCTAAAAAGATTATTATAAAAAAATATTCTAGAAAAATATATAAATCCACAACTACAAATCAAGAATATAAAAATATTTTAATAAAAAGAAATTAAACATTCTACTAAAATTTTATATGAAAATTTTCATAAGTAAGGAATAAGTATTAATTAAGTTATTAATTACCAACTAATAAGATGTAAAGAGTTAAATTTATAAAAAAAATATTGTGCTCATTAATTGGGCAAATTTTGAGTGTATTAATTGGGAGAATATTGTGCTTATTCCTAAAAAGGCTAGTGTGGACTTTCTCCCAATCAGTTCGATCAACTCCTTGTTGAAAATCTTGTCTAAAATCTTAGCGAATAGACTCACTAGTGTGATTAATGATCTGGTTAACAGTACTCAGCCCGCTTTTTGTAAGGGTCGGAGTATTGCTGATAATGTTGTCGCTGCAGAGGAGTTGATCTTCAGTATTCAAAAAAGGAGGTTAAATGGCCACATCTTCATAGTGGATTTTCAAAAAGCTTTTGATTCTGTTGATTGGGATTTTTCTTTTTGAGGTTATCTCCACCTAAGGGTTTGGTTGGCGATGGATTTCTTAGATCAAAGTTATTTTGATGACGTCCAAAGCTAATATCCTTGTTAATGGTTTCCCTGTTGGCTATGTTCATTATCAGCTGGGGTTGACTAGGGTGGTCCTCTTTCACGGCTTCTTTTCGTGCTAGTTGTGGATGTCCTCAGCACAATGTGAAATCATGCTTTGAATTCAGGTATCCCTGTCGGTGTGCCTCTTAGGGATTCGAGGAAAATGTGTCACCTGCACTACGAGGACAATCTCCTCCTCCTCATTACTGGAGAAATCGAGGACCTGAGGATTCTTAAATTGATCCTGCACCTTTTTGCTGGTCTCTTTGGACTCCAAATTAATTTCCATAAAAATTGTCTATTTTCCTCTAAGGTTGGGGATGCCTTGACCCTGCCGAAGCCTTGACCCTTAGTTGTGCCGTGGGGCAGCTACCAGTGACCTATCTTGGATTTATGATATTTGGCAAGGGTCTACGTAAGAAGGATTGGATGTGTCTTGCCAACAACATTAGTAACTGTTTAACGTCTTGGAAATCCTAGTTTCTCTAGCTTGGGGGATGCCTCACACTAGTAAACGTGGTGTTGTCCTCTATTCCATTGTATTAGATGGTAGTGTTTGAGCTCCCAAGATGGGTGATCCTGCATATCGATAGGATTCGGAGGGATTTCCTCTAGAGTGGTTGTAATCATACTAGATAAAATTGTAAATTCGTGGCATGGGACAACCTCTGCAAATGTAAAGATCAGGGAAGCTAGGGGGTCCTAAATTTGTGAGACTTTAACATTGCTCTTCTGGTTAAGTGGTGGTGGGAGATTGCTTCAGGGTCCAGAGTCGGCTGGTCAGAAATCATTTATTTTAATTATAACTCAAATGGGGATCCGCTCATCTTGCTCCATTCATCCTCTAGTAGGAAATCCTTCTTATGGAAAGGAATTCTTAATTGTAGGTTGGCTTTCAATCTTAGTGTTGACTAAGTCATCAATATTGGTAGGAACACCTCTTTTTTGGTTTGACAAGTGGCACCAGGATTCCACCCTCAAGGATTTGTGGCCACCTGACTTTGCTAGGTAGCCAAGAAATTTCTAATTTCGGTCACAAATTTCCCTCGGGCTCTACCCGAGACATCCAGCCAAGAGCTTATTTTGTTGAGCCACCTAGCTTGTTGAGCCAGGAGCTTATTTACGTCATCTAGAATCCTCTCTTTCTTTTGGCAATGACCGTAAAACTTGGAGAAGGGATAAGAAATTTTTTTCTGTGCACTCCTATAATGTTCTCAATGATGGGGCAACGAGATGCTCTTTTAACAATTCATTTTTGAGTAGTTGTTGCCCCCAAAAAGTCAAAGTTTTCTTTTGGCTAGCTCTTTTTGATAAGATCCTTTCCTTAGAAAACCTAGCCCGTAGAAAATGTAACAAGGTCGGCACTACTACTTGTGTCCTTTGTCTTTCGGCCTATGAAGACATTTAGCATCTTATGATCAGTTGCCCCTTCATGGCCCGGATTTGGGAACACTTCAGTGTGGCCTTCCGAGTATCTTCCACTCCTGCAACCCTAAAAGAGTTGTGGACATCCTGGGTGCTGAACAGGGTTCCAAGTCTTGAACCCTTATGCAATTTACCCATACTCGCTATTTGCTAGGCCGTATGGGCGTAAAGGAATAGTTACATTTTTTCCTGCTCGGTCTCTGATTTCCCTACAATCATCTGTAAAATCAACCGGCTGATTTTCTCTTAGTTTTTTGTAACCCCAGGTTCGGCGCATGCTCAACTGGAGCAAGTTGTTCCCCTGATCAAACGCAACCTCTCGTTCGCGGGGTTCCTCCTTTCCAGTTCATCTGCCCCCGCCGCCTCGGGGAGCGGCATCAAGGATTCTTCTTTAGCGGCATGTCCTTCTGGTCATGACTTCCTTCCTCGGTTTAGGTTTTTCCCTGGGCCCCTGTCTATGTTATGTTCTTTTTTGTTTGTTTTAGCTTTTGTACCTCTTTTTGGTGTGTGAGAGTTTCCCCTTCTCTTCTGCTGTTTGTTTCGGTTGTTGGGTTCTGGTGGAGGGGTGATCAGGTTTTGATGTCTTCGGTTTGTTGGTTTGTAGTTCCGTTATTTTGTTTTTAATACATTGTGGTTTATCTATTTTTTTAAAAAAAATAAAAATATTATTACATAATTGATAATTATATGAAACAAGAAAGAATCCAAACAATTAGTGATTTATTTAAAAATAGAAAATAAACTTCTTAATATAAAAAAAAATCTAGGAAAAAATAACTAAAAACAAAATCATTTTATTAAATAAATATATATATTTGCAGGGCATGCTTGGTGTGTGTCATGCCAGAAATGACCCACTTTTTATCCGATAGCGTCAACCCCGGGCAGGTAGTGACACTTTTAGCTTTTTGTAAGTAGAGCTTTTACCACTTGGACCAACACAATTCCTGTTCTTACTTGATAGGGTTATTTATCTAATTTCAACAAAAAAAAAAACTTGTTTATATTTAATATTATTATTATTTAAAAATAATTTATTAATTAAAAAATAAAATACTACTATTTATTATGATATAATATTTTTTCCATTCAAATTTTTTTTATTCTAAAAGTTGATCATGAATTAAGATAGACAAATTAATAAAACTAATGCATCACATTCTTATTCCCACCAAAATTACACAAAAAGAAATGCCACGTCTTACATTTAAAGTGTGGCACAAGATATACATATAACATATTTGACTCATAATAGCCAGCTTGTGATCAGTCACTTACAAGAAGCAAGATGGAGTTTTCTGAAATTTCTGAAAAACTCCAATGTTTTGTCTCTAGGAGGAAGGTTCCCTCTAATTAAAGGATCATTGATGAAGTTGTTGATCCATGAAGTGAAGTTGGGGAACTTCTTGGAATCCACCACTTTAAAACTTGCCACTTCTTCAGCTATGCCCAACCAGAATGCCATCCAGCCAAACACTAGGTCCAAATAGCCAATGGATTCTCCTCCAAAGAACTTCTTGCCTTTGAGTTCTTGATCTATCACTCTTATTATCTCCATTAAATGTTCCATTGCTTTCATTTTGGTGTCCTCTTCTTCCGCAAAGTAAACTTTCCTAACTGCATCTCTACACTGGAAAGATCCATTTGAAATGATATTAGCATTAATGCACTTTGATCATAGAGAATTAATTAAAATTTTGAATTTCTATCTTTTGATAAATTAATAAATTGCCACTTGTAATAGAGAATTGGTATTTCATTCTTTTCGGATTAAGAGTTCGAATCATTAAAAAAAACCAAAAATTTATTTTTTATTGTATGTTTTACAAATGTTCCATAGTTCCTTTTTTTTCTTAAATTTTAGTTGTTGTCACTAAATATACTTATAATTTGAAAAAAAAATCATTTAGAATAAGTAAAAGACAAAAATACCCTTCTCGTATTTGATGATTTTCAAAGATCTTATAAAGGAACTTTGAATGGATCATAAATAAACTTCATTTTAATAAAACAAAAGAACATAACAAGAAAAATTATCATTTCAAATGATTTTTAAAAACGAATGACTTTTTAATTAAGAACTAATTTTAAATAAATTTAATCTCCTCTGATTTTCTCACCTTACATTATACATCTACCTCAAATTAAAACATCAAAAATTACTCCGAGATTAAAAAAAATATATTATACGAATTTTTTTTTAAATAAATGCCTGTCACAAACAATTTCATTTTTTTTTAATGAAAATGATAGATTAAAAAAAGTGAAAAATAGAAGTAGTCAATAATCCAAAAGCAAATTACCTTGTCCTCTGAAAATGAGGCCCAAAACTGAGCCTTAGCACGCTCATAAGCATCCTTAGGCAAAATAGGGTTACCCTTCCAAACCTCATCAATGTATTCAAGAATCACAAGTGACTCCATGACTGGCTTTCCATCATGCACCAAAACAGGGACTTGTTTAGTGATGGGATTATACTGAAGAAGCTCAAAACTCTTGTTGGAAAGATCCTCTTCAATGTACTCATACTTAATCCCCTTCTTCTTCAGAGCCCATTCCACCCTACGAACTGCAGGACTTGCCCACATTCCATAAAGCTTCACACCTTTACCAGCAGCCATTAATTAATTAATGGTGATTGAGAGAGAAGTAATGTTTGTTTTGTTTTTGAGGGTTTAGGGAAGAAGGTGATTAAAGGGGTGTTTATATAGACAAATGATAATGATGTCTTTCTTGGAAGTAGCCAATGTGTTGAAACAAAAGTGATCCACTTGGTGGACAATTGTGATCTATTGGAGATAAGGACTTGGATCTTGTCATCTGTAGGTGTTACCAGTGTGGGTTGTTTTACTTGAGAAATATGTTGAGTTGGAGGAGGCGCTTTCGAGGAGATGAGGATTTGCTTCTTTTTGTGGCCCCATGCTTTTGTACCCTGGAAAGAAGCATTCATACCATGTGTTATTTTATTATTTATCTATTTATCTATTTATTTATTTATCAATTACACAGCCCACAAACACAGTAATTGATTGTGTGGTGTTGAGTTGAGTTGTAAACCCGCACTCATAACTGAAGATTCTTTTACTATCATTGGATCTAGCAGGGGTTATTATTATTATTATTATTATTATTATTCCTAAAATATTAATTATACTAATCAATAGGGGTGAGTAAAAAAATCCGGATCCGATGATCCAATCCGGTATTCGAATTTTTTTTTGGAATTTTTTGGGTATCCGATCAGAAAAAAAAAGGGTCAGATACTCGATCCGAATTTTTTATATGAAAACAAGGTCCAGGTTAAGAGAAATTAAAAATCGAGTAACCGAATCCGATCCGGTTTTTACATTTTAGTATATTCTTATATATAGATACATAATATATAGATTAAAAGTAAAAAGAAAAAAAAATCCTAAATCCCTGCCTCGCGGTCCCCAACGGCCATCATCATGCCTCTTCTCTTTAGTTTTCATCCAAATTTCTTCTCTTTCTAGCAACCAATGATCATTATTAATGAGACACTTAATGTTTTTGAAGATTTTTTTAATGATTAAGATTGATAAAACTCATTATTATTTTTGTTATGACTTTTGTTGTGTGGAGAATAATATAAGAGTTTAGTGCTCTTTATAAGTTCTAAGTTTTCAATATTTGTTTTTTATGTAATGTTGTTGTATAAAGCAAATCTATAGAGTAGATAAAACTTAAATTCAGATCAGGATATCCGATCCGGTTTATATCGGGTACCCGATTCTTGGTGCCCAGTTTAAATCGGGTCAGATCGAGATTTTCCCGATCTGAAAAACCGAGTATCCAATCCAGTTTTAAAAATGGATCGTGTACCCGGTTTTGTTAACTCCTACTAATCAAGAAGTCATTACTAATATTTTATAAAAGTTTAAAATAAAAGTAAATTCTGATTTATCATTCTTAGGGAGACGAAGATAAGCAAAGCAGACTTAATTAGTATTTATATCCACAGAAGTACTTTAAAATTAAATTTTTATAAAAAAAGATTAAATATAATTTTTTTAATAAATAAAAAAAATTTAATATATTTCAATAATGATGAAAATAACCATTTATTATGGTTACGTAAACCCTGAGCAAGTGGATCAATTAAATATAAATACATATATAATTTAAAAAAAAACACCAAAATTAAGAGAAAAATATCAAGCAAGCCTCCAATCCTTCAAATTCAATTAAAAATCTCACTTTTTGTTTTTGAAAAAAAAAAAATAGATAAAGCGCATGTATTAAAATCTAAGTAGTCAAAACAGAATTGGGCCAGACTAGACATGGCCACGGTTCAAGAACCGCCAGTTTCGGTTCAAAGAAATCTTGAACTGGAACCGAACCGCCTAGACAAGGTTCTTAGCGATTTCGGTTCAGTTTGGTTTCGGTTGCTGTTCTGGCGATTCGGTTCAACGGTTCCGGTTTAACGGTTTATACGGTTCGGGGTTTTTTTTTAACTAAATAATCCAATATTTCAAATTAAAATGAACACAAAAATGCAAAAATTAATTTAATACAATAGTTTATTAAAAAATAAAATTAATAATAATTTAAAACAATATTTTGCAATAAATGTACAATAGGAGAGGAAATAAAAAAATAAAGGGCTTGAACTTAATTATATCAAGTTCAAGCCTTGTTTGGGTGTTTGTACCACATCCTGTGGTCGTCGTGGTTTTTGTTTGGTCTGTTCCATGTACTGTGTTCCGCCTTCTGAGTTTATTTAATGTTGTGGTTTATCCACTTTTTCAAAAAAAAAAAAAATATATATATATATATATCAAGTTGCCTATATATCCATCCTCTAGCGGAATCAAAGCCCACGTAGTTTTTTTATTTTTATTATACACATTTCCCATATTTCTATAATGTCTAATTGTTTGCATCATAGTCCTAATGGCTAATGCTAGCTAATTACTAATGGTCCTAACTCCTAAATTCCTAATAATCTAATCAATTGGTTCAATTATTCAAGTCAAGTGTTCAAATGAATCAGATTATACAATCAGACGATTCATATCTAATCAATTTGGTTATTATAGATCACATTACTTAAATGATCAAACGACTCAAACCTAATTAGATAATAGATATCATGAGTCCATGACATTATTTATATAATATATATATAATATTTTGATTTAATTGGAACCGGCAGTTGAACCTTCGGTTTGAACCGCCGGTTCCATGGTTTTCAAATTTTGAAACCGAAACCGAACCTTGTATGAAGGTTAAGGTTCCGGTTTTAGAACAGTTACGATTTTTCCGGTTCCGGTTTTTGGCGGTTCGGTTCCACGGTTTCAGTTCCAAATGGCCATGTCTAGGCCAGACCGGGAACTAGGCCGATCCGGTTTAGTCCATAAAATTGATTAAATACAAAACGGGGCTTGAATCGGGCAGTTCACACGGTTTCAACAGTCAATTAAAAAAAAAACCCTCTAAACCTAATATCTATTATCATTGACTCAAAGCCGTCAAGCAAAAGAATAAGATAAAAATGGAAGTACAAGGACAATAAACGAAAAAAAGAGAAGGTTAGCTCATCTTGGGTTAGCGGACCTATGCCTAAAAACAAGGAGGGTGAGCTTTTGCGGTGGCAAAGTAAAAATACTTTTAATTATTATTATAAAATATTATCAAGATAATAAAAATTAAAAAAAAAATAATACCAAACATGAAAATATGAAATATATATTGATATAAGAGGAATTCATCGAATGCTATAAATTTGCGGGGATATGTTACCAAAAATTAATAATGTCCTTATCTTAGAAAAGGTTGAAATAGTATGATGGATTATGGATATGGTGGAAAGAAAGGACAAAGAAATTGCCTGTGTGAAGCCACGCGTTGAAAAATCATCTTTTTTTTGATTTTATACCCAGAGCACCTCCTTTACACACATCAAATCACATATGTGAAATAAAGGTAGTGAATAAGACACCATGCCAACTCAATGAAGAGTTTAAATTAAAAAACACATTGTTTTTAAGGTACTCAGATAAACCCCACTATTTGTGGTGATAACTCTAAATCATGAGAATGGATAGGGTTGAATAAATTAGTAACTTTACACCCAATGCCACACACTGTCAATATGTCAAAAAAGATAGAATTTATCTCCTACTTACAACTCAAAACAAATTTGAATTTTATCTATCAAGTGATGCCTATTTTGTCTTCTTTCATTCCTATCTTATCCCAGTGAATACTAAAATCATCCAAATTGAAATTATCTTTTAAGATTTTTATAAGGCTCTTTTAATCCCTTATGTAGGTAATTTAATGAATCCTTATGTTGCTTGTCGTTTATCATGATAATGGGGAACTTATTAATGTTTGAATGACTAAGTTTGTGGTATGTGAAAAGAAAGTGGATGGGTTGGAGAACACATTATGACTTATAACTAGAGTTGTCTTATCACGTTATTTATTGTTTAGAGATTGATTTAGCATAAGGACAAACGAAGAACAAAAACAAAAGAGGGAGATTCATTTGTTAGATTTATGGATAAGATCGGATTAATTTTTAATTTGGTGATGATGAATGACTATCTATTGATACCAAATTTTTTTTATAAATTATTATTTATGTTTTATTAAGAAGACAAGTTTGAATTTTAATTCACATAGAATGAGGGTATAAATGTATAAATATAGTAATTTCATTCATATGCATACCCCGAACATATGATTTTTTTATATTTTATAAAAAAAATAAATGTAAATGACAAAAACTAACTTTCATTATAGTGAAAAAAAATCTTATTAAAAGTTTCACCGTCACTTTTTATAAAATAACAAGGAGTTGAAAAAGGATTATTATTGTAATATATGTGATGTTTTAGTATTTTAAAAAATTATATTTTAAAAAAAAATTATTTGAAATTTTCTATTTTAAATGTTATTATTATTATTATTTAAAATAGTCTTATTTATTTATATAAAAAATGATATGATATTGTATGTTATTAAGAAATTTATTATAATATTTTAATTGAATAATATTTGAAATTTTTTTTTCATTTATGACTCAATTTTTTTGTAAAAGTGACAAACGTGCGTGCACATGGACCAAAAATTGATCGTTCAATCTGCACATCGTCATATGATGATATGAGACTTGAACATTAAATCTGCATCTACAACTAAGGATCCATTATCATTAGTATATTTAATGAGACTTAAATTTAAAATTTTTTAAATATTTTATACTTATTTTTGACAATGACATTAATACCGTTACAATCCTTTAATTCATGACTCAATTTTTAGATAGAGCAAAATTTGCTTTAGATGGGATCATTCTTTTATACTTTTCTTCCTAAATAAATTATAGTTTACTGACCTCCACTAAGCAACAAAGCCTGACACCTATTACTAATTTTGATCCTAGATAAAAAGTTGTTTGGCTTATGAAGAAAAGTAATTCTTAATCCTCTAGAAACCTTTTTGATGGATGATAAAAAGATAAGCTCTAGATAACTATTGATATTCATCAAGACAAATGACCACCTTTCAACTTGACAAATGGCCACCATTCAAGTTGCCATATATCATTATTTATTCAAACAGTATTATGCAATTTGCCTTATAAATTCATTCAAAATTTCAAATAGTATTATGCAAACATGACAACACTAGTAATGAGAATCAGAAGGCCAACATGTTAAATCTTAACATGTCATGCCAATCTTATTCAAAATATAGTGCTATAGACACTACTCCATGTTTTCAGTCATTAGTAAATAGGGGCTTTAGTGGCCAAAATTGATTCCTTTTGGCATGAAAGTAGGCAAATAACTCCTCATTCTGACGGGAATCATTAGAAAATTTTAACTTGAAAAGGGTCTCACATGTAAATTAAAATATGTATATGTTATTTTTTAGTTAAACTCAAATAAAGTTATCTACTTAAGAATGAGTTAAAGGAATATAATTATTATGATATATATGTGTGGAGATCATAATATAATTTTTTATTTAATAAGAGTCAAATTTAATAAAATTAAATTAAAATAACAAAAAGGGCCATAGTCTCCAATTCATATGTTTTTTCTAGTTTTCTCTATCCTCATCTTCTGACGAAACGTATAGAATTGAAAGACCATAACCAATTACGATTTTAGTTCTAGATTCATGTATGTTTGTGCATCTTTAAATATTTATTCTTTTAATTCAACATGATAGAGATCTTAGGTGAAAGCCATATTTTGGATCCTCAATTTTGTGATTGTGTGGATTGCTTTATATGATTTATTATGTATTAATTAATTCTACAGCGATTCTTCACAACTTCAGAGCTCAGGAACTCTTCAATCCAATCGCACAAGATTGGATGCTCTTCCTCTGTGATCAAGCTTATTCCTGCAACTTCTTGAAGAACACTGTCCCGAAAAGCTATGGAAATTAGCAGCAAGTTCTGATTGCATCTCCCTCCATTCCAGCTTGCATGGCATATACAATGTATTGAGCACTTGAAACGGCAACAGCTTTGATCAATGAGAACCGTAGTAGTCTTCACTTTCAAGTATTTACATGGATTGTTCTAAGAAATGTGAACATGGCACTTTGGTATAAATGTGACTGGAATCTTCAGCCTCTTGTTAGGGGATAAAAGTATTTATATGCATGTTTTCACTTTGTATATATATATATATATATATATATATATATATATATATATATAAAAGAGTAAACAAATATTTAAATGATCATCTATATTTTTTTTTTATTTTTTTATTTTTTTTGTGTATTCCTATTTTGATTACTCAGTTTTAAAAAATTATAATTTGATCTCTCATTTATAATTTTTGTGACAATTTAGTTATTCAAACATTCGTCATTAATGGTGATCACACGTGGTATATGCCAGCTTAGATGTAAGCTTTGAGGAGAGATGTATCACGTAGTATGTCAAATGTGATCACTGTTAAATGTGTATGCTCTAGTGATCAAAATGTAACAAAAACTAAAAGTATGAGACCAAATTGAAACTTTTTAAAGCTGTTTGACGGAGTCATTTCACTTATGGCCACAAATGTTTGTACTTTATAACACTGTGGCCACAATTTTTTTTTATAATACAAAAGTCACTTAATTTTTCTCCGGTTGCACATGATGCCATAATGGCATATTAATTTTAAGGCTGTTTCTGGAGAGTGTGTTGATGTGGCGCTGACATGGCGCCTGAAACCGCTTTAAAATAGGCCATTATGGGCTCACGTGCAACCGGAAAAAAAGTTAAGTGGCTTTTATGTAACCAAAAACCGTTTTGTAGCCACAATGTTATAAAATACAAACATTTGTAGCCATGAGGGAAATGAACCGGCTGGTTGACCGAAATGAAAACACAAGAATGATAGGAGCCATCTCTTGAAGACCACAAGCTGAACCACAACCATGTATAGTGTCATATTCAGAATTATGTTCATGTAGATCTGAACAGTAACCAATGTACATTATAAACAATGTCGGTTTAATTCTCTAAATGGTCTCTCTACTTTTTCAAACGTGCCTTTTGGGTCTCTATACTTTAAGCTGTATCCTTTTAGTCCCACTATTATTTAAATTTAGCCATGTTAATCCTTCTAAACCCTAAACCCTAACCCTAATAGGGACTAAAATGTTACAGTTTAAAGCATTGGGACCTAAATGGCACATTTGAAAACGTAGAGAGACTATTAAGAGAATTAAACCAAACAATGCCATATGGTCTATAATATAACAGTGGAGGTCTACTAAAGACCAAATATTTGGGATCACTACAAGCTAAACCATGTGTGGTAATGGTTGTCTACAATATTATAAACAATAGTGTACAATGACATAAACAGTAACCATGGGATCTACAAAGCCATGGTTGAGGTTGTGTTGTTTAGAACTAAATTCCTGGGAGGACCATTGGTTGAACCACATCCATGGTGGAGGTCGTGCTTATGAACGAAGTTGTGAAATCAACTCTTAGTCTCTTTGATCTAACGGTCTAGATTTTTCTATGGTCATAAAGGGATGTTTATTGTGTTTTAAGAAGAGAGAGAGAGAGAGAGAGAAGCCATGTATGGGTGTGATGGACGAATGAAGATAGAGTGAAGAAGAGAAATTAAGGAAGAGGAAAGCCTTAGATCTCATCTTGTTAGGGTTAAACCTTGTTGTTTGAGATGAGGAAAGGTTGTGAGAACCTTGTAATCCTCTCATGGCTTGGTTGAAGTCATCAATTCCTCTTTACTACTCTTGTAACCCTCCAAATTATGGTAAAGTATTGTTCTCTTGTAGATGCAGGCATGTTTTGGGTTGAACCATGTAAAATTTTAGTGTTCTCAACTTTGATTGCATATGTATGTGCTTGTACTCCTCTTTGATTATTTTTCCATTCATTGCTGCACCCTCACCATGCTTCCACATGCGCAATAGTTTTAGTGTTTGGCTCACATCCAACAAAACTTTCAGATTGGATGGAATTAATCTACCATGTTTTTCAAAAGCTATTGCATCTATATGCATGATTTCACTTTTTGTAGAAATCAAGAGTTTATTGGGATAATTAAACAAATGTGTGTGGAGAGATATATATATATATATATATATATATATAGTTTGCTCACATCCAGAAAAACTATCAATTTTTTTTTAAAAAAAAATTGGATAAATCACAGATTTATTAAAGAAAGCAAGCATACAGTCTAACAAGAAAAGCAAAAGAACACGCAAAAATAGTGACCGGCGGTGAAACAAGGAAACAACAACAAGCAAAAACAGGGAAAAAGAGAATTGAAACACGATGAGAACAACTGAAAAGGTGAAGTCCATCCTCAGGTATATGAGGTCTTCTCTAGCTGTCGACGGGTGTCAATCAGTCTTGACTATCAAATTGTATGGAATTAATCTACTATGTTATCAAGTGAAATTGCATCATAACTAGCTAAATTTAAATGAATATTAATGTTTATTATTTCAGGGACAAGTATGATATATATTGAACATTTATTTAATCCAAAGGTCACATAGCCCCACAGAACCCCTTGTTTTCTTGGGATAGACACGAGTTTTATTTCCCATGACCTTGCCCACTAGTTACAATGAGGGTGAGGATGCATGGTAGTTTCCTATGCCCACGTACACCCATGAGAGTTGGTGCTTGCCACTCTACCACAATATATATATATATATATATATATATATATATATATATATATATATATATATATATATATATATATATATAATAAAAACATATATTTTGGTGTTTGAGTTAAAAGAAAATCTAAACATGGACAAAACCTGTTTATTGACCGAAAGAAACATGTTTGCATTTATGAGATAAAATTTAGAGACCACATGTTCAATTTCACGCTTTTTATCAACTCGGGCTTTTAGATCAAATGGAATCCTTCTAACCAAAGTCAAACATTAATTTAAACATCAAGAACCCGCCAAGAAAGCAAACTAATTGTTTTGAAACCAAACCTCAATCTTCAACAGCAAAACAAGATGAATAGATCTATAACTACAAGCTCTATTCATCATCATCATCAAAATATTATAGGTTACTTAACATTAGGCCTTGTTACTATAGCAACTTGATACCCTAGTGTTAAGGTTTGGTATTGTGGTTCGAGCTCAAACCATTTATGTCTTGCATATAGATTAAAAATTGTTTATCACTTGGCATTGGTACTTTCATAGTTAAATTAAAATCATGTTGAGTTAATTTGCTATAAATGGTGAAAGCTCATGCAAGAGAAAGGAGCCCGAGGAGAAGTACCTGTGTGCAAGTTCTTCAACTTGTTTATCTAACATTGTGAGTAGGTGATTGTTATTGCATAGTTCCATTATTGGTTTATAACTTATTTTGAGAATAACTTTTATAGTTTCTTTTACGATAGTATCCTTTTAAACTTATTGAAACTTTATAATCTCTACTAGTTGTTTTTTACAATTGAATTTGACTTTCTATGATATTCGTGATTTATCATGGAAAGATTGATGAATACGGTACTCGTTGTATACATGTAGACTTGCTATTGTGAAAGAGAAATAGAGATTTCATGTATTTGTATTTGGTGTGAGTCTTTGACTCTATCGTTCTAATGGTGGTCTCCACAACCCGGCCTAATTAGAGGCAGTATTGTGGTTGACTAACTGACTTTACTCCCATTCAAGAGGCTCACAAAGAGCCTATTTGGGAGCAGGAGAGTACCCCCACTGAATTCTTGACACCGTGACTTACCACATGGGAGATCTCAGATGTCAACACCAAAGAGGGCTTGATTTTATTTTATAAAAATGTGATAAATGGTCATGGCAATCCTAAGCTAAGTAGCGGGCATGGCTAGGTGAAAGAATGATTTCTTGTAAACCTTTTTATTAATTTTGATATGCGAGCATTGATTTTTTTTTTTTTTTGCTAAACTTCTATATTAGAGTTTTACTTGTATGTTGTACTTAAGACCATATTATTAATGTTTTCCATTAAAATGTAATCATTGAAATAGCGAACTTGGGACTTTTTAATGTGTTTGATTCTTTTACTTATTATCTCTTGGAATCTTTATTGTCCACTCGCTGAGTAATTGTATTACTCAATCACTCTATTATTATCCATATTCTAGGTAGTGGCTCTTAGCTTGTTGTGTGATAGGAGGTTGTGTTGTGCTGTCTCCACTTTCTTATTTTCTTATGGACCACTGTTTAGGCCTACTATTTGCTTTTGTTAGGACTTATATTAGGATGGATCCATTAGTATTCTACTCTTATTACTTTGTACGACTTTTCTATTATTGACATTTTTTTTTGAAAAGGTGGATAAACCACTTCAATTAAAAAAGACGGGTACAAAGAGATAAAACAAGGAGCAACAGATCACTAGATGTGGTACTGCATCTCCCAAAAGGGCAACAAAATAAAGATACATAAGGAAAAGGCTTCCTCAAACCGACGACATCAAGAGAACTAGCTCGTCTGTGAAGTCTGTGCCTCCTCGGCCTTCACTACATCGTTGATCCCACCATCAGCTAAAGGCCCGGTGACAGGAGAAGATAAGAGCCCAACCTCGGAAATCCCAGTTGGCCCAATCCCCGTTCAAGGATCCCACCCAACACCAGAAATTTCCTTAGACCCGTTTGAGATGCTAGGGTCAGTAAATGGAAGTGATTGATTGGGTCCCTGGACCTCACAAATTAGTACCAAATCGCCATTTTGACATTTTGATTCTAGTGCTTTTAAATGACTTTTTACTCTTTTATGTAAATGTGTGACTGTGAATATTTATATTTGAGATATTATGTTGAGGATTTGTATGCTTTGCAGTGTCTCAAATTATCACAGCAGTTATTATGTGCTCGATTATGGCCCCCCATCCTTTTGAATTTAAGTTTTTAAAATAAATTAGTTTAAAATTTTATCTGGTTTTAATGATCGGATGAGATCCTTCCTTATCCATTGAGTAACTACCCTTGATCCAGTTTTATTATGCGTGCCATGAATTCTTGATAGTGCCTACTTGCTCATTTTGAACTTATAATCGTGGTTTTAAGAAATCCGGGGATTCTAGTGTTTCTTGCCCTGTTATTTGGTGAATGGGGCTTTGTAGCGAGGTTTGAGGTCATAGTGGTCAAAAGTTTGGCTGAAAAGGGAAGTAGGTAGCTGGCTTTTGACTATTTTGTTGGAATGGCTTAGGGAATTGTTTTCATATTAGCCTTAGTAGTCTATAATCTATGACCTTCATAGGCATGTACTATGTTTTTTTATGACCTTCATAGGCATGTACTATGTTTTTTTTTTTTTTTAGGTAAGAGCTACCAGGGTAGCTAAATATTATTAGAACAAGAACAAAAACAAAGTTGGAAACTATAGGAAGAAAAATACAAAGACCAGGGCAACAATTAGAAAAACAAAGACAAACTCAAAAAAATGAAAATCCTCAGGACAGCCCAAGTTGATCAATCATCTTCATCAGCCATTTGGGTTTTTCCATGCCCTTGTGAAAGAGGGAAAGATGGGTTGTATGAATACCCCGGCCTCCTAAAGCACCAGCAACTCGGTTCCAGGTGTGTGGAATGAGTTCCACTTTGGGATGGTTCAACAAACCAAGCAGAGCGGAGATTGAGGTGAGAGAACAGATTGTGATCATCAGGATGAAGTAACACCAACCACAGGTCATCCGAACTAATGTAGACATTAGAGCACAGATTGCGAGCATCTAAACAGATTTGAAGAGCCAGACAAGCAGCTTTTAAGTGGATGTCCAACCTGTTAACAAACAAGCAAGGGGCCAAACCTGCAAAACAAAACTTTTTATCAGAATCAATGGGCAGGAAACCAATGCCTCCCTTACCTATGGCTACATTCCAAGCAGCAGCTGTGAAAAGACCTACAGAACCAAGCTTAGGACCATTTTGGATGAAATATTTTTGCAAAGGAAAAGTGCTGGGCGCAACCGAAAACTCCTTCACCTGCAACACAGCAAAGTTAGCACAACGAAGTAAGTTAGGAACCTCCTGTCTGAATACCAAATTGCATCTTGTTTTCCAGATTTGCCACAGAGTTGCTGCAATTAAAAAAGCTACAAACTTGGAATTATCTTGGTACTAAAAGTCAAGCCACTGACCAGAAATCAGTAGATTCAGGAGATTGGTCTGAGTGTTAGCCAAAGTTTGCACCAATGACCAAATTTGAATGCTCGTGCCACATTAGGAAAACAAATGAGTGGTCGACTCCAGAACCAAGCCACAAAACTGGCAAGGATCTGGAGGACCAAGATTCAGACGGAACAAAAATTCATAAGTTTTGATTTTACCGTGAAGGAGTAGCCAGATAAATGATTTTGCTTTTGGAGGAATATGCAGTTTCCAGAGATTGGACCAACCCTGCCATTCAGAGTTTAAATCCTGGGAACCATTCAGAAAGGAATAAATAGCAGCAGAAAGCTTGTGTCCTTTGGACTCCGGTAACCAGATCCAGTGATTATTAGCAGTAGTGGAAACCATCCCAAGAGAAGAGATGGGAGAGTTCCAAACACAACCAAAGATATGATTAGGCATAGTCAAATTCCAAGAAGAGTTAACCAATAGATCAGAAATCCTAATCTCATCCACAACAAGGTCCATATTAAGAAATACTGGTTTGAAAGCAATGGGCACATCGAACATCCATGGATGAAATAAAAAAGAAGTAATGGAAGGATTCAAACAATTAATCCATAGACAAGGTTTAATGAGTGCAGCATTCATACATAATCCTTTAAAGAAGGTGGAGCAATTGGGAGGAGCAGTCATAGTCCAGAAGTTGTGATCCCCATATTTGAGATACAGAATGTGAACCCAAAGAGAATCATGTTTATTAAGATAATGAAAAAGATTTTTAGCCATCAGGGAATTTTTAACTGCAATCAAGTTTCTAACTCCTAATCCCCCCTCAGACTTGGAAGTAGTGATAGTATCCTAATTTACCAAAGACATGCCAACCCCATGATCAAAATTAGACCAAAGAAATTTTCTAGCAGCTTTGGAAAGCTTAGCAAGAATACTGTCTGGAATGGGGTAGACAGAAAGATAATAAATGGGAATAGCCATAAGGGTACTATTTATGAGCACTGACTTACCAGCTTTTGACAATTTAGCTTTGCCCCAGTCAGCAACAGCCAGGTTGATACGATTAAGCATGGAATCAAAATGGGAATTGGCTAACCTTTTGGGAGATATGAGAACACTTAGATAGATAAATGGAGTTGTGCCTCTTTTAAAGTTCAGGATTTTGCAAATACTAGTTGAAACTAGACTATTAAGCCAATGAGGGAAGTAAATCTCGGATTTATTATGGTTGGGATATTGTCCTGAGATATGAGCATAGATATGTAAACAGAGAGAGATGTTATGGGCAGATTTACAGGAAGCAGAAGAAACCAAAATTAAGTCGTCTGCGTACAAAAGATGATTGAAATTCTACACAAGGTTACTGCAAAAACCTGGAATGAGACCAAGTAGCCTGGCTTTGTTAAGGATAGCAGATAAATTCTAGGCTACAAGAATAAAAAGGTAGGGTGATAGAGGATCACCTTGTCTAACACCCCTTGAGGACCCAAACCAGATAGAGGGTTTACCATTGATAACAAGTGAGTAGGAGGTGGCACCTAGACAGGCTCTAATGTAGGCTACCCAGCTGCTAGGAAAATCCATTTTGATCAGGGTGGCTAAGATTGAATTCCAATTAAGGGTGTCATACACTTTTTCGATATCTACCTTTACAAGCATCCTAGGGGGGATGGTCCTCTCCTGATTCATAGAATGAACTATTTCCTGAACAGCAATTATATTATCCACAGGAGAGCGACCAGACACAAAACCACACTGTTCTTTGCCCACCAAAGAATCAATCACAAGTTTAAGGCGATTAGCAAGTATCTTAGTGATAATCTTATAGGCCACATTGCAAAGGGAGATTGGACGGAAATCAGAAGCAAATTTGGGGTGATCTTTTTTTGGAATTAAAGTAATGTAAGTCCTGCCCCAGGCTTTAGGCATCACAGCATGTTGAAAAAAATAATTAATGGCAGGGACTAAATGATTTTCCAAATCAGTCCAAAAAAGTTTTAAAAACTCAACATTCATGCCATCAGGACCAGAGGTTTTGCCGTCAGAGAGAGACATGAGAGTAAGGTGAATTTCATCTATGGTGAAAGGCCTGGTCAATATCGATTGTTGATCAGTAGAAAGTGTTGGAAAATCTGAGGGAATAGCATTAAGGAACCAATCAATGGGTCGAGAATCTGTGGTAGACCACAAGCTGGAGAAATGGTTCACAAGAACATCATGAATAGAGGAAGAATCAGAGTAATCCCTGCCATTATTGTCATAGATGTGATAAATGGAATTATGGTGTCTACGAACCCGAACACTTCTGTGGAAGAAGGAGGAGTTCATATCCCCACCCATAATCCAATTCAATCTAGATTTTTGGGACCACATGCTGTGATTAAGTCTCAACAAAGCATAGTATTTGTTCTGGAGACTTCTAAGAGAGTCTAAATTAATTTTGAGCTTAACATATCATCGACCTCTATAGCCTGGAGCTGTCCTTATAAAAGTTTAATTTCCCTATCTAGACCACCCAAACCAAATTTCCGAATAGAACAAAGACCATTCCTAACCCGAGTTAACACATGATAGAAAGCATGCATAGGATTAGAATGAGGGCGAAGGCCTAGGGCTTTGCGAATTTCAAAAATGTAATCAGCATGCTCTAACCAGTGATTTTTGAAATGGAAAATACGGCATGCATGATAATTGAATTTAGCAATAGTAATGAGCATGGGCGAATGATCAGAAACAATCTTAGGGAGATAATTAATATGAATATTATAGGAACAAGCTAACCAAAGATCATTGACCAGACATCTGTCCAGACGAGCCCAGCGCCACGCAAGACCGCGTTGCCCATTACACCAGGAAAAAGAACCACCCGAAAACCTAACATCAACAAGCGCATTATCAGAAATGAATTTGGTGAAATAAAAGGCTTTGCGAGCATAGTATGAAAAAGGACTTCCTTTATGTTCAGAGGCAGAGATTATGGCATTAAAATCTCCCAAAACAATCCAGGGCATATTAAGTTTAGAGATGAGTAAAAGCTCCTTCCAAACTCTTAGCTAACGTTCAAGTTGTAAGGCGTTATAGACCACAGTAATGATCCACAGATGATCAGCAGACGAGGAGAAAATAAGATGAAGTGCTCTGCGAGAGCGAGCCACTAGAGTGATCTTGCCAATAGACTTACGCTATAACACGATGATCCCGCCAGAATAGCCATCCGCCGGGATGGCCACCCAGTTCTAGTACCTGGAAAAAAGGTTGCAAAAACGGAAAACACGAACATCGTTGGCTTTGGTCTCTACCAGAGCACAAACATCAATGGCTTCCTCTTTCATGAGCCTCCGGATTCGATTGATCTTGTCCTTGCCAGTAGAACCCCTGCAGTTCCAACCTAGTATCTTGAAAGTTCCTATCATAAAAAACAATCGGGTAAACAGAAGAACCAAAAACACGAAAAGGCAAAAAAAAAAAAAAAAAAAAAAAAAAACGAAGAACAGAGCAAGAAGAAGAGCCTAGGAGGCTGAGCGTCGTGAAATTCTGATGGGATCCCCATCTCACTCGCCCCTAGTCTTCCTTTCTTGAGAGAAGGTTTTGGGATGACACTGGCTTTCCGGGCCAAAAATTCTTTTCGTAAGCCATCTTGGAATTTGCTGAGCATGGTCGAGTCCTCTACTTCATCACCCATGCCCATTTCTTGATCTGAATCTTCAGCATCGGTCTCCGACATCGATCCCCCGGAGCCATCGGATTCATCCTCGTCAGCGGAGAGGATACGCTCCAGCTTTTCCACAGTCTTCATGTGGAGATCAGAACTACTGTCGGGGTTAAGCCCTGGAATGTCAATATTCATGAGGAGGGTGGGAGGTGGCTCAGTCTCCATCACCTAACGAGAGACCCTTGTCCACCTCTCTCTTCCCCAAGGCTCCTGAAGAGGCAATTAATCCAGATACAGACCCCGAGGTTTCAATAAGGATTCCTTTGCCTTTCCTGTCTTGCTTCAGAGGTTCCCCAGATTCAAACTGTTGCTGCTCCTTGGGACCCTGTGAAACAGTAAAGGCATCAGTAGGGGAAGCATGATTATCAACATCGGAAGCAGTGAAAGTGGAGGGATGATCATGGCATGGTTTAACAGTATTGCCAGTGTCTGACAGAGTGTTCTTGAGAATGGGAAAAGGAGCCGAACGGTCAGACGAGTGACGTGACGAGCCACCACGCCCCCCATCTTGAGTACGAAAGCCACCACGTACTAGACTAGAGCTGCCCTTGCCATCCACGTGTTGCCCATTAGAACCTCCACTCGCATCACGAGGAGTTTGAACGGAAGTACCCACTTTGTCTCTACCCCCGTGCAGCACATGAGACCCACGTGCGGACGAGGAACCAGCTCCTCGGCCCCTGCCCCTGTTCCTCCGGCGAGTAACCAGCATCCACAAGCCGAATTCTAGGTTGGCTTCATCATCCCGAGCGAGAGGTTGATTGTCACTAGGCTCGGCAGCTGCCTGCCTGACGTGGGAACCCTCCGGTATGGACCTGAGGTCATTAGGAAGTGAGCCACCCACAAGGGCCTCCTCCATGACCTGGTCCTCGTGTGAGCCACCTTGTCGGCGGCTGCAACCATTGGCCCCATGACTAATCAACCTACAAATGTAACAGAAAGTGGGTAACCTTTCATAGAGAATCACAACGAAGACCTTGTAGTCATCGTCTTCCAACCAGAAGCCCCTCTTTAGTGGGTGAGCCAAATCAAGTTCCACACATACCCGGGCATATCGAGCTCTTGACAAAGATAAGGTGAACTCATCTACCTTCAGCAGCTTGCCAATCGGCTTAGTGATGTCCTCCAGGGATTCACCATCCTAGAGCTCGATCGGGAGATTGTGGAGTTGGAGCCACACCATGGCCTTTGAGAGTTTTGTATGAGCAGGTTCAAAAAAGGCTGCCAAGGCACCAATTGTAAAGTGAGACCGTTCATGGTCTAGGGTTCGGCGAAGAGGAGCTGTTGCTTGGTGGATTCGGTTTCACAACGAATAAGCAGATATCCATTTGGCATGTCCGAAATCTGGACAATGCCATAAGGTTTCCAGAGACCTAGAAGAGCAGCTTTGACAGACTCAAAGGGAGGGGATTTACCGAAGAGTTTGCCATACAAAGCAAGCTGGAAACGTCTGTGAGCTCGCTGCTTCGATTCGGCGTCGACACGAACTGAGTCGGAGACAGAGGCTTTAAGCTTGGCAAGCGTAGCATCGTCAAGGGAAGAAGCTGTTATCAGACGTTTGTGGACGGCGCTGGCGATGTCCGCCCAGGAAGGAGGAGGGGGAAGTTCTCCAGAGGACGTCATTCACTCTGGTCCGAAACAGAGAGTGTTGTTGAACAGGGGCATGTACTATGTTTAATGCATGATCTTTTAGGCTCTTGGGTAGGGGATTGCTTGCTTTCATTGATCTGCATAGTTGTAAGTTTGTAAGAGTTTGTTTGAGTTCTGATGATATCTAGTTTACTTTAACTTCTTGCCATAATATTGTTTTAATTGAATGATGCATGATATATATGTGTGTGTGTGAACCCAAAAAAAAAAAAAAAAAAGAAGAATTATATGAAAACCTACAGATGTTGTGAAAAGTTCTTGCACTTAGGTGATCATTGATGTTTATGCTCTTAAATTAGTGAAGCATATATATGGATTGATGGTTGAGTTCTTATCCTTATAGATATTAGCTTTGTGACCAACATTCCTAATATATTCTGGTGAGTGTTCTCTGCTTATGTTTGATAATTGTTTGAGAATTACTAATGTGTTTTATCAGAAAATTGATTTAAACATGACCCCATTCATTAGTTCAACCATTTTTCATTTTTGTAGATTAGTATAACAGGCAAAGGTTTGGTTTATCATATCTTACCAAATGCCCAGAAGTCCATTTCACAATTGATATTCAATGTCCTACAGTTCTACTACGAATTTTGATTTCTTCATTTATTGACCAATAGTTAATGCATTGCAAAGCCAAATCCCATTATGTTTTCACGTGCACAGAACCCTTCACCTTTGTTGTTAAATTGTTTAAAATAAATTTTTCTGATTTTAAATGATTTTATAAAGGTTTAATTCTCTAAATAGTCCCTCTATTTTTTTAAACTTATCCTTTTAGTCTCTCACTTTAAATTATAACCTTTTAGTTCTTCAACTACGTTTAAGTGAGCTATATTAGTCCCCCTTTTTGATGGTTTAGGGTTGGGGTATAGGGTTTAGGGGAATCAACATCGCTAAATTAAAATTTTAAAAGGATCAAAAGATAATAATTCAAAGTAAAGGGACTAAAAGGGTAAGTTTAAAAAAAATAGAGGGACTATTTAAGGAATTATACCATTTATAAACCTTTATGAATACCTTCTTTGAATAATGATTTCAATATAGAAGGCTTGGGTTTTAAGATGGTGTCATGCTTGTACCAATAGAAACCTGATGTTTTTCTTTTCTCTTCTTTTGACTGTTAAGCATTGCTCAGGCATGAGTTGGGTCTACAACATGCTCTAGGAATTAATGTTTTAGTTCAGTGTCTTCGAAGGTTAATTAGTGATAGGTTATATTAGCATCCTTTAAATTCCATTGCTTGTGTTTTGGGGAAATTTTGATGTTTTTGAAATTTATTTTCAAATATGGGGCATTTTCAGCAAGTTTGATTTGTTATAAGAATTAGGTTCCTGACATTAGCTAGGTATGTAAACCACATATAAATCTATATATATGTATATATAAAATTTCCGATTACCGATAATTGTTTACATAATTATTTATTTATTTTGGGCTTTACTGTTAAAACCATTCATATACTATTTGGGTTTTAGATTCTGACTTTTGTGCCTATTGTTGATTATTACTTTGAGAATTTAATAATTTTTATTTATTTATTTATTTGATTTCTAATATTTTAGTTATTTATGGATTATATGTTAACTTGGCAGAAATTGTTCATTTAGTTATTTATTTACTTATTTTGTTTTTACGGATTAAATTACAGAAATATTTGGTAATTAATTATTGATTTGTTAAATATATTAATGTTTTAAATAATTGATTATTTTGCTATAAAATGGGTTCATGCGAATGTTGGTAATCTCCTTTTTCTTAAATAACTCTAAAAGGCTTTGCCTGAAATTTGATAGTTGGTTTGATTTTTGAATATTAAGCATATTTTGGCATAATTATGTTAGTTCGCAATTAACTATGCACTAACTTTGCCATTGGACGTTAAACACTGACCATGTCAATATGAACTCTGATAAGGGACTATAGTTTTGGACCATACTGTCGGTGAAAGAATATTGGTTTCTAATAATTTGGTTCGAGTCATCGTGGATAAAAAATGAATTCTAAACCTCTGACTTTGTTTATTGAGTTTAAATAAATGATTTCTGATACTTTGTTTTAGCAATAGTGTATTAGAAGACGTATATTCTAGATTGTTTGACAATGATTGTATTTTGATATATTGCTTTGTTTTTTAATTATATTTTGACAAGTATTGTACTATGTTATGTTATTTTGTACTAAATTCTAAATATTTGAGAATTGCTATGATCCCAATATTTTTAGTGGTTACTTACTAGGCTTTTGAGCTCATAAACGTATTTTCATCATTTTCAGATAAGGAGTAGGGTCTGTTGGCGGATAGCTTAGCGGGGGCCATTGAGCAAAGTGCCACTTAGTTTTCTTTCAAGTTAATAGCGTTCTACCCTTCTAGGAGACCTAAACACTAGTACTGAATAAATGTTATTTTTGTTAATCTTGTTAGTTCTATGCAATGAATTGGGAGGTTATGTTGTTCCAGCAAAGCAGGCTAATCAAATGGGTGATTCAAAAACACCTATTAAGTTGGCCCAAGTTTCTCACCAAATTGATTTCGACTTCACCCGAATCAACCTGGTTGAAGTTAGCCCAGTTCAATTAGATCAATTAAGATGTGATCCATCCGTTTCTATCAAATCTGATGTTGTGGAAACCACATTACATGAGCCCATTCCAAAGGCTCAACACACTTCAAACCAAATTGGGTTAATCAATTAGACTGAGCCCACTCCAAATTTAATTTAGCTCAAGCCCAATAAGCCCATTCAAGGTCCATCAAGCCAAATTCAAATTGGCCATCTAGCAAAATCCAAATTCTAGATTTAATTTTAAAACAAGTTACTGATTCCTTAAACAAAGAATCTTCTTAAATTACCGACCTATACTGGGATGCTTTCAAACCCCACCAAGGGACTTCATCCCTCCAAGATTTAAATGGCATTATATTCTGGGAATTTGGTCTCTTATCCCAAAAGAGAATTTGGACGTAATTGATTCTTTTCTCCTTGCCGAAGATTTTCTAATTCCAATAGAGGGAGATGACGACTGGGTTGATTATAGTCAACATGATAATTTCCTTGCTGAGGATGAATAGATGGATCTAGAGGCCCTTCCAGGAGAGCTTTGCAAGATAACAGACAAGCCTTTTATGGTTGAGTTACTTTTTAAGGATTCAAGCTCAAACTTCATAGAGAAAGTGCAGCGGCTATCCCAAAGTGCTAGCACTCACATCTTACTTTCTAAAGAGGCACCACCAGTCAGTCGGCGTAGCATAAGACCAAAGAAGCCATCTTCATGCTGGAATGAGAAAGCAGGCTACTTGGCAACACCCCCCCCGAGGTAAGGAAAGAAAAAAGGAACCACAGGAAGCTCTCCTATAGGTAACTCTAATTCCTCTCTTCTTATTTCAAAATGGTCCGATTTACAATTGGAAAACTATTGTAAGGCTAGTGGCGTTATTTTAGATGATTCACATATTCCTAAATCAGCATGTTTCGCTTTTATTAGACAATCAGAATCATCTAGAATCACCAACAGTGATCAGCAACTTGGACCTTCAATCAGGAATGCTTTGGCAACTTTAAGTGCACCACGAATATTATCTCTTGGAATGCCAGAGGTCCAGGAAAGCCTTCTAAAAAGCATCTTGTGAAGGACTTTCTAGATCTTTTTAATACAAAATGTTGTGCCTCCAAGAATCCAAATTGACAGAGGTCAATCTTTCTACCTGGAGATTTATTGGGGGTACCCATTTAGATGACTTTTGTTGTGTCCCTTTAGAGGGCACATCAAGGGGTTGATTATCGGGTGGAGAAGTAGTTCTTTTAAAGAAAAGCTGATTCACTTGGGGAAATATTGCCTAACTGTGGAATTCTCCAATCAGGAAGATTAGTTTAGTTGGCTTTGTACTATGGTTTATGGCCCTAATGTGAGGCATCTTAAATCGGACTTCTGGAATGAAATTCAGATTAGCAATGCTTCTAAGCAACTCTCTTGGATTATTTGTGGTAACTTCAATGCAATTTTTGTATTCAATGATAAGAGTTCAGATAATCCAAACATAGAAGACATTAGTAATGCACAAAAGTTGATTAGAGATTTAAGTTTACTTGTACCAATGGGCAAGAAAACCCAATCTGGGTCAGACTAGATAGATTTTTCCTCATTCCGAGTTGGGTCTTCCATCTCCCTCACATCCAACAAGCTTGTTTTCCTAGATTCAATTGGGATCATGTCCTTATCCATCTAGAAGCAGGAAATCATGTCCCTAAACCAAAGCACTTTAAATTTGAACTTTCTTAGTGCTCTTCAAAGAATTTTGATGATCTTATCCATCAATGATGGAATGAACCACAATTGTCAGGTTGTGGTGCATTCATTATTGCTTAAAAGCAGTCTTGGTTGAAAAAGAGATTGCATTTATGGGCTAAAAAAACCTTTGGTTCCAACAAAGGAAGAAAACTAGAGATCTTGCAAAAACTAGATTCTTTTGACCTTTCCAAAGAGTCTAGATCCCACACTTCAGAGGAACAGATTTAGGAAACAAATCTAAAAAATCTCTAGATTCCATTTTAAGATAGGAAGAATCCTATTGGAAATAGCATGCACACATTACCTGGTTCTCACAAGGAGATGCAAATACAAATTTTCCCATGCCGTAGCTAATGGTCATCAAAACAAGAACCATATCCAACAGATCTCGCAAAATGCCAACTGTTATGTTGGCGATCAAGCAATAGGGAAATCTTTCACTTCTTTTTTTTGGGATCTCTTTGGAAGAAAACGCCAATCTGCTTTAAATTTTGATTGGTCCTATCTATTTTCCTTTAAAGAACCAGTAGATTTGGCACATCTTGATCTCTCATTCTCCGATGAAGAAATTAAGGCTGCTGTCTTTGATCTTGGGGCAGACAAAGCTCTAAGGCCAGATGGCTTCAATTCCCAATCATTTTTTTCCAAAAATTCTGCTCAGTCATTGGATCAGATGTGTGCAATTTGTCTAAAGATTTTCATGAGGGCTCAATTAATCTTGAGAGAATAAACTAGGAAAATATTGTTTTGATTCCAAAAGTTTAGTCTCCCAATATCATACAAGATTTCCGCCTTATTAGCCTCATCAACTCTTCCCTCAAAATCATTTCTAAAATCCTTGCAACTAGACTAAGCAAATTAGTTATCTCGATAAAATGATTGACTCTAATCAATCTGCCTTTATCAAAGGTAAACATATTTTAGATAATGTTGTTGTAGTGGAAGAGTTAATCTTTCATCTTCAAAAACAAAATACCAATGGTAATATTATCAAGTTTGATTATGCCAAAGCTTTTAATACAGTGGATTAGGATTTCCTGTTGGCCCTTTTGTCTACTAGAGGTTTTGTTACTCTATGGGTGAGCTAGATTCACAATGTTTTAGGCTTTTCAAAAGCTTCTAACTTAATTAAAGGTTTCCCGCACGGCTACCTCAGATACCAAAGAGGTCTCAGACAAGGGGATCCACTTTCCTCCTTCTTGTTCATTATGCTTATGAATGCCCTTAGTTCTATGTTCAACCATGGACTTAACTCTGAGCCCTAGGCACTTATGGCAACATCTGCCATTTTCTTTATTCGGATGACCTCATCGCTCTTTCTATAGGAAGGGGAAGAAGACTTAAGAATCATCAAACTTATCATTTACCTCAATGAAGGAATGTCCGGTCTTTCAATCAACTTCCCTCTCTCTCAAACTTCTTACACTAGCACGTAGCGTAAGGTTCCCCAACTTCAGTACAGTTTTTGCCAAATATAACAACATGATTGCAAATTACATATTTAGCATTATCGGACCCATCTCGAATGCGTTCAGCAAGAATACTATCACTTTTTCGCAATTTTGCCTGAAAAAGTATTAAACACAATTCTTGTATACACTTCTCCTGCATGTCTCTCAATTGGATGACCCGTATAAAAGTTAGCTATAGAATTCGAAGTCTTGAAGTCTTCACTTTCTTCAACATTTCTTCGAGTTGACAAAGCCTTATCATACTGCATAACAAACTCATCCAGTGGAGTTTGTGTATTAACAAAACCATCAAAAAATGAGTTGATACTTTCATTACGTTGTCTAGCGGTCATTCCTGTTGTGAATGTATCTTGCCAATATAGGCAAACCCATTTGTTGTGAATTTCATACATCCTACTTAACCAATGTTTATCATCAATGTTATATGTTGCCTTAAGTTCACCCCATCTATCCTCGAATGCTTCAATCGATTCACTATGATGCAACCAGTTAGTGTAATCTCTCATAAAGCCATCATTGCTCTTCAAATCTATTAAATACTTCATTGAATTTCTCCCAATGTGCCAAGAGCAAAGCCGATGACCAGAATTTGGAAAAACATGTGCAATGGCATTCCCCATAGACAAGTTTTGATCTGTAATAATTGTTTGTGGATGTTTTCCTAGCATGCATTTCAGCCATGTTTGGAATACCCATAAAAAACTTTCATCTTTTTCATCTGCCATGAGAGCACAACCAAATAAAATAGACTGCTTATGATGGTTGACTCCAACAAAAGGAGCAAAGGGGAAACAAAATATATTGGTTTGATAAGTAGTGTCAAAAACAACATCTCTAAATTCTGAATATGCAACTCTAGATCTTCCATCTGCCCAAAAGGTACATCTAGTTTGATCAAACTCATCAAACTCCATATCAAAAAACAAAAAAAAAATCATCATTGAGTTTTTTCTCCTTGAAAAACTTAACAATAGCCATGCATTCTTGACCGATATTGTTGCTTCGAACTCCCCTCAAATGATTTGAACAATCGTTCAGGGTAATAGGTGCAGACCCTGTACTTGAAACTGTTTCATTCAATATTCGAGACATTTGGCTTGGTCCCACTCTACTCTTATGCAATGTCACCATTAAACTTCTACACGTCACACTGATATGGTGGTGAGACCGTATCTTCATCATCTTAGAGGGAGTTCTTAGTAAATGATGGTTATGAACATCTTCAAAGGTCATTACTGTCCACAACCCATTCTTCATATTTGGCATTACCATTCGAGCTTGGCAATTTGTCCTTGTATCTCTACGTTTTTGAACAATTTTTCTCAGCTGGCTTTTGTCTGCCAACTTGGCTCCTTCCTTATCACAAACAAAGTGTCGACATGTAATTAATTTAGAACGAGACGAACGATACACGTGACCCTTTCTTACCCCAAAACCTCTGGACTTTGCATAATCCAAATAATATCGAAACGCTTCCTCCTTATCCTCAAACTCCATACCAACAAATGAGATTCTTGCTAATTCTTGACCATCTCAAGCCTTTGGACTCATTGCCAATTCTTGAACATCTTGTGTTGCCAAATCATCTTCATTTTCAAGATGTTGGCTTTTCTTGTGTCACACCACCAGGTTCTCCATTTAACCCGAGCTCATTCAAATCTATCCCATTAGTGATACTAGCCATGATATCGTATTAGGAAAATCACAACCAATAAGAATATATCAAAGCTTATAATTGAAAGAAGAGGGAAATCAGATAGAGATCAACCTGAGCTTTTTGAAACCCCATTGATGTTTCTATAAGCATTTTCTTTGCCTCATCCACCAGCCCAAGTCTGAACAATTGGCCGGTTGTACTTTGACTAACTCTACAAAGATGTTTTCCAATTATGCTACATGCAAGGTTAGAAAAAAAAAATCAAAGATACCAAACAAAAACTTGAATCTATTAGACCATAATGTCAACATATTTCCTCTAGAACAAGTGAAAATCACCACATTGCTTAATTACTTATATGGTTGTAATTAGTCTTTTCTTATTCTCTACTTGTAGTCAATACAAAGCTGCAGGAGTTGAAATCACACTCAAAAAATGAATCAAATGGCATGCAATCCTCCACAACCTTCATTTATAAAGTTTGGCAGCTCAAGTAATATATATTTACATAGGAATTTCAATGTGTCCATACCAACAATTTTGCCTCAATAATTCTCCTAACAATGAAGCCCAAATCCCAACACTGTGAACAATTACCAAAACCAACAATCACAGACAGAACATAAAAAAGTTGAAGACAATATATTTCCTTCAACAAAGATTTCTTTTAATTCTCAAACAATCAAGTATTTCCTCACACACTTCCAAAACCATCAAAATCCTTGTTTTACAAACAACAAAACATAATTGATGGAAATTAAAGAAATAAAGACAAGCAAGCACGACACCAGAGTAAATCAAAAGAAAAACACTAAACAAAAATCCAAAAGCAAGCTGAAATTTCTCAAAAAACGAAACTCCAGAACCACTAACATTTTTTTTAAGACAGTGGAGGCATTGGTGGAGGCGGAGACGGTGGTGGAGGAGTTGGTGGAGACGACGGGAGGCGGTGGTGGAGGTGTTGGTGGAGACGACTGGAGGTGTTGGTGAAGATGGAGAAAGTGGATGCATTGGTGGAGACGGGGGAGAAGGCGTTGGTGAAGGTAGAGACAGTGGATGCGGTGGAGATGTTTGTGGAGACAAAGACGTATGGTTTTGGCAAAGAGAATTTTAGTGTGGTTTTGGGGACATTATAGGAACCGTTAAATCAAATGATCTAACAGCTCCTAGGGACATCCCCAGATATGGATTCTAGGGATGTCCCTAGAAGACGTATCCCCATATATATATATATCATTACTAAAGCTAATAAAAAAAACCCACCCATTGTCACTGTTGTCGTAACCTAAATTGCAAATTTCTCCACTGAAAGCTCTCACTGACCTGCGCCATGTCTGGAGACCTTCGACCTTTTGCCTCGGTGAGCTCGAAAATGTAGGACCTCGGTAAGCATGGCCCTGCTTTCTGAATCGGCGTCGGCTGTGGAGTTGGCTTCGTGTTTGGCTTCTTCAGTGGTAACTATCTATTCGGTTTATCGAAAGCTTCCATTCATTCGTGTTGTGATTTTCTTCAATTTGGAATTGAATTCTATTTGTAGGAGATATACTTTGAATTCATGAATTCATGTATGATTTAGGTGTGGAGGTTATTTGCTGTACCTCGTGTGCATTGTTGGGGGAAAATCCTTGTTTTTTGTTGATTATGATTAATGTGTTGCTAATTTGAAGACTAGAAAATTAAATTTTGTAAATTAGAGTTTTATGTTAGGTTTGGATATAGGAAGAGTGGAAGAAAAGAAGAGAAGAGGGAAACCATTTTACTATGTTTGGCTGGATGAAAAAAAATATGATGAATTAGTATATGAAAGGAATGCATGAATATGTTGTAAATTTAAGAAACAAGGAATGTTTCAGAGAGATCCATACAAGGAGAAACAAAACAACAACTTCATATATTAAGATAACTGATAAACTCTCTCATACATTTCATACTAGACATTGCACCATATTAATAGATAACACTTACAACTAGATAACCACCATGTCATGCATGATATCCATGACACACACGAACAGATTACAAACTACCCACTAACATCAATTAGCACACACATTACATAAAAGACATCTAAATTCTTTGACCCATACTTGCACATCATGTTGACTGCTAGGTCATGAACAACTTCAACTTCTAATCAAACTCCAACATTCACCCCCTTTGATTCGAAGCTGCAAACTCCCAACAACATTCTGAAATACTCATGCTTCTGAATAGTGAGAGCTTTTGTCAATACATCAGCTACTTGCTGATCAGTGCCACAGTGTTTTAAAATGATCACTCCATCAGATATAAGATCTCTAATAAAATGGAATCTGATATCAATGTGTTTTGTTCACCCGTGCATGGTTGGATTTTTAGCAATGCAAATTGTCGATTTGTTATCACAAAGAATCATCGTTGCATCAGATTGCTTCTGACCCATGTCTTCAAGTAACCTCCTAAGCCAAGTAGCCTGACATGCTGCCGATGCCGCTGCTATATACTCAGCCTCAGTTGTCGACAAAGCTGTGATATCTTGCTTCTTCGAACACCACGTAATTGCACCCGAACCCAATGTAAACACATTACCAGTTGTACTCCTTCTGTCTTCTAATGATCCACCCCAGTCACTATCCGAGTAACCAAGTAATTTGAAGCTCGAACCTTTTTCATATAGGATCCCATAATTTGTTGTTGCTGAAACATATCGCAAGATACGTTTAACTGCACCAAAGTGATGTTTAGAGGGATTGCTCATATATCTTGACACTACACCCACAGAAAATGATATATCTGGTCGTGAATGCGCTAAATAAATCAAGCTCCCAACCATGCTTTGATATCTTCTAACATCTCCTTCTTCAGTACTATCTTCTTGATGAAGCTTTTCACTTGCATTCATGGGTGTTGAAACCCTTTTGCAATTCTGCATATTAAACTTCTTAATTAAATCTTCAGCATACTTCTTTTGAGATAAGAAAACACATCCTTTTTCCTGCTTAATCTCTAGCCCAAGAAAATATTGAAGTAGACCAAGATCAGTCATTTCAAACATCTGCATCATTTCATGTCTGAATTCATCAACCAAAGCTTGAGAAGAGCCCATATATATAATATCATCCACATAGATGCACACCAATAACAGCTGACTGCTATTCTTCTCCTTTTTATATAATGTGGGTTCACAGTCACTCCTCTTGAAGCCAAGCTGCACAAAATATTGGTCAACTTTACTATACCATGCTCTGGGGGCCTGACGTAAACCATACAAAGCTCTTCTCAGCCTATACACCTTGCTCTCTCTTCCTGGTATAATGAAAGCCTCCGGTTGATCAACATAATCCTCTTCATGAAGCTCCCCGTTGAGAAAAGCCGATTTCACATCTAATTGAAAAATTGGCCATTCCATTTGAGCAGCTAAAGCAAGGAAAGTTCTTACTGTTTCTATTCGAGCCACCGGAGAGAAACTATCTTCAAAATCCACCCCTTGTTTCTGAGTAAAACCTCGTGCAACCAAGCGTGCCTTCCGTTTATGAACCGAACCATCTGAATGATATTTAGTTTTAAAAATCCATTTTAAGCTTACTGTTGTTTTTCCATCTGGCAAATCAGATAACTCCCAGGTTTTGTTTCTTTGGATGGCTGCCATTTCCTCCTGCATTGCATCCTTCCAACCTTGTTCTTTGACTGCTTCATCATAAGTGAGAGGATCAGAGATAGTAAGAACAAAGCTGCATGATTCATACAGTTCTTTCAAAGTTCTGACTCTTGAAGGACGTGCACTTTGAGATGACCCAGTACTTGCTGTAGAAGTGCTTTGAGGACTAGTTGAACCTGCTGAATTAATTTGACTTGGAGAAGATGGAGATGCTTCACTTGGAGTTGATGGATTGGATGGAGATGCTTCACTTGGAGTTGATGGATTGGATGTATGTGCACCAGAATTTGCATGAACATCAAGTGGTATTTGCATTTGCTTTTGCAGATCAGCTTCATTGCACCACTCCCAATGTGCCTCTTCAATGAAAGTTACATCCCTACTCACTATCACCTTACAAGTGGTAGGATTATACAATTTATACCCTTTTGTTTCAGTACAATAGCCAATAAATATGCATTTTTCACATTTTTCATCTAGTTTTTTAAGATGTGGAGTATTAAGCAAAGAGTATGCTATACATCCGAAAATACGCAAGTGAAAAACTGAAGGCTTAATACCTTTCCAAGCTTCAAATGGCGTCAGATTTCTCACAGCTTTTGTAGGAGAAATGTTCAACAAGTAGACTGACGTAGCAACGGCCTCTGCCCAGAATTTGTTTGGAAGAGCCTTCTCCTTAAGTAAGCTTCTTGCCATTTCCACGACAGTCCTATTCTTTCTCTCGGCGACTCCGTTTTGTTGGGGTGTGTAAGGAGCCGTCAGTTCACGTCTTATACCTTGTTCTTCACAATATTTTTTGAATTCTTCAGAGAGAAACTCTCCTCCCCTATCTGTGCGCAGTGTCTTGATGAAGCATCCAGATTGTTTTTCCACCAGTGCTTTGAACCTTTTAAAATTTTCAAATGCCTGTGATTTGAACTTGAGAAAATAAACCCAACTCATACGTGTGAAGTCGTCTGTGAACAAAAGAAAATAAGTACTTCCACCAAGAGATTCAGTCTGCATTGGACCACAAATATCAGCATGAATGAGTTGTAATGGGGATGAAGCTCGCCAGGCCTTACCAGAAGGAAATGAATGCCTAGTTTGTTTGCCAAGAACACAAGCTTCACATACTCCAAACTGTTCAACATGTGGCAATCCTTTGACCATTCCTCTTTGACTTAATGTCTTTAGACCTTTAATATTTAAATGCCCGTATCTCAAATGCCATATATTGGACTCCTTTGCACTACTATTGACAAGTAATGTAAGATGCTCTACACTGCTAACCTCTAGTGGAAACATCCTACTTTTTGTCATTTGTATTTTAATCATTTGTTGACCGGTTTGTTTCTCTGTAATTGTACATGCTTTGTTATCAAATAATAGTGAATAGCCACTAGAAACCAACTGCCCAACACTCAAAAGATTATGAGCTAAATGAGGAACATATTGAACTTCATGCAAGTATCTCACCGTGCCTTGCGATGTCTGAAGCGCTACTGTGCCATGCCCTTCAACTTGTATTTGAGTATCATCACCCAACCGAACTAGCAACTTTTTTGATTCATCTAGCTCTATAAACAATCCTTTGATACCGGTCATGTGATTTGAGCATCCGCTATCCACTAGCCAGATACTATCTTTCACTTCCTCAGTGTTGCAATGAGCCATGAAAAGACGACCCATATCTTGCTCTTCCGCTACATTCACAGCCTTGTCATTAAACCAGCATTCTGCCTTTATATGCCCAAACCGTTTGCATTGATGACACTGAATATTACCCTTGTATTGCCTGTGTTCATTCAAGTTGGTTTTATGTTCTGTATGCCTTCCTCCTCCTCTTCCTCGGAATCTTCCTCTGAAAAAACCTCGTCCTCTTCCTCTGCCAGGATGTTTGTAACCATCTCTTGCATTTGATGTTTCTCCCTTCACTTGAAACACCTTTTCTTCAGACTTCTCCATGGATCTGTTAAGTCTTGCTTCATGTGCCTGTAAGGAGCCACTAAGTTCATCAAGAGAAAGAGTAGTTAGGTCTTTAGATTCTTCAATTGCTGCCACTACATGATCAAACCTTGGTGTTAAACTCCTTAACACCTTTGCAACTACAGTTTGATCAGTAATGAGATCTCCATAGGTCTTCATTTGGTTGACAACACCTGCCATCTTGGTGATAAAGCTTTGCACTGAATCATTTGGCTTCATTTGTAGAGTCTCAAACTCATGTCGAAGAGTTTGTAACTTCACTGCAATGACCTTAGAAGACCCTTGAAATTCTGTTTGCAAAATAGACCATGCTTGCTGTGAAGTTGTGGCTGCAGCTATTCTGGAAAAAACAGTATCATGAAGTGCCTGTTGAATGAAGAAAAGAGCTTTAGAATCCTTCTTTTTGTTCTCTTTTAATCTCCCTTGATCTTCATCCATAGTTGAGTAGCCATTCTCCACCAAGTCCCATAGATCTTGAGACTTGAAAAGTGTCTTCATCTTGATACTCCAATATTCATAGCAATCTCCTTTAAAGATGGGCAATGAAGGCTGTGAAATACTCACTGAAGTGTTGTTGGTAGCTGCCATGAAGAGAAACAGAGATGGTTGTGTGTAAAGCTATGTATAGACACCGAAACACTCACTCTAAGCTCTAATACTACTGTTGTAAATTTAAGAAACAAGGAATGTTTCAGAGAGATCCATACAAGGAGAAACAGAACAACAACTTCATATATTAAGATAACTGATAAACTCTCTCATACATTTCATACTAGACATTGCACCATATTAATAGATAACACTTACAACTAGATAACCACCATGTCATGCATGATATCCATGACACACACGAACAGATTACAAACTACCCACTAACATCAGTTAGCACACACATTACATAAAAGACATCTAAATTCTTTGACCCATACTTGCACATCATGTTGACTGCTAGGTCATGAACAACTTCAACTTCTAATCAAACTCCAACAGAATATGCCTTAATGGAGAATCTCGACGGAGCTCTCACTACATCATTTTTGGACTATAGAGGCAATTACATTGAGGGGTTTTAAAAAACCCCCTCTATAACAAAATAGAATTTTTTTTTCATGTTTTGGAGCCGGTTTAGTTAAAACCCCTCTTTCTTAACAACACCCTCTCCCCCCTTTTCTCTCTCGTGCGCCCTAATTCCCCAACTGACCCTCTCTCTCGTGCCCTAATACCTCAACTGAGAAACCCGGCTTTCTAACTCCCGACAAACCCGGCCACCATCCCTTCTTCTCCTCTCCAAGCCCTAACCCTAACCCTAAAGCGCTTCCTCTCAAGCCCTTGCATCTCCATCCCCTCAAATCCTCCATCCCTCCATCGCCGCCCATCATCGCCTCCACTGCATCACCTCTGACGCCGGCGCAGACCCGGGTCGACATTCTCTACGAATCCCTCCCCTTTCATCCAGAGATTTCACAGCAAGACCATCGCCATGAAGTCCGCCGCCCTCCAGCGCAACGCCCTCTCCGACCTGGTTATTCTCTCTTGCGTCGGCCTCCGCCTTGTTCTTGTCCATGGTGGTGGACCGGAGATCAACGCTTGGCTCCTCCGTACTGGCCACGAGCCCAAGTTCCACAACGGCCTTCGCGTCACCGATGCTCACACTATGGAGTTTGTGGAGATGGTTCTTGCTGGGAAGATCAACAAGAGCCTCGTCACTGAGATCAACATGCTTGGTGGCACCGGTGTTGGGCTTTGCGGCAAGGATGCTCGGCTTCTTACAGTAAGGCCCTCCTCGGAGTCCGCTGTCCTTGGGTTTGTTGGTGTGATCGCGCGTGTTGACCCCTCTGTGCTCCACCCGATCCTCGCCGATGGGCACATCCCGATGATTACCTCCGTGGCAGCGGATGAGGCCGGGCAGAGCTATAACGTGAACACTGATACAGCAACCGGGGAACTCGCGGCGGCTGTTGGGGCTGAGAAGTTGATCTTGCTGACGGACGTTGCTGGGATCCTGGGGGACCGGAATGATCCGGGGAGCTTGGTGAAGGAGATTGATATCGTTGGGATAAGGAGGATGATGGAGGAGGGCATGGTGGCTGGAGGGATGATCCCGAAGGTGAGCTTTTTTCTTGGGATTTTTGGAATTTTTTTTTCTTTTATTATTGTTTGAATTCTACTTGTTTTCGTGATTTAATTGATAGTGTTATCCTCAGTGGAAAAAACTATTTAGTTCCTTTGCTTTTTAGTTTTTTTTTTTTTTTTGGGATTTCTGATTTTCAATCTGTTGTTTTGTTCTCAATGAGGTGTTCTTCAATGGTTATTGTAATTTAAAAAAAGGATAAATAGTGATTAATTTATAACTCGAAAGGGGAGTTCGGGAAGTGATATTCCTGTGGAGAGACAAATGTTGCTTGTGGAATCAAGGAAAGAGAAGGAAAGCCAAAATGGTTCTAGTGATTATATTCTCTTCTTGCATGTGGTAGATGGTCCCTTCCGAAGCAGTTTGCAAGGGAACTCTTTAAATGAGCTTGAGTTCTGCATTGAGAGTGGTAGTCATTCTTAAGAGCTTCTTCCTGTTATAGCTAGACAGTATTTTTGACTTTTTAGTTTGTTCAAAAACCGTTGAATTGAATGTGTTCTTGTTTTACTTCACAGGTGATCCTTCTGTACAAACATCTCAATTCAATGAATCAGTGTTTGTAAACTCGGGGAGCAATCCCTTTGAACTTGTCAATGAAACGATGAAGTAAGTTCCTCGGCTTCTTTTCTCCAAAAGATAAAACATTAGTTAGCTTCACTGTTTGTGAATGTACCACCATTTGCAGGAAACTAAGACACTACAAAGGGACATTTTCCACTCTGAGAATATAAATCAGTACGCGATTGCTCGGAATCTCATTTTGCTTCAATGTTGTTTCTACTTGTGTCCATTTAATTATTAAGATTAATCAAAGATAGATACAAATGAATGTTAAGCAAGCATTTCAAAACAGATACCATAAATGTTAGGCTGCTTTGGTTGGTGTACATGGGATGCTTTCGACACTGAAGTTAGTCCTCGTGGAATCGAAGATGGTCTTAAGAGGTGTGCATGCTTGTGATGCTTTCTTTTTTGTTTACTGTAAGTATACATGAGACATTTCATTTCTAGTTTATTTCAATTAACAACAGCTAGTGTCACAAAAATGTTCTTTGTATCCTCTGAACTTGGACTAATTAATCTTATTGGGCATTTCTCATGTCTAGCTTATATGAAGGTGGCATTTCGGTGAAATTTTTGATAATTGATGACGGTCAGCAAGACATAACCAATGAGTTTCAGAAAGAAGGTGAACCACATATTGAAGGATCTCAGTGAGTTTATTTCCTTTTTAGGTTCAACAAAACTCTGGATTTTTTTTTTCATTCACTGATTTCTGTCTCACTATATATGGATACAGAGCGAGATTAGTTAGTATCAAGGAAAACAGCAAGTTTAGGGGCTTGAAGGACTTCATTACAAAGATTAAGATGACATATAGTTTGAAGTATGTCGATAAAACTTCATTGTCTCTAATACATTCTTAGTTCTCTTATATCTTCTTTGTGATTTATAGGTATATCTATGCATCGCATGCCTTAATGGGATACTGGGGAGGACTTGAACCAAATGCACGGGGAACTAAGAAGTACAATCCAAGGCTTTTAATTCCTAACCAATGTTCGGGAAACCTGGCACATATTCGAGATTTTTCTATGGATGATGGCATGCAAATTTATGGTGTCAGCATGATAGACCTGGAAAAGATATTCGAATTCTATGATGACTTACACAGTGTATCGTAAAATGTGGATGGAGTTAAGGCTGATGTGCAGAATATACTCGAGACAATTGCAGCCGGTTATGGAGGCCGGGCCTTGTTAACTCAATGGTTCCATTAAAACCTTGAAAGGTTTATTGGCAAAAACTTTCAGGATAACATCATAATTTGCTGCATGTGTCAAAGTAATGACTCAATTTACAGGTGAACTCTGAAACTCAATTAGCTTTGAATGTTCTTCAATAATTGCTATTAATGACTTTTTTTCTGTTTAATAATTATTAATCAGTGCAAAAGTAAGTGTTGTTGCAACTTGCATTAGCTTCAGATGATTACATGCCGAGAGATACATCATCGCAGACATTGCATGTTGCTACTGTTGCATTCAATAGCATTTTTTTGGGATAGATTATGGTTCCAGATTGGGACATGGTTCCAGATTATGGTTTTATAGCAGCATTCAATAGCACTTTTGTTTCTATTAATGCATAGTTGCTAGTATTAGACCTTGTGAGAGTAAAATTCAAACATCTTTAGATGTAGATTAAGTTTAACTGGTTTTACTTAAATGCATGATGTGCTACCAGGTTATAATATACTGGTTTTACTGAACTGATTAAGCATAATCACATATGACCTGCTCTTTACTCCAGAGATCCTTGACTAGTGTGTATAACATGGCTTGTTGATCTAGTTTGATTTTCTAAGAACCTGTTTTTAGAATCATCACATATGGCTTGCTCTTTTCTCCAATATCTAGCATATATAACACATACTAAATTTCACCAATAATTTGATGTAGAACATGCATTGCAAAAGCAAGTTCTTTTTTACATTTACTTAAAATGTCGGATTAGGATATGAATATGAATATTATCTTTTTTTTCTTTCATGATTTTTACAGGCGGTCATTCTTCTTTCTTTAGATGTTCAGGAAACAAGTTTGTTTAAATGTAAACATGCAAGTTTTCTTGGGGGGTTTTGTATTAATTGAACTTTATTTTTGGTATTTATTTAATGTAATTACCAATTGAATTCATGCTAAAGTTGTGTGCGAAGTTGTGTTTCTTTCACTTGCTGCTAAATATTTGGAAGAACATGAATGAATGATTTGCTAGTGATGTAATAATTTATATCATGGACTTAAAGTTGCTTTTCCTATATATTTATTTTTTTGAAATAATATGTGGCAAGCATCTGCTGCTTCTAAGGCCTGACTTTCTGTACACTTCTGTAATGTGACATAAAATTTGCTTATTTTCAATCTTTAAATTTTAATATCTCTTGCACTAAAGCAATTACATTCGATTGTGTGAGAGGTTATGTGGAACATTTTATATCTATATACATCTGTAAGCTGTAAAATTAAGGTCTGGAGTAGGGGTTAAATCCTATATATAATAATTGTTCAACACTATCTGTAACTGAGATGAAGCTTTCTAATGTGTCCACTTGATAGTTGATAGCTAGGGTTTATACGCAAAGTTCAAGCTTATATGGAATTGTTCTGAGTTGGATATGACTGAAAGTAGGCACAAATAATTGTTGGCACTTGGCATAAGAAAACAAAAGGAGTTAGATTGTACAAATAGTTATCTATCAATGAAATCTAAGGGTGTTCTTATCCATGTTATCTTTGTGCCAACTCAGCAATAGAAATTTTGCTCTAATGCTACATTTTGTTAGTCCATACCAAATCTTTAATGCAGTTGCTTGGCTTGTTTGATGAAATATTTATTGTTTTATCACAATGTATAGGCTATCTATTTGGATTTTTATTTGGCATTCTGAGTCTTCTCGTCATGCAAATTTTAGTTATATTATAATGATAATTTACCTTTACTTGCTCTATTTTTGAAACTCACATTTGAAGATACTCTTGTTGTTTTGCCCTTTGGTGCAGCTGGCAGCTGACATGCAGAGATTTTCTAGGCCTGAAAGACTTATAAATGGACCAACAATAACTCATTATTGGTTTGTCTCTTTGTTTTAATAATTAAAATGTGCTTTAAGCATTATTTAGCTGTTGGACTTGTAAGCTACTAAAATTTACTAAGCAAAAATCCTAAATACTTCAATAATTCAGGAATCCTGAAGCATCAGTGAAACCTTAATCATCTGCTGTTGTTTAGTTATATTCTCTCAACAATTTTTGACCTTCAATAATTTTGTGGTCTTTTTATTTTTCTTGATTATGTAATCTCAAGTAATCAGTTCCTCTCTTCTTCACTTCATAGATTCCCACATATTCATCGGAGTTAGATAAAACCATGCTATTGTTTGGTGATACATATCTTTCTTCTATATAAGTGTGATAATACATTAATCACTAGGGATTCCTTGTTTTCCCTCATTTAAGGCTGTTATATCAGTTGTTTTTCTGACTTCGCATGGATCATTTTCCCCCTCTTTCAGAAGGTAGCCACTTGATTTTCTTTTTTCTTTTCCTTTCAAAAGGTAGTTGCTTGGATTTTTTTTTTCTTATGCAAGACCTTTACGTCTCTACCATGTTGAGGATGGTTCACTTGTGTACTAAGATAGACTCATGTTTTAGGTTTGTTTCTTAATCTTATTTACTGAAGTTTGCATTATGTATATACATTCCATACATTAGAAACTATGGATTGGTTTGTGGATCTGATTCATGGGGATCATCTAGGCAGTGTTTTATTTTCTCTTAAGGTTGTATTTAGAAGAAAATTATGTCATATTTATGGTGGTGAGGAAGCTCTTTCAAAACTAAGAAACATGATTGTTGTTATGATTAATTTCAATTGCCAAATTTGCTGATTATTATCAATTTATTGCACAGCAGCTATGACGCACCATTTTTTATACCAGTCTAATACTTCATAACTTGATAACCTGAAGTATCTGAAGAGATCTTTGTGCTGGTTAATTATATTTTTGATCTTAGAACTGGAATCCTTTTACAAATTACTGACTGCATCATTCTATATGCATAATCATGCAAATTGATAGTTATTATGATTATCACATGCATAATTGTATGTTTGTGATACTAATATTTTATGTTATAGATACTTAAGGAAAGGTGTGAAGTTTTTATTTTTGATTTCAGGTCCATGCTGAGGTTGCTAGATGTTTTGGTGCAACTTGATCATCTTAAAAATGCCAAAGCAAGTATACCTAATGACTTTTCATGGTATAAGAGTTATGTATTTTACAAATATAAAATAATTTATTTTATGAATGCACCATAAGCTTATGAATATAAATGTTTCCATTGGTGTTACAGATCTTCTTAAGCACAAGATGGGCTATTTTGCTGAACTTGCATGCGGAGATGTTTCGTGTGAATACGTATCTTTAAATATTGATTTGAAACCAATTAATCTATTTGTGATTAAAATAACATTCCATTCACTGAGAAGAATATAAATAAGATTAAATTTTTTTAGGTTATCATAATCGGATAAAAGATCGATCAATTGGAGTATAGTTTAATGTTTTCATTTTCATAGGGCTCAAGAAATTTATTTCGGTTTTCTTTTGTGGCGTGGTCTTGTTTGTACCATTTTGTGTTGTGTTCTTTGAACTATGATTTGTAGTGCTTTTGTTTAGTATCTAATATTTGTTCATTATTTTATTGCAGAGCTACTCTTCATGAGCATGAGAGGAAGTTACAAAGCCAAAAGGAGAACTTTTTTGTTAACAAAATTTCTTATATATCTCTAATAGAGACAACTCTTGTGTATAATTCTTCTCAAATATGGGAATCCTCCCTTTAATGCTGCCTGGTTTGAAAATTTTGTTATTAATCAAAATACATTGATATTTAGTTCTTAACTTGTCAATCAAAGTCAATGACATTGAATTTAGCATATTTTTTAATGTTTTGAAATATTCATGTTTTTATTTACATGTTAAACAAATTTATTTATTATTTGTAGGAAAATAAATCAATATTTAATTTAATTCAATTAATGAACAAATTTACAAGTGGTTATAATCGCCTCTAAAAGTATAAACATTTAAAAAATTATTAGTTATAGAGGCGGTTATAACCGTTTCTACAATTAAATTTTTAAAATTCTAGTTATAGTTTTAGAGGCGGTTATAACCGCCTCTACAATTAAAATTTTAAAACTTTAGTTATAGTTTTAGAGCCGGTTATAGCCGCCTCTACAATTAAATTTTTAAAATTCTAGTTATAGTTTTAGAGGCGGTTATAACCGCCTCTACAATTAAAATTAAAACTCTAGTTATAGTTTTAGAGACGGTTTTAACTGCCTCTACAATTAAATTTTTAAAATTCAAGTTATAGTTTTAGAGGCGGTTATACCGGCCTCTGTAGGTAAAATATCTTTCGAGGCGGTTATAACCGTCTCTAAAAACCGCTTACTTAGCCATTAATTTACCCCAACGGTTGTATTAAACTGGCTCTAAACTCTAGAGCCGGCTTGATACGAGCCGGTTTAGAGGCGGGTGAAAAATTCACCGCTAAAGCTATAGAGGCGGTTAAAACCGCCTCTATAGGTGTTGAAAACCGCATCTATAGCTCTTTTTTAGTGTAGTGTCTCTTGAGCTGTCGGCGGGGCGACGAAGACGGTGGAGGCGGTGGTGCTTCTTCGAAGGCCCTTACATCTATTCAAGAGATTGGTTTGCAAGTTTGGTATTCTTCTTTATGGCGGGACAGGAGCAATAGTGGGCACCAAGGCGGAATGGTGCTGCCAAGAAAGTCTTTCGCAGACAAATATGAGGAAAATGAGCATCAACCTGTTAGCGGAAAAGAGTGAAGAATGGAAGGAAGTCATGTCCAGAAGAAAGAAAAAGGAGGTCCACCTCTAGAAAGCTAGCGCTCATCCTTCTTCGATTGCTATACTTGCAGGTAAGAAGTGGTCTCGAGACTCGTTCAGAAGCTCAGCGCAATGTACTAACTACCTGAGAACCACACACAATACTAGCGAATGTCATCATCGGCTCACGTGCTTGCGATATCAGGAGTGGGGCACATAGTGGCCAACTGCCCAGTTGCCATTCATTAAGAACTATCGATAAATCTAGAATGAGACGTACATGCTCTCGCCCTGCTATTCATCGTCAGTTTCCTCTTAGGTCTTAGCAGCGGGAGATCCCCACCCCTCTTCCCATCCGATGTTCTGTGGTCTCCGCCTTCATCTCCCCTGAAGTTAGCAAGCTCAAGGAGGACCTTTTGAAACTTCTCATTGTTTCCATCACTAGAGGATTCATCAGCCAAAGCTTTCTTCAAACTGAGTTGGAAGCGATATTCGGTAACCAAGCGTTGCGAAAGCTTTCTTTCTTTAGAGGTGACTCTTTCGTCATCTCCCTGGGTTCGAGTGCTGAGGTTGAGAGGGTGTGCAAACTAAAGGAGGTAGAGTTGGCCTCCAGCTGTGGGCATTGTTGGATTTCCTTCGAACCTTGGATGGGTGACATCGGCTCAAAAGGCGCCACTCAGGGGTTAGGAAACTTGGTGAACATGTGGAACCTTCCCCTAGAATTGTTGGACATCCCAGGTGGTCTCAGAGGTCCTGAAACCGCTCAGCAACTTGGTTGCCTTCTCTAAAAAGCTCACAGGTCAATAAACGCTATTTAGCAGTATAAACGAGTCTCTCCTCCTCATGAGGTGGAACTCAACATTGGTTTGTGAAGATATATTGTTTTGATTACTAGCGGCTGCAGGGACCCGTGTCCGATTTTCCAGCCAGATGTCCGAAGATTTGTGGCGGCTCAACCTTCTCCGGTGGCGCTATGTATGGTCGAGGTGTCTAACTCCCGTGCATGTAGGCCCGTTCATGAGATTCCCTTGTTGGAGAAGGGAAAAGGAATCCTTCCTGTTTCTAGAGTGAGGCCCCCCTCGGATGTTCGACGGGGAGATCTCCCGCGTTCTCCCAAAGCATGCTCGTCGGCTTTGCCAATAATTTGGGAAGAGGTGGTCGAGTCTATTAACTCCCACCTCCCCTCTCTGATGATCGCTGGGGATATTCTGGCAAGGCTAGTGGAGACCATTCCATTGATGACTCTCAGGTATCGACCCAACAGTCCGAAGATTGCATCTTCGGATAATGTGGAGGTTGTCAGAATTCATGCAGCTGTTGTCAACAAGAGATTGGTGAATTCTTTGCTGACCAAGGGGGTGTTGATATGTGTCCTGGAACCTTCCGAGGTTGTCAAGGATAGGTGTCCTCCATATATCTCACCATATATTGGGCCAGATGAGCCTAAGGAACAGCTTGACTTATCCGGGTCTAACGATCAATGTGTTGAGCCACTGTTCGCCAGGGACCAACAATCCTTAACATGTTCCAGAAGTAGAAGTAAAGTGGAGTTGGACACTGGGTTAGTTATCTTGAACCTAAGGCTGCAGGCTGATTCACTGTGTTCTAATCTTGGGCCTATTCCTAGTGGGCCTAACCTTCCAAAACAAGAGCCATTACTGTCATCAGATCATGGTGAGAATATTCATCCTTTATTGCTACCTCCAGGGGATAATGTTGGGGTTCCTATTGAATTTTTTGATGCCTCATAGCCTCCTATTATTGGTCCAATGATACTTGGGTATTTTTGGGATTTTCAAAATGGTGCTTTGTGTTTGGTCCCTAAAAAGCCTGTTCCTTCTCCTGAGCATGCACATCCAATTGTTGAGCCTTTGGGGGAAAATGAGGACATTTGTGACAAAAATTTGGAAGGTGATCTTGGAGGAGATGAAATAATTCCCGACTCTCAAAAATCTTCAAACTTCCTTCTTTTAGATAAGACCGATTCAAGGGATTCCAGCTTTGACTTTGAAGCTAAGATTAGGAAATTATTTCTAGGTACCTATAGTGGAGCTGATTCTAGCTCTATCTCCAGTCAAGCCATTCAGGCTCCTGGCTCTACTAGGCGAAGTGAGAGGCAGAAGAGCCCTTGTCTAGGTGGACAGAGGAAGCAGGATATTTGGCCCATCCCCCCCAGATCAGGAAGAAAAAAGGAAGCATGCTCCAGTAACCCCTCCCTGGAAGGTACATACTTGAACCCCTTATTTATTTAATTTTTATTGGTCAAATATTCAGTTAGATAAATTTTGTTCTGCATGTGGTATTGATTAATTGATTCGAATGGTCACAAATATGTTTGCTTTGCTAAAATCCGTCAATCTGATAGTAGGCATGTGCCTCCCTCCAAGAGCCTGGCTACTGCAACCTAAGGGGTTACTCGTAACTTTTTTTGTTTCCAATGAATTTAAATATCATTTCTTGGAACGCGAGGGGCCTTGGTAGGCCAGCAAAGAAGGCCTTAGTTAAAAATTTTATTGAGTTGCATCGGGTAGAAGTCTGCTATTTCCAGGAGACAAAATTATTTGTTTTTCCATAATGATAAGTGCTTGTGTTGTAGTAACGCGAAGCGTTATTATCTTACAATTGAGCATACTTTTTATCAGATTTTATCACTAAATAGTGTGCATTTGTGTATTCTTGTGCATTGTAGGTTCGTGGAGCTAAGTTGGAAAAGAAGAACGAAGTTAGGTCGTGTTCGCCATTGTTGGGAGGTTTTCGGACCAAGCAAGGAACAAGGCACGAGGTTAGACTTGTGAGTGTGTGCCAACCTCCTTTGGAGGAGCACAAAGGCAGTCACATTCACAACAAGTCCAACTCGTGTAGCTTAGGAAAACTTCACCAAGAAGGAGACTTGAAACAATAGACACGATCTACCATTGATTGTGTGCCCAATTCAATGGCCTCGATGAAAAAAACAAAGTATTCGGGAGCATTTCGGAGAGTTACTGTAGCAGCACTGTAGTTTGTTACTGTAGCAAGTTACTGTGCACCTCTGCCAAAAATCATGATTCCAGAGAATTCACACGGCCGTGTGGAATTAACACACGGCCGTGTGAATTAATTTTCCAGCAAGCCAGAGACTTCACACGGGCGTGTGGAATTAACACACGGGCGTGTGGATTAATTTTTCAGGAAGACAGAAACTTCACACGGGCGTGTGGAAATTCCACACGGCCGTGTGCAGCCCCGATAACTTCAAATTTAAAGCCGCACTCAGCCTATTTTAAGCCCGATTGGGAGGCTTTTTGAGACATCTTTTGACCTATCTTTCTCTCCAACTTCTGGAGAGTGCGGCTAGGGTTTCGGAGAGGACTTTCTGGAGGATTGGAGCGCGCCATCGGCATCGTCACCGACGTTCGACGGCCGCACAAGACCACGGCCACACCATACGCGAGGGGGTTTTCATTGATGTCTTTAGTTTGTGTTTTATTTCATACATTGATGAACATGTATAGCTCCATGAGGAGCTAAACCCCTCGTGGGTATTCGGACTTGTAAAACTCTAGGATAATTATGTTTCTTTGACATTGTTATTATGCTTTTCCATTAATTGATGAATAAATTCGAGTTTCAATTTTAGATTTCTTGTGCTATTGTTTTCTCTTAGCCGTGACACTAAGGATTGAGAACAATGTAGGTTATCCTTTGGAGGTGTGACAACTCCTATAGGATTAGACTACTTAAAATTGAAGAGGGTTGAGAGGGAGAGTTGTGAGGTAGCACCATACCCCTTTCCCTTCCATTGTGATTTCTCCCTACCTCCGATTCCTTGATTTATTAGAAGTCAAAATAGAGTGAAGTGCTAGGTAGACAAACTCCCCCAAGGTTTTGGGGTGACGTGAATCCTACGCACTGGGGCTTAATTTAGACTACGGTTCTTCCTCCTGGACCAAAGGGTTAGGACTACTACACATAGGAACAGGTTTAATCACTAGGAGTCCCTAGAGCTTTAAGCAACCCCACGTAGTGTTAGGCTTAGGTAGAAATACTCCCCTGGGGCTTAGTTGAGCAATCAACAGAGTGAAGGGTTGACGTGAATCCTATTGCCGGGACATAGTGTTGGGGTTAGTCACGGTTGACCTTAGATTTGGGACCGTGTGTTTCAGGATTTTCCTCGACTCAATTAACATCAATAGGAAAGTATAATAGCATAGTCTTGCACTAGAAGCATAAGTCCTAGAGGTAACTTGTCCGGATACCCTATTCTCACTTATTCCTAGTCTCTTTTTTTTTTTTTTACTCGTTGCTTGCACTTTTCTCTCTTTCATCTTTCTATTTACTTGCCTTGCATCTACTCTAATTTTCATAAATTCACTTATCACTCCGATCATTGTTTCTTTTCGTATATCGCACGACTGGATAGCAATTTCTCGTATTTTAAATCCCTATTCCCTGTGGATTCGACTACCCACTCACCGGGGTAACTTTTATTACTTCGACAAGGCCGTGCACTTGCGGTACGCACGCAAAAGGTCGTGTCACACAACCTTCCTGAAGGGAAATTGGAGGCTCAAAGCTAGATCATTTTTGCTTCTTGCCTACTAATGGTACCTCAGGAGGAATGGTGACTGGATGGAACAACAGCCTTAGAAATGGGAAGGTTGTCTCTGTTGGCTTCTTCTGCCTTACGATGGAATTTACCAACCTGTTGGACCATTCCATCTGGATGTGTACCATGGTATATGGGCCGAACCTGCGTCACCTTAAGCAAGCCTTCTGGGATGAACTCAAGAGTTGTCACTCTGATTTGCCCTGGGTTATCTGTGGCGATTTTAACGTTATCTTTGATTTTGAAGATAAAAACAATGGTAATCCCAATTTGGATGACATTAGATGTGCTCAATCTCTGATGAGAGATCTTAATCTCTTGGAACCTCCCCTGGTGGGGAGAAAGTTCACCTAGACTAACGGCCAAAGTAATCCAATCTGGGTTCATCTTGACAGAGTCGTGATCAATAAAAAATGGTTAGATGTCCACTCGAAGGTGCACCAATCAAGCCTGCGTAGAGTGGGCTCTGACCGTGTTCCCCTGCACTTCTAAGTGGGCTCCTTCCCGGCTAAAGTCAAACATTTTAAATTTGAACACTTTTGGTTCACGGAAGAAGGTCTTGCTGACTAGCTCTTCTCTTGGTGGAATGAAATTAACCCCACTGGATGCGGGGCCTTCATCATTGCTAAAAAATTCCAAATCTTGAAATCTAAACTTAGAGATTAGGCTAGGGTAAAATTTTGGTTCCCTCAAACTTCGCAAGCTTGAACTTTTACATTCTATTAACTCCCTGGACCATATTAGGGAGTCCAAGGCCCTAACCTCACTTGAGTTGGTGAAGGAATCAGATGCTTTATCAGATCTTAACTCCCTGCTCCACCAAGAAAAGATTTATTGGAAGCAAAGATCTAAGGCTAAACGGCTAAACGAAGGCGATTGCAATACTAAATTTTTTCATGCCTTTGCTAACGGCCGTAGAAAAAAAAATTTCATCCCAAGGACTTTAGATAATGGAATGTTAGTGGAAGGTTCTATAAATTTGGGGATCGGGTTTGCCACTCACTTCAAAAAAATTTTTTGAACTCGTAGAGATTTCAGATTCCATTTCTCTTGGTCTTCCCAATTGAGGAACAAACTTCTTCCGAATCTCTCTTTCTTGGATTCCCTTTTCACGAGGGAGGAAATTAAACGAGCTGTTTTCAACCTTGGTTCTGATAAAGCCCCAGGACTGGATGGTTTCCCAATCTCCTTCTTCAAAAAATTTTGGAACATCCTTAAGAAGGACTTCCAGATCCTTTGCTCTGATTTTTACAATGGGTCTATCAATCTGGAGTTGATTAATTGGGATAGTATTGCTCTCATTCCTAAAACTTCATCTCTTGAAGTATCGACTGACTATAGACCAATTAGCCTCATCAACTCGGTTTTAAAAATATTGTCAAAAGTCTTAGCTATGAGGTTGAGTAAAGTGATTGATTCCCTCATTGACAAGTCTCAGTCAACATTCATTAAAGCAAGATGTATTCTAGACATTATTCTTGCGGCGGATGAACTCATCTTTAGTTTGCGAAAAGATGGGCTGGATGGATTAAGGCTATTCTTCTTTCTTTAGAGCATCTCCAACGCGGACGCTTATTTAGCGCTTTCAACTGATTTGGCGCAGGGTTTCTCCAATCCTGCGCCAAACCCTGCGCCAAATCAGGATTTGGCTACAGTAGCACGCGAAATCTTTCGCGCCACTGTAGCTAACGTTATTTTTTTTAATCTTTTATTTAAATTATGTTATGATTTTTTAAATTCTTTTTCTTTTTATCTTTTGTTTAAATTCTATTTATATTTTTTAAATTCTTTTTTTTATCTTTTGTTTAAATTCTATTTATATTTTTTTAAATTCTTTTTTTATCTTTTGTTTAAATTCTATTTTTATTTTTTTAAATTTAAATTTTATTTTTTTATTTATATTTTTTAAAATTTTCGTTTATCTGGTTTTTTATTTTCTTTTTTTAAATTATGTTTTGATTTTTTTATTCTGTTTTTTAATTTTTTAATTTATATTTATATTTTATATTTTAATTAAATTAATAACTTATAATCTAGGTTTATATTCTTCAATTAATAAGAAATATAAAATTAAAGAAAATAATTTACGAAATATAAATTCATTAAAATTAACGAAATTTACAACGATAAAATAAAGGGAAAATTACTATTCACCCCTCGCGAATTGCAAAATTTCCCAGACAGCCCTTGCAAGTTTGTAATACCCCAGAAAGCCCTTCCGTTAGTGTTTGAATTCTTTTTTACCTCCTGTCGTTCATTTGTACAAGGTTTATGCTGTGAAATTCCATGTGTACCCTTGTAAATGGTGGGAAAAAAACCGCCCAGTCACATCATGTTAAACATTTTTTATTTGGCTTTTGTCAATCTTTTTCATTCCTTCTTGCATTGAATTTTCTGAAACAAAGTTTGGAAGTGTCATCGTTTGCATTCTTTTGAACTCCGCCGGTTGTCCGATAAGGGGAGATAAGGTGAGAATGTCTTCCTTTCCATCAGTTTGATCATCCTTTAAGAGAGAGTACCAATTTATATTTATTTACATGCAGGTTTTTAATGGAGAGTTTTTGTGCAATTGCAAGATACAACGGGGAGGGACGAGTGCTAGTGTTCACGGCACAGACTTGTTGGGATTCAATCTTAGCGGAGATATGTGACCGATGGGGTCTTGATGTTTCCCATGTTAGGGTGAAGTTTATCACACCCGATGGACATAAAATGATTTGTCCAATAGAAAATGAGGTTGACTTCCAGCGCATGTGTCATGTATACTCACTCTTCAAATGCGCTACAGTCGATCTCGTTGTTGAGACAGATGATGTGCCATTGTCGCATCATAGTCAAAACGAATTCTTGTCATTGTAAAGTTCTTATCCTTTATCTTTACTCTTAAAGTCATATGTGTTCGCCTAATTATTATAGTTATCGTTTAATTATTATATTTTTACGCTAAGTATTCCAGTTTCCGTTTAAAAAAATAAGTTCCCGTTGTAAACCAATAAGTTATGCTTGTTAACCGGTCTCATCCCCGTTCCTGTTTAAACATATATTTTACCATTTAAAAATTTGTGTCTGTGTTTAACTTATTATGTTTTAGTTTAAATATACTTGTTTGAAGTGAACTTATTTTGTTTCCGATTAAGTTACTGATGTTTTCCGTTTGACTGAAGTGTTGGCAGGAATTCTGATTCTGCCAGCGCACCTGTTCCATCTCATGGCGACCCGGACGCTGCTTGAAGACGATGATGATGAAGTTGCGCAATACTATGACCTTGTGGAATACACACTTGCTTAACAAAAAGCAAACCTGTTAAATTCACGTTTGAAGACGAAGACGATGATGATGAAGTTGCGCAAGACGTGTCCATTTTTGATATGTAACCAGTTATTCTCGTTTTCACAATAAAGTTATTATCGTTTTCTCAATAAACATGTTAAATTCAAGAATAAAACTGTGTCTATTAAACAGAGCCGCATTATTTAAACAAAGACGGCAATAGTTATAGAGAAACGAGTGGGTTTGAAAATTAACATATTTAGTTAAACAGAATAATTTAAAACAATAACTCAAGTCGGTTTCCCCTCCCTAGTCGAAGACTCGCCTCTTTCTAAGATCCCGGTTCTTCGACCTTCAAAAAGTATGCGGGTAACATACTTTAATCGGAAATATGGTACATCCTTTCGAGCAACGCGTAGCTCCTCACCTTCGAGCATTTGCTCGATAAATCGCATCAAATAAACAGCGCAGTCGACACTTCCTCGTCTCTGTGGTGGGGTGTCACCGTCGTGAATTAGCGGGTACAGCATAGTCACCGCGTAGGCGAACTCCATATCGACACAGTAGTCAAATAGTCTCCACTGTTGAGATATACAACCTGATGCTATTAAATTACTATTCATGAAACTGTGACTATGTCTAAGGAACGTACCATTTCAAACGCGTCTCTGTTGTAATCATCGCAAAGGCATGAGGAATAATGCCTGTATTCCTGCTTCTCATTGTCCAGCACCACCACATGGACGCGGCCGTTCATGATTATTGGAAAGATAACAATGTCAACTTCATGCAGGTTTCGCACGGCATCTCCGATCATATCGAACGACAACTCGCACGCGTCAGGTTGCTTGGACATAAACAGTGCCAGTGGACGTGTAATGGAGGCGCGCTTCTTATAAGGGTATGGTACCCTCTTCATGGACTTTTGCATTATGCATACGAATGCGTCCATCAACTCCTCGGGCACCATTTCCTTCCCTTCTAGCAGATTGAATAGTTATCCTCGTGTGGCGCTGACAAAGGCATTACTCCAGACGACGGTGCTGCGGTTAAATGGTAACAGCTCTAGTTAAACAAAGACAGAAATATTTATATGTTGAAAGCTTAAGTTAAACGTCAAAATATAGCGCTAAAGGATAATGCCAATTTCTAAGGCGTAATGTTAATATTTAACCTCACATGTACGAACTACATACATACTCGTCAATATAGCAGTTGGCGAAGATCGTTATTAACTCTTGCTCGAATATGTCGAGACGCGAGTACCTGGGGTATTTTTTTGCACTAGAATGAAGTCGTGCCGTACCTGGTCGTATGGTTCATTGTTGCTATTATATGTCTGCGATACGGCGACTACGACATCGTTCCCCGAATCTCTGTCTGTCTGTGATGCTGGTATTGTCTCGTCGGCAGCCTGCGGGTAGATTCGCGTCGTTCTTTTTGTTTTTTTTGTACGTCTCCTCAAGTGTGACCGTCTTCGAATGGAGACCCCAATAACCTCATCGGAGTCAATTTCCGAGCTCATCTCACTGAAGGCCCCCGCATTCGCCGGGACTACCTCCGGTGCATCCGAACCGGGAAGTTCATTTGTTTGTATGGACGGCGCAGTCGATTGTGCCCGTCCTTCCATTGCGTCAACCCGAGCAACAAGCTGAGGGAACTCGGTTGTCAATAACTGGCATGCCTGCAGCAGACGTGCGGTGACATCGTCGCTTTGTGCCGTCGGGGTGGCTGCCGAGGTCTGTGGGGCCGTAGTACGTGAATGGGGGCTTACGCGCTCGGAAGAGATTGGAGTTTCATCTTGCATTGTCCGGCGGGCGGCCCCAACAATTATATCTTCATTTGCATTCGCATTCGCGGTAACCAGCTCACGAAACTAACATACATCAGATAAAGTTGTGGAGACCATGTCGTGTTAAACGAAGAAGTAAAAAGTTAAACGTTAAATGACATAGTTAAATATTACTCCATATAGTTAAATAGAGACTTCGGTATATGTACCTCCTTTCCTTCCAGAGATGGCAAAATGGTTTTTATAGACCCTTGCTTGTCGTAACACAGCATCGTTGGTGTCTTGCTAATATTCACTTTGTTTCCGCAGCCGGTTAGCTCGTAAAACCATATGTTCAATGCGAGCGAGCAACCCTTCACGAACCCCGTCTGGATCTTCTCCCCGGCGCATCTTGCTCGCACTCTTGCGGCAGCTAGTGGGACGTCATCCATAAGCCACTTGTGCATCGCTTGCGCCCAAGCGTATCGGCCCATGCCAGGTAGATCATCGACGTAATCAACGACCCAATTTGGCACCGAGCATGACGTATTTGGGAAGAGGACTGTACCCATGAGGTACACCATCAGGAGTTTCACGAAATTTTCCTCTTCTCCACTCTGCCAAACAAGTTGCTCAAGAGTGCTTTTGATAGAGTCGCTGTGTCTCTCGTAGTTTTTCGACAAATACCTCTCTTGGAAAGATGAGCGTGATTTCTTCTTCTGGAAGACGACTTCCTCTCCATCGCAACGCAGACCAAGAACGACGGCGACATCTTCAGGCCTGAAACTTAGCATGCTTGCCCCGATCCTGAATTTATTAGTGCGGTCATCGTACCTTTGCAACAAAAAATCAAGAAGGGCCCTATCGTGGAATACCGCTCCCACCTCAGTAAATGCTTCGAACGGTGTCAATCGTATAAGTTCCCAGTGCTGTCCATTCATGTAAACCTTCAAGCCAGCCATCGTGTCTGCCACCGCTGTCATGGAGCATCGGTCATTGACTAAGGTTGCCGCCATAAGCCCTCCGTCGAGACATTGACCGAATGGTTAACTCCGCTCGTACAGTGCCGAGAAGAGAATATATCTTAAAATACCTGTTCTCCTCCCAACACGGAGAAATTATTGCAGTGACCGTTACGATCATACCACGTCGCAGTCCCACGACTTCCCATGCAGAGTTCAAACAAAAACTTTTCTATTTCTCAATCAGTGTTTATAGCACAGAAGCCTACTTACATAAGCGAAGATATTGATATTTAAACATAGACCTTTTTATTTAAACACAGACATTAATAGTCAAACATATATTTACAAAGTTAAAACTGAAGAAGAAAATTTACATTGTATTTAACAAACTAATTTATACTTGTGCATCGGATGCGGTACTCTTCTCGGCTTTGTCGCTGACATCGGCTGGACTCCCATCGATGAGTATGCATGCGACAAACTTCGCTCGTAGGTAAGGGACATCCGCTTGTGGTAGGCGTAGCTTTTCACCATTTAGAATTTGCTCAATGAACCGCATCACGTACACTGCGCAGTCGACACTTCCTTTTTTTGTCGTGGAGCACTCCTATCGTGAATCATGGGGTACGAGGACATCGTCGACACTCCCAATTCCATCTCGACGCAATTTTCGAATAGTTTCCGCTGTAACGAAATAAGCTTTAAAGTTAGTATGGACAAATACGAACTCCGATGTGTGTGCTATATGTGACCTGTAGCTCACCATATCGATCGTGTCTCTATCGTATTCCTCACTCTCGCAAGAGGAGTAATGCCTGTACTCTAGTTTGACGTTGTCCAGAACGACGACATGGAAATGGCTATTTAAAATTATTGGCATGATTACGATGTCGACATCATGGACGTTCCGCGCAGCATCGTCGATCATGCTGAGAGAGTGTTCCACCATGTCCTCTTGTTTGGACAGGCACAGGGCCAGTGGCCGGGTGATGGCAGCGCGTTTCTTACAAGGAGACCGCGATCTCTTCAGCGCCTTTTGGATGATGCAGACGAGAACGTCGATAACGTCGTCTGTCACCATTTCCTTCCCGTCCAACAACGTGAACACGTTGGCTCGTGTAGTGAAAACATAGCCATTCCTCCATACGACAGTCCTGATATTTAAACGAAAAATAAAACAAATTACATACTAAGTAACATACTTAAACACATATATAACCTAGTTAAATAATACATCGGATAGGTAAATATAAACTTAAAGTACTTAATTGATAACATAGATAGTTAAACGTAACTTACGAGTCCATATAACAGTTCAAGAATATTGATATGATTTCCTGCTCGAATTGCGAAAGACGCGGTAACCCGGCATACTGTCACCTGGATTGTGTCCTCCTTCGTTGCCGGTGCCGCTACCGGTAACAAGCCAAGGTCTTTCTCCGTTTCTACGGAAATCACCGCCTGGATGGTGTTCTTCTTCGTTGCCGGTGCCAGTGCCTCCAACGAAGGGACTTCACTGGCAAGAGATTCTATTATCCTGTCAACATCGCCAGCGGCATCGACAGGCAGGGCCACAGCCAGTGCAGCCGGCGCATACAGTGCTTGCGGCTTTTCCAATGCCGCGCTCGGAGTTAAAGTTGGCTGAGCCTCAGCCATTGTTGGTTCAACATCAATTGGTGCTTCCGTTGCGACGACGTCTGCCGGCGAAGGCAGCGACATTGTCGGTTCCTTCCACGCAAGCCTCTTCCGACGTCGGCCTCGTGGGACTGTTTTCGCAATGACGTCGTCATCGGAGATGGTAGCACAGTCACCCGGCGGATGGAGGGGGGCTCTTGCGTCAACATCGGCCTGTGACCGTGCCTCCAGAGCAGCCACGCAAGCAACAAGCCTGGGGAACTCTACAGTCAATATCTTGCACGCCTGCAATAGACGTGCGGTCAGGTCATCGGATGTTGCTATCGGGGGGGTGGAGGGGGGCTTGCCCGTCGCCGATCAGTCCGTACGCGGGGTGGGCTCCGAGAAGGTGGTCGGTGTCGGACGCGCTTCGAGGATGTTGGCCGATCATCTCTCCTTGACGCCAACGGAACGGGAGCGGGAATATCACCTCCGTGTGTAGTTGTATCACCAACACGCCTCGCCCCAAGAAATATTTCTTCGTCCTGGTTCGAGGGGACCAATTCCGGAAACTGACAATTGTAAACAACAATACTGTTAAACACTAAATACTATGTTTGTAACAAAAACAATTCAGTTAAACAATAACCAATATAGTTAAAGGTTAAATTATATGGTTAAACATTAATATAGTTTGTTAAACGACAAATACAATACTTAAATCGATTTATTACCTCTTTTCCTTCAAAAGATGAAAATAAGTTTCCCGTGGACACTTGCTTCCGGTAGCTGTTCTCACCGTAGCACAGGATCCTCGGGGTTTTGCCAAAACGAATCTTCTTGCCGGTTCCGGTGAGCTCATACAACCAAGTCGTTAGCGCAACCGAGCAACCTTTGACATACCCCGTGTTGGTATTGTTCTCGGCGCACCTCGCTTGCACTCGAGCGGCCGCTTGTGGAACGTCCTCCATCATCCACTTGTGGGTCGCTTGCGCCCATGCATATCATCCCATGCCCGCTAGGTCATCGACGTAGTCAACGATCCAGATTGGAACAGAGCAAGAGGTGTTCGGGAAGAGGATAGTACCCATGAGGTACACCATGAGGAGTTTTACAAAATTCTCCTCTTCCCCCCTCTGCCGAACTAGCTGCTCAAGTGTTTTCTTGATGGAGTCTTTATTTCTCTCGTACGCTTTTGATAGAAACCTCGATTCGAATGCCGAGCGTGGTTTCTTCTTGTGGAACACGACAGCGTCTCCAACACACCGTAGCCCCAGGATGAGAGCCACATCTTGAGGCCTGAAACTGACCAGGCTTGCCCCGATCCTGAATTTGTTGCTGCGGTCATCAAACCTCTGCAGCAGAGAATCAAGAAGGGTTCTCTCTTGGAGGACGGCTTCAATCTCGGTCAAAGCCGCGAACGGTGTCCTTCTAATGATCTCCCAGTGACGTCCACTCATGTGAGCTTTCAATTCACTCAGAGTCTCGACAACAGGTGTTAAGTAGCATCGACCATTAAGTAGGTTGACTGCCATGACCAAAACCCTACAAGAAGAACAATACATCTGTTTAGAGTCGTATAGTTAAACAGAAAGCAAAATAGTTAAACAATAAACTCAATACTTAAACGGAGACAACATTATAAAACACGAAATCAGATTTATCACACAGAAAAGTCAATCATCAGATTCATCAATGGCCTCCTTACCTTGGTGTGAAAACTGATGAAATTCCGAAGCCTTGAGCGGGAGTTCTCCTTCCAGACAAGGGTGAAGAGGCGATGATCGCAAATAACCCAGCCAATGACAACTTCGAAAACGGAAAAGGTGAAGAGGAGATGATCACAAATAACCCAGCCAACAACGACAACTTCGGAAACGGAAAAGATGAAGAGGCAATGATCGCAGTTAACCGGCGGCGTAAATGGTGTTCTTTCGGTAATAAACAAAGAAAAATAACCCGCTTCCTCTATAAGCGGTAACATCATTCCACGTAAGGGCATTACTGTCAAACCAAGTCGTGATTTCACAACTTCCCACGTAAGGGCAATTTCGTCAAATAAATTCAAATTTAACTCCGTCAATCTCCGTTACAGCCCTGGGGGGTTTGAAATTCATTCTATAGAAAAGGAGGGGTTTTTTAGGGATATCAAAATTCGTGGGGTTTTTTTTGTGAATATTGTAAACTTTGGGGGTTTCTTTGGTAATTACCAGTAAAATAAAACCATAGAAAATAATTCTAAAACATACATTACCATCGATACTGGAAAAAAAAAAGATAACACCCAAAATACGAATATGAAGTCTACACAGATGGGGCTAATAGTCTGGCATGTTATCACCACTTCCACCAATATTGCCGAATATGTCATTAAACATATTAGATCCAGAAGGCGGTGGTTGTTGAAAATGACCTCTTTTCTGTAAAATTTCTTGTTGTTGTGCTTGTATACAAGCACGAATGTTTGGATCAGTGATAGAATTCAAATCTCGCATCAAAATTTTGTCCTCATATTTCATTTGTTGAAAGACAAGATTTTTACTCTGCATTTCTATGAACATTTGTCGATCTGCATTAGTCTTCTCTAACATCTCTATAATCTTAGAGTTATCATCTTTTAGGCGACTAAGAGAAGATGCCACTTCGTCATCCATTTTTTTTCTTCAGTTTGGCTTTCTTCTATCCGATTGGGCGTTCAGAAGGTGAACCACCAACACCATCGTCTAAGTTAAGAGAAAATTGAGAAAGTCCAGGAGATTCTGGTACTTGATTCTGGCGTGGGATTTTCAGATTCTGATGATACATGCTCAAATGTATGCTTTCGAGTAATTTGTCTAGATGTCATAACGTTATCTTTAAACTTCTCAAAGTTCCTCACAATGTGCCACACATGATCAAACTTGAACCCTTTCTTGTAGTTAGGATCATCCAAAAGCATTCTCTTCGCTCGATTCATCTGTAAATTATTTCAGAGTTATGTATTTGTAAAAATATAAAATTGCAAATAATAAAATATATAAAACACTTACAATATCTTGGTCTGATGCACCACTTGGATTCAAATTTTCCACTTGTCGAATACATCCGTTCAATTTTTTTACTGCCTTCTCTATTGTTTGCATCCGACACTGTAAAGACCGACCAGAAAGTTCCACCCAAGTCTTATCTCTTGTCAAATTGTATTTTTCCTCCATTCGTGTCCATAATTTCTCTAAAGACTAGTTCGTACCAATGAAAGAGATTGTTTAGACATTTTTCTTGGGTTACAATGAAAGAGAGATTTTTTTTTTTATAATAATGGTTGGAATAAGAGATGACATGAAGTTGTTTATATAGGCAACACAATAATTGAATAATGTGTCATCTTATCTCCTAACCAACCGTTGGATGGATTCCATCTGCATCCACACCGATGAATTTGAATTAATCCTACCAAACCCTATCTCATCACACTTCCCAATGTCAGAAGATGATGTAGTTAAATAATGCTACACTTCCCAATGCTATAAGATAAACAAATTGAATAATGTCTCTTCTTATCTCCTAACCAACCGTTGGATGGATTCCATCTGCATCCACACCGTTGAATTTGAATTAATCCTACCAAACCCTATCTCATCACACTTCCCAATGTCAGAAGATGATCAATTTGAATAATGCTCCCATTTCTTATAAATTGACCTTATTATTATTCTTTTCATTCGTAGAGCACATAAACATATACTCAAAATGAATTACAACATTGGAGGAAGTTCGAATACTGAAAATAACATATTGTCGTCATCATCTTCAGATGATGATAACAATATGTTATGGATGTATGATCTCTTTTCAATGGAAGAGGATGCAATGCATCGTGTTATTCAAAATAATAACATGATATTAGAGTTAACCTCCAATCATCTGAACAACCGTCGCTCCCATAGTGGCTCTATTCCAGGCAATGTTGTTATCAATTGTGACCGTGAAGCAGCAGATCGTAATTTGTGGAATGATTACTTTTCAGAGAATCCACGATATAATGCTGAAATGTTTCACCGAAGATATCGGATGTCACGAAGTTTGTTTCTTCGCATTGTTGATGCAGTGAAGGACCATGATAGTTACTTCCAACAACGCTGTGATGGTCTTGGTCGAGTTAGGTTATCCACTTTACAAAAAACTACTGCTGCTTTTCGAATGTTAACATATGGTTTACCTGCTGATGCTACAGACGAATATATCAAAATCGGTGAATCAACTGCAGTTGAAAGCTTCAAAAGATTTTGTCGAGCTATCGTAGAGATTTTCGCTGAGCAATATCTTAGATCACCTAATGCTAATGATATTGCAAGACTCTTATACATTGGAGAACAATGTGGCTTTCTAGGAATGTTAGGAAGTTTGGATTGTATGCATTGGAAGTGGAAAAATTGTCCCACAGCATGGGCTGGACAATATAGAGGAAGGTATGGATGCCCAACAATTATTCTTGAAGCAGTTGCAAATTATGATCTTTGGATATGGCACGCTTATTTCGGTATGCCAGGCACCAATAATAATATAAATGTTTTGGAGTCTTCTAATTTGCTCTCCAACCTAGCACAAGGTATTGCTCCTCATTCTCATTATGTCATTTAAGGAAATGAGTACTATTGTACAAACTATTCATCAACCCCGAACTCCGAAGAAAAAATATTTTGCAATGAGACAAGAAGCATGCCGAAAAGACGTTGAGAGAGCATTTGGTGTTTTACAATCTCGTTTTGCAATTGTGGCCGGACCAGCACGGTTTTGGAGAAAAAATGTTTTACATGACATAATGACTGCATGCATTATTATGCACAACATGATAGTTGAGGATGAACGAGATCTCAGTGTACCAATCGTGGATGTAAGAGAAGTGGTGACCCCAGTAGTTGAATTGGTACAAGATGAAGATGCTCGATTTGAACAATTTCTTGGTCATTACAGGCAAATTAAAGACAAAGACGCTCATATTGCACTTCGCAATGCATTAATTGAACATTTATGGTTGCGCTCTGCAAATAACGAAGATAATTAGGAATATGTGTGCTACTTTAGTTTCAAATAATATGTTGTTTTTACTAATGGTGCTTGTTTGTATGTTATGTTTTTATTAAGTAATTAATGTAATGTTTGTATTTGTATTTTTTTATCACTTTTATATTTAATAAATATCTATAATAAATATAAAAATTTAAAATATATTTTAAATAGTATCATATTTAAATTTAATGGTTAAAAGTGAAAAAAAATTTAAAGATGATTAAATTTATTGATAGAGATGGTTGTTGGAGAAGAATATTCTTAGAATATTCTATTTTAGAGTTAAAAATAGAGATGGTGGTTGGAGAAGTTTTCACTGTAGAAGCTGTATTTTTGAGTACTGAAGCGCCAAATATAGAGTTTTGGGTTGGAGATGGCCTTAAAAGCTAACTTCATCATTAATGGAGATAAGTCTGGCTATATTAGATATCTCAGGCACCTTAGACAAGGTGACCCCCTCTTTCCCTTGTTGTTTGCTCTAGTCTCTAATGTGCTGAGCTTGATGTTTAACCATGCTCTTAACTCTGGTATCCTTTTCGGGGTCCCTTTGGGGGATTTTGGAAAAATGTGCCATCTTCAGTATGCAGACAACCTACTTGTCGTTACTACTAGAGGGGAGGAGGATCTTTGAATCATTAAGTTAATTCTTTTCCTTTTTGAAGGGCTATTTGGCAAGAACACTCAACTGTGATATAGGTACCTTGCCGGTGAATTATCTCAGGATTTCCATTTCTGGATGTCGGCCCAAATGTCAGGATTGGGATGATTTAATTTTGAAGATTAGTTCTAAGCTGACTACATGGAAAGTGAAACTCCTCTCTCTGGGTGATAGGCTTACTTTAGTAAACTCTGTCCTTTCCGCAATCCCAAACTACTGGATGTCGATCTTCAAACTCCCTTGTTGGGTTGTTAAATCTATCGACAAGATTCGTAGGGATTTCTTATGGTCGGGTCCTGACATTGATCATCCTAAAATGAGGCTTGTAAAGTGTCATCACATTTGTAGACCTAGCGATCAAGGAGGTAAGGGCATTCTAAACCTTGAAGTTTTTAATGTGGCTCTATTAGCAAAATGGTGGTGGAAATTTTCTTCTGGTGTTTCCTGGTGTGGGAACAAAATTGTCCAGTTTAACTATTCCAACTCCTCTCAAGATTCAAACCTCTTTAGCAAACCATCGAATAGAATACCTTTCATTTGGAATGGGCAACTTCATTGTCTTCCTGGTTTCCAAGCTAGAGTCTCCTCCGTTGTGTATAATGGTGAAAGCACTCTTTTTTGGTTGGATAAGTGGGTGGATAATTACGCACCAAAAAATCTTTGGCCCCATCTTTTTGCTTCTTCTAATAGGTCGTTTGGTTCTGTCAAAAACCTCTTCCTTCTTACCCAAACTCCCTGGTTTCAAGCTGATCACGCTGTGATGTCGGCTCAAATCCTTCTCCGGCTTCTTGCTGAGCATGGAATCAGAGACACCAAATGGTGGTCTCTCACCACTAATGAAGCTTTTTCTGTCAAATATCTTTATTATTTTCTCAGTAATGGGGGTGTCAGCTGCAAAATTACTCCTATGATTTGGAATGCCCACTGCCCAAAGAAAATTAGTATGTTTAACTGGCTAGCTTGGGACAATAGTATCCTTACATTAAACAACCTTGCTGCTAGAGGTTGTAACAAGCTTCCAACAGCTACCTGAGTGTTGGGTAATGCAGGCATTGAAACAGTGAATCATCTATTCATGCTTTGTCCTTTTGCCGAGCGGATGTGGTCCTTTCTTGCTACTCACTTTCGTTTTCCTCCCCTTCCTTGCTCTTTAGCAGTTTTGTGGGGGAGTTGGCGCTTTCCTATTCTTGCTTCCAGTAGGAGTGCTGTTGACTTATTGATTAAATCCTTGTTATGGAATGTTTGGTTGGAAAAAAATGCTTGTATCTTCAACAACAAGTGAAATTCATGATTGAAGTATGATGCGTACCTATGTTGGCCGCTTTCAGTGTTCCACTTGACTAGAGTGAAGGTGAGACGGTGATATCTCTCTGTCTTGAAAGGTTTCGATGTGCAATTCATGTTACTACAATTATGACAATGAAGACCTAGAGAGATGCCTTTGTTACTTCTCTAGCGAAGTTCACGTCCCTCCACTCTGCTGCTGATATAAAGCAGAAGACTATTGATGCTATCAATGTTTGGTTTCTATTTTGTCATTACCAAACAAATGGATAACATATATTACTAGTTTTGACAAATGGCTTCCTTGATGTCTGCCACTTAATCATTTTGAAATATTGTGCACACAATGAACTTTAACTTTTATAATTTATATCATCATGTTTTATATACATTGTGCATTTGATAGATGCAATATAAATGTACTCTCAGCAACATAAAATGTGGACAAACAGTGCTTCATACATTGATCATGATCATGCATTTGATCATGGAAATACACAATAATAGTAAACATTGCTTAATGGCATATCTTCAAGGATATATGAAGATAGACATGGCCACAGTTCAAGAACCGGCGGTTTCGGTTCCTAAACTGCCGGTTCTGGTTCAAAGAAACCTTGAACCGAAACCGAACCGCCTAGGCAAGGTTCTTGCCAGTTCGGTTCTAGTTCCGGTTCCGGTTTTGGAGGTTTGGTTTAACAATTCTGGTTTGATTATTCATAAAGTTCGGGTTTTTTTTAAACTAAATAATACGATATTTCAAATTAAAATGAACACAAAAATACAAGAATTAATTTAATACAATATTTATTAAAAATAAAAGTATTAATAATTTTAAAAATATTTTACAATAATAGTACTATAGGAGAAAAAATAAAAAAAATAAAGGGTTTGAACTTAATTATATTATGTTGCCTACATATTTTCTCGAATCAGATGAATTAGATCAGACAATCAGATCTAATTAATTTGATTATTACTGGTCACATAACTCAAATGGTCAAACCTAATTAGATAATAAATATCATGAGCCCATGACATTATTTATATAATATATATATATATATATATAATATTTTGATTCAATTGGAACCGGCGGTTGAACCGCATGATTGATCCGCCGGTTATATTTTGATTCAATTGGAACCGGCGGTTGAACCGCATGATTGATCCTCCAGTTGAATCGCCGATTCCACAATTTTCAAATTTTGAAACTGGAACCGAACCTTGTATGAAGGTTTAGGTTTCGGTTTTAAGACGGTTACAGTTTTTCCAGTTCTAGTTCTGATTTTTGGCATTTTGGTTCCACAGTTTCGGTTCAAAATGGGCATGTCTATTTGGAGATATTGTTCTTAGGTAATCTCCAACCCATAAACCCAAATTTCTACCCCAAATCCCAAATTTGGTTCTGCTACAGTAAATTATACTCTAACCACAAACCCTTAATTTTACCCCCAAAAAGCATATTCACATAATATTCCTTCCTCATCTTTTTTTTATATTATTATTACTATTCAATAAAAAAATACTTGAAATTAATCATTTTTAACAATAACTTAATTAAATATTTATTACAATTTAATATTTTACTAATAAAAATAAATTAAAAAATTTACAACTAAAATTTTTTAATTTATGATTTAATTTATTTAAAAATTAGGTTATGAATTTTTTAATTATCTTGATAAATAATGGAATTATTTTTTAATTAGTCTTTGCATTGTATTAGCTTTTATTAAGGTTATTTTTCAATAAAATTTTAACTATTCCGGTTTCATAAATTTATCATAATTTAATTTAGTTAATAATTTTATTAATAATTGAGTAATTAATTGTATACAAATTAATATTGTAGGTATATAATGACTAGTTATTAATTATATTAATGAATTATTAATTTTATAATTTTAATTACAATAATTATAAAAATAAAAAAAGGAATTAAAATATTAGTTTTTTTGTGGGAGCCCCAAATTTGGGGTTGCAATAGTGTGACCCCAAATTTGGGGTCACACTATTGGCCCACACCGAAACCCCAACCCAAATTTGGGATTTGGGTCATTGGTTGGAGATGCCCTTATTAAAACATATTACTGTTCAGTTGGTGCAAGTACTAGCAAATAATGTTTATGTTGTTTAAAACTGCTAGTGGAAAACTACTTAAGGAAGAATTCTTTTAAAGGTTTAATTATCAAATTGGTCCCTCTATTACAGTGAAAGTGCCCTTTTAATCCCTCTAATATTTTGTCCTCAGGAGGTCCTTCTATTATTCATTTTGGGTAAAACTAGTTCCTCTTAGGGACCTTCTAGAGACAAATTATATGAGAGAGATGGACTTTCATTTACTAAATGGTAAAATAGAGGGACCTCCTAGAGACAAAAAATATTAAAGGGATTAAAAGGGTACTTTCACTATAATAGAGGGACCAATCTGGTAATTAAACCTTTTTTAAATGGTGTTGCAAGGACAACCATGCTGTCTGGAAAACCAGTATGAAGCAGGTTGTATCTGCAAACTAATTTGTTTTTTATTTTTAATATAATTTACAAAAATATATAATTTTTATTTTTTATTTTTTGGCTTGAATTTTAGAATCAAATTAGAAACGGATTAATTTGTTCCAATAATATTTTTTTAAAATTAACTTTAGAAACTGATTAGAAACAAAGTTAGAAATGGAAATAAAATAAAACCAAAAGTATTCCATTTGAAATTCGTTTCTAATTTTGTAATGTTAACAATTTTGTTTTAAATTTGTTTATAAATTTGGAAATGGAATTACAATCGAATTTGGAAACAGATTACCAACATACATTATTCCGTTTTAATTTTCAAAAGTTAGAAACCAATTCGTTTTCAAAATCAGAACGGAATGTTTTCTCGTTTCTATTTAGATTAGAAATAAGAGGTTTTGAAATAAATAAATTTCATTTTAAATCTGTTTCTAAACTAAATTAGCAACGGACAAAAAATGTTATTTTAAAACAGTAACTTTCTTTTAGTGACATGGAAGACTCCTATATGGATGACCTTGACTCCTTTTATTATATTGTCATGCATCATTCATTCAAACAGCGTTATGCAATTTGACATGTATATATTATTCATTCAAACAGTCTTATGCAAACATGACAACAGTAGTGTGAGAATCACAAGGACAACATATATATCTTGGCATGTCATGCCAATCTCATTCACGATATAGTGCTACAAACACTACTCCATGTTTTCAGCCATCAGTAAGCAGGAGCCTTATTGGCAAAAATTACTTCCTTTTTAGCATGAAAATAGGCAAATAACTTCTCTTTTTCAGGAAGGGATTCCTTCACAACTTCAGAGCTTAGGAACTCTTCAATCCAATTGCACAAGATTGGATATTTTTCCTCATTGATCAAGCTTATTCCTGCAACTTCTTGAAGAACAATGGCCCATAAAGCTATGAAATTAGCAGAAATGTCTACTATTCCTATGGCGTCCCCTCCAAAGAACTTATTTCCCTTCAGCTCATTCTCTAGCAACTCCAAATATTCCTTTGATTGTTCCATGAAGTTCTTTTGCATCTCCCCTTCACTCCTGCATGACATCCACAGTGCTCTGAGCACCTGCAACAGTAACAGTTTTAACCAATGTGAACGACGAAAGTCTTGACTTTTAAAGTTTTAAGTATTTATGTGCATGTTTTCACTTTCTATAGAAGTCAATAATTAATGGATTTTTTTTATGTATTCAAGTATATATATATATATATATATAGTTACCACCCCTGCAACATTGTCTATATGGTTGTAGTGTTTGCTCACATCCAATAAAACTTTCAAATGAAATTAATCTACCATGTCATCAAAAGCTATTGCAACATACCCAGCTAAATTTAAGTGATATTATATGTTTATTATTTATTATTTATTATTTTCTTTTATGAAAGTGATAAGCGTTATATACATCAGGAGTATGTGCATGGACCGGGAATTGATTATCTAACTTGTGCACCCTCAGTCAAGGATGAGGGGTTTTGACTATGAGCTCGCACTCATAACCGGTGACCCATTATCACCAATGCTTCTAACGAGTCTTTAACTCGAGACTTCCAAATATCTCACTCTTGTTTTTCATATGAGGCCAGCTATGAGCCCATTGGTTGTGGTTCTCATTTTAGGGACCAGTGTGTATATTTTTTTTAAAAAAATAAATATGAAAAAAAACTAAATTATTTAAATGTTCAAAAGCTATTCCTACAGCAGCCTTAGTTTATAGCCCAAAAAAGATTTGTTTGGATCAGAAAATAAAAAAATTAGAGACCAAATGTTCACTTTCACCCCTTTTTTATCAACCTAGGTCCTCAGTTCTATTAGCCAAAAAAAAAAAAGAAGGGTTTTAGATCAAATGGAATCCGTCTAACCAGAGTCGAACATTTGAACATCAAGAACCGGTCAAACGGACATGACAGACTAATTGTGTTTTCATCATCATCATCAAATATAAAAGTTAAGGACTTGAGGCTTGAGCAGATGATGATGATGATGATCAAATTGGGTGTGTATGTATATAAGGTAAAATTTTCATTTTAGTCCCTGTACTTATCAAAATGTGCCCTTTTAGACCCTCTAGTTTAATTTGTGCCTTTTAAATCCTCCTACTTTGTGATTTGAGCCAATGTAGCCAATTTTAGTCCCTGTATTTATCAAAATATAGCCAATTTTAGTCCCCCAATTTATGCTTGAGGGACTACATTGGCTCAAATCACAAAGTAGGGGGATTTAAAAGGCACAAAATAAATTAAAGGGACTAAAAGGGCACATTTTGATAAGTACAGGGACTAAAATGGAAATTTTACCATGTATATAAATACATATGCACAAATACAGTGCACAGATCATCAAAACATAAAGAACAAAACAATCAACATGAAGAGGGAGAGTGTATATATAAATACAAATATCACCTTGTCATCAATAAACTTGACCCAAAAGCACGCCAAGGCTCTTTCAAAAGGATCCTTAGGCAAGATTGCATGGTTTCCATCCCAAGTTTCATCAATATATTCAAGAATGATCAGCGATTCAATGACCGGCCGGCCGCCATGGAGGAGCACTGGAATTTTCTTATGCACAGGGTTGTACTGTACCAGAAGGGCACTCTTGTTGGCAAGGTCTTCCTTAATGTTCTCAAAAGAAACACCCTTCAGCTTTAGTGCAAGCTCTACTCTACTGCTGAAGGGGCTTGCATAGGAGCCAAACAACTTGACTTCTTCGCCCATTGATCACTCTTCCTTACTCTCCATTTTGCACTATGGGTCGCCTTTTATACATTGGTTCTGAAGACTTGAACAAGTCGATCTCCTGCTTAGTTGCTAAGGTTTCTTATTGATATTGTTAGTTTCGCCGGTTAGGATTTGTGAACTTAGAGGAACACTCACTCACTTAAGCACTCAAGTAAAGCAAACACAAACCACACAAGAAGAGACACAAGACGTTGGTAACCCAGTTCGGCATCCACTTGCCTACATCTGGGGGGCCATGCCCGGAGATCAACAATCCACTAAAAAAGGGTAAAAGATAGAAGAGTACAAAACACACTTGTCACTCTCTCACAATACAAGAATACTACCCTCTCTAGATTGTCCGGTACCTCCCTACTACCTCTTTCAAGAGTCGTACCCAATCCTAGACCAAGGTAGTATATATAGACGCCTCAACGTCCCAAATATAGCGCATACCCTTTTTAGAATCTCCGCGGCTTCTAACTTTGGAACCTTCCGAAATTAGATGTCACAACTTATGTTATAACAAATGTTGCGACATGACCCTGACTGTTGGCTTGGCTGAATTCTGGCTCCATTGCTAAGCGACCTCAAGACACCCCATCTGAGTCGATGTAGTCTGATCACCTGATCCAAACCTACCAGCAACTAACCTCCCTCTTCAGCTCCTCACCACACAGCCCCCTCGCAAGGGGCGCACGTCCTATGTGCGTCTTCATGAAACTTGCCAAACTTAGTCTTCACATCACCCAAGTTTGGTCTTCAAATCTTCAACAAAGATCTTCATTCAATCAGCTGAATCTTGCCAACAATAGGCGCATCTTCAAACATACCCTTAATAGATTTCATATCATCTCTATTAGGGTTCTTCAAATCTTGTCTTCAATAGTCTTCAAGATCATACCATTGATAGGTTGTTTCTTCATTTAAGCTTCACCCATATTTAGTCTTCAATCACATCTTCTAAATATGGTCTTGATGAGATCTTAATATCATCTTGTTGCTTGCTTGATCTTCTTGCCTAAAATAACTTCAACAAGATCTTCATTTAATCTTCATGAGAGTTGCAACTTTTTGCCAAAAATAACTTCTCCAAGATCTCCCATGATATATTCCACCTAGCCAAGATTGTTTGCCATGTCATCCTTCATTCCACATCATTCTCCATGCCATGTCATCATGCTTGCCACGTCACCTTGACTAGGTGTCAAATTATGCCAATCATTAAAGTGCATTTGCACTAACAGATATTATTAATTGTATAAATATATGAAGGGTATCTATGATTTTTCTATTATATATATATATATAAGTTTATGTAATTGAAATGGCAGAAGAATTAATCTGCCTTGATGTCATTGCAGACGTCAAGGATTGAATTAAAAGAGTCTTGATGTTTACAGGGATCCATTCAATTTTGGAGGCTCAGTGAATTCGGTTAATTATCTGGCCCCTTGGTCATATGTCATGGAGCTTACAACTCACATTTTCATTTCTTTGTAGTTTGGAGTTTTAGAGGAGAAAGGAGGAAATTAGAGGAGACTGGAAACTAAAGAAAGATAATTTAAATTCATTTTGGCAAAATTTTTGACCAACTTGGCACTACTGTGGCCATCACAGACCTTCGGAGACCTTGGCGGCTCAAGCATAAGGGCTATTCAACTGAAACCAGGGACCTGTTTTCAAAATCCATTATTTATAATATTTGGTTGGAGTGTAATGAATGAATTTTCAAATTTCAAATGCTAGCACCAATTTACCATAGGTGCAGTGGGTCTTGTTTCGGTGATATTTCTTTATTTTATTTTTGAGTGATGTTCTGGTGCCTTTTATTGTATGACGACTTCACTTCTAGTAAATTATTTTTTTTGTACTTTCTTTTCTCCAATATTATTCATATTTTTGGCAAATTTTTTGTATTTTTAATTTTCAATGAGCGTAGTTTATTTATTTATTTATTTTAAATACAAAGGCGTTTATTTATTTGTAAGCTACTTCAAATATAATTTTTGAAAAAAAAATGAAAATGAATCACAAATTATATTAAAAAGAAACAAGCAGTTTGTATATAAATTAGCTCATGTGTGTCTCTCTGCACAAGGTCTAAAAAATATCTCATTCATTAAAACACCAATCTATTACTAATGATCAAATAGTCTATTGGTAGCTTAGTCCATATTAGAACCCTTCACAAGTAGTGAGAGTTCGCATCATGGGTGAGAGCATATTTCTAAGAGTGTGAGTAGTGATTGTGTGCGGGTGGTCTCAGTGCCCATGTGTGCATGGGCCTCCCCCACACTTACTCCTCCAAGGTTTGTACACGCTCTTACCTTTCTTAGCGGCCTAGTTGCTCATCTTAGCAAAAAAAAAAAAAAAAAAAAAAAAAAAAAAAAAAAAGACAGCCTCACTCAAATCATCTACCTCCATTGTCTTCTAGTGACCTACCCCCTAGAGAGGGCTTCGTGTTTCTGTCAATCCACCGATCTGATGGCGATTGAATCATTAGCAAGGGACTTTTTTGTTCAAATTTGGAAAGACGCCATCCTGGAAGGCACTGAGTAGCACCCTTTAATTTACATTCACAATTATTAGCTCAATAATAGTAGGAAAAGTTGATGGTAGAGACCTTAGATTAGGACAATCACGTAGTTCTAGCTTAGTAAGAGAAGGAAAGAGCTTTCCTTCACTTGTTCCATACCACTCTTCTAACATCAGCATCATAAATAAATCAAGAACTTTTAAAACAGGGAATGCAGTATGGCCTCCATAGAAGTCGAAGTCTATGCACTTGATAGAGAAAAGACTGACTTTGAGGACTCTGAGATGAGGAAACTGTCCCAAAAACACTTGAGGCAAAGGATATCAGTTCTTCACTGCCATCTTATCTAACTCCAGGTAGTCAATGCATAATCGTAAACTTCCATCCTTCTTTAGAAATAAAATTGGAGCACACCACAAAGAAACACTTGGCAAAATAAAACCCTTCTCAAGCAATTCTTCAAGCTGCTTTTCCAACTTCTTTAGCTCAGTAGGTGGCATTCTGTAAGGGGCCTTAGAAATGTGATTGGATCCCAAAACTAAGTCAATAGTGAACTCCACTTCCCTATCTAGAGGTAGACAGGGAAGGTCTTTAGGAAAGATATCAGAAAACTCCTTAACTACGAGAATATCATCCAACACCAGCCCTTCTAATTTGGCTTCGATCACTTTTGTAAGAAATCCCAAGCACCCACCTAAGAGTAATTTCTGAGTGTGTATGGTGGAAATAAAACGAGGTGGTGATGCGGAATCACTCCTATAGAAGATGAACTCTTCTACTCAAGGATTTTAAAAACTACCCTCTTTTCATGGTAGTCGACTACAGCATGGGAGGTAGACTAAAACTCTATTCCAAAAATAGCATCGCAGTCCTTCATACTCATGACATGTAATCGGGCTAGCAACTCTTGACCAACAATAAGAATTGGGCAATTCACACGTGCTTTATCAAGAACAATATTGACCCCTAACGGGGTGACAACATATAAATCATATTTAATAGTAGTAACCAGTAAAGCATGCTTCATAGAATCAAACAACACACAAGCATATATAGAATAAACTGACAAAGTACCTAACACCACTACATTAGAGGCATGTGCATCCTCCTTAGTTATCGCATAAACACAACCCTAAGTCTTCAACCTTCCTGCTTTCTGCTGACCTGAGGAAGATGGCTACTTGATGGACATTTAGGATGTGTGTGAATATGCAAAGATAAATATACAAATAATATTGCAATTGGTCTGTTAATCCACAAGTATACAAATCATCAAGTAATAATATTGCACGAGGGCCATATTCCACTAGGAATGGCGAGAGGCTCCTATTACTTTCTTTTCGCTTAACTAATAACCTAAATGTTTAAGTTCTTTTTTTAATCTACTTCTACAATTTATTACACAATACAATCAGAGAATTGTTAAGTACAATTGGAAGGAGTTAGGTGGACGTATGACAGTTATCTTGATTATTACTTATGTTAGGCGTTGAGTATGGCAATCGAATTCTAGTATTGGATCGGGGGAATTCAAGGGCCTACTAGTCCCAATCTCTTAGCAACCAAGTCTAGACACTAGGAACTTAAGATAGAATCTCTTTCACCCCAGCTTCCTATGTTTGCCTTAAATTTAAAAACTCCACTAGAAGAGCTAATCAAATCCTAATCCAGAAATCTGATCAAACTCTAATCCAGAGATCTAGCAATTTACCTAACCCCTTAGAGCATACATAGATCTAACAAAGCATGGGTCTCCTAATGTGGGGGCATATCTTCCTCATCCACATTAACAAGAATATCATTCAAGCAAACCTACAATGATTCACAAAAAAAAAAAAAAAAAAAAAAAAAAAAAAAAAAAAAAAAAGCTAGAAAGATTGATTGAATTATCAATCAAGATTCATAAACAATAATCGAGAGACCTAGACATTCAATTCCCCTCGAATTAGGTTCTTATGGATCATAAAATAAAGCAATAAAGCAAGAGAGAGCCATAACACCAAAGAATAGATAAGCGTTTAAAGAATTCTTAAACTAACTCCCTCCAATAGGTCTACTAAGGTTGAGGGTGAAAGGATCCCAAGATTGACAAGACGACGCAGAATGCTTTCTCGCGCCCTTCTCTAACGATAATCATTGGATTATCTTTGAGAAAATCTCCCGAATCTGTTGAAATATGCTTGAAAGGCATCTCCAGCCGCTCAGATCTCTAGAACTCTAACTGTCCTCCCTTATTCAGCAAAAGAATATCCCCGAATTTAGAGAAACCTAGAGTATTTATAGGATCAAGTTTGTCACGGCCTCCCCACGCGCGTTGTGATACCTTTGGTGAGTAAGTTATTACTTGGGCTCCAAGGCACATCCTAACACAGCTCTCTGGGCATTGTGCGGCTAGATTACGGGCGTGATGGGTTTCCACAATGGCCATTGTGAGGCCATTATGGCTCCTGTGTTGTTTCCAGTGATTCCACGTTGCCATAATTTGATAACGGCAGTAATGAGGTTGTACAACGCCCGTTGTGAGTCGTGGTGAATCTCTAATTTAGCAACTTAGCATCTTTTGCTTCAAAACGCCCTAGAATTCGCTTCTTTTTCCCAAAAACAAAAAATAAAGTTTGTGGTGAACAAAAAAAAAAAATGAAATTTCATACTAATTTGGTGCTAAACATGTCAAACTTCATGCTAAATGTAGTGTAAATGATATTGAAAATATGAACTTTCTAGCGCTTATCACTACTTACTGACCATCTTCTTTTCGACACATTGGCCTAAAGAAGCTTAAGGCTTTAGTGCAGGCACATACCTAGAATTTTGTATGCTATATGCCCTCTATGCTCTAGAAGACTATTGTGGACACTCTGCAATACGATGCTCCAAACTACCACACCTAAAGTAGGCTCCAGTAGTTCATTTGCAATTTGTGATCGCATGAGCACCACCATAAGTAGTATATTCCCATTGGCCAAAATAGGGAGGAACAGGTGGCAACCCTGGAGATCATGGGGATAGTGGCCCGCTAACTGTCTAAGATGCACTCTATCTTGCATCCAACCTAGATTTTCCTCCACTCCCAGACTGACAAGTTCTCTGATTGTTAAAGCTTATGCCTCTCTTCCTCTAAAATTTTTTCTATTAATCCTTGGTGTAACTCCATATAGTATCTAAGGACTTAGCACGCTCCACAACCTCTACGAATATGTGCATGTAGGTCATTCTCAAAGTGTCAGGCCCCACTGTGGTCATTATCCACCAATTTCAGAGAACACCTGGAAAGCTTGTCATATGCATCAATGGGCATGCTTTCCTAAGTCAGACTAATGAACTTTCTCTCAAATTGGAAAATCTTGTCCTTGGTGAAGTACTTGTAAAATAAGGCTTCTCTCAATTACTCCCAAGACTCAAACTCTTGCCCTTGTTGAATATGAAGCTCTCCTTTGTATCGGTGGTTTACTGAACCCTTAAGCATGTATACCACGAACCTGAGCTTTTCTTCTTCTATGTACTTCATCACTGATAACTTTAGCAACCTTGCACTTTGTTTGGATTGGTAGTGCCCTCAAAAGGTGGTGAACCAAATCTCTTGAATTTCATCACAGTTTTCTCCTTCAACCCTTCACACGAAGGAGGAAGAGGAGGTGGTGGGGATGGTGCTGGTGCTTGGTGTTGCCTTTACTCACACAGTAACCCTATCACTTCTCGCACCAGTTCTAACATAACTTTCAGCCATATTCATTCCCCCTTCAGCGGGGACTTCCCTGCTAGTAGATACCTGCCCCAATATTTTAGCAATACTAATGCTAGCAGCTCTAAGGGATGTCATTATGCAAGGTAAACCTAATCAGAGTCAAGGCAATAGAACAACTCTACAAATTTAACTATGTTATAACAAGTGTCAATCTAAAACAAATTGTGATTGCCTAAAACTTCAAATCAGGTTGTTCTATTTAGGGTACTAAGATCAAATTTAATAAAGTCACTAATACCACTTAGATTTGTTATAACCCCCGGCCCGGTCAACGATTCTTGCATGCCGACAAACAGTCGCATATCCACGAGGCCAAGATCAAGTTAGCACTATTGGCCTCAAAACTTGTCTCAAAATACAAGATAATATCTAATGAAAATACATACTTCAAAAGCAAAGATACTACAAGGTTCATATTACAAGGATTTAAACTAATAAGGTTTAAAAAAACAACAATTATTGAAAAATAAAAGTTGTAGGTGCACAAAGAAGGTAAAGCTTAACTATGCGCACTAAGCTATCCACCAATTGTCCCTACTTGATAGGGACTCAAGCGTATGTGCCAATCCACTAATAAAGTGTGCTGAGAAGCAAGGAATCGATTCATAGGAAAAGTAGAGTCTACTAATACTAATCCTTAATTTGAAAATTAGCCTAATCAAGTGGTGTGGTGTGAAACAACTAAAAAGAAAACAAAATTCAAAAGGCATTGGACAAAAATACGGCTAAACAAGCAAGGGAATAGGGTGCTCGGGCATAGACTCCCTTTAGAGTTTTATAAGTCGAGGACAGTGGTTGTAAGTATAGCAATCCTAATTGAAACGAGAGAAATCCTAAAGTATACTATCCTTTTCTCAAGGTAAATAGTAACAGATCTAGTAAGGTGTTGATATAAACAACCCTATGATCGCATTGCACTTTATAAAAATTTTCAAAGAATCAATAAGAATTCAAAAAGTAGACAATCCTTCTTTCGAAGTGATGGTTCCTAAAACAAGATCTCTCACAGGAACTACTTCCTATGATTGTAAAGAGGATAGAATTACTTGGCAACTCATTCGAAAGGATTGTGGGTGAAGAACTCTTGACTTCAAAGTATCCTATGCGTAGGTGTACTCACAATTTTCCTTCAATCGGGCTTACATATGCTAGGTGGGTCTCTCAACTAGTCACACAAATAAATTAAAACATGAATCTAAGGTTTTCACCTCAATAGCATTCAATACATTAGAAACACATAATTGAATTCAAAAGTAAAGGATTGCAATTGAAAACTAATGTAAAGTATGAAAGATCCATAACTAAAGTCAATCAAATTTGAGCCTTAGAATTCATCTATGCCCAAACACCTACAAAATTAGTTCTCCATCAAATGAGAACAGTCAAACAATTCACATAAGACACCAAGCATGATTGAAAGTATTAAAATCCCCTTTTCTATTGTGTGAGATTACCGAAGAACTTCCCTCTTTCCTTCCACAGACACCATCAAGGTGCCCCTTGACAACTTCAGTCATCATCCTTAAAGGTAGATAAGCCTCCTCTCATTAATGAATCACTCTAAAAAAAATCTGGAGAAAACTCTCCCCTTTTCCAAAAGCTTAGCCATCAAAAGATTGTTTCAAAATCCTCATCAGATTCTTTTATACTTAGCCACGTATAGGTAGCTTACGGGTGCAAGAACAAGGATGTAAGGAGCTAGAGATGATGGGTCGCTTGCCTTATGGACAGACTTATGGCCATAAGTCCCACCTGTAAGGGCTTTTGTCTCGATGTTACAACCCCGCTTATGGCAATAAGTGTTGGGTCGTAATCTTCTCTGGATGGCTCTTGCAACACCTTTTTGTCGTATATTGCTCCCCATAAGCTCCTTTGTACAACCTATATAGTTTGTTTTACGGGTGGAAGTCCTGTCTATAAGTCCCTCTGTTTGATTTTTATGCTCCTCCTTAAGAGCATAGGCATGACCGCAAGATTCTCTGGTTGAGGCTTACGGCCACAAGCACTATCATAATGTGCATGTAATTAGTTCTGTCTGGCTTGCTCTTCAGTTATTGATGTCGAGAAAGCTTTAGCTCTTTCTCATCATTAAGCACTACCCGTACCTAAAAATATGATTTTCACCATGTTTAGTATCATCTTCCACAAGAATACTCTAATATATGCGGAATAAGTGTACAAAATAATATTAAATAATGTACAAATATGCACTTATCAAATTCCCTACTCCTGATCTGAAAAATGGTGAAAATAAATTTATAAGCTCAACAATATACTAAGTAACCGCTAAAAATATTGGGATCATGGCAAATCTTAAAAATTTATAATTTAAATACCAGTAATATAACAAAGTACAACACTTATAAAAAATAGGTATAATACCCTAATTAGTCCCTCTACTTTTCTCTCTCTTCCCTTTTGGTCACTCTACTCAGAAATGCTCCTAACTAGTCCCTCTACTTTTGAAAATGTGCCCACTTAGGAAGAAATGCTACCAATTAATCCTTCTATTTTTGAAAATGGGCCCATTTAGTCCATCCACTTAGTCCCATTTTAAAAAGTAGGGGGACTAATTGGGAGCATTTCTCCCTAAGTGAGCACATTTTCAAAAGTAGAGGGACTAATCGGGAGCATTTCTGAGTAGAGGGACTAAAAGGGAAGAGAGAGAAAAATAAAAGGACCAATTCGGGTATTATACCTAAAAAATACAATGCAGAAACAAAGTAATTCAACAGAATAAAACTTATTAGATAATTAAAGTATATGTCTCCTTTATTACTGTAGCAAACAAAATATTAGATGTCATTTGTTTAAATTCAATGGCTCGAGTTAGATTTTCAGAGGTCATTTATTTTCCCTCAATAACCCAAGCCAAAATATCAGAAACTGTTATTCTTTCACCAATGGCACAGTGTGAAACTGTACTCTCTTATTAGGATTTCATATTGACATGGCTAGTATTTAACCTCCAATGACGGGGTTGGTGCATAGCTATTTGGAGTCTAACATATTTATGTCAAAATAAGTTTAATATGCAATAGTGAACAAACTATCGAAATTTTAGAGCAAAGCTTTTCAGAGTTATCGGTGAGCAAAAAAAAAAAACATCAACATTCATATGATCTCATTTTATACTGAAATAATCCAATTATTCCAAAATAAGTAATACACTTGATAATTCAATAATTTATTAACAAATTTTTTAATAATTTAATATGTAAAAACAAAAGTAAATAAATACACAACTAAATGAATAGTAGCCAACAAGCTAATAGAATGATAGTAATCAAATTAATAAATAATAATAAAATTAATAATTTCAGAAAAATAATAAACTATTAGAGATGACAATAATCCCAAATCCGACTTGACCTGATCCGACCCGACCCGAGTTTGACAGGGAAAACTCGATTTGATTAGGTTTCAGGTCGGGTTTGGGTAAAACCCAACTAATATAAAGTGGGTGCCTGTATGGGAATCCTGATACCAAACCCGAACCCGAATCCGAACCAGACCCAAAATTCAATTAACAAATATATCTAATTATATATATTTAATTTTTTTTGTTAAGGTTTTTTAAATTCCTACACTATAGTGTTGAATTTATTTATTTTGTGTTGATTTGAATATTTATTTTCAATTCATACTCTATGGTGTTCATTCAAATAAAAAACTATGATTTTTGATTGACATTTTTAATTTTTACTTGGCATTTTAATTTTATTTTAAATGTTTTTTAATAGGGTCAAGGCGGGGGTGGGTATTCCCACGGGTACCCGATTACCCATCTGGTGCGGGTGTGGGTTGGGGTTCTAAAAATCCGTCAAGTTCAAGTATGGGGATTGGGTAGTTGGTGTGGGTGCAAGTGCGGATATGGCAAAACACGTACCTGACCCGTTGCCACCCTTATAAACAATGATAAGCATTAAAATCAATACCCGGCTAGAATTAAATATTATATGAAAAGTTTTTAAAAAACTAAAATTATTAAATAATTAATAAAATAATTGTCAAAAATTGGAAATTTCATATATGCACATATATAGATTTAATACTTAACTATTCCTCGCTAAATTTCCAAATTCATATGGATTAAACTCCTCAGGATATCCTAAAATTGTGAAGCAAACCTATAAGATCCACCATACAAGTTCTTCAAAGGGTATGCAAGAAAGTTTTTAAAATATCAGTGGCTTCAACAAGGCCATTGTAATATAAAATTTTAAAAGGATACATATGTAAATATGACTAACTAGGATAGCTTTTACTGGATATTTAGAGTCCACGTAGTTCATCTGGAACTTTAAAGATTTAGCTTTGGACTAAAATGTCAAGAAGCTTGAATTAAGGAGCCCAATGGAGCCTACAACAAAATAAATAAATAAAAAATGCATGAAGTCATTGTTATCAAAGACTAGGGAATATTTAAAGAACTATATATGCAGCCTTCTACAGATTAACATAAACATTATAGCACCTAGTGAAGACAACATATTAATAATTTAAAATTTAAAGCATTTGAAACAATTATATATATATCCACATAGCCAAGCCATACTGTGCCACAATAGGAAGCTAGGGTGTAGACAGTTTTTTTTCTTTGCACACACAGTTGACAAAACACTAGTAATGAAGTCTTGACAATTTCAACGCTAGCTAAGGACACTCATCCTATTTCATTCGCACGTCAAAACCTCATATGTATGCATCTAAAATTTCAAATCCCAGTGCAACCTTTACATCGGAAACTAAGCCAATAAAGCACCTCAAAACTATTAATTCTAGATTTGCAACTCGGACAAAAGTATAGAACTTATAAAACTTTTCACGCCAAATTCATTTACTTTAGCGTCCAGCCCCTCATAGGAATACCTAGACATTAAAAGCAACAAAATAAATATACAGCCTGCGACTGGCTGCTATTAGACAGCCTATTCCTAAGAACTCTTCATGTGTACTCTACTTTGAAATCAATTATCTGTAACGAATCAGGAGATAGAATAGCCACATGTCAAGCAAGGAATGTGTTTTAACTTATACGACGGCTACCAATATGATGCAGAATATGGCTCACTACGAATAGCCACCCCTACTGTGCATCATAATGCTACGACCCCATCCAATACGTAAAGAAAGCATTTCAATTTACGGCCATTAGAATAACTAAATCTATGGATTACTCTTAAGAGAAAAAAAATATATATTTGCTGACATTCCCAAAAAGTAAAAACAATATCAGATACTTGATTGAAGATTCTCCACAACCCTAGACCAAATTAAAATAAAAAGAAACATAACCCTAATAAACATGGCTCACTACGAATAGCCACCCTTACTGTGCATCATAATGCTACGACCCCATCTAATACGTAAAGAAAGCTTTTCAATTTACGGCCATTATAATAACTAAATCTATGGATTACTCTTAAGAGAAAAAAAATATATATTTGCTGACATTCCCAAAAAGTAAAAACAATATCAGATACTTGATTGAAGATTCTCCACAACCCTAAAACAAATTAAAATAAAAAGAAACATAACCCTAATAAATTCAAGGTAAAACAATATAACTTTAAGGGATTACGAAAAAAATGGATGATCCACCCCCACTCTTCCTCCTCTTTTGATAGCTTTAGAGGTCTTTTTATCTCTATCTGTTGATCATCAACTTTTCAGTTACGGTGTTTTTCTCTTTTTATTAAGTTGTTTTGGGGTTGTTTGTGTTAAGTTTAATCTTGTTCATGTTTTGGTTTTCATGTTAGAAGTATGTTACTTGTTGTAACTAGGATGTGTCACTCTTGTGTTTCATGCATGTGTTTGCATGATGTGTCACTTGTGTAAGTCATGCAAGTGTTAGCATGACGTGTAAGTCATGCATGCGTTTGCATGACATGTAGTTGTGTTTCTAGGAGTCGTGGAGCACATTCAAGTACGTGGCACAAGAATCGGTCAAGTTGGTTGCTGCGTACGTGCATTGAGTGACCTTCCATGTATTTAAGTAGACAGAGTTGTTGAAATTAGGATATATAGTTTTTATGAATGTTATCTCTAGTCTCCAGCAATTTGAGTAATAGAGTGTGTTAGCGTGAATTGATACAGGGCTGACATTTGGTCTCAGAGCAAGGTTGTGTTCACCATGTCAGAGAGCAACATCATAGGCAACGATGATGGCGCGACGTCCCACGTATCGATGAAGGAGGGCAGCAGTGTTTCCCTTCACTGCCCGATGCTAACGAAGACGAACTACTCAACCTGGGCTATCGAGATGCGTGTGTACCTACAAGCACAAGGCGTGTGGGATGCCATCCAGCCCGGAATTGACGTGGAGACGAGGAGAGACAAGATGGCACTTGCTGCCATATATGAAGCCATCCCTGAAGAGAACCTTCTACTAATATCTGAGAAGGAGACGGCGAAGGAAGCGTGGGACACGCTCAAGCGCTGATCGAGTTAAGCAAGCGAAGCTTCAAACTTTGAAGAGTGAGTTTGAGATCCTTCGCATGAAAGAAGCGGAGACAATAGATGACTTCGCTGCAAGACTGACTGCTATAGTCAGTAAGGCCGCTGTTCTTGGTGGAAAGATCAAGGAGAGCACCGTCGTCAAGAAATTCTTGGTTTTAGTCCCCCAACAAGTTCCTGCCTATTGTCACGTCAATCGAGCAATTCGCCGATTTGACGACAATGACATTGGAGGAGGTGATCGGTCACCTTAAGACCTTTGAGGAAAGGATTCGAGGAGCTGGTGGTGATGAAGACGAGCACCTTTTGCTCACGAAAGAATGGAAGTCTCGAGGAAAGGAGTTCGGGGAAGGCTCATCATCCAATGCATCTAAGGGGCGTGACAGAGGATTTGGACGAGACCGTGGACGCGGGCGTGGTCGTGGACGTAACACTGGCCGTGGAAACCACAACCATGACAACGAGTATGGCGAGGAAAAGAAGAAGGTTGACAAGAGGAAAGTGAAGTGCTTTAACTGCAACATTATGGGGCACTTCGCATCAGAGTGTCGATATAGAAAAGAGGAGAAAGCATACATCGCTAGCAAGGACGACGATGAGCCTATCTTACTAATGGCGAAAGCATGCGGGGAGGTGCAGGTCATCCAGGAGCTAGCCACAAAGATTTTGCTAAATGAGGAATGTGCGCTACCAGATAATGAAACTAGGTACGAAATTGGTTCTTGGTACTTAGATACTGGTGCAAGCAATCACATGACAGGGAATAGGGAGATGTTCACCGATCTGGACGAGTCTGTGCGCGGTACCATCAAGCTTGGAGATGGCTCTAAAGTAGAAATCAAAGGGCGTGGTTCTATTCTTCTCAGGTGCCAAAACAGTGACCATCGTGCACTCACGGATGTGTACTATATACCGCGACTGCAAAGCAACATTGTAAGTCTTGGTCAATTGGAGGAGAATGGGTGCTGCATGGTGATGAAGAATGATCACTTGTGCATCTTTGATCGTTGTAGAAGATTACTTGCCAAGGTTAGGAAGTCCAGGAACAGTTTGTATGTCCTCAACCTAAACATTGCTGAGCCGGTGTGCTTGCTCACAAGCATCAAGGAGGATGCTTGGTTATGGCACGCTCGCTATAGGCATTTGAATTTTCATTCTCTTCTGAACCTGGCCAGCAAGAAGATGGTAGTGGGGCTACCACACTTGGATCATGTTAACCAAGTGTGTGACAGTTGTCTCATTGGCAAGCAATGACGGGCTTCATTCCCTCAAGAATCCAATTATCAGGCAAACAAACCATTGCAACTTGTGCATGGGGACTTGTGTGGGCCAATTACACCACCCACACCTGGAGGTAACAAATATTTTCTGTTAGTTGTGGATGACTTCAGCAGGTACATGTGGCTTGTATTGTTGTAGACAAAGGACCAAGCACTGAACGCGCTAAACAAGATAAAGGTAGCAGCTGAGATGGAAGTTGATCTCAAGCTGAAAGCGCTCCGAACGGATAGGGGTGCAGAATTTACTTCGAAGGAGTTTGAAGCCTATTGTGAGAAGCACAGCATCAATCACTTCCTCAGCGCGCCGTATTCTCCTCAGCAGAACGGTGTAGTTGAGAGAAGGAATCAAACGATCATGGCCATGGCTCGAAGTTTGTTGAAGAGCAAGAACATGCTGAATATCTTCTGGGGCGAGGCTATTACAACGGCGGTCTACCTACTAAACCGAGCTCCTACCAAAAGTGTTATCGGTAAAACTCCGTACGAGGCATGGTTCCAACGAAAGCCCAGTGTGCAGCACTTACGAACATTTGGGTGCCTTGCACACGTAAAGCCAGCAAAACCACATACAAATAAGCTAGATGATCGAAGTGTGCCCATGGTATTTCTGGGTTACGAAAGGGGCTCCAAGGTTTATCGTGTGTATGATCCAATCAACAAGAAAGTCAATGTCACAAGGGATGTTGTCTTTGAAGAAGAGAAGCAATGGGATTGGAAATTGGCAGGTGACATGAAGTCCAACAATGAAAGTGACATGTTCTTTGTTAAATATTCTACTTACCATGATACAGGTATTAACAATGATAATGGTGAGAAGATGCAACCAACCACACCATTTGGGGATAATGCAGGTGGCACACCTAGCATAAGTGGCATCGCTGCTTCCACTGCGACAACCAAGACAACAACACCTGTTGCCGAGATGCCTACTGCAGGTGCCGTATCAACGGAGTCGGGATCCACATCTTTGTCAACAGATAGACCTCGCCAATATCGGTCAATACAGGAGTTGTATGACGTGACCGAGCAACTTGACTTTGATGATGAGGTCAGGTTGTGTTTTCTTGGAGCTGAGGAGCCAACAAATTTTATGGAAGCTAACCAACACGAGTGCTGGAGGCAGGCGATGGAAGCTGAGATGGAAGCCATTCGTCAAAACAGCACTTGGGAGATGGTGGATCTTCCTGATGTCCACAAACCAATTGGATTAAAATGGGTATTCAAGGTCAAGAAGGACTCAAAAGGGGTGGTGGTTAAGCATAAAGCGAGACTGGTGGCAAAGGGCTATGTGCAGCGAAAAGGAGTGGCTTTCGATGAAGTGTTCACTCCCGTGGCGAGGCTTGAAACAGTGTGACTACTCTTAGCTTTGGCCGTACAAGAAGGATGGCATGTACATCATATGGATGTCAAGTCAGCATTTCTCAATGGAGTATTGGAAGAAGAAGTTTATGTATCTCAACCACCAGGTTATGAAGAAAAGAACAAAGAACATATGGTCCTGAAGCTCAAAAAAGCTTTATATGGCCTTCGCCAAGCCCCCCGAGCATGGAATTCTAAGCTGGACAGCAGTCTTACATCGCTCGGATTCAAAAAAAGCTCACTGGAGCATGTAGTCTACAAAAGAAGCATTGGAGAATCAAGGATTCTAGTTGGAGTCTATGTAGATGACCTGATTGTGACAGGATCTGATGACCAGGAGATCACACGATTCAAGAAGCAGATGATGGATTTATTCAGCATGAGTGACCTTGGGTTGTTATCTTACTACCTGGGTATTGAGGTGTTTCAATCATCCAAAGGGATTACACTATGTCAAACCGGGTATGCAGAAAAAATACTTGAGAAAATGGGCATGTCTGAGTGCAACCCATGTCAAATTCCCATGGAACCAAGATTGAAGTTGAGCAAGAATGGTGAAGGATCATTCGTAGATGCAACGCACTACCGCAATGTAGTTGGTAGTTTGAGATATTTAATTAACACAAGGCCGGATATTGCGTATGCCGTTGGTATCGTAAGTCGATACATGGAGAAGCCAACCTCACACCACATGGCAGCTGTAAAACAAATACTCAGGTATATACGTGGCACAGTTGATCTTGGTTGTTTCTATACTAAAGTAGAACAAGGGAAAGCAAAACTGGTTGGCTATAGTGATAGCAACCTCGCCGGCGATGTTGATGACCGGAGAAGCACTACGGGAGCTGCCTACTTCTATGGGGAGAGTCTAATTACATGGGTTTCTCAAAAGCAGAAGGTGGTGGCGTTGTCCTCATGTGAAGCCAAGTATATTGCAGCTACCACCGCTGTTTATCAAGGCATTTGGATCAGCCATTTGTTAGCAGACTTGAAAGGGGAAGCAACAAGAGAAGTAGTTCTCAAAGTAGATAACAAATCAGCAATATCACTTTGCAAGAATCCAGTCCATCACGATCGAAGTAAGCACATTGATACTCGATATCATTTTATTCGAGAATGTGTGGAGGATGGGAAGGTTTCAATGGATCACGTAGCTACTGAGGAGCAACTTGCTGATATTCTAACTAAAGCACTCGGATGTTTGAAGTTCCATGAGATGAGAGGCAAAATTGGACTGCAAGCCGTGAAGATAAGGAAACAAGATTAAGGGGAAGAATGTTAAGTTTAATCTTGTTCATGTTTTGGTTTTCATGTTAGAAGTATGTTACTTGTTGTAACTAGGATGTGTCACTCTTGTGTTTCATGCATGTGTTTGCATGATGTGTCACTTGTGTAAGTCATGCAAGTGTTAGCATGACGTGTAAGTCATGCATGGGTTTGCATGACATGTAGTTGTGTTTCTAGGAGTCGTGGAGCACATTCAAGTACATGGCACAAGAATCGGTCAAGTTGGTTGCTGCGTACGTGCATTGAGTGACCTTCCATGTATTTAAGTAGACAGAGTTGTTGAAATTAGGATATATAGTTTTTATGAATGTTATCTCTAGTCTCCAGCAATTTGAGTAATAGAGTGTGTTAGCGTGAATTGATACAGGGCTGACAGGTTATTTGTTTGTTGTTAGAAACTCATTACCTCTGGTGATGGTTTGTTGTTCATTCTTGTTTTCTTTTGCTTCTCTGTTGTGTGGTTTTGTTTGTTTTTGCTCTCCAGGTTTATATCCACTTTTTTTTTTTGTTTAATAAAGTTATGATTTATCTACTTTTATCAAAATATATAGATATATAGATGAAGGAAAAGAGACCCACCTCAAATACTCTTTAGATGAGCACCCAACAAAGATGAGCTTCTTGTCCTCACCATCACATGCACTGTAGAAGGTTGATCAAACGAAAGAGAGATGCTAATCTTTTCCTTTTTTTTTTTGCATTTTTTATTTTTATGGCATACCCCAGTCGGAGATTATGCAATCATGACATTTCATGGGGCGAATATGACTAAATCAATGAAATCAAAATCTCTTATTAAGTTAATATAAGATTAGATTTAATGAACATAAAATCAATGGTTAGGATTTTTTTTTTTTTTTGATAAAGTGGATAAACCACATGCATTAAAAAAGAAGGGGGGATACAAGGAACCACAAGCAATGGTTGCTAGGAATACAGAACAAAGACGGAACAAAAGCGAACACAGCGCTAGGAACAAAAGATAAAAACAGGATACCGACACAAGCAACAAAAAGCATCCATTCCCCACGCAGGGGGAGAGCAACTAATCACTGCTGACTACTCAAACACAGGCGGATCACTGGCCTGGCTACTGAGAAAGGTCAGGCTACGTTTGGCGGTGTAGTCGAAGTCATCCAACTTGGCCCATTTGGTTGCCGACGATGCATGGATCCAAGAAATGAGCATATGAATACATTTGGTAAGAATAGAAGTACAATCAGCAAAGTTGTCTCTAAAAATACGTGCATTCTTTTCCAACCAAATATTCCACAAAATGACCCTAATAAGGAGGTCATTAGAGATCCTAGTGGAACTGGGCCAGGCCTCTTGCCAGCTTCCCCAAAGGGTCTTGACCGAAGAAGGGGGCTAGGGAGGCTGAAATGGTCACAGAAGAAGGACCAGAGTTGAACGGAAAGTGGGCAAGAAAGGAAAAGATGGTTATGTGTGGGTTCATAATTTTATTTTATTTTAAAAACAAATAGATAAATTATATTCATTCGAACTGAGAGGGTAAAGAGAAAATAAAAACAAAAATAACACATTGGTAAGAGCAAATGAGATTAGATTTAACGAACATAAAATCAATGGCTAGGATTAATTATGTGTGGGTTCATAATTTTATTTTATTTTAAAAACAAATAGATAAATTATATTCATTCGAACAGAGAAGGTACAAAGAAAATAAAAACAAAAATAACACATTGCAAGAGCAAATGTGGAGGTGTGACTCTCAATCCAAAATTTGTATCCTCTCTAATGGATAACCTGCTGGGTGGGCTCCTGGATGGCGGCGGAGCAGATGGCGAAGCTCAAGGAGGTGGCAGTGTTAGCGCTCGCGGTGATGGCGTTCACAGTGTAGATGGTGGTGGCCTTCGTGGGGGTCCTCGTGGCGGTCCACACTCCAAGTCTTTCAAAGCATCTTCTCGTGTATCCATTCTCAAGTCCTCCAAACCGGCTTCCGTGGAGCTCTCCCGGCCTACCTCCGGCGGCAAGGCGGTGGCAGCATCAAACTGGTTGTCTCTTACTCACAGGCTGCCCTATCCTTGTCTCAGAGGAGACCGCTGCTTCTTCTCGAAGTGTCAGCAGCTCTCTCCCTTGCCGGGATCAGGAGTGGGTGGTTGTTCGCCGGGGTGGAGGTAAAGGCAAACTTAAGGGCCATGGGCTAGGTCGCAGCTCCTCCGGCAACTCTTCCTAAGCCTCGGTGAGTGCACGCCCTACGAGTGCTCGTTTGGGAGCCAAACATCGTCGGTCCCCAGAATCGCCCTCTCAGCCTTGCTCTCGATGCTTTCGTATCGGGCATCGAGCGGATGAATGCAGGCACCTGATCGTTTGCCTTCGATGCTCGAGAGCCGGTCACACTATGTCTTCTTGTTATCTTTCCCCCCGGGCCAAGTCGGATGGGGGCTCTCGTAACGGTGGCCTGCTTCCCATGCAACGTCCTGGCCAGGATGATGGCGCTGGCAATTCCTCTCTCAGACAGTCTGGCTCCGGTCGCGTTTCTCCTCCTCGTCGGCAACCTCCCGACGTCCCTCTTCATACGGCGGATCTCCCCCCACTGGATGGGTTGTGATAATAGCCACCTACTTAACCTTCTGAGTCTTTGGCTTCACGTTCGGTTCCCGGGCGTCGTCAGAATGTCATTGTTTCCATTCCGCTCTCACTGGATATCATCCATGCAAAGCAGAAGCTTTGCAACGTGGTGGTCGCTTCTTTCTCCTCCGGCTTCGTTTCCCCAAACCGACAGCTAGAGATCCTCGCGGATGAGTTAAAGGTGCAATCTATTAGTTCGGCGAGATGAAGTCATTCAGCGAGATCGTCTCTATGCGTAGGCATGCGGAGGCCCCATCGTCGGCGCTGAGCGCACTGGTTCGTCTGCGCCCTTCGGTGAAGTAACCGGTGACTTTCGAGTTAAGCGTTGGGATGCGTCGCTTCCTCGTCTTCCTCACTGACCGTCGAACGCCGACTTCTCAGTTCGACCCACGGTCGGACCGTTTCCTTCTTTCTGAGCTTGTGAAGGAGCATCACCTCTCAGCTCATCAAATTCCGGCAAGTCTCAAAGGCAAACAGAAGGCCGTTGATGTTGGTGTCGCTTGAGTCGACGGAAGTTGCTACTAGCAGCAGTGGCGCCGATATCCGTACGGACACCGAGGAAGTCGGGGCTCTTCAAAATACCAGAGGTCTTGGCCCGTCCATCCTTGGGCCCGCTGGGTCGGGCCCTCAATCGCGCGAACTTTCGGTGGTTCATCCACGGCTCAATGAACGGCGGCCGTACGCTGCTGTCGATCATGGAGGCCGCCTCGGGTCGCACACTTCGGACGTGTCGCATGGCAAGACGTTGCGTGATCCATGCAAATCCGCATCTCGAGGCAAGGCGTCGTCGGTTCCTTTGTCTTAGCATCGGAGGACTGACGATCGCGAGGCTAGGGCCCATCCGACATCGGGGGTCGTGGATGACTTATCCCGAGGCAAGTTGGCGGCTGATGCTGCCCAACTCTCTGTGGAGCAATCTTGAGACGATCATGTGGCTGCTTTTACCTTGCACATTAGTGGTGTGGGCCGCGCTTTTGGCCCAGCAGGTGAGCTTCTGTCGGGCTCTGATGTGGGCCAGCCTGCAGCTAGTGTTCCGGGCCTATTTTCCGGCCGTGATCCGGGCCCAGAGTCTGAGTCCTTCAAATCTCAGACTGTGGGCCCTAAGGGCTGTGACTTGGGCCTTGTGTCAGGTTAGAAGGTAGGCCCTTTGCCTGAGATTTTCAGACCTCCTTTATTGGGCCTAGTTGTGGATCATTTGATCGGCCCAAGTGTTGAGATTCCTTCTCCTCCTCACTTGGGCCTTAACAGGCCTGATTCCTGTTTGGTCCAGGAATTCGCCTCTTCGTCGAATACTTCCGAGGCTCTTGAACATGCTTCTAACGAACTGCTTCCTGCAGACTTCAAGAACCCTGATCAGCATCCGGAAGGGATCCCTATCCCGCTCGGATTCACGTGGCACTTTATGTTGGGTATCTGGTCCATTGTTCCTAAGGTCAACACACTTCTCTTGGACTTTTTTCTTCCGGACCCCTCTGAGGGTGTGGAGGGTGATGTGCATTTGGAGGAAGATCTTGTGGAAGAAGAAGCCCCCGTCCATAACCACCTGGATCTCGTTCCCTATGAGGCCCATGCCCAGGTGCAGGTTGAGGATGCCCAGCTCGACCCCTCGATTGATGAGGTATCTAGCCAGGAGGTGCTGTCTCAGGAGAAAGGTATCCCTGAGGGGCAAGAGCCCCTTCTTCCCCCTCAGGCCAGCCGTCGGAGCCACAGACAGAAGAAGCCCTCATTGCGATAGGTCGAGGAGGCAGGGTTTGTTCCAGAACCACCACGCTTCCAAGAAGAAGGCGTCAGGACTCTCCCCAGGAGGTACGCCCCCTGACCCCTTATGTTTTAATTCTTGGAATGATGCGCAGTTGATTCAATACTGTTTAGCATGTGGTTTTAAATTCATTGATTCTGTCAACAAGAGAAAAGCATGTTTAGATTTCATTAGGGATCTTGAGCTCTCTAGAGCTGGTCAGTTTAAGAACCACCCGGGCCAATCGTCGGGGTCCCGTTAATTTGTGTTTCCTCATGAATGCTATTTCTTGGAACGTTAGGGATTTCATCGAGCAATTCAAACCTAACATTATCTGCTTACAAGAATCGAAGCTGGAAGTGGTTGACCACGCCAGTTGGCGCTCTATTGCCTGCAGCTCCCTTGACCGCTTCTGTTATGTAGCTGCCAGGGACTCCGGGGGGATGATCATCGGTTGGAAGGGTGCACTCTTTGAGGGCAAACTCATCCACTCAGGCAACTTCTGTCTAATAGTGTAATTCCTTTCAACCCTTGACTCTTCAATTTGGCATTGCACTACAGTCTATGGCCCCAATGCACGTTCCCTGAAGGACGATTTCTGGTCGGAAATCAGGGATTGCAAACCCCCTTCGGGTTTGCCTTGGATCATCTGTGGTGACTTCAATGCTATCTTTTCTTCTCTTTACAAGAACTCCGGGAATGTCTACTGGGATGACATTCGCAATGGTCAAGACCTTCTTCGAGATTTAAACCTTGTTGAGACACAGTTGCGGGGTCGGCGTTTCACTTGGACCAACTGTCAGCAGACGTCTACCTGGGTTCGTTTGGATCGTTTTCTTGTCTCCCCAGACTGGCTCAGTCGTTTTCCTAGGGCCCACCAGTTTGGTCTCCCCAGATTTGTCTCGGACCATGTCCCTATCCGCCTGGAGCTCGGATATCACGTTTTCAGGCCTGCCCATTTTAAATTCGAATGCTCTTGGTGTACTACTGAAGATTTTCACGTGAAGATCAAAGGTTGGTGGGATGAGTTCCGCCCCTCCGGTTGCGAGGCTTTCGTTATGGCCAAAAAACTAGCTGAACTAAAGAAATGGCTCAAGTTGTGGGCGAAATTTACTTTTGGTTACATTAGGGAACGTAAAAGACACATTCGTCATTCTCTGGATTGCCTGGATGTTATTCGCAAATCTCGACCTTTGAATGCTATTGAATTGGTCAATGCCGAGTCCCTTTCGCACGAGCTCTTGCTTACGCTTAAGCAGGAGGAAATTTATTGGAGACAACGTTCTCGAGTCAAATGGTTGCTGGAGGGAGACGCCAATACCAATTTTTTCCACATGATTGCGAATGGCCGCCGTAACCGCAACCTCATCTCTGAGGTCACCTTCGAGGGCTGACAAGCTCCCCGAAAGTGCACGGGTTTGTCGAAGTAATAAAAGTTACCCCGGTGAGAGGGGTAGTTGAATCCACAGGGAATAGGGAGTTAGAGTATGAGATTTCACTATTAAAACTATGCGAAGTACGGAAAAGTAATAATCGATTCGTGTGTGAATTGTGAGAACAACTATACTAAAAGACAGGAAATTAAATAGAGAGAGGTGAAAGATTAGAGAGTGCAAGAAAAAGAGATTAAGGAGGATTTAACAATGAATGAAGTGGGGTATCCGGACAAGTTACCTCTAGGATCTATGCTTCTAGTGCAAGACTATGCTGTTATACCTTCCTATTGATGCTAATTGAGTCGAGGAAATCCTTAGACTCACGGTCCCAAACCTAAGGTCAAACGTGACTAACCTCAACATTATGCCCCGGTATTAGGATTCACAACAACCCTTCACTCTATCGCTCGCACGATTAAGTCCCAAGGGAGTACATCTACCTAAACCTCACACTACGTGGGATTGCATTAAGTTCTAGGGATTCCTAGTGATTAAACCTATTCCTATGTGTAGTTCTAACCCTTTGGTCCAGGAGGAAGAACCCTAGTATAGATTAAGCCCCAGTGCATAGGATTCACTTCAACCTTTCACTCTGTTACTCGCGTAACTAAGCCCCAGGGGAGTTTATCTACCTAGCACTTCACTCTATCTTGACCGCTAATAAATCAAGGAAACGGAGGTAGGGAGAAATCACACCGGAAAGGAAAGGGGTACATCGCTACCTCACAACTCTCCCTCTCAACCCTCTTCAATCTTGAATAGTCTAATCCTATAGGAGTTGTCACACCTCCAAAGGAAAACCTAGATTGCTCTCAACTCTAGTGTCACATCTAAAGGAAAACAATAGCAAAATAAAATCAAGATTGAAACTCAATTCTTATTCATCAATAATGGAAAAGCATAATAACAATGTCAAAGAAACATGATAACCCTAGAATTTACAAGTCCGAATACCCACAAGGGATTTAGCTCCTCATGGAGCTATACATGTTCATCAATGTATGAAATAAAACACAAAGTAAAGACATAGATGAAAACCCCCTTGCGTATGGTGTGGCGGTGGTCTTGTGCGGCCGCCGGACGTCAGTGACGATGCCGATGACGCGCTCTAAACCTCCATGAACAGTAACTTACTACAGTGTTTTTGTTGCAGTAATTTGCTACAGTGCTGCTACAGTATTGTGCCGAAACGCTCCTGGATTCGTCGTTCTTCATCGAGGCCGTTGAATTGGGCACACAATCAATGGTAGATCGTGCCGATTGCTTCGAATCGCCTAATTGGTGAAGTTCTCATTGTTGGCATGAGTTAGACTTATTGTGAATGTAAGCGCCTTTGTGCCCCTCCAAAGGAGGTTGGCACACACTCACAAGTCTATGCTCACGCCTTGCTCCTTGCTTGGTCCGAAAATCTTCCCAACAATGCCAAACACGAACTAACTTCGTTCCTTTCCTTCATTTTATCTTCACAACCCTACAATGCACAAAAGTAAACAATTGCACACTTTTTAGTGATAAAATCTGATTAAATTAATGCTCATTGCAAGATAATAACACTTCGCATTACTATAACACGAGCACTTATCAAGGGCCGCTCCTTCAAGGGAGATAAGGAAGTCTGGCACGCTTTTAAGTCCTTCTTCTAGGGCCTCTACGGGACTAAGCGTGATTTTAGGTTGCATTTTGATTGGAAATTTTTGCTTTCTCACAAACCTAGGCTTAACCTTGTGGATCTCGAATCTCCTTTTTCTGTGGACGAGATTAAAGCGGTCGTTAATGAGTTAGGGGCGGAAAAAGCACCTGGTCCGGACGATTTTCCCATTTTCTTCTTCCAGAAGTTTTGGAACATCTTAGAACGCGATTTGATTGTGTTATGCAATGATTTTTTCAATCACTCTGCCAACTTGGAAAGAATCAACTGGGCTAACATCGTCCTTCTTTCTAAAACCGATGACCCGGTGACTATCACGGATTACCGGCCCATTAGCTTAATCAATGCTCCCCTCAAAATCATTTCTAAAATTTTGCCCTCTAGGCTCGCCAAGGTGATTGATCGCCTAGTGGACCACTCTTAATCTGCTTTCATCAAAGGTAGATCAATCATGGATAATGTGGTGGCGGCAGAGGAAATTATTTTCAACCTTCAGAAAAGGGGTCTTGTCGATAACATTGTGAAGATCGATTTCGCTAAGGCCTTCAACATGGTGGACTGGGAGTTCTTCCTTGAACTGCTTGAGGCCAGGGGCTTTGGCTCACGTTGGAGACAGTGGATTACTAGCCTGCTCTTTTTTTCTAAAGTCTCTATCCTGGTTAACGGTTCACCGGAGGGCTATGTTAGGTATAAGCGGGGACTGCGGCAGGGGGACCCCTTATCACCACTGCTTTTTGTCTTGGTGGCTGATGTGCTCAACTCTATGTTCAACCATGCCCTCTCTTCTCGGGTCTTGTATGGGGTCCCTTTGGGCAGTCATGGCAATGTTTGTCATCTTCAATACGCGAATGACCTGATTATTCTGTCGGCCGGGGGAACCGAAGACCTTCGGATTATTAAGTTGATCCTGTTCATTTTTGAAGGCATCTCTAGGTTGGCTATCAACCTTAGTAAGACATGCTTATTCTCCTCCAACTTCGGTTCCCTACCTGATCACTCTGCCCTGGCCACCCTCAATTGTTTAGCTAATTATCTCCCTATCACTTACTTGGGGATTCCAATTGCCGGCAGAAGGCCACGACGGCATGACTGGGAAACTCTTATCCTCAAGGTGCAGCGAAGACTCTAATCCTGGCAGGCAAATTTTTTGTCTCTGGGTGGCAGGCTTATTCTTATTAACTTTGTCCTCACTGCTTTACCTACTTACTGGATGTCGGTCTTCAAACTGCCTAAGTGGGTGCTTAACCGTATTGACCGCCTAAGGAGAGATTTCCTTTGGAATGGTCCCGATCTTGACAAGGCTAGATGTCGTCTGGTCAGTTGGCATAGGCTTTGTCGCCCACGGGATCAGGGGGTTGGGGAATTATCAACTTAGAAGAGTTCAACCGTGCTCTTCTCGGTAGGTGATGGTGGAAAATCTCTTCTGGTGGACCCTGGTGTGGCTCCGCCCCAATCTTACACAATTACTACCACTATCACCCGAGGTGGAACCTCTGGAGGACCCGTAGCCGCGGCTGTTCTTTCTTCTGGCAAGGCCTCTTCCCGTCTTTGGAGGCGTTCAGAGCCTGTCTGCGTTCCATTGTCGGTAATGGTAACTGCACTCTCTTTTGGTTAGATAACTGGTACGATGGTCAAGCACCAAAATATCTTTGGTGGGAGGATTTTCAAGCCGTTACCTCACCTTTTGCTACTGTCAGAGAGGTGCTTACCGGTTCCTTGATCGGAGGTCTGGGGTTGGACCTTTCTCTGGCCTCTGTTAGATGCAGATTTGTCTCTACTGTCGGAGACCCTGATAGTAAGAGGTGGAAGTTAACACAGGATGGTTCCTTCTCTGTAAGGTCTTTTTACAGATTTCTTATTGACAGGGGGTTGAGATGTAACATCACCCTTGTGATCTTTAAGTGCCCTGTCCCGCAGAAAATTGCCCCCTTTTCTTGGCTGGCCTGGGATAAGAAGATCCTCACACTTGACACACTTTTCGCCCGTGGATGCAATAAGCTTCCTATGGCGACATGTCTTTTATGTTGCTCCGATGAGGAATCTTGCGATCACTTGTTCTTCAAGTGTCCCATCGCTAGGGGTCTTTGGGCGCAACTGGCGCCTCTGTTCGCCTTTTCGCGGAGCCCCTCGTCCTGCTCGGACATGTGGGGCAGCTGGTACAGTGAGCTCAGCGCTCACCGCAAGCTATCGTCCTCGTTAATTGCTAGAGCTGTCCTGTGGCAAATTTGGCTAGCTAGAAATAATTACATTTTCAATTCTGTGTTTATTTCTACGTCTGCCTTATTCTTGAAAATTTGTTACATGTACCTCTCTTGGATTTCGGCAGTTCCACCTAGGGAGATGCACAAACTTGATGAGTCCATTGCTGCGATTCGGCGCTGCATTCAGTTCTCCGACCCGGCGCATGAAGCGTTCGACTCTGAAGGGCATGATGATCTAGGCAGCTAGTTGTTCCCCTTAGGGTTTTGCGGTTACCTGTAGGAGCCTCTCTCTCCTACTCGCGGCTTTGGTTGTTGTTTGGTTGTTGTTTTGGAGTCTATTTCTGTATATTTTGCCTTCTTTGTTGTTGTTGTTGTACTTGTACTTTCGTTTCTTTTTAATGCATTTGTGGTTCATCCACTTTTATCAATATATATATATATATGTATATATATATATATATATGAAGTATGGAGAAATAAAATAATTAGTGAGGTGTTTGTAAAAACCAAAGAGAGGAAAGAGCGGAGGAGTTGCTGAAGAAACATCATGATCTTAACTTTGAAGATTGGTCCAGTGGGACAGTGGGAGTAGGAGGATTGTCCTTTTTTGTCAGGGTCACATAAAAGACTCCTCTATGGATGACCTTGACACCGTTTATTACATTGCCAGTTTGCCGTACATCATTCATTTGAACAGCATTATGCAATTTGCCATATATTATTCATTCAAAGAGTCTTACGCAAACATAACGACATTTTGTGATCAGGATCACAAGGCCAACATATATATCTTTAACATGTCATGGTAATCTTATTCACAATATAGTGCTACAAACACTACTCCATGTTTTCAGCCATCAGTAAGCAGGAGCCTTGGTAGCAAAAATTATTTCCTTATTGGCATGAAAATAGGCAAATAACTTCTCTTTTTCAGGAAGGGATTCCTTGACAACTTCAGAGCTTAGGAACTCTTCAATCCAATTGCACAAGATTGGATGGTTTTCCTCATTGATTAAGCTTATTTCTGCAACTTCTTGAAGAACAATGGCCCATAAAGTTATGAAATTAGCAGCAATGTCCACTATTCCTATGGTGTCCCCTCCAAAGAACTTCTTCCCCTTTAGCTCGTTCTCTAGCAACTGCAAGTATTCCTTTGATTGTTCCATGAAGTTCTTTTGCATCTCGCCATCACTCCAGAATGACATCCACAGTGCACCGAACACCTGCAACAATAACAGCTTTAATCAATGTGAACCACAAAAAACTTGACTTTTAAGTATCAACAGGCATGTTTTCACTTTTTATTGAAGTCAAGAGTTTATTAGGATAATTAATTAAATAAATGTTTTCTATATCTCTATATAGTTATAGTGTTAGGTCACATAAAAAAAACCTTATTCACTATATGTTATCAAAAGGTCTTGCATCTATATGCATGCTTTCATTTCTTATAGAAATCAAGAGTCTGTTGGAATAATTAAATAAATGTTTATATGTGTATATATATATATATATATATAGTTTACTCACGTCCAATGTATATATATATTAAAAAAATGGATAAACCACTGATTTATTCAAAAGAAAACAAGAATAACAAACCAACTAACAAAACCGAAAAACAACAAACGGGTCACTAGAGACAGAAAGGAAAAGACAACCAATATACTTCGAAATTGGATGGAATTAATCTTGGGTGAGTGGTCTGGTGGTAAGTCATTCTAATGGTGGGTGAGTAGTATGACGTCAAATCCATCATGCCACAATATTATACAATATTATATAAATTTCATAGAAATTTTATAACAATACTGAGCGCACGTAACAAGTTGTTATTGCTTTGTATGTTAGCCCGACGCACAGTAAATATTTAGGGGTCGCTAACTTACCATAACTGATCCCACCATACTTGCATGTCCTTTTAACAACTCTTTTGTGAGGCAGCATTTGTTGCCTTTGTCAAAATATTAAAAAAAAACATAAAATAATTAATCTACTATGTCATCAAATGAGATTGCATCATAACAACCATTGGCTAGTCTAGGTATGTTATCAAGTAGTGCATGGACAAAATGCAGAGTCAAATTCATGTGCCAAAATACTAGTAGTACTGTAAACATTCTGTTCATACACTGCTCCTGGCTTAAGTATTATTTATTGGGTCAGGGTGGGTCCCATGTGGAAAATAGAATATCTTTCTCTCTATAGTTGCATGACAGGAGATTTTCAAGTCACCTATAATGCACCATAGAAGGTCGTTTATAAACAGTGTACTTCTGTACCTACTTATCGTTTGACAGCATTCATCACTTTCATGAAAACAAAGAAGATAAATTTAAAAGAATATTATGTGTTTATCATTTCAGGGACAAGTGTGATATTTATCCAACATTTATTTGGATCCCAAGAATAAAACATTATATATATATATATATATTTGGTGTTTGAGTTAAAAGAAAATTTAAATATGGACCAAATCTACTAAAGTATTTCATAGTTTAAAATCTATTCCTACCGGTCTTAGTTTAAAGATTAAAGTTAACAGAAAAGTTAAACATGTGGTCTTAGTTTAAAGTCTAAAGTTAACAGAAAAGTTAAATATGGACCAAATCTACTAAATTATTTCATAGTTTAAAATCTATTCCTACAGGTCTTAGTTTAAAGACTAAAACGAACATGTCAGCATTGAGAAGATAAAATTTAGAGACCACATGTTCAATTTCACACGTTTTATCTACTCTGGCTTTTAGATCAAATGGAATCCGTCTAACCAGAGTCAAAACATTTCAACATCGAGAACCAGTGAAACAAACGAGGCAGACTAATTGTGTTTAAAACCAAACCTCAAACCTCACTCAAGAATAAATTTGTTTAATAAATTAGTGGTTTATGGATATATATATTTTTAAAAAATCTATAACTACAAGTTCAATTTATCATCATCATCATCATCATCATAACCATAATTTGTAATGATGATGATCATATAGAGTGTGTATGTATATAAATACAAATCAATAAATATAGTCCGCAAATCTTCATCAAAACAAAAAGAACAAATCAATCAAAATGAAACGTGAGAGAAGTATCACCTTGTCATCGATAAACTTGACCCAAAAGCGCGCCAAGGCTCTTTCAAAAGGATCCTTAGGCAAGATGGCATGGTTTCCATCCCAAGTTTCATCAATATATTCAAGAATGATCAGTGATTCGATGACCGGCCGGCCGCCATGGAGGAGCACTGGAATTTTCTTATGCACAGGGTTGTACTGTACCAGAAGGGCACTCTTGTTGGCAAGGTCTTCCTCAATGTACTCGAAAGGAACACCCTTCAGCTTTAGTGCAAGCTCCACTCTCCTGCTAAAGGGGCTCAAATAGAATCCAAACAACTTAACTTCTTCACCCATTGATCACTCTTCCTTACTCTCTGTTTTGCACTATGGCTTGCCTTTTATACATGGTTTGTGAAGACTAGAACAAGTCTCCTGCTTAGTTGCTAAGTTTCTTATTGATATTATTAATTGTAAATCCATGTCTGGTATCTATGATTTTTATAAGTTTTTGTGATTGAAATGGAAGAAGAATTAGTCTGCCTTGATGTCATGGCAAACGTCAAGGATTGAATAAATAAGTCTTGATGTTATGGGGAACTATCAAATTTTGGAGGTTCAGTGAACATGGTAAATCCTCTGGCCCCATGGTCACATGTCATGGAGCTACCAACTCACATATTTCATTTCTGTGTAGTCCAGGGTTTTAGAAGAGAAAGGAGGGAATTAGAGAAGACTGAAAACTGAAGAGAGAATTTTGTTTCATTTTGGCCATTTTTTTACCAACTTAGCATCCCCTGTGGCCATTAAGGACCTTTGGGGATCTTGGCGACTCAAGCTTAAGGGCTATTTCACCGAAACCTAGGACTAGTTTTAAAAGCCGTTATTTGGAATTTTTAGTTGGAGTGCAATGAACAAAACTTTAAATTTCAAATGCTACCTCAAATTTCCTCAATAATCAAAATTTCTCACACATTTATCTATTGTGTGTCTATACTCTACAGTGCTAGAGTTTCTAAAACCCAAATGTCACGCCCCGAGCCGAAACATTGACAAATGGCCGCATACCTATAAGACCATAACTAAATAGACAAGTAAGACCTCAAAACCTATCAAACACTAGAAAGAACAATATCTAGCATAGAGATTAAATTTCAAAAGCAAAGGAAACTACAATGTTCAAAATATAACAAAAACACATAACGTTATCCGACATAACCATTAAACAAAACAAGAAAAGTTAAGTTTGCAACAAAAGGGAGTTTATTAACTTGATAACAACTAAATGGCGGGTTGCTCAACAACCCCGTTAAGCTGTCAACCACTCAATTCTACTCCTAATCTCAAAGAGAAATATAACAATTTAATGAGTTTGGGAGCCCAGTAAACAACCACTAAAAATATCTGGATCACAAAAGTTCAATAATTTAAAAAATATTCACAAGTGTGATATTATACAATGAACATCGGAATAAAACCTATAAATCAGAAAATTTCAAACAAATATAAATTTTCAAATGAACGAATATATAAGTCCCCCAAATAACTAATGTCAAAACAAAACATCAGAATTCATTTATTTAAATTTGGTGACTCGAGTCAGATTTCAAAGCTCATTATTTACTCTCGATGACCAGAGTCAGATTATTAGAGGCCGTTATTTTTTACCGACGGAATGGTGCGAAACTATAGCTTTTTTTTCAGAGTCAGAGGCTCATGTTTACATAGTCAGTGTTTGACCCTACTGATAGGGTTATTGCAAAGTTAATTTGGGAACTAGAAGTTACTATATTAAAATATATCTGTTCCAAAATTATTGTCAAACCAAAGATACTGAAATTTGGTGATCCTGTTTTCTAATAAAAATAATCAATTATTCCAAACAATAATACATTTAACAAACAATAAAAAATAGCAATATTTCTATACATTAATCCGTAAAACAAAGCAAATGATCAATTAATTAAATAAGTATAGTTAATAACCCAAATAATTAATCAGATAACTGATTACATATACAAGTGGTCAAAAAGCTGAGTTTATAATTATAAGGAGTAATACTCCAAATAGTCCCTCTACTTTTCAAAATGTACTAGTTTGGTCCCACTACTTGTTTTCGTGCCATTTTGGTTCCCCTACCTTTCTAAAATGCACCCCATTAATCCAGGAGCAAATGATGATCATATTTTAGAAAAGTAGGGGAACCATTAGGGCATGTTTTAAGAAAGTAGGGGGGATCAAAAGGACTCATTTGGTCTTCCTACTTTTGTAAAACGAATCCTTTTGATACCTTACTTTTCTAAAACATGCCCTAATGGTTCCCCTACTTTTTTAAAATATGACGATCATTTGCTCCTGGACTAATGGGTCATGTTTTAGAAAAGTAAAGGGACCCAAAGGGCATAAAAACAAGGGGACCAAATGGGTACATTTTGAAAAGTAGAAAAACTGCTTGGAGTATTATTCCTAATTATAACTTTAAATAATGATTCCCAAGCAATTAAGTATTTCACAAGTTAAAACAAAATAGTATACAAGCTAAATTTATAATAGTCCGTATTTAAGCACAACATTATAATCACAAAAAATATATAATTAAATGAATATCTCTAAGTTTTGAGTTTAAAAGATAGGCAAAAGTCAGAACATGAATTTTGAATAGTATAGGAATGTTTTTTTTTTTTTAAACAATAAAACCCGAATTAATTAAATAATTATGAATAAAAAATTTGCAATAAAACCCGAATTAATTAAATAATTATGAATAAAAAATTTGCATAATATATATATATATATATATATATATATATATATATATATATATATATATGGTTTACTTACCTGTCTAACGGCAAATACTAAATACACCCTGAAATTCAGCTTCCACATAATACCCTATATATGAGAACATATTCCAAGGATATTAATAACACTGATCCACACAAGCTTAAAAGTTATACTAAATTAACTTCACTCATTAAACGACCATCTACTGAAGACAATTATAACAAGATTAAACTAAGAAATTTTGGCATGAGCATCAAAGGCTCCTATACTAATTCAAGAAGTAGGTTTAAGACTCCACAAGCAAACAGTATAATCACTCAAATTTAGATAATGCTTCCCACTACTGACATGGTATATCGGCAATCGACTGAAGCTAAGTGGTAATTTTTCGGAACCTTTACAGCATGCTAAACCCTCATCACACGGCCCTCATTTGACAATATTACACATTAGAATTACATACAATCATCCAAATTAACAAACTAAAAATAAACAAATATTTTATTTCATATCCATCATCAAAATTTAGTAGCATCTGCAAGCTCTAATACACTAATAAAATAAATAGAATTACAATACTATACCTCCTTATAATAAAAAGGATTATATATTATCAATATATAATGAACCCAATTGTACACTGAACACAGCCATCCTAACCCATAAATTATATATATATAATAGTGGACGCCAGGCACACTGAATCCAATTTCACATTCAACGAAAAATAGAATTTGGGAAAAGAAAATCTTATTTTTCCCAAACCAAGGATAATGCTTTTAAAACAAAGAGAACTTGAGCATGAACGAAGGCAACAACAAGCTTGCAAATCAATGTAAAAAATTCACTGTGCAATGGCCGGTTTCATCATGAGATAATCAAATCACTAAGCACATAACATAAACCCTAAACAAAAACATTAAACAATACCACAACAAGATCTAGGAGATAAAAAAAATTCCACCACTTAGCCCTAAATCGTAAGAAGAGAACGCTTATCTCACAACGAAAATGACACAAAACCCTTGGTGATGAGACTTATCTCCGTCTTTACCGTTGGCACCACACACCAAAGAGGGAGAAAAGAAATGAGGCTAAATCTCTCCCCTTTTCATAATCCAAACAGGGATCTAAAATAGAAGAAACGGCTGGGATTTTGAAAACCTAAAATAAAATATAAAGATAAATATAAAAGGGGTTTTTTCCCTGACTACTAGGGGTGGCAATATTTTGTTTGGGTCCGCCGGCCCGGTTTTGTCCGGCCCGGAATAAAAAGGGTTTGGACAAATGTTGAATTAATCCGGGCCAGGTTTGGGCAATGCTTGATTGTCCGAATTTAAATCCGGGCCGGGTCCGGACAAAGAAATTCGGACAACCGGCTTTTGTACCTCTAATATTTTAAAAGCCCAATAGTTTTATGCCCCATTTTTCAAAAACTTTCAACTTATATGGATTTTTTTTTATTAAGACTTGGAATTTTGTATGACTTGATTTGGGTTTTGGATTGTTGGATTTTTTTTTTTTTTTTGCATATAATGTGAATTAAATTATTTTTTATAATTTAATAATTGAGTAAAATTAAATGTAATTTATAGGATTCAGACAAAATTCGGACATCCAGACAACCCGGTTTTAAAACAAACCGGGTCTGAACAAGGTAGGTTTATCTGAATTTAAAACCGGTCCGAACAACAAGTTTATTTATTTATAGTAGTAATTGTCCGGACCCGAATTTTTGCCACCCCTACTGACTACCAAGTATGTAAAAGTTAAAAAGAAATATTCATTTGTGTGGGACCCACACCGTAGCTGGAAGAACATTTTGCATAGAGTGGAAAAAAAACCTAGAGCTTTTGGGATCTTACATTGACATGATGTCCGCCCGTGAGGAATCACAGAGAGACGACGCAGGCTAATCTTTTGTCGCTACCTTATGACGTCTCATGGTAGAGTATATTTTCAGTTTTACCTTAAAGGCGTCTTTGATTTTATAATTTTTTATAATTCTGTCAGTAATTTTTTTTCTCACCTAATAGATTTCTATTTTCAAACATTGAGAATGGAAAAGGTAAACATTTATACAAAAATTTCAAAATAAAATGATATATATAACCAGCTTCCTATTAAAATCAGCCTATATAAAATATTTCAAATAAATTAAATGTTTTATATTTTTAAAATAACTCGTTTCTAATTTGATTAGATCTTTTGACAATTATATTTTTTATAGGAAATAACTAATATTTACTGTTAAATTTTAATATTTTCAATAAAAAAATAAAATACAAACATTTCTTTATACAGATAAATCAACTGGACAAGCCAGCCATGGATACATAAAGTGAAAGTACAAGTATATTAAGGTATTGATGCAACGCTTGTATACTCCTAATGTGGTTTGTTAAAGTGAAAATACATTCCTAATGTGATTAACCAATAGTTGTTACAAATCACGCACTGTCCAGAGTCCAGGTATAGGTTACTGGGTTTAGATGAACTTTTTGTGAGAGGTGGTGCACCTCTTTCTTCTAAGTTTGCATAGCAAATGAAACAATCACAGACGATATATAAAAATAAAATATAACAAATTAGAAGAAAGAGATACACCAAAGTGATTCTAGTTATGCAGAGAAACAATCACAGACGGCACATGCCAACAGAGGCATTGATTTATTTGTAAACTACCTCGAATATAATTAAAAAATATATATATATATATATATATATATAATTTTTTTTTTTTTGACAAAGACTCAAATCAAAGGGCGGACCTGAATACCAATAGACCCGAAAGTCGTTGGTTATATATATATAATTAAAAAATATGAAAATAAATAAAAAATTATATTTGAAAGAAACGAGCAGTTCGTATAACTGCACAAGGTCTCAAAAATATCTCATTCACGTCTAAAGCACCAGCCTCACTTACATTATCTACCTCCATTTTTTTCTACTGACCAACGCCCCAGAGAGGGTTCTGTGGCTCCGTCAATCCACCAGTCTGATGTCGATTGAATCCTTAGCAAGGGCCTTGTGTGTTCAAGCAATTGAGGAATGGTATCCTTACTGCACCCAATTCTCAGGACCTCCTGTTAGGTATGGCTCATACTAGATAATGGACAGATGTTGGAGCGGAGCGGAGCGGAGCAATAGCATCTCTGTCTAATTGGGGAGTTTCGCAGAAAGTGGGTTGAGGGTGCGGGGGCAATACCTTCGCAGTATGGTACATGATAAATTTGTAAATTGTACAGGGGGGTTTTTATAAATATGCATTGTATTTATAACCCTAATTGGTCTTTCTCTTGGGATTAATAAAAGTAGCCGCCGCTCATCGCTCCCGAGGACGTAGGCACATTGCCGAACCTCGTTAAATCCTTGTCTTCTTTATTCTTGTGTTTTATTTAGCCATATTTTCTCAACAATTGGTATCAGAGCGTGGTTGAGATGGCTATGTCTAGTGCAAAATTCGAAGTGGTGAAGTTTGATGGAACTGGCAATTTCGGATTGTGGCAAACAAGGGTAAAGGATCTGTTGGCGCAGCAAGGGATTCTAAAGGCTTTGCGGCCAAAGAAACCAGATAATATGGAGGTTGAAGATTGGGAAGAACTACAGCAGCGAGCGGCAGGAACCATACGGCTATGCCTGGCAGATGAGATCATGATTCAGATTGGCTACAGGCGATGTGAGTATGATTGTTGTGTTTATGCTAAGAGACTTGATGATAGTTCTTTTATTTTTCTGTTACTGTATGTTGATGATATGCTGATTGCTGCAAAGAACATGCATGATGTCCTTGGTTTGAAAGCTTTGTTGAGCCAGGAATTTGACATGAAAGACTTAGGTGCTGCAAAGAAAATTCTTGGAATGGAGATTCACAGAGATAGAGGCTCAAGAAAATTGTGGCTATCTCAACAAGGCTATGTTGAGAAAGTGTTAGACAGATTTGAGATGAGCAAAGCAAAGGCAGTGAGCACTCCGTTGGCAAATCATTTTAAGCTTTCTTCAGAACAGTGTCCTAAGACAGATAAGGATATTGATGACATGACAAAGGTTCCATATGCCAGTGCAGTTGGTTGTTTGATGTATGCTATGGTATGTACTCGTCCTGACTTGGCTCATGCTGTTAGTCAAGTTTGCAAGTACATGTCTAAACCAGGCAGGCAACATTGGGAAGCAGTCAAGTGGATTTTCAGGTATCTGAAGGGAACTGTAGGTCATGGAATTGTTTTTGGCAGTCAGCAGAATGATCCTGTGATTGTAGGATATGTGGATTCAGACTATGCTGGTGATTTGGATGACAGAAGGTCTACAACTGGGTATGTGTTTACTCTTGGTGGAGGGCCTATATGTTGGAAATCAACTGTTCAGTCTATTGTGGCATTATCTACAACTGAAGCTGAATACATGGCAGTAGCTGAAGCTGCTAAAGAAGCCTTATGGCTTACTGGGCTAGTGAAGGAACTGGGTGTTAAGCAAGGTGGAGTTCAGTTGCATTGTGATAGTCAAAGTGCTATTTATTTGGCTAAGAACCAGGTGTATCATGCTAGAACTAAGCATATTGATGTGAGGTTCCACAAGATTCGAGAGTTGATTGCATCTGGTGAGATATTATTGCAGAAGGTTCATACTAGTGAGAATGCAGCTGATATTTTGACCAAGCCGGTTACTATCAACAAGTTCATGCATTGTTTGGACTTGTTGAATGTTGATTGCTGCTAGACAAGCAAGGTAGCTCAACCCATTTTGGTGTGTGTGAAACTCCATGGTTTAATCTCCTAAGAGGCTTGATATTCGCCAAGGTGGAGATTTGTTAGGTATGGCTCATACTAGATAATGGACAGATGTTGGAGCGGAGCGGAGCGGAGCAATAGCATCTCTGTCTAATTGGGGAGTTTCGCAGAAAGTGGGTTGAGGGTGCGGGGGCAATACCTTCGCAGTATGGTACATGATAAATTTGTAAATTGTACAGGGGGTTTTTATAAATATGCATTGTATTTATAACCCTAATTGGTCTTTCTCTTGGGATTAATAAAAGTAGCCGCCGCTCATCGCTCCCGAGGACGTAGGCACATTGCCGAACCTCGTTAAATCCTTGTCTTCTTTATTCTTGTGTTTTATTTAGCCATATTTTCTCAACACCTCCAAATTTGGAAAGACACCATCCTGGAAGGCACTGAGTAGCACCCTTTCATTGGCATTCATCATTATCAGCTCAGTAATAGTAGCAAAAGTTGTTGGTAGTGACCTTAGATTAGGACAGTCATTTAGTTCTAACTTAGTAAGAAAAGGAAAGAGCTCTCCTTCACTTATTCCACGCCACTCTTCTAACATCAGCATCGTAGATAAATCAAGAACTTTTAAAACAGGGAAAGCAGCATGGCCTCCATAGAATTCGGAGTCTATGCACTTGATAGAAAGAAGATTTCTGACTTTGAGGACTTTGAGATGAGGTAGCTGTCCTAGTGGTGGAAGAGTCTCACATCTAATGCAGGAATCTAGTGTTAGATTAACCAGATTGGGAAGCTGCAGCGGTAAGTCCATCATCCAAGTGGGAAACTTCTTTCCCACATATCCTTCAATCACCAACTTACTAATGTTTGTGCCTGGTTGGAGATTTTCAAGTACACCATCAACAAGGTCAGCTTGAGGAACCATGTCATGCAAGTGACCAACACTAGATTGTCCATGTGTTCTGTAGGCATTTTCATCCCATGAGAAACTTAGTGACTGGAGACCCTGCTTCGCTTTCAGATTGGCCTCCTTTGCCTCGTCAGGGTCTCTAACATTCTCAAGATGTTGTATGTCTAGTTCCCCTTCAATGGTGAGCCCTCCCAATTCTCTGATACTGCAATTAGTCCTTCCACCAACTATAAATATCGGCAAACTTCGCAAATTAGTTAACTGCCCTATTCCTGCAGGAATGCATGTCAGTGCAACATCAGTTATATCCAGATGACTCAGGCTTTTCATGTCCTTCATCTTCAGTGGAAGCTCACGCACACAGTAACAATGCCCAAGCCGCAAAACTTGTAGGTTGGAGAGTCTGCACAGTGACTCAGGCAATGCTTTAATCTCCTGAGACAAGGACAAGTCAAGCTTCCTCAAATTCTCTAGGCAACCAATGGAATTTGGCAAGGATTGCAGACTTAAGCAATACTGGAGATCCAAGGTTGATAGGTTGGAGAGCTGACCAATGGACTCCGGCAACGTACAAAACCATTCACAACAAGAAAGATTCAAAGTCTGGAGATTATGAAGGAGGCCAATGCATGGTGGTACAACTTCAATTTTGGTGCTCGAGAGGTTGAGGTACCTCAGATGTTTCATCTTTCCTATCAAAACCGGAATTTCTTTGGTCAATGGGTAGCGGCTCAGATGCAACACGCGCAAAAGTTTTAGACTGGAGAAGATGTCACTAAGCTCCGCTGGATTTGATGCTTGGCCATTCCTATTATCCGCCTCTATCATGTCTTCTTCATCAGAAGAGAGGAAAAAAGAGTCATCGTCATAGATATCTTGTTGGTCAATCTGCCCTTTTGCAATGAAGTAGAAGCTGCGCAGCTTGTTTGTTTCATTGAGAAATGGTAGCGGCTTGCTGTCTAATATCGGTCTGTCATAAACAAAGGACAAGTATCTTGAGCCTTGCTGAAATGCATATCCTGAAGCTTCATCAGCAATGGAGCCCTCTTCACCTGCAACAAAGCGAGCAAGATCATGAATGAGATCATGCATCTTTACCTGTCTCACCACACCATCAGTGTCTTCATTCACTTCTTGAAAGAGTGATCTTGCCACCAACTCGTCAATGTATCGATTCCCCACATCCTCACTGTCATATGAATGGTGATCATGGGTAAAGAATCCCTCTGCCATCCACAACTGAACCAGTGTCTCCTTCCTCACCGCATAGTTCTTAGGAAATATAGAGCAGTAGGCGAAGCAAGGCTTGAGGCGTGAAGGCAAGTGGTTGTAGCTCAACCTCAATGATGGCAAGATCTGGTTCTCATGCTCGGGCAATCTCCAAATCTCATTGTCTCTCACAGCCAACCACTCCCTTTCTCCTCTTCTGAAACGCATCAGGCTTCCCAAAGCTTTGGCAGCCAAAGGAAGCCCTGCGCACTTGTTCACTATATCCTTCCCAATGGCCACCAAGTTCGGTGTCTTCACTGCACCACCAAAACCAAACGCTCTTTTCTCGAACAAAATCCAGCAGTCTTGGTTTGATAACCCTGTCAGCAAGTGCGGAGAGACGGTGCCCATAATGGAAGCAACTCTAGCACTGCGTGTGGTCACAATGACCTTGCTCCCTCTCGCTTCAGAACCAGTGAGCAGGATTCTCAATTTGTCCCACTTCTCGTGGTCCTCATTCCATACATCATCCAGAACAAGCAAGAACCTCTCCCCTCTGAGTTTTTCTCTTAGAATCCTCTGTAATGAGTGCATATCTTTGAGATTACACTCGCTCCCAGTCATTGATTCTATGATTGACCTTGTTGTTGAAGAGTGAGTTGATCTGGAAATTATCAACTAACTCAAGACATAAAGCCGGACTACAGTGAAGTATGGGAAAAGCAACTGATTGGTCAGGCTTTATTTTGTTTGTTCTTGGGATTAGTTAACCAATGTTTTGTTGTTTGTGTTTGTTGTCTAAGTATATCTAAATGATGCTGTCTAAACTCTTTAATGGCTTGCTATGTTAGTATACTGAATTATTCAGCAGATTTCAGTAACAAGTGTTGTTCTTCTTCTAGTGTGATTCTAATCAAGTTTGTTCAGATCCTATCAGTGGTATCAGAGCTCAGTTAAGAAGAAGAAGATGGGGAGTTCATCATCAGCCAAGGATGCCAATGTTCCTTTCTTTGATGGAGAAGACTACAACTTGTGGAGCTTGATGATGAAGACCATGTTTAGATCCAAGGATCTATGGACACTTGTTGAGAAAGGTTTCAGTCAAGAAGGAGATGGAAACCGGATCAATGATAGCATGAAGAAGGATGCTAAAGCCCTCTTCCTCATACAACAAGCTCTAGATAAGAGGATTCTCATCAGGATCTCAGAAGCTAAAACTGCAAAGCAAGCTTGGGAGATCATTAAGAACGAGTTTCAAGGGAACCCAACAACTCTCACAGTCAAACTACATGCTTTACATCGTGAGTTCGACTCGGCCAGAATGAAGCAAGGAGAGAAGATCCAAGACTTTATAAGTAGAATCTTGGATTTGGTGTACCAGATTAGGCTCTTGAATGAAGAACTTCCACAGAAGACAGTGGTGGCCAAAATCCTCAGGAGTCTTACGCCAAAGTTCTCTCAAGTTGTTCACTCTATTATTGAAGCTAAGGATGTAAGTACTCTCACTGTTGAGAATCTGAGCAATTCCTTAAAAAACCATGAGTCTATCATCAACTTAGCAGGTGAACATGAAGAAGAAAAGGCACTCTTTGTAAAGAATTCTCATTCTGGTGAATCCTCTCACCGTGGTGGCAGAGGACGGGGTCGTTCTTCATTCAGAGGAAGAGGTCGTGGAAGAGGGAGATGTTCTGAATCAAAAAGCACATACCCTGGTCGTGTCATTGAAGCTAACCGACAGCACAAAGGAATCCAATGCTTTGTGTGTAAGAAATTTGGGCATGTTAAAGCCCAATGTTGGTACAGAAATAAAGAAGCTAATGTTTCAAAAGATGAGAAAGAGGAAGCTGAAGAAGTTGCATTCATGGCAGCTGGTAATGTATCTAACGAGTCAGGAGGAATGTGGTTGATTGACAGTGGTTGCTCTAACCACATGTCAGGTGAGAAGAGACTCTTCCAGAGCATTGAAGCAACACCAAGTGAAAGCATCCGGTTAGGTGATGGAAAATCCTTGAAGGTTGAAGGCATTGGAAAGGTTACTCTTCGTTCAAGTAATGGGAAGATCACTACACTGAATAATGTTCAATTTGTGCCGAAACTAGCTCATAATCTGCTCAGTGTTGGTCAGCTAATGGCATCAGGATATGATGTAGAATTCTCAGGAGGAGAGTGTATCATCAGAGAAGCAGGTTCCAAGGTGAAAGTGGCTCAAGTTCTTATGACTACACATAGACTTTTTCCACTTGATGGTGATGATGTAAACTCAGCAAATGTAGCACAAAGAGTAGCAGATGTCTCAGATCTCTGGCACAAGAGATATGGACACATTAATATGAAGAACTTGAAGCTCCTATCAGAACAACAACTAGTAATTGGCTTGCCGGTCATTACTGATGTAAGCTCATGCGAATCATGCGCTTTAGGCAAGCAGACACGAGCCAGCTTCACCAAAAGCTCAACAAGGCGGGCTTCAAAGCCTTTAGAACTCGTCCATGCTGATATAGTTGGACCTATAAATACTGAGTCAGTTGGAGGTAATTTATATTTTCTCTTGATAACTGATGATTGTTCAAGATTCTCTTGGGTGTATTTCATTTAGAGAAAATCAGAGGCCTTCCAACAGTTTAAACAATTCAAGCTGCTTGTGGAGAAACAATACTCTCTACCAATCAAGGTTCTGCGAACAGATCGCGGAGGAGAATTCACTTCACGTGAATTCGAAAATTATTGCAAGCTGACTGGAATACTTCATCAGTTGACAGCTCCCCGCACACCAGAACAAAACGGCGTTGCTGAGCGAAAGAACAGGACAGTCACGGAGATGGCAAGAACTATGATGAAAGAGAAGGGCTTGCCGTCAGAATACTGGGCAGAAGTCGTCGCCACCTCCGTTTATATCCTTAACCGATCTCCGACAAAGGCCTTAAAGCTTCAAACTCCATATGAAGCTCTGACTGGCGAGAAACCAAAAGTTGATCATTTTAGAACGTTCGGTTGTCTTGCCTACCGCTTCCTTGACTCTCAGCAACGAAGCAAATTTGATGCAAAGTCACTTCCCTGCATCCTGATTGGATACTGTGATCGATCCAAAGCCTATAAGGTGATGGATCCTGATTCAAAGCGTGTATATGTCAGCTAGAATATTCAGTTTTTTGAGAAGAAGGCATGGGATTGGTCAAAGACTGGTGATTCTACAGCATCAACTTATGTGCAGTCTCGTGATACTCACGTGACATCTGAAGAAAATGAATTTGAACAAGTCCAAGCAACTGAAGAAGAAGAAGCTCCGGGGAGGTATCGTGAATTAAGAGACTTGTACAATTCTTGCTCTTTTGCTCTACTTGCTGTAGATCCTATCACATATGATGAAGCAGCAAAGGACCAAGAGTGGATTAATGCCATGAATGAAGAACTAGAAGCTATAAGGAAGAATGAAACTTGGGAGTTAGTGGAGCTACCGGAGAAGAGGAAGGCAATTGGCCTCAAATGGGTTTTTAAATCAAAACTCAATGCAGATGGTACTCTGTTAAGAAAGAAAGCTCGTCTCGTAGCCAAAGGTTTCTCTCAGCGTGAAGGGATAGACTTTGAGGAGATATTCTCTCCAGTGGCTCGACTAGAAACTGTGCGTCTATTTTTGGCCATCAATGCTCAGAGAGAGTGGACTGTCTATCATCTTGATGTTAAAACAGCATTCTTGAATGGAGAACTCAAAGAGGAAGTATTTGTATCACAACCAGAGGGATATGTGATTGAAGGTAGAGAAGATCATGTATATCGACTTCATAAGGCTTTGTATGGCCTACGACAAGCCCCTAGAGCTTGGTATAGCCGTATAGATGCTCAGTTTATACAAATGGGCTTTGTGAGAAGCTTGAATGAACCCACAGTTTATAGTAAGAAGCTTGGAGTCACTGAAATTCTTCTACTCTGTCTCTATGTGGATGACATTCTATATATGGGGTCCTCAGAGAAGATGCTCAATGAATTCAAAGGAGTTATGATGGGTACGTTCGAGATGACTGATTTGGGGCCTATGAGTTATTTCCTTGGCTTGGAGGTAAAACAACTCAGAGGTTCAATATTTTTATCTCAATCCAAATATGCCAAGAGCCTTTTGTATAAAGCTGGGATGTTGAATTGCTCACCAGTTTCAAATCCCATGAACTCAAATGAGAAATTACACTCAAATGATTACTCTGGCAAGGTAGATGCTCACAGATACAGAAGGCTCGTAGGAGGACTACTCTACCTTACTCACACTCGGGCGGATATTATGCATTCAGTATCAGTAGTTTCTCGTTTCATGCAATCTCCAAGCAAGCATCATTTTGGTGCCATTAAGAGAATTCTACGTTATATTAACGGGACAGTTACATATGGGATTCATTATACTAAGAATGAGGAATTTAAACTCATTGGTCACTCAGACAGTGACTGGGGAGGCTCAAAGGATGATCGCAAAAGCACAACGGGTTGGGTGTTCTCGCTGGGATCAGGAGCCGTTGCTTGGAGCTCCAAGAAACAACCCATCATTGCACTCTCTAGTACTGAGGCTGAATACATCTCCCTTACAGCTGCTGCTTGTGAGGCAGTGTGGTTGCGCCGGTTGCTGTCAGATTTGAATGAAGAACAGATCACTCCAAGCTTAATTCTGTGTGACAATGTATCAGCTATCTCCATTGCTAAAGACCCTGTTTGCCATGGCCGCACTAAACATATAGATACAAGGTATCACTTCATCAGAGGTCTTATCAAGGATGGTTCAATTGAAGTCAAGCATTGCAGGACTGAGTATCAACTCGCAGATGTCTTTACCAAAGCATTGCCAAATTGCAAGTTCATCAAGTTCTGTGAAGAATTGAAGGTGTGTGAATTTTCAGATCAAGGAGAGCATGTTGAAGAGTGAGTTGATCTGGAAATTATCAACTAACTCAAGACATAAAGCCGGACTACAGTGAAGTATGGGAAAAGCAACTGATTGGTCAGGCTTTATTTTGTTTGTTCTTGGGATTAGTTAACCAATGTTTTGTTGTTTGTGTTTGTTGTCTAAGTATATCTAAATGATGCTGTCTAAACTCTTTAATGGCTTGCTATGTTAGTATACTGAATTATTCAGCAGATTTCAGTAACAAGTGTTGTTCTTCTTCTAGTGTGATTCTAATCAAGTTTGTTCAGATCCTATCACTTGTGAGTCTCTTGCCATCAAACTCATCAGAAACACAGACCCATATCCTCTTCCTAAAATGCTGGCACACCCTCTCATCATTAAAGGCTAGTTGTGCAAGAGTGGTCTTGCCCAATCCTCCTAGCCCAACGATGGGTTTAACATGAAGATCAGCTTCACTTGATGATGATGATGATGATGACAATGAGTTGATCAGAAAATCCACAATCTTCTCCCTGTCTTCGTCCCTTCCATAGACTTCTGATTCTTCAACGAACGAACCAGTCTTTTCTCTCTCACTAATCTCTTCTTTGACAGTACCTTCTCTCAAATAAAACTTAGACCTTTCCTCATTGATCTCATTCAACCTCTTCATGATCTCCTTCATCTTGCCAGCCATTTTATAACGAAACTTTGGGGTTGAGATGACAAAGTTACGCAGTTTTGCCTTCATTCCCTTCTCCATCTTCCGCTTCTCAGCCTCAGCCATAAATTCATCCAAGACATCATCCATATCAAAAGCCACATCTTTGAGCTTTCTCAGCCATCTCGTCAGCGCCTTCTCCTTCACCTGTCTCACCTCAGCGTCTTCCAGCACGTCTTGGATCATCAACAGAGTGCTCTCTAGCTTTCTGAACTTCTTCTCAACGCCGGTCAGAGCGCCGAGCTCCTCGAGTACTTTGGAACCCAACTTCTCGCAAACCAATTTAATTAGAGCTAAAAGAGCTACCTCTGCCATGATTGTAGATTGTGAGAAATCAAATGAGGGGTCCAATGTTGATTAAGCTAGGTTCAAAGAAAGGGAATGGTTGAGTGCCATCATGAACGTTCATCTTATTTGGGGAAAAAAAGAAAAAAAACATGAAATATTAAATTTGGGTCCCGTGTTAGAGTGGGTTCTTTTGTTGGCCACAAATTAAAATACTGAATTGATGGCCTTCAACGTTTTCTTTTTAATAATGTGGATCAACACTGAATTTAGCGATGGCCTTGACTTTGTTCACATTTATTAAATTAAAAACTTCTACCCAATTTATATTATATTCAAGAATTCAACCTTTAATTCAAAGTTAGATTTTCTCCGGCACCAATGTTTTTAAAATCAGACCATGAAGCGATCGACCTTATATTTAGGTCATGGATTGTTTCGGTTGGATAGTATTATAATAATATAAAATTATAAATATTTTGTATGATAATTAAATAATATATATTAAATTAACAATGTAAAGAAAAATATTTAATAAGATTATAATGTTCTTTCCAATTAAATTATCACAATCAAAAAGATAAAATCATAACAATAAAGTTAATATGAGATCAAACAAAAAAATATATAACCTACGTAGTTTTTCAAATTTTAAAAAAAATCTAAAATAGCAAAATATTTAACAAGTTAACCACAACATTCATACATAAATATGAAAGTCTACCACATCAACAACATAGCAAAAACATTTTCATTTAATTCATAAAGATGATTAATAAAGTTCAGAATATGCAAACCAAGTCATGTTGCCGAATTGGAGGTATAATAGAGATTAAATTGCTAATATACACTTATATTGTTAAAGAATAAAAAAAATGTTGGAGAAAGAAAGAGTTAACATTTACACAAATGTGACGTATCTATACTTTCCCCTCTTAAGGTTGATGAAAAGATAAACATAGAGAGGTCTTTGGTCATTTAGTAGGAAAAAATCTAAGCGCCTTCGATCGTGTCTTCTTCTTCTTTAAGCAGAGAGAGATTTATCCTTGTAACAGGCCTACTACTTCTCCTTTCTTCCCTCTTTTTTCAGCAAAATGGGTGAGATTGAGATGAGAAATTAGTGAGGCAGCAATGGGCAGGAAATGATATGAATGATGAAAAATGAACGAGAGGTTGTGAGTCTACAACTAAAAGCACATTCCAAAACCTCAAAGTGCAAATCTAATTCAGAAAACCAAGTTTTGCACACGGATCAGTTAGTGAGAGGTGCTCACTTTAAGTAAGACAAAAGGCTTAAATCGCGGGTTCGACTCTGAGTGAGTATGAAATGCCCGACTAAGCAAAACAATACCTGGCTTGTGATGAGTTATGTTCTAGGTCTCACTGAGGTGGATCGGTCTCTCACAAAAAAAGGCGCGGATCAATTGGTGAGAGGTGTTCACTTTAAGTGAGACAAAAGGCTTAGGTTGTGGGTTCAATTCCGAAGGAGTGCAAAATACCCGACTAAGAAAAGCAATACCTAGCTTGTGATGAGTTATGTTCTGGGTCTCACTGAGATGGGCCGGTTTCTCATAGTTTGACTGGTTCCAATCTTGGTTAAATGTTGATATTAACCCGGACCGGACTGAGGTCTGGTTCCCGGCTTATCAGGTCTGATTGGTTGGTTCAGTTTTAAAAACCTTGCCCAGCATTCAACCACTGGCTAGCGGCTTAATGGCATCACCGTCTATAGGGCGTGGCACACGCTCATTCGTTATGGGCAAAATCACGTTGGATGGTTGCGCATTAGACCCTACTAAGATGAGCCAATTGCTAGGACCCTCTGTGTACCTGGCATGTTGGAGCGATGGAGATCTCTTGAGCTTCGCAATGGGTCATCCCGGCAGTCACAGGGGTTCACAACAGAGCTTTGGATGTCTACGGCGGTGAGACCTCCTCTTTAGCGAAGGATAGCCCCCAAGTCTTCGCTACACCCTCAAAAATGAAGCAGGAGTGGTACTTTGTTGAGAAATGTTGAGAAATGAAGTCAGGAGAGATACTTTGTTTACGATGGTCACTCACACAACCCCCACTAAAAGCCAACCTCACTCGAAACCGAAGGTAAACTCAGTCTGGGTCATGGTTCTACCCTGGCGTCACAGCCTCCTGTATAGTAAACACCTCAACAGGGTTCCACCATCATCGAAGGAATGACAAAGCTTCAAATGATGTCATTCTCCAGGCGAGAGACCCCAGTGCTCTCACTATATTTGCCCAGACCACCTAACGGCCGAACGTCGACACCAACTGAAAAAAAGTGACTAGTATCCACAAGGGACTTATAATATCCATGCTTGGGCCTCAATTGAAAAAAGAGATGACATTTTGCCAGAACCAATTTGTAGAAAAGTTCTCTTCTCAGCAGGATGCGAGATCAACAGAAGACCTGAGCTCTTTCCAGGTCTCAAGTAAACATGGCCCTTGTTCGATGAAACTACAAAGCTGGACACCGGACCTGGGGGCAGCGAGCTTGCTGGTATCGGCAGCCACCTTGATTTGCCTCACCAATCTGCCATTACATTACTGGAATCATTCCACAATCCTAGCTATTGTTAAATTGATCGACGATCAAATCTCAGTAAAGAATATCTCTGGGATTTCACTGGAATTCATTTGCTGCTTGGTTCATCTCCGACGGACGGCGAGATTACCTCACGAGCTGGAGGTGTTCGTCGACACCCAAAGAAATAGCATCACGGTTAATTTCTCCTCTTCCTTGGACCAGAGACGTTGTTGATCACCAGTCTCCCATGCTCTTCTGTCTTCCCCGGTTGTTGCTTCCCCATCAACCACGACCACCCCGTGCGACCCCCAATTGGGTGGGGTGCTACTATCCACCAGCTACACCAATAAAGGCAAGGGCCCCATGCGTTACCCATAGGATCATTGCCAATCTTGGAGGCCTGTTTTTCAATTAAATTCCTCAATGACTACTTCATTATCAGCTAGTGGGTTGGACATCCTTATTCCTCGGCCGGTGGTTGAGCTCAGCTCTTATGGCACCACCGTCCGAGGTTGAGTGGAGCTGTTGAAGAATGATTAAAAGTCACTTGATGTGGCATTAGTTTTACGGTTATTGTAATGGTTATTTGTATGCAGCTATATGTCAGTTATATATCTATTTGAAGAGGCATGTGTCAATGAAAAAGGTGTGTCTCTCCATGAAAAGTCATGCCCCTGTGAAAAGGCATGAAGTTGTGTATTTAAAGACTGTTGTACAGAAAAATTGATATAGCAATTCAATTAGCATTTATTTTCCACTCTAACAAGTTCTATTACCATTCTTTTTTCTCTCTTTTCTGATTCAACATACTGGCATCAGATCTACAGTAACAGATCTTCATCAAATGGCAACCAACAACCACACTATGAGTGTTTCTCATCCTTCCCTTCCTATATTCAAAGGTGATTGTTATGAATATTGGAGTATAAAGATGAAGACTCTTTTTTAAATCCCAAGATCTATGGGATTTGGTGGAGAAAAGGTATGCAGACCCTGATGAAGATGAGAATAGATTGAAGGAAAACCAAAAAAAAAGGACTCCAAAGCGTTGTTTTTCATCCAACAAGCAGTACATGAAATGGTTTTCTCAAGGATTGCAACCGCTATTACATCTCAGCAAGCAAGGACACTACTTCAAGCTGAATTTCAGGGGTCATCTCGAGTCATCACAATGAAGGTGCAAACTCTCTAGCATAAGTTCGAGACACTTCACATGAAGGCAAATGAATCTATCCAAGAGTTTCTCACAAGAGTACTTGGAATTGTCAATCAAATGAGGACGTATGGAGACACCATGTCAGATTTAAATCGTTGTTGCAAAGATGCTGCGGTGCTTGACAACAAGGTTTGATCATGTTGTGGCTGCTATTAAAGAAGCAAAGGATTTGACTATCCTATCAATTGATGAACTAAATGGTTCACTTCAAGCACATGAAGCAAGACTGAATAGATTTGCAGAAAAGTCAGAAGAAAGGGCTTCTCAAGTAAACATGGAGGCTACAAACTCTAAGGACTCTGTGAAAATGCAAGGTATAAGTTTCTCTAGAGGTGGCAAAGGTTTCTCTAAAGTAAGAGGCCGAGGAAGAGGCTGAGGAAGCAACATTGAAATGTCACAAAGAAACTTTAACAATCAGAAGAATTATAAGTGCTTTAATTGTGGAAAGCCAAGTCATATGAAAACAGAATGTTGGTACAAAGATAGGGGAGCAAATATAGAAGAAGGCACAGCAACAGTAGAAATAAATCCTTTTATGGCACACTATGATACAAATGGTGATACTAATGATGCATGGTTGATTGATAGTGGGTGTTCAAATCATATGACAGAGAAAAGGGATTTGTTCAGAGATTTGGATAACACAAAGAAGATAAAAGTTAAACTTGGTGATGACAAAGAATTACAAGTGAAAGGAGAAGGGACTGTGGCTATCTCTACATCTCCAATTAAAGTGAAGCTTCTGCACAATGTACATTTTGTACCAAGTCTTGCATACAACCTACTTAATGTGGGACAACTTCTTCACAGTGGATATTCAGTCTTCTTTTCAAATGATGATTGTATTATAAAAGAACTAAATTCTAGGCAGCAAGTATTCAGAGTGTAGATGATAGCCAACCGAATGTTCCCTCTTGAAGTTTCCAACATGAACAATCTCAATTTGGTTATGTCAAAACAAACAACCTCACAACTTTGGTATTTGAGGTATGGGCATCTTCATACAAAAGGTTTACAATTACTTAATCAAAAGAGTATGGTGCAGGGCCTACCAAATATTGATGAACTTCCAATCTATGAGGGTCGTCTGTATGGAAAACAAATCAGAAGATCTTTTTCTTCTGGTATATCCTGGAGAGCCTCAAACCCACTGGAGCTTATACATGTAGATGTTTGTGGTCCTATACAAACAACTTCACTTGGTGGAAATCGATATTTCCTATTGTTTACTGATGACTATACCCAAATGAATTGGGTATATTTTCTTAAGTTCAAATCATAGGTATTTGACTATTTTTCGAAAATACAAAGCACTTGTAGAAAAGCAGTGTGGAAGATCTATCAAGATGCTACGTTCAGACAGAGGGGGAGAAATTTTCTCATCTGAATTCAGGGATTTTTGTGATGAAAATGGCATTAAAAGGCATCTTACTGCTCCATATAATCCTGAGCAGAATGGAGTAGTGGAGAGGAAGAATAGATCAGTTGTAGAAATGGCTCGGTGTATGTTAAAAGTAAAGAATCTTCCCAATGATTTCTGGGTTGAAGCAATGGCAACATAAGTTTACTTATTGAATTTATCTCCAACAAGAGCTATACAAAATCAAACTCCCTTTGAAGCCTGGTCAGGTATTAAACCTTCAGTATCACATCTAAAAGTCTTTGGGTACATAGCATATTCACTTATAAATGCGCATGATAGACAAAAACTTGATGAGAAATCAAAGAAATGCATCTTTATTGGTTACTGTTTAGAATCAAAAGCATATAATTATTCAATTCGGCTAGCAGAAAGGTGTTGAATAGTAGGAATGTAACATTCGATGAAGATGCATGCTGGTGTTGGAGGTGATCCAGAGATTTTGCAGAACATTCCAGTGGAGATGGCACAAGATTCACCACCTTCATCAAGTTCGAGTAGTGCAACTATTTCTGAGCCTTCATCAAATTCTTATGATATGAGTTCCTCTTCACAGTCAACAAATATCTCACTAGATGAAATTACACCCCATACAAAGGTCATAACTTTGAGAGAAATTTATGAAACTTGTTCTTTTTCTCTCACTATGTTAGATCCAAACTCATTTGAAGAGGCTGTTAAGAAGGAAGAATGACAAAAAGCAATGCTAGAAGAAATTTCTGCTATACAGAAAAATAGAACATAGGACCTCACTGACTTACCTGAAGGCAAACAAACAATTGGTTTGAAGTGCATTTACAAGACTAAATTTCACTTTGATGGCTCTATACAGAAGCATAAAGCACGTCTAGTGGCAAAAGGATACACACAAGTTCAAGGTGTGGACTTTGAAGATTCTTTCTCACCTGTTGCAAGGATGGAGGCAGTAAGGGTGTTTCTTGCTTTGGCTGCACAAAACAAATGGCCAGTTTATCACTTAGATATAAAGTCAGCGTTTTTGAGTAGGGAGATACAAGAAGAAGTCTTTATGGATCAGCCAAAAGGTTTCATTGCTGAAGGCTATGAACACAAGGTGTATAGACTGAAGAAAGCCCTCTACGGTTTGAAACAGGCCCCAAGAGCCTGGTACAGCAGAATTGATCAATATTTTCAGCAACATGGGTACATCCTCATTGCTTGGTTTATTGCAGCTCCTAATCTTATCAAATCCTAGCTCGAGAAGTCTCTCCCAAAGATCAAGCATAATCTTATTTTTGTGGGTCCTAGGCATCTTGATCCCCCTAAATAGTCAACTATGGCAAGCTTTCCAAAGCCCCCTGCACAACCATCTCTAAAAAGCGAGCCAGAAGCTCCCCTTTCTGATGGCGCCACTTTAGTCAGTTTTAACACTGTTGTGCACCCTCCAGTCTTTGTTGATTGCAGATCTCTATTTTAGCCTTGTGTTTCACTTTTGGTGATCCGGGCATCTTCTCTTTTGTTAGTCTGCTTTCTTTTCGCCTTTTGTACTTTATTGTTCCATTTTGCAATGAATCAATGGTTTATCCACTTATTTCAAAAAATTTTTAAAAATGGATGATGTGGATGATAATGCTATTCATGTCTCTGGGTTCAAAGATCTCTCCGGCAACAACTCAAACGCCAAACTTTCCAAGAACGCCAACCTGGAACCCAATGAAGATAAAATCTCTAGCAAACTTAGATCAGTACTTCAAAACTATAGAAAAAAAACCAAAAAAGTGTCAATTGACAAATTCTGCTCTCCTCCATCATCTTTGCTGCCCACTCCTGCCCATCTGCCATAGTGGACGACTTAAAAGAAACCGTCTATAGCTAATCCATAAAAAGTCTAAGATCTGAAAAGGCTTAAACTAAGAATAGTGTGACAATTATCCTGCCTTCTCAATTCTCTGTGCACATCTTTTGATATCAGCAGAGTTCCCCTTCAAACATTAGTCCAATCTAGAATTAACAGAACAACTATAGATAATGACTCCCATCTCTTATGGTTTTGTATGTATCCTACTCTTATTATACATGCCTTTATTTTGATCACCATAAGTTTGCATTTGTTTTACTATGTACTTTTTTGTTTAAACTATGTACTTTTTTTAATTCATATTAGATGGTTTATCTATTTGTTTATAAAAAAACATTAAAAAAAATTATGAGAAGGCTCAGCAAATAAAAAGAACCACTTAAAATACAAAGAACATGACCAATCATCCGCTGTTAATCCGATTGACTATGTAGACCCAGATGATAGTTGGGAAGATGAAGAGGTGTCCGAACAAAACTTGGATGAGGAACTCACAAATATATAGGGGGAGACTCTATTTATCATGAAAGCTAGTTATCCCCAGACATAGAATGTGTGGAGAAACAATCATCAGTTGATTCTGAACCGGATTTTACATAACAAATCAGGAACATGTTTCCAAACCTAAGTAGTGCCACAGATTCTGTTGATATGGCAAAACCATCTCCTGCCCTGACGTGTGAAGAAACGAGAAATAGAAGAAAAAAAACCTTCATTTATGTGGATAGAGGAAGCAGGTTATGTGGCTCCTCCTCTATAATCAGCAAAGAAGGGAACTAGAACTATGTCACCCAAAGCTCCTGAAGCTAAGAAGGCTAGATTAGAAGACTTGGCTGCAAAAGCTAAGCGTAGCTTGGAGTTCCTCAAACACCACACAAATTTAAGCGACTTCACAAATGGGATATTCTAGCTAGGAGGTAACACGGTCGCATAGGCCTTCTAGCTCCTTTTGTTTTGTTCACTGATTCTATTGGAGAATTAAGAGATTAATTTTTATCATATAAAAGGAAAGGAGAAGAAGTTTTCTACTCAAAGCCTTGAAGATTACATCATTGTATTACAGCCTTGAAACTTATATGAAACTTCTGTTTGTTTTCATTACAGCTATTTCATTTTCATTACATTGTCACATGATTAACATGTGATTTAATGATTGAGGAGTTTGTTATGCTGATGTGGATTAGTTAAAGCCATGTCAGCAAGGTTGTTATTGCAGTTATCTCTATTGGCTGTGTATGAAGAACAGAGTCCATATATAGCTCTTATTCTAATTGTTTTCAGATTTGATCTTTCAATGAGAATTTTTCACTTCTTCTTCTTCAAACCTTGTTTTGTTCTTGTTCTTAGTTTTCATCTTGTTTGCAGCTGGTCTCAATCATGGAGCAACATGATGCTTTCCATTTTGCAGGAATGAAGGCAATGATGCTCTTCAACAATTTCCTGCTAGTTTGAATTGGGGTTTGAAGAAGATCTGTGAGTATTCTATTTTCAAACATGGTATCGGAGATCTCAATCTGAGTTTTCTCTGCGTTTTGGTTTGGTTTTCATCTTGATCCTGAAATTGAAGGTTTACTCTTTGAATTGGTACTGGTTCTTGAGAGTTTCTTTGCTCTGGTCTTAGATCTTATGTCTGAAGATTATTTCACTGCTGAAAGGTCTTCAATGGATTCTTCTAATGCCTTTTTCCTTCAATCCTCTGATAATCCGGGTATGATGCTAGTTTCTAAACCATTTGATGGTAATAATGGTTATGGGGGTGGGAGAAGAGCCATGGAGATAGCTTTGATAGCCAAGAATAAACTGGTTTTTGTGAATGGTTCTTGCAAGAAACCAAGTGTTGATTCTATTGATCTGCAAAACTGGGAGAGGTGTAATAGTATGGTCATCTCTTGGATTTTAAATGGCCTTACTAGTGATATATCAGGAAGTGTAGTTTATATAAAAATAGCTAGAAAGATGTGGTTGGAATTGGAAGGTAGATTTGGGCAATTGAATGGTCCTCTATTGTATCAGCTGCAAAAGGAACTTAGCCAAGTTTGTCAAGGTGATAGTTCTATTACCTCCTATTTCACTAGAATTAAAAGTCTCTGGGATGAAATTCAGTGTTTAAATGATATGCCTCTTTGTCAATATTGTCTGGGAGTTGAACAAGCAAAGTATGAAGAAAAACATAAATTGGTTCAGCTATTAATGGGATTAAATGAAAGCTATAGTGCAACAAGAGGGAACATTCTAATAATGAAGCCTTTTCCTTCTGTCAGAGAAGCTTACTCCATTTTGATTCAAGAAAAGAAAGAGAGAGAAGTTTCTTCTACTATGCAATTTAATTTAGAAGCTATTTCTATGAATGCAGGATTCATATCTGGAAATTATTCAGCAAAGAATGTTCATCAATTTTCTTATAGGAACAAATCAGATTTCAGAAAAATTGTCTTTGAATATTGCAAGAAAGCTGGTCACAACAAAGATAAATGCTTCAAGTTGCATGGTTTTCCTAATTCCCGAAGAAATAATAAGGAGTTTGGGAAAAGAATGGTATCTTATGTTCAAGGAAACAATTCAGAGATCTTGTCTGCATCACAGGATTCACACATTCTTGAATTAACTACAGCTCAATTGCACAAGCTGATGATTTTTCTCAATGATAATTCTTCCAGAAATTCTTTTCATCAGTTTGATGAAACAGCTAAGAATGTGAATCTGGTGACTACTTCTACTACTATGGCAGGTATTACAACTAAACCTTCCACAAAAAATAATAGCTCACATGTTTTTAGTAGTATTAGCAAGAATTCCATTTTTCACAAGTCCTGGATAATTGATACTAGGGCTTCTGACCATATGTGCCATGATATTTCTTGTTTCCAATCTCTTCTTGTTCTTCCCAAGCCTTATTAAGTCACACTTCCTACTGGTTTTAAAACTTCTGTCTCTCATATTGGCACAATAACTCTTACAGACAATTTTTCCATTGATCAAGTTCTTTTCATTCCTGATTTCCACTTCAATTTACTTTCTGTTACTAAGCTCATTCAATAACTCAATTGCAATGTAACCTTTACTCTTGAATTCTGCATTTTACAGGGCCTGTCACTGAAGAGGCCTCTGGTTCTTGGTAAGGCTTGTAAAGGCTTGTACCTTTTTCACACATCAAATAGAGGAGATATTCCAATAGAGAGCATATCCCTGCCTTCAAAAACTGATTGTTCAAAAACAGATTGTTCACAAAATTGTTCATTGTCCTCTTGTACTTTGCTTCCAAACAATTATATTCTTTCTTGTATTTTTTCTGAATTTGAACTTTGGCACAATAGATTGGGTCATCTTCCTTTAAAGAAAATAAAGCTACTTTTTTTTTAAGCTCAAATAAAAATTCAGACTCTATGACAATTTGAAATGTTTGTCCAAAAGCTAAGCAGCATAGATTGCCTTTTCCACATAGTAATATTAAATCCATTTCAATTTTTGATCTCATACATGTTGACACCTGGGGACCCTACCATACAATGACAAATGAAGGTTTTAGATTTTTTTCTCACTATTGTAGATGATTTCAGTAGATCTACATGGACATTTCTTTTAAGGACCAAAAAGGATGCAAGTTATACACTAAAAAATTTTGTTCAAATGATTGAAACACAATTTCAAACCAGAATTAAAAAAAAAAAAAAGGAATGACAATGCTTTTGAGTTAGGAAACTCTTAGGATTTAAAAAATTTTTGCAGAAAAAGGAATCATTCATCAAACTACATGTACCTACACTCCACAACAAAATGGAGTAGTTGAAAGAAAACACAAACACCTTTTAGAGACCTCTAGAGCACTTCTTTTCCAATCAAATTTACCAACCAAATATTGGGGAGATTGTGTTCTTACTGCTACCTATTTGATCAACATATTTCCATCTAAAGTTTTGAAAAATAAAACACCATTTGAAATCTTATTTGGATATCCACCAAATTACTCACATCTTAAGTCATTTGGCTGCTTATGTTATGTGACAAATAATGAAAAGTCTAGAGATAAATTCCAATCTAGAGCTCATGCTTCTGTCTTCATTGGCTATCCTTTTGGCAAGAAAGGTTATAAGGTTTTAATTCTCAGCACTATGGAAATAATTGTTTCTAGAAATGTAATTTTTCATGAGACAGTTTTCCCATTTCATAAATTCAAAAATACTGAGAATGCTCTTCCTTTTTATTCTCCTATGTCTGTTCAAGACAATCTTGAAACTCATTCAAATAATTCTCATTCAGATGTTTTTGACAGCACATTACCAAATTTATCTACATCATCCCCTATTTCATCCACAGATTCTACTTCTATTACTCCAAATCAATATTCTTTGATCAACAATCCTATTAGAAGATCAGTTAGAAATCCTAATGCTCCTTCTTATTTGAAAGACTATGTTTGTAACACAATAAAAAATGATTGTTCTAAAAAATCTCAGAATTCTCCTTGTCAAGTTAATTGCAGTCATACTATTACCAATCATTGTCTTCCAAAACATATTTGTTTTTCTTCTTTGTCTCAACAACATCAAAAAATGCTTGCATTACTATCTAATACTATTGAGCCACAAACATATGAGGAAGCAGTACAAGATCCTGCATGGAAAGCTGCAATGATGGAGGAGTTTACTTCTCTTAATGCTAATCATACATGGGAATTGGTTCCTTTACCAAAAGGAAAGAGACCTATAAGCTGCAAATGGATCTACAAAATTAAGCATAAAGCAGATGGGAGTGTGGAAATATATAAAGCTAGATTGGTTGTACTGAAACCTTCTCACCTGTTGTCAAAATGACTACAATTAGAAGTCCAATTGATGTTGCTGTTAAAAAGGGATGGGAATTGTTTCAACTTGATGTAAACAATGCATTTCTTCATGGAGAACTTTATGAGGATGTCTACATGAAAAGACCACCTGATCTAGAAACTGAATCACAAAATTTAGTTTGTAAACTAAGAAAGTCAATTTATGGCCTTAAGCAGGAATCAAGACAATGGCATTCCAAATTGTCTGAAGCATTGTGTGGGATCGAAAATACGCGCCCTGGCATCGTGTCGGTGAAGAGACACCAGGTGATATATCGAATCACAAATGTAATTTATTTTTTTATTTTATTTTTGTGGACTCTTCCATTCCTAATAGAGGCAAGCCTCTATTATTAATTACCCCAGATTAAAATCCTGGGAACCTCCGATTAAGGGCTTGAGTATAAGTAAAGACAAGAAAATTTATAAAATTATAAATTTTATTATATGTATATATATATATATCATATATCGTTGCCGCTGCCTGTGCCTTGTCACCGCATTGCATGTCTTACGGCCATATATCTTGCTGTCACTATCTGTGTCTGGTCACCATATTGCATGCCTTGCTGCCATATATTATCGCCTTGAAATTTGTATATTTTCTAAAATTAATTGCTTCTGCCTAGGAATGAATATTCTGGTGAGTTTACGAATCTTGAGGCATGCCTTAAAAATTCATCATCTTAAGCCGGTGGATGCTCCTATGTTTTTATCACAATCTCCATTCATCATTTGCATGTGTATTTTCTTTCATGGTAGACCCACACACTTGCCATCATTATGAATTTCAACCCTCTGGACACCAACTTCATGCATATATATATATAAGGTGTTTACAATCCTGTTACAACTTGTGTGAATGCATGTGCACATGCAGAGATTCACGTAAGAAGTCAAATTATCTTTTTTTTTTTTTTTAATTTTTGTCAATTACACCATGAGTCTTTTGCCTATTTTCATCTTCATTCACATCCTCCATATTTCCTTGATGGCAACCACACATTTATTGTTATTATTAGCAAACAAGTGGTCGGATATGAATTCCTCATTAAATGGAATAAAATAGGAGAATAAATTTGCACAAAAGATGCTTCCATTTATATATATTTTATGATCGTTGATGGTCGACCACTTTCAATGTCTTTATAACCTTTAATAGTCCCATGCTTCCTCAACGTGCTCTTCATTAGCAAGAGTAATAAGTCTAATCTTTGTAAATGCTTCTGTAGCATGCAGCCTCTCCAAGATAATAGCAAAGTCTGGGCCTATAGTAGTCATTTCTTCTTTAATTTTCTTCCCTTGCACTTGATTGCCAATCTAGTACACTACACGATTTTTAACAAGTTCCTTAAGGCGACTTAATGAGAGCATCACGAGCCAGTTCTCAACATCCCAATCATTGCTTTTTCCACAAATTATTTTATTTTTTACTGAGAATTTATATATCTCCTCTTAAGCTTGAGAGATTTTTTTTTTATTTATTTATTTTTTTTTAAAAGCCAATAAACATCAACATCTTGGGCATTCAACGCATGGACCTCATTAGCAAGTCTGCTTTCATTTTATATGATGCCTCTTCCCACTCTAACTTCATTGCAGGTGTATAAATCATCATAATCAGTCCTTATATCAACAATGCTTCTTGGAACTATCTGGAAGACTATTTTGGTCTGATGGAGGTTGGGAGCTCAACCTTTTGTAGCATAAGCCAGATGGTTAACGTGTACGCCACTGCATTGGGAAGTCTATCTCTTTAGCCAAGTCAATGCATTGCTTTGCATAGTTGTCGGTTATCTCATTCGTCCTCTTTGGAAGTTCCATGGCCTTCTCACCATATAGAGATCTTGCATATTCCTTTCACCCATGCTCATCAACTGGAGGAGAAGTGATCAAGACAACCAAATTGGCAGACGAACAATTCTTTATCTGTTAAACAATATTGTGCCAGTTCACCTTGTACTCATTGATAGGCACATGTTGCCGCTCACTTATTCTTCCCAAAATGGCTGCATCATTTGCACTAAAGAAAATGGTTGCAGCTGCAGGTAGGGTTTGATAATTCAGAGGAAAGAAGCTATTTAGCAAGAACAAGGCCCATATTGTGTTGTATCTATCATAACCTCTCACAAGTATATCAGCCTTGTGTGCATAGATGTTGGCGAGAGCGACAACTCATCCTGCCGGGCCGAAGGATTGCTCCGTGGTGGAATCTCCGATACTCTGAATTGAGTTTCCAAGAACATGAAGATACACACCGTGGATGTTAATGTTTCGTGTCTTCTTGTGAGGGTCTTTGGCACAATAGTCTGCATAGCTTGTTTCTTCTGCATAGCCCAGTAATGGGATGTGTTGATGCTCAGGAACAGTGACATGCTGATGATTATCCTTGTGCTTGATCTCCACTGAGATGCGGTGATCAGCTGAAACACTGATGATATTGCAGTGACTGTGTCCGTGGTCATAGTGGTGATCATGATCGTGATCAAAATAATGTTTGTGACTATATTCAAAGTATTCATAGCCATGGCCATGACTATGGCTGTTATGACCATGATCATAACCCAACAAAACAGCCATCAACGGGTAATGGGTAATGACAGCGACAAACAGCAACCTTGTTCGGTGTCGATGACGAGCGACTTCGGTATTTTCTCCAGCTATCTCCATTTTAGTTGGCTTTGTCTACTCCTACCATCCAGCACTAATAGCAACCTTCCCCCATGGTTCCCAGGAGTGGCGAGCGTCGGCTACTGGCTTGATAGAGTTCTTTTCTCTTGCTATTGGTCTCCCTTTTCATGTCATAGAGAGACAACGGCCAAAGTTGGAAGGCTAAAGAGGGGTATTCCACCCTCATTAGCTTTGACGACAGCAGTGGCGGTGATGGCGACAGCGGCGACGTCAACAACAGCAGCAGCAAGCAGCAACGATGAGAGAGAACGGCGACAAGCAGCAATGAAACTTTTAACCGACTGCCAAGCGAGCGAGGGGTATTCCACCCTCGCTCGCGTTGACAGCCACGGTGACAGGCAACAGCGGCAGGCAACGGAAGCAACCTCTTTTTTTATATAAATATATATGTAGAAATGGGTGGAGAAAAAAAAATACGACACCTTCGTCTTTCTCCAAGTTCTTCTTCTTTCTTAATTTCTTTTGTTCGTTCTTCTTTTTCTCTCCTTCGTCTTCTGTCCTTTTTTTTTTTTTTTTTTTTTTTTTGCTCCTTCCCCTGGTTCGAGTCTCCTCCTTCCCTTTTAAAAGCGTGTGGACGGTTGCATGATGGTGGGCGGTTGCATGGATGGTGAGGCGAACGTGAAGCTGTTATGCTGATCGTGGAGGAAAACGACGCACGACGACGATTTTTTTTTTTTTTTTTTTTAATTTATTTTAATTTATTATATTTTTTTATTTTAATTTATTATTTTATTAATTATTATTATTATTATTTTTTTTAAATTAAAATTTTTTTTAATATATATATTTTTTAATATTAGTTATTTAGTTGTTATTATTTTTTTTTAGTTTAACTATTTTCGTTTATTATTATTACTATTATTTATTTATTTATTTATTTATTATTATTATTATTATTATTTATTTTTTTTTTTTTGACGTGGGGCAGCCACAACTCATGTCTGCTTCCCACGTTTTAATTAATTAATTTATATATTATTCTATTACTATATTTCTTTATTTCTTTATTTATTTTATATTCATTTGATTGATTTTTTTTTAATCCTAATCCGATTTGGATTATTATTATTATTATTATTATTATTATTATTATTATTATTATTATTATTATTATTATTATTATTATATTTATTATATTTTTTTTATAATTAATAAATTTTTTTTATCAATTATTATTATTATTATTTATATATATTTATTATTATTTGTATTTATTATTATTATTATTATTATTATTATTATTATGTTTATTTTATTTTATTTTTTTTTTTATTATCTTTATCTTGATTTATATATATTATTTTATCTTTATCTGATTGGATTTTGATTTTGATTTTGATTTTAATTTAATTTAATTTAATTTCTTATTAGTTAATTAATTTATTTTATTTGACTTATTTAATTAGGGATCTTGAAATTTAAAATATTTTAATCGCCTCGAGATCGGTTCTTCTTGGCTGATCTTAAGTTTTGAATATATATATATTTTTTTTAATCGCCTCAAGATCTGTGCTCTTGGCAGATCTTGATATTTGGATATTTTTTTAGGTCACCTCGAGATTTGTGCTCTTGACAGATCTTGATATCTGGATATTTTTAGATCGTCTTGAGATCTATGCTCTTGGCTGATCGTAAGTTTTGAATATTTTGATCGCCTCGAGATCTGCGCTCTTGGCTGATCTTGATATTTAGATATTTTAGATCGCCTCGAGATCTGTGTTCTTGGCTGATCTTGATATTTGGATATTTTTAGATCACCTCGAGATTTGTGTCTCGGTTGATCTTAGGATTTGTATATTTTGATCGCCTCGAGATCTGTGCTCTTGGCTGATCTTAAGATTTGTGTATTTTAGATCGCCTCGAGATCTGTGCTCTTAGCTGATCTTATAATTTGTATATTTTGATCGCCTCGAGATCTGTGCTCTTGGCTGATCTGAGGATTTGTATATTTTATAATTTTGATTTTGATTTAAATCAGGACATATATTATTATATATATTTTTTTATATAAACACATTGAAAAATCAAGGCTATCATAATTCCAAAAATGATTACTCCTTGTTTTACAAGAAGACAGCTAATCAGAACATATTTCTTGCTGTCTATGTTGATGACATTTTGATGACTGGAGATGACAAAACAGAAATGAAGAATTTAAAAGAGCATTTGGATCAACAATTCAGAATTAAGTATCTTGGTCTTTTGCATTATTTTTTGGGGGTTGAAGCTGTGCATCAACAACAGAATCTTATATTGACACAAAGAAAGGTCACTATGGAATTGTTAAAAAAAATTCATTGTGATACTGCACCTTCAGCAACAAGTCCTTTGATACCAAGATTGAAATTACACTTTGATATGGTTGATCCCTTACCAAATCCTATATTTTACAGAAGATTAGTGGGAAAATTGAGTTATCTCACAAACACAAGACCAGATCTGGCATTTTCAGTACAATATCTCAGCCAATTTATGTCCAAACCTTCTACAGCTCATATGGATGCAGCTTTACATGTTCTCAGATATTTGAAATCTAACCCAAATCAAGGCATTCTTATGAGCTCAGCTTCTTCTTATCAATTACAAGCTTTTTGTGATTCAGATTGGGTTTCATGTCCTCAAACAAGACATTCTGTTAGTGGTTTCTACATTACTTTGGGAAATTCTCCTTTGTCATGGAAATCAAAGAAGCAAGCTACTGTTGCATTATCTTCTGTTGAAGCTGAGTACCGGTCCATGAGAAGAGTGTGTGCAGAGCTATCTTGGCTTACTAGATTATTGACAGAGCTAACAGTACCATCAGTTACACCAATTTCTCTTAAATGTGACAATCAGGCTGCTATACACATTGCCAAAAACCCAGTTTTTCACGAAAGAACCAAACACATTGAACTGGATTGTCATTATGTGGGTGAATAGCTTGAGGCTGGGCTTATTTCTTTGCAACATGTACCTTCTAAACAACAATTAGTAGATATTTTCACAAAGCCTCTATCTGGGCCTCATCATCACAACATCTTATCCAAGTTGGGTGTGTCCTAACTTGATACACCCTCCAACTTGTGGGGGGATATTGGAGAATTAAGAGATTAATTTTTATCATATAAAAGGAAAGGAGAAGAAGTTTTCTACTCAAAGCCTTGAAGATTCCATCATTATATTACAACCTTGAAACTTATATGAAACTTCTGCTTGTTTTCATTACAGCTATTTCATTTTCATTACATTGTCACATGATTAACATGTGATTTAATGATTGAGGAGTTTGTTATGCTGATGTGGATTAGTTAAAGCCATGTCAGCAAGGTTGTTATGGCAGTTATCTCTATTGGATGTGTATGAAGAACAGAGTCCATATATAGCTCTTGTTCTAATTGTTTTTAGATTTGATCTTTCAATGAGAATTTTTCACTTCTTCTTCTTCAAACCTTGTTTTGTTTTTGTTCTTGGTTTTCATCTTGTTTGCAGTTGGTCTCAATTATGGAGTGGAGCAACATGATGCTTTCCATTTTGCAGGAATGAAGGCAATGATGCTTTTCATCAATTTCCTGGTAGTTTGAATTGAGGTTTGAAGAAGATCTGTGAGTATTCTATTTTCAAATAGATTCTTTTTAATTTTTGTTCATCAATTGTTGTCAAATGTTTCTTTGTTTTTTATATTTTTTTTTACTTTTTACTTTTATTGTTTGTTCTTCTATTACAGTTTTTGGTTTTATTATTTGTTTCTATGTAGCAGTTGTATTTAAATTTTTTTTTTTAATTGGTGTGATTTATCCATTTAAAAAAACAATGATTTTCACCTGGTCCTTCCTTAAGTCACATTAAAAGCAAAGATAAATATCAAATAATAACACAATCATTATATATAGTGATAATTGTCAAAAAAACCTCACAACTTTGTAATATTGCCAAAAACACCCTTTTAATTTGGCAATCCCTAAAAACACCTTCCTTTTAAAGTCAATGATTTTCAAACCCCCAAAAGTTATAACCGGCTGTAACGGAGTTACTTTTGAATTTTATGGACAAAATTGCCTTGCATGGGAAATTGTGAGAGAACAATTATGTTTCCGGATTGAGAGGGACGGAGGGTTATTTTTTGGGTAATCCCTAGAGACAACTATTATAGCCATCGGCGAGATGGGGATAACGGTGACGAGATGGGGATGACGACGGCAAGATGGGGACGAGGGTGGCGAGATGTGGATGACGACTACGGAGAGGAGAGAAAACAGGGAGATGGCATCCACGGGTCTCCTTGTTAAGTTAGGTTTTAATTTTTTTTTTTTTAAACCTGATAAGATGTGATAAAGATTTCGTGTAAAGATTTCGTGTGAGATGTTCGGCATATGGGCATCCACGTCATTCGTGTAAAGATTTCGTGTGAGATGTTCGGCATATATATCTTTACTCTTTCTGTTTAAATAACAAGATATCTCTGTTTAAATATCATTGTTATTGTTTAAATATTGTTATCTCTATTTAAATTCTAAAAGTTTTTGTTTAACTTTATACTTATTTACAATGTCGTGTTTTCATTTCTCAAAATGTTTAAGTAAAATGTTTAGGAGACAATATCTATGTTTAAATATCAAAAGTTGACACTCAAATAAGTTTATTTCTGTTTAAAATATTTGTTTATTTATAATGCCTACAAGTATCTCTACTTTCGAATGTTCAACGCCTTCAAAATGATGTCCGATATCTAACGACAATACTTCAGATTGATCTGACGAATAAGGAAAGCATGCCACACTGTTAAGGTCTCCATGAGATGGAAAAGAGACGCTCACTGAATCCAAATTCCTGCCAACACTTTTTGTTTAAACAAAAACAATCAATATTTTAAACAGAAACATAAAAGTTTTAAACGATAAATAGAAAAGTTAAACGGTAAGACAAATATTTAAACAGAAACAAAATAATTTAAGCGGAGAAGACAATTTTTAAATGGAAACTTCTCTCCGTCGTCATCCACATCTTGCCACCGTCGTCCCCATCTCGCCGTCCATCTTCCCGCATCATCTCGCCGTCGTCACCCCCATCTCGAATGAAACCAAGGTAATAAAGTAGATCGGAAGTCATGACGGTAGCGAGATGACCGGCGAGAAGGTGATGACGGCGGCGAGATGATGGCAAGGAGATGGGCGGCGAGATGGGAATGACGGTGACGAGATGGGGATGACGACGGCGAGATGACGGCGAGATGGGGACGAGGGTGGCGAGATGTGGATGACGACTACGGAGAGGAGAGAAAACAGGGATATGGCATCCACGGGTCTCCTTGTTAAGTTAGGTTTTAATTTTTTTAAAAAAAAAACATGATAAGATGTGATTGATGGGGATGACGACGGCGAGATGAAGGCGAGATGGGGACGAGGGTGGCGAGATGTGGATGACGACTACGGAGAGCAGAGAAAACAGGGAGATGGCATCCACGGGTCTCCTTGTTAAGTTAGGTTTTAATTTTTTATTTTAAAAAACCTGATAAGATGTGATAAAGATTTCTTGTAAAGATTTCGTGTGAGATGTTCGGCATATGGGCATCCACGTCATTCGTGTAAAGATTTCGTGTGAGATGTTCGGCATATATATCTTCTGTTTAAACACTTCTGTTTAAACAAATTCCTGCCAACACTTCTGTTAAAACAAAAACAATCAATATTTTAAACAGAAACATAAAAGTTTTAAACGATAACTAGAAAAGTTAAACGGTAAGACAAATATTTAAACAGAAACAGAATAATTTAAGCGGAGAAGACAATTTTTAAATGTAAACTTCTCTCCGTCGTCATCCACATCTTGCCACCGTCGTCCCCATCTCGCCGTCCATCTTCCCGCCATCATCTCGCCGTCGTCACCCCCATCTCGAATGAAACCAAGGTAATAAAGTAGATCGGAAGTCATGACGGCAGCGAGATGACCGGCGAGAAGGTGATGACGGCGGCGAGATGATGGCAGGGAGATGGACGGCGAGATGGGGATGATGGTGACGAGATGGGGATGACGACGGTGAGATAACGGCGAGATGGGGACGAGGGTGGCGAGATGTGGATGACAACTACGGAGAGGAGAAAAAACAGGGAGATGGCATCCACGGGTCTCCTTGTTAAGTTAGGTTTTAATTTTTTTTAAAAAAAAACCTGATAAGATGTGATAAAGATTTCTTGTAAAGATTTCGTGTGAGATGTCCGGCATATGGGCATCCACATCATTCGTGTAAAGATTTCGTGTGAGATGTTCGGCATATATATCTTCTGTTTAAACACTTCTGTTTAAACAAATTCCTGCCAACACTTCTGTTTAAACAAAAACAATCAATATTTTAAACAGAAACATAAAAGTTTTAAACGATAAATAGAAAAGTTAAACGGTAAGACAAATATTTAAACAATTTAAGTGGAGAAGACAATTTTTAAATATAAACTTCTCTCCGTCGTCATCCACATCTTGCCACCGTCGTCCCCATCTCGCCGTCCATCTTCCCGCCATCATCTCGCCGTCGTCACCCCCATCTCGAATGAAACCAAGGTAATAAAGTAGATCGGAAGTCATGACGGCAGCAAGATGACCAGCGAGAAGGTGATGACGGCGGCGAGATGATGGCAGGGAGATGGATGGCGAGATGGGGATGATGGTGACGAGATGGGGATGACGACGGTGAGATAACGGCGAGATGGGGACGAGGGTGGCGAGATGTGGATGACAACTACGGAGAGGAGAAAAAACAGGGAGATGGCATCCACGGGTCTCCTTGTTAAGTTAGGTTTTAATTTTTTTTTTAAAAAAACCTGATAAGATGTGATAAAGATTTCTTGTAAAGATTTCGTGTGAGATGTTCGGCATATGGGCATCCACGTCATTCGTGTAAAGATTTCGTGTGAGATGTTCGGCATATATATCTTCTGTTTAAACACTTCTGTTTAAACAAATTCCTGCCAACACTTCTGTTTAAACAAAAACAATCAATATTTTAAACAGAAACATAAAAGTTTTAAACAATAACTAGAAAAGTTAAACGGTAAGACAAATATTTAAACAGAAACAGAATAATTTAAGCGGAGAAGACAATTTTTAAATGGAAACTTCTCTCCGTCGTCATCCACATCTTGCCACCGTCGTCCCCATCTCGCCGTCCATCTTCCCGCCATCATCTCGCCGTCGTCACCCCCATCTCGAATGAAACCAAGGTAATAAAGTAGATCGGAAGTCATGACGGCAGCGAGATGACCGGCAAGAAGGTGATGACGGCGGCGAGATGATGGCAGGGAGATGGGCGGCGAGATGGGAATGACGGTGACGAGATGGGGATGACGACGGCGAGATGACGGCGAGATGGGGACGAGGGTGGCGAGATGTGGATGACGACTACGGAGAGGAGAGAAAACAGGGAGATGGCATCCACGGGTCTCCTTGTTAAGTTAGGTTTTAATTTTTTTTTTTTAAAAAACCTGATAAGATGTGATAAAGATTTCGTATAAAGATTTCGTGTGAGATGTTCGGCATATGGGCATCCACGTCATTCGTGTAAAGATTTCGTGTGAGATGTTCGGCATATATATCTTCTGTTTAAACAAATTCCTGCCAACACTTCTGTTTAAACAAAAACAATCAATATTTTAAACAGAAACGTAAAAGTTTTAAACGATAACTAGAAAAGTTAAACGGTAAGACAAATATTTAAACAGAAACAGAATAATTTAAGCGGAGAAGACAATTTTTAAATGGAAACTTAATATATTTAAACATAAACTGGAATAATTAAACAATAATTAGCTTATACAACAAGATAAACATAAAGAGAAGAACTTTATAACAAGAAGAACACGTTTTTATTAGGATACGACAATGACACAACGTTTATCTCAACAACAAGATCGAATACATCGTATTTGAAGATGGAGTACATGTGACATATGCACTCAACCTCATTTTCTATTGGATAAACCGTTTTATGTCTATTAGGTGTGATAAACTTCACCTGACATGGGAAACCTCGAAACTCCGTCGCTCACATATCTCAGCTAACACTGATTCCCAAGAAGTCAGCTCCGTGAACATTAGCCCTCGTCCCTCCCCCGTTATCTAGCAATAGCACAAAAACTTTCTATAATAAATCTGCATTTTTTTTTTATAAATTGTTACTCCCTCCCAAAGAATGATCAAAGTGGGAGCAACAAAGAAATTCTCACCTTATCAGAAAACTGGCAAAACTTAAATCGAACAAACTAAATGAAGAGAAGAAGAAGAAGAAGAAGAAGAAGAAGAAGGAAAAAAATGTGATGAGCCTTTCAAACTTTGTTTGACAAAAAGCAAACAAAAAGGTAAAAAAATAAAATGCAAAATTATATGTATAAAAGTTGGACACGATGTGATTGGGCTGTTTTCCCACCATTTTCAGGGGCAAAAATGAAATTTCATAATATGGATCCATGTGAAGTGAACGATAAGGGGTAAAAGAGAACTTAAACAATAACGGAAGGGTTGTCCGGGGTTTGCAAAAGTTGGAGGGGCTGTTTGGGAATATTTAAAATTCATGAGGGGTAAAAAATAATTTTCCCTTATATATATATATATATATATATATATATATATATATATATATATATATATATAACAAAACAGACGTATTAATCGACCACTGAAGTTGAAAAGTCTGATGGAGTTTGCCGATGATAAACCGAGTGATCAACAAGAATTGAAAATCAAGGACTATGTTGTGGGTGATCTTCCTACTTTGATCTACATCCCAAACTTCATCGCTGACTCTGAGCAATCCCAACTTCTCCACCATGTAATATTTCCATCCCTGTCTTTTATCTTTCTTCAAAATCCTCTTCCTTTTTTGGTAATGGGGATTGCTTTTTGTTCTAATACAGATTTATGAGGTACCAACATCCAAGTGGAAAAACCTGAAAAACAGGAGGTTGCAGAACTGGGGTATGACGTATAAAAATTTGTTTTTTTGTAGTTATTTTCTTTGATTTATTGCATTGTTTGTGTGCTGATGTTTCGTTGCTGGTGTTTGAATGACAGGAGGAGTTGTTCATGAAAAGGGACTCTTGCCACAAGAGTGTGAGTGACAAAAGATTGTTTTATGCTTTTCCTTATTATTTGAATTTGGTTCAATGTTTCTTTTAATTGTAGTATTTTTTTTTCAAGTTCTAATTCTAAAAATGTCTGGTTTTAGTTGGATCAATGAGTTGAATATGACTAGAGGTGCTGTTTTCTTGGTATATCCTAGTTTTTATTTAGTGACCTTCAACTGTTTGTAGAATTGCCTAGCTTCCTGGATTTTCTGATTCAACACAACTTCTTTTGTTTATGCTTTGTGATCCTTTTTTATGTAGTCGTGATGTTAAAATATACGACATTGAACCTGTTTTGAATTTCCTTAACATGAAAGTGATGTATAATAGCAATGTGTTTTGAACTGAAGATAAATTTTCGGTTGAAATCTTTGAGTGGGATATAAAGGATAAATTCCATGTTTTACTCAAAAGTCTTGGCTACATTCTGGTTCTTATGATTGCATAAAACTAATCCACCTGAAAGCATTGCAAGTACTGAATTTTATTGGAGCTAAGAACATTCTTGCAAGTTGAGTTATTGGCAATTGAGTGAAAGCCAATCTGATGAACTGAAGCATGACTGTAGAAAATAGATTTATCTGATGCAAAGAAACACCAGACAAAGAGAGCAAGCATCATTGTAGTTATTTATTCTTACCATTTTGATATACTTTTTGTTTAAAGTTTGCAGCATGCTTGTTGTTCATCCTAAAAAGAACTGCTTTTCATTTAATTAACCATTTACCTGACGTATCCCCTTATATGATACACCCAGGAAGCACATTAACTAATTTACATTGTTGTAGTGCCTGCTTGGTTGAAAAAGGTCACTGGGCGCATTCGTCAGTGTACTGGCTTGTTTCCATCAGAACTCAACCATGTACTCATCAACGAATATCTTCCGGATCAGGGCATTATGGTCTGTATCTAAAGATTTTGATTCGATAAGCTCCATTTTTTTCTTGTCATGTTTCATTTGGGCAATATTAATTGGCATAACTCTGAACTCACTGCATATCAGCCGCACCAAGATGGTCCTGCCTATTTTCCTGTTGTTGCAATATTATCTCTCAAGTCACCTGTTGTGATTGATTTTACTCCACATCCAAGATTAAGAGAATGTGCAAGTAAAGTATCTTCAGGTGAAGATTTAACAATTCAGTGCAAAGCAGAGGAAGCCAAGCATGATGAGCGACATGATGGATTGTTGAACACACCGAAGGACAGCATATCTCCTTGTTCACTTCTTCTGATGCCATGCAGTTTGTTGATATTCAAAGATCAGGCATATTCTGGTATGACTTTTATTAGATTAGCACTTCTTTTTCAAGTTACCTTCACTACCTTTTAGATTACATGCTGAAACTCTGACTTCAGACTAAAAAAAATAGCTCTCGAAATTACTTGCTCATTATGTGAATGTTTATTTGCTTTCATTGTTCAGATTACTTGCATGGCATACAAGATACTAAACTTCATAGATTAGATAAGGTATGACTGAATCTTTCTTTCTAGCTAGATCTTTACATATTCAATTAACACATCATTTTTCCTGTCTTTACCATTTTGCTCTCAGGTTGGAAATGTTTCGGAGGGCATGAAACTACAAAAACTAAAATCCTCTTTGAACTTAGAAGCTGAATCTAACCATGCCATAGATGAAACCGGCTTTAAACGAACTGATACTAGAGTCTCATTAACATGTCGTCTGGTGCTAAAAGTTCACAAGAACCTGTTCAAGTTCTAAGATATATTATGAGCGTTTCAAGGTTCTAAACAACCATATTGTAGTCACTTTATGAACAATCAATAAAGTAGTGTTCATCTATGATTTATTTGTTTCTGATGTATAGCAACACTCTTTTATCTTGCGCTGTAGTGACAAACCTCACTTTGAGAGTGGAGACATGTTCTGATTTGTGTCTGGATTTTATTTGAGATTTGATAGTCTATCTGGTTTTGAACAAATAGTGAATCGAGGTGTCTCCTACTTAAAAGAAGTCAGGAATATCTACAAATGTAGAGCAAACTCAAAAAACATTTCCGGGGGTTCGATCTCAGTTTTTTCGCAAAACAAATATCCTATATAACAAATTTTGTGCCAGTAGGCCAAGATGCAATTGGCTTAATTCATATTTTTTGTTCATGAAATGTAAAAATAAAAAGGGTTTCTACTTGCACCCTTTTCCCAAATATTATTCTGTCATCTTATCTAGCACAACATTTTATATTTTAATGAGAAAATTGTTTGCCTGTAAAAGCATATAATTGCTACTATACTATTATAAAAATCATATTTGTTTATATAAACCTCTAAAATATTTTTATTTGGTTATATGATCTTATAATTAAAATTAAGAAAATATAATATATTAAATTTTGGTTTTTTTATCAAAATGAATAGAGAGAAGAGAAGAATAATTTATTTTTTATACAATTTTTAAATTGAATTTTAATCTAAAGGTATATAAACAAATTAGACTAATTTGTAAGGGTATATGAATAAATATCCTTTTCATAGGGCTATATGAATAATTTTAGTCCTTTTATAATATTTTTATGTATAATATTAAATATTAGATATGAAATACGAGAATATCTTTGATTTTTAATAAAAAATGCATATTCTACTTTTTAAGACTAATTTTATAATCTAATATATAATAAAATATGTAATACCCTGAACCTTTGGATATCTATGGGAAATTATGTTCTGAGTATTATTTACAGTTGTAGTGAGACTATCATGTAGAGTTGTTCTGTTGAGGAACTTAGGTCGAAAGCACAAGGACCTAAATGTGAGAGTTTATAGAAAATTTTGGGTTTATAAGTAAATAAAAGGATTTGACCTAAAGTGTTTTCGGAGACCAAAGACTGAGAGTAGACCTATGTCAAGGGCTAGGCTACCCGCTCAAAAATTGGGAGGGCTTGGACAAATATACGAGGCCCGATAATTGGGCCTTGGACAAAATATGGAGGCCATTTTTAAAAACAGGCCGGATCTGATTTTTATTGTTAAAAGCCCGACCCAGCCCAACCCACCTCGAGTTATATAATATATTTATTAATTAGTTTTTAAAATGGGTTATAATAGTTTGAATTTTAGTTGTTGTGACTGATCAAAGATGTACATTTAGTATTTTGATTTTAATATGTTTTGTAGAACAATATTGGGTACTATTCACATATTAATATTATTGTTAATATTTTTATAAATTATTTATTATTTGATGAAGAAAATCTATGTGGGCGGGTTTGGGCGGGCCTTGGTTAAAGGCCATAAAATTCAAGTGGGCTTTGGCAAAAATGAAGGGTTGTATTATTGACCCGGGCCGGGCTTGGGCAAGCTCGAATTTTATTAATTATGGACTCTACTCAGCATGAACCCAGCCCGGCCCAGCCCATGCCCAGGTCTAACTGTGAGGTAAGTTGGCAAGGACCTTTTGGAAATACTGTTTTATGATGCAGGAACCATCAGTGATTTTTCAAAGATCTTTTTGTAAGAATTTGTATTATCATGGACTGAAAGAGAATTTCTGCAAAAATTAAAGTAAAGAGAAAAGAAGAGTTGATTGGTTCTTTCTCCTTTAATGGCGTTCCAAACCAGTAGAAAAAAAAAGGAAGAAAATGGGAGTAGAAAAAGAAAAAAAAACAAAAGAAAATGGGAGGTTTTTAGGAGATGGACTTGGAGATCGCCGGAGTAGTTGTTTGCTTAGTAAGAATTTTAATAGTTTGCTTGGTTAAAAGTTAGGAGAAACATTGTAGAAATTTAGCATATTTTGTGAGATTTGGTTTGGATTTGAATAGCAAAAGCATGATTTATTGTTATATGTTCTATTTATATTGGAAATATACGTGTATTTGGGGTTGGATCAAGCTTGAAATGGTGAAGAAATACTCAGGTTTACTGTGCATATACTGTAGCAACCGGAAATAATGATGATGGTGTTGATGGTTGGAATTAAGTTGGTTGAGCTTAGCCAAATTGAGAAGGTTAAGCTGTCCAAATGAGGTTGTTGAGTTTAATCATCTTGGTTGAGTTAGGCTTGATCAAATCAAGTTAAATGGGTTGACCCAATACAGTCAAGTTAAGCAGGTTTGGTTCAATCAGTTGAAGTTGATGTGGTTGGATTCAGTTGAGTTGATTTGGTCTAGGTTTGATCAAATCAAAATGAGTTTGTGGTTGGGCTTGAATTGTTTTGTCTAAGTTAAGTAAGTTTAGGATTGATTTGGGCTTGCTTCAGATTTTGGGCCAATGATTTTGGAGTGAACTAGTTCAATGAGATTTGGGTTTAATTGAATTAAGCCGGTTCAAGAGATTTTGTATAAGAATTGGAATTGGTTCAAGTTTGATTGGTTCAATTAAACATGGTTCAGTGAAATTGAGGTTGGTTAAGGTTGGCTCAGGAGGGTTTAATCCAAATTGAATTGGTTTAAGTGCAAGTTAGAGACCAATTTGTTTATGTCATGTCGAGTTTGAATTGATTGGAGTGAATAGGCCCAATTAGAGAGTCTGGTTTGTTTCTTGTATTTTCTTTTGAGTTCGGTATTGTCATTAGTCTGTTTTATTTATTTTATTCCATTCTCTTGTTAGGTGTGGTTCAGGCTTGGGAGGGAGTTCCAGGTCTAGCGAGAAATCCAAGGGAGATCAGATGAGTTGCTAGTGGCTACTATTTTGAAATAATTGCTTAATATCTACTATTTGAAAATAATTGTTTAGTTATTTCATTATATTATGTTTAATAATTTATATTGTTAAAAAATACTCATATTTATTTGCAGTTTGCTATGCCATAGCAATCATATTAATACATCCGAGTTTGCATAATTATACGTAGTTTCAACAGTGGCAAATAACTATATATATGATTTATATATTCATTTAAGGTATTTATTTTAATGGTTACGTATGCCTTGACTTTGATATGATTTACGAAACAGTATGTGCTTATTCATACACTTTTACCATCACTGCTTGTGGAATTGGTTTTCATTCCTAGTATAGGGATGATGTCCTGGATTTGAACTTTACAGGTATTATGCATGTATTATACTATTTAGCTTCCACAGGTTTTGATGGTAACCTAGTGGAGCCCCTCCTTGCTGCAGTGGGCGGTCTTCCCTGCTAGCCTTTTGAAGTGGATACACATCGAGAATCTAGAGTCACCACATAGATTCTTGATGGGTCAACGTCAAGGTTATGAAAACCTTGATGACTCTCAACCTAGTCTCGATGGCTGCTAAGTCGGAGAATGTTTTTAGGTCATTGCCATTTCATCGTGATGAAATCTCTGTATTTGAGAAAACTATATTTTTTATGCGAAAGATGTCTTTGAAATGTGATCTCTTGTATATTCTTTGGAAACTTTATTAAAGCAATTGATCTTTATATACTTTATATTTTTTTTATTTGATATTATTGAGCCACTATCAATCAATTGAAATGTGTTACAGTTCTAGGAGCAAGACCCTACTAGATCATCTGTTCGAGTATAGAGCCAATCAGGGTTAGGCACAAGGTTATAGTGGGTCCCTTTCCTTTCTATTTGTTTGTGTTGTGATCTGGTAACTCCTGTACTGGCATATTCTAGTATTTATGCTTCTTGTATGCATGTATTTGAACTTGTAGTTTGTGTAAAAGTTGTCAGTCGTATTTTGTAAGTTTGGTTTTGTTTTGTAGTCGTGTTTGATTCCAGATAAAATGGGTTTTTAACTAGTGGGTGCCACATTCACTTCAGTAGAAGGGGTGGGCGTGACAATATGCATCTATTATACAAATAAAAGGGTAAGAAAGTTATTTCAGCTAGAATCACTTTTGCGACTTCCACCTGAAAACATTATGCTTAGATCCTAAGACTTAGTAGGACCACAAACTAGATTGCTGACTTCTAAGAGGCTGATACCAGGGATTAGGTCTTCGAGATAGACCGGCATGTTCTATGCTCGCAAAAGCAATTGTCTGGTAAATTTGGCTAGGAAGAAATTATTGCATTTTTAATTCTATTTTGATTTCACTATTTGTCTTGTTCTTGAAAGTTTATTACATGTTCCTTTTTTATGGGCTTCGGAAACTCCTGAAGAAAAAAAAAAAGAAGCTGCAAGATTCAGTTGTTATTATCAAGAGGATAATTCAGTTCTCAAGGCCTTCCATATGAGAGGAGTGAGACCCTAACGATGGCCTAGCTGATACCACCGACTAGCCTATTTGCTTCCTTATTCCCTAGGAGGAGCCCCTATCTCAGCTGGGGATATCTGTTGTTTTTCTTGTTATTGCCTCCACTCCTAGTAGACCTCTTTACTTTACATTTTCTTTTTGTTCTTCTTTTGAACTGTGGGACTGTTATCCCTTTTTCTATACTTTTTTTTTCTCTTTTAATGCATTTGCAATTTATCCATTTTATCAAATAAAAAAATAAATTATTTCACAAAGTTTAAACATAAAATTAACAATAAGAAGCAAAATTTTTTAAAAAAAAAGGTGACAATTAATATTTGAAAATACAATTTAAATCCTTTATGTATAATTTCAAGATTTTAAATTACAAACTAATTAATTATCATTATATATATAGCTATATCTTTAAATTTCTAGTCAAATGGTGAGAAAACATCTTGTCATCATAAACATCTATAAAAACAAACTTAAAATCAACATTGCTAAAGTCTAGGACCCGTTTGGTGGGCATGATAAGGATGATAGGATAATAGGATAATATAGACCATCATATCATGCTATTATCCTTTGTTTGGTGTGCCAATAGGATATGATAGTCTTATCCTATTGACCCACTTTATCCATTGGCCACATGATAATTAATCCTAAGGGGGAAGTCAGGATAGAAACAGGCAAGATATGATAATAAATTAAATTTACTTTTTTTCCCCCTATTATTTGGTTTCTCTCCCTCGTCTAGGGTTTCATTGTATATGTTCTTTTGATCTTTTAAACACAATGCTTGGGACAAGAAGCTTATCAACAACTAGATATGACACAAATTTTACTATTTTAAGTAGAGTTTTTCGCATTCGGAGTGGTTAAAAGGTTTCTTTGTCAATCTCATGCTTGAGTAGGCTATATTTCATCTAAATCTCTTTTTTTAATCATGTCTTATTTTTAGTTACTCTAGTCGGATGATTTTTTTTTTCTAAATAAATTTATATGTGATCTATTTATTTTCCATTAATGAGTTTGTTATTCAAGGTTTATGTCATATTCATGACTTTGTGTATGATTTCCTCCAAATAAATAGGTATGAACAATAATTTTTGCAAGTTGGTGATATTGCAATCTATATATTTGTGAACATTATTTATAGGTTTTTTATTTTTTAAAAATTTAATAGAAACTAAAAAATATACCAATAAGTAAATCATTAAGGAAAAAATCCAAAATTTATCAATCCTGTAAATTGTATCCGGATGGGTTTAGGATCCACATAAGGTTAGAATCCGGATACGCTTAGGTTTTTACCTATAAATTTATGTAAAACTGGTATTTTCTGTAAGAGACAAGTGAATAAGTAAACACACGGCGACTTCACTCTGGAGGATATAGGCACATTACCGAACATCATAAAGCTTATGTGTTTGCATTGTCTTCTTGCTCTCTTGAATTTCCTTCTGGATTCTTTATTGTTCTAACAAGTGGTATCAAAGAAAGGTTTTTGTTAGCATGATAAGCTCCATTACAAAATTAGATGTGGTGAGGTTCAATGCTACTCATTCTGATCCCAATTGGTTCTCTCTTTCAGATAATCCTGGAACAAGGAATTTCAGATTGTGGCAGTAGAGTGTAAATGATTTGCTAGTGCAACAGGGGATGTTGAGAGTATTGGAAGAGATGAAGCCTTAGGGTTTGTAAGACTATACGGCCTGGGTGGATTTACAAATAAGATCGGCGGTACTTATCCAGTTATGTTTGGCGGATAACATTATGTATTACATCATGGATCTCTTATCTCTAGTGAAGGCCTAGAGAAAATTAGAGAGTCGATATATATCAAAGCCTCTGATGAATAAGTTGTATCTGAAGCAAAAGCTATACTACATAAAGATGTAAGAGGGTGCAAATCTGGTACAGCATATCAATTTCTTCAATCACACAATCACTAATTTGCATAGAATTAAGGTTGGGATTGAAGACAAAGACAAAGCTATGATTTTGATGTGTTCATAACGGCCTTCGGATGAGCATCTGGTGACTACAATAACATGGGGGAGAGATAGTGTCAAGTAGATAAGATCACTATAAGATTGTTGATTCATAATTAGCAAAAACAAAATAATGCTGAGGGTTTTTAGTCTGAAGCGTTGTATGTAAAAAAACAAGAACATGGGAGAAAGTAGGAAAAAGATGATTTTAGCAGAAGAAATTCCAAAGGCAGAAAACCTATGCAGCATTATAAGTATCAGCAAATGGGGTATATTAGAAAGAACTTTCCAAACAAGAAGTAGCAGATTGATGACAGGAATAGTGAGTCATATTGTTTACTAATATTGTTCAAAACGATGATTCAAATTGCAATGACAGGGATTTTCTCTTAGTTTCATCAAGGCAGTTCTCAACTTCATAGATTTTGGATACAAGATGTTCGTTTCACATAATGGTGTTGTTTGGGCTTTGTGTGATGTCAGACATGTTCCAAAATTAAAGAAGAATCTGATTTCTCTGGGTACTATACATGGAAATGGATTTTCTTATAAAACCAAAAAAGATTGCATTAGGGTGAGTAAGGATGGTTTGATAGTGATGAAAGGGAAAAGGAGTGCAAGAAATATCTTCAACCTGATGGGAACAGTTGTAGGTGGAGTTGCAATTGCAGAATCAAATCAAGGTTGTCACTACGGAGAAGTTTAAGCATTGCCTAGACTTTGATCAATATCTCTAAATGCTAAAGAGGCATAGCACCCAACCGATTTGGATGATAAGGAGCTCCCTGGTTTATATCTTCATAGGGTATATTCGCCAAAATGAAGATTGTTGTACATGGCTTATATACAGAAGTAAACGAGTAGATGTGAAAGTGGAGTGTAAGATGTGCCTTCAAGAATGTATTCGGAGACTTGAACACATGGTTGAGGCCAATCTGTATTAGTTTGACAATTGAATCTAATAAGTGGTTAATGAGAATCATCTTTTTTTTCTTTTTTTTTTAATAGTGATTTGGAGGAGAAGATTTTGATGTAGAGGTAATTTTTCTAGAAACAAAGACTTCATATTTGGTTAAAGTTTTTGTCTGTGTAAGAAATTGTTAGTTTATATTAGATTACCATGGGTTTACTTCATCTATCTACATGTGGATTTTTTTTTTTGTTTTTTTTGAAAAATTACATGTGAACCTTTGGTATTGAATGTTTAAATGTGATGTAAATCTCTTGGTAAAAAGACATTTTTTATGATGGTTTTTTTTTTTTTTTTTTTTGAGGTAAGGTGATAAGCACCAACCCTAAGGGTGTACGTAAGTTGGCATGGTCAAAAGAATTGAACTCATGTCTCTCCCAAACGAGGGGACCTAGGGTACTACTGGGCTATGTGCCCTTTTATTTTATTGATTGGATGAAATTTGAAGTAGTCATTATCATATCAAAATCATGTCAGCCACCATGATCATTAGACCTCTCTAAAGATCCATAGTATATTATCTTCTTCGAGTAACTTTGATATTATGGTTAGTCTTACTTGCTGATCAAACACTTCTTCCATCATTTTATTACAAGATTTAACTATGCAAATTAATATATTTACTATTTAAAAAACTATTGTTAATACACACTTATCATTAATGATGAACAACAGGTCTTTCCTAATGAAGTCCTTTTACTTCTTCTTTAATGATGATGGACTGCATAAACATGAGATACCAGTCATCTAAGAAGGCCTTTGTCCCCAAAAGGTATGTATCTTTAGTTGGATAGCTTGGAAGATGCTCACTCTAAAAAACCTGGCTGCCAGAGAGTACAATAGACTCCCAATAGCTACCTGCGTGTTATACCCCTCTGCAATTGAATCTATCAATTATCTCTTCCTCCACTGCGATTTCTTTGCATGAATTTGTAACCACTATGGTCAAATATTCAATATTGCCTAGCTCCCTAAGTCATTAGGTGAACTATGAGACTTATGGAGGAACGGCCTTGCTCCGACCACTATGATAACTTGAGACACTATTACTAGGACCATTATTTGGAACATACAGTTGGAGTGAAATGCTAGCATATGTAACTCCAAATTTCTTCCACCAATTTCAATTATTTTCAAGATTAATCACTTGTTCTTGCTTTAGGTCTCTACAGTTCCTAAGCGAATCTCACATAGCTAGAAGCCTAGAAGATTAGGCGGCCGCAGTGAAAAGAAGCTTATAGTTGCTGGGATCCATGTGAGTGATCCTGGAGAGACAACAACCAATGCCTACATAGGTGAACATAAGACTACCGTTGATGTGTCGTTTGGTTGCATTGCTTGAATGGACGACACCCCTATGTTAGTTTCTAGGGATGCACCGGCTCTCTCCCCCCTTATGCTTTTAGGTGTCTAGTTTATTGCACTTCCTTGTTGTTCTTTTTTAGCTTCTGTGTGTGTTTAGTTTTTCTGCATCTAGTGGAAGGTGTAATCCCTTCTTGTACCAATTTTGTTCTTTTAATGAAGTAATGTTTTATCTGATAAATATTGCTTTGATTGAAAATTGTCCCCTTCTCTTTTGATTTCCATTCAATAAATAGATGAATATACAGTAATCATAGGCTGATTCTTAGTGATCTAGGTTGATTTCTCTCTATCTACAGCTAATCAATCTAAGACTGATTCTTAGTGATCTAGACTGATTTTTCTAATCAATCTAATTATGCAAAGATACAAAATCAATATGCTATACCGAATTTGTTTATATATGGCAACAAATATTTGCTATATATAGTAATATCCCCCCTCAAATTAATGTTGGTGGATCAACAATAATCAATTTGCAAACAAGAAAGTGATGATGTTGTCTAGTAAGTGACCTGGTAAACATATCAGCAATCTGCAAAGTTGTGGAAACTTACGGAAAAGAAATTATGCCAGTATTTAAAGCTTCTCGAATATAATGGTAATCTACTTCAATGTGCTTAGTGTGCTCATGGTAAACTAGATTAGTTGCAATTTGGATAGTACTTATATTATTTGCATGGAGAGGAATTGGATCGGATTGAGAAAATCCAAGTTCATTCAACAACCCCCTAAGCCAAGTAATCTCTGAGCATGCAGCAGACATAGCCCGATATTCAGATTCAGTAGAAGATTTGGATATTCGATCTTGTTTCTTACTTTCCATGATATCAAAGAATCTCCAAGGAACATACACCAACCTGTGACAGATCAACGAGTATTTGGACAACTAGCCCAATCGGCATCACTAAAAGCACTAAGTCTCATAGAAGTCCTAGCAAGAAAAAATAAACCACGACATGGAATACCTTTGTGAAATCTTATGATATAATGTACTACAGCCAAGTGAAGATAACGTGGGGAGTGCATAAACTGACGAACTTTGTTTATATAAAAAAAAAAAAGTTCAAACATTAATTAATTATACATGTCCTAATTCAAATCAAATCAAAATTTTAGAATATGTTTATCAGAATCATATATAGCCAAATCATAATGGAATTAGGATAATATATTTCATAATATTCGGATATATTCTAAGATTGCCCAAGAACATAGATCTCGAGGCGATCTAAAATAATCAAATATCAAGATTAGCCAAGAGCACATATCTCAAGGCAACCATAAATATCCAAATATCAAGATCAGCCAAGAGCACAAATCTCGAGGTGACCTAAAATATTTAAATATCAAGATCAGCCAAGAGCATAAATCTCGAGTGACCTAAAATATTCAAATATCAAGATCAAACAAGAGCACAGATCTCGAAGCAATCTAAAATATTCAAATATCAGGATCAGTTAAGAGCATCGATCTCAAGGCGATCAAAAATACTAAAATCTCAAGATCAGCCGAGAACACATATTTCGAGGAGATCTAAATATTCAAATCTCAAAATCACTAATAAAATAAAATTATATATATATATATACACACACACACACACAATAAATAAAATAAAATAAAATAAATTTTAAAAAAATCATGGCAAAGACTTGTATGGATTCACCAATGATGAAACTAATAATCTGGCAAAGACTTGTATGAATGACAAACTGGGTATTGAAAATTCTGGTGATTCTAATGATGATAAGCCATTAAGTTCTAAGCCTAGTAATGGTTCCATGTCTCTTCAAAAATGTGGTTCTGTGAATAGGTTATGCTTTAGTCATTTAAAAAATGACAGAGTTATCTTAATAAACTTTATAAAAAAAACGTAATGGAATATATTTTACAACTTGTTTTGATAGTTTGACGGGCATAGTTGATGACAATGATGATAATTTAATATTATGTGATGTGTTGCATTGATGCGTCAAAGCTTGAAATTGAAGAATATATTAGTGTTGAGTAGGACTCCACTTTCTCTTTGCTAGGCAGAACTCCATCTTCAATTCAAATTCTATTTTATATCCTCATAAAAGAAGCATAAAAGGGGAAAATATCTCCTTTATTTTTTTTTTCCAAAAAAAAACACACTAGTCATTCTAATCTTGTATATTTTCGTATTTATGGTCATTTATGAAAAAGTTTTTATTTATTCTAAACATATGTTGTAAATATGGAAATATCTGATATAACATTGTAGGTCAATTTTTATTCTAAACATATGCTTTACCCCTTTATGTCTCCTACCGAGTCTTAATTTTATTTAGTACATCTTTCTCAATTTTTGCATTCTTTTAGATAATTGACCAAGTATACCTACAAAGTTCATTTCTATACATTTGATTTGCATTTTAATTAATGAACTTGTTATGTTTAGATGGATGATGAAAAACAAATGCTGGCTAAACTTCTATTGGCCCTAATAATGTTGAACGACAAGTTTATAAAACTGCTACACTTACATTAGCTAGTAACAGTTGAGTTCACACCATCATAATTGGTTGGTATGCGAGACGTAGGAATGAACTTACTAGATGCCAAATCCCACGTGAAGTCCGGCTTGAAGCAAATCGAGCACGAGATGGCTTAATGTCACATTTACTTACAAGTAATTTATGTCATAATATGATACGGATGAGTTATGGAGCCTTTCAAGGATTGTGTGGCATGTTAGTAAGAGAATGAGGTCTTAGACCATTAAGACAAGTTACCGTTGAGGAACAAGTTGCGAAAACACTATACTATTGGGTCATAATGTTTCGCACCGTGAATTATCCTTCTTTTTTAGGCGTTCCGGTGAGACTATTTTTCATCATTTTCACAATGTGTTACAAGCTATAGTAGAGTTGGAGGACAAATTCTTAAAACAACCCGATGGCATACAAATTCCTTCAGAAATATTCAACAGCACTAGATTTTATCCATACTTTAAGGTAACAAATTATACTTATTAAATTATAAATTTAGTAAGAATGTGTGTATGTTGAAAATGAAAATTTTAAGTTATGTCACAAGACTGTGTTGGTGCTATTGATGGTACACATATTAGTGTAAAAGTTTCTAATACAAAAGCTCCCAAGTATCGTGGGAGAAAAGAATACCCAACACAGAATATTTTAGCTGCATGCACATTTGATATGGAAATTCACATATGTGTTACCTGGTTGGGAAAGTACTACATCTGACTCAAGGATTATGAAGAATACTTTAAGTAGAACATGCCCTCTTAAAATTCCAGAAGGTACTTATGAATACATATAATATTACATAAACACAACAACTGTTATATAACATATAATAAAGTTTGTGTTATGTCTAGGGAAATATTATCTAGTTGATGCCATTATATTATTTAATCTTCAACATGCGTCTTTGAGCAACGCTATTGAACAAGCATTTGGTGTTCTTAAGAAGCGTTTCCCTATAATTGGGAGTTCTACAGAGCCTCATTATGGTTTAGAAACACAAAAGAAGATTATTTTTGCATGTTGTATCCAACACAATTATTTAATGTGTGCCGATCCTGATGATGCTATACTTGCACAAGTTGATAGTGAACTTGCAGAGGAAGCACCAGAGGAACATCATATCAGTCAGGAAAATACTGAAGAAACCATGGAAGGAGAATTAATTAGAGATGCTATTGCAGCTGAAATGTTTAATTAATTTTATTACTGAAAATGAAATATAATAACATTGTTTTTTTTTGTTTATTAATCACAAGGGTAATTTAGTAATATACTATATAACCTTACCTCCACTAACCTCACAACCAAGCACAATAAGATTTCAAAACTTTCAATTACATTACCCTTCATCCAAGTAAAGAATGGTTCAAAACATTCTTCTACCTTCATTTACTTTATCTTACCTTACTTTATGAAGCCCTCCAATACCTCCATCCAAGTAGAGCCTTAGTGGGTAAAAGAAAGGGTGGCTATAGTTTGGCTCCAAAACCATGATCAAAACAAAAGTTTAAAACAAAGCTTCATGAATTCACGGTTTACACAATTGGGAAACTAAAAATTTTCCTTGAATCCAGGCTTTGGGCTTGGTTACAAACAAATGGAGACAAACAAAATTGGAGCTATGCAATTGACATATTTATAATGCTAATAACCTCACATAAAACATCTATAAATAAAAATTAAAATAAAAAGATATATATCTAATCAGTTATGTATGAAACTATCATATACAAAATATTACAAATTAACATTAAATATTTTAGATTCCTAGAATAACACATTTCTAATTTGAGTAGAATCTTTCAACAATTATGCTTTTAACAAGAAATAACTGGTATTTTCTGTTAGGCTTTAATTTTTTTTTAAAAGAAATATGGATGTTCCTTCACAGAAAAGAGAACGTAGATGAATCATCATGAACAAACACAGTGCAAGAACATATATAGATAACATGCTAAGTTTAGTTATTTTTATTTTTATTTTTCTTGAGAAAAGGTAACAAGCTAAGTCATACAGACAAGAAAAAAAAATTACAAACGCATGCCAACGGAGGCGTTGACTTTTATTTATTTATTTTTTTTAAACAAAGGATGAATTATAAATTATATTAAAAAGAAACAAGTACTTGTCAATAAAAATTAAGTGTGGTCTTCAAAATATTACTCTTTTTATTCCAAAATACACGATATTTTAAAGATGTTGTACGACAATTAATAATAGCATTAAAGTTTATAAAATTTAAAATAAAAATATTTTTTAGACTATAAATATTTTTTTTATTTATATAACTTATTAAATTGAACAACTCTAGAGCCGCATGCAGTACAGCAGATTTGGGAAGGCACTATCCCCGAGGGCACTTAGTAGCGCCCCTTCATTTGCATCTATCATTATTAGGTTAGTAACATTAGGAAACTTTGATGGGAGGCACTGTAGTTTAGGACAGTCAACTAGCTCTAGATAAGTAAGAGAAGGAAAGGGTTCTCCTTTGTTAAACTGACATCAGAAGATCAGGAATCTACCAAGTCAAATATCAGTTAGCTTAGTCTTATCTATAGTTTATTCTACTTAAATGTAATCTTCCATTAGATGCTATATCTTTTTGTTATAACAAACTCTCTTACTCATTTGTATCTGCTGTATTTAACGTCAATATGATTCAATGAAATATATACAATTTTTCAACACAACAAGTGTTTTTATGGTATCAGAGACCTAGACGCCAATCAAGTGCTCTTTTTTTTCGCATCAGATCCATGGCTGCTTCCGCTCAAGATCATCAAATTGTTTCTTTCAATGCTCCTTCACATCTTCCCACCAAACTTACTCAAGCTAATTTCTCGGTTTGGAGAACTCAACTCTACTCTGCTCTTATAGGATATGATCTTCTTGGCTACATTGATGGTAGCCATCCCAGCCCTTTCGCAACAATTCCTGACCCAAAAGACAGTACCAAAACCATTCAAAACCCAGACTTTCTTCTCTGGTACAGACAAGATCAACTCATTCTTAATGCCATGTTAGGCAGCTGTGTCGCCGACATACAGACTCATATTTCCTCGGTCTCTTCTTCCAAGGAAGCATGGGATCGTCTCTCTATTCTTTTTGCAAATAAGTCTCGCACTCGCATTGTTTCTCTCAAGGAAAAGCTTCACAACAACCCACGTGGCACTCGTGCTATCACGGATTATATGCAAGATGTTCGAGCCACTGCTGATGCTCTTGCTATAGTTGACAAACCTGTTGATGAGGAAGATTTAATTATCCATACTCTCGCCGGTGTTGGCACAGATTTTGCTCCTGTTGCAGCTGCTGCTCGTTTACGTGATACCCCGATTACCTTTGATGAGTTATTTGATAAACTAGAGGCATTTGAGCGGGACCTCAAGGCTCAAGCAGTCGTTGATCCATCCCTCACTCTCGCAACAGCAAATCATGCCACTCGTCAGTCACCTCAAATTCGTTCTTGGAACTCACGTTCTCCTCAACACTCCAATCGTTCTCAATGGAACACTAATTATCGAAATCAAGGCTCTTCCAACAATCGTTCCACTTGGAACTCAGCTCGATCAACCATACCTAGATCTTCCACCTCGCCTGCATCCTTCTGTAATTTTTGTGAAATCCCTGGGCATCAAACTAATGAATGTCGGAAACTTGCTCGGTTTCTCAAGCACAACAATGTGCAGTTTAGCTCTGCACAGCGTGATCCTCTTCCTCAGCCATCGGCTAACATGACCTCTCTCAACCGGTCGTCCTCTCAGCAATGGTTGTTTGACACTGGGGCATCCCATCATGTTACTGGGAATGTTACTAATCTGCACCATTTTTCTGACTATGGTGGTCCAGACGAAATCCGTATTAGTGACGGTACAGGTTTGCCTATATCACATATTGGCCATGCCAAACTTCTTCATCACAACACTTCTTTTGCTTTGGATAATATTCTTTGTGCACCTTCTATTAAGACAAATTTAATTTCTGTTTCCAAGTTTTGTCAAACAAATAATGTTTCCCTTGAATTCTTTCCATTTCATTTTCATGTTAAGGATCTGCGCACGGGGGCGACAATGCTTCGCGGGGAGAACATTAATGATGTCTATTGCATTCCCAGCTCAGTGACTCCTCAAGTTCATCACACTACAACATCTTAACTTGCTGAGTGGCACAAACGCTTGGGTCATCCAACTATTCCTGTTATTCGCTCTATTTTTCGTTTAAGTCCTTTGAAGTTCACTTCTTTTTCAGCTTCGAAGTTTCATTGTTCCTCTTGTGCATCAAATAAAAGTCATAAGTTGCCTTTTTCTGAGAACTCTCTTCGTAGCTCCAAACCTTTAGAACTTGTTTACTCCGATGTTTGGGGTCCTACAAATATATCTATTGATGGCTTTCAATTTTATCTAATTTTTGTTGACCATTTTAGTAAATATATTTGGTTTTACCCCATGAAAAAAAAATCTGATGTTGCAATTTTGTTTCCCCAATTTAAATCCCTAGTCGAAAAATTTTTTCGACACCCTCTCATTTCTATTTACACCGATAATGGTGGAGAGTATCTTTCTCTTGCACCCCTTCTTCGTTCTCATGGTGTCTCTCATTTTAAAACACCTCCGTACACGCCTGAGCACAATGGAACTTCTGAAAGGCGTCACCGTCATATCGTCGAAACGGGATTAGCTCTTCTTCATACTACATCACTCCCAAATTCCTATTGGTCATATGCATTTCAAACAGCTGTTTACTTGATTAATCGCCTTCCATCTTCTGTCCTCAACTTTCAGTCACCATTTCAGCTATTATTTCATCGCTCTCCCAATTATTCACGTTTGAAAATCTTTGGGTGTTTATGCTATCCTTGGTTGCGTCCTTACATTTCCTCCAAACTTCACTCTCGTTCTACACCATGTATTTTTCTTGGCTACGCGCCAAGTCAATCTGCATACAAATGTTTTGATCCTGTTTCCAAAAAAATTTATCTTTCCCGCCATGTCAAATTTGTTGAGCATATTTTTCCTATGCAGGATGCTAATAGACATCTAGTTCACTCCTTGCCCGTATTGGACTCCTCGTGTGTGGATATCAATGTAAGTCCTTCATCTTCTCTTTGCACTGATCCTCAACCCACCTCTCACCCTATCCTTTCTCATTCACCTATTTTGCCTCTCATTCCCACTCCAAGCGAATCCTTCTCACCTACCCATACTCCACTATCCAATCCTGCTGACTCTACTCCTTCACCCTCACCTATCTCCCCACCTTTATCCTTGCACTCACCCCCTACCACCCAGCCGTCATCTTCCCTACCTTATAACCTTCGTTCTCCACGTGCCCGAAAACAAAACTCCAAATATTTTAATTCCCAGTTTGTTAATCACATCACTGCTCATCCTATTCCTCCCACTCTTGAACCTAAGAATTTATCCGACGCACTCAAAGATGAATGTTGGCGTGCAGCGATGTCAGAGGAATTTGATGCCCTTATGCGTAATGGTACCTAGGATCTTGTTCCACCAGCTGATCATAATCTTGTAGGCTGCCGATGGGTTTTTCGCATTAAGCGAAATATGGATGGAACAATTGCGAAGTATAAAGCTCGTCTTGTTGCTAAGGGTTATCATCAACGCCCGGGTTTAGATTTCTCTGAAACTTTCAGTCCAGTTTCCAAACCAACTACTATTCGCTTGATTCTTAGCTTAGCACTTGCTTATGGTTGGCAACTTCGTCAATTGGATGTTAATAATGCTTTTCTCCAAGGTACACTTACTGATGATGTTTTTATGATTCAACCTCCTGGTTTTATTCATTCTTCATTGCCAAATCATGTTTGTAAGCTAAAAAAAGCTCTTTACGGTCTCAAGCAAGCTCCTAGAGCCTGGTACCAAGAACTCAAGGGGTTTCTTCTTCAATTTGGCTTCAAGAATTCTATCGCTGACTCCTCTCTGTTTGTTTACAATGTGGATGGTGTATGTCTTTATTTCTTGGTTTATGTTGATGATATCGTTCTCACTGGTAACAATGATCGATTTCTTGAATCATTTGTCACCCAAATTGGCCGACGATTTTCCTTGAAAGATCTTGGAGTTCTACATCAATTCTTGGGTGTTGAGGTGATTCACACACCTACTGGTCTTTTTTTGTCTCAACATCGTCATATTTCTAATCTCTTGGACTCATTTTCTATGGCTGGAGCTAAAGGAGTCACCACTCCCATGTGCTCAACCACACCTCTGTTACTTAAGGATGGCTCCACTCCAATTGATCCCACTCCCTTTCGAAAGCTTGTTGGTGGACTTCAATATTTATCTCTCACTCGCCCGGATGTTTCATTTGCTGTTAATCGTCTCTCCCAATTTATGCATTCCCCTACAGAAATTCATTGGACAGCATTGAAACGTGTTCTTCGTTATCTCAAGAACACTATTTTTCATGGTCTTTTTCTACGTAAAGGGATTCCTCTTCAATTACGGGCATTCAGTGACTCAGATTGGGGTGGAAATCGTGATGATGGTCGCTCCACTACAGCTTATCTTATTTATCTTGGCTCTAATGCTATTTCCTGGAAATCATGTCGTCAAAAGACCGTTTCTCGTTCTTCAACAGAAGCTGAATACAAAGCACTTGCTAACACTGCTGCTGATATTATGTGGATTGAAAATCTTCTTCATGAGTTGGGGATCAAATTATCTCAGCCTCCATCATTGTTTTGTGATAACACAGGTGCTACTTATCTTTGTGCCAACCCAGTCTTCCATTCCAGAATGAAACATATTTCCCTTGATTATCATTTTGTCCGAGAATGTGTTACAAATGGGCAACTCAGAGTTCATCACATCTCCACTAAAGATCAGCTGGCTGATGTCCTCACCAAAGCCTTAAGTCGTCACCAGTTTACTGTTCTTCGGTCCAAGATCGGCGTCTCCAATGGAGCCTCCATCTTGCGGGGGCGTGTTAAACTGACATCAGAAGATCAGGAATCTACCAAGTCAAATATCAGTTAGCTTAGTCTTATCTATAGTTTATTCTACTTAAATGTAATCTTCCATTAGATGCTATATCTTTTTGTTATAACAAACTCTCTTACTCATTTGTATCTGCTGTATTTAACGTCAATATGATTCAATGAAATATATACAATTTTTCAACACAACAAGTGTTTTTATCCTTCACTTGCCCCAGACCACTCTTCTAACATTGGCATCTCAGATAAAACAAGTTCCTCTAAAGCAGGGAATGGAGCGTGCCCTCCATAGAAGCCCAAGTCTATGCACCTGATAGAATGGAGGCGCCTGACTGTGAGGGTTTGGAGATGACTTAGCTGTCCCAGAGGTGGAAGAACTTCACATCTAACGCATGAGTCTAGTGTTAGATTAACCAGATTGCGAAGCAATGATGAGTCCATAAGCCAAGTAGGGAACTTCATTCCCACGTATCCTTCAATCGCCAACATATTGATGTTCGCGCCTGGTTGGAGGTTTTCAAGCACACAATCCTCAAGATCAGCTTCTGGAACCATGTCATGCAAGTGATCATCACTGGATTGCGATGGTGTCCTGTACACATTCTCATCCCCTGATAAAAGTAGTGACCACAGATCGTGCTTCTCCTTCAGATTGGCGTCCTTAGCCTCATCAGGGTCTCTAACATTGTCAAGATTTTTTACATGTAGTTCACCTTCAATGTTGAGGCTACCCAATTCTCTGATATTGCAATTAGTCTCTCCACCAACTATAAATATCGATAATGTTCGCAGATTACTTAACAGTCCTATTCCTGCAGGAATGCAACTCAGCCCAACACAGCCAGTAAGATTCAGATGAATGAGGCTTTTCATATCCTTCATCTCCACTGGGAGCTCACTTAGATGGAGACAATCTTGAAGATTCAAAACTTGCAGGTTGGAGAGTCTGCTCAATGATTCAGGCAATGCTTGAAGATAGCAGCACTTGGACAAATCAAGTTTCGTCAGATTCATGAGGAAACCAATGGAACTCGGCAATGATTGCAGACTTGAGCAGCCTTTGATGTCCAAGGTCGATAGGTTGGAGAGCTGACCAATAGAGTCTGGCAATATCCAAAGGCATCTGCAATGAGATAAACTCAAAGTCTGGAGTTTATGCAGGAGGCCAATGCATGTTGGTACAACTTCAATGTCGGTGCTGGAGAGGTTGAGGTACCTCAGATGTTTCATCTTACAAATTGAATCCAGAATTTCTCTGATCAATGGATAGTGGCATAGATGCAACGCACGCAAGAGCTTTAGACCGGAGAAGGTGTCACTAAGCCCTGCCGGCTTTGATAATTTCTCTTTATTATCATCTATATCTTTCATGCCACCTAATGCATCTAAACAGAAAATTCGTCCCCTGTTTTTTTCCAGGTACCCCCTTTTTCCTTCTGCAATGAAGTAGAAGCTGCGCAATTTGTTTGCTTCATTGAGAAATGGTAATAGCTTGCTCTCTGACATTGGTCCGTTAAAAACTAAGGACAAGTATCTACAGCCTCGCCCAAATGCATATCCTGAAGCTTCATCAGCAACAGAGCCCTCTTCACCTGCAACAGAGCGAGCCAGATCATGGACAAGGTCATGCATCTTTACCAGTCTCACCACACCATCTGTGACTTCATCCCCATTTTGAAAGAGTGATCTTTCCAGCAACTCATCAACATATCCATTCCCAATGTCTTCAGTCTCAAATGAATTATAGTCATGGATCAAGATGCCCTCTGCCATCCATAGCTGAACCAGTGTCTCCTTCATCACCACATAATTCTTGGGGAATATAGAGCAGTAGGCAAAGCAAGGCTTGAGGCGTGAAGGCAAGTGGTTGTAGCTCAACCTCAATGATGGCAGTATCTGGTTCTCATGCTCAGGCAATCTCCAAACCTCATTGTCTTTCACAGCCAACCATTCCCTTTCTCCTCTTCTGAAATGCATCAGGCTACCCAGAGCTTTGGCAGCCAAAGGAAGTCCTGCGCACTTGCTCACTATATCCTTCCCAATGGCCACCAAGTTCGGTGTTTTCACTGCACCACCGAACCCAAACGCCCTCTTCTCGAACAAAACCCAGCAGTCCTGGTCTGATAACCCGGTCAGCAAGTGTGGTGAGACGGTGCCCATAAAGGAAGCAACTCTTGCACTGCGTGTGGTCACAATGACCTTACTTCCTGTTGCAGCACAACCAATGAGCAGGGTTCTCAACTTGTCCCACTTCTCATGGTCTTCATTCCATACATCATCCAGAACAAGCAAGAACATCTCCCCTGTGAGTTTTTCTCTTAGAAACCTCTGCAACGAGTCCATATCTTGGAGATTACACATTTCCCCTGTTATGGATTCTATGATTGATCTTGTGAGTCTCTTGGCGTCAAACTCATCAGAAACACAGACCCATATCCTCTTCCTAAAATGCTGGAGCACCCTCCCATCATTGAAGACCAGTTGTGCAAGAGTGGTCTTGCCCAACCCTCCTAGCCCAACAATAGGCATAACATCAAGAGCAACTTGACTTGATGATGATGATGATGATGACAACGAGTTGATTAGAAAATCCACAAGAGTCTCCCTGTCTCCATCCCTTCCATAGACTTCTGATTCGTTAACGATGGAACCAGTCTCCTCTCTTGGAACTCTCTCACCAATCTCTTCTTTGACAGCGCCGGCGCCCACTCTCAATTTATTACCTATTCCTCTCCTCCGCAATATCATCCAACCTCTTCATGATCTCTTTCATCTTGCCAGCCATGATATAACGAAACTTTGGGCCTGAGATAACCGAGTTATACACCCTTCCTTTCATTCCCTTCTTCTTCCGCTTCTCGGCGTCAGCCAACTCAGCCGTGAACTCATCCAAGACATCATCTATATCAAAAGCAACATCTTTGAGCTTTCTCAACCATCCCGCCAGCGCCTTCTCCTTCACCTGCCTCGCCTCAGCGTCTTCAAGCACGTCTTGGATTGCCAACAGAGTGCTCTGCAGCCTTCTGAACTCCTTTGCAACGCCGGTCAGGGGGCTTAGCTCCTTGATTACTCTCAAAGCCACCTTCTCACAAATCAACTTAATCAGAGGTGAAAGCACTAACTCTGCCATGACTGTAGATTGTAACAACAAATGACTGAATGAGGATGAGCAATGAACAATGTATGGAGAAGGAGCAATAAACTAATATCTCAAATCTTCAGAGATCATACATAAATATGTATGTATGTATGTGTAATTTTATGACTGTACAAGGATATACGTCAAAAAACACTGTATTAACTATGAAGCAGGTGTCTATACAATTAATTGGTCCCATTTGAATGCTAATCAGTGGAAAGTTTAAAAAAAACATATTATGTAAAACAGGATCATTCATAAAGACCAACATCGAACCAATTCTCTATCTTTCTATTGGACAAAACACTGTGAATATGTTTGGTACCGGGTTTAAAATATTACATGAGAATATGAATTTTGAGAAATGTAGATTATGAATAATAAACTCAAAAATACTTTATTTCTTTGTTTTTTCTGGGCAGGAATTACACCAATTTTACCTTCCTTCCGAGCTTGTATCTCTATGTCTGTTAATAATGGTGATTCCACGCTGCTTTGGTTTGATAATTGGCTAGAGGGCCGGGCTCCCAAGGACTTATGGCCTACCCTTTTCATTGATTGTAATTTTCCTTGGATTACAATCAAGCAATTTGTTCAGGATTCCCCTTCACTTGCGACCTTCTTTCGTACTTCCACTTTCTCTGAAAGTCTTCACTTCTGGTCTTCCATTCCAAACTATTCTAGCACTCAGGTTGACAAGAAAATTTGGAACTTGGAAAGCAATAGATCATTCTCTGTCCGATCCTTCTACAAGTTTCTAATTGATGGTGGAGTGCGTAGTGCTTTTCACTCTCTGTTCTGGAAAGCCGAATGTCCAAGTAAAATTTCCATCTTCTGCTGGCTTGCTAGTGAGGATAGAATTCTGACTCTTTCTAATTTGGCCAAAATGGGTTGCAACACTCAAAATGCGACCGACACCTGTTTCTTATGCTTTAAGGACTCCGAAACTTCTGATCACCTCTTGCGTAGGTGTGAATTTGCGGCTCGCATCTGGGCTTTCTTTGCACAAATCCTTGATTACCAGTTAAATTCTTATTCTCTTCCTGAGATTTGGACAGCTTGGATTCCGTCCATTGATGTCAGGCAGCGAGCTCTGTGGGACTTAATTTCTCGTGCAATATGCTGGAATATCTGGCTAGAAAGAAATAATCGCATTTTTAACTCTTCTTTTTTGCCTCTATTCTCTGTTATTGCTAAGTCGATTCATATGCTTCTTGCCTGGTTTTCTGCAGCGAGAGATCCGCAGCTTCAGCACTTACCCGCAGATTCTGTTCAGAAACTCAAGCGCGCTCTTGTCTTTTTGGGTTCTCGACAGGATGAGCATGGTTTCACTTCAGACCCTCCAGCTCAGGAGTGATTCATCCCCGCCTCTCCTCCCTCTTCGGCTACGTTAGATGTCCTTTTGTATCCTTCTGGTGATCTTCGACTATCTACCGCGCCGTTTTGGTTTTCCCCTTTTGTTGTTTGTTTGCTCGTTGATAGAAGCACATTATCGCTGGTGATGGCTTACTATCTAGCTTTGTTGTTTGGTTCCTGTTTTGGTATGTTTGTCTGTTTCTTCTCTTCAGGTTTGTACTTTTTACTCTTCTCTCAATAAAGTTGTGGTTTATCCACTTTTTTCAAAAAAAAAAAAAAAAAAAAAATTTAAAATAGGAATATAAAAATTTGTCAACTAAGATGTATATTTCGGAATAAATGTAGAAATAACACGTTTCTTAGTATGTATTCTTCGGAATCTCAGATTAATGCTCATATCACAGATGAGAATTGATACACCGCTAACATTTTCTATTGGAGAAATCCTTTTTAAACCGGCTGTTATAGTAACCATTTAACAAGAGATCAGTTTGAGATAATAGTTTGACTTAATTGCCCTGGCATGGAGGCTATTCAGAAAGAAACACAAGTGTTACTGAGTATAATTTCAAGACATACTAAATTAACAGAAATAGCTCTGATTTAAAGAAAAAAAAAAATCAACAAGGATATTAAAACAAAGATTTGAAAATCATATCACAACGTCAGCACCAAAATCAAAGATCTGAATATAAACCTTCAGGAAAAGTTATTTAAGTAACAATCAAAGTTTATATATCATCAAAACTTAAAGATCGAGAAGATGGGAAACCTTTGACGATCCCTTTCCTGCCTCCTTTTCCACAAGCGTAGAGATCAAGAGGAGAGACAACTAAAAGAGAGGAGCAACGAAGCAATGAACCTGACACAAAGGATCACAGATAAAAAAAAATGCGAACGGCTCTCAAAGCGTCATCTCTCAATCTGGGAATAATGAGTATTTCCGCCCTCTAAGCAATTTCACTTCACTTCATCAATACGCGGAAGAGAGGAGTTGCCGTGGAGGCATCAAGATCTTGGACTTCGGTGTGTTTCTTCTGTTTGAGAAAAGATTCTTAAAAGAATGGGCCTTTTGCCAGAGCCCCGAGGAAAGATTAATGGATGACCTTGACTTCATTTCTTGCATCGGATTTCTTTTTATTTATTTGTTTTTTATTTTTTAAATGTATTGCATATGTACAGTGTTAAGCCGCCAAACGAAGTTGGCTAAATAGGCTTGGAAGATCATGGGTCAACTTCAGATGATCCGGATTTAACCCAACAGATCTTAGAAACGGTCGGGCCTTGAACCGACTCGTCGTAAATGGCAGGTCGTTGGATTATTAAATAATAAATAAAAATTTAAAAAAATAAATTATAAATTAAAATAATTTCTAATGGTAGCAGTGGCAAAGCTAATAGTGGGAATGGTAGCAGTGGCAAAGCTAATAAACAGAGTCAAAAGAAACCAAAGCAACTACATTCCTCTGCCCGTTTGGTTGCAAGGATTGATCCCCAAGGCATGGGGATCAACCCTTGTGGCATGTGCATGCCCATGTTTGGGCATGCATCAAAGGGCATGGGAAGGGAATGAGAGGGGAGTGCATGCCCCTCAAACCCTTCATGCTCATCCCCTCATTTTGGGGGATTGAGCATGCCTTAATGAAGAATTTACTTTAATATCCCTTATAGATAATGTATTTATCTTTATGCCCCTCAAATTGAAATTTTTTTTATTTTTGAATAATGTTTTGGATGAAAATTAAAAATGTCATTTATTTTTTAAATATTAAATTTATTAAAATTTTAGTGAATTAAAAATAATTAATTTTGGACATTTGTTTATTTTAAATAAAATAATTAAATTGTATTCATCTATTAAAATATTTAAAATTAAAATTTTATTTAGAAAATAAATACATCAATAACTTATTTAAAAACATTTATAAAAATTGGAGCCATTTAATAATTTTTTAACTATTAAAACATATTATTTAATTAAAATATGAAAGAGTACAAGAGTAATTTTACTAAAATTTTTCCCTATATCCTCTCCTATCCCTATCCACATTCCCTCCAACCAAACATTACTTTTATTCCCATCTCCAATCCCCCTTCCCTATTTCTATCCCCATCTCCATCCCCTTCCCCTTCCCCATTCCCATCCCCATATTCCTATGCCTTCCAACCAAACGGACCCCATCCCCAGGGAGTCAAAAAGAGTGCTCCCGATGGAAAGTCTGATGGCCAGTGTAAACAAAGTCAAAAGAAACCAAAGCAACCACATTCCTCTGATAACTCATCGCCAGAAAGTCAAAAAGAGTGTGCTCTTGGGAAAGGGGAAAAAGAAAGAAAGGGGAAATGGAAAGAAGAAGAAAGGAAGGAAGTCAGGGTTTTTAATTTGAGTAGGATGCTGAAGTGGTTAAGTTTGTTGACAAAGCTAAGCCACGTCAGATCGCCGTTAACGGCGTTGGCGTCAATGACCAAATTGAAAGCAATTCATAAGTTTAGTAACCAAAATAAATTTTTTTTTTATTATTTAGTAACTAAAATAGGAACTGGTGGATAGTTCAGTAACTAATTTTGTAGTTTACCCTTTCTTATTTTTATCTCTCTAAAAACTAAGAACACATATTATCGCCAATTCCTTTGAAGCTTCAATTCTCTATCTAGCACAAGATATTGTTCATATTATTTGTTTAATCTTTATTTTAATTTTTTTGCAGCATTCCTTTGTGTTGACTTTCCTCTTCCTTTAAACTTTTGATTTTCACCTTTTTTTCCCCATGTCACGCCCCGAACCCGGTGCGCAGACAAACGGCCGCACATCCATAGTGCATAGCACAATAAGCATGCAAGGCCTCAAAACCTATTACAAAATAAAATATACTATCTAACAAAACTGTAAATTTCAAAAGTCATAATTGGAAAATTTACAAAATTTTACTAAATACAAACTCATAGTTTACAATATAGACAAAATTATAGCTTAACCAACACCATGGATAGAATTGCTACTTGCTCACCTTCAGTAAGCTATTGTACTCCGGATTTGAAAAAAAATTAGCAACAGATTATGAGCTTGACAATCCAGTAAGCACCCACTAAAAATATCAAAATCATAAAAAATTCAACATTTCGAAACTCAAACAAAGTACAATAAAATACAATTTAATTAGTTCCAAATTCAGAAGTCAAGTTTTTTCAATAAAACATAATTGATCAAAAAGTCAAGCATATATGTCCCACGAATAACTATTGCCAAAACAAAATTTCAGAGGTCATATGTTTACCCTCGGTGACTAGAGCCAGAATATCATAGTTCATTTATTTACCCACTGTAACCCAAATCAGAATATCAAAAGCCGTTATTTTTCACTGATGAAACGGTGCTAAACTATAGTGTTTAACTCGTTAGTGCAAAGTTAATTTGGAAATAATTTCTATATCAAAATACTTCATGTACACAACAACAAATTATCAAAGTTCAGGTTGGGCAAAACCAAAGTAATTTGCCAAGCAAAATTTTAGCAATCACATGATCTCATTTTTATAATACCAAATTAAACCAATTATTTGAGTCCAAACTTGAAAAGATACTTTATACAAATAATCATAAATTCAATAGACTATCTAATAGTTCAGAAATTTAAATAATCAAAAATTAAATACATTATCTAAAAATTCAGAGGTTAAAAAATCAGAAATTAAATAAATTATCTGAAAATCCAAAATTTAAAATAATCAGAATTTGAAAAAAAAAACATTTAAACATTTCAGATCCAGAAGAATATCATTAATTTGACATTTTAAATAATTTAAAGATAATTCCCAAACAATATTAATTAAATCAACATAATTTGACTAACAAACAAAAATTCAATTATCCAAAATAAATAAATAAAAGACTTAACTTCACAAATATTGCTAGTGTCAAAAGATCTATATACATAGTATAATTTATATTTGGCACTAGCAAAATTTGTAACATTCCAAAATTCGAGTTTTTTATAGCCCATATTTCAAATTCACACCTATCGAGTTTTCTAAGAAAGTCATAAATTTGGGAATAACCCATCAGAATTTCAAACAAAACAAATTTTAAAATTCACATGAATGCAAAAGAAATATTTCCAAGACACTAACGAAGTTACAAAAGTCATGACTAATAACCAATTCCGTTACGACCCTTAAGATTGAAATCAGCATAGCTTTGAAAATTCTAACCCAAATTAGAAATTTTAATCTTTTGAGAAAACTAGACATCTATATCTATAACATATCCAAATTTCACAATAATTAAAGATCTACAAAATTAAGCCATCAAATTAAGCATACATACTTCTGCAGCCCACTAAATTCATCCATGCCCTTTCTAATAATAATATCTCACAACATATAACTTCAAATAAGATTAAACTTTAGAAGTATATAATTAACTCAAAATTGAACAACTTTCTTATTAAACATGACTCCTGATTCAACTTCTAAGATCCTCAAATTCTCTTATCAATCGTCAAACTTCCTGTAGAAATGACATTGAGCACATCTACAGAAATTTGATCATTATCTCAGACACTACAATGGAAAAAAAATTCTAAAATTTGGCAGAGCCAAAAATAAAATCATCTTATAAAACTTTCTTATACAAATCTAAATCTAAAAAACAACTTACAATCGTGAAACAAAATTAAAAACGGATCAAGGTTGCCTAGAAAATCCTGACCGCGTCACCTGCATTTAAAGTTTATAATTAACATGATAATTATGCAAAAATTCTAAAATTTTGCAGGTACTTAGACAACGTCAAACTCTACAAGTTTTTTATCTTACTCTACTCCAAATTCGGCCTCTAAGACCTCTAAAATTGAAGAGGGGTTTCTGCTATGCTAACAGGAATTTCTAAATCTTATCCTCAAAATTAAATCAAATCAACATTCTCACCAGACCCTAACCCTAACTAGTATCATGTCACAACAATCATAAGGAAGATCATAAACAAAATAAATCAAAACCTTACCTCAATAATAACAGTGAAACAAATCCTTGACGACAAGACCCTTCTCCCGTCCTCGCCGCCGACATCACCCGCAAATAGGAAGAAAAAGAGATGAGGCAAGGTCTCTCTCTCTTTTTTTTTTTTTTTTTCTAAATGGCAATCTACAACCGAAGGAGATGAAGAGACCGCTAGGGTTTCGAAACTAAAAACAAAATCAACAGCTAGGATTTTATTAAGGGATGGGGCTCGCACCCCATTTAAAGCATCTCAACTCCCCTTCAAATCATCTCCTTTTTTTTCCTTGGTAAAGACTAGAACATAAATGAAACAAATAAAAAAATCTGGTTTTTCTTTTGTTATATCTCAATATGAATAAAAAATCTTCTTTTGATGTTAGTTTTGGTATTTGAGTAGCAAAAGAGTGAATAAGAACGTATCTTTGTTTTTTAATATGTTCCTTGGATGGAAAAGAAAACAATGGATTTCATAATTTCTCTACAGTCTTTGTTTTTCTCTTAATGGACAAACACTAGTTTATCTTAGTTTTCTCTAATCATTTGTTGAACTTTACATAATATCCATTCATCATATCTCTCGCTCTCTCTTACCATGGCTTCTCATCCATGGGCATCATTCTCTATGCAGAGTGAAGGACCCGCTAATGTGTAGGAATTTGGTTGATGTGAATAGGCCAAAGAGGAAGATGATGTGTCAATGGGGAACTAACAACAATTCCTCGACAGAAAACGTCAACTATTTGGCGCATGAACCCCTTGGATGACCTACTGGTGAGACAAATCAAAGTAAGTGACCATTTTGGTTCAAATTAAATTTTGATTACACAAGTGAAAAAAAAAGGCATAGTTAAGTGATTTACTTAAAAATTAACTTGACAAACCTGACTTGGTGAGTGGATGTTCTAACATGTGTTTGGATTTATTTGAGATTAGTAGTCTATCTGGGTTAGAATAGATGGTGAATCAATTCATGTTTTTCTTTTAAATAAATAGGTAACAAGTGTCCATGTTTAAGGAAAATTAGCGACGTACATAAGCATGGAGCAAACTCAACAAGCATTTATGCCCAGGGGCAAAGGGAGTAGGAGGGCGGCCGCCCCTTGTCGCCGGCTGACCCCCCCCCCCCCCCCCCCCCCCCTAGCTTTTTTAGTTTTATTTTATAAATATCTCTTTTTTAGGGGTTTTATTTAATTTTAAAACAAATCAGTTTTTTAACAAATTAAAAACTATAATCTAAAATATAATAATTTTTAAAAATATTTACAAAATTATTATTTGATATATTGATATGTTATAAATTATTTTATGTAGTATATATATTTTTAAAATCTATATTTTATTTTTTACAAACGTTTTTTTGCCAAGAAAGGCGGGTGCACAAAATCATTGGTTTCAGTTTTTTATAAATTAATTTATATAATATATAAAATTATATTATTAGCAAAAAAATTAAAAAATTATTATTTGACACTAAATTTTTATAAACTAAACTATAAATTAACATAGGAATAAATTTAAAAAATTGTAAAAATTTTATTAATTATTTTTTTTTCTTTTACAATTCGCTCCCCTATCCTATAATTTCTGACTCCGCCACTATCTGTGCCCTCACTTTACCCTGAAACGAGCACTTTGCTTAAGAGTGACCCTAGGAAAATAGGCCATGACCCCCTTTGGCTCAATTCATGCTTTTGTTTCTACTTGCACCATTTTCCAAATATTCGTTGTCAAGTTATTTTTAATAGCATTTTATATTTTAATGAGAAAATTGCTTGCATACACATGTAAAAGTATATAATTGCTACTATACTATCATAAAAATCATATTTGTCTATGCCAATCTCCAAAATATTTTTATTTGCTTATATGATCATATAACTAAAATTAACTTACATGAAAATATTATATATTGATTTTTCTTCAAAATGAATAAAAATCAGAGAAGAATAATTAATTTTTAGTTTAAAGGTGTATATAAACAAATTGGAATGATTTGTATGGGTATATGAGTAAATATCATTTTCATGGGGTATATTAATAATTTTATTCATTGTTTAATTTTTATATACATATTATTAAATGAATGATGTGGATGCCAAGTTGGCATCTTCATTAGTATACACATCATTCACTCTTTAAAAAAAAAAAGATCAAATTTCTCATTATTTTCTAAAATGGAAATCTAAACTGTTAGTTCCGCCGGTTAAGGTTTGTAGGTAGATGAACACTCAACACTCACAAATGAAGAACACACAAACCAAACAAGAAGGAGACACAAGAAGTTGGTAACCCAGTTCGGCGTCAACTCGCCTATGTCTGGGGGCCAAGCCCGGAGACAAACAATCCACTAAAAGAGGAAATAAAAAAAGAGTACAAACACTTTGTCACCCTCTCACTCAAACAAGAATACTACCCTCTCTAGATTGTTCGGTGCCTCCCTACTCCCTCTTTCAAGAGTAGCACCCAATCTCAGACCAAGGTAGTATATATAGACGCCTCAACGTCCCAAATATAGCACATATCTCTTTTAGAATCTCCGCGGCTACTAACTTTAGAACCTTCCAAAATTAGCTGTTGCAACTTCTGTTGTAACATATGTTGCAACATGGCCCTGACTACTGGCTTGACTGAGTTCTGGTTCCATTGCTAAGCGACCTCAAGACCCATCAACCACCTGATCATGCTTAGTCCGAGTCGATGCAGCCATATCACCTGATCATGACTACTAGCAACTAACCTCCCTTCTCAGTTCCTCACCACACAGTCCCCTCGCAAGGGACGCACGCCATTGTCCGTCTTCAAGAAACTTTCCAAACTTGATCTTCAATTCATCCAAGTTTGGTCTTCAAATCTTCTACCAAAGATCTTCAATCAATCAGCTCAATCATGCCATAATTAAGCATGTCTTCAAACATACCCTTAATAGTCTTCATCCAAATCTATTAAGGTTTTTTAAATCAAATCTCCAAATCTAACCATAGATAGGTATTTCTTCATTTAGCTCCATCCATATTTAGTCTTCAATCATATCTTCTAAATATGGTCTTGATGAGATCTTGTCTTCAAATTGTAGCTTGCTTGATCCACTTGCCAAAAATAGCTTCAACAAGATCTTCAACAATATTTGTCTCCTCATCAAGTCACCTGGCCACGTCCTCATGCTTACATGTCATTATCCATGCCACGTCACTATGGATGCCACGTCATCTTGACTAGGTGTCAAATTATGCCAACATAAAGTGTCTTTGCACTAACATAAACCATAAATTGTAAATCGCAAACCCCGTAGGTGTCAAATTATGCCAACATAAAATGCCAATAATGACAATGGAAAAGCCAAGTTAGGAAACTACCAAAACAATATATATATATATATATATATATATATATATATATATATACATACTTGGATGAAATGGACAAACCACTCATTTTAACCAATGTTGTGAGAGAGAGAAAGAGAGTTGATAACTCAATCTGTCACTTAGAAAAGAAACAAGTTACTGCCTATTTATTCATCGTTCACAGGTCCTTTGTGGGAGGATGTCGTTTCTCTCCCTTCTAACATTGCATGACAAGAGGATTTATTAATTCGGTTTGATTCCTAACAAATCTTCTGGGCGTGCATATGATAGAACTCTAATCCCCCCATGTGACATCTGAGTTAATAAATCCCTAGGTTGTCGTTAAGCCACATAGCTGATGCACCACAGTATATGTTTGTCCTTGGCACCCCCTTTGTGGGGCAGCGCTTGTCACCTTTGTCAAAAAAAATTACAAATTAGCATTAAATGTTTTATATTCCTAGAATAACTCATTTCTAATTTGAGTAGGATCTTTCAACAATTATATTTTTAATAAGAAATAACTTGTATTTCTTGTTAGGCATTAATTTTTTTTAAAAAGAAATATGGACTTTTTTTAGAGAAAAGAGAATGTAGATGAATCAACATGAACAAATCACAATGGAAGGATATAGATAACAAGTTTGGTTCTCTGATGACAGGTTGGGAGATCTAATCAGGGTTTGGTGGAATGAAATCTCACCTGAAGGATGTGGAGCTTTTGTTATTTCCAAAAAACTTATTCTCCTTAAGGCTAAACTATGTGACTAGTCAAAATTCAGTTTCGGGTCCATCAAACTTAAGAAGTTGAACCTTCTTCATGACTTAGAAACCCTGGATTTAATTAAGGAAAGTAGGCCTTTAATTGCTGAGGAGGTGTTGCAGAATACTAAACTTCATCTTGCCTTGCATACTATACTCAATCAATAAGAGTTATACTGGATGCAACATTCCCAAACCACTTAGATTAAGGAAGGGGATAAAAACACAAGATTCTTTCATGTGGTGGCTAATGGAAGACGCAATAGGAATTTCATACCCAAACTTTTGAACATAAACCACTTAGTAGAGGGTATAGAAGAATTAGGTCGAGTCATTGCAAATCATTTTTTATCCCACTTTGGGACAAAAACAGACTTCCGTTTTAAAATTTCCTGGACTACCCTTCTAAGTGAGAAACAATTCATGAACCTCTCCTCATTAGAACCTCCATTCACTAAAGAAGAAGTTAAGAAAACCACTTTCGAGCTAAGAGGGGATAAGGAGCCTAGGCTAGATGGCTTCCCACTCTCATTTTTTTAGAAACATTGGAATATAGTGGAACACGAACAGGTCACTCTCTGTAAAGGGTTCTTGAGGGTTCAGTCAACTTAGAAAGAATTAATTGTGCCAACATTGCCCTAATCGCTAAGAAGAAAAATTCGATAAATCAAGCAGATTTTAGACTAATTAGTCTCATAAACTCGACCCTCAAAATTCTATCCAAACTCCTTGCTTCAAGATTGAGCAAAGTTATTGACTCGCTGGCAGACCTCTCGCAGTCTACATTCATCAAAGGATGTTGTATCCTTGAAAATAATGCTACATCTATTGATAAGTGCTAATTAGATCATAATTTTTATATCATTCACACTGCATTTAACATGGAATTTGACATGTTTAGCATCGCATTAGTACAAAATTTCAATCTTTTGTTCACCACGGCCTTTATTTCTAGTTTAGGGAAAAGAAGCGAATACAGGAGTGTTTTGAAGTAAAACAGACCAAGTTACTAAATCATAATTTCACAATGGCTCACAACGAGCGTAGTGACAAATTACAACGCCTATTGTCTACACTTACCACCAATGTTACGAAGTTGTGGCAGCGTGGAACCATTGTAATTTGCCACGCAACGCCCAGAGACCGTGCTAAGGTGCGACTTGGAGCCCAAGCAATAACTTACTCTAATAGCATATCCGATCACCATAAATACCCTAGTTTTTCTAAATTTGGAGAGATTATTTTGCCGAATAAGGTAGGGCGGCTAGAGTTCTAGAGATCTAAGTGGCTGGAGATGAGGTTCTTCCATATTCCAACAGATTTTAGCAAGATTTCTCAAGGATAATCAAATGATCATCTTTAGAGGAAGGCGTGAATGACAAGAGTCATCTTGTCAATCTTGGGATCCTCTAATCCTCAACCTTGGTGGACCCATTGGAGGGATTTAGTTTAGAAATTCTTTTAAACTCTTATCTATTCTTTGGTCTTATGGTTTTATTTTCTTTTAACTGTTTATTTTACTATCCATAAAAACCTAATTCGAGGGGAATTGTATGTCTAAGTCCCTCGATTATTGTTTATGAATCTTGAATTTTTAATCCAATAAATCTTTCTAATTTTTCTAAATCATTGCATGTGTGTTTGAATGATATTCATGTTAATGTGGATAAGGAAGATATGCCCCACATTAGGAGACCCATGTTATATTAGATCTATGCATGCTCTAAGAGGTTAGGTATTGCTAGATCTCTAGATTAGGGTTTGATTTATCCTTTCTCGTGGAATTCCTACACTTAAGAAGAAGGTTGGGGTGGAAGAGATTCCATCTTAAATTCCTAGTGATTTAGACATAGTTGCCAAGGGATTTGGGACTAGCTAGTAGTCCTTGGAATTCTCCCAGTCCAATTCTAAAACGCAATTGTCACACTAAATGCCTACCATGAGTAATAATCAAGATAACTGTCATACAACCTCTAAACTCCTTATAATTGTGCTTAATGGTTCTCCAATTGTACTGTATAAAATATTGTAGTAGTATATTAAAAAAAAAAGCATAAACATTTAGGCTATTGATTAAGTGAAAAGGAAGTAATATACCTCAGGATACCTATATCTAGTAGAAGGCCAAACCAACAACACTAGGAAGTGCTTATTGTTGAGATTAAGTCCAGATTTAACACTTGGAAAGCCAAATTCCTCTCTTTAAGGGATAGATTAAATCTGGTCAACTCCATTTTGTCATTTATCGCAACTTATTTGATGCCTATTTTCAGACTCCCACACTGGGTGATCAAATCCATTGACCAAATAAGAAGGGATTTTCTATGGACCAGGCCAGATATAGATAGATTTAAAGCCTGGGTTATAAATTGGAAACGTATCTATTTGCCCCTAGAGCAAGGGGATTAGGGTGTTCTGAATCTAGAAAATGTTAATTTTGCCCTTTTGGGGAAATGGTAGTGGAAAATCTCCTCTAGAACTCCTTGGTGTTGAGCCAAGGTAATCCAATTTAATTGCTACCATAATTCACCAACTTGGAACCGCTTTAGTCGACCCCCATATTATGGAAGCTCGCCTTTTCCTACTTCTCTTGTGTTTTATTTCTTGAGTGTAACTTGTGTGTTTAATTTCCTTTGGGTTTCCTCTTGCGTTAGGACCTTAGTTAAGGTCTTTAAGAATATTAAAAAGGGTGGAAGAAGTCTTTAAAAAGTGTTTAAGCAAGGTCCAAGCCTTGCGGCACTTGGGTGCTCGCAATGGCCTGTTTTAGGGAGCTTGATGGTGTGGTAATTCAACTTCTTCATACTTTTCCTTTGTGTTTTAACTTGTTTTCTTGAGTAATTTTCATATGTGGGATGTCTAGAGAGTATCCCAAGTTGATAGAATAAAAAAGGAAGTCAATCGACCACCAATTGAGTGATTAACACCCATTTTTGTGTAAGCTGAATGGGCATGACAACCCCCGTATGGGCATATGGACCTTGTATGAAAATTCCAGCAAGTTTCCATAAGATCATATGGGCATATGGAACCCATATGGTACCCGGCATAGGATGAAGTTTTAGGGTTTAAGAGTCCTTTTTCTCACCTTTTTCTCATTCCTTCTACACTCTTCCTTGAGACCTTTCCTCCTCCTCTAAAACCTTCATCTACACTTCTCAAACCCATCATCTTTTGCCTTGAATCAAGAAGAAATTCGAAGATCTCTTCTTCCTCTCTTGAGAAGTGCTTGTGCTTAGGGTTTTTGAGAAGCTTCAAGGTAAGGTTACTCATCCCTTTGGTCTTCTTCTTCTTCCTTCTCTTTTCATTGAATTTCATTGAGATTATTGATGGAAAATCCTGGTTTTGGTTGGATCTAGAGTATAAAAGAAGTTTGAAGTTGTAAAACCTTGAATTCCTTGAGAATTGAGAGAGATCTCTCATCTTTTATATTAGAGTTACTGTAGCACCGAACCAAGTTGAGTTTCTTTTGCTTTTCTTATTAGTTTTGAGGGTTGAGAGAGTTTCATTCTTGCTAGATCTTCTTGTTAGAGTGCTTAGAAAACCCTAGGAGAAATTATTTTTCCATTTTGAGCATTTTTCTTCATTCAAGTTAATCAAGTTGTTAATGATGTTTGGTTGATGTTTTGGGTTGTTTAATTGCTTCTAGGAGGTGAGATTTCAAGCAAAGGGAAAGAGTCGGTGGAGAAGTAACACCAGGGTGTTTTATCTAGCCAAGTTTGTGAGTGGAAATTACTAAATTATGGACTATAAATCATGCATGCTTTATAATACTTAAAAGTGCTTGAATTTGAATGACAAACCTCTTGTTGTTAGTAAGACTTTTGAAATTGTCTTCCATGGGAGTGAGAAACCATGATGATTTATGATTTGGCTTATTTCATGATTATTGATAAAGATTTTATATATTACTTGAGGATTGGAAAGCCTATGTTTCGAAGTATATGTTTACAAGTTATGTATTTTCAAGAGGTTTGATTCTTCTTGTTATAATAACCAATAATGGCATGCTTGAACCAAATTGAAATTACTTGTGATGATGTTATACTTGACTTATTCTTTCAAAAGAATACTCTTGTATGGTGTTCTTGATGAAAATGGTTTCATTGCAAACGTTATAATCAAACTATCCACTCTTGGAGTGAGAATTGCAATTGTGAACACTCGTGATCCCTCAATGAGAATTATGTTATCATGTTGATGTATATACTGAGCCTACGGGCTGGATTATTATTTAAATATTTTAATGATGACATGGGAGCCGAGCTCCAGTACTTACTGCAGTAAGAAGTGGATAGTTTTCACTAGACGACCTATTAGATGTGGTATGGAAAACTGTCAAACCGGTTATGCCATTTCAAGTGGGAGCATAGAGCCCTGACTTGGATATTGTTGGGATGTTCGAAGTCACCACATGAACTTCCTAAAAGCCAACACCAAGATACACTCATCTTGGTGGCTCCTGACCTAATTGAGGTCACGATTAGCGAGGGAGGGTTTTCCGGGCTCCTTGTGATATCATCAATTGTTTTAATTATTGATTTATTTATTAATTTTTTAACATGTTGAACTATGAATTACTAAACGAATGTAAGAATTTTTGTTTCATACTTGTATGGATTTCATGATAGTTTACAGGGTTTTGATCAAGCATTTCATTGATTCAAACTTAATTTCTTATGCCATACTTGTTATTTACAGTATATTAAATATTTTTAGTATTGAAACATATTTTTTTGGAATTATTAATTTTAGTTCACGATGTATGAGATATAGTCCCATGTTTAGCCCCTCACTGAGTAACTTAGTTACTCACTCCCTCTTTCTTCCTCTCAGGTGACAGCACAGCGTAAGGGTGAAGGTTTGAAGTGCTAGCAAGAGTTGTATCTCTTTGTCCATTTTGAGTTATGTATGTTGCTTATTCCTTGGCATGTATTATCAGGGATCCACTATGTGTTGTTGAACCCTATTATAACTCTCTTTATTTGAAACACTTTTGTATCTCAATCTGGTCTATGACATGTAGGAGTTGGTATACTCTATGTTCTTTGACTTGCTGTGGTTGATATTGTTCTTGCTGTTGTTGCTACCCTTGTTATAGGGTGGTTACTTATATTTCTTATCTTGGTGTCCACTTAATGAACTTGAGTAGAATGAGTAATGTAGGTATTTATTGTTGAGTTATTCCTTGTGATTATAGATGTATTGTATAGAAAACAGGTTAGCATTACGGCGATCTAGGATGAAAACAGTGTTGAACCTCTCCTGGGTTGTCGTGGCGGTATGTCACACGTGGGGCCCGCAAGACGGGGTGTGACACATATAGGATGTCCTTCGTTTAGAATGGCTTTCTCAAATCTCTACCTGTCTTCAGGGCTTGTGCTTCCTCTTGCATTGTTGACGGAGCCGCCACATATTTCTAGTATGACACATGGGTGAACAATTGTGCACCGATGTACCTTAAGCTATATCACTTTAGAGTTGCACACCATCCTTCTGACACATTAAGGAAATAGACCATTTGGCTAATTGTACTTGGCTTCCTGCTGAATTTCACAATATGCTAGAAAGAGTCAGTCAAATAGGTCCTGACCAAGACTCTTATAACACTAAAAAAATGGAACCTTACAACTAATGGCAAGTTTTATATTAAATCCTTTTATGGTTTGTGAGACAACCAAGATCATTTTGAACAACTTGTGCCCTAAGAAAGTTAATATATTTAATTAACTTGCTTAGGACAACCATATCCTCACATTCTGGCTACAAGAAGGTGTAACAGACTTCCAACCACTATTTGTGTCTCTGCCACTCGGCGATTGAATCTGCTAACCACCTACTACTTTTATGCCTAATGGTCATGCATATTTGGAGTTCTTTTACCCACGCTTTCAAATTCCATCTCTAGTGACCTCCCTACAAGAGTTGTGTGGACGGTGGCGTATCCAGATGCCATCTTCTGAGAGAGATGCTGGAGATATTATTATTATTAGGGCTATAATTGGCACCTTTGATTGGAAAGGAATGCACACATATTTCATGATAAATATTATGCATTTTCCTCTGTACCAAAATAATTTAGTTGTTTCTGTCATGGATTACAGCAACTTCACAAGCTAAGAAAGCTAGTTGAAAGGGCATGTTCCCATAGCCAAGCGTAGTCTAGAGTTTCTTAGCTAGAACGTAGGACTCGGCGATGAGTGATCAGCATATTAGAGTGCGGGCTCCGTAGTTTGCTTGCAGCCTCACCCCGGCTTGGCTAGGGGTTTTTCTACCTACTTCCTTGTCTTTGTTTTAAATTTATTCTCCCCTTCCTTTTGGTTTTTGTGTTGTTGTTGTACTTTGTCAATTTTCACTGCTAGTGGACCGCTTTGTCGTTACTCTCTTCCACTTAATGGTAGTTGTGGTTCATTCACTTTTAAAAAAAAAAAAAAAAAAGAGAGAGAGAGAATATAGATACCTTGCTATGTTTTGTTATTTTTTTTTATTTTTTTTTTCTTAGGAAAAGGTAACAAGCTAAGTTATAAAAATAAAAAAAAAAACACAAACTCATGCCAACTAAGGTATTAACTTTTTTTAAAGTACTTCAATTTTTTTTTTTTACTAATAGACGACAAGCGCCTCCGAGTTAAGAGATTATCAAATGAACAGACATATATGGATGTGTCCTAATTACGGTAGCTTACAAACCTCCTAAAAAAATTTTTCTGCCCTACAACCCTTGAGGGCAAAGGATCCACACTCAGACTATGAATAGTACAAAAACAGTGTTGTACCAATGTGTACATTGCATGAATACTACTGAGGAGAAATTTAAACAGTTGCTTTTCTTTTTATGTTTTTGTTTAAGCTATCTAATGATTGACACTTCAAACATAATTTTTAAAAATAATAATAATAATAAATCATAAATTATATTAACAATAACCAATTACCTGCACAAAATATTTCATTCATAAAAGCACCTGCCTCACCCATACGCTGTTTCTGCCGGCTCTTCCATGTCTGTGACCTGCCTCACCAATCCCCAAAATATTTCACGCTCCACTTTTGGGAAGGCACTACCCCCGAGGGCACTTAATACCACCCTTTCATTTGCATTAGTCATTAGTAGAAGTGTAACAGTAGGAAAGGTTGATGGCAGAGACTTTAGATTGGGACAGCCCTCTAGCTGTAGCCAAGTTAGAGAAGGAAAGAATTCTTCTCCTTCACTGATTCCAGACCACTCTTCTAACATCGGCATGTCAAATAAACGAAGTTCACCTAAAGCAGGGAATGGAGCATGGCCTCCATAGAAGCCTGAGTCTATGCACCTAATAGAATGGAGGCGCCTGACTGTGAGGGTTTGGAGATGACGTAGTTGTCCCAGTGGTGGAAGAACTTCACATCTAATGCATGAATCTAGTGTTAGATCAACCAGATTGCTAAGCAATGATAAGTCCATCACCCAAGAAGTGGGGAACTTCCTTCCCACATATCCTTCAATCACCAACTTATTGACGTTCACGCCTGGTTGGAGGTTTTCAAGCACACCATCCACAAGATCAGCTTGTGGAACCATGTCATGCAAGTGATCATCACTGGATTGTGCTGGTGTCCTGTACACATTCTCATCCCATGATAAACTTAGTGACCGCAGACCCTGCTTCTCCTTCAGATTGGCCTCCTTAGCCTCATCAGGGTCTCTAACATTCTCAAGATTTTTTATATATAGTTCACCTTCAATGTTGAGGCTACCTAATTCTCTGATACTGCAATTAGTCTTTCCACCAACTACAAATATCGGAATTGTTCGCAGATTACTAAACCGTCCTATTCCTGCAGGAATGCAACTTAGGTTATCACAGCCAACAAGATTCAGATAAATGAGGCTTTTCATATCCTTCATCTCCACTGGAACCTCACGTAGATGCCGACAATATTGAAGATTCAAAACTTGCAGATTGGAGAGTCTGTTCAGTGATTCAGGTAATTCTTGAATACACTGACACCAGGACAAATCAATTTTCCTCATATTCTTAAGGCAACCAATGGTACTTGGCAAAGATTGGAGACCCTTACAACCTAGGAGGTCCAAGGTCGATAGATTGGAGAGCTGACCAATAGAGTCCGGCAACATCCGAAGCCATCCACAATAAGATAGACTCAAAGTCTGGAGCTTATGAAGGAGACCAATGCATGTTGGTACAACTTCAATGTTGGTGAAGGAGAGGTTGAGGTACCTCAGATGTTTCATCTTACAAATTGAATCCAGAATTTCTATGATCAATGGATAGTGGCTTAGATGCAATGCACGCAAGAGCTTTAGATTGGACAAGATGTCACTAAGCTTTGCCGGACTTGATGCTTTCTCTTTGTTATCGGCTGCCTCTTTCATGCGTCCGTCTGCATCATGACAGTCAAATCCTTCCTGCATTTGTGTCAGGTACTTCGTGTTTCCTTCTGCAATGAAGTAGAAGCTGCGCAACTTGTTTGCTTCAATGAGAAACGGTAGTGGCTTGATCTTTGATATTGGTCTGTCATAAACGAAGGACAAGTATCTACAGCCTTGCAGAAATGCATATCCAGAAGCTTCATCAGCAACAGAGACCTCTTCACCTGCAACAGAGCGAGCCAGATCATGGACGAGGTCATGCATCTTTACCTGTCTCACCACGCCATCAATGTCTTCATTCCCATTTTGAAAGAGTGATCTTTCCAGCAACTGGTCAACGTATCCATTCCCAATGCCTTCAGTCTCAAATGAATTATAATCATGGATCAAAAAGCCCTCTGCCATCCATAGCTGAACCAGTGTCTCCTTCCTCACCTCATAGTTCTTGGGGAATATAGAGCAGTAGGCAAAGCAAGGCTTGAGGTATGAAGGCAAGAGGTTGTAGCTCAACCTCAATGATGGGAGGATCTGGTTCTCATGCTCAGGCAATCTCCAAACCTCATTGTCTTTCACAGCTAACCATTCCCTTTCTCCTCTTCTGAAACGCATCAGGCTTCCCAGAGCTTTGGCAGCCAAAGGAAGCCCTGCGCACTTGCTCACTATATCCTTCCCAATGGCCACCAAGTTCGGTGTTTTCATTGCACCACCGAACCCAAACGCCCTCTCCTCGAATAAAACCCAGCAGTCCTGATCTGATAACCCGGTCAGCAAGTGTGGCGAGACGGTGCCCATGATGGAAGCAACTCTTGCACCGCGAGTGGTCACAATGACCTTACTTCCTGTTGCAGCACAACCAGTGAGCAGAGCTCTCAACTTGTCCCACTTCTCATGGTCTTCATTCCATACATCATCCAGAACAAGCAAGAACATCTCCCCTGTGAGTTTTTCTCTTAGAAACCTCTGCAACGAGTCCATATCTTGGAGATTACACATTTCCCCTGTTATGGATTCTATGATTGATCGTGTGAGTCTCTTGCCGTCAAACTTTTCAGAAACACAGACCCATATCCTCTCCCTAAAATGCTGGCACACCCTCTTATCATTGAAGACCAGCTGTGCAAGAGTGGTCTTGCCCAACCCTCCCAGCCCAACAATAGGCATAACATCAAGAACAGCTTGACTCGATGATGACGACAATGAGTTGGTCAGAAAATCCACGAGCTTCTCCCTGTCTTCATACCTTCCGTAGACTTCTGATTCTTTAACGAACGAACCAGTCTCCTCTCTCTCACCAACCTCTTCTTTGACAGCGCCTTCTTTCAAATCAAACTTGGACTTCTCCTCAGCGATCTCATCCAACCTCCTCATGATCTCCTTCATCTTGTCAGCCATTTTATAACGAAACTTTGGCGCTGAGACAAGGTTGCCCAGTTTTGCCTTCATGTCCTTCTCCATCTTCAGCTTCTCAGCTTTGGCCATGAACTCATCCAAGACATCATCCATATCAAAAGCCACATCTTTGAGCTTTCTCAGCCACCTCTTCAATGACTTCTCCTTCACCTGCCTCGCCTCAGCGTCTTCAAGCACGTCTTGGATCATCATCAGAGTGTTCTCCAGCCTTTTGAACTCTTTCTCAATGCCGGCAAGAGCTCCTAATTCCTTGAGTACTTTGGAGGCCACCTTCTCGCAAACCAGCTTGATCAAAGCAGCTGAAAGCACAACCTCTGCCATGACTGTAAAAAACACAATACAAAGATGAAGACGACAAATAACAAAACCAAAAAAAATAACAAAGGTGTCACATCACATCCAAAAAGAAAAATACAGAGAGAAGAAAAGTATCTCAAATATCTCTTATCTTCAAAGATTATATATACGTCATCAGTTGGGTACAATAAAGATTTCGGTGTTAACAATTAATATTATTTAGGGTTTAAAAAAATTTATTACTGTGTATTTTTTTTTATTGTATATCTCAATTTTTACTATAAGTACCGTTGATAGCAAGGTTTAGATTTCATGTTTAAGAACGTTCTTAAAAAAAATACCCCATATAAGGAAAACATTAACAAAAAATTGTATTATCAATGAAGCAGGTGACTAGCCCATTTGAATACTGGCATTAAAAATCTATACAATTAATTGGTTACATTTGAATGCTAAACAGTGGAAAGTTTTAAAAAACATAATATGCAAAACAGATCATCATAGAGACCAAATATTGAACCCATTCTCTATCTTTCTATTGGACAAACACTGTGAAGATGTGTGGTACCGGGTATAAAATATTATATGAGAATGTCGATTTTTTTTTAATAAAAGAATGTCGATTTTTAGGAACGTAGATTATTAATATAAATTCGAGAATACTTCATTTTTTTTATTTGACATAAAAAAATATTTTTAAAAAATGTTATTAATACTAATAATAGGGATATTATATACCCAATTCTTAATAGGAATATAAAAAATATTTAAAAATAAATAGAAGAATAATTTCATAAATTTATATCGTGACACATTTCTTATTTTATATTCTTCAAAATGTTAGATTAATGCTCATATATATATATATATATATATATATATATACAAAAACAAACACAATCACCTGGAAAGGAATAAGCCAAGGCGAGAAAATCGAAAGGATGGATCAAACATGAGAATTGATTCACCGCTAACATCTTCTATTGGAGAAATCCATTTTAAACTGGCTGCTATAGTAATTATTGCCCTGGAGTGGATATTATTCAGAGAGAAACAAATGTTTCTGGGTATAATTTCAAGACAAACTAAATTAACAGAAATAGCTCTGATTCAAAGAAAAAAAAATCAACAGGGATATAAAAACAAAGATTTGAAAATCATCTCACAACGTTAGCACCAAAATCAAATATCTGCATATAAACCTTCAGGAAAAGTTATTTAAGTAACAATAGAAGTTTATATATCATCAAAACTTAAAGATCAAGAAGATGGAGAAACCTTTTACAATCCCTTTCCTGCCTCTTTTTCCACGAGGGGAGAGATCAAGAGGGGAGACAACTAAAAGAGAGGAGGAACGAAGCAATGACCTGACAAAAAGGATCACAGATTAAATAATGTGAGCCGGTCTAAACCGACATCTCTCAACCAGGGAATTAGTATTCCATCTAAGCAATTTCCCTTGACTTCATCAAAACTCGTAGTAGTTGGTTGAGTATGAAGAAAGTAAAAGAGAAGTTTTTTTTTAATAAAAAAAAAAGAACCACAGAGGGCTAATATATTAAAATAAAAAGGATTTAGAAAGAAGTACAACAAGGTACCAGAGAGTGCAGATTCTAGATGAACGTGACACAAATAGACATTAAAAATTAAACCCAAAATCAATGAAAGCTTTCATTAGCCAATGGGGTAATTCACAACCGAACAGGAAGAGGTTGAGGGCCGAGTAGTTAAATCCAAGAGTAGCGAGATTGGTTGCAGGCAACATCCAAGAGCCGAGATGCAATGAATCTGAGGAGAACAATGTATGTGGACCCCGTTTTTTTTTAATTATTATTATTTCATCTAATTTAAATTAAATTTTGTTTTAGTTAACTATTTTTTTTTTAAAATTTAAAAGATCTTTACCTTATCCCAGCCTCCCGGATCTGATTTGTTGTTCCGTAACACCTGATTTGTTGTTCCGTAACACCCAAGCGAGTATCATGTTATTTGTTTGGTTTTAAATTTGAGAAGGGTAGGAAACCAGAGAAACCCTACCTCCGCCTCTCGTGTTCCGTGGAGTCTTTGGCGACGAGATATCACTATCTTCTCCACTGGGTTTGGAATCTAGCATTCAAGGTAGGTGCTTGTAGTTTATTTTCTAGGTTATGATATTTAAGGATTTCATGGATACATATATATTCCTCTGTTCATTCTTCCCTTGCCTAGTTTGAGTTTTATTAGTTTTGGTGGAGTTGATTGTTGAAAAGTGTGATTTTGGCTTTGTGTTAATGCCTTTGAGATGATCATTGCCGATTTTTTTTTTTGGGGTTCATGGATGAGATTTGCAAGCATTGGACTTGGAGATTTTGTTTAATGGGGTGTTAATAAAGGAATGATGGCATTGAATTGATGTGCTTAATAGATCAAGTTCTATCATGCATGTGATCTCTGTGCAATCTTTTTGATGTTGACCGGCAGCAAATTTGAGGGGTTATTAGGCGTCATTATTTTTTTTTAGCATTATTAAAACTAATTCTTAAGCATTATTTAAAACTAGGTGCATTAGAATGCATGGTTTATAGATGCTTCCTCCCCTTGTATGATGCTTCACCCTCAAATTTGTGAGCCTAAAATTTTGAGTTTTATTATTTATGCATGTGCTCAATGTTTGTTAGGGTTTCTTTCTGGTGCTTGATTTTGGGTATTCTAGTTTGGAGTCTTGGAGTTGGGAAACATCTAGGTAAGTATTCCACATATAAATCGTATTATATGTATAATTTTTAGTTTTTGAACATTTGAGAAGAGCACTGCTTTCTATTTATATTCTATTTATTTATTTATTATTTTCGGAATTTTATTAATTTAAATTTTAAATTAATGTTATGTTATCCTGATTTTGATTTATCTGTAAAGTTCAACATTAATTTAAAGTCGTAATAATTAATTCATGAACTTTTAGTTCTTTTATTTAAATTCAAATGATTTAATTTTTGAATTTTAGATATCTATTTAATTTCGGATTATCTCAATTATTTATTTATTTATTTATTTTGTTATTTAAAACTTCTGAATCAATGACTGTGTGAATTGAAAGTTTTGGAAACTGAAACATTCATTCACATTTCGGATTAGTTAATTTTCAAATATCAAATACTTTATTATTTCTGTTTTCTTTAAATTTGAGTTATGTGATATCTTCTCTGATTTTAATTCTTTTAAATTTTTGACTTTTTAGATATTTTATAAATTTCTGATTCTTTATAATCTATGCCTCTGTTTATTAGGAAATTTTATAATTTGTCTTCGGATAAGTGTTATTTTGAATTATTTGATTAAAATTAATTAATTGGTTTATTTTGATATGATAAACATGGGATCATGTGACTGTAAATTTCTTATAATTTGCTCGCTATAAATTTTGACAGATTATTGTTTTGAACGTAAAGTATTTTGACATAGAAATTAGTCCCCATTTAACTTTGCACTAACCTTGTCACTGGGGGTTAAACACTGACCGTGTCGACACGTATTTTGTTCTAGAAACTATAGTTTCCCACCGCTTTCCGTCGGTGAAGAATAACGGCCTCTGTTAATTTTGGCTCGGGTCACCGAGGGTAAAAATATGACCTATGTTAATTTTGTGGCTCGTATCACCGAGGATAAATATATGAATTTTGTTATTTTTTTTTGGCAATAGTTATTTGGGGGACCTATATGCTCCGCATTTTGACATATGTTTTTGTTGAATAAAATTTGATTTTTGATGTTTGATATTTTTGTATTTTGCTTTTAAAGTGATCCCAGTATTTTTAGTGGGTACTTACTGGGCTTTTTAGCTCATTATGTTGTTGTTATATTTTTCAGATCAGGAGTAGAGTTTGGGTAGCGGATAGCTTAGCGGGGAACGTTGAGCAAACGTCATCTATTTAGCATGTAATAAGTCCCGTCTGTGTGGGCATAGGTTTATTTTAATAAGCTTGTATCGACTATGCAAAACACTTAGTGGTTCTTTTAATGTTGAGCTATGACTATATGTTTCTAGATTTGACGTTTATTTTGTTAGACATTGTAATTCTTGAGAAACAGGTTTTTGAGGCCTTGCACGCCTACTTGGTTTCGGCCTTCTAGGTGTGCGGCCGTTTGTCAGTGCACTGGGCCTAGCGAGCTGGGTTCGGGGCGTGACAATGTAAGTTCAGGAGAGCTTGGAGGTTAGCAATTTGAGAGTTGAATCGACAGGTGGTGACATGATCGGGGTTCATAATTGCAGCAGGGATTATATGATTATCCACGAAGATACGCTGGACAAAGGCATTAGTCTCCAAGGCAACTTGAAGGGCAACATCAATAGCAAACAGAGCATCCAATGAAGTATCATCCATAGATTGTGAACAGCATCCTGCAAAGGAGACAACATGATTAGCATTGGAAAGAAAGAAGCCAGTTGATTTCACCTCAGTAAGTTGATTGGTCCTGGTACGTGAGAAGAGGAATTGTCCATTGGAGTTGGAAAAATTGTGCAGAATGAGCTTACGTCCAAGTTGGTTCCTGCTGCCATAGAGGTGCTCTTGGACATGTGCAAGAGCACGGCAAACAACTGTAGGAAGAGACGGCATAGAATTTCGAAAGATGGCGTCACACCGGAGTTTCCAAATGAACCAGGCAGTTGCTGCAATGATGGATATAGTGTTCTTATGAAGATTACCATCAGTGAGCCAAGTTCCATCAGCAAACCCATTGGAGAAAGTTATAGATATGTTAATTTTGTTGCTGAGAATCGACCAAACCTGACTAGCTTTGGGGCAGTAACAGAATAGCTGATCAATGGTTTCAGAAGAAAGACCACAGAGAACACATGGATTGTTAGGACCTAAATTCATTTGAAAAAGAAAGTTGGAAGTCAAAAGCTGACCATGAAAGACCATCCAAAGGAAATGCTTGGCCCAAGGAGCAACATGAATTTTCCAAAGTAGCCGCCAGGCAACCCAGTGCTCAAAATGCGAAGAGTTCAAGCTAAGATGATTGTACACAGAGGAACCAAGGCATAGCCTAATGGTTTCCTACCTTGCTTGTGTTTGGGAGGTCTCAAGTTCGAAACTTCTCAAGCACAATGCAAAAAAATAAATAAAAAGGTGTTTGTCGCCAATTTGTCAAAAAAAAAAAGATGATTGTATACAGTGGCTGATAGCTTATAAGATTCAGATGCAGGGTACCAAATCCAATGATTATTAGAGGCAAAATCAACAGAGCTCAAAGACAAATTTTGCATATTAAAGTTAGGTCCAAAAACCTGAGTTAATTGGGTGTCACACCAACTATCACCCTGAATAAGATCAGAAACTAGGATTTGATTGAGATCCTCATGCATATTAACAAAAGTAGGTTTGAGAGCAATGGTATGGCAAAGCACCAAGGATCCCACAAAAACGAGGTGATTTCAGGATTAACGGAGTTAATCCAACAGAAAGTTTTAATATGGGCTGTAGAATTAAAAAGGCTACGAAAAAACCAAAAGCATTTTTCACATGTCCTAATTCAAATCAAATCAAAATTTTAAAATATAATTATCTTAATCATATATAACCAAATCATAATGGAATTAGGATAATGTTTGATTAACAAATTTCATAATAATATTCAAATATATTCTAAAATTGCCCAAGAGCACAGATCTCGAGGCGATATAAAAATATCCAAATATCAAGAGCACAAATCTCGAGACGGTCTAAAAGATCCAAATATCAAGATTAGCCAAAAGCACAGATCTTGAGGCGATCTAAAAATATCCAAATATCAAGATCAACCAAAAGCACGGATCTCGAGGCAGTCTAAAATATTCAAATATTGAGATCAGCCAAAAACACCGATCTTGAGGCTATCTCAATCCCAAGATCAACTATGAATACAAATCACGAGGCAAATTTATATATATAGAATAAATTAAAATTAAAAAAAAATAAATTAAATTAGATAAAAAAATCAAATAAGATAAAGGATAAACCAAATTAAAAGAAAATAAATCACATTGGATAAAAAACTTTATAAATAATAATAATAATAATAATAATAATAATAATAATAATAATAATAAATACACATATATAATAAAATAAATAAAATCCGATAATATATATAATAAAATAAAAAATATATATAATAATAATAATCATAAAATAAAATAAAACAATCAAATCGGATATATATATATATATAAATAAAATAATAATAATAATAATAATAATAACAACAACAAAAATAAAATAAAATAAAATAAAGTAATAATAATAAAATAAATAATAATAATAATAATAATAACAAATAAAAAAATATATATAATAAACAAAAAAAATATAAAAAATAATAATATAATAATATAATAATAAATAAATAAATAAAATAATTATAATAATAAAATGAATTTTAAAAAAAATTTCGTCGTGTGGTGTGGTGTCGTGGTCCAACGTAACTGCGTCGTGATCCAAAGTAACCGCGTCACGACAACGGAACCATCTCACGATCATCCATGACGAGCAGTTAGATGGTTTTAAAAGAGGCCGGACGAAGAAAGAAAAAGGGAGAGCGAAAAAAGAAAGAGCGAAGAAGAGAGAGAAGGAATACGAAGCTGAAGAAAGAAGAAAAGAAAGGTGCTGACATCTCTTTCCACAGCTACATATATATCTATAAAAAAAATTTAAAAAAAAGGCCATTGCATGTCGCCACTGCTGCCTATCGCCGTGGCTGCCAACACGAGCAACGGTGGAATACCCCTCGCTCACCTGGCCGTCTATTTAAAGTCTCACTGTCGCCGTGGCTGCCAACGATAGTGAGGGTGGAATGCCCCTCACTAGCATGGCAATCAATTTAAAGTCCCACTACTGCCTGTCACCATAGCCCCACCGCCACCAACACGAATGAGGGTGGAATATCCCTCATTCGCCCCCATAGCTGCTATTGTTGCTTCTCAAGATTGGCCACCATAGCCCCCACCGTCACCAACACGAATGAGGGTGGAATATCCCTCATTCGGCCCTATAGCTGCTATTGTTGCTTCTCAAGATTGGCACCATAACCGCCCCACCATCACCAACACGAATGAGGATGGAATATCCCTCATTCGCCTCCCTTTTGTTGTTGTTTTGCTATCGGAGAATAGTTACCACCGTTGTTGTTGACTGGAGCCGCAGCTCAAGTATCCTCCAGCCACTGACTCCCATCTCAGGCTATGCCACATCTCCTCCACTCATTTCATAAAGTCGAAGGACAATGTTTGTGTTTCTAAGAATTGCATATTATCCTCAATGACTGCTGTGGTCGATGTTGACAAGCTCCAAATTCCTTCACCGAAAACTCATTCGACCCCACTTACTGCTGAGTGACCCCTGACTCATGTTGGGAATATTGGTCCACCACCAAAGGTCATATTGATTTTCCCTAAGATTCTGATACAACACTGGCCACGGAGAAGCTGCTAAAAAATGAGGATACTGCAATAGCAGCAGCTGCAGCTGAAATAGTTGCTCAAATTGCTAGAGGAGGCAGCCAAAGTTGATCACTCTTGAACATTGGAAGAAGAATCAAATGAAGATCTTAGCACTCAAGTTATGACAAAGTCAGAACTTTAAGATTGTTAGTTCCGCCGGTTAGGGTTTGTGAATTAAGAGGAACACTCAATCGCTCAAGCACTCAAGAAAAGCAAACACAAACCACACAAGAGGAGACACAAGACATTGGTAACCCAGTTCGGCAACACTCGCCTACATCTGGGGGGCCATGCCCGGAGATCTACAATCCACTAAAAGAGGTAAAAGATAGAAGAGTACAAAACACACTTGTCACTCTCTCACAATACAAGAATACTACCCTCTCTAGATTGTCCGGTACCTCCCTACTCCCTCTTTCAAGAGTCGTACCCAATCCTAGACCAATGTAGTATATATAGACGCCTCAACGTCCCAAATATAACGCATACCCCTTTTAGAATCTCCGCGGCTTCAAACTTTAGAACCTTCCGAAATTAGATGTCGCAACTTATGTTATAACATATGTTGCAACATGACCCAGACTGTTAGCTTGGCTGAATTCTGGCTCCATTGCTAAGCGACCTCAAGATCCTCCATCTGAGTCGATGCAGCCCGATCACCTGATCCGAACTACCAGCAACTAACCTCCATCTTCAGCTCCTCACCACACAGCCCCCTCGCAAGGGGCGCACGTCCTATGTGCGTATTTATGAAACTTGCCAAACTTAGTCTTCTCTTCACCCAAGTTTGGTCTTCAAGGATCTTCAATCAATCCTCCAAATCTTGTCACCAATAGGCGCATCTTCAAACATACCCATAATAGACTTCATATCTTCTCTATTAGGGTTCTTCAAATCTTCAATCAATCATCTTTAAAATCATATCATTGATAGGATATTTCTTCATTTAGCTCCGCCATATTTAGTCTTCAATCATATCTTCTAAATATGGTCTTGATGAGATCTTGACTCCACAATATTGCTTGCTTGATCATCTTGCCTAAAATAGTTTCTCCAAGATCTTCATTCAATCTTCATGAGAGATGCAACTTCTTGCCAAAAATAACTCCTCCAAGATCTCCCATGATATTTTCCACCTAGCCAAGTTATCTTGCCATGTCATCATTCATTCCACGTCATTCTCCATGCCACATCATCATGCTTGCCATGTCACCTTGACTAGGTGTCAAATTATGCCAATCATTAAAGTGCATTTGCACTAACAAAGATAATTATCTGGATTTTCCTGACAAAATAGCTGGGGTGCTATTTGCAAGGATAAGATGATCAAAAGTAACATAAGACTGGTTATTTCTATTGTTAAATATTATCAGGGTGCTAGGATGAACCTTCAAGATCTTGTTCAGGAAAGGCTATAAAGCATCCTTAAAGCTGGCGAAGTTGAAAAGAACATGGGAACTGCACATGTGAATCCTTATGCTTAAATGATTGATGATGCTGAGGGTTTAGACAAGATTGAGAACCTACAAAATTGTGACAACAACAAGATCTTTGAGAAGGCCATGAAACAGAACAAAGACCAAAGGAATTAGGGTGCAAAGTTAATGATAATATATATATATATATATGTGTGTGTGTGTGTGTGTGTGTGTGTGTAAAGTTAATGATAATATATATATATGTGTGTGTGTGTGTGTGTGTGTGTGTGTGCGTGCATGCGCGCGCGCGCGCGTGTGTTGTAGTGTCTGCTAACGAATGGTTTGACCAAGGTTTGACTGGAGAATGTTTTTTAGATGCTTTGACCGTTGACTGAGTGGGGGCCACCGGTGCACCTGCTTTTGTTTTCCAGATGAGGTTTTAAGGCGGTGGGAGCACATGTTTGCCGCTTATCTTTAGCTTGGGGAGAAGACTAGCTGCGTCCCTCTTTCTCCTTTCCTTGGGTTTTCTGGTTCCGGTAGCAGCTTAGAAGGGTTTTTATTTCTCTTCAGGATTTCAGGTTGAGCATGTTTGTATGTTTTGGTGTTGTTGGGATTTACTTTTGGATTAATTCTTAGTTCACTCTTTCATGCTTAAGTAATGAGATTAGTTAAGTATGTTGAGGTTCTATGATTCTGAAATTCTTGCCTGGTCTTATCTCTCTTGTTCATGGTGTGCTTAAACTTGATGCTTGAGCATATTCTGTGGGTTTTAATTAGTTTGTTTTATTGTTTTATATAAATATGTTTTCAATGGAGTTTGTGATCCGTTTAGTGGTAATCATGCTGTTGTGAATTTGGTTAAGGATCCTTCTTGCTGAGGATTTTAAAGCAACTTATTATTATTATTTGGAATAGGAAATAGCATGGCTTTATGTTTAAACAGTCATGTCAAGGGTGTTAAGCATGATTTGAGTTGTTAATCTCTTTGTTAGAGGCTATAGTTAGGTTTATGCTCATCTTTCTTGTTTGCTAATTGGATTCCATAATTGTGAAAAAGTATCATGTTATTTATTTGGCCTAGAAATCTTGGAATTTGTTTTTAATTAGTTTATTTTGATTGTTACTTTAATCCTCAATGTTTAGACCCTAAGTGTAGTTTATTTTGTTGGGTTAGATTTCTGTAGCGAGCCTTAGTTCGTGGGTTTGGTGAACTTGAGCTGGTAGCCCAGAATCAGGTAGGCTCTCGCACCTGTTAATTCGGTACCTGTGATTTGCGATTAATTATTATATTATCTGGCAACGTTGATTGATTTACTTGCTTACTTATTTATTTATTTATTTATTTATTTACGTATTTATTTATTTTGTGATATTCTTTATTCAGTATTTTCTGTCCGTATACTGTATTTCAGCAGTTTTAATACATCTCCATTCCTGGCTCGCCCAGCTAGGAGGAGTGAGTCCTAGCCATGTGCACATGTTTTTCTGTAGTAGCGCTACCGGGCATGCATGCCTGTACCGACTGCGGTCGAAGATCCGGCTTCGGCCGTCGATATTCTATTCTGTTCCGACTTCACAGTCAAAGATCCAGCCAAGTGCTGTTGATATCTGTTATTGGTCAGGGAGATGTACCGTCTGCTTTCTGTGTGTTTTCCGTATTTCTGATTTAATTTTGTATTCCTGTCTGAACTATTTCATTATACTATAACTGTATCATTTTGGATACTCTTTTGCGACCCTACTGGGCCCTCGTGGCTCATGAACTCTGTGAATTTTGTTTTTCTCAGAAGAAGACCAAGCTTAGGATTGGGGTGTATTCTGGGAGACGTTCTCCTGTCCTTTGTTTGTAGACACTGTAGTCGAACTCTCCTGTGTGAGTGAGATTTGTTTTTGTCTGTATTTCTGGTTTGAACTCTGTATGTGTGGCACTGTTTCTGTAGGGCTGCTAAAGCCCATATCTGTATGAACTCTACTTTTTGTTCATCTATCTGTTGTTCTTGTTATTATTCATGATCTGCTTGTTAGGTTGACTCTGACCAGGTCAAATCTGAGGCCTTGCACCCAGTGGGGTCTACCCCGTTGGATGCGGCCGATCTGTCAGCAGGCCCGGCTGTGGGGCTGGGACGTGACATGTGTGGTCCTCTTCTTCTTGGGTTTTGAACTAAATGAAAGGAAGAAATAATTAGGGTTGTATTAGCATAAGGGTTATGATACAGTTTCCTGTTGCCCATTCTGCAATCATGGAAGCAATGTGAAGTGCCACATCAACATGAAGAGTTTGATTGGTGAAGCTTCATGCAGGATTTGCCAAGAAAATTTCAGCACAACTGCCATTGCGCTAACGGAGTCAATAGACATATACAGTGAATGGATAGACGAGTATGAGCGGGTCAACAACCTTGAAGATGATGGTGCTTAATTGTTGTAGTATGTAATACTAGCATTTATGTGTGCTTGTATAAATGTCTGTTGTTATATGAGCAGTTAAAGTGATCCTAAGCTCTATTAAATGAAAACATATGCAACCTTGTAAAGTGCATTTGTGTTTGAAGACTTAGCTTTTCGATTATCCCTGGGCCTAAATGTTTCTGTTTTGGTGTATGATCTTTGTGCTATTATCATGGTCCTATAATCATGGTGCATAGTACATGGAACCACTCAGGTTACTCAAGTCAAGGTTTTCAATTAGATTGGAATAAAAAAAAATTGAGGGAATTCATGACGTGATTCATGGGAAGGCAGAGTGAAGGGTTGGCTTGGTCATTAACGTAAAGTATAAGATATGCCCCTTTAAAATATATATGGTCAAGATTTCATAATACAAAGGAGGACTTTGGTGCTCTGGGAATCAATGGACATTAACAGATATGTGTTAAAAATAATAATAATAATAATAATAATAATAAATAAAAATAAAAAAATAAAAAAAAACCAGTGCAGGTGAAAATGCCATTGCTAGAGTGGTTCGCCAATGAATACAAGAGTTTTGGTTGCACCCTTGAGTTTATCACAGGAGGGTAAAAGGCCTTGACAAAATAAATAATTATGGATCATGGTGACAATCTCAATTTATGTGTGCTTATGCATGCATGGCAAAGTCACTATTAAAAAGTGCACATAATTTTTATTTATGCATTTGCTGCCATTAAGAAGAATGCATGGCATGACGTGGTTGTATAGAAGACACATGGCAATAAAATAATAATAAATAAAAGAAAAAGGACACATGGCAAGTGGAATCAAAAGGATATTTCATTTGAAGTAATGTTAAATTGGTGTTTTCTCTTTCGATTATGGAAGCCTATTTATTTCCAAAGAAGTATGCTGGGAAAATTTATGTGATAATAAAAAATCATGATAAAAATACCTATCCTGAAGTAGCTATATAAAAAAATATGTTCATTCCAAAACAACAACAAGAATGCTTTTTTCAAAGCAGCGACCAGATTGATAAAAAAAAAAACGTTAGGCAGCGAAAAGATATTCTAAGCGATAGTGAGGCATGCAACGTGGTGACAAGGCATAGGCAGCGGCAGTGATATATATATATATAATAAAATTTATGATTTGCAAATTTTCTTATCTTTACTTATACTTAAGCCCTTAATCAGAGGTTCCCAAAATTTTAATCTGGGGTAATTAATAATAGAGGCTTGCCTTTATTAGGAATGGAAGAGTTCACAAAAACAAAAAAATAAAGCAACATAAATTACATTTGTGATTCGATATACGCCTGGTGTCTCTTCACCGACACGACACCAGGGCGCGTATTTTCGATCCCACAGTGGTTAATTATGTAAATAAGTTAAACTTGGGAATGAAGTTGTAGAAGACGTGCTCATTAAAAGAAAGTGAAATTATTTTAGCAATTTTGTTTCTAATTTCAATTAATTAGTTCCCTTGGCCACAAACAATGATTGCATTCATTCTTTGGTGAAATGAATTTCCCAATTCAATGAAAATCCTGATTCAATGAATTTCCTTATTAAAACAATGTTTGTATACTAAATTACAACCATACTAAATTACAACATAATATTGGTTAAAAACGCATGTCTGCATACTGAATACAAGATGTCCACATCTCATTACTATAAGTGTATAAGGAGATCTGGTGGAATACAATAACATAGTAGACCTTCAATTAATTCAAAGTGTAAAAGTTTTATAGTACACCAAATAAGTAAAAGAACCAGTTACATAATATTAAACTGATTGTCAAACATTAACTAATTCACCATTCACAAAACTCACTACAAAAACACACACACACACGCACACATAGAAACACTTCCTGGAGGAAATAATTCCAGAAAATTTAACTACAACTCCAATTACATGGAAGCAGCAATAACAAAAAAAAAATGTCATCAGATCTGCAACCAAAACTAAAAATGATCATGTTATGCAGTACAACCAAAATTTCTTGGAGGGACCCATGCCTTCCTCTTTTTGCAGGGCACCCTCCTTCTTTGTTTGTTTGCCTTTTATCCTTCTTTTTTCTTGAACCCGCTTCCTTTAAACATCTCAGAATGGATTTGTGTTGTTTGTCACCTTAGCAAGTTGGTTAAGTTGAGCAGCATCTCTTGTAGGAATTGTGGAAATACCTTTTCTCCTATTGTAGATAGTTTTTTCCTTTTCGTTATAGCCCTAATTAATGCCATGTCAAGGGTATCAATTAACTGTAGTGTCAACATTTAACAGAGAATCAGTAGGATTTACAAGGTATCACATCTCAAGGACTTAAAAAAGATTTCTTTTTCATTTGTTTTATTTTTGGGTGCTGCTGATTAAAGCTTACAAGGGGGTATAAAAAGACAAACAAACATTTAATTTGAGAAGGCCTAACCAAAGGGAAGGCTGTCATTACATGTTGTGCATTAAGTTGAACGTACAACTAGACACTTGCTTTAAAAAAAAAGAGACAATTGCTTGATTTAACTTGTAGAGAGCTTAATTTCACTAAATATACTGTACATTCCACAAACATGCAATGGACCACAAGGAGGAAGACAATTGCTTCAACTCTTGTACAAAATAAAACATTACTTTCATAAGTAAACAGAACAACAAAATACAAGGATTTGGTGAAAACCCCCAAAACAAAAAGTTAGAACCCTAGCTTGAGATGTAAACCCTAACTTCAGTTCACACCAAATTTGCAATGTAGAGCTCACAAGCATGTAGAAAGAAGTGCATAGGGTTAGGGTTCCCAAGCATGCACTTACAATACTCTAGTACCTACTCCCTATCCGGTCATATCTCCCAATTCATGAACATCTCACATCACCAAAGATTGATTGCTTGACTCCTTCCTTGCCGGCGGCTGAACTGAGTCGTCCGGTGCAAACGATGAAGAAGAAGAAGAAAATTAGGATTTAGTGCAATGTTTTACTCTTCACTGGGCTCAGCCTTCAACCCTTGAAGACGATGCCTACGTGGCACAATTTCGCTGACAAGGCAGAACTAAGCCGTCTCACTATGCCACATAAGCTATCTAATGTGGCCCAGTGAGGATGACTGGGATTCTCTAGTGGCCACATCAGCACTTGGGGGTCGGAAATCTCTAGGTGACTACCCGATCAAATGAAATTTAAACTAGGTAACTGATTTGATGCAAATTGAAGTATGATGACTGAACTAAAAATTGGCCAAAGTTCGGTGACACACCCAAAAATTTACTCAGGAAAGAACCATGGATGACCTTGACTTTGCATCAGATTCCTTTTATTTATTTATTTATTTATTTATTTACTTTAAATGTATTGCATTTATTGTTTATATAAAATGGTTTTTCTTAAATAGAAATCAAATAAATCACATTTATTCAATTAAAAAAAGTAAAAGTATAAAATATTATCTGATATAGAAAGAAAACTAATGCCTCAAATAGAAGGGGGAATGGGCAGATTAATCAGGCCCGCCAGACTTGTAATCAGCCTAGCATACAGTATCAAGCCACCAAGCTAATTAGTTGGCTATATAGGCTTGGAGGATCATGGGTCATCTTAAAATAACCCGAATCTAACCTAGCAGACCTTAGAACCCGTCGGGTCCAGAACTAACCCGTTATACCTGGCAGGTTGTTTGATTGTTAAATAATAAATAAATATATAAATAAACCTCTTTTTAAAAAAAATATTGACAAATCAAAAAATTAAAAATAATTCCTAATAAATTATAAGAATTTAAGATAACTCAAAATAATTTAAAATAAGTTAAAAAAATGAAAGGATTGCACTTGATTTTTTTATCTATTGAATTAAGTTGCCTGTACATCCTCTTAGATGAAAAAAGAATCTAAGGCTCTATAGTTCCCATAATTTATATCCAAGTTGGCACCCAATTACTTGTTCGCTAGCACCAGGTACTAGCTCTTGGACTAGGGGGTAACTGTTATACTCATCATGATATCTATGAATAAGAAGTCACTAGGTTCTGAATTTCCCGTCTCTGTTTCTTGTGGCTAAACTCTAGTTTGCTTCTGATCATCCTAGAAAAACTAAGAATGATAATTCATGTAAATCAAATGATTTGAATCCAAAAAGTTAGGAACTTTTGATAACTTCTCCATCTTACTTTAAAAAAAAAAAAAAAAAAATCACTTGCTGGATTGGGCAACTCGGCCCGAGTGACCCGGCGGGATATGTTGTGTGGTTCCAGGCCGAGCTAAGTTTTCTCACCTCATGCCCCCTCCACCTCACAACATACTCTAGAGTGTGAGCTCCACGAAAACAGACAATTACTTTCTCCTAATTTTGCTTGGGGTGTTTGGGGACCAATGCAAGATGGTAGAAAAATAGAGGATCCGTAGGGGAAATCGAGGAGCAATCAAACAATCACAAACACACAAGATTTACGAAATTCCACAATGTACCTATGTCCTCGGAAGTGGAGCAGTCGTATTCCTCTTATTCACTAGTCTCTCCGCACCATTACAAAAGACCAAGGTTACATGTATTTCTAGGTAAAAACCTAAACTTATTTAGATACAAACCTATCCAGATCCTAACCTTATCTGGATCCTAAACATATCCTGATTCTAAACCTATCCTGATACAATTTACAAGATTATCAAATCATATCCTAACCAGATACAAATTACCCTTGTATCTTACAGCGGGGCGTTTCCCCCGCACCCCCAACTTATCCAACCAATTCTCCATCAATAGGATAGATGTTGTCACTCCACCCCAGTATGTTCTCACATTTGCTCGTTGACTTGTGTATATGAGCAATACACAATAATCTCCACCTTGGTGAATATACCCCATGAAGATATAAACTAGGAAGCTCCTTATCATCCAGATAGGTTGAGTGCCATGTCTCCTTAGCATTGGAGACATTTATCAAGTCCAAGCAATGCTTGAACTTCCCAGTAGTGATTGCTTGATCTGATTTTGTAACTGAAACGGCAACTGCAACTCCACCTACAACTATATTTCCCATCAACTTGTAGATATTTTCTACACTTCTTTCCCCTTTCATCACTATCAAACCATCCTTGCTCACCTTTATGCAATCCTTTTTTATTTTATAGCCAAAACCGTTTCCATGCAAAGTACCCAGAGAAATCAGATTCTTCTTTAATTCTGAAACATGTCTAACATCACACAAAGTCTGAATAACAGCATTATACATCTGAATCTTGATCTGCCCCTTTCCAGTAATAGCACATGTTTTATCATTGTCCATGTAGATAAAACCAAAATCCCTTGATTTGTATAAATCAAACCAGTCCTTGTTCAATGTCATGTGAAATGAACATCCCGTACCTAAAATCCATGAATCTGAGGTTTGACATGATGAAACTAAAAGAAGATCACCATCTCTACAACCTGAATCGCTGTTTTGGATAATAATAGCAAACTTTGATGAATCACAGTTCCGTTCATTAATCCTCTCCAATTTCCTCTAGACCTCCACCAGAGACGAGAGATCCATGACATGATACATAACGTCACCCACCAAGCACAATCGTATAAGTGCCGGCATACTTATTTGTAATTCCAGCCAAATCCGGTCTTCCAAACCCTAAGGCATTATCTCTTCCAATGCTCTCAACATCCCTTGCTGCACTAGCAAATCCTTTACCCTCCACTACCACAATCCAAAATTCCCAGTTCCATCGAACCTTTTCACATCAAATTTTGTGACAGAGTTCATCCTACCAGCAAAACCTCTCTTTGATACCACTTGTTAGAAAAAATAGAGGATCCACAGGGGAAATCGAGAGAGCAATAAGACAATCACAAACACACAAGATTTACAAGGTTCCGTAATGTGCCTACATCCTAAGGAGTGGAGCAGCTGTATTCTTCTTATTCACTTGTATCTCCTCACCGTTACAAAGACCATGGTTACATGTATTTATAGGTAAAAACCTGAACTTATCCAGATACAAACCTATCAGGCTCCTAACCCTATTGGATCCTAAACATATCCATATACAATTTACAAGATTATCAAGTCATAATCCTATCCATATACAAATGACCCTTATATCATACCGCGGGGGTGTTTCCCCTGCACCCCCGACCTATCCAACCAATGCTCCCCCAATAGAACAGATGTTGTCGCTCCACTCCACTCTGTTCCCCATCTGCTCGTTTACTTGTGTATATGAGCCATACACAACACAATATAATACTCCCTCCGTCTATCTGTCTATTTCTAGATTTTTATTGTCACAAATTATCTATCTGCATAGCTACTTTAAAAAGTTAATTTTTCAATTTTAACCTTATAAATGTGTTTAAATACATTAGATCAACCACTGTTATATTAAATGCGACAAACTAAACCAATCAGCAAAACAAAATTACACTTTTTTCAATAGAGTATTACAAACTTATGCCTTAAAAAAAAATCAATGTGTATGAAAATAGCATGCATTTAAAAAAAATAAAGTAAAAAATTAATAGAGAGAAGGTGAAAGAGAGAATTAGTAAATGGAAAGTGAGAAATTAATAGAAAAGGAAACAAAGGTAAATGTGCCTAAAATTCTTAAATCTAACAATTTTTTCACTCTTCGTGAAGTAGTTGAAATGAACATATAAAGTAGGATGGAGGGAGTATAAACATGACAATTACTTTAGAACATTTGTCACCATTACAACAACATATTTTATCCTCTTTTTGCTTAAAAAAATTTAAAAAAATTTAAAAAAAAAATCCTATGGTATGGTTTGTGGTGTTAAGTGGACCGACACAGTCCGGGTCCACTGTAGCCTGGACACTATTCATGTCTGGGTCTGCACAATCTGGCTAAACTAGTACCAAGCCGACACTACCCACACACCATCAAGGTACGCCTAACATGTGGTGCGCCCCAGCTATATTTTATTTATATTTTTTTAAAACCCCAAAAATATAAACCACCCATCACAAAAAAAAATTTGTTAAAAATTGTTTAAAAAAAGGAAATTTTAGATGAGGGCCACTTTAATAAAAAGATGAAAATATATAAAAAAAATAAAAAAATTATAAAAAAATGAGAAAACCCCTATAGGATGTGCCTGGCTGTGAGAGTCTGACATGAGCTACGTGCCAACATGGCTCGCAGGCTACAAACCCCCATCCCCACACTACCTGGGTGTATATGCCCGGGCATGGTATTGTAGTATGTAGCATAGTGGTTGGAAAAGGCACAACTCATCTCGTGCCAGGTAAGGGCTGAAGCCCCCCTTCAGCGCCAAGAGATTAGGCACCATAAGATTTGATGGTTTTGGTTTTTCTATACTTAAGTTAATGTAAAATAGAATATTTGAACACATGGAAGTGTACAATGTAGTTGTGATTGAGTGGTTTGTAGGTCTAGTTATAAAGTATGTGCCCACCTACCTTGGTTTGAATCCTCCCTAGTGCATGTGTTGTTTTCACATTTTATTTTTTATTTTAAAAATTACTAGGATATAAAAATTTTAGTAATTTAAAAAGTTTAAATTGATCATGAGGCCTAACAAATATATCATAACATATATGCATATTATAATGTACCATATGTGTTACTATGAAAGAACAAAGGTTTCTTATAAACAATAGTTTGGTTGTCTACAGTGAGAGTAATCGATTTTACCATATTTTTAAAAAATTACAAACTTGAGATGTATTCTTATTTGTTGAATTATTGAAAATCTTATATGTTTGCTATAAGTAATAACAAAATTTAAATTATATTTTATGTTTTTGAAATATGTGTATTCAAAAAAAAATTTATATTAGCATGTTATTCTTCATTTAAACTAATCATTTTGTTATATTATTATTATTATTATTATTATTATTATTTTATGCTTTGTATTTAGGCTTCACCCTCTACCATTGAGTCCTGGGCCGAGGCCGTCATCACTCATGATCCATTTGAAACCTCTACATATGCTTAAGCCAACACTTTTATAAGAAAAAAATATATAGCAATATATAGCAAGTACATATGTGTAACTTTTAATCCACTTATTTTAAAATTTTCTCTTCTCATGTTGTTGTTGTTGTTGTTGTTTTATTTTATTTTTTTTTTTTTTGTGACCCTACATTTTTATCAACCAAGTAAACACTCTATTAGCAATAATATTATGAGTTTTTGGCTTAGTGGCACAAAGAGTCTGTTTATTTTTAGATTTATTTATATTATATATGTTACATTAAGTTATAGGTGTTGAAATAAAAATAAAGTAAATGTTGAGTTCAATGTGAAAAAGGATTAAAATAAAACTAAGGAAAATGCTAAAGATCAATGTGAAAAAAGAGAGAAAAAAAAAACTTATATAGTAGCTTTTGATGGGGTTTGGTTGAGGGTAATATTAAATTACCCCCAAAATTCTAATATATGATTACTTACTAAGGGAATATTACAAAAAAAAAAACACTCAAAGAACTGCAAGGGTTGTTTATTCACAAAATCTTACATTATTACTCAGAATTTATAGTACCACAAAAAATGTGATTATATTGATAGGAATATACTCAATATTTGTTTGACTGACAAACAATTAATATTGTTAGAATGTAAATGTGGGAAATTTATATTACCCATTTTTATTTTACTAAAATAACCTTACTTAATAGATTTTAAATTCATTAAAGTTTATAATATTTATCAATGCAAATATTTTAATAATAAATATTTGTTCTCATTAAAAACATAAATTTTAATATTAAAATATTTAATTTTTATTAATACATACATTTTAAATAATTAATTTTAAAAAATAACATAACAATTATAAATCAAACTTAATTATTTTTACTAAATATTATTCTTTTCATTAAATCTAATTATTTAATATTTTAAAAAATAATCTCAAATGTTTTTTATCTCTTGAATTTTTTTATTTTTAAAGTTGGTAATTTAGAAAAAAAAAAAAAAAACACATTCAGGGGAATGTAAGATAATTATCACTTCAAATGGCAATTACATTCTCGAAAATATTGACCACGTCAATAACGAAACAAATAAATTGCCTTGTCTAGATAATCAACCAAATGCAACTTATTACCAACTCAATGGTAGTATGAAAATTCCCCCCATTATACCTTTCAAATCGAATAAAATCATTTTTTTTTAATCAAAAATAAAAAAAAATCATGATTTTTTCTTTATTTGGTTGAAGATAAAAAAAAAACATTTGAGAGTAAAAACTATTAAGTTAAAAACATTTATATTTATTTAAAATAAATAAGTGTTGACTTAATTAATATTAGTAAAATTAAATATTTAAAAATTAAAATTTTACTTATTTTCAACAGTAACAAATATTTATTATTAACCAACTTTGATATCTATATCAAAATCTTATTAATTTTGATATATTTGTACCTATTAGGTAAGGGTATTTTAGTAAAAACAATTGATAATATAGAATTCCCACCTAACTCTAATGTTGCATTTAAACCACATTACTATTTAGTCAATCAAACAAAAATTACACATATTATTGTCAATATAACTTGGAAATCATAATCCTATTTCAGATTATAATGTAAGATTCTATGAACCAAATAGCCCTTTGTTCATTCCACTTCTTTTCTTTTACTAGTTTCTTTCTTTTAAAACTTCTAAATTTTATGTTCTATTTGCTTAATTTAGTCTTCCGAGATATTCTACTTCTTTTCAATCCAAAAAAAATAAACCAGATTCAAAGGGTTATTATTAATTTAGATTATCCCTTTTTCTCCTTCTTTCTTATTAACTGAATTCAACTTGTACTTTTGTAATTGTGGTGATTTATATGTTTAATTGAGAATGAGAAATAGATTGTAGTATCATTATATCATTAGGAAGTATTAAAAACATATTGTTGGTTTTGAATTGATTGTGGGAGTAGTAAAATATGTATAATGAAAGTTTAGGATTAATTTTGATATTAAAAAAAAACTTATAATATGTTAGTTCCGGTGGGTGCATTGTGGACTCATACAATCACACACAAATCAAAGACAAAAAAGGCACATGAAATTGGTAACTCAGTTCAGCACCTACGTCTGGGGGGCAAAGCTAGCCTAGAGATAAAAATCCACTAAAAAAGGATAATAAAAATAAGTACAAGTCTCACACTATTCCTCACAAAGGTAAAGAATAATTCTCTCTAGATTGCCCAATTCTCTAGATTGTCTCTCTCCGGTGGCTCACCCTAAGTCTCAAAGCAAGGTCTCTTATATAAATGTTTTCACATCCCAAATATAACCCTTCTCTCTTTTAGAATCCCCATGGCTCCTAATTTGGACTCCTTCTAAAATTAGACATTGCAACTCCTATTATAACCAAGCTTGCAACGCGACCCACCTGCTAACATTGACTAAGTCGCAGCTTCCGTTGCAACTCTGGCTACAAAAGCCTCCAATCCTCCTGATTGTGTCCAAATCTAAGTCGATGTAGTCGAATCCATCTTGACCAATTAGCTACTATCTCGTCTCCTTACATACTTATCATCAATACCCTAACAAGGGTTGTACCCACATGGCTTGTCTCTATCTTATCAAAGATAGTCTTCAAAGAATCTCAGTGATCTTCTATGTTACCAAACTTGATCTTCTGTTTATCCAAATTTAGTTCTTCAACATCTTCCATGCATGATCTCATCTAATTAAGCTTGGGCTTCAATTACCTTCAAATATATTTGTCCTTAAATAGCATGTGTTTTCAAAGAGATCCGCCCATAAATAGCTTCAATGAGATCTTGGCCTCCATGTAGTTGATCTCCCAAGCTTTATTCACTTGCCAAATATAGATGTCTCTTCATATGGTCATTGCTTGCACTTCAAGATATCCTCCAAGTTGATTTGTCAAAAATAACTCCTCCAAAGATAGATCAAATCTTCATGTCATCTCTTGTCATGTCTTCTTGAGTTGCCACATCATCAAGCTTTGTCATGTCACTATTAACACATGCCAAACTATGCCAAACATAGAGCCTAGTTCTAACATAATAAATATATGTAAATATAATACTTGTTGAGTAGGCAACTTACTCCTTGCCATCCATTTTCTAGAAGTAGATTATTAAATGGATTTGGTCTAGCACTAGTAGTCCGTTAAATTATTCAAGTTGGCATGGGCATAGAGCCTCATTCCGCTTTACATTATGTTAATTTGTGTTTCATTGAGTTAGAATTATTGTGTTAGGATGAATGTTAAAACTTATGGGACAAATTTCTGATGTGCCAACTTCATAACCTCCATAATTCCTAAACTTTAAATTATCTTTTAAAAAAAAAGAAAAATATTCTAATGTGATTTGAGAGAATAAAATCTCAAGCGGTGTCACCATTTCATAGAATCTTTAATACATTTTGAGCCAGAAACCTCGTTTAATTTGGTTAAACTATTTTTTAATTAAGTCCTTGCTTATATATATATATATATATATATATATATATATATATATATATATATATATATATCAAATATTAGATATGAAATACAAGAATATCTTTGATTTTTAATAAAAAATATATATTTCATATACTAAAATTCACATGAATGCAAAAACATTTTCAAGACACTAACGAAGCTACTAAAGTCGAGACTAATAACCAATTCCCCTACGACCCTTAAGATTGAAATCAATATAACTTTGCGAATTCTAACCCAAATCAGAAATTCCAATCTTCTAAGAAAACTAGACATCTACATCTATAACATATCCAAATCTCATAATGATTTGAGATCTACAGAATTTAAGCCATTACTTTTAAAAATCATAAATATGCAAACCAACAATTTCAAACAAACCCATTCCAATAAAAAAATATCTCACAACATTTAACTTCAAATAAGATTAAATTTAGAAAGATATAATTAACTCAAAATTGAACAACTTTCTTATTAAACATGAGTCCTGGTTCAATTTTTAAGATCCTTAAATTCTCTAATCAAAATTCATGCTTCCTACAAAAATGTCATTGAGCACACCTACGGAATTTGATCATACCTCACAAATTATAGGGGTAAAAATTCTAAAATTTGGCAGTACCAAATATAAAATCATCTTCTACAGCTTACTTATATAAATCTAAATCTAAATCAGAACTTACAATCATGAAATTAATCAAAAACTATTCAAGGGATGCACAGAAATTTTGTCCGTGTCGCCTGCGTCTAAAACTTATAATTTACTGGATACTTATGTAAAAATTCTAAAATTTTGTAGGTATTTAGCCAACGCCGAACTCTACAAGTCTCTAATTTTACTCTCCTCCAAATTCGTCCTCTAAGACTCCTAAAATTAAAGAGGGTTTCTATTATTATCAAAAGTGAAAATCTAAAACATATCAAACTAATCTCAAACTCGTCAAACGAGAAACTAACCTAAACTATCCATTACTAACATCCGACATTAACAAATCAAGATCTAGAAAACAATAATAACAGTTCTATAATTTTGCCAAAGATATGAGGAAGAGGATGCTTACCTCACAACAACAGTGAAGCGATCTTTGACGATGAGACCTTTCTCCTGTCCTTGCCACTGACACCACATACAGAAAAAAATAAAATATAATGAGGCTAGGTCTCTCTCCATTTTCCCTAAACGAGAATCTAAAATTAAAGGAGGTGAAAAGATGATTAGGGTTTCGAAACTAAAATCAACATCAATGGCTATGATTAAAAATAATATCAATGGCTAGGATTTAATTAAGGGGTGGAGCTCACATATTTCTAACACACAAAAAAAAAATAGACAAGAAGAAGAAGAAGGAGGAGGATGATTAGTGATTCCTTTATACATCCCCTTCCAAATTTTATGGCACTCGTTGATCACCTGCAATGCCGCCAGCCACCACGTGCATACCAAATCCTGCCATCGTTTCCACTCTTCTCGGTGGAACCGCTTTTGGACCTCTTGGACAAAGAGACGGAGATGGTCCAAGTGGCCAAATAAGCTCGCCAAGGTTGATCATTGTGAACATAGACCTTTTGGCTCAGCAATGGAACATGGTCATGTGCATAAGAGAGCAAATTAAGCGGTTGAAATCTGAGTTAAGCGAGTTGTAAAAGATGAACAATGATGCTTCCGAGCTTAATTACTCTGCTAAGAAAGAGACGGAGCATGAGTTTTGTAAGATGTATATTCAAGAATGTATTCAGAAACTTGAAAGAATGGTTGAGGCCAGTCTCTGTTTGACGGTTGAGTCTGATAAGCTGTTACTGAGAATTTTCTTTTTTTGTTTTTTATTTAATAATGATTTGGTGGAGATGATTTTAATCTTAGTTTTATTTTTTTATTATTATTTTTTTTTTAATAAGCACTAACCCTCATGGGCATATGCTTGCAGGGATTGCAAGGATAAACATCGCATATATTATCACCCTCTTTAAAATTGAGGAGCAGGGATATCAAACTCATATTTCTCCTAAAAAAGGGGACCGGGGACATCTATAGGTTACATGCCTTGTTTAAGTGACTTTGATAATATGGTTAATGTTACTTGTCAATCACCAACGACCACATGGTCTATTGGTACACGGGTCCCCGATAGAGCTCTTCACCGAGTGGTGAAAGTTCGATTCTCAGGTGAGGGCACATTTCTGGGAGTTGTGAGCAGTGGTTGTGCGCGGGTGGTCCCAGCACCCACGTGTGCACGGGCCCCGCCCCCACTTGCTCCGCCGAGGCTTGTGCACGCCCCTGGTGCTCTAGCAGGGCCTACGGACTGTCTGTTCTTCTTACTAAAAAAAATGTTACTTGTCAATCAAATGCTTCCTCCATCAATTTATTATAAGATTTAATTATTCAAATTAATATATTCACTATTTAAAAAAATTATTGTTAACATACACTTATCATTAACTAAAAATATTAATTTTGAGTAGTGTTGCTCAATATTTTGTATAGTATTAATTTAAAAAAAAAACCCTTAAGGTGGACCATAAATTGGATTAGATACTCGAAGTTTTTAAATCTTCAATTTAATATAAATTACCTTATTAATGCTTTAATGCTTGATCTATCATGATTAAAAAAAACATTTTTCTTCTAAGTGATAATTTACAAATATATCGAACAAAGTAACTCTGGTTAAAATTTTTACAAATACATTTTCGTTTTGTACTTGTTTCTTCCGCCTTTAATGCTATTCTAATTTATCCACTTAAAAAAAAAATTAGTTGACATGGTCCGTGCCACACTATTATTTTCAATGATACGTTCATCAAAAAAATTATCAATTAAAATAATATTATTAGTGATATTAAGCACCATCTAATTTGATTAAACTTTTTTTTTTTTTTTGAAAAAAATAGATAAACCACAACCGTCACTAAAATAAAAGAAAAAATAACATCAGAACTTACTCAAATTCAAAATGATTTTTTTTTCATCAATTTTTCACAATCAATATCATTGTACAATCTCTTGAATAACTATTGATTCAATTAACTTAATAAATATGAACTTGACTAGCACAAACAAGTATCATGCCGCATCAAAAATTCTTGGTCCTTCCAAGATTGACGATCCTCTAGTGATACACTGATATAAGTTCAAAGCTCATCGTGCGGCGACAGTTGATTGGAGTTCATTTGTTCTAGTTTCTGCTGCAGTTCCTGTAATATTTACGATGATCGAAACTTTAAAATTTGCCGGAGAAAATAGGCGCAACTTTGGTATCAGATAACAGAATGAAATACCTGTAGCTTTTCTTCTGTACATACTGCAGGTGTTGAAAGCATGGCTTTGTATCTATAATGAACAGCAGTATATGCAAGATTATATAATCAAAAAATTCAACAAGACTACAATAAAAAATATATATATATAAAAAAATTCTTACTCGCATCGGCTTGGTTCATCTATATCAGTAAGCTCATTTTTCAATCCACACCGGAGCCTAACCTGAAGAAGTAAAGCCTGCGATGAAAATCTGTATCGAGTCGAGAAAAGGAAAAAAAGAAGTTAATTTTAATCAGAAATTATCCATGCACCTTTAAGCTTCTATCAGGGCCATTCCAGCATCTTGCACCACTAGAAAATTGCATGATTCTGTATGAGTCTTCAAATTTATCCCAGTTCCTGCTCACAGAAACGAGATAGAGCACCGACGTTTTATTTTTGAGTTCAGGAGAATGTTGATATTGCATACATAAAATGAGAACATAGAATGACTATGTGACAAAAAACAGGTCAAATGTACGAATAAGATTTACTTGGTTACCATGTACAGGAGGACAGCCAGGACAAGACCATGATCGTTGGGTTACAATTACCTTATTGTAATGAGAAAAATAACTCAAACGGTGAAACTTACCCCAATCGTGTGGTACTATGGCCTTCAACCTGGATGGCTTCCTTGAATGGACAAACCTTGTAAGTATACCTACAAAGAGAATTGTCAAACACACAAGTATTGGATGAAACATTAGTATTATCTATACCAAGGATAACCTAATGGTTAGAACATGAAAAAGTAACACCACACGTACTTGTTCCGCTTGCTCTCAAAGCAGTGGTCATAGAATGAGTAAAATTCCTTCTCCTTCCCTAGTTAATGGATAACAGAATTCAGCAATCAGGGCATCTCTTAGAAAATATAAGCTCTTAAAAATTTCTCATTTTTCTCTTTACTTAAAAGCCTCGAGCCATCTTAACCTAAGTGGAACTTTTTCATAGAATGAGAAATTAACAGGTAGTAGATTGAGATGACTTGATCATACTGGAGGTGCAGCTAGCACCACTATATATAGAATTAAACTCCATAAATAAACAAATACCTTAAAATCTTGCACTTGCAAAGTATGCATAATAATGAAAGAAAGAGGGATAAACTTGGTGAGCTAACTTTCTCAAGTGCTCAATATATGTTAGATATAGTAATTATACATGAATAGAAGCAATCAAAAAATTTGACCAAGCATCCATCTCCCATATTCAAGTTGTCAAATGCAATGCTGCCCATTAAGAAAATAAATTTGTATGTACAGATGAAAGCAAAATTTATAGAAATCAGCAGAAAATATAAATTTTTATATGCCTCATACACTATATCCTACTCACCAAAGTCATGCTTTAGCATATCAGTAAGACGAGCAATTCTTGATCGAAGTTTTGACAACTTTGAGCTCAAATCATCATACTCTTTCCGAACACGAGCACCCTCTGGAAGGAAAAATTATATAAGATGAGCAATCTCTTCGTTTGTCTTTAACAATTCACAATAGGAAAAACTACCTGATAATTCCACTGGAGTCTTGAAAAAGTCAAAAGCCTGTAAAACATTTTGAACGGTTTGCTGAAGCTTTTCCAGCCAAGATGATGTAGATGAGCTAGTCAAATCTGGATTCGTAGAACCATTAAACACAAGCTTCTCAAGACATAAACAGACAAAATATAATTTGAAGAAGGAAATACATTATTCCTATTGAACAACACCAAAAACAAACCTGAAACTTCAGCTTTCTCATCATTATCAGGGTTAAAAGATCTACTAGTATCAACATCTTCAAATTCATCATCTGAAATATCATCCTCATCATCATCATCATCATCATCATCATCTTCATCATCATATTTGCTATCTGCATCTGTTCCTGAAGTATAACTATCATCATCATCGCCTCGTACATTGCCACTGTTTGATGTATCTAGATTATTATCATCACTATGCTTTTCTTTAGTTGTAGTATCTCCATCCATCTTTGGTGCAGCATTTTCACCAGTCCATCGAGAAGCCACAAGACGACCTAACTCTTCCTTTGACAACTTCTCCATATCAACGTTTTCTTGAACCTGAAAGATTAGATCAAGTGAATAGATATCAATTCAATTCCAAGAAACTATTTAATTTGATTATACATGCACATGGATGATTATACAATATATATAACTGTTACATAATACATGCAGTTATCATATAAATGCTTATATACAAGCTTAAGTAGATGGATCAGTGTATCAGATATATAAATATGTGCACCTATATGCCCCTAGATGGATTCCCAAGCTCCCAGTGCGGTTTTCTTATATTGCAAAGGGCAATAGCTACACTAGTGTCTTAGTGAGTTATGTGTGCATTCTCACCAATTAAAAGCTTAAAAGAAATATGTGGCAGAACTACTTACTTAATGTAAAGAAAAACCTCAGGTTACAAAAAATAATTGAAATTTGCAAAATGTCAAGTGACTGGGGAAAACAACTCCAGTTACCTGATCGGTTACATGTTCAGTGGATACTTCCTTAGCCCCACTCTCAGCACCAGCTTCAGCTTTAAGTGATGGATCATCTTGGGCGTCAACAGGCTGACACAAGACTCAAAAAGGTCAAGAAAGCTGAAAGCATTGTCTATGACCAAACCAAAAAAAAAAAAAGGCAAGCAAAAATCACACAATTATAAAGGACCTTTCAAAACTTGAAAAGCATTATTAGATGATACCACCCCAATTTTAGCATCATTATTATTTCCAGTTTTCACACGATATCATCATATTTTCTTCCACATGTTTCAAACAAATTAAAATAAAATAGTACTTCCAAGAGATTAAAAACAGAGCAAACTTCAAAAGAAATTTAAGAAGTCGAGCAAAATGTATAAGAAAGACATGGGGACAGATACCAACAGTATAGCCATCTCAAGCAAGCCCTTTAATTTACTACAGCCGGATAAGAGCCATAAGGCCTGCTAGACATCTGCCATATTTATTTTTTTTTATGAAGTTCTTTAAAAATCTCATTTCACTGTTCACTTTTATTGCACCCAAATTTTATGTTTCCTTTTACAAAAAAAGTAAGGAGATCTATAATTCCGAAACCATCAGACCAATGAGCACGAACATTCCTACAGGAACGTTTTAGTCTGTTATTCCTTTATCATTGGAGTCCTCTCATTAATTATTTTCATAAATAATATAATAGCATATTATATCAAATGAAACATGAATGAAAACTTTTAAACTTACAAGGACATAATGCAATAATATAGGTCAGATTGCTTTTTGCGATTCAGCTTTGTCTCTCAAATATGCTATCCAAACATCTATACTTAGAACAAAAAATTTACTCCTTTTAGCCATACAAACACAGATTCCAAGCACCAATGTGCACTCCTGTACAAATATCTAAAAGCATATAACTATTTCAAGTTAGAAAGTGAAGCAAATGCATGGGCATAAATTCTACAAGGAAAATTCCAAATTGGTGTGCATAAGACTCATATAATTGAAATGTGATTGGCAAAGGCAATTGCCATTTCAATGAATAAAGAATCAATATGTTATGCAAATCAAACAAGATTATCCTTATATCTACTGATTGCACACACACCTCAAGCTTTGCATGCAAAAAAATTAACTGCAAACAAGAGTATACCATTCCTACCTAGTAAGTTGCGGGCAAGTCTACTGTAAAAAAAAATAAAGGAAAAAAGGACTTACTTTATCTGCAGAAGCCGAAATTTCAGCATGAAGAGCCTCGGCATTACTGTGCAAAGTCTCTTCAGGAGCTATTTCTTGCGCATTGACTTTCTCGCTTTCTTCCCTCATCCTCTTTTCTTCCTCCTCTTTTCTTTTACGCCCTTCTTCCTCTGCCTTCTCTATCCGTTCTTTGTTTTCTGCACAGCAAGTTTTGAGAATGACTAAAATAGGAAAATTATTCAGATATTATGTTTCTCTGTCCATGGTCAAAATAATAAAATAACTTGCTTATCTTGTTCACTTAATTTGCATTACCACTATTCCATGTTAACCAAGTTCTCTTTCATCAATTAAAAAAGCAGAGAAGTGTCAGATAAAATCCACAAGTTCATGGTTCAAGTTCAGAAAGACAGTTAAAGGAGCATGGTGCAGATCTAGAGCCAGTGTCAGATATAAAATTCAAGATATAATAGATTTTTTAACAACTAATTAAAAGGTCTAAACAATAAATGGCTAAGAACAATCCAATGGCTCAAAACCTAATGACTTCAATAAAGTTGATCCGGCAAGTCTGAATCGCTGCTTAAGATCAGGTGGACAATGCAGGGTTTGGATCACTAACTCTCCTTTCAGTCAAGTTTCTTAAAAATATATGAATCATTTGAATACTAAAGAATAGTAAATGTTAAAAACATGTAGCCAAGAGCGGGGTATATTATATATTGATATCTATGTAAGAAAACAAAAAACCTGAATCACAACATCTGAATAGGCCATCAACAAGGTCACACCTTTGAGCTTCTGAACAAGCGCACTAAGTGATTCCTCCTCAGCTTTTAGTTTTGCCAAGTCCGCCTCATCTTTAGCAAATGCTTGTCTTGCCCTGTCCACATCCCCCTTCCTCATCCGGACTCCCTCCTGATAAGTTGCTATCCTCTTCTTCAAATTTTCTCGAGCTGCTCTCCCAGCTTCCCAACAAGTATTAGGGCACTTCATGTGACTATGATATTCATCACTCCCATCACAGCAATCTGCATATAAGAACATGAATACAAGATAATACTGGTATATTCCATCATTATACTGCAGAAAGAAAGAGTTTCTCAAATGGTTAGCTAAAGACAAGTGAAGAACAGCAACTTAAGATCATAGAAAAAACTTAATTTGATCTTTCTAAAATGGATTCTATCTAGCCTTTGGCCCATTACATCAAAGACCTTGGTATGACTAGTTTTGTCTATGATTTCAACCTTCCATATTTCCAACGATGACAGAATCATCACCATCTCTACTTTTTCCCATATCAAACCTTCATTACAATTGATTCATTATTATTTCAGGAAAAACCAGGATTAATTACTGCTTTGAGTATAACAGACAACACACAAGACAATCAACAGGGATAAAAAATTGATCTTACCGCAAATACCATCATTAACTCTGGAAGAGAAGATTGTAAGAGGGATATGACCTGCATTCCGACAATAAAACTTCCCTTCAGGACAGGCGGATGTTCCTGCAAATCCAAACAAGAAAAACTCACCAACAAAACTACAAATCAAACAAAGGGAAAAAAAAAAAACAAACCATAAAATCCCCAATAATAACAGAAATGTTTATCTGACCAGGTTCATCAGTTCCATCCAGGCAATCACAAAACTCATCGTTGAGCTGCTCTTTGGTGAATTTCTTCGATCCATCCTTGCATTGGATCACACTGGACTTATAGTAACCCTCATCTAATGAATCAAACCAAAAATTTGCACACAATCCATCTCCAAACCAAATGAAGGAAAAAAAAAAAAAAAACAGGAATTTTCAAGAAAAATTGTACCTTGTGGAGCTATGCCCAGCGAATCCTTTGAAGGAACAACGGAAAATCCAGAAACCCAAAGAAGAGAAAACAATGCGATCGCGAGGGAGACTCGAAGATCGGCTCCCATGAATCCCATTTCCGGAGAAGAAAATCGGAAACCGGCGCTTATTGCCAGTAACGAAAATTAAAAAATAAATAAGAAAATAAGGACAATCTTGCAAAATTTTTGTATTTTTGGGATTTTTACATGCTACTCCCTTGTATGTTCAAAATTTTTTTTGTAATTAATATAAACAACTTACGTGTGCACGTGTGATCTCCACATACATGAATTGGAGTTCGAACTCATTTGCTCAGTAAGATGAACAATTTATGCGAGAGACCTGATGTTAATAAACCAATAATTTATTATTAAAATTTTTTTCATGAACCTCGAAAACTTCTTCTAATTGTGTTTATAACTTTATGCGCTTCATAACACTAATTAGAACAATATATCTCTTAAATTTCAATTTGTCCACCCACATCTAGACTTGTCCAAAAGTCAAGCTATCTGTTTAAACCCAAAAGCCCCTGGGCCTTAAACAAAAAAAAGAGCCCGTTTTAAAAACGGGTTAAGTTTGATTTTTATTGTTAAGCCCAGTCTGGCTCAACCCGAATTATAAAATATAATTATTAATTAGTTTTGTATGTACTTATTATATATAATGGTTTGAATCGGCATTGATTATATATATATATATATATATATTGTTGACTACCATTGATTATAATAGTTTGAATTTTAGTTGTGATTGAATAAAGATGTGCATTTGGTATTTTAATTTTAAAGTGTTTTGTAAAAATATTTGGTCATGTTCACAAATTAATATTATTATTAATTTTATTTATAACTTATTTATTATCTAATGAAAACCCTATTTGGGTGGGTTTATACAGGTCTTGGTTAAAAATCATCAAATTTGGGCTAGTTCTAACAAGAGTTAAGGCCCATATTTTTGGGCCGAACTAAGCTGAGCTTAAATAAGTTTAAAGTTTAGTAATTATAGAGTGAGCCCGATCTGAATCCGGCCGGGTCTATGGATAGATCTACTCACATTCACTACTAAAACTAAAACATATTATAAATGATATAAATACATGCACCTTTGCTATAGCTTTCTTTGGACAACGCACATGTGGAACTACAGATTTTTTTTTTTTTTTTTTTTTTGAAAAATATAGCATTAGAAGATTTTTAAAGGTATACAAGGAAAAAAAATAGCTCTTTTTTTTTCTTATTTTTCATTAAACCCTTGAATTATTTTATTAAACATAACCCTATTAAGTTTATTCATGACATTTTAAACAATGCCACTGAATTTGTTTTCATATTTTTTGCTCAAAGAAGAACCATGTAAAGTTTTCGAGAAATGTGATAACTTTAGGAGCGGTTTGGTACATTGCATATATTTGGTTGAAAAATAACCAATGCATATATTTGGTTGAAAAATAACCAATGTAAAGTAGTGATAAATTTGCAATTACTTTTCTTTTGGTAAGGGAAAAAGATTTACAGGGGTAGAGGGTGTGACTGATTATATGATGGGTTCTGAAAATATGCATGTAAATTTTCAATGCTACCTTTTTGTAAAATAAAAATTCTTCTCTTTTATAATATCTGTTTTTTAGAACTCTAGCATTAACAATGAACTCCTTCACCAACCGACAACCAAGTGGTCTATTGGTAGCCGGGGCCCTATTAGAACCTTTCATAAGTGATGAGAGAGTTCGAATCATGGGAAAGGACACATTTCTGGTAGTGTAAGTAGTGATTGGGTGCAGATGGTCCCAGCGCCCATGAGTGCACTGGCCCTGCCCCCCACTTGCTCCACAGAGATTTGTACACGCCTCTGTCTTTTTCAACGGCCTAGCAGCTCATCTTGGCCAAGAAAAAAAAACCCTTCACCACCTCTTCCGTTTCAAAAAAGTAGCACAAGAGAATCTCTATTGATAAGCCCTATAATTTTTTATTTCTTTTTAAGAATCTTTTTGTGTTGCATTTAATGTTGTTTGATTTAATAATGGATTTTGATTTAAAACTCATTGAGAAAAATCATAAAACATCTTTTTTAGACGAAATCTATATGTAAAAAGACTCTTAGAATTTATACAAGAGGCGTCTCTCATTGGATCATCAAGTTCGGGTTAGCATGCATGTTTCTCATATTAGAAAAGCATGAGTTAAATACCTACTTTTGCCCGGTATATAAGTAATTTTTTAATTTGTTTATATCTAAACCATTGATTAATGTGAAAATTGAAAAATAATTGAAATAATTTTTTTTCTCCAATGAGGCACCCATCAACATCAAATATATTCAAGCATTCACAATTGTTTTTTTTTTCTTTTGATGTTTACAGTAATAACATGCTATTTTTGTGGATGTGAAAATTAAAATAATTGAGGTTTTTTTTATACTATTAAATCTCTGTAAATGTTTGAATATCTAATTGAATGTGTTATGTAATTCGTTAGAGTATTTTATTAGATTTTTATTTGAAATCATAGATGGCACTATTTAACTATTCAAAAAAAGATTACATGCCAATGACTCAAAACATGCGAAACACAAGGGTTATATACACGCTTCTAATTCTAAATCTAGAGCCTGCCTCGTCCTATTAAATTATTATCATCTTGGAACTCATTCTGATTAGAACTTATGTATAATCTTGCCATTGAATTGACCAAAAATATAATATATAATATTTAGACTGCCTAACTCAAAAAAATCACAAAAAATTTGAAGTGCAAACAAATACAACATCTAATACTATAGTGACAGATTTTAATATAATTAATTCCACACCAAATTATATATATATATATATATATATATATATATATATATATATACTTCACAAAACTTATGATTCTCAAAGCAAAATAGACCCAACAACACAAAGCCAACATATCTATCATTTGCAAAACTAATTTAAAGTACAAATAAATATATATTAATTCTCAAACTCAATAATACACTGAAAATTCAATTAATATTGAAACTTACTAAATTAAAGGCTTTCAATACGAAATTGTAATTAAATGATTATATATATAATAGATATAAGAAAACAAGTATTAATAATGATGCAAATATATTTTACACCAACATAATTAAATGATAAAATAGTGTGCCTCTACTAAGCACAGCCTATCCCTTGAACCCTCTATATATCAATATGACAATATTTGATTTTATCAACTTAGCAGGGACCAACATGACATTTTGTTGTCTACCTGGTTTGATTAATAACTTTTATAATAGAAAGTATATTTGTTATAAATTGTTCAATAAGCTTTTATATATATATATATATATATATATATATATATTGTTTATTTAATATTATTTTATATGCATTGATTTCATCAACCTTTTTAAAGGTCTTGATTTTTGCCATACATTTTTATAGGTCTATTTTTTTGTTATAGTTGCTAAAATGGGTGAGTTCTTAGAAGAAGAATTGTAATTAGTTGCTTATACTATCATCTCAATAACCTACTTTCTGTCATTATTTCAATGTTGGAATTCTACCACTTAAGATTAAAAAATAAAAAGCAAAAAAGAAGGATAAGTTATACTTATGATTTCTTGAATGGTTCATATAAAAAAAGAAAATAGAAAAAAGAAAATAGTCATTACAAATGCCAGGAGAGTCAAGTGTGCATTCAAAGAAAGCGAACAAAAAGGGATCGATTAAAGATCAAATTGATGATTCCTCTAAACACATGGAAAGATTTTATGATATTTATGATAGAACAAAGCAAGAGATAGTAAATTGGCAACTTATTTCCAACATTTGAATATAAATGCAAAAAAAAAAAAAAAAACTCTTCTTTATGACAACATAATAAAACTCAATGGTTTAACTAAAAACGAAAACATAATAAAACTCAATGGTTTAACTAAAAACGATGTGGTTCATATGATTAGCATAATTTCCGCAAATAAAAACAAGACTGAATCATACTTTTTATTTCTAAATGATGAAGTCAAGTGAATTTATGCGAAGAGTGTACTTAGTGGAGTCATATAGTGATGTAGTTTTTGTTTTTTTTTTTTTTTTTTTTATCTTTAAAATATTCGTAAGTTTCATTTGTGAACCTTTACAAACTAAATTGTTACAGAGTGTGTGACTGTTATTTATTAAAAATATGGCATCATTGTCATTACAACATTTATTTAATAAGTAATTGTATTTTATTTCATTGTTATTTAAGGACAAAATTGAGATTATCATTGAACACAACAAACACTGTATAATTAGTATATAGAAAAAGACAAGACTTTGCAAAAAAAAAAAACAAATTTCCTACAAAGCACCATACAGGTTCTAACTGTAAAAACCCAAGTTTTTAAGTGTTTGAATAGAATTGTCTGATTTATACACCAAACATCAAAATTGACGGATAATAAATACCGCAAGCATAGCCAGACACTGATCACCTGCCATTCAATAGAAAATCTGTGTTATTTAAAAAAAATAAAAATAAAAAAAAACCCATTAACAAGTGCTTGAACCAGCACCCCTCAAATACTCGATCGATATAACTAATTTTCAGACTCGCAAAACCTTAAAGAGGGACAAATTATAGAAAAGAACAATAAAAAGGTTTTTACAGCAAAAAGATATTAAATACATCTATTCAGAAGTAAAACTATAAATTACAAGGGGGATGAGCTTCTTTTGTGTATCGTGTCGTCCTGGGACGGCGAATGAGCTAGGGATGAAGAAGCCATAGCTGCATGATACGATGAAGAAACCAGTTGTGCAAGAGCAGGTACAGCACCACCTGGAAAAGTATTGTGGAACAGTATTACTATCAGTGGTTTAATGGTTTGGTTGCATGGCGTGAAATATTATAGAATTGACATAGAGAATTCGACTAATAACTATGATGTATAAATGATATAGAGAATTTGGCTAATCAGTATAGTGTATAAATGAATGAAGAAATTATAAGCATGCAGTAATTCAAGATTTTCCTGTCAAGGAGCAAGAATTCGAAGTTTCACACAGAAGCCACTTGGTGCTACAATTAGAGTGCAGCAGTGAAGGTTCCACATAAATATACGCCATGGCCCAAGTTCGAAGGTTGACAGGTATGTGTGCACTAGCTCCAGCAAATAACTAATTTCAACAGAAAACCAAAATGGATAGCAAAATGAAATTAAGGTTCCACATAACTATATGTCATGGCCCAAGTTTGAAGGTTGACAAGTATGTGAGCAATAGCGTCCGGCCCAGTTTGACGGTTGACAAGTATGTGAGCAATAGCTTCCGGCCCAAGTTTGAAGGTTGACAAGAAGTTTCATTTTGAACAGACAGAAAACCAAAATGGATGGCAAAATGAAATTTTAAACGGGAAGAAGAAGGGAAAGAAGAACATGCGAGGGTAAGGAAGGTCCACACAACCATTTATGACAAGTGAATAACAAATATTCTGAAATGATAGCATAAATCACAACCAAATATAAGTAAGCATTTTCAGTAAAATTATCCATCAGTCGTAAATAATAGAAAGACCGCTCAAAAATCAAATCACCAGTAAACATTGCTAAGAGTCCCAAATATGGCAATGTTTGTTATGGTACAGATCATTCTAGGATAAGAAAAACTGAAAAGAACAAGAAATTTAACTCAAGAGAAACATGAAAACACAAGTAAAAAGGAGGCTGTGGAGAAGCATGGTTGATAGTCTAACCTGCCAATCCAGCACAAGCTGAGGAGAACACTATTACCGGTGGTGCCTGCATAAAAACACAAGAAGAATAATACATTATTTGGCCCCTAGTTTACCATGTTGTTTAGTAACTCAAGAGAGTGTCATATACTTCAAAACTCAATCAAGATAGTGCCATATTCCATAACATACTATCAATAGTTCAGAGCACTCTACCATGTTAATGTTATTTCTTTGACCTGTACATACCACACCGATAGAAGAAACAAACTACACATTTTGCTTCTAGAGTAAGATAGGTAGCAAGGGAAAAATGAAAAACAGGATAACCTAAAGAAATGAAGTCAGCAAGCAAAACTAAAATTAACAGCTTGACTATATTGTAATGGATCAAGAAAGATGGAGTGGGCTATGCTTCACCAGCAAACCATCATGAAATATCACTCTAATGACTATTATTTAGCTCACCAATGAAATGTCAAATGAAATTCTCACATAAAAAGGTCGCTTTGGTAAATAGAAAACAATGTAAAGAAATGTGCAAGAAGTTACCAAAAAGAAAAGAAACACATGGGTGCATGTACAATAGATCTACCAGAGGTGACCCAAAATAGTTTTCTCCCCCTAGAGGAACCCATAACAAACTTATGAATGTTGGATTAAGGCTTCAGATCTCAGCAAAAGGCCAGGAGTAGAAGCAACAACAATAATAAAGAAATGGATGGGACAATAAATATTACTCATGAAAAGAGATATATAGGATGAACATATACAGTGGAAAACCCTAAAGTGAAATCTGTCTATGATGTTGAATATGGCCAAGGAAATATGCTCCTTGAGATTAATGAAATGGAGTCTTGGATATGCAGTGACATTTTGAATTAAGAATGACAACCCAGCTTAATTAACCTATCAGAAATCAATTCAATAGACAAGCAAAAACCAATATGTTAACATATTATTTGGTACCAATTTTTAAACTAATTTACAACCAACCAAATGAAGCGTATAAAAATACAGATATATGCAGGTCTAAAGCTATATACAAGGATACAATGCACATTCAAAGCAGAAGCCTCGCATTCATAAAAATGAAAAAGGAAAGCAAACACATGGAGTACTCACCCCAATCATAAAGTGTAACCACATAGGCCCCTTCACAAATCTCCTAACAATAGGCATGGCTGCAACAAAACCAGATGTATGATGACCATTTGCAAATGAATAAAATATTGCAGATCAATAACAAAAAAAAATAGTACCCAAAATATGTTCTCAATCAATTAAAAACATAGACAAGTAAATTACCCAAAGAAAATTGAATGCTGAACCAGAACAGAAATTAAGGAAAAACAATTAACATCAGTATCATTTATGACTCTGCTATATTTGACATAAAGAAAGCATTACTACATTCTAAAGAAAAAAGAGCAAAATGAGAACATGAAAAGATTCATTATATAAACCAAATACTTGAGAAATGGCACAGGACCGAAATCTTCAACCACAAAAAGTTATCTTTACAGCCACAGATTAAAAGTAATTTATAGCACAATCCAAAACAACTAAACTAAATGACCATGTAACATCATAATTTAAGGTTTTGACATTCTACTAAAAGTAGAGCTATTGGTCATTTTGCCGTTGACCAAAGAAAATGGAGCCTGATGCACCACAATATATTAATACAACTGTACAATAAGTTTCAACCATGTTTGTGTACTATAAAAAATAAACAGCTGATCAAGCTTGTTAATGTTTAAATAAAATAACCATAAACAATTAAATTTTATAGAAAATCAAAACCATAACTATGTTTTGGAACTTGAAACATGGTTCACTTACTCATGACGTAATTTTATTTAATTTTAATGTAAAGAATATTTGTGATTTAACATGGTCTTAAAGGAAAATTTGTAAATACAGCAAAATAATGATCATAGGACAATGCTGCACCGTAAAAGTATGACATGTTAATAATACCAATAATCAAGATTCATCTAGTATACCCTTAATAAATCACATCACCAAGTAACAATCATGGAAATATGAGAAGAAATATAGCTTCAAACTATAACTAGGAACAATTTGTGATTTCACAGAGAGGCCATAGTTCCACCAAGAGATTTAAGTTGAACTGACAATACGCTACCGTTAATAGCTAACCCAATTCATCAAAAATAATATAGATGGAGAATTCATACTATAATAATGGCAGGACATGATTTTCAGCTATAAATTAATATGATTTAAAAATTTGAACTTATGAAACAAAAAACTATGGGAGTCAAAGTAAAGCTTTGTACATATGCCACAACAAATGTACTAATAATATTATTCAATAATTTCTTTAGGGTTCATTCGGTAGTGCACCAAAATTCCACAAGAATTCCCAAATACCATAAGAATTCTGTAGGAAAATTTTATTATAAGTGTGTTAGTCACTTTTTCATAGAGAATAATTCCTATGGAATGTTACGAAAATGTAAATCTCTGCCATTTTTTCTTTTCCTATGAAAGTTATAACTCATCATCTCTCATGTGGCACTCATTGATAATGTGGCATTTGACATGGTCAAGTGTATGGCACATTTGGCCTCATCATATATGACATGGCATTACAATTATATGTTTTTTAAAAGAGCTATTAGAAAATATTTTCAAAAATATTTTAAATCTCATTTAAAACATATTCTTTATCATGACCATTTTTTATTAGCATAATTAATTTTCTTGTCTTGGGCCATACACTCATTCCATAGGATTAAAATCGGTAAGATTTTCAACAGGAATCATTCACTTTCTACCCAAAAAAAAAATCCTACATAATAAATTGTTTTGTAGCCAAACAGTCCTTGGCCATATGATAAAATTGAAAACCAAAAACTTCTAATAACAAAGTAAGATAAGCCCATATAATTTTAACTCTAAAAAATTGATGCATTGAGTAATCACCAAATTCAGAAGAAAAATAATCTTTACAATACAGAGAAATTTTGGAATAACTGCGCTCTATGGCCACAAAGCATGCTAACATTTAAGCTAAAAATAACTGCATATGACATACATAGTTAAAACAAAAATTACAACCAAAACATGTTTCATGTAAAAACAGAAGTTTTCAGAGATCACTTGCTTACCATGATTGAATCCATAGAATGCACTTGCAATGCCACCAACAGAAGAACCAATCTAAACCACAAAACACAAGACAAGAACAATCAAGGTAACAACTTCAGATCACTAATCTAGAAAATAGATATGCACGTGTGTGTGGGCCAAATTCATATTTCGAACCAGCATTATAAAACCTTAAAAATTCAAGCAACTTAGTTCAAACACACTAGAAATTGAATGCCTACCACAAACTATCAATGAAAAGCATGCATGAGAATGTAAAACAACAGAAGATTTACAATATAGACATTATGAAGAGAAAAAACTTACCATGCAAAAGCTGTCTCGGATGAGTGGTGCCACTGTCCAGCTGCTAGTTTCCTTCATTAAAAAGTGGCAAGTATTACAATTGGAATAATATTAACCAAATAAAAATCATAAGAAAAAAAAAATGATGTCTCTGAAACAATTAAGAAAACCAAATCCTCTAATGCCTCGTTGCGTTGATGAGGATGGAAAACCAACAACAAAGTTATTCATAAATGAAGCATTACCTTTCTCACATGAACCAAACCAACGTAATTAAGTATCACTCAACCCTAAATCTATATAACAGAACAAAATCACAAAACAGAGGGATAAAGATCTAAACTTGCGGCGATAGATTCAAACAAATAAACAAAAAAGGAACCAAAAACAAGCGCGTAGTCAGCATACAAATCACAGTGCTCACACGCAGAACAGATCAAAGAAAACAACATCTCGCATTAAATTCCCAAGAATCTATTTCCACTTACGCAAGTGGCCACCAGATAATCATGGAATAAAAAGCAGTGATAATCGCAAGTGAAGAAAGATCAAAATTTGACACATAAAACACGAAAACAACAAAAGATCCGCATAGAGTCCAATGAAAAAATTCCAAAAAAGATGAACAAATTCTCAAGAATCAAGGAAAGAAAGAATTCTACACGAGTTTACGACCAAACGAAACAACAAGAAAACATCAAATTACTGGCGGTGAAGACGCAAGATTGGGGTTAAAATCGGATTACCACGTCCTTGGAGAGAGGCCCAGAGCAATTAGGGCACCTCGAGCACCGCGAAGGAGACGCTCGATCCGCCATGACCGCTCTGAACTTTCTCGCTCTTTCTCATTGTTAGAAACCCTTAATTAAACCCTTGTTTTAAGTAAAAGTTCGATCCAGGCCGTTGATTTAGCACAATGTTGATGATGGATTGATTTTGGAACGTTCAATTTAATTGGACTTTTTTTATATTTTATAATTCATTTAAATTTATCTTATCATTTATCCTATTTTTTATAAAAAAAATTGAATCACACTATGATTTGTTAATGATATATATATATATATATATATATATATATATATATATATATATATCCAATCTCTATGGATGTCCATAGATTTTTTTTACCTATAGACGTCGACTATCAACCGTTGGATCTCGATCCAACGGATGATGTTGATGAACAGTAGTTGCTACAGTAATATACAGTAAGTAATTAGTGTTTCAAACAGTAATTACTGATTATCAACATCATCCGTTGGATCATGATCCAACAGCTGATATATATATATATATATATATATATATATATATATATATATATTGATTTTTTTACTTAAAAAATCAACTTTTAAATCTATGATTATTTCGAATAAATTAATAATTATGTTTCTTTAATAATAGAAGGATATAAGAAAATTTGATAACTTTTTAAAAAAAATTGATAGGGACTCAACAAACCAAACAAAATTAAATAGATGGCGGGTACTTTTTTTTTTTTTTTTTCTTTAAGTCCTGCCATTGAAATAATGAATAATATTTATTAAAACTTGCCGGTAGATAAAAAGGTTATTTTTAAAGAAAAATAGACAAGCTACCTCTTTTTAGAGGGCCATCAAGTAATGAGCATCCTAACCCATGTGGACTCATGAAGTATGTATTTGGATTTTTTAATTATACCACACATAATTTAGTAGACTCTGTTCCGTGGTAACTACCATAAAACTAAGACATAACTTATTCTTAATCATGAGATCATCTCGCTCCCTCATCCTATGCATGCAGGGATTTAATCCCAACAATCATGAGGTAGGAATGCATTACTCATGTAAGACACATTGATATTAAATAATATATATAAGTAATAACCACACAAAAACAATGACCATAGCAAAATTAAGATGTGACACAATCACTATAAGAAAAGGGAGGAATCGATTAAAAGTAAGAATTACTACGTAAAAAATAAGCAAAGCTTCCATGGGATGGCAATCATGTAGAATCATTCTTTCATGGTCACTCTATTAAAGTAAATCTCAACGCGCATCTGACGGTTCAGTAATTACATTGGAGCACACCTATACATTAGAAGAATTACGTAAAAAAAATAAAATTGTGTTTGATAGTCATCACTGACAAACTGAATTTTTATCTAATCATGCGCTAATGACTAAAAAATAAATATATGATTAAATTAATCCACCAATCAATCTGCTCCTTTTCTAGTTTTACATAACCCAAATTTTGATATTCTTCAAATTTTATTAACGGACAGAACGAACCAATGCACAAATCATCATGTCCAGATAATTAGGAAATATATATATATATATATTATTCCATTATCCAAACATATAGCAAAGAGAAAGGCAACCGTTCAAAAGCCAATATTCCACCACTAAACATAGAGCATGGAACTATGAATCAGATGTCTTTGAACAATAGCTTTAAAAGCACTGACTGATAAATTGACAAGCCATGGAATTGTAACCATTGGCCAATGACTCAAAAATCTTTGAGCATTTTAAGTATTTGCATATATGCTCACCTCTCTACTCTACCTCCTCCTCATCTTATTAGAGTGGGAAGAGCTCTAAGATTCCAAGTATCAAATTCCATGCCTTGCTTGCCTTTCCTTTTAACTCTTTAGGAGGAATAAGTCCTGTTTCCACTTGTCACCTTCAACCTCTTGAACCAAGACTTAGACATGAGCACAGAATGGTCCTTCAGGTGGATTGAATGATAATTTATCAAGTATTAAAGTCTATCTATCTAAAACAACTGAACAATGTGTTTGACATGTTCAAAAAAGCTTCGAAATGCTTCAGTTTTTTATTATGATTATAACCTCCTTTCTAATATCTTATTCTCCGCATAATCATTGCCGTCAGATATATACGTTGTTACTTTATGTAAATTTTTTTTTATAGTAGTACATAACTAGTTCAAAGTCAAAATTCAGAAACATCGGCCGAATGATGATAACAAAGAATATAGAAACTTTTAAATTTAGATGCCGGTTTTTTTTTTTTTTAATACTTGGAATCATGAGGTTCTATCTATCTTAATGACCGAAATCATGGTATAGTTATATGATGATATGAAATTTTAATGTTTTTATTCGAATTGTGGGAAAGAGAAGAATCATATCTATATCTATATCCACAGAAAGAAAGGAATTCTTCTCCACAAACTAGTTCCCATTTCATTTGGTTAATTTTAGCCATCAATGCATGACAAACATAAGATTCACACAATGATATGAAGTGTAAAGACAGAATAAATTCTGACACAACCACAAGATAATTCTACTTAATGCTAACATATCAGAAATGTTTAAGTTTTAAAAATGGTAGTATTCATACGTGTCTTCAATCGACAATCATGTCAAGTTAAAGACACTAAATCAAGCAAAAAAACCTTCAAGCATCATTAGCAGATAACAGTAAAAACTGATTTCTGAAAACTATCTTAATTCCCTCCAACAACCGATAACTAATTTAAAATTTATGTTGACAGATACACCAACAAAAAATAGAATAGAATAGTAAATCGTTGTTAAGGAAAAGTGTCATGGTCCAGAGACATAGCTGACAGAAGTATCGGCTCAAGTACAAGCCATCTTTTATATCTTTCTCTACCGATCATATATTTGCCTTGACTACAGCTCTAAGACACCAAACTGATGGTTTTCTGTCAAAGAACCACAAGAGTGGGACCTCTTCTCTGTTATCTCCATTGCATACTGAATAAGTACCAAACTTGCCAGAGAGACAAAAGGGAATTGCATACTTATTCTATATTCTTATTCCTTGCTTTGAAGCAATCCCAAGGAGCATCACTCTAGACCAAAATTCATCAATCTCTTCTTTACATAAAGATGCATCTGATTCTGTTTCTGGATGCCGGTAGTCAATAAAGAATTTCGGGGCTTTTTCTATAATTAACCCAAACTGCTAGTCCTATATTGCGGTCCATATAATGGTCCAGACTTCCAAATTCATATCTACTGCAAAAGCTCATATCAGCAATGTTATAATTAACATTGTAAGCACTCATGGCCTATCAAGTCCTGGTCCCATAGAGAGAACACGTTTTAATAAGCGGTACAACGAGGTCTTTGATGCCTAAAGGAGATAAAAACCTCACAAGGACCAATATGACGAAAGAATCATTTTCGACGGATATATACTTGTTCTTATCTAACAAGTCAAGAACTGTACTGCACAGAGTTACTAATACAGAAACTCAGTGTGAATGTTGCCTATAAATTGACAAGAAAAGTGGAAGGCTATGGTCCACAGAAACAAAGCAAGAGAGGCAATGTCTATTTTCAAGTTGTTAAGATGATTAGACTAGCTTCGACATTCACTTTCAATGATTCCAATATCCTCCTGGCCATTGCCTTATAAGGAGAGCTCGAGGGGGGCACCCTTCAACATCATGTGGGCAATGAAGCAAGAGAGAGCATTTGGGATTTAAGATACTATGCCTTTCTAGTTTTAGTCTACTGACAACAGAGAAATCAATCAGTTTGTCAGAGTGTTGTGTAGTTCTGAATCAATAATAAAGCATACAAAAAGAAGAGATCGAAGAGAAGAGAGGTAAAAACCACTAAAGGTATCACCTTCTTTATGATTTGATCATCAAGATTTATTCTTGACTGATATCTTTATGGCATCCTTTGATGAGCAGAAAATGTATCATCGTCAAGGGAACAACATCTTATCTACCAGACCGGTTTTTCCTCCAGAGAGGCATTTATTTCTGCAAGGAGCAAATGTTCAAGGAGATTCAGGACTGGTTTTATCGACTGATGCGAAGCCAAGGCTAAAATGGACACCTGAGCTGCATGAGAGGTTTATAGATGCGGTAAATCAACTTGGTGGAGCAGATAGTAAGTGTTTGGAGAAGTAAACATTGTTTCTTGGAAGCAGGAAGGATAACTAAAATCGACTAACAACCGTGTATCTTGCAGAAGCAACACCAAAAACAGTCATGAGACTTATGGGAATTCCAGGACTGACATTATATCACCTCAAAAGCCATCTTCAGGTACCTGATAAATCTCCTGATTTCAATCAAGCATTCCATTGGTATACAATTGAAAACATCATTTGTGTTCTGAATTGCAGAAGTACAGGCTGAGTAAAAACCTTCAAGCTCAGGTTAATAATGGATCAACCAAGAATGGTAAAGACTATTCTAATTGTGAAATAGAGTTCGAATTTCATGACTTTATAGAGTTTATTGAACTTTATATTCTTTCTTTCTTTTTTCAGTGATTAGTCGCATGCTGCCACCAGATAGGACACCTGAAGTAAGTGGATCGACAATGAACAATGTTACTAATGGTCCTCAGGCAAACAAGTAAGAGCATGACAAATGAGAAATTGCAAAGCCTACTTGTTACTCTCAAAGAATTTCTAATTAACTGCATTTTTCTGAATATCAGCACGATGCAGATAGGCGAAGCACTCCAAATGCAAATAGAAGTTCAAAGACGACTACACGAACAACTTGAGGTATGTCGTAGAATAAATTTTCGAAAAGAAATATATGGATGCAAATAGAAATACAGTGTCTGTTCTTTGTAACTTATAAATGGAAAAGAAACATAGATTGAAACCCCATCTTGTATGAAATTCAAAGCAACAAGATGTACTTGTAATGACATTAAGCAGAAATTTAACATTTGTCATTAATATAGAACTCGCTCTATCGGAGACAGGTGCAAAGGCATTTACAGCTTCGGATAGAGGCACAGGGTAAGTACTTACAATCAGTGCTGGAAAAGGCGCAAGAAACACTTGGGAAACAGAACTTAGGCGCGACAGGGCTGGAAACCACGAAACTACAACTATCTGAACTGGCCACAAGAGTTTCAAATGAATGCCTTGGAAATTCAACACATAGTTTGCCTGAATATCCCAATTTACACACCATTCAAGCAGAAACAACTCCACTTGCTGGTTGTTCAACTGATAGTTGCTTGACTTCCTGCAATATAAACACAAAGGACCAAGAAATAGAAAAGTTCAGTATCGGAATGAGAACTAAATTGAGAGAAGGCACAGCATCAGGAACCGCAGATGAATGGAAACCATTTTGCTTTGTTGAAGATTCAGACACACAACTTTTGCTTGCACAGACAAACAAAAATAGCATTCTGTCAATGAATGTTACTTCTGAATCGAAACAAAGAGAAAGAGATGAGAAGTCTTGCCTTGAGCAACCAAAGTGCAAGAGGCCAGTAACGTCACATGAAATTGAAAAGCAATCTAACAGATTTGGAGCAGCATGTCTTGCAACACAACTGGATCTGAATGCGCACAATAACGACAACAACGTCGCTCAAAGCTGCAAAGAATTCGACCTGAATGGCCTTGGTTGGGGCTAAGGGATGCAAGTTTGTTGAGTTGAAAGCCAATATGTGCACTATTGCCAGATTATCATCTTCGTTGAATCAAAGCACGACATCCATTGATGATGATTGAAGTTGTCTTACATGCATGATGAACTTCTAAAATTCTATAGCATAGTCTGAGCAGTAAAATATAACAGAAGAATGTTTTTATCTATAGTTCAGATGAAAAATTCTCAGTAATTTTACTGATTCCACAATTAAACATAGCTGGTCTGCCACTGTAACAAGGAACATGATTAAACTTCAACAGAAGCTCTGAATGATCATTGATTGAATTCCAAAACACAAATTCAAGAAGGCTACTGAATGTCCTTGCTTTCTTGAATATTTCGCGAGGAAATAAAGATAAATGGAAAGGTTCAGTCAAGAAATGAAACTCCTGTAATGAGTAGAGGGTAAATTAATATTGCAAGCACCACAGGCCACTAACGTTCCATACATGTTCCCAACATTGATCACAAGTGAATAAACACATTGTATACTATTAGATTCTTACAGCAGTGAGTAAAAAAAAAACATCTTTCAACATCTGGAAAAAGACAGTAGTAGGTTATATCATCTTCCACTACCACAGGGCAAATTTATAGTCTTTAGTCTTCATCTTCAACATCAAATTTGATCTTCTTTGCCTTGGGCACCATACCGACCTATTTCACACAACAGGAAAAAGTCGCAAAAAAGTTAAAAGGTTTGCATTGAATATTTTCCAATCACCTTATCAAAATAAAAAATAACCGACCACACCAATTGCCCAATGGAAAGGTTGCTTAATTCATAAGCAGGCTAGTAATTTATTGTTATCTCAAGGTATCCTAGCAGACTCATAATTCATTGTAATCTTAGGGTATCCTTTCCCATATTTATTCCGAAACAGGGTCAAGTGAAAGATATAGATGACTAGAAGCATTTATTCTCAACAGACTTCTCATAAATCCAAAATTAAACCCTTATGATATATAAACACACAAACAACAGGTTAAAAAGTGGAGACAACTTAAATTTTCAATAAAAAGTACAAGTAGTGTATTTGTGGTGTTGCCCTTTCTGCAAGACAAGAACCAGTTCTGTCAAAAAGGATCTCTTTTTCTTTCCCCCTACATTAACATAACCTTTGGAGCTAAGAAAAGAACACAACTTAAAGATAGCATTCAATTACAAAAAAAAAAAAATTAGGAAATAAATATCCATAATTATAACAAATCATGTGTTCAGGAACTGGTGAACTGTGATCATCAATCATTAAAATGGAGACTTGAAAAGGGCAATGGAAATATTCACTTACAAAATCTGGACACTCGTATTCAATGCCAGCTGCTGCTATCCTCTTCTGCCTCTCCTCATTTCGTTTCAAAATTCCTTCAACCATCTTCTCGTGCTCTTCAATTGTTCTATCCTGAACATGTGGCAGAAGAGTAGTTAGACTTGAATATCAAGGGATTCACGTTATGACATACCTAAAGAATCTAGCAGTGAAAAGAATTTCAGTATCCAAATGTCTCATGTTACCTTGTTATGTTTCTTTCTCGCAAATTCTTTCCAATCAAATGGTTTATACCACCGGCCTATTCCTTTCCATCTGTGATGAATGTTCAAGAGATAAAATCTAAGAAAATCCACCATGAACCAAGAGTGATGTTTTAAAATACTTTTCAAATGGCTAAGACTTATGGAGGAAGAATCCCATGAAGCTAATCCTGAACATAAGATACAGTTTATTGGCTAGCTCAAAGGTAAAAACAAAAAAACCAGAATTGAACTGAAAATAAAACTCTGAACACAAGTTACAATGAAATTTTCCTAACCTATTGACTATCCATTTAAGAACAATTGCTATAACGTGCAGTTCCAAGAAAATTATTAAACCCAAAAGGAAATTTCAAATTATCTAAATCACACCCCCAACTTCTTCTGAGAATTCACAAGAATGTCTAATACTTCCAAGTTAATTACATTTTCAAAATCAACTATACAAATTCATTTAAACTGTCAAGCCAGGACAATGATCGGGACACCAATAAAATGATCAGTTCTAGTAATGAAAATCTCCCCACATTGTAGGAGTCTATAGCAATTCTTAGTAGATAGTAGAAATCCACATGTATTAAACTAGTGGCACATTTGGCCAAAAGTTGTAGGGCAACAAAAACAGTAAGAAATTCTTCACTAATGAGTATGGCACTAACAATCAACATTCAGAGAGATGTCCCATAATTAAAATGATGATTGTCATCTACTGAACTTGGTGAATAATTATTTTAAAACCAACTTTGGTGTTTAGTTCATGTCTCACTTGTCTTCAAAGTGTAACCACAGTGATCAGCTAATTCTGCTAAGAATTAAGTAAGAAAACTTTGAGAATAAAACATAACAAAACTCATATTGACAGTGCTTATCCAGTTTCAAGTAACAAAAGAGCCATAAAAAGGCTATGCAATATACTCTTACAGCTTGGGAGGAACACGTTCTGGGGGGATTAGATGAAGCTGAAGTCTGTGCTCAAATAGTAGGTAACCATGAATTTCATCAGCCACAACCTTTGCCACCTGCATACTAGCAAGTAAATACGCTCGCACTTGCCAACTTGCCAACTGAAATGAAGAATGCATCTGCTATGTTAATGTACACAGAGAACACAAAAAAATACTACACCTCTGGATCCTCAAATTCAATGAACCCATAATGCTTTGATCTGCCTGTCTGGTGTTGACAAAAAACAAGAGAAAGAAACAGTTAGGTAAAGCAGATAAAGAAATAAAAACATACATATATATGGTCAGCTAAATAAAAGGAAACTCAACATCAAACACTGCTATACATTTTACCAAGGAAAACAACTACTGAAAATTAAGTTGTTGCCCAGAAAAATAAACCAACAGCACGACAGACACAAATAAAAGTACAAGTTTTGTTTGAAATTGAAAAGAACACAACTTATGCTGAACTGCAAATCATAAAAATGGTTTTTTTCCCAAATAACTGAGATATGAGCACAATAGATATCATTGCAATCAGAATGTTATTTTGATGGAATGAATAAGAATATATGCAGAGTCATCCCTTCTGAATAGTCATTGCATAATATAAAATACCAGATGTTTCACAAATTGACATGATCAAATTAGAAAACAAGAATTCCGAAAATCTATACCTTTTTGTTCCTGACAATCCTCAGATGCTTGATTTCACCGAATTGCTTAAAGAACCCTATTACCATTACAATCATTCATTCCAAATTATATCCAAGTCCATTCTCCATGTCCAAATGGTGAATACTACATGGTAAGTAATGTTTACCTTCCATCTGATCCTCATAAAACCCATGAGGTATCCGACCTATATATAAAACAGTGGCAATGTTTTTAACTGGTTTTTCCCCTTGCAGTTGTCTTCCTGCCGAGCCCCCTTCCAAAGGCTGAGATAGAAAGCAATAACACCACACAATCACGTAAAAATTCACATTCATATAGTGAGATCAAATAATATGTCCATGAATCAAAAGAGGTACCAAGAAATTGGATGGCTCATCAGTGGGACGGGAAACCGCGCGTTTCGCAACCACTTTCTTGATCATCTTCTTCTTCAGTGACTTTTTAGCTTTCGCCCCCATCCTTGCTTACTATAACCACAGAGATTCAGATTCAATGGCTAAAAATAACACTTTTCTAAGCAATAACAACAGGGAAAAAAATTACAAGAAGAAACCTAGACTGATATCAAAAGAACACCCTAAAGATCCTAAATTTAACCAAAAAAATCGAAACTAATAACAAAACCTGCATTGAAAGCAGGGAAACATGGGGAAAACAGTCAGGAAAGAGAGATAGCAAAAACAACATAAATCAAACGAAAATCCAAGCAAAAGACTCACTTTCAGCGGGGCGTTTGATTGAACGTTTGGGAGGAAACAAGGAAAGGGGCTAGGGCAAGTGTATAATTGAGCTGGAAAGAGCTGGCGCCTCGCACGGTGAGGCCTAGGTAGTGCACCTCGAGCGAGGAAGAAGGCGGAACTCTTCTTCGGATTTCTAGGGTTTTGACGTGGCAGTGTGAAATTTATATGAACTCCCTCTTGAAACAAAGTTAACGATAACGTCCTTATGTAATATTTGTAACAAGCCCCTCCTTAAAATAACATTTACAATGGAATTTATTTTCTAATGAAATGTTAATAATTTATTTATATATATATATATATATTCATCAATTCCATCCCTGGATCTGAGTTGTAAATTTTTTAATTATTATATTGTATTATATAAAATTTACTTATGTTTAAATCTTTATAATATACAACTTTAATTAAGTTTGTTTGTTTAATCTTAACATATTTAATTATGTGAAAATTTTATCTTAAACTCAATTCATTTTTTACATAAATGTTGAACCTCAAAATGAACTTGAGTGATTAATTAACTACTAAAATTTAATAGCTTTATGTTAGATCAAAATAATTTGGTCCATGTGACAAATATTTGAGTTGATTAAAAGTTTATTTTTTTTATGATGCCTAATGAAGTTTTATATAAAAGTTTTTTATTTTATCATTCACAAGCCTAAATACTTATTTTCAATAATTACATGGTCAGAGTTTCTTCATTTTCTGAAATCATGCATGTAAAACTGAAATTAATTACACTTAAAAATTACATCACATAAATTTTTGGATAACCCAATAGTATGATATAAAAAATGTAAAAAGAAAAGTAAAGGTTTGAATTCCTCTCTGTAGTACAATTTATGTATTATTCATACCATGTATACTTGGGTCCAGTACTATTTCACGAATCTTGGTGTGAATGTGGGTCTTCTGTGGGAAAAACAGTGATTTCACTCTTCTAGAGTTACAGGGCAGGATGATTTTTTTCAGGAGGTTTATAAACCATTGTAACTGATGTATCTCCGTACTTACATGTTCCTTTGACAATCCTTTAAATAAAAAGTGATTGTCGCCTATTAATTAAAAAATAATAATAAAATAAAATAACATAACATGTATATTACCTTGAACATGAACAAAAATGAAATAAAATAAAACCACTAATTAATTCCCTCAAGACTCATATGGTCACAACCATATGGAATCACACATTTTCAAATGCATTTTAAAACTTAATCAGTCTCACAATATTTGATATCATATGAAGGTTCATGGTAATCACCAAATAAATTATAATAAAAAATAATCTTCAAGCAAAGCATCCATTGATCCAAGGATAATTATATATATTATAAGTTCACAAAGCACAAACATATATATATAGATATAACCATTACATGATATAAAACTCAAATAAACTCAATCCCATATCCCATTAATCATCATAATTAGTATAGTAATTAACAATCTATAGAAGCTTAATTTCTTGCTAATAATTCATTCAATCTCTCCCAGGACCTCTTGGATCATGCCTGTTATTAGCTCCAGATCCAGGGTAGTCATGTGTTTCAAAGTCCATCCTCTTCTTCACAAACTTATCATCATCACCATCATCATCATCATCATACATCATCATCTCCTTCCTCACAATCTCCTGCATTAAAACAAACCATTAAAACCAAACAGTTAACATCTTCAAAAGAAAAGAAAGAAATTAAAAAATAAAGGAAAAAAAGAGACAAAAAAGCCACCTTTTGAAGCACCATTTGTGAATACTCATTGTTTCTCAGAGCTACACATCCTGAAAACAAGAAACATATCATCACCATCATCATCATTTTAGGAAGAAATACAAGGATCAATGGAATATGAAGTTCAATATGTTTCAGTACCTTGAGTGAGGATCAAAGAGATGAACAAGAGGAAAAGGAAGAGGTGGAGCAAAGGCTTCATTTTGCCCCTCATTGTATGCAAAGGGCCTTTGGGACTTTGCTTGATAATAATAATAATAATAATAATAATAAATTAATATATTGTGCAAAGATGATGGATGATGGGAAGAGGTGGCAAGTGGTGGTGTTTATATAGGGATGTAGGATCAAAAGGCAAGGCCAACAAATAGACACACACATGGATACTCAGTCAACCACTGCCTGCCTTAATTCATTCATTCAACCATGTTTTCATGTTGGCACTTTGCTTTCTTTCTTTCTTCCTATATTTGAATGGATATTGAAGAAGAGTTTTATGTTCCACAAGACCTAACTATGCCAATGATTGTGGCCACTCTAGTATGGTACAATGTGATCTTTTCTTTATTGCTTTGTAAAGTTATTTAATGTTTGTATTGTGTATATTTTTATTTAAGTTAGAGAAGGGATTTTTTTTTTCCATGGAGCTCCATTTTTAGTGGACTATATATATCTTTCATTTTTGTGTCTTTGGGGCATGTTATTATTATATTTTTTTATTTAAGTGATTTGTTCATCTTCTCAAAAAATAAATAAATAAATTATGAATTTTGCTCCATTGTTGATTTTTATTTATGTGCTTTCAAAATATTTTAATATGAATTATGTATTAATTTGTCCCAAGCCAATATCTTATATATAACAACACAAAACATAATTTATATATTAATTAAAAATATAAAATATTTATATATTTTAAACCATATGCTATGTTATGTGGCGACCATATCACTTGAAATAAATCCTTAACATTTACAAACCAAATTTAATGTTTTAAATATGTATAAATGATGATGAAAACTCTCTCCGTATATCTAATAACTTTCCTCAAAACAACTTGGTGTTAACTCTGTGTTTTTTAATATATTATTTAAGAAAAAATTACAAAAATATAATTATTGATATTCTCACCCAGATTAATCATATATTTGATATTTTCATCAAGATTAATCACATAGTTCTTCTCTAATTAACATTGATTTTTTTAACTCATTCTCTGGTTCAAATGTTGCCACAAACTCCTGAACCAAGTCCATTTTTTGTTGGGTGGTGTTATGTGTTTTGCTTTTTTCTGCTTTTTGTAATCATTATGTTAATCACATGTAATGGTTAAATTTAGTATTTTGTAATTGTTTTGGTTTCTCCTAATATATTCATGATTTATCTAATTGCATAAAGATGAAACAAGGAAAAGTATTGTTACACATCTAGCACAGGAAGCTAGTGATCTCCTTTATATATACATAAAGGAGATCACTATCTTCCTGTGCTAAATCATCTTCAAGCTTATATATGTATATATATTCGAGAAAGTATAACTCATTTGAGATCACATGATGTTGTGGCATCTGAATACAAAGGCACATCTGAATAAAAACAGATAAAATACAACTGACTCCAAAAGGGAAATATGTATATAAAATAAGAAGGTGCTAAGTTGATCACTAAAGAGAAACCGCATGCAGATATGGTAAAGCTATATGTGCATGAAATAAAATAGTCTAAAATAGAATAAAACTATGCTTTATATATATATATATAAGGACCATTTTTTTTATGGACGTCCATAGGTAAGAAATCTGTTGATGTCCATTATCAGTCGTTGGATCTTAATCCAACAGTCGTGATCCAACGGCTAATAATTGAACGTCCATAGATTTTTTATCTATGGACGTTCATGAAAAATGTAAATTATATATATATATATATATATATATATATATATATATATATATATATATATATATTGTGTGTGTGTGCGCGCGCTTTTTCTATGTTGCTTCTAGTAACTATATTTACCAATTTAGTATAAATATATCTCAAATCCTCAACTTTGATTGTGAATAATAATTGATGCAATGGAAGCACAGACAAACTCATTTTTTAAAAACTAAAAATAAAAAATTGACAAAATTTAAGCTTTGTTAAAAGTGAAAAAACTCCCCAAAAAAAATGAGGTTTATTCCACATTAATAAACTGTCAAAACTCATTGTTAAAATTTTCCATTAGGGATAACATAGATAAGCTCATTTTTTTAATGAAAAAAAGTGAAAAAAAAAATCTTACAAAAATTTAAGCTTTATTAACAACTAAAAAGCTCCAAAAAAAAAAAAAAAGTCATGTAAAGTAACGAACACTTGTATATATATTCATTCTCCAAAGTTCCACAAAATTAAACATAATGATTAAAATACTCAAATTAAAAAAAATAAATTAATTTTTGAATCTTAATATACATTATTTTTTGATCTATTGCCAGTAAAATTTTTATGTAAAATATTTGTATCTTGTCAAAATGATAGATTCAAATATCAGTTCACGCAAAATGAGAGTATATGTGAGCTAGTAATTCATGCATATGCACATCTCTCATATATTGTTTATCCATATTTTATAAATAAATAAATAATAAGAAAAAAAACATTTTTTTAAATAATAAATAAGTCACTAATTTATTATTAAAAAAACTAAATCAAAGAAGAAAAAAAAGTAACGAGGATAAGGAGATATTTTGTAAGATTCCATTAACAATGTGACAAAATAATAGCCACTTTGAATGCCAGGTGTTGGGCATACAAGCATGGGTTGACATACCAGACTCATAAATTGCTAAAATTATTTTAAAATTTTAAAATAAAGAAAAGGTGGAAAATGAAAGAAAGAAATTTAGTGGGCATTTTGTCCCACCACACAAATAAGTGGTGGTATTCATCAACCAAAAGCAAACAGTGCCACTCAAATGATGCCCAACCACCAAAAACTTTGCTTTTTCTTAACCTGTTTTTTTGCTCATCTTTGAGCCTTCAATTGCTCCCTCACTTAATCAAATTATTACACTAATGTCTGAGTACTTTGTGAGAGTTCCAATTGGCCAATTTTTTGTTTTTTTTAATTGTCTCAATCCACAATTCTTTTATGTTTATTTCATGCCATGTCTAGAAGACTTATATCTTCTCTTTGTTATGTTTACCATAGTGGCCTTATATCCATTTTATTATTCAAAATGACCTTAAGCTATCAAATCACTAGTTAATATAAAATACTGGTTCGATACAAAAGAGAGGGTTAATGTTAATATAAGTCAACAATATGCGGGAAGTTAAGAGTTTAAATATCTCCTCACGGTAAAATTCCTATTTTAGTCTCTATACTTATCGAAATGTACCCTTTTTGTCCCTCTAGTCTAATTTGTGCCTTTTAAATCTCTTACTTTTTTATTTGAGCCAATGTAGTCCCTCCGACTGCCACTTCACCCAAAAAATTATTATAAAAAGCCACTTTGACGGCAAATCTCACAACCGTCAGTCGGAGGGACTATATTGGCTCAAACCAAAAAGTAAGGGGATTTAAAAGGCACAAATTAGACTAGAGGGATGAAAATGGCACATTTTGATAAGTACAGTGATTAAAATGAAAATTTTACCTTTCCTCACACATGATGAATATATAATATAACAGTAACTTATCTATTTTATTAAAAAAGAAACTTTTTTCAACCCAATAATTTTTTAATTTCTATTGAATTTTTTAAAAAAATTATTGAATTTATAGGTTTTTTAAAGAAATATGGACAAGCTAAGAATATGATTCAACTTCTCAACAATTGAGTAGAGATCGAAGTGAATGAAGTACTAACCACATGTTGTAGGGAAGTGGAATTTATAACTTTTAAAATAATAGTTGTATATCCAATATTAATTTAGTCCTCTAACCATAATTTTTTATTCAAGATTAAATGATAATAATTAGTTAATTTAGTTTGAAAATTTAATGTGTTTAAACTAAATTATGATTATATATAGAAAATTTTTAAAATTCAAATAATTTTTTTCATTTTTAAAAATAACTAGGTTCTAAAAAAAACAAATATATTTAAAAATATGCAAGTTAGTTGTCGTTTGAATAAAAATAATTTGTTAAAACAAATATGTTTTAAAAAATTTAAATCTAATTAATTTTTAATTAAAAAAATGTTCAGTTGAAAATAAAAACTCAAAAGAAAATGTATGATTGTCATCAATCAAGCAATAAAAAAATAGTTTTTTTTAACAAAAACAACAAGTATTTGTTAGTATTTTTATCATATTACATTAATGCCTCGAACGTGTTCCCACCTCATTAATATATATATATATATATATATATATATATATATATATATATATATAAGAGAAAAGTAGTATTTCTTCCACCTTACAAACCTTGAATTTTGAGTTTATCTAAACTCATTTGTTTAACATTTGTGATTTTTTCATATTCATTGAAGAAAAATTTTTAATTCTTGATGGGATGGTTCTAGTCATTTTAATGTATAAAATGACTCTGAGCTATTGTGACAAATTTAAAAAGACAGGAAGGCTAAGTGGGGAGAAAAAAACAAGCATAGACATATAACATGGAGGGTTGATGGGATATATAAAAGTGTTTTTGTGGAAGTTCAAGCATGAATACTTTAAATATTTGGCAAATGCAAAGCACTTCGGCAGTGGGAGGAGATAGAAAGTTAGGTTGTGGAGCAACACTACTCTACATCACTGTTCATTTTTTGTCTACTTTATGCTTTCTGAAGCTGTTCATTAAAACAGTATTTATTTATCTGAAAGTGACATGGTTTTAGATTTTTTTTTATTTACAAATGTAACAAGTGCTAATTATATTTATCTATTTATTTATATTTATATTATTTTATTTATAAACTGTTTATATTAAAACAGTAAGTATTTATTTGAATATATGTAGGTTTTTTTAATTATATTATGTGTCCTCATCATACAGCAGTAAAGAATCAAATTTGTGACTTTACTTATGTGTGAGAGATCCAAATACTAATAAATTAAGACATTGTTGATGCTTTTAGATTTGTTAAGAAAAAAAAAAATAAGTAATGTGTTTTTTATTTTTTTTAGAAAAATAATGTATAAATCATTTAAAATTATTAGAAGAAGCTAAATATAAATATTAAAAATAGGATCAAAATTAATTATGTGCAATGCAAAAGAGTACAGGTCATACAAAACCATTAGAGATGTTAAATAACTCTACCGAGACAGGAGATCCAGAAAGTGAGAAGCATAACATGGTTTTTAAGAGATTACAGTCAAAAGGAGATCATCTGCATGTCCATGGCCTTTGTTAATTTTGAGTGTCAATAGTTTTTTAATAAGTTCGTAATTAAAGAAATGCTTTCACCAGCACCAAAAAAAAAAGTTTATAAAAAATCAAAAAAGTTTGTAATTAAAGAAAAACTACTAAAATCTCTCAACATAAGGCTAGCTTAATACCCGTGTTTGTTAATAAGATTTCTACGGACATCCTTATATCAACCGTTGGTCTGCCCATCATCTATTGTTATTGTGAATAGACATGTTTATGGACCGGGACACGGCCAGCTCAGGTTGGCCTGAATCCGTAATTATAAATTTGTCCAAACCTGCCAGGTCTGAAAATATGGGTTTTAACTATTGCCAAAACTTACAAAAATTTAATTACCTTTAACCAAAGCCCGCCCAAATAGGTTTTTTATTAAATAATAAATTAGTTACAAAAATTAACAATAATATTATTCTATGAACATGGTCAAATATTATTCTACAAAATATTTTAAAATTAAAATACCTAATACACATCTTTGATCTTTATTCAATCACAATAACTAAAATTTAAATCATTATAATCAATGTCAATCAACAATAAATATATATTATATAAATATTTTAAAAAATTAATTAATAAATAATTAAAAACAATTCATACCAATATATATATACAAAATTAATTAATAAATATATTTTATAATTTAGACTGGACCATGACTGTTTTTAAAATAAGCTCATTTTTTTATTCAAATCCTGGTCATTGGGCCTTGTATATTTATCAAATTTCTCTCAATTTTTAGAATGGTAGCTTGGTCCTTCGACAACTCTAATTGTGAACAGTGTTCATCAACCGTGTAGGAAATTTTCTTTTAAAACCAACCAACCAATTCATCCTCTTAGAACCAAGTACAACTCTCAGCACTATTTTTTACTATTGTTGCATGACCTCTATTTTCACCTATCTTTTTCTTTTTATTTTTTTTTATTTTTATTTTTTATCCCTATGTGTGACTTTCTAGTCTCTGCAAACTTTCGTAAATAACATATTACCATATATTAAAAGAAAATTATATTGAATCTTTTAGTTGTAATAAAAAAAAAAAACCTTTTAAGTTTTAAGTCAATTGGACGAATCTTCTAGATTTACAAAGGTTCCATAGAAACGGGATTTTATGTTTCTTTATTGGATTCCATGCCATCAAACTTACAGTCGTTGTGGATGCTGGCTCAGCTCAACTTTTTTTTTGCCCTTGCGTTTTAAGGAAGTTAAATTATAATTATAAATAAATAAATAAATAAATTGATGATGATGATAATGACCTCTCTGTTTTTTCATTGCTTTTATTATTTGCACACTTATGCACTTTAATATCACTATTTTTATTTAATTATTTGTTTGTTTGTGTATCCTATTCTTAGCTATTTCTAGTCCGTTGTTTATTTATAATTTCTAGTTAAGGTTTATATTAACAAGTCAGTGATTTATTTATTTTTATCATATATATATATATGACTAGAAGATCAATAATACATTCTTTGAATTAGATACACAATTTAAATAGTGTACGCCTTAAGATATGTATATGTATATTTGCCAACTAATGAATGGAAATAAAAGATTTGGTCCAAAAAAAAATCAAGTTCTTAGGTGAAATAAAATAAAGTAATCCCCATACTTGGCTCCTTGATTGAAGGCCAAGAATTCATTCATATCTAGTTGAACTGGCTTATTAATGTTTTTTTTATTTTAAAAATTTTTCATATAAGGTAATTTTTTTTTATAAAATATCTTATATTTATACGTACATTCTTTTTAATGCTTAAGCAAAAATTGGTTTTGATGATGTTTATATTTATTTAATAATAAAAACAAACCACCACACACATACACATACATCATATTCTCCTGTATAGAAATCAAATTTCTCCGTTATTACTGCGGTGATGACATTCATAAAATTTAATTCTATATTATACCCAATCTTTCTATAATATAATCTCATTTTTAATATTTTGTTTTAAAAAATACAAAATACAAAATAAAAATAATAATAATAATCTTATAGAAAATTGGTTTTATGCGTTTTTTTAAATATAATATAATGTTTATAATAATTTATTTATTTATTTGAGGGCTCCATCATGGTCTATGCAAATGGTTATGAAACATACTCGAAACTCACATCTCATCTAAACTTATTGATTTCTTAGAATTTGAAAGTGTTTTGTGAGCTATCTCAAGCTATAATAAAGCAAATTTATTTATTTATTTTTAAATAAAGTGAACAAGTAACATGTCAGGGTACACACTATTAAAAATTGATCATCCAGTTTTTATACACTTATTTGACGGTGGCAATAATTGGACTATAAACCCACTTCTACATCTGAGCTATGTGTTTCAAACTCTAAATAATAAAAATCTTCATAACACATATTCTTTGTAATGGAATCAACACAACTAGATTGAAAAGTATTTTAGTTAGCATTTTTTTCAATTAAATAAAAATGAATGAGAAATACAAATTTAGATAGTGTCATCCTTATCATCTAAACCGACATTGAGGGAACAACAACTGAACACTCCCACAAACCCTAATTGTTTCCACATTAAATTGTCCGACCGAAAGGTTGTGATGAAATTAATAGCAAAGCTTCAAGAAAAGCCCATCCAGTGGTTCCCACAAACCAAATGCCCTTCCTTTAAGCAATTAAGTGTTCGTTATATATCTCAAAATTTACCTTAAAAAACAATCACACAAATATTAATTAAAAAAAAAATACTTCCTCGGTCCCATTATTTTACACAAGTAAGAAATTAATTAGAATTAAAATTTTTATAAATATTTAATTTATTTTTTCTGTTTTGTTTGTTTCTCTCAATTAGTGAGACTGTGTATTTAAAGTTATAGTGGTGAGGAATAATCCGTTTAAATAGTTGTAGTTGTAAGAAATAATACATTTAAATAGATTAATAAGATTAAATTTAAAAATTAATATTTAAATTAGGTATGTGGATAAATAATTCAAGACATAAAAACTTCTAAAAGTGGACACCTATAATTAGACAAAGTAATAAAAATAAACATAGTTTAATAGTCTTATTTACTTAATAAAATTGCAATCAAATTTAGATGACGTGCTAACAGTCTCTTGACTAATTGGCATTAAATCCCTTTGTGCAGAGTATTTGTTTCAAAAATGACTCAACATCAAACTGCAAAACTCATACGAGATGAAGACACATATATATTGAAGTATTAATTTCACAATTGTGTTATATCCCTACCTTTCATTAAATGGGGTAATTATCATTTATTTAAAAAAAAAAATCTTATCAAGCATCACTTTATATGTCAAGGTCAAGGAAGCACTCAAGGCCCAATAAATCATAAACCATGTTATTCCCCAAATTAAGGGATAGAATAACTTATTCTATTATTTTTTTTCTTATTTTTTCCTTATTGTTGTTGTCAAGCATTATCTAAATAAATCACACTAGTTTAATTTTAGTGGAGCAATATTAAATTTTCTTTAGTAAACTCTGGACAAGAGCTCTTATTGTTCATGGCAAGTGAGTAGAAAATAATGACATTTGAGTGGGTTAATTTTTTAGCAGGGTATCAAACTATGGTCATTTTTATTATGGGGTCCGAACTTCAATTTGAATCAAAATGGTTACTCAACTTTAATTTTGTTTTACAGGATGGTTCCTCTAGAGATTTCAATCTATTTTTTTGATGATATAAATGCCGAAAATTCTTTGTCAACATATGCATAGCACACTTTCCGTCCAATTGGCAATTTCATTTCAAATGTTGATAGAAATTTATAACATTATATCATCAAAAATAGATCAAAATCTCTCATGTGACCATCTAGTGAAACAAAATTAAAATTAAGTAACCATTTTGATTCAAATTGAAGTATAGACCCCAAAATAAAAACAGACTATAGTTTGGTACCCTGTCAAAAAATTTACCCACATTTAAGTGCTTCAGATAGCCATTAACAGACAAGCAATGTCATTGTCAATTCAGTTGACCATGAGAGAAAGGAAGGAAAAGTAATTACCTCAATGAGGTTTTATCTAAAATAAAACATACATATAAGTACTGAGCATGAAGGATAATTTCTTAATAAAGAAAAACATCAATACCAGGCTGTTTGCTGCTATCTCAGCCATGTATTTTTGGAGAGGATTTTTTTCTTTTTGAACTCATCCCTGACCACAATTTGTTGCACCTTCAGATTCTGATCTGCTTCCCAATTCCCATGTTGTTGTTTTTGATTGATTGAGCTGTGTGTGGCTTCTGTATCAACTTTTTGCTCTTTGCATGGGACCATTAGATCTTTAATTTGTGGATCACAACTCACCCCTCCAACACATATTTCATATAATCAATTATTTATAGAGGGCGCGTGCTCTAAGGACGTCCTTATACGTCCTATGTTGTCGTTAGATGCAAATTTATTATATTCACCGGCTACCATCATTTTGTACACAATACCAAATAATATTAAACATTGTTTGAATGATAATTTTATATACACAATAAATAATAGTAATTCTACATCGTTCTCTATATAGTAGCTGTTAGAAAATGATTTAACAGCTATTATCAAATATTCTTAAAGAGCTATGACTTTAAAGATGTACGTAGTTAATATTTAATGTTATATATACACATATATTATTTTGATTGATTTCTGAATAAAATTGATTTGGGTTTATATTCAAAATAACTATTATATTGTCTAATTTTATAATTAAATCTTTTTGGTTAATCCTAGTTATTTTGGATATTAATTTAAAGATTATATATAAACCAATTTCAGCTAACTCTATCTATAGTTTTTATGAATACCTTTTTTTTATATAGAGAAGAACACCACAAATCGAAAGTGCTATCAACCATATTCTTTAATATTATGATTAGTCTATTGTATAGTCTTCACGAATAAGATTAGACATTTAATATTCTACTGTGATTGAGATATATATCATGCTTTTATTTTTTATTTATACAATAAAAATTGTTTGTGTAGACATCTCATATGTATATATATATAAGTAAACTATAAATATGTGTATGGTACATAAAAAAAAAAAAACTATTAACACACAAAAATCTTCAATCAGATCAAAGGTTTTATATCTTTTCTTTCTTTTTTGGTAGTTGCAATTGATTAATACTGTCTATAGTGGTTAAGAAAATATGTTGACTTAGAAAAATAATAATATTAATAAAATAATTGAAAAATTGAAAAAAAAAAAATGAGGATCTGTGCATACATGATAGAAATAAATGTTGCTAATAAAATTAAACAATTTACATGGTTCTAGTTCAATTTTTTTTTTTAAAAAAATTACTTACACACAAAAGTTTTCATGAATTAGTTCAAAGTTTTCATATCTTTTCTTTCGTTTTTGTTAGTTGTAATTGATTAATACTTCTATGGTACATAAAAAAAAAAACTATTAACACACAAAAATCTTCAATCAGATCAAAGGTTTTATATCTTTTCTTTCTTTTTTGGTAGTTGCAATTGATTAATACTGTCTATAGTGGTTAAGAAAGTAGGTTGACTTAGAAAAATAATAATATTAATAAAATAATTGAAAAATTGAAAAAAAAAAAATGAGGATATGTGCATACATGATAGAAATAAATGTTGCTAATAAAATTAAACAATTTACATGGTTCTAGTTCAATTTTTTTTTAAAAAAAATTACTTACACACAAAAGTTTTCATGAATTAGTTCAAAGTTTTCATATCTTTTCTTTCGTTTTTGTTAGTTGTAATTGATTAATACTTCTATGGTACATAAAAAAAAAAAACTATTAACACACAAAAATCTTCAATCAGATCAAAGGTTTTATATCTTTTCTTTCTTTTTTGGTAGTTGCAATTGATTAATACTGTCTATAGTGGTTAAGAAAGTATGTTGACTTAGAAAAATAATAATATTAATAAAATAATTGAAAATTTGAAAAAAAAAAAAAATGAGGATCTGTGCATACATGATAGAAATAAATGTTGCTAATAAAATTAAACAATTTACATGGTTCTAGTTCAATTTTTTTTTTTTTTAAATTACTTACACACAAAAGTTTTCATGAATTAGTTCAAAGTTTTCTTATCTTTTCTTTCGTTTTTGTTAGTTGTAATTGATTAATACTTCCTCTAGTTGTTACGCAAGTATGTTGACTTAGGGAATATATATATCATAAAATAAAATAATTGAAAAAAAAATAAAAAATGACTAGCTATATATATATATATATATATATATATATATATATATATGATATATAACTTTTGTTAAGAGACGAAAGTTTTTTTGTTGTTTTTGTTTTTTAATAAAGTCGACAAGCGATAAAGTAAAAGATAAACGGATATAAAAATGCACCAATTACCGTGGCTTAACTAACTTTCTTAGGTAGTGTTTGTTTGGAGGGATTTTGAGTTACATGTAACTTGAGTTACTGGGTTTTTTAAAATCCAGTGTTTGGTTCACATGATTCTAAAATCCCATGTAATTCAAATTACATCAAATGAGGGATTTGGTTTTATGGTCAATTTGGGCGTAAAACCAAATCCCTTGTTACTTTGTGAGTATAAATATTGTCAAGCATTCATGGATATTTTGTTGAGTATAAAAATTATAAAATATAATAATAAAATTAATAAATTTTTAATAATTTATTTAATAACTAATTTAATAATAAAATTAATATTTAAATGATCAATACCTTAATTAAAATCACTAAATAACATGGTAGAAATGTATGAAAAATTCATAAATACTTTTCTTTGGTTAATAGTTAAATTTAAAAATTACAAAATGTAATAACAAATTAATAAATATATTAATAATTTTAATAACTAATGTAATAGTAAAATTAATAGTTAAACTAATTAATACGATAGTTAAGATCATTAAAAATAGCATTAAAATATTTGGTATATAAAAGATTTTTATTTCCAAATTGACAAATTTCTCTAACTAAATACAAAATCTTATAATACAACATCTACAGTTACATCTAACCAAACAACTGATTTGACTGCACTGTATTTTAAAATCCATGTATTTCCAGTTACATTGTAACTGAAAATCCACTGTATTTATAATTACATTCGACCAAACGCCACCTTAGGATAAACTCTGCTATGCAACCCGACAAAAGTTTCCATTACAAGCAATGAACAACATGTAACATTTAATTTTCCTCAAAAAGATATATAAGTACAGAAGTGTATAAATCTTTAAATTTATTATGTAAGATGAGTTTACACGCAAAGCAAATAGGGCCTATTATAAGTGTCTAAGATAATATACCAGGGACCATAAACCTTATAATAATAAATGCAATTCTATACAAAAGACTTATACTGAGACCCAGTATACAATGAATTACCTGAAGTATGGACTTAATTTACAATACTTATATTTGCTCACTCGGAAGTGAGAATCCAATTTGGCTATCCAATGCTTCTCTGATGAATTGTTTTTAAAGCGAATTAAATTTTTTTCCTTAATTTAATCATCATATAAGAAACTAATTAAGAAGATAAACATGAGTTTTAATCCTAGATTTAAGTTAATAAACAAAAGTAAAGGATTCGTTAGATTGATTAAACTTTAATTTTCTTCAAAAAACTCTAAAAGGGAAGCACGTGGCGGTTGTGTTCCGATTTGACGGTTAGGATTCATCCCCACGTGTCGGTAACATCTGTGAACGGCTGAGATACGATAGCTTAGAAGATTCTTATTCGGTGAAGGGAGCACGTGAGTCGCAGCTGACCAAGGCTTAAGGTCAAGTGTGGCTCGAGGTCGGCTCACTTTTCGCTTTATTGCCCTTTTCTACGTGGGGCCCACCTTTCAAGTTCCCAAAGTCTGACGTGGCAGCGAGGTTCGTGTCTGGTGGGAAGGGTAACCGGTTATAGGCGGTCAAATAAAAAAATTATGAGTTTATTTTAATCAGCGCCGGTTTTACTTGTTGTGGTTTAACTCTTATTTTAATAATATTTAATATATAAATGTCACATTATTATATATGCAAATCCTATGGCATTCTTCTAACCACATCTTAATTTTTAAAAAATGTAAAATAATTATTTTGAAAAATATTTATAATTTTTTTGTTATTAAAATAAGTGGTGTCATTTTCCTCATTTTCCGGTTGAACAAACTTTTTTTTAAAAATTTAATATTAATAAAGTAGATCATAGATTGCAATAAATATATGTACCAAAATTTAAAAGTTTAAAAACAAAAAAAGTTATTTTGAAAAATATTTCAAAAGACACAAGAATCGACCCTTCACGCGTCAAACGGCCGCTATACTGTGAGATATTCTTTTTCATATAAATTTTTTTATTAAATTTCATGATTTTTTATAAAAATAAATAAATAGTTCAAAAAAAATAAAACAAGAAAAAAAAGAACAAATTACATAAAAATACTAGGGGATGATCACTGCAGATGAAAAGCTACCCAACATGACGGACAAGCAAAAAAAAAAAAATAGAAAATGCACAAAAAAGTCGGAAATGTCTGTCATATGACAGTAAAAATTTTACTCAAATTACTGAAAAAAGTCAATCACATTATATGATGATGCGAAGTCGAGGTGTTAGAATTATTGTGAGAGCTCGTGCTCAAAAGTAGTTAAAAAAGTTCCTAAATAAGTGCATAGAATCTGTTGAAAGTAAATAATTTTGGTGATGATAGAGAAAGTAGCATGAAATTGATTGAATTAAAAATTTACATGTATAAATATATGTGGTCTTTAATAATAACATAGAACGCAGGATAAAAAGAAAAAGATAAAATAAAAGAGAAAAAGGAAGGCATTTTTTTTCTTTCCTTTTTCTCAGTATCATTTTCCGTTTGCGGCCCAGATTTAATCTCAACGAGACCTAAAATTTCGTGGCTGAGAATTATCCTCCCTGCTGACTCAGCATCCAGCTGGCACTTATTTATCAATTACCGGCATCTCCCGGTCATCCTTTCCTTTTCCTTCGTATCCTTAAAAATTTCCCTTTTTTTTTCTTTATCTTTTTTCTTTCACTTGTTCGTCTCTCTCGCTGAAGAGAATAAGGGCAGGGTTGAAGAAGACTATGCGAGCGATCGGGATTGGAGGCGGAGGAGATGAGTGATCCGGCGATCAAGCTCTTCGGCAGGACCATACCGTTGCAGGAAGGGATGGATGGTGATTTGCCTGATAAAGGCTCGGTCTTGGCGGCGGCGGAGGATTTCGGAGAGAAGGTGAGGAAGTAGAAGGACTTTGTTTGGTTTTGTGGTTTGATTTTTTGAGTTTTAGGGTTTTGGGATTGGTGGGTGTTTTTTGGTTTATTTGAAATGTTTGGATTTTTTTTCTCTTTTACTCTTGAAGGTTTCTTATCTTCTTTTTAAGAGGGTTGGGAGTTTTGGATCTGGTTTTGTTTTGCTTTCTGTTTCTTTGATTTTTGAGATTTCATAGTTTGATTTGGGTTTATGTGCTCCTGTGGTGATGGAAATAGACTGGGAGTTTGGTTCGGTCCTTGTATTTTTATCTTTATCTTTTGATTTTATTCGCTTTTTTTTTTCCTAGTGAGAATTTGGTCTGAGCTCTTGTTTGGTTTTTGAATCTTGTTTCTGCGTGTATTTAATTCAATTAAAGTTTGGGAAGCTTGAAATTCACAAAAAAAGTAGGGTTTGTTTAAGAAAGGTGAGGCCTTGGTTTTTGGTTGAAACTTGAAAATTTGAGCTTTTGGGAGACATAAGGGAATCAGTTGGATAAAACCATAAACCCTGGTTGTTGTTTAATAATTGACTTTTTAATTCTTGTTGAAAATAAAATTCTAGTTCGGCTGTTCTCAATGTTATTGTTACAATTCTGATATTAATTTCGTTCATTTGTTCCTGAAATGAAATGGGATATATGCTTGATGTGGTATTTTCCCAAGTTTATTGATGGAATAGAACATCAAAAACTAAAAAAAAACTCAATTATGGTATTTAGGACAACAAAAATGAGCCACTTTCAACCAAGTATGGAAAGACCAAGAATCTTAAAAGGTTGCTCTTTTTAAGTAAACTTGTGGTGCTTATGATGTATGATGGTTTTGACACCACAAACTACTCAACCTCTTGGAACGTCATTTTTTTTTTTTCCATATTAGAAACCTTGGGAAATATTACATGAAAAGGAGTGTATCTTGTTTGTTTGGTGTGGTGATTTTGTTATTTGAATGTCTGATTGCATCTCATATATGATCTTTGTGAATTCACAAACTTGCAATTGGAAGAGGAGATGAGTCCAGATTATGGAGGAAAAACCATCAACTACGAAAATTCCTTATATCAGTAGTTGATTTGAAGTGACATATTGAGGAAAAGGATGGAGTGATTTTTGTTGTTTAAATGATGCTCCTGATCACTGATGTTGGGTAAAGGCAAATCATCGCATGACATATCTGAAGTCATGATCTTTGTTGAGGTAGGGAAAATAATGAATTAAGAGCACCAGCATCTTCAAACCTTAAAGATCCTGACATCTGAGAATGAAAAGAATACGAAGAGGAGACTAAAAAATGGGAATTACATGTCTGAACTTGTTCATAATTTGATACTGTGAGTCTGTGATGCAGTGACATGGGTGAGCTGATGAGGTTCTCAGACAAGACAAGACTAAGAGGGCAGAATATGTAGTATGGGTTTATAAGAGCGTCATGTGCTTGATGAACTTCAGATCTTGAGTTTATATTGCCATTCTTGATTGTTTGAAAACTAAAGAAAAACTCAATCTTGTGCAATGAGCTATGATTGAAATGAAAAACTCTTTTGCTCAAAAAGTCAAGACCAATGATGACTCTTGCTATTAATATTTTCTCTTTAATAGAGTGGCTGTTCTACTGTTTCCTTTTAGATTGTTTTCCTTTCCTTGAACATGTGTTAACAGTTGTGTTTTATTTTTGGATTGGTTCTCGACCCAGGATGCTGACAAAGAGGTGAAGTTTGAAAGCAAGGATCCAGCTTCTAATGTCCCAGAGGAGCCAGAGCAGAGTGGGCAACATGACCCATCTGATTCATACAATGGCAATGTTGAAGATCATGAAATATCTGCTCAAGGTGACAAAGTGACAGAAGATGCTAAAAATGAGCAAGATCAGGCAGGGACTGAAACAAAGGTTCTCAAGAAACCAGATAAGATTCTACCATGCCCTCGCTGCAATAGTATGGATACCAAGTTCTGTTATTATAACAATTACAATGTCAACCAACCTAGGCATTTCTGCAAGAACTGCCAGAGATATTGGACTGCTGGAGGGACAATGAGAAATGTTCCTGTGGGTGCTGGAAGGCGCAAAAACAAACACACTGCCTCGCACCAACATCATTTAATGATGCTATCAGATGGAATGCCCACAAACCGACTAGATGCTTCTGATTTAAATCATAGTCGGACTCTCCCCTCTGGGCCTTCGACAGCTTCCATACCTATCAAGGTAAATGCAACTCTCTTGAAATTTGGACCAGAAGCACCCCTATGTGAGTCAATGGCTTCTGTTCTTAATCTTGGAGACCAGAAAAAGAAATCTGAGCTGAGCTCTGTAGCTTGTGGTGAAAACGTAGATGAACCCTCTTGTGCATCTTCCATGACAGTTCCCAATGGTGTTGAAAAGGAACATCCTGAAGGTGCCACTAACATCAGGAACAGTAGCATGCCAGGCTATTGCACTGGAGTAAATCCTCTGCATCCTTTGCCAAGTTATCCCGGCCCTCCTTGGGTTTACCCTTGGAGCCCAGGATGGAATAATGTTGCTGCCATGGCAGCAGGTCGGTCCTCAAATGAGAATGGATCGGAAAATGGACATCCAAATCCCATCCCTTGGAACCCACCTCCTATGGTAGTTGCTCCTGCCTTTTGTGCACCCGCTATTCCCTTCCCATTTATACCACCTTCTTTTTGGGGTTGCATGCCTTCTTGGCCCTATGGACCATGGAATGCACCATGGGCTGGATCCAATGGTGGCTTGTCACCGTCATCTTCTACAAGCAACAGTGGTTGTTCTGGTAATGGCGGCTCTCCTACCTTGGGCAAGCACTCCAGAGATGCAAATTCTCAGTGTGAGGAGAAAGCAGAGAAGTCTTTATGGGTTCCAAAAACTCTGAGGATTGACGACCCGGATGAAGCCGCAAAGAGCTCGATATGGGCCACCCTCGGCATCAAGCCTGATGAAGGTGGTATATTCAAATCTTTTAAGTCGAAGTCTGAAAGCAAAGGACAAGAATCTGATACTGCTCAAGTCTTGCATGCGAATCCAGCAGCCTTGTCACGATCTCAGACATTTCAAGAAAGCACTTAGGAAGGTTCTGCTTGGACAGTTTCTGGACTTCCATGGAGAATGCTTCCAAACTTATAGGGCAGCTTCTGAAGCGTTCTGATCTACATGGCCTCGCTTAGGATGTACCTTGACAGGCAACTGTGAGATCTGACAGAAAGCTAAATTTAGAAATCTCGTTTTGTTTCTTTAAAGCTCAGGAGACAATCAGGTTTGTGTAGCCTATTCTATATTTTCTCAGCATTGTATTCTGTAAATAGCAGAGAGATAAGTAACAACTTATAGCTGCTAGTTCAAATATTGTTCCTGTATCTGTTGCCTTCCCAACAATGTGGAGTGTGATTGGCAATAATACTCTGTTAATTAAGGTGAAAATGCATTTGATTATCTTGGACCTGCTCGTGATGGTTTGGAATGAAGGAGACAAATTTCTGGTGAACCCCAAGGTCTGTTTCTTAAACACAAATCTGAAGTAAAATTCATATATAGAGTTCCCTTTTCTTTTTTGCAGCACTCCCCTTGGTTGGTTGAAATATGTCTGCTTTTGCATTTGTACATTTGGTTGATCCTAATTTCCTTTTTTGTCATCGTAATTGCTTTCTTCTTCTGGTATTGTATCGTAATTGCTTTTCTTATCTTCTGTTATTGCTTTTCTGGATTTTAGTACTTGCTTGACCTGTTGAGGACAAAATGTTTCTTTTGATATCTTATCTTTGTTGTTACCACTTCTGTTGATTCATAACATGCTGTCATTGATTAATTTTAGTTTCCATTTTTGCATGACTTAGCCTTACTAATGTGATCCTACTATTCCTTTGTTTAATATTGTTATGTAATTATACATATGACAGGAATAAGTAAACTTAGTTTCTCTTGAAGCCAAGAAATTATGCCATTTTAAACAATGATCAGAATGAATTGCAGCCTTTCAGCATAGGCCAGTGATTCTATGTTAATGCTGTCAATTTCCTCTCATATAATTGTCCATCTTATGTCTTTCAGTCATTTAATCAAAAGGTAGACACCAACTGCTCAAATGTATATCCTGAACCATTAGAGAGGTCTGAATGAGTTTTCCATTTATTAGAGCTGTTACCTTGAGTAGAACAAATATCAACAGCAGTATGATATCGATACGATGGAAGTCTGTTGTAACTAATATAAGTGCACTCAGGTACACTTTGAGATCTCAGCTGAATGATTTTTGCGCAATGGCTCCGCATACCTCTTGATTATGTTCTTGCATATTTTGCAATATTTCTGCAGTGTTATCGCCGGAGCCTCAGTTGATGCTTTCGAGCTCAGACGTATAGCTGCTGCAACTCGGACTCGATCATGTTCTTCTTCCATTCACAACATTAATCATGATGAATATAATAAGTTGTATGCAGATCAGAATTTGTTTGTTCCTCATCCACCCATTCCTGTATCTTGTTGCAGGATTCTGTGAGAAATTTAATATCTAATAATACAAACCTGGTGAAACACAACACATCCATTTTATCAATAATCTCTTTTGTTATCAGTTTTGATGCATGTTAAAAAGTTGGCAATCCACATGATGCTCATGCTTCTCCAACTATCCACATGCTTTATATGTTAGAAATCTATCAACTTGTATACCCATCTCTCCTCTTTGAATAAAGCATAACATGATGTCTGCCTTAATGTTTGTCCTTATTCAATCTCTGCTCTTATTTTGAATCAACATTCAACAACACCTTAACTATTAATAGAATTTCAAAGGCCAAGAATTAGCTCTAGAACTCATTATATAATTCTAGAATGTAAAAACACTTGTCATTTGATCCCTCTAGACTCATAGAATTAAAATAAATCCTGAAAAAGTTGAAAACACTGCAGCCGTCCTTTTTTGAAAAACATAAAAGAATAATAAGAAGTCAATAACAAAAAAGTCATCCATGACCAATGACCCAATTAAATTAATTAAAAATCAAATTTCTTATTTAATTTGTGACATCTCTCGTTCCTCACACATTACACCAACCAAAATTTTTCATCATCATCCGCTGCCCCTCTCTGACTGTCTTCATCCAATTCCTCATCCTTTCCCCCTCTTCTAGACTAGCATATTCTTTTAATAATAATAATAATAACAATAATCCAAATAGTTTGATTGCTAATTCCAAATACATATTATTCAAAAATACCTTTTCATACGTAAAGCAAAGCGAAACTTCATTCATATCTCTGAATATAACCCAATCTGACAACTAAAGCTGCCTCCTCCTCCTCCTCCTTTAATTAAGAGATTAAAACTACTAATAACCCCTTTTTTTTTCTTTGATAAATAAGTGATTAATAACATCGAGTATAACTGTAAACTTAACAAACAAATATATCTTCATCTTAGGTGAATTTTAAAATTTAAATTTTGATCTTTTTGAGATGAAAATTGCACCTCCATATAAAAGATTATAAAATAATGGTTTACAAACCTCTTAAAAAATTTGTTTGTCGTATAATTCTAGAAAGCTGAGACTGTTATTTCTCCCATGAAAAGTCCTAGATATATTATGCATAAAATTTTAATTTTTTTTTAAGTTTTAGTAAATAAACACCCAAAATTTTATAAGGTCTAACCCCTTCATTAAAAGTAGGGGAAGCTTCTATAAACTATAACCCTTTCCCTCCCTCCATCCGTTGACATTCAAACCTCCCAAGTTCTCCTACGTCTCTCTTTCTTCTTCTTTTATCAAACCTCATCATCTTCATCTTCATCATCCCAAGCCCAAGCTCCAAGCTCCAATCAACAATGGCTTCCGGCCGTCCTCTCCTCATCCCATCTCCCAAAACCCCAACTTCTCCAGAACCTCCACCTCCTCCTCTCCCTCGAATCCCTTCCAAATCCCAAAACACCTCCATCTCCAAACACTCCTCCTCCTCCTCTTCTCACCATCCTCCTCCTCCTCCTCGCTTCCCTTCTCGCCGTTCCGACTCCATCACCACCTCCCAACGCGACATCCCCGACTCGGAAGCTCGCTTCGTCTACATCAACGATCCAACCCGTTCCAACTCCCCAACTCGTCTTCCAACCAACTCCATCTCCACCACCAAATACTCTCTCCTCACCTTCCTCCCTCGCAACCTCTTCGAGCAATTCCATCGTCTCGCCTACATCTACTTCCTCGTCCTCGCCGCCATGAACCAAGTCCCTCAACTCGGCGTCTTCGGCCGTGAAACTTCCATCCTCCCTCTCGCCTTCGTCCTCTCCGTCACCGCCATCAAAGACGCCTACGAAGACTTCCGCCGTCACCGCTCCGACAAATTCGAAAACCACCGCACTTGCTCCGTCCTCTCCTCCGACTCCCAATTCCTCCCCACTCGCTGGAAAGACATCCGCGTCGGCCAACTCATCAAGCTCCATTCCAACGATGCCATCCCTTGTGACATGCTCCTCCTCTCCACCAGCGACCCCACCGGCGTCGCCTACATCCAAACCGTCAACCTCGACGGCGAATCCAATCTCAAAACCCGCTACGCCAAACAAGAAACCCTCAAAACTCACTCCTCCTCCTCCTCCTCCACCACCGCCTTCCCCACCTCCGGCCTTGTCCGTTGCGAGAAACCCAATCGGAACATCTACGGTTTCCATGCCAACATGGACATTGACGGCAAACGCGTCTCTCTCGGTCCTTCCAACATCGTTCTCCGCGGCTGTGAGCTCAAAAACACTTCTTGGGCCATTGGTGTCGCCATCTACACCGGCCGTGAAACCAAAGTCATGCTTAACAGCTCCGGCGCACCATCCAAACGTAGCCGTCTTGAAGCTCACATGAACCGTGAGACTATCTTACTCGCCGTGCTTCTCTTTCTTGTCTGCTCTATCGTCACCATTCTCGCCGGCGTTTGGCTTCACGTTCACCGTGCCGAGCTCGATTACATGCCATTTTATAGAAAACGAGACTATTCCGGCAAAGAAGTGGGGAAGTATAACTACTATGGGATTGGTTGGGAGGTTGTCTTCACTTTCCTCAAGTCTGTCATTCTTTTCCAAGTTATGATTCCCATTGCTCTTTATGTTTCAATGGAGCTTGTTAGACTTGGCCAAGCTTTCTTCATGATCCAAGATGACTCCATGCGCCATGAAAAAAAGAGGTTCCAATGCCGAGCTCTGAATATCAACGAGGATTTAGGCATGATCAAGTATGTCTTCTCCGATAAAACCGGCACTTTGACGGAGAACAAGATGGAATTCCGTTGTGCCAGCGTTCTCGGCACTGATTATAGCAACACCCTCACCACCCAAGAAGAAGATGATGATGATGATGATGATGAAGAAAACAACAATGCCTATACACTCACAGGTATGCATATATATAGAATGCATGTGATTTATTTTATTGTTGTAATTAATTAAGATATGATATAACAGAGGATGGGCAAATATTGAAGCCGAGAATGAGAGTGAAGATTGATGAAGAGTTGGTGCAATTGTTGAGGAGTGGAAATAAGAGTGAGAAGAAGAAAAGAGCTTGTGATTTTGTTCTTGGTTTAGCTGCATGTAATACTATAGTGCCATTGGTGGTGGAGACTGAGGATCCAAGAGTGAAATTGATAGATTACCAGGGAGAGTCACCGGACGAGCAAGCTTTGGCTTATGCTGCGGCAGCGTATGGTTTTGTTCTTGTTGAGAGGACTTCCGGCCACATTGTCATTGATGTTCTTGGCCAAAGACAAAGGTATGTCCCATGCTTAATTTACTACTACTCTTTATTTATGGTTTTTTTTTTTAAGTTTTGCATTGCATGTTAAATAAATATGGATTTAATATATAATTATTGTTTTAATTATATTGAATGTCTAGAAAGTAAGGTCATTAGATGAGATGCATGGTAGGAAAAACTTGAAACATGTGAAACATATGCAGCATCTTAATGCAAGGACTTCAAAGTTGTTCAATTGTTTATATGCATACTAGTAAGACCAGGCACCAATGATGCTCAATTGTTAAAAGATTAGAAACTATGAAAGGATTGCTTCTTTAAAAAAAAGGGTGGCTACTTTCATGAAATAAATTGATTATTAAATATAAACACAACAAACACACAGCTGGTTGGGGTTGGGGATTCATATGCTCTTGTTTTGTTGGCATTGGTCCATGTCAACAATCAATGCCATTAATGGTTCTCCCTTTTTGTTTGGGAGGACAAGCTTGTGCTCAAGATGAGGCCATATAATATTATTGATTAGGCATGATAACTCCAATTTCATTTCAATATTTCATTTATTTATTTTTAATAAAATTTACTGTTTTAAGATGTATAGTTTATTTTAGTTTATTTATTTATTTTTTAAATGTTTATATTTTTAATATTTTGATTTTAGTCAAATGTTTTGTGTATGCAATTTATAATTAGATTAGCTTCTATGCACAATCACCTTAAGATTTTAAATTAAATAGTAATAATAATAATATAGTATATTTTTTTTTAATACCAAACATAAAATGGTAACGAGATGGATTTGAATATATAAACTTAAATTTTACATCCTATCAATCACGTATAAAAAAAGATTATATATATATGTTAGAGACGGGCATGGACAAATATATTTGTCAATCTCTAATATATATTAATATATATATAAATCAATGATTTTTTTATTTATTGATACTAGATTTTTTATGTAAGATATTTACGTATTGTCAAAAAAAAAAAAACGAGTTTGAATCTAATTTCATATAAGGTGAAAATACAAATTTATTAAAATATTAACTCAAGGTGCATGTTCCTTCATACATTGTTTGATCAAGACCAGTTAAAAAGAGATAAGATGACAATAGACTTTAGTTATGGATTCATATACATTGTTTGATGAAGACCAGTTAAATAGAGAGAGATGATAATAGACTTTAGTTATGGATTCATATGTGGTTGGTCAAATGCGTGCAAGAGGGACATGTTAGAAGAGAACACAGCGTTTGTTACCAGTTAGAAAAAAGAAAATGTGAGAAAAAGCCAAAGGTGACGCGTTCAAAGGATGCAACATTGAAAAGGAGTGGTTTGACTTGGCTTATTTGATTTCAAAGTGCAATTAGCCACCGGTCAACTGTATCTATTTAGATTTTTTTTTTTTTCATCTTGTTTTTGTGGTAAGTGGATTAGTTGTGGAATTAATCATAAGTGTGTGTTGGAGATCATCATCAAGTAATAGAGAATATTTTGATTTTTGAGGAAGTGGTTGGACTTTCTCATTTGATCTTTGGTGATTTTATGTAATTAGGATTTGGTAGTGGCTTCTTTTCCCATTTTCAATAGTGTTTTAGGTTTACACTTGGGGGTGTTAATTTGGTAGGCTAATAAGTGAGTGGAAGAGGGAAATGGTGTCATTTTAGAGTATACAAGTTTTTTTGTCATTAGATTTGGTGGGAAAATTTGTCATTTCTATCATTTTATCCATTAGATGGGGTTAATTTTAAAGTGACATGGGGAAATTAAGAAGTGGTTTTGACTTCCCATATGTACTAGCCCATATAAAGTGGAGAAAGTGAAGAGCACTTGTCTTATTTTCCCATCTCATCATCAAAATCAAGGATTTAACTCTACTGTAAAAACCGTCCACCCAAGTGAGAAAAATGAGATTTTAGTTTTATCCATTCATACTAAAAAATTTGAGATATAATATCAAAATTTAGTAATATAGATAAATCACTGCACTTACGTTCTAAAATTTTCATCCATACTATACTATGGAATGACATTACAAACTGACCATTGCATTGGTAATAAATAAAAATCTTGAGAATGTGTTTTATTTTAAAATTTAAATTTTATATAACTAAATCACTTTAGTTATATAATCTTTATAATTAAATTAACAAAACTATGCTTATCCAACCCAATCTTTAATTCAAAAACCTTGGTTATTTTATTTTATTTTTGCTTTTAGATAGATACCCAAGATAAATTCTAATTCAAAAATGTGACATATCTTATAGATAGAATTACATTACTTTTTAACAAAGTACAAAAACTCCTCCAATTATTTCCCAACAAGCTTGGGAAATAATTATCAAAAAGAAACTCTTCTTCTCTTTAGAAGAAGAAGAAGAAGAAGAAGAAGAAGAAGAGGAAGAGTATTAAATTATATTAGAGCACAAGAAAGACACCAACAACTCTTCACCCATTAGTCATTACTTATTCCGGACAATCCCAAGCTTCCCAATTTGAACAACCCTGCCGGCTCACCTCTTTGTTTCAACTCCAATTAATCTAATCTCAATCCCAACCATCTTTGCATGCCTTTCTCTGTAAAGCTGTACCACTAACAAAGTCCTATCCTTCTAGAACGTCCCCCCTCCCTCCCTCCTTCCTCTTTTGACTCTCTCTCTCTCTCTCTCTCATCTTCAACTTCATGTGATCAACCATGCTTCGCTTCTCCTTCATCTTCAATCCTTAATAAAAGTAGAAGCCATTGTTGACCAACCTCTTCTTCTCTCTAAGCTTTACTTCTTCAAAGTCTTGCTAATTCTTGTTAGTCAACTCAAGCAATCTTCTTGTTCTTGTTGAAAGATTCAATCTTTCGCATCAAATCCTTGGAAAAATCCAATCTTTGATCCATTTTCGCCATAAAAATCCCACCTTTTTTTTTTTTTTTTTTTGTTTCTCCAAATTCATGCTCCATCTCCAATAGTAGCTCTCATCAATGGCCTACGAGCGGCCTCTCTTAGACCCTTCTCCCCGACCTCCGGCCACCGCCGAGCCTGCTCCCCCTGCGGCTGCTTCGTCGTTCCGGTTGCAGTCCTCCCGGCGCTCTGCCCGTTCTCGTGCCTCCACTGACCACATCTCCTTCGCCATCGATCCTGCTTCCCCTAAGCCACCCTCCGCCGTCCGCTACGGCTCCCGCGCGGAGTCCGACCGGTCTGGCGCTTCCCAGAAAGAGATCTCCGACGATGACGCTCGCCTCGTCTTCATTAACGATCCTGAGAAGACGAACGAGCGGGTGGAGTTCGCCGGCAACGCGATCCGCACCGGCAAGTACTCCGTTTTGACCTTCCTCCCTCGCAATCTCTTCGAGCAATTCCACCGCGTTGCCTACCTTTACTTCCTCGCCATCGCCATCCTCAACCAACTCCCTCAACTCGCCGTCTTCGGCCGCGGCGCCTCCATTCTCCCTCTCGCCTTTGTCCTTCTCGTCACCGCCGTCAAAGACGCCTATGAGGACTTCCGCCGCCACCGTTCCGACCGCATCGAGAACTCTCGCCTCGCCTTCTCTCTTGACAACCTCTCCTTCGTCCACAAATGCTGGAAAGACCTCCGCGTCGGCGAAGTCATCAAGATCTCCGCCAACGACACCATCCCCTGCGACATGGTCCTCCTCTCCACCAGCGATCCCACCGGTGTCGCCTACCTCCAAACCATCAACCTCGACGGTGAATCCAATCTCAAGACCCGCTACGCCAAGCAAGAAACCCTCTCCAAAACCCCCGACAATGGCATCCCCTCCATCTCCGGCGTGATCCGCTGCGAGAAACCCAATCGTAACATCTATGGCTTCCAGGCCAACATGGAAATCGATGGCAAACGCATTTCTCTCGGTCCTTCCAACATTGTTCTTCGCGGCTGTGAGCTGAAAAACACATCTTGGGCCATCGGCGTCGTTGTCTACGCCGGCAGAGAGACTAAGGTGATGCTCAATAGCTCTGGCGCTCCCTCAAAGCGCAGCCGACTTGAATCCCATATGAACAGAGAGACCATCCTGCTCTCCTTTCTCTTGATCATCCTTTGCTCTATTGTAACCTTTTTGGCTGGCTTTTGGCTTGGGAATCACAAGAAGGAGCTCAACTTCTCACCTTACTTTAGAAAGAGGAACTTTGGTAGAGATGGTGATAACTACAACTACTATGGGATTGGAATGGAGATTTTCTTGACATTCCTCAAGTCAGTGATTGTGTTCCAGATTATGATTCCCATCTCTCTGTATATATCCATGGAGCTTGTTCGTCTCGGTCAGGCTTATTTCATGATTCGTGATTCGAATTTATATGATGAAGCTTCGAATTCAAGGTTTCAGTGTAGAGCTTTAAATATCAATGAGGATCTTGGCCAGATCAAGTATGTGTTTTCAGACAAGACCGGGACATTGACGGAGAACAAGATGGAGTTCCAATGTGCGAGCATTCGTGGAGTTGATTATAGTGGAGAGAAAGTTATTGTGGGAGATTATTCGATTAAAGGTAGTGTGGCATTTGTTAGATTGATATGTTTGATGTTGGTGTCAACATATTGTGATTGTTTGCCTGAAATTTATATGATTGGTGACAGTTGGAGATCAAGTTTGGAAGCCGAAGATGAATATTAAGACTGATCCTGAGTTGTTGGGACTTTTGAGGGGTGGAAGGGAGAGTGAACGACGCAAGTCTGCCTGTGATTTCTTGCTTGCCCTTGCAGCTTGCAACACTATTGTGCCACTGGTAGTAGATACAACAGACCTGAAACTAAAGTTGGTAGATTATCAAGGGGAGTCCCCTGACGAACAGGCGTTGGTTTATGCCGCTGCTTCATATGGATTTGTGCTTGTTGAGAGGACTTCCGGGCACATTGTCATTGATGTGCTTGGAGATAGACAGAGGCAAGCTTTTTATTTTTAGATTAGTACTTAGATGATTTGACCTCATTTAGTTAGTTCCAAAGACTTAGATAATTTGTCATACTGCAATTTGTTTGGAATGCTTGGAAGTCTTGCTTTTGTTTTTTGTTGTTCTGCCTGTGAAAGATTGGTCATTTTAGTTTAGCTTAGCTTGTTAATCTTTGAATCCTATCTGCTTTTGCATCAGCATAAGTGACTTTTTAATGAAGTAGTTAAAGCTTTTGTGGTGGTGGTGGTTGATGTTTGCTATGTCACAATTAGAGTAATAAATTATTTCTAAGATTATTTCCCTCTTGTTTTCATTGAAAACCATTTGCTTAGTCAATTGTGATTATTAATATTGATCATTACATTATGTTTACCACAGGTTTGATGTGTTGGGTCTTCATGAGTTTGATAGTGATCGCAAAAGGATGTCGGTTATAATTGGATGCCCTGATAAGACGGTGAAGTTATTTGTAAAAGGTGCAGACAGCTCAATGTTTGGAGTAATTGACAAATCCCGCAATATGGATGTAGTTCGCGCAACAGAGTCGCATCTTCACAGCTATTCATCCATTGGCCTGAGAACATTGGTTGTTGGGATGCGGGAGCTCAATAGCTCTGAGTTCGAAGAGTGGCAATCTGCCTATGAGAAAGCCAGCACCGCTTTGTTTGGAAGAGCAAGTTTGTTACGAACTGTTGCAGCAAATATAGAGACCAATCTTCAATTACTCGGAGCCTCAGGAATTGAAGATAAACTACAAGACGGTGTACCTGAAGCTATAGAATCTCTGAGACAGGCTGGTATCAAGGTCTGGGTGTTGACTGGTGATAAACAAGAAACCGCCATTTCCATCGGCTATTCTTGCAAACTATTGACGAGTGGGATGACTCAGATTATAATAAATAGCCATTCAAAAGAATCATGTAGGAAGAGTCTCCTCGATGCTTTCACTATGTCCACCAAACTTTCAGCAATGGCTTCTAATGCACAAAATTCTGTCGGAGATGCGGGATCCAACAAGGTTCCTCTTGCTTTGATCATCGACGGAACCAGCCTTGTCTATATTCTTGAGACTGAACTTGAAGAAGAGGTACAAATACGTTAAATGTGTGTATGTATATTCTTGCTTCGGATGCATTCGGGATTCCTCTTAATTTGTTTATTCTTTCTGAATTTGCAGCTTTTCAAAGTGGCAACAGTATGTGATGTGGTGTTATGCTGCCGAGTGGCTCCATTGCAGAAAGCTGGAATAGTCGCACTTATTAAGAACCGAACGGACGACATGACTCTCGCCATTGGTGATGGTAAATAACTAATACTGCATTGTGCTTTTTATCTTTTATCTTTTTTGTTAGCCGAACATTGATTGCTGAAAACTAGCATTTTGTGACGAGCTTTATTTTTGGCTGATTTGAATATATGTATTGCAACAGGTGCCAATGATGTTTCGATGATTCAAATGGCGGATGTGGGGATTGGAATCAGTGGCCAAGAAGGGCGGCAAGCTGTTATGGCCTCCGACTTCGCCATGGGGCAGTTCAGATTCTTGGTGCCTCTTCTATTGGTTCATGGTCATTGGAATTATCAGCGAATGGCCTACATGATCTTATACAACTTTTACAGGAATGCTGTATTTGTTTTCACTCTTTTTTGGTAAGCATCCTTTATAAAAAGTATTAGCAGTGTGTTAATATCCCCCTCTGCATCGTCTAACTGATATTCCTCGGTATTCACTGCAGGTATGTTCTGTACACAGCTTTCAGTTTGACAACTGCAGTTACAGAATGGAGCAGCGTGTTATATTCAGTGATCTACACTGCTCTCCCGACCATCATCATTGGAATTTTAGACAAGGATTTGAGCAGGAAGACACTGATGAAGTATCCTCAACTCTATGGAGCCGGTCAGCGGGAGGAAAGATACAACCTCTTGATGTTTATTTTCACTATGTTGGACACTATTTGGCAGAGTGCAGCTATTTTCTTCATACCACTTCTTGCATACAGGCACAGTACTGTAGATATATCCGGTATCGGAGATTTATGGACACTCGCAGTTGTCATACTGGTGAACCTTCACTTGGGAATGGATGTATTCCGATGGAATTGGCTCACACATGTATCCATTTGGGGTTGCATTGTTGCCACAGCCATTTGCGTCATCATCATCGACTGCATACCCATACTTTCCGGATACTGGTATTTTCATCTTCATTACTCTTGTCAAAATGTTATTTGATTCTGAATTTTGGCGCTCTGATGCTACATCGTTTGAATTAATTACAGGGCCATCTTTGAGATGATGAAACAAGGGTTGTTTTGGTTCTGCTTGCTTGGCATTATAATTGCGGCATTAATGCCACGGTTTGTGATCAAAGCTTTCATGGAGTACTTCAAACCTAGTGACATCCAAGTTGCCAGGGAGATGGAGAAGTATGGGAGTTTGAATGAAGCTGCTGCTAATACGGCGCGAGAAATTCCAATGACTTCATTCGCAAATGCGAATCAGAGAATACCATGATTTTTACACATCTTTTATTCTTTCTTGTTTATTTCTTTTTTCCCTGTTCTTCTTGTGTGTATATTAGCCTATTCTTTGAGCTGTAAGTCGGGTTTGTCGCCGATAGCATGCTTGTAACAAAAACAAAAAGGGATCAATTCACACTCCCTACATGGCTTGTATGTATTTCAGAAATTTTGTCAGATCAAATGAAAATTACCATGATACACAACAGTAATTTTGCCTCCATTATTGTCTTGGACTCTTGAGTATGCATGACATTGAAGATTGAAAATGAGCTTGCAAATGAATCCAAAGAAATGAGATGTGAATTGACATGCAATGACTTTATGTAGTAATTTGATAGCTCCAATTGATGTTTTGAATCCAAGTTTCTTTTCATGGGCTCCAATAAGGTGATACCATGACAACTACTAGAATGTCTTCATTCAAATCTAGAAGAAAAAGGGAAGAAAATAACTACCAAATCTATATATGTACATGTACTCCCATTTTCCAAATTGTTTGAACTTGCTAAGCTTGTAAATTTGCTAAACTATTTCAAAGTTGGTTGATTACATACAAACTCTTAATTAATTTTTTGTTTACTTTTATGTAAAAGAGGCTGCTTTTTGTAATATCAAACTTTTTACTCTCATTTCTCTCATTTGTCACCTGTAAGAATAATACCATGTCAAAGAAGGTAAAATAATAAATTTTGTAAATGTATCACTTGAAATAAACATGTGAAACATGGTTTGTATAAGTAAAAGATAAGATTTATTCAATCCTTTTTGTAACAGGCTGAAGTTGACATTAGTTGGGCTGAGAGAAATTTAGCTAAATGTTAACAATATTTGAAGTCACAATAAGGATGGGATCTTTAATGATTGCCATTTTAGATATGACCAATTAAGAACAAAATGTTAACTCTAACTTAATGTGACAATGGATTAGCTAGTCAGAACATATATATAAAAAAAAAAAAAAAAAAAAAAAAAAAAAACTTAACACCCAATCTATTTATTCTGGAGAATAGTTGGTTTTATTTGATACATTATAGTTCACATGATGAGTGTCCTTTTAAAAATCCAAATTTGATTTTAACAAGCTGAGGAGTAACACTAATGTTTTGAATTCAATTAGGCATAGGATAGAGATAATCACAGGCACTTGCGAGAATGGAGTCATGGTTGAAAGAGATAATGAGAACAAAAATTAAGAAACCAATATATTAATATTGTGGGTGTTAATGTTAGTATTTTAGTAAGCTAACATTATTTGCCAATAAGGTTTGCTGAGGCCGCAGATGATGAGGTGGCAGTTTAATTTAAAAATGGGGGCTTGGTCAAACTCACATTGCAAACTATTCTAGGTAGGAGAATTTGAATTGAAGACTTGATTGAAGAAGACCTAATTTGGATGCTTAATTAGGGACTGAATTTGGTTACATAAAGATTAAGTAGCTTGTGAGCTGATTTATTAAAGAGACTGTTTTTGGAAAAGCTATGGTTGGCAAACTGTGAAGATTCCAATTGATTGAAAAATTGATTAAATACTCTTTGGAGCTATATTTGGTAAGTGTACAAATTGAATATCAAAATTAGCGGAAGATTATTGAAAACTATGTATGGTGCATTGAAGATTACTTTAAGGGTGATCGAAGATTTGATTAAAGCCAAGATTGGAAGGATCAAGAAGCGATAAGTTTTAGTGTGTGTTTAAAGACCCAAGGATGGTTCTTGAATCTTGCTCATGGGGTAATTGGTTATGGGCTGGCCAAAATTGGTAGAGATTTGGCTATGTTAGACTCAAACTCCACTAGGAGGGTTAATGGTGTCCTAAGGTCATGTTGCAACTTGGAGTTATACATATTTATTTCCACTAGATCTATTATTGGGCCAAGTTGTGACTTAAGTTGCCACAAAACTTACAACACCAGAATTGGTAGCTGCAGCGGAGAATTTAAACAAGAAAATTTCTCGATACGGTTCGGGTGGAGGATTATAAGACTCGTTTTTAAGATACAAAATTGGGGAGAAAGGCATGAGGGGAAACTGTATATATCGATCAATTTAGAGAGAGTGTTTATTCTTCATTGTAATCATGATATTGGTGATAGAGTGTTTCCTTGTGTCTTTTAGGTTCTTTGTATACTATATTTCCCTTTTCTAATAGATTGTTTCTTTGGGTTTGGCCCAACATACATAAATACATTTTGCCCAACTATGTTATCAAACTTTTGTGTCTCTTTTCTTAATTGTTGTGATGTGTATATGCTTGATTAACAATAAATGTAATAACCCACAACCTTAATAGAATTAACAAATATAATGGTAAAGGTAAAATTTTTTGAAAGGTTACCAAACTATACCCTTTTATCAATTTGGGGTCAAAATTTCAATTTGAATCAAAATGATTCCCCAACTTCTATTTTGTTTCACCGGCTGGTTACCCAAAATATTTCGGCTAATTTATGATGATGTGGCACTGGAAAACCTGCGTCAGCATCTGATTTACACTCTGGCACCCAGTTGGCATGGCCATGTCATCGAAGTTCGCCACGTCAGATGCTATGCTGGACTTCAGTCTTATATTTGACTATAAATGTAAATTCCACTATACAGAAGGTAAGTTGGACATGAAATCCTAACTAGAAAGGAATATTTTACTCTCGGATAAATAAATATATATTAATATTTTCTGAAATCATATGAATAAAAATGATTTTTATGAGCTAAAACTATTTATTTTTAATGTACTCACACAACTAAATATGCTGATGACAGTCTGCTTTTCTCCAAAGCAACAGTTCCAAAGGCTTAATCCATGCGTATGCTTTTGAAGACCTTCGAAATGACGTCAGGGTTAGAGATTAATTGTGGGAAATCAGCCAAAGTCTTCAGTACAAATACTCCTTTGATTGATAGAGGGAGAGTTGGTGACATCCTACAGATCCAAGAAGCCTCCCACCTTGGCAAGTATTTGGGTGTACTGATTGGTATTGGTAGGAAGAAAGTGTTGGTTTTTAGTTTTATTCGAGACAGAGTTTGGAGTAAATTATAGAATTGGAACACAAAATACCTATCGAGAGCTGGCAAAACAATCGTTATAAAGGCAGTTATACAAGCTATTCCTAATCACTGTATGAGTGTGTACCTTCTGCCAGTGGAGTTATGTTGAAAGGTGGAGAAAATGATGAATTCTTTCTGGTGAGGTCGTAACAAGAGTCAGAGAAAAGGGATAAATTGGATGAAATGGTCACAGCTATGCCAAGGAAAATCAAATTGAGGTTTGGGATTCAATACGTACATGAATTTAACTTGGCTTTATTAGGTCAGCAGGCTTGGCGTTTAATTTCAAGATCAACATCCCTAGTGGGAAGAGTTCTAAAAGCCAGATACTTTCCTAATTCATCATTCTTAAATGTTCAACTAGGAAATAACCCGAGCTATACATGGCAAAGCTTAATAGCAGCCCAGGAGTTGCTTAGGAAAGGAATGAGATAGCGAGTGGGCAATGGGAGATCTATCCTGATGTGGACAACAGCATGGCTTTCGAACCCTTCTTGCCTAACTATCACAACATCTCTACTCCCAGGGGCTGAGAATTGGAAGGTAGCTGATCTAATAGATGTGAGTGGTTATTGTTGTAGCAAAACTGAATAGATTGAATAAAAGGGATAGAGACATGATCCTTCATATGCCGTTAAGCATTAGGGAAGTAGAAGACTCTATTTATTGGTGGTCAAATACGACAATTCTTTACAAAGTTAAAGAGGCTTATTAACTGCTCAAGCTATGAACACTCATGATAACTTTTGGTTGAAATTGTGGAAGTTGCAAGTCCCTCCAAAAGTTCAAGATATGATGTGGAGAACAGTTTCTTAATGCTTGCCCACAAAGGTATGATTATTAGAGAAGAGGATTCAAATTGACACAAGGTGTATTGTATGTCAAGAGGAAGTAGACTATGATGTTCATATACTTTTCGAATGTCACTTTGCAAGAGAATGTTAGAACCTACTAGGCTTGCCATCGCAGGTATTATTATCCTTCTTTGTGTATGATTGTGTCTCAAGTTTATTACATCTCTCAAATGATGATCAATGTGCACTCTTTTCTATGGTATGTTGGGCCATCTGGAAGCAACGAAACGAAGTCTTGTGGAATGGAAAATTCATGTCAGCCAGAAGAACAATCAGTCAGGCAACCTTCTATCGCACTAGATAGTAGGAAGCACAAAATAGAAGTCGTGGAAGGAGGCAAATGAGGATGCCAAGGGAGATTGTCGATGCTTGGTCACCACCACCATCAAGTTGGCTAAAAATGAATATTGATGCTGTAATATGTAACACTGGAAATAAATCAAGGTTAGCATGGATACTGAGATGGCCATATCGTTCAATCAAGGCAGCATGTGGGATCTCTATTCCTAGGAGGATAGATGTGCTGATGGCTAAGGCGCTAATGATTCGTGAGGCCCTATCATAGATCATAAACTCTAGTCTAAACAATGTCATACTTAAATCTGATGCTGAATTGGTTATTTGGGCTATTCACAATGGTGACCACCTGTATTTTGACTGGGGTTAATCGTCTTAGACTGTTGTTATTCTTGTGGACCCCACTTTTGTTTAAATTATTTTTTTATAATTTTTAAAACCTATTTTTAAAATTTTAAATCCAACCTTATCTTCCAGAGATCGTGAGCCCCCACGTTCCTTGTAACCTCATGCGATTACGTGATTAAAAAAAAAAAAAAGAAAGCAGAGAACTTCGTAACCTTTCTCTCTCTCTCTCTCTCTCTCTCTCTCTCTCTCTCTCTCATTGATCAGCTTTGGGGGTGTGTGACAAGGACGAGAGAATCATCCTTATTGAGGGCTCGTCTAGGAGTATTTGTGGTAGGTTCCCCTTTACCTTCTTCAATTTGTTTATCTTTTATTAGTTATTATTTTGACTCTTAATGGTTAGGGTTTCTTCTTTTTGTTTTAATCTGTTATAGGGTTTTGAAGAGTGGTCAGGAGAGTATATGGTTTTATCCTTGAAAAAGTCAACATGTATTTTTCCCTTTCTTAGGAATGTGTATGCTTTGATGTATTCTTAGGGTTAAATTGTGTTCGGGTTCTGGGGTTTGGAAAAGTAGAGAAGAGAAAGAACAAGCATGACTTGTGTCATTTATTTTATGTAGTTAGTGAATAATTTCATGATTCTTCTTTTAGGCTGCCACTTTGATCTCTATTTTAGGTGAGTTGCTAGTAATATATATATATATATATATATATATATATATATATATATATATATATATATATAAACCATCATTCAGGAATGTATTAGTTTAGTTTTCCATGTCTTACAAATGCCAAGAATCCATTTCTTTAATTGACATTTAATGTCAACATCCCACTTGGAACATCAAAATTTTCCATTGATGACATATTTCTAATGCACTGCAAAGCCAATTTCATTGTATTCTCAAGTGCAGAACCTTTTCAACTTTGTTTCTTTGTTGTTTAAAGTTGTGAAAAGCAAAATCTTTGATTTTTTTTATGCTTGTGCAGACCTTTATAATAACTTATTTATTTTTCTTTTATCTCTTTGTAATAGGCTTGGGTTTCAAGTTTGTGTCCTGCTTGGGCATGTAGGAGTATGATATTTCATTGCCTTTTCTCTGACTATTAAACATTGCTTAGCCAACAATTGGGTTTACAACATAGTAGGAGTTTATGTTTTAGGACTGTGTCTTTTAAGGTTAATTAGAGACATGTTACATTAGCAATTTTTAAATTCTATTGCTTATGTTTCGGGGAGATATTGATGTCTTTGAAATTTATTTTCAAATATAGGGCGTGTCCAGTAAGTTTGATTTGGTATAAGATTCGGATTTGAAAATTTAATGAACATCAGGTAAATATAAGTAAACCACATAGAACCTGTATATATGTATATATTAAATTTTTAGTTGCCGACAACGATTTACATAATTAAATAATTTGGGTTTTATTGTTAGAATTTATAAATTATTTATTTATTTATTCGTTTATTTAATCAATTAATTTCTGATAATTTAATTAATTATGGATCACATGTTTGTCAGCAACTGTCCAGTTAATTAGTATATGATTTATTTATTTTGTTTTTATTGTGGAATTATAGAAACATTTATTACTTGTGAATTTCTGAATTGTTTTGAGATTTATTATTCAAATTCTTAATTGTAAACTCAGTTATGGTTTTCTTATATACTTAGGGCCTGTTTGGATGCATAATAAATTTTTCCATAGGAATTTTATTCTATAGGATTCAAAAATGATTCATATGTAATTTACTATAGGAAAAATTCCTATAGAATGGTGTTTGGATATGCACAAGAATTTTTCCATAGAAATTTAAGTTTGAAAATGAAAACTTTTCAAATCCTTCTCTTCTTGTCATTGTCCTTCTTCACTTAAGGCAAACAAGGATTAAATCATTCTTAAAATGTAAACATGCTTAGTTGTAGCTTTCCAGTCATCCAATTGTTGAACCAATTTGTTCGTTTCATCATAAACATGCTATAGCACTTTTATAATCATAAACTAAGTTCCACCATTAACAATAATTTCAAGTTTTGTACAGTTATATAAACATATACACTTATGTTCCTTTCATCATAAAATTCAAGATGGAAATCTGGACACATTTGTAAAGATAATAGTTGGTTTCATGAGCTAGTAACGTAAACAAACCAACAAGCACACATCACCAAAGATGGTTCAAAATCCAGTTTCAGCTTAAGATCAAAATAAATAACAGATCTCAACATTTCAGAAACTTAAAACATCATTCAAACTATAAATACCAACTCAATACAATACCCTTGAAAACTCAGACAATGGCTCAAAACTATGAAAAGAATAGCTTCTAAAAAATAAAAGAAAAGGCAAAAAACAACAAAAGCCATTAAAGAGCAATTCCCTCATCCTCCTGGCTGCGAATCCTGGCAAGCTTGTTGGTGACAACTATATCAATTTGAGCAGCTTGCTCTACGATCTGCTTACGTTTCTTGTAGAGACGTGTGCAATTTCAGCACAATAAGTCCTGGATGTTGTTCTTAATTAGAAGAGTATGATGCAAAAATCAATGGTGTTGTTCTTAATTAGAAAAGTATAATGAAAAAACCAAATATGTAGTAGATTGGGGGGAAGAAGCAGATGACGATCATGACGACAGTGACGGCGTAGTCGAAGCGGATAAGGAGGAGGTTGAGATTCACTAATGGCTGGGGCACCCAGGGTGATGTCCATAAACGCCGTGGACATCAAGGCGAGGCTGGTGCTTGTGCCGAAAGGCAACAAGGGCCAGTTGGTGAACAGGGAGTTGGTTTCCGAGCCTCCTCCGAAGGTGGAGGCGAAGAAGCTTCAAATTCTGGTTTTGGCAGTGGATTTGCTGCCTTCGTCTCAAGCTCTTAGCCCATCGGCACTGTTAAGGCGGCAGAGTTGTTACTTCACACGAACCTTTCGATGAACGCTTCTTGCTCGTCGGATGCACTGAGTCCTTCTGCAGCCGTTCATCCACTAGGAGGATTGGAAGAATGGGGTTCACCGGCCGGCAAGGCAGAGTTGAGCTGGAGAGGAGGCAGAACATCATTCCTACCCTTTTCCATTTTCCTCTAGCCACAAACACCCTATTGCAATGCCCAACCCGAAAAACAAAGGGAAAAATATTTTGGTTCCCACCTCATTATAAAATTACTATGGAATCATATGATTCCATAATAATTTTAACCTACAAAAAAAAATGTCCAAACACCCATTTTTATAATTTTCTATGTAATACTAAATTCCATAGGAATGACCACCCCTATGGAATTTAGTGGTACCCAAACAGGCCCTTAATCGTTTACCGGATTTATTATTGGGTTGTTAATTATGTTTACTTAATTTTTATTCATTATTTGTTTTATGGGTTAGATTATGAAAATATTGTTATTTAATTATCGATTTGTTTAAGGTATTGTTGTTTAGAATAATTGATTATTTTTTTTATTAGAAAACGGGATCACCGAATTTTAGTATCTCTGTATTGATAATAAATTTTGGACCTGACACATTTTAATATAGTAACTTGTAGTTCCCAAATTAAATTTGCAATAACTTTATCACTTGGGGTTAAACACTGACTATGTCGACATGAACCTCTAACTCTGATAAAAAACTATAGTTTCGCACCGTTCTGTCAGTGGAGAATAACGGCCTCTAATAGTCTGGCTCGGGTCACCGAAGGTAAATAAATGAAGTCTAACAATCCGACTTTGGTCACCGAGTTTAAATATATCAATTGTGTTGTTTTGTTTTTGGCATTAGTTATTTAGGGGGCATATATACTCGTTCATTTGGAAAATTTTGTTTGTTTGAAATACTTTGAATTATGAGTTTTATTTCTGATATTTATTGTACAATATCACACTTAAGCATGTTTTTGAAATTATTGAGTTTTTGTGATCCCTATATTTTTGTTGCTTTTAGTAGTTGCTTACTGGGCTGCCAAGCTCATAAATAATTGCTTTATCCTTCTCAGATCAAGAATAGGTGTGTGGTGGATAGCTTAGAGGGGAATAGTTGAGTGAACACCAATTGGTTAGCATGTAAATAGTGCTTCTGTTGTGAACCTGGAACTTGTTATTTATTTTAAAACTTCGAATCTTGTATTTTAGTTTCGTTGGACCATAGTTGAAATCCTGGTTATTGTATTTCTTTAATCCTTTTGTTTTTGTGAAGTTAATATTTTTGTTAGATGTTTTTTTTTTTTTAGTTAAGACAGATACTGAGACTTTGCGTGTACTTAGTCACGGCCTTGTAGGTGTATGGCCGTTTGTCAATGCCTCGTGCTCAGGTGTGACAAATCTCCACACTTCAAAATGTAATATGTGTGTTTGTTAGCCATTTAGCGAACATTGTGGCCGATGCTTTCACAAAAGAAGCTTGTTTCATTCCTGAAGGCTATGGGTGAATGATGTCCCAAGCCTCTTATCTTATGATTTACGTAATTAACGAGACATAGGGAGTTTGGCTTTAAAAAAAATACAAATATAAAATAAAGGATTAAATCTATTAAACACAAATTATGGTCGCTATTTTTTTAACCCTAAAATAAAAATAAAAATTTCATTTTGGCCCTTGAACCAGCTGTTTTGTCCATCATGGCACTTCATATATATGCCGTAATATGTAGTACACATGCAGGAGTCCTCAGATAGAAGAGTTTTCTTTACAAACTAGGATTCACAATGGCTTTAACTTTAAAAATAATAATAATCATAACTAAAAGCAGAGCTATATATATAATACATTTTTCTTATAGCTTTAGTTTTTTAAAATTTAGGACATTCAATAGCATTGGTGCAGTGGTCAAATCATGATCTAACAATTATTATTTTTAAAAACAATATATAAAATTTATAATTATTTATTTATTTATTATACTATTACAATGTTAAATATTAATGTATTATTTACTACTATTAAATACTATATTAGGTAGAATACCTAGGTTAGTCCCTGTGCTCTTTTTACTATGCTTTTTTAGTCCTATTTCAATTTAACCCTTTTTAATCCTTCTACTCTTTGAATGAATGCAGTCAAATCCCCCATCTATTCTTTGAACATGCCAATTGATAACTTTTATTGCTCATACATTCTATGGTTCATACAAAAGATAAAGAATTTGTATTATTTTTCTAAATTGTGTACATTACAATGATTATTATGGATGAATTGTGTAAGAAATTAATTATTTTCATTATTAGTATAACCTTGAGGGACTTAATTGCATTCATTCAAAGAGTAGAGGGATTAAAAGGGCTTAAATTGAAGTAGGAGGACTAAAAAGGCATAGTTCAAAAAGTACAAGGAATAATTTGGGTATTCTACCATACATAAATAGATAATGGTTGTAAAATATAAATCTAATGATTACTGTAGAATGGATGCATCCTCATACTATCACACATAAAAAAAAGTTTTACTTTACCACACTAATACAAACAAATTAAGAAAAGATTACATACAGACATTTTGCTAGTAAAAAATCGGAGAGCACCAATGAGTTGCGAAGGCCCCAACATTGCAACATATCATCTTAAGGCTAGTGTACTCTTTAATGTACTATTGATGTGTGGGTAGGACCCTAAACAGATGATGGTCTCATATGTTGGAACTATATTAGAGCATCAAATCTGACAAAACAACCAAGTCATTGGTTGTCAAGTGGGGATCCTAAAACCCCCCCAACAATCAAGTATAGATGTTGGACACCCAACAAAAGGATCTCTACTCTCTATCCTCTCTTGTCAAGGCCACCAACATGCATGCCTTCATCTTAATGGACCAAAAGACACTATATCTTAATGTTTCAGTCCCTCTTCTATCGTCATTTTCATTGTCATTTGGAGTAACTGTAAATTTACAAATTTTTGGTTAATTGTTAAAAAAAAAATTTAACTAGGTGCATCGGTTGTTTGAGGGACAAGTTGATGGGACTAAGTGGGTCAAGTCTGTATGCCTTGGAACCCAAAATCTGAAGGGATGTTGGGGAGGGAACAACCCCAAAGATGTGTGTCTAGCATGAGTCCTATGTCTTATTGATCCTTCCCAAAGAACCAAATTTAGGGTGTCTTATCTTAGTCCCTTAAACTAAGGACCATATGGACAGACACAATGCCCCCTTTCTCCCTACTTGCTTTCATGGATCTCTTAATAATTTTGTTTCTTTTACTTACATCTTTAATTGCTCTTATTAGGATTTATTGGTCTTAAATTAATATATAGTTCCAATTTAGCACCCATCATGAATGTTTATTTATACAAGCATTAATTTTATTAAATTGTTAGCAAACAGTTATATATAACCCATATAATTAATTTGAGCTAGGTGATTCAAATGAATTGATTCTGTTCCCTTTGTATATATTTGCCATATTTTGTCATTTTATGATGAATTAATGCATTATGAGGGTTCAAGCAGCTTGCTATGTTTCATGTACTTTTCTAGGACTTGTTCTGCTGGTTCTGGCTTTATTGCTTTGTTTTTTCCTTCTTTTAAGATGCTTTATATTTTTTGTACTAATGGTTATAATTTAATATATATATATGTGTGTGTGTATATATATATATATATATATATATATATATATATATATTAGTTGATAAATGACCAGAAATATAAACATGCGAGATATTTGATAGATCATTTATTTATTTATGACCGTTTTCAATATATTAAGAACATCAAATGTGAGTGTTTTCATTGAACCATAAATACCTCTAGATTGAAAAGGACAAATAGAAATGGAGAGTCTATGAGCATGTAGTGTTTAAGCATGTTTTGTGATAGCCTTTGTTTTATGTTGAGAAGGTGCATGAATTAATTCTTCTCTGGTCTTATTCCACAAAGGCAGCATGACATTCTTTCTCTAGACATTGGACTGTAAAGGTTGTATAATTATTGGATCAACAACTATATATAACTGTATATCACCTCAATTGTAACTTCTAGTAAGTTGTAGTGTTTCATTAATTTTGTCTATATCCTTATTGTTTTCATAATTTTCTTTCTCAAACTTAATGCTAGCTGTTTCTTTATATATTTGCATGAAAATTGTTATTACTATATGTTTATTGGTCATGGATTTGTTTAATTTACTCCAAAAAAAGAAGAAAAAAAAAGATAGAAAACCAGAGAAAATTAAGTTGAAGCATATGTATCAAACAAAACCTTTTCGTATTTAAAAAAAATAACTAAGTTGCAATTAACTAATCTAGCAATTAGTTACTTATTAAGGTTTTGGGATGTCTTATGTTACTGTTATTTAATTTAACTTAAGTTTTTCATATTTATTTATATTTGCCTCTACATATGTTGCTTCACCTTTGATGATGTTATTACTGTTTTTAAATCATTTATGAGGGCTTTGTCAAGCAAAGAATCTTAAATTGCCAGACAAAAATAACTTAATTTCCAATTTAACTGAGATAGAGTTGTTATTTTTAACATTTTACTATTTCTTTTTAAAAAAAGGGATGAGACTAAATTGAAAAATTATTAGGTAGGTCTCACCTAATTCCTTTGTGTTATAAATTAAACTTAATTAATAAAATATTAAAAAAATTAGACATTTGTGCTAAGTGAAAGGCATCAGATTATACGATTCGATGCAATCAACATTGAGTTATTTTTGGTTTTTTGACTCAGTAATTTTTTATTTAGGGTGAGATGAGAACCCTATAAAAAGTAAATTTCTTTTAACAAATAATTTTTGCATGCACAAAAATTTAAATTTAAAACTATTTAGTTAAGTGACCTAAATTTTTATCGCTTGGATCAACACTTGTTTATATTTTTAATTATTTTTTATGTAAAAAATTTAAAGATGTTAATATTTGATTCTTGAACTATATATATATATATATATATTGACTTAAACGGGACGACTATTGTTAACTCTGGCTCTTTCAACCGATGTGGACTTACAATAATATACCATGTGTTACATACTAAAAACATATGTAAACATATCTATATATATATAATATTCAAGTCTTTTTTTAAAATGATTTTTGAGTGTTGATTATTTCAAGTTTGTGGAAATTTTCAATTATCATGGCTAATAACCTTAGTAGTTTCTTTTTCAATTTGTTTTTTCTGGGATGTTGATTGGGGACAGGCTAAACTAAACTGATGCACGTCAGAATGAGACATTGAACCTCTCATGCATGCAAATGCAGATAATGATAATGAGAGAGAGCAACAGATAGCTATGTCGCACATATATATATATATAACAAGGCCCAGATTAATCAAAGCTCAAAACCATAGTGTCATGCATTCCCTGATCAGTCCACCGACCAAGGGTGGCCCTGTGATTGAGCCAAGTGCACTCACTTCATGTGGGTCTACAGTGCATCCTCTGCTGAATATCAGTGCAAGTGAATCAATCCTTACTTTTGTGGTGCCCATACATGCACACTTAACTTGCTTTCCCTTGGCTTCTACCTTCTCTTTCTGCCACCTTGGGAACCATTCAACCATCCATCCTTCTCTCTCTCTCTTTTTATATATATATTCCATTCTCCATTTTCACCTTCTTTTGATCCCAGAATCCCAGACATGTCCTTTGGAAAGGGTGGCAGGTTTTGCCACCCCTTACAGATGTATGTATGTATATATTTATATATATATAGAGTTATTAGTGTTAATAGTTATAGAGAGGGGATGATGATCTCTAGATGATCACGTTAATGTGTTTTGTTTGTAGGTGAGACACCGACCAACTCTTAGTTTGGCTTTTAGGGCACATGCACAGTGAGTTCTTTGAGGAGATGAGAGAGTTTTGTTTTATTTTTAAGGGTTAAAACACATGTTAGTTTTATCCTTTTTGAGTGAGCTATGAGCTAGGTCAAAAGTTGCAGAAAGTTTTGAGTTTTTGAGAGCATGCATGCATATGCATGAAGTTCTAGAGAACTTTGAAGGAAGGTTTCAGGGAACATGCTTCTTGCTTTTCCATAATTTCCAAAGTCTAGCTTCTAATTATTTCATGTTTCTTAAAGCACATCAAAGCATTGGAAATTAAGCATGCACTTTAGAATTGACTATAAATATATATTATATCATCGGTTTTGATCATCTTGGATCGAATTGTACTACTAACTTGTTTCTATATATGATTGTTATGATGTTGTTTGTTCTTTAATGTTTCGGCTAATCCTCATCGGTTGCGAGTTTCAGTAATGTACTATTAATAGTTTATTATCATGTATATACACACATGCAAGAGACAAGAGACAATGCATGAGCATCATGTAGATGTAGACACATTAAAAGCAAAGTGTTTTCAAATTCTAAAGTAGCAGCATTGTTTAATTAGCTTTCAATCCATAAACAAATGCTCCTTTAAACATGAAAACAAGGTAGTGCACATGGAGGAGACAAAAGAATATATATAATTTTATAAGGAATCTTTCTGCCTATAGATTAAAGTTAGTTTTATTGTTAATTTGATCACCAAACAAAATAACATTTATAACTTTGTATTAATTCACCATATATATATATATATATATATATATAGAGGAGCAAAACTTTCTTTATGGACGTCCATAGATAAGAAACTTATGAATGTCCAATTCTTAACCGACATTGATGAACAGTAGTATTGTGTGCTATACTGTTTTAAATAGTGATTATTGTCATTTGTTACTGTATTAAGTACTGTTTATCACTGTTAGCTGTTGGATTGAGATCTAACGGCTGATAATGGACGTTCATATATAAATAGTCCTATATATATATATATATATATATATATATATATATATGTGTGTGTGTGTGTGTGGAATGGAACAAGCTTGACTTTGTAGAAAATTAAAATATGTGGCTCTAAAGAATCATTAGCTTCCTCTACTGCCCTAGTTTCTAGGGATGTTGTTAATTAGTGACTTAATTAATGGAACATATCCATGCAAACTAATGAGTGTTTGTGCTTTGCTTTAGTACTAATCATGAGGTTAGGCAGCTTGCCATTGAAAAATTTGTAAAGCATGGAGCACAAATGAAGGAAGTATAGGATTCCGCCGGGCAGTTTGTCGTCTCGCTAAACATTATTTAAATCATCAGAAAACATCTGAAGACCTTTTTTTAATATGAAGATCACACTTGATATACAGATTGGGAACTAATTCTTAATTAGTCTTTGCGAATCACTCTCATGGCACTGCTTTGATCATTTGTTTAAAATACATGGTAGATGGTAAAATTAATTATCTCATGCTAATTAATTAAGTTAAAGTTGAGAAAGAGATACATGACCTCACTGTCAAAGCAAATATAATTCTAAAACATCCAAAATGATGGTCAAATGACTCAATAGACGACACAAACTGTCTTTAAGACGGCAAGGCAACAAACCAAGTTTTGTGGCAAATACTCAGCATAATATATCAAAACCATCGCCACCTTTTTGTTAATACATGATTAGTGATACATTAATGAGGGTGATCTTTTGCTTTTAATATATGTATCTTGTCTCCACAATGAATGTAGACAGACATACTGGTTAAGATATCAAGTGTGTGTTCTGTTAAGATACAAATACTAGTCAAAATGTACTTTTAAGTATTCAAAAGCTTTGGCATTTCATTGATGGCAGAGCTTGATGGAATAAATATATATAATTTGGAACATTGTCAAGTATTTTGTAACAAAAGATGAGCCAAATGGATTCAGATATTGAACATCATTGACAAGTGTGACCCACTTTCAGCTTGCAACGATTCACCAACATGCACCCAATTAATTTCATTATATATTTCCTAGTAATAATCTTCATGTCTAGCCAGCTACCTTCATTCATATATATATAAACTTGGTCATTCTCATTGACCTTACAATGTCATTGAATGATAAACAAGCAAAACCTTGAGTTAAAGAAGATACATGCAAAGACATGCATGCAAAGTAGACGTAAAGAAGATGTATTGTTATTATTACATGGTACTGTGGAATGTACGCAGTTTACTTAATGATGAAGAAAAGGGAGAACAGAATGGCCTTAAAATGGACAAGATCAGCTGACTGAGAAGTAAAAAACCAAGGATGCTTCTGTCTTCTTGTGTGCAAAAAGTAACCTAATTTTAGGCCAACCCTCTTCCTTCTAACCCTAGAAAAAAGTTATAAAAAAAAAAACCTCTCTCCATTATAAAGAATACATACATATATATATTCTATATTCTATATGTTCTCTCACACACACACAATGAGAAAGAAACATGTCCAGAAAACGTCAGCCATGATAAAGAATGCGGTTTCTTGACTAGTTGTTGGATTGTTCTTCTTCTCTGCTTTTAGAAAACAAGAGGGGTCCAGCTCCCCATGCAACCCCCCTACAAACTCACATGCCCTGAAGAAGCCAAGCCCCTCCCACGCTTTCACATGTACTCTTCTTCACCCTTGGTCAGACTTGCAAACCCTTGACCCCACCTGTCTCCTTGTTGCCATGAAAGGATGACACTGGTTTTACTCCTTAACCTCTCTTATGTTATGTTTGCTATCATCCTTCTTCATCCCATGTACCATTTCACCATCATGTATCTAGTGTTTCATGTTAAAAACCCTCCTTTGTTTCTTTTCCTCATATGCCAAACACTAACCCACAAATTCAAACCAAACTTACATATATATATTTTTTACCACCTTTGTCTGTACATGTCTTGCTTTTATAGCTAGCCTTTAGGGTTTTCACCACTCTCTCTCTCTCTCTCTCTCTCCTCATTCATTCATTCCATTCCACAATATATCCCTATATAAATACCCAAGCTGGTGCCATTCCTTCTTCACTAGTTCCTTGTGCTAATTCCCTTTATCCCTTTCTCTTTTGACTTTTAAGTCTTGTTGTTAATTCTTGTTTGCCAGCCATGAATAGTCACTCCCAAGAACACAGCAGCAACTCAAGCAGCCATGGCTCCAATCAGCAAGACAGGATCCCAACTGAGCCAGTACGCTCTAGATGGACTCCCAAACCTGAACAAATCCTCATCCTTGAGTCCATCTTCAACAGTGGCATGGTTAATCCTCCTAAAGATGAAACTGTCAGGATCCGTAAGCTTCTCGAGAAGTTCGGTGCTGTCGGTGATGCCAATGTCTTCTACTGGTTCCAGAACCGTCGTTCAAGGTCTCGCCGTCGCCAGCGCCAGATCCAAGCTGGTCTTGCTGCTGCTGCTGCTGCTGACCCAAGAACAGCAGGCCTCCCAAGAGCCACATCTGCTGGTTCACCCATGTATCATGAATCAGCTTCATCTAGTCGCTCTAGTACTTCTTCTTCAAGCTCATCTGGTGGAGCTTTCTTGCCTTGCTCTTCAACTACCACTACTTCTTCTTCTAGCCTCATCGGCGATGACGGTGCCGATGATCTTTTCTCTATCTCTCGTCAGATGGGCTTCATGGATAGCAACCAGAATCCTATGTTCTACCCTTCTGATGTCTCCCAATTGCACTATCAATCTGGTAATTACTAGCATGTCTTTAATTAATTACTTTGTTGTTCAAACATACAATATAAATATATTTATATATATGAAGCATGGTTGAGATCATACCCAAATCTATGCTTCACAGTGATATGCTGCAGTATAGGATGTTATCACATGCTTAATTTTCAACTAATTTTCATGAATATGCAGGTCCAATAACTGTTTTCATCAATGGAATGCCTTCAGAGGTTCCAAGAGGACCAATTGATTTGAGAGCCATGTTTGGCCAAGATGTCATGCTTGTGCACTCCTCAGGGGAGTTAGTTCCTGTCAATGATTATGGAGTTGTCTACCAAGGTTTACAGATGGGTGAAAGCTACTATCTGGTAACTATATATAAACACACATACATATATACACACACACACACACACACACACACACACACACTACATATCATTTACACTACATATCATTTAGTTTATTAATTAAGCATGGAACTTATAATTTGTATGAATTTTTGGTGCTTGTTCAATTGGTTTCAGGTTTCAAGGACTACTTAGCATCATAATTAAGTTCCAAGTTTCAATTGAAGGAAATCATAAGATAATCTTCAGAGCACCAGCATAAGATTATACAACTTCAGTTATATTTTGCCAGTAAAAATATATATGTTGTACTCTCCTCTGCTTGATCATAAGCCTCAAGGAGCTTATTCTCTGGATTTTTAAGTTTATTTTTTATATATATATAATATGGGAATTCCAATGTTTCAATTGTCTTGCATTTAGCTCTATTGTTTGGGCTTGAAATAAGAATTTTAGCCTTGAAATCAATCATCTCTATTATAACATCACTTCTTATTTATTTATTTGTTTATTCATTTACTTTCCTTTCTATCTTTTGTGCTTTTGGAAAGTTTATATATACTTTTGATTGTTGTTTCATATGATTGATTTATAGATCAAAAAGTCTATGAATGAAGTGAGTGTTTTGAGTTTGAAGTTATGGGGAAGTGTTTTCAAGGGGGCAATGAACAAACAGGGCATGGATTCAGGTTAGACAAGCCTAAGTGTGGGCCTGGCCTGCTCTCAAATCGATGTCCAAGTTTGGCTTAAAAATAATCATAATTAATTGAGTTGATCCTAAAAGAATTATTTTAATATAATTTAAAAAAAAGTTTAATTTTTTTAAATTTTTTTTAAAGTAAGAAAGATAATTTCTAATGGTAACCAATTATCAGTGCTGCAATGCATGCAATGTGACACTTATTTGTTCATATCAATTGTCACATTCCTTTTCAAGATCATTTCATCACCAAACAAATGGTGTGACTTAAAGTTTTGTTTTTTCCCTTTTTTTATTTTACAAAATTCAGTAGCTAAAATTAATTTATATCGAAATTTATATAAAATTTATGGGCATTAGTTTTTTAGATTCAATTTTTATAATTGATTTGTATTAAGAAATCGGCGAAATGTGTTTTCTAGTTGAAGTTGTTGTGAAAGTGATTTGGACTAGATGTGATGTGAATATGTCCTGGATTCATATTATATGATCTTTAGACTGATTGGCATCCAAATTTAATTTTTGAAGTTTGCCTTAATATTTTGTAAAGTGAGCTTAATTAACATAATGTCACAGCACCACAGGGCGATGAATGTAGTGATATTAACTTCATTAAAAAAATGAAAAAATTATTATATAGTGGTTTTTATTGTTCAGAATTCGAGATATTAAATATAACATGGCTAAAAGAAATTTTGATTATGAGAGCGAATTTATAATCCAATTTTCTTATGCATATATCAGATAATTAATTCATAGTGACATCACACATTTCTATTTTATAATACATATATAAATTTGATGCATAAATCAGATAATTAATTCATGGTAATATTACACGTGTCTATATATATATATTTGACTTAATTCTATGCATATATTCATGGTAATTTTTAAAAAATAATCTCTTAATTTCTTTAAAAAACCATCCTGACATCTCTGGATTTGACCTTTAACTTTTTTGACTTTATATATATATATATATATTCTCTGTTAAATCCTATTTACAATTTTCTAACAGACGGAGGAGTTCAAAGTCCAATTTATTCCTAATTCTAGAAAATCAAATATTCAAGCAAAATCTCACTTTTCTACTGGTTAGTATGAGAGGACAAAATTCTCACATTATCCAACTTTTACAAGAAAGACTGCAATATAATTGTCACAAATACATGCATTCTTTTGTAACAAAAACTCAAAAACTGTGCATAATCTTTTCCTAGATTGTGATTACATGGAGCTTTTCAGAGGATTAAGGGTGATCCATCGATTTCTTAAGCACCAAGTCTGCAGATAACACCGGCGACCCAGAGATCAACATCTACTTGGAGTAATCTACTTTCTTCTTTAGTTTGGGCAAGCCTGTGACTCTAGAATGTAGCCTTAGCCTGCCCAACTACCTCTCTACTTTTCCTCTGCTGTTCTTGTCCTTTTGATCTTTTGTGTCCTCACCTCTGATGAGATTTTAGTTTTATTCCTGTTGTCCTGTATTGTTTTCTTTCTCTTCAGTATTTGTCATGTTATCTTGTTCTTTCATTTCAAGAAATATGTGGTTTATCCACATTTATTCAAAAAAAAAAAAACTACTGATAAGTTTATTTTCCACTAAATAAAATTATAATTGCAATAGAAAAGTGATATTTAATTATCCTCTCAAATTAGGGTTGAGAGTTCTAATCGCTCTTAACTCATTGGTCAAGGATTTTGATTTGTCTATATTTATTCAAAAAAAAAAAAAACTTAAGTCAACTTGTGAAACTCAACAAAATATCTTTTTCGAAATAATATAACAAGCAAAATATCACTTGTAACATTTAAATCTCAATGCTATTTTGATTATTTATTTATTTATTTGTAAAATTAATTTATTAATTTTTTTTTTGAGATATCTAATTACTCATATAATTTCCTAATTTTCTATAATATATATACATATTTACAATATTAGAATCTTTGAGGTTTTTTTTACAATTTTTCTTATTTTATATCATGACAAATATGTGACAATTAACCAAATAAATAATAAAAGGTATTACCGTAAAAGAATATACACCTTGACTTCACTAAAAAAAAAAGACAAAAAAAAAAAAAAAAATTAGCTCAACTAACATCATATTGGAGTCTCTTTATGTTTGTTGTTTTTTTTGGTTGTTTTGTCATCACATTGCTTATATTTTTATTTGCATGTGATATATATATCAGTGTTTTATTTATTTTATTAAAAAAAATGATTAGTAAAAATAATTAACTTGTGGATCACCACATAATTAACAAAAAATAGGATAATTTTTATAGTCCTGCATATATTATTAAAAAAAGGATAATTAAACAAACTTTGAGTTATATGTAATATGCTTTAGTTTCTGTTAGCTTAACTTTTTAGGTGAATAGAATGATACGCATATACATACATGAAAAAGAAATGTGTTGATTTTAATTGTGAAGGTAATATATTTAGCATAATTAAGCTTTTCTTTTAACATTTCAACAATACTTTCCTGCCGAATTAATCAACAATTAGAAGTGTTTTAATACTATTTTCAAATCAACAATATATTAGAAGTGTTTTTACTTATCTATTTATCTAGAACATTTACATACATGTTCCTATTTTTCTTCTCTTTTATTTTTTATAAAATTGAAAATGCAAAAAATAAAAAATGACAGAAATCACTCAATAAATGAGAAAATCAACACCAAATAACCCAAGTTTTTTGAATTAACGTAGTTTGTATTTCCCGATTATTAAACAAGATTATTTAATTCTTTTCTAAGTTTAAATAGGCACCACCGCACCAAGCTCTAATTTGGGTTGGGCCATGATGAGTTGATCATGGGCAAAACTTTATCCAACACATAGACCCACACAAATATATGTATATTTTTATATATGTGTGTATGTAGGTATGCATGTATATATTGTCTTCATTGGATATTAAAATACAAGAGCATAATTTTCACCTACTTTCCATGAGCTTTCTTCTCATCTTCCTAACCATGCAACTACTCCTTCATTTCCCATTTAAACTAATAATATGTTAACCATATCATTGACTCCTTGCTCTTCATGACAAAGCTTGTTTCATTAGAAAAATATCCTCAACTTCTCCACAATGAAGCAACATGCTGTTCAAAGCTCACAATACATGCCATTATTCATGGATTCTCATGGTAACTTCTTAGAAAACCCTCTCTTTGTTCTAATTCATGCAAAATAATCAACAAAGTTTCTTATGCAAAGTAAATCCTCATGACTTTTACTTGTTCCTTTTCAACTTCTTAGAACCTTCCATGCACCCAACTCTTCTCATTTTTAAAAACTCCAAAGACATAATCCGTTAACGTCTCACATGAACTTAATTCTTCTTCCAAGTTTGGTTACAATATCCTTTTCATGAAGTTCTTACACAACATAGTGCATATCTTCATGGACTTATTCCACTTCAGTTTGATCATGAAGGAAGGATCAATTGGACCTCAAGTGTCCAAGAGAAAGAACACTATTTGCTATGAAGGATTTGTGAGCAATGAGGATGCAAAGGTGGTGATTAGCAAGCTTGGTTTGTGGAGTTGTTCTTCTTCTTCAAAGAGAAGTAAGGATGATCAGCTTCTAGAAGAAGGAGTTTATAGATTGTTAGAAGAGAAGGAAGCAAGCTTGACAGAATTGGAAGAGGCTTTCACTGTGTTTGATGAGGATGGAGATGGATTCATGAATCAAAGGGACTTGTTTAGAGTTATGAACAAATTGGGGTTTGAAGGAGTTAAAGTAGAGGAGTGCAAGAAGATGATTAAGGTATATGATTTGGATGGTGATGGTTGTATAAGTTTCAAAGAGTTTAGGTTCATGTTAGAATGTGCAACATAGTAAGTTATATATATATATATCTCCATGAATTAGAACTTCTTCTACTTCTTCTCTAAGTATTTCCTTCTATGTTTTTGTTCTACATCTTAATTTGCTTATTAAATCTTTGTTGAGTGTTTTACTTGTAGTTTTCTTCCATGAGACAACCATATATAATTAAAATGGTTGTTTTCCTCACAAGTTCAAAACACCCAAGAAATTAAGTTGTTAGTTTATAAACTGTTAGGTTCATGTTAGTTCATTATTAATTTTTTAACATATTAGAAGTTCAAATTTTTGTATCACTTGGTATTTTATTCTTCTCCTTATTCAGCCATTGAGGGTTTGATTCCTACTTATGTACACTTGTCTCTAATTAATTCTTAAGAAAAAAAAAACTATATTGCTGATCACTTCTTGGGGTCTCACTGTATTAAATTGATATGGAGAATAATTATTTTTTTAGTACTTATTATTATTTTATCTATTATTATATTAATTTGGAAAGTTATTCAAAATTGTTAGAAAAAAACTAAAAAAAAGCATGTGGTATAACACTCCAACTGCCAATTAGAGATCTGTGGTTAATACATATTTTTTTAAAAGAAAAATTTTATGAAACTAAATGAAATTTGCATAGAATCATAATATAAATCACATTCAGAGGGATTACTCTGTCAGCCCTATGAGAATCCCACAGTAAATTTAAGATCAATATATATTTATAATTATTTCAAAATTATATAAAATAAGTTGATTTACGCGTGTGTGTCTATATATATATATATATATATATATATATATATATATATATTCATTGATTTTTGTATAGTTCATAGTATACCTAACCCATTTTTTTTTTAATTTACATTTATATGTAAATATAGTTAATAGACTAGAGATAAAGAAACAAGTCCCTCAAATCAAGTTGAATTATAAAAAGGTAGCATTTGATTAAATGTAATGTTTAAAAAAAATACAATTATTATATCATCCTTATAAAAAAAATATCGTTTAATTATATATAATCGGGCATTATTGTTTTTTTTTTTAGTCAACTGAAAAATTATACAAAAGAAAATAACTACAAAGGTATATAAAAAAATAAAAGTGCAATTATTTAAAATTATATAAAATAAGTTGATATATATATATATATATATATATATATATATATATGAAAATTCATTGATTTTTCTATATTTCATAGTATACCTAACCCATTTTTTTTTAATTTACATTTATATGTAAATATAGTTAATAGACTAAAGATAAAGAAACAAGTCCCTCAAATCAAGTTGAATTATAAAAGGTAGCATTTGATTAAATGTAATGTTTAAAAAAAATGCAATTATTTTTATATCCTTATAAAAAAAACATATCGTTTAATTATATATAATCAGGCACCATTGTTTTTTTAGTCAACTGAAAAATTATACAATAAAAATAACTACAAAGGTATATAAAAAAATAAGAGTGCTCGTGGAAAATTTAATTATTTAAAATATATTAACAATTGCCTGTTTTTATTGATTGAACCATACAAAATATTAATTATATTTTTATCAAATGAAGACCAATATAAAACACTAATTTAATATATTAGAGGCCTATTAATTAATATTTTCCTAAGAGAGAAGACTTGGAGTCCAATGGCTGGGAAAATTTAAAAGAAAATTATCTTTTAATTTATTTATTTATTCATGAATTTTATTTTTGAAGTAACTAAATTAAGACAATTCAACAGGTGAAGTCGAGCCACATCTAGATTCTATTGTAACTATCACGAAACTGTGTCCATGAGGGTATGTTTGTTTGGCAGGATTTAAAAGTACATGTAATTAGAATTAGAAAAAATTACTTAAAAATCCCTGAGATGTTTCAAACTTCCGCTGCAGTTCCTCTGACATTTTCGTTTCCCTTTAAATCCCTCCTTTTTAAATGCAAATTCCATTTAGTCCCTGGTGTTACTTCCGTTAATTAATGGGGGAGGAAATTACACAAATGCCCATTTACAATAAAGCAAAAAGTGACTTTCATGTCCATATCAAATCCCATTTATTGTGAGTAAAGCTATGCAATATATTTTATCAAAAAGAGAATATATTTCACTCCTTCTTCTCATCTTGGGTTGGGTTTGTCGCTCTTCATCTTAGTCTGGTGCCAAAGCTTGAAGTGAACTCCTGTACACGTAAGTTAGTTGTTGTTCTTCATGTTCTTGTTGTTGTTCTTGTTATTCTTGTTCTTCTTGTTCGTATTGTTATTGTTCTTCTTCTTTTCGTTCTTGAACTTAATTCTTCTTTTTGTTTTTGTTTTTGTTGTTCTTGTTCTTCTTGTAATTGTTCTTGTTATTTTTTCTATTGACTTTGTTGTATTTTTTATTGTTGTTGTAGTTGTACAATAGAAACTTACTCTGCCGTGGTGAGATTCAAAGGAGAAGGCCGTGTGCTACAATTTACCGTATTAAGTTCATGGGAGTCAATCATGGGTGAGATATGTGCCCGTTGGTCCCTAGATGCTTCTGAAGTGAAAGTGAAGTTCGTAACGCCTAACTCATACAAGACGCTTTGCCCCATTGAGTCTGAAGTACTTTTTCAACGCATGTGTCATATATACCATAGCTTTAACAGGTTCGTCGTCAACATCATTGTCGAGGAAGTGCATGTCTCTGCAGATGGAAACTCGGGCCCGTTGATCTCATCGTAATAAAACAACGAACTCTACTAGTTGTTAATTGTGTTATACGTGTTGTTGTTTGAATAGATTTTTGCCCTTTTGAATGTGAATTTTATTTCGTGTCGTATATTATTGTTTTCTGTGTATAATACCAGGTGTACGGCTGCGCACGATTGTTCCACTTTGCAAGTAGACCAACGGTTTGAGAACGAAGATCATTTTAAAGATTGCCTGCGAAGCATAGCTATCAAGAAAAATTTTGACTTTACGTTTATAAAAAATGACAAAATGAGGGTGACTGTAAGGTGTGCTGCTTCGGAATGCCAATGGAGAGTGCATGCTTCTAAAGAGGGAATTCATGACACGTTCTGGCTGAAGACAATACAAGCAACTCACATTTGCGGTGGAGGCATTGGTACGACAGTGCATCCAAAAGCAAGCAAGAAGTGGGTTTCCGAGCGTGTCATACATAAATTAAAAGAAAGCCCATTATACAGAGCTGTTGACATACAAAAAGACATGTTGTGTGACTATGGTGTTCGCCTACCATACAAACTTGCTTGGATGGGGAAGGAGGTTGCCAGTTCGGTTATTCATGGTAGCGAGGTTAGTAGCTATGATTTGCTTCTATGGTACGCTAATAAAGTATCCGAGACAAATCCTGGTAGCGTTGTCAGCATTCAGAATGAGGGCGAGCGATTTAAGCGTGCTTTCTTTTCATTTGGGGGTTATTTGTTAGGGTTCAAGCAGGGGTGCAGGTCATTACTTTTTATTGATGGAACTCATTTACTAGCTAAATATGGTGGGGTTCTTCTAGGTGCAACTGCGAAAGATGGCAATGATGGTCTATTCCACGTAGCATTTGCTATTGTCGACAACGAAACTGATGACAACTGGACTTGGTTTCTTGCTACTCTTGGTGAGGCCTTGTACGGTCAGGATGATTACAACAAAGTCATAACATTCATATCAGATCGCTCCAAGGGTCTAGTGAATGCCGTTGCCGGAGTATTTCCCTCATCACCACATGGTTATTGCCTCCGACATTTGGATGCGAACTTCATGAAGACCAACTATAACCTCGGTAAAGCTATGCGAATGCAATGCTGGGCAGTAATCATCAAAATTGCGTACGCATACATCTCAAAAGAGTTCGATGATGCAGTTCAAGAACTTGCATATTTATCGGCCGACGCACACGCTTGGGTGCTACATAAGTCGGACGTTGATCATTGGTCAAATTTTTTATTTAAAGGAATACGATGGTGTGAGATATACTCCAACGTGGCAGAATCCTTCAATGCCTGGATTAAAGAAGCACACCATCTACCAGTAACAAGCATGGTTGACTCGATCAGGTAAAGTTCCTTGATTGATAATGTGTTTCTGTGTGTAATAATGATTTCCTGTGTATCAAATGTCAGTTCCTGTATATACAATGTCACCTCATGTGTATACAATGTCACTTCTTGTGTATGGAATGTCAGTTCCTGTGTATACAATGTCATGTCCTATGTATTGTTTTCCTTTCCGTCTATATTTTGTTTCATGAGTAGACTATGTTTTGCCTTTTTATTCTTTGATTTCAAGATTCAAACTTATGAATATGTTCCCCAACAGACACGAGCAATCCAACAAGTGGGACACACATCTGTGCCCCGAAATTCGGAAAAAGGTTAAACAACTCGTTGACGACAATCGTAATTACCTGAGAGTGGGTCGGTCGAGTGAAGAAACTTACGGAGTCATCAATGATAACAATAATGCAGTCAGTCTTTAATTTCATCAATGTTCCTGCAGGAGATGGGAAGTACATGGCTTACCGTGCAAGCATGCTTGTGCGGCTATCATGCAAACAGAAACGAATGTCCACACCTACGTTGATTCTTACTTGACAGTCGAATGGTATCGTCGGGCGTATGAGAATCCGATATTCCCTATTTCTGACGGTGACAAACCATATGATGAAAACCGTGCCCTACGAATTAGGTCGCCAATATCAAAGAAACGGCCAGGCCGTCCAAGAAGGAAAAGAATAGAATCATAAGCCTTCGACGTAAGCGAACTACATTGCAGCCGGTGCCATCAAGCTGGACATAATCGTCGATCATGCAGCGTTGTCATAGCGAACTAACAATGCTACACCTAACGGTAGCGTATGATATTTATGTTTTGTCTCACATGTTGTTTGCCATGAACTTTGTTATATTTTCCTTTGATAATTATATGTCCTCTTTCGTATGTATTATTTTGTGTTTATGTGTATATATCTGGCTTTTCTGTGTATATATACATGCTTATGTGTGTATATACGCGTTCCTTTGTATATGTACGCGCTATTGTGTATATATATGCATTTCTCTGTATTCTTCTACGTTTATGTGTATATATTCTCCTTCCTGTGTATTATTTGGCGTTTCTGTGTATATATTCGTGTCTATTAGTCAAAGTTTGTGTGGACATCTGTATCAATATGGATGTCATAAGTAATTACATAACCAGGTTTTCAGTTAGAAAGAAAGATATGACATATAATTACAAGAGGTGAGAAATTAATTGTTCATGTCTGTTCGAATAATGTACTGTATTTCACTTCTAAATGATACTCAGGGTATGGCAAATTAATTTTTATCGTTACTGCCTTCGACCTCCTGCCGCGACTCAACATGATCTTCACCAGCGCTGGCTATGTCATTCATAGTGTCGCCCTTCATCACCTGGGTGGGCTCCTTCTCCCGGCCTCGTCCTTATCCCCAACAGAATACATATCATCCCCAGTAAGTCAAACTTCTTCCGGTCTGCATCTTACCAGTTATGCTCATCTATACGAGCTCGCAGATCGCGGAACTCCATTAAAACCTGTTGTAGTAAACGGCGCATGTCATCATCCCCTCGAGGAGCCTCCTCTAGTATCTCTTGCAGGTTGGGAGAGGATTGATCCCGACCTCTCTTCTTTGCGGGGTCAACTTTTGCCTTTTTCCCAGCAGGGGGGCCTTGTTGTTGGGCGGGACTTCTTCTTAGACTCGCCAAGTTCCGAGGAACTGGCGGGGGCTTGTCTATGGATTCTCTTAACACTACCAATCAAGAAATGCTCTTCATCGTTGGCTGGCAGAAGCTCGGAAAACTGAAAAACAAAAAACCAAACTTTGCACCGTTAACATATAAACACAATATTATACACAGGAAACATGAAAATGTACACAGGAACGTAATTTTATACACAATAATGCAATAATATAAACAGGAACATGAAATGATACACAGGAACTAAGTATTATACACATGAAACTAATAATATACACAAGAACATGATTATATACTCATAAACATCATATTATACACAGGAACATCATAGTACACACAGAAAACCACTTTCATCCACATTTTACACATCAATATCTAAATAACTTATTTGTTTTCCTTTGACTGATTTCAATAGCGGCTCGATGGACGTTACCTTGATGAAACTGGACTCCCCATAACACATTATACGGGGTGTCTTTCCTACTCTTTGTTTCTTGACGCTGCCCTCCACCTCGTAGAACCAGATGATGAGAGCAACGAAACAACCTTTCAAGTAACCAACAGTTGTGGACTTCTCTTTACAACGGAGTTGGACACAAGCGGCTGTCATCGGGATATCGTCCATCAACCACCTGTGAGTAGCATGGGCCCAGGCATAACCGTCGAGTAACGCTAGATCGTCGGCGTACCTTGCTACAAACGTCGGCGCATGCAGAATACTATTCGGGAACATAATCATCGTCATAAAGTAGACCATCATGAGCTTCAGGAAGGTCTGCTCGTCCTCGTGTTTCTTGCTCCGGACAATTGTGAGTAGGTTGTCTTTAATGGCGTCGCGGTGGCGGTTGTGCATCTTGTGCAGAAATTTCTTCTCAAAGTCTGATTCATCCTTTTCGTGCTTGAACGATACAATGTCTCCATTGCAACGGAGACCTAGGATTAGAGCAATATCTTCGGCTCTGAACGCGAGAAGGCTTTACCCTATCTGAAAGCCTTGCTTCTTCTCATCGTACACTTGCAATACAGCGTCGAGAACCCCTCGTTCTTGTAGCACGGGAGCGACGTCCATGAAATGACCGAACGGCGTCCCATGGAGGATATCCCGATACCGCTTGTTCATATGCTTTTTCAACTCCGAAATCGTCTCAACAACAGAGCCAAGATAACAACACGCGTTTACAAGTGTGTTCGCCATCTTCTATTCTATGTCAACAATGCAAACACATAGTCAAAAGAAGAAATTATACACAACAAACCACAAAACCATACACAGAAACTCGTTCTCACTTATACGCTGCCTTTTGTCCATGAAACTCGCCGGAGAAGTCAATACCTTGATGGAACTCGCCGGAGAACTTGACTAAAGAGTCTCACGAGAAGAAGAGAGCGGAAAAGAAGAACTGCAACGGCCTTCACCGCAATAAGAATTAACCCAAACATTGTGGCCGCTCGGTGGTAGGGTTTTCTGCGCGCATCCCAACGCCTCGGCGCGCCAACTGCCAACGCACCTTCCCAAGGAAAAAGGACGGGCATCGTCGTCATTTCACACGCGTCATCATTGCCAGATTCAATGAGGGCATGCATTAGGGTTATTTCACACGCGTTATAACTGCTAGTTAACCCCGTCACCATGATCTGGACTTAAAAATAATACTTTCAAAAAGGAGGGACCTTGTGGGAAGCTGCAAACTTAAAGGGACTTCTAGGGAAAAATGATACTTGAGGGGGACTTTCTGGTACTTCCCCGTTAGAATTACAACATTTAAAATTTGATGTTTGTTTGGGTGAATTTGAGAAATTCAAATGAGTTACAACTACATGGAAGATGGATTTTGATGTATTTGTATCTAAGTAATTCATATTCTTGCACTTGTAATTTTTAGAGAATATTACATGTGGTGTCACGTGACACGGAATTTTTAATTTTTTATTATTTCTCAGACCAAGGTCTTAGCATGATAACAAGAAATCTAAGTTCATTTTTATCTTTTTTTTTTTTTTTTTTTTAACTTGTAAATTTCTCTTTTTTAAGTTTTTATTATTTTACAAATTTTTAACTTTAATTTCTTGATCGGTAGGCTAAGATCTTCCATAATGTAAAATAAAAAATTGTATAATATTATATTTAATCTTAGTATAAAATGAAAAAAAAAGTATATTATTATATATTATTTATTTTTATAAATACTTTGCTTTAAAAAATCATAAATTGTGTAATATATTTAATATAATTATTAAAATTAACAATAAATTATAATGAAAACATAATTATATATTAAAATAAGTAATTATATGCATAATTATTTTTTGTTACTACTAATAATATTTAATTATTTATTTATAATTAATTAAATTTAATGTTGAATCAAGGTTTAACCTCATAAAAAAGTGTTTATATCACATAAATATATCTAATTAAATAATATTTTCAAAATCCAGATTTATGAATCCCTCCAACTAAACACAAAATTTTATAATCCAGAATTCCAACTGCATCAAACCAAACACTAGATTTAACACTCATCGTATTTTTAAATACAGTAACTACAACTACATTGTAATTTGAATACTATTGTATTTCAACTATACTTAACCAAACGCTAAATGTTTTTTGAATTTTTTAAATCATTCCCAATGTTTTTATATATGTTTTTAATTTTTCAAAATTTTTTATCACCGACTTCATAAAAGCTAAAGAATTTAAACCAAATGAAAAACTTGAGAATCCTATAAAAAGCTCTCATGAGATTTGACAATTTTTATTTTTATATAAGAAAATTGAACTAAAACCCATTTTTTTAAACGATCACTTGCCTGACCTCACCATTCGTATCAATTCTTGCCGACATATATGATGCATCCCATAGCTCTTGTAAATAAATAAATAATAATAATAATAATAATAATAATAATGATGATGATGATGATAAAACTATATTACTCTTTTGATGAAGGTGAAAGTGATATATTTGGGCCCAAAATTAAACTAGTGTTTGGTTTGACTAAGAAGTTGGATGCATGTTATGTTTGGCCAACAAACACTTTCAACATTTCAGTAGAAAGTTGGACATAATTAATCAACTCTCATGTGATATTTAATTAGTCCATGTTTGGTTGTAGTACATAGATGTGGGGTGAAACTAATTGTTTTGGAGAAAAGCTTTTAAATAAAGTTGACCAAAGGTTTATTTTTGGATTAAATAACAATATTGATGGATAATCTTGATTGGATGGTCTAATGGTGTGGATTATCCCCTAACTATTTTTTTTTAAAGAAAAAAATTGTTTTGTTCTCAAATTTTGAGTATTGAAAATAAATTGTTTGGATTTTTTTTTTTTTTAATTTGGAGGATATTCTGGATGGAAGATTGTGGCTGCCATGAGGGTTATTTTTCCTAATCAAATTTTCCAGAGAAAATCTTTTTACTTTTCTCTCAAAAATTGAGTAATCAAAGAAAGTAAGAAACGTTTTGGTTTTTTAGAAGGTTTTTAAAAATAAATAAGAAAATCCAAAATTTGATAAAAATGTGTAATTATTGATATATCTTAATACGTATCATATCTGCTTATGTGCCCTGTAACATATTGGCATTTGTTTTGTAATATATATTTATGGATGAAAATTAACTTATAAATTTATGACAAATTAACTTATAAATTTATGACAATAGATTTGTCATAATTTTTGTTAAATTTTCAAGATAAATGGAGATAATGAGATATAGTATAATTTACAATATTACAAATTTTTTAAATTGATTTAAAAAAAGATATAATTAAACTAAAATTATTTATAGATAGGGTTAATCCAAATGGTATTGTGTGAGTTATTTAATTAAAGTGATTTCAAAATTCAAATCTTTGTTTGCATATATACATATATACATATATAATGTGTGTATAAAGACATTGGCCAAACTTCATCTTGAGGACTCCCTCCCTACGATCGGACATATTCTTGTTTTTATAGGCACTAGGATCCTCGATCCCTCTTAACCGTCAACTCTTGCTGGCAAGGCATATGAATCCTCTTTAATAGCGCCTCTTTAGTCTAGAGCTCCGCCGGCCTTTGGCCCCCTTTATCCATCTCTTGGATGTTCTTCTGTCATTTTTTTTTATGTTATTTGCTGCGTTTAGTTTTGTTTTGTGTCTTTTCCGCATTTCACCTCTAGTAATCTGGTTGCGTTGTTTTTTTGGTTGCCCATATTTTTTTGTATTCCGTTTTCTTTTTTTTTTTAATGAATATGTGTTTTAATGAATATGTGCTTTATCTATTTTTTTTAAAAAAAATAAATAATAATAATAATATATTATTATTATTATTATTTCTACATGACCTAGATAAACAAATCCCCATTTTTGCAAGAGGCAAGCTAGCAAAAGCATTCCAAAACAACCATCAATATGAAAGGATGATTGAAACCTTATATTATATATATATATATATAATATAAGCTTAATCCTCTAATGAAAGAATACATGAAATAGCAATCCACATGTCTAATTCTCTTGATAAGAGTGCTCGCCATGATCCTTGGGATCTTGTTGCAAACAATGCTTGTGACTTCATAGTTCCTAGTTCCTAGATTTCAAAGTTTGGTGAGAATTTTGTCCATTTTGGAAGCCTAGTTTCAAAGCTAGCTTTTGAACCAAACAAACCTCTTGTACTATTGACAAGGACCATGGCTTCCTGATTGAGTGACCATCAATATCAATACCTTTTATTTAGCTCTTATTTTCTATACATATTTCACTTTCCACATGATTTATGATTTTATCATGTATAGAGTGATCAAATAATGGACCACATTTAATGCCATGCACTATCAATGTATGCATTTAATGTATTTAATGAGTTAAAGAGGCTCTAACTGATTAAGATTGAATTTAGTCTTTACAATACAAATTAGCTATATTTTATATCCAAGACGAGCCTCTAACATTAATTTAATATGGCTAATGATAGATGGACAGCCTTTAATACTAAATTAAGTATATTAAAATTGATTAATTTTTGTATATATACCATTTAATTTTGGTTGTTTGTTAAAGTAATTAACAATTTTTTTCTCTTTAATTTTTTTTTTTTTTGTATTGTGCAGTATTGTCTTAGATTATTTTTAATGGATTTCCACTTATGGTGGATTTATAGTTTATTAAAAATACAAGATATTTTCTAAAATCTTAATAAAATAAAGTATTTTAGTTATTTTAATAGGGTATAAATAATTAGTTGGCCGTAGCTTTAGAGGATTTTTTGTTTATAAAGATGTTTTGGTTATTTTAATTGAAACAATAAAAGCATTTTGATGATTTTCCTATAATACAAATAATTTAGCCATTATATATATATATAGCTCGTTGTGTAGTGCAGTGTGCATATAATTATAAAAATAGTTTCAAATAGTGGCATGTAATATTACCACATGTTTAGATATTTGTTGAGAATTCGCTAAAAACATCTGTGGCCTATAACATGTGTCAATGCTACTTATCTAGGATGACTGAGAATCTAATTCCACAAATCAAACAAAATACAAAATTAATTTTTAAAAATAATTATATATAATATTTAAAAAATAAAATTCAAAAATCAATTCAAAATAGATGTTTTTTTATAAAAATCCCAACTAAAAAACATTTACTCAGACTCAAATGATCCAAATATTATAATATTTTTTATGAATAATTTTTTTTTAATGAAATATGAAGTTAATATCTCAACATGCCTATGTTCTCATTCTACATGAGCTAAGATTGGAACTTATTTTTTTGGCAAGCATATGAACACCTTATAAGCTAGAGTAATGGTGATAATGGGGCAGGGAATCCCCGATCCCCGCGGAGACCCAACCCGATGGGACAGGACTAATCTGCCCCCATTTCCTAAACGGTGTATATATATATATATATATATATATATATATATATATATATATATATATATATATATATATATATATATATATATATATATATAATTTTTTTTCAACATTAAAAAACCTAAAACCCTAAATATTGATACAAATAACTTTAATTGGAGATTATACTGCATACTTATATGAATTCTAAATTTTATGTGTTGCTCTATATTGAAAACCATTTGGAGTTTATGTATATATAAAGGTGATAATGGGCAGGGAATCCCCGATCCCCGCGGAGACCTGACCCGATGGCACAGGGGCTAATTTGTCCCCATTTCCTAAACTATATATATATATATATTTTTTTTTTCAACATTAAAAAATCCAAAGCCCTAAATATTGATACAAATAACTTTAATTTGAGATTATACTGCATACTTATATGAATTCTAAAATTTTATGTGTTGCTCTACGTTGAAAACCATTTGGAGTTTATCATAGAGGTTTTGGTATTAAATTTATTTTTTAAAAAAATTAAAATTTATAAATAAAGTATTAAAATACAATAGCAATGTTTGCAAATGGAGAATCCCATGAAAATCCCCATAAAGATAAAAATGGGGAAGTAGAAGACGGGAATCCCTGTTCCCGCTCCGTTACCGGTCCTAAGCTGGAGACCCATGTCTAAGGACCAAGAGTTAATTGGATGCATATAAATTTTTAAATAAATGTTCAATGTGAAAATTTATTAAATAAAGAATAGGGAAACAAAGTACACGTAGAGAGCATGCATGCATCTTCCACCCCTCGCAATTCACGCGAGAAAGTAAAAAAAAAAAGAAAAAAAAAGAAAAAAAGAAAAGAAAAGAATCCATTTCACACCTGCCACAAGACACGACAACGAGGCACTGACTCAGCCAAACCCCGGCCCTTTGTCATCGTTTCTAGTGCATGCACACGAACCACCAACAACCATCTCTCTCCCTCACACACGTGTGAACTACCCATCTCTTTTCATTTTGTCATCTTCCTCTTCTTCTTAATTCTTTTCTCTTTTATTAATGCAGATATGAGAAAGAGAAACAAGTTTTACTTTTAATTTGATGAATGACTTGGACACAGTGACTCAGTCTTAGTCTCAGTCTGTCTTCTCTGATGACCATCTTGTATTTTTTTCATGCATGCATGCATGCATGGCATAAATGCAGTCTGCGTCCATGCAGTACTGCATCCATGGCTAACCATTCATCATCCTCAGTGATAATTATATCTGGTTGGATGCCTTCAAAGTTTCAAACCAGTGGGTCTATATTTATATATACTATATAGTACATGAGTTTTTATCTTTTATCTCTTGAGATATATATATATATATATATATATATATATATATATATATATATATATTGGTTATTGTACGAATGTTATACAGGAGTTAATTAAGACCCCTCTGCTTCGCCTGGAACAAAGTGCTTTGTTTTTACTAGTGAAAACATTCTGCTCTTTTTGCATTCACATGAGGTACTAGATATATATGATATGATATTTTGGTTCAAAATGTAAGAGATTGTTTTTCCAACAAGATTAAGTTGCATGGTGGTATATGAAAAGTAGTTTGTATAAAAAAAACCATCTAAGAAAACTTTTCTTTATGTAGAGATGATTTATTAATCACTTCACAATGTTAAGTATGTTTGAGATAACTCAGATATTTTAAAATTATAGATTAACTTGACTGAATTTATATATATATATATATATATATATATTAGCATATAGTAGCATATATTAGAATTATGTTAGTATATAAGGATATATTAGCATTGCTATATTAGTATATATGGATATATTAGCATTATAGCAATGCTAATATATCCTTATATACTAACATAATTCTAATATATGCTACTATATGCTAATAATATAATCCAAAAAAATATTTTTACATGAGTTAATCATTTTCATCTGCCATCATACTTAATTTGACTGATCGATCTCTTATATAATATGAATCATGTAGAGTTCATTTATAAAAAGATCCATATAATATTCATAACAAAGAGTTTAGGATGACAAATAAATGCTTTAAATTAATGATAAACAAATATATATATATATATATATATATATATATATATATATATATATATATATATAACAAATAAATAGTAAAAAAATGTACTAGAGGAAAGATAATCTTTTTGTAACTACTAATAATGGTTACTTTAAGAAAGTGAAATGATTAAAATGATAGCACAAACAAGTGTTGTTAGACATGTTATCCATGTTATTATTTTGATTTAGTAAAGGGTTCCTAACCCTATTAATTATCCACACATACATGTTTCAAGCTAACACTAAGCTTTGAAAAAGCAAATATTGTTCATTGTTTGGCTCCCAATATTGTCTAGTTCATTGAATGTAGAATGTAGAATGTAGAATGTAGAATGTAGAGTGTAGGTGTAATTAAAATGCGACATAAAAAGAAGTACTATGTCACTTATCTTGATATGAATAATATGGGATCCCATAGACCAAATCTCACTTCCGGGCATTGAGATATAGACTAATAATAACTAGGAATGTCAACATGGTCCACATATCTAGACCTATTCATGGAGAAACATGTTTTGTTTGCTTCTCACCATTTGTCATGTCCATCAAAAGCAAGGAGCATATGTCTATATTATAGATTGAATAGGAACATTTAATCCATGGTATTCATTGGAGGGTGTGACATTCAACCACCCCCATGTTGCTCTTTAATCCTATAGACTTTTCATTGTGCTTCTTTGCATCACTGTAACCTTTTATCTAACTTATTCCCCAGCTCAAAGTAGCTATGGAGTAGGAGTAGTAGGGGTTTGAAGCTATAAGTAACATGAAGGAACAGGATGGAGCACTTGTACTTCATCATTCATGATGAACATTAACATTGACATGTATTTCTTTTGGTCTATAAAGCAAACACATCCAAGGCTAAGAGAATATGTTCTTAGTCTCATTACTAACAAAAGGTGTATGAAAGGAATACTAGGAACACAATTGAAGTTGTTACCATAAAAGAGCATGCAACTATTTCTTGTTGTTTACCCAATTTACAAAAGACATACTTTAATTTCCATATCTATATATATTGTTTATATGGTGAGGATTCTATATGCATTGGAATGAATTAGAGAAACGTGGCTCATTGTATCTTTGAAGATGATTAGATGAACAAGAATAAGTTACAACGAAGTCAAAAAAGGAGGCTACTTTGATTTGAGTTCATGCATGCGCACCTCAGCTATTTGTTCTTATTTTTCAACTTCAACACACATGGGTCGGTTTGTCTCACACTTCATTGCATCTAACCATCTCCCAACTAATCCAAACAACATTATCAATTTGATGGAAATTATAAATAATTCTTTGCCAATTTAATGAAATAAACACTTTTTTTTTTGTCCCTTATTTTTCAAATTAATCATGATTCATCTTTAATTATTGTTCTCTTATTTGCACCGACAACAAGTTATCTTAATTTGATTTATCATTTAATTTGTTTTCTAACATCTTTGTCATTTTTGTCTCATGTGAGAATCATTTTATAACTATTAATAATTTATTACATCGATTCAGATAATCACATCAACTACTAAAATGAAACCAATGACACACAAAGTAAATTATTAAAGTGATGATTTAGATGTGATTAAGAATAAAGGTGTGATAACTTAGATGCCTCGTGATAAACATTGGGTGTAATTTATCATAAAGCAATACATGGTCTCTTTTTTCAATGTCATTAATTGGTATTTATGGTGTGAAAGTTGAGTTGAAATATGAACTACATATAGTTAGTTAGCTGCCTAATTAAGTTTAGTATAATCTTTAGTATAACGGTGCATAATGAAGAAGGCTTTTCAAGGGGAATGTAAAGTCAAAAGACAAGGTTTGTGATGATCTCAGTAGTCAAAATTGGCACACAAAAGGTAATGGTGATGGAAGTTCAATTAGAATTTATTTATTTACTCATTAATATATAAAAATCAATATATTAATTAATTATCATGTGTAAAATATAATTGTTATTTGATATACATTAACAGTAGAACTTGAAGTTAATTTTCCTTTTATTTGTGTGTGAGAGAAGACTATAACTTATCGATTAAATTAAATAGTTTTTTAATCATAATATACCAAGCATTTATTTGTTTCTAGAAGTATAATATTTGGTAAAATAGATTAGTAGTCAATAGAATATTAGGTATTATAAAAAGCACAAAATAAACAAATAGAAATGAGCATGAGTGAAGTAGGCCATTACTTTGAGAAATCTATTAACATAACATTTAGAGTCAAAAAGCAAATAGGTTTGAGTCACTTAAAGCATGGAAAAGATGATTGAAAAAGTTGAGTTTGAAGTTATATTCCATTGAGTTCCAATTGTTGAAAGATTAAAATATTAAAGTAAAAACAAAGTAAAGCAACAACATGCTTTAGTTATCACTAAAATACAATAACTTAATTCCCACAAACTCTTAAATTAATTATTTCTAACCAAAAAAATAAAAATTTAAAAGTCAAAAACAGTCTTGTTAAATTCAAACAAGGAGGCTTCAATAATGATTATTTCTCATTTTTTTTATATTAATATCTTGATTAATATCAACCATTTATTTGTAAATCTATCCTACCAAAACAAATATTAGGAATATCATCACTTTCACTAAAAAAAAACTAAGACGAATTTAATTATGGTCTTACTCAGATATCAAATCAAATAATTATTCATTATGTATGACTTTTAATTTTCATTTCCATATGTATCAATATAATTACTTTTGCTAATGTGATTGCCAAATTCACACCCACTTTAATAAAAACAAAAAGAAAAAAAAAACTTTGACAACAGAGAAACAAGCAAGAATTCGGATTACATATTAAAAAAAAAAAAAACAAAAATGCATTCCAACTGAGCTCCCTAACCAAGTTCATTGTCTTAATCCCATAATCCATGCACTAATCCATAATTAACATCTAATTAGTTGCTCTTCTACACTTCCAAAGAGGCGAAACAATCAAAGAAACAAAACAAACATATAAATCCTATTAATCTTAATTAACAACAATATTAACATTAATAATTACATGATTAATAACTCAATGATTTCAAGCATAAAAACAAAGAGGACAAAGAGTAGAGGTGTACATATACAAAGAGAACAAGTGGCAAGGGAACACCGAACACCCATGTGGAATTAAAAAAGCAATTTTTTTTTCTTGTTATTTTTTGAATCCTTTTAAATTGATTTATATGTTTTTTTAGTTGAAAAGCAAGGGGGGGTGGGGTAGTGTGTGAGCATAGAGACAAAGTAACTGCTGGTCTTTTTGCTATTGGGTTGAAAGACATGAGTCTTGGACAAGCATATGCAAACACTCTCACAAGTATAAAGAAAGATAGAGAGATATAGAGAGAAAAAGAGAAAGAGAGAGAGAGAGAGAGAGAGAGAGAGGAGGTGGAGAAGATGAAGGAGAGCATTGGGGAGGAGTCCCAGAGCACACGAGGGGGTTCTTAATGAGGGATGATGTGCATGAAAAACATAGACAAAAAAAAGAGAGCAGTGTTTATGTTTCTGTCTTTCTTTTCTTTCTGATCTTGCTTGCTTGGTTTGTGTTGTTGGGAGCAGTTGTTAGTGTTGTTTGTGTTTGTTTTATGTTCAACATCTTGTTGTAAAGAAAAAGAAGAAGAAGAAGAGTGTTCATGGCTTGTCCACCACCTTCAGCTCCATTTTATGGAGAACAGAGGCACTGTGCCAGAGGACATTGGAGACCAGCTGAAGATGCAAAGCTTAAAGAGCTTGTTTCAAAGTTGGGCCCTCAGAACTGGAACCTCATTGCTGAGAAACTTGAAGGAAGATCAGGTATATATATATATATATATTATATATATATAATGTATAATAAAGTATAAACATAGTTTGAGAATATGCGGTTTGTTTTCTGAATGGAGATTTTGGTGTAGGGAAGAGTTGCAGGTTGAGGTGGTTTAACCAGTTGGATCCAAGGATCAACAGGAGAGCATTCAGTGAAGAAGAAGAAGAGAAGCTTTTGGCTGCTCATAGAGTCTATGGAAACAAATGGGCACTGATTGCCAGGCTTTTTCCAGGAAGGACTGACAATGCTGTGAAGAATCACTGGCATGTTATCATGGCCAGGAAACAAAGAGAGCAGCAACAACAGCAGTCTAGTACTAGTAAGAGAAGAAGACACTCAAATATTACAACAACAGCAACATCAACAACTTGTAGTGTTTCTCATTCTCAAATTATTAGGATGGATGTTAATGCTTGTAGTGCTGAAAGCACCATTACAAGCACAAGAGATGAGTCTTCATCCTTCATGGATGGCACTGGTGTGTGTTTTTATTTCTGTTTGTTTCTGATGATGGAACTCTTCTGATTAAAGAAAGCTGAGTTCTTTTTCACATCAATGGTTTTTTTTTTCTCTTTGCAGGGACTTTGAGAAATGGTGTCCTAATGATGTTTAATGTTCAGTCTGACTCTACTTCTGAGGCTTCAGCCAGTGATTCAGTAGCCAATCAGTGCACACATGGTGAACCAAAAGATGAAGAGAAGAGCCACAAATTCAGCTTCCCATTCATAGACTTTCTTGGTGTTGGAGCCATGTGAGAACAAGAACAAGAACAAGAACAAGAAGAAGAAGATGTACTAAGTTTTGTTGTTGCAGCTGTTGATGTAGTAGTTGTTGTAGCTTCAAGACTTAAGAATGAATGAAATGAATGAATGGTTCAAGATAAAAAAAAATGATGTCTTTCTTTGGAGTATAAAGAGTGAATTGACATAGCACTTGAAAAGAATGCAAAGGTTCCTAAAGGGGAGACATGATCTCAAAATCTCATCCTTTTTCTTTCAAGCTATAAACTAAGTTTAAAAACAAAAAATTTAAGAAAAAAACAAAGAAAAATAACTCAAAACACAACAAGAATATTGAGCAAAGAGTAGTTGATTGAAATGAATGATGGGGGGATAATCAACAGTGAATAGTAACAGAGTGCATGCTAGTACTCATGCATTAAAGAAAGTGCTGTATGTGTGGCTTAAAATATGATATTTTAATGAATATGTATTTTACATATTTTGTTTATTAATTTTGGCAAAGAAAATAATAAAAGTGATGAAATGGTGGCCTGGTTTTGGGGTGGGAGTTTGGGGAGCAAGAGGAGGAAGAAGGAGAAGGAAGAAGAGAGGAAAAAAAAAAAAAAAGAGTGTAACAATAATATTCGTTTGTTTGTGGGTGGGGGTGGAGTTGTTTGCATGGGACAAAGATACATGCTTAGAAACGCTTGCCAACAACCTTCCCATGCTTTCCACCCTCTCTCTCTCTCTCTCTCTCTCTCTCTCTCTCTCTCTCTCTCTCTCTCCATTCAAACTTATTTATTTATTGTTCAATATATATATATATATATATATATATATATATATATATATATATATATATATATATATATGAATATAAATTTTTATACACAAATATATAATTATTTATATAGTACATCTGTTGTCATATTTATTGTGTATTTTTCAGCCCTCTTCTGTTTTTTTTTTTTTTTTTTTTGCACTTTGTTTTTTTTGTCTGTTCTTTTGTATGTTGTTTTTTTTTTTCCTCAGTTTTTGTATGTTGTTGTGATTGTGACACTTCACCTATGATGATTTGTTTTTTCTCGTGTTTTGTTTCTCTTTTTGTATTTGTTCTTCTGTTTTTTTATATTGAATTCGTGATTTATCTATTTTTTTTAAATATTGGTTATACATATAAACGTCAATATTTACTTATACTTGCTTTGTTATCTTAAGTGTTGCAAAATTATTATCTTAATTGACCCGAATTTAGATGGTTTTAAAATTTGTAGCTTTTAGAAAAATCAATGAGTTAAAAAAAAAGGACTAATTGCTTTAGAACTTATGACCTAAAAAGGAAAAATTGACTAACTGCTTTAAAACTTATAGACAACTCTTAGGGTGTGTTTGTTTCAAGGGATTTGGAGTTACAAGTAACTCCAAATCCCTTGTGTTTTGAAATCATGTAATTGTTGTGTGAGATTTGCTTTTCCATAGGATTTCAAAACACCATGGTGGAGGGATTTTGGTTTACGGTCATTTTGACCGTAAAACCAAATCCCGGGAGTTCAAAACCAATGTATATGCATATATACATATACGTATACACAGACATATACACATATACACACATACATATATTTATACACATACACATATGCATACATATACATATACATATACACACACATACACATACGCATACGCATACTCATGCATATACACACACATATAGATATACACATACATATACTTATACGCATACACATACACATACATATACATATAGATATACATATGCATATTTATATAAACATACATATAGATATATGCATGTATATACATATACATAAATATGTATATGTATAAACATACATATACATATACATATACATATTTATATAAACATACATATACACTTCTAGATATACTTGCACATTGTATGTTTACATATACAAATACACCTATATATGTATGTATATATGTGCATATATGCACAGATACACATACATATACTTATATAGATATATACACTCATATACATATATGTATATACACATATGCACATCTATACATATATTTATACAGATATATATACTCAATACATATACTTATACACATGTTTTCCAATTTCAGATTTTCAAATCCTTCCAAACAAATATAAAATCTTATAATACAGTAATTCCAGTTACATCCAACCAAACACAAGATTTAACTGTACTGTATTTTGAAATCCAAGTATTTTCAGTTACATTATAATTGGAAATCCACTGCATTTAGAACTACATCCAACCAAACGCTACCTTAGAGAACCAGTATGTTACATACTTAAAAAAAAAAATGCCAAATTTCTTATATAGCCTTATCAGAAATAGTTTTTATGTGAAAATTATATTTATCATGAATGCTTCAATTAATACATAAAGTAATCATAATAAAACGATAGAATGATGTTTTTTTTTTCCTTTTTTTTTGGTTGGAAAGGAAAATTTACATAAAAATATTATTTTAAAAATATATTATGTAGCCAAAAGGAGCCTTGTTCCAATTATAGTGGCTCCATTGCATAAAAGTTTAGTTTACTAGACTTTCATTGTCTGGATTTGAAACATGTTTAATGCAATGATGTCAAAGGATTTATGATATAAGATTGGGTTTGCAATTCAATTCCTATATGGTCACGAAAAGGCAATGGCCAGGTAATCAATTTCTCACTATGCACATGTCCCATGAATATATATACGCTTCTATTTATATAAAAAAATTATGTAAATTTAATTTTATTTAAAAAATATTATTTTACAAAGAAAAAAAACATTGCCCAACCTATGGAAATATTATTATAAAATAGTTTATTATATATACCATATAAATAATGTTCTGAATTTTGTGACAAGATTCAGAAAGTACCAAAAAATTCAATATTACACAGTTAATCTCATTTTTTAAAATTTTTTTATGAGTGTAATTCTCATAATATATATATAATAGATAAGGTCAAAGGATAGATTTTTTTTTTAAACAAATTTTTTTACTGTTTCACAAGCAGTTATATACATAAAGATAATTTTTATGATGGCATATGCACACAAAACACAAACTTCTCTTAATTATTTGATGCCAATATATATATATTTATAATCAAGGGCCCTAGCATGTATTTATTAGTCTTTCCTGGCAAACAAAGAGTTCAGAAAGGAACTTGGTCCCACTTACAAAGGCTTTAACATTATGATGAAAAGAAAAAAGAAGCAAAGAAAAAGAAAGGAAAAAACAAATAGAAGAAGAAGAAGAAACCATGAAAGAGAGGGAAATCTCATGGCAGTAAAAGAAACTTTTTTTAGCTTCAAAAGAAGTGCAGTGATCATTCAGATGCTCTCTTTCTGCAATTTGTGTGTCTGTCTGTATATACATATAATATTTATATTTGACAGAGCTCTATTATATATGTTCATTATTTTTGTCATGTAATGGTAGTTTAAATTTTCATATCCAAAACAATTCTCATCAAAATTGATCATATATTTTTTTTTATGGTTATTTGCAATTCCAAACTCAAAGAAAAATTAACTTAACACCTCTGTGTCTATGATCAAGTGAAGTTTTGATTTCATCAGTTTTTTTTTTTTAATTTAAACACAACAAAAAATTTACTCACTGATCCAGTTAGCGAAGCGTGTTTCTTTATTTGCAACTTTTAGTGGGCGACATTGTGTGTTTAACTTTTTTTTTTTTTTATAATCATTTGTTTTAATCGCGTCTAGTTTTTATGGTAATATATTCATGATTTATTTATTTTTATAAAGAAAAAAATAAAAAAGATACAGTGAGGGATAAAAGACACTTTGTGATATTCTTTATATTAAAGTTATTAGTGTGCACAAAAGTCATAAAATATAGAATTAAAAAGGAAAACCTATAAAATAAAATAAAAAACAAAAAAATAAATACAATTGAAAGGGAAGTCTCATCTTTATAAACTCTTACCAACGTTTCTACCATGCTTTCGGTGTTACTTATATACATAACTCCAAACTTGTATTTCATAAGCATTACCTAACAAAATATTCAAAGAATATGTTTGCTTTTCTAGTCATGCATGTACTTAAAAAAACTTAATTAAAGTTAATAGATTCGTTTCTAGCATCATCTTATTAATTAAACATTGATCACTATAATCCAAACACAACACTCTTGTTCTTCTTTTGTTAACAATGTTCCTAGAATTCATTGTCTTTTTAATCTTTCATGCATCTTCTCTCTCTCTTGTCTCCTACTTTACATATCCTCCACTTCAACCACTACATCCATTTGCAAGTCCATGCAATCAAATGTACTCTAAATCTATTAATTAAACCTTAACAACAGAGACTAATCACTAACTTTGTCTCTGAATCAACTATTAAATTGCAGCCATTGTTGACTAGCAAGGTTGTTATTTTGCACTAATGTATGAATAAACCTTGGTGAGTTCTCCATTGTTGTTTTTCTGCAGTGATATTATTTCTGCTTTGTTGATTGAAAGGATTACTGTAACAATAATTTAATCATAATTAGTTAGGTACATGTCTACCATATCTTGTTGGTAGTGTTTCATTCTTGTATGTTTCTAATTCATTGTCTCCTTAACATTGTTGAAGTTAAATCACAAATATTTTGTTGTTTGTATTTGATACGCGGCGTGTATTAATTGAAACAAACAAATAGACGTTGATGACAATGCAGAGTCAGTATCAAAGAAAGGTGTAACCCATGAGTCTAGCTCATACTTGATATTGTTTTATATGCTAAGTAATTTGTCAACATAGTGTGTGTCAGCAGAGCAGATGGCAAATCAGTGATTGATGACTATCAATCATTTGATTTATCTGTCAAAGTTAGGGAGTTTCTCATGCTAATCCAATTCAAGCAGAAAAAAGATGACATGCATGATTGAGACTAACTAATTCTCATCTGTTTTCACATTTTGGTGCAATGTTATGTTCTGAATTCATACTATTTCTGAACATTGTTTTACTGTATATTTTTAGATAATTTATAAATTCAGAATAAGAAGTGACATATAACTAATCAATATATATATATGATAATGTTTCAGCATCAAAGCTGTTACAATAATGACTCATAACTCTCTTTCTCAAACACAGAAAACAAGTGCATTGAAAGAGAGAACAAACAGCATTAATGGGCGGGTGACAAACAACCCCTGTTTCACCACAGCCTAAGTTAATTAGACACCATCTTCTCATCATCCTCACTCTTCAAGAGCATGGAAGAAGAACACAATTGAAAACAAAATCACAAACACTAGTTATAACTCCAGACACAAACTTTAAACAAAGCATTAAGCATGCATTGCAAAAGGCCATACCAAAAAAGCCTCACAATGACAGCAAACTTAGGCTTCAAAACTGACCACCAGTGTATGTCTGCCCAAATGCCCAGTTAGAAGGTGCAACATTTACTGAAGTAATGCATGCACCATCACTAGTGCACACTTTGAATGACAGAGCTTGGCCATTCAAGTAACTATTGCTCTGCCAATTCTGTCCCCAGTTCCGGCTCATCGGCTGAAAATCAGTGTTACTACTCCCTTTAATCGATACCGATACAACATCCCCGGCACCGCCTACATTAGTAATCAACACAAGGTTGAAGTAAGAGTGACCATTGATAGTGAATCTAATACCTCCTTTCTTCTCACAAGCCACCCTGATCAAACCAAACTGTTAGTTAAATACAAAAGAGCAAAAACTCTTAGATATTCATTTGGACAATTACTGAATTTTACCTGCGGTACTGAACCGGCACAATGCCGGCTTTATACTTAGCAATGAGCTGAAAAACAGGCTGAGAAAGATCAAAGTGTTGCAGTGGTGCATTACACCACCCTCCTGCATTGTTAGGCAAAGCATTGTTAGGTGGACAGAAGTTTGTTCCAGTGACAACAATGGAGCCGGGAAGACACCATTGGTCATCATTCACACATTTTATCTCAAAACATGCACCACAACTCTGTCCATTGTTGAACAAAGCTGTGCTCAATGCTGCTGTGTTTGTCCCATATCCTTGACTGTATAAATTACCATAACCACAAGCTCCTCCTGCAGTAAAAGCAAAACTACATCAATACATTGATCATAAGAATTATATGATTACAAGAATATTTGACATCATGCATGCATGCATGCATGCACTCACCCATTGTGCCAGAAGCATCACCACCTCCATAGAAAGTTGCATGACCACTAGACCAACCACTGTCTCCATGAACTTGGCTAACCCTGCTTAAATGAAACACAATGGCAAGAAGAATAAGAAGAGGAAGTTCCATGGATGTAATGAATTGGAAAGAGAGGTGAAGAACAAGAGAGGAAGAAGAGGTATATTTATAACATGAAAAACTGAGTGTTGGGGACTGTGAATGAGTTTGTCTTCATGCATGGAAAAAAAAAAGAGTAAATGCTGCTGTTTCTGAGATTTCTATTAACAAAATTCAATGTTCTTCTTATCATCTGCAGAAAAAAGTTAAAAGCATTGGCACACAGTCTAACATATGAGAATCAATCTCTGCAAATTTCACATGCAAAAGTGATTAAAAAAATCAGAGAAAATTAATCAAGCTTGAATTTAGGATCATAAAAAAAAACACTGGCATTGAAGTGCATTGCATGTGGCAAACCATCCAGCGTAAAAAGGGAAGAGAAATGAAGATCTTCATCTCTTTTCAATGGAGTGGAGTGTCTCCTCTTTTTCTGCAGACTTAGCTGTGATTAGAGTTCAAGTCTTTACAGCTTAAACAAGCATTAAGATGTTAATTAATTGTTAGGCTTGGACTTTGCTTAACTTCCATTAACTTCTAATTAATAAATAATTAGGCACTTAGTTCTAAATTCAGTACTTCATTTGACTAGGTGTGATTCTTCTTGGATTAAGAAAATTAGTAGTAACTAACTCATTATATTAATTAAGACTAATAGTATCACTAAAAGTCTTGATCAAAAGAACTATTTTTTACTCTAAAAATTATGTTTTAAGGCTAATGGGATGTGGAATTTGGAAATTTTTATAATTATTTAAAAAGAAAATAAATAAAAATAATTTGCTCAAGGACATTAGCAACTTGTCCAAGAAAATTCTTTTATTCTTTCGATGACAAAATAAAAATTATTTCAATAAAAAAAAAGAATAAATAATATTTGAGAACATGGGTTCATCACATGGCCACTTGGGAAAGTTGAGAAATATATTTATTTTATAAAGGTTATTTATATACATTCTATTTAATGATATACAGGGCCTTTTTTTTTTTTTTTTCTCTCCTGCATTTATGTCTCTTCACATTAGTTAGTCAAACCTTTATATAAATATAACATTAATAATAGAATTTGTTTAATATTTATGAATCAATTATTTTGGTCCTAGGAGAGTATAATAAAAAAAAATTAAAAATATTAGTTTATATTAAAATAGAATTATAATAAATTTAATAATTAATTACAAGTAAAGCATGAGAACATCATTTTACAACTCATAGGAAACAATGGGCATTTGATCCATTGGATAAGAATAAGATGTGGTCCTCTTCAATCTTTTGGATATATAGCTTATGTCAATCTTGGAATAAAGGCATTTATTCTTTTTTTTATTCATGAATAGTGTTTGTTAAAAGAGGAGGAATAAGTTACCAATAAATAATTAATTTGGTAATTTTCATGTGAATTTTTATTATTATGCATCAAAGTTCTTGGTTTCAATTAATTTCTCTAAAATATAAAAAAGAAAAAAAATGATCTTTTATGTAATAGATTCATTAAATTTCTATTTATAGATATAGTATTTGATTTGTAGGACTTCATAGAAAAGAGCAATTCACAAGTCCCAAAATGTTACTGAAACGTAGAAGAGGGTGGTGGTTTTGTTTTCTAGTGATAAATTATTTTTTACTTTCCCAAAATTATTATTTTCTTACAAAGGTAATAACTGGTGTCCTGTAAAGATTGTAAAAAAGACAGGTAAATATGATGCTGTATTAATTATGATAGTTTAATGACTGATATAAAGCTGGCTAATATACCAATACGATATATCAAAGATTATAATCTAACAATAATAAATTATCATGTTTTACAATCCTTTAAAAAGTGGTGAATATTATTCTTTTTATAATAGTGGATTTAACCGGTACTGCTTCCTTACATTACTCACTCACTATTCGGATGACTCACCATTAAATTATTTAATAGTTGTCTTACTCCAAAATTATGATAATACAATTATAAGACTTTAATATAATTTTTTAATCTTTGATAATAAATAATTTTTTTAGTCACCATAGGAAAGTTGAGGGTTTGATTTACTCCCATTCATAGTTGAGGCCCTTGAGTGTTATAACAAATGATGAAAATTTTTAATTCAAAATACTTTGTGAAATATTTACTCCAATTTATTTTTGTGAAGGACAAAAAAAATTCAAGAACCATAGTAAACATATTTATAACATTCAAGGACAAAATGATTTTATTTTTTTGGGATTTAAAAATCAAAGTAAATATTTGTGTATAATTCAAAAATTAATTATGAATTTTCACTAAAAATATCATGAAAAATATTCAAATACCATTTGCTCCTTTTATTATTAACTTGGTAAAACCTTAGGCAACATTTTAATCATTTTTTTTCAAAAAAAAAGAAAAAGAAAAAGAAAAGAAAAGCCAACATTCACATTCATTTTAATCTTGAGTTTTCATCTTTAAATTTGATGAAATAATATAATTTTTTCAAGTAAAGCCTTAGAAGTTCATTCTTTCATAAGTGACATTCATTAATCCACTCAATACACATTAATCATTAATTAGTATCGACATAAGACCACAACATACCACAAACATCTCAACTTTTTATATTATTATACACCCATAAAAATATTATTAATTAATTATTCAAATCAAATAACTCACTAGTAAAACTACTACCTTCTTGCATGCCTTAAATTCCAGTTCAGAGGACCATTCATTGGCTCAACATTGATAGGCTTCATCACACAATACCTTCCTGTCTTATAATTACTGCTACCTTTGCACCCATTCATGTTCATAAGCAACCTCTCTTTCTCCAGTTCATGCTTTCCCATTCTTCTCAAGTTCTCTTTCCTACTATTAAATGCACCAGCCTTCACTCTACTCCTCCCAGGCCTCACCGGGACCGGGACCGGCACTGGCACAGCGTCGAGCCCCATTAACTTCGCAACCACCCCCGGCTTGCACCAAACTACACTCTCGCCTGCTACGGTTGGCGGATACGCAACATTTCCATCAAAATTCACCTCGTAACCGTTGTTCAAAAACCCGCCTCCAGAACTACTCGAGCAGCAAACTGATCTCCTCCCTGGTTTCACACAACCGTAATTACGAAAAGAAGATCTGTACATCGCGTCTCTTCCGTCAAGAGAAAACCTCGGGTACTGATTCATTGCTGCATTCCTTGCAGACCTTAGAATGTCGGAGTTGTTCACACATGACATCCTCCGGTTAAGCTCGCTGTAGTCGTCAATTTTCGCTCGCCTCGCTGCCTCTTCTTCGAGATCAAGCTGTAGGATCATCTCCTCTAGAGTCAGCGGGTTGTCGTCCACGTAGGAGTCATTGGCGATGCATGAGACATCGCAGTCGTTCTTCTTTTGGTCTAGCGTCGATGTGGACCCGACGCCATTGCAGAAACTTCGAATGCCTCTCTTCATCTTGGATGCAAGGGAGTTCTTGAGGAGAAAAAGGGAGAGGTCCTTCATGGATGAATTGTGGGAAGAGATGTGAAGAGATATGGTTGGTTGTATAGTGGAGTTAAAAAGGGACCAGAACGTGAATGTAGTGAATGGAGAGGTGGACATTATAACGGTCACATGAGAAAACGGGTGATGAGTTCACAGGTTTCTCAGTATGGACTTCAAAAGTTTCTAGTTCATCATTCATTGCCAAAATTCAAATATAATGCGTATAATGAGAAGCATCTGATAAAAATAAAAACAGCATTGCAACTACATTGTATAGCTAAAGAAAACCGAAACAACTTCAACATGACAACGTTGATTGGTCTGCTAGCTTCAGCTATAGAGTTTAGATATATCACATTGGCTGAAAACATAAAGAGGATGACTGACCTGGGACTAAGTCCTGCATCATGTTCTGAACCGACCAAATTGGTTGCGGTTATCATGAGATGGTCCAGTTCTTCCAAATACCTTTGCGCCGAAGATATCCTTGCCTATCTTCCCTTTGAATGAAAACCGCTTCTTAAAATGATCCTTTATTGAGGAACTTCCTTGCCGTGGCACAGGGAGAGACTGGTACCGATTCAGAGCAGGACCACTGCTACTTCCCGCATGATTTGAAGCGGTGAAGTTGAATCCATGACTCCGTTGAACAGATTTACGAGTAAGTTGAGGTTCAAAGAATGACGCAGATCCTTCATCGTTATCACCTTTCAAACACACAGCGCATGGAGGCTCATGAACTTGGGCTTTCGGTGTAGTTTCCTCCAGGCATTCTGCATGGAAAACATGGCCACAAGGAAGTACACCGGTGATAGGTAGATCACCATTTTTGACAATCCTAGAAGAACTCCATGGTGATTTCTGCCACAAGAATCTCTCGCATAACCCGCATTTCTGATATCTGGCTGAATCATAAGGAGATCTTGAAGGTTTTTCACTGATATGTTCCATGACGTCGATGACATCTCCCTCAAATCCAAAATCATAGTAACTGCTGGCATTACTCCACCTAAATCCTTCTCTCCTTGAACTTGCACCTGGTTCCAGAGAAGCCTCCATCTTCTGAAGTTCGGTTAGGATCTTGTGAAACTTGAGATCTGGGCTTAAAGAACTATTAGTCGATGTACTGTTACTGTTAAGGTGCCCTGTTTTGCCACCAATACTTCCATCAAGTGGCTCCGTTGCTTCTCCATCAGAAACAGGATTACGGAAAGCAAGTGGATAAACGGGCTTTGACATGAATGAACGCCTCCCAGACAAGTTGCGAGATGGATAAATGATTGGCTGTTTACTACTGGACACCCAGTGACCATATTCTGAAAATGGGGAAGCTGAACCAAAACTGTTGGACTTCGAGGAGACTCCACCCGGAAAACGCCCCTGAAACAAGGTAGAAAAAGAAGCCCATGATAATCAATAAATAACTAGTTGAATTTTAGAAATAATTGAACAAATAAGTCTGTCAACATTACTTCATTATAGTGGAGAAGCATGGAAGTTTCAGCCCTTGTTCCTGATCATGTGAATTAAAACTTGATGATTAGTTAAAAGAAAATAATTGCTTAAATAAAACCACATCAATACACAAACTGGAGATTTAATGAACTTCTCAGATAGTTAAATCTCATAAACATTTATCAGAAAATCATAACCATTACAGACCTCACCAAACAAGAAGCCTATTTTTTAGGGTAATAACCAACAACCATTAGTTACTGCAAAGAAAGGATCAAACAAGATAATACAATCCATGACAAACTAGGAAACTGTTTTCCCATTAAGCAGTTTTCAATTTCTGATAGCGTCCCTTGTCAGGCATAACAACTATCGTCATTGAGAAAAGTAAAGAATCAGGCTTAGAATGCAGCTGATATAAGTATAAAATCATTGTCGCATATTACAAACAACTACCTTGGCAGTTAAGAAAATAATACCATTTACAAAACAAGAAGACTATAAATTAATCCTGATTTATAAATAAAGTCAAATCTCTGAGAATTTTGCATATAAAATCTTCTTTATTTCCATACATCTTCCCTTGTACGAAACTCTTTGGTAAATTTATCTTCAGATAATTAATTTTACTGCTGCTTTGATATTGTTAAAATGCCATATTTGGAGAGTTCTCTACAAAACTTTAGGCCTCTGTCCAGCTTGAAATAGTATCAAATAAAAGTTGGGACAAACCACAAAACCCACTTCTCTATGGATAAAAGTAATTAGATGCTTATAATTTCATGAATAATCCCATTAAGCCACTGAGGCAAACAGGACTACTAATAATTTTAACATGTCAGAGACTAGGATGAAGATTGGTGTGCATCTAATGACCAAATTCATATGAACACATTTGAACCATTAGAGGAAGATAAATTATTGAGAAAGCCCCCAATGGTGTATTGCAAATATGATCACATTTGAGAGGCACAAAAAAAAAAGCAGTGATTTAATAAATATGAATTCAAATTACTGCAGAACCATGTGAGTGAAAACCTTGTTCTTGTTCATGACAGTACAAGCAACGTAAAAAGCCTTGGGTGTCTAATGAGAAAATCAATAAATTAAAATAGTCTAAAATTTCAACAGGTTGGTGGAAAAAAAATATAGGAGGTTCAAGCATCATAGAAATCAAGAGAAAGCACATGGACACACCACAGTATATCTGAAGAAGCTCACAGTATTGCGCCCAACCATGATATGAATTCAATCAACAGAACGACAATAGGAGAAAGCTGTATCTCTTATTACTAAACAAAGACTCTTTTCTTGGATTTAAGATGCAATGGATCACCTTAATTGTTTCCAGCCATTTAAAAAAAAAAAAAAAAAAAAAATCAACTGTTTAATCAGGAGGAGACCAATGCATTCCAGCTTTAGAATATGCAACTCATGCTCACCAAGCAGATGTGGTTTCTCTAACTATGCAATGCATACTGCATGAGTTTCAATTCCACTCATGATAAAAATTGGATGCGGCATACAGTTCTAGATGATCCAATGGTGCAATGATTCGATTATAAGTGGATTTGTTTGATAAAGAGAAAGGTCAGTTTTCCAGTTGGATGGTAGAATGTCATTTCAAATCTTCTCACTTTCTTGGTAGTTTCTGACCAATTGGCACAGAACACCCAATAAGCAATCCAGTAAATCATCTATTTTCACCCCCTTAACAGAAAATAGTTGGATAATTAGTTCAAAACAATGTAAGTTAATCAGAAGGTGTAAAGTAACCATTGTGGGCATACCATTTAATTGTTATTGAAACAGTAAGCTTTCTTGTTCTGAAATATCTCAATCCTATCAAGCTCTATCATTTAACCATTCATCCATATAAAATAGATAAAATCCTCATGCATTCTACTCAGGCAAAACATGGGCAGCAACACTAAAGAAATTAGATATGAAATTTTTTTAACGGCAGTAACTTCAAGAGGAGTTTCTGCAAGGCATAAGCTTCAAATCAATAAAAAAAAAGATAAATGATCTTAGATTACCTCCAGCAGGTGTGGAGAATTCACGCTGGTCATATCTTTGTGCAGGAGAAGTCCAGCGTGGTGGAGGGTAACTATCAGATGGACTCCCATTATAGGAAAGAGCCCCATCAGACATTGAATGATGATGATTTTGATAATGCCTAGGGTTCATATTTCTTCTGCTTCCTTTACCATGTGAGGACAGTGATGATCCAACAAAGGGAGCTCGACGAATCCCATGTGATAAACCATCTGAATGAAGACTGCAATCCCATCTTCTAGAAAATGGAGGCGAGAAACTTGAATTTGTTCTCCAGTGAGGTTCTCCATGATCCATGGAATATCCCCTACTCACTGAATTAGATTTCTCTCCTTGTGGCCCAGAGGCCACACAGCAAAGAGCACCCGTTTTAGCTATCTTTATCAAGTAAATGAAATAGTTGCGAAAGCAATTTCGGTCCCAATCCACCTTATGGTTTCATCCCTATGCGCAACACTTGTCACTATAGAGGTGAATCTGCAATATGTAAATTAATTACCAGAAAATTATCAAGAGCAGAAAAAGTCCAAGACTTAACAGACTGAAGCTAAAATGTACACATCATCTACCCTATGTATTTGAATCTCATATTTAACAGCTATAATTTTAATATTTGGGTGTTGGGCACTGAGAAGAGGAAGCTAAAAAGTATCATTAAAAGTTAAACCTCATATCCACTGTTCGCTCAATACTCCTAACACCAGCTTACATCTCCTCGACAGGTAGGCCTCCCCAAGATTGTATAAATGAATTCAGCCTTCCCTCAAAATAAATATCTGCCCAGTAATATTAAATGATGTGAGCCACACAAAATTCAGACATTCAAGTAGTGTCACAGAGACAAGGATATGAATAAGCCTTCACATCAGTAATAGTTTGGATATGCCAATATTGCACGAGATGCATAAAACTTCACTTTGCATCAACCATATTAAGTTATAACAACTTAAGCTCAATGAGTGGCTAACTTGAGCACAGCTCCTCAAAATCCCCAGTTGTTTCCTCAAACATATATGTCACTATTGTTCTACTTGATGAAAAGGGATGGTTCATGAGAAAATCTTAGTACCATCAAGAAAATTATAATTAAAAACCTCCCATTATTTTGTGGCAACTCTTCACTTTCACGCCAAAATACAAAAATTCAAACATTTCATGCTAACTATTCAAACCATTTAGATGAAAGTAACAATCAGTGGCATAAAAATAACAAAGAGGTGGGGTATCAACATCTATTTGGTATCTGAAGAAAATAAAACTTAATCTGGCTGCACTATTATCCTCTTACAAATAGAAACTACCAATAATTATAACCAACAAACTAATCTAGCAACCCTAACAATTAGTGGCACAAAAATAACGAAGAGATGGGTATCAACATGTATTTGGTATCTGAAGAAAAATAAAACTTAATCTGGCTGCACTATTATCTTCTCATAAAATAGAAACTTCCAAGAATTATAACCAACAAACTAAGCTAGCAACCCTCAAATGGTTGAAGGTAATAAAAATTCAATCCGCACGCCCTCCTGATAGAGAGTCCTTATATTTGTACATCAAACATTGAAAGCACTCACTCAAGAATGAACCCAATCACTACAGGATGGAAACAAACAACCACAGCTCCACAAATTGCAACACTACAACTCAAAAATCAAAACACACAGGCATCCAATTCCACCCAAAATGAAACTTCAAAACAAAAAAGGTTGGATCTTTATCAACCCAAGAACTCCAAAAAATAAAGATCAAATCTTTGCAAGAGAAACACAAAAATACAACCTCCAAGAACCAAAATCAACCCAGAGCACAAGATTTCCGGCGAAAATTACAGGGAAAACGGGATAAAACAAGAAAAAGGTGGAAACTTTGAAGGGGATAGGGAAGAAAAAAGGACCTTTTTTTCCAAGGAATAGAGCCAAAGGAGTGGCAGGAGAGGAGCGGAAGAGGCCGTGCGGTGATGATAAGAGTCAAGACTAAGAAGAGAAAAGACGGGGAGAATAACAAGAATAGCAAACAGCATTAACAAGTGGCACGCCCAGCTCCCCCTTTTTCTCTCTGCCTTCTTGCTTTGCCATTCTTGGCCATTTAGCGGAGGGCAAACCTCACGTGCTCTCCGCGTGACATCAATTTCTTTTCCCTTTTTCCTCAATTTAAACCAAAATTTATAAATAATCAATATATCAATCTAATTGCGTTTTAAAACCCTAAACCTAAAACCAGCTGGAGATCAGTTCCGCCAGGTCTGAAATCCACAATTTCTTCAACGACTTCTCGTTTCTTTCCAAATTTTGGGGTGGTTTTGTGAAGTTTTGATTGAAAAGTTAGAATTTTTACTTACCTTATCTGAATGATTTGCAGAAAGAGATGGGGGTGAATATGGTGTTCGTCTTGGTGGTTGTGTTTGTTGTGGCACAAGTATCGTCTGTGTTTCCAGCTTCCATTACAGCACCTGCATTTCTATGGGGTTCTGATGATTATGGGTACTAGTTTTTTTTGTTCCACTGTTTATAGCTTGTGGTTTCTTGTGTTCTGTCTGTTTTCTAGCATAGAGAGAATTAGCGTTTGGATTATATATAACCAATCTTCCTTAACTGTAATAGATTATGAATGTAGAAGAGACATTGAATCTTGCATTACATGCACTAGTTTTTTATTTCACTATTTATAGCTTGTGATTTGTTTGTTCATTTGTTTTGTTTTCTAGCAGGGAGTTTTAGCTTTGGTCTATAAAAACTATAATGAATTATGAAATAAGAAGAGATTGGATTTGCAGGGTAAATATGATGTTTTTACAATCAATTCAGTCAGAAAATTTATTGTTGCTATGTTAAATTTTCCATGGGTTTACTTGATGAACTTTGGTGCCTGTTTGTTTCAAATCTAGACAAGTTCATTTGGTTCTATAAGTTTCTTACTCACTTCGAGATTAACTTTTGTGCTGTTCAGTTTATCATTGAATGGTGTAAAAGAAGGTATCACTTACCAAACAATCTCTCCCCATTATTTAGCTAAATCTGTGCTCTTTGAAGGCGGTTGGTCAAACATAGTGGTATGCTTTTTCACCTGAGGTTTCTTTGGTTTCTTGCCACTGAACTATTCTGTTTTGGTTCAGAAAAGGTTTGTAAAAAAACTTAATCTGGTTTTCTATTATGTTTTTCAGTGCTCTACGGAGAATCATCATCCAAAAGTGGATATTGCACTTGTATTTGTTGGGAGAAAGGCAAGTAACTTTAATTTGCTTAAACATCTTCTTTATGGACTACTAGCTGGTTCACTTGCTGTATAAGAATTTGTATAGTATTTCCATATGTATGTAGATATACTGATCTCTTAACTTTATCATATACATTTCCATATATATATGTTGAGTGGTACAATTATTCTGATTCAGTGAACTATTAAACTATTTCTGAAGCTTTTGCTTCTGGGAAAAAGTACAAACAATTAAAAGTTAGCTAAGCTCTGATTTGGTTGTACATTTTGGGAAGTATAAGTTAGCTCAGTTTGCACTGACTAATATGTTGCTATCTCACATCCTGTAGTTGCAATCATCAGACCTATCAAAGACCAAGTACCAAGACCAAGCTTTGTTGGATGTGTTGAAGGTATAAATTATTAAGTTATAAACCATTGGTTTGGCATAATGGCCTAATATGATAAATCATCTTGTTTCTGACATATATATTTTAATTTGTGTCACTGACCAGCTTTCGTTGACCCACTCCAACTTCTCCATGGCATTCCCATATGTTGCCTTTTTGGAAGAGAAGGGCAAATTGGACAACTCTTTGTTTTCAGAATTTATTGAAAATTGTGGACATAAATTAGAAGTGAACCATGTTGCATATCTGGAATCTTGCTCTCTCCATGGCGAGAACCTTAAGAAACTTCAAGATCTACAATCCTTTCAAGTAATCAAACCTCAAACTTTTGCTTTCTGAACAACGTTGTTGCACACTTGGTTGATTAATAACTAAAATTGCAATGGAAATGCAGGATTTTGTTGGTACAAGAATGGAAAATGGGGGAAATGAGAAGAAGACTGATCTGGTGTTTTTCTGCAATGTTGACTCTGGACACCTAGACCACGTTAAGTCAGAAGGTATGCTGGCTTCCAGAATGAGTAATGTCTTTCAATCTTGATTTTCTATTCTTAGAGGCTTGTTTCAATTTTCAGGCGAAATTTTGCGTGAGCTTGTGAATTTTCTGGATCAATCTGGTGCATCATATTCTATGCTTTATGTTTCCGACCCATACACATCACTTCAGTACCTGCCTAATTTGTCAAGAAGCAGGATTCTTGCAGAAAACACTAGTGGAAATTCAACTACATGTGATGGAGTTTGCCAAATCAAATCATCTCTTTTGGAAGGATTTTTTGTAGTAAGTTATTCTTTTCTTGTGCTGAACCTGTTTATATTATATAGCTTTTGTTGAAGCTTATTGTATCATGCCTACTAACTTGTTTGTGGTTGATGAGAAAATTCGGTTCTGGCATCAAATGATGTTTTTTTGCTGGTTCTTCATTTGAAAGTTCGTAACTTTGTCCATGTTTATCTGTTTAGGGGATTGTGCTTCTGATAATATTGATATCAGGCTTGTGTTGTATGATGGGAATTGACACTCCTACAAGATTTGAGACTCCTCAAGAGTCATAATATTTGGTCGAAGAGGTTCCTTGCTGAAACCGTGGAATCTTCAGACGAATGGGATACGATCAGGTTCGTAAGGCCATACAGAGTAATAACTTAGCTGAGATGTATATAGCCTATTATAACTGATGCCTTCAGTCCTAAACCCAGTTGCATGCCTCTTGTACTAGTTTCCTATTCTGGCAAAATAGGAATACTTCCTGTTGTATTATTTATATGCTGAAATCTTCATCTTCTGATTTCTTTGGTATGAAGGGCTTTCATTATACTAGAAAATGAAGGTTTCCTTTTGTAATTACAGCAAGATTTTCCTTGTGATTTGCTTGTTGGTGATTTAATAATTTGAAACTCCAAAATACTAGCCAGGGGCACACCAACCTTTCCTCAAAATGCTCTAATAAATGGAAAAAGAAAGGTATCTACCTTCAATCATGTTTTCTTTATTATATGTCCACTTGCATGGCTTGCTGTCATAAGAAGAGGAGAAAGAACAAAATCTCCTTAATGAAATCTTGATCAAGTATATAATATCATTTTGGTGCCCCTTAATTGGGTCAATGAAGAACCAAGATAAAAAATTTTTATGGAATAAATTTTTTTTATATACATATATGATTTTCTCATCCTTATCATGCTCCCTAATGTAGAAAGATACATTGAATGATACTTATCTACATCCTTCCCTTAGTTGAGTTTCTTGTTATAGGTCAATGAATTCATCCATTATTTTATTAAAAGAAAAGAGAGAAATTAATGTTATCAGCTTTATCCTATTGTCCCTTTCTCAGCAACTTGCAATGCTCTTTACCCTTTTTATCTCAGATCTAAATCTGTGGAAGAAAGATTTCATACAGGGTTCTGCTCCAGTATCAGATCATCAGCCCATCATTATTCATAGATAAGGTGCACATAAGGGTCCTACCTTAACTTACTAATAAGTGCATGATATTGTAATTTCTGTATTATTTGATAGTAAAAATTATGCTTGGTAAATTCCTGTTGTACTTTTCTTAAACCAGTAAAAAGTACATATATTCTATGTTCTATTGTCTTCTCTTGCTCTGCATAAACACTGCCCTTTGGCTTGTCTCTAGGGATGGATCCTTCACAAAGGTCCACAGAATTATATATCTGCAATTTTATATTGAACTAACAACATCTGAAGACATGTAAAAGTTAAGTAATTAACAAATAAACTAATGAAAACTTTTCAACTTCAATCTGACTCACAGATCTGGATCTTGTTCCTTATCTGATTCATTTCACTGCTTACTCATCACTGTTTAGATCAAGCAAACTGTACAACTTTTCACGCTGGAAAAATTTTCAGACTGAATATTATTCTAGAAGCTTTTCTAGCTACCATTAATGAAGATTATTCAGTAAAATTGCAGTTATTTTTCCTCAAAAAAATGGCTGCAATGTGGTTGATCATCACTACTCCCAGACAACTCTATATAAACACCATTGGCCTCCTCCCTATACACAGTACACTTATCTTCTCCTTAGCTTCTCCATTGAAGTTTCAGCAATCCTCACATCCATCCATGGTTTTGCATGGAGGCTCAGGAAATATGGTGCAGCCAAGGATGACTTGCCGATTCTTCGTTCAGAGTATTCAGTCTTGTTCCTCAATGGAATTCTAGAGATGAGGAAGTCGGCAAGTTGTCTTTGGCTACATGTTGTTTCCTGCTATTCATGCAAAGCCTTTGATGACCATATCATGCATTCACTTGGCCTTTCAGATAATCACCATTTTTAGCTTGCATTCCTTCAAATTGTTTCTCTCTTGCTTTGTCTTACATAACATAGTATTTGATGTGATATAGATTGAAGTCCAAAGCAATATTGTTTTTTTTTTTTTAATTATCTGTGGATGCAATGTGAGAAGAACAACAAAGTAAAACTTGATTGAATCATGGAACTATAAGGAGACAGAAATTTGAAGGGAAGTTCATGGAAGATGATGATGATAAGGTTTGCTTTTTTTTGTCTTTTTTTTTTTTTCTGAATTCATGGGGCATTTCTCAATCATATGATGCAAATTTGGAAAGATAAGATTCTTCTCTTCCCATGCACTAGAAGTTAACTACCTTTTTCAGAATGACACTAATGGCTGTTGCTACTTTGGAAAGGTCTGAGCAGACATGCGTGGGGAGGTATGGCCCTTGTTCAAACGAAGACAATGGATGAGATCATTCAATCTATGTAGTTGGAAACAATGCAGGACCATTTCCTTTTGGGGGTTTTTACCTGTTACTGACACTTGGCACAATTTTTAATGCAAGTATCTGGTTTGAAGTTATGGTTTCTACATTTTTCCTAGCTGACATCTTTTGATTATGACTCCAATTAGCATATTTGCTATATTAATGGATCTGATATCCATTTAGATATTGTTTTCTTTTTTTAATATGCTCGGTCATACTCCTTACATGTGGCATGAATTGTATTTAATGTTTATTTTTCATAAAGAAATTGAATGTAAATACATGGAAATAACAGAGTGCAGCACAACTTATTGTCAGTAATTAATTAATCAATACTAATAAACAGAAACACATAGGAGTGGCATAAATAGAAGTTACAAGATGTGACAGGAATATCACTACTTTTCAGGGAATGATATCAAATACAACCATGATCAATTCAAATTAAATAAGAACAGTATGCTTGATTAAATCTGCAAACTTCTGTAATTCATGGAAAGAATTGGAAATTCATGTGCAGTCTATTCTTGCTTAAAGTGTGATTACATGAATTCTAGACAAACATATAATAGTGATTACAATTGTGTTAGTGCCTCTGCATGACTAGTTAATTGTTACAATCTGCCTAAGCAATGCATTGAGACAGACAATGAACTGATTCATCATTAGATGTTAATAAGCAGCTTGATTAACATTTCACTCATAAAATGCGGTAATAACCTTTAAAGATACCTGAAACATTTGATTGAGTGACAAAAATTTCCTTTTGATGTGAATAAACAATGAAAGCTCCACAACAATCTAGAAACCACCTGCAAGAAAAAAGACAAGTGAAAGACCTTTGTCATTAAACAAGAGTGGGCCATTGAAAACTTTATTATGGGACAGTGATCACGGGTAGGGTTCAATTAGATGACCCCACTTTCCTCTGTACTCATATTAATGTAAATGTAAACAATGGCATTAGAATGATAACTATTGGGGCACTCTTTCTGTGGTTATAGAGAAAAACTTAATCATACTCCGGATTTTGTCTCCATCCATAAGCTGTTTCTTAGCCTTTCATGACTGGAAATTTAGAAGAACTTCTTAGGAAAATTAAATACCCCACATTGAATATCCACAGGTAATGAAAGGTTTCGGCTCTGAAAACTATATGAACTATTAATGACTTTCCAGTTGAGATGCTCCAAACTATTTCACATGTCTTCATTACTCATCTTGCCAGCTATGAAATTGCTAGTCTCTTCCAATCCATTTTGAGACTTTCAAACCAGTTTATGATGTACAACGTGGTATATCGTTTGGACAATGGTTTGAGGGGTGGCAAGTCAAATTCCTGTACCTTCACATCACTTTCTGATTGTAATGGGAATCAGATAACTTTGCTTCAATCTCAAACTGCTTTCTTCAACTTCAAGTGTTCCTTTCATCTGGCTTGATAATTTTAACGAGAGAAATAAGTGAAACAAGGCAAATTTGATGGCTGGGATCTTTAGAAACATAGCTTGCAGTGAATGCAGATTCTGAGTGAAACTCAGGCAATATTATGGGCTCTCAATACAAGTTTTCTCATTCATCCTACTTTCAAGTCAAGCTACTCTCCATACAACATCGGTGAAAACCTGCATATCCTCAAGTGTCCATCTATTGAGTATAAAACCTCGTATATCATCTTAAAACAAGGATGAGACCCATCTCTAGAAGTGAATTCATGGACTGTGCCATCCACCTCAATAGAACTCCCTCCTGGCACCTTCTTCACACTTTCAACCTTCATCATTTTCCTTAGCTTCCCAACACCCTCCCACTTCCCATGTGCCGCATAAATGTTAGACAGGAGTGTATAGTTCCCACTATTATGAGGCTCTACCTCAATAAGCTTCCTTAATGCATACTCTCCGAGCTCAACATCGCCACAGGTTCTAGCTGCCGCTAAAAGAGCCCCCCAAATGGCTGCATTTGCCTTAAATGGCATATCCCTGATAAGATCTCTTGCCTCTTTAAGACAACCAGCACGGCCAAGAAGATCAACCATGCATCCATAGTGTTCAATCTTAGGCTCAACATTGTAGCAACTGCTCATATTATCGAAATACCAGCGGCCTAAATCAGTTTGTCCAGCATGACTACAAGCAGATAGGATGGCTATAAAAGTAACATCATTTGGTTTAACATTTTGCATCTCCATCCTCTTGAACATATAAAGAGCTTCATCGCCAAGTCCATGCAGTGCAAACCCTGCAATCATAGTAGTCCAAGTAATAACACTCCTGCTCTGCATGCTCTCAAAAACATTCAATGCTTCCTCTATGTTGCCACATTTTGCATACATGTCTATCAATGCGTTCATCAAGGGAACAATTTTGTAAAACCCACGCTTTTCTATGTACCTGTGAATCCACTCCCCTAAATCCAAAGCACCCAATTGAGCACAAGCAGATAATGCCGCCAACAATGCAATCTCATCAGGATCAACACCACCCTCGAGCTGCATTCTTCTGAAGATTTCAATAGCCTCAGCAGCACGATTCATCTGCGCATAACCAGCAATCACCGCCGTCCAGGAGATCACATTCCGTTCTGGCATTTGCTCAAAAAGAACCCGTGCACTCTCCAACTCCCCATGCCGAACATATCCAGCAACCATAGCATTCCACACAACCACATCCCTTTGAGGAATTCTATCAAACACCTTGCGTGCATGATCAATACCTCCACAAAAGGAGTACATGTGAATCAAACCAGTCAGCACATGAACATCCAAACCAAACCCCAGCCTCACAATCTGCCCATGAAGCTCTTGCCCGAGTTCAAGAACCGACAAATGCGCTGCAGCTTTCAATGCAAAAGGGAACGAATAAGTATCAGGCCGGAGACCCGTCGCTTGTATTCCATTAAACAGAAAGATTGCATCTTTAGCAAAGCCAGCACGACAGAGACTTCTAATCATGGTGTTATAGACGTACACATCATGGCACTCTCGGTGTTTGAAGATCGAATAAGCGAGGTCTGTGAAGCCGAGGAGGGAGCATGCAAGGATGAGCTTGCTCAGCAGGACGGCGTCCATGTCGAGGCCTCGGTGAAGCATGAAGGCGTGGGCTTGCGCGATGTGCTTCAAGGTTGAGCATTTGTTCAGTAGAGAAGAGATCAAGGAGAGATGGGAGAGAGATGAGGACGATGACGAGAAGCATCGGAGATGACCCCAGCGCGGGAGAAGCATTGCCTTCGTCTTCACGGTGATCTTTCCGGTGAACTAATTTTGCATTAAAACCCCCATAAAAGTAAGTAATTGCGTAAACGTCTTCATAACGTTCACGAAGTTTTTGCGCATTTACCCTTCCGAAAAACAATATTTAATTACTTCTATACTCTGTAAAACTTTAGTTGATATTTATGAAATATTTATTATGAAATGTCATTAGAAACATTAGACCCTTTCTTTGGCATGATGCCTTTTATTATTATTATTATTTCCTTCGTTTCTTTTATTTATTCAAAAAATAATATTTGTATGCTGGGATATGGACCATATGGTGATCCCTGGATTTGGATATATGTATAATTTTCTTTTTAAAAAAATTAAAAAAAAAAGAAAATGGATAAAAAAAATATGTATTAATATGAAGTCATCTCAAGAAAAAATTGAAGAATGCCAATATATTCTTACATCATAGATATGTGTTATCCCAAACACAGACCACTATTAATTATTTTTTAAACCAATATATATATATATGTGTGTGTAAAATCAGGAATATACTCTTTATGCACAATTTTTATGACACAAACTAAACAGTTGTCTAAGTACAACATCCAAACTCAAAATTATACATATATATATAATGTTTTAAGTGCTTTTTTTTTCTTTGTCTTGCAATTTGCTTGCATATTCATTTTTGTACTCATGTGCTTTTAAAATATTCAAGATTGTTGTACTTTGACTTTTTATGCATTTTAATCTCTGAACATAAAAAATATTTAGTACGGTGATTATTTGATATAGTACGATAAATATATCATTATTTTATTTTTTTTTAGATTTAAAAATATTTTTAATTTTATAATAATTTATAAATTAATAATGCAACTCAATTTAATAAACTTGAATTTTATCACTATCCGCAATGGTCTTAAATTATCATTCCTTTGATAATAAAGTTAGTGTATTTCATTTTTCTCCTAATTTAAAAAATCAAAAATTCAAGCTCCATCCATGTTCGCCCCTGTTTTTTAAAATTAAAAATAAAAACATTTATTTTAAATTTCAAATTGTATGAAAAACTAGATAAAAAAATTTATATAAATCCCGTGCCCTTTGTATTGAATATTTTAAAACCAACACTGGCTTAGTACAATAATAAAACACTATACAATCCATGAGCAAATAAAATCATAGTGTAGTAGCACCATTCATGCAATATTCACTAGACTTTTAGATCTAAAACACTCTTCATTCACCATTTACTATGTCATAGTTTATGAAATAAATCGTACCACTCTTTTAAAGTTACATTATCACTCTTTCAAAGGATTATAATATCTGATATATCATCTTAGACAAATATGATAAATTTTTATTAATTTGAGCATTAGTTCATCCCACATGATAGGTTCTTTCGGAGGTCACTAAGCCATCATAAATGGTACATCTCTATACCTGTTTATTATTTGATAAGTTGTATTCTTCATCCCTCTAAAATTGCATTACAATTCATCCAGGAGATTATAATACTTTTCATTACCCTGTGTATTTGTCCGCCCCCACATAATAAGTTCTTACGAGATCATTAAACTATTATAACTAGTATATCTCTGTACATGCCTGTCATTTCAAGAGCAACACTACTGGGCCGCCAAAACGAACATGGGTTGCAACAAACATTAAAATTTGGTATAATACCCTATTTAATCATTCTAATATAGTCAATCTGTCCCTTTGGTCCCTCTAATATAATTTGTCTTTAGAAAGTCACTCTATTTTAACATTTTGTGAAACATAAGTCCTTTTCTCTAATATAATTTGCCTCTAGAAGGTATCTATGAGTGACTTACATTTCCCAAATGTTAAAATATAAGGATTTTCTGGAGCCAAATTATATTAGAAAGACCAAAGGGGCAAATTGACTATATTAAAAGGATTAAATAGAATATTCTACCTTAAATTTTTACCCATATTTAAGTAATTAATTAATAAATTATAAATAAAATAAAATAATAATTACCCAGAGGTGGAACCGCGGGGAAGAGTGAAGAAGAAGAGGGAGCGGTAGTAAAAACCTTTTGCCGAGAAGATCGGGATGAAACCGTTAAAAACCCCCGATCACTCAACCCCACAAGTCAAACCCCATGGCGCCATCATCCTCCCCACCCACCAAACCCTAACCCTAACCCTAACCCTAACCCTAATCCTAACCCGCAACAATCCTTATCCCCCCACTCTCTTCCTCCTTCCTTCTCTTCATTCCGTTAGACTTCTATGGACGGAGGACCCGGGGGCGGTGACGTTGAGCTCCTCTCATGGACCTTGCAGTTCGAGCACAAACTCTTCTACTTCGATCTCAAGGAGAATCCTCGGGGACAGTATCTTAAGATCTCTGAGAAGACTTCTGCTACTCGATGTACTATCATCGTGCCTCTTGATGGTGTTGCTTGGTTTCTTAAGTTGTTTGATTATTATGCTAGTGTTGATGAGCAGGAGGTTGTTAATAAGCAGTTGAAGCTTGAGACAAAGGTCTATCTCTGTTCTATTGTTCTGTTGTTTTCTTTTTTTTTATATATATTTTTAATATAAAAATTGTTCTTTTTTTTATTAATGTTTAGTGTTTGATGGTGTTTTTTTTCTTTTTTTAGGTGTTTTACTTTGATATTGGTGAGAATAAGAGGGGTCGATTTTTGAAGGTATGACTCTGTTAGTGTTTTTTTTTTTCTTTTTTATTCTTTACTTTTAATTGAATTTTGAAGTTTAAGTTATACAAACGTTTTTCACTTCTTTTGTTGTGGTTGGTATGTTGTAATGATGAGATGAATTTGAAGGGGAAAGTGTAACCTGAAATTTAGTTAATTTCTGTTGATGTAATTCTGTCTGTTGTGTTTTGTTTTTGTTTTGTTTTGTTTGTGTATCTGATCATTGGACAAAATCTCAAGTATGCATGCTGCTTGGAACAGATGAATTGGCCTATGATGGTTGCCAATGATGGTTACTAAAGAAAAAAGAAATTGTTTTAAAAAGAAAAAAGAAAATTGTTGCCAATGATGGTTACTAATCTTGGTTCTGATTAAGCTATTGAGGTATCATGGAAATGCTTGGATGATGGAAAGATGCTATGTCTTAAGTTTTGGCCACTTTTATAGATGAAGTTGGACATATAGTTTCTATATCTTTTCAGTCAAAACAAATAATAAAAGGATGATTTGAAAATTCTGAATATGATTGTTGTTCAAATTTAGAACTGTCAGTTTTGGTAAAGGTGATGGTTTTATTTTTATTAATAGAATGATGAAGGAGTATCATTTAGCAAGAATGAAGACTCAAGTTTTTTTTTTTATTTCGTAGAGTATAAATTCCTTCAAAAAAACCCATCGTGATTGAACATGACAACGCACTGATTGATTTCCTAGAGAAGATAAATACATGCATGTGTGACAACTACTGGGCGTGTTTGTCTTGTAGTGTTTATTATATCATCGCTATTTATATGAATAGAAACCAGGGTGGATCATAGAATGTAGACTTAAAATGTCCTATTGTGGTGCAATCTTCATAACTGGATTCCTAAGATAACCTCTTGAAGTTTGCCTTGTTGACTACTGGTTTTGAATGAAAACTTATTAATTCTTATTGGTCATTGAATAACCTTTCCTACTTTGTGTGGTGAACCAATCACTAGTCTGTGCTTTAAATCTTTTTCATTGTCATTAATTTCAAATCTTTCCCAAAAGACGTAACAATTCATTGCAGCTGTTTGTTTCTGGAATTTAGCTTGTGGAAAAGGTGGACTGTTTTTAAACTGCCTTTTATTCTTGGCATGTACTGACATGCACAATCAATATGTGAACTTCATTTAATGTTACACCCTTTGCCTGAGCTGCACTTCTTCAAATGCCAACTATTTTGCATTAGCATAGCTAGATAAGGTCCCAATTTGATTTTAACCATATCTATAACCAAAAATAACTGAACTAGCGGGAAATCACTGTTGTGGACACTATTTAAGATCATCTTTCTTGATTGAATTTAATTAGAATGAGTGGTGCTTCTATTGTCCTGTCTCTTAGTCTCTAATTGATGTGATCTCTACTGTGTCCCTTTTTCTTATGGAAGGCTAGTGAAAGATGGTGGTTTCATTAATTTTCTTTGTCTGAGAAAGCTTGTATCAAGAAGAGAACTTAGAGAACATTGTGCAAGGATTTAGTGTCAAAGGCTTTTGAAATATACTTTATTTATCAATGTGGATATCATTAGTTGAGGACTGATCAACAAAGCTTATGCCCATCATTTATGGAATCACTTGCATAAATGTAAAAGTATTTCAGATTGCATGCACATGTTTTTACTGATTATTGCCAGTATTTAGGCTGTCACCAATTTCACATACTCATTATGTCAGTACCGTTAACTCAATTATGTATACTGAGTAGAGCTCCGAACTTGACTTAAGTCTTAGTGAACCTGTAGGTCAGTTAAATAAAATTGCTGTTTATGTAGATCTCAGAAGCATCTATTAGCAGAAATCGCAGCACAATAATTGTTCCAGCTGGAAGCTCTAGTGGAGAAGGATGGGTAGCGTTTAGGAATATTTTGTTAGAGATAAATGAGAAAGCCTCGCAGCTTTTCATGGCACCTGACCAGGTATGTTCTGATAGAGCATTTATTTATGAATGAATTACCTGGTTATTGTTTGGACATGTCATATGCTAAACTCTGTCTACCTTCTTGTCATCAAACAGCAACGAATGGAACCTTCAGAACATCTTCCTGGTCTCTCAGATGACGTCGGGGCTGGATTCATAGCTGGGCATAGTACACAACTGGCCACTGGATCAGACCTCAATGTTGATCGATTACTTGAACTGCCCTCTCAAGATGAAGTTGGAGGTTTGGGAACATCAAAAGTTATGAGGGCAGATCAGAAGAGGTTTTTCTTTGATTTAGGTAGTAATAGTAGGGGTGATTTCTTGAGGATATCTGAGGTATTGTGAAATCAATTAATCTATTATTATGCATACTTGGAGTGATAACAATAACATGAACTCTATTCTTTGATTGTATCATGCAGGTCACAGGAGCCGATCGTTCATCGATCATCCTTCCATTGTCTGGGCTGAGGCAGTTCCATGAAACAATTGGCCATTTTGTGGAGATAACCCAAGACCGACTAGAACCATTGACCAGCATGAGTGCGCGGAATGTGGAGCAGAGATGATTGTGTTGTTTACCTTCATTTGCCCGAAATACCTTCTCTACATTCTTTGTGTGTCTATGAATAATCTCGCGTGTTCATTTGGCTTGGGTGGAGATATAATGGTTGTTGGTTTGTTAGTTATATCTGAAAAGACTAGAAATACCTCTTCTAATGTGACAGGGGTGTTTCTGTTTGTGTACAATTTCCTGCTATTCTTTGTTTCCAAAGATTTGTTTGCTCAGTAAAGATGTCTAGTGATTGTTCTGCAAATATGATTTGTTAGTAATGGTGAGTATTTTCTCCAAAGTTTGTTTCTCATTCATTAGTTTCTTGCTTACAGACTTACAGAACCTATCAAGAATTCCTGGTTACAATGATCTTCATCCTATGCTATACAGGCAACAGTCATGCTGAAAATTATTCAATTCAAAATATTGATATAAACTATAAGCTATTATTATTAATGGATGAAAGTGGTCCTCATGAGAATAATGATCATAAATATCATGGAGCTCATCTTGTTTGCTGCCTGTTGTAAAAGATCCAACACTATCACATCTGTCTCTCTCAATGACAAATCATCAGCAGAAAACAAATCAGGAGACAAACAAGAACAGAAACAAGCGAATCCAGAAAGCACAGCACATTTGCAAGACTGATACTGAAGCCACGTTGCCTATATTCACTACCTCAAGCTTCATAGAAAGTCCAAAAAATGATTTTTTTTTTTTTTCCACCACGATAATAATAGAAACATGCACAAGTTTCAGCGGAGCAAGTAAGAGCGAAATCTGCACATACATTTGGACAACCACTGTACTCGTTGGCTTTATCAACCTTTCATTCACACTACCAGACAAGAAAACAAAGGCCAAGTGTCTTCTTCACAGGGAATCATACCACCCATCATTGAAGAAAGAGACATTATCCACATATCTCACCTTGCTGGTTTATCTGCTAACTGCTTGCTTGAAGCAACATTAATCAACCATAACTTTTCCTGTGGTCTGTATTTAATTCCAGTTCATCCAGTGAAAAACAACCATACACATGGAAAAGAGAGCTAATTTAGCACAAAAAGGAAGATATATTTCTGATAACATTGATTTCTCAGTGATACAAAGCTCATCCATTGGTATTAGAAATGAAGAACGAAGGCACAACATTTTCTTCATGATATTCATCTGACAAGCTTTACAGGTAACAAACTGTACAATAGGGAGAGCAAAATGACAATGTGGGATGACAGTGAGCCATCTCCTCTTTTTTTATCAAAGTTTGCTAAGAACCTTATCCTCAGAACCTTGAAGGACTCTTGTTGGAGAGAACATTGGGCTGATGGGAGTTGCTTCTGCAACATCATCAGGTGCAGGAACAAGCATTTGTTTCTTGTTGTAATGAAATGAGAGATCTTTGTTTCCAGCAAGAGCCAAGAGCTCTGATTCCTCGAGGCCCTTTGCCGGCCCAAGGCTGCTTCTCTCTGTGTTGTGCTTGGCCAATGCATCCTTGAATTTCTTAATCTGCAACATGTTAATTGTATTCATAATTCAGAAAAAAAAAGGTAATATGATTTGTCAAAGACGGAAAACTTGGTTGGGAGGTAGAGAAGTGTTCTTACAGTTGCATTGGTGCAGCTGAAGCTACAAAGCCGGCCGTGAGCTCCCCTGTAGAACCTAAAGAAGGGGAGAACATGGACATTCAAACTATAACACATTGACTTATGCTCTTCATAGTTCACTTGGAGGAACAGAACATCTGGATTCAACTCTGCAAACTGGCAAATCTGCAAACAAGAAGTATATATCATTCCAAACATAATTCAGCAAATAAAAAGATCATTTTTTTTTTTAATTCAAATGTAATGGAACTACCTTGGGATGGAGAGCTTTGCAGCCTCCACAACCAGGGGAGTAGAAATCAACAATGACAAGCTTGTTGTCAACGTTCAACAAAGAATCAACAAGGTCTTGTGCTGATTGGACCTCCTTCATGTTAGGTTGCAGTCCCTTTTCCCACCATTTCACAGACTTCCCAATGCGCAGGCTCATCTGCAAATCAACATTTTTTTCATCAAATCATCAAATCAGGTAAAAAAAAAATCCGAAATTCTTATCAACCCAATCAAAGCAACACTAATGAACTTCACAATAAAGGAAATCTCTGAAAAAAAAATGGGGATTTGGAAACCTCTACATACCTTCGCATGGAGACCATCAATGGCGTTCCTCTCCACAGGTCGCCTTCGACTCCAATCGCCTAAAACCAAACCACCATTACCGATGGACGAGGAAAAAGACGAAGAAAACCTCAAAGATACAAAACTCGGAGATGGCGCCAGATGAACCGCTGCAAGAGAAGGACTCCTCCTCGTCCGCGAAAGAGAAACAGCCCGTCCTTCACTTGGACAAAGGAGCTTGCTCTGGCTCAACACCTCCGCCATGGTTCCCAAAGATCGAAGCTTTTCCCAAAATCACAAAGAGAGAGACCCGGAGAAGAGAAGGGGAAAAGAACAACAAGAGGTTCAGAACTAGAGATAGATACAAATAAGGCGTTAAAAAAGCTTCCTTTTTTTTTTTTAGTATTATCCTTTTATCTTTAATCTTGACCGTCCATTAGTGAAACACACCCAAATCTGACCGTTAAACAAGCGGTGATTTAGGACAACGCCACGTGGATGGTTCATTTGTTGGCACGTTCAAGAACGGGAGTTGGTCTCTATCCTGTTTGCAAACTGTTTAGATGTGGATAAAATAATAATAAGAAGGCCACGTCAGCATGAGAGTGGATTAAATAAATAAATAAAAAGTTTGATTTGATCCACTGTAACAAAATCATATTAATTTATATTAAAGGTGATAAAATAAGTGATTTTATATACCAGATTTTTTTATTAAAGATTTTTTATAGGTAAATTAATTCTGAGAATATCAATACAGATTTGGGTCTGATGAGCTGTAGGTTTGACTTGGCTTGCGGAACTTCCGGTGTTGGGAATTGTTAAATTTATTTTATTAATCTAAATTGGAGTATATAATAAAAAAATAAATACAGGTTTTTTTTTTCATTTACACCTAAGTTTATATACAGCTGCTTAAATTTATTACTTACAAAGAATTATCGAAATTATCTTTATGAGACACTTGAATGAAGTAATTAAAATCAGACTAAATTAGAAAAAAAAAAAAAAAATTCCCTCCACGTTCTGAACCGTGACAAAAGAATTTATTAACTCAAATCACCTTACATGCCATTTAACCGAGTTAATAAATTTATAAATTATCTCAATTTGATTTTTAAAATATCTCATGGACATATTCCTGATAGATGCCTCTCGCCTTTATTTATATATATATATATATATATATATATATATATATATATATATATATATATTAACCTAACAACAAACATATGGTCTGAAAAAATAAAGACAAACATACAAGATCAGCATAGCATAATCAAAACATTGAAAACATATTACAAAAAAATATGTTTCTAAATATATATACACAATGGAATGAATCTTGAAATATCTCCGCCAGGCTGCCAGTTGCCATATAAAAAATTGAAACTCTCTGGCGTTTTCCTCCAACATCAAGCAACCACGAGACAATGATAAATATCTTAATAAATGCAACCTGATCATGAAGATGACTTGAAATGCCAGGCAGTATCCATAATCACCACAAAGAGTTCCTAAAAAAGTTCTGTAATATATTAATCTAAAGTACTGATGAAAATATCCAAATTCATTTGAACTCTGATAAACATAAGTTGTAATGTACCTATGAGTTGTTATTCGGCAGCAACCGGAATGAGCAAACCCGATTGTGTGGTCATTTAGGCCGAGTTCGTGATGTCTGTCCTTCCAGCTTGTAATGAAGTAGTCGTTAGTGAACTGATTCGAATCATTAACTTGATGCTATGGACCATTGGCAATTGGAGAGCTTGAAGAACTATTACTAACCAGTGGATCATTGCAATAAGTTTGATGTTTACATTGAAGTCCAGACTACAGCTTAACTGGTTTTACCAGCAGAAGGATTCCGGCCAAATTGAATAATCATTGGTTTGCCTTTAAAGACATAACCATTTGCTAAATTCTGCAAAAGCACAGCATTTTGAAAATTTTAGATTTTCTACCATTGTCTAATCATAGGTAAAATTAAGCTTGCTTAGGAATTAAGTCTTCAAAGACTGAAGTGGGATTTGATGCAGCAAATAAAAGCCTATGCCTAGAGCTAAATGATTTGCGCATGTAAAAAGTTGATTATCAACAATCAATCCAATGGAAATGGCAATGGCCCATACCAGAGCATTATGAGCAAGATCTACTGATGGAAATGTCACAAAAGCTTGGCCTCTCATGCGCCCCTCCTGAAATAAAAGCAAGAAAAGGTCAAGGCATCTTTTTTTTTTTTATTTCAAAGCATCATCTTTTCTTATCAACCATACAATTTGCTTCCTGATTAAAAGAAAGGCTTTAAACCATGGGTGAAAGATAAACATCAACATTGCTGAAAAACAGGCAATGGCAAGCGTGTTGCACTAAATAGGACAAACAAAACAAACCCGCAGAGTCAAATACTGAAAAGCAACTGTCATAATGTATTTTTCTGATACTAATCAGTCCTGTGTGAGAACAAGCTAGATGTTCTCCGTCTAAAAAGCCAGCTCCAAATTGAAAACATATTTAAAGTTAGTAGCAAAACATTAATGCCAGTAGAGGACTAAAATATATGCACGACCTCCAAAGAAGAGCTTGAGTAAAAACATCTCACCTGCATTAACTTAACACTCAAACTAGATCTTGCACCCTCAACACTTTTAAAAAGTGACCCTGCAAAATGACAAGAGGCTTAAAGTTGAAGATAACAGTCTAAAACTTATTTTATGCAAAGAATCAATAAAATGCCCACACACAATTAGATATTAGCTCACACAATAATTAAGATAAGTCAACAAGTAGGAAGCATGTAATTAGCAGAAACATTTTTGCTTCAGTGATGTTTGAGAGTTTACCAAATATGAAGTGGAAATCATCAACAACCACATCCTTTGCCAAGTTCTTGACGTACAACACATTAGCAGGGTTACCAGCAGCATAATTCTGCAAAAAGAAACTATTTCTTAAATTATTTACAAGATATAGCATGCCTCTATCCCAAAATGACAGAGACATTATGTTGTTGGACTATATATATAGATCACAAATGCAAAACATCCAAGGTGCTATTGCAATCAAGATCAGATATTTAGATTAATAAATATTTTCTACAAGATTCAAGATGCAGCATTGTTGCCCAAGTTCAAACATAAAAGTGATAATTATTTCTAAATGTACCCTGATGCATGAATCCACATTCCACTTTGCATGTTAAGGCAATAAACCAAAACCAGGGATGACACATTTCACGCAAATCTTCATAGTAACCCAATCACAGGATTAAGACAAAACAGAAACAACTAAAAAAAAAATACAATCACAATGACCTTGTGACAAACAATAACGCAAAATATAGGTATACCTTCAAGGACTTGGCATCTGAAATCATAAACTAAGTATTAAGATATCCAAGTTGCATGTACCTTAAACATGGGCAAGGACAGAATCTCCTCTGGAGGCAATTTCTTACTCTCTATTTCTTGTTGTGTTGCATAAGGTTTCTGATCCGCATTCTCTTCCTTGGGCTCCAACAGTTCTTTTGCACTACTATCAATATCTTTACTTTCCTTTTGATTTGGCTTGGAGGAAATTTTTATCTGTAACAAATTGATCAATCGTGAGTATAGAAATTTATACATTTTTCAGCAATAGGAAAATATATATCCTATACACAAACGTGGCATAAGATAACGGCCAACCTGAAGCACAGGGTTTTTCTTTTTAATCAATGGAACCTCTTTCGGTACCAAGGTGGCAGGTTTCAAGCCAACAGCTTCATGCGCCACATCTTTATCAACTGCAGGGCCTACAATGGATTCTCGTTTTGCACGCTTTTGACGGTGACCATCAGCATCATCCTACAAACACAATGTAGTTATAAATTAAGAGTTTAAATAAATAATGCATCAGCATTGCATTGCATGGTATCCTAAACTAATATAAATAAATTTAGGTACTTCTGATGACTCCAACTCAGATTCATCGCTGGATAGATCAGCCGTATGAGGCTTTGTTGTTATGGGAGGTGGTGGGGGAGGTGAAGGAGCAGGCACTGAGGGCGGCAGTGGTGGAGTAGGCAATGCCATGCGAAATGGAGCAGGAATGTTCATTTTATTCATTAAATGCAAAACCTGCCACAAAAATCAATATTTACGTGATAAAAAGTAGAGAATCTAAAATATATATACTGCACAAAAACTGACTATCTGAAACCTGGGTATAAAATTGTGGAACAGCAATGAGGGCATTGACAATGTTGGTCAGGATATTTCCATCAGGTGGGGGATACACATACCTGAATAACAATTGTGCTTTTTAGGATCTTATAAACCGATGATTATCCAATTCCAAGACAGAAAGAACCATATATTCAGTAAATGACAATTTCCTGCTCATCTAGGGAGCAAGAATGAAAATAAAGTACATCAGTTTTATTCCAACAAACTCAAAAGCAATGTGGGTCAATAACCTATGTACAGTTGTTGGCAAAGAGGTATCTTTTGGAGATTTATCTTTTCTGGAGTATAAGTTGTTTTCTAATTCCTTTCTCTCTCATATCCCTCATGAAATGAAAAACATAATGAGAGATATTTAAGTACATTGAATTAACAAGTAATGACTATCCACAATCGTCCAGAAGATATTTATAAAAAAACTGAATTCAAATTCTCTTGTATGATAAAAATAAAAATTTGTAGCAAAGTATCTTACTCGAGATGTGGAGGAAATGGATAGTCCACACCAAGTCTTGCAGAAATAGGTTCCAAACGGGATGATATGTTATTTACAGAGTCTTTCGACAATGACTCAGGTGGACCATACAAATCCTTTGCATGCTTCACTTCATTTTCTTGAAGCGTGCTCCTCAAATTTATTTTACCAGCTGCCTCTACTGTCAAGACATTTCCAAGAAATCTCAACCTGAAACATAATTCCCAATTTTAACGCATAAAACAAAATATTGAGAATGAGCAAAAAGCATACATACTAACACAATAATTTTAGATAATAGTTTTCCCATGGATAAGAGTAAATAATACTTGCACTAATAGAAGCTAATTGAGAAAATGAATTGAATGTCCAAAGTACTTAAGGTCTAATAGTATTGAAAATTCATTCAATCAAGCTTAAGCTAAAAAAACAATATAAAACATCCAAATAAGCACCTGTTCAATTGAGATTGTGCTTGATTGGCCAAACCTTCATCCTTGAAATCCACAAACGCACAATTGCGCAGCCTGCCAACAAAAAAAAACATAAATTTCCATGAACAAAAAATAGAAACAACAAACACATTTAGTTACATCAAAATCAGGCCAGTGCTTCAAGCCTAAACACCACACAAGCAACAATAATGGTTATTCTCGGTATATTTCATGTAAGCTTGGCTAGTTCCTCCATCAAAAGTTAAAAACCACTTTAAAAAAATAATTTGTTAACTGAAAATCCTATAGTTAACCATAAAACAGTTTAATTAATTCACATAAACCCAGCGCAAACATCACAAGAAATTTCTGAACTGACATCTACCACTAGCATAAAGAAAGGAAATGCAGGAGCAAAATCTTTCCCAATCACCAAGCTACCTAAAAACCATGCAACAATTTTTACAAGCTCTAAGACATGTCACAGTAAATCAAAACAGAAGCATGCCTACCAAATATTTGGTTCAATGCGCATCGAGAGAGTTCAAGTTCTACCATTTCAAGCACCTCCTACCCTAACAATGAGAACCCAAATCTCTAACCAAATTCATGCCCAACAATCAATTGAAATCAGTGAAAAAAAGAAAAGAACAACGAAAGATCCCAAATTTCTAAGCCAATAATATAGCAAGCATGCCGAAGAGAGAAATGGTTACCTGCCACCAGCGCAGGGGCGAACAGAGGTAGCCCCGTAATGGGAGAAGAGTCGAGAGAGCATCTCATGGGTTATCGCCTCTGGGAGATGCCGCACCAGCAGCGTCGCCACCGTCCCCTCAGCCGGGCAAGCGGATTGCTCCTCCACACTGGGAATCGACGTTGGCATCAGCGGTGGCGGATGAGGAGGAGGAGCCACCGGCTGGCGGTAGGGCGGGAACATCGCCATTGAGAGCTTTGAGAACTTCTAGGGTTTTCGCAAGAGTGAGTTCCTACTTCCTATAGTTCTTAAGAAAATGCCTCTTGTTCTTTTTTTAAGAAAATGTTTGGATTTTTAAATATATTGGACTATTTGGTAATTTTCTCACACTTGTTTCTGGTAATAATAAAAAGAATATTATTGGTGGTGATGGTAATATTAATAGTCGTTATATTGAATTACTAGATGGGTGGTCATTTGAGAAATTTTTTAAATAATATATTTTTTGTTTTTTAATTTTAAATTTTTCCCAAAAGTTTATATACGAGGATATTTTGAAATATATATATATAAAAATTTAATGTTTAGTATTATAATTTAATTATTTATATCGTAAATTTTATTATATTTTAAATTTTAATTTGCTTAAAATTGTAAATGCAAAAATGTTTTGAGAAATTTAAAACATTGTTAAGTTGATTATTATAGTCAGCCAAATGTGGTAATTAGTAACATATGTTCTCAACCAAACATAATTATTATAAATTAACACAACATTTTAAGGCATATAGTATTCTCGACTTTATTACTATGTGTAATCCACATTTGCATGCTCACTAAAAGCTTCTTCGGACTTTAATAGTAATCTATAATAACCTTTTGTTTTTTCATGAATATCAAGGAGGTAAAGCACACAAAAGAGACAACTCTCTTTACCACATGAACAAAGTGAGCATCCATTATTTGCCATGTTTTGAAATATGGGTTGATCCGTCCAGTTCAATCTGGTTGACCTAGACTCGCCCATAAAACAAGGGTCGGGTCGGGGTACAGTGTTGGCCCCATTGAGTACCCGGTGAACCGGGCAACTTGGCCCGGTCGAACCAAATCAACCCAATTATATTATTATATGTTTAAAATTAAAATTTTAAATAATAAATATGTAAGTATATGAGGGCTATATATAAAATTTGCTTCAAAATTAAAACTCAATGCCTCATTCTTAAGTTTTATTTATTCGATTGTATTTATTAGATTGTATTGTGAAACTTAAAAGCTTATATTGTGCTACTTTTTATTTATTATTATGTTGTATTTTGTTTGAATTTGTATTTAGGGTATTAAATTAATATTTATAAATTATAAGAAAAAACTATTTATTTGTTGAACTTTTCTATTGTTGTTTTTTTAAATTTTTAGTAATTTATAATATATTATTTTTTATATTTATATATAATTAAATTTATAAAAATATATCTTATATTTATGACTGTGTCAACCATGTTCGACCCCGGTTCAACCATTGACCCATAACTTGGAAGCCTTCCCGAGTCATACCCTGTGTTGGGTATCAAAACATTAATTTTTCGTGCGTTTGTGTGTCCTTTATTATAAGGGCTGTAATAACCATCCATATTATTTATCCTTCTAATTATTTATTATTTATTATTTAGATGTCTAGCTATCTTGTAAATATCTCTATATTGACATTCAATGCCTAGCTAAGTTTTTTGGTTAGTTGTTTACCAAGTCATATTCAATATACTATTATTTGTCACACTCAAGGCATAAAAAAAGTGTTAATACTTAAAAGGCATTAACTACAGAAGCTCAAGGATCATTTAACATTCTGACCTGTCAATATGTCCCACAAGCTTCATGTGATCTTAGTGTTGTGCTGTCATACAAGTATATGTGAAAGAGATAGATGTCATGAATGATATATCCTTAGTTTTAATGTAGCAAGCTAAGACTTGCTATTGCAATAAGCTAAAAGGTATTAAAGATGAACAATGGCATAGTAGTTAAAATTGGGAGTAAAGATGGTTGTTTCAAACAAGCATGCACTTTACTTATTCACAACCTATTTGCACAATTTCAAATATATATATATATTGAGCGGCTAGTTCGCTAAAAAAGACATAGACATGCACAAATCTCGGTGGAGCAAGTGAGAGCAAGACCCACGCACATATAGGCGTTGGGACTATCCGCACACAATCACTACTCACATTCTCAAAATTATCCCCTCACCATGATTTAAACTCTCACTATTTGTGAAGATTTTTAATGGGAATCTGGCTACTAATAAACCACTTGATCTTTGGTAATTTTGGCTGGTTACAGATAGCACACATATGCTAGAGAAGCATGGGAATTTTTTTTTTTATTATTTATTTTGTAGCAAGACAATGCTTGCAATTTGACATAAAATAGGACCAAATGTGCCCATGCCAACAAATGTGAAAATACATGGTTGATATATATATGAAAATAATATAGTTAATAAAGCTCTTGCGTTTAAAAAAAGAAGAAAAATTAGGAGGTCAAGAAATGCATGCATTTTCTAATTGGAGTTTATTTATATTAGAAGCCGGATCAAGATTCATGTAGATTCATGTTTGTTAATTCCCAAATAGTTGATAGAAATTGTAATATTAGTATTAATAGTAAAATTATTTACTTACGATCTATTAGATAATATAAAACAATCAATGTCTACTCCTATATGAAATTATGAAAAACTGCATAAAAAGATCATTGAGCAACTCGAAGAAGCTCCAAATAACACATGTAAAATGAAATTTTAACTAAATGAGTATTAATTTAATGGATATTCTTAGACAGGACAATATATATATATATATATATATATATATATATATATATATATCGGTGGTTTATAAAGATAAGTATTGAATATGTAATGAGAAGCGAACAAGCTCTTAGTTTATTACCATTAGATCTTCTATATATAGGGTTTGTGGTTTGAATTTATTTATTTATTTATTAATAAGCGACAAGCACCCCTCCCTCAAGGGATTTTAAAAATAGTATTGGACCCGGATGTACTTTGTATGAATATTATATGAACAGTACTAGAGCCTGGGTGAACAGTACATGAATATCATAGGAACAGTACAGGAAAAACAGTACTGCAGGGAGAAGGATTTGAACCCATGACCTTCCCATTTTATACTTTGGTGTCATACCATTAGGCTATCTAATAGTTGACCGGTTGAATTTATTGGCATTGGATCTTTTGTCCATAGGATTTATGTCTTTAAGAGAAGACGGGTTTGAATTTTAACTCATACGAAGTGAGCATATTCGTGTGTTGAAAAATTAATTTCACACACGTGCACTCTAACAAATGAACATGAAAGAGTTAAAAAAATAATAATAATTTTATAATTTTGTTTTATTTAATTTAAAATAGTCATTGAAAAATAAAGGAAGCATGATTTTGAAAAATATTGAACTTGAACCATTACAATTGGCTAGAACTTATTTGTCTTTATTAATAATAAAATGTTCTACAAAACTAATAGATTCAAATGAAATATAAAGATACATATCTATGATTTAAGACTTTTTGAGCCTCTTAACAACACTCTTTGCTCCCATTGATTCGAACTTAATTTAGAATATATATAATATCTTATCAACTTGATGCCCCCACCTTAGTGTAGATTTGATTGGAATTTGATGATTTTTGGATATTTCTATCTATCTATCAATCAATCAAATATATATAAAGATTAATAGGATTAATTAGCCATCACTTTATTCCAAAATGGTACAACAATTAAAGCAATTCATGGAGCTTCTTTTCAACATCCCCATCAATTTAGATGGCAAGCCACTTCAATTAATCATCTTTTAATTGTTTTTTTGGATAAGGTGGTGTGGGCTCCACCAAGTGTGACAAATTCATTGAATTTGGTTAGGAGAAGGTCCTCTTCTCATAATTATTTTAATTAAATTTTATAAAAGTTAACCTTTTAAAGTTAATTTCACTTATTGAGAATGAGAATCATATAATGTAACGAAAAGTGAATTTGAGATGATTTGGAAAATACTATAAATGTAAATAGGTATAATTAGATATCTATTTGGACTCAAAATATAACTTTAAGAATAAATAGGATGGTTTGGTAGTAGATAAGATTCGATTTATATTTGACTAAATATAATTTATAAAAAATAAAAATATATTATGCGGATGAAGAGGTTGTAGTCAATACAATGAGCATCATATTAGATGTCAAAGCAACTTTATATGGTCAATTCAATGGTTGGCAACCTAAATTATGAATAATCATCTAAGAAGAATATAGACATAACATGATTTTAGTATCAAAATTCAATAAAATAAAATATGGGAATTAAAATGAAAATCAAAATAATCAATATCTCATTAGATTTAATTTACTTTAACCTAAATAAACATTGCAAGTAAATAAATAAAATTATTATTAAAAAGAATAAATTGATTTTTACTTACACTAACAATATATTTTTTGCCCTTCTTTTAGTCCATATATATACATCATTCGAGCCGATAATTCAAAGACACAATTTCTAAGTAAATATGTTCTCGAAATGTCGGTGATAAGATGAGTGTAAAATATTGATTATATATAAAATGAGTATCAATTACTATCAAAGAGAGATTGTCTCCGCAAAGAGAACAAATATTACTCAAATTTATTTGATAGTAACTAGTTCAATAAAAAAAACTATTATTATTTATAAAAAAAAAACCAAGTATCAATGACCAAGGCTCTGTGTCTCAGTAGTCTTCCAAGCATGACACATGAATTGTGGTAGGTTGGGAAACCTCTAGCACCAAACCTTACCAACTTAGTTGATATATCATATGAAGCTTTATATTTTAAAATCTTATCTCCATCTCATTTCCATCTTAAGACACCCACTTAATTCCAAATCATGGCCCATTTTTGTTTGAATGGGAGATATCACTAGGAATATTCCCATTTCTCTCATATCACAACCATATTTATTTATTGGTAAGTTTTGTTTTTTTATTAAAACAGGTAACAACTAGGGTGAAGATTTATACCCAATGACATTGACTCTATTATAAAAAATATTGATGTGGGACATAAAAAAAAATCGTAGTCTAGTTGAATATTGTGGTAGTAACAAATTTTCAATTATGAATGCGAATTTACAGTTAAAATCTCAGTGACCATATTAAAAAAATTTCAAGCTTAAGTCTAGCTAGCTGGATACTGTAATAGTAACAGCCCAACAGGTTTTCAATTATAGATACGGGTCAAAATCTCAAGTCACTAAGTGAAAACGCACCGATTGCTCTGACAAAGCTTATCACATTTTGTTAAAAAATAAAATTTAAAAATAAATACTATTTTAGATTATATATATATATCTCATTAATGGAGCAAATCATCATATATTATCTTCATTCTCTGTTGTGGACCAACACATCCACTTTCATTTCACCATCACTTTGGATCCAATGGAATAATGTCTTGTCATCCAACGAGTGAACACTTTGTATCACTTTCAATCTCACTCTTTTATTATATAACCCTTTCTCTTTTCTTTTTCATTCTCTTTTTTTTGCCTTCTTCTCATGCCTTGAGAGGAGTCACACCTTCAGAAAACAAATCTCAAATTCATTTATCCTCTATTTTTCTCTCAAATAATAATAACTATAAATAATAAATTTTATTTGAAGCAAAATAATAGTTCAACTACTGATTGAATTTCAAACATTTCAAGGGGGCACGCCGCAAAAATTCCCAAACCAAACGGAACAGAACGGAACGGGACAGGACAAACGTGGGCCGGTGGGGCCCACAACGGTCGCAATCCACGCTAGACACCATGCAAATGACGTGGCAGAAAATTCCAGGAAAGTTCGGGATATGTGGGGCCCACTCTAACTTGATGACGTCATCAGCACCAATGAGATCCAGGCTTGGAGCTGGGCCCCACGCGCATAATAAACCCGGGTTCTCCGGCGGCTTCGGACACACCTGTCGAAATCTCAGTGGTTAATAGTACTAAACAAAAACAATTAATTTTTTTAATTACAAAAAATTAAAATAAATAAATAATTTTAATTTTTTTTAAAAAAAGGGAAGAACACTTGGCAGTCTTAAATCTTAATTACAATTTAAAAGCAATCAAGATGCTAATCAGTATTATCTTCTAATTTCCACTAAACTATTGCTTACAAGCATATCAATCTTTTCTTTTCTTTTTTTTCCTCAAGATTTTTTATTTAATTCATTATTATCTTCAAAGGTAAGCTAAAATTTCTTCTAGAAGGTAAGAATTTGATAGAGATGATGCTAATTTTTTAATTAATAGAATTTATTACTATATAAAATAAAAATAAATAATATTTTAAAAGAATTATTAACCGTAGATTTTTTTTTAAAGCTAAGTAATTGTAATTTAGGAATATTTTCAAATTCCATAAATAATTAATCAAGTTTTAAAATCATATAATTTTAATATTTTTTTTGTTTAAATTTTAAATTCAAATGATTTGTGAAAATATCTTTCATGTCTTTTTCTCTGATGAAGTCTGATAAAGATAATGTTAAGTTAAAAAAAAAAAAATGAAAAACACTGCAAGGTGATGATTAATTAATAGTGATTAAAAAGTAAGTTGATATAAAAAAAATTATTTAGCAATCATATTGAAAATAATGAAGGATTAATAAATAATTTGAACTTTTTTAGTTAACTATTTTTGCTAATCATAGTGTACTAATTCTAACATCATTATATAAAATACAGGACAGCAAGGACACAACAATGAAAAATAAAAAAAATAAAAAATAAAAAATAGTTTTCAAACCTTTTCTTTGTATAGGAACCACAACTAATAAATTTAATTTTTCTTGTATTTTATTCAATGATCAAATTAAAGTTTCTGTTATACTTATATATATATTTATATTATCTTTAAAAAAAAATTGTAAAGAGAATGAAACTGGTTTGGTATGAAGACTCAAGAAGGTGAAAAGTGATCACATGAATGCTTCTCTTCTTCCTTCATTCCATCACTAGTGATTATTATTATTGTACCCTTTAACCAACTCTCTCTTTTAACTTTTCTCCATACAAAACCATGTTGTTTTCCTTCTTTTCTTTTCTTTTTTTCTTTTCTTTTTCTTTTTCTTTTTCTTTTTTTCATTCAATTCATTTGAACTTGATGAGGTTTCCATAACTAGAATGGCCACCTCAACATATACCAAAAGACTCCAAACTTTTTAATGAAAAAAATTCCATATCATAAACAATTCCAATTCTCAATTTGTTGTTTTCCAAACTCCACAAAAGATTAAAATTTCACAAGGAGAAGATATGCCATTAAAATCCACAACCATCTTCATCAACATCTCTAAATCATCCCTATAAAACTTCAATCATTAATTCTGTATTATTTACAAATGACAGAAATATAATTAACTAAAGAAAAAAAAAAAAAAACTCAGCAATCAAGAAACAAATTACAAGATGAACAACTACAATGAATGAAAAACCATGCATGCATTTTGCTTTAATACTTCCACAAGCTCTCCAAATCAAGAACCTGAGCAGAAGAACAAGGATCATCGAAATCATCGATATTTCGATCAGTGCTTAATCCAGTGTCTTGGCTTAATGAAACTTGTTCCATCTTGCACTCCTTATCAAATCCACAAGCTCTTAACATGGCTTCTTGATCAAGTCCAGAGAGTTGAAAGTAACTGTTTTGAGGTGCAACTTGAGGATAATAGCAGTTATAAACAGTATTCATCATGCTGTGATTGTTGTTACTGCTACAAGGAATGAAACCTTGATCATCAGTGAGAGGTGGCAAAGTTGGTGATAATGAAGTATAATCCAAAAGCTGATCTTCTCCTCTTGAGTTCACCATTAATATGTTCTTCTTCACTCCATTGTTCTTATGAAACACCTTACAAACAGCCCATTCATCCTACAAACCAAACAAATAATTAATAAACTTACATGTATGTATGTACATATATTGATTGTAATTCATATATAATTATATATGTGGGAGATTAATTGAAGGTATATACCTTGGAAGAAGACTTGGCATGAAGCCTGAACTCATGCATGACCCAATTGGTCTTCTCACCTTTAGGAGCTCTACCTCTGTAGAAAACAAGGGTCTTCTTCATGCCAACAAGAAGAGAAGCTTTTCCTCTAAGGATTTCCTTGTCTTTGCCTGTGGCTTTCCAATAACCAGATTCAGTGGCTCTATTAGTTCTCATCCCTGTAGGATACTTCCTATCTTTTTGACAATAGAAGTACCATTCTTTCTCTCCCATCTTGGCTTTACCTACATATATATGTATACATATCATATCAACATATCTCATAAAGTTCATAAATCAAAACAAAAGCACATGATAAACAAGACAAGATGTATATATATCTATATATGTGAATACATGCAAAACAACTTACTTGGTAAATCCCAAGGCTCACACTTGTTCAAATCAACCTCACCAATGGCTCTTGTGGTGTAGGAATTGTTAAGGACTTTTGGAGAGAGGTAGTGAGTGATGATCTCTTCATCAGTTGGGTGGAATCTAAAACCTGGAGGCAAGTTTATGGACTCTTGTTGTTGATCACCCATGGTTGCACTTATTTGTAAGCCCAATAAAACAAAGATAGATATATATATAGAATGGAAAAGAAAAAGAGAGATATGTATATATAAAACAAAGTGAAACTATAAGAAGACAAGCAGCTGAAAATAGAAAGAGAGAAGAAGAGGATGATGATATGATAAAATTGAGGGTAGAGTTAAGAAAGAAAAGAATGCAAGGGAGAGATGGACTTAAATAGAAGCCATTTGTGGGGACCTTATGAAGCAACGTATGGTTTAAGGCACTTCTCACAGAAGCCTCTTTTTTAGGAATTATTTATATTTAATAATTCCAAAATTAAGAAGAAAAACAAGAAGAAGGAGAAAAAAGATGGAAATTAAAACTTGTTCTTTTTTGACACAACTGTTCATTAAAAAAGATATTTATTTTTCATGCATGTGTATATGAGAGTATAAATCAAGGTTCAATGTTTGGAATTAAAATTAATTACTAAAGTTGTAAAAGTTTTGGCATTTATGAAACAAGCCATTTGAGGAAGTATAGGAAAGAGAGATTGTCAAAACATAAGGTGAGAAAAGCATTTGATCTTTTGGTTTTGGTTGGCTCAACTTGGACTCACCTTCTTTTAAAGAAGAACTCATCTCTAATGTAATCATATATATAACATTATACTAATTCAAAACAACTACTAATATGGAAACATATGAACTAAACTCAATTAACATGCTATTCAGAGTCAATGAGCCAATTATAAAAGACTAAATAAGCTAGCTCATACTCACGAGATAAATTATAAATTCATGTGCAAACCAACCAACTAATGTACTATAACCTATTAAAATAAAAAGAAAAAAAAAACGAGTACATGTCATTGAGTGAGTTTTATTAATTTCACACCTCCAAAGTCCACACAAGGCCCTATTTTTCAATAATTAATATATATAATAAGATTTTATGATTTTACATGCCTTTTTCTCTCTCTTCATCTTAGTTCAATATTTGAAAAAAAAAATTAAGATAATTTTTTTTTTTAAAAAAAAAAGAAGGAAAAATGAGGAAGTTCAAAGTGTGGAGCAAGGTTGGCATGGTAAGTGGGCCAGCTGGGCCGCATACTGAGCCCATACGTATCTCCGGAGAACACGTCTTGCGGCGTGGCTTATATTCCGCCACGTGGTCTTCATCGACACCGTTCCAGCTCACCCGCACGTGTATTTTTTTTCCTATTTATTTATTAATTATTAAAAAATGTATAAAAAGTCTTTGGAAATAATAATAATAAAATGGGCTGGTGGGCCCAACTTGGGAGCAAGTGGGGCTAGCTAACAACACACCGCGATGGGGCTCCGTTTTAAGTGTTGACTTTGATTACCGACCCTGGAATTTGACCTCTTCGTTTTCCTACGGTTACGTGGCGGGAGGTCGGTAATCGGGTGGCTTGGTCTGTTGATGCACCGACGGGGTGATCCTGACCGTCGGATTTGATGAGTAATTATATGAGTTTGGATTGTATTTGAGGATTAGTCAATGGGGTTGGATTAAGTCCAATGGGAGCTGGTGAAATTTGATTGTGATGTTTTTAACCCAAGTTTAATTCTCTAATTAATTAATTAAAATCAATTCATATCAATTTTGTGTAATTTATATCATTTTTTTTCTTTTGTACAAATACTACGAGAGGTTGTCAAAGAACATGTAGGTACAGTAGTGTACCAATTACAGTGTCTTATTGATCTGTAAGAATTTATTAGCTTGGTCAAACATTATATGAGGCAATTAAAGTTTTACTATATACATGGCAAAAAAATTTATAAAAATCAAAACAAATTAATAAAATTCTTATAATCTTAGAGGGAAAGAAAACTGGCATCCTCTCAAAGTGGACTAATGACCATTAAATAAATAGTACTCGAACAATATTTTTCTAGATTATTTCTATAGTATTACATATTTTATTATAGTAGTACCAATCCCGGAATTCAATCATAGGTAAGCTAATTCATCATTTATTTAACAATCTATTACATTTGAGATTCGAAAAAGGGTTGTTTATATAAATTGCAGGAATTTGAGTGAATATTATAAAATTTAAATAATATGTTTACATTTCAAAAGTTGAAAAATGGTTTGTCACATGTCGGCTCAAAAAAAAAAAAAAAAAAAAAAAACACAAAACAACGAATTAATTATATATTAATCGAAATTCTAAAATTTTATTGTAATAAATTGAGGTTATAATTTAATTTGAAATTCATGATAATATGATACAAGTCAATGCTCAAAACTCATTTATAAATTTTATTTAAAAATATGATGAGGAGATTAATGCTTAGTTATTAAGTAATTAGAAGGTAATGAAATGATTTGAGACAACAAAAGATATGCTTACACGCACTGTAGCATTGACACGTGGACATCGCGATGTGTTTCGTGATGCCCGACACGCCGCCACCCGTCTCAATGGTGAGCATTGACCCGGTGATCACATGTATTTATATATTAAAAAAATTAAGTAAAAAAAACTTAATTTTTTAAAAAAATTATTAAAAAAGGATTATAGAATTTTAGTCGGTAAACCTAATTTCCCGTACAATTTTTGAAAAATATTATATAAATATTTATAATGTTATTATATAATAAAGATGATGATATTGATATAAAATAATTTTATTGGAGGAATCTTGAACAGAGTACAAATTCAGAATGACAACAAAGCGAATTGGATGTGGCTTAATACCCTCCACATGATTTTTTTTTTTTTTCAAAGATTTAATAAGGTTATTATTTTCCTACTTAATTTATAAAATTATTGATGAGATTGTCCCCAAAAAATAAAAAATATAAAAAGTTAAAGCTCAATTCATTTCATGACATCATGCTTTGCTATTGCATTGCATTGCATTGATTTGATTTGATTTTATTTTTTTCATGTTCTTCTCTCATTGGTGATCCTACTATTTGTGGATTTTTTTTTCTCTCAAAATTAGACATCAATCTTGAAATATTTAATTTTAAAAAATGAAGCTCTGTACCATGGGAAATTAAGGGATAAATTTCCATTGTTTCGGCTTAAATTTTGAAAATTGATATTTTTTTAATTATTATCTTAATTAATATATTTATCTTCTAGGTTCGAGTATAACAACATAATGAAACTGTTTAGAATAAAGTTTAGTTTATTAAACATGTCTCTTTTATTATTATTATTTTTCTTAACATTTTCTTTGAGTGATACTAAGAAAATAATTTGACACCTTAAAAGACACACCTACATCTTTTTTTTTTTTTTTTGTATGTTATTTCTTGTGATTTTCAACAAATTTTCCAACATGGACTTTGTTTTTTCCACCTCATCAAACATGGCAGTATATGTTGAAGAAATAATCTCAATATACTCATAATAAAATTTTAATTATATATATATATATATATATATATATATATATATATATATATATATATATATAACCACCTCAAATTTGGTTTAATTAGTAAAATTGACATTTTAAGAGGTTGGAGAACCAATTATATGGGTAAAAAACTTTTTTTCTGTTAATTATTAGTAACTAATAATTTTATTAAACCAACTATCTAAAACAAAATTAATGTCTCAAATCATTTAAAATATCAATTACATATTAAAAAAGTCAAATTCAATAAAATTTTCTAGCTTAATGGAAATTATTAAAAGCATGCGGCAATGTTTTGATTTTGATTTTTTAGATATTGGAAAAGATATGATTGATGACCAAGTGGGTTGGGTTGGGCTTCAAACCTAATGTGAGATCTAACAAAGGCCTGTTAAGTCTATTGGGCTTCAATTAGAAACATCATTGCAGTTTGATATATGATGTGATAGTTTTTCTTTTTAATGATTTATTTGAATTTTTAAATTTAATTGATGTGTCACAATTTTTTTTTTTATATAAACTCAGATAAAATAAAATATTTTGGTATAGTTCAGTGACTAATTGTAGACTTTCATCTTATAAAAAATATTTAGATGAACAAATGTATAATCAAAATACACTATCAAATATACATTTTGGTAGCATATTTGATAATGTATTTAATGTTTGTTTCTTTCTCTGTTTCATGTGCACATCTTGGTTGAATCATGAGGAATAAAAGTAAATGTTTTTCCATCACTCCAAACAGGTTAAAATTTTATTATATTTTTAAGATATAAATCCACAGGTTTCTAAATTGTTAAATGGACAGTACCTAATATTCCAACTTATTCTAGTGTTTTTCAACTAAAACAAAATAACTCAAAATAAATAATTAGCTATTCTCACAAAATACATCCAGTCAATAATTAATTTTAAATACTTACAATTACTCAAATTTTATTTGATTTTTATCAAAATTATTATTATTATGATTATTATTATTATTAAATACAAAACTCATATCGACTTTTGCGTGTCTCAAATTTAAACCATCAACTTACAATACCCAGAGTCGGTATGAAAAATACTTTTTCTCCCCTTCCGGGTTGAATAATAGGCAAAATCTTGACTAAGCCTTCAAAGCTTGTCACTTTCGTAAAAATAAAAATTAAAAAATTAAAAATTAAAAAAAAAATTCCGACTAAACAATATAATAAGCCGCAAATGTAAATCTCACATCCAAAATTTAATAGTATTGAAACGGCACATCATGAAGGATTTAACACAGAGTGACAATTAAATCAACCTGCAACGCTGACATCTCAACTCCCTGCACAACAAACATAGATCAATATATATATTCATATATATGCAGGGTTAGGGGTGCAAATGATACACTACTACTCACAAGCTATTCAAGCTCGATTCGAGGAAAGCTCGAACTCGACTCGCTTAGGGTCGAGCTCGAGCTCGAGTAGTTCGAGTAGTCGAGCAAACCGAGTTCGAGTATCTTAATACTTGACTCGAGTGCTTGCGAGCTTAATCGAGTAGTTGTATTTATATGTATATATTATATATATTAGTTTGTTATATATATATAATTAAGTTTGAACTCGAGCTCGAGCCCGAATTCGAGTATAAAATTATCTATGATTAAATTAAGTTTATTAGCTTTTATCGAGCTTAATCGAGTGAGCTCAAGTAACTCGAATTATGTATCGAGTCGAGCTCGAGCTATATAAATAAAACTCGATCGAGTTCGAGCCAAGTATCGAGCACCGAGTTTTCAACCGAGCTCGAGCTCGAGTAGCTTGCTGCTCGGCTCGAACTCGATCGATTACACCCCTATGCAGGGTAACACACAAACTGGCTGACATATTACAAACAAGTCTCAGGACTAGCCTAGGTCTCAATACAATAGACAAAACACACCATTTAGATACCGATGAATTCGATTGTCATACATATATAAGGATCAAACAAGCAAGCATGATAATAAGCAAAGATGCTCGTCATATGGTAAGGCGTCGATAAAACCTCATTACATAAATCCACACATAAGACACAGAAGCCGGAAGATAAACACAACCATCGGCAATTTATTTTTCAATACTAGTAGCAAGCCAGCCAGATACGATCCGGACCGTCATTCGTCCTGAGAAACATAGGACAAAGGGAAGCAACTTTAGTTGATTGAAATGGAAAGGGGTGTGACTAATGGGAATAATCTTCTCTTTGTTTCATTTCATCTTTTTATCATATATTCTTGAGTCTATAAAAGCTAAAAGTAGAGCACAAACACAATGCATTGGTTCTAAATCATGAGGCGAACTGTTAGCATATTCGAAATAAAAAGTCGGTAGGAATCAAAAAACTTACAATAGGGAGTAATCTTCCACCTCTGGTTCTTTCCCTTCGTCCATTCCCAGAGAACAATAATTGTCCCATCATGCACACCACCATGGTCCTCATCTCCATTAAAAGCATCAAAATTCAATTCAATGTTGTTCACCATTCTAATGCATCGGAAACCTTCACCAGTGTCACTGCTCTCAGCCCACAGGATAGACTCATCAAGATAATCAGGATTGTATGGTACCAGTCGGACCTATAATGAGTTTTTTACAAGGTCAAAGATAATGGCCCGAAGGAACAATAGTAGGAAAAAAAAAAACATAGAGATTCACAAAGTCTTCCAACATGAGCGATATTAGCATTTAATCTAGTGAGACGGAAGTAAGAAAAGAAGTTCAATCATTGTATTACCTAAAATAATACTACCTTCAAGATAACATGTTGCATTTCAAACTATACTTGATTGAAATACCCATCCACTAGAGAACAACTCACAATTATCTCAATTAACTTGAGCGTTAAAAAATGATGATCTTCAGATAGGCTTATGGTTGTGAGGCATAAGCTACAAAATCAATTTCAATGTTTGTATATGGGTACAATCAGAGACATGAAGATCACTCATTCTAATCAAGGTGATATGCAGAATGCTTGTGAGATGCAATGTAAAACTTCAATTACAATGCCCATGTCTATTTCCCCAAATCAATATCCTCATTAGGAGCACTTATTGTTTTGAACAAATTTAATTATAAGAATGGACATATGGCAGCAAAATAAAGGAACCACGTATCAAATCATACAAACCACACAACTGGAATGACAGCAATTAAGAAACAAATGACTATGACTAATGGTCCAACTTCATTAATTTAAGACTTAAGCTGTGAGCCTGGCTTACAGGATGAGTTGCTCCAATGGAGTGCTTGATAGCTTCCCCAGTGACTTTGTTGACAAGAGCAAAACCAGGGAAACCCTCCGCATCCTTCACCCTAGTGCTGTACTTCAAATCCTTGATCCAATGCTACAATCCACCAAAAAAAAAAAAAAAAAAAATAGAAAGGCAATCAAAATTGCGCAGAAATAAAGAACACATAAACCTTGAAAAGGAACAATTTTTATATGAAAAATTTGCTGGCGGGATAAAACATCAATGAGAAACAAGAATATCAGTATAAATACACCAAAGAAAACCAAGAAGAAACACAGATCCCAATTTATAAAACAAGAAAACAGGGATTAGGGATCTGGTGTTAGAAAACTAGCTAAGCAAGATCAAATTTAAAAAAACAAAAAACAAAAAAATCAAAACTTTGACCCACAACTCCAAGGCGGATAAACCCAAGATCAACCAAAAAAAAAAAAAAAAAAAAAATCAAATAAACAGGAAGTAAAACAGAACAAACTATCAATATAACAGGATCAGCATTTGACCTAAAAAAAAAGGAAAAGGGGAAAATGTTTACCTGATACTCATCCCTAGGATTGGCCCTCGCGAGAACCACCTTCCCATCACGAATCGAAAGCGAGTAATTCTCCTCAGCCTTGGTGTAAACCCTAACCGTCGGCTGATTCCTGATCGACGCCGCGCTGTTGTGGCTCTCATGACTGGCGTGATGAGCTTGGGACGGCGCCTGTGAGTGAGGATAAGGATGTGACACCGGCTGACCGCCGTGAGTCCCGTAGGATCCCGGCGGTGGAGGTGCATACCCGTGGCCGGGCTCGTGAGCAACGTGCTGAACAGGAGGGTAGCCAGGGGTACCATAGGACGGGGGAGGAGGAGGAGGGTACTCGTTGGAGGGTTGGGAGTAGGGCTGGTGAGATGGCGGAGGGTAGGGATTGCGACCCTTCTCCTCCTCCTCCTCGGAGCGGTGGTGGTGGTGATGGTGGTGACCAAAAGGAAACTCCATGATCGAGCTTCGAAACAAGACCACTGTTTGAAAGACTTGGGGCTCCTTTTTCTGTTTTTATCCTTTATTTTTATTTTTATTATAATTTTCTTATTCTGAATTTTTTTTTTTTTTGCAAAATAGAAATTATAAATTCCAATAAATTTGTTTTGAGTAATTTTATTTATAAAGAATGTTTTATAATAAATTTAGATAAAAGATTGTTAAACAGAAGAGTTTTCAGATTTTGGGATTAATAGATTAAAAAAAATTACTTCAATTAACACATTGTATGAATTTATTAATATTTATTTAAATATTTAGTTTAAAATTATTACAAAACCAAACACACAAACTTGAAGTAGAGTACTCCCCGTGACAATCTTTCATTTGTATAAGACTTTTCATCTCTGATGATTCACTTCTTTTTGTTGTTGTAACTTCAGTTTTTTTTTAATACATTTATGATTTATCCACTTTCTAAACAACTAATAAAAAAAAAAAGAACAACTAAAAACAAAAACAAACTAGGCGAAATAATAATTCATGTAACTTTAACTTCACAAAACAAAACAAAGCATTTAGTCTATGGATAAATCTCATGATCATAAGAAGCATGTATAAGGAAACAACAAATAGGCATAACAATAAGCAAAGATAATGACATTATTTATAAAGGTCTCCATAAAGCCCTCATTACATATATATGATATATCCTCTCATAGAGAGTCATCAGACAGAGAAGGTAAAAGAAAAACACATCCAAATCAGAAGGCAAATAAGGTTACTAGAGTACTGGTAATAGCAAGCCTTCAAGATATATATATGATCCGCATCATTATAATCATCCTGTGTGACAGAAGAGAAATCAAAGTATAAGTGACTGACAACAATGATATTTGCTTCTTTTTTTTCCAAAACTTAAAATCATATATGTATGTACTTTTACTTAATTCAGTAAAACAATAAGCATTGGTTTAAGATTTAACTTACAGTAAGGAGCAATCCTCCACCTCTGGTTCTTCCCCTTGAGCCACTCCCACAGCACAACAGTGGTTCCATCACGCACACCACCATGGTCTTCATCTCCATGGAAGGCATCAAAGTTCAGACGAATGTTGTTCACCATTCTAATGCATCGGAAACCTTCACCGGTGTCCCTGCTCTCAGCCCACAGCACAGACTCATCCAGATAATCAGGATTGTATGGCACCAAACGAACCTATGGAGAGGTTTCAAATATCAGCAATTTTTTTTTAACAAAAAATATCAGCATTTAATCTAGTCTGAAGGATAACAGAGTATATTGGAAACATACAGTTTAATGCATTTGAAATTATCATTTAATCAAACACCTACTCAAATAGAAACTGTTTCAAATTCTTTATCTGTTCAAGGTATGCATAATATTGATACAATGGGCAATGTGGTGGCAACTCATTCATTGTAAGAGATGCAAATGCAACACAAAGATAGCATCATATACTAATGACGGCAACTGAGAAACAATTAATATATAGGATGAGATTAATTCTTCAAGTTTTTACTAATTTAAGATTTGAGACTGATCAAAAACTTACAGGCTGAGTGGCTCCAACAGAGTGCTTGATAGCCTCCCCAGTGACTTTGTTGACAAGAGCAAAGGCAGGGAAGCCCTCCTCATCTTTCACCCTGGTGCTGTACTTCATGTCCTTGATCCAGTGCTACAACCCACCAAAGAATACAACAAACATATATTCACAATTGCCAAGAAATAAATAAGAACATAGCAATTTGGTGATTCAAAAGGCATATCTAAAGGAACAATTTTTTTTGATAAAAAACAAGAATTTCAGTCTTAATCCAAGAAAAACACTGAGAAGAAACACCAATCTCAATTAAAATAAAATTAAGACAAACATGGATTTTGTGTTAGAAAATTAAGAACTCATCACCAACCCCTTAAAAACAAAAATCAAATTTTGCACCAAGGATTGGAGAAAAAACAGCAAAGAGGCTGATAAATCCAAGATCAAAAAACAAAGCAAAAAAAAGAGGGGCTTACACACACACACACACGGAGACACCATCGCAACAAAAGAGCTAGTTAACAAGATCAGATTTTGATCTAAAAATTTTGTAGAAAATGTTTACCTGGTATTCATCCCTAGGATTGGCAGGGACGAGAACCACCTGCCCATCACGAATCGAAAGCGAGTAATTCTCATCAGCCTTGGTGTAAACCCTAACCGACGGCTGCCTCAGGAGCGACGCAATGCTGCTGTTGTTCTCATGGCTGGCGTGATGCGCATGGGACGGCGGACGCTGGTAAGGATAAGAGGGCTGGTCCGGCCCACCGCCATAAGGCGGCGGAGGAGGACCATAGCCGGGCTGGTAGGAGGATGGAGGAGGAGGGTACTCGTTGGTGGCGTAGGGGCTGGACTGGTAAGCGGGCGGAGGGTTGGGTTTGGGGTCCTCGTCGCAGCACTGGTGGTGGTGATGGCGGTGACCGAAGGGGAACTCCATGGCCGAGCTTCGAACGAGGATGAGAAGAGAGTGAGAACAATGATGAGAAGCTTGCGAACAAGGCCGGCTTTTTATAGGCCAAGCGTTGTTTTCTGTTTTCATTTTCCGTTTCATGTTTTCTGTCCCGGAAAAATATTATTTTTAAAAATAAATGGGTATTGAAATTGTAATTAATTATTTTTATTTTTTATTTTTTAGGTGGAGGAATGAATGCCTTTTTTAAATGATATTACAAAATTATAAAAATATTTAATTTATTTGGAATTCCTGATTAATTTTATAAATAACGTTTTTGTAAATCATGGAGAATTGAAAACGAAAACGGTCAGCGCGTTGGTTTCTAGGAACATTGGGAAATGGAGAAGTGCTTTGGGACTTGAAAACACGACCAGAAAACGTTACCATCCACGTGGCATATCATCATTGGGAAATGGGAGAGTGACCGTCCACGTGGCATATTGTCATTGGTTAGACAATGGTTGATCTTGGTGGAAATTAATTTTATTGGAGATTCTATTAAATCTTGAAGATGTTATGTAATAAAATTGGTTTTCTTAGAGATGCTATCCAATCTTGAAGATGTTATGTAATAAAATTGGTTTTCTTAGAGATGCTATCCAATCTTGAAGATGTTATGTAATAAAATTGGTTTTCTTAGAGATTCTATCCAATCTTAAAGATGTTAGTATATAATAAGTTTTATTTAATGTTTCCATGCAATTAATGCATCAAGACTTCATTTATTATATATATATATATATATATATATATATATATATATATATATATATCAATTCTAGTTGTAATAAATACTGAAATGAGATTTTTTTAATCTAAATTTATAGTAATAATAGAAAACTTTATCCCAACTTTATTAATATTAATCAAATTTATTTTTATTAGCCCTCTAATCATATCTATTTGTCCTCTTCTCTGGTTCTTTTATATATATTTATTTTAAAAAAATAAAGTATTAAATTGGTTTTTTTTTGTAATGTTCCCTTCATTTTACTACGCAATTCTACACTTTTTATTATTATTTTTAAAACATAAAATACTATTTTGTGAGAGAAAATAAAAGGTATGATTAAAATAATGAAAAATTAATAAATCTTGATAAATTTTTAAATAAAATAATTTTAAAATTTAATATAATTTTTTATAAATTTAATACTATCAATTAATTTTAATCGGTTTTTTTAACCAGTGAAATTGATTAAAGTGGATATATCAATTGGATTGGAGCGAGTACATTATATCATGTGGTTTAAAAAAGTTGCAGACTTTGGGAACCATTTTCAAAATTTTCCCAAAGTGCACATTGAATATATATTATTACAATATTAATAATTATAATTTATATGGAAAGTGATATTATTTATTTATTTATTTTTAATTCTACCCATAATATTTAAAATAAATTAAATAAAAACAATAAGATTATTATATTAAAAAAATTGATTTAAATATTTTGTTTGAAAATTTTATATTTAGATATATTATTTATTGAACTTATCAATACATTATTATCATTTTTTAGGATATTAATGTAAAAGAAAAGTAATAATAAATATTAAAAAATAAAATCATAAAAAAATGATATTGCTATTTCAAAATCTCTAAAAACAATCATTGCAGTTTATGAGTTTTATTTTTTTGTGCAATCTCTTCCGACTTTTAAGTTTATATTTTATATTTCATTATAGAGACTTATTCTATATACTTTTTAAAAACTTGTTTTATTTCTGAATTAATTTTTTTTTGTGATTTTTGTTGTTTAAAAATAACTTATTAAATAATTATAAGATATTTGTTTAACTATTTGTTATGACAATTATTGTGAAAATAGTTAGATATTTGTTGTGATTATTTGTTATGAAAATTTGATTATTTATAGATTATTTGTTAAATAATTGTTGCATAATGAATTTATATTGTGAATTTGTTTTAAGTCATTTTTTTAATTGTATTATTTGTCAATTTAGTGTTTAACTATTAGTTGAGTTCTTACACCTAAACCAAAAGTTATATATATATATATATATATATATATATATATATATATATATATATATATATATATATATATATATATATATTTGAATTATTGATTATTATTGTCTCAAGATTGAATTAATAAAGTTATTTAATATTCATAAAATTTTTAAATTTGAATTCTGTACCCCTAAATTTTGTTTCTAGTTCCGCCACTAATTTGAGGTAATGAGGACCAAATCAAAATTCACTAACACACTTGACGAGTTTCACGTGGACCGACTGAGATACTCATTCCTTAGTGACCATGTGGAGTTAGGTGGCTTATTCATTTTGTAAAAATAAAAAATCTCGATGTAATTCAAATTAAAATATTATTTGAAAATTAGTCTAGTTGCTAATATCAAATTAAAATTATTTTGTGCTTGATTATAACAATAAGGTATATAATGCTCTCTTTCTTAAAAAAAGAAAAAAATCTAATGGAATAAAAAGAGTTTTTTTTTTTTTTTGCACGGGAGAAATTTAAAATTAAAAAAACAAACACATCATCAAGGCAACTTCAAAAAATTACTCCAATAGATATATTACTTCTGTAATTATGGATAAAATTTAATTAATTATATATATTACAGCAGAATAAAAGATAAGCATATAAAACAAAACATCACATTGAATAAACCAAAACAAACAAAAGATGAATTCTAATAAAGGTTAAGAAAAATACCTAGACTCCGATGATAACTATGGCAAAGGGTGACTTAAAATATAAGAATATTTTTTAATAATTAGAAACCTACTAATTTAGTTTGGTGGTCATCTCCATCAACTTTTATGGCAACATTTTGATTCTAGGCAAAGCAAAATAATACCTAAAATTCATCGACCATTGAATTAGGGTGCCCTCTGGTGGGGGTGTTTTTTGGACAGGTTATTTCAAGGTCCTAAAACAAAATAAATAAATAAATAAATAAGATAAAATAAAATAAAGTAATGAGAGTTGTTGTACCATGTTTGAATTGAGTGCCATTCATTTTCATTGCATGTGAACACTACTTTCTTTGAAAAACTTATTTTATTGCATACATATTCACACATGACACATCAATCTCTGTTTTTTGTTTTTTTAGAATAAAAATCAATAAGGAATCAGTATATGATTCCCACTCTCAAATATGCTCCTTTTTCTTCATTCAAATGTGCTCATCCAAAATAAAAATAACTAATAATTAATAATTAAATAAACAAATAATATGAGGATGGCAAAGAAAGTTATTTAGAATTATCCCACCTCCATATTAATCGCGGTAGTCAAATGGTTAGGACATAAAATTATCCTATAAAAACATTAAGAGTTTGACTACTTCCCAAAAAATAATTGACGCTTAAGTAAAATTTGTTATTATAATAATTGAGGCCTAAATAAAGTGGACATGTATGGTAACTTGTCTATATTGCCAAAATAGAAAAAAAAAAACTTAAAAAATAATAGTAGGTTGTGCTTATCAACATTTATATAAAAAAAGTATTTAAAATTTTTATTTGCACTAAACTATATAACGTGATGTCAAATTATTATATGTATGTTTTTAATTAAATTGTTAAAATATATGTAATATTTTGTTGAAAAATTATGTTGAAATATGTTTAATATTTTAATATATTAGGAAAGTCACTATATCTCAACATAATTATGTTGCCGGGTCCCTTGTGTAAACCAGAAAATTATCCTTAACCTTTCAAGATGAATAATATAAATAAGATTTTTTTTTTACACATAACACTCATTTTTATATCTTTATTATGATTTAACCGTGTTGTTCTCCTGTTATTATGAAGAGAATATTATAAAAAAAAATAATTTTTATTGTTTAATTATTTATGAGCTATAATCTATGAATGATCAAACTACTCTTTTTCATAAACAAGAATAAATAAAAAATAATATTTATATATATACATACAAATTGTCTTTTTTATTATTGATAATTATAAATTGAAAACATTACAAAATTAATAACATGTTTAAAAATTTTAAAAATTGATGAAGATATCTCTAAATAATGAGATTGTTTTCCTCATTGATATATATATATATATATATATTGCATTAAAGGTTTTGTTATATATTAATAAAGTGGATATCAACTCACAATAAAACGCACAAAACATGAGGTTATATCTAAAAATATCCATAAAAGTTAAAAGAAAAGAGAAAAATATATCAATAAAATATATTTTTACTAATGAAAATTGTTTTTCAATTAACATCTCAACATGTTTTTTTTTAATATAGACAAATTACTATACATCTGATTTTTATTTATGTCTTAATCAAATATTATGATGGAATCAAATCATTAACCTCTTACAAAGGTGTCAAATGTCTTAACTGCTAGGTCATTGAGACGCATTTTAAAATATCGAATATATACTATTATTTAAAAAGGAATATTTTTATCATTGGGCAACTTGTCTTCAAGATATAAAAACACTTTATAAAAGAATTTTAAATTGATTTATTTAAAAAACTTATTTGAAATTTATTATAATTATTTTCATTCCCATTTAAAAGAAAGAAGAAAAGAAAATCAATGCTTCATCTTGAGCCCAATCAATAAAATTAAATAATCCAACACTAGTCACTTTGACACAGTGTCTTAATCATAAACGCCACTCTACCATTTGTTTTTATAATTATTCAAATGAAATACTATGAAATATAAATTTATATTATTTATTATTTAATATAAAAATCAAACCATAAAGCTATATATATATATTAGAAACTTGAGCTTAATTTTGTTTTTAAACTAAAAGAAACTGGCCTGAAATTTTAAAACTAGAATAAAACTCAGCAATACCAAATTATAGTCACTATCTTAATATGGAACAATAGGTATTGAAATGTAGTATTTTTCATTAAAAATGGAAGCAAAAAAGGAAAATTAATGCTATATATATATATACTTTTAAAGTTCTTGCTTTTATTCAACATATACTTTTAAAGTTCTTGCTTTGTTTTGGTTGAATATAACATTAATATTGGCCCATCAAACACCTAACAAGGGATTGCAATTCCACCAACTTTACATCTGTCTCCAAATGTCATTAACTTTTTCCCTTAAATAATTCATTTATTATGAATTTGGATAAAATGTCTATGAATATAAAAATAGGTTTAAGTTGAATATTGTGTTTAAGTTGAATATTAGGGTTAAATTCTCACCTAATATTTTGAAATTTATACATAATGTCCAAATTCATAAAAAAAAATAATTTATCAATAAAAATAATTCCTCAATATGCAGCAACAAGCACCTAAAGGAAATTTTCTAAATTAATCCATTTTCTTAAAATTCTAATAATTGAAAAAAAAAAGATTTTCCTGGCATATCCTTATAAAAATGTGATTTTTTTTATATATTTGCTTATATATCTCCATAACTTATTCTTATTTGCTTTTGTACAACTCAAAATTTTTATAAAAAAATGAAATTATTTTTACCATTTTTTTCATTCATCTTAGAAAATGAAAAAATAAAAATAAAACATAAATCTATATATTTTATATATAATTTGTAAATTAATTATTAATCATAATATGTCCACCGCTAGTAGATCCTTATCTGCTTTCTCCCATCATATCTTGTATAACTCTCTTTTAATTATCTAATCTGGTTTATCCATTTTTTTTAAAGAAAAATTATTAATCATAAAAATTTATAAGACAATATCAATAAATTATAGAGTATATAAATAAATATAATTTTTATGAGGGTATTTTAGTAATTCTATACTTTGGTGAGAGCATCCGAGCAATTTTCATTCAAGAAAAAAAAATCTCGGTTACAAATGAATCTGGTCCATTACTAAACTCTAGGCCCAAAATCCAATTGGGCCCAACAAGGGCCCGTTTAGTTCTATCAATAGAGATTCGCAGAACAATACAAAGAACTTCGCTGAGTTGCATGCATTGCGTTCTCAAATGGGACGTCGTTGATCATTGAATCATTGATTCATCTCTGATGTTTTTCCCTCAATTTGGATGCGCTGATCCTCTTGTTCTTCTCCATTTGGTATGAGTTTTTCTTTGTTTGTTCGATAATTCTGCATGATTGAGTACTTTGTTCATGCTTGCACACAATCTGTTTGATTAAAGTGGCCGCTTTTATCTTGCACACAAACTATTTGATGAAATTCCCTAGAGTTATTTCTTTGCTTGAATTTGATACAGAAGTTGATAAAAGTTCAGTTTTTGTCATCAATTTGAGTGAATTTTTACAATATATTACTGTGCACTCTAATCCGAAGATGTTTCTCAAGCCATGTGTCGTTTAGGGAAGAAGGAATTTAGATTGGTTTATTGAGGATAAGAACGGTTTATGTGCTTGATGCTTGGCCACCAGAGCTCTAGTTCACTTGTAGAGCATCATTTAGATAAAGAGAGATATCTAGATTAGTTTTTGATGACTTGTTGTGTTGGCAATGCATTGATTGGATGGCAGAACTCTTTCATTCTGCCTGTTGAATGTTCCTTTCAACATTGTAATTTGAGCTTATCTTTGATAAACTTCAATTATTTTTAAATGAACATAAAATCAGAAGTTTATTTTTTGTTGCAGTGCAGGGTTGCTACTCTGTTTGTCAAAACCATACATCCATTAGAAAAGAAGAAAACTATATTAGTTGATTGGTGATAAGCATGGTTATGTGTGATGCTTGGTCACCAGGGCTCTATAATTCATTTGTAGATCATAGCAGATAACTATGTATAGTATTAGAACCTATCTGCTTAAACAAATATAAGTTTTTGACAATTTGTTGAGCTTGGTGGTGTACTGATTTGATGACAGAAAACTCCAAGCCACTGCTGAAGGATGAGTCATTGCGTGTGTTGAGTGGTTCCTTTCCAAATTGTGATCTGTGCTTTATCTTTAATAAACTTGGATAATCCTGATATGCAAATATGGCCAATTACATCAAAGTCTTTGAGATAGGCCTATCTGGCTATTTTCGATTACGACTTAGATTTATGGTGAATTTAATAATAAGTGATCTGATTAGGCATGGAGATAAATTTATATTTTGATTAAAGATGATGGTTGTCACACATCTCTGATCCATCATCACTGTTTCCCTGGTTGTAACAAGTGTTTTTTCATATTACTATATGATTAGAATTTGGAGTGTGGCCTATCATAGTCAAGACTTAGAAGTTTGTGACATCACTGCTGACATCTAATTGTTTTGATTATTGTTAAAATGCACGAGTTGGAAATGTTTTCTTCATTGTTAAGAATCAAATATATTCAGAACAAATCTAACCTTGAGAAGTTGGAATATATTAGAAGTTTAATGCTTCCAATGGGGAAACTTGACTGTGGTCCTGAAGGAATATTTTTGCAGCTTCCTTTAAGGCAGCATTATCTTGGTGCTTATCTTATTCACATGTTGATAGGTTCAAACCATAAAGCTAGGTTTGTGCAACGGTTCTTGGAAGATTATTTTAATCAAATTCCACATCAACGGGTTACTTTGCTAATTGATTTTCTTTATCTTTATAAACACATAAATAAAGAAAACAAACTTACCACAAATGATGGAGAAGAATGGAAAAATAGTCAATTGTATCAGTATGGAGGCAACAATATAATTTTCATGTCTCTAATGAAATGAAAAGAGAGTATGCCTTTGAGAAGATGCTTTTGTTATGCATGAAAGGCTGAGCATTGAGGCGTGTTGGCGTAACTTGTTGTTGATGACAAGGCAAGTCTTTCCCTTTTGATATTTCCTAAGTTTCCAAGGTAAGATCAGCGTGACTGTCACATTGGATACCTTGATACTCCCAAATTATCAGCTTAAGGCAGGAAAAAAAAGGAAAACATTTTCTTGACATCTTTTCTCTGAGATGTCTACATTTGACAGGTGTTAAGATAGGAACCCAACTCTAAAGCCATCATGCCAGTTATGTAATGTAACCTTTATGATTGACTGGGATAACCATTTTACAAGACAAGTGCATTGTTGACTCACAGACTAACTAATCTTCCTCGATTATTACTGGAAATTTTGTGTTAAATTCTTATTTGTCTAAATTTCCTGTTTGGGTTTTATGAAGGGTTTGTTAAAAGGCGATTCATGAAACTTACCTGATTTTGTAGAAATTGAAGTAAAAACTTGTCATTGTTCCAAATTCTCTGTTGATGTGATGTACTGAGTAGCCTTGTTCAGTCTTATATTCTTTCTCTGAAGGATAATTCTCGTTGACTAAAATCTTCTGCAACTTAAAGGATGAAATTTTACTGAAGTCATGGTTTATGGTAAAATATACATGGATTCACATTTAATATTTCAGGAAAACCTCATGTTTCAGTAGTTGGCGATCTGATTTTCTGACTTTGAAGGCTTTGAAACTTTGATTTTTTGGGTTCTTTTTGTTTGTTATATGGAAATCTTCATTATCTAAATATAAGTTTTTTGGCAGATTATCAAAGCACTTGGTGCTTAATCAATTCTTAAGCGAAAACAATATATGTTGATGTCTTTGTGATGACTGGACTCCAAAACGTTAGGAATTTGGTCTTATCAATATATAACTGTTTTAAAGTGTGCAATTTCAGTCATTTAGCTTATAAAATTTATCATTAGTGATGCAATGTATGTATCAGGATAATTTTAGAATATGATTAGAGATGGCTTATATAGATGGTTTAGTGGGGCACTCTATTCCGTGTTTCCTTAGTTGCAACACCTAATATTTTAATTAAGAATTGATTAAACAATGCTTCAGTGTTTCCTTAGTTTCTCTCTATTAAATAAAGTTTCACTGAGCTAATTGAAGTTTTTTATTAGCTCAATGAATAATACCTTGGTTGTATTTAATGAATCCAGATGTTGAATGTGCAAGTATGTGTCAATTTGATGTGATTCCTCTGATAGATAGTGTTTGATTTATTCCTTAATGTGAGAACATAGCTATGACTTAAAAAAAAAATTTCAAGGGTTTATTTTGCAATTCAAGCACAACAATGAGGAATCTTGAAGTGTGGGATGGAACAATCTCTCAAAAGGATTTCTATGTTGCTGCTAGAGTCCTTGTTGAGAGTTGGTGAAACAAGTTGACCCTATTGTTCCCCAGTGGACATGGATTCCTGCTAAATCTACATTTTGGGTTCTTCTTGTAAGGTTGGTCATTGTTGTTTAGTTTTTCAGTGCCTCATGTTCATCGAAATATGTATTGCGTATTGTTTCCTTAAAAAGATCTATGCTTAGGAAGAAGGATATTTATCACTAGAGAACATGTATCATGTTGATTGAAATGGGGTTTGTTTTTGAAAACATTGGTGTTGTTGAGTTTCTGGGAAGTGCAAAATGTACATAATTCATTGCTCATCAATATGAAAAACCCTTTTGATTAATGTTGTTTGTGATAATTCTTTTGTTCAGGAATGTCTCAGTGTTGGAGCTTCTTTATGTATTTCAATTGTTTTGATTTCATGCCAGTTGATATACACACAAAGAGTTCCTTCAAACAGATTTGATTCCATGTATATATATTCGACGTCTGCGTTTTATTAGTCTCAGACACGCTGATCAGACCGAATTTGCATTTTATTTGCCATGTTTGCAGCACCAGTAATGAAACACATGTTTATGATTATCACATTGCAAATAGTTTTTCCTACCAGGTTCCAGTTCTCTATTTCCATGGATACCAATCCGGGGTGCATCTTATTGAAATTGAAATTTTATGAAGTAATGTATAAATCTATTAACTGATTTCTAGTGGTTGACAATTGGATTACTGTTCAGATGGACAGTCTTTAAATTTGGATGAGATTGAAAAAGACCTTCCTTTTTCCTCTTCAAAAATTCTAAGAGAATCAAAATGGACTTTCATAACTCAAGGTATTCATGTGCTTTCCATCCTGTTCTATGTTGAAATGAACACAATGTTGTATGAAACAAGACTACTATGTTCTACTAATTTGTCCATGTCTACTGAACCATTGTGCTTGTGACTGTTTTTGTTTTTTTTTGTTTTTTTTTTTTTGTCAAGATGATTGACTAGACCGCTAAAAAAAATACGGGTATGTGCACCACAAGTCTCGGCGGAGCAAATGGAGAAAGACCTTCGCATATATGAATGTTAGGACCATCCGCATATAACAATTACTCACACTTTTAGATATATACCATCATGAGTGATCATTGGTTTGTCACTACTTTTGTTGCTTGTAATACTATTTATGTTGCTTAGCTTCCAGTATTTTGTGATGTACTTTCTTTTATTTATAATAAATATGGTTGATCCTTTTTGTGAAAAAAAAGCCAAAATTCAAATTCTAATACATTTGTTTTCAGTAATTTTATAAAGAATGTTTTATAATAAATTTGGATAAAAGATTGTCTAACAGGAGTTTTCAGAGTGAGTGTGGCATTAAAAATCTTCTCAATATTAGTTAAAAAAAAATCACTTCAATTAACAAAATGCCCACTTCACTACATTTTAATTTAAATAACATATTTATATTTTCAAATAATATGAGTTCATCAATATTTATTTAAATAATTAATTTTAAAAAAATATTACAAACCAAACACACAAACTAGACCAAATACTCCTCCATCTACTGCAAATACTTCACAAAATAAAGTACTCAGTCTATGGATAAATAATCTCATGATCTAAACAAAGATACCATAATTTATTAAGGTGCCCATAAAAGCACCATCACTATATATATATATATATATATATATATATATATATATCCTCTTACATAGAGAAAAAAAAAATCCAGAAGGCAATTAAGTATTCCAGAGTACTAGAAGTAGCAAGCCTTCTAATACTCTTAAATTAATTCAGCAAATTAAAGCAGTGACCATTAATTGGTTCAATATTTGAATTAATTACAGTAAGGAGTAATCTTCCACCTCTGATTCTTCTTCTGAAGCCACTCCCACAGCACAACAATGGTCCCATCATGCACATCACCATGGTCAACTCCATGGAAGGCATCAAAGTTCAGATGAATGTTGTTCACCATTCTGATGCAATGGAAACCTTCACCAGTGTCATTGCTCTCAGCCCACAGCACAGAGTCATCCATATACTCAGGATTGTATGTCACCAAACGAACCTATGGAGAGGTTTCAAATATCAGCATTTTCATGCATTCATTTAAAATTATCATTTAATCAATTACACCCACTCAAATAGAAACTCTTTCAAATTCTTTATCTATTCAAGGTATGCATATATATGGTGATACAATTAATGGACAATGTGATGGAAATGCAAGGCAAAGATAGCATCATATATTAATGACAACAACTGAGAAACAATTAATATAGAGGATGAGATTATTATTCTCCAAGTTTACTAATTTAAGACTTGAGATTGACTTACAGGCTGAGTGGCTCCAACTGAGTGCTTGATAGCCTCCCCAGTGATTTTGTTGACAAGAGCAAAGGCAGGATAGCCCTCCTTATCCTTCACCTTGGTGCTATACTTCATGTCCTTGATCCAGTGCTACAACCCACCAAAGAATACAATAACTTTACTTTCAAAGTGCATATCAAAAGGAACATTTTTTTTTTATAAAAAAACAAGAATTTCAGAATTAATCTAACAAAAACACAGAGAAGAAACACCAATGCGTGAGAAAATTAAGAACTCACTATCAACCCATTAATATTAAAAAAATATATATATATTAAAATTTTTACCATAGGTTAATTAGCGGTAAGACACTTGACTTTCATACGAAGAGCTATCAAGAGCTCAATTCCACATAAATCTTTACCTGGTATTTATCCGAAGAATTGGCAGGGACGAGAACAACCTGCCCATCACGTATGGAAAGCGAGTAATTCTCATCAGCTTTGGTGTAAACCCTAACTGAAGGTTGGCTTAAGAGCGATGCAATGCTGTTGTAGTTATCATGGCTGCAGTGATATGCATGGGATGGTGGACGCTGGTAAAGATAAAGAGGTGGAGAGCCATACACGAAGCCGGGCTGGTAGAACGATGGAGGAGAAGGAGTGTACTCGTTATTAATGGCTTTGGGGTTGGACTCATAAGCGTGCGGAGGGTTGGGTTTGGGGTTCTCCTCGTAGCAGCAGCAGCAGCAGCAGCAACAGCAGCAGCAGTGGTGGTGGTGGTGGTGGCCGCAGGGGAACTTCATGGCCGAGCTTTTAATGAGAATGATGACCGAATTGTGAACGAGGCCGGCCTTATATAGGGCGACACTTGTTTTATTTTTTTATTTTTTCATTTTTTTATAATTTCCCAGAAAATGTATTACTTTTTTTTTCTTTAGTATTATTTTTTTTTATTTGTCAAATTTACTTGTTTCACACCCATTAAAAAAATTGATTGGAATTAGTTGTAATTTCATTATTTTTCAAAATTACTCTTATTTAAAACTCCACTAGTTATCAACCATTTTATAGCCCAATGATATGACACCAATATGTTAAAGGGGAGGTCATGAGTTCAAATTTTCTCTCTGGCAGTACTGTTGTTAATATACCTTGTCGCTTATTATTGAAAAAAAAGAAAAAAATTCCACTAGTATATATTTTATTCGTTTTTTGTTAATTTTAACTAATTCACACTAATTAAAAAAATCAGATAAAGTTGGTTAGCTACTTAAATTCTATAAAAATTTTTATTTACTCTCCAGAAAACTACTAATATTTCTTTTCTTACTCGCTATAAACGAATAAACGGTCAGTGCGTTGGTTTATACTAGAATATTGGGAAATGGAGAAATGCTTTGGAACTTAAAAAGGAGACCAGGGGACGTTATCATAAACGTGGCATGTAATCATTGGGAAATGGAGAAGTTCTTTGGTGCCGATGACATCGTCAACGTGGCATATTGTCATTGGTTGGGCAATGGTTAATGTTACTGCAAATCTTGAAGATGTTAGTATTTTAAAAAAATTATTTAATGTTACCATCCAATTAATGCATTGAAGCTTCTTTCATTTAATTAAATTATGAATATAAATCAATCAAAATTTAGAATTCCAGTCGTCATGTATATTAGTAGAAAACTTTATCCCAACTTCATTAATATTAATTTAATATATTTTTATTGCATCATTCCATTTGGTTTAAGAACTAGAAAACTTTGGGAACCGTTTTTCAACTTCTTCCCTAGTTGTACACTACTATAGTACACAGTCTAGCAGGCGTGAAATTGACTGAAACTCAAATATGCATATATTTACTTGATATATTTGGTTTCAAACAAATTTAATTAAAACAAAAAAGTAAAACTCAATTCAGTTCCAAACATATACAGGTGAGTAATACTATATAAAACGAAGTAAACACACGAACCAGCCACACAACTGATGTCCCTGGTTAAGTGACAATTTTTTTTTAAAATTAAAAAAAAATAAAAACTTTAGTAAAGTAAAAGATGAGACTTTCGTTTCTCTCTCACATTCTCTCTTGTCTCTCTCGGTCCTGAGCGCCGCTTTCATCTCTCTCCCGGTTCTGAGCTCCGCTTCCGTCCACCCTCCCGGTCCTCGTTCTCCTCCCCTGCTCCCGGCCCCCGTTTCAGCCGCCGCTTCTCTCCCTCGCTCACGACCCTTGTTCTCCTCCCTTGCTCCCGGTCCTCGTTCCGGCTGTTGCTTCCCTACCCCGCTCTCTCTCGGCTGTCGTTTCCCTCCTCGCTAGGGCACGGGTCGATGGTGCACAAGAAAGGGGAGCGGGGGCCTGATCGGTGGTGCATGAGAAGCTAGGGCACAAAGTGAGAGAGAGAGAGAGAGAGAGAGACAAAAGGCCAAATCGGTGGTGCACGAGAAGTCGAATTGCCGTTCCTCTCTCTGGTGCCATTGTTCGAGAGTCTCGACTCACCTTGAAATCAGGTACAGAGGTATTGATGATATCCTCCTAAAATTTTCTCTCATGCCCTCGTCTCTCTACAACGATTGCGTAGTAGCTTGGATGACCTAATAGGCAGCCGCTACTCCTATTGTTATAGAGGGAGGGGGAAGGGTGGGAGAAAAGCATTACTGTTGAATCTGCATCTTTTGTTTGATTCAGTTACTTGATATTTTATATACATTCAGCATGAATCAGTTTGTTGCATCGTGTATTTCTATCTGTCAATGTGGCTAGTTCGTGTGTTTGCTGCATGATGATTTGCTCCTATAAAAAGAGTATGGAGATTGGGTAGTGTGGCAACTTTAGTTGCACCCCTTAATTCAGGTTTATCCATGTGAAAGAATAGAGGGGCAAGATCTGAGCCTAGAATAAAACATGAATTCATTCTCAGAAAATTTTCTTGTATTTTTGCAGGTTTTACAAAGGTAAGATTGAAGCTTTTGATCCTGCCATAGATGTGTATTAGTAGAACTCATGTGCTCTATCTACCATTAATGCATGGACATCTAAGTAATCAGCCTTTGCATTCAAGTATAATCTTGATGGAAAATGTGCTTTATTCAATTGTTATTGTTTAGTGCTGTGCATTATTATGTAATCAGTTATATTATGGATCTTTTGTAGGTCTGTATCATTTTGTTAATTCTGATGAACTGTCAAAGCTTGAAGGTTATCATTTGATTGATTAGTTTCTCTCTGGAATTGATTCTGCTGTGAAATTTTCATTATGATTTTGTATAGATTTTTCTAAACTAGGATATGTATTTAGGACATGGATTAAAAATTTAAAGCTTATTCTTGATTTTTTTTTTTATAAATATTTTGAAGAACTATCTGAGTTTGGAGGTTTGTAGCATTTAATTGATTGATTTCTCTCTTGAATTGATTCTGTTTGTAGCATTTTTTTTATAAATATTTTGTAGCATTTAACGCTCTAAATCATAAGGTTTTTTTTTTGTTGGAATACTATGATCAAATTTAATGGAGATCTCTCTAATACCACTTAGATTTGTCACGCCCCGAGCCCGAGGCATCAACAAATGGCCGCACACCTACAAGGCCGTGACCAAGTAGGCACACAAGGCCTTAGTACCTGTCTTAACTAGAAAAAAAAAAACATCTAACAAATGTACTAACTTCATAAAAACAAAAAGATTAAAGGAATACAATAACCAGGATTACAACTATAGTCTAAGAAAACTAAAAGTGCAAGATTCAAAGTTTTAGACAAATAACAAGTTCCAGATTCACAACAAAAGAACTATTTATATGTTAACCAATTGGTGTTCGCTCAACTGTTCCCCGCTAAGCTATCAGCCACAAACTTACTCTGGATCTGAAAATGATAAAACAACTATTTATGAGTTTGACAATCGAGTAAGCAACCACTAAAAACAACAAAAATATAGGGATCACAAAAACTCAATAATTTTAGAGTATTTCAAACAAACATAATTTTCCAAAGGAACGAGTATATATGTCCCCCAAATAACTAATGCTAAAAACAAAACCACAGAATTCATGTATTTAAACTTGGTGACCCGAGTCGGATTGTCAGAGTTCATTTATTTACCCTCAGTGACTCGAGCCAGATTATCAGAGGCCATTATTCTTCGCCGACGGAATGATGAGAAACTATAGTTTCTTATCAGAGTCAGAGATTCATATCGATATGGTCAGTGTTTAATCCCCAGTAACAGGGTTATTGTAAAGTTAACTTTGGGACTAGAAGTTAATATATCAAAATATGTTATGTTCAAAATCATTATCAATGCAGAAATAGTGAAAATTGGTGATCCCATTTTTCTAATGAAAATAATTCCAATTATTTCAAAAGAAGATAATACTAGTATGTGATGAGAATAATTAGAATTCAATCAAGCATATGACAACAATAATTAAAATATAAGTAATCAATAACTGAATACATAGTTAAGATTATAAATCATGATTTTTGCAAACATTCAGTACTTAAGTAACAATTGCTTCTAGATTTTCAAAGTAAAACAATTTAAGAATATAATATATTATCAGAATAGTGGTTGCCAAGTAAATCCTAAAACCGGTAATTAATTAAATTATTAGAATCAAATAAATAAACAATTAAAGAATTAGAAATCTATAAGTTCTGAAATATGAATAGATACAGTATCTTAAAACCCAAAACATTTAAATATAGTATCATGAATGGTTTTAACAATAAAACCCAAAGTAAATAATTATGCATATGATTTACGGAAATTAGAAATTTTATATATGCATATATACAGGTTTATATGTGATTTATTTACCTGATTTTCGGTAAATTTCCAAAATCCAAATCTTATATCAAATCAAACTTGTTGAACATGCCCTATATTTGAAAATAAATTTCAAAGACATTAAAATCTCCCCGAAACATAAGCAACGGAATTTAAAAGTTGCTAATGTAACATGTCTCTAATTAACCTTAAAAGACACAACCCTAAAACGTAAATTCCTACTATGCTGTAAACCCAATTGTTGGCTAAGCAATGCTTAACAATCATAGAAAAGGCAATGAAATATCATACTTCTACATGCCCATGTAGGACACAAACTTGAAACCCAAGCCTATTACAAAGAGATAAAAGAAAAATATATAAGATATTATAAAGGTATGTTCAAGCATAAAAACAAATCAAGGATTTTGCTTTTCACAACTTTAAACAACAAAGAAACAAAGTTGAAAAGGTTCTGCACTTGAAAATATAATGAAATTGGCTTTGAAGTGCATTAGAAGTATGTTATCAATGGAAAAATTTAATGTCCAAGTGGGATGGTGACATTAAATGTCAATTAAAGAAATGGATTCTTGGCATTTGTCAGACATGGAAAACTAAACTAATACATTCCTGAATGGTGGTTTATTTACACACACACACACACACACACATATATATATATATATACTAGCAAACTCACCTAAAACAGAGATCAAAGTGGCAGCTTAAAAGAAGAATCATGAAATTATTTACTAACAATATAAAATAAATGACACAAGTCATGCTTGTTCTTTCTCTTCTCTACTTTTCTAAACTACAGAACCCGAACACAATTTAACCATAAGAATATATCAAAGCATACAGATTCCTAAGAAATGGAAAAATACATGTTGACTTTTTTTAAGGATAAAACTAGATACTCTCCTGACCACTCTTCAAAACCATAGAATAGATTTAAACAAAAAGAAGAAACTCTAACCATTAAGAAGTCAAAACAATAACTAATAGAAGATAAACAAATTGAAGAAGGGAAAGAGGAACCTACTGCAAATACTCTTAAACGAGCCCTCGACAAGGATGATTCTCTTGTCCTTGCCACACACCCCTATAGTTTATCAACGAGAGAGAGAAAGACAAAGGCTATGAAGTTCTCTGCTTTTTTTTTTTAATCACGTAACCGCAGGAGGTTACAAGGAACGTGGGGGCTCATGATCTTTAGAAAGATAAGGTTGGATTTAAACTTAAAAAAAAATAGTTTTTAAAAAATCATAAAAAATAATTTAAACAAAAATGAGGTCCACAAAACTAGTATAAGATAAAGGCTCTGATACCATAAAGAATTATGAGAATGGGATACTTTATTGATTGTAAAGACAAATCTTAAATACATGAAGACATTTAACAAGAGTCCTTTATTATAGGAGTATTGTCATAACTAACTTACAAATAAAGCATGGTATGAAGAATAAATCAAAGTGAGATATTTCAAGCAATAACTAAAAGAGTAACTAAAAGAGACACGTGTACTAATACTTGTCATAAGTGTTTTCTTCCAATGAGCTCTTGTTATTCTGCGCAATCTATATCTTATTTTCTTTTGAGTAAATATGATTTATTTATTTATTTATTTTTAAATGAAAGCTACATAAAAATATTGATTAATGATGCCACATATATATATATATATAGTGCAACAAGAAGAGAGGAAACTATACCAAACAATTATATTAACAATATATACCAAAGAAAAGATAAGTAATTTTTGTCTCTTATTCAGTTATGAAATTTATATATTTTCTTATAAGCAATTTTGAACATTACCTTTTCATCAATTTAATCAAATCCATTGTACACCAAAATCATGGTTAAATTCTCACATAATATATTTTGAAATTTCTATACAATGTGGGCATTCACAAAAAGAGGAAAAAAAATTATCAATTACTAGAATTGCTCAACATTTTAGTACACCAAGTACCCCAAGAAATATTCTAATTTCTCTTTTTTCTTAAATTTCTAATGATTAAAAAAGAATTTTCATTGCCAACTCAAAAAATTTATTTAAAAAAAGTTAAACTCTTCTTCCCCTACTTCATTTCATTCATCATAGAAAATAAACAAAAAAAAAATCTGTATTTTTTTATAAAATTTGTAAATCAATCATCAAATGATTTATAGGGTATGACATTTATGAGAAGTCATCTTACTTGATTTCAAAACCAGGTTATTCCTTGATTCTCTCCTATCACAGTCTGACATGTGTCTTCCGACCACAACATAAAAAAATAACAACATATGTGTCAAGATGTGATAGAAGAGGATCAGGGAATACCTTAGTTCTGAAATCAGACGAGATGACTTCCTTTTATGAGGGTATTTTATTAATTTTAATAATTTTTTTTAAGGGACAAAAAAAAAATCTCTGTCCAACCCAAATGAATCGAGCCCATAAACAGCCCTCTCGGCCCAAAATCTTATTAGGCCCAAAAAGAGCCCACTCAATTCAATCAATGGAGAGAAAGAACAACACAAGAGATTCACAGTGAACTACACTGTTTCACTGAAACATAGAAAGCCTTGCATGCCCTGCGTTCTCAGCAGGGACCTCCTTGATCTTGGATCACTAATTCACCTCTGATGGTTTTCCCCAATTTTGATGCGCTGGTTCCCCTTGTCCTCCTCCATTTGGTATGAGTTTTCCTTTGTTTATTCAAGAATTCTGCATGATTGAGTACTTTGTTCATGCTTGTACACAATCTATTTGATTGAAGTGACGGCTTTCATCTTGCACACTAACTATTTGATGAAATTCCCTTGAGTTATTTCTTTGCTTGAATTCGGTTCAGAAGTTGATAAAAGTTTGGTTTTTTTTTTGTTTGCCAAGTATTAGTGTGCACTCTGATAAGAAAGTGTTCCTCTAACCATGTATTTAGATTAGTTTATTGAGGACAAGCACGGTTTATGTGCTTGATGGGTAGCAATCAAGGCTGTAATTCATTTGTAGATCCTTTAGATAATTATATGTTAAATAAGAAGAAATTTAGATTAGTTTTTGATGATTTGTTGTGCTAGCAATGCAATGATTGGATAACAGAACACTCTCATTCTGCCTGTTGAATGTTTCTTTCAACCTTGCAATCTGAGCTCATCTTTAATAAACTTTGATTATCCTAAAATGAATATAAAACCAGAACTATATATCCATTGGAGAAGAAGATAACCATAATAGTTGATTGATGATAAGCATGGTTATGTGCTTGATGCTCAGTCACTAGAGCTCTATAATTTATTTATAGATCATAGCAGATAACTATGTATAGGATTAGAACCTCTTTGCTTAAACAAATATAAGTTTTTGACAATTTGTTGAGATTGGTGGTGCACTGATTTGATGATAGAAAACTCCAAACCACTGGCTGAAGGATGACTCATTGCGTGTGTTGAGTGGTTCCTTTCTACATTTCAATCTGAGCTCATCTTTGATAAACTTGGATTATCCTGGTATGCAAATACGGCCAATTATAACAAAGTCTTTGAGATACATTTATTTGGCTACTTGAATATGACTTTGATTTATCGTGAATTTAATAATTTGTGATCTGATTAGGCGTGGAGATAAACTTATATTTTGATTAAAGATGACAGTTGTCACCCGTTGCTGATCCATCCTGATGTTTCCCTGGTTGTAACAAGTGTTTTTTTAATATTACTATACGATTAGAATTTGGAGTGTGGCCTATTATAGTCAAGGGTTAGAAGTTTGCGACGTCACTGCTGGCATCTAATTGTTTTGATTATTGTTTAAATGCACGAGTTGGTTGTCTTTTCTTCATTGTTAAATATCAAATATATTAATTAAGAACAAATCTAACTTTGAGAAGTTGGAATATATTAGAAGTTTAATGCTTCCAATGGGGAAACTAGACTCTGGTCAATAAGGAATATTTTTGCAGATTCCTTTAAGGCAGCATTATCTTGGTGCTTATCTTATTCACACATAGATAGGTTCAAACCATAGAGCTAGGCTTGCGCAGCAGTTCTTGGAAGATTATTTTAATCAAATTCCACATCAACGGATTACTTTGCTAATTGATTTTCTTTATCTTAATAAACACATAAATAAAGAAAACAAACTTATCACAGATGGCGCTGAAAATTGGAAAAATAGTCAATTGTACTGGTGTGGCGGCAAGAATATAATTTTCATATCTCTAATGAAATGGAAATAGAGTAGGTCTTTGAGAAGATGCTTTTGTTATGTATATTAAAGGCTGAACATTGAGGCATAACTTGTGATTTATGACAAGACAAGCCTTTCCCTTTTGATATTTCCTAAGTTTGCAAGCTAAGATCAGCATGACTGTCACATTGGATACCTTGATACTTCCTAATTATCAGCTTAAAAGGTAGGAAAGAAAAAGAAAACATTCTCATGATATCTGTTTCTCTGAGATGTCTACAATTGACAGGTCTTAGGACAGGAATCCAACACTAATAAAGCTTATCATGTCAGTTATATAACCTTTTATGATTGGCTGGGATAATCATTTTACAAGAAAAGTTCATTGTTGACTCACAGACTAACTAATTTTTCTCGATCATTACTGGAAATTTTGTGTTAAATCCTTATTTGTCAAAATTTCCTGTTTGGATTGTACGAAGGGTTTGTTAAAAGGCAATTCATGATACTTATCCTGATTTTGTAGAAATTGAAAGTAAAAATTTTTCATCATTCCAAATCCTCTGTAAATGTCATATACTAGGTAGCCGTTTTTAGTCTTATGTTCTTTCTCTGAAGGATAATTGTCGTCTGAAATTTTGCTGGAGTCATGGCTTGTAGAAAAATATACATGGATTCACATTTAAGAATTCAGAAAAATCCCATGTTTTCGTAGTTGGTGATCTGATTTTCTGACTTTGAAGCCTTTGAAAGTTTGAATTTTTGTGATCTTTTTTCTTGATATATGGTAATCTTTATTATCTTAATAATATAAGTTTTTCATATTGTCACAGCACTTAGTGCTTAAATAATTCTTAACTGAAAACTATATATGGTGATGTCTTTGTGACCACTGAATTCCAAAACGTTAGGAACTTGATCTTATCAATATCTAACTGTTTTTAAGTGTGCAATTTCAATCATGTAGCTCCTAAAGTTTGTCGTTAGCGATGTAATGAAGGTATCAAGATAATTTAGAATATGATTAGAGATGGCCTAGGTGGTTTAGTGGGGCACTCTATTTCTTGTTTCCTTAGGTGCAACACCTGATATTTTAATTAAGATTTGATTAAATAATGTTTTAGTGGCTATTATAGTTTAAGACTTTCAAACTTTGTGAGATCAATCCTTTTCGTTTAATTAATTTTTTTTTTTATAAAAGGCTTTCACACGTGCAAGCTCTGTTTTCTTCTTTGCTAAGTTGTCAAAAACAACATGAATGTAGACAAAACTTAAGACCAGTCTTTCCACACTGAGAAGAATCACTGTAGCAATCTGTGTCCTTTGGAAGCAGGCTTTCAATTTAACCATCAAGAAAAGAAAAGTTCAAAAGATAATTATAAATGACCTAACAAGTTGGTCAAAGCTAAATGTAAGTTAGAGTGGTTTCTTCGTAAACATAATTTTCGTCGATGGACTATGGTTGATGGACTATGTCTATGTAATTTATTTACTCTTAACTCCAAGATAGGTTTGTTTTGATCGTTAAACGAAGAAGTGGAAGACTGCAAAAATGGCTTCTACAATACAGAACATTAAATCTTTATATTTTATAGACTAAAACAGATACCTTTATTTACATGAACTGCAATGAATTGATGAGAGTGATTAGGAATGGTAAAGTAATTTCTAATGGTAAAATCAAAGTAAAAATTGAATCTTTTTAATTTTAGACTAATATTTTTTTAGTTACTAGATTGAATTTTCGCATATGGTTCATAGACCAAAAATATGCTCAAAATCAATTCGTTATCTAGTAAAATATATAATATTGTTTCCCTAGCCTCTGGTTTATATTTATTTAACTTAGCCATGCCCTTGATGTCAGTCCTTCCGGTAATCTTCTTTCTTAAATTTCAATTGCACAATTCACTAAAAAATTTAGAAATATAGAATTTATAGGTAACAATTTTCTTTTAGAAAACAGACACTTTTGGCAATGGCCAGTACAAAAAGTAATACATAAAAAAAACAATTAAATTGGAAGGTATACAATTTTTCTAGATATGGAAATACATTCTCTCTCTAGTTGTCTAAACAATTAACTTGTAAAAGTTGCACACTGATAATTGGTGGCACGTTGCATACAAGTCTAAAGGCTCCACCTTTAGTTTGTATAAGGCCAACTTTTTATTTTCCCTTCTTCCGGAGGGGCTGCACCTGTCAGTGTCTTCCAATGATTCCAAAGAAATGACATAACCTTAGCTATAGTTCTGGATCACATGCCAACACATTCATGGAGGGTACCCATTATTGTACCATGTACTTAACACACACAAACCCACATGAAAATCTGGACAAATGTCACTTCTCAACCCCTTTGATTCCACTGACAAACTCAAATCCCACAACATACTCTTAACTTTTTTATTAAACAAGTATAAGAAATACTATAGTATCCACAATCCCATTCTTCTACTTCTACTGCACTTACATTCTCCCAAAGAATTTCTTTTTTGATTGACACTAGCCTGCCTTTTTCTGTACAAAAAATGAGCAATCCTGTATTCTTTGGTTCTTCTATTCTTCTTCTTCTTCTTTTTCTTCAAACCATACTTAAAATTCTCTAAGTATTTCATTCATGCAGTTAATTAGAACTCAGTGTAACCTCAAGTGAGAGTCCAAGAGTATCTGCTGATTCAGCAGTGGCTGGTGGCTTAATAAATTGTACTGGGGGCCACTGAACTGGTTGCTGAAACTGGGGTTAATGCATGAACTGTTGAGCTTCTTTGGTGGCTGCATGAGACCTTGATCTTCAGGTCTCTGGCGTTTCAGAGAGTTGTCAGACAAGAAAGCTGGTAGTTGTTGTTCATTCTGTGAGTGCCTTTGGTAAAAGTAAGCATTGTAATTGCCACTGCTGTTACTAATGAACTGAGCTTGGTTGGAGCTTGTTGCGTTAGTACTATGACCCATGACTGCACCACTGTAATTACCTCCTCCTCCTCCTGCTGGCTCAGCTCCTAGTATCTCAGAAGGGTTGTCAAACAAGAGATTGAGAAGCTCTGACAAAGATGAAGATTTATGCAGGTCAAGAGGTTGTTTAGGTTGCACAGTGTTTGCAGTGCTGGATGTTGACAAGTGAACATCTTCAGAGCTTGAATCTTCAGCTTGTTCTCTGTCCATTGATGGCTGATCAACAGAAAGATGGTTGCTTTTCTTGTAAATTCGGCACAAGACCCAATCATCCAGCTGAAACAAGATAAAAAAATTTAGGGTTAAGTTTTCCCAATCAAGATTGAAAGAAAGAAAGATATTAAAAGGATAGAATCAAAGAAAGGGGAAATTAATGATCAAAGATTGTTCTTTTTCCCTCTCTCTTCTTCTTACCCTCATGGAAGAGTCTCTGAGCCTCATGGGTCTGTAAGTATGGCTGTTGCTCTGAGCTTCAGCGAGGCGATACTCGTGCATGATCCAGTTGGTCTTGAGGCCCTTGGGAGGTCTCCCTTTGTAGAACACCAGAGCCTTCTTCACGCCGATGTTCACGTTGCTAGAGCTCGTGTGGATCGGTTTGTCGGTGCCGGTGGCCTTCCAGTACCCAGACGCAGCCGCCCGGTTCGGCCGCACGCCGTTCGGGTACTTCCTGTCTCTAGGGCTAAAGAAATACCATTCTCGATCCCCAAACTTCGCCATGCCTATACACAAACAATTAGAGAAAAAAAAAATCCATTCAAATCAATCACTGAGCATTGAGAAATCTTAGAAAGAAGCACAGATTGAGAAAAGAGAGCAACAAGCTAGAAATTGATCACATACGTGGGAGATCCCAAGGATCGAACTTGTATATATCGACTTCTGCGATGATGGACACCGGGCACGGCGCCGACGAAGCCCTGTTACGCAAGTAGTGCAGGATGAGCTCCTCATCCGTAGGGTGGAACCTGAATCCCGGTGGCAAGCTCGCTGGATTCGCCATGGTTTCCGGCGAGATCATCAAAGAGACAAGAGCTGAAATCTTTGGGAGAGGAGGATGGTGGTGTGGTTTTATCAGCGTTGGTTTTTGTCGTGTAGCGGGGGAGGAAAACTTGGATATGGATGTAATAAATCATTTCACCGAAGGGTAATCTAGGAATTTCATGTGGGGTTCGTGATTATCGTTAGCTTCCGCGCGTATGGGCGGGGACTAAGAATGAGGCGGGAGATGACGACACGCTGATAGCGTGAGCTGCCACCTGTCCCGACACGTGTCCAATCACCAGTGTTTGTGATGGTTATTGCTTGATGTTATCCTGACCGTCCACGTTGCTAGACAAGTGATTCGGTTGTCTGATGTGCGCCGTTGGATTGGTCTAAGTCAAAAGGTCCTATGATGATATGATACTCCATTGAAAAGGTCTCTGGGCCCGGGGATTGGGTTCGGGTGATGGTGAATCCAGCTGCTGCACGCGAATGGTATGGGCTTGGGCCGCCGTTTTGGATTAGGCCAGATCATCAATGTGACAAAATTTTCAGTGGACTTCCTCGCCTCACGACAACCAGGTTCGTTGTCCAATTCTTAGACTTTTTTTTTCATTTTCTTTAATTATTATTTTCGTTATTATTCCCTTTTTTTATTTTTTTAATTTACTTGCATATTTGATTCTCTTAAAATACACTTATAACACACATATATAGAGTTCATTTTTATTAGGTTTAAAGTATAATAGTAAATAGTAATGCAGTGGTTTGGATAGTGTGTGAGATGAATAAGTGATAATTTTTTTTCCACAAATTGGCTGCCATTTTTGACAAACGTCTTCATTTAAAAGATGATTAAAGAAGCATATAAATACGGTGCATTAGTTATGGTGACTTATTGATTTTCTAAAAAAAATGCTACTCCTCCATTCTATAATATAAGTCATTTTAAGAAAACAAAATTTATTCCAAAATAAATGTTGGTTTACAATATCAAGGCAATATTTATTATTTTTTTTCGATTTTACTCATCTTTAATTTCCTAAGTTACATAAATGAAAAGAGTAATATTTGTAGTCTCAAGAAAAATATATGTTTCCAAAAGAAAGATAATTTAGCAATTTGGTTGATTTTATGTTAAATTTTAAAAAAATCCAATACTATCATTAATTTTTATGCATCATCTTTAAACAATATGTATTTTGAAACGGAGGAAGTAATATTCTACTGTTTGTAAGAGTGAAACTACTATTTGTCCCACATTCGGATTTATGATTGGTATTTATAAAATAGTATTGGACCAAGTATGAATAGAACTATCAGGAGTTTTATTTATGCACTCTTGTGTCATACCATTCGGCTCGACAATGTAAAATAAATTGATGAGGTTGTTGAGAACGCATGCACGCATGTTAGGTTTGATTACCGTGTTGATGATTAGGACACGTGCTTAATTAGCATATTATGAGTGTGTGTATGTGTTTGCATGGATTGCTTGATTAAGTTGTGCACACGAGCGTGTATGACCAGGTAATATATATATATATTAAAAAAAAAAAGGTCTAATTCAATTCACCTAACCCAATCAAGGCCTCAGTGCTAATCCAAGTGGTTGAACAGTGATCAATAGGTGCAACCTGGTAGGTCAGGGTCTACGTCCAAAGTGGTCCCTAAACTTCCAATTAAGGTTGAGATTAGTGATAAGATGGTGATTAAGAGTGGATTAAGATGGAATAAAGGTTGGATTAGTGGGTGTGATTAACTAAAAAAAGGGATTAATCCAAAATTGTGGAGATGAGGATGAATGACTGTGAAGATGATTGGGGAGGTTGGGGTGGCGTATTAAGGAGGAAGGGGGTCATGGTCATCTTTACACTTGTACCTATAAATAGCATGTTATGGTGTCATGTTTTGATTGGTTGTTGGAATTCCAAGATAGTGTTTGTGGGAGTAATTAAGTGGTGGCCCACGTTTTTGTGGGGGTGACACGTGGTGTGTCTTCTTGCTATGGATTGATGACGTGGATTGCTGTTGATGATGTTTGTTCCCTTTGAAATGATGAGCACAGACACAAAGACACACTTCAAAAAGTTTTTGATAGTGTGTGCCTTGAGAATGTTCTTTGTTTTCAAGGGATTTGGATTTTTTATTATTTTTTATTATTTTGCATTTTTTTAATTTTTTTAATAAAAATGAATAAATCATTATATATATATATATATATATATATATAAAGTTAATAAAGACAATTGTTAGATAACAACCGCTGGATAATCCGGTGAAAGTCATTTTAAGTTGTAAGTGATTGAATTCTTTGTGCTGTAATTCTATACAAAAATATTGTAAATATATATTATTCAATATTCACCTAGTTCTCTGTGGGAAAAGTCGTATTTCTTAGTGAATCGTTAAATTATTAAACCATCGTAATTAGTGTAGTATCTTACATTTTATTTTTTGACACCCTTATATGGGGCGGCGCTTGTCACTAATACTGTAAATGAGGCAAGTTTGATCGGGTTGGGCCAGTTTGAAATTGGCTCGAAATAGGCTAGTTCGAGCTCGAAATTAGCTTAAAAATGTTGGTTCGAGCTCGGCCCGATTTTATTTTTGAAAACTCGAGTTCAGCTAGGCTTGATTAGCTCAAAATTAAAATCTTATTTATAAATTATAATTTATAACACATGACAATATTATTATTATTATTATATATATAATTTCGAGCTATCGAGCCGAGCCCGATTGAGCTCGACTCAAAATTAATTTCGAGCTCAAAATTCAAGTCGAAATTTCGAGCCGAATTCGAGCTGTTCACGAATAGCATGATATATATAATTTTTAGATGATATTGATTTGTTTATTATGGGAGAATAAGTCAAAATTTGGTTTTGTACTTTTGTTGTTTTAATTTAAAAAGGTTTATATTTGATAGAACTCTTATATATGACTTTTATTTATTTATTGGTCAGATGTTTTTTTTTTTTAATATTTTTGTTCAAAGGTATGTTAGATTTAGTATGAGATTTAATTTAAAAATATGTAGTATGTTGGAATAAGAGAGCTCGTGAACACAAATATCAAGAATAAAAAGAAAATTTAATGTTGAAGAGGAGAAATCCATGATGAAATTAATTATCATAGAATATCATAAAGTTTCAATTTAAGATTTTTTTTTAATGTTTTATTCGATGAACTTTTTATTGTATTTTTAATCTAAATTTTAAATAAAAATATAACAAAGTCTGGGAGGTCAACCATTGGATAGCCCAATGGTATGACACCAAAATATAAAATGGGGAGGTCATGGGCTCAAATCATTTCCCCGACAATATTGTTTCTGTACTGTTCATACACTGTTTCTATGCTATTCATGCACTGTTCAATCGGGCCCTAGTACTGTTTATATACTATTAATACAAAGTACATCCGAGTCCAATACTATTCTTAAAATCCCTTGAGTGAGGGCGCTTGTTGCCTATTAATAAAAAAAATAAAACAAAAAAAAGTCTGGGAGGAAAGAAGTTTAGTTTGACATCAAACAAGATAAATGAGTTTGTTGTGAATTTATTCTAGTCTTCTGCATCTTTCTTCAACATTTGATACTAATCAAATCATTTAGAAAATTAAACTTAAAATTAACCTAATAGTTTTAAAATTAAATTTAAGCACACGCATAAAAATTAATATATATATATATATATATATATATATATATATATATATATATATATATATATATATAACAAAAAAAAAAAAAAACCTAAACCCTCAAAAGAAAACGTGTGAAAACTTAAACTTGAGAAACTAAGACATTAATCCATGACTAACCGTTGATTAATTGAATGAAAACAAGTTATGACTACTCTATATCATTTTAAGTCACTAATCTTTATTAAATAATAATATATATGACTACCAAGAAAACCAAAAACAAGTTGAAATTTTTGCAAGCTTCACCAACTCTTATTCATGTCTTTACATACAAATATGGTGTGACAATTCCCTATATTTGCGGAGGATGATAAGGAGTAAATTAAGGAACCATGTCCAAAGTCTTTTCTTAATTAACATGATTAATATCTAATTAGGACAATCCCAAGGTATTTATATATATTCATAACCATCTTCTTCACTTTGAAATTAGGATTCAATTAAATTCCCACTAAAGAACTCACTAAATTTAATTATTTCATCCCTTAACTTAGTCAATAAGAGAAGATAAGTACTAAAGATATCTATTTGATTCTTTTCCTTTTTTTATTTTTTATTTTTAATAACTAATTAAGGAAATATATATACATGTGCATGAGAGTTGAGAGAAACGTGCATGTAATTCGTTCACACATGAAAAGGAGTTAAAAGTGTTTTGGCTTTGTCATCTTCTTATGAGAATATGAATGAGACTTGGTTAAGAGAAACAAAGCCACATTCAATGGAACACTTTCACATGCATTGAATCTAGCATGTAAGTCATTAACTTGAATTATTTTATCTCATTTTTCTTGTATTTAAATTTATGTTCTTGTAGATGATTATCATCTTTGTTAGAATATGCATGGAAATTGCATTTCAAAACTAATATACTCCTTGTTTTTTTTTAAAAAAAATTATATATGTGTTTATTAGTTGGCACATATTTTTGTTGATTGAATTATTTAGTTGACTTTAGGAGGTAGTATTACAAAAGAATGCCTTTTGGCACAGTTAAAATCTTGGAAGAGATAAGAACATTATATATTAACTTTTTTAATTAATTAATATGTTGAATTACGCGTGGAATATATATATATATATAGTTCAAAGATCATATCTTCTTTAATGAAGATAAAAGGAACACGTGCATTATTATATGAATTAGTTCTTCATGCCAAGAAAGTCATACTATTATCTTGACCAAGATATTTATATGGTCCACATGGAAGTACATTGTAGTAAACTTTATATATATTAATTAATTTATTTATTTATATAAATGTGGTGGATTTGTGGTCTTTGGCCAAATCAACTCATGATTTTTGAAGTCATGTTCCTAATTTCTATAAATGTGGCTCAGAACTTAAGAATGGAGGTTGTTGTCTTGTTTATAGATAAGAAGAGACTTGAGTGCAACTTTGAATATTTCTTTTTTATTTTTGTGATTTTATAAATGATGAGTAGTTTTTTTTTTTTTGGTAAATATGTTTTAGGGGATAAAAATTTAAAGAGAATATTTTTTTACGTTTTCAATTTTAATCTATTTAAGATGAGTTATATATATAATGCTTGTATTGTTTTTATTTAGCGAGGTTTGATCGGAACATGGCATGCGGTATCAAAAATACGCATGCCATGTTCCGATCAAATCTCGCTAAATAAAAACAATACAAGCATTATATATAACTCATCTTAAATAGATTAAAATTTAAAACGTAAAAAAAATATTCTTATATTGATTGGGTTTGAAACTTTGAATATAAAAAGAATATGTGAATAGAGTTAGTACTATTTAATCAATTAAATCAATTGTTTTGGTCTTTAAATATCTTAAATGGGAACGGTAGGAATATGAGTCATTCCTCATGGACAAAAGGAGGCACTTAATATGGTTAGTGGAGTGTTAAATCATAGATTAAATATTCTTAAGAAGCCATTAAAGTCATCATCAATGACAAAGACTAACAAATCATAGGTACAAATGTTGTTGTTTATTCACTCCGTATAAAATGGAGACTATCTAAGTTCATATTGATTTCTCAAATGAAAAGAAAAAAAAATAAATCTCAAAAGTTAACTCACTTTCAAAGAAGAATAATCCAAATAATAATCCCATTATTCCACTTTAAGTTTTTTTTTTCTTTTTTTTTTATAAACTTTTAACAAAAATAAGGACTTTTCATTTTCATGGAGCATTATAGAAAGATGATTCCAAGGAGTGCACAAAGCTCTTTTCCTCACAATGACTAAAAAAAGTAAAGGATTGGATGGAGAACATTTTTAGCATTGTGGAATATATATAGATATTAGATAGTGTTGTGTGAAGGGAGTTGGTCTTATGCCATAAAGCAAGCTTTGGATTGGATGCTTGTATGACTAACTAGTTCAATGCCATTGAAAAATAAAAAGATTTTAAGATGGAATGTGCTAGATACTTAACTTTTTTTATTTGTCTTTTAATTTAAAATAATCCTTTTACTAATTCTTATTTCCTTTTTCCTTTTTAAGAGCTTTGGTTTAATGTCCTTTCAAAATCTCAGTGATTAGTTGATTTTTGATATCTGATAGAAAGACTTTTAGTTATTTTATTTTATTTTATTTTATTTTGTCACTGGTTTATTGGCTGCTTTCATGGGCTTTGGCCCATGGCTTTTAAAAGTTAAGCACAATATTTTGGAAGGAAAAGCCTTTTATCTTATTTTCTCTTATCAAACTACCATGATTCATAAGGAGTAAAATGTAGTACAATAAGCAATAGGGTTTATCTAAATGGTAAAAATTTGAGGCACTTAAATAAGTGATTTTAAATTTGAATCTTTGTATATGTAAAAAACACTTGTAAAAAAAGTCTACCCTCTTACAAAGCTTCCGGTATCTGTTTTGGACTAGTTTAGAGCCTGTAATTCTTAAAAAAAACAATGGATTAAAAATAAAAAAAAATAAAAATAAAAATAGTATAATCAAATTAGTTAAAAAGAGTCATGTGCATTTTACTTCCATCTCAAGAAAAGGGATCTATTTGTAATTTTAAAAAATACACATTGTCCAGACTCCAAATCTTAGCATTTAAATGTTGATAATTTTTATTTATTTATTCATTCATTTGACTAGTTTTAGCATTCTGCAGCCTCAACTGATGAATAAAGTGGGGGTTTTATTTTTTTTATTTTTTCTAATAGATCACTTAACTATTGTCTTGCTTCATTTTAGTAATTGGACTTCAATTTATATCAAAATAGTTATTAATCTTCAATTTAATTTTATTGGACAGTCAACCAAATTTTTTAAGAATTAAATAACTGATGTGACAGCTGAGATCTTCAAATTTAACTATATATACAGTTTAAATAAGATGGCTGATATGTCATAAGGAAGTTGACATAAATTTTTCAGCTGCCACATAAGTTATTTGGTTCCCAAATCAATCAGGTAATTGTCATATGAAATAAAATTAAAAATGAATTATCATTTTGATACAAATTTAAATTTAATTATCAAAATAAAATAAAATCATAATTAAATGACCTATTTTATTTGATCATTTATTTATTTATTTTGACAAAGCAATTGATATTATTTAAAAAATAAAAAAAAGAAAAAGAAAAAGAAATGTTATTCCCATCTTCCATTAAAAATAATTTACAACTTGATGGATGGACGGCCAAGATCAAAAGACAACATCATCAAAACCAACGTGACCAAAAGTCCTCTTCTTCACGACTGCGATGATCTTGAAACCCTCATCGCCATCGTCTCTTCTCAAGCTCGGCCTCGCCCCAACCCTCGAATCCCTAAATTTCCTCCTCTTCTCCATCGCCCAATCCAACAAGCTCGCCCTCATCCCTTCACTCGTATCTCAATTCACCTCTGTCTCCTCCACAATCCCACGGAGCTCTCTCGGATGCTTGATTTTCACCCTCAGTGCTCGTGGCGAGCCGGAGCGAGCTGTTCAAGTGCTGGAGATGATGAAATATGCGAATGTTGGACTTCAGGTTGATGATTTTGTTGCTAGCTCGATTGTCTCTGGGTTTACGAAGATTGGGAAGCCGGAGTTAGGGTTAGGGTTTTATGAGCAGATGGAGGATAGGGAGGGGTTTCGGTCGGGTTTGGTGACTCTTACTGCTGTGGTGGATGCTCTTTGTAGGATTGGTAGGGTTGGTGAAGCTTGTGAATTGGTGCGGGAGATGGAAAAGGGTGGTTTGGTCTTGGATGAGGTTCTGTATAGCTGTTGGATATCTGGGTTGTTTAGGAATGGGGATTTGATGGAGGGGCTGAGGAAGCATTGTTTGATGGTGGAGAATGGGATAATGCCGGATGTGGTTAGCTATAGCGTTGTCATTGATGGGCTCTGCAAGGAAGGGAATGTGGAAAAAGTGGTTGGATTCTTGGATGAGATGAAAAGAAAGGGAATTGAACCAAATTTGGTTACTTATACATCGATAATTCAGGGGTTCTGTGTGAGAGGCAGAGTAGAAGAGGCATTCAGTGTATTGAAGAAAGTAGAGGAATCGGGTATTGTTCTGCATGAGTTTGTGTATGCCATTTTGATTCATGGTCTGTGTAAAGTCGGGGATTTTGATAGAGTTTTTAGTGTGCTTGAGGAAATGGAGGAGAAAAGGATTGTTGCTGGGGATGTGACATGCAATACTGTGATCAATGGTTTGTGTAAAGCAGGGAGGATGACTAAGGCTGATGAAATGTCAAAGAGCTTTAGTGGTAATAATTTCACATTCAGCACATTGTTGCATGGGTACATGAAGGATATGGATGTGGCAGGAGTAATGGAGACAAGGAGGAGGTTGGAGGAAGCTGGTATCTGTTTTGATGTTGTTACATGTAATGTGCTTATCAAGGCTTTGTTCATGGTGGGCATGGTTGAAGATGCCGTGAAGCTGTTCAATGAAATGCCACAAATGGGTCTGGTTGCAAATTGTGTTACTTATTGTACAATGGTTGATGGTTGTTGTAAATCAGGTAGGATTGATGAGGCGCTGCAGATATTTGATCAATATAGGCAAAAATCAGTAGCCAGAAATGCTGCTTGTCACAACTGTCTCATTAGAGGACTATGTAAGGAACAATTGGTCGAAATAGCTGTTGAAGTGTTTGAGGACCTTATTGAGAAAAATCTAGTTCTTGATACTTCTATTTGTAGGACATTGACCAGAGCCCAGTTTGTAGATGGCGGTGAAGAGAAGGTCATAAAGTTTATTCAAAAGATGCAAAAATTAGAACCTAAATTACTCTCATTCCTATTGAACGATGCTGTTGCTTTCTTATGTGGAAACAATTGTTTTGAAGGGGCGCTCGAAATGTATTTTCTGATGAGAGGAAGCGGCATTGTGATTACAAGCAAGTCATATTATCTACTTCTTAAAAAACTTGTTCAAGGGCAAATGAAACATGTCAGTCAGATGATCATGAATGACTTTGTTAAAGCATATGGCATGTTTGAGTCTAGGGTGATTAACATACTGTTATTTTACCTATGCAAAAGGAATGTGGATGTGGCCATTCAATTTCTTGGTATTATGGGGAAGCAAAACGTGTCTGTCAGGGTTTTGACTGCTATTGTTTGTGCACTAAAGAATGAAAACAGAGCTAATGATGCTTATGAGTTTCTCATGGCAGCTGAAAAAAATGGTTTATCTTTAGATGTAGTTGTTTATTCATCAGTTGTGGATGGTCTTTGCAAGGAAGGTCATCTTGGCACTGCATTAGATCTCTGTGAAAGTATGAAAATGAAGGGAATGTCTCCCAACATTGTTATATATAACTCAGTGATCAATGCTTTGTGCCGCCAAGGATCTCTTGTTGTGGCTTTTAGGTTATTCGATTCTTTGGAACACAATAATGTGTATCCTACTGCTGTCACCTATGCAATTCTTATAAGTGCGTTAGCTAGGGAAGGATTCATGCAAGATGCAAAAGATTTGTTTGGAAAGATGGTTGGTAAGGGCATAACCCCAAACACACGTATATATAATATATTGATTAATGGATATTGCAGCTTTGGCTTAATAGAAGAGGCACAGAAACTTATAATGGATATGGATGACAATTGCTTGCAGCTAGATGCTTTTACAGTTAGTGCAGTAATCAGTGGCTTTTGTCTGAAAGGTGACATACAAGGTGCATTAGATTTATTCACTTGTCAAAAAAGAAGAGAGAAATTTCCAGATTTTCTTGGCTTCATGAATTTAATAAAAGGTCTCTTTTATAACGGAAGAGTGGAGGAAGCAAGGAGCATTTTGAGAGATATGCTGCAGTGTGCAGAAGTCGTCGATCTGATAAATCATGCTGGGGATGAGCTGAACATTGATGAGTCATTAGTTAGTCTTCTTGGTCTTGCATGTGATCAGGGAAGAATCAAAGAAGTCATTGATGTCCTTAATGAAGTGAGATTGACCGCTTTTCCTACATGGAGGTCTGAAAGTGACTATAGAATCAAGCACATGAAGAGGCTGCAGGATGGAGGGGATTTTACTACTGATGTTAAAATGACAGGGTCTGGAGAAGGAGACATTCCCCTTATGGAGGCAGAAGTTCCTAGACACTTGTATAACATTTCAAAATCAAAAAATATTACTGCAGACATGGTTGATATGAGCAACAAATTCTCCAAGTTGGGTAAAGAAAATGGCAGGAACAAAGATCATGATCATCTGATTGGAAAATCTCTGTCACATGATTTCGACTCATACTATTGCATCATAGCCTCACTTTGTTCTAAAGGCGAACTGCAAAAAGCTAGTAGTGTTGTGAGAGCAATGCTTCTTTCAGAAAATTGCTAGCTGTTTAACTACATTTGAATTTATTGCAAGGATATCAGTTGGCCTACTATATGCTGCAGTTGTCAACCAGCCTGAGGTATGCAAACGTTTTGCATTACTTTTCCTGCTACATATTAATTGTGTGGAATTCCTTTCTTTGTTTTTTGTTTACTCATCTCTCATGTTTTTTTTTCTGCATATTGTTTGTATCTCTATCTTTCATCATCAGCTTCACATGCTTCGGATCATCTGTGCACAAGTTGTGCTGACTGCTGAAATTTTAACAGAGTGCTCTTCAACAGCATCAATTATTTTGGTGAGTCTGTAGTAATTACAAAAGTTCACGCATGCTGAAAGTTCCAATTTAAACTGCATTTTAAATTTTGTAAATTGCTTCTTCCTGAATAATGTCTGTGTCAAATTGGAATTTATGCAAATTTCGTCAATTATAAACATCGCAGGGCTCCGTAGATGTTGAGTTGATTAGTCATGGATCTCTCCAATCGGAGTGTATGTACCTGTTTTAGATATGGTATGATATACTGGGGACATGTTTAAATCAGTTTATCGCTATGTGATCCTACTTTACTTTGGTTTATTTGAAAAAAAAGTTTTGGTTTCAATTCTCCTTTCCTTTCTATTTTAATTTTTTTCCCTTTTTCATTTCAATCTTAATCCTTATTTTAATTATTTATCTTTTTAACTCCATAATTTTCTTTTGTTTTTCTATCTTTTATAAATTGATTCTAATTTTTTTCAAATCTTAATGGTGATTTTATGATTTTAAGAATTTCATTTTACTTGATTTAAATTTAATATGGTTTAGATCTATTGTCCTATACTCTATTTCTCTAAAAACAATTTGTTTTTACTAGAATGTTATTGACCATTCTCAAAATTATGTGATTCGCATTTCTATACATACACACACGTATGTTTATTTATTTGTTTATCTATTTATTTAAGACCTTGATCATATATCTAATTGTCACTAAATTAAAGTGGGGATACTTGACAGTTGACACCCATATCCATGGCCTATATCACTGGAATGCTTTTTTTCTATTGATATTCTTGATCATATTTATTTAAAACCAGGATAGATGCATTGCAGAATGATCTGGAGTTCAGAATGTTTCAACTCCTATTATTCAGATCCGACAGAGAATATTTTAATCTGTGGTTGAGGTTAGACATGCTAATCTTGTAATGACAGTGTACTTATTTTTATCTTCATGAACTTTGATTTCTCGTTGTAATTTGATTTGAATTTGGGACATCTGCAGATAGGGAATCAGAATCGTACACAACCCCACCACCAGGCTCCGTTCAGCAACATGAGAATGTCCGGGCTTCCGAAAGCGGGCCCTAACCAACTATTTTGCTGTATGAGCCATCGTTAAATGTTGTGAAATATTAATGTCAAATGCCTGATCATCCTGTGTCTTATCCTCCATTCATCACCTAATAATGAGCTTTCTAAGGCTGCCTTGTGCTTGTAAACCATGTAACAATAGACACATGTTTGCTTATTTATAAGAAATATTTGCCTTCATGGAATTTTAGGATCAATTTTGTAAGTCTTTATTATGTTGTGATTAGGGGACACATGTTTAGTTCTAAAACCAGACAATGACTTCTAATGCCCGCGCATTACTTGATGTTTTCCTTTGTCAAATTTCTAAGTCCCAACTGGTGTTTTTATTAAGAAGGGGATCTGGAATTTCAAAAAACAAGATTATGCAACAGAAGTGTATTTACAGTAATCAGCATTCAGCATACACATCAGAAGAACTTTAACATCCAAACCATTATGAAACATAAACGACTTCTTCTAGGTAGCTTTAGGTAACCTAATCGTTATCGAGCCTTGGTGTAGAACTCTAAAGCTACATAGTAGATGGAACCAAAAACAAAGATACACTCATTATGTACGACGAACAAAGTTCTGATAATATAGCATCATAGTATCACATAAATCATTTTCGTTAGGTAGAAGCTGGAATATCATTCTTTTTTTCTTCAATTTGACCACGAACGAAGTCCAGGACGGAAACTCGCTGTAGATTTAAACCAGTAAATAAGGTATAAGAAGTAAAAAAAATGTCATGCGTGTGACAACTATAAAATGCTTGTGCACTACATACCCGTTGTTCTAGATTGCTTTCGTCGGAATTTAATTTCAATGATTCTAAGAGTTCCACAGCTTCTTGAAATCCATTTATTGCCCCAGGTTCATTCTTGAGAGTCCTATCCACATCTGCTACTTTTGCAAGAGAGACGGCAACATCTATAATCTGCATCCCAAAGCATGACCAAGATCAAAACGAAACCAGCAAAAGTTTCTTGGAAATAAAACCCAAAGATAAGCATCTGGCAGAAGAACCAGTTGCCATCTCATACACTAGCATTAAAATTGATCAACATGACACTTGCTGTCACAAGTGAAATAATTGATCTGGCAACTGCCAACTCATTGAAATAAAGGTGACATTTGCTAAACATAGTGGGAAAGATTGCTTATGTGCAACATCCATCCATAAAATCTTGATCACTTGATGTATGGAAGGTATAAGAAAATATATTCATTATCAGAGCCGTTCTTCAAATGTATTTCCTCTTCTTATCCGCAAGTAAGGAAATATATTCACACAATTCAAAATAGAGATTGATGTTCAGAATGCCTGCTTGCAGAACTGGGCTTCAATTGTCTATTTGTCTAGTTTAACAAATTAATCGAATCAATGTCTTTAGTACGTAACAGGGCATTTGAAGTTGCAACATCTAATGGTAACTCCTACCAAAATTCATACAAGCCAAAGACCCTAATCTAGATCAACTGAATTCCTAGTTTGCCTTCAAAGCCATGATTCAGTTCTAAGTCGCATATGATAATTGACTTTCCACACAGAGAGAAGTTAGAGACTTATACAACTGCAAGCTTTCAATTGGTCATCACTAGATCTACCACACTTGGTTTTGTTTACTCCCTATTACTCCTAGTTCTAAGATAAAATAGCAACTCTTCATGCTCAGGTGCAAATAAAATAAATTTAAATGACACAAAACAAGGGCCAAAAGAACCGCCCCTTCTACAATAATACCTGCTACAATTGCAAGAGAAAATTTGGGTCAACTACCAACTAGAAAATTTGCAGTTAAAGACATTCTTTTCAAATATTCTTTAAGGTCTACTACCAATCATCTTATGTTCATCATTAACAAACAGCAAAATGATAAGATAAAATCAAGTGACATGAATGCTGAAGGTAAATATTATCTTTCACCTGTGATGAGACGTTTGAGTTCTGTTTGGCTGCCTCACGACGAACATCCAAAGATCGGATATAATAAGATCTAGCAGATTGCAGGTCACCATCATAGTACTTGAGATCTCCAATTTTATTTAGAGAAACAGACAGTGTGTGCACTAGCTGTGAAATAGTACAAGCAATGTCAAAATTCTGCAGAACTATGAAACTGTTTCTCCAAATGAAGAATTTAAACACAAAAAGATTATAAGGGACAGGCTGGGATCCAATGTATAACCTCAAGATCTTTTGCAGGAACTTTAATAAGGAATTCGACACTCTCTTCATAGTAGTCAACTGCTTGTCCAGCATCTCCCATTGCTCGACTGGTATACCAGTACAAATTTACAAAATATTGTTACATAACCATGTGCACATCTGGTAGTTAACATACTTTGCATTAAAAAAAAAAGGATTTCCTAATATACATCAACATGCAACATCACTTACCGCTTCCTTTCAAATGAATTTGAAATTCTATTTAGGATAGAATGTTTCAGTATGATGATTCAGATTATTAGATCAATCTCTGGGTCACAGAGTCCATCTGTATCTCTACTATTAAATAATACATACTGAAATATTTCTATGGAAAAAATTAATCATGGGTACTTCTGTATTTGAACATTAAATTACGCAAAGAACAGGAAACTGATTCAACTTGCATGAAAATAGAAAGTAACTTATGGCTTGGTTTCTCATAAGACAATAAAGATTATCAGCTTACATAATTCATGAAGAAAAACAACTTGAAGTTAAAGCCAATATATTCCTAATAGAAGATAAATGTGAAATTTGTTTATAGATCCAACAGGCCATTAACCAAATGCCACATTCCACAAGTAGATGAGGAAAAAAAAAAGTGAATACAAGGTAGAAGGAGTACGAACCAGCAATCCCCTAGCATCCCAAGAATAGCCCCAAGTTGTGAGCATAATTCTGCAGTATTACCCAATGATTGCAATTGCTCACGTATATCCTCTGCACAGAGAGAAAGCCTTGAACGTGCACTTTCAATGTTCTTTGCCTGGAAAGCCTGAAGATGAAACAGTAAGTCTTAGAACCTTCACACAGAGGGACATTACCACAAACCTTGAGTAAAAATCTTTCTATCATCCAGAAACAGCAATAAAGTGAACAGGTTAAACAAGAGCCTTTAAAATCATACCCTCATTGCTTGCTGTACTAAAAATGCACCCCTCTCCATGGAAACATCCGCATATATAACATTTTTCTGTTCTTGAATTTCACTACCATCTGCATTCACTTGAGCTCTCTTGATTCTTGCATGGCCATTAATAAAGCGTTCAACAGTAATCTGTAGATCTGAATCAGGCTCAATCTTGTCTATATCAGCACCACATAGTGGGCAGTCCTTGAAGCGTGATATACATGCCCTGTTATGAGAAGTGACACGTAGAAGGTAAAATTTTCATTAGGCCCAAATATTATGTAAAGGATGAGATGGAGAAATTACTTTCTGCTTTACTCACTTGCAAAACTTATGTGCACAGGGTACACATTTACTACTTTCAAAAAGCAGGGCCTTGCAAATCATACAGCTCAGAGGACCCAGTTTGAAAGTATGAGAATCATATCCAAAGGGGCATTTAGCAGGTACTGTTTCAGAGCCATTGTTCTGGTTGCGGTCTCCATCCTCACCTCTTGCTTCATGTTTGTCAACATCTCCGCCAGACCTCATTGGACAGACTGCTCCAACTGGAGCAGTTTTAGCAAATGGACAACCAGAACTCATTGCTTAAGTATTCACTGAAACAGATAAGGACAGTAAAGATTTAGTTGTTCTCTCAATCAAAATCATAATGTAGCAAAAAATATGGTTTTTGGAAAACCATGACGCTGTAACACAAAACAATAATAAAAACTCCATCCCTGAAGTATGCAAATAGACAAAATAATTCAGCTACGTGTCGGTTAATTAAGAGTACCACGTACCCATACCAAAACTCCAGATTGCACAAGCATGGTGAAAACTACCGAAACTTTGTTCTAGTTTGCTCGTCAACTCTTATACTAAGCCTCATTAATGAATGAAAACATTATAAGTACAAATTAAGAGCCAAGAAAACTCGCATTCATAAATTTGTACTTCATGTTGCCATTTAACCGCAATATTTCCATAATAGATTATTAAACAAAATGCTCCCCCGAAGAAATTTGGTACCAATGAAACCAAACCAATTTCAGAACCAGAACTCCAGATTGCACAGGCAAGGCACAGAAAAAAAAAACAAAACAAAACTCTGCAAGTAGATTGAGCAGCATTAGCTAATGAAAACACAATCAAGCATGAATTAGGAGTCAATCAAGCAGGAATTCATTCATCAAACCTTCATGTTTCCATTACAGCCAATCTAAACCAAATTCTCCCAAAAAATAAAAAGAATTGGTAAAAATCAAATCAAACCAATGTCAATAAGTGCCATTACCATGTTCTGCATGAATCGCAAATCAACAACCATGCCGAAGATAAAGAAATTCAACAACAAAGAACCACCTACGAAGCTCGAAAGCACAAATCCACACGACAAATAATACAAAAAAAACCACGATTCCTCCCTAAAACACTGGCCTTGATAAAAAAAAAAACTAGCAAGATCTAAACCCTAATTCCAACCAAATTAAACTCCAAAATACTCATACAATTCATCAAATCAGGCAAAAACACAGATGATAAGAGTGAAAAAACAACGATCATACCTTATCGACAACGATGGAGAACACTGTAGTGATGGATTTGGGAGGGAATTCGGAGAGATTAGTGGAGCTCGAAAGGGAGCAAGACGAGGGAAGGAAGGAGAAGAGTGATTCTCTTATCGCTATGCGCCACAAATTGGTGATAAATTTCGGGGTGATCGCTTTCTTTCTCTTCTCTGGTCACGTGTTTTGCGCGTGCGATCACGTGTTTTGCGCGTGTTTTCGTATGCATGTATATATATATAGCATTAATTTTAATTTGTTTGAGGATATATTGATAAATATATTTAATTAATAAAAATGCTTTGTTAATATTATATAATTAATTAATTTTTATAAAAAAAATAGAAGCGCGAGATAATCCTCAAACCCTCACAATATCTTCTATTTAATTTTTTTAATGAAATATAGATAAATCATGTACATAATGTACACAAATATAATAATCTTGGAGTGAATGTTTTCTTCTCTTTAATGGTGCACGTGTTTTGTGCGTGAAAACGTGTGTTGCGTGTATTTTCGTGTGTGTATATATATATATATAATTTTAAATTCTAATTTGTAAAAGGATATATGAATAAATGTATTTAATTAATACAAAGGGTTTGTTAATATTATGTTAGTAATTAATTTCATAGAAAATATAGGTGTATGATAGTCCTCAAACTTTCATAATTATCTTCTATATAATAATTTTTAATAAAATATGAACAAAATAGGGACACGTATAAATATTGAATTAATAACTCAACACATTAGTATTTTTACGGTGCATGAGCTGAGGTTCTAATTTATCTTCAACAAGAACATCCCCTGCTAATATACAAATAAAGAGGTTGTTGGTTCTTCTATTTAATAGTATATAGATGTACAAATTTATCAAAAATTTCAAGTGAACTTTTAATATATTTTTTTATTTGTAAATGTAATATTAGATATGTATGATTATTTTTTTTATTTGATTTTATATTCATGTGGTAAGTTGGTAACTCAAAAATAGGGATAGTGAAATTTTAAACATATTAACAAATTAAGTTTGATAGTCATTAGGTAAAAAACAAAAACAAAAACAAAAACAATATATATATATATATATATATATATATATATATATATATATATATATATATGGCATCAGAGGCGACTCTATTTAAGTATTTTTATAAAGCAAAATAAACAAAATCATGATTGACCTAAAATCTATTTTTCTTCATTTTGATTACTAAAATAATAAAAAAATATTTATTTGGACTTATAACTATATGAATTTGTTTTTTTATCTATTTATTTATTTATTTCTTTTTGTTTCAATCCAACCTTATAAATACAACTCTCACCCAAGATTAAAAAAAAAAAAAAAACATATTAGGAAAAAATGTTGACTCAAACTTTAAGAATATTAGTGGCTTTAATCTAAATTAGTATATATCTACTTTATAAATCATAATGTGGAGTAGGACAATTATTTGATCCTTCCTTTTAAGAAAAAAATAAATAATAAATGGAGCATCATTATCATTCTACATTTATAATTTTCACCAACTTAATATGTTTAATAATTTTCAAATATTCCAGTTAAACTAATTCCCTTTAAGAAAGAGAAAGCAGCTGTTCTTTATATATGGGAAGATGATGAATCTAGGAACAAACAATGACCAATAACTGAAGAAATCTATGTTTCAATCATATAAAATTCTCTTAAAATTAATATCATTAGATATTATATATAAAATCCACAACAAAAACCTTTGTTTATAATTGAAACAAAGATTTCTTCATTATATTTTTAATAATAAACCCATGAGTTTTTCATTAAAACCAATAATATATTTGATATCAATTATATACATTATAAAAAAAATTGTATTAAAAAATAATAAAAATAAATTACATATATTGTATAAAATTTAAATATAAAAAACACTCAAAAGTATTTTTTTTTTTTTTTATTGTTAGGTTGTTCTTATACTGTTGAGTTGTCAGCATTATGAGAGACATGCATTTCACGGTGATAACCCTTCTGTCACATATGTATCTCTTTCTCCAATCCGATCCCCCTATCCTAACTAGGGGGATAATTTTTTCCCATTCCCATACCTTTGGGAATTACCTAATTCAAGAATTCCCTAATCTTCAATTTATTTTTTTATAAATATTATTATTTTAAAATAAAATTTATACAATAAACTAAACAAATCCACAAAATTTTTATAAATCTCTACTAATGATTTAAAATAAATTAGAAAAAAAAATCCATATAACAATTAGAACAAGTCTAGGGTTTTATTTTAATTTTTTTTTATTAATATGCAGTAATATTTATTGATCATTAATAATTTGATAAACAAATAGAGATATGGTTTTTTTGAGCTTTTTATTTAGATATTTTTAATGCAATACTATTATGTTTACAATATATATAATTCAGGAATGGGACTAAGGTGGGAAAGGTAACCCCTTTCTTTGTTGTCATTCCTCATGGAGAATTAAAACTTCTCTCATTCACATCCAGTTCTTTGACCCGTTCGGATGGGGGAATCAGGTTCCCCATCAGTGCAAGGCAAATTGACAACTCTATTACACTATAACCATATATGATGCATGGATAAGTACAAGTACCTTAATAATTTTCTCATTTGTACACACACAAAATAAAAGAAAAAGAAAGCCCACATCCACACTGAAAATGATTGGACTCCTTAACCTTTGGGCCTAAAAGCCCACCTTTCTAAAGCCATAACAAATAAGGCTGCGAAAAAATGACATCTAATAAAAAGCTTTTGCTCAAATAGATTGAGACTTAAAACTTATATTTATCATCATCATCACCATCACCGTTGTTAGTTGTTCATGTTATCTATAATGGTTTGAATAACTACATGAAATTCCTTGACTTTTAAAATATCTTTTGAACTTCTTTCCTTCGGACTATTTCATGCATATAAGTTTATTACAATGACTAATATTAATGATAACTAGACAATCAAATTGCCTCCAAATTCCCATAAATGACTTTTAATTATTTTATTCTTGTTCAATTATATAACAAGATCAATTAAATTATGTTTGGTAAAAAAAAACATGTAGCTCATGTTGTAATGTATTATATTTTGTTAATTTTATGTAGTAGATATATATGTGAATAGTTAAAATTAATCAAAGTAGTTAAAAAGAAGGAATCTAAGTCAAACAAGTTAAGATGTCTTTAAAGTGAGAAGAAATAAAGAGAGAACATCAAAACATCAAAGAAGAGACAATGTGATATCTTCTTCACGCTTCCTTGATGCACCCTCAAACCTAACATTGCCTTCACATGACAGACAGTGCACTATTCCAACATGATAAATGCTTTCACATATATGCATTTGTCACAAGGCCAATCAAAACTAAGTTGATGCTAATCAATCAATAAGTAAAGATTTTGTATGAGGACAAGGCACACTATTATGCATTCTCCAACATTATAACTCACAAGTCATTTTAATGCTTAATATCAATCTAGAAACATAAAAAAAAAAAAAAAGGGACTATGAAGTATCTATCATGATAAAGCTCCAATAAGTGATGCACCCCTTAAAAGTTTTTGTCATTGGTCCCTTTGCTTGATTCCTTCTAAATAATTCAATGTATTTAACAGGTTGCAATAAGAAACAAGAAAACGAAATTTTATGTTTTTTCTTTCTTCCATGTGTATATCATGGAAGTTTCAATATAAATAGATTCGATATATATCATCAAGTCTCACATGTAAAATTGATTGGAGAATAATGTTGCCACGTATAAGCAATTTAACTTTGAGTTCAAGATGTATAGTTTTGTGGTGCAATCACAAGGAACACATTTTCATCAACCTTGTACATATTAATAATAATATAATATTCTTTTATTATTTTCTTTTGTCTCGTTGTAGCCAGTTATTAAACTTTAGGTACATTCATCCATATCCAATTTGCGTCATCAAATAAACATCTCACATGCAATTTTTTTGTTCTGTCCTTTTTAAGTCTTTAAATTGTTTTTCTTTATCCATTTCATTCAAGGAAATAACTTGGTTCGTTTTTAGTTGGATTTTGGATTTACTTGCTTTGCTACCATCCCTAGTAATGACCTACACCAAATAAGTTTCTTACAATATATTTACTTTTTAAATTGCAATATATATATATAGACTAGAGTTTGGTAGTGAACTAATATGATATCTTTTGAGATAAACAATATTTTTCAATGTCTCATAGATTGATTATAAATTGGCCATATCATCGTTACAAAGAAATATATCTATAATAATTATTTAAATTCAAGAAAGTTAATAAAATTAGGTGTTATGATTGAAGATGGAGGAACCTAAAAGTTATTTATAATGTATAATAAAATTTTAATAAATAAATTACATGTGTTTAATCATGTAACTATGACTCATGTACCATTTGTTTTACATCACTTTGGCTATTTTATTTTGGTCCTACATATAAAATGATGAAGAAGGTCAATGTTTATATAATTTTTTTCATTTGTTTTTTGAATAAGATGTTGGAATTTTAGAAAAGATTAATTCTTTTTATTAAGAAGATACTGTGACCATTATGGAAACCAAAGTTTTAATAAAAAATTATAAAGAAAAGTAAGAATAAATTATAAGAGTCTATTCAAATTAATGGATAGAAAAAAGGAATTAAAGAATAATAATCTCTTTGAAATGTCAGGAATGATGTCACATTCCTTGCAACAACGCTGACGTCATCCATAGGCTGCTTTTAGCCATAATTAATAACGAATTTATACTAGTTTTTAATTAAATGACATTCAACTAAATCAAATACGTAGGCACATATGTGTGTGCCCAACCGGAGCAAGTCTAACTCTATCAACCAGGAGCACATTCAAGCACACACGTCCTCACCTTTCGTAAAGAGTCAAATTTATGTTTCACTTGAGCAAAAAGGGCTAAAGTGCTGTTAGACCAAAAAATCTTTAGTAGAACAATTTATTAATTTCAAAGCAAATCATACCGCAACTAAACCTTGATTCATAGTTTCTTCTTTTGTTATTATATAATATAAATATATAGCTAAATATTTTTCAAATGTCCGTAAAAAAAATAAAAGTAAGAGAGAAAAAAAATTAGTGTGAGATGTTGAGAGGAGATAAAAAGATGATCAGAGAAAAACAAAAATGAGAAAAAATCCAATGGCCCCGAGAGGACATCCGTGGAGTTACTGCTTCACGGACTTTACAGACATCCCTAAAATACCGGACCTCTAAATATATACATGTAATAGCCAATACCAAATCTATATATTTTTAAGCTATTGAGTTTAAAGTCCAGTACTTCCTATGAGGCTAGCTCAAACACAATTAACCTCCCAAGTTCTGACAGAATTCAGTGCTTTATTGTCGGTATAGTTATTTCTGAAAGATATATGAATGACCAAGAGAAAATTCAAATCCCTGTTGAGTGTGAAGTGGTGAATAGAATGTACAGTATGAAAATTGACAACATGTTAATAATGAAACAAAACAAAACAAAAGAAAGTGTGTGTCATGAACAAAAAAGTAGATTGATAAGTAGTCAAGCAGTCAAAAAAGAAGTGAAAAAGAGAAGAAAAAAAAAAAAAAAAACAGAATGGTAGTTGAGGTTGATGATGAGGCATGGCACACAGAGAGCATCTAAGTAAGAGCTAGGTAGTAGGTAGGTCCATGGTGATGTTAGATAGGTCCAAGAATGACTTGGCCTGTTATCATGCCTTGATTCATATGAATCATAATAACTCGTGCTTGAAAACAAAAAAAAAGCATGCATATGTATGCACTGGCGTCATCTCATCCCTTGGCCTCCAAACAATTATCTCTTGTGGTCGTCAATTCTATCCTTATTTTTTTTTTATGACGGTCACACCCCTCACCTATTTTAATAATTATTCATTAAAAATCCAATTTCTTAAGGATTAGGACTACTCATTTATGTTTGATTTTTTAATATAATTTTAAACTCTATCTAATGATATAGATTCAAAATTTACCAAAGGTGAAAAGTGAAATATATAATATTTTAATCTGAATCCTCCGATTATAATCATTATAGTAATTTAACTAAATAGTTAACAACCAATTTTCTCTGTTGATACCATTTTTATTTTCCTATCTTTTATTTTTAAATCATGATGTTTGCTCATATATATATATATATAGAGAGAGAGAGAGAGAGAAAACAATAATGATAGAGATATATCATATATAAAAAGGGCTATTTATATAAATTGTACCACAAACAGTGTCAAAAATATGTACTTGACTCCAAAACGGGTAGTTAGGTTATATTTGATTTGTTATTAGTTCTTCTATAGTAGGATAATTGGGTCATATAACAATGCAATTGCTCATAGTACATTCAAGTGCGTAGAATTGAATTATACAAACGTTAGTAGAAAATGTGACCTATATATGTACACATGCATATATTTTTGAAAAATATGTGTTTAATTTTACCTGCATATATATATAATGAAATTGCTATATTAATTTATAAATTAAAAAAATTTTAAAATATCTTTAAAGAGTTGAAGTTCTAAATGTTCATCATTTGGACCTAACTCAATTTATCAAAGTATATTTTTAATTTATATATAATTATTTTAAAATTATTTTAAAATTATAAAATAACTAATGTACCAGAAAATAAATATGCTCAACAACTATAAAGTGGCTAATTTAGAAAGTTTTTATTAACTACAGACAAAATATTAAATACGCACTAAATCATAAACCCTACGACTCTCTTCGGTTTTTTTCACCCATCTTTTCTCTAGTCCCATTTACTTATATATTTAAAAAATTAATAAAGCATCAAATATTATTTATTCATATTTACCATTTATATTCAATATACTTCTAAAAATTAATAATATAAATTTTATATTACCAACTAACTATAATTAATTTTTTTTAATCTATATGAATTAGTTAAAATAAACAAAAGCAAATAGAATATGAAAAAATCCAACAAAAATTTATATAATTATAAAACTATAAAATATTCAATATAAATTATAAATAAATAAAAAACAAAATAAACAAGATAAAGGCAAAAAGGGCAATGAGGGAATAAAAGAAGAAAGAAAGGAAGAGAGAGAGAGAGAGAGAGAGAGAGTTATTAGAACTTAGAAGAGTCCAAGAGTTGACCGAGATGACTCATGAGCCGGCTCATCAGCCACTGCGCAGCTCACGGCCTCCACGTAGTAAAACCTCTCGAGAAAAGTAGTGGCTGCTCCCTCTCCCACGCGCACCCTTCTTCCGAACCTTCCTCCACCGCCCTCCCTCTTTGTCCCCACGCCCTCTCCGCCACCACGTGTGCCCTTTCTCCTCTCTTCCATTCCATGTGTATATATATAGACACTGTCCCATGTCTTCTCTCTATGTGTAAGGTCTTCTTGTGAGCATTTCGTCAAACATTTAGCGTATTATTCTTGTGAGCATTTCATCGAACATCTGGTGTTCAGGATTTTGCAGAGATGGGAAGAAGAACCAGAGATGCAGAAGCAGAGCTTAACTTGCCACCTGGCTTCCGCTTTCACCCCACTGATGAAGAGCTTGTTGTGCATTACCTTTGCCGGAAGTCCTCTGGCCAACGTTTGCCTGTTCCTATTATCGCTGAGGTTGATCTTTATAAGTTTGACCCTTGGGATCTCCCTGGTAAGAAGAACAAAATCATCAATTATATATATATATATGGATTTTTTTTTTAAATTCAAAGTAAATGAATGTTTTTTTGGTATGGAATGATGCAGAGATGGCGTTGTTTGGGCAGAAAGAGTGGTATTTTTTCACGCCGAGAGATCGGAAGTATCCGAATGGTTCTCGGCCGAATAGGGCGGCGGGGAGAGGGTACTGGAAAGCCACGGGAGCTGACAAGCCGGTGTGTCCTAAAGGGAGTAGTAAAGCTCTAGGGATCAAGAAAGCTCTCGTCTTTTACCATGGAAAAGCTCCTAAAGGATTGAAGACTGATTGGATCATGCATGAGTATCGACTTGCCGACGTTGATCGAGCTCCAAACAAGAAAGGAACACTCAGAGTAAGAATAAATTCAAACAAATCATTAATCTTTCTTGAAAATTTTCAACAAATATCAAATCAAAATCTCACCTTTTTTTTTTCTCCTTTGTAACAGTTGGATGATTGGGTGTTGTGCCGGCTATACAACAAGAAGAACAATTGGGAGAAAACAGAGAGGAAGGTGAGAAGAGAAGAAAGATCATCAGTGATGGAAACCATGGAGTATTCGGAGATTCACGATGAAACTGGATCAACAAGCCATCGAACTCCGGAGTCAGAGATCGATAATGATTCATTTCCGGAGATTGATGAATTGGTTCAAGCTGGGTTTTTTCCTGCCGATCAAGTGTTTGATGAAAAGCCTCAACCAGCAAGAAGTGGGTTTCCGGTGCTGGAGAAGATGAAAGAAGAGAGTGATTGGATGAGTGACTTCAATCTTGATGATTTCCAGAGTTCTTGGGCAGCGTTTGGGGCTGTAACCGCTGTTGATGTGCAGGATTCCTGGTTTTCAGCGCTGGTGTCTCCGCGTTTGAGGCCACAAAATCAAGTAAATTTTAGTAGGTTTTAAGGTTTTAAGAGTAGAATTTTAGAGACGTTGATCCTCTTTGTACACAAACTTGGAATTAAGTTTCAAGGTTTTTTTTTTAATGAGATGTGTTTTTTTTATTTGGTGTTCTTTTTTAATGAGGGGGACAATTGGGGTGCATATATGTGTTTTTTTTCTTTTGGTGATTTGGATGCAGAGTTATCACATTGCAAACTTCTTGTTTGCATTATCAAATTATCTTATTCCCATTTGTTTATTTATTTCCAGGATTAAGAGTTTTAATTGAGGATATTATACATATGCATAAGTATTTATATATTATGAGATAGTGTTTTTTAGGACATATGTAGATTAAAAATCTCCGCACGTCCTCAAAACTGTTAGATGTTAATTTAACAGTTTCTTAATCAATTTATGTTTTTGGTTTCTTTATTTCCTTTCTTATGGTACATCTTGGCGTTTGGTTTCTTTTTAATTTTTTGTCATTTGAGGATGTTTATTAATGTTTGTGGGAGGATTGACTGTTGGATAGATGTGTGGTGGAATTTTCCCTATATAGATATATATATATATATATATATAAAAGGATTAAGGTTTTTTTTTTACTCTTTATGAACAAACTCTTTATTTATTTTGTTTTTTTAAGTAAAAAATTATTAATTTTGATTATTTATTTATTTAAATAAAAAAAATTTAATTTAGTTTTCTTTGTCCTTGTTAGTAGTAAGGCATAAGGTATGTTGAGCTCTAATGATGAACAAACTCTTTATTTATTTTGTTTTTTTAAGTAAAAAATTATTCATTTTGATCTTTATTTATTTATTTATCTAAATAAAAATTTTTAATTTAGTTTTTTTTTGTCCTTTGTTAGCAATATGGCATAAAGTATGTTGAGCGCTAATGCCATGTGGCTTAACATGTACTATTTAAAAAACATTATGATTTTTTTTTTAAAAAATAGAGTTAATTGGGTTAGTCTCACTAATAATTTTTAAAAAAAAATATATATTTGAAAAAAAAATCAGATATATCATGTAATAAAGTAATTTGTGTATTAAATACTAGTAGCTAATAGATAATAACAGAAAGACTGAATTAAACATAATGCATTTGGAAAAACACAATGAATTTTTTTTTTTAGTTCAAATGATGAAAATGACAAATACCGGTCCATTTGAAGGACTAACATTGGTTTAAAATTATTATTAAAAAAAAAAGAAAATATCGGTTTACATAATTTTATTTGTTTATGTTTACATCTTATAAGTAAAAACAAAAGCAGGGAGATAATTGCATGATTTCATACCCAGGATATCTAATGTATGTCCCAAAATAATAATAATCAGGCAAATTCCCTCACTCCACATATGCTTGTTACAATTTTTAGGTATTAAAACAGTATTATATAAAAATAAAAAATATAATCTTATAATTAAATAACTCATTAAATGAAAACTGTTACTATACTTTAGTTTTAAAAGGTCCATGAACATTTATTAAACAATTAAATATTTTCAATTATTAATATCATATTTAATATAAATAAAAATTTAAATATAATAAAAATATTTAAAATTATTCTTTGATCACTATCAAAGCAGTTTATACATCTACCATATTTAATATAAATAAAAATTTTAATATAATAAAAGTATTTAAAATTATTCCTTGGACCACTTTCAAAGCAATTTATACATCTACCATATATAATATAATAAAAATATTTAAAATTATTCTTTGGATCATTCTCGGAGCAGTTTTTACATCTACTTTAATACTGTATACATAATAATATGATTTATGAAAAAACATGCATGAGATTTAATGCAACACCAAGTTGTTGATAAGCGAGCATAAAGATGATTGAATACCATGCAAACTGTCCAGATTCAAAGAGAAATATTCTGATAATATTAGCATAATAGTTTCTTTTTTGTGGGGACTATTGTGCCATTTGTCCACCCTTGCATTTTTATGGCCCATTCCTCCCTTTCCAAGGAATTCTAGTTTTAGTCTAACACTTGACATGTGTTTTGGAAGATAGTTCAAGAGATATCTCTTAAGGTCCAAATTGGTGGGTGGGTGTTGGCTCAATTCATAGAACAAATTCATTGACAGACAAGAGATATATATCTTGAAGAAAAACAATCTAATTTGGATGTACATGATGGTTGATGGTTGAAGTTCAATTCAATCCATTCAAGATAGCTTACAGAATTTGGTCATTCAAAGATGAGAAAATGATATAATGAAGAACAATGCCGATGAAGTCTTAAAGAAAGGAACTGCAGAATAAAAGCCACCTTTCCGCGTAAAAGAATGGCAAGTAGTTAATAAAAATGATGATAGAATTAAGGACAAAAAAAAGGGTAACATGACCTGAGTTAATGATGCGAAGTTTCATTTCTGTACGTCAGTTGCAGAATCTTCGGACTCAATGGCCTTGTGTTCTTCCATTTCGATGTTCTTGTTCTCGAACACTTATTGAAGAGGCGTCTCTGGATCTCCGGCGAACTTTAGACTAGAATATGAAAGAACTTTGGTCAGCTATACAACATGGAGGCAATAATATCAGCTCGTCCTCTAAAATAAGGCAGTGATAAGAACATCAGATCTCAAACCCTCCTAATTGGGGCATTCTTTGAGGAGAAAGGCATTCTTGGGGGTTGGCGTAAAAATAGTCTTCCTCTTTAGGTCGGTCGGGAATAACCTTCCGTCTTACTGGCTGTCCCATCTGGTTTTTATGTACTTCTTGAACAGCATCAGAGAATTGTTCCCAAGATAGTTCCCCGGTTTGGTACAGATCCAAAAGTTCAACCAGTTCTCGCCTATCTAACACGATTGTCTTTCGAAATCCTGTATACCTAAACAAGCAACAGAAGCTCAGCTCTTAGTGTCTAGAGAGATCCCTACGAGCTGCATAAAATGATTGATAGGTTCACTACATTATGCATTTTCTGCATTTGAACAAAATAACACTCTCTCATGTGCTAAAACATGCTACAACTATTTTCTGCAGGTGCTATTGAATAAAAGTGATTCAAGGACATGGTCAGTGAAGAAAACATGGTTGTTGTAAATTAGGGTAAAATTTAAAAGTTATGCTTTGTTTGGTTGAGAAATTTTAATAAATGGTGTCGGTAAGCTGTACCAGAGCATAGTGAACAGCAGTGCCATTGGCAGTTTTAAGTTTTAAGCTAGCAAGAGTCCATCAGCCGCGATGCATAACTAGGTAGTTGTTGTTTCTCTGTTTGAGATTATATTTTAAAAAAAAAACAATCTTTGAACACCCAAATCATTCACAAAAAATAAATGAAACAAACAGGTGTACGTTTTATAATGACAGCTAACCCAAGATTTTCATTCTGACAGTCCTGAGGTATGCCTAATCATGGCATGCTAATCATTGTTACGGAGCGCACAATGCTAAAATTTGCAATGACATATTTTCATTAAACAATCTTCAATTGCAGATAACATGACTGCAAATAGTAACAGCATTTTTTAAAATCAAATAAGCCATACAATGGAATAGTACACTAATAAGAGACTTCCCAAGGAGCTGGAAAAGTTGGGATTGGTAGGTTTGACAAAAACTTTAGTGATTGATATAATTAATAAAACATTGCCTAGCAGAACTAGCGATACTTAAGAATCCAACTAACAATAAATAAAGATTAAAAGCTAAAAAGCCATGACTGCTCAATTAAAAAATAAACCGCCTATTCCCTATGAAAAATTCCCAAGATTGAGCATTTTTATAGACCAGCAAAATTAGTACAAAGTTGACTGTCCATACCACTTCCAGGTGGTGGTACTTTATCTAATACTTATTCATGGTTTATTATCAATCATAAAGCCCATCATCTTTTAAAATAAACATCCTATATGCAGGTTCCCCTCTTCATCTAAGTGACAGAATAACGGGCAATTTGAAATTTTGAACTGTTTACATTTGGCCATCATAGGCATCAAATTAAGGAAACTGAAAAGTGGAGATGAGGGACCACAGGCACATGAAAAATAAGGTTAAATCAGATAGCACTAAAGGACCAACATCGAAAGTTATTTATAAAGATTGAAAATTCATTTAGATCTGATAGCTTAGTTCTCCGATGGTGGTGACAAATTATGTTGGAAATTTTGTTTTATAACCAATTTGGAGATAACAGTAAGACAATATTATCACAGGAAAGACATACCTGCGGTGTCCCTCAACAACTTTTGCCATATTCCCATCATAACTGGGGATAAAAACATCACTTGCAATAGAAACTAGATAATCCAATGCAGCCATCTGAGTTGAGTGATTCTGGAAAGGCCTCAACTCATCAGGACTAAGAAGCATTTCCTTCCTTACCTAAGAATAGACAGAATAATGAAAGTAAGATTTTATCCTTCTAAAATAAAACATGGGTCAATCAGAAGACTAAGCTTACCAGTTTTGGATATGCAGCTCGCAGAGCAGCCAGTCTCCGTTCACCACCATATATTTCTCCAGACGCAATGTAAATTAGGGTGTTCCTTTCAAAGCCCAAAGCTTGTAACACCAAAGCTGTCTCTTCAGGTGTAAGTGGACACAGACCTTCAAGTCTTTTCTTCTCAGATACTATTTCTTTCTCCTTCCACCATGGATATGCATATCTAAGAGAAAACAAAGAAAATACCATGACAAAACGTTTAATCTAGGGTGAAATAACATAAGTGCATAAATTCTTTCACTGGAACTCCAAGCATCAAACCTCATCCTGGTGAGTTCCTCAGCCTCTTTGTCAGAGCATCCATGCGTACAACCAGAAAAGGCTAGCATATCCATCTCATAGCGCAAATGGAGAACAACAAAGGAACCAGTTTTCCGAAGAATTGAAACAAGTTTGTTACCTAGGGCTTCAATCTTTGGAGTAAACCGCAATGCCTGATAATTGACACGGCAACGCAGCTTTTGGAGCCAAATAGGGAGGCCATTATTTGCAAGACGAGCATCTGTTTTGTTAAAATAAATTATCTTGTGCTTTTGTATGAGGGGTAAAATCTGCAGTGCAAACAAAATTTCCCTTTCGGTCATGTCTGCGGCAGATAAGATAATCCACAAACTTTGACAATAAATTCTCACCCACCTGTTTTAAGTAGTATTTCTCATTGGACCAACTAACCGGAGGCATTGAGAATAAGCCCTGTTGAACTTTTTTACTAAACTTCTTTGGAAGTGATTTGATGATCTTAACTTCATCTCTCAAAGAATCAATAAAGTGTTGTACATTAAATATATCTCCAAAATCACTGAGCAAATGACATACATATATCAGAAAAGCCATTCCAGAAACATACTACTGCACCTACAAGCATGTTATAAGTTAGCTCCATACCTAGGATCTGCCCAGAAAGATGTTTTGTCAAGTTCGGGAATCAACAATGTCAAATTCAAATAGCGTGAAATTGTAACCATGTCACATATCTGCAACATGGACAAGGTAAATATAGGATCTGTAAGCTAGAGAAAATAGCAACCTTGTAACAAAATTAAAAAAAAAAAAAAAAACTTTTTAGAGGATATGAAGCAATTAACTGAAATTAATATTACGAACCGCTGCTCGCATTTGATTCAAGCCACCATTGCAAGATACCTGCAGATAGCCATTGCTTTTGTAGACCCCTACATGTGACAGAGCAAGAAGGTTTAAAATAAGACAGACAAAGGCTAAAATAATGATGCGGAGAAATCACATTCGCTAGCACACTGTGAAGAACAAAACACAAAGCATCATAAGATATGCTTAATTGACACAAATAAGATCTTTCAGGGTGTGTGGGAATGGTGGATGGTTTTCAGTAAATATATAAGGAAGAGAAAAACTTCACATGACATGCAATCAGACCATTTGCATCGAAGAAGGAAATGCCATTCAAGTATGGGTTTCTACAAAACTAGGTTTCCTCAAATATCACGCATTCTGGGAACATTGAATGCTTCGACAAGGTAGTTTAGTTTATGCAGCCTCACAATGCTTCAGAATGTTGGAAAAATTCACAGTATTTCCAGCCAAAAAAGTTAGCTCTGAGAATGAATCTAAAAACATATGAATAATTCCCTTAAGATTGCATATCTGGACCACCAAACTATGCACTGAACACGCATCAATGTAATGTGTGCCTGCAGATATTTTTGAAGCATGAACTTAGTTCGAACTCAAATTCATGAGCTTTCGCACTGTTGCTGATCAATTCCATGATGAGGACAGTTTTACCTTATTGCACTGATTGCTTAACTCTCAAACTAACAACTTATGTATAAGACAGCAACATCATATCATGACAAAATCACAAATAAAACTACGCATATTCTTTCTTATTTGCAATTATAACTTCAACTGCATTAAGCAACCGACACTGACTCATAGAGAGGCAAATAAAACAAGATATAAATAAGAAACTAACTATTATTGCGCCTAGTGGCAAGTAATTAATTTAGAGAAGAAGAATAAGGAGGAGAAGGAGGCTTAACAACAACTCAGAGCGGAAATCCCAAAGCTTGGATCTTGAAATCTGATACAATGAAATACAATATGCACTAAAACCTCGATTAAATAAATCAATGATACCTGACCTTCTCGCCCACCAAAGCAAAACCCAAAAAAAAAAACAACTGAAATTCACACAATGCGCACCAAACTAAGCAAAACAATGAACATAAACATTCACGGAAATCAAGATCTCCCCAGCAATTCCAAAGTAAAATCAGTAATAACCCAAACCAGAAACAATCCATTAGATCAAGAACTAAATCAAGAGAAAAGAAGGGATGATAAGCACGAAAAAGACTCACTACGAGGGGGGAGGGCGGGAGGGGACTCGCGGAGAGGGGTCTCATCAGAGAGCAAAGAAAGGTTGGTGGCGTTGCAAGCGGAGGCGCTCCGCCACCGCGCGTCGGAGCGTGGGAACCTCCAGACCTCAGCGATAGGAGCAAGCTGCATAAAAACCGTCCACACAAGGACGCTAGTACCAACTCTCGCCAGCCACCACCTCACCGAACACCGCCAGCCCGGCGGGCGCGGCAATGGCGGGGACTTGGCCATGATCGGGGAGGGACGAAGGGGAGGAGGAGAGCTTGGAAGGGGGAGCAATGGCGTCGTTGTTGCTTGGATTTGAGGTTGACGATGAGTACTGTGGTTTTGGAGCGTTGAGGGAAAAGAATGGACTGCGATGGTGGAACAGAGCCTTTGCTCCATTTTCGACTTTTTTTTTGCTTTTTAACCCCTCAAAACTTTCAAATTTCTTTTATTTATTATTATTATTATTTATTATTTTGTATTTTTTTACTGATACTTTTCTCAACGTTCACCATCATTTTTAACGTTTTATTATATATGTATATTTATATATTAAAAAAGTTGTTAAAATATAATTTTTTTATTTAATAAAATCTATAAATAAATTATTAGTAAGCATTTGTATAGTGTTATGGGTTCAAATCTTTCCCCCGGCAGTAATGTCCCCATACTATTCATGCACTGTTCACCCCGGCTCTAGTGCTGTTTATATAATATTCATCTAATATACATCCGGGTCCAATACTATTCTTAAATCCTTTGAGTGAAGACGCTTGTCATCTATTAATAATAATAATAAAATTTTATAGTATCATCATATTAGAAGATATTAGTCACTGTCTGGTTTTATAATTTTATGGAGAACTGTTTTTTAATGTTTGATTGAAAAGAATAAAAATTTTATATAATCTAATAAATTATTAAATCAATAATATATATATATATACACACACGTTATAAATGTTGATTATGTTGATTTAATTTTAAATTAAAGTGGAAAATTTCAACTTTTAAATGGGTAATTAAGTTTGGGCTTAGATAGGGCTGGGTTAATTGAGCCCTAATTATGAAGGTGGTGTGTGGGGTGTGCCGTTTTACTTTGTTGTTTTCTTAAGCAAAGGAATTGGCCAACTTTTAAAAAAGAAAACAAAGGTTTAATGGAGTTGTTGGTTTATAATAGGTAGTAGTCAGGGTATTAGTTTTGGAACAAGTCCACTTTATTAGTTGTATAATTATAATTAATATTTTGATGTTTAGTTCAGAGTCATGCCCAAAAGACAAGAAAGAAAGTTATTTTTAACAAGGGCATTGTTAGATGTTTGGTAATGTTGTATTTATTTATTTATTCTCCTTGCTACTAATTACTTAGATAATCACATATTATATATTCCATTATATATATTTATATACCTTATTTTATTTCTCTTGTATTTTTTTTTAATGTGAATAAACGGTTAGTTAATAGTTTAAATCAAAATTGAGAAGTCTTTAATGAGTTTGGATTGCATTATATTTAGAGTCATTGTCTTGTTTGTCACTATTTTGACTATTAAGGTTTTTAACATTTATATTTTAGTCAATAGAAGGAATTTCAACAACACTGTTCATATGTAACTTAACTATATACATATATATAGTTAAGTTATATTGAAGATAATATGCATGATGAGGCAATGCAATGAAAACATAATAAAAAATTGCTTGAATGTTGCATGTTGATTTTGGTGGATAGTTGATGTCCAATGAATTGAAAGATTACATTATGGTTGTTTTATGATTTAATAACAATAAAAAATTAAAAAAAAAAAGAGAGTTGATCTTTTACAACTTCAAAATAGAAGAGAAGTGAAGAAAACATTGGAAAAAAACAAAAAGACTTTAAAGAGAGGAGTTGGGGGATCACGTGCAATTCACATGCTCATTAACTCTATTTTCAACAAATGGATAGCTTGTTTGGATCATCAAAATCACTTGGAATATTTCAAGATGATTCAAAATTTTATTTAAAAAAGTGTCCCTCACCAAATTTTAGTTTCCATATTAGAATAAAAAATAAAAAACTCAAGGCAGGTCTTATTTTAAAAACTCCATTTAATTTAAGATAATTTTTTAATTATTAATAAATTCAAGCGTTATACCAAGCATTTTTGTTTTTCACACCATCACTCAAAACATGATCAAGTTATTAAAATTAAATACTCTTTTTCGACCATGGGTATTTTAGACAATTACATCCTAAACCTAATTTAGGTGAATTGAATAATGAGAACAAATTAAGAGTTGACAAGGCCACATTGTTGAAATTGTGCTACTAGTACTTGTATTAATATTATTAACATAATAATAATAATAATAATAATAATAATAATAATAATAATAATAATACATGATATGGATGGATATTTATTAGTTAGGTCATTAAGCATGAATGACCATTTGACTTATAATAAGCATGGCCCTCATGGGCAAGTTAATACCTTGGAACATTCCATTATTAGTTGGTGAATGATTGGTTTATATATTAGTGTTTCCAAATAATATTGATATGAGAATAGGATATGATCATATTATAAAATTAAATAGAGATCTATAAAAATAGAGATTAAGAATGAATGAGCAAATTTAAAATAAGTCATGTATTGACTAAAATATTCTTCTTATTATTTCACTATTTTTCATTTGATTCTTTTATTTCTTATTATTCATTAATCCAAATACTTTGCTTTTCTAGTCATGCCAAATAGTCACAATGTTAGACATTGATGAGAAGAATAATTAAGCAACTAATTAAAATCATATATATATATATATATATATATATATATATAGTTCACAATGATATCTAAATAGCATGTACCAATATACCATGCATGAGACAGCTAGTTGTACTCTATCTTCTTAATTATCTTTGTTTGCATGCATGGTACTTTTTTTTTTTAGCTGTAATGTAGTTATTTCCACAAGTTTATCACCATATTTATTAAGAAGTTGAATGAAACTTATTATTATTGTTGTTTTTGAATAATCAAAGAGGATAAATTATGAATTTATTTAAAATAAAATAAAAAATGTACTTATAAAAGATCATAAATATGTACAAAAGAAATATTTTGGTAAAAATAATGAGACGACCAAGATATATGTTGCCTTTTCAAATTCTTCTCATTTCATTTCATGAGAATATTGTAATATTTTAAAAATAAAAAATTATTGAAAATAATTATTGAAGAGATTTAATAAGAATCAAGCAATAGAATATCTCATATATCAAAATTAAGATAACAGAAAGCAGAAACTTAAAAACACAAAAACAATGATACTAAGTTTTCTTTCCTTGAATATATATATATCAAATGAGAAAATAAATATATCATAATTTTATTAAAAAAAATCAATGAGTACATATAAAAGTTTAGGCAAATGAAACGGTAAAAGCAAACAAAACATGAGAATAGAAACATTAAGAATAAATCACCAGGGGTGAATATAAAAACATATAAAAAAACTACAGGACGGAGACCGCGATAAGGAGCTCAAAAGCATGTATTTTTAAGGCGTCAGTGACCACTCAGACTTATTAAAAAAAAAAAAAAAAAAATCTAATAGGCTTTATATGAAGACCAGCACATACAAAAGGTAGTACATCAACTTTATATACCCTTTATTATCAATAATAATATCCTATTAACAAATAACAATGTTTTAAAAGAATTACATCAAAATTTCAAGGTTTTTTTTTTTTTTTAATAAATGTGATAAGCGCCACCCCATTAAAGATTTGTTAAGGATCAGACATGTATAGTGATGAACCAGTTATGGTAATTTATTGGTTACATAAAAATTTATTAACCTAATCAAGCTTCACATATATAGGGTGATAAAAATCCTATCACGCGCATGCTCAAAAAATTTTCATGAAGCAAATCAAACTAATAAATCTCATTTACCATGCAATTTTATAGAGGAGGGATATAACTCCTCCCATAGGAGACACACTAGGCTCATTTAAATAGTACCATTAATAGTACTTGACCCAGAAACAGTTATGAATGATACCGTTACAAGACTTCGATTGAGTCTATTACTGCCTTGTGACAATGTTACTGGACAACTAGTGTTTCTAATTTTTAGAATTATGAATTAAACTATACATATAGAATTATAAAAATAGAAGATACACAATGTCTAAAATAATATTAGAACTTTTCCAAAATAATTATTGAAATAATTTATCAAGAGATAATTCACTAATTCAATTGTCCAAAAACGAAACACACACACAAAAAAAAAAAAAAAAAAAAAAAAAAAAAAAAAAAAAAAAAAAAAGACACACAATAATTGTATTATTTTTAGTTTCAGTTTGCATGGTCATTAAAGATAAAAAGTATCCTATTATGGAAAACAAGCCACTTTTAACATAAATTAAGAAACCTTCATTTAGGAAACAAAACTATAGGAAGCAAAGCTTAAAGTATGACTAACCAAGTAAGGAATATATAATATGAAGATATTCTCAAACACCAACTACATGTATATATACTTAAACAAAACATAATGACTTTTGCATGGCATCTCTTGTCATTCCTTCATGGTTATTCTTTCTCCCATTCATGATTCAAAAACTCTCTTTTCCCCTCCTTTCTATAATCTTATCTTAACAAATTAAAGAACATCTCCTTGAAGATAAGGACACCTTCATCTAAACCTCCTACTTGAACTCCAAGCCAAACAAGCTCTCCATTAATAAGATTCCCTCCATTAGCTCATCACCTTCTCTCAAACTATATTAATACTTCATCATTCCTAAATCCATGAAAAGAAAAGCGAGAAGAAGAAGAAGGAGAAGAAAATGGGAGAGATTGTGTTCTTTGATGTAGAAACAACTGTACCACTAGGGAGTGGAAAGAGGTTTTGGATGTTGGAGTTTGGTGCAATATTAGTTTGTCCAAAAAAGCTTGTTGAAGTTGATAGCTATTGCACACTCATCCGGCCCGGCGACTTGTCGGCCGTCGAGCCGAGGCGGTTCAGTGGCATCACCCGTGACGCCGTCTCAATTGCCCCATTGTTTGAAGATGTTGCAGACCGAATTTTCGACATTTTGAATGGTTAGTATTATTATCAGGATTTAATTCAACCCAAAAGCTTTAAGCTAATTATTATACTAAAAGTATGGAAATATTATGTGATATTATATTAAAAATATTAGTATTATTTAAATGCAAGTGAATGTGGATGATGATATTTGTTTAAAAATTAAATAGATGATAAATATTAATTGTGGAAAAATGGCAGGTAGAGTATGGGCAGGACATAACATTCAAAGGTTTGATTGTGCAAGGATTAGAGAAGCATTTGCAGACATTGGAAAACCACCTCCAGAGCCTTTGGGACTCATTGATTCTTTGTCTCTCTTGACTCAAGCCTTTGGTAACAGGGCAGGCAACCTCAAGGCATGTTTATATATATATATTAAATGCAAATCAAATTCATGTTTGATGAACTCAATCTTTTTTTTTTTTTTTTTGTTATTTGAATCATTAAATAGAGTATTTTATTAGAACTTCAGGTAGATGGTCGTAAAAAAAATACAAGTAAAACTAAAAAACATTTAACAAAACTTTAGGTAAAGATATGTTTATTTTTAATTTAACCATGTGAGAAAAAAAATTTCATATAGCTAATTTTAAAAAGTTTTTGTTGTTGTGATTTTTTTTATGAGATTAAACGGCTTTCATGATTTTTTTTTATGATAAAATGGACATGTCATTATTAAAGGCATGTGGTTTGTTTTGAATATACCATGTATTTTCACCTTATGCACTAGAAACCTCACACTCCCTGTGCACAATAGACTTTGTTCACCATTTGTTTATCAAAAATTGAAGCTTTGTCCCCCTCACATAAGAACAAATGTTTTACCTATTGGGTTAGTCGTTGGCCGGATTATTTTATAAAATGATAGAAGTTTAACTGTAATAAAAACCTTTATTTAATTATAAATTCACTCAACTTTCTTGCAAATATTCTTTACAGATGGCAACTTTGGCATCATACTTTGGTCTCGGCCAACAAAAACACAGGTTAGACAAAATTTAATCATTTTTTATTTGCTAATCACACTAATTAGTAAAGTCTAATACCGTCATATCATTTGTAATTAACTTGCAGAAGCTTAGACGATGTTAGAATGAACTTGGAAGTCCTTAAGCATTGTGCAACCGTATTACTATTGGTAATTAATTACTTAACTAATTAACCTCAAATTAAGATAGCATTATTTTCTCATGGAATTAAAATTTTAACAATCCATTTATTATTAGGAATCAAGTCTCCCACAAACATTGAGGAACCAATGTAATATGGTAACAAGGAGTAGGGCCAATTATGGGAAGCCATGTGGTGAAGAAGCTAGTAGAAAATCTCCTCCAACTAGTGTTTCAACTCAAAGAGTGGTTCCATACAAGAGGGCAAGGTTTGGGAAGGTACTCAATAATTTATTTAATTTTTTTTTCTCTCTATTCTTTTTTTACTTGTCACAGTTTTTAACCTCTTCTTTGCTTCTTTTTATTTGTTATATTAAAAATTTTGTCCAACATTAAATAATTTTTTTTAAATTTACGATTTAATTTAATGTACTTGTATAATTTTCAATAAATCACAATCAACTAAGTATTAAATTATATCCTCTATTAGTGAAGTTTTAAATAGGGGTAATTTTTAAAAGTAATAGAAATTTTTATAAAATATAGATGACTAACTAATTTTAACTATTTTTTTAATCTATTTAAATTAGATAAATGTAACGAGTAAAAAAGAACGAGGGAGTATTTTATCAATTTTGAGTTTTTATATATTTTTGGACACAAAATAAAGAAGGTGATTGGGTTTTGTTTGATGATAGGTTATGGATGGAGCAAAGGTTGCCTTGGCTAGTGCTCAAACAAGTAGACCCCTTCATAGCCTTCTGAGGCATTCAAGATCACTTTTGAGATGATGTGTGACCATGCTATGTGTTCTATTAATGTCCATAATAATAATAACAATGATGATATTGTTAAATGGATTCAAGTGATTCTTATTCTTGTTATTATGGTGTAAATTAAGTTTGTAGAGAACTTGAAATTCCACTCAAGTTTTCAAATAAAAATGTTCATCTCTTTTATTTTAATGAATCACAAATGAATTTCTTTTCAAAAAAATTATTATTATGAAAAGTTGATATCAATGTATTGCTGACAGTAAATTAACCAAAATAACATTAACTTGAGCTAGTCAAATTTAATATTTTTTTTAATGTTTGCTGGATTAGTCTAAGTAATAAAAACTTGGCTTGTTTAAGTAAGTGAAAAAGTCTATATCCCCTTATAAGTCTCCCAATATCTTACACTTTTTATTGGTCAATAACTTAAAAAAAATATATATTATTATATATACTTTTGTTTAAAAAACCATATTTATACTACTTAATTCTATTAAAAATTAAAAAAGGAAGTGTTTTAAATTTTTAATGCTACAAAGACAAGATCCATTAAAAGTGCAAAATAATAAGGAGCAGTTGTCTTGGGCTAACACAACAAAGAAAATCTTAATTTATGTAACATGCTCAACAATTCAAATCATTAGCATTTACTATTTACACATAAAACACTAATATTTGTACATTATTATGCATAACCGCTAGAATTATGGGTGCATATTGTAGCAATCTACGACACCATAGCAGCTATAGAAATCAACAACATTGTAGTAACTGTTTATTTTTTACTATAGCAACAACCAATATTAATTATTATTTTACAAATTAATTTATTTTAGATCGTTTAATCAAATTAATTCCAATCATTCACTCATCTAGTGAATGATTATAAATACCCTCAGTTTTATAAATAAATTATAAAAAAAAGAAATAAAAATAAATAAAAGAGAAGCAAATGTCTTGGTATAAATTTTATTTCTTTTTATACTTATTTTATATTATTTACAATATCCATCAATTATTCCCAACATAATAATAATAATCCAATAAATAATAAATCAGAAAAAAATCACCAATTTTTTTTTTAACATTTATATATTTTATTTTACTTTTTTGAAAATTATTATATTTTTCTTCATAAATAATTAAAGACGTGAAACCAAACTCGTGGGGCCCACTCTGCCAAATCACTTCCAACATGAGAAATAGATCCATCCCTTTGTCTCCTCACCATTTTAGATCTCTCGAAAGCTCGCCGTCTCCGGCGACTCGCCGGCGATGGCCGCCGCCGCCGCCGCCGCCGCCGCCGCCTTTCTCCAAGCCATAATCGTACTTATCCTTCTTCTAGTGATCTTCGTTGCCGATGCCCTCGTCTTGCACCTTCCATCCGGCCGCGTGAAGTGCTTCTCGGAAGAGCTCCGCCCCGGGGCCGTATCCACGGCCAGCTACCGCGTCGTCTCCGATGAAGATCCTCTCTCCGGCGCCGATCGCAAGATATCTCTTCGGGTAACCGGTCCTGATGGCGAGCCCCTCCACGTCGCCGATGCCGTCGAGTCCGGCCGCTTTGGTTTCGTCGCCGATGAGGCCGGGACGTACATGGCTTGTTTATGGTCGCCGAGATTCGAGCTTTCGGCCACTGTGACTGTGGATTTTGAATGGCGAGCAGGGATAGCAGCTAAAGAATGGCCATCTGTTGCCAAGCGAAGCAAGATCCAAGTAGGGTTTCCTATTCTCCCTATCTCTTTCAATTCTTTATTTTCCCCTATTACTGAAATTCTTAGTTATAGATTGCTAGAATTTGATTTCTTGTTACTTGTTTGGATTGAGAGAAATTTGAAGAGTAATTGAAACAGAGATGATTGCAAAAAAATTTTTTTTTTTTTGTTGGTAAATCCAAATGAAGAATGAATTTGGTAAGGCATTTGGTGAATATGATCAGAAATTGCATTGAGATTTTTCTTCATGGATTGTAAGCGAAGGCTGGAAACAATTTCTGTTTGGGGACAATGTGGATGATAACATTGGTGGTGTTTGAGATGAAGAGAATGGTTGATAAGGTTTTGGAGTTGCATCTCAGATGATATAGTGATAAATCCAAATGATGTATGAGTTTGATAAGGCATTTGGTGAATGTAAGCAGAAATTCATTAAGATTTTCTTCATGGACCATAAGCATTAGACGAAAAACATTATTTTTGGGGGATAATGTGGATGATAACATTGGTGATGTTAGAGACGGAAGACAGTAGCTGATATAGAGATAAATCCAAATAAAGTATGAATTTGATGAGGCATTTGGTAAATGTAAGCAGAAATGCATTGAGATTTTCATCATTGATTGTAAGCAAAGGCTGAAAACAAATTTTTTTTTGGAACAATGCAGACGATAACATTGGTGATGTTTGAGATTAAGAGAGTAGTTGATAAGGTTCTGGGGTATAGTGATAATGTGATTTAAAGTACTAGAGTACTACTTGATGGATGTGGAGTCTGATTTAGAGCCGATGATGACTTGGGTCCTCACTATTGTTGCCCTATGACCGGAGGGGCGGTCTCCTTGTAACTGTGTAATGTGAATGTCACTCTGGTTTTTGCACCCTAATGATTCTCCAAATAGGCAAATTGCCAAACTACTTGAATTCTGTGTTCTCTCATTCTTGCTTGGTGTTTTTTAAAAAAAAGAACTAAAATTCTTGCTATTACTTGCACACACAATAATTAGGTCAATGGATCATGTTGCCTCATGTGATGTTAATTCTTTGCTTACAGGGTTTGGAAATTGAGTTGAAGAAGTTGGAGGATTCCATCAAATCTATACATGAAGAGATGATATATTTGCGCGAAAGGTATTTCATGCTCCTTTCTTTCTTTTTCTGTAGCTCTTAAATCACAGTTTGGTTTCTAACCCTGACTTTCATATGTTGTTCTAGGGAGGGTGAGGCGCAAAGCTTAAATGAATCCACAAACTCGAAAATGGGGCTTTTGAGTATGGCATCTCTTCTTGTTTGCTTAGGAGTTGCAGGCTTGCAGTTTTGGCATTTGAAGGTCTTTTTTGTGAGACAAAAAATCTTATGACAAGGCATTGACTGAAAATCTATATCAGTGTGCGATCTTGGAACTACAAGTACGTGTTTCTTTATTTCTTCATCCTCAAGCAAAACTCTATGTAAAAATTTTTTTTCTTGATGAATTGGTTTTCTTGTATCCATTTTTCCACCATTAAGTCATCATGTTTTTGCTTTGATTTGCTATGGTGAATGTAAAGGACTAAGAAACCACAGATTCGATTCCAAACTCATCAGTTGAATTATCTCTAGGTTCTCCGAAATTTTGCAATGTTCTGAAACACATGCACTTAAAATAAAGGACAATAACATATCTATGCTCTTGTTCTCTTGTAGCTGAATGTTCTGAAATCACATAGGTCTTGCAACTTTGGTTTAAATTGTCTGAAAATAACTAAACAAACCACTTAAAGCATTGCTTTGATTGAAATTCGATAGAACCGGGATAAAATTATCCCACACTGTCCTTATCCTAACAACACTTATGATCAGATAGTAGTCCTACTTAATTGTTCTATCCCTGCTCCTAACAAGCCTGCATAAACTTGATTTATCTTGAGTTAAACTATTAAAGAACTAACCAGGTTAAGAGAAGTAGGGATATTATACCCTGATTCAATACTCTCTAAACCGGATCACAACAAATCCTTGAACTTGAGAAACAAACCTTAAAAACATTGCCAAATTTATTATAGGCATGCTTCTCCATTACAATCTATAAATATTGGGAAGCAGCAGAAGATCACTGTTTTGGCAATTAAGATTCAAAGTGGAAGTTGAACACATTGAGACTCAATCTCAAAGCAACTGCTTTGAATCCTCAGTGGAACTAACCTTGGAGGTAGATGCTATTAGCTCAATAGCAGCACCAAGTGGCCAAGCTGCCCCAACTAAGGAATCACCATAATTCAACTGCTTTACCAGTGTGATCTCTTGTGATGCTTCCAGACCTGCATGTTAAATAAGAAGAGCTTTCAAAAGATAATAAACATGTGACAAATTTTGATCAGAGTATGTTTACATCTCTTAACTCCAATTCTCTTGTCTCTCATGTTCTCCATGGTTTTTTTTTTGTAGTGATAATAAAGCATTAGTTTATAAGGGCAATAAATATTAATTAGCAACGACCGTTAATTGCATTTATATAGTTTAAATTGAAAGACGTACAGTTGTCTTGATTAGTGCTAACCAAGACATGCATGATCACATCAATAAACTTTCAAAATCTTATTTCAACTTATGCCAAATCAAGTTAACCAAGAGAGTTAAAAAATCATATTATAAATCCAAATTGATATTTATTTAACTAACTAATATGAGATTGAAAATTTTAATCTGAACCAAATATGCTTTCCAAATAAATGATACCCAATTAAGTCACTTCAAGATAGGGGGAAAAAAGCTACCATTTATTTGGGAAGCATATATATTTGGTTAAGCCATTTACTACAAATAGCACTAGCCTATGAGATTACAAAAGTATATGGCAATATGCTTCAGAGATTATCATAAATAATGTTTGAGATTATTAAAGAGAGAGAAAGAGAGAAGAAACTTACCAAAACCATCCACAAGCAAAGTGAACTCATAAACCAGGTTCATGCAAATATAAGGGATGTAAGCCTCTTTCAAATCAGGATACTTGGTCTTGGCTTCATCAACACTTAGATTGCATGCTTGCATTGCTGCTGCTTTAAAGTCCAAAGGACTCACTTTGGCAATATGCTGTTTTGAATCCACAAAACCAGCCTGACAAATAATCCTAAAAAGTGAGAACAAATTAAAGAAAACCATGTTTGTTTTTTAACTACAAACTCAATGCTTAACTGTTTATAACATGCTACTTGTATCATAATTATCAGTTAAATCAAATCACCTCAACAGCAATATCATAGAACAAGGATGCCACATAAAGATTTTTTTGGCCATCCCCACCACCTCCATTCCATGCACCATTAAATGAACAGTTCTTGTATACGCATTCCACATCGAGTTTCAGTACTGTGATCACATTGTTTCTGCATTTATCATAGCTAGGGCCTGATGGTGAAGCTGAAGATGGGTATGTCTTGCCATTGTATGTGTATGATCCTAGGAATTAAATGGGAGAACATGAGCAAACTGTTTTCTGATGTTTGGATAGGTTTCTAATGTTATTTTTTACCTGGATTGTCTTATTGTCAAATGACAACAGTAAAAATATTTTTTTTAACACAATAGCCATTTGTTATTGCAGGTAGAAACAAAATTACAGTTTAGTAAGTCTACAAATTGTTGATCATTCTAGATGAAGAGAAGGAATAATTTTATGGAAAACATGCAACAATCTGGAGACTTGATAGTTAGACTAACCAAAATGAAGATAACTGACCAAATAAGATTATTGTCAGACTGATTGATGAAAATGAAGCAGGTTCAGCAGTAAAAATATTCAAGATGTAATCTTTTCAGAAACCAAATCAATTTATCACTCTAAATATGAAGTAATAGAAGGTGAAACATACCTTCATAGCCACCCAAAATGCAATAGTTATAAGAGTCACCCCCAGCACTTAGAATCTGTGCCCGAGCAGCCAATAATCCATAATTCAAGTAACTACACCATAAATTAAAAGATGCTGTTTAGTGTGTCTTTCTTCTTCAAGATAAGCATTTACACTGTATGTCATATGTTCAATAATAACTCAACCCCTTAACAGAAACATCACCAAAGATTTCCCCAGAATATGATACTTTATCAGAAGAAACCAACAAAAGAATTGAAAGGGAGAGGAGAAGATGAAGATGAAGATTCGATTTTCTTTTGTAGGTATATAATAGGGGTGAATTTTGCGATATGACATCAAACTATGGTCCTTTGTTATTTTAGAGTTTAAACTTCAATTTGAATCAAAATGATTATTCAACTTTAATTTGTTTCACCAGACAGATTCCAACTTATTTTTGATAATGTAATGTCAGATATTCTCTATCAACAAGTGAGATAGAATTATCTTAAATAGACAGCGTGTCATATATATATATATATATATATATATATATGATATGTAATTTTTAGCATAAACATTATCAAAAATAGTCTAGAATCTTTCAGATAACCATTCGGTGAAACAAAATTGAAGCTACATAATCATTTTGATTCAAATTGAAGGTTGCACACCAAAATGAAAAAAATGACTATAGTTTGGTGCTTTATATATATTTAAATAAACATATTAATAGAAAAATATCATATAGAGTCATTATTATGTCAAAAATCAACCATGAATGAAAAATTAGATCGATTTAGGTGTAGCTCGATAGGTGTAATTACTGTAGTGCCTAATGAATTTTTGGCACACGTAACAAAAAATATTAAAATATAATAATTTTTCCATAATACATTTGCTCTTTTCATTAAATTACTTATCTCAGGATAAATGTAAAAAATTCAACGGTGAATTACACCAACTGCACCTATTGCAACTTGCCTAAGTTTTCTCCATGAAAAATGACCCATTAAAATCTCAACGAAAATTTGGAACTTAATTAGTAATAAAATTACTTTCTTTTAGACATAATCAAAGGAAAATAACCATCAACCAGTAAACAGAGGAACACAATGTCTTACCTGTGGGCATAAACATGGTATGTGTTTCCCTTAAGAATTAGTGATTTCACATATGGATCTTCTCCTGGAACATTTGGAGCATTTTCAGCCTCAGATTCTGAGATAGCATAAGCCATTTGGACAGAACCTCCTCCAAGATCAACCACTCCAACAGTTCCCGGATATTCCTTTCCCAAATTCTTCAACAGAAAATTTATAGCAACCTAGAACAAAATAGTCAGCAGCAAGCTGAATTAATATATATTTTCAAGATGAGTGGTTAAGCCACTAAAAAAATAAGAGCATGTACAAATTTTGATAGAACAAGTGAGGATGGGACCCATGCACATATGAGTGCTGGATCACCCACACACAATCACTATTTACACAACAAAAAATATGTCATCACTCATAATTCAAACTCTCACCACTTGTGAGAGCTTCCAATGAAAACCTAATTACCAATAGACCATTTGGTCATTAGTGCTTGCATATCATATTTGTCACTAAAAAAAATATAACTAGACTTCAGTTTTCACCCATTTCAGTGTACATCTACTTTTCGGGAGAAAATTTAGATAATGATATGTTACAAAGAACACCTTATGGATTGAAATTTTATAGCCGAAGCCTCGAACCAATTATAAAATAAATAAAGTAAAAAGAAAATTAAAATTTTATGCTAGAAGTACAACAGTTTGCTATTAAAATCACAAATACCATAGCCACAAAAGGGCTTGTTTCTCAAGCATGTAATTTTATTTTTTTTAAAAGTTGAAATGAAAATTTTTCAGAAAATATGTTGAGCACTCATTGTTAAAAAACTTTTTTTTTTTGAAAACATGTTTCGTTTTTCCGTTTTAAGAGCACACCAACATGTCTATAAAAAAAATGTTTCCTACTTGTAAAAACAAATTACTTCAAATTTCAACACTCTAAAAAAAAAATGCTTAGAAGTTGTGAATATTCTTTATTTATTTATTATCATACAAACTAATAGATTTATATTTTTATAATTTTTTTATATTTTATATCAATATTTATTTATATATTGATAAACATTCAAAGACATTAACTAAAATATTTGGATTATTTTCACAAACATATCTTTTAAAAATACATATTTAAATAAATCCTACATATATTAACAAAGTATATATTGTTTGTCGTTATATGTGTCACTAAAATTTTTTTTGTCTACATCCTTCTATATGCACATATTCTTCTATGTTGCTCTACCAATGGAGATGTACATGTATTGGCCGTGTGGACAAGTATCTATTATTCTAAGGTAATTATATTTCTGATATTTTGATCTTAGATACCTGTAATTAAGATTGATTTTGAAAAATATGTTTACTTTTGATTCTAGACCCTCTAAAAATATGATTTGATATTTTAAAAAGGATTGCGATTGAAATGACATATTCGAGAAATATAATTTTGTTGTGGCTTTTAAATGGGAGATTGATTGTTATGGTATATGTATTATGATATTATATTATTTGATTTGATAGGTTTTATTTAAATGATTTATTTATTGAACATTTTGATGTGTTTACCATACCTATAACTAAGAAAGGATTGCCGATAAGATTTATTTGATAGATTTGATTTTGTGTTCAAAAAAAGTTTGATTTGATATCTAAAAAAGAGTGTCATATGACATTTGAGAGACATAATTTTGTTGTGCCTTCTAAATGGACGTTTATGTTTTAAGATATTATATGGTTTGATTTGATACGTTCTCACAAATACATGATTTAAATGATTTATTTATTGTATATTTTGACGTATATCATACCTATAACTAAGAAAGGATTGCAATATGACATATTCAATTGACATAATTTTGTTGTGAGTTTTAAATAGAAGATTGAATGATATGGTTTCTGTTTTAAGATATTAATTATATGGTTTGATTTGATAGGTTTTACTTCTCACAAATACATAATTTAAATGATTTATTTATTGTATATTTTGAAGTGTATACTTATAACTAAGAAAAGATATCTAAGAAAAAAATTGCAATATGATTTATTTGGTAGGTTTGATTTAATATCTAAGAAAAGATTGAGATATGATTATTTGATAGAATTGCTATATGACATGACCAGCGGTCCAGCATAATTTTGTTGTGGTTTTTAAATGGTGGGTTGAATGATATGGTTTCTGTTTTAAATATATTAATTATATGGTTTGATTTGATAGGTTTTACTTCTCACAAATCCATAATTTAAATGATTTATTTACTGTATATTTTGATGTGTATACCTATAACTATTCTCATGTTTCTTTGTTCAGTTGTAAGCATGTGAGCTTATTAGCCTGTTATTAATTTTTTTAGATCAAGAGAAGTAGCTAGTGGCTATAGAATAGAAAATCTCGACTAAGGTAGTCACCTGTTTTCATGTAAGTCATTTTAGAATATTAGCGTTGAACTTTAACTGTTATTAATTACTATATTTGTATAAAAAGCGCTGTCATGTTATACTAGATTTGGACCTATTATGTATTTCTACTGGCAGACCTTATAATTTTCTTATAATTCATTTGTAGTTTGTATTGTTTCTCTTTATTTTGGCCTTGTTTGAATTAGCTTGTAGAAAAAGTGCTTTTTTTCAGTTTAGTAGAAGTGCTTCTGGAAAAAAATGCTTCTCCAGAGTAAGTTAAGCACTTTTTTGTAATCTGTGTTTGTATTAGCTTTTTTGTAGAAGCAGAAGCTGTAAAATAAGCTAAAAAATAGTTTTTTTCAAAAGCTGGTCATGACTAGCTTCTAAAAAAAAAAAATTGTTTTTCAGCTTTTTTTAAAGTTTCTGCTTTTGCAGAAAAGTCAATACAAACAACTTTTTTTGAACCCAGAAGTGCTTAACTTATAAAAAGACACTTATGGGTTTTCCAAAAGCCAATCCAAATAAGCCCTTAAGGCCTCACATATAATATAAGGCTTGTTTGGATTAGCTTTTGAAAAACACAGAAGTGCTTTTTTATAAGTTAAGTATTTCTGAGTTCAAAAAAAGTTGTTTGTATTGGCTTTTCTGCAAAAGCAAAAGCTGTAAAAAAACTGAAAAACAGTTTTTTTCAGAAGATAATCATGACCAGCTTTTTAACTTATTTTACAGCTTCTGCTTCGCTTCTATAAAAAGCTAATACAAACACAAATTACAAAAAAGTGTTTAACTTACTATGGATAAACATTTTTTTTCTAGAAGCACTTCTACTAAAATGAAAAAAAAGATACTTTTTTTTATAAACCAATCCAAACAAGACAATAGAGTCCGCTCCCTATATCAATGTACGCAGCCAATCTGTTGGCATCCTCAACTGGGTTAGGGCTTCGCAATAAATAAACAAAATAAAAAGTTGACATTAACTTTACCCACATATATGACCCTTCTTGATACCCATCCAATATTGCTACCCATTCATGCTTGAACATCAGCGAGCTCCTTTTTTGCAGAAGATCTCTAACCTGCATAATATATTGAAAACTGAAGTAATATTGAATATTTTGATTTGCTGAAACACTACAAAAATTGTCAACTGTGAAACATAATAATAATTTGTTACAAAATATATATAAGAAGCAAAAAAGTATATATATATATTACTGCTTGCAAAATCTGATCAGCTGTTTCAGTTCCAAGGTTTCGTAGACCTGCTGTTGCCTGCATGCATTGACACCGAAAATCAAAAACAAAATTGAGATTTATCAACATCAAAATTTTAAAAATAGATATTTGAGCTTAAAACAATGACTCACTCCAACTGTGACAGGTGTAGAAGGTTGCAATTCCACAGGAATTGCACTCTCAGCTTTCTCCAAAAGAGAAATGAGTGAATTTGCAGCCTCTTGTGGATCATTAGCATAGTAACTCAACCCAGGTTTTACCTGAATATAATTAATTATGCAAAAACCTCAATCAGAAGTCAAGAACACGAAGAACAATTCGAAAAACATAGATTTTAATTACCCGCTCAAAGATCTCGACACCATCACCAATTTTCAGCAAATTGAACTCCTCATCAAAGTGAAAGACATGAACCCTACTACCAGTGCTCCCGGCATCAAACACCACCACATATATGCTATTCAATCCCTGACCAACCACACTACTGCCCGGCAGCAGCATCTTCCTCCCGCCGAAAAACACCGGGCTCTTGCCACCGCCTCGGCCGAAGACCAAGGACGACTGCACCAGAGGCATAAGAGGTACAATGAATACAATGAAGAGGATCCCAGCAGCGGAAGAGGAGAAGCGGGTGTGGAGATGAGCCATGTTATATAGTGCTGAAGAGGAGTGTGAGAGCTGTTGGATGAGAGGATCAACGATGGAGTTAGCCTCTCCTCTTCCTCCTTCCAAACTATCTCTCCAGTGGCCGGGCATGCTGTGCAGCTCGGCATGGTGTTATTTATAGGACTGAGTTTGTTCACGTGGCGGTCGTCTATTGGTTGATAGCTTGAGAGGTGCAGCTCAACCTAGTGTTATTTATACCTGAATTTCAGATATGTTATCATAATACGAGTTTGTGCACGTGGCGGTCGTCTATTGCTTAGTTTATGTAAATGATTGAACTACAGTACAAATACTAGTGTTATTTTATGTTTAATGTTCACTGAGGAATGAATTTTTTTCTTTTATGTTTAGTGTTTGATTTTGTGTCGTGTTTGGATCAAATTTTTAGTCAGATTGTCTTGTACAAATCAACGTTATTGTAGTAATGACCTACCTTTTTACTATAACAGTTTTAACAATCATATACATTATTACTATTTTACTAATCATTTTGAATCATTAGATTGAATTAATCTTAACTGTTTATTTATTTAGTGTGTAAGCATGATTTTATATAAATACCTTTCATTTAGTAAATGAAATATAAAAGCAAAATAAGAATATGGTAAATTTTTTAGAAGGGCACTGTGTTATGAGTGTTTTTTATTTTGATCATTGTGTTTCAAAATATATCTTTTTGATCATCATATATTAATTTCTTTTCACCGGAATGTCACTCGTGGATTTTCGGTTAATTATTACTGATGTGGCAGCCAGAAATACCACATCACATCACATTATGGTAAAGAGTTATCATAATAGATTAAACACGTCAACCTCTAATGCGATGTCACGTTACTTTCGACAAGTTATCATCCTTGTCAGTTTATCTACCTTTTCCATGTCATGATTTGCAACTTAGAAAAGGGAAGAGAATCACTAGACGTTTGCGCTATTTCTGACAAGAGGAGGGCTTTTCCACAAGCCGACAGGGAAGCGAGGAAAGGATGGGAAAAGAACCTAGAACTTGCAGCTAGGCCAGGGTAAGAGGAAGTAGAGGTTGCTTTCCTGTAAGTTAAAGATCTTAACACTGTAGTGTTAAGCCAAGATTGTTTTTGTTTATGTGCCTTAAGTTATTATAATAAGTGAGTTTTGAGTTTTTTTTATGTTTGTATAAGTCAAATGGTCTTCATAGGAAGGTGTAAAAGAATAATGGGCATTAAATGTGCAGTGAACTGATGTTCTATAATTTTATCAGTGGAGTAATGGTTAAACACTTATAATCCAATTTTTTTATTCATGTAACTGAGTTTTTAGGGAATGGTAAATGGTTTTTTTTAATGATGTGTAATTAATGGTTAACTAATGTCATGATGTTCAAGCACATTATACTTATTGCATAAAAACAATCCTTGTCATTTTCTTTTGCTGAGTTGTTGCAGAATTAAAATCTTAAAATGAATAAAAATAAAAGTGTGGACCACATCTAACACTGCTCGTATTATTCTCAACATGAAAAAAAATAGTACAATAACTCATGCATCATAATGGGGGAAGATCACATCACAATGAGTATTCACATTTTCATAACATCAAAAGAAATATATAAAATGAATTCCATGCCAAAATCGGTTGCATACAAGTAGTTTCATTTGTGCACAATGCTAGTTTTTTTGTTCTTAAAAACAAAACAAAAAAATAAAATAAAATACAAAAGGCATTTGGAATACTTTTAACCATTTGAGTGAGGAAACAAATACATAAGGATGCAGTTTTAAAAACAAAAAAATAAAGCTGACAGGTACCCACTATATTGCTCCCTGCAGAATTTTAAAACAAAAAACATGTAGCAGAATGCAGCATCACCTTCAAGGCCTGGTGAAAGCCAAACTTTTTATTTTATTTTGTTTTGTTTTTTATTTTTATTTATTTATTTATTTTGTTTGTGGTTCACTAAGTTTGCTTTTGTCATCTAAATTTCTCTCACTGTTAGCTTGTGGAAAAACCCTTCATTGATCAATAATAGTGCAGACAGTGGCCGAGGCATAGGGGCCAGTAAGGGCCATGAACCCCCCAAAGTTCTTATAATAAGTGAGTTTTGAGTCTTTTTTTCATATTTGTATACGTCAAATGGTCTTCATAGGAAGGTGGAAAAGAATGGGCAGTGAATGTGCAGTGAACTGAAGTTCTATAGTTTTATCAGTGGAATTATGGTTAAACACTTATAATCCAATTTTTATATTTTCATTTAACTGAGTTTTTAGGGAATGGTATGTTAGTTCCGCCGGTTAGGGTTTGTGAATTAAGAGGAACACTCACTCACTTAAGCACTCAAGAAAAATAAGCACAAACCACAAAGAGGAGACACAAGACGTTGGTAACCCAGTTCGGCATCCACTTGCCTACATCTGGGGGGCCATGCCCGGAGATCAACAATGCACTAAAAGAGGTAAAAGATAGAAGAGTACAAACATACTTGTCACTCTCTCACTCAATACAAAGAATACTACCCTCTCTAGATTGTCCGGTACCTCCCTACTCTCTCTTTTAAGAGTCGTACCCAATCCTAGACCAAGGTGGTATATATAGATGCCTCAACGTCCCAAATATAGCGCATACCTCTTTTAGAATCTCCGTGGCTTCTAACTTTAGAACCTTCCGAAATTAGATGTCGTAACTTATGTTGTAACATTTGTTGCGACATTGGCCCTGGCTGTTGGCTTGGCTGAATTCTGGCTCTATTGCTAAGCGACCTCAAGACACCATATCTGAGTCGATGTAGCTCGATCACCTGATCCGAACCTACCAGCAACTAACCTCCCTCTTCAGCTCCTCACCACACAGCCCCCTCGCAAGGGGCGCACGTCCTATGTGCGTCTTCATGAAACTTGCCAAACTTAGTCTTCACTTCACCCAAGTTTGGTCTTCAAGGATCTTCACTCAATCCTCCAAATCTTGCCATTAATAGGCGCATCTTCAAACATACCCATAATAGACTTCATATCTTCTCTATTAGGGTTCTTCAAATCTTGTCTTCAATAAGCTTCACAATCATACCATTGATAGGTTGTTTCTTCATTTAAGCTTCACCCATATTTAGTCTTCAATCACATCTTCTAAATATGGTCTTGATGAGATCTTGATTTCATCTTGTTGCTTGCTTGATTATCTTGCCTAAAATAACTTCAACAAGATATTCATTTAATCTTCATGAGAATTGCAACTTCTTGCCAAAAATAACTTCTCCAAGATCTCTCATGATATTTTCCTCCTAGCCAAGTCACCTACCCATGTCATCACATCTTTTCACATCATTCTTATGCCACGTCATCATGCTTGCCATGTCACCTTGACTAGGTGTTAAATTATGCCAATCATTAAAGTGCATTTGCACTAACATGGTAAATGTGTTTTTTTTTAATGATGTGTAATTAATGGTTAACTAATGTCATGATGTTCAAGCACATTATACTTATTGCATAAGAACAATCCTTGTCATTTTCTTTTGCTGAGTTCATGTAGAATTGAAATCTTGAAATAAATAACAATAAAAGTGTACATGGACCACATCTAACACTGCTCATATTATTCTCAAGATGATAAAAAAAAATACTACAATAACTCATGCATAATAATGGAGAAGATCACATCACAATGTGTATTCATATTTTCATAACATCAAAAGAAATATATAAAATGAATTTCACGCCAAAATTGGTTGCATACAAGTAGTTTCTTTTGTGCACAATGCTAGTTTTTTTGTTCTAAAAACAATAAAATAAAATACAAAAGGCACTTGGAATACTTTTAACCATATGAGTGAGGAAACAAATACATAAGGGTGCAGTTTTAAAAACAAAAAATAAAGTTGACAGGTCCCCACTATATTGGTCCCAGCAGAATTTTAAAACAAAAAACATGCAGCATCACCCATTTTGATAAAGCCATCTTTATGTTCTAGATGTTGTATTGCTCCTTTCAAGGCCTAGTGGATGCCAAACTTTTTATTTTATTATATATATATAAATATTTGTGGTTACTGGGTTTGCTTTTGTCATCTAAATTTCTCTCACTGTCAGCTTGTGAGAAAACCCTCCACTGATCAATTATAGAGCATAGAGTGGTCGAGGCATGTGGGGATAGCAGGGGCCACGACCCCCCACCAAAGTTCTTATAATAAGTGAGCTTTGAGTCTTTTTTACCCATGTTTGTATAAGTCAAATGGTCTTCATAGGAAGGTGGAAAAAAATGGGCAGTGAATGTGCAGTGAACTGAAGTTCTATAGTTTTATCAGTGGAATTATGGTTAAACACTTATAATCCAATTTTTTTATTTTTATGTAACTGAGTTTTTAGGGAATGGTAAATGGTTTTTTTTTTTTATGATGTGTAATTAATGGTTAACTAATGTCATGATGTTCAAGCACATTATACTTATTGCATAAGAACAATCCTTGTCATTTTCTTTTGCAGAGTTCCTGCAGAATTGAAATATTGAAATAAATAACAATAAAAGTGTACGTGGACCACATCTAACACTGCTCATATTATTCTGAAGATGATAAAAAAAATAGTACAATAACTCATGCATCATAATGGGGAAGATCACATCACAATGGCTATTCACATTTTAAAAACATCAAAAGAAATATATAAAATGAATTCCATGCAAAAATTGGTTGCATAAAGTCAAATGGTAGTTTTTTTAACCATTTGAGCGAGGAAGCATTTGAGTGAGGAAGCAAATACATAAAGATGCAGTTTTAAAAACAAAAATAAAACTGACAGGTCCCAACTACATTGGTCCTTGCAGAATTTTAAAACAAAAAACATGCAACAGAATGCAGCATCGCCCACTTTGATAAGCCATCTTTATGGTCTCGAAGTTGTATTGCTCCCTTCAAGGCCTGGTGATGCCAAACTTTTTATTATATATATATATATATATATATATATATATATATATATATATATATATATATATATATATATATATTGTGGTTAACTGGGTTTGCTTTTGCCATCTAAATTTCTCTCACTGTCAACTTATATGGAAAAACCCTTCACTGATCAACAATAGCGCAGACAATGGATGAGGCATGGGGAACCAGTAGAAACCACGACCCCCCCCCCCCCCCCCCCCCCCCCCAAAGTTCTTACAATAAGTGAGTTTTGAGTCTTTTTTTTTTTTTCCATGTTTGTATAAGTCAAATGGTCTTCATAGGAAGGTGGAAAAGAATGACAAGTGAATGTGTAGTGAATTGATGTTCTATAATTTTATCAGTGGAATAATGGTTACACACTTATAATCCAATTTTTTTATTTTCATGTAACTGAGTTTTTAGGGAATGGTAAATAGTTTTTTTAATGGTGTGTAATTAACGGTTAACTAATGTCATGATGTTCAAGCACATTATACTTATTGCATAAGAACAATCCCTGTCATTTTCTTTTGCTGAGTTCTTGCAGAATTGAAATCTTGAAATAAAATAACAATAAAAGTGTACGTGGACCACATCTAACATTGCTCATATTATTCTCAAGATGATAAGAAAATGGTACAATAACTCATGCATCATAATGGGGAAGATCACATCACAAAGGGTATTCACATTTTAATAACATCATAAGAAATATATAAAATGAATTCCATGAAAAAATTGGTTGCATACAAGTAGTTTCTTTTGTGCACAATACTAGTTTTTTTGTTCAAAAAACAAAATAAAATAAATAAAATACAAAAGGCACTTGGAATACTTTTAACCATTTGAGTGAGGAAACAAATACATAAGGGTGCGGTTTTAAAAAATAGAAAATAAAGCTGACAGGTCCCCACTATATTGGTCCCTACAGAATTTTAAAACAAAAAACATACAGCAGAATGCAACATCACCCACTTTGATAAAGTCATCTTTATGGTCTCGAAGTTGTATTGCTCCCTTCAAGGCTTGGTGATGCCAAACTTTTTATTATATATTTATTTATTTATTTATTTATTTATTTTTATTTTTTTGTGGTTCACTGGGTTTGCTTTTGTCATCTAAATTTCTCTCACTGTTAGGTTATGGAAGAACCCTTCACTGATCAATAATAACGCAGACAGTGGCCCGGGGACTAGCAGGGGCCACGACCTCCCCCCCTCCCCCCACCCACCCAAAGTTCTTATAATAAGTGAGTTTTAAGTCTTTTCTTTTTCCATTTTTGTATAAGTCAAATGGTCTTCATAGGAAGATGGAAAAGAATGGGCAGTGAATGTGCAGTGAACTGATGTTCTATAATTTTATCAGTGGAATAATGGTTAAACACTTATAATCCAATTTTTTTATTTTCATGTAACTGAGTTTTTAGGGAATGGAAAAAATGGTTTTTTTAATGATATGTAATTAATGGTTAACTAATGTCATGATGTTCAAGCACATTATACTTATTGCATAAGAACAATCTCTATCATTTTCTTTTGCTGAGTTCTTGCAGAATTGAAATCTTGAAATAAATAACAATAAAAGTGTACATGGACCACATCTAACACCGCTCATATTATTCTCAAGATGATAAAAAAAATAGTACAATAACTCATGCATCATAATGGTGAAGATCACATCACAATGAGTATTCACATTTTCATAACATGAAAAGAAATATATAAAATGAATTACATGCGAAAATTGGTTGCATACAAGTAGTTTCTTTTGTACACGATGCTAGTTTTTTTTTTTGTTCTAAAAATCAAAACAAAAAAATAAAATAAAATAAAATACAAAAGGCACTTGGAATATTTTTAACCATTTGAGTGACGAAACAAATACATAAGGGTATAGTTTTAAAAACAAAAAATAAAGTTGACAGGTCCCTACTATATTGGTCCCTGCAGAATTTTGAAACAAAAAACATGCAGCAGAATGCAACATCACCCACTTTTATAAAGTCATCTTTATGGTCTTGATGTTGTATTGCTTTCTTCAAGGCCTGGTGGAAGCCAAAGTTTTTATTTTTTTTATTTTTTTTATTTTTATTTTTTATGGTTCACTGGGTTTGCTTTTGTCATCTAAATTTCTCTCACTGTCTGCTTGTGGAAAAACCCTCCACTGATCAGTTATAGAGCATACAGTGGCCAAGGCATGGAGGGCCAGCAGGGGCTATGACCCCCACAAAGTTTTTTTAAAAAAAATTCAGAACTATCGGCTAAACGCGGCCATTTTGAACCGAAACCGTGGAACCGAACCGGGACGACTGAACCACCAAAAACCGGAACCGAATTCGGAAAAACTGTAACCGTCCTAAAACTGAAACATGAACCTTCATAGAAGGTTCGCATCCAGTCTCAGAATTTGAAAACCGAGGAACCGGCGGTTCAACTGTCGGTTGCAATTAAATCAAAATATTATATATTATATATTATATGAATAATGTCATGAACTCATGATATCTATTATCTAATTAGGTTTGCCCATTTGAGTCATGTGACCGTGACTGATAATAACCAAATTGATTAGGTCTGATTGTCTAATCTAATTCATCTGATTCCGAGAGGATACGTAAACAACTTGATATAATTAAGTTCAAATCCTTTTTATTTTTTTATTTCTTCTCCTATTGTACTTTTATTGCAAAATATTATCTTAAATTATTAAACTTTTAGTTTTTAATAAAATTTTATATTAAATTAATTCTTATATTTTTGTGTTCATTTTAATTTGAAATATTGAATTATTTAGTTAAAAAAAAAAACCGAACCGTATGAACCGTCAAACTAAAACCGTTGAACCGAACCACCAAAACCGGAACCGCAACCGAATTGCCAAGACCCTTACCTAGACGGTTCGGTTCCGGTTGAAGGTTTCTTTGAACCGGAACCAACGGTTCATAAACAGTGGCCATGCCTACTATCCGCCCCGGCCCCTCTCCCCACTGAAAAATATCAAAGTTGTAAACCAAATCATGTTGATGGGCCCATTGTATGGGCCCTTATTTCACTCTATTCTAATATTCCAAATTCCAAAGCTTTAATAATTAATTCTTTTTATTCCTCTTCTCTATGACACTAGTATCACCTCACCATCTGATCACCTGCCATTATTATGCAAAAACTTCCATGCAATTTTAGGGGGATTTCTCTTTTGATAAATTGTTTGGGAGCTTGGTGAATGAGCTATTACCCGTCTTTCAAGAAAAGGATGGGGGTTTTGTATGAGGGGATCGATGAGTTGCCGAATGGCCATGATCGCGTGCCATCAGATATGCTGAAAGGTGGGCAGGGGTAATCTATGCCGTTGTTCCGGGAGGTGGATGCACTTCTCGTGCTCTTTAAGGATTTCTGCAAAGTGCAAATAGCTCATTGATGTTAGCCAACAGGTACTTGATTTGGATTAATGGCCGAAATTTATATTTTAGTAATTTTTTTTTTATGTAAAACTATATGATGCTAAATTGCTAATACTATATTTTGGTTGAAAAGGTTGATGCGAGACTGCAGAATTTAAAAAAAGAGGTGGTTGTCCAAGATTCTTAGCAATAAAGTACATGAAGACTCTTGCATAGGTTAGTTTTCTTTGATAGTTCATTTTTACTTATATGAAATGGTTAAAGCATTAAGCATGTGCATGGTTGCCCTTTTAATTTTCTTTCTTATATATAAATTCGACTTGTACCACTACAAATCCACACATGGTGATCGAATATGGTTTGTTAATATAGTTTTATATATTGCTTTGAGGATTGAAAGATGTTTAACAAGAAAACTATTGATTTATTTTTCAAGAGAAAAGACAGAAATGATGAAGCAACATGCCCAACCACCTCCTTCCAAATTTATTAAGATTGGAGTAACTGAACAAGATTGGCTAAAGTTATAATTTTCATCTAATTAGCTATGGAGTCTATCTACTATTAGTGAGATTCTGGTTTGAAAGCTTGGAACCATTTGCTTTTGATGCATCTATAGGAATCAGTTGGATTTGTCTTGATTGTATTATTGCTATTAATGAGAGTTATTGTGTTGTTATGGTTTTGATGTTTGGGTTAAATTTAATGAGTGCTTTTACTATCTTGTTTCAGGTTGTGTAATTGTTGATTCAGTGTAGTGTAGTAGAGGAGTATTCAATGGAGTCTAGATAATGTTAGTAGTTTATGCCTAAAATTTGTTTGGGTTTGGTGTTCTACCTAGTTGCAATGTGATTTTTTGTTTGTTTTGTGATGCTTATAAGTTGTAAGTTTATCAAATTAATCAATGTAATTTTTTAATTGACTCCAAAAAAAATTATGTTCAACTATTTTAATCTCGGCCCCCCTTTTACTTAAATTCTGGCTCCACCCTTGAGTACAGACCTCCGGTGATTCTCTTTCTCTTTCTCAACTGCAAATCGGGGACATAGAAGATGAAGGCAAGCTAACAGAGATGATGAATTGGCGAAAGTAATGTAGCATGGCATCAGGCGCCTGATGTGTTCAGTCCAGCTGAGCTGTGAAAATGTGGCATCTTTGACTGCGATGTTAGCCAAAATTAGTTGAAAATCCACGAGTGATATCCTAGTGAAAAAAAATTAATATATGATGAAAAAAAAAATACAAATTAAAACACAATGATTAAAATGAAACACACCCATAACATAGTGACCTCAAAAAATTTACCCGAAAAAGTGAAATATAAGCAAAAGTGTTTAGTATAGATTTTTTTTGTTTATCTTTATATTATATTATATATACATATAAAGGGAATTAGTTTATTTTAAGAAATTTGTTAAAATTTCTTTAACCCTTGTGCATTGTGCATTGTAAGTTGCTATGCAAGTGAATTAGTTAGTATTGCCTTAAAATGCGCACACATAGTGAGATTCAACCGAAGAAACAGAACTCTAATGTTAAGGATATGGCAAACCTTTGGATATAAATCATTTACAAGAACAAATCCATCTGACATCTCAAGAATAACATCCATATGCTTCTCAGGATGCACGGCTATTTGATGCAGGGCTTGTACCCATGAACCCCAGCTTCTTTTCACTACCTTGGACATCATGTGGTTTGTATATATGCTTTCTTCTGGCCAAGTATATTTTAAGGGCTAAACTTACTCTAAAAAATATTTTTGAAAAAAAGTACTTTTACAACTCTAAAAAACATTTTTGAAAAAAATACTTTTATAATAAAAAAAAATATTTTTTTTAAAAACTAACTCAAATAAGACCTAAGTTGATACCCTTATGCGGATCTAATGTTGGAGATTCCTGTAACTCAAAAGGATACAGCACAAGCACGCTATAACCAAGGATTCTATAGATAGATTTGAGAGACAAAATATTACAAGGATGGGAAATCAGAGAATTTAGGGATTCTGGTCATTGTTCCCAATTACATAGCATGATAACAAAGGAAAGGTAAACAATATTGATTTCAAGATGGTTTCTACTACTCACTTCTCATTCCAGTTGTTGCCACTTGATAGATAATTACCTCCTTATCCTAGTACTTCACAAGATATAAAATAGAGACTGGAGGATACTTAGTCTATTCTTATTTTAAACTGTATCAGCCTGTGGATTTTGAATGGCAAGCAAGGATTGCAGCTAAAGAATGGCCATTTGTTGCCAAGCGAAGCAAGATCCAAGTAGGGTTTCTTATTCTCCCTTTCTCTTTGAATTCTTTATTTTTGCCCCCATTACTGAAATTCTTAGATGTAGATGATGCATTACGCCATTTTGTTATTGATTGCTGGAGTTTGATTTCTTATTTACCTGTTTGGATTAAGAGAAATTTGAGTAATTGAAACAGAGATGATTGCAATTTTTTTTTTTTTTTTTTTTGGGTAAAGAAATTGCATTGAGATTTTTCTTCATGGATTGTAAGCAAAGACTGAAAACAATTTCTGATTGGGAACAATGTGGATGATAACATTGGTGGTGTTTGACATGAAGAGAGTGATTGATAAGGTTTTGGAATAGCATCTCAGGTGATGATATAGTGATAAATCCAAATGAAGTATGAATTTGATCAGGCATTTGGTGAATTTAAGCAGAAATGCATTCAGATTTTCATCATTGATTGTAAGCAAAGACTATTACAATGGTGGTTTTTGAGATTAAGAGACTAGTTGATAAGGTTTTGGGGTTGCATCTCAGATGATATAGTGATAATGTGATTCAAAGCACTAGAGTACTACTTGATGCCGATGATGACTTGGGCCCTCAACGGCATTACCCTATGACCGGAAGGGCGGTCTCCTTGTGTGGGACTCTGTATTGTTAATGTCTCTCTAGTTTTTACACCCTAATAATACTCCGAGTAGGCAAATTGCCTAACTACTTGAATTCTGTGCTCACTCATTCTTGCTTGGTGATTTTTTTTTTTATTAAAAAAAATTCTTGGTATTACTTGCACACAGAATAATTAGGTCAATGGATCATGTTGCGTCATGTGATATTATTTTTTTACTCACAGGGCTTGGAAATTGAGTTGAAGAAGTTGGAGGATTCCATTAAGTCTATACATGAAGAGATGATATATTTGCGTGAAAGGTATTTCATGATTGTGTCTTTCTTTTTCTGTAGCTCTTAAATCATAGTTTGGTTTCTAGACCTAACATTCATATGTTGTTCTAGGGAGGGTGAGGCACAAAGCTTAAACAAATCCACAAACTCGAAAATGGGGCTTTTGAGTATGGCATCTCTTCTTGTTTGTTTAGGAGTTGCAGGCTTCTTGCAGTTTTGGCATTTGAAGGTCTTTTTTGTGAGACAAAAAAATCTTATGACGAGGCATTGGCTGAAAATTTACATCAGGGTGTGATCTTGGCACAACAAGTAAGTGTTCTTTATTTCTTCATCCTCAAACAAAACTCTATGTAAAAAAATTATTTCTTGTATCCATTTTTCCACCATTAAGTCATCATGTTTTTGCTTTGATTTGCTATGGTGAATGTAAAGGACTAAGAAACCACAGATTCGATTCCAAACTCATCAGTTGAATTATCTCTAGGTTCTCCGAAATTTTGCAATGTTCTGAAACACATGCACTTAAAATAAAGGACAATAACATATCTATGCTCTTGTTCTCTTGTAGCTGAATGTTCTGAAATCACATAGGTCTTGCAACTTTGGTTTAAATTGTCTGAAAATAACTAAACAAACCACTTAAAGCATTGCTTTGATTGAAATTCGATAGAACCGGGATAAAATTATCCCACACTGTCCTTATCCTAACAACACTTATGATCAGATAGTAGTCCTACTTAATTGTTCTATCCCTGCTCCTAACAAGCCTGCATAAACTTGATTTATCTTGAGTTAAACTATTAAAGAACTAACCAGGTTAAGAGAAGTAGGGATATTATACCCTGATTCAATACTCTCTAAACCGGATCACAACAAATCCTTGAACTTGAGAAACAAACCTTAAAAACATTGCCAAATTTATTATAGGCATGCTTCTCCATTACAATCTATAAATATTGGGAAGCAGCAGAAGATCAATGTTTTGGCAATTAAGATTCATAGTGGAAGTTGAACACAATGAGACTCAATCTCAAAGCAACTGCTTTGAATCCTCAGTGTAACTAACCTTGGAGGTAGATGCTATTAGCTCAATAGCAGCACCAAGTGGCCAAGCTGCCCCAACTAAGGAATCACCATAATTCAACTGCTTTACCAGTGTGATCTCTTGTGATGCTTCCAGACCTGCATGTTAAATAAGAAGAGATTTCAAAAGATAATAAACATGTGACAAATTTTGATCAGAGTATGTTTACATCTCTTAACTCCAATTCTCTTATCTCTCATGCTCTCCATGTTTCTTTTTTTTTTTTTTTTTGGTTGTAGTGATAATAAAGTATTAGTTTAAAAGGGCAATAAATATCAATTAGCAACGTCCGTTAATTGCATTTATATAGTTTAAACTGAAAGACGTACAGTTGTCTTGATTAGTGCTAACCAAGACATGCATGATCACATCAATAAACTTTCAAAATCTTACTGCAACTTATGCCAAATCAAGTTAACCAAGAGACATCAAAAATCATATTATATATCCAAATTGATATTTATTTAACTAACTAATATGAGATTGGAAATTTTAATCTGAACCAATTATGCTTTCCAAATAGATGATACCCATTTAAATCACTCCAAGATAGGGGAAAAAAAGCTACCATTTATTTGGGAAGCATATATATTTGGTTAAGCCATTTACTACAAATAGCACTAGCCCATGAGATTATAAAAGTATATGGCAATATGCTTCAGAGATTATCATAAATACTGTTTGAGATTATTAAACAGAGAGAGAAAGAGAGAAGAAACTTACCAAAACCATCCACAAGCAAAGTGAACTCATAAACCAGGTCCATGCATATATAAGGGATGTAAGCCTCATCCAAATCAGGATACTTGGTCTTGGCTTCATCAACAGTTAGATTGCATGCTTGCATTGCTGCTGTCTTAAAGTCCAAAGGACTCACTTTGGCAATATGCTGTTTTGAATCCACAAAACCAGCCTGACAAATAATCCTAAAAAGTGAGAACAAATTAAAGAAAAACATGTTTGTTTTTTAACTACAAGCTCAATGCTCAACTGTTCATAACATACTACTTATATGATAAAATTATCAGTTAAATCACCTCAACAGCAATATCATAGAACAAGGATGCCACATAAAGATTTTTCTGTCCATCCCCACCACCTCCATTCCATGCACCATTAAATGAACAGTTCCTGCATATGCACTGCTCATCAAGTTTCAGTACTGTGATCACATTGTTTCTGCATTTATCATAGCTAGGGCCTGATGGTGAAGCTGAAGATGGGTATGTCTTGCCATTGTATGTGTATGATCCTAGAAATTAAATGGGAGAACATGAGCAAACTGTTTTCTGATGTTTGGATAGGTTTCTAATGTTATTTTTTTACCTGGATTGGTTTATTGTCAAATGACAACAATAAAAATATTTTTTAATCCATTGCAGGTAGAAACAAAATTACAGTTTAGTAAGTCTACAAATTGTTGATCATTCTAGATGAAGAGAAGGAATAATTGTATGGAAAACATGCAACATTCTGGAGACTTGATAGTTAGACTAACCAAAATGAAGATAGCTGACCCAATAAGATTATTGTCAGACTAATTGGTAAAAATGAAGCAGGTTCAGCAGTAAAAATATTCAAGATGTAATCTTTTCAGAAACCAAATCAATTTATCACTCTAAATATGAAGTAATAGAAGGTCAAACGTACCTTCATAGCCACCCAAAATGCAATAGTTATAAGAGTCACCCCCAGCACTTAGAATCTGTGCCTGAGCAGCCAATAATCCATAATTCAAGTAACTACATCATAAATTAAAAGATGCTGTTTAGTGTGTCTTCCCTCTTCAAGATGAGCATTTACACTGTATGTCATATGTTCAATAACTCAACCCCTTAACAGAAACATCACCAAAGATTTCCCCAGAATATAGTACTTTATCAGAAGAAACCAACAAAAGAATTGAAAGGGAGAGGAGAAGATGAAGATGAAAATTTTATTTTCTTTTGTAGGTATATAATAGAGAATGATCATATTCATTTAAATAAATGTATTAATAGAAATTATCATATATAGACATTGTTCTGACAGTAATCAACCATGAATGAAATGAAAAAGGGACCATTAAAACCTCAACCAAAATTTGGAACTCAGTGGTAAAATTACTTTTCTTTTAGACATAATCAAAAGAAAATAACCATCAACCAGTAAACAGAGGAACACAATGTCTTACCTATGGGCATAAACATGATATTTGTTTCCTTTATGAATTAGTGGTTTCACATATGGATCTTCTCCTGGAACATTTGGAGCATTTTCAGCCTCAGATTCTGAGATAGCATAAGCCATTTGGACAGAACCCCCTCCAAGATCAACCACTCCAACAGTTCCTGGATATTCTTTTCCCAAATTCTTCAACAGAAAATTTATAGCAACCTAGAACAAAATATTAAGCAACAAGCTGAATTAGTATATATATATATATATATATATATATATATATATGCAATTAAAAAAAATGTGGTTTGTAGCATCATATAATTTATATATTTTTTCCAAGATGAACTATGAGCGATTAAGCCACTAAAAAAAGCAAGGATGTGCATAAATTTTGACAGGGCAAGTGAGGATGGAATCTACACACTTATGAGTGCTAGGCCACCCACACACAACTACCTCATAATTCAAACTCTCGGCTCTTGTGATAGCTTCTAATAAAAACCCAATTACCAATAGACCATTTGGCCATTGGTGCTTGCATATCATATTTGTCACTAAAAGAAATATCACTAAAAGAAATATAACTAGACTCTAATTTTCATCAATTTCAGTGTACATTTACTTTTTAGGAGAAAATTTGGATAATGATATGTTACATAGAACACCTACTAGATTGAAATTTTATAGCTCAAAGCCTCAAACCAATTATAAAATAAATAAATTAAAAAAAATTAAAATTTTATGCTAGAAGTACAACAGTTTGTTATTAAAATCACATATACCATAACCACAAAAGGGCTTGTTTCTCAAGTATGTAATTTTATGTTTTTTTAAGTTGAAATGAAAATTTTTCAGAAAATATGTTGAGCACTCAATGTAAAAAAACTTTTTTTAGAAAACCCGTTTTAAGAGTACACCAACCTGTCTATAAAAAATGTTTCCTACTTGTAAAAACAAATTACTTCAAATTTCAACACTCTCAAAAATGCTTAGAAGTTGTGAATATTCTTTATTTATTTATTATCATACAAACTAATAGATTTGGATTATTTTCACAAACATATCTTTGGATTATTTTCACAAACATATTTATATTATATATTGATAAACATTCAAAGACATTAACTAAAATATTTGGATTATTTTCACAAACATATCTTTTAAAAACACATATTTATGGGTAAAAATTTTAGGAGACCACTGTACTATGGTTGTTTTTCACTTTGCTCACTGAATTTCAATTTGTTTATTTTCAATCATCCTACATTGATTTTCTTTCGCCGGGAAGTCACCTATAAGATTCCAATGAAATTTTGCTGAGCTGGCCACCGGAATAACACGTCATCCATTAAATTAATAATATTTATGCCACGTGGCATAGACACGTCACCAAGGTTAAAGCTCAATCCACATCATGCGGTGACGTGGCGGTGACGTGTCTATGCCACATGGCATAAATGTTATTAATTTAATGGATGACGTGTTATTCTGGTGGCCAGCTCAGCAAAATTTCATCGCAATCTCATGGGTGACCTTTCGGCGAAATAAAATCAATGCAGGATGATTGAAAAGAACAAATTGAAATTCAGTGAGCAAAGTGAAAAACAGCCATAGTACAGTGGCCTCCTAAAATTTTTATCCTAAATCCTACACATATTAACAAAGTATATATTGTTTGTCATTATATGTGTCACTAAAATTTTTTTTGTCTACATCCTTCTATATGCACATATTCTTCTATGTTGCTCTACCAATGGAGATGTACATGTATTGGCTGTGTGGACAAGTATCTATTATTCTAAGGTAATTATATATCTGATATTTTGATCTTAGATACCGATAATCAAGATTGATTTTGAAAAATATGTTTTGATTCTAGACCCCTAGAAATATAATTTGATATCTAAAAATGGATTGCGATATGACATGTTCAAAAAACATAATTCTATTGTGGCTTTTAAGGGTGTGTTTGGATGCGGAACGGGGATCAATTCTTGTGGCATGTGCATCCCCATGTTTGAACATGCACCAAAAGGCATGAGGAAGGGATTGAGGAGGGAGTGGATGCCCCTCAAACCCTTCATGCTCATCCCCCTCATTTTGGGGAATTGAGCATGCCTTGATGAGGTAATAACATTTTTACCCCTTATAATATTAGATTTATTTAAATTTTAGTGATTTACATTGTATTTATATATTGTATTTACATTGTATTGAATGGAAATTAAGAAATGACATGATATACATTGTATTTATTTTAAAATATTAGATTTATTTATGTTTTAGTGATTTAAAAATAATTAAATTTGGACATTTGTTTATTTTAAATAAAAATTTTAAATTGTATTTGTCAATTAAAATATATAAATTTAAAATTTTATTTAGAAAATGAATACATTAATAACTCATTTTAAAAAAAATTATAGAAACTGGAGCCATTTAATAATTATTTTTTTACGATTAAAATATATTATTTAATTAAAATACTAAATGGTACAAAAGTAATTTGACTAAAATTTTCCGCTATAATCTCTTCTATTCCTATCCCTATTCTCTTCAACCAAACATTATTTTTGTTCCCATCCCTAATTCTCTTTCTCTATTGGGTTAATTTTAGAGGAAGTCACCAAACTTTGACTTATTATCACTTCGGTCATCCAACTTCAAAACGTATCAAAGTGGTCATTCAAATTCTAATTCATATCACCGGACAGTCACCCATGGCTTTTCCAGCCCAAATTAGTTTAAATGGGCGCCAAAAAACTGAGGTACCACAGTCACCCGTGGCTTTTCAGCCCAATTTAGTCTACGTGGCCGTCGAACCTCAGTTTTTTTGGCGGCCATATAGATTAATTTGGGCTGAAAAGCCACGAGTGACTGCCCGGTGATATGAATTAGAATTTAAATGACCACTTTGATACGTTTTGAAGTTGGATGACCGAAGTGATAATAAGTCAAAGTTTGGTGACTTCCTGAAAAATTAACCCTTCTTTATTTATATCCCCATCCTCTTCCTGAAAAATTACTCCAGACTTGGACCTACTATGTATTTCTAGTAGTGGACCTCAAAATATTCTTAAAATTCATTAATTTGTAGTATGTATTGTTTATCTGGCTAGTTTATTGAAGGCCTCACATAAAATATAGAGTCCATTCCCTATATCAATGTATGCAGCCAATCTGTTGGCATCCTCAACTGGGTTAGGGCTTGACAATAAATAAACAAAATAAAAAGTTGACATTAACTTTACCCACATATATGACCCTTCTTGATACCCATCCAATATTGCTACCCATTCATGCTTGAACATCAGCGAGCTCCTTTTTTGCAGAAGATCTCTAACCTGCATAATATATTGAAAAATGAACTAATATTCAATATTTTGATTTGCTGAAACACTAAAAAATTGTCAACTATGAAACATAATAATTATATTACTGCTTGCAAAATCTGATCAGCTGTTTCAGTTCCAAGGTTTCTTAGACCTGCTGTTGCCTGCATGCATTGACACCGAAAATCAAAAACAAAATTGAGATTTATCAACATCAAAATTATAAAAATAGATATTTGAGCTTGAAACAATGACTCACTCCAACTGTGACAGGTGTAGAAGGTTGCAATTCCACAGGAATTGCACTCTCAGCTTTCTCCAAAAGAGAAATGAGTGAATTTGCAGCCTCTTGTGGATCATTAGCGTAGTAACTCAACCCAGGTTTTACCTGAATATAATTAATTATGCAAAAACCTCAATCAGAAATCAAGAACACGAAGAACAATTCGAAAAACATAGATTTTAATTACCCGCTCAAAGACCTCGACATCATCACCAATTTTCAGCAAATTGAACTCCTCATCAAAGTGAAAGACATGAACCCTACTACCAGTGCTCCCGGCATCAAACACCACCACATATATGCTATTCAATCCCTGACCAACAACACTACCTCCCGGCAGCAGCATCTTCCTCCCGCCGAAAAACACCGGGCTCTTGCACCGCCTCGGCCGAAGACCAAGGATGACTGCACCAGAGGCATAAGAAGTACAATGAATACAATGAAGAGGATCCGGCTGAATGGCTTGATTTTATCGGCGAGGTCCGGTGCACCGCCATGGATCTCGGCAGCGGACGAGGAGAAGCGGGTTTGGAGATGAGCCATTTTATATAGTGCTGGAGAGGAGTGTGAGAGCTGTTGGATGAGAGGAACAACGGTGGAGTTAACCCCTCCTCTTCCTCCTTCCAAACTATCTCTCCAGTGACCGGGCATGCTGTGCAGCTTTGCATGGTGTTATTTATAGGACTGAGTTTGTTCACGTGGCCGTCGTCTATTGGTTGATAGCTTGAGAGGTGCAGCTCAGCCTAGTGTTATTTATACCTGAATTTCAGAGATGTCATCATAATACGAGTTTGTCCAGCTTGATATTGCTTGAACCCGTGATTAAACATGACACATTAGTGGTTTTGGTTGTGTTTGATTTGTTTATAAATATAGTACAAACTGTTAAGTACAGTATAAATGATTGAAATACAGTACAAATACTTGTGTTATTTTATATATAATATTTATTGAGGAATGATTTTTTTTTTTTTTTTTCTGATGTTTAGTACTTGATCAGTTTTGTGTTTGGATCAAATTTTTAGTCAGATTGCCTTGTATAAATCAAAGTCATTGTAGTAATGGCCTACCTTTTTAATATAACAGTTTTAACAACCATATATATTATTACTATTTTACTAATCATTTTGATTCATTAGATTATATTAATCCTAACCGTTTATTCATTTAGTGTGTAAGCATGACTATAAATACCTTTTATTTTGTAAATGAAATATAAAAGAAAAATAAAAATAAAGTAATTTTTTGAGGAGGCCCCTGTGTTATGAGTGTTTTTCATTTTGATTTTGCGTCTCAATATGTATCGTTTTTGTCATAATATATTGATTTTTTTTCACCAGATGTCACTCGTGGATTTTTAGTCAATTCTGACTGACGTGGCAGGCAGAAATACCACATCACAATATGGTAAAGAGTTTTCATAATCTAACTGGATTGAACATGTCAACCTAATGCCATGTCACGTTACTTTCGACAAGTTATCATCCTTGTCAGCTTGTCTTCCTTTTCCATGTCGTGATTTGCATGTGATAAAAGGGAAGAGAATCGTCGGAGGTCTGCGCTATTTCTGATAAGTACTGGAGGGCTTTTCCACAAGCCAACGGGGAAGTGAGGTAAGGATGGGAAAAGAACCTAGAACTTGCAACTAGGGTAGGGTAAGAGGGAGTGGAGGTTGCTTTCCTGTAGGTTAAAGATCTTAACACTATAGTGTTAAGAAAAAATTGTTGTTGTTTCTGTGCCCTAAGTTCTTATAATAAGTGAATTTTGAGTCTTTTTTTTCATGCTTGTATAAGTCAAATGGTCTTCATAGAAAGGTGGAAAAAAATGGGCAGTGAATGTTCAATGAACTAATGTTCTATAGTTTTATCAGTGGAGTAATGGTTAAACACTTATAATTCCATTTTTTTATTTTCATGTAACAGAGTTTTTAGGGAATGGTAAATGGTTTTATTTCATGATGTGTAATTAATGGTTAACAAATGTCATGATGTTCAAGCACATTATACTTATTGCATAAGAGCAATCCCTGTCATTTTCTTTTGCTGAGTTGCTGCAAAATTGAAGTCTTGAAATGAATTAAAATAAAAGTGTGGGCCACATCTAACACTGCTCATGTTATTCTCAAGATGAAAAAAAAATAGTACAATAACTCATGCATCATAATGGGGAAGATAACATCACAATGGGTATTCACATTTTCATAACATCAAAAGAAATATATAAAATGAATTCCATGCCAAAATTGGTTGCATAAAAGTAGTTTCTTTTGTGCACAATGCTAGTTTTTTTTGTTCTAAAAAACAAAACAAAAAATAAAATAAAATACAAAAGGCACTTGTAATACTTTTAACCATTTGAGTGAGGAAACAAATACATATATAAGGGTCCAATTTTAAAACAAAAAATAAAGCTGACAAGTCCCCACTATATTGGTCCATGCAGAATTCTCAAACAAAAACATGCAGCAGAATGCAGAATCACCCACTTTAATAAAGCCATCTCTATGGTCTCTAAGTTACACTGCTCCCTTCAAAGCCTAGTGGAAGCCAAAATTTTCTTTTTATTTTATTTTATTTTATTTTTATTATTATTATTATTTGTGGTTCATTGGGTTTACTTTTGTCATCTAAATTTCTCTCACTCTCAGCTCGTGGAAAAACCCTCCACTGATTAATAAAAACGTAAACAGTGGCGGAAAAACCCTCAACAAGGACATGGACCCCCCAAAGTTTTCAAAAATTTTTCTGTACTATCCGCAATCCTCTCAAAAAATATCAAAGTAAAGTTGTAAACAAATCATGTTGATGGGACCATTGAGTGGGCCCCTATATCACTCTATTCTAAAATTCCAAATTCCAAGCACCAATAATTTATTCTTTTTATTCCTCTTCTCTATGACACTAACATCACCTCACCAGCTCATGACCAGTCCTTATTATGCAAAGACTTCCATTCAATTTTAGGGGGATTTCTCTTTTGATGCGTTGTTTGGAAGCTTTGTGAATGAGCTATTACCCGTCTTTCAAGAAAAATGATGAGGTTTTACATGAGGGGATCGATGAGTTACCAAATGGGAATGATCGCGTAGCATCAAATGTGCTGAAAGGTGGGCAGGGGCAATCTACGCCATTGTTCCGGAGGTGGATGCGCTTCTCACGCTCTTCAAGGATTCATGCAAAGTGCAAATAGCTTATTGATCTTGGCCAACAGGTAATTGATTTGGATTTATGGTGGAAATTTATATTTTAGTGATTTTTTTATGTAAAACTATGTGATGCTAAATTGCTAATACTATCTTTTGGTGATGCGAGCCTGTAGGATTTTAAAAAGGAAGTGGTTGTCCAAGATTCTAAGCACTAAAGCACAAGAAGACTCTCGCACAGGTTAGTTTTCTTTGATAGTTCATTTTTACTTATATGAAATGGTGAAAGCATTAAGCATGTGCATGGCTACCCTTTTAATTTTCTTTCTTATATATAAATTCGACTTGTACCACTACAAATTCACATATGGTGATCGATTATGGTTTGTTAATATAGTTTTATATATTGCTTTTAGTTTTCTTTGATTGAAAGATCTCTATTTGTAATGCTAATCTTGGAGTTAGAGCAATATGCCCAACCACCTCCTTCCAAATTTATATCAAGATTGGAGATCATCGGAGGGAGCTCGCTGAAGGGATGACCTTGCTTGGTAAGAATTTTAATGGTTTATTTGGTGGGTGTATGTTTGGATGTATGTATATATGTGTGGTTGGTTTGATGAAGAAGAAGATGATGGATTTGAAGAAGTATTGATGGAGAGGATGAAGTGATTGTTATAAGATAATATTGTGTTGAAAAATTCTTTGTATTTGAGATGAATCTTGCTTGGAATGGTGAAAGAATTCTCGAATTTACTGTAGATTTGATGATGATGACGATGATTAACATGGTGATGATAATGGGTGGAGATTAAGTGGTTGAGTTGGGCTTGATCAAATCAAGTGAAGTGGGCTTGATTTGAATTAGTCAAGTTCATTCAGTTGGGTTGGAGTTGGGTTTGGCTAGCCAAGTTGAAATAGGTTGGGTTCATTTGGGTTTCAATGAGAGTGAAGAATTGGTTTGGTGCAACCAATTGAGGATTGATTTGATTTGGACTTAATGTGTAATTGAGTTGGGTTAAATTTAAGTTAAGTTGGTTGAAATTGATTTGGGCTTGGTTCAGATGTTCGGCTAATTACTTTGGGATGAACCAATTCCAAGTTGGTTCAAGAAATTTGTATAAGAATTGGAATTGGTTCAAGGCTGGTTGGTTAAATTGAACTTGGTTCAGTGAAATTAGGGTTGGTTCAGGTTGATTCAGAAGGGTTTAGCTCAAATTGAGTTGGTTTAAGTGCAATTGGAGACCAGTTTGATTATGCAATGTTGGGTTTGAACCGATTGGAGTGAGTGGGCCCAATTAGAGAGTCAGTTATTTGTTTCTTGTATTTTTTTTTTTGTTTAGTTATGTCTTTAGTTTGTCGTATTTGTTTATTTTATTCCATTCTCTTGTTAGGAGTTGTTCAGGCTTGGGAGAGAGTTCCGGGCCTAGCAAGAAACCTAAGGAAGACCAGGTGAGTTGGTATTGGCTACTATTTTAAAATAATTGGTTAATTGTTACTATTTTGAAACAAGTGCTTAATGGCTAGTATTTTAAAATAATTGTTTAATTATTTTATTACATTATGTTTAATAATTTATATAATTATATTTATTTGCAGTTGTTGTGCCATGGCAATCGTATTGATACATCTAGTTTTGTATAATTATACATAGTTTCAACTGTGGAAAATACATGTATATATGTTTTAATTATTCATTTTAATTATTTATTTTAATAGTTATGTGTACCTTAACTTTGAGATGATTTATTAAACTATGTGTGCATATTAAAATGTTTTACCGTCAATGCTTGTGGAATTGGTTTTCATTCCTAGTATAGGAATGGTATCATAGATCTGGACTTTACGGGTATTATGCATGTATTGTGCTGTTGAGCTTTCATAGGATTTTAATGGTAACTACGGACTTTAGTCCGACACTGCAGTGGGGGTCCCACGGTCCAACCTGATAGGAGGCGGCGTGGTCAACCCTGAGTTTACCCCTAGTCAAGAGGTGCGAGAGCCATTGACAAGGTTTGGTTCTGTTGAGAAACTCGGGGCCACCACACGGGGATCTCAATGACCAACGTCGAAGTTATGAAGACCTTGATGGCTCTCAACCTAGTTACGACGGCGGCTAAGTCGGGGAGTGTTTTAGGCCAATGATTTGATATCTATTTTACAGTTCAGTCGTGCAATATATGTTATTTTGGATTGTGACGAGGGAGCGAAGCCCAGTTGTTACTCTCAGGAGGGCAGTTTCTCACAAAAATTTATATTTCTTTTGAAAATTGATTTGATGATGATTCATGATGAGTTTATATTTTAAAAGCTCTTAAAAGTTATATTTTGTCAAAATTCTGGTATTTGTGAAAGTTGGGAAATTATTTGAGAAATTGATCCTAATATACTTTATATACGCTATATTTAATCATTTGAAATTATTGAGTCACTATCAACCAACTGAAATGTGGTACAATTGAAAAACAGGACCCTACTAGATTGCCTGTGCGAGTATAAAGTCAGTTAGGGCTGAGTTCAGAGTTGCAGTGGGTCCCTTTTTTTCTATTTATTAGTGTCGAGATCTTGAAACGGTTGTACCCGCAAATTGGAGTGATTATGTTTGTTCTATTCATGTATTTGAACATGTAGGAGGTGTTTGGTGCCATGGATATCCCAGGATGAGGATGGGATATCCATGGCTACAGCCCCATCCGGGTGTTTGGTTTCCCGGATGGGGCTGGCCCCCATCCCTGAAAACGGGATGAGGGGCGTCCCACCAAATCGGTGGGACGCCGCTCATCCCGCAACTTTATCCGGTCCCCATCCCACTCTCTCTTTCCTCTCATCCATTTCCATCCATCTCTCTGAAAATCACCCGAAGATACCCGAAGATACTCCAAATCTTTCACCGTTGAGGGCCTTCACAGCCGGCCAACCATAGATCCGACTCCTCTTTTTTTTTATTTTTATTTTCTCAAATTAATGTGTTAATCTCAGTAGATTTTCTCTATTTTTTTGCAGACTAATTGATATCTTAATTAGGGGCTCTTTGATCTTAAGCTTGAGGAAAACAAACGTCTGTTAGAGGTAATGACTGTTTTTTTTTTTCAATTTGTTTTAATTTTGTTTTTCTGTTTTAATTTTTTCTCATAGTCTTTGTTTTTTTAATTTTAATTTTGATTTATGTTTTAGTTTGAATTTGAGTAATATTTTGATTGTTTGGATAGAAAAGATAATTTTCAATTTTCATTAACAACTCTTAACAAATTCCTAACAAACTCCAAGATTTTCTAAAGATCTACCAATTTAACCAAGTTTAATCCTTCTAGTTAAAATTATGAATCTAAAAAAACGCCTGAAGGAAAGAACCTGCTCATTTGAATTGGTGAATCTTTTCAATTAGAAATGCACATTATCATCAATTGTCATTAATGTCTTCATTTGGGTGCTTGTAATTATTCTTTGAGACTTTTGAGTTTGTAATTGAAAGGTGTAGGCTCCATAAATTCATGGAGATAAAGTGCATTTTAATTTCGTGTCTGTGGCAATGATCATGCAACAGGGCGTTTTGCTCGTGATAGTATTGAGACAAATCCGACTGATGATGGCGTACCAAACTTTTCGCAAGATAATTTCAATATTGGATTGACACCAGAGGTTCTTGGACATGGACAATTTGACAATAACTACAGGTTTGAGACACCCTCACCGACACCCTCACCGACATCAAATAGCTCACAAGCATGTACATCTCAAGAAGCACAAACAAGAAAGAAAGGTAAAAAAAGAGATTTTAATGCTGATTCTGCCTTGGCACAAACTGTAGGTTCAAAAATGGATAGACTTGCACTTGCAATTGAGGAGCATAACCCAGTCACTCTTACCACCAAGCTAAGTGAAGCATGCATGAAGCTTACTGAAGTTGGTTATTCAATGAGTGATGTGGCCAAAGTTTATTCATATTATGCAGATAGTGAGACCAGGACATTCAAATTCTTGGGCGCGCCAGATATTCTCCGCCAGTACATGGCAGCGGAACTTGTAGGACCGCCAGGACAAACTTTTTAGTTCTGCATTGTAAACATGGCATATGTGAACTTATAGCTTGTGTTTTTTGTATGGCTTGTGTTTTTTTAATTTTGAACTACGACACTATGTCTACAATGTTTTTAAAACTTGGTTGTGAACTTATAGCTTCACTTATGTTGTTGGATTTGCTATTAGTGTGTAATGTTATCATATTGGAACTCTATTTTCAGATTTATTGAATTGTTTTATCATTAGCTACAATAATTAAGTTAATTAACTATAAGAATTATTTTGTTTACATTATAATTTAATTGTTTGTCATTAGCTACAAAAATTAAGTTAATTTTTTTGTTTCTTTACATTACAAATTAATTGTTTATCAATTACTACTATTTAAATGTTAAATTAACTTGATTTTTTTAATTAAATTCAATTAAAAAAATAAGCTAAATAATAAATTGATATGTTATTCATTAATAGCCAATTAAAAATATTTCATGCTAAATAAATAAAATTTTATCTATTAATATCCGTTATTTAAATCAAATAATTACCTAAAATATTTAAAAAATAAATTTCTCTAATCATCCACTAATAATTGAATTTAATTAAACAATTTGAAAATATTTTAAAAAATAATTAATTAAATAAAGGGGTAACTTCACCTAGGGTTATTATACCACTCTCATATCCATCTAACCAAACATTCAAAAATGGATATCCAAAACTTTACATATCCTTATCCCTCTAACCAAACACCAAACAATCTGTATCCCTATTATTAAATCCCTCCAACCAAACACTTACATATGGATATTCCCATCCATGGATATTTCATCCATGGATATCCCCATCCATGAGAATATAATATCCCACTATCCAAACGCACCCGTAGTTGATGTAAAGTCGACAGTCATGTTTGTAAGTCTGACTTTGTTTAAAAAGAGTGTCAATTTTCCAGTTAAAATGGATTTTTAACATATGGGTGCCACATTTACCTCGGTAGAAGGGGTGGGTGTGACAGATTTGTTCAGTGTAATATGCATGGAGAGTAGAATGGTTTACAAGCTTTAATTCTTCAAGAATGCCCTTATGCATATTATGTACATTTTTAGCTCATCAGTTACAACTAGCTCTTGTTGCTATAGCTAAAGAAGCAGTTGATGTCCATTCTTTTTTTTCAAAATTTGAATGTGATTGTTAATGTTGTGTGTTCTTCGTGTAAACGTAATGATGAGTTACAAGCTGCTTATGTATCTGAAATTGCTAATTTGATTGCAAATGATGAGATTGAGACTGGGAAAGGAGGTAACCAAATTGGCACATTACAAAGACCTGGTGATATTAGATGGAGTTCTCATTTCAATTCTATATGCAGTTAGCGCAACTACTTTGGTTTTTGAAGATTTAGCTATTAATTAAAGGATCTACTTACTTCCAATGAGGTGATGTTACATATGCTCTCAAAGCATTGATATCGTTTTATTTTGTTTTCGTTTTACATGTGTTGAAAGAAATTATGGGAATTACCGTCAAACTTTGTCAACCTTTGCAATAAAAGTCTCAAGATATTTTGAATGCTATGTGCTTGGTCTCTGCCACAAAATCATTGATTCAAAATTGAAGAGATTATCGTTAGAATCCTCTTTTAGAAAAAGCTACTTCTTTTCTTAGTAGAAAAGATATTCAAATTCCTGATATGAATGGTGTTTATTCAGACATAATTCGATCCTGACAGCATAAAGACTCTATGATAGTAGAGCATCATTACCGCGTCGATATATTTACTACTATTATAGATTATCAGTTAAAAGAATTAAATAGCAGATTCAGTGAGTAAGCAACAAAACTTCTTATGCTGAGTACAGCTTTAGATCCTAAGGATGCATTTAAGTCATTTGATGCTTAAGGACATTTGTAATATTTTTGAGAAATTTTACTCATCAGATTTTTTTGAGCAGGAAAAGATTCAATTGGAATATGAATTGCAACATTATGAGCTTGATGTGCCCAAAGATCCGAATTTTCAGAACTTGTCTATTATTGGTGAATTATGTCAAAAGTTTACAGAGAATGAAAAGTTTAATTTTTATCCTTTGATTGACAGATTATTACGGCTTGTCTTGACTCTTCCAATACCAACAACAACCACATAACGGGCTTTTTCAGCTATGAAAATTATTAAAACAAGGCTTTGGAACAATATGGAAGATGGTTTCTCACTGATTATATGATTGTTTATATGCAAAAGGAGATTACTAAAAAAATTACCACATATATGATAATTAATGATTTTTATGCAATGAAACATCGACAAGTGCACAACTTAAGAAATGAGGTATATATTTGTTTGAATAATTGAACTTTTCTTTAATTACCAATTCCTATATTATCTTTTCATTCAATATTTAGCCATTTTATTTGAAGTTGTCAAGTTGATTCAATGACATGTCAATTGCAAATTTTTTGGCACTCATTCTCTTTGGAAGTGTAGTATTGAGTAAAGTTGATTGGCTAAAGTTATAATTGTCATCTGATTAGCTATAGAGTCTATTTGCTATTTGTGAGATTCTGGTTTGAAAGCTTGGAACCATTTGCTATTGATGCATCTATAGGAATCAGTTAGATTTGTCTTGATTGTATTTGTGCTATTAATGAGAGTTATTGTGTTGTTATGGTTTTGATGTTTGGGTTAAATTTAATGAGTACTTTTACTATCTTGTTTCAGGTTATGTGTAATTGTTTTTTTTTAGGGAAGAGCTCAGAGAGCTAATTTTATTAATAAAGGGTAAAAAGATACATAGTTTAAAAGAGGTACAAACCAACCAAAACAAAAACCAAAAAACAGAAAACCAGACAACAGAGAACAACAAACAAACAATCAAAACAAACTAACAAACAAGCCCTGAAGAATAAAAAACCTTCATGATCCAATGGGGCAAGTCGTGTCCCTGGAAAAAAAGAGTAAGTGTGTGCAGAGAAATAGCATGAGTAGCAAGCGATGCAGCTGGGGAAGCCCAGAACTTAGGAATGAGTTGAATACTTTGCTCATCAGTGCAGGGAAACAGATTGCCGATATTATTAATCCAGTGTTGAAGTCGAGAAGAGGTCGCTCGATTTAAAGTAACAGCCTTGACCAAATCAGGGTTGGAAACACAAAGTTGCTTAGGCATTAATCCCACATCAGCAGCCGAATGGAGTGCAAGAGTGGTTGCAAGGAGATCTGCTTCCAACGCACACCGAGCAGCAGTGGGACCAGCACCTGCCATTAACAAATTGGAGTTAGCATCCAGACAGACAAAGCCGGCGCCACTAACCTCAGAATCAGAGCTCCACAAACTGGAAACAAAGAGTAAGGGTCCATCCGATTGAGAAAAGTTGCTAAGTAATAGCTTCCTGCAAAAAAGATCAGAGTGAGCATGAAGGTAATCTTTAGCATGAGCCAAAGATCTAACCGCAACAACCATAGGGGAAGCAGAGGAACCTCTAAAGATTGTATCACAACGATTCTTCCAGATATACCAAGCATTAGCTGCGATGACAGCTTTGACAAAAGGAGTGAAAGTAGAAGCAATAAGCCACTCTCCGGAGCAGAAACCCCCGTCCATAGGAATAAAGCCAGAAGCATTATGACAAATGATATTCCAAGTCTCGGCTGCCTTATTACAAGAAAACAAAAGATGTTCAATCGATTCATAATCCAAATTGCACATAGCACAGCTATTCCTAGGACCCATGCGAAGAGAGTAAAGATGTTCAAAAGTATTAACTCTGCCCTTAAACACAAGCCAGATGAAATATTTCACTCAGGGAGCAACATTCAAGTCCCACAGAAACTTCCACCCAATCCAGTTTTCATCAAAATGATTAAGACTTTTCAAATAGTGATAAACTTTAGCTGACAGACTAGTCATGGAGGAGCTAGGAGCCCAAATATGATGAGAATTCTCAGTGCTAACAATAGCCCCCATCTTAGAAGAGAACAAACTGAGATGAGGACCAAAAAGCATCCTCAATTTGTGAAGGTCCCAAGTTCCATTAGTACAAAAGTCTAAAATAGTTTGCGATTCCAGGTCAATCTCAACATTTAAGTAAGTAGGGAAGAGAATCAAAGGAATCTCCGAACACCAAGCATGATAAAGCAAAGAGGTCTGAGAGGGATTGACAAAGTTAATTCTCAATCCAGACCTAATTTTCAAGGCTGTGTAACACAAACCCCTAAAAAACCAAGAACACCCCGAAGGAATCGAATCTCTCCAGCAATTAAACTCTCCATACTTAACATGCAAAATGTCCACCCAATATAACTCATCTCGATTAAGATATTTGAAGACATTCTTAGCCATTAGAGAGTGCTTAGCAATCAATAAATCACGAATGGCTAGACCCCCCTCAGTTTTAGGATTGACAAGATCATTCCAAGCAACCGAATGAATGCCCTTTCTATTGCTACTCTTGGACCAGAAGAATCTCCTAACTTCTCTATTGATTCCTTGAAGGATAGAGTCATACATTGGATACACAGAGAGGTAATAAGTAGGAAGGGAGAGAAGGGAGGAATTGATGAGTACAATCTTGCCAGCAGGGGAAAGATTGGCAGACATCCATCTAGATCATTTCAATTTAGTATCCTCAATAAAAACCTCAAAAACAGCCCTAGATAAACGTTTAGGGGAAATGTGAACACCAAGATACCGAAACGGAAAGGACCCCTTTGAAAAGCTAAGAATTGAGCAAATACTGGTGGCAATTCTGGCGTTAACCCAAGTCAGAAAAAAAAATTGCAGACTTGGTGGCATTAGGACATTGACCAGAAAAATTGCTAAAGTAGTCAAGACAAAGCTTCACACTTCTGGCAGCTTTTCTAGAAGCCCTAGTAATGATTACCAAGTCATCAGCAAACATAAGGTGATTAAAGTTAACCTGTAGCCGATTATCAAATCCAGGAATGAGATCAGTAGAAAGAGCATAGTTTAACAATGAGGTTAAATTCTGAGACACCAGGATGAACAGATACGAGGACAAAGGGTCACCCTGCCGGATGCCACGCGTAGAGTGGATCCAAGCAGAAGGCTGGCCATTAATAAGAAAAGAGAAGGAAGAAGTGCTAATGCAAGCTCTAACCCAAGCAATCCAAATAGAGGGGAAATTCATTCTACTAAGAGTAGCAAGAATTGCATTCCAATTTAAAGTATCATAAGCTTTTTCAATGTCAATCTTTATAATCATCCTAGGGGGGTTACGAAAGTCATTCTCAATCGAGTGGGCCACTTCATGCATAGCAATAATGTTATCAAAGGGACAACGACCAGTAACAAAGCCAGCCTACTCTCAACCCACTAAAGCGGGGAGAACAAACTTCAGCCTATTAGCCAAGATTTTAGAAAGAATTTTATAACAAACATTACATAACGAGATAGGCCTGTACTCAGAGATATAAGAAGGGTTAGACTTTTTAGGAATAAGGGCAACATAGGTTCTACCCCAAGCGGTAGGCAGAGTAGGATTGGCAAAGAAATAGCGAATAGCTTCGAAAATAGCATCCCCTAAAACAGGCCAGAAAAAACGGTAATATTCAGCATTGAAACCATCGGGTCCAGGGCTCTTACCAGCTGGGAGCTGGAAAACCGCCAATCAAACCTCCTCCTTAGTAACATCCCGAACCAAAAACTCACCATCCAAGGGAGAGAGAAGAGGAAGATCATTGGGGAGAAGACTATAGATATCATTAATATTAACTGCAGAGGAGTTAGACCAAAGAGAGGAATAGTAATGCAAAAACGCAGATTCAATACCCACACGATCAGTAAAAGAATTACCCATTAAATCCTTAACCTGAGAGATAGAATTCGAATGCTTCCGAAAGCGCATAGTGTTGTGAAAATAACTGGAATTTTAGTCACCAGCACACACCCAATTAATATGCTCTTTCTGAGCCCATTTAGAAGTGTTTTGTCTCTCCAGCGCAGCATACTTAGCATAGAGGTCATTAAGGATGATCTGAGAATCCTCGTCAATCGAATCTGAAATTTCAAGTTCATTAATGGAATATTCAGTCTGTCGAATATCCCGCTCAAGATTATTCAAACCTGAGCGGGCCCACTTGATAATGTTAGCGCGAGAACGAGAGAGAAAATGATTAAAGGCATGGAGTGGATTGCCATTAGGGATAAAGTCCCAAGCTCTACGAACCGTAGCATGACAGTCAACATAATCCAACCAGTAATTCACAAAACGAAAAGGACAACGAGTGCGCTCACCGTGAAGAACGACAGAGAGCAGAAGAGGGGCATGATCGGAGTATACCTTCGATAAGTGTCTGAGAGAGTAATTACCGAAACACTCTTCCCACGCCAAGTTCATTAAACCTCTGTCCAATCGAGCCCACCGCCTAGACATGCCTAGCTGATTGTTGCACCAGGTGTATCTCGGCCCTATAAAACGTAAATCCAGGAGATTGTTAGAAACTATAAATCTATTAAAATACCAGGCCTTACGGGCATAATACTGGAACGTGCCCCCTTTATGCTCATCCCTCGAGCAAATGGAATTGAAATCACCAATTATAAGCCAGGGAACACTCAGAATCGAAAGCCTGGAAAGCTCAACCCATAAAGAGCATTGAGAGTTAGTGCGAACGAAGTTATAAACAATTGAAATAATGCAAGAATTAAAATTGTTAGAAGAGATAGTAAGATGCAAGGCACGGCGAGAGACAGCTACAGGAGTGACCAAACCAATAGAGGTATTCCAGGCCACCAGAATACCCCCAGAGTATCCTTCTGAGATAATCGCAGACCAAGCCCAAGAGGACGGAAGTTTAAGGCTAAATCTGGCAACTCGATTATCATTAGCACGGGTCTTAGTAAGGCACAGCATCGTAAGATTGAATTTTTGAATGAGTTTCCTAGCATAATTGGAGGTATCCCGCGCCGAGATGCCCCTACAGTTCCAGCAAATAAGATTGAAAGAGTTCATATCAACCATTAATAAGAAAGAACCAGAGAACAAAAAACTGACTAAGCAGCAGTAAGGAAAATATAAAAAACAAGAAGGAAAAACTAGGGTAAGGTTAAGCTTCCTTCCCTCCTGATTCAACTCTTCCCTTTTTCAGGGATGGCATACTGGCCTGCGAGCCCTTACGGATGAGAGCATCTCTCCTAGTTTCGGCTTGACACTGAGCAAGGGTCATCAGGTCGTCCGGTTCAACATCATCAATCATCTCATCACCGCTATCCTCTAGGGATCCCTCCGCCTCAACAAACTCAGCATCAGGAGGATCCCCTTGGAGAGCCGTGACAAGGCGATCCACCAGCAAGGCATGAGACGGACCGGCACCATCACTTTCCTGAGCCGACGTCAAAGGAAAGGATGCGCGAAGGACTGGATGGGCGAGGATGAACGGGAACCAACAATAGGTTGAGAGAGGATCTCTTTCCCAGGAGAAGGAACGGCCTTGCTATGGGGGACTAGCTGGAGAGACGAACGAGAGCGAGGCGTCACTTCAAGTTGCAGCTGAGAAGAGTCCTGATGCGAAGAGGATGGTAAGTCCCCAGGTCTGACCGTGTTAGAGTGCTCGTCTCGAGAGGACTTCTCAGTCTGTTCCTCTGGACAACCACCAAAGGAGGCCCTAGGAGAAGTGTGCCGAATAACTTCAACAGGAAGCTTTTCCATCACGGAATGGACGTCTGCAGCCGTCTCAGCAGGAAATGGCTCCACTATCGAAGCAGAATCAGATCGATTAGCACGCACCGTGACGGGACCTCCCTTACCCCTTGACCGATGTCCTCCACGTGTACTCCACATGCCAGAGCCTCTGCCATCTGTCCCCCCTTGCTGTTCCTCGGCTGCCTCGTCAGTAGTCACGTGACTGGCACGAGGCCTGTCGTTGCGACCACGTCCGCGGCCACGCTGACGAGAAACCAGCATCCAGGGGCCGAAGTCGTTTGCTGGAGAAGACTCTAAAGGTTCAGACGGACATGCAAAACTAGAACTCACCGGTGCAGGGTCGTCCAACTCCATTGTCCGAGCAGCTGATCCCTGACCAATGCCGGTGCCTACCTCCTTCCCCTGCTGCTCACAGGGTGGTGGCCGAGCTCCGCCATTGTTGGGGACAGCCACTCCAGGACACGAGTTGGAACCGTGACCCACCAAACCACAGGTATAGCAAAAGGTGGGCAAACGCTCATAGAGGACTAGCACAAAAACCCGGTGGGTTCCATCACCAATCCAGAATCCACGGCACAAAGGCTTCGATAAATCCAACTCTATGCAAACCCTAGCATATTTTGAGCGCGACAGAGAAATAGTGAGGTCGTCTATCTTCAGAAGAGGACCAAGATAGACGGTTAGAGATTCCAACGTCTCGCCGTCCCAGAGCTCGACTGGAAGATTATGTAACTGGACCCAAATAGCCGCCGTGTTGAGTTTGGCGAACGCCGGCTCAAAAAACGGCTTCCAGGGTGAGAGTTGGAGAACGATTCCATTGATAGACCATGGTCCATCTTGAAGTAATTTCTGCACAACAGCATGAGACCCACATCGAATCAGTAAGAATCCGTTCGGTAAATCGGAGATACTTACCTCGCCAACCTCTGCCCATTTGGTAAGCAAAATTTGCTTCACTTGCTCAAATGGCGGAGGTTTGCCGAAGAATTTTCCGTATAGAGCATTTTGAAATTTCATGCGAGCTCTGGCTAGAGCTTCATTGTCGACTCGAACAAACGCCTGCAAGGAGGCTTTGATCTTATTCAGCACTTCAGGATTATGCAGGGGAGACGACGCAATAGTCCTAGTCCCATTAGCGGCAATCTGAGCCCAGGACGAAGTTGGAGGTTTTCCATGGAGAATGACCGGCGGCATGATACAGAAGTTGGAGATTGAAGCTTGCGTACAGAAGTTGGAGATTGAAGCTTGCGTTCTGCCCCAGGTTATGTGTAATTGTTGATTCAGTGTAGTGTAGTACTGGAGTATTCAATGGAGTTTAGATAATGTTAGTAGTGCTATGCCTAAAATTTGTTTGGGTTTGGTGTTCTATTTAGTTGCAATGTGGTTTTTTGTTTGTTTTGTGATGCTTGTAAGTTGTAAGTCAATCAAATTAATCAATGTACTTTTTTAATTGACTCCAAAAAAATTTTATGTTCAACTTTTTTAATCTCGGTCCCTCTTTTACTTAAATCTTGGCTCCACCCTTGAACGTAGACCTCCGATGATTCTCTTTCCCTTTCTCAACTACAAATCGGGGACATGAAAAAGGAAGACAAGCTGACAGGGATGATGACTTGGCGAAAGTAATGTGATATGTATCAAACTAACGTGTTCAGTCCAGCTGAACTGTGAAAATGTGGCAACTTTGACTACGATGTCAACCAAAATTGGTTGACAATCCACCAATGACATCCCAGTGAAAAAAAATCAATTTATGATGACAAAAAAATAATACAAATTAAAATACAATGATTAAAATGAAACACACCCATAACATAGTGACCTTAAAAAATTTATCCGAAAAAGTGAAATATAAGCAAGAGTGTTTGATATAGATTTTTTTTTTTTTATCTTTTATCTTTATTTTATATTGTTTATAAATATAAATATATATATATATATATATATATATATATATATATATATATATATATATATATATATATATATTTTATAAATATATAAAAAAGAGAATTAGTTTACTTTAAGAAATTTGTTAAAATTTCTTAAACCACTGTTCATTGTAAGTTGCTATACAAGTGAATTAGTTAATATTGCCTTAAAATGCGCGCACATACTGAGATTCAACTGAAGAAACAGGTCTCTAATTTTAAGGAGATGGCAAACCTTCGGATATAAATTATTTAGAACAACAAATTCACCTGACATCTCAAGAATAACATCCTTATGCTTCTTAGGATGCACGGCTATTTGATGAAGAGCTTGTGCCCATGAACCTTAGCTTCTTTTCACAACATTGGAGATCATGTGGTCTGTATGTATTCTTCTGTCTTGCTATATTTCCAAGACTAATGGGATGTTTGGATCAGGCTTTTTTAAGCCCAAAAGTGTTTTTATAATTTAAGCATTTCTGGGAACAAAAAAAACATATTTGGATTAATTTTTCTGTAAAAGTAGAAGCTGATAAAAAAATTGAAAAACAACTTTTTTTCATAAGCTAGCCATGTGGTGTTTATGGGAAAAACTCTTCTCAAAAACTATTTTAGGTTGTTAAATTACTAAATTACCCTTATTAAATAAAGGAATGATTATGCTTTTAGGGCTTTTTTGGATTATTATTATTATTATTATTATTATTATTATTATTATTATTATTATTATTATTTATTTAATTAATATATATGCCGAAGTTAAAATTTTAGGTTTTTTTTAATAAGGGAATTCTAACCCGATACCATGGTTAGAATTTCAATTATTATTATTATTATTATTATTATTATTATTATTATTATACATTAACTTATCATTATTATTATCATTAGTGTTTTCATTATCATTATTAATAGCAATTTATAATACTAACTCAATGAAAGCAAAATTAATGTTCATTTTAGTAATTCGTCACTTTTAAAAGTCCTTTTAAAAATTTACATACAAACAACTTCACATATATAAAAGTACTTTTATATTAGCTTATCTAAAAATAAAATACTGAAAAGTACTTAACTTACTTTAAAAAACACTTTTGAAAAAGTACTACTACAAATTTAAAAAAAAAACACTTTTTTTAAAAGCTAATCTAAACAATGCCTAAATTAATACTAGTTGATGCGGATCTAATGTTAGAGATTCCTGTAACTTAAAAGGATACAGCACAAGCACGCTATAACCAAGGATTCTGTAGATAGATTTCAGAGAAAAAATATTATAAGGATGGGAAATCAGAGAATTTAGGCTATGTTTGGTTCAAGGAGGAGTTTGGAGGGGGAGGAGTAAGGGGGAGTTTGGAGGGGAGGGGGATGGAAGGTTTTGAAAAATTTTGTGTTTGGTTCAATAGAGAGGTGAGGAGGGGTGAGTATATTTTTTTTGTTTGGTTGTGAGGAGGAGTGAGGAAGGGTGGGGAGGAGTTTAATGTGTATTTGACTATTTTGCCCCTTAGTTAATAGATAAAGATATATCTTTTGAAATTATTTATCAATAAATTTTAATTTAATTTAATTTTTATATTTATTTTTAAAAATTACTTGTTAAGATATTTTAATTTAATTTATTATTTATATATTTTTTGAAATTACGTATTAAGAAATTTTATTTTATTTTATTATTTATATTTATTTTTTTAGTTATTTATTAAGTTAATTATCCGATAATGAAAAGAAAGGAAGGAAACAATTTAATTTATATAGGACATGTTCGGAATTCTTAGAATTGATAAGAGATAGTAATGTAATTTTTTCTTACTATATATTTTTTTTTAAAGAAAAGAAAACTCACCCCTCCAAAAAACCCCAATTTGGAGGGGTGAGGAGGGGTAAGGCACCCCTCCTCACCCCCTCTCACCCCCCCCCCCCCCCCCCCCCCCCCCTTTACTCGCCCAACCAAACAACACAAATTCCTCCTCACCCCCTCTAACCCCTCCCCACTCCCCCAACCAAACAAGAGCTTAGGGATTCTGGTGAATGTTCCCAATTACATAGCATGATAAGAAAGGAAAGGTAAACAACACTGATTTCAAGATGGTTTCTATTACTTAGTACTTCTCATTCCAATTGTTGCCACTTGATAGATGGAAACAGCAGCAACAGACAAAACGGCGTTCTCATATAAGCCATAGATAATTACCTCCTTACCCTAGTACTTCACAAGATATAAAACAGAGACTGGAGGGTACTTAGTCTTTTACCATTTTAAATGGATTTTGAATGGCGAGCAGGGATTGCAACTAAAGAATGGCCATCTGTTGCCAAGCGAAGCAAGATCCAAGTAGGGTTTCTTATTCTCGCTTTCTTTTTGAATTCTTTATTATTATTATTATTATTATTATTATTATTATTATTATTATTATTCCATTACTGGAATTCTTAGTTGTAGATGATGCATTACGCCATTTTGTTATTGATTGCTGGAGTTTGATTTCTTATTACCTGTTTGGATTGAGAGAAATTTGAGTAATTGAAACAGAGATGATTGCAATTTTATTTTTTTTTTGGGTAAAGAAATTGCATTGAGATTTTTCTTCATGGATTGTAAGGAAAGGCTGAAAACAATTTCTGTTTGGGGACAATGTGGATGATAACATTGGTGGTGTTTGAGATGAAGAGAGTGATTGATAAGGTTTTGGAGTAACATCTCAGATGATGATACGGTGATAAATCCAAATGAAGTATGAATTTGATCGGGCATTTGGTGAATGTAAACAGAAATGCATTCAGATTTTCATCATTGATTGTAAGCAAAGCCTATTACATTGTTGGTTTTTGAGATTAAGAGACTAGTTGATAAGGTTTTGGGGTTGTGTCTTAGATGATATAGTGATAATGTGATTCGAAGTAGTGAGTACTACTTGATGAATGGGGAGTCCAATTTAGAGCCGATGATGACTTCGGCCCTCAACGGCGTTACCCTATGATCGGAGAGGCAATCTCTTTGTGGTGGGGGACTCCGTATTGTTAATGTCTCTCTGGTATTTGCACCTAATGATACTCCAAGTAGGCAAATTGCCTAACTACTTGAATTCTGTGCTCTCTCATTCTTGCTTGGTGTTTTTTTTTTTGTTAAAAAAATTCTTGGTATTACTTGCACACAGAATAATTAGGTCATTGGATCATGTTGCGTCATGTGATATTAATTTTTTGCATACAGGGCTTGGTCATTGAGTTGAAGAAGTTGGAGGATTCCATCAAGTCTATACATGAAGAAATGATATATTTGCGCGAAAGGTATTTCATGATTGTGTCTTTCTCTTTCTGTAGCTCTTAAATCATAGTTTGGTCTCTAAACCTGACTTTCATATGTTGTTCTAGGGAGGGTGAGGCACAAAGCTTAAAAGAATCCACAAACTCGAAAATGGGGCTTTTGAGTATGGCATCTCTTCTTGTTTGCTTAGGAGTTGCAGGCTTCTTGCAGTTTTGGCATTTGAAGGTCTTTTTTGTGAGACAAAAAAATCTTATGACGAGGCATTGGCTGAAAAAATCTACATCGGTGAGTGATCTTGGAACTACAAGTACGTGTTTCTTTATTTCTTCATCCTCAAACAAAACTCTATGTAAAAAATTTATTTCTTGATGAACTGGTTTTCTTGTATCCATTTTTCCATCATTAAGTCATCATGTTCTTGCTTCAATTTGCTATGGTGAATGTAAAGGACTAAGAAACCATAGATTCGATTCCAAACTCATCAGTTGAATTATCTCTAGGTTCTCCGAAATTTTGCAATGTTCTGAAACACATGTACTTAAAATAAAGGACAATAACATATCTATGTTCTTATATCTGGCAACTTTGGTTTAGATTGTCTAAAAATAACTAAACAAACCACTTGAAGCATTGTTTGGATTGAAATTCGATAGAACAGGGATAATATTATTCCCACATTGTCCTTATCCGAACAATACTTATGATCAGATAGTAGTCCTACTGAAATTGTTCTATCCCTGCAGCCTAGAGTGGCTCCTAGAGTTAAACATTTCTTGTGGTTGTTATTTCATAATGCTGTGAAAACAAAAGAATATTTGTATAACTTGCAGTTGGGGCCTCAGGAACCCTACAGCCTTTGTAGTCTAGCTCCAGAAACCATTGAGCATCTGTTTGTAGGCTGTGGGAAAACTCAAGGAGTTTGGATCAATATTGAACTCTTCTTCAGAAAACCTATTGGGTTCCCTGGTGGGATCTTATCTGGGAACTGGCTGGATCATGACTTGTCTGATAATGATCTCTTTACTTGTTCAGTAATTGCTACAACAGTGTGGTTTATATGGAAAGCTCGTTGTAATGTAATTTTCAACAATGTTCAGTTGAAACCTAAGGTAATCTCTTCTCAAGCCATTGGGCATGTCAGGGAGTATTTCTACTCTTCTTCCCATTATGAGGGTAAAAACTTCATAAATAATAACTTATCAGCTGCTGACAGCCCAATATTGAATGTTGCTGCTATATTCAATGAAGATCTTCTTATGGCAGGCTGTGGTTTCTTAATTTTGGATTACCAATCAAAGTTGATAGGTGCAGGATGTTGCTGTAGTCCTGCCAACTCAGCCTTAGATGCAGATATGAAGGCCGCTTGGTTTGCGTTACAAAGTTGCAGAAATTGGGAGATCAAGATCAAGACAATACTGGGGTCCAATGAGGAGTTGACTAATTTTGTCAAGCAGGGGCACGCGATGGAAATGTGGAGATTGAATGGGCAGATGATCGCCATTTCCGAACTTGTTGCGGAGATTAGGGGGCCAAGCTTACTCACTATCCCTATGGCCTGGAACCGTGCTGCTACTTCCCTAGCCATGCATGGATTGAATCATCATGAAGTATCCTTATATCATCAAGGTATGGATTTGCCTAAATGGATCATAAGAAGGCTCAAGAAATCCGGTGTTTGTTGTTAAATTTGCTAGTAGCTTTAGTTTTGTTTGTTTTTCTGGTCTATTTTCTGGTTTTGTTGTTTTTTGTGTTTCGTGTCCGGTTTGTAATGTGTTAAACTCTTGTATACTTTTTTTATTATTAATAAAATAGCTCAAATGAGCTCCTTTCCTCTAAAAAAAAAAAAAAAAAGTTCTATCCCTGCTCCTACCTAACAAGCCTGCGAAAACTTGATTTATCTTGAGTTAAAATACCGAAAAACTAACCAGGTTAAGAAAAGTAGGGGATCACAGCAAATCCTTGAACTTGGGAAAGAAATCTTAAAAACTTTGCCAAATTTATTATTGGCATGCTTCTCCATTACAATCAATAAGTATGGGTAAGCAGCAGAAGTGTATTGTTTTGGCAATTAAGATTCAGAGTGGAAGTTGAACACAATGAGACTCAATCTCAAAGCAACTGCTTTGAATCCTCAGTGATACTAACCTTGGAGGCAGATGTTATTAGCTCAATGGCAGTACCAAGTGGCCAAGCTGCCTCAACTAAGGAATCACCATAATTCAACTTCTTTACCAGTGTGATCTCTTGTGATGCTTCCAGACCTGCATGTTAGACAATAAGAGATTTCAAATGTCAATAAATTTGTGATAACTTCTCTTGTATCTCATGCTCAAATAAAAAATCAGTAGAGTTAACCAAGAGACAAAAAATTATATTATATATCCAAATTGATATTTATTTAACTAACTAATATGAGATGGACAATTTTGGGAAGCATATTTGGTTAAGCCGTTTACTACAAATAGCACTAGCCTATGAGTTTATAAAAGTATTTGGCAATATGCTTCAGAGATTATGATAAATAATGTTTGAGATTATTAAAGAGAGAGAGAGAGAAGAAACATACCAAAACCATCCATAAGCAAAGTGTACTCATAAACCAGGTCCATGCATATATAAGGGATGTCAGTCTCTTCCAAATCAGGATACTTGGCCTTGGCTTCATCAACACTTAGATTGCATGCTTGCATTGCTGCTGCTTTAAAGTCCAAAGGACTCACTTTGGCAGTATGCTGTTCTGAATCCACAAAACCAGCCTGACAAATAATCCTTAAAAGTGAGAACAAATTAAAGAAAAACATATTTCTTTTCGACACACAAGCTCAATGCTTGACTGTTTATAGCATACTACTTATGTGATAAAATTATCAGTTAAATCACCTCAACAGCTCTATCAAAGAAGAAGGATGCCACATATAGATTTTTCTGGCCATCCCCACCACCTCCACTCCATACACCATTAAATGAACAGTTCTTGTATGCGCATTGCTCATCGACTTTCAGTACTGTGATCACATTGCTTCTGCATTCATCATAGCTAGGGCCTGATGGTGAAGCTGAAGATGGGTAGGTCTTGCCATTGTATGTGTATGATCCTTGGAATTAAATGGGAGAACATGAGCACACTGTTTGATGATGTTTGGATAGGTTTCTAATTAAGCAATATTTTAATATAATACCATTTCTTTTTATCCAATGGCCATTCAAGATTATAAGTTTTTTTAATATAAACACTAAGCTGTCAAGTCAAGCTTTCAACTCATTAAAAAAAATATATATATTGCAGGTAGAAACAAAATTACAGTATAGTAAGTCTACAAATTGATCATTCTAGATGAAGAGAAGGAATAATTTTATGGAAAACATGCAACAATCTGGAGACTTGATAGTTAGACTAACCAAAATGAAGATAACTGACCCAATAAGATTATTGTCAGACTAATGAAAATGAAGCAGGTTCAATATTTTATTGATGTTTTCAGCAGTAAATATATTCAAGATGTAATCCTTTCAGAAACCAAATCAATTTATCACTCTAAATATGAAGCAATAGAAAGCCCAATTTACCTTCATAGCCATCCAAAATGCAATAGTTATAAGAGTCACCCCCAGCATTTAGAATCTCTGCCCGAGCAGCCAATAAACCATAATTCAAGTAACTACACCATCAATTGAAAGATGCTGTTAGGTGTGTATTTCCTCTTCAAGATAAGAATTTACACAATATATATATGTGTGTGTGTGTGTGTGTGTGTGTGTTCAATCACTCACCCCTAAACAGAAACATCACCAAAAATTTCCCCAGAATATGATACTTTATTAGAAGCAACCAACAAAAGAATTGAAAGGGAGAGGAGAAGATGAAGATGAAGATTCAACTTTCTTTTGTAGGTATAAATAGATAATGATCATATTTAATTAAATAAATATAACAATAGAAAAATATCATATATAGGCATTGTTCTGTCAGTAATCAACCATGAATGAAAAATGGGCCATTAAAACCTCAACCAAAATTTGGAACTCAGTTATAAAATTACTTTCTTTTAGATATAATCACAAAAAAAAATAACCATCAACCAGTGGACAGAGGAACACAATGTCTTACCTATGGGCATAAACATAATATGTGTTTCCCTTAAGAATTAGTGGTTTCACATATGGATCTTCTCCTGGAACATTTGGAGCATTTTCAGCCTCAGAGTTTGAGATAGCATACGCCATTTGGGCAGAACCACCTCCAAGATCAACCACTCCAACAGTTCCTAGTAAATCTTTCCCCAAATTCTCCAACAGGAAATTTATAGCAACCTAGAACAAAATAGTAAGCAACAAGCTGAATATTGGAACTGAAGGAAATAAAACCAGACTCCAACTTCCACCCACTTCAGTGTCCATGTTTTTGCAGGGAAAATTCAGATATGTTACAAAGAACACCCACTAGGTTGAAATTTTTTTATTATTTTAATATATAACTAGCACAAATCATTTATACAATAAATAAGTTAAAATAGATAATGAAAATTTTATGGTACAAATACAAAAGGTATTAAAAAAAAGTATATACTAGAGCCAAATAAGGGCTTGTTTCTCAGGCATGTCATCTTTTTTTTTTTTTCAGTTAAAACGAAAAATTATCAGAAAACATGTTTAAGCACTCATTGCTAAAAAATTTTCAAGAAAATATGTTTTGTTTTTCCCATTTTAAGAGTATATCAACTAGTTTTCACTTGTAAAACAAATTACTACAAATTTTAACACTTTGTGAAAAATGCTTAGAAGGTGTGAATATTCTTTATCTATTTATTATCATACAACCTAATAGATTTATATTTTTATAAAAAAATTTATATTTGATATCACATATTTATATTATTTATTAATAATAATTCAAAAACATTAACTAAAATATTTTGATTATTTTCACATATATATATTTTTTAGAAAAATCCATATTTAAATAAATTCTACATATATTTACAAAGTATATATTGTTGTTTGTTACGTGTTCCTAAAAACTTTTGTATACAGCCCTATATATGCCCATATTTTGTTGCTCTACCAATGAACAGGTGTATTGGCCGTGTGAACGAGTATATGTTATTATGAGGCAATTACATATCTAATATTTTGATATCATGTACCAGATAGCCAAAATTGATTTTGAAAATATGTTTAATTTTAATTTCTAAACCACCTAAAAATCTGATTTGATGTCTAAAAAAAATAAAGATATGACATTATTTGAGAGACACAATTTTGGTGTGGCTTTTAAATGGGAGATTGAATAAATATAGTTTCTGTGTTGAGATAATATATGGTTTGATTTGATGTGTTTTACTTCTCGCTAATACATATTTTAAATGATTTATTTATTGTATATTTTGATGTATATAACTACATACTACTATTCTGTTTCTTGGATTGTCAGCTTACTTACTAGCCTGTTATTATTATTTTTTAGATCGCAGGAAATAGCTAATAGCTACAGAACAAAAAAATCTCAACTGCGGTAGTCGCCTGTTTTCATGTATGTCATTTCAGAGTATCATAGCGTTGAACTTAAACTGTTATTAATTATTATATTTGTATAAAAGGTGTTGTAATACTCTAGACTTGGACCTATTATGTATTTCTACTGGCATACCTTATAATATTCTTATAAATCATTTGTAGTTTGTATTGCTTATCTTTTTTGAAGGCCTAGCATAAAATATAGAGCCCGCTCCCTACATATATGCAGCCAGTCTGTTGAGGTCCTAAACTGGGTTGGGGAGTGACAATAAATAAACAAAATAAAAAGTTGGCATTAACATTACCCACAGATATGACCCTTCTTGATACCCATCCAATATTGCTACCCATTCAGACTTGAACATAAACGAGCTCCTATTTTGCAGAAGATCTCTAACCTGCAGAATTCCCAAGTCCGGAAGTGAGCTAATTAGAAACCCATAATATTGAAAACTGAAGTAATATTGAATATTATGATTTGCTGAAACACAAGAAATTGACAACTGTGAAACATAATAATTTGTTCCAGAATATAAGAAGCAAAAAAGTATGTTACTGCTTGCAAAATCTGATCAGATGTTTCAATTCCAAGGTTTCTTAGACCTGCTGTTGCCTGCATTGACACCGAAAATCAAAAGCAAAATTGAGATTTATCAACATCAAAATTTAAAATAGATATTTGAGCTTAAAATGACTCACTCCAACTCTGACAGGTGTAGAAGGTTGCAATTCCACAGGAACCACACTCTCAGCTTTCTCCAAAAGAGAGAGGAGTGAATTTGCAGCCTCTTGTGGATCATTAGCATAGGAACTCAAGCCAGGTTTTACCTGAATATATTAGCAAGATGAGGAAGATGCTTTTTTTAAACCCTGTACTTGTCAAATAATAACCCCAAAGATAAGGATGACAACGGGTCGGGTCGGGTGCGGGTTTTGCCATACCCGTACCTCCTATCTCGCTCTCATACCCGAACACGAACCAGAACCCGACAGGTTTTCAAAACCCAAACCCACACCCGCACCCGACAGGTAATCGGGTACCCGCAGAGATACCCACCATGCCGTAACCTTATTTAAAAATATTTAAAATAAAATTAAAATACAAAGTAAAAATTAAAAATGACAATCCAAAATAATAGGTTTTTGTTTCAATGAACACCACATAGTAGAAATTGAAAATAAACATTTAAAACAACACAACATAGATAAATTCAACACCATAGAGTGGGAATTTTAAAAACCCTAAAAAAATTGAATATATATATATATTAATTACATTTCGGGTTGAGTATCAGGATTCCCATACTCACACCCGCACCCGCTTTATATTAGTCAGATTTTACCCGAACCAGACCCGAAACCCGGTCAAACCAGGTTTTACCCGTCAAACTCAGGTCAAGTCGGGTTGGGTTGAGTTCAGGGTTATTGCCATCCCTAAACAAACAAAATAGCAAAAGCTATTTAAACTGTAGCAATAAATATAATTTCAACTAAATAAATATTTTGTATATATAAACATAAATTTTATATGAAATTGAAGGACTGCATTAATAATGTAAATTTCCAACACCTTATCCATTGCTGGCCTTTTCTAAATGCATTGATGAGATCACCGCATTTACTTCCCACATTAGCTAAAGCTAATTAAAAGTAAAACACTTTTAAAGGCAACATGAAAATATGCATTTTAAAATGATGGAATAGAAGAAATGAGTGGTGTTCCTAGTGAAAGCTATCATTATAAGATAGTGCAAATAGAATATCAAGATACAATAAACATCCTCATCATGAAGAGGCACTCTAAAAAATTTCAACTTTTCAATTTGTCAGTATTCATCTTTCCTTACAAAATCTAGTGTCTTCACAAGAACTTTCATCTCAAGGCATTGCATATCAACACAACACTTCATCACAAGCATTCCAATAATGAAAATATAATGAAAATACAAGCAGTCATTTTTTACACTTTACAGTGTTAATTTGTTCATTTTTTATGACAAAAATAAAAATAAAAATGAAAAATCTTCAGAATGAACTCGTCACCTTAAGATGTATCATAGCATCAATTATCATCTTAAGATAGTTTACATTAGTGTACAACCTTCCTGAAAAAGATGTATGTACCATCAACATTCTGCATCCCATCCAATTCAATGTAGCATCTAGACACGCTTTAAGATTAGGATTTGATGTGACAGGAAAGGTAAGGATGAACTAAAATAGTCACACGCACATCAAACATGAGAGAAAGGCTCAAGTCCGAGGCCATTCACAATGTGCGTAAGTGAGAAAATTCATTTGGAAATATTTTGGAGGACAGTGATGCATACCACTATTACAATAGAAGATTAGTAGTTAATTTCTCTTTAAAGTAAGAAACTTTCCTTTCAAGGCAATGGTTGAGGGGAATTGTGGTTTCTCTACATTTATGATTAAAAAAAAAATACATATGTTTTCTTAAATCGTGAACAAATCATCATACTCGTCCGTCCTATTTACGCTATGGTTTATGTATTAGAGTCAAACCCTCATGCAAGAGATCAAATGCTTTCCAGACTGCAACTCAATCTCTTGTCCGAGAGTCAAATGCTTTACAAGCTCGCCCATTGTAAAGGTGGCAAATCTCAAGCTATTGTCTTCGATTCTAAACTTTGATTTTTACTAACTAAACCTAAAAACTTTCAATGTATTATAATGCGCATCTCCTCCCAAAAAAAATCTATCAAGCAGCCAATTTTTACCCAGTAAAAATGTGGTTCAAATTATTAGAAGGAAAAAAAAAACTATGATTTTGCATATACAGTAACAAATTACAAGGTTAATCGCAGTGTGAGATTACATTCAGAATTGAGCTTAAACAAATCTCAGCAAAAATGATCCAAAATCCAAAACCTCAGAAGTCAAGAACACCAAGAACAATTAAAAAAAAACAGAGATTTAATTACCTGCTCGAAGACCTCGACATCATCGCCAATTTTCAGCAAATTGAACTCCTCATCGAAGTGAAAGACATGAACCCGACTACCTGAGCTCCCAGCATCAAACACCACCGCATAGCTATTCGATCCCTGATCAACCACACTACCCCCCAGCCGCAGCACCTTCCTCCCGCCACCGCCTCGGCCGAAGACCGCCGACGACTGCGCCAGCGGCAGGAGGAGCACAATGAGGGCGATAAAGAGGATCGGTGAAGAGACAGAGAGCACGAGGCGGCGGAATGGCTTGATCTTATCGGCGAGCTCCGGCGCGCCGCCATGGAGCTCGGCAGCGGAAGAGGAGAAGAGGGTTTGGAGATGAGCCATCTTATATAGTGCTAGAGAGGAGTGTGAGAGCCGTTGGATGAGGGGATCAACGGTGGAGATCACCTCTCCACTTCCTCCTTCCGAACGACCTCTCCAGTGACCGGTGATAAGGTTCAGCTCGGCATGGTGTTATTTATACCTGAATTCCAGATATTTTATCGTACTACTGGTCGTGTTTGAGCACGTGGCGTCTTTCTATTGGTGTTGCCTTGAGAGTTACGCCCGTGACAGAACACGACACGTTAGTGGTTTAGGTTGGCGTGTGGGGTCAACGGGTTTATCTTACCGCATTGTGGTTTTGGCGCCCAATCACGTGAGGGGCAACGAAAAGGTTGGAGCCTTTTTATTTAATTAATAATAAATTATTGTTATTAAAGATATAATTAATAAAAAAATTCAATTATTCATCTGACAACTAGTACACTGTGACAAGAAAGATAAATTATTTTAAAAAAAGGATCATAAAAAATTAGATATTAAATTTTTAAATTGTGAGTGGACTGAAAAAGCAAAATACCAACTCTATCAATTTTACTATAAAATAAATAAAAACAAGTATTTAGAGACGTGGAATTTGATCTTGAAAGTATATTATTAAAAATATATATTAAAAAATCAATTTTTTTTTTAATTATGACCAAGCAGTATACAAATTATCAAACATAGGATTGCTGTTAGCAATTGACCTAAATTTTATATATATAAGCACGAAATATATTAAAATATATAAATAATTTTTTTAATCTAGAATTTAGTTGTTAAATTAACCACTAATTTAATTATTTTTTCTTTTTCTAACTAGCGTTTTTTTATATAATTATAAACTACATATGTACACTCGGGCCCATTGGGCTCAAAAAGCAGTTTAGAGCCCAATGAAAAAATAAGTTAATAAAAATAAAAATTAATCATTGAAAATTAATATATAAAAAAATCCTTACAATTTTGCCTAAATCCCCATTTTTACAAGGAATGATCCTAAGATCCAAGCGAAGGGTGAGTTCTATGGGCATTTGTGGAAGAGAAGGAACCACAAATAATTTCAGTATTTTCCAAGTGTGGCAATACTTAATATATAAATATTATTTATTATTATTATTATTTTGGTTCAACGAAACTCAAATTAGAGTTTTGGGTTTGGGCTTGAACTGTCCCTGCTCATTGGCAAGCCTAACTCTGATTCTATGAAACCAACAACACACAAATTTATACTTCCATATTGAATCATGATTTTGTTCTTTTAATGAAAATATAAAATTTTGGGAAGCCTTGTTCCTTGGACCACGGTCGTGTTTTGGAGGCATTGGTCGAGGAAGCACAACTCTCACCTACGGACTAGTTCCTTTTTGCTGATCGCATGAGGAAGTCTTGTTATTCGTTTCTTGGTTTTTCTTCTGTCTTTCTTTTTGTTTAAGTTATTTGTATCACATCTAGTGTTATGATGCTCTCTCTTTCTTCTTCTTATATTGTGGAAGACCTTTTTTTTTTTTTTTTTTTACTATTTTTTAGTTTTATAGAAGTGGTTTAGCTTTTAAGCTTACATTCCCACTGATATAATTTTATATATATATATATATGACGAAGGCAATGGGCAAAGAAGGGAATGAAGGAAATAAGAACTTATTAATGTGTCTATGATATTTGTCTACATAAATGAAAAGAGTGTCTACATCATAAACCATATAAAAGATGCAATCAATTTCATGTAAATGATAAAACAAGAAAAAGGAGAAGAACGAAGATGGGCAATTCTATTCTTTAGTGTCTTTTGAGAGTGACCATCTTCTAACTAGCTAGTGCCTCAAGAATCTTCTTAATTAGTGGTTGTAAACATCTTGTGATAAAGGTTTTAGAGCATCCCATAAAGAAACCAAGAAAGAGAGAGAGATCTAGCATACCATAGAACCACTACATCATACATAGACATTCTAATATTATTCCATACTCCATAGTTTCACAAATCAATTGATATATATATATATATATAAACTATAAAGTCACGGCCGCAATAACCAAACGGTAAAATATTTGATTTTTTTTTTAATGCACAGGTCACACATAGTTGACAACATCTCTACTTTATATACTCCGATTAATAACAACTGGAAGTTAGTAATACATTCAAGATCAACAACAACAAAAAAATAAAGCAAAAAAATAAAAAAAAAAATTAATGTTAGATTACCCTTAAGAATGATATAAAATTTTTTCAAGTGTTTTTTTCTCCCAAATTCTGCATATATATATATATATATATATATATATATATATATGCAGAATTTTTTTTCAATACTTGAAACTAGTTAATTAGCATACTAAAGCCAGATATCACAAAAATATTATCAAGTGAATGAAAATGAGACATCAAATTAAAGCATATATATAGCAAGTAAAGCACTAATCATATCCAATAAATACAATTAAAAAAAACCCAAATCATGGCTGAAATGAACTGTTTCTTAGCATCATACCAAAAGAACAATGTTGATATATTTCTTGGAGAGACATGTAAATATCAGTGGAGATTCTAACAAAATATTAATGGTGTGGGTATCATTCAGAGTGAATTGTTTCCCATAAGCAAGGAAGACAAAGATGAGATATAATGAGAAAAAGATGAATAAAAAGAAAAACAAGCAAACATGGAGGATTTGGACTAAAAAAAAACATGGTGGTGTTTGAGCTGTCTATTGGGTCCAAAAGTACTTTTTTTAGTCCACAAAATGGAGCAGCTTTTTTCCTTACTCTCTGTTCATTCCCAAGAGAAAAAAAGAAAGAAAAGAAAAAGAAAAAGAAAAGAAGAAAAAGGCACCCACTTTGCTCAACTTTAACATGGAGTAGAGGTTGGCATGCATGGATGTGAGGCCACCTTTCTTTCATTGCTTGGCTTCTTCTTGTCTTGTGCTCACTTGGCCTACATCATAACATTTTCTCAAGTCTTTCCCATGCCTTGAAAATGCCATCCTTTCAAACTTTTCCTACTCAAAAACACTCATTTGAGGCACATGTTTGGTGGAAAAAGTTTCCATGATGAAGAAAATCAAGGCAGGTATTGTTTGATACAATGAATTGATATTAGTTGTTGTTTTCAATAAATTATTATCAATAGTTATTTATATATACACACATCATCCTCAAGGCATGTTACTAAGATTGGTGGTAGAGCTTATAGTTTATTATCTATCATTAAATTAGCTGGTTTAAGACATCATATAACTTTTACTGTTATTTTTTATATTGTGAGAGATTTACAGATATATGGTCAAATTTCTAATTTGTGTAAGTTGGATCATCTTTAAATCCGGCATTTATTTGCTACTTCTAAAACATTTTCATTAGTTTTTTTTTTTTTTTGGGAATTCCTAGCACATGTTGTTTTATTATATGATTGATTAAATTATTGGCTTATATCACAGTTTCATATTTAAATAATAAATGAAATTTAAGTCATATAGTAAGATTTTTACATGATCAACTCCATCAATATCTAGTAATATATTGCACGCATATGTAACCTAATAATTTAATGTCTTAAAAGTAAATAAAAAATATATATTTTTATTAGTTTGTTTATTAGTTACAAATATATATCTGCAAGAAATAGTTTAAAGATATAATGTACAACCAAACTACATTCAAAATATAAAAAAATAATGAAGATATATAAATTAAGGCATCATTTATATTATTTAATTTATTTTGATGTGAAAATATATATTTAACAAATAATGAAAGAGTGAAAATAAAACAAATACTTATATCTATTTGAGTTTGGTCTTTTTTTTTTTTTTTAACCTTCAAAAGTCTTTTTTTCATAAAATTAACAATATTTTATACTTAAAAGAGAAAAAGAGTTATCATCTTTTTTTTGCAAATATCAAAGCCATAAAATATATATATATAATATGGGCGAGCATAGGTGAAATAAACATAAAATTAATATCTTAATACATGTGTGATTTTCATTCTACGTGAGATGAAATTTAATTTTTTTTTTTTTTTGATAAGATATGAATATTCTATAAAAAAAATTATTAACAAAATAAATAAATAAATATAAATATATATATATATATATTAAAAATAATAAAAGAACAATAGATTCGCAATGGTGATGAAGAAGTGAAGAGGGGTGGAAAAGGGTAAAAGGAGCACACATTGCAATCACATTGGAAAAGGGAATGAAAGGAGGAGGAGGAGGAGGAGGAGCTTATGATTGGAAAAGAATTGTAGTAGCTTGTAGTAGTAGCAATTGTAGTAGGAATAGTTGCAGTTGGTGGTAGAGAGGGAGACAGCATGACTGATGCTCACATGCAATTGGATTTTGTGGCCTTTGCCTTTAGATTTTGTTCTCAATCATCATCATCTCTCTCTCTCTCTCTCTCTCTCTCTCATTCACAAACACACATGCACTATGTTTATCCAATCCCAAACAATAAGAATAATAACATGATGAGGTTAATCTTACAAAAAGTATGTTCGCCCGCAACCGTTTAATCTATTGACATCAGATTCTTAAATATTATAAAATTTATGTTGATATTATTTGTGTGCGTTCATTCTTAACATATGACTTAGTCCACATTTATTTTAATTTTATGATAATGATATATTATTGAAATTTATTTTAAAGAAAAATTTAGAATGGAGGATATTTTTTATTTAATGTTTTTTTATTAGTTATAGATGTTTGTTAATATTAATATTTTTTTTAAAAAATGTTTGTTAAATATTATTAAAAGAAGATTGGTATGATAATTTTGGGTGTAAATTTGGGAGTAATGCTATATCAAACGAAAAACACACACGAACCAGCCACACAACTCACGTGGCTGGTTACGTGTCAAAATTTTTTTTTTTATATAAAAAAAAATTTATTAAAGTATAGATGAAAGTCTCTCTCTCTAGATCTCTCTCTCTCTCTACCACTCTCTAACTCTCTCTCTCTCTCGATCGGTCCTCCCAGCCACGAGTTCCCACTGTGGCTCCCGCCGCCGTTTCCCCGCTCCCGATCACCGCTTCCCTCCCCCAGTCCCGGCCGTTTCCCTCCCCCAGTCCCGGCCGTCGCTTCCCACCCCCGCTCCCGAACATCCACGATATGGTAGAGCCTGTTCTCCTTCGACTCACGAAGCCCTGCAAAGCCAAAGGGGTCATGTGAAAGCAACATTAGCTCATGAAGTTTAATAATAAATAAAAAGAACACAGTACTAAATCCTTAGAAAGACAACGCAGCTCAAGAACAATTAATGATCTTGCTAGTTATACTAGCAAGGAGGTTGAAGTGGCATTAGCTAGCAAGTGAATCTTTGATCTAAATTAGCACTTAGAATGGGCTGAGACCGGCCATAAACAATGCAGGAGAAGAATTAGTGCTGCAGTGGGAAAAACCTTTCAAAATATTGATGAGAAACAAGGTGCTAAAATTCGCAGTTGGCTGAAACAAAGGTCCAAGAACCATTGATGGACAAACAGTGACAACATCAAGATCATTCTCCTCTGCATACTTCAAAGCATCAGCCTTTGCCAGTGTTTTTGGAAGGTAATACCAGTTCTGACGACAATGCAAAATACAAAATCACAAGAAGCACAGTTAGTTTAATTGGATATGTGATCAGGTTATAAAACATCAAGTTTTTGGAATCTTGTGGTCATGTAAAGAGGCGGCCGGGACCGAGAGAGGAAAAAGGTGGCCGGGAGCGGGGGAACGGCGGTGGGAGCCGGAGTGGGAACTCGTGGCCGGAAGGACCGATCGTGAGAGAGAGTGAGAGAGTGGTAGAGAGAGAGATCTAGAGAGAGACTTTCATCTTTACTTTAATAAAGTTTTTTTTATATAAAAAATAAAAATAAATTGACACGTAACCAACCACGTGAGTTGTGTGGTTGGTTCGTGTGTTTCTTTCGTTCCATTTAGCATTACTCGTAAATTTGGTTTGTGTCATGAAATTTCAACTACTATTTGCTAGCAATATTTTTTAGAAAATGAAAGCTTGATGGGACCTTGCAAGCAGGACAAAGAGGCTGCTTGTCCATAATCACTGTATTATAAATGATTATTTTATTATTATTATATATGTATATCAGTATATGTACGTATATAATTATAATTTATATGAAACTTTCCTCCATAAATACATATAATATATTGATTTAATAAATAAATATCGGACACAAATTTTGTGAGAGACCCTAATTTTGCACTCTAATTTTACACTCAAACTTATTACGTTAGTCTTATTTTATATAAGCTATATATTTTAAAAATAATTATATATATATATATATATATATTTAAAAATAGATATATAACTTATTTATTTATTTATGACAAAAATGACATGTATATACATAGAGTTAATATTTTAATACATTTGCACTCTTGCTCTGCATAAATTAAGATTGGAATCTATTTCTCTAACAAAAGCAAGAATATTCTATATAGAATACTCAATGCTAGCAGACGAAGAGGACATTTAATGTTTTAATATATATGTACTCTCAATTTGCATAATTTAAGATTGGAATCCGTTTTTCTGACAAAAACAAAAATACTTTACACATAAGACTCAATGCTAATAGACGAAGACATCATCTTGTCTTCGAATTAATTTCATATACCAAAATTTCAAATTCAAATTCACTTTGTGTGTGTATGGATATGTATGTATTAGATATATTAAAGTTGATAGTGGTAAGTGGTAGGTAGTAATATTAAGATAGTGTGAAATTGATGTCTAATTGGTTGTTTCAAGTTTTGGTGGTTGGTAAACCATGAAGGACCTTTTAGTATCTTTGTCGGTCTGTTCTCCACAATGCTCATCTTTTGTGGACCCTTAAAGCCCTTCATGGACACCACTAATCACATCCTTCTCTGTCTATTTCCTTCTTTCCTTGTTTCCCTGTCTTATTTATTTATTTTTATTTAGTTATGCTATTATTTCTAATATATATTAATATATTTAGAGAAAAGTAATAATAGATTTCTCTAACCTTTTCAATCTCCCAAAAACTCTTTTAAATGCATTGAATTGACAAAATTTTTATAATTTTTAAAACTTTTATTTTAATCCAAATTAAATAAAAATTATAAAATTATCACCATTTTATTCTCTTCCGTGTTTATGATGATGCATTCATCTTATGCTCCACTACTATTAGTACTAGTGGTATTTTAAATATTTTATTAAAATATTAAAAGCATAAGATGAGATGTCAAAAAAAAATTAAAAATTAAAAAGTAAATAAAAATGTTCAAGGGACTATATAATAAGAATGATAAGATATATGAAGTTTTTAGTAATTTTATCTTTTATATATATCAAAGAAATGTGTTTTCTTTGTCACAAATGACTCCACTTTTATCACATCAAACGGCCTGGTCAGTCATAAAAATCAACTTTTTGAAGAAAAATTCTCAATCTAATCAATGTTAACCTTTTAGTTTTTTGGACTTCATGCATTTCATTATTGTTTTTTTTGGATAAATTATTGTTTTCATTTTTTGAGAATTATGAATAATGTAATGATTTATTGTAATTAAATAGTGTCATGCCTTTAAACCATGTAAAGTATATACTGTATTATTTTAAGGCTTTTTGTTATATTATAAAGTTATTCTATGAAGCTTTGTTTTCACATTACATTGCTCTTTTAATACCAAATCAAAAATTATATATATTGATTTTATTATATACATTTAATGCAAATAAATAATATATGGAAAAAATCATAATTTAGGTGAGAATTGAATCATACATGGAAAAATATAAGCCAATGATTTCTTAATTTTTTGGCACTGCGTTCTTTATATATGATATTTGTTTTGAAGAGATTTAAAATCAAATCGCAAGACTCATATATGATATTTGTTTTGGAAAGATTTAAAATCAAATCGCAAGACTAATGCAATGTGAGAGAACACAATTATATTAAAATGTCAACTCCACACTTGTACACATATTTGACCTTTCTCTTATATTAGAGGCACTCGTCGTTATAACAATATTTCACCAATAATACACACTACAAATTATAATGTTTTAGTAGTATAAAAAACATAGATTGTTTAACTAACAAAAGTTCATATTATAAATTTTCATAATATACTAAGATACAATCATACTAAATATATAACACCACCAAAATACTAATGATATTTAAATTCATATATTTTTGTATTACTACGTCAGCGTTAAATATCTTACAACCCGGTTATTATAGCAATGACTTCAATATTGGTTTAAAAATTTATTTTAATCATTTTTAAATAAAATATAAATAAAACTACATCAGGGATATATATAAATATAAAATTAATATCTCCATGTAATTATGCCTATGAATAAACTAAAACTCAAATTTGTCTACTCAACAAAAATACCAATACCTTTAGTAGAAAAAACTGATGGTATAAAATAATTAATATTAAATAATTTAATTAAAATTTATTTTATCTATTTTTAAATAAAAGATGAATAAGCTACATCAAAAATATATATGAATATAAAATTAATATTTCAATATATTTGTGCTGTAAATAGACTAAAGCTTAAATTTATCTAATAAAAAAAAATACTAATACATATAGTAAAAAAAACTGATGGCCTCAAATAATTAAAATTAAATAATTTAATATATATATATATATATATATATATATATATATAATTTAGGGATGGCCCCCCATGTGAGAGGCCGTAGGACTGGTCCTAAAGGCAGTAGAGGACAAGTGGGACACATTGGGACCGAGTTTTATAGTAAGTATAACAGTAGCACATTCACACTCCCAACAAAAGTTCAAACCAAAAGATACCCTTTATTTTTCTCCATTATATATATATATATATATATATATATAATAATTATTCGAAATAATAAAAACCATATTTATTTGAAGCAAAAATAAGTAAATTAGAAAATTAATATTTTATTTTTCATTCTGATTAGTTGTTCATGAGCAAACAAGAAAAACTTGGAAATGATTTTAGTTATTATTCAGCTTGAATATTTGTTTGTGAAAAAGAGAGAAATTAATTTTAAATTAATTTTTATTCAAAATTATTGTTTGTTTCCGAAGAAGCATTGGTAAAAAGCAAATTGGTTTAAATTTTATTGAAATTTTGTATTTTTTTTAAATAATCAATGTTTCATTTCAGCAAAATCAATAGAAAACAAAAAATTTAAAACTACATCTCAACCTAAATTTAATGCTCAAGAATTCTTTGTTCTAATTTAAATAAAACTTAAAATAATAAATAGAAAGAAAAACTTTAGTATTTAAAGTGACTTTATGGGTGCAATTTACAATGGTACAAATCTAGAGAAGTAGGTCACTCTTGAAAATAAAAATTTAAAAATAAAAAATAAAAAATAAAAAAAAGGGGTGAAAAAGAGAAAGACAAAAGGACTCTCCTTTTGAAACCAGTCAGGATGATGCATATATCAAATAATGGGCTTTTCAAGCTGGTGCATGGATGAATGATGGTGACATAGAAATTTGTTCATTGACAAGGTACATCCTCCAATCAATCTCCATTATTTTTAACCCCTTTTTACAACCTTATTTTTATTTTTATTATTTTTTTTCATCCTTCATATTTTTTGGTATATATATATATATATATATATATATATATATATATATATATATATATATAATCAAATTTATGAAATTCTTTTGTGTCTGGATTTCATGAGCTCTTTTACGAACCGATTTTTTAAAAACTATGACAATTAATATAATTAGGGGATATTGAAAATTCTCCCGGTAACATGCGTTAGAAATTAGCTCTGTTTTTTTCCGTTAAATAAAGATAAATACGATGTACAACAAGAAATAAATTCGACAATAATATGTGCATCTCTTTGACTAGCATGGTTAGTATGTGTGACATCAATGTGATGGCTCGAAGACAGTTATGATGACTAATTTCATTGCGGCGGTACCACATTCATTGACGCATATTATTTTTTATTCTTCATATTTTTTTATATATTTATATATATATAATAAAATTTAAGAAATTCTTTTGTGTCGAGTCTTTTTGAGCTTGTTTACGAACCGATTTTTTAATAACTATGACAAAATTAATTTAATTAGGGGGATATTGAAAGTTCTCCCGATAACATGCGTAAAAAATTAACAATGTTTTTCTGTTAGATAAAGACAAGTACAATGTACATCGAGAAATAAATTCGACAATTATACGTGCACGTCTCTTTGACTAGCATGGTTTGTATGTGTGATATCAATGTGGTGGCCGGAAGACCGTTAAGGCGACTAATTTCGTTACGGTGGTACAACGTTCATTGTCACACATTAGCTTTTAGTCACCTTATAATATATTTATATATTAAAATTTATTTTAAAAAAATATAATTTTTCCAACATGTGTTTATTATATAGATAAAAATTCAAAATTTAAAATTTTGAAGTAAGTGAACCTAAGTATATACTCCTTGTATCCTTGTGTTAGTTAATTTTTCATATTTATGTTATAGATTTATTATTATTGGATAAGATGGACAAGTCTTCATCCTTAGAGATGTGTGTGTGCGAAAATTTTTTTTTAAAGAGTTAGGCTCGACCAATTAAAGAGTATGTTCAAGAGTCATGTGTCTTCACCTTAAGCAACTTAGGCACTTTTGAAAAATTAAACTCAAGTCTCACCCTATGTGAAATCGAAAAATTATTCTTTCAAATGAAAAAATAAATCCTAATTCACTTTAGAAAAAAAAAAGTCACTATAAAAAATACACACTTTTGGATGCAAGTTGCTTTATTATAAAATTTTAATAAAAGAAAAAAAAAGTTCTTAATACTTTTGCATCAACAAATAAGATAAGGAAAAAAGAAACCCACTTATTGTAATTTATTTATAAGATAAAAAAGCACAAGATGAAACACAAATAAGCACTGGATTATGAGTGGGAGATAGCAATGATATGAAAGAGCAAGCAAGAGCTTCAATCATGGAATGGGGTTTGATCAAGATGAAAGGTACAAAAACAATGACATGGACATGGAGAAGAGAAAAAAAAAAGAAGAAAAAAAAAAAGATGGCCCCAGCTGGTAAATCAATTGCCTGGAGAAAAAAAAAAAAAAAAAGAGAAGTAAAGAGAGGGACCAGACACTGATATATTAAACTAAACAATGCCTCTTCTCATTGACCCATTGGATCATCACTGCATTCCCCCCTCTTTTTTACAAACATAAATTTTTTAAGCTCCCTTCACTCAACCACCACTCTTCTTCTTCTTCTTCTTCTTCTCTGGAGAGATGGAGAAATAGTAGTAGCAGTAATAGCAGTAGTGGCAGCTTCACAGTGTCTTCAGAGAACTCACTCACTGTGAAGGAAAGCAAAGCAAAGCAAAGCAAAGAAGAGAGATAAGAAAGAAAGAAAGTAGCAAGCTTTCTTTTTCTGTCTAAAATTGTGATTTTTTTTTCTTTCTTTCTTTTGGAGTGTTGTACCAGTACTTGAGTGAGTGCATGTTGATTCTGTGGGAAAAAGCTGTGTTTTTTCCTTCTTGTTTCTTCATTAGAGCACCTCCAAGTTCTCTTCTCTTTAAGCTTTAGAGTACTAGTTCAGTGTGGAGTGTGTGTGTGTGTGTGGATTCAGTGCTAAAAGCTGATACTTTTATTGTATTTTTTTCTTTCTTGTTAGTAGAGTGAATTCTTGTGTGGATTTAGAACTAAGTAAAGCATCTGTTTCTTCTCCAAAGTTTGGATTTTTAGAAGTTTAGTGAGTGAAACTGAGATTTCTTTGTGTTTTTTTCCCATTAGAGCATCAAGTTCTTCTTCAGAGTGTGGATTTAGAGGAAAAAAGTGAGATTTTTCTTTGTTTCACTCCATTAGACTAGGGAGATCTTCTCTGAAGCTTTGGATCTTCGGCCATGGATGCCAATGAAGCCACGAGGGTTGTTTTCTCACGGATCCAAACCCTAGACCCAGAGAACGCCTCGAAGATCATGGGGTTTCTCTTGATCCAGGACAATGGCGACAAGGAGATGATTCGCCTTGCCTTCGGCCCTGAAACTCTTCTCCATTCCATCATCCTCAAAGCTCGGAAAGAGCTTGGGTTGCTAAACCCTAACCCTAACCCTACTTCGCCGGCATCCAGTCCTTTCCTTCTCGCTCGCCAGAGCTCCGGTCACCAGCCATGGGACTTCATTGACGACCTCCAGCTCCATGACCAGTTCCCTTTCCTCGCGGAACCAAGCGCCGGCCACCACGCTTATCGCCGGAGCTGCTCCCCAGCTGCTGAGGCCGCCGACCTTGGCTGGCGTCCTTGCCTTTACTACGCTAGAGGCTACTGTAAGAACGGCAATGGCTGCAAGTTCCAGCATGGCTCTCTGGAAGAGATGAAGATGGACGCCATGGTTGAGCAGCATTGCCGTGAGCTTCTTCTCAGAACTAAGACCCAAATCCCTCCTCCTCCTCTCCCTTACTCTCCTACTTCACCATTACCCCCTTCCAGGTCTTCTTCTTCTTCCTCAAACTCACTTAAATCTCTGTAAAAACTTCATCTTTTTCATAGATTGAAGAATGTTTTATCTTCAAAATGCTTGCAGGAGTGCTCTTGAAGCTCTAATCATGGGAGCAGGAAGTGAAGAAGCTTTCAAATTCACAGGTAGGTACAGGAGTGACTATGCAGCCATGGCCAGCCCTAGTGCTAGACAGATCTACTTGACATTTCCAGCTGACAGTACATTCAAAGAAGAAGATGTCTCCAATTACTTCAGGTTTAACCATCATCTTCATCTTCATCTTCATCTTCTTCTTCTTCTTCTTCTTCTTCTTCTTCTTCTTCTTCTATGTTTGTGTTGTTTGTTGATCTTGATTGGTTTTGGTTTGAATTTTGAAGCATGTATGGACCAGTTCAGGATGTGAGAATTCCATATCAGCAGAAAAGAATGTTTGGATTTGTGACATTTGTTTATCCGGAGACTGTGAGATTGATCTTAGCCAAAGGGAATCCTCACTTTGTTTGTGATGCCAGAGTTCTTGTCAAGCCTTACAAGGAGAAGGGCAAAGTCCCTGACAAGTTCAGGCATTTACTTACTCACCCTTCTTCTCAACTTTTGTATTAAAACAAAAGTTCAAATTTTTAGTAGGTTGTTGATAATGAACAGGAGACAACAACAGCAAAGTGAGAGAGGAGATTTCTCTGGATGTACGACTCCTACTGCCCTAGAAATTCAACTTGGTGAGCTTGTTTTTCTTTGTGTTTTTTTGGGGTATTATTTTGTTTTAATGTTCTGACAAATTGATTTATAATCAGGCGCAAGGATGCTGTTCAATAACAGTAATCAAGAAATAGTGCTAAGAAGGAAGCTAGAAGAACAGCAACAAGCACTGGAACTACAACAAGCTATTGAGCTTCAAAGAAGACAGTTCATGGGACTTCAACTCCATGACATCAAAACTAGAAGCTCACTCTCAACTACTCCATCAGATGGCAGCCATGAAGATGGATCACCAGAAGGTGATTTCTTTATTAGTTATGTATGTGTGTGTGTGTGTGTGTGTGTGTATTTATAAAAGTACATATTTTTTTTTTTTTTGGGAAAGTGGAGTTCATGTGTATGATCTTACAATACTTTTTCTCTTTTCAGACAAGTCAATGAGCCCTGCACTTCCTGCTGGTACTACTGCAGTCCAGCAGAGCAACAACCACACCAGCAGCAACAACACCCACGAGTTGGTTCATCAGAGTGCAGTCAAAGTTGCTGAGAAAGAGGAATCTGGTGGTGATGTGAGCCCCAAAGATGATGGTGATTTCCAAGAAAGGTAAAAACAAAACAGTATTATAGTATTGATATTATTATTTAACAAAATGAAAAACCAATCTAATCACTTCAGATATGATCTTTGTTCTAGTGACCACAACTTGCCTGACAGTCCCTTCGCTTCACCAACCAAAGCATCATCAACCTTCAATCCATACCTTATGCAAATACAAAGGTACATGTAATTGCTTTCTTAATCTTTCTAGTAAAAACAAGATATCTGTGTCTCATACTAAAATATTATTTTGTTTTGATGATGAAACTTGAAAGCACTTGGAATGCAAAAGCAGTGGAGAATTAGCTGGAGGGAGTGGTGATGATGCTGATGATGATGTCTATCCTTTTCAAATTGGCAGGTAGAAGAAGAACTAGAAGAAGATAGGAATTAGAAGACATAGAATATGATTAAAGATTAATGCTTCAGTTAGAAGAGAAGTCATCAGAAGACAAAAAAAAAAAAAAGAAAAGAAGAAAAGCAGAAGTGTGGGTTGGAATCAAAACATCAGTCAACAATCAATCAATCCATCCATCCATCAATGATCAATGTTCTAAATAAATTCTATTTTGGTGGCGCTGGTGTACACTTAGTAGGCACCAACCATGTCTCACCTACCTTCAGAAATACAGTGATAACAGTTGCTATACTGAGTACTTAATACAGACAATGGAAAACAGGTTGACAGGGACAAATCCAAACTGAGTTCTTTCTCATAAGGACAAGGCCAGGCCTGTGTATCAAAAGGAACAGGGATAGGACCACAGTCTTCACTCACTCACTCACTCACTCAAAGCTTCAAACTTTGGAACTTATCCTTGATTTTTATGTATTTTCTCTCTTCTTCTTCTTCTATGTAAAAAGATTTTGGTTTTTTTTTAATGGCAAGCTTGTAGTTCTGTTAATTTATATATATATATATATATATATATGAGTGATTTTAAAGATCATTTTGCAGAGACTTTTTGAGAATTGAGATTGATGTGTTTGTTAGTGTCTGGTGTAGTGATGTGGTTGCATGTGGTGGGCATGTGCTTGGTGGGGGGTGTTGTACGTTGAGATTGTTGGGAGTTCTTGTGCTCATTTACACGTCCAACGTGGCTTGTTTTGTCTGCACCTGCAGCCACTGATGCTGCTGCTGTTTTTGCTGCGACTGTTTCAATCTCACCAACCAATCAGAGTTTTTACTACTATTCACCTCTCATGATCTTAAATGATTCCCTTGTGAACAGGTGTGACCACTTGTACAAAGGCAGTAAAGAACTGTTTGAATACCCTTGTAAAAGTCAAGTGAAACGAAGCTTAATTTTTTTCTTATTTAATTTATGATCACAAAGGTTTATAATTATTTTTTATAAAGATAATCATAACAACTTCAAACATTTGATTCTCATGAAAAACATTGGATATTTGACTTTTTTTAATATTAGTTGACACACAAGAAAAATTAAAATTATGTCTGTGTATATATGCCTTTAGAATTTTTACGTTTGGACGTTTGTAATTATGCCGAAAATCAAAGCAATTTTATTTGAAAAAAAAAAAAAAGTACTTGAACAGATCTCTCACACATGAGAGATTAAAGAGAGAAGAATGTGGAAGGAGGAAGATGTATTATTATCTTTATAAGTATATAGTTTAACTGGACTTTCACATATAATAAAAAGTACAAAAAAAAACACACAAGACAGTATACAGAGAGGGAGAGGGTTGGGTCAACAGCTCTCGGAAATATACTAAGTATGTTATCTAGAGATGTCCCAGAAGACATACGATCTTGTATTTTTATGAGTAGAGTTTTTAGTTTGAAATGATTGTCGAAGTAGTATATCTCTAAATTTCAAACTTTTTAGAGCTTTTTTAGAAAGTTGTCTAACTTTATGTGAATTTTGGAAAAAAGCCCCTTAAATTTGGAATTTTTGGGGGTGTTGCACAAAAATGTATGCATCCTTGCGACTTTTGTGAAAACATCCTTGTTGTACTAATAATTATTTTAGTGATTTTTTTTTTCAAAACCGCAATACTTGAAGATATTTCTGCAGAAAAACCCAGTAGTTTCAAATTTTTATATTTAACTTCAAGTTTTCAACTCTGACGAATGTCATTTGAACGAATGTTCTTCTTACTTACGTTATATCAAAAAGTAAATTGATTATAAGTCCTTGACCATTTCTTTTGTGCCAAATAATCTCTGTATTTTTGAAAAAAAACACCTTTTCCAAATAAAGATCCTTTTAAATGTTTGCAGTATATTTTTCAATATTAAAAATAATACAAAATGCCCAAATACTTTTGTATTTTATTTTATTTTATTTTGATGGAGTGGATTAACCACAAATATTATTGCAACAAGCACACAAACATACAAATCTCAAGCCAAAGTACAGAAATCCACTAGAGGTGGAAATTACAGAAAGACATAATGCAAAAAAAAAAAAACACAGTCCAAAACAAGCACGCACAACAGAAAGCAAAGATAGAACTTTTGGGCAAAAAGTCTCCGTCCAGAGGTAAAAGAGTGGGGAGAAAAAATGGAATAATTATGCATATAGCAATAACTTTAAAATATTGATTTATCTAATAAAATGTAAAAGATAGAATATATTACCATGGCTAGCTCATTTGACTATTATTAAAATCTCTATATTTTTTATAATCACACTCTTCTATTCTGCAAACCAAATATAAAAACAACAAACCAATATTTCCGTATCACACAAATCACAAACAATGTCCATCTTTCAAAACATTTGATCACAAGAATATAAGCGATTTATTTAAATCTAACAAAACATATTGGCCAACATTCACAACTTGGAAATGAGGCCAAAATGAAACAAGATTTAATCATTCACTTGGCCAAGTTCATTAAAAACTCACAAATCTCGGGTTAATTTTTCAGGAAGTCATCAAATTTGACTTATTATCACTTTGGTCATCCAAATTCAAAATGTATCAAAGTGATCACTTAAATTTTAATTCATATCACCGTACAGTAACTCGTGGCCGCCGAAAAAACTGAGGTATCATAGTCACCCGTGGCTTTCCATCCCAAATTAGTTTACGTGGCCGCCGAAAAAACTGAGGCTACGTAGCCTAATTTGGGCTGGATATCCACATGTGACTGCTCGGTGATATGAATTAAAATTTGAGTGACCACTTTAATACGTTTTGAAGTTGGATGACTAAAGTGATAATAAATCAAAGTTTGATGACTTCCTGAAAAATTAACCCCACAAATCTCTGTTGTTGGCACAAGAGTTTCTCTTAATCCAACCAGCAACTAAAAAAGAAAGTCATCCTTCAAATCACCCACAAACTAATTGTAAGAATTGTAAGAATTGACAAAGTCATTCTATCAAAACAGAAGCTCAAAAGTCACTAGAAAAATTTTGAATGCAAAATTAAAGAAAACTGTTAACAAGACAGTATATTACATTGCTGATGACTGGATACAAGTATAACAAGGCGACAACAATTATCGGAAACAGTACATTGCTGATGACTGGAAACAAGTATAACAAGTCAACAACAATTACAGGATGCATCATATAGCCTATTCCTAAAGAAAACTGAACATCAGCAGGACAAAGCAAAAGCCCAAAGATCTTGTATGCGGTGAGATTTCGTACCTGACCATGCTTTGTATAATCTACAATTCCAGAATGAAACCTATGTCTCTTAACCTCACTTTGATCAATAAGAGATGAAACAAGAGGGCCGGGGCCGATTGCTCATGAAAAAAACTGGCCAGTTATGTCTAAAGATCAATGAACAAACGGCATCCCGAAAATCTATACATCAAGAATTGTAGCTAATGCATGGTGCGCACCGGAGGTACTGTTGGTTTCTTCTCTATGGCCTCGTAATAAAGAACGAAGTTATCCTGAAATTTAAAAATGAAGATTAGTTCATACAACTGAGTCTAAGAGAAAATTGAAAATATAAACATATACCAACCTTACGTACTGTGTCCCATGCATTGGGATCAAAACAAAGATAGGAACCCCTTTCATATGTTTGAGTCTTGACAAGAGGCTCCATGTTTGGAACTTTCATGAACCAAAATTGATGTTCTTTGTGATATAACCAACCCCTTGAATATCTGTAGGCCACCGAATCAGAAAGGAAACAAAGATAAAAGTGCATTCACAATATATTTAAGTGATTCCTCACATGTGTGTGTGTGTGTGAGAGAGAGAGAGAGAGACAGAGACAGAGCTTACAATTCATGTGCAGCATAAACTTGGGCTTCATCCTTTGGCATGCTGATAAAGAGGAAGACAGAAATAAACAAATTCTTGAAATAACTTCAGAAACAAAGAAACAATAATAAATTGTACAAAAAAAAAAAAAAAAACAATCATAAAAAAACACAGACCTGTAAAAGATGTAAAACAATGTCGATAGCTGAAACCTAGCAAAATGCCCTTGCTGCATCCATGGAAAAAGATATAGCATTACTGAATAGTTAAACTAAATTAAAGCCAAACAAACCGCAGGAGATGAATGGGCTCACTGTTAGAGGAGGCGGCTGTTTAGAATAGTAACAATTTGGGATAGCATACTCTGGCTCTCCTTTTGCAGGTTCATCAGACCATGGGGAAGCAAATGTCTTATAAAGGTTATCATTTGAGTTTAAGCTCAATCCTAATGTAGTTAAATCAATTCCCAAAGCAAGAGATGTCAGATCTGCATCATTCATCCTTATAACACTTAACAAACCCAAAAGTCCAAAGCGATCAGTTGTTGTTTGCATCCCCTGCATAGGCTTAATACTCTGATCTCTATATGACTGAGTGGCAGCGGACATTTGCTGCAACCTAAATTGAGATTGACTCTGCTGATGTTGATACTGCTGCATAAGCTGCTCATAGCCTGCCATTCCAGAGGCTGCACTTGGCGAAGTTAGTGGCCTCAATCCAATACTAGGGGGTCCACTATTCTGAACCTGAAATTGTAAAGGAGAAAATAAAATTGATATGATACCATAACCTGAAGGGTAGGACTTCCTGATAAAAGCATTGGCTAAGAACAGACCTGAGAATGATATGTTCCATGTGATGGAAACAGATCAGAACCATGCAGATGAAGAAGATCTTGGTTGTTTCCAGGTACAAAAGACATCGCACCTGTACTGACAGAAGCTGCATGAGGTTGTTGTTGCTGACGGTTAGATGAATAAGTCCCTCCTAAGTTGAATCCAACAGATCTTCCCATCTGAGACAAATAAAATGAGATCCAAAATTTTTAATTTTTAATCACATGCCTTTATTATTAGAATCCAGATATCTACAATTCAAAATGAAAGCCTTGGCTCACAGGGAAATGCGGTGACTGCATCATCGGCACATTATCATGCAGCTGTTCTTTTTGTTGCAAATCCATAGAAAATTCTGAGCTGCCACCTATATGAGAATCCGAAAGAGATATTGAGGAAACAGAAGAACAACTAAAATTCAAAAATGTGCAGACATTCATATATGCAATCTTATATTAAAAAGATATGTCACAGCATTCCAGGCAGTCATAAGAAACACAAATTCATCAGAAGTATAATTTAAAAATTGATCCTTAGAGATGGCACACACGGTGTTAGTGGGTGTCAAATGGATATGAATTCATTTCAGAGCAAAATAGCATGCACTGCCAACAAATGTAAACTCATTGTGTGGGGGGACGCAATTAAATCTTGTTCTCACAGGCTAGAATGGTGGTCTACGAAGATGAACAGGTAACTGACACACAAATATAGATTACTGAGTCTAGACTAAAAAAAGTGCAGGTGCCAGAATAGAAAAACTAGGAGAGAATATTCAACGAAAAGGATGGATCGAAGATCATAAGCTTCAATAGGTCAGCTTACAGATTGAAAAATCAGAGTCATGAAATGAATAATGGTTCTAACTCAGAAACATTGCTGAGTAAATCATTTGACTTAAAACCATGTCCATGATCCAAACAATGTGAGAAGAGATTAATATGTGAAACAATCAGGACAACAGCATTTCTCAAGCACAGGAATCAGAAAGGCATAGATATTTAAGGATTAATAGGGATCAGAATTACAAAATTGACTATCAAAGCCATTAGTCTTTTAAAGTTCACCAGAGAGAAAAATGAAGTATGCATATCATTCAAGCACAATGAAGTACTGTTCAAGTTCCTTGAGAAAAGACGAATGGATCAACAAACAGCCTATGGGAAAAGGAAGACGGGGAAAAAGCAAAACACCTACTATAGAATGATATATTTGTCGATGAACTTGGAAAATGGAACAATAAGTCATACTTTCATCATACAGTGGTTCAGTACCAAGGAGAGACCATGGAAAATATGATTCTACCAAGAGATCACAGAGACATTGGATCTCATAGGTTTGATCATAGTCTTGTTACTGGCAATAAATAGATTTGAATAAAGAAAAAAATCAACAAACAATCATTTTGCTGGAAGAACAAAAGCACCTTTATATCCTGGCAAAGCTGGGAAATCTTCATTTTGAATGCTAAATTCCTGGTTTTGTTGGACAATGGAGCTAACTCCCATTCCTTGCTTTCGCAGTGAGCCTGCAATAAAACTATCAGATTCCATCTAAAATAGGAGACACAACCAAGAGAAACCCATCCAGAATTATTTATTACCCAATTGTCCTTGTGGTCCTCCAGCAGAACTTGGTCTCCCAGACAACAAAGGAAAATCATTAATGTCAAAGGGCGAACTGTCACTAGAGTTAACATCATTTAGCATGCCCATGGTGTTCAAAGGATTATTTCCAGATTGTAGCTGGCTCTGTGATAGCGGTCCTCCAGGTCCTGGGTAGGAACTCCCAAGCATACCAATCATCTGTGGTGTTGCTGCTTACGGGCAATACATGGATATAATTAACATTGATGATTTTTTCAGAGAGTTGGACAAGACCAAAATAAGCAAAGCACCACAAAATTACATTTAATGCATGTAAAAACACTATTAAAACACGATAAAAATCTTTTTATTTGGAACATGAATATTCTCATATTCGTTTGGTTGATTTTGTTTTGATCTAAGCTTATCCAATCAATCCTAAAGCTCGAATATTTGGCAACTATGCAAGGAGAAACTTGCCAGGAAAAGAGTACATTGTTAGTCAGCATAAAGGATTATTTCAGTTCCCACGACTTTGCTTAAGTTGATCTTTTCTATTATGTCACAAACTGACCATTCTGACTTTGAAAGGACAACATTCTATGATCTCATATACACCTTTACAGTCCGACTTTCACAACCAGATTATAGATATGTATTTACTCAGGTTTAGTGTAAGGTAGTTCAGAAGCAACCAAAACAATATAATTGTTTCTCTTTTACTTCCAATTAAGAAGGAAATGAGTTCTCATTATTATGATCCTGAAGGAAAGGGAAAAAAAAACCCAGGATATCAGCATGAACAAAACAAACATAAAAAATACATGATCACCAGAAGGCAAGTGATGTTCATTCATAAAGTCCAAAATTGCAACTTTTTATCATGATGGAGATAGAAACATATATAAGGCATGATGGTAGAAGAGAAGAAAAACCTGATAAAACAATCAGATATTTCCAAAACTGAATTCCAATTAAAATAATCTTCCTATTGTATTATGGGAAAGAATAGATTAAGCCAGCTACGCCTAAAAAAAAAAGGACAAAAAGCCCGAACAGGAGGAATAGGAGAGCTGGGATGATTTGTTAAAGGCTTGCTTCCTTATTGTTCTACCTTTTTAATAAGGATAAGAAGCTAGCAATATAGTTGGACTAGAACCTCCATAGAAAATCTAATTCCGCTCATGGAAACAGATGTCATATGCAACACAAAGACTCATCGAAATGCGTCAGGTAAACTAGAGAAGCTTACCTTGTTGAAGCATGCCACCCATCAATCGGTTGGGCCCTTGCACATTAAGACTCCCTGAACCACTATTAGCAGCTAAATTAACACGTGATGTAAGACCAGAAATTGACAATCCTCCAGAGCTTATCCCTCTTCCCATGTTGCCTCCACCAACAATATTGCCCATTGAATTTGTGATTCGAGAACTCACATTTCCCAAAATTGGCGATACTCCCAAACCAGGAACTGAATTGCGACTACCACCTGTGCCAGAGTTTGAGGAAAGCCCAGGTATTGAAACACCAACGCCATTCATGCTACTACTGTAAGCAGAGCCCCCAACCACGTTTATGCCACCTCTACTTGTCACCCCAGAATGGCCATGAGAGCCCCCATGTGATATCTACAATGAAAAGAACAGAAAAAATTCAAATTTAGCAGGAAACATACCTAAATAAAAGAGCAGCTAACATAATGCTGCAGCAATTGTATACTATTTACAAGGAGCAACAAACCTGAGACATGGCAACTGGAATATTGTTTGTTGTAAATCGTCCACTTGAAATGCTTCCCCCAGGTTGTTGAACTCCACTTGATGGGACACCACTAAGTGCTGCATTCCTTGATGCAAGGGAAGGTGGAATATTTGGAACATTGAAGCTTCCATGGATATTATGCAGTCCTTGCACACCACCTGCACAGACATTTTGATAATGTTGAGGAGTGGCACATTTGAGAACGAAGATTGAAGGGGAAAAATCGCACCAGAGTGATGAAAACCTGGAGCTGTAGCTGATTGAGCAGAAAATGACGTTGCAAAAGGCCTGCCTGTAGAATCAGGGAGATTGGAGGTTGAACCGTTGAGAGTAGACTGCAAACAAAAGATCCACTTTTATAACCCAAGCAAACAAGAACCTGAAACATAGTATTCATCAATAATTTCAAAAAAAGAGCACATAGAAAAAATGGGGATACATTGAGTAGCCCGGACATTGTAGTTGATGCCAAGATAGTTCATATAAGACAGTCACAGATGCATAGGTTCAGCTTTCCAGCTGAAAATTGGTTGTTTTTTTCAGCTTCTGAGAATTGATTAGCTTGCAACTGACTTCTAATCTGAAAAGGAGAAAAACCAACACCATAAGGGGTACTCGTAACTTATGAAAAACCTAATTCTTCAAAGATCTTTACAATAAACTTGTAATGCTGATAAAAGAACCCCAGGCCACAGCAGGCACTAATCATGAATTACTTAGAAAATTCGTTTATGATACAATAAATCTACTTCAGCATTTCATGGATCCATTAACACAAATTTGAGTAAGTTCAGGGCTTATAGTGAATAAGCTTCAGCTCAGATGGCTTCCACATTACAGCTAAATTAACTCATAAGAAACAAACAAAACAAAACTTCACTTTTTGAAAACGCAAATCATCCAGGTGTTCAATCTCCGCCATGCCACTATCCTAGTTGTCGTCACCTGTTTTGTCGCATCTTAAAAATCCTGTTTAAGCTCCTCACAAGTATCCATCACATTTCTTATATGCCACACTCCACTGTCATACTAGTGAACAAAATCAAAACTATAAACATGCACCACAAATAAACTACTAACACCTCTTTCTACTACATCTCACCCTCAAAGAAATAAATCAGAATAAATACTACCACATCACAATCCCCTCAAACTATTCAAAGGAAAATGCTACATTTCATGAACAAAAATCATGCATTCCTTTTTCAACCTGCACCACCAACACCCAGCTGGATTCAACTACAAATTAAGCAATAGAAAAAGACTACCACATCACAATCCCCTCAAACTATTCAAAGGAAAATGCTACATTTCATGGACAAAAATCATGCATTCCTTTTTCAACCTGCACCACCAACACCCAGCTGGATTCAACTACAAATTAAGCAATAGCAAAAGAAGCTAAATCTAGCATTTCTCTTCCTTCTAGCAATTCCAAATCTCCAAAAAAAAAAAAAAAAAAATCGAAACTTTCCTCCTAATTCCCAGAGGATGCACTCAATCCGAACGATTACCTCAATAAATCCATGAAAACTCACAAGATAAACAAAAATCATCGAAAAACATATAAAAAAATCAACTAAATAAAACCATAACTGCTTCAATTGCAAAACCTAGAAACCAGATCGATACCAGAATGGTTTGAGCCCGCAGGAACTTCAAGAACAACGGGACAGACAACGAACGGCTCCCTAGCAAAGGAAACAAAGGAATCAAACAAGATAAACTTCGATCGATCGAGGGATTAGAGTGAAGGCAAGAGGATGAGAGCTGCGAAAAGGGTTTATAGGTTATCGCTCGGAGAGAAGCAGATGTTCTCTATAAAGGGATTCAGACGAGAAAAAAAAAAACCGTGCAATTGAACCGGTTCGGGCCGACTTGTTAATCGAACCGGTTCGGACCGGTTCTTTTTTGCATATATAACCCCTCAAAATTTTATATTTAGGGGTGGGATTTAAGATTTGGTGCTTGAAAATTATTTGAAGTAAAATTTTTATATGGAGTTAACCAAATTTTAATTAAGATTTTTATATATTTTATTAATATTAATTATTTTAAAATTCAGTAAAGTTTTTGAATTGGTTTAATTGGGATATTCACCCCAAGTTAATCTATCTCAAAAATCCAGATTATAAACTGTGGTATTTTTTTAACTTATATTAGTTTATAAATATCCAAAATAATTTTTCATAACAATATAAAATAAAAAATATACCTAAATTATATATATATATATATATAGGCAAAACATCATCCGTGTACGTCCATAGATAAAAAATCTATGGATGTCTATACATATATATTTGCTTTGTATGTCTATGCCCCCACATTCTTTCGACTTGATAAATTTTTTTTAATAAATTAAAAAATTACATATAATAGTTAGAACCGGCCCAATGTTTAAGTTAAGTAAATTCTTGTGCAGTTTATGCACTTAAACCCCTTCGGAATAAAAAAAATAAAATTAAATAAAATAACATAAAATCGTATAGAAAAATAAATCAAAATTTATTGTCCCCAATATTTAAGCATGAAAACATTTGACTCTCATGACCATAAAAAATTCATACTCTTTCCCAATATTTAATTGAGAACTAATAAAAAAATATGTATAGAGTAACTTATCCGCATTGTTAATAATAATAATAATAATAATTCAAAATCATCCAATATGAAATTTTCGACTATAGTGGAGACAATAAAAGAAAATAGCAATTTCATGTGAGCATAAATGATAAAAAAAAAGACTATTCTTTTAGTAAAATTTCTCTCATTATACATAAGCTACAGATTTCACAAATGCCACAACAAACCAAGAATACACAAAAAGAGTAGCAAACATGAATTGAATGTAGTTAGCAGCAGTCTGTGCACAAGTTCTTCATCTGATTCCCTTTTCATCTGAAAAGAATACAAAGATCAGCATCATAATCTAATGAACTGAATCATCACTGATCTTCTGAATTCCTGTTTAAGGTTTCCATGGTGCCGGAGGCGGCGGAGGAGTTGGTGTCATTGGAGGAACAGCAGAGAAAATGGTGTTCTTATCTACTCCATTACTCTCACTAGACAAGGCCACAAGTGCAGCAACCAAACCAGCATTGCCAGCAAGTGTCGGTTCGGTATAATTGTAGTTTGTTCTAACGTCGTGGAAGCCATCGTGTTTGTCAGGGCCGGCCACCATAGCTCCGATGATCGTGTGGGGGTTTGGCTTATGTGTATCCCTCCATTTCCAACCTCCCTTGCAGTTGTACTTCACTCCATTCTTTGGTATTGATGCGCCGCGGTGGTGAACATGCTTTGGATATCGATTGCCGAATCCGACAATGTAGCTCATTTTCTGCGGGTTGTTTCCTAGAATGTAATCGATCTGAGAAATGATGAGAGGTTTTGTTATGGAGTAAATTGAAGTTGAACATGAATGCTGGATATTGCAAAGATGAATACCTGAGACTTTGCAAAGTTTCGCAACACATCGGTGGAGAAGAAATTAGGACCACAGTACCATCCGGGAGTGTCAGCAGCGTCGAGATAGTCACTGTAAACTGTTGCAAGGAATGCTGCATTCACGACGTATTGAAGAGGTTGTGGTCTCCCATGGTTCAATTGTATAAGACCACCTGAAAAAGAAAAAGTTTGGTCATTGAGATAACGAAGCAGGATCGGAACTGGTAAGTATAATAAAAGTTTGAGGAGTGATTTCAAACCTTTGGTTCGGTTGAAGGATTTGAAAATTGGTAGATAAGAGCACATTACTATGCCTGTTTGATTGTGGAAAGTTCTCAGAATTTCTTCGTAGGGATATCCAGGGCTCAAAAACAACCTCAGTCTGCTCAGAAGAACCTTCACACGAAGAATAAATACGAACCTCATAAACAAAAGTAGAGAAATTATTCTATAACATCTTTTCATTTAGAACTAATTATGCAAGAATTCTTCTGCAGGTGATCACAGAAATTAGGAATTTACTAATACAAGCAATTGGAGGAAAACCAGAAAAAATCATTAGGAACTTATGATTTAAATAAGAAATTGATAGTGTGATTTGATCTTTGCCCAAATTGCTTTTAGTCACAAAAGTAGATATGAAAACAACTAGTTAACAGCATAGTGCCGAAAAATCTCCAACCACCCCACTAATGGTAGAACGTAAGTAAAGTTTCTATAAAATACTTCCATCTTAAGCAAATCATCATTATTGGATCATCACGACACTAATTAATTAATTACATTAGAGTTCTTGATCCACCTACAAACATCAAGAATATCAGAATCAATCTATCTCAAAAAAACTAACTAGATTTGAGGTGATCTTAAAAGTATATACATGAAACCAAGAAGAAACTTAATGCAGAATTGAGAATTCACTGAAACAAAGTATCATATAACAAAAGAAACTTACTTGAGCACCTGTGAGCTTGTTATCCCAGCTAAAGACACCATAATCAGGGCCGCCCCAGAAGGCACCGGCATGCTTAGCGAGCTTCGGATGAGTAGCCAATTGAAGATACGAAGTATTCCCCGTAGCGAGATACATCCAAGTTCCACCCCAAACATATTCATCCCAGTAACTAGTCGAATTATAGAACAGAGAGGGGTCACTGCCACCAGCACTGTACCTTCCCCTCTGGTCCCTAGAAAACTTGAACAATGTTGTTGCACCATGGACAAGCTTCTGAGAGTATGTCTTGCTATCTTTGAACACAATGGACGCTGCTGCCAATGCTGCAGCCATCTCAGCTGCAAGGTCTGAGCAACTATGACACTCATAAACAGGACGTGGGTAATCGATGTCCTCCGGCCTCATCCAACAGTAATGATCATTTGGTGTTGGTCCTCCAGAGGTGTCCCCTTGGCCAACCTGCCAAAATAAATTAAATCAATCAATCACTCAATTCACTGAAGTTTCTTTGCTGAATGAGACTATGTTGATTCAGAGATTATGCCTGAGCAGCAATTCGATCAATGGTGTCTGCAGAGGAGTTGAAGGTCTTTAGAAGGTAGTCTGCGCCCCATTTGATGAGTTCCTTGACATGAGAAAGCTCGCCAGCAGCCTCATACTTGGCACTGTACTCAATCACACTCCAACTGAGCATTGTCATTGCGAATGAAGCCGGGAAATTGAACTTAATGGCATCTCCGGCATCATAGAATCCTCCGACAAGGTTCCTACGAACTGCTGGATCAGAGAGGCCATCTTTCATCCCGGAATTCCCTCTCCATGAAACATTGTTGTGCTTTGGGAGTGGACCAGCTGCCAACGGAAACAAACAATATATGCAAATTCTTCATAAACTCAAATCAAAATTAGATTTTTGTTGGAATGCAATCATTAATTACACGAAAGATCCGATCTGCTAACAGAAAACAAGTTTTGAAAATTTCACAAGAATGCTTCAATCATTGAGGATAATAATGTGAATTTTTTTTTTCATCAGAAAAATCCAAACTTTGACAGCAGTGAACAGATAAAAACCAAAAAAATGATATAATCTGAAAGTTTCAAAACACTGGATCCACTCAAGAAAATAATGTGAAAAAATCCATCAGAAAAACCATAAAAATCCAAACTTTGGAAGCAATATACAATAAATAAACAGAAAGACGATCTAATTTGAAAGTTTCACAAGAACATAGATCCATTGAGGTAATTAATGAGAAAAAAAAAAACAGAAAACGCATAAAAATCCAAACTTTGGCAAAGATCACACACTAATCAACCAAAAACCAGCAAATAAAAATAAAAAAAAAAATCCAAGATCCACACTCACAACGCTGGGCATTGAAGAACATGAGGGCCTTATGCAACGCAAGCGTATAATTATCCGGCGGCGGTTTGGGCCGGTGATGCCTAGGCACAGTCTTGACAATCAAAGTCACGAATCCGGCGAGCACGGCGGCGGCGACGAGAGAGCCGACGGTCCACAAGAAGATCTTCCGGCTAACAATGAGACACCCAAGGTCCACATACTTCTTCTTCTTGGTGCCTTGATCTCCAGGCCCAGCAAGCAGCCAGCTTTGCTGCGTCTCATCAAGTGGCCGAGACGAGGCCGAGAGCGCGGCACGGTCAATGTCATGCAGCGTACGGCTGCGCTCATCGTCAGTGGCGGAGTCCGCGTGCGAGATCTCAAGGGGGCCGCCCCAAGGGTCACGCCCATACATGCTCATCGTTGCTAAACTGCCAGAAAGCTCTCGTTATGGGTAAAGGTGGAAGCTTTTAGAGCAATGTTTATAGGAAACAAAGGATGGAGAAGTGTGGAAGCAAAGCAAGGAGGAGAAGAAGGGGATGGAGACTCACAGCCGGTACTGATGGTGATTGTTGGTGATGTGATGATAATGCAGCTGGAGCTGGACTGGTTGGGTGGAGCGCACAGAGAGAGAGAGAGAGAGAGAGAGGAGGGGACAAGATTCAAAGGAAGGGAGGGATGTTTCAATGTTTGGTTGGGAGTGTATGAGCTAAGAAAGAGAGAGAGGGATCAAAGAATCCAAGAGACGTTGTATATTATTATTACTTATTAGAGTGAGCTGTATCAAGTTGTGTGGACCTTGGTCGGTGATTTTTTTACTGTTTGTTGGAGTTTTATTAATTTGTTTTGAATTTTTACTGTTTACTGCTTGTTATTTATTTTCAGAAATTTTGTTAAGCCAGTGTCAGTGTCGCTGTAATAGATGAATGGTAGTGTGTTTACCCTCTTTTTTTTTTTTTTTTTTAAGCATGAATGAGGATCTCAAAGAGTCAAAAGAGATAACTTGTCCATTTTGTATAGAAAAAATTAAAGGTTTTTAATTCAAATAGCCAATTGGGTTTTAAACTTGTTAAAGTTTAGTAAGATTTTTTTTTTTTTTTATTAATAGACGACAAACGCCCCAAAAATAGTGTATGAATAGTATATAAACAGACAGTACTGATGGGAGAAAGATTTAAATCCATGACCTCCTCATTTTACACTTTGATGTCATATCATTGGGCTATTCAATGGTTGACTAGTTTGGTAAGATAATGAGAGTTTTGTAAAGAGATGAATTTCTTTTAATATGTGTTATTTATATATACAATTATTTCAATTCAAAACACTTGTTTATATGATGACTTGAGTAGATGTCATTTGAATCAACATGTAAAAATTGAATGCGGTTTTTTTTTTTTTTTAATAAACAAGAAACGCCCCTCATTCAAGAGAAGTTAGGAATATATATAAATTTAGAGTTAATATCTCAATACACATGTGCTCTCACTTTGTTTAGTTTTGAGGTTTAATTTTTAGTTTTTTTCAAATAAATCTTTTACAAAGAATTCGGTGCTAATAGATCACTAGTGAATGTATTTTTTATTATATTTATAAAATATTTAACAAAGTCTTGGTGCTCATGTTTATTTATGTCTAAGTTTTTCTATTCATTTTTATTTTGTTTTGTTTTATTTGATTATCTAACAATTACTTTTCAGGTGGAAGCGGCCTTCCTGTGTGAGGCTAGCTTTAATAGAATCACAAAGAAGACAAATAAAAAAATTACATATATATAAATATGAATGTCCTAATTAAGGGGAGTGAGTAATGAACATTTTTTTTTTAAGAAAATTTGGATATTGGATATTTTGTAAGTACAAGAACAAAAATGGAAGAAAGAACAAATATAAATACCCACAAATATTTCGTTTTTGTTAATGTAAAACTTGAAAAAAAAATTAACTTTTTAAATATTTTAATTTTAAGTAGACTTTTATTAGATTGTATAAATAGTTTGTATATAATTGTTTTATAAATAAGACAGTTGGACATTTAGAAGAATTATGTGCTTGACAAAAGATTGGCACAAAATTTCATAAATATGCATATTATATATGGACGTATCATCTTCTCGGAACATTTATAGATTTAAAATCTACGAGCATTCATGATCAACCATATCGTCATCAAAACAATAATTCAATTAATTGCAGTTGTCTAACCTTATTTCTATTAGCACCTAAGTAAAACTAAAAATATAAACCAAATGTCCCATAACTATCCGTTTCTTTGTCTTTATCTTCTACTGATACTGTTGACAACTGTAAACATTCTATGAACATCTAGTTATAGTATGCTGATATGTCTTTTATATATTTAAAGTTCCATTAATTTCATTTGAGAAAGGAATCATTGATGACAGATGAGCTTGAGTCATGGCTACACAATTTAAAAACTTTAAAGCCCCAACACCTACTTTGGTGAAAATCAATTCTCAACCTAACTCTCACCGCATTAAGCAACATCACTTGTGTGTGTATATATATATATATATATATATAATTTTGGCTCGTAATGCATGTGAAAGTCACTATATCTATGTTTTTATAATTAGTTTTCCAACTGACCAAAGACGCAAGGAAAGATCAGAAATCTAACTTGACTTGTGAGTAAAGGCTTGCTGTTGTGTGTGTGAGTAGAAGTTAAGGCAACTCATTAACCATAAAATTAATTTTTTGAGTGAAAAAAAAATTATGTGAGAAAATTATCTATCAATCTCCATAGAAGTTTACAGTTTCTAAGATCAGCCAATATCATATTTTTCATATTTTTCGGTGCTAAGTTTTGATTTTTTTTTTAATTTTTATTATTTTGGTTTTTAAATTCGTCCTCCTTGCACTTGGGCGGGAAATCACTGACGTGGAATAAAATTTGCACCTCTTTTATTGGGTTGCAAGCTTGTTGGTGAGCTCACCCACTTGGGCAGGAAATCACTGACGTGGGATAAAACTCGCACCTCTTTTATTGGGTTGCAAGATTGTTGGTAAGCTCACCGTCTCTTTGACTATCAGTATTAAGCCACTATTAGTGTACGTGCTAGTGAACAAAATTAAAAATAATTTAGTAAATTTTGTTTAGAATAGTAATAATTTGATAGATTTTCATGGAAATTGGAAGAATGAGAGGGTTCACTTTTCTCAAAGTTTATTCAGCCTAATCAAATATTTAGAAAAGCATAAAGTAGAAAATAATAAGAATAATTGTTACTTGTGTCAGATTTAATATTGAGTTATATTGCAGGCAGGTCAGGTGCATATTATTTTAGTCATGAAAACAGAGGACAAGCTGTACCTGAAAAATCAAACCAAGTTGCAATATTATGAATCAGAGTATCAACATGCGTGGCCAGAGATGTACAAAGGGTAATCACATGTGACTTGCTAACAAAGAAGATTGCTTGGATTTTTTGACTTGTATCATAGCATCACATCCCATGGTGGTTTCTCACTTTTACATTTTCACTGTCACTGGGCAAACGGAGGTTGAAAACCCGCAGAGGGTTTTAGTATGAGTATTTTTTAAGAGAAGTTATATTTTTCGTTCTTTCAGAATTGCATGGTAGGAGATTTATCATTATAGAGTTACAGTTTTTGATATATCATTTTAAAAACATGTGACAGATTTTCAATACTTCACATATTAGTTTACCTAACAGTGTAGGTAATTAAGTTATTGTAACATGTGCACACTTTTATATTGTAACTGGTGCATTTTCATATTTGTCAGTCTTTTTAACACTATTATGACACTATTAAATAAAGGGTGTTTGTCCAATGTTTATTTTTTTATTTTTATTTTTTATTAAAGTGGATAAACCATGCATTTATTGAATAAAAGAGTTGAAAGTACAAGACTAACAAGAAAAAAAAAACCAAGATAAAGCGAAGAAATTGATAATAGTTTCACCAAAGTTAGGGAAACAACAAGAAAAGAAAGTAAAAGAAGACATAAAAAGAGGAGATATAAACCAAATGTGTTCATATTAGAAATAAATATATATAAATAAAAAGATAAAATAAGAATAAAAATAAATAAATGCTACTGAATTCAAGATGTCCTTGAGTGATTTAAAATAGTCAACGATAAGGAATGAATTCTATTTATCAGTAGATAAAAATATTAGAAATGTTTTACTAGTACTTGCTTGAATATAGAAGGCATAATAAATACAATGCTGGTTTCGAAATAAAAACTAATGAATTTTTCGCTATTATACAGGAGATATAAATCAAATATGTTCATATTTATATTTATTCATCTCACTAATGCAAAACCGTATTAAAAAAAAAATATTAAGTAAACATGAAAGGTTGTACATAATAAAGTTCTGGTTAAAATCAATGGATATAATTTAAATTTATCAACGTATTTATTTATTTATTTTGACAAACTCGACAAACCAATATCATAAACATTTTACCAATGAGAAGCAAGCTCAACCATCACGTGCTTTCATTCTTCACCACAATAAAGAGTTAAACTCACGTCTTATTTAGAGATGTCAACGGGGCGGGGATTCACCGGAGGATATATTCTCCGGCCCTGACCCCGAAATTATACTCCCAACCTCGAATCTGGGTCCGAACCCAAATATGGTGAAAAAATTTCCCTATCCCCGTCCCTGTGGGGATTTTTCGGTTTTGAGATTCCCCAGCCCCGATTAATAAATTACAATATTATTATTTAAAATAAAATTTATAAAATATTTGCTAAAAATCCCATAAAAATTTTTAATAATTGAGAAACTCATTTACAAATACGACTTAACACAAAATACCAATATACACAATCACCAATAAATTATTTGCAAAATTAAAAAAAACTAAAAAATACGATATAGTTAATATAAGTTTAGAATTTTATTTAGTTTTTATACTAATTTTTATTTAATTATTAATAATTTGCTAAATAAATAAATATATGGGTTTTTTCTAATTTTTATTTAGATATTTATAACATTATATATATATATATATATATAATATTTTGGAAGCAGTTGGGGAGGATATTCCCCGGCCCTGGGCTGGGAATCGGGTTCCCCATTGGGTCCGGGCCAATTGACATCCCTAATCTTATCCAAGCCAAAAAAGACCAAGATACCGTTGAGTTAAGAGCCATTTAATATATATTTAAATTATTATTGGCATTTATATTGGGTTATATACAAATAGTTTCATTAATATAAAGCATTTAATTAGGGAATTGCTATCAATTTTTTTCATTTTTTCTTTTTCTGCCAAAAAAACAAGGGATGCACAGCTCTTTACAGAGCAAGTGAGAGAGGGGCCCACACATACATAGGCACATAACCACTACTCACATTCTTTGATATAAGCAAATCTAGTGGGGCCAAGAGGGTGCTACAACACTTCTTGGCCCATGAATATATATATAAAATTAAAATATTTAAAATTATAATTCAATATTAAATAAAATAAATAATTATTAAATAAAAATAATAATATTATTATATTAAATAAAATTGATGTTGAGTGATAATAATAAATAATATGTCTAGCGAAAATAGATCTCCAAATATTTTTATTTTTAAATTTTATATTTAGATAAAGTACATGATTAAATTTTATATTTATACATAATTAAAATTTATATTTAAATATATTAAATTTTATATTTAACCAAAATAGTAATAATAAATAAAAATAAAATCCTAAAATAATGCAATTACTACCTAATTTTTTTTAAAAAAAATCATTGCAGATCTTGTCAATTGACGAGTTCTTTCTCAATGCTCAAATATGCTCTTAATACTTATAAAGGGTTTTCATGAGAACCTAAATACCACTAGATCATTTGGTCATGTGTGGCATGTTGTCAGACTTGATCCATTGTTAATAAAAAAAAAAATCACAATGCTTGTGGAAGTATACCTTCTAAAAACATGTTATTTGCATTACTCAAAGGACTCCTAGATCATGGTTGTATAACAATTCATACATTGAATTTTGATGTATAAATAAAAAAAAAAAATGATTAAAAAGCTAGCATGGTTTATTAAAACCTAAAACCAAAAGAAGACAAACCATCAATATTGAGATTTTTTTTTTTACTTATACAAAATATATACATTCTCCAACAAATGAGATAATACGGGCTGGATGATAAATTCTCTGTCTATGATGGTCACATTTATCAAGATATATATATATATATATATATATATATATATATATATATATATAAGAGATGAAATTTAACAAAAAGTACATATATGTGTATAAACCAAACTTAAATATGACAAAAAAAAAAATGTCTAAGAAAAAAAAAATAGAAAAATGTTAAAAAGAAAATTAACAAATGACAACAAAGCGCCCAATCAATCCGGTCAAAGAAAACTAAAAAACCGGTGACATATGTCCAAAGGCTCTTGGCGCCCTTTTTTCTTGTTCCACTCATCATCGGATCAAAGAGAAGCAATGCGGCAACTTAGGACATCTTGTGATTCAAAACAATCCCTTCTCCTTCTCCTTCCCCTTCTTATACCCCACCTCCTCCTTCTCTTCTCAATCAACATGCTTAATTAGCTAGACTCCCATATTTACTATTATCATCATCATCATATATATATGCACACCTCCAATGCCTTCTTCTCCTTCTTCCACTTGATTCTATCATCTACTTAAGGTCTTATCTTCCTTTTCTTTTATTACTAATCTTTCCATCTTTTATTATATATCATTGAGAATGATGTCGATGTCACGGTTCGGCTACTTCGTCGGCTTAGCTCTCTTTATTCTCTCGGCGGTGCACGCCGAAGATCCTTATCTCTACTTCACATGGAATGTGAGTTATGGGACAATTTCCCCTCTCGGTGTCCCCCAACAAGTTATTCTTATCAACGGCGAGTTCCCCGGCCCCAACATTAATTCCACTTCTAATAATAACGTTGTTCTCAATCTCTTCAACAATCTGGATGAACCATTTCTCATGACATGGTAAGTTATTTTTTGTTTAATTTTAGAGTAAATGGTGTAACTAATAAAACTAATTACTTTATAGGAACGGAATCCAGCAGAGGAAGAATTCATGGCAAGATGGAGTACCAGGCACAAACTGCCCAATTTTACCCGGGCATAATTTCACCTACCACTTCCAAGTGAAGGATCAAATCGGTAGTTTCTTCTATTTTCCCTCTATTGGTATGCAGCGAAGTGCTGGTGGTTTCGGTGGTCTTCGTATTAATAGTCGTCTTTTAATTCCTGTTCCATTCGATCCCCCCGCCGCCGACTACACTGTCTTGATCGGCGATTGGTACACTAAAAGTCACACTACTCTTGCTCGTTTCCTCGACCGAGGCCGCAGCATTGGCCGCCCAGCTGGCATTCTCATCAATGGTAAAGCCGGCAAAGACAGCCATGGCAATGATGAAGAGCCCCTGTTTTTCATGGAAGCCGGTTTGACATACCGTTATCGTATCTGCAATGTCGGTATCAAAACATCTCTGAACTACCGAGTACAAGGCCATGAGATGAAATTAGTCGAAATGGATGGTTCACACACTCAACAAAACACTTATGAGTCTCTCGACATTCATGCCGGACAATGTTTCTCCGTCTTGATCACCGCTGATCAAGAACCCGGTGACTATTACATGGTGGCGACACCAAGGTTCACCAAGTATAGCCTTACTGGCACCGGCATAATCCGATACAATAACTCTAATAAGCCACCATCTCCGGTGCTTCCCGATGCTCCTGTCGGCTGGGCCTGGTCATTCAATCAATGGCGATCCTTCCACTGGAATCTCACCGCAAGTGCGGCGAGACCGAACCCTCAAGGATCTTACCATTACGGTAGCATCAATATCACCCGGACAATCAAGTTAGTGAACTCTGTTGGTGTTATTGATGGTAAAAGGAGATATGCTCTCAATGGAGTCTCACACACAGACCCTGAGACACCATTGAAACTCTCCGAATACTTTGGCATTGCCGACAAAGAGTTCACATACGATGTAGTGAAGGATGAACCACCACCGGCCGACTCACCGATCAAAATACAACCAAGTGTTATAAAAGCAACATTTAGAACATACATTGAGATAATCTTAGAGAATCCAGAGAGGAGCATTCAGTCTTATCATCTCAGTGGTTTTTCCTTCTTCCCACTCGGGTAAAATTGAACTATATATATATATTTATGCATAGAATGATAATAATTAATGTATGAATTAATGTAATTTATTGATATTTTGATCAGAATGGGGGCCGGGAAGTGGACGCCGGAGAGCCGGAAAAAGTACAACTTGCTGGACACAGTTAGTAGGCATGCAATACAAGTGTATCCGAGATCATGGACGGCGATAGCGCTGACGTTCGACAATGCCGGAATGTGGAACCTGAGATCAAATTTATGGGAAAGGCAGTACCTTGGGCAGCAATTGTATATTAGTGTGATATCTCCGGCAAGGTCACTGAGAGATGAGTATAACCTGCCAGATAATGCAATAATTTGTGGATCAGTGGTGAACCTCCCATTGCCACCACCTTATACTATATGAGGAGTCATCAATGGAGGAGTGTGATCACATGTGGTTTGGTTGTTGGTTTTCTTTATATACATAAATATATATATGTTTGTATTGGTAGTAGGAGGGAAGGCAAAGGAGGGGAAGACAGAGAGGAAGGACAAGTATGAGAAGAGTAGAGAGAAAGAGAGGGAAAGAGAGATTAATAAGTGGTTGTTTTTTTTATTATTATTTTCTTTCTTTGGGATTATATTTTATGTGATTTCTTCTTTGTTTTTATTTGCTAATTGATTGATTTGTTATCGTAATGTTTTTAATACATATAAGGTTCTCCCAATCTTGTTTTTAAGTTGTGATGGTTCAGGCTCCTCTTTTCAATTTCTTAGGTGTTGTTCTGTTGTGAAGATTGATTTTTTTTTTTTTTTTACATAAAATAATGTGAAAGATTCATGGTTATATATTATATAATCTCATAAAACATCACTGCTACACAAGTTTGTTTTTTTAAAAAAAAATTTCAGAGCATAATAAAAAATTACGATTCTGTTTGTCATATATAAATATATATTGATTATCAATGAATACAATAGTTTTATATATTCGATAAAATGAATATATTATTTATTGCAATCAATATATTCTGAGTTAATCTCCAATCTCTCGCTCTAATCTCCACAAGAAAAGTTATCATTCAAATGTAAAAATGATTATTTATATTAATATATAAGTCAAAATATCAAAATATTCTCTCAATTATCTAAATTTAGTTACTGTAGTGCCTTTAATATAAAGTATATATTTAGTCCATTTATTTTCACATCTGAAAAATCATAGTTCAATCACCAGCGGGTGTTACTCCCATCTTTTAGTGTTTGTTGATATAGTTTATTTATTATTAAAAAAAATTTAAAATATAAAAAAAATTAAAATAATAATAAAATGTGTAACTCATCCCTTTGAAATCCCTAACAGCAAGTAACACATGTTCAATCATGAAAAACTCCTAGCAACCTCCACCTTCCCAACTTCAGTGACCCATCGTGTGCACGGATTCCACCTATGAAGCCAGAGCTCCTTCACTACTCTTGCACAGTCTTTAATCGTCTCTGGAACTCTCTTTCTACGGATGAATTGACATCTAGAATCCCTAATTTTTTTTATTCAAAGAGTTATCCTGTTTTAATTAAAAAAAATATTTACTTTTAAAAAAAAGTATGCTTCCTTATTGGTTTTGGATTTTTTTTTATATACTTTTTAATTTCTGATTTCATATGATTTTTTTCAACATTTTTTCATGTTGTTACCTGGATACAATAATGAATTTATTGGAGATTGACTTTGAACTTGTAGACCTTCGAACTCAGAGATTGAACAAAGAGGTTGGAGTCTATTCCTTCTTAAAATGCCAAGACTTGTAATAGTGTGGGAAATATTCTCCACAAACACTCTGATGGCTAAGTCAGTGAAGAATAAATGCTAGTCTCCCTTTGATGTCCCACCGAAAGCCTCCCCTTAGTTTAAGTGAGGGAGGCTATATATAGCTGTAGGATTAACAATTATGCAACAAGTAAATGCTTTACATGTTCGAGATCGTGAGTGTGATGTGAGATAGTAGGGTGTTATGTGGTTTAATGGAAGTTTTATTTGGTCTGCATCACATCAGTTGCTCTCCACTTCTATCTTTAGGGTTAGAATCCTAAAAATGGAGGTAGGTTTTTATCTGCTTCAAATTTCTTTTAAACCTACTTGATAATATTTAAATTTATCCACAAATAAGATACAACTAATTTAAATTTATTCTATTTGGAGTTTGAATTTATCTTTATAATGAGATAAAGATTCCATGCTTTGCAATCTTGGAGGAAATCCATACCCAGGCCCGTGAATAATATAGGAATAGTATTGAACCCAAACATGCATGAACAGTACAATATCAATACTGCCAAAAGAAGGATTTGAACCCTTGTCCTCTCTCTTGTACTCTTGTGTCATATCATTGGGTTATCCAATAGTTGATAGGTATTATAAAAGTTTAACAACATCACCACTTTACTTACTCAGCATTTTTTTTTATTTCCGATAAATAATAATTTTCTTTATTCTATTCCCCATTTATTTACTCCTTGATACACCATTAGCAAATTCACGGACAAACAAACAAACAAACACACACACTGTATATATAAACGCACACACACACTACCAACCTGCTTCTCAGTCTGAAAAAGAAATCAAAGAAAGATTCTATAAAAAGATGGTAAAAAAAATAAGCCAACCAAAAAAGCGAGACGCTCACATCACTAGCATCCTAATTGCTAACAAATCTTGCCCTAATTCCACACTTTTATTAGATTCAATTGCTAAGCCAACTATGGGCACACATAATTTCATTCCATGTGAAGCAGTTGACAACAAAGAATTGGTTTGGTAACAGAAAAAAAGACAAAAAGAACAACAAATATGAGTAAGGATAACAATCTACAATTAATTGTGTGCAAGAGAATGGAAACACCTACCCAATTTGAGGTGCTGGGCCAAACAATCATCGAACTATATGAAATAATGAATGCATCACCAACTAAAAGCCATCAGAATGACTTCAAACATGATTTGCAGAATCAAGTCTCTTGTTCCTTGTGTGAATCACTCTTGCCACATTAACAATTGCTGTGTTCTTTTTCTCTGGCAAAAACCAGGTTGATGGTTTTCAGTCTTCATTCATGTTGGCTCGATGTCTGCCACCTTATTCGGTTGCTTGATCATGTACAGTACTTGAGTCAGAGTATTGATTTACATCCACCACAATACCCGGTTGCTCATTGCTCGGAATCCATGTCTCTGAAGCCATGTGAAATTATACACTCACATTGCATTCGTCCATGAATTGTTCTTTTGTAAGATACTTCCTCCAGAACTTCTTGTAGCTTGGTATACCGAGTTCAAGCCAAGGTTTCATGTTGCCGTTGTAATGCAATACAGGAGCATTCCTTAAAGCATCTGCACTAACCCCGTAACTATGACCAAGTCCGGAGAGAACCGTTGAATCATCTAGAGCATATATAAGCTCTTGAAATGCAATCAGCGTTATCGGCAGTGCAACAGCCTTGGCTGATACTTCGTTCCTGTTCTGCACCTGTCACACAGATATAAATCAAAGCAAAACATTAGAAAGTTCAAGATAAAGTATGTCATCTAATATTTAATTGAATAGGGGGAAAAAAGAAACAAATGGTCATTTAGTGGTTTTAGGTATTTTAACTTCTTAAAAAATGGCAAGGCAGCATGCTCAAACAACATCCTCAAGCATTTACAATACAATATTAGATTGAAAAAAAAAAACGACATTATTTTAAAGAATATTGATTGTCTGTTAAACGAAATGGTTCACAGAAACAAGAAGCCAGTTCATTAAAGAATTATGAATCACTGACCTTTCGAAGCAGGTGCTCATAGGTGTTGCTCACTTTTTGCTCCCTCCACACATTCAAATCGACAATATTCAGTCCAGACATCCAGGCGCAAGCATTCCCATTATATGCAGTAGTTCCCAAATAAGATTTCAGCTGATCTAATCTCACCCCACAAAACTCCATGGCGCCATTCACTTTCCCTTCCAAATCAAGTTTCCATAAAAATGACAAGTCCCGTTGAACAACAACATCATCATCCAAAATTAACACCTTGTTGAGATGTTTGAACATTTGAGGAAGAAGAAAGTGTGAGCCACCAAATACTGATAAGTACACGGTTCTGATTTGCCCAGGGAGTGGTTGTTCACTAGAACGAATGGAAACACGATATTCCTCAGACGGTGATAATGGAGAACCATAACCATAGGAGGAGTCAGTTAGAAGTTTATCAAAGTTAAGAACATGAATAGTAGCTTCCTTGTAAGAATTTCTGGCAAACCAGAGTTTCATAGCAAAGTAATTCTGTACATCTGTCAGCAGATGAAAAACCAAATTCCCAGTTTCCTGCGATATGATGCAAAAGAAAAAGCATTAACAACAAGAGAAGACCCGCTTGACAACACTGAAACTTGAAAAAAATGTCATACCTCAGAATTCATCACAGTTGAGTTGATAGCAACAGATGCAGCAAGAATGTTTGTGGAAAATATAATATGATGCCTCAACAGGGGATTGTCTAGTTTGTGAGCATATGTCTGTTCGATATCAATGGGGGGGGATCTGAAATATTCAACAGTCAATCTCATCGACAAACAATGATGACTTTTGGGCATAGTCTGAACACCAAGGTGATACATGAAAGCACTCTGCTTCATATGAAAATGAGTTTCATCCTCAGTTAAGTCAAGTATCTGTCTCAGTTTTTTGTCAACATTATTGCAATCCACAGCAAATGATTTAGCTTTTGCAATAGACAGATCCATCTTCCTCATCTTCTTTTCAACACTAAAATAAATAAATAAACATGTTACGACTTCTTTCTAAAAATCTTTTTGAGCAAATTGAAGGTTAACAGGAAAATGATTGTTTCTCACTAAAAAGGAGAGTGAAACTGCCACTGGAACAACAAGAAAGACAAAGAAAGTATGCATAGATCAACTTGCATTGTCTTAGTTATACTTACAACAGTGGCAAATCGGCATCAACAATTGCATCACTAAGCATGCGCTCATGTTCTTGAATATTCAGCTTCAGCTCACGGGACAGATTATCTTGACCAGGAAGCTTAGCAATGCTTGGGTAGTATGCTCTGGCCACAAAAACTTGATCTTTAAGTCTCTTCACTAAAGAATCCACCATTACTTCTTTATGCTCCAAGGACCAAAGGCAGTAACTCCCGAACTCAAGCTGACAAGATTTACCATTAACGTCACCACTAAAATTTTTAACAGAGCCATCTCTTTTGGGTTCAGGAGCATTCTGTAACAGAATTACAATGGGTTAGTAGTCCTAAACATCCACTTATGTATTATAACCAGAAATATGCATAAATGAAAATAAACAACCAACTTCTACAGAATTACAAAGGATTAGTAACACTAAATATCCATTTATGTGATGCAACCAGAAATACGTACAAATAAGGGAAAAAAACAATAAATTTATACAGATCTGAAAGTCAACCCACATTTAAGAAATTGAAGTTGGTTACACAATAAAGTGATTTTTTTTAATGAAGGTGAAATGGAGTTAATTTTCATTCAAAATTAATGATTAAATATTGCTGAGGAAATTTAAAAAGAAAACGTGAAAATTTAATAGCTAGATTGTGTGTCATAAAAATATGTGTGAAATCTTACTGTTGCATTTGGAGCTGGACGTGGCTTTGGTGAAGCTAATTGTGGTGGGGATAGACCTAGAGAGACAATGGCAATTAATACCAGTAAAGGCCATTTTCTTTAAAAAAAAAAAAAGAATACAAGAGAAGAAGCTTCACTGATGCTTGAGGAGAGTGAGAAAATAAGATTCAATCATCAAGGGACGCATACCGTCCATGGGAGGAGGTTTATCTTCTTGACCACTGTAGGGGTTGGAACTTTCATCAGAATGGGAGTTGGCAACATTTCCGTTTACTTGCAGGTTGAACTGCGTTCTACTATCTACAGGATCCTCATCAATTTTTGTGTAGAAGACCTTATTGCGAGGGTTGATAATGCTTTCAGCACCGTCCTGAAAATAAAAAATTTCAAGATAAAATTTTGAAGGATTTACCTTACTTTTTGGTTCCATCATCAGACAAAGTGAGCAAACAAACAAAACAAAATAAGAGTTTCACTTGTGGCAAAATTTAAATGAACATAAGAAAAGTGTTTCAGGAAATTGATAACAACAGTTACCAAAGGTAAAAACATTCTAGAAATTATTTAGTTAAATTTAAGATGATAAAAACACTTGCTAATTGCAGATATTTCAAGTCAGAAGAATATTACACAATACCAATAGGCATTATCTACAAACATAACTCAATGAATCTATTGCTTGAATCACAAAATGAACTTCTAAAAAAATCTTGAAATAAGAAACTTGTAACTGCAGGGCGAAAGTTTAAAGGCCACAAATTGGATGAATATCAAATAAATCCTAGGATAGAGTGTTCAACAAACCAGCTAAAGACCATCATAAGATATAATATAAAACATATCTCATTCAACAGATGAGCCCATATACATAACATCAATGCCTAGTACATCTAATGCAAGTTTTATCAAAACTTTACTGAATTACCAATTTTTTGGGGAAGTCATTCAACATCAACAATAAAGACAGACAAGAAATGTCATGAGGCAATATCAGGTGTGGCTCTAAATCAGGGTCAGATTGAGAGGTTGAACAACACCTCGATTTGTACCATGTCACTTAGTAAATTTCTACAATAATTATTGAAATTGACCAAAACAACATCCATTAGTTTATATTCAAACAAGAAAATCCATGCAATTATCTCTAGAAGTCCTTGAAGGAGAAGCAGGTGTAATGAGTTCCTACGCACCACTGAGTCAGCATTGACCATAGCAATGCTTTTCCTATCTTTAAAATGTGCACATTTTAGCAGGTTCGGCAAGTAAGCATTTACCTTCCATTTTCGATAAGCATGATGGTTAAAACACAAGCAGTTCAATCAGTCCCCAGTAAATATATATCTTTATTTACAAACAAGTTCACGACAAATCAAAGAAAGAGATCATCTAGAGAAAACCACTGCATATATATCAACTACTACATAGAGGCTCAGAAAGGATGGCACCTTTGCTAAATCCTGGCCGAGCTTTTTAACAAGATTAGGAACCTTTGAGTGCTCACCCTATAACAACCAAAGCCTCAATCAATATAATCACATTCATCCAACCTTTTCCAATCAAAATTTCAGAAAACAAAAAACAATTTTTTTTTAATAAATAAACAACAATTAAATCCAAATCATTCTATAAACCAAAGGGAACACAAAGAAAAGGAATGGAAAGCAAGCAACCTGGACCAATCTAAGGCTGCCATCCAAACGATGCCCATGACCCCCAAATTCATATTCCTCCTATCTCTCAATCAAAACCATAAAAACAAAAAAAATCAATAACTAAACCAATCAATAAAACAGTCACAAATCACCTCAGAAATATAAGAAAACCTCACCGGAGGCGGCCGTTCATCGCCCAAATACCCTGCATGAAACCAAACCACGCCATTAAATCAAGAAAATAAGAACCAAGGCACCAAATACAAACACAAGAACCGCAATGCAGGTCGAGAGAGTGGCAGAGATCTAAGGAGGATCTCCAATACCGTAAGGAAAGTGATTGAGAAGTCCAAAGAGGAACGCAAGGGGGAGGAGAAGCGAGAAGACGACAAGGGCAGGAACCAAGAGCGAGGGTCCTCGCCATCTCCGCTTCCACGGCGGCGCCACTCCGGCGTGACCTTTCATGACCTCCTCTCTCTCTCGTTGTTCCTCTCCCACTTCACCGCTACTCCGCCGCTGCCATTCCCATCTCTCGACCTCAAGCTCGGAACCAAGAACGCCAATGGCGGCCTCTCTCTCTCTCTCTCTCTCTCTCTCTTTCAATGTTTCTTGGTGCAATCTTTAGAGAAAAGGAAGACAGTTGAAGGGCTTCTTTAGGAAAAGTCTCAATCCCTTGGATTTCGAAATTTTTTTTTTTAATTATTTGATTTGATTTTTTTTTTTTTTTTTTTTGGAAAAAACTAAAAAGGTGCAATTGTTATCTTTAATTTCGGGAACTGATTTGTTAAAGAATTAATAATTATAATAATTTGCTCAATTAAATTCAAATTAAAGAACTGCTTTGATATTTATAATAATTGATAATAGATGGGGATTTTTTTACTGGTTGGTCCCTCTGAAGTGATGGAATTAACTTTTAGGCCTTATTGTTTCTTCTCTCATACATGGATTGCAATAATACAAATGATATAAATATATGGCTTTATAAAAAGTGTGCTTAGCGAGAGATGAGAATGATGTTATTTTAGGAAAGGATTATATTTTTTATTTTAAAAAATGGGCCTCCAAAAATTTACTAAATTCTGTACCTTAACACTTATTATATGTAATGAAAGCTAAGGACATTGGTCAATATTTTATGTTTTATTTAATTTTATTAAATTACATAAATTAAAAAATTGGTTTTTCTTGTTTAATAAAACCTTAAAACATTATGCTTAAAGTAACTTCATCCTTGTCCATTCAACATATCCCACCAATTATTAAGTATGAGGAAAAGAAAAGAATGGAAGATAGTGGAAGGCAGAGTCAAGAAAAGCTATGCTTGATTCCTTTTGTTCTTTCATTTGTTTATCCATATCTCCATTTTAAGTTTTTAACATTTAAACAATAAGCTGATTTTTCTTAGTGTTTTCTCTTTTCTTGAATTATACTGAGCGAAGATAGAGTAAAATAAAAGGAAAGGATTAACAAAAAAGAAAATAATAAAAATAATTATAATAAAGCTTGCTTTCTTTTATTCTTTTGTTTTGTTTCCTTTTTTTATATTTTCGTTTAATAGAGACATATCCACGGATCCTTACTGCTTAAGCATACTAAAACAAATAAAGATAATTTTCACCGTTACACAACTCTGTGTAAAACCTCGTTACTAATTTCATGAAACTACATAAACATACATAATAGTTATTATGTGGATAAACAAACACATATAGTACCTTAACTATATATTAAAAAAGAGTGAAACTCCCGACTTCTTAAATAAAAATCAAACTCGACTTTTTAAATAGAAATCAAATACCTCAACTGCAGTTGTAATCCCATAAAACTATTAACATATAATTGCACCAAAAAATAAAATAAAATAAAATAAAAATCCAAATACGGCTTGAAAAGAAACATAAAGCAGAACCACCGACAACATTTCATTTTCATGGGGCCAATGCTTATCAACAACAATCAATACTTTAGAACTATTAAGAGACGAAAGCATTCAAAGACTCGGATTCTTTTTGGAGGCATTATTCCCAAGGAAGCAAGAAAAGGTGGACATCTTGAAGGTCACTCTAACTTAAATAGCTTTAATTTGATTTGGATCTAGTTTGGGCAAATCATGGAAAGAGCTTTCAATTCAAAAACAAAAGAGAAAGCTTTTGATAAGGATCTACACCAAACATCCTAATTTATCATTATGTTGCTGAGATATTATAACATTGGTGTCCCGTAGACGATAAGTAGTGTTATTAAGTGAATGATTAATGGAAAACCTAGTGGATTCAACTCATTTGAAAATAAAATAATGTCTTCAATAAAAATAAAATTTTTTTTTTTTTGATCCAGCCTAAATTCCAAATTTGCTTAAGAGAAAGAGAGAGGATAAAACAATAATAATAAAAGACAATGGCAAAACTCTAATTCTAATGATACATTGGACAAGTTCTCCAATAAAAATAAATAAAAGCTGACGGAAATCATTTGTTTCTAAAAAAGCAAGCAGAAAATAACACTTGGAAAGCTATTCTAAGGAACTTAAAATCATCATCATTACTATGACCAACATAATGATAGCTCTAACTTAAGGTGCCATTAAATTATAGGCTTGAAGTTTAGGGTGCTATCATAGCTTCATAGATCATATTCAGCCCAAACTTTTAATAAAACAATTTCAATTTTGGACACAAATAATTGAGTTACAAGATTAAAATTAGTGCATAATATATATATATATATATATATATATATATATACGTACAAACATATATAACTCTTGTTTACCTTTACTTGGTGCTTAAGACATGCAATCATATAACCCACCTAACCTTGTTCTCCTGAGTTGCTTTGTTCTTTCAGTTTGAGCATTAAAAATCTAAGTCAAATGCAAACGTAACTCATTGGGAACATTAGTCATGAGTTAAGGCCAGTGAACCACATATAAACTTATTTTTCAAAGTTAATAATACTACCCAATCAGCTTGAACATAGCTTCAGCCATTACTCAATCTCATTTGGGAGATAAATTGACCAAGTTACAGCCAAGCAATCTAAGTTTGACGTAGAGATTACACACATATAACTTATCTGGTATTCTTCTATAGTTTTGATCATTGATAATTATAATATTTAGATTTAAATCAGCAAAGAGTTCTCAATTTTAGTTTAAATTTTTTTAAATAATGGCAAAATTAAAACCACAAGTGATATATAAAATTTGAATCACAGCTAATTTCAAATCTTAGATAAAAATACATAATGTATTTTAATTTTTTAAATACATAATTCCTTTTTTACGTTAATTATGTAAATTTATTATAAACACTCAAATTCATGTAAAACCACTACCGCAATAGCCTAACAGGTTAAGGCACTTGACTAATCAGTTTTACTATGATTGAATTTAAAAACTGAAAAACTCAGCCGCTAGCCAAGCTATACTCAGGTATTCAAGCCAAACACCGACCTCAAGCTCTTCCCATATGTACCCAACCAAGCGAGACGGGACAGCTCACTCAAGCTTTACTTAATTTCAGCCCTAAATACTACTCGTTTATACACCCCTGTTATTAAATATTTTAAAGTTATATTTAAAAAAAAAATGCATGCTGAGTGGCCACACCTAGACACCCATATATACAACCATGATCACAATCTCCAGCCCCAGACCAAAAGCACCTGCAGTTATCCCATCTACAGAAAGTTGGATTTTCTTTTTCCACCATAAATGAAAAGGTTGACCTTCTAAGGTATGGCACCTTGCCTGATTTTTTTTAAATAGATCTATAGATATTGTTCTTCTTAAATATCAAAAATTCACCTTCAAGGTGGTCCACTATTTGGATGATGAGCTCCCTCCTAGATCCTTTAAAGTGCTCAGTGATATTTGATAATGAAACCTGCATGCATACAGCAGAGGATTTTAATACATCTCACTCCTAGTATGTTGCAAACAAATGAAAATCAAAGAGCTCAGTGAAATCTGGAAATGGTTATTTGCACTCTATCATCAGACAACAAAAAGTTAATCGCATTCCTAGATCATTGAGAGTAAACATAAAGGAATGTGCTCTCAATCATTTTGGGCGATGGCTACCTGCATGTTTGCATCAGTAATGTAATTATTTCATTCCTATTATACTGCAAATGAACAAAAATAATTGAAAGAACTAACCCCATCTTCGTTTGCTATGAACTCCAAAATAGCACTTTCAGTTGCTTCCAATTGGTCATTGTGTTCTTCTGTTTCACTGCATTTGTGGAGCTTCTTAACGGAAGAATTATCGATTGAAGAATCATAACTTCGAGGTTGCTTCATTTGAGAAGCACTTCCACTTTCACCACCACATGGTGTAAGGGGAGAAGGTGGGCAGATAATCTCCTGGGGACAAGATTTTGCTTCATCTGTGGCATAGCATGCCTTCTCTGATTCTCCTTTGTGATCACAAGACAATGAACCAGAAATCTTAGTTGGAAGGTTGTCTGATGTACAGAATTTGGCATCAAATATTTCTTCCTTGCAGACATTGAGATCTTCCATTGTCAAGTAGGCCTTGATCTGTTCATAAGAAACCTAGATATCCATTTATATTAGCCTAGTGTGGGAAAATGCTGCCTTATTCAAGAATATATAAACACAGTGTGGATGTGCATATCTTCACGCATCGGCTTTCACAGGATACTCTAACAACCATGACACTTGTATTGTAGTCTGAGCAATGAAACTATTTCTCTCCAAAGCAGGATTTAATCTTACTAAATTGGAAAAAAGGATTAAAGAAAAAAAGAAGAAAAATCACATCCTACAGACTAAATGCGGTCATTGTTTTATTGGGTCTATGTAGTCTTTAATACCAACCTCCATTAATTTCTACATCAAACTGTCCTTAAAAGGAAAAATAAAATTATACTGGGTCTCAGAAAGGTTATTTGTTTGATTCAAGATGAGATTTTAGATAGGTTGATCAGAACATATTAACTGCTCAATGAGAATTATAAAAGTTAAACGAGCAGGTTTCTAGTATGAGAATGATGAAAAGAAACTAAAATTTAGAAATCTACAAGGAAAAATTAATATAAAGAATGTAATACTCACAGTTTCAGGTAGTTCCTCTTTGATTGGCTTTAGCCGTTCTCTTGATCCTACTTTTGTAAGAGCAAAACGAATTTGTTGGACAATGTCAAGTGTTAGCCCTATCTCTTTAGAGAATCTAGCCCAATTGAGTTCATGCCCCTCCAGAGCAGCTTCAAGAACATACGAGATTATTGTCTGTTCTTTTATTGATCCTGATTTTCTAGGTAGGGCCTGAAAAGAAAGAAAACGTAAGAGCTTGTTTTGAAACCTTTCTCACAAGGCCCTTTGTTTTACTTTTATAAAATTTTTCTATTCTTATTTTATGTTTTCCAAAAATAAGTTTGTTTGAATTGTTTTAGAAAACAATTTTACAATAAAAAAACGTTTTTTACGAAACAATGAATCAACACTTGCTTTAATTTACCCTTAAGATAATTTATTTTGCTCATATATCCTCATGGTCACATAGTTAAATAATATTTTAAAATAAAATACTGTATTTACATATACAGAGAGAGGGAGAGCGTGCGCTAGGGATATGTAAATATAGCTTCTTAAGTTTGACAACTATATATTTTTGGAAAAAAAAAGACGAAGAGTTGCCCATGGGTGGCAGTGATGGAGCTCATGACGACGGGATATTAACGGGCATCCTTCCCACAGTTATAACGCTTGCAAAAGAGGTAAGTCTGTAAGAAATACTAGTTTGTATAGCATGCAAATACTATAAACAAATATTGCAGAAATCAAGATAAATTCATCTATCACAAACTGGTACCGTAGAAATCACAGAATAATTTCAGCAATCTATTTAAATTAGCAATAATTCAGAATTAATTAAAATAAAAGATTAGAATGGTTCAACTTGAATAGGCGTGCATAAGCATTGCCCTAACGGTGAATTGGTCTCTCTCGTGCAAGATTTGCCAGTCTCACTCCAAGCGCCAAGATACACCAACCTGGAAAAGACGAACTCCTCGCCTAGCACATTTGGCGATGAGCTTTTCCAAGTCCGGCAACACCAAGTTCAAGCTTTAAGAAAATGCAGGCTTCAAGGTTACCAACAGGAGAATCAATGGACAAACTTTGAGTTTTCAGCCGGAAGAAAATAATAATGAGAAGATGATCAAGATGATGGAACAAAATTAGTTCCCTAAGCTCACAGCTTGCAACTTGAAGAAGAAGGATGGTGATGATTATATATATTTTTTTTTCTCATATCACTCCCTACACATATATATAAGGAGTCAATCCAACGGCTATATGAAGCTAGAGGGATTGGAATCAACGGATATATTTTAGCTGATAAAAGAATGGAATAGGTTATTAGCCAGGCTTTAAAATGTTGAACCTATTCAGTAAAGTGATGCGATGGGTCTACAGGGCTAATGATTTTTAAAACCAAGACCCATAATTTAGGTTTGGTTGTATTAATTGAAGCCTTAGCTACAACAAAGTCTCCTTAAGCCCCTGATCGCACCGAGTCCAAACACTCTACAACATTGTTCATCTTGGACTGACATTCACTCAAGCTGTGAACCCACCATCCTAAATTGATTTAGTGAGGGAGTTTTCCTTTATCAACTATGAGGTTCTCCACCAAACAAGCAAATCCCTTTCAACTTTTCCTTGAAATGGCAAGTTGGACAACATTGGCAGTGGAACCCATTCAATTGTCGTAACTTTGGAAGTCGTCCTTCTTCGACACATATAGATAACCCCACTCCCCAAGAGCCCACCTTTGGAAGTCGTCCTTCTTCAACACATATAGATAACCCCACTCCCCAAGAGCCCACCGCTACTTTTGCTAATACCAAACATTAAAGCCTTAGAGTTCTAGCCCACCATGTGCACATTGAATCCTATTAGATTGCTAAGCGTCATAATATCATTATCTCCTTTTAGTTGGCATTGCTCATGCTTTGGCCACATTACAGCTAATTGCCCATTAGCGACAAGCAAAACCTAGCCCTTACCTAGCCACACAAGAAGGAAATGAACTCATACTTAAAAGCATGCCTAACACCAACAAGATACTACATCATCCTCATATGCTTCAATGAATTTGTCCTTGATTTTGAATTTTGCCCTTAGAAACAACATGATTCCTGGTTTTGATTATAATCTTCGACATAATTTTAATCACTTGATATTTGCCGATGACTTGATCATTTGTTTCTAAAGCTTCTAGATCTGTGGCCAGATATTGCAAGTTGTCTCTTGATGTCTTCCAAGACTTGGTTGGTCAGCATCCCAATTTGTCCAGTCTAATGTCTTTTTTCCTTCGTGGTGTAAAAAAAAAAAAAATCAAGAAGGCCATTTATCGTATCTTGAGTATAAACATTGGCAATTTTCTGTTTAAATGTCTGGGTGTTCTTGTTTCTCCTAGAAGGACTTCCGTCAGTCATTGTTAGTTCTTAGTTGATCGGGCTGCTGCTTGTGTGAGATCTTGGAGTCATTCTCCTTTTTCTATTGCGGGTAAGGTAACCTTTATTAACAGTTCCTTTTAACTATTCCTTCTTACCATCTATCTTGTTACTCGGTTCCTAATACTGCACTTGATGTGATAGCCAAAATTGCTAGGAATTTCTTATCGAGTATGGGTTGCCATGGTAGAGGTTTTCCCTACCTTAGTTGGGCTATTATGATGCTTCCAAAATCTAAGGTGGTCTTGGCATCATAAATCTTCGTTTTGTTAATATTAAAGTTATGTTATAGTTTAGATTGGTTAATGGGCCATATTGAACCCATACCACAAAACTCTAATATTTCTCTATATATACCGTTGTCCTCTTTTCCTAATGAAAAATATAAATTATTTTTTCTATTCTCACATGGTACCAGAGCACTGGGTTAAACCCTAGCCACCACCCAAAACCTAGCCGTTGTCACTACCACTCCAAACCCTAGCTTTCCACCCGCCGCCACCATCTCTACCACCAGCCGCCGCTTATCTCTCTTTGTTCCATTGGTCTATAGGCACATGGTGATGTTTTTCAGTCCTCACCAGTGATGCCCATGTCTCGTTGCTGAAGAATTTGTCTGTTCGTCATCATATCTTCGTCTCATGATTCTTTAGTTAAGAATCTCCATTGTACCTTGCAAAAGTTAGATGGGAAGAACTACGTTTTTTGGGTACAGAGTTTTGAGCAGTTCCTTATGGCTCATAAAAAATCATCGTACCTCACGACAAATCCGCCAGACTCTAAGGATGCCAAGTATGCTGATTGGCTTGTTGAAGATGTTGCAGCTCGCTCATAGTTAACCGATAGTACAGAGTCAGATATTGCCTAGAGTGTGGTGATGTTGACTGCTGCAAAGGCAATTTGAGAGATGTGCAGATTGACATGGAAATGAAAATAACATCTCCCGCGTTTTTGAGTTGTATGACTAACTGTTTACAACACGCCAAGGTGATCGTACTGCCCCTCAATTCTTCACTCAGATCCATAGCTTGTTGGATAAGCTAGATGTTTTACCAACCATTAGTTCTAAATCTAGCCAGCGTTCATCGTTACCGGAATGAAGTTGCTATCATCGCATATCTTTCCGGACACCCTCTTAAGGTGCAAAGCCAGGTGAAGGGGTCTTTTATGAGTTCTAAGAAAATGCCTAATCTTGTTGCTACTTATGCTTGCGTGCTTCGCTTGTCTTGTACATCCACATCTCCACTGCTCGATGTGCCCTCTGATCAGTCCGCCTTCCTAGCTTCTTGTGGGTATGGTAAAGGCTCCTCTTGTGGTGGTCGAGAAGCCGATCATGGTGATTATGGGGATAAGTTTGTGTACCTTCTGTTGGCGGACGAGCCACACTGAGGATCGTTGTTGGGGTAACTATGGTCATACGGCAATGGCCAATGCTAGTAGCGAGATGGCTGATTCGTCATCTACTTCCAATATCGAACAATTAGTCACTATCTCTCAAGCTGACTTTGCACAGTTCCAGCAGCTACAACGCATAGCTTCTCACATCACAGTCTCTTTTTCTATTTCCTTCGGTAATGCCTTTTCTTGCTTTCAGAGACAGTTCTAGGATAATTAACTCACGGGCTTCCTCTCACATGACTAGTACAAAATATTTTTTCCAAAATCTCTTTCTACTTTTGTTCTGTGGCAATTTTCGATGGACGACCATGCTTAGTGTCCGGAGAGGGAGTTATGTAGGCTTCCTCTCAGCTTAGACTAAATGATGTTTCTTTTTATACCTGAATTTCCTGTCAACTTCCTATCCGTTTCTGCGATCACCAAACATTTGAATTGTAGTGTGACCTTTTTCCCTTTTCCCTACACTTTTCAGGACTTGCAGGTGGGAAGAAGATTGGTTTAGAGCGTAATCGTGGTGACAACGTGTATACGTTGGTACATGATGATATTCCTTGTGGTTTGACAACATCTATTTTTTACTCCGAGTCATCATTCATATGGCACTGCAAATTGGGTCATCCTTCTCTTAGTTGTCTTCACCAGACTATGCATTGGATTCGGGTCGAGTTGTTCCAATGTGAGTCATATCAATTGGGTAAACATCATCGGGCTACCTTTAAACGTTCTAATCTAGTGTCTAGTCAATTGTTATTTGATCAAGTTCATTGTGATGTTTGGAGACTTTCGAAGGTCATGTCAATTTCTGGTTATCTTTACTATATTGTGTTTGTTGATGATTTTCCCGAGTGTTATGGGTATATTTGTTAAAAGAACGTCGGTATATTGCTGATGTCCTTAAAACTTTCATTTTGGAAATAAAAAATCAGTTGTCCACTATTCTCAAATGTCTTCGCACTGATAATACTTTAGAATTTATATCTTCTGCTATTAATTCTTTGTATGCATCTTTTGAGAATATTCATCAAATCACCTGTCCACACTCTCAACAAAATGGGGTTGGTAAAAGAAAGTATCACAATTTGGATGTTGCGCACACTTACTAGGTGGAGCGTAATGTTCCTATGTATTTATGGTCTTATGCTATTTTAACTGTAGTGTATATTATTAATCGTAGACCTTCTGCATTCCTCAAAAGAAAGGTTCCTCTACATCGTCTTCTACTTGATATTGAGTTATTTCAATTGTCCCCTCGTGTTTTCGGTTGTGTTGTTTTTGTTTAGGATTTAACTCTTAGTTCGGATAAGTTGCACCCATGTGCGCTTAAATGTGTTTTTGTTGGCTATTCCAACACCCAACGTGGATACCGTTTGTATCACCCAACTAGTCGAAAGTACTATGAGTCTTTATCATTTTTTTCTGACTCGGTTTCTCATGATATATTGACTACGTCGTCTGACATTGTTCTCCCTATCCCTGTTTCGGCTTCTCCGTCTGTGTTTATGCCTAGTGTGGCACATCCTCTAATGGATACAGATGATGGCCATTTTGGACAAGTTTATCATCACCGTCATGTACCACCGCCAGATCTACCCCTCAGTCATCTTCTCGGACCATGCAGATCCATCTCTTGATCTTCCCATTACCCTTCGCAAAGATATTCGTTCTTCTACCAAACATCCCATCTCACAATTTTTTCTTAAAATAATCTTCACCCATCCTTCCGCACCTTTGCTCTTTCCTTGTCCGTTGAGTCAATTTCTATGAACTACCAAAATGCATGTCTACTTCCACAATGGCTTCCACAATGGCAGACAGCAATGGATGAGGAAATGAAAACCTTAAAATCTCGTGGCACACGGGAGCTCGCAGCACACAACCAATGGTACAATTGATCGCTACAAAGCCCGATTGGTGGCCCATGGTTTTACTTAAACTTATGGTGTCGATTATGCTGAGACTTTTTCACCGGTGGCTCGTCTGAATTCCATTCACATCCTACTGTCAATAGCTCTGAATTGATCGTGGCAACTCTATCAACTCGATGTGAACAATGCCTGCCTTTGTGGAGATTTAGTTGAGACAGTGTTTATAAAGTAACCTCTAGGGTATGTTGCTCGGGGGGAAAATCTAGTCTACCAGCTCAAGAAAGCAATCTATGAACTGAAAGAGTCCTCATGCATGGTTTGAAAAGTTTAGTGTAATTGCAGTTGAAGATGGTTTTCGCAGGTACAATGTGGATTACTCTGTGTTCTATAAGAACATTTCATATGGATGCGTTGTACTTGCAGTATATGTCGATGACATCTTGTTCACAGGTAGTGATCATCAGGGTATTCAGAGAACGAAGGAGGATTTAATGAAGCATTATGTTACACGAGACATGGGATGACCCAAATACCTCATTGGTGTTAAGTTTGCATATGCCAAAAGAAAGATGACGCTCTCACAGCGGAAGTATGTGTTGGACTTAGTTGAAGTGACCAGTTTTTTGGGTTATAAACCAGATAGTACACCTATTGAGTAGTTACCACTCTTTTGGGAGACATTTTCCCCATCTCTTAATGATCTAGGTCAATACATACGTCTGATTGGCAAGCTCATGATATATTTTACGCAGTTAGACTCATGAGTCAGTTTATACATGAGCCACAAGACGCCAACTAGGAGGATGTTCTGAGGGTTCTCACATATGTTAAAGGAGCTCCCGGCAAAGGTCTTCTTACAAGAATCATAGTCACATAGACGTTGCAGCCTATTTTAACTCGGGTTATGTTGGTGATAGAGGAAACATAAAGTCTACGTCAGTCTTCTGTACGTATGTTAGTGGAAACTTAATTACTTGGTGAAGCGAAAAGTAGAATGTGGTTTTGAGATCGAGTGCTGAAGCAGAGTACAGATCGATAGCACAAACAACTTGTGAGATGGTTTTGGTGCAATCTCTTCTATCTGAGTTGAATTCCCCATCACAATACCTATATAGATGTGTGATAAACGTACCAACCAAGCAGCCATCTTCATTGCAAATAATCCAACATTACATAAACATACCAACCATGTGGAGGTTGATTGTCACTATATTCGTGATATGGTACTGAAGAGAGTCATCTCTATGCCATATATCCACTCGTCTGAGCAACTGACAAATATATTCACCAAAGGATTAAATGTTAAGTCTTTAGTAATTTATCGAACAAACCGGACATGCTCGATATAAATGCTCCAACTTGAGCAGGAGTGTTAGAGTTATGCTATAATTTAGATCGGTTAATGGGCCATATTAAGCCTATACCACAAAACCCAAAAATTTCTCTATAAATAACCTTGTACTCTTTTCCAAATGAAATATACAAATTATTTTTCCTATTCTCACACTTAGAACAACTCTTATGTCTAAGAATGTTTTTGCCCTACTTAATAGAGATGACAAGATGTGGGTTGATATAGTTTCTCTCAAATATAATGATTTTCATTTGTGGGATCCTCCTTCTAAATTTAATTCTTTATGGCAATTCAAGACTCTTTGCAAAAATGCTTCTATCCTCAGAATTAACTGTGCTATGCTTGTTAGCAATCCGACCACCACTGATTTTTGGAAAGATTAATGGATTCTTGATGTCCCCTTTGATCGAAAGCCTACTTATATTAATATACATCTTCCTTTGGAGTCTCTAAACTTTGATGCCTTTGTGGAGAACAATAATTTGATTTTGGATAACTTGAGAGAGCTTATTGGCAGTCACCTGGATTGGGATTGGGTGAAGAAAGTGAGGTTTGATACTTTCTGTTGGAAAGTATATTTAATGTTGGAGAATATTCTAAGGAATCAGTATATTATAAGAATATCCTATAGTCACTTGTTAGTCATTCTCTCTTGTAAAAGGCATATATATGCATATGTAACTCTCACAGAAAACTACTTGGAAGAAAAGAACACACAGAAGTAATTACTCACATGGTATCAAAGCTATAGGAAAACCTCATCAGCCTCCATCGCCGATCATCATTATAAGCTGCCATCAGCCTTCATTGCCAGGAGCCATCATCACTTGTGCAGATCTACTCCAGATCTGTGTTAGATCCTCTCTAATCAGCCTTCATTGCGGAAACAACAAAAGCTTTATGCAGGCCAGCCTTTATTGCTGATCATCACCACAAGCTGCCATCAGCCTTCATTGCTGCAACCACTTGTTCAGATCCACTGTAGGTCTATTTCAGATTTGTGTTAGATCCTCTTTAGATCTGCTCCAAATTTGGGTGCTACGACCAGATCTGCTACAGATCTGCTTCATCACAGCTACTGCCAACTGCGTCGACACCGCTCGCTAGATCTTCTTCAGATCTGATCATGTCTGAAGCAATTTCTGGTATGAATGGAGAATTTCAACCAATTCAAGTTGCCTACCGATTGAATGGAAATAACTACCTAAATTGGTCACAACTGATCCAAACTATCTTGAAAGGAAAAGGGAAGCTCAGCCACAGTCTTGGTATCGAACCAAAACAAGAAGATCCAAAATTTGATGCATGGGATGAAAAAGACTCCATGACAATGGCCTGGCTTTGGAATTCCATGGCACCAGAAATCAGTAACACTTGCATGTTTCTACCTAATGCAAAAGAAATATGGGATGCAATCAAGTAAACATATTCCAAAGGAGGAGATGCAGCCCAGATTTATGATTTAACTATCAAAACACGGTCAGCGAAACAAGGAAGCCAATCAGTGACCGAATATGCAAATTTGCTGAAAAATTACTGGCAAGAACTAGATCGGTACAGGTGCCTTGCTATGGAGTGCAGTAAAGATGCTGTAACACTAAAGAAGTTTCTAGAGAAAAAGAGGGCATATCAGTTTATGGCTGGTCTCAATGCAGAATTTGATCAAGTCAAAGTGCAGATTTTGGGCAAAGAAGACATGTCTTCATTGAACGAAGTGATATCTCTTGTAGTAGCAGAAGAAAGTAGAAGAGGAGTTATGTTAGAATCTCGACCAAATGATAGCACAGCCATGGTATCCATGGGTGTAAACCTCACCAATTGACAAGAGAACAAGGTCCAAGTGACACAACTATAATAGGAAGAGAAAGCAAGGATAATTTATGGTGCACTTTTTGCAAAAAGCCAAGGCATACCAAAGAAAAATGCTAGAAACTCCATGGAAAGCCCACTACTTCAAGCAAAGATTGGGGATATAAAATCACCAAACAAAGGCCTCACAGGCAAGCTCATGTAATTGGCCAACAAGAAGAACAAAAAGCCGTTGATATTAGTTCCTCCAAGGCAGAAATTGAACGTCAAAAGAGCAAACTGGAAGATTTGGAGAAACCTACAGGCGCAGGTTTGTCAGCCCAGTCAGGTATGTTTCCTTTCTCACATGTTTTCAATGCCTCATATAGACCATTTTAACAATTATGGATTATAGACTCGGGGGTGACCGACCATATGACCAACTCATCCAAATACTTCCAAACCTATATTCCTTGTTCAAGTACCCATAAAATTGTTACAGCCGATGGTTCACTAAGCACTGTAGCCGAAGAACGTAGCATCAAGATCAATCCAAATTTGATTCTTGAAAATGTGTTACATGTTCCTAAACTCTTTACTAATCTGGTCTCAGTCGTCAAATAATCCAAAGATTTGAATTGCAAGGTAATCTTTTTCCCTTCTCATTATGAATTTCAGGACCAGAATTCAGGGAAGATGATTGGACATGCTAAAGCTAGGAATGGTTTATACTACATGGATACACCTGGATCATCTCTCTCTGCCTTAGCCACAAATTCTGTTAACAAACTTTGGCTCTACCACAAATGACTTGGTCATCCATCTTTTCCCATTTTGAAGGTTATGTTTCCCCACTTATTTAAAGACCTTTGTGATAGCAACTTGCACTGTGATGTTTGCGAATTAGCTAAGCATAAACGTGTAACATTTCCAACTAGCAATGCAAGAAGTATGATTCCTTTCTTATTAATTCATAGTGATGTCTGGGGACCATGTCACATTCCTAATATTTCTAGGGCTCGATGGTTTGTTGCATTTATTGATGATTGTACAAGAGTCACGTGGTTGTTCTTGCTTAAATCAAAATTTGATGTGAGTCACATAATTCCTCAATTTCGCACCATGATAAAAAACCCAATTTGGCACCCACATCAAAAAATTTCGCACTGATAATGCTAAAGATTATTTCAATCACACCCTTTCATCCTTTTTTGATCAAGAGGGCATTATTCATGAATCCTCATGTGTTCACACTCCTCAGCAAAATAGAGTGGTTGAACGTAAAAATAGTCACCTTCTTGCTACCACTAGTGCACTCTTATTCGAAAACAATGTCCCAAAACAATATTGGGGAGAAGTTGTCCTTACTGCCACATACATTATTAATCATCTACCCTCAAGTGCTTTGCACTTTAAAAGTCCTATGGAAACCCTTTCGACATTTTACCCAGAAATCAATGTAACAAACCATTTAGTCCACAGAATATTTGGGTGTGTTGCATTTGTTCATGTTCATTCTCATCAAAGAGGAAAACTTGATCCGAGAGCCTTAAAATGCATCTTTGTGGGGTATTCTTCTTCTAAAAAGGGATATAAATGTTATCATCCTCCTACACAAAACATTCATGTGTCTGCAGATGTTACATTTGAAGAAACAGAACCATATTTCTCTCTATCTTATCTTCAAGGGAAGCCTACATTGAAAGATACAGATATTGTGTCCTCAATTGACCTCAATTTCCCTTTCTTACCACCCAAACCTGCACAAGAAAATCCTCCATTCCAACCAGAAAAACATCAAACCCAATCTACTCATGAAAACATACAGGACCCGAGATTTACTCAGGTGTATTCAAGAAGGAAGAATCTAAATCTTGAGCCAAAGCAAGTTCAAGCGTCAGAAACAAGTTCTGGGACTGAGGTAAGCAATGAAAATCATTCTATCCAATCTGACATTGACATGCCTATTGTAGTTCGTAAAGGAGTAAAAGAGTGTACCAAACACCCTTTATATCCAATCTCACAATTTGTGTCGTATGATAGATGTTCGCAATCTCATAAAAATTTCCTTTCGGGTCTAAATAGTGAGTCTATCCCTAATACTTTACCTGAGGCATTATTCTGTGAGAAATGGAAAAAATGCCATGATTGTTGAAATGCAGGCACTAGAGAAAAATCGAACATGGGAGGTAATAGAGCTGCCAAAGGGGAAAAAGCCTGTAGGATGCAAGTGGGTGTTCACTATAAAATACCGGGCTGATGGAACAATAGAAAGGTACAAAGCAAGACTGGTAGCCAAGGGCTATACCCAAACCTATGTGATAGATTATCAAGAGACATTCGCACCGGTTGCTAAGATGAATACAGTGCGAGTATTGTTATCTCCAGCTGCCCACTTCAATTGGCAACTACAACAATTTGATGTAAAGAATGTCTTTCTACATGGAGACTTAAAAGAAAAGATTTATATGGAAATCCCACCAGGGTTCACGAAAGGATCAAGTACAAAGAAAGTATGCAAACTGAAGAAAGCACTCTACGGACTCAAGCAATCACCTAGAGCGTGGTTTGGAAGATTTGCAGCAGTAATGCAAGGCATGGGATATAAGTAAAGCCAAGGAGATCACACACTGTTTATCAAGCACTCAGACTCGGGGGGAGTTTCAACCCTCTTAGTATATGTTGATGATATTATCGTGACAGATGATGATGAGAAAGAAAAACTGGTGCTGAAACAATGTCTAGCCAAGGAATTTGAGATCAAGGAATTAGGAAGATTGAAGTACTTTCTGGGAATTGAAGTTGCTCACTCAAAATCTGGAATTTTCATCTCACAACAAAAATATGTTAATGATTTGCTAAAAGACACAGGAAAATTGGCATGCAAACCAGCTAGAACTCCAATTGACCCTAATCATAAATTGGGAATAGAAGAACAAGATATAGAAGTAAACAAAGAAATGTATCAGAGATTGGTTGGGAGATTGATATACTTGTTGGGAGATTGATATACTTGTCACACACACGGCCAGATATTACCTATGCAGTGAGTCTGATAAGCCAATTCATGCACAAACCTAAAGAAATGCACTTACAAGCAGCGTATAGGGTGTTGCACTACTTAAAAGGGACACCTGGAAGAGGAATCATGTTCAAAAGAAATGGCAAGTTACTCGTAGAAGCCTATACTGATGCAGACTATGCAGGATCAGCGGTAGACAGAAAATCTACTACAGGTTATTGTACCTTTCTAGGAGGTAATCTTGTCACATGGAGAAGTAAAAAACAAAATGTGGTAGCGAGGTCAAGTGCGGAGTCAGAATTTCGAGCCATGGCACAAGGAATATGTGAATTACTGTGGTTGAAAATGATCCTAGAAGATTTAAGTGTCAAATGGGATGGACCCATGCGTCTCTACTGTGATAATAAGTCAGCAATAAATATAGCACACAATCCAATGCAACATGATAGGACAAAACATATTGAAGTTGACAGGCACTTCATTAAAGAGAAGCTAGACAATGGCTTGATATGTACACTATATGTGCCTACCAATTCACAACTTGCCGATGTGCTAACCAAAGGCTTGAATAATCCAGCCTTCAAGACTATCATTACCAAGCTGGGAATGGATAATATCTACTCACCAGCTTGAGGGGAGTGTTGGGAAATATATTTAATGTTGGAGAATATTCTAAGGAATCAGCATATTATAAGAATATCCTGTAGACACTTGTAAGTCATTCTCTCTTGTAAAAGGCATATATATGCATATGTAACTCTCATAGAAAACTACTTGGAAGAAAAGAACACACAGAAGTAATTACTCACACTTTCACTTCCAACCACTAGGTCTAGAGGCATGTCTCGACCTCGGGGAACCTTTTAAGATCCATTTATAATTTTTTATGCAGCAATCTGTTAACAATTCCAATAGTTGGGATGGTTGGCACATTTTATGGAGATTGACAGCACCTTCACTAGTTAAGACTTTCTTTCCTACATTTAACCTTTTCTGTAAGTTTGGCTTTGGAACTTCCATTCTTTGTCCTTTTGTAACTTGGTCCCTAAATCTGAAAATCATGTTCTCTGGAGATGCTCGAAAGTGAGGGTTTGTTAGGACCTAGTTGATGATTCTGCTGGTGTTCGGCTGAATTTGGATAATGATTTATCAGATGGTATTTGGCTTACCACTGATTGGAATACTTGGTTAGGTAGCAAGAAGTTCAAAGTTTTTTTAGTCGCATGTGTCTGGCTCATTTAAAAATGCAGATGTAATCTCATCTTCAAGAAGGACGCAAAGTTTGCTATGTGTTTTCATAATGCCTGGAAAACCATAAAAGACATTAGAGGAGTTATTACAGGGAGTTATTTTTAAACACTTTTGACTCACATTCTGTTCGGATTTTCACTGATGCCTCATGGGTGGATGATCTCTCTCCAACTTGAATTGGTTTTATAGTTATTACTGATAATAATCATATTGTTATGGCATGTTATGCTCCAATGTTGACAAATTCATCTTTGACTGTGGAGTTTCAAGCGATTGGAATGGCCTAGGCTCAGTGCAACAACAATCCACTCCAAGTGAATATGATACTCACAAACTATCTTGCAACTATTCAACTTCTTCATGAACAGGACATTTCTTTTTCCATGGAGCTCTGAGGACCTACTTTCGAAGATAAGGAATTTTCTCTGTCAGCACTCTCGAATGTCACTTTACACTATATTTCCAGGGACCAAAACACTCTTGCTGATTTGCTCGCCAGTCAATGAAGACAGCAAATCCTCCTGAATTGGCTAAAGGACGCTGCTCAGGACTATGGTTTTCACTTCTAATTAGGTTTTTTGGTTTTCAATTTAGCTGTTGTTCAGCTCCCTCTTTTGCGAGAAAAAAAAATGATAGATCTTCTATAAGTGAACCACCAAAATTTCACCATCTCTGTCTCGTAACAACATTATTCTTCTGAGTAAAAATTAAAGAAACTATCAATAACTATACCATTAAAATAAAAATATTTTGGTTAAGGTCCTTAAGCATGTGGGAGAACTGGTGTTCCTCCACAATAACAAAAGAGTGACTAGATATAATCTACACCTTGGTTTGACTTTAGCTAGTGTTGATCTTGTTGGTGGATACTAATCTTAGTGTTAGCATAAGATGTTTCAAGTTTAACCATCTTAGAGCTCTTCGGTAGGGTCACTTACTATGCAAGCCTTGTTAAACATCATAAGACACTCATATAGCATTCATGGTCAAAGCTCATGTCTTCTTCCACCAGCTGCCATTAAGGTTAACTCCTGTTACCTATTTCATTCTCCAAAAACAGAAAAATAAGGATACCTTAAATTGAATACTAACGCAACATCAAAGTGTAATACCATACATGCATTAGGCAACGCAGTAGAGTGTCCCTGATGCAATGGCCACTAGTCCATACTTGGTGTAATAGTCTATGTTGAAGCACCAACTCTAGTAGTGATCCCGTTGTCAATGCAAAGCACTACCAGCCCATTAACCAGAAATGCCTTCTACTAATGCCTAGTCTACCCTAAATGATCACTGCCTAAGTGGTCCTAATAAGCTAGTATTAGCCCAAATCCTAGATAATGAATCTATGGGCTTAACTACAACTTTTGGTGTGAACGACTCAACTGATCCTAAAATAAATTTATGTAAATTGGATTTGTTTGGAAAAAATGCAAAAGAAGCCCAATGCATACTAAAGCTCATAGTAGTGAAGGCCCCAGCCTCTCACCAACATCCCTAATTGTCTAGGTTCTATCGATAAAGTATTGACTGCTAGTTCTTACTCGGCTAATGAGACAGCCATTTAACTGAATGTCATATAGGTTGAAGTTGTAGATAGTACACTAATTAATAGAGCTTGCGGCGATTGGAGTATTAGGGAGTGGGAGTTACTGAAAAACAATACTGTCACAAGCATGTTAGATGTGCTAGAGATGGATGTGAGCTCAAGTTGGCACCATCCATGGCCCATGTAGTGTTCAACCATGTGTTACATAAGCTTCAGAATAGCATAAGCATAAACTATGAGTTTGCATGTAATTTTAATTCTATTGGTTCTTTTATTAGGTCTGAATGTAATGTTGATAATGTAACTTTGGCTACGCTTTCTTCCATTATGCCTGTTTCTATTATGGGTTTTCATGCTAAGACAAAGCCTCATCATGGGTTAGTGCCATAGGGTTCTATTCACCCAGCATCTACCAAGAAAGAATTGTAAGTTTGATCTTGTCAAGAACATAACGGAAATATTAATGGGTGGGATGAGTCCGGTGGCTGATAAAAAAAAGTTGTTTCACTCTGATACCTATAAGCAAACCTAACTTCTTGGTCTCAATTTTAGCAGAAGAAATCCATCGAAATTATTATTACCAGAAGCCTTCCTCAAAATAAAGTGAAGACGTGAGTTTCTTTGCCCAACGCCCACAGTCAACTAAGAAGAAAGATGTTGTCTCTTCTTTGACGGTGTCTTTCTTAACTCTTTTCTTGCATTTTCCTCATGCAACGACAAACAACTTAAAAATTGCTTAGTACACAGAATTGAATTCATAAAGGACCAAAACCACAAATACAAAAGTCTTAACACCATTTGTTCTCTTGAAGCCGAGGAAGCTACCCTTCAAAACAACACAACAAAGACATTTCATTAGATCCGCTCCTACAATATTTTTTAATTTTCCTACGAAAGTCATGTTACGAAATATCAAAAGATTTGATAGACCTGTGAAAAAAAAATTCTTGGTTAAGGATTTCCTTGATGTCACCCAAGCAGATACTTGTATTCAAAATTCAAAACTAAATGACATTAATCAATGTACTTAAAAAGATATTAATAGACTCCAACTATTTCCAATTCATCTCACACTTCCTAGTCTCATGATTAGTTCATTACTTACCCTAAGATTTGTCAATAAAACCTTCATAAATTAGGCTTCAATTATGTTCCCATTTGCCTTGATTATGGTAATCACTCTAGGCAATCTCATACTTTTCATGTCAAGTCCTATCGATGGATTTTGTGATCTCATCTTGGATTGGTAAGATAAATTCCTAGATTGATAGTAAGGCCTTTATCTTACCAAAAAAGTTGGCCTCTCAAAGCTAGACTGAAACCTTAAGCTAAGAGCTTAGAAGTGTTTAGCTTCATTGCTAGTGAAAGAAAATGATCCGGATTAAATTAAATACCTCGAATACCCTCAAGAAATCTAAGACTGTCTGTCATCAAACAAGAGTCCTCTTTGTGCTATCAATTAGGATCTGCACTAAATTAAGAGATCCATTGAAATCTATGTAAAGAAAATGATCTAAATTAAATTAGATGCCTCAAATATCCTCAAGAAATCTAAGACTATTTGCCATCAAACAAAAAAGTCCTCTTTAAGCTATCAATTAGGATCTGCATTAAATCAAGAGATTCATTGAAATCCATGTCCTTCACTAACTTGTCTCACGGAAAGCCACACTAACACAGGTCTTCTTACCTAGTTACCAATAGCCATCACAAGCAGAACCATATTCCACGCATCTTGCATAACAATGTCTAAATGAGAAGGATGACAACAATGTGGATGCCTTTATTGAGCACCTCTATATCTAGTTCAATACAAAACTTGTAAGGGTGTTTTCATTTCAATTCAAGAACAGCAGGCATGAGTTGTTTTGATTTAAAGCCCAAGTTGATTTTTTGCCCATTAAGACCCATTTCACACCCCATCTGTTTAAACAGACGACTTTTGAACTTGGTGCAAATAAAGGCTTTAAGACCTGACGGATTTCCCATTTTTTTTTCAAAAGCTAGAGTGTCATCCAACATAACCTTATTAAAATTTCCAATGGCTTCTACCTAGGTCATGCAAATATGAAATATATTAGTTGGGTGTGTATTGCTGCCATTGCGTAGGTTGATAGTTTTGAAAGAATTTCGAAAATCTAGTTAACTATCATCTAAGATTATTTCTATGATTATGGCATCTTGGCTAGGCAAGATAATTAACATATTAGTTGATCCTACCTAATCAAAGTCGTGACAAATGTATTATAGATAATATTTGTTGTAAAAAAACTAATCTTCAGTTTTTAAGCAAAACCTACTGCAAATGTCTTCGAAATTGATTTCACCAAAGCTTTTGATGATGTTGACTCATATTTCCTCATTGAAATCTTTATTAGCTAAAAGTTTTGGGCCTTGATGAATTGGATAGATAAGGGCTATTTTTCCCTTATCCAAGGTTCACACATGTTTATTACTGGGAACATCTATGTATGTTGGTAACCTATCACAAGAAAGTTCATTGGTTTTGTATGGAACACAGGCTATATATAAACACATACAAAGTCATAGCATACCTGCTATACATGACCCTCACTCCCACGTTACACACGTACATATTAATAATCTGATTACAAGTTACAACCACCCACTATTATATATAATAAGAAACCATCTAACTGATATGACTAATGTCAAAAACCTTATCTCTAGCTCAGGAAACATCACATATCTGTCGCATTTGCAAACTTTGTTGACCAAGCATCTAATCAATTTCAACATACCTCTTACATTATAAGCTACCCACTCCTAATAAGGAACTGAAATATCCATGCTTTGGATTGCAAGAACTTTAGTTAAAGGCATCCCCCATTTGCTCATTAGAACCACGATATTCCAAATGGACTACACCTTCAAAGATTAAACTTCTTATGAAATGCAACCGAATATCAATGTGTTTAGTTCACCCATGCATTCTCTAGCTTAGCAAATATCACACATATCTATCGCATTTGCAACCTTTGTTGACCAAGCTTCTAATTAATTTCAACACACACCCTTAATTATAAGCTACCCACTACTAATAAGGAACTGAAATATTCATGCTTTGTATTGGAAGAACTTTCGTTAAGACACCCGCCACCTGCTCATTAGCACCACAATATTCCAAATGGACTACACCTTCAAAGATTAAACTTCTTATGAAATGAAACCAGATATCAATGTGTTTAGTACGCCCATGCATGATAGGATTCTTAGCAATGGATATTGTTAACTTATTATTACAAAATATTTGTGTTACTTCATCTTGCACTTGACCCATATAAGAGAGAAGCCTTCTTAACCATACTACCTAACATGCTACATAAGTTGCAGCTACATACTCTGCTTTAGTGGTGGAAAACACTATAATATCCTGTTTTTCCTAGCTCCAAACCACAGCACTTGAGCCCAAGCTAAATACCCAACCAAAAGTGCTACTTTTCTCGTCGAGCGAAGTTAGTATAACCTGCAATTTGAAGCTTAGAACACATTCATGTTAAATCCCAAAGTTTGTTATTCTTGTAACATAATGTATTATCCTCTTAGATGCACCAAGATGATGCTTAGAGAATCTAAACATGAACTTGCAAACAACTCCAATAGAGAACATTATGTCAAGGCGGGTGCGAGTTAAATATAATAGGCCTCCAACCATTTTCAGATATCTCTTCACATCTGCTTCGCCAGTACCATCTTCAAGTTGCAACCTTTCACTGGTGTTCATAAGTGTTAAAGCTCTTACAATTTAGCATATCAAATCTTTTGAGCAAATCTTTTGTGTACTTCCTTTGAGATACATACACATTGCCTTGACTTTGCTTGACCTCTAGACAAAGAAAGTACTGTAAAAGCCCTAGATCTGTCATTTTGAAGTTATGCAGCATCTCACTTTTAAACTCATTCACCATTATTGTGGAGAACCCTATGTAGATGATGTCATCTATGTATAGGCATATCAGTAACAAGTCTGAATCACCACTCACTTTCTTATACAAAGTCAGTTCACAATCACTTATTTGGAACCCAAGCTTCATAAAGAATTGATCCACCTTGCTATACCATGCACGAAGGGCTTGATGCAACCCATAAAATGCTCTCTTCAACATGCACTCCATTTCTTCACTACCAAATACAACGAAACCTTCTGGTTGATCGACATAGACTTCCTTCTAAAGCTTCCCATCAAAGAACATTGATTTCACGTCAAGTTGAAAGATCAGCCACTTCAATTGCGCTGCCATGGCAAGGTTCTAACTGTCCCCAATCTAGCAATAGGAGAGAAAACTTCTTCAAAATCCACCCCCTGCTTTTAGGAATACCCTTTTACAACCAAACATGTCTTGTGTTTATGTATACTACCATCTGAATTGTATTTTGTCTTGAAAACCCATTTCAGCCCTGCCGTCTTTTTCCCATTAGGAAGATGTGTTAACTCTCATATTTGGTTCTGAATAGATGTCATTTCCACCTTCATTGCATTCACCCATTCTAATTTCTCTACTGCTTCGTCATAATTCATTGGATCAGCAGCAACAACCGCAAAGCTGCATGAGTTGTACAACTCTCAGAGTCTTAACCTTTGATGGTGGTGCCTCATCAAATGAGTTAGTGCTTCAAGTAGGGCTGCTTTGCATACTTGATGAGCATGATCCACTTCCTAATGTTTGACAAGAAGGGGAAGAGGTAGAAGATGCACCGATGTTGATAAGTTGGTTAGAGGTGAATATTCTAGAGCCTCAGGTTGAATACCACATACATCAACACCATTGTTCCAATTCCAGTTTGCTTCATCAAAGATTACACTCCAACTAATAATCACTTAACAACTAGCATGGTTATAAAATTTATATGCTTTTGTTTCCATACAATACCCTATAAATATGAATTTTTCAGAATTTACATCCAACTCCTTAATTTGTTGTGAGTTGAATAAATTATAAACTATGCAACCAAAGATTCGTAGATGTCCAACAGAGGGTTTCATACATTTCCAAGCCTCAAATGACATTTGATGCAACACTATCTTTGTTGGAGAAAGGTTTAATAGATACACCGCCATTGCTACAGCCTATGCCCAAAAATCATTGGGAGGATCCTTAGCTTTCATTAAACTTTGAGCCATTTCCACCACCATCCAATTCTTCCATTCAGCGACGTCATTCTGCTTAAGGATACAAGGCATAGTAAGCTCTAGGTGAATCCCTTGTTCTTCACAAAAAGCTTTAAACTTCCCCGAAAGAAACTTTCCTCCCATGTCTATGCGCAAAACTTTAATGGAATGCTCATCCCTGCTTCTCTACCGAAGACTTGAGCTTTCTTAAATTTTCAACCACTTGTGATTTTAGTTTAAGAGAATACACCTAACTCATTTATGTGCAATCATATGTGAACAAAAGCAAATATAAATTCCCTCCTAGAGATTTAGTTTGCATTGGCCCGCATATATCCGCATGAATAAGTTCAAGAGATATTGTAGCACGCCAAGCTTTACAAGTAGGGAATAAAACGTCCATTTGCTTCCCATAAATATGGCCTTCAAAAACGCCTATCTAATTGATATAAGGATGTCCCTTCACCGAACCCTTCTACTTAAATATCCTTGCTCATTTGTCATTTAAGTGCTCATACCTTTGATGCCATAAAATAAAGGGATGTCACTTGCTTACCGTCAAATTGACAAATTCAACATCAATAACAAATAATGGGAACATATTCTTCTTTATCAACCGGATTCTAACCATCTCCTTTCCTGTATCTTGATCTTTGATTATACACCCTTTATTTTCAAATATGACAAAATAACCAATAGAAAGTAATTGCCCAACACTTTAAGTTATGGGCTAGATAAGAAACATATTGCACATTGCTTTGAAGCATCACCTAACTGAGAGTAATCTTGAGTGCCACAAACCATTCTCCTACAACCTGAATCTCTTTGCTATCTCCTAACTTCACCATCATCTTCTCCATTTCATCTAGCTCGGTAAGCAAGTCTCTCAACCCAGTCATATGTTTAGAATATCCATTGTCGATAAGCCAGATGCTCTCTAGTACTTCTTTCTCTGTTGCAGTGAGCCATGAAGAGTTAGCTCACTTCGTTTTCTTCTACCAGATTAATTTCTTTGTCCTTGAACTTGCATTTAGCCTTAAGTTACGATACATTTTGCAATTGAAACATTGTATGTTGCTCTTGTAATGCCTTTGATCATTGAATGGAGTTCTTTGCTCAACACTCTTTTCTCTCTCTTTTCCTCGATGTATTCCTCTAAACATGTCTTTTCCTCGTCCTTTGCTAGAGTATCTGCTTCCCTCTCTTGTACTTGATGCTTCACCTCTCACCTAAAAAGCCTTTTTTTTAGTCTACTCTAGTGAATGATTAAGCAATGCTCCATAAGCTTGTAGAGAGCCACTGAGCTCATCAATGGTAAGCATAGTCAAATCTTTTGACTCCTCTATGGCAGCAACAACATGGTCAAATCGAGGTGTTAAACTACACAAGACCTTGGGCCACTATAGTTTGATCAATAATTTGATCATTGTAAGTCCTCATTTGGTTCACAACACCATCTCATCCAAGAGATGAAGTCTTGCACTATCTTACCTCCTTTAATGTGAATTGCTTCAGACTCATGCCAAAGATTTTATAGCTTCACCACAATCACTTTGGATGTCCCTTAAACTCAGTCTACAATATCGTCCATGCTTACTTGGACAATGTTGTTGCGCCAATATGAGAGAAGACCGTCTTGTGCACCGCTTGTTAGACGCTTGTTAGATGAAAAACATAGTTTTTGGAGTCCTTGTTCTCTCACAGCCTATTATCTTCACTACGATCAGAAAACCCATTCTCAACCAAGTCCCAAATATCTTGTGACCTAAACAATGTTCTTATCTTTATACTACAAAATTCACAACAATCTCCTATGAAAATTGGCGGGTAAATTTTTTAGTAGATCATTAAACTTTGGCTCATTTTCACTTTGATCACTGAACTTCAATTTGTATCAATTTGATCACTCAACTTTAATTTAATTTTAACCAGTAATAAATCAAGTATTTCAACCCCTAATTGATTGCATGGTTGTCTAAAAATCTAAGTCAGTCCTCCCCATAACATATTTTTAAGTCTATTAGAAGTATCCATGTCATCGAAAAAGAGCCACATCATTCATTTGATGGCCAAAATCCCTTGATTTATTATCCAGTGAAATCAAATTAAAGTTAAATGATCAAATTGATACAAATTGAAATTCAGTGATCAAAATGAAAATGTGTCAAAGTTTAGTGACCTACTAAAAAATTTACCCGAAAATTGGCATAGAGGATTGTGAAACACTCTACATTGTTTGGGATAAATGTCATAAAGAGTGGATGAGTTTCAGGTCTCTGATACCAATATGGGCTTATGCAAAGGGACAATCTATCCTCCACCTTGCTTACGATGACTACTGATTCACTTGGCATCATGATTTCTCAAGCCCTTACCATAAAAAAACTCTTTGAGGTAACTCATAAGAATTTGGAGAAAATATATTCCCTATAATTTGATGACGATATATTTATTGTCAATGCTAAGGAGATTAAGAATCTCATTATAAACAAATTCATTCACTATCTTTTTTAAAGCATTTCTGAGCTAACTATAAACTTCCACGAAAGCTACTATTTTCCTACCAAGTTGGTCACCCTCAAGGCTATGGTCCAAACCTTTAATTGCTCCACTAGGTTATTTCTCCGAACTTACTTGGAAGTTCTAATCGCTATTAGATACCTTAAAGTCAAGATTGGATAAAGTTGATCCTTCCTATTTGGTTTCGGCACTTGATGTGGAAGTCTATATTCCTTTTACTTAAGGGTAACTTTTTCTCCTTATCTCAGATCTTTCATTTATTCAGTTTACCAGATGTCAGTATTCAACTTGTCCATATAAGCAGTCCATAAGATTGCCAAAATTCATGAAGGATTTCTCTAAAGAAACATGATCTAGGTCACACAAGGTACTGTCTAGGTAAATGGCATAGAATCTTCAAATATCACAAGAAAATGAAAGTGGAGAATCCTAAACCTTCAAGACTTTAATGGTGCACTCTAAAGTAAATGGTGGTGGAGATTTTGTTCCGAGGACGAGTTATGTTGATCACTAGTAATCTAACTTAGTTACTACTTTAGACACTGCTTCTAGGCCCTGTCAAGTGTTTCCCGCTGAGAAAATCCTTCTCTTATGTTGATATATTACACATCCCTTTGACATTTGGCTTCTATTCTTGCATTTCTTCCACTTTCTTTTTGAATAACTACTAAATTAATGGTAAGACTCCTTGATATTTGGCTTGTATTTTTTATACAGTACTCTTTGGAATACTTCCATTAAAGAGTTATATATCACTCTATTTCTTTTTTCACTCTCTATCACATGGCAACTACTACTACACTCTTGTTATCCTTCGTGTGACTCCCAATGTGCTGCTCTAGATTGGGGGACTCCAAAACAATCACATGCAAACTAATGGGATTTTCTTTATTCAACTACAACTTATGTGACGTGCCATGTTACGATGGGAATAATATACCACTTGCTCTTATAAAACCCTTTACTATTAGAATACGGAACCACTTCAAATCCATATTCAAACTTTCTAGATTCTTATCCTATATGAGTGACGTATGGTCTTCTTGGAGAAACAACCTGGAGAATTTTATTGGGAAACTCAAGAGCTCCTAATTTATGTTATATTTTGAAATTTTGGTCAGAGAGCAATAATCATATATTTAATAATTGTTTTCTTCTTCTCTGTTCGATACTTGATGGGATTAACCACATGTCCTTTCTTAAGAGGCTACAACCCACCAATGGAAGAAAACCAAGCTTATGGACTCAGTTGCCACCATTTGTATGCAATTTTGACTTCACCCTTTGTTTTACTTCTGCAAGCGCACCTGAGAACTCGGACTAGGAAGCTCAACGCTCTTTTGTCAATAAGGCCATGGTTAGACAATTTATTTCTTAAGAGGCTACAACCCTACAATGGAAGAAAGCCAAGCTTATAGATTCAGTTGCCAACATTTGTATGCAATTTTGACTTCACCCTCAGCTTTATTTTTGTATTCAATAAGAGTGCACCTAAGAACTCGGACTAGGAAGCTTAACGCCCTTTTGTCGATAAGGCCATGGTTAGACAATTTATTTTAGAAATTGTTTCCTAGAGCCCTTCTGACACTTATCACCGCAACCCATAATCACCTCTAGTGATTAGTGATCCTCTTGTACATTTTTTTCTTCCGGGGTTGACCTAACGCTTGGCCCTTTGTACTTTGTAAAAAAGAAAAATTTTAAAATATAAGTTCCAACCAAGTTGGTCATAAGGATATACTTTTTAATCCTAATCAACAATATGATTTTAATTATTATAAAACTATTTCACATATCTAATGAACTATACTGTGGCAATGTTGAAGCCTTAAATTCTAGAGTTGTCGCGCGCCTTTAAAATATAGAAAACATTTCTTAAAAAAAAAAGGCTGATTAAAGAACAAGAAAAAAAATAGATGTGTTTTGTGATAAATGTTTTTTTTTTAATTAAGCATTAGTTGAAAAAGAAACCTTATTTTGAATAAAAAAAATAGAAACAAAAAAAAACATGGCTACCAAAGACACCCTTAAAATTTAAATCACTGAAAGATGAGTATGCACAGATTGAAATAGTTCATAAATATACTTACAGCAATATCCTGAAAAGAGAGCAGATCCTTTTCCCATAGTCTCCATGCATCAAACTTGGCTGGAGTCAGTTTTCTCTGGGAGATTGGACTTACTCTTGTGATTGCAGGTTGGGCTACTGATTCTCCATCCAGTGAAAGGTTTAGTTCTTGTGTTAAATGACTGATGCTTTGGAGGAAACTATCGCCACACTTCGTCACAAGGTGCTATATGCATAAACAAGTGGGATAACAGAATTAAAACATGAAAGAACCTATAAAATGGCATTCCTTTTTTCCTTAAATTGCATCAGATCGATAAGAAATGATTCATGGATAATTCCATGCATTCAGTAGTTTTGTATCTTAATTCATTTGTAAACCAAAAAAAACATATTAGCCACTAAGTACAAAGATTCCATGGCAAAATGCATCTCTGAAGATCATATTCTGTCATAGAAAATTCCAAATTAGAAAGCTTAGTCATCAACTTCAAGTGAAATAGGTAGTGGCTCACAAGAAATTACCTGGGCAACAACAGAAGTGATACATGAATCTGATTGCACAGATGATCACACATCACACTGTATGACAACTTGTGATTTGCTTTTCATATTTATACTTAAATAGAGGGTTTAAATTTATACATGCTCTTAGTCATATTCACTACTAGAATTTGCCATAGTTGTTACTTAGCCTTTTCACATGATACGTTTACCACAATTTCTTTTAGGCAATCCTATATTCAAACAAGAGAATTCAAACATATACACTCTCAGCATTTTAGTACTTTTAAGATCATTTTAACACCACTCTAATTAGGAAGTCTTCCAGAATTTCTATGAAGGTCATAACACAGAAACAAATGATTAACTTCCTTCATAAGTGTAGACAAGTAGAATCCATGACTCATTTTAGAAGACAGATTATACACAAACAAACAATTTAACAAGTCAAGGTTTACCTGGTTCACACCATCAATATTAGCCAACCTAGCTCTGTTGGATGGCCTTATCTTAGCTATACTTTTTATTGTTTGATCACCACAGATAGCATATCTACAAATCAAGCATTTACAAGGAAGTGAGATAATGACCAATCTCAGCATATGATCTTCCAAAAAAATACAACTTTATGTTTATGGATATTGTTTACTTACGGAACTGTTCCAAAATTTTCTGCAAGTCTTTTCCTCAGATCTAGAAGCATGTGGTAGAGCTTTTCCTCAGACTGCATGAGACATAATTACAAAGTGTTAGAGAGCATGAATACAGTCTTTAATAAAAGTAAAAAAAGCTTACTCAGTCTAGGCTATAGCATTTAAAATCATTTAGAGATGCTTGGGCAGATAAAAAAAAGATAATAAACAAGAGAAAACAAGCCTATGCACCAAGTAACATAACTTCACAGGAAATGCTTGTTTTTGAAGTAATATAGCAATGTTAATAATTTTGAATTTTAAAAATATCAAATAATAATAAACACAATAAAAATAAAAGGTGATACCCCAAATTGTTGACAATATAATACTAATTTTAACACTTTTGAGTTTTGACAAAAGCCACAAATGCTTTCCTAATAGTGCTTTTGACAAAGGTTCCGATTTGGAATTTATAGCAAAAGCTGTTTTCTTTAGCTTTTTGGGGGTCAAAAAAGTATCTTCATATTTTTACCAAACATACAGCACCTTACCAATAGGGCTTTTGCATAAATTTCTATGAGCTTGAAGGGAAGAATAAGACCTCAGATAATCCTTCTCGTCCTAAAGCCACCAGATTTTGAAGGTTTCCCTCAACTTTAGTTAGTGAATTTCCAGAAGTTTCCTCATCAATCATCTCAGAATTCAATGCTAACACTAGTGATTCTTGGCACCCAGTGTCAGCATTAGATAGAAACTGCATACCACTCGGGCTGACACTAAAGAAATTTGAGAAAAAGTTAATGCACCACTGGCCACATCATATTTATAATGATTAATAATAAGCATTTTTACATTAATTCTAAACTACAATAAAACATGAACACTATGTACCGAACTAATATTCTAAGGAACATAGAATTTCGCATACCTTACACATCTATATACATCTTGAACAATCTCCTTCAAGTAACCTGCGTATGATTACTATAACTACATAAATATCAGTCATGCCAAAAAAATTAGTAATATCTTTTCAAAATGAGAATGATAAATACGATACTGAATTTAGCTAACTAAAAAACAATGAAGTTTATGCCACTACACGCAGAAGAGTTTGAGAAGACTAAATCAATGCTGCAAAAATACTGATAATGGGAGACTGTTAGCTACTCAAACATCCGAGATAGGTGTCTCATGCTACAGTTTATCCCTGAACACCTAGATCCAACATAAGGTAAGGGAATATGCCGCTGCTCAGACAAATATGGATGCACTCCAGCATCAAATTCAAGGCAAGGAACAATAATTTTATCAAATGGACTAAATAGACCAAATGAAGCATTTCATACTGTTTTTAAGACGCATGTGTGCGCACTAATGTTGAGTTGTTTAAATAACATTCCACTTACATATAAATGCAAGAGAATACACACCATTAAGTCGAGATGAAAGTCCAAAATCTAGAAAAGTTTTAGTTATACCATTAGAAAACATTAAAGCAGCTAGTGCTTTCCACCAATTAGATGAGTAGTCTCTCCCCATCCCATGCATTGAAAGCTTATCAAAGTTGTTATCAAGAATCTTCCTGGACTGGAAAGGAAAGAAAACAAGAAATTAAATAAAAACTAAAAGTTAAAGTATCAACCCTGGAACAAAAACAGGCAAGTGAAAATAAAAAACAAATATTAAACAGTCGTTTTAATGTCAAATTCAAAAATACTAGCTCAAAGTTAACATGGAAGCCAAATCAAGAAATTATTGAGAGGGGAGTTAACTGACAGTGTTGTGGATATTCACCACAACAGATTTCTAGAAAGGTGGGTACCTACCTCAAGTGATACTGAAGCACCAATCCAATGAGCCAAATTTCTTTACTTGAGATGAAATTTGTTACTACCAATTCCATTTTGGTGAACCACATGTATCCTAGATGAAGAATCCAGAAAAGGCAACGGAAACCACTCCATTAGTGTAAATGATACAATACGCTCTAAACTTTCAGAACCTGCTCACGCCATACTATGAAAAACACATGCTACTTTGGTACACTACCATATTCTTAATGGTTAAGATTTAATTTGGTATTCATCTAATGGCTCATAGTTGTCCAGCTCTTAATACTGAAAAACAAATAGATAAATAAAGTTGCACTTTACTAAGGCGCACCTCAAATCACCTCTAGCCTCAAGGCAAGGTGTGCACCTTAGGGCGATTTTTTAATGTCACACGTCTTGGAGGCTCCAAGAGTCTAGGCTAGAGCCTAGGGCCTCATGTGCGGCTTTAATAACAATGGCCACATAGAAACTAACGTTGTTCAGGCAATGAAGGCATGTTTTACAATAAAGTTGTATTCATAGGTTCAGTATTTAGATCAACTTTACACAATACACAAGCATGAATTCATCTGCATGTGTAACTTAGACACATATATAGGCATGTCTATGTCACAAGATAAACGAATTATATGTGGAACAATCAACAGGACTTCAAAATGGAAATTAAAAAATGTGTTGTGTCCATCAATCAAATATGTATATATATACCTTCACTCATTGAAAGCACTAATTCATTCAAGAAAATAGACAAGGATAAACAAACACTGGAATCAGCCAAAGATCAATTTAGCAAAAGAAAAAATACTACTGGGGAGAAGACTGTTCAAAACAAAGCTGGAAGGCCAAGATCAGCCAAGCATCAGGCAAATAAGAAGAGAAGAAAGAGATAAGCTTCATTTATCACTAATGAGAAAGTTATTATGGATAGAAATATATACACGGGATCCACGCAGAACATCAATGGGCATATTAAGTCCCCATCGACCACCACAAGATCGTACACAAGACAGCAGCAAGTAGGCTTCTCTTGACAAGTCTCTTTCCTCTCTAGTCCTAGTGCAATTATCACAATTACCTGCAAATGAAAAAGAAATCTTTGCACCCCCATATAACAATTGAGAATATGGAAAGCCATTAAACATGCAAAGTTAAGCATCCTACACTTAAGAAAGTAGCATGAACTCATGAAACACAGTAAAATGAGGAACAGAGCCCAAAAATAAAAAATAAAAAAAAGCAAACAAGCATTGTATTCACTAAGTTTCCTCGGAGCAAAGGATCAACAAGTGAAAATTTTCAAATGAAAAGAAAAATAAAGACTGGTAAAGAGTACCACAGTCCTTTGCTGCTGCTTCACCAAAATATTCTAACAAAAACTTTCTACGGCAGGTAGACAGATAGCAATACTTCTCTGCCGCCCTGAAAGACTCCATGATAGCTTTCCTTTGATTTTCCTGGATAGCAGATAAATAATCATCCAGCAGAAATCAGGCAGCACACATAATCATACTGATCCAACTACAAGGGAAGACGTTAAACCAAATTTTACAAGGACCCTGATGGAACTTGCTAATTTTAGGTTAAATTTTATATAAGAAGGACTAAATTGGAATAAGCATGTTAAAGCAAAAGCTAATAAAGCTCTATTTGAGATGAGGATAAAGTACATACAGAGGAAGCATCTGCACAATAGAAATCAGCTTTTGCAAAATCACTTCGTGAATAATACAACCAACAGATTGAGGCCAATCCATCTCTCCCACATCGCCCGCTTTCTTGATAATATGATTCCAGACTCTTAGGGCACCCATAGTGTATCACACACCTGATGTTTGGCTTATCTATGCCCATGCCAAATGCAATTGTGGCAACCATGACATGAAGATCATCCCTTATGAAAGATCTAAAGGAAAAGGTAGAACAAAGACTAAGCACAAAAGATTAAATCTCATAAAAAAAAATGCAAAAGCGAACCAATCAGAACTGAGGCAAGAATGGAAGCATTACTGAGACAGAAAATCTAGCTTAGCTTAACAAATTATCATACTGAACAGTTGATAAATTAATTAGTTAAGTAAAGGTATACCTATGGGATTCATCACGGGCTTTACTACCCATTTGACCATGGTACATTCCAGCACTGATTCCGGCATCTTTTAATGAATTACAGATCTGCAGTAAATAGGGTTGATTGTTAGAACAGTGCAACGAACATGCATCCAACCGCAGCTAGTATTCCTTGTTCTCTATATACAAATTCACAGAATAATTGATCAAATTAAAATTAAAAAAGAAAAGAAAGAAAGAATATAACAGGGTCCTTTTTTTAACAGTGCGACAAGCATGTGTCCAATCGCAACTAGTATCATTTGTTCTCTATATACATATAAATTCACATGAGTAAAAGATCAAATGAAAATGAAAAAAAAAAGGAGAGTATAGCAGGGGTCCAATAACTCAGAGCTTGTACAGCTCATAGACAGGATGCTCAGTTACACAGAGGCCAAAATTGGAAACTAGAACATATCTTGATGAAATGACTTGGGCCTAAAAAAGCCAGCTCACCGCACATGCCATCTAAGTGGGGTTCAGCCTAACACTTGATGCATATAATGGTTTCTCCCTCAAAACCTGACACCTTGCAGCCAAAGAGTAATCTCATCTATCAATAGAACTCAGTGATTCACTGTAAGGAAAATAGACAGCGCTGCACACACGTGTTTATGGGAAAAATAGTATTAAGAATCTGAATCACCATCAACATATAAAGATATAACTATCAAATAAACATATTAATATATTATCTGTGATGGTCCAATAACTTCACATTTTGCTAAGGCATAATTGGCTAGCAATACCAAGAGGAATAGCAGACAAACAAACAAGCACTATTACTAATCACATACTTGAAAATATGATATGTTTTCAACTTAAACTAGCAATTAAGCCATCAGCCAAAAATATGGAGCGGCTATTTGGATTCTTATAAGAGTCTTTGTAAATCTTTCCCAAATCCCTTCAACCTCACCAATATGAATAAGATTACTTTTCCACACCAAGTGTGTTTCTAAATCCTTGGTAGCATCATAAACACAATTTGGATATGGCAAACAGTTGCAATGAACATTAAAATACAGCATGCGCCACAGAAACAAGAAGCACTCAAATTAGACTGAACTTCAATGCTACCAATAGCTAACTAAGTGGCACAGAAGCAAATGGGGTGATTCTAGATTGAATGACAGAACACAAACTTCCCATAGAAACAAAGTTTTTTTTTTTTTTTTTTTTTTTTTTTTTGAGTAAAAAGAGCCAATCGATGCAAACGTTGATTGGGTAGCATTTAATACTGAGATAACAAATTGGTAGTAATATTTAGAAAAAATTGAAAAACTAAAGAAAAAAATAAACTCCTTGTTGATCCAAAAAATGGAAGAGGGATAAAAATCATGTAAAGCTTGAAATTTAGGAAAAAAATTGACCTGCTCAGTGTCTTTGACTGTTGTGCAATATATGATAGTTGAACCAGCGGAAGAACTGTACTTTGAGACCTCTGCAACAAGCTCATCTACAAAAGACATAGATCGACTCAAGCATTTGACACCATAGAAAAGATTTGGGCGATCAAATGAGCCAATAGCTATGTATGGGTCGTTCATCTTCAAGGAGCACACAATGTCTTCCTGGACCCTACAAGATGAATCTCAAAAAGGAAGTTACTAGAGCTCATTTCAGAGAAAATCACATAAAAAGAGATCCAAATCACAAAAACAAAATAAAAGTCATGATAGTTTGTCATAGATTCTATTCTTTGTTAGCAGTAAGCCACATTGCATTGTACACTTGGATTTAGGGAAGCTGCAGATTATTCAAAGCAATGATCCCAGTCAGAGCCTGAAAAACAAAAAATTTGAACACAACTAGATTTATGAACTTATATCTGAGCACAGCAGTTAGGAAGGGAATCCCCAATTTCACAAACAAAAATGGGTAATCTTACATAAGTTAGAATCCAAATTCTGTAAGATAATATATCAACTCCTTATACCTTTTAACACAAAGATGCGCAAGGGATATACTTTGAGAGATGTACAATATCAGATAAACAGTCACTGGGAAAGAAAATATTCCACATAATCAAGCAGAAAGACCTCATTTTCACACGCCTGCCATCGTGATTTGTTTAGCTATTAACTATCACTTGTCAAATAAGAACTACTGTCTAAAAACTCAACAAATGCAAGGGTTCATACATAGCAAAGGCAGGAGCAAATCTACCTACTGCACATGCATGCCAACATTGAAGCCAGGACATTGTTTGCAGGTGCATGGATGAGCACATACTGTTCTCAAACTGAATTTAACATAATTGAAGTTGTTTGCATAGTTTTTTATCAACAAACAAATGCTTCAATATAATAACAGATTATCATCAGAAACAAAAACCTAAGAAAGTGGCGCATACTTCTCAGTGGCTGTGGCAGTTAAACCAACGAAGGGGACATCTGAAAGGACACTGCGCAAAAGATGAAGCTGCTTGTACTCCTTCCTGTGTAAATATAATGGAAAACCAGACTATAAAAATCATAATATAACCATGGCAATTGTCTTATAAGGCCATTAGAAATTTACATTAACTGCAAAGTATGTATCTTTTAGAGAATGCAGAGTTGCAAAAGTGCATCTTCAATAGAACTATCTGGCCAATGCTCATGTGCTGCATATGGCAAGTAACATGCTATAGACTTGTTTTACGCTTCAGAAGTGATATTTGATTCTTCTCAAGCCATATTGTAATGTTATTCCAACCAATGCAAGTACAGCACGACAGACATAAAAAATAGCAATATGTCAGAGCTTGTAACTTGAATTAGCTTTAGAAGATTTTCTAAGGAAAAATGAGTTCAATCAGCATGGGTTCTAGAAATCATTGCATCTGCACCAAATGCAATCCCAGTCAATGAAAAGCCTGGATGAGGACATGATGACAAATTTCAATTGAAAATGATAGGAGCTCAACAAAATAATGTGCTTCCAGAAAAGATTTGAGAAACAAAACTAACAATTATAAGAAATGGTTGCTTATCAAGGTTTAAAAAAATTAATAAATTGAACGACTCTCAAAAGAACCAACATAGAAAAACAAATATATTGATATGATACCTGCATTAACATATCTTGTTAAGGAACATTTGCTCTAAAATTTAAGAAAAGAGTCATAAAATATTCTCATTGAAAATTCTTTATGTAACAGGAAGCTCCAGTTGGCGGTTCCAATTAAAATTAGGGGCATTTTACACCTTTATGCTCCATGCATAAATCAAGTTTCAATGTTACTTTACCAGCCAATGGCCTACAAACTATGCAAAGCAAAAAGTTCATAGTAGATTAATAAGAAAGTCTTGGAACAATGTGCTATCAACATCAAAATGAGAAGAATCTAACAACCTGAAATCATGCCCCCACTCTGATATGCAATGTGCTTCATCCACTGCCAGCAAACAAATCCCAGCATTCAGCAAGTTCTTCCAGAAGCTGCAAAATCAAAAAGCTAAATCTATGAAAAGAAAGCATCAGCAGTTATACAGATTACCCCCTTTTTAAAAATGTCACTAAAGATGGAAGGAAAAAAAATGACTCTCATTTTAAATATTAGGATTTTGGTTTTATTTTTCTTATATCAAAAACCGAACACAAAATAAAAAGAAAAACCTTTCACCTTGGAGAAAGTGAGCAGGCTTTCTCAGGAGTCATGTACAGAACATCTAGGCTACCATTCTCAGCATCAGAGTATGCTGTCTGTTTGGTTTGGGTGCTTCCAAGAAATTCAGCTTGGACTCCCCGTTGTTTTAAGCTCATAACCTATGTGAATATGGTAAGCTTTGTCCAATTCATCAAATCACAAAATTAACAGCAAAATAAGTTTCAAATACCTGATCTTGCATCAAGGACAAAAGTGGGCTTATAACAACAGCAGTCTTTCCGGCAACAAGTGGCGGGATCTGATAACTGCAATACATTGTTACTCAACATCTGAGACATAACAAGATATAAACAGAGCTAGCATCTAAAATCATTAAATTCTTATACCACACTTCTAAAGAAATCATAATCAAATACTAAAAATCATAATCATTAAATACTAAAAATCATAATCACATTAAAAAACTGCACTTCTAAAAAAATCACAATCAAATAAATAAAAATATTATCTGATTTTCACATAAAAAGGATAAGTTGCAACTTTAATCAACCAATTCGGCATAGCATTCACACCTACATTACATGTTCCAAACATGAAAGCATGTGTTCACATTTAAAGAAGGCAGGTATTCTTTAATAAATGAGATAAGAAAGACAGAAAAATACAATCAAATTCATCATCAATTAATGTGAACAAAATTGAGCATTAAACACATTCAAGAACCTAGAGAAAGATCGTTGAATTGAAAGTTCAGATAGTAAAACGTAAAAACTCATTCTGATGGACGAAACATAGGAAAGGATTCCACATACCAGAGAGATTTACCGCTTCCGGTGGCCATGACAACAAGGCAGTCCCTCCCACTGAGGATCTTATCGATGATCTCCTTCTGGTAAGAACGAAACTGGGAGTACCCGAAGTATTTCTGCCATTAAAACAGAAGAGATAAGCTTCCGATTGAGATTCAGACATCCATAAATCAAAGAGCAAGGGAGTGCACAAGGGTTGAAGAATTAGGGTTTCTGGAGCTGTTGAGAGCCCGATGCTCTGAGCTTCCCTTCTTTCCTCTTAGACTAGAATGCTTACCTTCAGGACCGACTCCATTCCGGCAAGATCGAGGTCGGAGACGACGAAGAGCAACGGCAAGGAAAAGGGGGAGTGGGGTTTGAATCTCGAATTTCGCGTCCCTGGTGATATATAGGGTCGCGAGGGAATTTCCCGCCAAAACTCTAATTTCTTTTTTTAAATTGCCAAAAAAAGCCTTTTCCTTGTTCGAGAAGTCATACCTTTTTTGGTTATTTGGGAAATTAGAAAATAAATTTGATATAATGTTTAACGGTTCTTTTTGCCTAATGATTAAAAAAATACATAAAATCCATCACTTGATTGAATTGGATATATATTTTTATATATTTATATATATTTGGAAAGAACATATTTATGAGAATGATTTCAGAGAAAATTGGCTTGTGGAGTTGTTTTAAATAAGTAAATTATGGGATTTATTTAAATTTATTCCTTAAAATAACTTAAATTTTGTTTTACAAGTATTTTTTATAACATAAGTGTTTGTACATTGCCAATGAAAAATAGACCATAAGTTGAGTTGAAATTATATAAATGAAGTTCGATGAAAAAATATCATAAAAAAAATTGGACAACCACCTTTGCTAATAAAAGGGGGTAACTCTCTTCTGTCTTGAATAAATAAATGAGGAATCAACTCTTTTTTTTACAGTAATTAAAATTAGTCAACTGTTTATTTAATAAAAAAAATTAAGTTCTAATCTAATAAGCTCAATAATGCTCCGCATATGAGCCTGCATCGCAGTATAGCATCTCATGCCTATTCTGGAGGACATGGAACAACATCATGAGAAAGAAAAATGGGAACTTCAACTTAAAAAAGACAAAATAAAGTATTTAATATTGCAAATATAACATATATTTATCAATTTAAATATAACAAATAATTCATTCAATTCTACAAAACCAACAAATCAAGGCAGTGGTTAAAAGGAATAAGATTCATTATTCAGTTTTTTTAAATCAAATAAAAAAAACCATACAAAAATATTAAGACTTTAATAGGTACAAATATAAGACATAAAATATGAAAAATACTATGGAAAATAAAGTCCACGTGAAAACACCATGGAAGATTAAGTAACCCAATAGAAGATAGAAGAACAAAATAGGATTTATAAAGAAATAACTGCTAAAAAGATCATTCACTTGTGGTAGCAAATATGATACTTAAAAGTCATTGAGCCAAAATTAGAGAAGTATTCTTAGTTTCTCATTTGTGCCAGAAAAAGAGGAGCACATTAAATTAATGGTGAATTTGTTGCAAAAAAAAAACCTCTTAGCTAAAGTTTATTTAAATCTTATATTGTGAATAATATAATAACAAATTATTAGTGAATATATATATATATATATATATATATATATATATATATATATATATATATATATATAAGCTCAAGTCATATATGAATACCCATAAAATGTCATCAACATATTATTTAAAAATAAGAAAAAGAACACAAAAGAAGAGAAAAATAGAGAGCAGGAGTGTTGGGTGTAAGGATACAAGTGGGGTGGGGCGGGGCGGGGATTCCCCGCCTCCAAATTTCCCACGAAGAAAAAATTCGCCCCGCTCACTCCCCTACGGAGATCCCCAAGGGGTCGGGGAATCCCCGCCCCAGCCAATATATATATATATATATTATATTCCTTTTTCTTTTGAAAATTTATTAAAAAAAAATTAAAATATAGTCAAATTAGTTAAACGACATTGTTTTTTGGCAGATCTAATTAAAAAAAACAAAAAAGGTTACAGGGATACAATCATTAATTTTTTCTTTATGTAAAACTAAGTAAAAAATTAAGGGGCCAAATAATAAAATTTTATAAATATTATATATCTATCTGCCTATCTATTTATTTATTTATATGTATATCCTAGCTTATAAAAACATGGGTCAAACAGTAAATTTTTACCATTTTTCTATAAATATAATTTTTATTCTATATAAACTAATTTCTAATAAAAGGGGCCAAACAATAAATTTTTGAAAAAAAATAATTTTTTATACTATATAAATGGATTTGTAAAATATCGAAATAATAAATTTTTGCTTTGAATCCAAACATTATTTTTTTAAAACTATCAGTATTAATTTGTAAAAAAATTGTTATATATATATTTTTTAAAACTATCAGTATTAATTTGTAAAAAAATTGTTATTTAATATATATATATATATATATATATATATATATATATATATATATATATATATATATATATATATATATATATATATATATATATTATAGAGAGAGAAAAGTAAAGAGAGTGGGGTCCTTCTAACAACATTTATTATTATTTTATATACATAAATAAATATGAAATGTACAAAAAAACATATACTAAAAATCTTACCCATAAAAATCTTATGAATAGTTTAAAAATGTTATAGATAGTTTAAAATTTTTTAATTTAAAATTTAAAAATATTATGAGCAGTTTAAAATTTAAATTTTAAAAATCTTTAAAATATTATAGATATTTTAAAAATTTTTAATTTAAAATTTAAAAAACTTATGAGCCGTTTAAAAATATTTAATTTAAAATTTAAAAACCTTTTAGGTGAAAAAAATGAAATATACTAATTAGTAATCGATAGTATGAAGAACTAAAAAAAAGGAGAATAATGAAGTAATGGATAGTATGAAGAATTGAAGAAGAAGAAGACTAATGAAGTAATGGATAGTATGAAAAACTAAAGAAGAGAATTGTTGATCGGGGAAGTTGTGATTTGAGAAGAAGAAGATATTCTAGTTTTACAAGATTTAAGTAAAGTTGATAAATATCTTATCTTATTTTATTTTATCTAATTTTAATTTTAATATAACATATTTATCTATAATAGAAAATTAAAATAATTTTGATTAAAATTATTAAAACAAATTTTCATATATTTATCTTCAAGCATTTCATGAGAGCCACACTAGTTTACTAAAAATCTAAAATATTATTAATAAATAAAAAAAATTGAAAACCAAATATTTAAACATTATAATATTATATCAATATTGATTTTTTAATAAATAAAAAATATTATATATATATATATATACCCGTGGGGCGGGGAATACACTCCCCATCCCCGCCCCGCGAGTCTAGGAGAGGTTTTTCCCTGTTCCCCGTCTCGCCGGGGAATTATTTCGGGGAATCCCCGACCCGTGGTTGCGGGTCCCCACGGGAAACGAGAATTTTCTGCCCCACTTGCATCCCTAGACTTGGGTGGGCCCTAAAGGGGTTGTTGGATGATACTTAGGAGAAGCTGTTGAATTACTATCCAATAGCTCTTGAAGATATCCTTACGTTGTCTTTTGGCATCCCAAAACATGCAAACACAAATTCTCTCTCTATATAAATCAAGGTAGTGGTCAAAAGGAATACATTCATTATTCAATTTTTTTAAATCAAACAAACAAACCATACAAAAATATTAAAATGTTAATAAGCACAAATATAAGAAGTAAAATATAAAAAATACTATGGAAACAAAGGCCACGTGAAAACACCATGGAAGATAGGTGGCGTTTGGTTAGATGTATTTCTGAATGCAGTGGATTTGGATTTGTAAAGCCTTGTATTCAGAAATACATGATAATCAAATTCAGTGTTTGGTTGGCTGTATTTGAAAATCCTAGATAGAATTTTGTGTTTGGTTGGAAGACTTTATAAATCTGGATTTGAAAAATTTGTGTTTGATGTGATGTATTTTGAAGATGTGAAAACCCTTGGTAAGATTACCCCAAAATTGGTTATTAGGCGCATTATAAATTTATTTTCTTTATAATCTATTTTATATATGATAAATAAATAGACAATTAAAAATAAATTCATTTATTTATTATTTTAATGTGCTTAATATATATATATATTTTTTTTTTGTTATCATATCTTTGATGTGGTTTTATTTATTTATTTATTTTGTCTTTCACTCAAGAAGCAAATGTGTCACTCCGGTGACTCCACATGTATTAGCATATATAAATATCATAATTATTACAAACAATCTCCATTATTACTTAGCCAAACATAATTAACTAAAAGACCAAAACCAACCCAAAGAAACACAAATACATCATTAAACATTTTAAGCACATTGTTGAAAAAGAAAAAAAAAAAAAAACATGGCACATTTTAGCAAATCATTCTTCACCACATACATCACAACATTCATGACTATTGTATACAAACCAATACAAGTTTACATACATCCAATGTTTGGGTTTAAAGGTTGAACATAAGTAAAATTAAAATACAAAAATCACAACTCTGCTACAAGAGACAGTACATCCATGGTGCTCTATTGAGGGCAAACTTGGCCATGAAGATAACCAAAAAAACAATCTTAGTAATTCTTTTTTCTCACGTAAGCTAACATCAATTCATAAAAAAGGATCATGCCATCAATGATGTAATCTCTACAGCTAATGGAAGCCTAAATATGTCATATAACATCAATCAGATTGATAACTACCATATCAAAGAATTTCTTACCATTCCCACACCTCAAAGGTCACGACCAATAGTGGAGAAGAATTTACTTGCCCATACTTGGCGAAATTCCTCACGCATTCCAAAAAAAGTTCAGACTTGTACATCATCAGCTATCAAATACTCATACGCCATGAGACCTTGTTCAATGGAATACCCACACTATTTCAAATTCATACACTCATCTTGAAGATCTTGTGTAAAGCTCACAGATCGGCTGGATTTAATAGATGCAAACCCATCTCTAATAGTGTTGGCCAAATTGCTGACTGAATCATCACTAATGTGTGCTTTGCGCTTGCCTTTTTGTTTCTTCCTTTGTGTTGGATGTTGCTAACATAGGTTTAGAAGTATTGGGTTGACTAAATGGAGAGGCATTACCATAACCATTTGTCTCTCCAAAGGACATATCATTAAGGCGTTGTGCACGAGGAGACACTTCTTGATCTGAGTTGTACTCCATTTGTGTGCCAATACGACTTCCAGACATCATGGAATATTGGCCACTAGCTTAATTATTTTCACATATTGTCTCAATGAGTTTGTAGTCCTCAATAGCTTGTTTAAATATGGCTCATCCTGGCTGTGGATCTACATCTCAACAAAAAAATTCAAATGATTATTTGAAATTAACCATTACACAAGATTAAAATCATAGTGTTTAGAATGGGAAATACCTTGATATATTCTATATACTCTGCCTCAGCCATCACAATCATTTTCAAGTTATCATCCAAGCCCATGCCAATCATCTCTTTCAACTTTTTTTATCTTTACCCATCTTTTCCTTATTGTCCTAAGATGATTGCTTACATTAGCCTTTATAACTATCACCCCAAAAGTATCTTTCATGGCTCGAATAGCACGATGAATCGCTTGTGGCTTAAAGCCTTTATCTACTTTTAACCCTTGTTCAACTTGACTTGCCATAAATCTTATAAAGAAACGACTTTCAGTTGATGTCAATCTCTTATTACCCGATGTCCTTGATGTGGTCTTTGATGCTCCTCGGTTGCCTTCAATATCATTATATCTCTCCATTCTACATTAATAAATTAGTACATATATAATGAAACCAAGATATAAATTAGAAAATATCATAAGCAAAATATACATCATAATTCTAATGTGATAATAACAAAACATGTGGCAATAGATTACATACCAACATTAAATATTATTGTCAAATAGAAGTGCAAAGTTGTACAAAGTAAAAAAATCACATAACATAGAAGCACACGACCAGTGGCCCACATAACAAAGTTGTACAAAGTAAAAAACAACACATAATAAAGTTGTCAAATAGAAGTACAAAGTTGTACACAGTAAAATACTACTCGTTCGCCTACATTTCAGTTGCAATTTGATCACGACGAGTGACCAACTCTTGTGCTTCTTCTCTTTGCTCCCTAAGAGTGTTTTGTGACAATCGTTGAGGTACCCAATCTTTCTCAGTAGGGATAAAGTCATCCTTACCACCACTAAGGATATAATTATGTAAGGTGCAACTCAATAGAGGTATGTGTAGATGAATGTTGCAAGTTAAAGAGTTCCTTAGGATTCGCAGGAGTCCGGAAACCGAACTCCTTTAGGGGACACCTAACTCCTCATAAGGAGGTATAAATCCAGGTCTTGTGGCGTAACCAGCATCAACCAAATAATATTTCCCTAATACAAGAGATAAAATAACTTTAATAATTGTCCTTATCATAAAGTACGTGTACAAAACAAATAAGTTGGACACTTTAGGTAATTTTAACCCATTGGGTCGTTTTAGTGCATCACAAAGAACTAAGGAATCATGCGCTAATCCTTTCCAACCAGCAAGAACAAAAGTGAAATGTAGGTCAAAATTTACAGCTGCAAGTACGTTCTGTGTGGGGTAAGGTTTTCTTCCTCGAAATGCAGCTACTTCGGATGCCGGGATAGAAGCATTTACATTATATGTGTCCCATCTAGGGCCCCGACATAGTCCTAGTGTTCAATGTTTTAGATTAGAATTAATCATTAATAAATATAATTATTTCAAATCTTATACAATAATATATTGAAATAAGAATATAGTGTGCGTCTTGCTATTATGTATGTTGGAGTTTGACTACTTGGTGGCCGTATGTACTCATGTTGTAATTTACCGATTGCAAATAACATATGATTGAAGTATCCGCTAATTGTCTCACCAGATCTTAGGAAATTATGTGCAATAACTCGATTGCGTTGATTGTGGCTTATGGTGTGCAAGAACATTAATAATTGCTCCTCCACACTCATATGTATTGTATCTTTAACAAGCCTTTTTCCACGTAATATGCTGCATAAATTAAAAAAAAAAAAAAGTAGATTTTTTCATGCGGACCATATTGATGCTAGTAGCATTGTCTCCATCAATCAACCTAGACAAATACTTTTCCCTTATTTTAAACCTTTCACGTGATGGTTCTCTACAAATTCTACGTCACTTGTTGTGTATCATTAATAACACAGTATAGGCCATAGCTAAAATTGTTATTTGCAGGAGGTATAGTTCATCATCTTTATCGAAATGATCCATCTAATACAAATTGATAGGTGACATATAAATACAATTGATAGAAAGTAGAATAATATAAAAAAAATGAGGAAATAAAAAAATGACCAAAACATAGTCAGGATATGAAATAATATATAATAGAAAAGCATTGGATATCAAGAAAGGATTACAAAACAATAAAATCTCAAGCTTTGTCTTCAATGAATTTTCTATGAGATCATCAAGGGAGCATTGATGAAGTTCTATGAGATCATCAATAAGACATTAAGGATGAAGTTCCCAAATCAATAAAGAAGGCAATGCGCAATTTAACCAGGAGATTAGAGATGTAAATGATCAATTACTTGAGATTATTTTCTACTATATGGATTAGAAATTGGGAGGTTCTTGTAGCAACCATATAATCAAAGAGTTTTGAATAGTCATCAAATTAGTACTTGGTTGTCATTAATGCAAATTCCAATTTGTATAGCTTTAATTAAAGACATGTAGGTACACCAAACTGAATAATTGCATTCATACATATGAACTGATCGATGTCAGATACTTCGTGTTTGATTAGGAGTGTGTTGTGCCAAAATATATAAAAAAAACTATAAATGAAGTTTTATTCTAATAAGAACTTTCCCTCAGTGAGTGAAAAACTCACTTGTACTTAATTAGATATATCACTGATCACATATTACTAAGACTTGATTATCTTTGTTGCAACAAATTTAATTGAACCAATGTTTCTAATTAACCTTCATCAATTAAAGTTGTTATATTCTAACAGCACATAGTGCATGAACATGAATGAGTTCTCTAAACATCAAGAAGCATAGGCACCAATGAGACAAAGCATGGCCTTTTGGATGAGAGTACCATTTTTATAATTGATAAAGGTCTTTAATTTGAACATGTCAAATGGTTTTGAGGTCACATGCTAGTTTCTTTCTAGTTTCATAGAGAAAGTATAATGATGTATAATACCCTAAGCTTTTAACGTACATGAGAAAAGAGAGTTGGATCTCTTGAATGGCCGGATTTGTCGGATGGCACGAGATGAGATTCGGATTTATCGGATGACAATAGATTAAAGTTGGATCTAATGGAAGGGTGGACCTTTCGGATTGCGAGAGATGAGAAGAAGAAGTAAGGGATGAAAGGAAGCAAGTGAGAAGTGAGAAGAAGAGATGAGATCTAGATCTAATAGAAGGCAAGACTTACTGTACTGGTCAGATCTAATGGAAGGCTGGACGTCGGATCTCGGATGGTGAGGGATGAAAGAAAGCAAGGTGGTGAGGACGAGATCCTCTCACCCTATTAGATGACTTGTGAAGCCTTCACATGATAGACAATATGCAAGATTCCAAGTCATGGAGTTGGTTTTACAGGCATATTGGCAGACAAATAAAATCCCTCATATGTGGGATTTGGAAAGTGAAACACTTTTGAAATCCAAACAAACAAACAAGGGATTTGAGAATTTCTAGGATTTGCAAATTCAATGACAATGGAGTATAGGCAAACAAACAAACCTTAAGTAACCTAACAAAAAATAGAAGAACATGATAGGACTCATAAAGAAATAACTGCTAAAAAGATCATTCGCCTGTGGTAGCAAATATGATACTTAAAAGTCATTGAGCCAAAATTAGAGAAGTATTCTTAGTTTCTCACTCGCACCAGAAAAAGAGGAGTACAATAAATTAATGGTGAATTTGCTGCAAAAAAAAAAAAAAAAAAAAAAAAACTTTTTAGCTAAAGTTTATTTAAATCTTAGGTTGTGAATAATATAATAACAAATTATTGGTAAGTTTATTTTAACAATATGTCACATTTTATGGATATTCATATATGAACAAATTATTTTTAATTTCATATAATTCATTTCCATGCTGCACTGAGTATAAGGCAGAGTGGAAATTTCCCAGTTGATCCCCACCATCCTTTCGTTTCGTGATCAGAAAAAATCAATGACACACATCACGGATCTTGGAGCGCTTTGAACGGCATCCAGCACGTGTATTCCGGTTGTAAAAAAATCCCTACAATTTAACTTGCAGCTAATCCTCTACTTCATCACTCATCAATCCCCTTATCCATCCGCGCTCTAACCCACACAGCGAGAGAAGAGCACAAGGGCTTCCCCCGCGCATTCCAATGGCGATGGCTTCTTCATCCTCTCCGGCGCTTTCCATCTCGCCATGGAGCATGGCCTCGCTTCGGTCCGCCCTCCCTTCGATTCCCACGCCTCGCATCCTTTCCCTTCACTTCTCGTCTCCTGCGGCGCCCTTTCCGTCCTCGTCTCGCCTGAGATCCAGCCACAAGGAGCAGAAACTCTTGCGGTCTTTCACTGGCCTCGCTCCCGATTCCACTCTTATGTCCATGGGTTCTTGTAAGTGCTTCGTTTGGATTCCATCCGATTCAATGCATGTTATGCTTGTTAATTTGATAGTCATATGAACTCCATCTTCCTTTTTGCTTCATTGATCTGCTCCTTTGAATTTTCCATGAAGAATTATGATCGGTATTTATGCTCCGCGGATTTGTTTGCTCAATCTCTGCCATGCAGTGTTGAGCTTCATAATTTTACTATTTTCGTGTTTTCTTTTCTAACTCATCATACCAATGAATTTGGTTTGCTATTGATGATTTTTATCTCAAAGTCTGTTTTGGATTAGTACAAGTAATTGAAACATCTGTAATCTATACATGTGGAACTTTAAATGTGGATGTGCCATCCATTTGTTAGATATACCTCCCGATAGAGCATATTGAGTCAAAATGTGGCATTGTAAAATGCAGTGCTGGGGGCAGCCATATTAATTATTACCTGCAAATGCTCCCATCATCTCGAGCACTATTCGATTATATTATTTAGTTATCATTGCCATGTCATATCATGAGGTCTGGATTATGAATGGAGAAACAAAATTGAAGCAATAGTCACAATTTTTGCGGCTCAAGCATGAGCATCAAATCATAATTAATCACAACTTATTAAAGTATTTCTGAGGTCATGTCACAATTTCATGTATATTGTATGGAGCAACCTGATTAACCAGTCATACTTGAGGCAGTGAGTACTCTATGATTATTCTGTTCCATTTTGCCCAAGTATTCTTTCATTCAAGGAGCTCTTCCTTTTGCCTGTCATTCAGGACTGTCTACTCCATTCCAGAACCTGCAATGTATGATTATTTGCACCCAAATGCAATGCCGCGCATGATATCATATGAAATGTATAGCTAAAGTGCACTCGATTCTTCTTCAAGAAGAAAAAGTTTGAGGACTTGTATTTTGCTTTAAGAGATTTAGACTTTCTCCCTTATGATCAAGTATTATACATTTGTACGAGTTAATTTCACTACTGCTAAAGAACTATGCTCTTGGAATAGTTTTATCATATTTCCAAAATATGAAAGTTCTGACAAATAGGTGCAATATTTCTTCGAAATTTAATTGGCTTTCTTCTGGAATTGATTAAATGATGTTTGAATAATTGGATGCCTTTTCTTGTTGGTTTTGGAATTAGCTTATTACTGACTTTTGAAACTCTTCCGTGGCTACCCTTGATTGAAATCTTCTTTTTTTTTTCAATTTTTTTTTTCTTTTTAGAAGATTTGCTTGCCCTACATAAACTCAACCACCTTTTGTATTATTCATCCTTAGAGAACCCATCCTTAGAAGAGTGGCTATATTGGGAGTTGTAAGTTTTCTTCACTCATTCTATGAGGATTGTCAGTTGATGTGAGTAAGGAGGTGAAAGGGACTACAGATGTCATTGTGGTTGAGAATCTGATGAGTAGGAATGACTAGGCAAGAAAAAAGTGAGACTGACAATAAGAGAGAACTGGACAAGAATGTGGAGAGAGAACTTATGTGGGTGAGAGAGTTCTGACATGGGGAAAAAAGTGAGAAATAGAGATGAACCAAGAATTTGGATGAAGTCTCAATCACTTCCTTACTACCATTTGATTGGGCCTGATCTAGATCAGCATATTAATTGATTAATTACAAGAAGAAATCAATTTTACATTTGTCTATGACAACTAATATGAGATAATGTGAAATTCACAACCCCTCATTAAAGCTATTATTCTCTAAATGGTGAAATTGTAACTATTGAAAAAATAACTGTCCTTAAATTTCTTTTTGATAAATGCATTTCCTATGTGTCATTTCCATATCCTTTGATTCTGCAGATGGTGCTGGCTTTGAGAATGGTTTAAGCATTATTGATAGTGGGTCTAGATTCTATGCAATGCGACATGGAAAACGTGTTCCAAAACTCAATAGGCCCCCAGATCAGCGGCGTGCATTATTACGTGGCCTTACCACACAGCTCTTGAAGCATGGCAGGATCAAAACTACCAGAGCAAGAGCAAGTGCTATGAGGAAGTATGTGGATAAAATGATAACACTAGCCAAAGATGGATCTCTCCATAAGAGGAGACAAGCCTTGGGGTTCATTTACGAAAAGCAGATTGTCCATGCCTTATTTGCTGAGGTCCAGGACAGATATGGTGAACGGAATGGAGGATATACAAGAATTATCAGAACTTTACCAAGGAGAGGAGATAATGCACCTATGGCCTTTATTGAGCTTGTCTAGGTGAACCTACAACTTGTCCCTTTCGAATGGTTGATTTATGCTTCCATCAAAACTAATTGCTGCATGCTAATTATTTCTAATGAAACATTATTTGGTTTGTTCTCATTTATTAGTGCCAACATTTTTTGAAATTACAAGTCTATTCCATGGCAAATGCATTGCCTATTTTACATCTCTCACTATATGTATTAATAAATGATGGTCTTCCCACTATGAATTAGCAAGAGTGTTATGCCTGTCCAACTTGAGTATCAAATCTTGTGTACGCTCTCAATGCTAGTGCTTTAGTTATCTTTCAAGTGGTATGCTTATCCGACTATCCATCCATGCACCTCACATGCCATTGCCTGCAATGGAGTATATTAAGGCCCAAACTTGACATTGCCATATCATTTATCTAGATTTCAGTTTTGATCTATATAACGTGTGGATCCTACACATCCTTGAGAGATAAGAGAGAACTCTCTAGAAACTAGTTTGATGTGTTAGTTATCCTGCATAATGGAAATTTATTGCTAAATAATTCAACCTGGCCCAGCATTGGCATGCAGTGCAACATATATTTTAGCTTCAGAGAAATAACAATAACAACCATGACATTTTCTATCAGAACACTGTCATTATTAAGTTCATTCCTCAGTCATCAAGATTGGAATTTTACATTTTGGTCTAGTTAGGTCTGTAGCTATGATGCCTCATGTCAGAAGGTATTGATGCGTGGAAGATCATATTGAATTCAGCTTCAACTTTATCCATCTATACGTTTGAATAAAGAATTATTGTCGGAAATCTGCCATGAGGATCAAGAGTATAAGTTGTCTTAAAGAATGATTACTGGTTGTTTTGGATGATTGTTTTTAGTTGCTTTGCTTTTTATCTCATTTTATTCTCTTATTTTCTATGGGTGGGAGTAAGTTACATGGTCATAACATCAAAAAGTAAAGAAGCTGAAATAATGACTGTCTACTTGATCTATTATATGTAAATTATCATACTGTTCAAGAGTACTTTTACCATTAGAAATACACAGTTCAATTTTATTTCTGACTATGTTAATTTTGGGATATCTGCAGCTACTTTTTTTCAATGGATTTTGCATATATTCCTCAATTATTGGGGGACACTGACCAATGTCTCAGCTCCTTGCATGTCTAATTGCCATTGAAAGACCTCTTGAGGTCAGATTTCTGTATTTAGTCTCTTGTTCCTGTTGCTGTACTCTCTTAAAAATTCTGTGAAATTTATTATCTTCCATCCCTGGCTGCTTCTTTTAGGTAGCATGTTCTTGATTCTTGAAAATCTTGTATGAGCAGATTAAGGTTCTTTCACTGGTCAATTTTCAATTTCAATGTGGTTCGTTGTTCATCAGTATTTCTATTACTCAAGGCATCAGTTCAATGGTGCATATAGTGGGTGAAATGCTTGGCAGATGCATGTCCTTCTCATGTGATAACACTTCATTGCAATCACATGCAAGCATCTCAGAGTGGGTGAAGACAGAGGCCTTTTCCTACTTCTATTGCTCAGTGTTTCTACTGGGTTTCACTATCAGGCCTATTGAAGGTAAGAAAGAGGGATCAGCACTTTGCCTTTGGGCCCAACCTAATGAGTGAGTGATAGGTAGTTTTCATGGCAGGCAATTGGTGGTCCCTTGCTTGGTGCTCTTTTAGTTTCAATCAGTATATCATACCAGAATCAGGTCTCTTGCTGTACTACCTAGTGGAACAAACAAGCTTTATTAGTGCTTAAATTGGTTGGTGTGTTGCAGAGTTGGTCTAGAAACGGGCCCCTAAAAACACCTTCGACTTGACTTTCATGTGTCACAGAATGATGCTTTTGTGGGAATGGTTGGAGTCGGCAAATCCATAGCTTACTTTTTTTTTTTGGGTGGGATTGAGCATACATTGCATAGTTTTTAAGGCCACATTCCCATTGATGCTCTCTTTTCCCATGCTTGCTGAAACTTTTGTCGAAAACTTTTAATTGCTGTTATATGTTCTTTTGCTTTCCCTTTTCCCTTTAGGCACCTATTATTTAGCAAGAATGTCACAGTTTCATCATAATTTGCTAATAGCTGAGGTATATCTTGCCGACATGGTAAAAGAAATTAGTTTTTGTGGAGTGCTAGGAGGTGATTTTAGTAAATCATTCAGTTGTGGCTTTTTTATATTAATTATTTTCATCATTTGAGAAGATCAGTTTGAGAATTCTACCAGAATACAACATAGAGCTGTGGAGATGATTTGATTAGCATGATAAGGAAAAAAATCTTGATGCATGAGCATCAAATTTTAATTTAATTATTTTCATATATAGTTTGCATGTCATTTCAGAAGATTAGATTGAGATTTCAACCAGAATAAAACAAATAGGTGTCATGGTTAAGGGCAAACCTTGATACACAGGGACCTAACATTTCCATTAAGTTCTTTTCTTCATATATTTTGGCTAGTCATTGGAACAATTAGCTTGAGAATTCCATCAAAATGCAACAATTGCGTTTGCATGATATGTACAAATCTTGATATATGAAACATCATTATTAATTCAAAGGGAAGATGAATACAGCATCCTAACTAGGTGCATGAGAAATAAGATATCTGATTATAGGTTGGGCAGCTGGCCAACATAATGATTATGTCCATCTTTTACCCTGGAAACATCAGTGGCAAGCTTAGGAGGTGATTTTTAGTAAATCATTTTGTTATGTCTTTTTAATTTAATTTTGTTTGTCATTCAAGAAGATTAGCTTGAGAATTCCACCAGAATACAACAAAGAGCTGTGGAGATGATTTGATTAGCATGATAGGAACAAATCTTGATGCATGAGCATCACATGTCAATTTAGTTATTTTCTTATCTAATTTGCACGTCATTTCAGAAGATTGGTTTTAGATTTCAACCAGAAGAAAACAAATAGGTGTCATGATAAAAACAATCCTTGATACACAGAGACTTAACATTCCCATTTTGTTCTTTTCTTTATATATTTTGGCTGGTAATTTGAAACAATTAGCATTGAGAATTCCACCAAAATACAACAATAGCGCATTATGATGCTTTTGGTTTGCATGATATGAACAAACCTTGTTACATGAATTATTATTTCTGATTCAAAGGGAAGATGAATACAGCCTCCTAACGTGTGATGCATGAGAGATAACTGATTTTAGGCTGGGCAGCTGGCCAACCTAATGATCATGCCCTCCTTTTAGCCTAGAGATACCAGTGGCAAGCTTAGCAGTGACCAAACTATACAAGGATCACTAGAAAATATTGAATTAGGTCATCAAGGATTCAATAAATAAATAAAAAATGTGCCCTTTTCCCATCATCTTGATCTTTCCCCTTTCTTTATTTGTTTCAGAGTCCATCTTCGCTTGGACAAGTCTATTGAAATCAATGATGCTTCAAATGGAAGTAGGTTAGTCAACAAGGCATGTGCTCAATTTTTTTCTATAAGGATGACCTGTAACCTAGAAATAAAAAAGTTAGTCCAAATGGTGGACATGGTGGCCTACCAGCAAGCTTTGTTGTCCATTTAAATAACAAACATCTTGTTTATATAATATTAGTTTTAGGACTTACAGTTTTGTTACTTCTTGGAACATTCTCATCCCTCTAGAACTAGATCATTTTATCATTTTATTTATAATACGTTGCATGGTTTCTAACTACAATTAATTAGGTGAGCAGATGATTAATTCAATGCTGTCTAGAAAATCAAATTTTCAAAGTCGGTTTGGAAGTTAATTCTTTCACACCATTAGATATCTTTCAACCTCTCCTTTCACAGAAAAGATTGTATACAAACCAAGAAGTCTCTTGTAGAAACAATTTGAGTAATTATTTTGATCAATGACAATCTAATTTATGTCATGTTTTCAATCTGTCCTTTTTATGTCAAATTGGCAACTTGTGTTACGCGTACATCTTAGGAAATTAAATCATCTCAACATCCAACTGTTTGATTTAGGAGAAATAAACACAAAGGTTAGACTTCATGGTCTTGCTTACGTGTAATTATTATTTCAACAATGTCTATATATCAGTATTAATGCAGATGTTCATTGTAGTCAATCCATTAGAATTTGCAACCAGGGTTAGTCAAGATTATATTACATAGGCTCCATTTGCATCCCATGTATATTTACTGTATTTCAAGTAACTCGTATTTACTCACATTCTTTATACACAACATATGAAAAATTATTTATTAGTTCATGTAATTTTTCAAATCCGTTGGTTATTCCTCCTTGTATTACTTTTAAATTGGCAGAAAATTTTTTTCGACAATATAGACAAGCCATCACTCGCACATTCACCAAATACTCAACCATGTTTTAAGACAGAACTGAATCTTTGATCTTTGGTATGCGACATAAACTCACTGCTATCTGGTTATTGTGCCGGTGGTGCATGATCATATTTTCATTTTTATTCTTTAGTTTGTTAGCAATGTATTTCTTATATTTTATTAGTATTTGTTTTTGTTTATATGTAATATTTGTCGTTATGTTTAGTATTCTTGAAATATCTCACTTTTAGTCTAATGTCAACCAAGAAAGGTCCAAGCTCTAGCGTAGAATATGTCCACACAAACTGATTTGATTGACGAGACTTTAAAAACAACTTTTTAACTTTTATAGATTTTAAAAAATTCAGACATTATTGATGTAATCTAGAATCAATGTAACTTCTCTCTAGAATCTACATACTAATTTGAGTAATTTCCTGTTTCTGCAACAAAGTCATGGAAATCAAAGATTTTTTTTTTTTGCCTGTGAAATTAGAGTGAGTTAGGAGTTATTAGTCACCGACCAAGTTACTCTTTTCTATTTCTAGTTGGTCGGCTGAATAGAATATGTAGTTCCCCTAAAGACAGACATGGACTCCTCAAAATCCCTTCAAAGATCTTTTTTTTTTTTTCTCTCTCATGAATTCATTTTAGTCCAACTTTGCTTTCTCATCATCTCTCTTTGTGTGACTTATACACACAGCCTGCTTTCTTTCTTTTTTTATTTTCAATGGTATGGTTACATCACTGATTCATTTGTGTGGCAATTAGTTTCTTTTATTCTTCTTTTAATTGTCTAATCAAACTTTATCAATGAAATAAAGTTGATTTATCAAGGTGTGGTGATAATTGGAAAAGAACTGTGTCTTGTTCTTCCTCTTAATATTGTCACATGTCTTAGTATCCAATTTAACTACCATTTTCTCTTGTGGCTTTAACTAGACCATAGATCACCTCAGCTAAAGTTTGTTCCCTTATTTTTGACTAAGAGATTGATTAAGTTTATATGGCTTTCATTAGCTTCCATTCAGTCAAAATATGACCACTCTATTTTATAAACTTTGGTTCTTTTTTTCTCCTTTTCATTTTTTTGTATAAGATTAGAGTTATACTGATTTTCACATCTGAATTACTTAGAGGAGATGATTTTTTTTTTTTCCCATGTCAACATTAAATATGTAGAAATGCATATTTTTGTTATCAGTAAACTTCACAATTGTTGCTTGTGTACTTTTTGATATAGGAATTTATTGTGCATATATATATATATATCAACAGGATATCAAAAGTAAAAAAAAAAATGAGTACAAAAATGAGATGTACAATACTTTCATCATAACCGTTTGATAATCATTACAATAGCACTCCAAGCAAGTACAACTATCGAAAACTATTTACAACACCCTTGTAAAAATAAATATAAAGTAACCAATTTAACCATTCAAAATATATAAACCAATCAATCTGAACACCACTGAGTACAATTGTTTTGGTACTGTTTATATTGTTTATACACATGTATTTCTTTCTTCTGATTTTTTCTTTTGTCTAGTCTCTTTTTTCTTTGTTTTCTCTCATATTTTTTTTTTAATATGTGGACATTCATTTACGTATTACCATGTATATATATATATATATATATATATATATATATATATATACTGCGCAAAGTTATTTTTGGAATATCATTTCCTGTTAGAGATGTATGCAACCAATTATAATTTTTGGGGATGTGTAAATTATTAATAATAATATAGAGCACAACATCAAATGGAATTATTAAAGTTAGATTGAAATATCTGTGTCCAAATAAATGCTTCTTCTGACTAAACAAGAGCAAATGCCGGCAAGAGCACTAGACTTGCAATGTAAACACATTTATTAATGCTTCTTTTTGTTCCATTTCTTTCATATTTTTCTCTTTCAAAATTTTGTATTTACATCAAACAATTACAAACACATAGAAAAGAAGTGTGTGCTTGCCATTTGCCAACCTTCAATGTAATCAATATATATATATATATGAAAGTGATGTATTTCAAGTTTTGGTATTTGACATGATGTGATACCTTTCATCCGGTACAAGTGTTTGTTTTCTTTCCGTAAAAGTCCATTATTGATTGGAAATGGCTTTTCTTTCTTCCTTGATGAGTCATGCATAAGATATTTCTCATTACTTCTAATTAATCTTTTTTCTATTTAAACTAGCTTGAAAATGAATCATTTGTAATTTATATATAATTAATTCTTTTAGAAGTTAGACTGAAATTAAACTCTTTTCAGACTTTTCAGTTTCTACATGAAGGTTGAATTTTGTTGCTGAATATGATAAGTATTAGAGTTGTATTTGAACAAGTATTTAATTAATGCTAAACAACTTAAGTATTGTCAAAAAAAAAAAAAAAAAAAAAAACTTTTAGGTGAATTAAGAAATGAATGGTTACATGGAAATAGAGATTGCATTTCTCCAAATTTTAAAAATAGTTTTAAGTTTTTTTTTTTAATAAAATGGACAAGCTTTATATAAGAAAAATTGTATATATACCTTTAGAAAAAAAAAGGTATACTAATGTTTTATAGAGATAAAACAACAACAACAGCCATTAACCTTAATTATTTAAGGTTTAGCTATATAAGTCATTTCTTTCTACGTATCAACAGCCAAAGGGCTAGATAAATTAAATTAGTTTGCCGTATTATTATATAAGTTACTATTAAACAATTTTATACCTACGTTTTTTTCTATGATCTTCTATTTATTTTACGGTGGCATTTTCAAATTGTTCAAAGAATATATTTATACTCTTTCTTAATTTGTTTAGTGATAAGTAGTAAGTGAAATTTATAATTTTTATATGCTGAATAAATTCATTTTCTTTGTTTTTTAGTATATTGTTTTATAGAGATATAAAAGACAATATCATTTTTAGAGGAGTACATACGCAATTATGATGTTTGTAACACGTTAATGTTCAGCTTAAGACAAAGGGGTCTTATGTTTTCTTCTACTCTTTTTCTTGAATAAAAAATGTGATTTATTTATATTTATTAAATAAATAAATAAATAAATAAAGACAAAGGGGGTGGGGGTGGGGGTGGGGGGTGGGGGAAAGAAAGTAAAGAAAAGGAGAGGTTTGGGTAAGGATCACATTTGTGAATGGACAAGAACTCACTGGTAAGTTCTCAAATCAAACTCAAACACCATTATATACAACTATCTATCTATATTTGAAACCTTAGTAAAAAGTTGTGTTTACAACTAATGTGATTACCATGGTGAAAAATAATATTTCTTTAATGAAATTACTTAATTATATAAATATTTATATTAACAAACCACATATAATTATTTTATAATATATAAATTTTAATTATTAAATATTTTTTTATTGGTAGAAATTTGCGAGGGAAAAAAATAATTTTGTACAGTAAAAATAAATCAACATAGATATAGTCTTAGTGAGCAAACCATAAATGATTTAAAAAATACAAATGCTTGAAGTTTAATATGATAGTGTATCATTAGCTCACGCCAACTCTTTGAATTGAATTTTTTTTTTCAAATAAAAAATTATATGAAACTCATCTTCACAAAAAATTTAATAGCACTATTAGGTGATGGTAATTTTAATTTAATACATGATGTAAAGTGAAAGTTACTGATATTTTTATTTATCAATCATTGTGATTTTCTTTATATTTGACTGAATCATATAGATTTTAAGTTTTTAACCAATGTTATAAAGTGAAGGTTTATTTTCAACTCAATTGATTATAATTACAACAGTAAGGTCCTCTTAAATAATTATTAAAAAGCATGAAAAGAATGGTTCAAAGTGGCCAAAGAACAATCTACCACACCTATAAAAATCTATATTTTGATTTGGTCAAGTGATAATATCAACCACAAACTTCATTATTTTAAAATATATAGACAATTAAATCATATATATTAACCAAAGTCTAACCAAATCAGTACTATATGATAAATTTCATAAAGAACCATAATGTACAAAAACAAGCAGGGTATAAGGGCAAAATTGTCATTTAAAAAAAACCAAATGCATGGTTAGGTACAATTTTTTTCATAGAGATTTAATTTGTTATTTATATAAAATTATGATTTGTTTATAAATGTCATGGAGAGTGAGGTTGAAATGGGTATCATTTTAATTTTTTTTTTTAAAATATCCAAATATACAAAATAACAAAATATAATAAAATTAGAAAATTGAATTCAGTATCTTTTCATTATTATTAACACAATAAAGCAGAATGGTTATAAAAATTAATTGCATAGCACTTCAATTACAATATATATATTATAAAATTAATTATTAAAAATTATAATTATTGAAGTATATTTTAATAACATTTTATTTAAAACCTTAAAATTAAATTTATGGTCATAACTAATTAAACCATATAGTTTATATAAATTTTAATTAAACCTCTAATCACAAAATTCAATTTCAATTAAAAAAAATAGAGAAATTAATAAAAAAAATAATTACCATGAAATAATAAATTTCAAAGTTCAATTAAAACAAACAAAACTTAAAACGCAATCAATGAACACACCTTTAAACTTTGACCTGTTTTGAGTAATTTTATAATAAACATTAAATACTATTTAAAATATTTAATAAATAAACAGTTTTAGATTTTTTTATTTTTTGTTTTTTGAATTTATTATTATTATTATTAAAAATAAATAAACCAAATTTAAAAAAAAAAAAACTAGAAATGACAATACAACTAAAAAATAAGTACATGCATGTACTTATGACGTCCACCTATTTTTTTATTTTATTTGGTTATTTGTTTTTCAACATTATCTTTTATATTTTTATTAAAAAAAAATATTAGTATTCATTATCATCATCTAAAGTGTGCCCACTCTTTGGCTCTTTACCCCCACCCACAAGTGAGACAACGAATCCTTTTTCTCTTTTTATTTATTTATGTATTTATTTATTTATTTTAAATCCTTCTATTTTTCCCTTGAATTCAATCATCATATTATAATGGGGTCCACAACGTGGGAATAATTTTCCACACCTCTCTTTCTTTCTTTCTTTCTTTTTCTCTGATTATTATCTCTTTACATTCATATCCTTTAGTTTTCTTAATTTCAAAACATTCCATTGGCTCATTCAGTGGACTATATATATAATTATATATATATGTGTGTAACATAAAGGGCCCCACACTTGGCCGACATTCTTTATTTAACCAATTACATCATGCCACGTAGATAAAGTTATTGTCCCTGATAGGCCGCCTAGAGACTTGTCACACTCCCTCTATATATACTTCCACTCTTTATGGTTTTTTGGCTAGTCCACTTTTGCAACTCTCTCTTTCTAGATGGACCACAAATGAGAAATTAGATTTAAATGCTTGGAATTTTATAAATAATTCAATTATTATGAAAATAGAACTTAAAAAAATAAAATAAAATGGATAATACATCACTTTATGGATGAGGACTTATAACTTAAATTCCTTATCTTCGGCTGTAAGTATGTGAGTTGGATGATCAATTCCTAATTTATATGCACATTCATGTGATTTGTCGATATTTATAAATAATAATAATAATGAAATGTATAAATCATATTATTATTATTTTTAATCATAAAAATGACTACTAGGTAAAAAAATTATTTATTTATTGATTTATAAAACCCATAGAAAGAACAAATATTTAATTGTAAAAACATTTTAAAAATAAATTACAAATATTATATGTTTAGAAACACATTAATAAAAATTTACATTAACTTAGCGCAGGAGTAGGTTACTCCACCTCACTGACTGGGTTGACCTGTGATTCCAGAGGGTATTCTTTGTTTGCCCAGCTTATATTTAATTTCTTTGTTTTTTCTACTTGTTGTTTTTTTTGCTTTGTACCCCATCTCTAGTGAGAGAATTTTTTTATATTACCTGCTCGTTTTCTTTCCGATAAAGTTGTAGTTTATCCACTTTTATTAAAAAAAAATTACATTAAGTGAAGTGTACCAACAAACCATTTGAATTAGAAAATTTTTTTAGAGCATAATTAGAAGTTGTGCCAGTTCAAAGTGCAACTTATATTAGATTAATAATAATAATAATTGCCATTTTATGCCCTTCGGTATTACTATTTATTTCATATATACCCTTCCACCAAAAATACATTATTGAACTTTTCATGTTCTAGATTGTAGTTGAAACATCCCTTTAATTGAAGATGATAACAATAAAATGTTTATACATCCCAATGTCTAAACATACCAACAAAATGTAAATCACTAACCCACCTCTATAAAACTAATACCATAGACTATTTATTTTATTAACAACTAATAATTTTATTTATTATCAATTTCAATCACATGACTCATGCTTCGATATTTAATTTCTTGGGATCACTCTCAAAATTAAATAAACATAAAATAAATTATAAATATTTTCAACGTTATTAAAGACATTTAGATGTGGAAACAGGAATCTAATCCGTACAAGTGTTTGATCTAGTGTTTTGTACTTAAGCTATTTATTTATTATTTGTATTTTTTAGTTAATAATTCATTAAACCAAAGATTTATTTTTAATTCAAAGTTCTTCATGCATTCATTCATGCATCTTGAAAATGATATATTTTTAATCCTACCATTCATTATAAAAAAAAAATTGAAATAAAGCCCTTCATTAATTAAAAATTCACAAATTTAGCAATCTAGATACCATCTAATAATACAAACAGGATCATATTAAATCATTAATGATAGTAAGACTAGCATATAAAGAATCAATGAGTAGTCAATAAATAATCAAATAACATTTACATCAACCTCCTAAGATAAATATATTAAGACTAATTCATCCATGTCTTTTTCATTAATTCAATCCTAATTACATATATTGTTAGTTCCGCGAGTTAAAGTTTGTGAACTTAGAGCAACACTCTCTCACTTAAGCACTCAAAAATAGCACACACAAACCACACAAGAGAAGACACAAGACGTTGGTAACCCAGTTCGGCGTCCACTCGCCTACGTCTGGGGGGCCAAGCCCGGAGATCAACAATCCACTAAAAGAGGTAAAAATAGAAGAGTACAAACACACTTGTCACTCTCACTCACATACAAAGAATACTACCCTCTCTAGATTGTCCGGTACCTCCCTACTCCCTTTTTCAAGAGTCGTACCCAATCCTAGACCAATGTGGAATATATAGACGCTTCAACGTCCCAAATATAGCGCATACCTCTTTTAGAATCTCCGCGGCTTCTAACTTTAGAAACTTCTGAAATTAGATGTTGCAACTTATGTTGTAACATATGTTGCCACATGACCCTGACTGCTGGCTTGACTAAGTTCTGGCTCCATTGCTAAACGACCTCAAGACCCATCAACCACCTGGTCATGCTTAGTCCGAGTTGATGCAGTCAAATCACCTGATCTTGACTACCGGTAACTAACCTCCCTCCTCAACTCCTCACCACACAGTCCCCTCGCAAGGGGCGCATGTCCTTGTGCGTCTTCATGAAACTTACCAAACTTAGTCTTTACTTCACCCAAGTTTGGTCTTCAAATCTTCAACAAAGATTTTCAACCAATCATCCAAATCTTGCTAACAATAGGCGCATCTTCAAACATACCCTTAATAGACTTCATATCATCTCTATTAGGGTTCTTCAAATCTTGTCTTCAATTAGTCTTCAAAATCATTCCATTGAGAGATATTTCTTTATTTAGCTCCGCCCATATTTAGTCTTCAATTATATCACCTAAATATGGTCTTGATGAGATCCTGACTCCAAGATATTGCTTGCTAGATCCTCTTGCCTAAAATAGCTTCAACAAGATTTTTATTTAATTTTCATGAGAGTTGCAACTTCTTGCCAAAAATAGCTTCTCCAAGATCTCCCATGATATATTCCTCATAGCCAAGTTTATTTGCCATGTCATCCTTCTTTCCACGTCATTATCCATGACACGTCATCATGCTCGCCACGTCACCCTGACTAGGTGTAAAATTATGCCAATTAAAAGTGCATTTGCACTAACATATATAAATATATAAATATATAAATCTATGCATCAAACCTTTGTAATTAGTGTTTTCTTTAATGTTAAACCATGTTTTTCAAGGTCAATTATTTAAATTTTAAGATTGTTAAATTTTTAATTTGTTTTTGGATGATAACGATTGGCTTTAATTGTTTAATGCCGGCCCCTCTCTCTCATTCATTTGATCAAATGAAGTCATGCCATCTTAATCCAATGAATGAATATTTTTGCTTATGATTAGCCATATTAATCCAAGAAGATAAAGATAAATTGTTTTCTTAATTAATTAGTTAATTAACTATGTTATACTCCCCCTCTAAAACTATGCTTTATAATTATAATAATTATCATCTTGAAGCCATTCTTTCTTCCCATCACCATCATGGTCCTAATTCCCTCTTCTTATTGGTTAAATATTCCGATCTCCACTTACCATAGACTTTTTAATCATTAATGCATCTATATACAATTATTATATTGATCTTTGAAAAAAAAAATCAAGAGTTTTAAATTAATTAAGGAAAAAAAAAATAGTGGTCAAGGTTTGCCAAGAGATAAATACTCTCAACCAAAGAGTTTGACTTGTCAGTTGATTGAGTGGTACTTTACCTGAATTAATTAACATGATTATCTTCTTCATTGTGATGTTTTGTGAGTTTAATTACAAGTTTACTTTGTGATTAGCACTTCATCTCTTTTTAATTCAAGTGTGGCTTATCCACTATTAAAAAACACACCCCGATGTAGTGACTTGATCTAACTTAATTAACTTAATTAGAGTGTGCATTATTATTAATGGTGAATGTGTCTTTAGGCTTATGCATTGCATATTTAAGTTTATATATATATATATATAGAACATGAAGTGTAATTAATGAAGGTATTCCAAAGTTTGAGAAATGGACAAATAGAAGTTCTTGATTGAGATTGGAAGCTAAATAGAGTTTAATAATATGATAAGGATATATAATATTTTGTATTATATTAGCTTTGGATTTATCCAACCATAGGATGGAAAGGTACTCGCTTAATCATATGTCAATTGGGTAAATTAAGAACTTGTTGTCCACTAAACTTTTAACTTGTCAAATGGTGATTTTATTATTATATATTTTATGTTTTATTATATAATTGGCGGCAACCGCCTCAACTATTTGATTAGTACCGTAATTTTATATAAATTTTAACTAAGATTTTTTATCGTATTGATCCATTCAATCTAAACATTTTAAATAATCTTGAGAAGAACATGTACATGCAGACCAATATTTATTTAAGTAGATATTGCCAGCTATAAAATGTATTTTTTATATATATTATTAAAGTAATTGTATAATCTATTTGGAGAGAACTTTAAAAAATAATTTTAAAAATAATATTTTATTGCATTTAAGTTTTTGTTTGCATTAAATGTGGTATGCCAGTTTTTGCATTATATAAAATAATTTAGTCATATATGTTAGAGATCTTGATTCCCACGTTTTGATGGATTATGACGTTAATAAACTTAAGATTCATGAAAAATGAGTAGAGAGGGTTATAGATGTAAAAAATTAACTTTTTTATTGGATCACCTTAATAATAATAAAAAAACCGATAATTTTTTAATTCTCTTTTTCTCCTTCGTAAGTCTAGACCATAATGTAAGTCATAATGAAAAGAGTGAGTTCTTTTATTGGTTTATGTCCGAATAGAGTAGAAGATACTGAAGAGATTGAAATATAGAAAATTAAAAGATAAAAGACATTGAAATTAAATGGTTTCTAAAAGTTATGCTTAGTATATTAATAGCACTGTTTTTGTTTTTTAAATAAGTTTTTGTAGAAGAGGTTATGAAATTTATTATTTTGTAATTAATTTTTTTTTGATTTTTCGTTGTGCTTTTTTTCTTCTACTCTGTATTATTTCATTTATAATTGCTTTATTCATTTCTCATAAATATTATGTGCATGATATTTACAATTTAGTTAATTAAAATATTTTTTTTGTATTTTGAATTATGTATCTATATATGACATTGCCCAAAACTATTAAGATTATAAAAACAAGCCACAGATAAAGAAATTTTAGCTAGGTTTTGATAAATTAAACGAATATAGATTGATTACGAAGCAAATAAACAAAGACAGACAAACTAAAATGAGTGGAAAGTGTGCCACTAATTTTTATATTATAATAATTTTGAATTAATTTATTCGTTGGCTGGTTACATCCAACTTAAAAACTAAAAATTACGAGAATAGAAACACTGTAAATATTTATAAATATTTATATTTGTATATTTTATCTACTAATTCTAAGACACCATTTTAATATCAATTTTTTTAATTATCATGTATTTTATATTTTTATGCTATCTTCGCCAAATAAGAGTTTACATTAAGAAAATTAAAACTAAATATGTAGACAAAATTTTTAAAATTTAATTTTTTACGGTCTACGACTCTACATTTATTTTTAACCACTCAAAAATATTATGTTACACAACATTTTTTTTAAAAAAAAAACCAATCTAAACAAGTATTAATTATTTTGTATTGAAAAAAAAACTCAACTTAAATTTCCAACCACTTAGAAAAAAAAATATATATATCTTATCATGTCCCCATAACACATCTAACTTGTCCAAAATCATGCGTCCAAAATAATAATAATAATAATAATAATAATAATAATAATAATAAACCATAATTTTCTTCATATCTATCACGCAAGAACCAACTCTTTACTAATTACCCCTCTGTTCCTTAATTAAAACAATACAACAAATTCTAAGGGTTCACAAGCAAAAACTCCATTTTTTAAATAATATTTTTAATTTTTTATCTAGATATTTTCCCCTTCTCCTTTAAATAAATAAATAAACCACACGGGCCGGGCCCACCACAAGAAGACCCAATAATTCATCTCAGAACCGTCTAAAACCCATGATGCTTATCAGCACCGATTTTTTAACCCCTAGGTCACTTTCTCCTGCCACCTGGCATCATCTCATCCACATGCCCCTTCTCAACCCGCGTTTCCAAAGTCCTCCGTCCTACAACCATCACGTGACGTCTTCTCCGCACGTGCTTGAAAATTCTCGCAATCACCAGGGGCATTATCGTCCACTAATCACATTTATTCATTTATATACCCCTTTATACCCCTTCTTCTTCTTCACATTCTCTCGTTTTCTCCATCGCTTCTTCCGATCTCGAAAGCGAGTTCTCGATTGATGACGAAGATCCATCCCAATGCTCCGGTGCTCGATTCGCCTCGCCCTGCGGCTCCCGGCCGGCCTTCTTTGCCGGAGGAGGCGAGCGTTGAGGCGTTGACGGTTTGGCGCCGATCACTTCTCCTCAACGGGAATGGGTTCACGGTGTTCGATGCGAAGGGGAATCTCGTGTTCCGTGTTGATAACTATGCGTCTGGGAACAAGGGCGAGATCGTTCTCATGGACGCTTCCGGGAAATCATTGCTTACTATTCGCCGAAAGGTATGTATTGATCTTCTTCTCAAACTCTTCCGGATTTCAGCTTCATTTTCAGATTCAGATAAATTTCCTCAAAATTTTGTATGTTTATTTATTTATTTGGGTGATCTTGAGCTCTGTTTTGAAATTTTGAGTTTCAAAATTTTTATATTTAATTTTAAAATGCTTTGATTTTGATGTACGTTTTTGAAACAATTTGTGAACTACTAGACCTTGATTGGATGAGTGTTAAAAGTCATAGTTGACTTGTTTTTCCTTTTTATTTTTTTTTATTTATGTTTTAATTCTCTGAAAAAATGGTTTTTATAACTAATAAAATATACATATTACAAAAATGAAAAGAAAAAATTCATTAACTTTCATTAATACCACATTCTTTTTCTTTATTTTTTATTTTTATTTTAAATGTTAAAAAACTATATATATTAAAAAGAAAGTGTCAAACTTCGCAGAAACTAAGCTTATCAGAGCAATGGCTGATCTACGAGGGAGACGAAGCCACAAAGCCACGCTTCTCCGTGAAAAAGAACGCCAGCCTCATCCATCCCAAATCTCTCGCCCACGTCTCATCCTGCAGCAGCAGCAGTAGCAGTAGTAGCGGCACCAGCAGTAGCAGCAGCAGCAGCAGCAGCTCGTGCGTGTGCTACGACGTGGAAGGGTCGTACTCGAAGCGCTGTTGCATGATCTACAACGACAAGCGTCGACCACTGGCGGAGATCCGCCGGAAAGAGTCGGTCCCCGGTGTCTCCTTCGATCTCGACGTGTTTCGCTTGCTGGTATTCCCTGGCTTTGACTCGGCCATGGCCATGGCCATTGTTATACTTCTTGAACAGATGTTTGGCTCTAGGGGTGCTCTCAGAGGATGATGATGATCCAAACAAAGCTTAATACTTTGTATAATTAAAAATAAATATAAATAATAATTAAAAAAAAAAGGAAGAAACTTGTGATGATGTGGTAGAGAGAGGATAGCGATAGAGAGGGATTTGATTTGAGTTTTTTTTTAGTTTTGTGTGTGTGTGTGTGTGTGTGTGTGTGTGTGTGTGTGTGGGTGGGTGTTGGAAAATTCTGCCTTTTATTGTGTGGTTTTGCCTTTTTTTAATAAACCATGCAAGGATAAAAGGCAAAACATACATGAATGTAAAAAGGGTTCAGTTTTTTTTTTTTTTTTTTTTTGTAAAGGTTTAAGATTAAAAAAAAAAAGAGTAGATTTTGCCGTCTGCTTTTCCATTTTGTTTGTGTTTGTGCTTATAAAATATTTGTATATTTCTTGTATAGTTTTTGTGACTAGAATTTATTTTAGGAATTTAATGAAAAATATTTTTTTAGTTATTGTTTATAATAGGGTTATACAAGTGGTTTATACCATATATATTCACAATTAACCCATTTTTTTTTAGGTGTATGGAAACAAAAATTTTCAAACTCAAATATAAATTTAGAGGAACTAGTGTTTCTGCAGGACTGCAAAGGTCTAACCTTTTTTGATGAGTTGCAGTTTTTTATTTTATTTTATTTTATTTGGGGTCTTCGTGTGTTTAAGGATCTATGAAATAAAAATTAATTAATATTTTTAAGTTTAAGAGAAAAAAACATTGGAGTCAAGAACTAACACAAGAGTGCCTGGCCTTGGGAGGAAAGCAGCCCATTAGTCTTTATTGAGACTTGCGTTTATAAGGTCATGACATAAGATAGTATTTAGCTATATTTTTGGTTATTGTTTTTCTCTTCCTCAAAATTTAACCTTTTCTTTTTTCTTTTTGATGAATTAAACATTAAAAATATAGTTTATTAAAATATAAACTAATCAGAAACGTAGGTTTTACGTAATCATGCATTAAAACAAAAATACAAAGCTGCACTGCAAACACAGTTTTTACATATGGCCCAACTAATCCAACCAACTCCTGGTCATCGAGTAGAATTTATTAGCCTTTTCACATGTATTCATTTAGAAAAAAAAAAAATAATGGAGCCGAATTTTAATTTTAAAAATATCAATCTCACTTTCACTGATAACTATTTGGTTTATTAGCACTTGTTTAAATTTATTGACACCGAATTTTCTATATAAAGCATTCATCTTGTTAAAAAGGATGGTTTAAACCCCGAATTTTCTACATAAAACATTCGTCTTGTTAAGAAAGATGGCTTAAACCCCAATTAATGCTCATAGAAAGTACAGGTGTTGTAGAATTTAGGCACTCATGTTTTCATTCGAGACATATGACTTATTTATATTTGTAAAAAAAATAAAAAAAAATTATAATTTCATTGTAATAAGGATTATCTTTGAAAAATGTAAATTAATTATTTTGCTCTTATGGTAACATGGAGATACACATCTGCCAATCCTATTTCATCAATCAAAAGTTATGAGATCGAAAAAACAAAATTAAAAACCAGTATTATAGAATATTTCCAACACTTTTTCAAAAAAAAAAAAAAAAAAGAATATTTCCAACAACTAGTTTCTCTATTGTGTTTGGTAACATGTTCATCACTTGCATTTGAATTATTCCAAGCTTTCAACCTCATTCCACATTCAATCTTTGTTTCACATTAATTGCTTTAATTCAAAACTCCCAGCTGTAAATTTAATTGATTGATTCATTTTCCTTATTGTAAAAGGAAATACATAAAATGGAGCCCAAACGGGTCGGATCCACACTTCACCACTAAACCCGAATCCGAATCTCCCCAACGGTAACCAAGAATTTCAAATTTCAAAACCCCGCTTGGAGAACCAAACGGTCATCTTCTCTTCCTTTTTCCCTCTTCTTTCCTTTTTATTCATTCCTTCATCGATCCTCTTCTTCTCTGTGATTCTCATCGCCATTGCTGCGAAGAAAGCTCGATGCGATGATGGACAAGTACGAGAAGCTAGAGAAGGTTGGGGAGGGAACCTATGGCAAGGTATACAAGGCGCAGGACAAGACCACGGGGCAGCTGGTGGCTCTCAAGAAGACCCGCCTCGAAATGGACGAAGAGGGCATCCCTCCCACTGCTCTCCGTGAGATCTCTCTTCTCCAGCTCCTTTCCCACTCCATCTATGTCGTCCGGTAATTGATCGCCTTCTTTTGGGTGCGTGATCCATCCGTGGAGTGTTTATTGATTGATTGTTGCTTGATTGCTTGTAGGCTGCTCAACGTGGAGCATGTGGATAAGAATGGGAAGCCATTGCTCTACCTTGTGTTTGAGTTCCTTGAGACTGATCTCAAGAAGTACATTGATTCGCATCGAAAGGGCGTGAACCCTAGACCTCTTCCCCACTCCCTCATTCAGGTTCTCTTCTTTGCTTTTTGCAATGGATATTCTTAAATAGAGTTTGAGTGTTTGTGCGATGACAAGTATGAAAATTAGATTTTTTTAATATTTATTTTATCAGTATATGAGGATGAAGCTGAATGGATGAATTTGGTCGTAGGATTAGAGATTGGCAATTTTATTTACCTGTTTCTTTTATTCTCTCTTTGACGATGATGCTTGGTATATGTGTTCTCAGAGGTTTATGATGAATTTTCTTTGTTATCCCCATGTATTGCGCAGCATAATTTGGTTAATGATCATTCATTTCCCAAATTTTCCTGTATTTGAATGGTTTAGAAAGCAAATCAAAGTGCGGAATGAGGAACAAAGAAAATTTTTAATTTTGAAGTTTTCAACTGATTGCTAGAAAATTCCTTGTTTTATAAATTTAAGGGGATAAGTTTTAGTTCATTTTCTGTATAGTTGAACAAGCAAAACACATCACTTTGTTTCATATTTGCAGAGCTTCATGTATCAATTGTGCAAAGGAGTGGCACACTGTCATAGCCATGGTGTTCTTCACAGGTTTGAAGTTTTCTCCAGCCTTAATGGTTTCATTTTCCCAAATGGAATAGCTATAGTATAGCTTCATCATCTCATAATACTGTGATGTTGTCAGGGATTTAAAACCTCAAAATCTATTGGTTGATAAGGAGAAAGGAATTCTGAAGATAGCAGATCTTGGACTTGGAAGGGCTTTTACCATTCCTCTAAAAAGCTACACTCATGAGGTAATTTCTAGCATTTTCAGTGTGGAATTTACTTCTAAAGTTAGTCATACAAACCCATTCATGTGGATTTTATGTGTCCCCACAGTTTTTCTCAATCTGTTGTTGTCTTGTCCTTTGTGTTGAGTGTTGTCTAATATACTTGTGGCAGATTGTGACACTCTGGTACAGAGCCCCAGAGGTATTGTTAGGATCCACGCATTACTCAACTGGAGTGGATATGTGGTCGGTTGGATGTATATTTGGTAGGTTAAATAATTAAAACTTTGCATTTTCACTTTCAGAACATCATTTATATGCATCTGTCTTTTATATTCCTTGAAATTGCTTACTCTCTTTAAGATTCTCTATGAGGGAAGTGCTTGTTTTGTGCATCACTCCCTTTTTCAGACAAATGGATCAAAGTCATTAACTAGTATTTTGGATCCCTTGTCAAGTATTATGATAAATGGGAAGATGGCTGAGGACTAGATTTGAGATGAATTATTTTACTTAAATTTGTAGGTTATATCTCATTTATTAAAAGGCTTTGGTTCGATTTGAATGGTTGAATGAGACCTTCTTGAATAAAACGATGAAGCAAAAATAAATTTCAGTCTTGTTGCCAATGTGCATAAGCATAGTTCGATGAAGCATCGTGTTATTTAGTAATGCATTTCCCAAGTCATTTAGACTTGACATGGTTAAATTTTTAAGATAATTTGACATGATCAACGCCTCATGTTATTTTCTCATTCATGTAAATTTTGGTCATGCAGCTGAAATGGTAAGAAGACAAGCTCTATTTCCCGGTGATTCTGAATTGCAACAACTTCTTCACATATTCAGGTTTTTCACACATCTCAAGCATTATAAAAACAGTAGGTTTTTTTTGCATATTATTAACACAGCTTTGTATTCAATCTGGACAGGTTGCTAGGAACTCCAACTGAGGAACAGTGGCCTGGTGTTCGCAATTTGCGAGACTGGCATGACTACCCACAATGGAAACCTCAGAACTTAACTCGCGCGGTTCCGTCACTGGAGCCTGAGGGGGTTGATCTTCTACTGGTGACATTCTAAGTCTATTTGCAAACAATTTTAATAGAAATTGAGTTAAGTTTCATCATCTACTTCAATTTTTATAATGTTGCAGAAAATGCTGCAATACAACCCAGCCAACAGAATCTCAGCAAAGGAAGCAATGGATCATCCTTACTTTGACAGCCTTGATAAGTCACAGTTCTAAACATTACTTTTGTTTGAAAAAGCAGCTGCTTGCTTTGCTGGAATAAACTTTGATTTCAACTCCAATTGCTATGGATAAAAATGTTGTGTTTTTGAATGTGCTACTTGTCCTATGAGTGAGTTATATCCACTAGTTATTTATTTCCGGATTTTGCAGGGGTTTTTCTGAAAACTTATCAAGTTTGATTCCATCACAAGGCCTTAATCTAACCGCAGTTAACAGCCGAGATAATCAGCCCACCCAACACCAACCACTACAGCTCCACTTACGTGATCCATTATTTTTGTTCTCCAATGAACGTTGTTCCTCAGGAACTCTGTAGAAAAAAAAAATCATAAAACAGATCAATTGGTGAATAAAATGTATTAAAAATACTATAGAGAATAAAATGTATTAAATATTATATTGCTACGTACTACAAAAATCATAAAATAGATCAATTAGTGATTCGACCAAATTTTTTATACATCAACTAGCACCCATATGACCATTTAATGATTGACGACCATTGTTTAACATAGGGGGATTGTCGCTCGGAACACAGTGGATGAGCAAGCGCAAGGTCGAAATTTTGAGTTTACATGTTGTAGCAATATAATAAAATACTATAATATTACTGTTTATCTAATGTTTTTGAGTAAAATACTGTTTTATCATACTATTTAAATAGTTATAGTTAAGTATAATTTTTACAAATTTTTTTGATAGGTTAATAAATTTTTAAGGGTTGATAAATTATTTACTGATGTATTGCAGTATTTGTCTCTCTTAAAAACCCTGGGAGCATTTGTCAACTATTAGCTAAAAAAATCCATTTAAATGATTTTTTTAATTTCATTTTTTCAAATAAAAATAAAAATAGTGTGAAATAAAATAATAAGAACAATGTCCTGATTTCTTCTCCTTTTTTCCGTATAGTTTTCTTTTTTCTATAAATATAATGGAAAACCTGAATTTAGTCGGTTTCACCAGAAGGAACACTATATCGAAAACTATTCCACAGGAACACCCAACAACAAAAGTACACCTTAATATCCCACCCAAAAAAACGACCTCCCCCTTCATTTTCATGGACCCAGATCTCAAGCCGGAGTACCAACGTCGTGAGCGGCGGCGCCGCCGCTTCATACTCATCTCAGTGGCGGCGGTCCTCGCTCTGGGCCTCCTCATCCTCATCCTCGCCCTCACCGTCTTCCGCGTCCGCGCTGCCACCACCACCGTCACCGCCATCCATCTCTCCGGCTTCCACGCCGGCTTCAACGCCCTCTCCCTCTCCGTCGACCTCAAAGTAACCCTAGATCTCGCCATCACCGCCACCAATCCCAACCACGCCAGCTTCAAATACACCGAAGGCTCCGCCGAACTCTTCTACCGCGAGATCCTCGTCGGCGAAGCCGTGGTCCCGCCGGGAGAGGTCGCCGCCGAGGGCATTGTCCACACTGACGTCGTCCTGGTGGTGATTGCTGACCGTTTGATCGCCAACTCGGAGGTGTACTCGGACGTTGCCTCGGGATTAGTGAAGATGAAAACTAAGACGAGGATTCCGGGAAAAGTCACGGTTGTTGGGTTTGTGACGCTGAGTATGGTGTTATACACGTCTTGTGATGTGATCATCAGCGTTGTTGATCAGACGGTCCAGAATACAAACTGCAGCTTTAGAACTAAGTTCTGAATTTCTGCACGTATTTGTATAACATATTGATATTAATATGTATTTGTGATATTGAGTTGTTTGTATTTATGATTTTATTTTATTTTATTTTATTAAAAAAAAGAGAGAAATTGCTAAAAGCAACGACTATTTGATGTAATAGAATGGTATAAAAATGGTGAATGAGTATACCCAGAATATATACTGCACATATATAGCAACACATTATATAATATTGTAATATTATTATTTATTTAATATTTACAAATTATCGTTTGATCGTCCCCACGTAACGTTTGATTGAATTAATAAATTTTTTAGAAGTTGTTAGATTATTTTAATGGGTGTATCATCGTATTTATCTTTCTTTTAATACTCTTTCGTGGGTTGATGGTTGTCGCCTTCATTTAAAAAAAAAAAATTTGCTGAAATGAAAGAGTGTTTTTTTAATCAACTGTGAGATTGATTAATGTATGGTTTTCGTGAAAAGTAGTGAGAAAAACCTGGCTGGAAAGTTTGCAATCTGGTGATTGAAAGAAGCAATGGGTGAATTGGTCATTTTCATTTTCAATTTTTTTACTAGTACAATTGTATAAAAATATGAATTTATTTAGATTATAGTTGTAGAGAAAGTTTTCTTTTTTTCCTTATCATAGGGTTATTTAAACACGTTTATTGGAGATGGGGATGTGTTTGTCTTGAATTTGATATTTAATCTATAATCAGTTGACTTATATTTATAGCGTGCTCATTGAGAGCTGGTTAGGGGTAGGCGTCTCCTACCAAATATTTTTTGTATTTTCAAGATTCAACTTCTATCACTTGCTTAAGCCGCCTTAGTTTTTTGACAGTTGGGAGTTTTTTTGACAGTTGGGCCAACCCATAGTGATTTATGTTATCTTTTATTTAATATAAATATGCCAAACCTATTCGAGCATTGGTGGAACCAGGACTAATTGGCATAGGGCTGAAGGCAATACGTAAAAAAAAATTTATCTAACAAAACAATTATGCCTAATAAAAATAATATAAAAATATAATAACAATTTGAATATATATAAACTAAAATTGATCTATCATAATATAAACAAACAAATTATAAATTATTTGTAAAAATTGTAGTATATTTGACATGCTATGAATTTTTTGTGATTACTAATTTTTTTAAAAAAAATTAATATGCGATTTTTAAATTTTTGTTGATTTTTTGAAAATAAATTTAAATTAGAAAACAAATTTCACACGCATGATTTGATCTCCCCTTTCACATGAAATTGCCCTACCCATTCCCACTAACCATGCAAGCAAACTATCTTTGTTCCCAAATCTTTACACAAAATATAATTATATTAATCTAAATGTAACCATATATTTTCCAGTTTAAGAAGGGTAGGTTTGCCGGAGCCGAGGGTTGGTTTCGCCCTTGTTCGAGAATAATGATGAACCAAAGATTTATTAAGTCTTGTATGTAAGGAGATAATGATTAATTGAGTATATACAAACAAATTATATAAATTTAGATTTTTTTTTAATTCTTTATAATGAATTATTTTATCTTGTCTACATCTGAGGATTATCTATAATCAACATTAGTATTATAGTTTAAATAAATTTATTTATTTATAAATTTTGCTAAATTACTTTATGGTTTGTCTCAATATGATTTGAGTTGCAACACTTTAGTCCCATGTAATCTAAACTCTTTAAAAAAAACTGTTAAAATACTTAACTATGTTAATTTCAACTTGAATTTACCTTTTTACCTTTATTTATATTATTAAAACATGTCTTAATTTTAGACCATTCAAGTCTATCTCAGATTAAAACTTGAATGGTTTTAAAATACTATGACACATTAGCAAATTTATAAATAAAGACAAAAAATAAATTTATTTTTATTTTTATGCTACGTCAGCAAGACTTAATGGGTTAAGCGTTCCTGACACCTTTTTGCAAAAGGTTTATACTACAGGGTACTAAAGTGTTACAACTTAAACCACAAGTCCCGAATTGATAAAAAGGCAAACTACAAGATACTTCAACAATTTTTTTTTATTTATTTATCTATTTTTGATAACATGGATAAACCACCGTATCAAAAAGAAAAGATGTTAAGCACAAAAGAGTTTAAATACATGCAGTACAGACCACAAAAAAGAAGTCCATTAGAAGTGATTGAGAAAACAACAACAATGGAACATACAAACTCCAAAACACGAAAATAAAAAACTGACATGACCTAGAGGACTCCCACAATAAGAGCATGCAATTAAGCAGGGAGAAGGACGACTCTCTCAGTCGGGAGGAAGGAGCTTTATTCAACCTGAGCTAGTTAGTGCTAGTATTCATCTTTGTAGGGACTCTCAAGTTATCCATATGGGAGTTTAGAAACTCGAGGCTTTTCTTGGTGGTGCTGATTGATCTTTCAAACTCATGGAGGTTCTACTTTGGCGCTATAGACACCCATAATAATAAATAAATGAGCAATATTAATGACCAAAGATAGATGCGATGAAGATAAAGCATTAAAAAAAATGGATTTGACCAGTAAATCCCATGTTTTCTTGTTCGGGTTCTAAGGTGAGACCTCTAGGTCCCCACATAGTAGAAATGGTGGTGAAGAGTTGGTTAAGGCCGAACATTTGACTTAAGTGATTTCAAATGCGCATTGCATACATGCAATAAAAAAAGAGGTATTGACTAACTTGATCCTTGTAGAGCAGATTGCGTAAGTGGCAGTCATAATCATGTTACACCTTTGTTTAGCAAGACTTTCTAAGATAAAGATTTTATTGTCCCAAGCGAGCTAAAAGAAAGCCTTAACTTTTCTTAGACAACAATCTTCCCAGATAGTAGGACTAGTTTAACAATAAAGGCCTATATCATTAAAGAAATAGTAGAAGGATTTAATTGAGAAAATATCGCTAAGTGTACGATTCCACCTTTTGTGATCAATAGAAGTTGGGGATGAGCTAGTTGGCCTGATCAAGCTATCTGCTAGTGTAGGGTTAACTTCTAGGAGTTCAGGTAGTAATTAGGATGCAATGGCCTTAACTAATCCAAAGGTTGGTGGTGACAATAGAAGCCAGTAGATTAGAATAGTTGGGGTGTTTGTCAGCCTATCCATCCATCATTCCAGAAGAGGGTAGATGTGCTATCTCATATGATGTGGGCAATACACACCATGAAGCTTAGAAGACACTTCATGATGCCTCTCCAAAAGCTGGATAGTTTCTCGAGCAGTTTGGTGAACATGTTCCACTTTGGAGTTGATGGAAATAATTGAAATGGAGGATTTGAGAGCCACAGTTTTTTTTTTTTTTTGGTTATCGAGGCAAAAGTTATCAAGGTTAAGAATGGCCCCACTTTCCTTGATCTCTAGATTTGCATACTTTCTTGTAGTTGATAGGTCAACAACCACTATTGCTGATATCTAGCCTTCCCCACATGTTGTATTCTATTAAGGGGGCGTTTGGTAGATGAGAATGTGACTTAGGGGGTGTTTGGTTGGGAGGCTTGGAGTGGGAATGGGAATGGAATAAATCCAAGCCTTTGTTTGGTTGACATGAATGAGAACGAGAGAGGAATGAGTGGGGAGTGAGTGGGGAGTGAGGGAGGAGTGAGCAATCCTCCCAAAAATGGGAGGATTGCTCATTCCCTTCTCACTCCTTGAGTAGAAATGACCATTTTACCCTTTATTTTAATAATTAAAATAATATTTTGATTTAAATAATAAATAAATAAATAATTTTAAAAATAATAATTAATTAAAATAAAATTAATAATAATTAAATTAAATATAATAATTAAGTAGATAATTTTAATAATAATTAGTAATTAAAATTAAATAATAATAACTAATAATCAAAGTTAAATATTTATTTATAATAATTAATTAATTATATTTCTTCATTAATTAGTTATTTTTTTATAGTTGATTAATTACTAATTAATGATATTAACAAAATATCTTTAATTATTTATTTAAAATATTTTTAAACATATAATTAGTTATTTATTATAGTTAATTAATTACTAATTAATGATATTAACAAAAATTTTGAGATTTGGTGACCTATTAAAGTTAAATATTTATTTATAACAATTAATTTATTTTTTCACTTTATATAATACTCATTTGGATAAAGGGCATAATAGTAATTTTATTATATTTTCTTCTTTTCACTTTTCCCATTCCCAATAAACTACCTCCTCAGTCCTTCCAACCAAACATAGTTTTCAATCACATTCCTTCTTCAATTCCCCTCATTATCATTACTCTTCCACTCTTCTCCATTCCATTCCTTGCAACCAAACGGCCCCTTACTTTCTCTGGAAAGTAATCCCTTGGAATAACTTTGCCATGTTTGGTAAAGACTTTTTCCTCGAAAGTAAGATTGACATGGGAGAGTAATTCCATCAGGGTGAGGGAAAGTGATTCTCTCACTACTTTGTTGGAAAATTGGGTTCCCATGGGAATGGAAATTGAACCTCTAACTTTTGACAAAACTACCCTTACACTTTTTTCAAAATTACATCTAATCGCAATTAGGTTTGGGTATTACATATTATGTATTTTGGTATTATATACTAATGTGTAAGTAACATGGGTGTATTTGAGCGGAGCCAAATACTATGTATTTTGGTATATTATACAATGTGTATGTTGGTATTATATACTATATAGTTAGGGTATTATATACTATTGTGTAAGTGACAGGGTGTATTCGAGCCGAGCCAAATACTATATATTTTTGTATATTATATACTATGTATTTTGGTATTATATACTATGTATTTTGGGTATTATATACTATGTATTTTGGTATCATATACTAATGTGTAACTAACAGAGGTGTATTTGAGCCAAGCCAAATACTATGTATTTTAGTATATTATATATTGTGTGTTTTGGTATTATATATAGTGTATTTTGGGTATTATATATAATGTATTTTGGTATCATATACTATATATTTTGGGTATTTATATACTATGTATTTTGGTATATTATACAGTGTATTTTGGGAATTATATATGATGTATTTTGGTATTATACACTAATGTGGCCTGAATCAAGCCTAATATGTTTTTTTTGTTTTAATATTAAAAACAATGAAATGTTGTTTATGAGTAAAAAACATAAGGGCATTTATGTCATTATATAAAAAAGTTCCTAGGAATGTGGTTGCACACCAAACATAGAAATATTACTTTTCCATCAATTTAATCAAATTTTCCAATGCATACCAAACAAAAGAATGATACTTTTTAAGAAATCACTTTCCCATTCATTACTTTCTGATCAATTAAAGCACTAATCGCCCCCTAAAGGCCTTGACCACAAAAAAAAAGAGTTTGAAGATCATTATCCAGTATGTGGGAATTGAAGTTACGACTGAATTGATTAAAGTTAATCTTCCTTCTAGAGGTAGAAGATTGGATTGCCAAGATAAGAATTTTATCATGAAATTTGTGATATATATATATATTTTAATTTTATTTGTTTGTAAAGTATACAAAATCGTAGCTTATTTTTTTATAAACAGTTTTCAACACTGAAAAAAAAAAACTAAAAACAACTCTAATTTTTTAAGGGGAAAAAATTCAAACATTTCTGTGAATTCATTATTACCATTACTGTCACTAACTCAAATTATTATTATATTTATCTTAAAATTTTGTACACAGTGATGTTTGTTTTTTGTTTGTAAAAATCATAAGTAAATGTTCTTTATAAAAAATACATATGATTTGCACTTGTTTAATTTTAAAATATTAAAACGTTAGGTCTGACTCTTCTCTCTAATCCTTATGTCACTGAGTATTCTTAAAAAGTGCAAAACCAGAAAACAATTATATATAATGTTATGCTACATTAATATCATATAATTATTTTTTATGATTATTTTATAAAAAAATACTTAAGTAGTGGTTGTTGTTGTTATGAATATTAAATATACAGTGGATGCACTATAGCCATAGTGGACTACTGTAGCAAATGACTAATGGATGATGCCATAGTAACAATCCATATTTTACTATAGCAACAGGCCATATTTTACTATAGCGGTTGTTGTTGTTATGAATATTAAATAATGGATGATGTTATAGTAACAGGCCATATTTTACTATAGCAACTGGCATACGGTAGCAGCCACCAATTATTATTTTATTTATTAATATATTTTGAACGATCGATTGAATTAATTTTAATTATTCATTTTTTTTAGTGGTTATAAATATCTCTTATTTATTTTAAATGATATAAAAGAAAAGAAATAAGAAAATGTGAAGTGAAAGTAGGATTGCTTGATATATATTTTATTTTATTTTTTTAATTTTTATATTATTTAATTTTTTTATAATTAATATATATATATTGAGGATGAAATATTTAGTAGTATTTACAATAGTTGTGGCATATTTTACTTTTTCAAACCTGGCTAATGCTAACATAATTTTATAAATTTAAGGGCCAAAACGAAAAATTGACAGCCTTTAATGATTTTTATTATACTAAATATTAAGGTTGAAACTGAAAACTCATTTGCATTTGAGAAGCGTTTCCAAGCCATGCATGTAGCCGCGCGCTGTGTCCACGTGGACATAACTGAGAATTGACGGCGTTACTTCTCCGTCAAGAATTCAAGCTCTAGGCTCAACGAGAGCCGTTGGATCAAAACACGATGAATCACTAACCGCCCGATTATCATGGGGACGTTTAGATATAAGAGCCCCGTCTTTCCCTCTCCGTTCGCCAGTTTCTCTTTCTCTTCGAGAGCGAGCCCGAAGAGTCTTCGAATTCCAAAGATCTCGAAAGGGAAACCCTAACCCTAGTTTTGCCCTCATTTTGATCGAGGTTTGATCTATTTCTCTTGGTTTTTATTCTATGATTGTGTTTGAAATGATGCTTTTTCTTGGTTTAATGGTGTGATTGAATGGAATTATGATTATTTTTTGTGATTTTTCTGGGGTTTTGTTTGTTTGTTTTTTTTTTATGGTTTCGAGATCGATTTCGTTTGATTTTTGAAGGTTTGAGAATGGCGGAGGCTGTGGAGCGTGGATCTTTCATGGAGAAGATCAATGAGAAGATTCACGAGTACAAGGAGTCGTCGTCTTCGGATTCTGAAGGCGAGCAGCAGAGTTTTCGGAAGAAGCGCTTGTTTGGGAGAAAGGAGCCTGTGCATGCTGTTCTCGGAGGGGGAAAGTGTAAAAATTCTTTTTTTTTTCTTCTTCATGAAAATCATTTCTTTTGTGTGCATATGTCTTGATCTATGCTTCGGTATTATCAAATGTGAAATTCATGCTCTAAAACCAATTTCTAGTTGCGAAAGATACAATCATGATGCACATGATTTATTTTTTCTTCTTCTTCTTCTTTCCTATGAGAATTTTATTTTGATTTTGCAGGATGATTTAGTTATGCTTGTAAAATAAGAATATTTAGTTAATTCATCAATGTAATTGATGATTTGAACGTCACATAAAAGTTTACATGATATTCATGGGGGAAATGCACCTCAGGTTTATGCAATATCACTTTTTAGTGAAATTACAAGAGTGCTTCTTGCTGTTCTTTTGCATTAAGGGTATACGAATTAAGTAGAAATTATTGCCAAACTGGGGAAGTCAACTTGTAGGGAATGGTTGGCATCATTTGGTCAGAAAAATTACTGCTATTGCTTTTAATTTACCTTTTTGATTGGTGTGGGATTTTGGATGTTTTTTACTTAATTAGCTTTCCCGGAGGAAAATACTTGCTCTGCATTGATGAAAAGCTCTTAGTCATTGCATAAACATTAACAAAGGTCTTCAGTTAATTGATTTTGTGTTTTGTTTTTGAGAACTTTCTAAACTCAACCATTTTGTATAATAAGTTTATCCTTTCATGGTGTTTTCAGCTGCTGATATTGTATTGTGGAGAAATAAGCAGTTATCTGCAAGCATACTTGCTGGTGTGACCGTTCTCTGGCTTCTCTTTGAATGCATGGGCTACCACCTACTTGCTTTTGTCAGCCATTCTCTTATACTAGCGCTGGCAGTGTCATTTATCTGGTCCAATGCAGCTGCATTCCTGAACAGGTAAAAACCGAGCCTTGCATTCACAGTTCTTTCAAAATTGAATGATAGTTTCACAGATTTATATTTTACCATATTGAGACAACCCAAGCTACCCAGCTACCTTGGTTTCTTACTTCATACTCTATCTTCAAATGTTTCCCTGTATTAAATTAGAAATTCTTTGCACATGACATGAAGAATCCATGTAGAATGATTTTATGTGATTGAAGCATCATGATGTGTTTCATAGGATCTCTTGTTTTGTTCGTGTGCCTGTAAAAAGAACTCCATTGGCCAAATTTGTCATTTCCATAACTGTTACTTTGACTAGTTTCTTGAGGCCTTTATTATCCAGTTAATGTTTTCTTACGCTCTGCTAAATTATAGCTATTGACTTGCATTAATTTCATTCAATTATAATAAAAATTAAGAACTGTTGAAATAAGTGCTATGAGATCTAATATTCATTTGATTTGTTAAATACAGAGCTCCACCAAAATTTCCAGAAGTTATGTTGTCTGAGGAGTTGTTTCTAAGCATAGCTCATTCTATTAGATATGAAATCAATGAGGCTTTTGCAACCTATCAGTATGTTGCTTCTGGAAAAGATTTGAAGAAATTCTTGATGGTATGATACTAGGAATGAGTTTATTCTTTCCAACTTCTAATTTTTTTTTTCCTAAATGTTCTAATAAACTCTGTTTGTTCTGCAGGTCATTGCTGGCTTGTGGATTGTTTCTGTAGTTGGTAGTTGGTTTAGTTTCCTAACTCTATCTTACATTGGTCAGTCTCTCTTCATTTTTCTATTGTTTCAATTCTAGTTTTATCATCAATGATTCGTTCAGACATTTGCAATTACTGAATTTGTATTTGTCAAATTTTTTCTCTCTCTTTGTAATGCAGTTTTTGTTCTTCTCTACACATTGCCTGCACTCTATGAGAAATACGAAGATCAGGTCGACACCGCTGCTGAGAAGGCCATGGTCGAATTTAACAAGAAGTATGCAATTTTAGATGCGAAATTTCTCCAGAAGATTCCTCGAGGACCATTTGCTGATAAGAAACGGCAATAAGTAACTGATGAAATTTCTGTTTGATTTCAACCCTCTTTCGAGATTATATTCAACATCCTTTTGGTACAACTATCTCATGCTAATTTTTTGGTAGTTTTTCTGGTGAACATTGATATGGGTTGTGATTTGAACTTTTACCTACATAGTCTAGTCTTTACATTCGAAGAAATGGTACATCAGAATATCTCAAAAAATAGGTGCAAAACAAATAGAAATGAGAACATTGATCAGGAAAGAAAACTGGGAAGAAGACGTTAAACAAGGATGAACACCATCGACTGAAAGCCGCTTGCACATTAGAATTATTAATACAAAGTAATGCTCATGAAACTTAACAGCACGTATGTTCCAACATATGATACAAATAACAGCAACATAGTCCTCTAAAATACAATCTACCTAAAAATTGGGTTGAAATGGGAAATGAAAACTGACTTATGAACTCGTTTTGCTGTTCACAGGTGGTAAAAAGGGTTCCCACCATCCAAACTCATACTTAGGATATGGCGCAACCCACTTCTCTGGTTTGTCAAACTTCAAATCAACCGGATTAAAATCTAAAGCTTCTTCGAGGCTGTTTGCGTCGAAGTTATCTGCCAAAACTCTATCCAATCTCAGCTTCATAAACCTGTCAAATCCATTTCAAACTATTAAATATTACAACACTAAATAAGAATAACCAAAATAGAGTTCAAGATGATGTCTAGTGTCCTTTTCGACTTGTAAACTTTGCAAATGGCAACACTAATATCAACTGAGAAAATAGTTAAATATCTATCGGTAAGCAAACATTGCTATTAGCAAAGCACAAAGATTGATATAGACAAACATCAAGAAATCTAATCTCTCATAAAAATTAGTAGAAACAATGTCATTTTGATAATAGCAAATCAAGAGAGACCGCATCACTTCAATTAAAGTGAAATGTCATCACTGATGAGAAGCCCTGGTTGATTATTAATAACTAAATTATTCTATCATGCTTGAGATGATTTCATCCTTTCTAGAAAATTATCTTCCAGCTAGATTATATATATAGTGCTTAAATATATATCACCATATAAACAAACAAACATTCATGCAATGCTCTGTTCTTCATTGCATTCTTCAGTATATTATCTTTCATCAGTGATATACAACGAACATTAAGAATTATTCATGAGCAAGGAAAAACAAAATAAGGAGAATGAGTTCGTCGAAATGGCTTACGTAATCCAAGGGCCATTGGTGGAGACGAGCGCAACGGCAGGCCTATTCAATCTCTTGGTGATGTTTGGAAACTTATCCAAGAACTTGGGCTCAATGACAAGCCAGAAATCTTGTTCTTTGTCTCTCTCACCAAAGAGCCTCAGCCTCTCAAACAACAGCTCCTTGAAATGCTCCTCCTCATCAAGCATGAACTTTGCATTTGCCACCACAAAGTAATATTTCATAGGTTTCTCCTAAAGATTCAATAACAACCATCACAAAACCATTCAAGATAGTCATCTGGAATTTGTAATTTTCATTTGCATCTTCATTTCCTCACACATTTTGTTAGAGTAACTGATAATCTCACATCAGTTAATTTGGAAAACATAGATTTAAATATATAAGCTTGGATTCAATCATGCTCAAATAATATATCTGAGTTTGCATCTAATATATTTTAATTTTAATTTTTTTTTCCAAATTAAACAAACACAAATGCTTAATTTTCAATCAATAACCACCAAAATCAGGCCCAAAACCAAACCCTTACAGCTAGAGATTTGAAGATTGCATTACCTCCAAAAATTTGGTTAAATTTCTACTTAAAAAAAAGGCAATTCTTTAATTTATGGAATCAATGAGCACAAAAATAACACACAATTGCATTTCCTAACAAATCTACAGCAATCAAACACACACCAAACCCTAATCAAATTCAAAAATCTCCAAGAACATAGATGGATTATGGATACAGACCTTCTCTTCAGTCTGGATCGATCCAGACTGATCTGAATCTACAGCGACGGCAGCGGGGGAGAAAGACAAAGCCCTGCGATTACGGAGGTTGCACGACTTGGGCAGAGACGAAGCAGAGCTCTGAAGGTGGGGAGAACCAGGAAGCACAAGCTGCAGAGTTCTCCGAGCCTTCCCAGCCACGGTCGCCGCCGGCGGCAGCGCGGCGCATGGGCCTAGGGCAAGCGTCGCCGGAGCTACCATTCGCTTCGCAGTGATGAGTAGCAGTCGAACTAGACGAAGGCCTTATCTAGTTTATCTTTTCAGGATTCTTTATTATATATATATTTACTTTTCTTGCAAATAACCCCCATTGTTTTTCATAATATCATATTCCACACTAAACTTTTTTATTTTTCTCTGAAACTTTATATTTAAGTGATTTTTTATTTTTTATTTTTGGAAAAAATACACTAAAGAATTCTTCCTGCTTATAAAAATACCTAAATTGATTAAAAATAATATATATATCAAGAATATGTCATTGTTATTATTTTTTAGTAATTTTAGTAGTTTTATAAAATTACCCATTTTAATTAGATATCCATACAAATCTCCCAAATTTCCCCTTCTTTTAACCCCTTTTTTTTAAATTATTATTATTAATAATAACAAAAAAAAATCCCTACGGATCCAAAAAAAAAAAAAAAAAAAAAAGAAAATTTTCAAGAGCTCTTGACGGCGATGCTTCTCATCATATGCTTGAACTCGAGAAAATCCACCCGTCCATCGTGATTCCGATCAACGGAGCAAATCATCTCCATCACCCTCGCCATGCTCTTCCCCTCCGGCAACCCTAATTTCGCCAGCACCGCCTGCAACTCCGCCGCAGAGATGAACCCATCCCCATCCTCATCGAACACCTTGAAGGCCTCCTCCATATCCCCATCCTCCTCCTCCTCCTCCTCCTCCTCCTCCCTCACCCCCGCTTCGTCCTCACCGGCTACTTCCTGCCCAAACAGAGCTTCTCCGAGAGCCGAGTGAAGCTTCTCGAAGTCCTCGTAAGCGAGCCCTTGATGGCCTGGTTGGATGTAGCCATCGATGGTGGCGCGGAGATCGGTGAGGTCGGCTCCGAGCCCTAGGCGATCTAAGGCTAGGGCGAGCTCCTCGACGGTGATCTCGCCGTCGCCGTTGTGGTCGAAGAGGTCGAAGACGCGGCGGAGCCGCACGGCGTTGAGGCTCGCGCAGCGGAGCCGGAACGAAGGCGATGGCCGGGAGAGCGCCGACGGCTTCTTCTCTCCCTCCATTGAAGACGAGGTCGGAACCTGAGATTTGAGGGGGACTAAAAGAGAATTATATAGGGAAAAAAAGGGTTTTTTTTAACATATTTTGATCGAGTTGAGGCCCTTGAAGGAGTTATAAGGAATTATTCGTGTGGATTTGGATTTAGAGTGACGATTAACCGACAAAAATGGCGGGGAATACGGAAAACCGTGTGGTATTATTATTATTATTATCATTAATTATTTTTAAAAATAAATTTTCTATTTATAATCAATGCTATGATTGGTGTGTGTGTGTATATATATATATATATACAGTATGTATATATATATGAATATATTGTTTTTATTTGGTTAAAATTAAATTAAAATAATGATGCAAGAAAGGTCCAAGTAAATGGGAGTCTTGTTCCTTCAAGCTTTGGGAAGGAGCATGTTAGTTACACTTGCCTTCACGTTAGGAAAACCATGCTTGTCGTTATATATATAATATTTGGAAAAAATAATAATAGCTTTTCTGGATATTTAACTGATTCAATAACAATATTTTTCAATGAAATAAATTTTTATTTTAGGATTTTTTTAAATTAGAGATAAATAATGATCATATAAGTAATATATTTTTAAAATATAAATTAATTTTATGATTTATTGAAAAGTAATATATAAAACAAAAACTATAGGACTTATAATTTTCATCCATATGTGTGAGCAAGTCACAGGCTTAATAAACGATGTTTTACTATTACAATCAAATTTTGGTCTTTGAATTCAAGAATGACCAAAAAAATTGGAAGAATCTTTGGGGTGGTCAAGCATGGGCTAAGAAGAGTGTGTTGACTTTGATTGAACCCAATGGGGTCAAGTCATGGATGTTCTTTTCTCGGAACCTTAATGACTTTTTCTTTTGTTGAATATTCTTTGATTTTATTTAATTTTGTAATGCTCAAGTTAATTGGTCAAAGCATGCATTGCTTGTATTTTCAAAATATTTTTTATGATATGTGTATAATTTGTTCTAGTTGTTTTTATTGTCATGATTTTTTAAATTATATTTTTAATAAATTTTGGTGTGTGTAATTTGTGGTGTTTGTCATGTCAATTGTTACATGGGATGTTAGTATTGGAGTTAGGATGTTAATATGTTGGTATTTTTTGTCACACAGTATGGTATTGGTAGCATGTGCAATGAGTTGGCTTTGGTGAGATAGTAGTACACTGAGCTAGCAAATGATTAAGTAGCAACATAATGAAGTAGTGGCTTGATATGGAGGCTTGGTCAAATTGAAATCACAAACTATTCTGGGCAATAAGTTATGGTTGCAAATCAAGTTGGATTAAATTGGCTGGTGGTTACCTGATTTGAAGTAATGAAAGATTTTACTGAAGATATTCTTGGCAAGCCAATTTGAAGCAGTGAAGATTTAAATTGAAGACTATTTTTGGAGAAGCAAATTGGCGAGTAAATCACAAGATCAGTTGTGTGCTATTTGTAGAGGAGAATTTGAATTAAAGACTTGATTAGAAAAGATCAAATTTAGATGCTCAATTGGAGACAAATATTGAAAACTGATTGAAGTCTATTATTGGAGCTTAAGTGAGGAAGTAAATGTTTGATTGAAGATATTTATGATGAAGATCATATGTTAAGACAATTTGTCATGAATCCAAATTAGGTGAGGTTCTTGCTAATAAGACGTAGGAGTTTAATTAGTTGCTAATCTAACATAGAATAGGAGAATTCTGTAGTGTTTGACTCAAATTCAATTGAGAGGGTTGGAGATGTCTTAAGATCATGCTATCTTGAGGTCACGCTATAACTTAGAGTTGTGACTCAATAGGTACCGGCAAGAAGGCTAAGTTGCAACTTGGGTTGCAATCAAAGCTGTAACGTTAGATTTGGTAGTTGTTGGGTTTGGAAGCTTCGGAGAATCAACACATAAAAGGAAGGTTTCAAGAGATAGTGTGTGTGGAGGATTATATAAGTATCAACTCAAGGATTTAAGATGTAAGAGAGACTTAAGGAGGTAGGTGAGTGAGCATCAATCAATCCTATGAGAGAGAGCTAATTGTTTAAGGTGTTCATGCAAGGATACTGGTGAAAAAGTGTCTTGCCAACGGGAGGTCAGACCAACAAGAGGTTGGTTTAGACGATTCTTCGTGGATAGGATCTTCATTCACCATTGTCCTTTTGATGGGGTGTCTGTGTGACTACAGTACTCGTGTTTTCACCTAGTATATAGATTATCCAGCTTGGTCCCATAGGTGTAGGCGTGTGGTGTCGAACTCCAAACTATTCCTCTATCACTTCAATCAACCCCCTAATGGTCAATTATTTTTAGGGTAAATTGGTCAAAAGCACAAAATTACATATTTTTGCCCCAAAACATCATAATTGCATGTATACCCCTGAAAAACCTCTACTATCAAGTTTTGGTGACAGAAAATAACTATACAATCTTAACCATTGTTAAAACATGAGTTAAGTTTTGTAAAATGTCAAAAATGCCCATTCATATACTCTAGCCCAACTAACCCTAATCTCTTATTCATTCTACTCCAAATTCTCAACAGATACCTGAGTGCCAAATCCTCGTCGTTGCTTGCCACATGTAGCAGTCTCTCGCATCCTCGCCGTCGCTTCACCATCGCTTGCTGCTAGTAGCAGCCTCGACACATCATAATTACGATTCCTTGTCAAACCCAAGCGGAGTCGAGGGCGTGGTTTGTTCTATCCCTCTGAGACCCTTCTATTTTCCATTAATTTCTTGTTGTCTGTTGTCTTGGGTTTTGTTTGGAAGATGATAATTTTCAGAGGAAAAGAAAGGGGAAGGGGAAGGGGAAAGGGAAAGGGAAGGCCTAAAACTACTCCAACAAATGAAGAAATCCTTGGTTAAGAGAATATTAAGGTATGAATTGTTCATATTGTTAGCTTCTTTTCTTATCATATATATTTTTCTTTTGATGCCTAACTTCATGGTTTTTACATTTAAAATAATATTGTTTTGTAATTTTTGTAGGTTTGGAGATGTTGATGAATTAAACATCATTTTGTGAACATGTGGAGATGTTGATGTATTTGTAAACATTATTTTGTGAACATGTGGAGATGTTGATATATTTGTAAACATCGTTTTTTTGAACATGTTGTTGTATTTGTAAGTATTTCTAAATATGGGGATATGTTGATGTGTGTATTGTTGATGTTATACAATGTTTCATATGGTGATATTATAGGTGTATGTGTTCTGCAAATTATGATAATTAAGGGTGCATTTATAAATGTGTTAGATGTGATATGTGGATATTGTGAATGTGAATGTGTTATTTAAAGGTGCATTCATAATCCAAGTTTTTGTGATGATTAAAATTTGTTTAGGTTATTCGGTTGGTTTGATAAATAAATTCAATAAAACTAAACATTTGTAAATTAATTTTTTTTTTAATTAGGGTAAATTGGTTGTACACCCCTAAAAACCAACAAAATTAATTACTTTAAGTTTTAGGTTTTTTAAAAAAGGTATTTGTAAATTTACAATGAAAAAGTTTGCATGGTTATATATGCAAAAAGTATAATGGTCATTTTGCATATTTGTAGTTAGTTAATTATCAGAATTTTAATCTCAAGGGTATAATCAGAGGTATATATGTAATTATGTTTTATTCAACGTTAATACACAATTTTAAAAATATTTAGGCTACACCTATTACTCATCAAAAATTCCTTCAAATAAATTGAAATATCTAAATCTATTACTTATATATCTCATCCATAAAAAACAAAATTGTTTAAATTTTCCAATATACATAACTCGAACTACATTTATCATTTATCATGTCTCAATTTATAAAGCATAAACACTAGGCACCGACATTCGCAGAGAGCTCTCCGCTCTATTAACAAGGAGCACTCTCCACTTGCGCAAAAAGACCAAAATGCCACCCTTAGCTTTTCTCATACAAGTGATAAAAAGTAAATCAAAATATTAAAATGCCCATTTTAATTAGGGTGGCAAAAATCCGGGTCTGGACAAAACTAAGTCCAAACAACTATTATTATAAATAAATAAATTTGTTGTTCGGACCAATCCTGGTTTTAAATCAGGATAAACCTAACTTGTTCAGACCCGGTTTCTTTTAAAACCGGGTTGTCCGGATGTCTGAATTTTATCTGAATCTTATAAACTACATTTAACTTAACTCAATTATTAAACTATAAAAAATAATTTAATTCACATGCAAAAAAAAAAAAATCCAACAATCCAAAACCCAAATCAAGTCATACAAAATTCCAAGTCTTAATAAAAAAGAAATCTATATAAGTGTAAAGTTTTTGAAAAATTGGGCTTAAAACAATTGAACTTATGATTTTGAGTTTTTAGGCCATCTCCAACCCAAAACTCTATATTTGGTGCTTCAGTACTAAAAAATACAGCTTCTACAGTGAAACATTCTTCAACCACAATCTCTATTTTTAACTCTAAAATAGAATATTCTAAAAATATTCTTCTCCAGGCAATGGCGATAACATGCCAAGACTATTATTTTTCTTTTTAATATTTATGATAATGTATGTTTTAAGATGATTTTTTTTATGTTTTTATTTTTTTTATTTTTTTATCGTTCATATAATTTTTGTTAATTTAATGATTTTATATTTCACAAATTATTTTCTTTAATTTTATATTTATTATTAATTGAAAAATATAAACTTAAATTATAAGTTAATAATTTAATTAAAATATAAAATTTTAAATATAAATTTAAAAAATAAAAAATAGAATTAAAAAAAGGAAATAAAAACAGAATTAAAAAAAAGAAAAAAAAAGAAAAACAGATATTTTTTAAATATATATATATAATTATAAATATAAATTAAAAAAAATAAAAAAACCAGAATTAAAAAAATTAAAAAAGAAAATCAAAACAGAATTTAAAAAAAAGAAAATAAAAAAAAGAAAAGATAAACATAAAATATATACATATATATAGAATTAAAAATATAAATTTTAAAAATAAAAAACAGAATTTTAAAAAAAATCAAAACTAAAAAAAGAAAAATAAAAAAAAAACATATAGTGTTACTAAAATAGAAAAACAAAAAAAATAAAAATAAAAGTTTAAACAAAAAAACTGAAAATTAAAACTAAAAAAAATAAAAAAATTTATAGCGCTGCGCGCACTGTAGCACATCCCATATCTGGCGCAAGTTTTTGCGCCAGATTGGGATGATCATGCGCCAGATTTGATTGAAAATATCAAATCTGGCGCATGATTGGAGATGCTCTTAAAATTTTAGAGATACAAAAACCCGGTTGTCTGAATTTCTTTATCCGACCAGGCCCGAATTTTAATTTGGACAATCAAAGATTACCCAACCCGGCCTGAATTAACACAACTTTTGTCCAACCCCTTTTTATTCCAGGCCAGAAAAAACCAAGCTGGCAGGCATGAACAAAGTATTGCCACCCCTAATTTTAGTGATCAATTTCGGGTCGGATCTCTTAGACAACTGGATCCGGATCCGTTAATTCCCCTAAACGGGTCCCAAAAAGAAGATCCATTTCCCACACAAAGCAAGCTAGGTTGGTCTCGCGGTCTCGTGTTCGTTCTCATCTTCGATTTCCATCTCTCACTTCTTCTCGCCGGCGGCCAGATCCGAGACCACTTCTCACCGGAATCCGTCCCCAATCCTCAGCGATCACCGGATCCCAAGACTCATCCTCGTAGGACACCGGATCCCTAACCTCTCAGCCGTCGCCCTTCCTCTCCTTCACCCTTTCGAGGTGGGTTGAATTCCAAGATTGAAATAGATTGTTTCTAATCATGAAAACTTGAGAATTTGGCCTTTTTATTGATGATGTCTTTATTAGTTCTTACGATTTGGTTTTGGAACATCTTGTTGTCATATTATGGTATGGATGTCAAGGACTTGGTGGCTTTTTTTTCATGTTTTTTTTTTTTAAAGATTTTTGTTTGTTTAGTTCGTGAACTATGGGTTAATACGTTGAGGTTTTTGGTTGAATTGTTGGTATAGGTTGGTATAGGATTTTTTATTTCATTATGAATTTTGTTTTGCGGATGAAAAAAATATGTAATTTTTAAGTTTTGAAACATTTTTTTTTTGTGATAAAATGCTTCATGTGATTCGAAGGAGAGAATGCAAATGTTGCTTGATTTGGAAGACCCTAGAGAATGATGTCTTAAAGCATTTCTTTGTCATGCAAATGAGAAATATGAAACTAATTGCCTCAAATTCGGATTTTGTTTTGAACTCATAATCAAGATATGCCGAGGGATTAGTTGTTTTAGCTGTAAACCTAGTTCATGTAATTACGCTGATAGTGCTAGGGGCTTCATTTCACTGTTATGTAAGTAATTATTATTATGTTTTCAGTGAATGAGTTTTTGATTATTATGTAATAGTTGTTGATAAACAAAAGTAACAAAAGTAATATTGAAGATGTAGATTTTTGGATCTAGACTTGTTTATGACTTTTTGTTTAGGTAGTGGTTGGAGATATGGTGAAGTTTGAATTTTATAAGGATCTTTGCAGTACTTGATTGCACTATCTGAATGTTACATCAGTTCATTACACTACTATAAATTGATGACCTGTTTATCTCAAATTTTGATATTTCCTTTACAGACTTTTGATCAGTTACTGGTTTAGGCCTATCTTTTGACATTGACTACTGGCAATTACTTGACCTAAATATACTGTAAAATCATCCAATATATTTAGGTCTGTATATTTACAATGTATATTAGGTCTATTGTATTGTAAATATCCAAGACCTAATCAACTGCTACTTGTATACTGCATATTTAAGTCGTAGAATATACAATTTAGGTACGTCTTGGATTTTTACAGTATAGTTAGGTCCTCATTATAATTTGTATCTCAGGTGTCATCTTGTACTTCTATTGGCCTTTTGTCTGGTTTGGCAGACCGTACTTATGTACTTGAACTATTGCAATTGTGGCGGCTTATGACATGTTTAATGGTTCAATTCCTAGTTGGTTGTTGAGTAGATTCTTCCCTTCGCCATCTTAGTAGGCATGAATTGCCAGGGAGGGTAAGAATTTTTGGTTTCAACTATTAACATTTTGACTTTGATGGTATGGGATCATAAGTATTTAGACTTCTTGATATGGGATTGCTTGGAAGTTTTAAATGTTTAAAACTAGTATGAGAATCCAGATGTGCATTCAACTTCTCTAAAATGCTTATGAAGAAGTCTGCAGCCTTTCCTGTATCTTGACAGAGCGAAAAGCTATCATTCTGACTGTGAACTTTTTACTTGTATCATAGTGAGGCTCAGTGGGATTTCATATAGTTTGGCTCACTTGTTTGAATTCATCTTGATTCCTTGGTTTCCATCAAACAGTATATTTCTATTTCTTTTTTTTTAATTTTATTTTTTTGTTCATTTATTTATGTTATTTCAGTGAGTACAGCTGTATTGTTGCTTGAATTAAAATGCTGTTCCCCCTTGAAAATAGTACAATTCTTTTGCATCAGATCTCATGAGTACTTTTAGTACTGTCAAATGACTTATGATCACTGGAATGTTCTTAAATATTAAAATACAAGTTCCTGCATTTGAGTTACAAGGATGTTGTACAGGAATGGGTTTGTGGACATTTCTTGAGGGTGTTCTGCTCATTGCAAATGCGTTAGCAATTCTAAATGAAGATCGCTTCCTTGCTCCAAGAGGTTGGAGTTTCTCTGAGGTTTCAGGTGGTGGTCGAGCGAAATCACTGAAAGGGCAGGTCATAGGTCTCATTTATGCAACTCAATATCTGAGGGTGCCACTGATAGTTCTGAATGCTATTACCATTGTGGTAAAGCTGATTTCAGGCTAATGATAAGAGGTATTTTGCGCAAATTAATGATTTCATTTATTTATTGATTTCAGTAGGTGTTGCATTTGAGTTGATCAATCAACATTATTTTTGTGTATGATGGTGAATTACATGTCAGTGAATTGAGATATAGATGCCCCACAGATGTTAAATTTTCATTTTTCCATGTTTACGTCTTTGACAAAATCCTCATGCACCATTGTAAGTTTGTCAGTAAGACAAACATGAACATATCTTGTTGTCAGGAAAGTGTATACATTGAACATCCAAAACTAGAGTTGACCTATCTGATCATGATTCATTTAATTTACTAGGGGCAGAAATGTTAGAAAAAAATTGCTGTAACTGCAAGTCTTAAAGTAATTGTTCATGTTATATGACAAGCATGACGTTCGCAAGATTATAATTGATCAATGGCCAAGAAGTTACAATGTATAGGCAACTTTTGTATTATTTGAAAGAAGCAGGTGATTATTTGTCACATTTTTTTTTTTAAGTTTAGATTGAGAAAATTCTTGTTGGATTACTTCTGCCAATTTTCAATCCCTGTTTACTTTTGCAGGTTTGCAGGTGAGAAATCAATTTGGAATGCTTCTAATCAATCATCATAATCATCATGTTATATGACCTCTAATGCTCTTCACTTGTATCAAAAACTCACTTTTTTCTAGTCTTTAGAAAGAGCTAAGTATGCATGCAGTTTGTGTTTGAGATTACTGTCCCACCTCTGAGTTGCTTGGCACTTTTTTTATTTTTATTTTTATTTTTTATGATAATTTTGATTTACATTGTGTAATATTTTATTGGAGTGGCAAAATTATTCTGATGAATTATTCAATCTTAAATGCCCATGACTCGTTCATGTAGAGATGCAACCACCTTTGATTGCTTCAATAATTGGTTAAAAAGGGTCCCATTTTTTATCTGAATCATGGCCTCTTATTAGTTATTTCTCAAAATCATGGAAGTGAAAATTACTATATAAACAGGATTTTGTTTTTTTTTTTGTTTTTATAAAATTCAAATTATTATGTTTTTATTATATTATATCTTTTATTTACTTAGACTATAATATATCAATTTTCATCACAATCTATTTGTTCAATTATATAATGAATCTAAAAAGAATGTAAACATAAGCATAAATTGCATATATACACATGCATGCAAAAAGCATATAAACCAAACCTATTTATGTAAAACTATTTGTATATCCACAAATTTCACTTAAATATTAGCCATAGAATATTAAAAAAAAAATTGGTGGTTTGGGTTATATATCTTTATATATGGAATGACTTATTTTTAGTTATTAAAATTATAAAATTAAAAACACAAAAATTATCTCTACTTTTGATTTAATTCTGTAATATAATGAAACATTTTAATTGAGAGAGAAATGGGAATTATTTTGTTGGAATTCACTGGAGCTTGATTACACTCTTAATATTAATTTATATATATATTTAACATTAACTTTGCTTATTAATTAATGATTATACCATTCAATTATTGAAGACTAGTTGCCAAGTTTGTCCTCCTCTGTCTTTCTAATTGTCCTTTTCTTTTCTACATGGGCATGGGACAAATCAAGAAAAATATATATTGTTTTTTTCCAAAAAAAAAATTGAATAATTTAGTAGTTTGAGTGGCATAAAAAGCTAAATAACAAAAAATGCTAAAAAAGCAAGGACCATAACAAAAAAAATGCTAAAAAAGCATGGACCATAACATTGTTGTGTTTATGTGCATTAATAATTGTCACAATTAAAAGTTAGTTATAAAAAAAAAATCTTATTCAAACTAGAAAATGAGATTTCAAAATAAATAAATATACATATATATAATACTTTTGTCATTATTTATTTATTTATTTATTTATTTATTTTTTAAAATTTATATATATTGAAATATTTAGACATAATGCATTGGATTCCTTTGATTGCAACTCATTCTTTCCAAGAAAAAAGCTCTGCCATTTTGTTCATTTTGTTTCTTCTTCTTCTTCCCATGTGCATCATGCTCTGTCCACAGGTTACATTGGCAAGTTGTGGCATTATCAAATATATTTTTGAAGTCTTTTTTCATATATAACCCTGTGAGTTTCATCATCATTTATTTATTTTCTAAAAACCAGTTGATATCATTGGATTTACATATATTTTGTTTGTTTTATAGTGAACATGATAGATGTTATGTCAAATTGTCAATCATATTTGAGCATGATGGAAGAACTTAAAATTTTCAAAATAATGAATAGATGGTTAATCCAAACCTATTTATTTAATTCAAGTTGGATTGGGAATGCATAACATTATTAAAAAAAAAAAAACAATAATTTAGAAGGGCCAGCTTTAAATTAAGTTTGTTGAAAATTAATTTTGACAGAGTCAATATGATTGTTAAAGACATTAAAGAGATGATCATTTTGAACCATAACTATAAGAGTATGTGTTTGATAAAGACAATAAAGAGTGTAAGTAATATTTATGAATTTGAGAATGGCCTCATTGATTCCCAAAAGCCGATTTAGATTGAACTCATGGCTTGAGATTCATATCAAGAGACAAGCAAGGCTTTAAAGGGCTGTTTGGATTCCGGATTGGGAGGGCAATGGATGAGGAATTATGGCATGGAGGGGCAATGGAATGGGAGGGAATGAAAGGGAGTGAAGGGTAAATTACTTGCTTATCTTTTAATAATAAAAGTTATTTAATTTAAATAATTAAATTAAAATAACAATTAATTAATTTAAAATATAAAATTATAAATAAAATGAATAGTAATTAAAATGAATTATTAATTTAAATATTTAATTATAGTAATTAAAGAGAAAAAATATCTAATTACTATAATTATTTTAAATAATAATATTCAAAATATTTTTATAAATAAATAATTTATTATTATTAAATATAACTCGTTGTTTTATACATCCATACCAATTATTTGTATTAAAGGCATAAAAATAAATTTATCAATATTCTTATTTTTTATTTTTTTCTTTTCAAATGGTTTTATGCAATATGCCGGACTATGGTTAAGCAATGTTTTTTTTAATTATAATTTTTATTTAAATATATATACTGATATTAGCTTTGTAATTGGATTTTAAACTAAGGAGGCGAGTCTATTTTTTTCGTTTGAGTGAAGTAATAATTTTGAAAGCTGTTTGACTGAAAGAAAAACAAATCTTTTAATTTAGTATTCTAAGAATTGGACAAGTATGTGAAGGGCTGTCAAATAATTCAGATATTGTGGCCAATCAAAATCTCAAAATAAAATTCAATTTATAATTATTTTAATCATATGGAGTATATATATATATAACAATAATGAATAAACCATATTGCTCCATATGGCTGCTAGACAATGAGCGTTGCGTTTTAATTCACATAAAACTTATTAGCAGTGCTCGTGGATTTTTTAACTATATCATGTGTGTATAAGATAACAATCCTCCGTCACCTATAAAACAGAGGACTTAGGTATTTTTTTTTGTTGTTTAGGTGATATTTTTGGTTAGGAACAAATCCAAATCAAATTATTCTTATCTCATTCAAGCAAAATATACAAAATTCTAAATGAGCACTTTTGTTTTTAAATATTAAGACATGAGTAATAACAATATTATAACATATCCTAATAATTTTGATTTTTAATAAGGACCTGTTTGGATAGCCCAGAATTATGGCATAATCTGTACATTATGTTATAATTTTACATTTTCTGAGAATTATGCCATATTGGTTGTTTGGGTACTTATTTTAGAATATAAAATTATGGCATAATATAGGTATTATGGTATAAAAAAATATTCCACTAAAAGTGGAATATTTTCTCATTGTAAAAAATCTCTTTCTCTTTTGATCCTGCCACTCGTCATTGGTCCACCGCTGGTCCGGCTGGCCTTCGATGACCGGCCACCGGTCCGGCCAACCTCCGGCGACCGGCTACATGTCCATCGCGGGTCTGACCACCAGCCGGCCAGCCTTCGGCGAACGGTCACCGGTCTGGCCAACCTCCGGCGACCGGCTACCAGTCCACCGGGGGTCCGACCACCGACAACTGGCTACCAGTCCACCGGGGGTCCGACCACCAGCCGCCCAGCATCCGGTGACATGCCGGCGGTCCATTAGTGGTCCGGGAGGCCTCCGGTAATCGGCCACCGGTCCACAGGTGGTCCAGTTGGTTATAAGATGACCTCCGGCCACCGGCCACCGGTGATCCGCCCATCGGTTGGCGGTCCACCGGTGGTCCAGTTGGCCTTCGGCCACCGGCCACCGGCCACCAGTCCACCGGCGATTCGGTGGCCGACCAACAGATTTTGGTAATTTTTTTATTTTGTTAACCAAACACTCATTAAGAATAAAATATGTCCCAATTTCTGTAATAATCACTTGCACTTCCTACATAATAAAATTATGCTATATTTTTTTATTTTGCAGCCAAACAGACCCTAAACCACAAAATAAAAAATATAATAATAAAATATTTCAGATTGATCTTCTGGTTATTGGTGATGTGATCGCGTATAGGATATGACTGCACTCGTCTTGTCCATGCATGCAGTTTAATAAATATCATAATTATTAATTAATGCGTACATATTATTAATAAATAAATAATAAATAATAAATGATATAACTCATGAATATTTTTATAAAATCATAAAATCCAACTTATTTCAAGTAATTCAAAAATTTTTTAAATGTGTTTTTTAAATCATGTTAATTTTACAAGCTTAAATATAATTATTTTTTAAAGAATAATTACCATGCATCCCATCCGAATTCAATTACAAAACATCCCTCAAGTGATCCTATTTCAGTATTTTGTTCAATGAATTTTTAACTAATTTCAAACTTAAAAAATATGTATAAATAAAAATAATCCTTATGAATTTAAAAATCTAACATTAAATATTAAACATTAATCCTAAATCTTAAATCATAATCGCCAAATTCTAAATCTTAAGTCTAAACAACAATTAACAATGTAAGGTTTAAAGAGAAACTCATTTTTTTTAATAGAAACGAGAAAAAAAAAAAAATAACCCACCCACCTTATTTAAAAAAACTATTTGAAAAGCTTATTTTATAAAAATATTATAATTTTTTTATCAAACAACTATTTTTTATGTATATAAAGCCTATGTTACCTTTACTAACTTACCTCCATAGTCTATCATTTTTAGTATAATATTTTGGATAGTCCTTCTAATATAGTTAATTTGCTTTTTTGGTCCCTTTAATATAATTTGTCCTTAAAAGATCATTGTATTTTAATATATTATGAAATGTAAGTCCTTCATGAGGATCTCCTAGGGATAAATTATATTAGAGAGAGACTTATATTTTACAACATGTTAAAATACAGGGACTTTTTAGGACACAATATATTAGAGGGATCAAAAAATTAAATTAACTATATTAGAGGGATTAAATAGAGTATTACACCACTATTTTTTATTGATAAATGAGCGATATATATTGATCAAATAAAAATAAAAATAAAAAGTTTGAGGTCTTTTAGGAGGCCAATATTGGTATTTCACATCTACTCCGGCTCCATCTTAATAAAATTTTAACTAACTTATATATATATATAAAACAATATTTCATTAGTTCAATTTTGTTAGCAATTTCGAAGGAGTTTGTTTTCCTTTCCGGAATCGCGAAAAGGAAAACGAAGTCCCATCTCATACCAATCTCGTGCTTCTCTGCTTAACCAGAACCCTCTCTCTCACCTTCTCCTCTTCTCTCCACGAACGCTAGAGCTTCTTCTTCCCATCGGAATCTCCGGGTTCTCATCTCGTCTCGTGGCTGCTCTTCTTCTGAGACTTCGATCAAGATCTGGTTTGGTTAGTTTGCAGGTGATTTAGGGTGAGGTTGTTGGGGTATTTTTGTTGATTCTTTGTGTTTTATAATGTGTGGGTTTTTTTACAGTGTTTGATTTTTTCGCTGTTTTGATGGGAATTTATGGGTGTTTTTTTTGGTATGTTTATGTTTAGAATTATTTGGATTGAATTATTGGTTCTTTTTTTCCGGATAATTTGATCTGCGTCAACGTTTTCGTTATCCAAAATTTTCCCTTTTTAGTTTGAAGCTTTTGATTTTGTGGATTTAGGTTCTGATTCTTATCATAATTTTTTTTTTCTTGTTTCTGATTTTAAGTTATAATTTTAACTTTTTTTTTAGTGGTTTTATGGTTTGGTGGTAATTCAGATTGAGAAGTGTTGGATTTGGGAGTATAGTTGCAATGAGTGCAAGGGGAAGGTCGGTGTTGGAGATCTTGATGGAGGGCCATGTTGTAAGTGGAGGAGGGCAGTCGATCTTTGTTACGATGAAGTTCGCCGTCTTGCCAATTGCCAAGGTCTTCGTTATGTGTTTCATGGGGTTTCTGATGGCGTCTAAGTATGTCAACATTTTGCCTTCTAATGGACGGAAGCTTCTTAATGGGGTGAGTATGAGGTTTTGCCCAAAAAGGATTTCGCTTGGTTTGGTTGCAAAATTTTTTTTACTGGTAGTGGATTCTATATGTTCTTCTTCTTCTTCTTCTTCTTCTTTTTTCCAAGCTGTAAAGCTTGGGGTTGTGATTATGTTTTGGTTTCTTTGGAATTGTCACTAGTCTGTGAGTTCGTTTATATTTATTATATTCATAATTGGTGGGCCTTGATGCACATGTGGTCTACATTAAAAGAAAATATTAGTTGGTTATTGGATTAGAAGAAAAATATTGGTTTAAGGGCAATGACATACATGTGTTCTTTGCTTTTATGTCTGCTCATTTCCCAATTGTCTAATCATGTAAGGACTTACTTTTCTAATGGATGTTGCAGCTAGTGTTTTCCCTTCTACTGCCTTGCCTGATATTCTCTCAACTCGGTCGAGCAATTACTTTCGAGAAATTGCTTGAATGGTAAGAGTGCTTCTTACTTCTATTTGTAACAAAGTACTTCCATTATTTAATTTTCTTCTGGATTGTCTTTTAAGTTTCATTTTGATTTATTATTTATGCAGCATTCTCTGTTCCTGAAAATGTCTAATTCTAACATGTCTAGGCATGCATTCAATAAGCATGAACCTTGTAGAAAGTCAACTACAAGCTGCTACAAATGATTTGATTGTAATTTTCATTTTTTTATTGAGTACTACATGATGTAATATTTTGATTGTGATATGTGACTCTTTTGGATTAATTTGTTGTTGGTGATATTGTTACTTTCTTTGTCTAGGGGAAATCTTGACTAGCAGTATGTAAAAAGTACTTCATGATCACAACAACCCAGTTGTCTTATTGTTAGTTTGCTCAATTGTTTAGGACTTATGCTTATGAAAAATAGCCTGCTTGCTTCTTAGTTGATTCTTGTATTGTTGATTTTTTGTATTATTTTTTGTAATGTGGCTTAACATGGTTGCTTTATTTATTTATTTATCACAATGCCGTCAAGTGACATTCGCATGCCATTTTTTAGGATATGATCTAGCATAAAATATTAATGCATGTGCAAGAAGTGATGTTTTTCCTTATTCAAGTTGAAAAAAACATAATACAGAAACGACATGTGAGTAATGTCTAATCATATGCAGGTGGTTTATTCCTGTCAATGTCATTCTGGCCACAATATCAGGCTCATTAATTGGTCTCATCGTTGCGTGTATTATCAAACCTCCTTATCCATATTTCAAATTCACCATCATACATATTGGAATCGGTAAGCTTCAAAAGCTGTGATGTTCTACCTTGATCGTTGCTTTTCAGTTCACCATGCAAAATATGCAATTCATTTATGCTAAATTGTCGCCCCTTGTTGACAACAATTTTTATGTCATTTTCCTGATCATGGTTTCTCCCCATGCGAGTCTATTTCTAATTTAAATTGGATTTACTTTATCATTGCTCAAAGTTCAGGGATTCAGTTGCACTTGTTTTGTGCACATCTATTTCAGTAGCTTGTTTAGAATGTCACATGAAAGATAAAAATTTGAAGTTAAAATTATCAAAATCATTAAAATGATGGAGGTTTCTAAAACATGTATCTTTTTTAATTATATGAATAATTGACTTCTTTTGGGTATATAATGCACATGGTACATGCTTATCCAGCTATCTTATCCAAATAAATGAAATCCTCAATTCTATGTGAAGATTTGCTTCCCTTAATTGTGTTACCATCTCATTTTTGGTTTGATTTGTTTGAATGACCAAAATGGTCCTTATTAGTATTTATGGTTACTTAAATAGTTGGATAGAATCAAATGTTTAATCGAGACTATTTTGTGTCCAATTGGTCTTAACTGCATCAAATAATGCCTAATTGTGGCTTAAGTGTGTGAAGCTTGGTTGATCACAGCACCTTAGAACTAATTTATCTCCAAATAGTACCTCTGTAAATGCTAATTTTACCACATTTAGGGTTAAGGCTTCACCCTTTTGAAGATGAAGTTATAACTTTTGGTAGCACGTAAATATTCTTTTAAGAATCAACTGATGAAAAATTGAGAGGAAATGCTTTCTCCTTGCAAGAATTCTTCATTCTAGTCACACATAATTACATTGATTTATGCAACATAGCTCTTTTATTGCTCCCAATTATCCATACGTGTTCAAAGTATGGCTTCTATCACTCCAAACCCACATGTGCATGCTTGCACGCACATGCGGAGCTATTTTGTTTCTTGAATGTGGCTCTGTTATGAATTCAAATATGCTGACATTAGCCCTTTTATGATTCCAAATGTGTGCACACAACTGCAAGCATTTCCGTGAATGTAGCTGTTTTGTCACTCCAAATGCACATACAGGTCTGTGTATGCTATATGTTTGTAGGTGCATGATTTGTTCAATTTTTGCAGGGAACATTGGAAATATACCCCTTGTCTTAATAGCAGCTCTATGCCGTGACAAAACCAACCCATTTGGTGACTCCAGTCAGTGTAGCCAAGATGGCAATGCCTATATTTCATTTGGTCAGTGGGTAGGTTCTGACTCTTTTAGCTCTTTTGCGCTATGCATATACATGATATTCCTTTTTTGTGTTATGTTTGCTATTTTCTGCATGATGTGGAGTAAACAAAAACATTTCATTTAAAATTTCAGACAATTGAGCTACTTAATAGGGATGTGATGTAAGGATTTTAATGTTTTGCCACCAATTTCTTAATCATCTATTGTACAATTTGGATAAATAATAACCCTGTCCCTCAGTCATAAGAAGTCCTATTGCGGTTTTTCAATTTAAGCTTTTGTGACTGAGGAGCAACATCCTAAAATTTCCTTGGACTTGTTAATAGAGAATAGATGATAAGGCTTGGTATAGATAACTGTGCTTCATTGGCAAGAAAAGGACTACAAACCATTTACCACAACTTTCCAGTTTGTTATTGTGAGATCTTGTTTGTTTATCTTGCCTCCTTGACCTAGCTGTCTTTCATCTTTTGGAAGAATTCTTTGCCTTCAAAGCTGCTTAAATTCTTGAAGGTCTATAGTAGCAGATCACACTATTTCAGCTGCATTAGCATTTCACAAGTTCCTCTGTAGTGGGCAAGTTGCTTCCATTTGGGTTCTTTATTTGGTATTTCAATTTGTTTGATGGGTGTTTGGGCCCTCTTGTGGATTTTTTGGGAAAAAAAAAGAACGAATTTCTTCCTATAAATTTAGGCTGAGTAGAAAAGCTTGAGAAAAGAGCTTCAGCTCTTGTTTAGAAAATTATTGATGAAAGTAACCAAAATACCCGACACATCTCTCCTTTTTGCACCCTTTTTTTTTTTGTTTGTCTGACCTCCAATACTTTATAATGATTACGTTATTTTGCCACATTAATGATCAATATATCAATATATCTTTATTCAAGTGGCTTGTGGTTATGGTATTCTTCCTCAGCTATATCAATTGAATTGCTCTTTTGAGAACAGAGTTAATTTCCTGCCAAACCTATGTGTCCTGCAGGTTGGTGCTATTGTTCTGTACACCTATGTGTTTCATATGCTGGCTCCTCCACCAGGACGAAGCTTTGATGGCATTGACAAAGAAGAAAGCCTTCCAACTAAGAACCCTGTTAATGTTTCTGCTCCTGAGCAATTGCCTTTGCTAACCAAAGAGCCTCAAACGATTGAGCTAGACACTTCCAAAAGTGCAAAAGTATAATCTAAGTCTTTCACTTTATTATGTTTTTGGTTAATAAGTAAAAGCTAACATGCCCTGTGTTATATTTGATATTGACAATTTGACATGATCATGATTTATACCAAAACAGTTGCACTTGTCACTATTCTTCTGGCAGTACCTTAAAAAAACTGAATTGTTACTAACAAATGTACAGTATTTTGTGTTAAGAGTCTCTAGTTTTGAGATGATGAAAGAGCAAATAGGAGTCTTGCATAAGGTGGACCCTGTTACATAGTTAAATATAGCATATGAATGTCATTATGATAATTTAACCATATTAATATCTAAAAGAGTATAGGACAGAAAAAGGGCATTTCTAATTGAAGTGTCTGTTTGTTTACTTAGATTTTTAAATGAAATCCTTCACTGTTGTAGTTTCAAAATTTATCTTCTGATGCTCTTTCTATTTTTTCTTTTCACTAATCAGAGAATATAAGCATCAGTAATATAACCACGGATTCGAGACATGGCTCATCTTTAGCCATGGGCTTATAAGTTTTGGTGTTTGTTTATTATATTATAGGGATAGGTTGATAATTATCTCAAAGATTGTTGCTTCTTGTTCTAGAAGTCATTAAATTGAGGCAATCAAATGGGTGAGGATGAGCTACATCTCAGTTCCATGGTAGTCTGTGAGATCATCTCTCGAATAATGGAGAATGTTAAGTATACGTGGAGTACATCAATGTTTTAGGACACAATTAAATTGCAAATTTGTGCTTTAATAACTTGTCTTTGGCTGAAATTTTCTTTTTGGAGTATGTTAGATATTTACTGCTTTCAGAGAAAATTATTTTGAAATTTTGTTGTTAATTGTCTTTGATTGGTTTAATTTGTTTACGGGATTTTTGTCATGCTTGTTCTTTTTGATGCAGATAATTGGCTATCTATGTTATCTTGCAGAGAAATTCAAGATTAAGCAAATTTTTCAGGCCCCTATAATTGCCTCAGTAAGTATGCGCGTGTTAAGGATAAAATCATTATGATTAAGTAGTATGGTACTAACATGTCCTGTGTATTATTAGGACTGTGGATCATAATTTGTCTCGATCTGTGATTGTTGTGAATGCCTTAAATGGATGCCTTCCATTAATCCTTATATTTGTAACTTTGTGCTTGAACTGATGGGCGTTAACCTTAATTTAAAAGCTAGAAGTCATTGTTCATCACTGATTGGAGTATTAACATGCTATTTAATGATTTGACTTATGCTTTCCACATGCGAAGAGGCTTGATGCTGCATTGGGAGATTTTCCATTATATAAAGAGTGTTTCTCTTTAATAATGAATCTATGGCCTAAAATGCTAGTGTGCATTTTGTTTTGGTTGCCCAGATAGTGAGGTTAGTGGAGTGAAGAATAAAACTAGAAATTCAAATTTTTGTTGGTTTTAGGGCTATTCTTGCTGCCAACCACTTGAACCAAGTGGCTTTGGCAATTTAGAATGCACCTACACACCATATAATTGAATTTAAAAATATTAATATTAATAAATATTAATTATTATTTAGAAAAGTAAAGTTTAATTTTAAAATATTTATCTTTTATTAGTATTAATTAAGTCGAAGTTCTATAAAAAAAGTCAAACTTTGGTTAGCTCAAATAAAATTTTTCCCACTAATACATTATTTGAAAAAGATTTCCTTAAACCCCACATTTTTATCCCCTACCAAATGCCCCACAAGGATTGATTTTCATTCATATATATTTTTATTGTGGTTTATTTTCTTTCTTGGTTTCTTTCAATTTATTTAATGGTCAATGCTGCTGTATATGCTGACCTGGCATTGAAAATCAGTGTAACATTCACCATGATGGTTACTTGTGTAGATGTTGAACAGTCTGCAGCTTTACCAATTCTTGTCATTTGTGCGGTTGTTCAGGACTATAGCTATTGAACTATTTCCTTTAAAATTGATCCCGAGAATTCAATGATGTGGGAACTCAGTATTGCAGAATTGGTTAATCTAATTTCCTCCTTGTATGCTGATAATTTGGTTTTTATGGCTGTTGCAGATCCTGGCTATTGTTATTGGTTCCATACCTTTTCTAAAGCACTTCATCCTTACAGACAATGCTCCATTATTCTTTTTTACTGACAGCTGTCTCATTCTTGGGTATGTTGTCTCATTAACTTTGTTTTTGTATGATGTAAATCATTTATGTAGTCGTTTGCTCTTTTTTCTTGTATATTGTGAATGTCTGGTTCTTTTAAAGTAACTGCATTGTGCAGTCCTCAAATGTTTCTTTTAATGTAGCAATTTTTGTTGTCAGGGAGGCGATGATTCCTTGCATTTTACTTGCGCTGGGTGGTAATCTTGTTGATGGTAGGAATGTCACTAAAAGCTTTCTGGCCCTTGCAATTATTATTAGTTTTTTTGCCTTGTAAATATTTGTGGATGAATTAATTTACAGCAGTTGCACTGTTACAAATGACACCACATACTTCTCATCCTATTCTCTTCTAAGCTCTAACTGTATAAGGAAAACAAAAATAAAATTTCATTATTTGGTTTATGTTTGCTTTTGCACAAGTATAGTAAGATATACGCAGATCGAAAGGACTGGAAACAAATTATCAGTCAACCCATATAGGATTGTAATAGATCTACTTTTGAAAGTGATTCTAGTTAATTACCGCCTTCTGTTATTTGGTCACAATGGATTGAGACAGATGGCTAATAAGCCACCCAGGAAGCTTATGGTTCAAGTATTTGCTGACCTCTAATTATGAAATGGCAAGCCATATTTAGTTTTTTTGGACTTTTGACATTGTTATGTGTTATCCATGGAGAGTTATCCTTAAATAGAGGCCATCAGAGGCTTGCAATATATTCATCTGTGGTGTAAATGTTATCCTGAAATCTCTGCTATGATGTACAGAATTAATTTGTAACTGACTTTTGTTATTATTGTTAACAGGACCTGGTGTAGGGAGTTCCAGACTTGGTTTTCGAACAACTGCTGCAATAATATTCGCACGGTTGCTTTTAGTTCCTCCAGCTGGGCTTGGTATAGTTACTTTGGCTGATAAGCTTGGGTTTATCCCGAAGGGTGACAAAATGTTTAAATTTGTTCTCTTGCTTCAACATACCATGCCCACTTCTGTGCTTTCTGGTATGAGTTGTTTCCATTTCATGATGTTGTTTTTCCCATTCCATTAAAAAATCAGCTACTACTCACAGTGCATATCCTTTAGTGCTAGGTCGAAAAGAATACCATGTGAATATACTATATTCTTGTACTAATAAATAAAAAAAAAAAATCATCAGAGTCCAGATTATATATTTGCAAGGCCATATATATATATATATATATATATATATATATATATATATGACCAGTGCTAAAATGGGTTACTTTTGCCTGAGGGATTGTTGGTCCTGTGTCTTATTTCTTCAATTTTTGAAGTTTTACTTTCCATCCACCTATGGACTGGTAAAAGTTTTTTTTTTTCTAATTTTTTCTTTTATCCTTGAAATTGGTGCACAGGGGCGGTTGCCAATTTAAGAGGCTGCGGAAAGGAAGCTGCTTCTATCCTCTTTTGGGTGCATATCTTTGCCATATTCTCCATGAGTGGCTGGATTGTTCTGTACATGGACTTGCTCTTCTAAACAACCCCATTCTTAGCAAATTGGTAAATTCTTCGCTTCTTTTTGCCAGTATCATCAATCATCTTCAGAGCATCAACATGATCAAAATTTTATTGAAAAGTGAAAGCAGCTCACTATGCTGCATATTGCTTCTTGCACTTCCTAATTGAATTCATGCTTTATTAAATGTACAGGAACAGATTCATTCACCAAGCTATTTGTCATCCATCTGCTTCTCTAATTGAGAGGTTTGAATCTGAAAGGAGCATGCTAATGATCGTTGTGACTTTAAACTGCGTGAAGCAGCTCATCTGTGAATTTATGTACATTTTTTTTTTCTTTTCTTCAGTTTCTGCCATTGCAGACTTCAGACCTCATCAATGGTAGCTTCTCATTAGTAACAATTTGTGAAATGTATGAGCTCTTTGCAGATATATCCTTTTTGGATATGTTTATGCAACAGGTTAGAGAAAGGCCAATTTGTTCCAAAATTTCAAGTTGCTTGTTAGGAAAAACTGTCTTGTTTTTATGCAAAACGTGTTAAAATAGCTAGGGATGTTTGTGTAGAATTTTCAGAAATAAAGGGATTTTTTTTTATCTGAAAAATATGCCCGCCGACTTTGTAATTTTGTGAAGTATGGGTGCTTATATAAAATGTGCAAAATCTAACGTGGGAAGGTATGCCAATTATCTTTACGTAATTTGGTATAAATAAAGGGGCTCTGGATAAAAATATGTGGCTGTTTTGTTTATTTTATTAAAATTGAAGGAGTTCTTTCTCCGCACTCGATTACAAAATATGTGGAAAAATTAAACTAGGGACTGCTATGTAGTTCGGTGACATACAAGCGTTTTTCTGCAAAATATGAAAAAAAAAAAAAAAAAAGGCAGGTCAATGCTTACCATGCAATTTCAGGAAATGGGCCCTTTTGCAAAATTTGCTGGAAAGTGAAAAGTATGTAATAAAATCATATTTACTCCAAATTTAGTTCCCTGAAAATTACCCGTCAAAATGCATTTCCATCAAATTTAGTTACCAAAAAGTTTTTTTTTTAAATAATAAAAAAAATTAACCCGTTGAAATACATCATCACGCGGATACTCTTCCCAAACAAACCATATCCCCTTCAAATTTATTTTAAAAAATAATTTAGGGATAATTTTTTTTTTGATAAAACAACAAACCATGATCTGTTTTTATTTTGGGGTCCAAATTTTAACTTAAATCATTACCTAATTTTAATTTTGTTTTACTAGTGATCATCCGAGAGATTTTGATTTATTTTTGATGATTTGATGTTAGAAATTTTTATGAGAATGTGAAATAGAATTATTAATTAGGCAGACAGTGTGTTATGTCTGGTAAAACAAAATTAAAATTGGATAACTATTTTAATTTAAATTGAAATTTCAACTAAAAAAAAAAAAAGGCGATAGTTTGTTACTTGGTAAATAAATTTACCCGCAATCACCCTGTAACGGTAAAAATATTCCGTCAGATTTCTTTCCAAAAATAAACAACGGGAAACGCCTATAAAACGGCTCGTTACAGGGCGCGTGGGACTTCACCATCAGAATCAAGCGTGGTCCAATCCCGCCTCCACCGTCTCTCCTTCTCCAAATCCATTCCTTTCCAAATCCTTCACACCTCCCCTCCTCCTCTTCTTCCTCCTCGGCCTCACCATCTCGCTTCTTTTAGTCTTGTCTAGGGTTCCTTCTTTCTCTTCTTCTCTCGATCTCAAGCAGCCTCTGTCATCATGCGTACCACTGTCTCTAGGTGTCTTGCCACTGGCAGGCTCTTCCACCATTGCCGGGGTGCTTTTTTTTCTCGCGGGGAACTGTGGGAGAACAGGGTTCGCTCTTGTCGGGTCTTCTCGATTTGTGGCCGAAAGCCTGTTCCTGTTCTTGGTGGAGGATTCCCGTTGTTGAATCGGAATCGGGTGGGTGTGATTCTGAAAGATGGTTGCTGTTTCAGGCGATTTGGTGGTTTTCTATCGAATTCGTCACCGTCAATCGGAGGGAACCCCTCCAGAGATTCGGTATGAAAAGTTTGATGGAGTTTGTTCCATTTCTTGAAAGGGTTTGCTTATATTATATATTGTTCATGGTGTTCATTAGATCATGTACATTGTTATTCTTTTTTGCTTCTTGGAGAATTATTTGCAACCAAATAGGAGAAACAGAAAATGTGTTTTTTTTTTAAATAAAAATATTCATGACTTTTGTCTTAGTTCATAGACGTAGATTTTGCTGGCAGTATTTGTTTTGGCTGTTGTAGCTTATCCTCGTGTAGATTGTATGAATATAGTCTGTAGTTCCTAACGAGTTTGAACAAAAAAAAAGATAGATGTTTTCTGTCTTCTTACAGAAATTCTTGAAGGGACATGCATTATTCTCAACATCTACGAGTGATGTGACGGCAGCCCGGCCAGTTGGTGGAACCACAAAACAAGTCCAAAATGAACCAGGCAAGAATCTGTCTACTGATGAGCAGATTGCAGACATGAAGATTCTAAGTACTCTTGCAAAGTACTTGTGGTTGAAAGACAACCCCGAATTCCGATATAGAGTGTTGCTTGCATTTGCTCTTCTTGTTGGTGCAAAAGTAAGGTTCATATTTCATTTGAAAGATTTCATATACTTGCTAGTTAGTATTCCACTTACTGTCAAATTGGACTGCTTGAATATTTGAGCTCGTGTCCTGTTCACTATTACATTGACTCTAAATGAAGCAGCAGTCCTGGTCCCCAATTTTTTTTTTCTCAATTATGGGGATTGCCATTACAAATTGATAACTTATTAGATGATATTTTGGGCTGAATATTATTTTATTTTTCATTGTTGCTTTTTTGTGTTGTTTTCTTTTGCCAACCTCATGTACAATTTGTTTATGCCTTGCTTTATTCAATAAAAGAATGAAACAGAGGAGAATTGGACTCTACTTCTTGTTTTCCTTTCTCTCCATTTAGCATTTGATATTTCTTTTGAATTGCTTGTGTATGTTTAAAAACGGGATTCTAACTATTTAGGATATATTCCATATCTGAATATTTTGTGATTAAGCTATTTTGTCTTTGCCAATTTTGTTTATATATATATTTAGTGTTTAGTGTTGAAAATATTTGTAGTGATAATCTGTATAAATTTAATTTTGTAACTATTTCTGAGTTTTCAATTAGTGTTGTGTTACAAGAGAACCGTCCATCAATTTGGCTACATTTGTTAGATGCCATTGTTTTATTGTTGGATGTAGAATAAGTTTGATTCACTGTGGGTTCAGTAAGTTCCATCTGTAGTATTTCTTATGCTGCTCTATAAATGAATAATAGGTCATAAATGTTCAAGTGCCCTTCTTATTCAAGCTTGCCGTGGATTGGCTTTCAGCAATAACTGGATCTGGTAGCACGTTATCATCATTTTCTAATACCAACTCTATTTTACTAGCACTCTTTGTGAGTCCGACAGCTGTCCTTGTCGGATATGGAATAGCCAGAACTGGAGCAGCAGCCTGCAATGGTAGCTTTTCTTTTACGCCAAATTATGCATAAACACTTACTTCTCTAACTCCTTTTTTGTGTATAATCATCTTTAAGTTTGGCTGTGATTATTTGGCAGAGTTGCGGAATGCTGTGTTTTCAAAAGTTGCATTAAGAGCCATTCGCAGTGTTTCAAGGAAGGTAAGCTTTTTTACTTGTTTTATAGATTTAATACTCATGTTTCCAACTTTGGGTGTTGTTCAACCATCAATGCCTTCCACTCACTCTCTTGCTATAGAGTTTCTCTTAATCTTCTCGTTGTGTCTTATCCTTTACTGGTTTGATTTTATTTGTTATGACAGTTATGTGCTATATATGCTCTGTCATCCGACTTATAAAATTAAATTATTGAGCGGAAAACCTAGCACTAGAAGAGTTGCTATCGTTATTTCCAAAGTAGTATACCATAATTTAGGATAATTTAATTTTGAAAGCTTTGCACCTTGATGGGAATAAACAATGCAACATCATCTTATTGGTTGATTTTAAAATATGATGAGTTTACCTTATTGTTTCCCACATTTTCTTCCTTGAAGATTGACTGTCACTAAATGTAGGTGGTTTTGTCTCCAAAATGTTCAGTATGGAGGTGATAGAATGGTACCATCAAAGGTATATGGTGGCAACTTTTGGTAGTCAACTGTGGATTTTTAATTGCTTTTCCTTTGTCCTATCTTTATTTTGATGCAAATGTGGCTTCCCTGATGAGTTCATTTTGTCTGAAACAATGCTATCCAGTCCTCACTTACTATCGTGGTGATGCGACTATAAGACCATGTTGTTTAGGGAATCAATTTAGAAACTTAGGGCTGCATTAAAGTTCCTAGATTCATGCACAAGTCCCAATCTGTGATTTGTCCATTATGGCCTCTTGCCAGTTTGATTTGGTCAGGTACAAAAGTTTTGTCCTTCTCGAACTAAATTGCCATCCTTCTTTGTGCAAGGATGCTACAAGAATGTGCTTTTGAATCGATTATTTACTATTTTCCTTATAAAAAAATTTGCAACAAAGAGGGACATTGAAGAACTCTTTATTGGATTGCTGTGGTTGTTTTTATATTAACCAAGGCTAGAGCATTTTAGGCTTTTATTGTAATGTATATATTTCATTTCTATATAACATATTATGGTAGATGATGCTTTGAAAAGCAAAATTTAGTCTTATTTCTACTTCTTGTTGGTGATAACTGCTCAATCATGATCATTCACTTACACCAACATGTTATTGAACCTTGAATAAAGTTGAGAGTGCTGTTTATAATCTTGTGCACTATTTAGTCATATATAACTAGTGATGCTCCTTTATATATTCTCCTTTTCTTTACTAGAAATGCTGATGGATGATTAGTCCATTACTTAAAATTGTCCTAACCATATTATATCAATGTCTGATACAGATACAATCAGAGAATCTATTAACTTTATTTTCATATATGACAACTACTAATTACCTACTAGCATTATCTTTTTGCAGGTATTTTCCCACTTGCTTGACCTTGACCTTCGATTCCATTTGAGGTATTATTAAGGAGCTGTATCATTTATTTCATCATGTAAATTTTATGCAACTGATCTTGGGATGCCGTGTGTGGCTGTAGCATTTCTATATGATTTAGTTGGGATTTTCGGATCGCTTGCGGGATATTGAAGTATAGAATTTGGATTTTCAGTTGCTAAATCAGCGTGAATGAAGTTCCTGAAAAATTAATACGATTCCAAATATACTGTCAAGCCAAGTCCGCACAACTAGATTGAGAAAATTAGTGATTACATGCAGGGTATTGAGGTATAATGTAATCTTCTTAGTCAGAAGGGCTTTGTTTCCATTCTCAAAAGCATTCTTCCAATGTAAAACAAATTCAGGGCTATAAATATATACTTTGAACTTAAAATGTTGCAAGAGGAACTGTAGTCCATGTTTCCAACTTATGGGGCTTGGATCTGTATACAAATTTCTCTTGCAACTTCCATCCTTGTTATCGATGGTTGTTTTCTACTTCTTCCTGCCCCTAAACAGAAACCGTTTCATCATGGCTTGACTCTTGTTATTATGCTCCATATTGCTTAACATCTTAATTAATTCCTCTTTGGCCTGAGATGGTGTGTCTATTTACATTTTGAATGCATCCATTTTAATATTACCTAACAGACTTATTGCAATGTCAAACTGCCAAGGTTTTCACAGTGATTGGATTTCCTTGCTATTATCATAAAGATATTCTTATTGCTTCATTGTTTACTGTATTTCTAGCCGACAAACTGGCGCATTGAATCGCATAATTGATCGGGGCAGCCGGGCAATAAACTTTATCCTTTCATCAATGGTATTCAATGTGGTGCCTACCATTTTGGAGGTAAATTTCATTTGACAAAAGATTTTTCACTTAAGTATTCTCAAACTTGTGCCATCTTTGACTTTCTAAAGTTGATAGTGTTCTGAGGACCATATAACAAAGCTTTTTCACTCAACTATTCTCATACTTGGGCATCACTTAATAATACATCAAGAATTTTCTATTGTCTCACATGCTATTGTTTCCCTCTTTTTTCAGATTGCTATGGTCTCAGGAATTCTTGCATACAAGTTTGGTGCAACTTTTGCATGGATCACTTCATTATCTGTTTCTTTATATATTGCATTTACTCTTATCGTCACACAGGTAAACTATATCTATGAGTAATATGTCACACATAATGGAATTTGTCTTTTGAAGCATTTCAGTTTATCAGTTGTGAGGGTTTTCCATTATTGAATGCTTATGGTAGTCCTGGCTTTTTTTTTCAATCACTAATATGAACTTCGTTATAAAGCTTTCTTTCTTCATTCCAGTGGCGGACTAAGTTTAGGCAGGCCATGAACAAAGCTGACAATGATGCTAGTTCAAAGTCAATTGATTCTCTTTTAAATTACGAGGTCAGATTGTGTGAATCAGTTTGTTTCTATTGTCCTAATGCTATTGTCGTTCAATTGAATCAATTAACTGATGATGTGCGTTTCATCTATTTATTTATGTTATTTTATTTTTTGTGATTTTCAGACTGTCAAATATTTTAACAATGAGTCCTTTGAAGTCTCAAAGTATGACAAATATTTAAAGAGTAAGTTAAACAGAGATCTATAAGCACTAAATATATATTGGGTGTTTGCTATTATTTTTTCCTTGCCATGCAAAAGTTTAGATTTGCATGTTCAAATAAGAGGGATGTGAAGCTTGACGTTCTTTGCCAGGTTACTCTTCTGTTTTCATAATGCTAGTTCCTTTGATACTCAGTATTCTGTCATCTGGATTCTCAATCTTTTCACTCAAAGCTAAATTGGGCATCTTTAACTTCAATTATCCATACCATTCTGTTGTTCTGTTTTTCAAATTTTCTTTAAAGCTTAATTGGAGATATTTAATTTCATATATTTATGTATTTATTACTAATCATCATCTGCCATGGGGTTCATTCAGAGTATGAGGATGCAGCACTGAAAACTCAAAGTAGCCTTGCTTTTCTGAACTTTGGTCAGAATGTGATATTTAGCACGGCTTTGTCATCGGCCATGGTATTGTGTTCTCATGGAATTATGAGGGGTGCCATGACAGTTGGTGATTTGGTAATTTACTTTTTTCCTAGTTTTCTTTAAGTATGGTTGCTCTGTGCAAGTTAAAGGCATTATGTGGTCTAATTTTCATTGGAAGGTTTGACCATGCATTTGTGGCCTCAATCACATCAGTTGGCATTTAAGAATATAGTTCTTTATAGCCTGCGGTCAGGAATAATTTAGCTTGGCTTGTTTCCTCTGACAAAGTGGCTTGCTAAGAGTGAATGACCGTGTACTTATTCTAATATTTCTGAATCATGTTTACTTTGAATGCTTTAGTCTATTAGATTTAGTGTTAGACAAGCCATTTACTTGATCTTGGAGATAATTACATCATCCCTTTGCGTACTGATTCCTAACTCCTGATTCTTGTTTACTGGAAATTTTTTGAATCAAGTTTGTAGGTCTTTGTACTGATTACTATGGCTGTGTCTGATTAAGTATTATCTTGGTACTAAGATAACCCAAATAACAATCAAACATAAAAAAAGTTTAAACTTCACCAAGGCTAACCTTGTTAATTGGGACTAAGGAGGGTTAACATAGGTGCCAACAGGTGTCATTTGGGTATTAGACTAACAACATGGAAACATTACTGTTGTACCCTTTTTTATAAACACCATGTACTAAGCCCTGATCGACATACTTCATAAGAATACCTATATGGTACCAGACACTTTCTCTGCTCTCTTCAAATTTAATTCTACTCCTTGTGCTGATCACAAACTTGTATTGATTTCCATTATGTTATATCAGATTGTAGTCTTCCTGAATCATGCTTATGTATAATGTTTTTGGATCAGTGTTAGCCTGTTAGGCAAGCGTACCTCATCTTGGTCAAGTAAGTACAAGAAATTCCAACTTGTATTGATTTCCAGCACTATATCAGATTCTAGTCTTCGTGAATTGTGCTTTCTACTAATGTTTTGGGATCGGTGTTAGCCAGTTAGGAAAATCATTCTTCATCTTGGTTAAGTACACGAAATTCCAACTTGTTTTGATTTCCAGCATGTTATATCAGATTCTAGTCATCCTGAATCATGCTTGTAATTTTTTGGGTTAGTGTTACCCTGTTAGACAAAGCACCTAGATCTTGGTTAAATACATGAAATTTTAACTTGTATTGATTTCCGCTATTGCTGTATCAGATTCTAATCTTCCTAGATGATGTTGATTTTTGATGTTTTTGGACAAGTGCTAATCTGCTAGGCAAGGTATGGCTGGGCCTTGGTTGGACATACAAAATTACAAATTATATTGATTTCCATCATGATATGGTCTATATATATATTGCTATGACATTTTAATGTGGCGTTATGCAATCAAATAATACCTTTCACTCTTCATAGTGTCTTATGGAGCGTGATTTCCCAGCAAAGTTAGTAGACGTTTTTTAATTGCATCCGTTTTTCCTTATTAAGCGCTATGCTCTGTGGAGTTCCTGAGCATGAAGTATCATTTTAATTGTGTAGGTTATGGTGAATGGGCTTCTCTTCCAGCTGTCTCTGCCTCTCAACTTTCTAGGAAGTGTGTATCGGGAAACTAGACAAAGCCTTATTGATATGAAGGCCATGTTTCAGTTGCTTGAGGTATTTGTTTTCTGTTTCTTTGAGCTTTCTATGAATTAGTAATTCAGCCTTTATCATTATGAGACTCTTTCATGAATACTGATTAAGTGTCTGCTGTACAACATAAGGTCAATTGATTTAAGCCTTTTTGGTCTATTTCTTTGAGCTTTCTATTAATTAGTAATTTAGCTTTCATCATTGTTAGACTCTTTTATGAAGACTGAGTTAAGTATCTGCCATACAGCATAATATCAGTTGTGTGAGGCATTTGTTGTCTATTTCTTTGATCTTTCTATGAATTAGTAATTTGGCTTTTATCACTATGAATCTTTCAAGAAGTCTGATTGGCATACAGGATAATATCAATTGTGTGAGGTATTTATTGTCTATTCTTTAAATTTACTATGAATTAGTAATTCGGCTTTTATTGTTATTGGACTCTTTCATGAGGACTGGTTATTTCCCAAACAACATAAGATCAATTATTTCAGTCTGTATAAGTCAGTTTTGCATTAGCACTTACCTAAATAAAGTGCTAGCCATGGCTACACTGACAAATTGGAGCATAATGGTGCACATATATTTCATAGACATGAAGGTATTCTGTCGCTCCAATCCTGATGTTTTGTTGAGGACTACTGTCTATATTTTAGTAATGTTTATCACACATTTTTCCAATCTGTGACCAAGATCTGAGGCGTTAGATATCAAAAACATCACTTGCTATTGCCCTTAGTTTGGGGAGCAATTTTATCATTAATATTTCAAACATTACCTTCTAACTGTGCATTTAGTTCATGATCATGTAATATCCTTGCTGTTGTTTTTCTATGAATTGGATTTAGTTGTCTTATATGATGTTATAATTTTATAACTGCATCTTTTTGATGTGACTATGTATTCTTCTCCACTTTGGTTTTGTTTTGTTTTTCTGTTTTTGAAAGATGATAATTGAAATTGAATAACCTGTGTCAGTTAAGCATTTTCCTCAAATCATGTTTCCCTTTCTTCTCAATGTTTTACACTTAAAACCTCCTGTGTCTGTGTCAAGAGTTGGATAAGTGTTCATTAGGGCTTCAAGGGAGAGGCCCACACAATGTTAATATAGCTCTGCATGCATTTGCCATCTATTTGTTTGATTGAAGTTAAAGGGCATCAGGGAAGTCAACACAATGCTAATATACTTCTCCATGCTATTACTATGTATGTTTTATCTGTTTGATTAAACAAAGGACAGAGTTTTATTATAATTGATCTTGTTCATTGCATGTCAGTGAAGGTAAAAGTTGCTCAATTTAAAATATGGTGCTGTTTATATACATAAGAAGGCCTACACAATGTTACTATATATATATCTGCATGCATTTACCATGTATTTCAACCTGTTTGATTGAGCTTAAAGGGCATCACCGGAGGTCTACACAATGATAGTATATTCACATTGGGCATTGCAGATAAATTCATTGTTAGAAAGATGAGAATGTACTAAAACATGTCTGCATCATGTGTGATCACCTTAAACCTTACAATATGGTATGGAAATACATAATCTGTGTTAACCATTGGATATCATCCAAACCACATGCAATACAAGAATTGAAGAACATTAGTTTTACCACCTAGGTCTATGTCATGGGAAGCATGTGTACTAAGCCATCTTGATTAATTCAAAATGGAAAAATATGCCTTTTATTTAACTGTATGCCACTGTTTTTAGAATAAGTTTCCAATTTTGGTATGGACGTAACTTGAACTTTTTTTTTTTTTTTTTTTTGAGGGAAAGAGCTCGGAGAGCTAATTTATTAAGATAGGAAAAAAATTACAAAAAGTTCAGGGGTACAAACCAAAGCCGAAAGGCAACAAAGAAAGAAGAGAAAAACCTGAAAACAGAAAGAAACAACAGGGAAAACCAAAATAAGAAAAACAAGAGAAAAACATTACAAGGAGATACCAAGCCTAATTAACTGCTTCATTAGCCAAAACGGGAGTTCTCTGCCTTGATGAAAAAGGGTAAGATCATGAGAAGTAACTCCAAGGAGAGCAAGGCCCGAAGACGCAGCTAACCAACCACTGGGAATGATGTGAATCGATGGCTGGCCAAGGCTGATAAGATAGTCCGAAATGTTGATGATCAGAGGATTGAGACGCCAAGCATGTTGAGAGTAACCAGATGTAATGTCAGTGAGGAGGTCAGAATTAGCCATGAAAATGGTGTTGATATGAGTGTCCATTGCATGAGTGCTGCCCAAAGCTGAAATGAGAGCCAAAGCCTTTGCATGAATGATCGAGTCAGCCTGGATAGAACAGCAACCAGCGCAGATAAAATGAGAGTTGATATCCGATATGAAGAATCCAGCACCAAAATTCCTAGCATCACAGGTTCCCACAGTAGACACAAACAGGAATGGGCTATCAGTAATAACAAAATTATTGAGTAAAAGTTGTTTGCCGAATTGAGAGGGAAAGGTAAGAGAATACTCCCTGACATGATTAACGGTTCTGAAGACGATATGTTGTAGATCAAGAGCTTCATTGCGAAAGATTAGATTGCATCTGGCCTTCCAAAGAAACCAAGAGGCAACAGCTATAATCGACTGATCATACCTGCTAAAATATGAATTGGAAGGGCAGAGCCAATTGCCAGACATGAAGCCATCCTGAAATTGAACAAACTTGCCAATAGCAGTACTAATGAGGCACCAGAGCTGCTGAGCCTTAGGACAAGTATTGAAAAGGTGCTCAGAGGTCTCGAAACTAAGATTACACAGTCTGCAGAGGGTTCGAGGGCCGAGGTTCAAACTGTATAAGAACTCATAAGTTTTAATGCCATTATGGAAGAGTAGCCAGAGAAAATGCTTAGGTCTAGGACCAATTTTAATTTGCCAAATATTTCCCCAGCCTTCCCATGTATCAGCACAACCTGCAATACTATTGAAATGGCCATACTCCATAGAAGTAAGTTTATGATTTCTGGATTTGGGATACCACACCCACCTATTAGTGCAACAGTTACTAAATTTATTAGCAGATAGATACTCAGAGTTGATGAAATCACCAAACACATGATGCAACAGATTGAAATTCCAATTGTTGTTAGAGAGGAAGTCAGGCAAACTCAGGGAGGCCAAATTAATATCCATATTCAGGTAAGTAGGTTTGAAGGCCAGAGGTAAATCAAAATACCAGGGATGAGACATAAGGTCAGTAATGCTAGGATTAAAGTGATGAAGCCATAAATGAGGCTTGATGAGATTAGCGTTGTGCCACAGGCCTCTAAAAAACCAGGAGCAATTGGCAGGTATGCTTTCAGTCCAGAAATTGACATAGTCGTATTTATTGATGAGGATATCCACCCAGATGGCATCATGGCGATTAAGATAATTGAGGACATTTTTAGCCATAAGAGAAATTTTAGAGGCACGCAAATTACGAATAGAGAGGCACCCTCAGAATAGCCAAGTGTAATATCCGTCCAATTGACTGAGTGCATGCCATTTCTATTGCCACCCTTGGACCAGAAAAACGTTCTAGCAGATTTAGAAATGTTATCTAAGACCGAATCAGGAATGGGGTAGACAGACAAATAATACACTGGATTTGACATCACTGGATTTGACATCAAGACAGAATTAATAAGAATGGACTTGCCAGCCTTGGAGATGTTGGAATGATTCCAGAAAGCAATAGATTTCTCAGTTTTGTCAAGAATCTTAGAAACAAGGGAAATAGGTAATCTCAATGGGGAAATGGATATACCAAGGTAGGTAAAAGGGAAAGACCCAAGGTTGAAGCCGAGAATGCTACAAATACTGTTTCTAAGACGGCGATTGAACCTAGTAGGGAAATGGATTTCAGATTTGAGATTATTAGCACGTTGACCAGTGAGACGCTTATAAATGGAGAAACAAAGATTAATATAACGGGCTGCTTTCCTGGATGCGTGGGTAATAAGTATTAAGTCGTCTGCATACATCAGATGGTTGAAGTTTTTTCTAAGAGTTGGATTAAATCCTGGAATCATATTTTGTCGCAAGGCAAAGTTCAAAATGGCAGTTAAATTTTGCGCGACAATGATGAAGAGCTATGAAGATAAGGGGTCCCCCTGTCGAAGGCCCCTAGTGGATTTAATCCACGGGGAAGGCTGTCTGTTAATCAAAAAGGAAAAAGAAGCAGAACTAAGACAAGCACGAATCCAAGAGACTCATCTACTAGGAAAGTTCATCCGATGAAGGGTGGCAAGAATTGCATTCCAGCTCAGAGAATCATAAGCTTTTTCAATATCCAATTTGACTAACATCCTAGGGGGGTGAGAAGAGTCTCTATCCATAGAATGCATAACCTCTTGAAGAGCAATAATATTGTCAGACTGACTACGGTTAGCAACAAAACCACATTGCTCGCGACCAATAATTTTAGGCAACACAGTTTTAAGACGATTAGCAAGGATTTTCGAAATAACTTTATAACAAACATTGCACAGGGATATGGGACGAAAATCAGCAACTACTTTAGGGTTAGCCTTTTTGGGAATGAAGGTAATAAAGGTACGACCCCAGGAGTTAGGAATGACAGAATTATCAAAAAAGTATTTAATAGCATCAAAAAGAGAATCACCAATCTCATCCCAGAAAAAACAATAGAATTCTGAGTTCAGACCATCGGGACCAGGACTCTTACCTGAGGGGAGGGATTTAAGGGCATGAAATACCTCCTTTTTGGTAATCTCCGAGATCAGGGACTCCCCATCAGCAGCAGAAATGGAAGGAAGATCGTCGGGAAGCGCCTGAAAAATATCTAAACCAGAGCTGTCTGAAGGCTCAGACCAAAGGTTAGCAAAGAAGTTACAGAAAACAGATTCAATTTCCTTGTGATCAGTAAGACAAGTACCAGTAGAGTCGGTAATAAAGGAAATGGAATTTTGATGATTGCGGCAGCGAATGGAGTTGTGAAAGAAACTATTGTTAAGGTCCCCGCAGAGGACCCACATTTGTCTGGCCCGCTGGGCCCATTTAGAAGAATTTTGACGATGAAGAGCGGCAAGCTTATTATACAGGGGAGATAAACGATTAACCGAAGTAAAACCATTACCGTTCAAGGAATCCAGAGCCTCAACCTCCAGAATCTCTGATTCGACTTGATTAATGCTAGATTCAATGGAATTGAGACCCCTGTTCTTCCAAGAAATAAGGTTAGATTTGGCACGAGAAATTAAATGAGCAAAGGCATGCATAGGGTTAGAATGGGGCTTAAAATTCCAAGCATCTCTAACAGCAGAGTGACAACCAAGATAATCAAGCTAGTAATTATCGAACCGGAAAATTTTCTTATTAAGAGAAACCCGAGGAGTCAGAGTGAGGAGAAGAGGGGCATGATCGGAAAAGAGACGCAGAAGATGTTTAATAAAGTAATTGTTAAGATGAGAAGCACAATGAGGGTTAAGAAGACACTTATCCAAGTGAGCCCAATTCCTGGCTGCACCCACTTGATTGTTACCACGTAAAGCTGGAACCTATGTAGTTGACATCCAGAAGGTTATTGAGAAAAATAAAATCAGAAAACACACGGGCCTTACGACGGTAGTAGTTGCGAGAGCCGCTCTGAAACTCATTAAGAGAGGCAATAGCGTTAAAATCTCCAATGAGAATCCAAGGTAAGTTAAGAGAGGCGATACCAGTGAGTTCAAACCAAACTGATGATTGATCCTGGATGCGGGAGGAGTTGTAGATCGTCGAAAGTATCCAGGACTCATTCTTGTCATTAGTGATAACCAAATATAAAACATACCTAGATTTAGCAAGAGGAGTAACCTTCCCCAGCAACCTATTCCAAGTAACGATAATGCCTCCAGAATAGCCATCCGCGACAATGGCAGCCCAAGCCCACTTCCGCCCTAATTTTGAACACAGTTAACTTGAACTTTTTTAAAGCTTATGTGGGTTAAAACACAGTTAACTTGGGAAATGTTAACTTTTAATATGTTTTCTTGAAGTTTCAGGCGGTTAGATTTATGGAGTGGAATCAAATTTAGGTGTTCTGTTCAAGTTCAAAACATTTACATTCATTTTTCACCAGATTCTCCAAATTGACAAATATCTGGTGAATAAATAGGAATACTTCTTGAGTTTTGCCCATGTGGATTCTTTACTTCAAGCTGACATTACGATTATTGTGTTTGTTGTGTGCTACAAAGAACATAAGGGTGCCTACATTTATTGTGGTTTTCGAATTTCTTTCTGATCCATGAATCTCTTACTTTTGTCTGCCATGGTGTTTACAGGAGAAAGCTGAAATCAGAGACGAGAATGCAAAACCTTTACTGTTATCTGGAGGTACCATTGAGTTCGACAATGTGCATTTTGGGTAAAACACTGATTCATGAACTTTTTAATATTTACATATCAGCACATGTTTCTTCAACAGCATGATCTGGACATATTACTCGTATATGTATATATTCTACCTGCATGATGGTCCAATCTTTAAAATTCCTAAATAAGAAGCAAATATATCCTTGAAAACTATGATGGTCTTCCTCAAATGTTTTCAACTCTGGGACATTGCAATGAATATATGAAACACTTGTTCTTGTGTTTGATCTGAGGGATAATAACTGTCTCATGCAAATCATATCGACGAAACAGCAACAAATATGCTACTTCATATAACAATGTGGGGAGCTTTACATATCTCCTAAACTTGATTCTGAAAGTAATACGTTGAATATTGAAATCTTTGGAACAAGCCCTCTAGGTCCATTTACATCAGACATCATGCCTCAAGATGGAGTTTCCATCATAAGCACATTTTTTCCTTACATTCACCTTCACCATTGATGCCTTCTGGCCATTTAGTTTGGAGTGCTCAAGCTTAAGCATTGATACATACTGTTCAACCTGCGCGTGATTGTCAATTTGTATTAGGAATTATTGCCTTTTAAGTTTAATGCTCTGAGTTAAATACATATTTTCAAGTATTGTTTTTCCAATTTTCAGATATGTAAAGGAGAGAAAGATTCTTGATGGGGTTTCTTTTGTTGTTCCAGCAGGAAAAAGCATTGCTATTGTTGGGAGCAGTGGCAGTGGTAAGTAAGCTATCTTAGTCCATTGTGACGTATTTCTTCTTTTTTCCCCCTTTTGTGTTGAAGTCTTCTAGTATCTGTATGATGTAATCACAATGGAACATCGATGTTACATCATATTCCATTGTGATGTGTTTCTTCTTTTGTGCATTGTTTACTGTTATATGATGTAATCATTCTGCATGATTGGTGTTGTATCTTGACTTTTTGACTATGATGTAAATGTTTCTGACTCCAAAGTCACTATTTTGACTGTTCACTTGTATCATTTGAAAGCTTTTTTAATTCATCACATTTTGAAAATGTGCAGGCAAGTCAACCATACTAAGATTGCTCTATAGATTTTTTGACTCTGATTCTGGAAATGTAAGGATCGCTAACCCATCATTTTGTTTATTTTACTTAAGTTTTGCGCATGACATCATATTTCGTTTTATCAAGTGACTGTTCTTTTATTTTCTCTATTCTTCTCATCTCCTCACAAACCCAACATTATAACGATATTCATTTTTGTTCTATTGGTTCACCAAACTGAATAAATAGACCAAACTTGAATTGCTTCATTCCCTCATACTAGTTGCATGATATAAACATTACATAAAACAACTTAAAATAAGATAGTAAGATAGAATATTTAATGATCATTACCCAACATCTATTAAGTGTTAATGTTTGATGAAGTGTCTAAAGTGGACTCTGAACTACCTAATGCTCATTTTGGTCATTGAACTACAAGAAAATGCTTACTTTGTCCCTGAATGACACGAATATGTTCATTTTGATTCTTCCATGACACATCAACTAAATTGAAAACTAAAATAATCTATTTAAACAACAAACTGGTGCACCATTAATCACACAAGGCTAGAGGACCATATGAGCATTTTTGTGTAGTTTAGGGACCAAAATGAACTTTTGGGTATGGTTTAGGGACCGATTGAGGTTGTATCTCTGTTTGGATTTAGTTGTGCTCACCATAAGTAACAACTATTAAATAGCTACCTTTGATTGATTATCTGTTAAATGTGACAAACAACTTGCTTGCATACCTTCTATGGTTGTTTCATAAATATGCACTATTTTTAGATTATAAGGACCCAAACTAATTTGTTGAGGATGCTTGATTGCAAGTAGCAAAGAGTGCCCTCATAGATGTATGCTAGTGATAGTTCATACATACTTCGTATATGTCACTGTGCTCCATATCTGATGTCTTTATAGGCTTTGATCTAGCTGTTATATCAATTATTCTAACAAAAGATCGTTGGTTCTCACTAAATGTGGTAAGTTAATTATTCAGTGAACCCACCATAAGTCTCATTACATCTTCATCTCATTCAATAATGATTGCACCTAAAGTTTAGGAATTCTTCGGCATTGATTTTCCTCATGCAGTAACTCAAACATCAACCATTAGATACTATGATCAGTTAAACCAGCGAAATAGCTAACTTTGATAATTGTATTGATAATCTATGTTCATTTTTTTTTTAATGTCATGGATCTTGGATGAAAGGTGGATGTCAAATACGTACTGAATCATTTAATGGAGTTTTCCTAACATGATGAAGTTATCTTTTTTATTTTTATGTTTCTGTTGATTTACTGATTTCTTGTGATTTCAAGTCCACTAAGTTATTTAATATCACCAAATAGCTAGTAGCGTTAGTGTGTACCAGCTTTGGAGTTTGATATCTTCTGTCCATGTTCAGAGTTTATCAAACTTACTTTCGCAGATAAAAATTGATGGTCAAAATATTCAACTTGTAACTTTGGAGAGTCTTCGGAAGTGTATTGGTGTTGTGCCTCAAGACACTGTAAGTTTTCATGAGCTACTTCATCCAGTTCATTTTCTTAATGGCATTCCATCTTTCGTGCTGATAAAATTTTGTTCAATATACCAAATCCCAGACAATTTTTGAAGTGAAAAATCATGATATGATCCTGTCTATAAACTCCAAGGACCAAGACCAAACGAACTGATTGAGATCTATGAATATGCATGCCATGACTCATGTACATTTGCAAATTCAAATGTCTGATCATATAGTATGATCTATAGCGTATGCTGTGAATGTGGCATGCTTGAAATACAAGGAGATATCCCTAGCTTTGTACCTAGTTTTTTTATAGATTGAAAATTCTAGTATACACCTGGCAATGCAAGAGATTAGTGCAAGTATTCATGTGTAGCAACACAACCAAAAATAATCTGTGGTGCGCACTTTATCATATCTTTTCTGCCAGTGCGCATCTATTATTCCAAACATGCCCATTTTCTAAAATATGATTTGTTCGGCCTGATGGATGGTTGACTTTTGCAATCTACAATTTTGCAGGTTCTTTTCAATGATACTATTTTCCACAATATATGTTATGGTTGGTTATCAGCAACAAAAGAGGAGGTTGGTGAACATTATTTTAAGTCATGCATTACACAAGTGTTAATAAACATTTATGTATGCTTTTTATTGAGTTTTTTTTCTTAAAAACAAATTGATACAATTAGGTCTTTGAAGCTGCCAAATGTGCAGCTATTCATGACACAGTCATGAACTTCCCTGAAAAGTATACTACTATTGTAGGAGAGCGAGGTTTAAAGGTTAGAGATCTTTTTCTGATATTCATCTAATAGCTACTTCAACCGACTAATGATTAATTTTTTTTCCTACTATCTGTCTGCACCTTGATTGCATAAGGGCTCAATCGTTCTTGATGGATGTTATATTGTGTGATAAGTAGTTATCTGACATTCTTGCAGTTGAGTGGTGGAGAAAAGCAACGTGTATCTCTTGCTCGTGTGTTCTTGAAGGCACCTTCTATATTGTAAGGATTTGATATCTACCCCCTTCTTTTGCATATGGTTTGTGGACAACTTTGTACATTCATTGTTATTAACTTTCTGAAATTCTATTTAAAATTCATATTTTGATGGTTTTCAAGCTGTTAGAACCTAGCAATAATATATGTATATGATTCGAACTTTCCTACTTTTCGTCTTGATTAAATCAAAATAGATTGTTCTTTTTTTTTTTTTTGAGTCAACTTTTTTCACGGCAAACCCATTATAACTAAATCTAGTGATGCTGAACCCAGGCCAATGCAACTTAACAGTTAAACATTTGTGGGGAATTGAAAATTCAGTAATTTATCATTACAATGTAGTTTTCATTATTTAAAATGTTTATTTTTTCTAAAAGAGAATTGATAGAATTCAGGATAGAACTTTACTGATTCATTGATACCATGTTTTTGTAAGCTCATTAGAACATAGTGACCCTGTGTTTATCACCTCATTTGATTTGGTTTTAATGAATTTTTTTTCTTTAACATACAACTGGTCCGATAAAATCCTCATTCAAGTTTTGTTGTTCTTTTACCTGTCTGATCCATTTGCAGATTGATTTCAATGATCTTGTTTTATTTTGAATTGTTCATTGATAGCTTAAAATGCTCATTACTTTCAACAAAGTCTTCCTTAGTCTCTATCAGTGGAGGAACCTTACTTGAAATTTTGTACTTGGATATTGTTGATGTTTCTGCTGTGATATCACATTTCCTAGAATTTATAGGAGAAATATAAATTAAATTAAAAAAATCACCTAGTTACTCATGCCCTTCATCATATATTCGTCAGAATTTAAGTTCCTTAAATTTTGGTAGCATGAAGGGTTCTTTGTTATAAATTGTTTTGGTGACTGTATCTTCTTATATACATTTTGGAGGTGCTGTATTGTGTGACGAGGCTACTACAGCTTTTGATAGCTCAACAGGATTTAGGTTGTAAATTGCTTTGGTAAATGACGTATATTATATTTACTTTTGAGGTGCTAGATTGTGTGATGAGGCTACTAGTGCTCTTGATAGCACAACAGAAGCAGAAATACTCAGTTCACTGAAGGCTATAGCAAGTAATCGGACTTCTATCTTCATTGCTCATCGACTTACAACTGCAATGCAGTGTGATGAGGTAAACTAATTTATAATGCAATCATTCGAATAGTTTTTTCTTATCTATTTTTTGTTGACAAAACATGAATGCAGCTACTCCTTTTGGTAATCTGCATGTTTTGCACTTTGATAGTTTGTGTATGTGGTGTTTGTTTTTTTAATTTTTAATTTTTGCTGGATCTGACCCGACGAAAGTCAATATTTAGTTTTTTTTTTTTTTTTTTTTTTTTTCTATTGCAGTGATATTATAATTCTTTGATCTTTTAGTTAGCAAATGCCATCAATCATAAATTATTCAAAAACTCAATTAACCAACGTAATATTTAGATTATATAAGAAGTTCTGGGCATTTTGTTATAGTGGTTAGTATTTGTGCCTATTAAGGCCCCGGTTAGATTCACTTATGAAAAGGTGCTTAACTTATGATCTTTCATAAGTGCTTACCTTATGTCACCGGTACTACTATTTTCTCTTTTTCATAAGTGATTCCAAACATAAAATGCTTAAACCTAAAAGTGCTTAACTTACAAGAAAAAAGTACTTATGGGCTTAACATGGGCATAAAATCAAATGGCTCTGAAGTCTACTTCATACTATAACCATAAGTAACTGATTTTTTTTTTTTTGTCACTGTTGGTTGCAGTTTAGAAATCTTGACAATTTTACTCGCTAATGTTGACGTACTCTTATCCAACTTTTGCCTAAACTATAAGGGTAACAATGTTTGGACCATAAAAAAAGAGGCGCTAAAGAAGCACCAAATTCATTGGTGGATCATCCCGAAACCAATGGCAGACGAGTCTAACCAAAAAAGTTAATAAATTACCTTCTTCAATAGGGACGTCAACCTTGCCTCCTGTACCCGTCTGTTCCCCACAGAGGATAATTTTTATATAAAGAAAAATTATAATGAGATAAAAAAACCCTATTTGTCACCAAAATTGATTGAGGGTGAGTTAATGAACATGATGACAGCTGCAAGATGGTGGCAAGTTCTAAAGATAATGAGATTTAAGAGCAAAGTTTACTAGATGTTCACGGTCTCAATTTGAGTGGTAAAATCAAAATATTGCATGAGATTAAAGATGACATAAAAAGAGAAAGGATAGGGGTTCTAGAGTCTTAGCTAGATAGAGTTTGGTCTTCTTAGGATTATTCAATATTACAAAGTTAATTAAATTTTATTTAAAAAGGCAAATTAAAAAAATTAAGTTCTAAACAAATCCTTATGTTTCTATCATTATCAAAGGGAATTGAGGCGGGGAGTCATTTTCCTACCTTGCCTCATCCCCTGGTGATCCTGTTGTGTCTCGGCTAAAAACATGAGAAATTAGATTTTTCGAATCTAGGTCAGGCAAGCCCTTGCAAGGTATGGTTGGCTTGCTATCCTTATTTTTTAAGAAGTTAAATGAAATGTGGAGGAGTTTATCTCTTCACAGATCATCATTCGTTGAAGTACATTAGGCAGCAAACTAGGATGAACGCTATGCAGGATGGATGAAGTGCAACAATTCACCTCAGGGGTAGAAAATTAAGTGATTGATGCCTTTGGTCGTAGGTAACGCTGACATTTATGAGAATGTTAAAGAGTTATATTTTACTAATCGAGACTTCAACAAAGCATTCAAAGAAGTATAAAGTGGAACAAGACAATCTGTAACTGATCTTGTGCAGGATGGGCTTTTTTTTTTTTTAAATTTTTTTTTTTATATAGAAATTTATTATTCATCCCTTTATTTTTACTTTGGCAACATGTGATAAAAGGGTTGCAATCCTTTTAGGTACTTTGTGATTTCCTTAACCAAGGCTATATTGATTGCTCACAACTCAATTTTTCTTGAACTGACAAACATATAGAAAGTGTCTGCGTCTATCAGCTAACATTTTCTACAGAGCATTATCTCTATGCTCAGATTTTTCTAATTGATGCTGTTAAAGGGAGTGTTGTACAGTTGGACCCCATATAAGGCCTTTAACTAAAAGCAAGGGTGTCTCACATGTGAAACATAGTGACACACATTTTCTTAACACATCTCAACATGGTATTAGAGACAATCCCACCATAGCCCTTGCTGTCCTTCCACAGCCATCGCCGCTGCTGTCGTCACTGCTCGCCACTGCTATCGTCGGCCACCTAGTCTACTTCACTGACAAAGAGTTCATGCTCTTCTTGGGTTGAAACAGTGAGAGGAAGGAGTTGAATGGTAGAGCTCTTCTCCTTTTCTCCTACTTGTTGTTCTTGTTTGTTGTGACGGAGAACCATACAAGTTTTGTTGGTGGACAAACCACGATCAATCCTACTGCAGAGGATTTGGGATTTTTTTAAGGGAGAGATAGTGCAGCTGTCTGATGCTCAGCGAGGTAGACGTGGGGCATCCAGCTTGGAGATTGTAGTGAGGCCAAAGATTGAGCAACACATCAAACTAAAGTTGATGCCGAATGAAGTCAAACCTGAGGGCACTAAAAACTATTTGAGCTGGTCACACTGGGCTATCCTTCTTCTAAAGACAAAAGGCTTGGAGGGATATGTTACTGGAGGACGCAGTGAGCCAACTGACAAGTCAACAATTGATTGGAGGGTGTGGAGCTCTACTAATTCTTTAGTGGTTGTATGGCTAATGAACTCGATGTCGCCATCAATTGTGTCTGTGATTGAGGCCATCGAACATGCTAGTGAGGTGTGGAAGGCAGTGAAGAACATGCATTCTGGGGTTTGAAATGTCATGTTAATGACTCAAGTTGAAGAAGAACTTATGAAGACAAGGCAAGAAACGTACTATTCTAGAATATGGTGCTGAGCTCAAGTGGTTGTGGTCTGACCTTGACTATTATGATTCATTAATGGTGCCTGATGTAGAGAGTGCAGCAATCAGCTGAAAGTGGATTGATCGTCAAAGAGTAGTCCAATTTCTCAAAGTTATGAATCCTTGCCTTGAGAATCAAAGAGCAGCTATATTTGCGCAATCACCTTGCCCTCATTGGGGGAGGCAATATCAGCTATGGCATAAGAAGAGACAAGATTGCAATTGATGGGTGATAATTTTGTCTCAAATACCCGATCAGCCTTAGTTGTCTCTAATATGAGACTTGCAAGTGGTGAAACTCGGTTTACAGAATGCTATGATTGTGGAGATTATGGATATATCAGCAAATTTTGTACACAACCGAGAACTAGAGGAAGAGGAATGGGCAGGGGTGGTGGTAGAGGTCGTGGACGGAATATTGGTGGCCGTGGTAGGGATACCAGTGGACACAAGGCACATTTTTCTGTTTTTGGAGGTGGTGAGGCAATCCAGTCTATTGAGATGATTACCAAAGAAATGGAACAATGGAACGCGTTCAAGTCAAATATTAATGGTATCAAAGACAAAACTGTTAGGGACGCAATGGCTCAGGTCCATAGTCCCACATCGCCTGTGGGAGCCAATCTTTCTAGTCTTATATACCCATACCAAACCTTCTCTACAACTCGGGTTTTAGAGAAGTTAGGGTGGTGGGTCCCTATATTAACATGGTATCAGAGCTATGGGTCCGCTGCGTACTCTGATTGGCCAGGGCTAGGATCTTGGGTTGCACATCCGCTGTGGGCCCGGGGGGGTATTAGGGACGCAATGGCTCAGGTCCATAGTCCCACATCGCCTGTGGGAGCCAATCCCTCTAGTCTTATATACCCATACCAAACCTTCTCTACAACTTGGGTTTTAGAGAAGTTAGGGTGGTGGGTCCCTATATTAACAAAAACTACCACCACTGACGAAGCTACATCCACATCTTTCGGTAACTTTGCCAACTATGCCCACTCGGGCACAAGTACTCAGGCACAAGCACTTGCATCTTCATGTAAAAGTGCATCTTCAAAATGGATTGTAGATTCAGGTGCATATAGTGAGTTCTTTGCATATAGTCCATTTGCATACCATGAAACCATCAAGACTGCTAGTGGTACATTACAACCCATCATTGGAAAAGGATCTGTCAAATGCACATCATCCTTATATCTGATGTTTTACTTGTTCTTTCCTTTCCTATTAATCTACTTTCAGTTAGTGTTATTGCCCACCAACTTAAATGCATTGTTTCCTTTGATGAGTTTAAGGTTTGGTTTCAAGAGAGGGACGGGGAGGAAACTTGGAATTGGCACTTGGCATGATGGATTGATGCTGCTTTAGTGTCTGTTCTTACTACTGTTGCTGGAGGCAATGTAGAATTTGAGCTGCTATTACATCACTGTCGTCTAGGTCATTCTTCTTTTAGTAAATCGAGTTATATTTTTCCAGTGCTTTACATGAAAGCAAATAAGGAAAAGCTTGTGTGTGATGCTTATGAGTTTGGTATGCACACAAGAAGTACTTATGTCAGTTCTGGTCATAGAAGTTCAAAATCTTTTGATATTATTCACTCAGATGTGTGGGGACCTTATCCTGTGACTTCAATAAGTGGTTATAAATAGTTTGTTACCTTTATTGATTGTCACTTCCGTATGACATGGTTGTGTTTGACATGCTTCAAAGATTTTCATAAATCAGTTATGACTCAATATGGTGCGTAGGTGAAGATACTTCGTACTGACAATGGGAAGGAGTATATAAACACTGAGTTTGGTGTGTGTTTGTCAAATCATGGGGTACTTCATCAAACTACATGTCCTAACAGTGCATCTCAAAACGGAGTTCCTGAAAGGAAGAATCGGCATTTGCTAGAGGTGGTAAGATCATTGATGTTCACCATGAATGTTTCAAAGTATCTTTGAAGCAAAGTTGTCCTCACAGCAGCATATCTGATTAATCGGATGCCATCTCAAGTGTTGGATTGGAAAACTTCTTATGAAATATTTAATGGTGAGAATAAGTTTATTGTTCCCCTAAAGGTGTTCGGTTGTGTTTGCTTCGTAAGGGATCACAGACTGATAGTTAGAAAACTTGATCCATGAGCTGTTAAATGTGTGTTTGTGGGAGTATTCAGCAACCCAAAGGTGTCGGAGCCTAGTTGAATGTAGGATGTTTTGTTAGTATGGACGTGACTTTTCGAGAGTCAGAGCCATACTATGGAGAAAGGTCGGATGCTGTTTTTTTGTTTGATGAAACATCCTCTCCCAGCACAAGTGATGTTGGTCGGGAGAGGGAGATAGTGCCAATGGAGTTGGGTGTGGGGCCACAATTAGTATCACATCTACAACCGCACATACCTCGGGTAGTTGTTGAATCAATTCTTATTATTACGGAGAATGCTGAGAAAGCTCCTATTCAAGTGGAGGATGGTGATTTAACACAAGTTCAAACGAAGGAACTAGGTCATGGAGAATTGAAGGTGTACAAAAGAAGGACAACATGTATTCAGGATGAGAAAGCTCCTATTCAGTGGAAGGATGGTGATTTAACACAAGTACAAACGAAGGAATAAGACCAAGGTGAATTGAAGGTGTACAAAAGAAGGACAACATGTACCCAAGGGGAGCAGGGCTGTTAATCTTATCAACAACAACAACAGATTCAGCTGGGAAATACAACTGAACAATCCATCATGCCATGTCTAGCTCTAAGTCCTCAACCTGTCTCAACTCCTGAAGGGTCTTTCTTGCCTTTTCGTGAGGCGTGTGGTATGGACTATCTTCTTCTACTCTTATTCCTTCATCTAATGATCTTTCTTTGTCTATTGCACAACGAAGGCAACCCTGCAGTAATGCAGGGAAGCCACCAATTCGATATGGATATGAAAATAATCATGACATAGCTAACTTTCTTTCATATTCCAACATTCCACCTACAAATAAAGCATTTGTTACATCCTTAGACAATGTCTATACCGAAAGATTGGAAAGTAGCTCAGCAGAATCCCAAGTGGTAAGCAGCGATGCATGAGGAACTGAATGCACTTGAAAAGAACAAAACTTCGGAGTTCATACATCTTCTTGCAGGCAAACATGCAGTTAGTTGTAAATGGGTCTTTATTGTGAAGGAAACACCAGAAGGGAAAATTGAACGTTACAAGGCACGCTTGGTAGCCAAGGGATACAATCAGACATATGACATTGATTATGATGAGACTTTTGCACCAGTAGCTAAGATGAACATAGTGAGAACCTTAGCGTCACTTGCATCAAATTTGATGCCCCGTAGAAAATGACCACCAGTAGCTAAGATGAGCACAGTGAGAACCTTAGTGTCACTTGCTCCTCGGGCCTGGTTTGATAGATTTAGGAAAGCTGTTTGTGGTATGGGATACCAACAAAGTAATGCTGACCATACAGTATTTTATAGGCATGTTGGAGGCCGCATTACCCTATTAGCAATGTATGTTGATGATATTGCGATTATGGGCGATGATGAGAGAGAGATTGCTCATTTGAAGGAAAAACTTGCAAGAGAATTTGAAGTGAAGGATCTTGGAAGTATGTCCTCTCTAAAAAAAAAGCATTGTTGGGATGTCACCTCTCTCAAAGGAAGTATGTTTTAGATCTGCTCACTGAGATAAATATGTTAGGGTGTCACCCAACTGCTACTCCTATGGAGCAAAATCACCAAATTTGTGCCGATATTGTAGAGCTAGTTGATAAAGAGAGATATCAAAGACTAGTTGGGCGACTAATCTATTTATGCCACACTTGAACAGACATTATTTATGATGTGAGTGTAGTAGTAAGACGACATATGCATGATCCATGAATAAGGCATTTGGAAGCCCAGGGAAAGGCGTGTGGTTTAGGAGTAATGGGCACCTAAATATTGAGGCCTATAGTGATGCAGATTGGGCTAGCTGTACAGATGATAGATGGTCTACCTCGAGATACTGTGTGTTTGTAGGAGGAAACTTGGTGTCTTGGCGAAGCAAGAAATAAGCCGTGGTGGCATGCTCAACAACAGGGGCAAAATATTGAGCAATGGCGCTTGCGCTATGTGAGATGATCTGGCTACGTGTTCTCCTTGTGGAACTTCAGGTCTGTTAACGTTATTCTCTTAAGCTATTTTGTGATAACTTGTCAGCATTGAATATTGCTAATAATCCAGTGCAACATGACCGAACAAAGCATGTGGAGATTGATAGGTTTTTCATCAAAGAAAAACTAGATAGTCGAATATTAATGATTGCTCATGTGCGAACAACGGAACAATTAACTGATCTTCTTACCAAAGATCTTAGTTCTATAGTTCTTACAAATCATTGTAACAAGATGGGGATGATCGATATTTTTCGCCTATCTTGAGGGTGAGTGTTAAAAGAAGTATAGTACAGTTGGATCCCATATAAGGCTTTTAAATAAAAGCAAGGTGTCTCACATGTGAAACAGAGACACATTTTCTCAACACATCTCAACAATTGCTAATATGTTAAGATTATCTCCCTATGCTCAGATTTTGTTGTAAATCGCTGAAGACACATGCATCAACCTGTTTTTAATTTTTTTTTTTAGCCAAACTATGACGCCCATTCCATCAAGAGTTTGGTGAGGGATGTTAGAGTATTATTATTAGGGCTGAACAAAAAATCCGGATCCGATATTTGAGTTTTTTACTCAAATTTTGTGGGTACCTGATCTGAATTTTTAAGATGAAAACCAGATCGAATTTGATACTATTTTTAGTATATTCTTATATGTATATATATATTAATAAATTTAAATTTTACATGGACTAAAATAAAAAATCCGAATCCACAATTTAATCCTTTATGAGTTATATATATATATATATAAATTTAAATTTCACAGGTGCTAAAAGTTAAAAAAAACATATTCAATTCCCTAATAAAAAAATTATATTCTTTTTATTTTAATTCTTCTCTTACGAACCTCATCCCCGTGTCTTCTTTCTAGCCTTCATGATTGAGGAGATGTTTGACTAATTAGAAGATATTTGATTTCTTTTTTGTATTGCTTGATAAAATTTTTTATTATTTTAAGGCAAATAAAACTTAAATTTGAATTTGGATATCCGATCCGGTTTAAACATGTATTTGGTTTTCAGTATCTAGTTTAAACTAGGTTTGTTGCGAGTTGAGGTTTTTAAAAACTGGGTCTGATACGTGTCAATTTTTTTTTAAAAACCGAATCAGGTACATGGTTTTGCTCACCCCTAAATTCATTGTATGCTTGACTATTTCGTTGTTTATCATTTATTATGGTTTAGAAAATAAAAATAATGGTTTTGCTCACCCCTAAATTCATTGTATGCTTGACTATTTCGTTGTTTATCATTTATTATGGTTTAGAAAATAAAAATAATGATGTAACAGATAATTTTTCCAAAGTTTGTATTTTTTTCTCTTGTTAATTTTTAGGTATAATTTTAAACCTGTAATGTGAAACTGAAAACTATCATTGAAAAATCTCATTTTGCAATGTTTGTATAGTCTTTTAAAGTCTTTATTACTGCATTTATCCATTATTTATTTTTTTTATTAGTACAAAGTATGCTTCCCTTCTTTCTGGTGGCATATTTTTTCAGCACTATCCTGATATCTCAAATCAAGGCCATTTGTAGTTTTTTCTCTGTTAATGTCAATTTCTCTTACCAGAACTAAAATCACTGCTGTTGTTTATGCTTTGGATAAAATGTTGTTGTGCACTTCATCACCATTTCAGGAGAAACAAAAGTAACGTAGTCTATTTGTTATATTAAAAAATTAGCTTCATACTTTTAAACTGCTTCTTATTAGATAATCGTGCTCGAGAATGGAAAGGTGGTAGAACAAGGTCCGCATGAAGTCCTCTTGTCAAGGGCAGGAAGATATGCAGAGCTTTGGAATCAGCAGAACAATAATGATGCCATTAATACAGTTTCAGTATCATAAGCATTGGGCTCATCAGATCAACAAATAATGCTATGGTGCTACAAATTTAATTTCAGAAGTATAAAGTTCAATTGCTAAAGTTCAATGCCAACAAAAGACAACGTTCGCCTCAAATTTTCTTTTCTTGTATACATATGTATGTACACACAGATGAAAAAGTAGATGTATACAATTTGTTCAAAGAGATTTTTTCCTGTCATTGGAATGTGTGGAACGGTAAGCTTCAGTACACTTTACAAGTTACATGTACAAGATCTGTAACATACACATAGCTTGCTTATTGTATGTACAAACTTTGTGATGTGTCTGTGAGAGCCAGTTCCCCTAAACAAGTTTTGCATGCTGAATGTTGATACACATTCCTTCTGTAAATATTTACTTGTTCCTTTCTTATGCTGCATCAATTTAGTTTCAGAGAGAGCATGTTATAATTAACATGCAATCTTGTTCTCATTCAATTAGGTGTTGGTTTGATATAGATGTTCAAGTCTCTGACCATTGTTAACCACCAAAATTGTTCTCCAGTTTAATCTCTACAAAAATTCACTTCTTTTTATTGCATTAGTGAATAACCTTAATTTTTTCAACCTCAGAACATATATATTACTAAACTAGTAATAAAACAACATGATTCAGAGAGGTGGTAGCCAAACTGAATCCCCATCTATATGGCTTACCAAACATATGAAATACTGCTCGCAATGATTAAATCATTTGTATACATATGAAAGTTGTCTGGTTACAAAAGAAAATACAAACACTGGATTATTTCTAGCTATCATACTTGAATGATCTCCGGTCATTAGGTCTCTGTATAAGATAAATATTTATATATATATATGATTATTGCTTGAAAAATTAAGAATCTTGATGCAATCAAACATAAAGGAGATCCCTAAACTTCAATTTTCATCAACTAATAAGGAAAACAAAATTTCTAATGGTCCCACAATTTCCTGAATTGAAAAATCTTTTGTGAAATCATTTCACATTCTTATGCATTACTCAAAAAATACATCCCAAATTATTAGATCTAGTTTGTCGGAATCTGGGCGTGATTTTTCAGAGAATTTCTAATATGCAATATTTATTTAATTACAAGATAAACTCAAATATCTAAGAAGTATAACAAAAATGTTATGCACATGATTTTATCACGCTTATAAAATATTATGATATTGCATTCATTTTTATTTTCATCATCAATCACGGCAAGAATTTCACCCTTGTTATTTTGATGCAGCACCATCATATCGAAATGAAGATCACAAAAACAATCATTCAACAAAAAACTTAGGCTGAGGATCAAAAACTGAGTCATGAAGTTTTTTAAATTCACACTCGCGATGCAGTCTCCCTAATATGCACAACCATAAGGATGACAAATTTCTCTCCTTAAACTTGCAACATTAATACATCAAGACAATGTAAATTAGTTAGTGTATCGATACAACTCTTGTTCTCTAAAAATTAAAATATTCCAAAAAAAAAAAAATTGAGGGCAAAAATGACTTCTAGCATCAAAACCAAATTTCTAATCATTTAACAATTTCCCAAATTATCACATCTAGTTTGTCTTGAGCTGTGTGTGATTTTTTAGAGAACTTCTAATCCCCAATATTTACTTAAGCACAAGATAAATCCTAATAGCCAAGAAGTATAAGAAAAATATCATGCACATTATTGAATTGCGCTTATAAAATACTACGAGAATTTCACACTACAAGAATTTCACACCTGTTATTTTGATGTAGCCCCTCATAATGAAATGAAGATCACAAAAACAACCAATCAACTAAAAACTTAGGTTGAGGATAAAAAATTGGGCTTTCATTAAAACAAACACATGGAGTTTCTAACAACTACATGTAAGAATGAAAAATCTCTAACAAAGCACCAAAAAAAGCATCTTCCTGAGATAAAATTAATACCCAATTCAAAGCAGTTTTGCCAGACATGCAAAGTAACCATTCACATAATCAAATTGGTAACTGAAAAGATCGACAATGAAAAAAATAAATTGAAGCACTTTCAAACAGAGATAGAATTTGATTTCACGAGCCTCACTTTAACTGAGAATGCGATAAATATTTTTGGAACTAACATCTTCTATTAAGTCAGTAATTTATTCGTCTTTTTCTTCTTGTAGATTTTAACAACACGCTCCCACGCAGTAATAGTGATGATAAACTTGGTAAGTGCTTTCTATTTTGAGAGCTGCCATTTTCACCCTTACTTGTTAAAGCTGCAAAGACGATAACCTTGGTCTCGTCGGCGGTGCAAAGGCGAATAAATTGGTTCAGAGAGACTCACTCCGTTGAGGATCCCTTTCTGAAAAGCGGATACTGATACCAAGGTATGATCTGCTCTTCTTTCATCAAGGAAAGGATTATTTAAAATTTTTCTAAATCTCCTTCTCTTTCTTTCAGATGCCTTATCAAATCGATGTGCTAAACATCACATAAGCAAGATCCTTTTCATATTAAATTTGCAACTGAAAAAGCATTTGATTCAATTATGTTGTCGTAGAAAGGGTTTCTTGCTACATAGATTAGGACTATCTGTTCATCCATCTTTCTCGTTTTCCGATTTGGTTCAGATCTTAGGTATTGTTTTAGGGGGAAACAGTGATGCTATTTTTATGATCACTTGACAAAAAAATAATAATATTGAAGCATGTGAATCTACTATTATTTTGGCAGTAAACAAGTCTGATCTTCTTTTCTAATTTCTTGTTTGCCAATTTCTCTTGGTAAATTTATTTGTTGAGCAGCATTCTTTTCAAATGTTTGATTCAAACATCCCCCAAGGCTAATAAACTAACAGATCTGCAGAATAGATCAATTGTTTATGCTGCCAATGTCTAAACATTTATAGAGGGAAATGATGCATGCTAAATCTAACACTACTTATTATGATTTCATACAGTTATCCTGCTTTAAAGAGTGATGGCTGCTAAGTTTCAATAGTTGTCCTACAATAATCATTTTTCTCATTGAAAGGAAAATGAAATTAGGGATGGCTGCAATGGAGAAGCGGAAAAACATTTGCCTAATGGACACAGAGAGAACTGATACGAAGGAAGAAGAATTTGATCAACCAATGGATACCAATCCTGAATTAAAGCATCGAGAAGCAAACAAGCCAAAGCGTGGCAGAAAGAAGAATATCAAACAAATCTATAAGGTGAAAGTTAATCTAGTTATCCATTTTGCACTAAAATGATCACAACTCTCACTTGCCAACTGGATTAGACAATGGTTTGTGTAAATTCAGTAGTAATTCATGTTTTTTAGCAAAGATTTCTAAACATTTTTTCTCTATGCAATTTGATTTGGTTGCCATAGCACATCCGACAGTTGAATCAGGTTGAATGCAATAGTCCAGAATGGTTTCCGTGCCCAAGTTTCATTTCTGCTTCTCTCTTTCATATCCATGTTGACTCCATACAGTTTCTGATGGTGCGCAACCCAGTTGCATAAATTTAGTTAGCGTAGTAGGTTGGCTTTTGCAAGCATGAACTAAATTGGGGCTGGAGCAATACAAGCAAACATTAGCGGGGTGTCTTTTGGACACATAATGGGTTCATCTTTTCATGTTTCTTTCCCTCAACATGTGCCAATGGTTTGAGAAGGTTAGATGCTTCTTGCAATGGCCATATGTTTAACTTTATTCAAAACAATTGCTTAATGTTTCAGTTAAGAAGTATGCCTCTATACATGGCCAGAATGACCAATAATCTAGTATAATTCACCTTGAACATTTCAGAACATTTAGCCATACATGCCGGTCATGGAGACCTAAGGGCCAGCTTTCTTCAAATTAGGTGATGCTTATATAATGCATCCATGGAGCCTAGTGTTGAAATGTTTCTTTAACATGTGTGGAAATAATTCAGGATTCAAACAAACATGGAAATGCACAACTAATTTCTTAGTCAGAGACCTTCAAGGTTGTATATGTTATGGCAGAGAAAGCATGTAATGAAATCACTGTCTTTGTCGTATGTATCAGGATTATAATCAAGTTCAAGATAAAGCAGGAACGAGCAAAGACACTCGAGATGAAGTGGAACAAAACAATGAGGCACCAGATGGAATTGGACCAAACAGTGAAGGACCAGAAGGAGCTGAACCAAATAACAAGGAACCAGATAGCGGTAGACTGGCCAATCAAGAAGAAATTGGAGCTAGGCCAACAAATGAAGGTGATATATGATTATAGGATTCAATAAATTGACATTATATCTGGCATTGTTCTATTCTAGTTAACTAAGAACGACTAAAATAATTTTCCCTTTTCCAGATAAATCATCAATATACACGCCCTTGATTTCACAGAACCCAACTGAGAGGTTAATCACATACATTCTCGATGCTTTAGAAATGTAAGTATATACTCATAGTGATGGCCCTTATGAATTTCTATTTAAATAGTTGAGCATGAGAAGATCATGATTGCTCTTAAACAGTTTTGAGGTCCTGAAAATAGTATGCAAATATTTCAAAGATAATTCATGGTTTATACTGGTTGCAGTAAAGATGAGCATGAACTGTTCTCAATGCCAGATAACCTCGAGGTCGGTTGTCAGACAATACTTATGTAATTCAATACAAGTGTCAACACTCCAAGCACTGCTAATGCACTATCACTTCTTTCCTATTCAGGCTTATGATTTGGGGGAAAGCATAGATGTACCAGGAGACTTGGCAACCCTTAGGCAAAAGCATGAAGATGGAATGTACCAGTCTTTGGAGGAATTCAAGGTTCGTCCGCCTTTCTCTTGGTTATGATCTTCTTCCTTGAAATTGTATGATTTCATACCTAAAACAGAAATAAAAATTTAAATTCTTATTCTTGAATCCATGAATGCAGAAAGATGTTTTGAATGTGTTCAACAAGGCATTAGAATCCAACGCCCCAGACACCATCCCTTACCAAGTGGTGAGATCAACCGGAAATAGGGTTCCTCATCTTGTTGATGCAAAGGTTTGCAAACTAACTGTTCAATCCCTTAACATCAGAGATTGACTGCTTGCTCTTGCAGGCGAAATCTCTTCAAGATCAGGCCAATCAGATCTTCAGATATCTGAGATCCAACCCGCTCTATGCAAAGAAGGAACTTGCAACCTGGCATCAAAAGTATTTCAAGTATAAGAAGAAGCCAGCAAAATTTGAAAAAAATCCAGGAATTTTTAGGGTTGAAATTTTAGAATCTAGGTTGCGCCCCAGAGCTACCAACAACTTGAAGCAGAAAAACGCTCACAATGATGATGCATCAAACAGAAGAGCACAATCATCGAGGACCAAAAAAAATCCCAAGCAAAGGGTTGGTAGTTCCAAGACCCACGGTAAAAAAACTGGTGTGATTTTTTATGGTAAGAAGGAAGTATCCCACAGGAGACCATACCATTCATGAGTATTTCCAATATAATTTCACAAGCTGAAAGGAGAAAATTAAAGGCATCATATATCATATATCATTCTCTCGAGCATTCTTTGTTGAACAATTGTTTATCCTGTTCGTTTTATCTTTGAAATCTGTAAGCATATTATAGGGCCTGTTTCCAAGTTTTAAAAAAGGCATATCTACCAAAAAAAAGTTTCAAGAAGGTATTTTATTTGGTTTTCATAGGACATATTTTTTATTCCTGTTAGTACTATCTCATTCAAATTCTCAGTAGCTAGCACATAACTTTTGGAAGTGTTCCTATTATTCAGATGATGAATTTAGAAGACCAAATATTTTCCATTATTTGCAGATCCTCAAGATTTTGAGCAGTCCAACTCTCCAATAGAAGACAGAAGAAACACATATAAGCCTAAGAACAATTCATTTGACGAAATAGCTCCAATGGCCTTTCAACCCATGGAACTCGTTCGTGTAAGTTGTATTTGTCATATCTATATTGCTCTTATCACCATTCCAATTTCCAGTGTTACTCTTCAAATTGCTTGTAATAGATGGTCAGGTATGTATCATGCTGCTTTCTATGTATGCACTTGCAACTATAAAACAGGTCTCAAGTTTAATGAAACCAACCACGCAAAAGTAAAGCCTATTATATTTATAAGTTATCTGCAACAAGATGACACAACAATACCAATGTCTTGTATGAACTATAAATTCTCGATGAATCTAATTTTTTAAATTCCTTCACTTTCTCATATCACACATGCTTAACTGAATACCTGCTTCTAATTGCTAGTGTTTAAGATATGCATCACTCTAAGTCACTGACAACAGTCATTCTTTCTTCAGCAAAATAGCTCTCATAGCTATGAGGAGAGCCTGAGGAAATTTGTCAAGGATGCAGGTCCTGTGGCTAAGTTGTTGGCGGAGAAAAAAATTCAGGAACTTGCAGAACAAACCCGGGCACATCAAGCATCTAAATATGAAGAATTCTATAAACCCCAAATGCTTTCCCAAATGCCTCAAATCGGTGACTGGTCCAAGAACAACAAATTAAATGCTGATCCAACCAGCATGTCACTGCTGACAGAATCATACCTCCCAGGAAACAGTGCTTCTCCACTGCAAAGCAATAGCTATGCTGCAATGTTTGATTTAACCGTTTCCGTTGCACATGCAACAAACTATTTCAACATGTGCAGCTCAGAATATCCCCCTCCTGATAATAGCTTTGCTGAAAATTTAAATTCTGTTCAAGAAGCAAGCTGTGAACTGCACACTGATGATCTGGTTAATTGGTTCTCCAAGATTGGAACACCTGAATTCTTACAAGGCAGCATTTCCAGCATGGAAACAAGTTCAATGGGAGCTTCGGAAAGTGCTTTAGGAGTGAATTCTCAACTGCTTTATGGAGAAGGTAGCCAAGCTGTGTATCCAAGCTTTGCTACCTCAGTTACTGCAGGTTTAATGACACATACATATAGGAGCTCTGAGCAAAAAAAACCTGAATTCTCGCAAAACACCATGTTCAACATGGCACCAAGTTCACAAGGGCATCTTGAGACTGATCTTGGACTAAATTTACAGCTGTTTTCTGGTGAAAGGGTGCAGGGTCGATACCCAGGTTATGCTAGCTCAGTTACTGCAGGTTTAATGACACATACAAATAGGAGCTCTGAGCTGAAACAACCTGAATTCTCGCAAAACACCATGTTCAACAAGGCACCAAGTTCACAAGGACATCTCGAGACCGATCTCGGACTAAATTTACAACTGTTTTCTGGTGAAAGGGTGCAGGGTCGATACCCAGGTTATGCTTGCTCCGTTACTGCAGGTTTAATGACACATACAAATAGCAGCTCTGAGCTGAAACAACCTGAATTCTCGCAAAACACCATGTTTAACATGTCACCAAGTTCACAAGGACATCTCGAGACTGATCTTGGACTAAATTTCCGACTGTTTTCTGGTGAAAAGGTGCAGGGTCGATATCCAGGTTATGCTAGCTCAGTTGCTGCTGATTCAATGACACAGATAAATAGAAGCTCTCATCTGAAACAACCTGAGTACTCATCAAGCAGCATTTTCAACGTGGCACCAAGTTCAAGGGAAGCTCTTTTAGGAGGCAATGCACAACTACTTTATGGCAAAGGGAAACAAGTTGCATATCCAAGCAATGACACCACAACTAATGCCGGTTTCATGGCACAGAATGAAACTAGCTTTGGTATGACGCAACTTGAATATTGGCCTGGCAGCATTTTCAATAGGGCACAGAGTTCGACGGGAACTCTTGAGAGTATTTTCGGAGGTAATTCACAACTGCTTTCTGGCAAAGGGAATCAAGCTGTATATCCAAGCAATGCAAGCTCAAGTACTGCTGATGCAATGACACAGACAATTAGTAGCTCTGAGCCGAAAGAACCTGCGCCACAAACAGCCTTCAACTTGCCATATCTGCAAGGACAGCTTGGCCAGTGGAACCCTCCAGGACAACAAGCATTTTCTGGCTTTGAAGGAAGTTGGCCATCAAATCCAGTGGGGGAATTTTCAGGTGTTGCAAGCTTTGAAGAACATGCAAACCCAAGTTACCCGCCTGGACCAACCAAGGATGCTTGAGACTTGCTAGGTCCACACTGGAGGCCTAACTATGGGTAGGTTTATCTATTAATAAGGTTTTATATTCCGCATATCAGTTAATCATAAACATGGCGTTCAACCTATATTTACATAACTAGAGAGACTATGAAGCTTCTGATCAGCATGTAATTTATAAGGATTGAGGCATTGCCTGTAAGCTATGTTTACATGTCTAGAGAGACTATGAAGCTTCGCCATAGTATGTAATCTAAATGGTCTGAAACATTCCATAAAACTTGGTTTTACATGGCTAGAGAGACTGTGAAGCTTCTCCTCTGCATGCATTTGTCAGGTTTAAAACATTCTGCGCAAACTATATTTACATGACTAGAGAAACTATGAAGCTTCTTCTCATCATGTAATTCGTAAGGTTTGAATTATTTTGTGCAACCAGTGTTTACATGACCAGAGAGGCTATGAAGCTTCAGCATATGATTTTTCAGGTTTGAAATGTTGTGTGCAACCTATGTTTGCATTGTTGGAGAAACTGCGAAGCTTCTCCTCAACACATGGTTTGTCAGGTCTGAAACATTGTGCTCAAACTATGTTTGCATGACAAGAGAGATTAGGAAACTTCTTCTCAGCATGTAATTTGTCAGGTTTGAAATATTGTGTGCACCCAATGGTGGCATGATTAGAGAGGTTACTCAGCATGTGATTTTTCAGGTTTGAAATAGTTTGTGCAACTTATGTTTGCATGCTTAGAGAGACTATGTACTTTCTCCTCAGCATGTGGTTTGTCAGGTTTGAAACATTGTGGAAACCTATCTTTGCACGACTGGAAGGACTATGCAGTTTCTCCTCAACATGTGATTTGTCAGGTTTGAAACATTGAGTGCAAAACCTATCTTCGCATGACTAGAAAGACTATGTAGTTTCTCCTCAGCACACAGTTTGTCAGGTCTGAAACATTGTGTGCAACCCATCTTTGCATGACTAGAGAGGCTAGGAAGCTTCATCTTCTCAGAATGTGTTTGTCTGGTCTGAAATATTGTGTGAACCCAATGTTCATATAACTGGAGAGGCTATGAAGTTTCTCCTCAACATGTTATTTTTCAGGTTTGAAATATAATGTGCAACTATTTTTGCATGACTAGGAAGACATGTAGTTTCTCCTCAACATGATGTTTGTCAAGTTTGAAACATTGCATGCGACCTATCTTCTCAGCATGCTATTTGTCAGGTTTGAAATTTTGCCAGCAGCCTCTGTTTACATGATTAGAGAGGCTATCAAGCTTCTCCCACCACATGGTTTGTCAGGTTTGAAATATTGTGTGCAACCTATCTTGACAAGCTAGAGACGCAACAAAGCTTCTCCTCAGAAGGTAATTTATAAGGTTTGAAACATTGTGCATTCTATGTTTACATGAGCAGAGAGGCAATGAAGCTTCTCCTAAGCATGTAATATATAGTCTCCCATAAAAGCTTCTAAACAAAGAATCCACTCCTATGGCAGTCAAATGCATCACAAATGAATGAACCAACAAAAGAACAAACTTTCCACTCACTCTAACAACAGAACACACGCCTGAGAGTAGACACACAAAAGCCCTGCCAAACACTGGGAGTTCACCATGATAGTCACATCATCGCTTTCTCAGAAAAGTTTCCTCTAATCTCTCCTCCATAGCAACTTAATCAAATGCTTGGTCTATAAATTGTGCAGATCCTGTTCTGTAAAGATGGGAATTTGGAATAAAAAGCAACCAGCTCAAGTGTTTAGGCTATAAATTGTGGACATTCTATTCTGCAGCAACTGGATAAGATTTTGTGTTCATCAATAACAAAACGCTCACAAAATCAAAAGAAAAGGAAACATTCTTCCAAACTAAATCCTTACAGAACTAGGACTATATCTAGTTTCTCTGACTGGTCTTCACAGAAATAGGATGCCCAGAATACACTAAATGTTAGCTAATCAATAAGATGAAATTTTCCTAAGTTCTCAAAATCAGCCAGATTCCAAATTGAACGAAGGAAAGAGAGACTTCGAAGGAAAGTAAGTTGATCAAGTGTTTGCAATGTAAATCGTGTGCATGCTATTTTGCAGCAACTGGATAAGATTTCATGGTTGTCCACAACAACATTCACAAAATCGAAAGAAAGGAAAATTTCTTTGAACTAATGCTTGCAAAACTAAGATTATATCTAGTTTCTAAGGCCAGTCTACAAGAATAGAATGTTCAGGATACACTAAATGATAGTTAATCAATAAAGGGGAAACTTTTGTCTGTTCCCAAAAATGAACCCAATCCAAACTTCACAAAAAGAAGAGAGCGAACTTGACAGAGCTCTCTCTCTCTCTCTCTCTTTCTCTCCCTCTCTCTCTCTCTCTCGAGCAACAACAACAACAGACTTAGAACAGAGGAGGAGAGAGAGGGCTTGAAGACAAGAAGCAGCTTTCTCTCCCTCCCTCTAACAAAACACAGCCATAGAAAACCCATGATTTCAGCCCCAACTAAGAGCAATCAGAAAAATCTCATCCAATTATCAACAAAATGACATCCTATGATGTGGAACAAGGAGATATGCTTGTTCACCCCAAACCCAACTCAAAATTCCAACTATCTTAGGCTTCATGAAACCTCTCCCGCATGAATACAACTAAATCTACATCTAACAATTCCTACACCAGTAGAAAGACAAAATCACAGCATAAGACAAAATTCTTCATAAAAACCAAAACTTTATCATCTAAACAACCAATCCAGCATCAAATCCACACAAAAAAGATCATAAATGTTCATCCACGGATTATTCTATGAATTATACCAAGAGGAACGAGATAAAGAAGAAGTACCAGCTCATGGATGGATCATGCATGGAGTGAAGGAGAGGTATTGAACTGCTGGATCTTGATGGAAAGACAAGGTACAAGATAGAAACAAATGAATGCAGGCCTTTCACTCATTCTTTTGCCCATTCTCTGATTTAGCATATTACATAACCTTTCCTTATTATTATTATTATTATTATTATTATTATTATTATTATTATTATTATTAGTTTAAAAATAATAAACAACCACTAAAAAAGGCCTCCTCTGAACGATATGCATTATAAAATTATAATATATATATATATATATATATATATATATATATATATATATATATATATATATATATATTGGGGTGTTTCCAGAAATCTTGGCTGGAGGCCACTTGCATGGATAATTTTATAAATTATTTTTTAAAAAATTTATAAATTTATTTAAAAAATAAATAGAAGATATGATGCATGAATCATATTAAATATTTTTAAAATATTAAAAAATAAATGGATATATATATATATAGTGGGGAGTTTCCAGAAATCATGGTTGTAGGCCAATTGCATGGATAATTTTATAAATGAATTTTTTTTAAAATTTTAAATATTTATTTAAAAAAATAAATAGAAGATGAGATGTATAAATCACAATAAATGGTCTTAGCAGACATGGTCATGCTAAATTATTTCGAACTACACGATAGTGAAATAAATGTGCATCATAAAAAACAACAAAAACATAATGATGGTTTAGACAAAAAAAAAAGATATATGTCACCGTTGTGGACTGGAGGGTTATTGGTCTAAAATTTGTAGAACCCCCAAGCAGCTTGTATAACCACAATAGCTGGGTCATCAGACCTGATTGAAGGTTCCGATAGAGCATCACTGGTATTGCTGAATGGAACACCTGTGCCGATTAAAAATGCTTTATATTCTCCAAAATCCAGATGAAACCTTCTAAGTTTTAAAGATATACATCCCAATGGATATCATTTAGAGACAGTTGATAAGGAGGGAAAAAAAATATCTTTATATTACTCAAAATGTTTTATGCCAAAAACGTGTACTTGAAAGCTTTCCTTGTATATCTTCAGGATTATATTATACATATTAACGTGATGGAATCATATACGGTCTTAACCAGAAAGGTTAATGATCTAGAAATATTTAAACTATGGCATGAAAGACTTGGGCATCTAGGTGCTATTATGATGTGTCGGATTATTACTAGTGCCCATAGACAAACATTGAAGGATTATAAAATCCTAACAAATAATGAATATGCATATTCAACATGCTCAATGGGAAAACTAATAACCATACCTTCTAGAATTAAAGTGGCTAGTGAATCTCTTATATTTTTAGAAAGAATACAAGGATATATATGTGGACCAATGCATCCATCATGCGAACCATTTAGTTATTTTATGGTTTTAATCGATGCATCGACTAAATGGTCCCATGTTTCACTTCTGTCTACAAGAAATGTAGCTTTTGCAAGATTATTGGCACAAATTATCAGGCTTAAAGCACAATTTTCAAATTATCCTATAAAGACAATTCGTCTAGATAATGCTGGTGAATTTACATCAAAATCATTTTATGATTATTGTATGGCAGTTAGAATACAAATTGAGCATCCATTAGCTCATGTGCATACCTAAAATGGGTTTGCTAAGAAGTATAACAAAAATGTCATGCACATTATTTTATCACGCTTATAAAATATTATGATATTGCATTCCTCTTTATTTTCATCATCAATCACTGCAAAAATTTCACCCCTGTTATTTTGATGGAGCACAATCATATCAAAATAAAGACCACAAAAACAACCATTCAATAAAAAGCTTAGGTTGAGGATAAAAAATTGTGCTCATGAAGTTTTTAAATTCACACTACTTAAAAACGATGTAATCTCCCCCTAATGTGCACGACCATAAGGATGACAAAGTTCTCTCCTTAAACCTGCAACATTAATACATTAAGACAATGTAAAATAGTCAGTGTATCGATACAATTCTTGTTCTCTAAAAATTAAAATATTCCAAAAAATTGTGGGCAAAAATGACTTCTAGCATCAAAACCAAATTTCTAATCATCTAACAATTTCCCAAATTGAAAAAAAAAGGTCAAAATGACTTCTAGCATCAAAACCAAATTCCTAATCATCTAACAATTTCCCAAACTGAAAAGATCGACAATGGAAAAAATAATTTGAAGCACTTTCAAACAGAAATAGAATTTGATTTCAGGAGCGTCACTTTCACTGAGAATGCCATAAATATTTTTGGAACTAACATCTTCTATTAAATCAGTAATTTATTCTTGTCTTTTTCTTCTTGTCGATTTTAACAACACGCTCCCACACAGTAATAGTGACGATAAACTTGGTAAGTGCTTTCTATTTTGAGAGCTGCCATTTTCATCTTTACTTGTTAAAGCCACAAAGACGATAACCTTGGCCTAGTCAGTGCAAAGGCGAATAAAATTGGTTCAGAAAGACTCACTTCGTTCAGGATCCCTTTCTGAAATGCAGATACTGATTGCAAGGTATGATCTTCTTTTCTTTCACCTAGCAAAGAATTATTTAAAATTTTTCTAAATCTCCTTCTCTTTTTTTTCAGATGCCTTATCAAATGGATGTGGTAAACATCACATAAGCAAGATCCTGTTGCTAGAGCACTTTCATATTCAATTTGCCACAATGAGTAATCCAGATTTTCAATGATTTATTTTTGATTTTTTTATGGCCTTATGTAGGAAACAAAGTAAAAAAAAAAATGATCTCTTGGCTAAGTGTTTATATAGAAGAAGAAAAATCACATAATGGTTTTGGAATTATTGTGTGAATATTTTGAAAGAAGGATGGAGTTGTATTTATGCCATGATTTGTGGAGGTGGCCATAAGGACAAATGAGTGAAAGAAGAAGGGTTTGTGCATTGTGAAGTGATCTCTTTCTTGTGATATTTCATTATGGGAGACCTACTATGTTTTTACATCTCATATCAATCACATGGGTTTATATATATATATATATTTCTGGTTTTTGTTTATTTGGTTGTTCAATGAATTAATATGATGATATTGATGAAAAGAAAATTACCATTTGGTTTAGTTTGGTTATGTTTGTAGTGTAAAAAATTAAGCATGGATTAAGTTATAGATCACTTTTCACTATTCAGAATTTTTATTATAATAAAAGGCTATGTTAATAAATAAATAGTTTTTCTATTAAATTAGATAAATTAGAAGAAGAGTATAAACAATTATAAAAAAATTAAAGTAATTTTTTGATGGGGAAAAATATATACACATGGGATGGTGACAATCATAAAAAAAAGTTAAATGTAATGAAACAAAAAAACAAAAAAAAATGGATCAAAAAATGGTTGAAAACTTCGAGGGACTATCCAGTAATAAACTTTATAATTTTTAAGAAGAACATATGACTACAGTGATTTGTCGTTGACGCTAATTTGGCGGCTTATCACGTATCGACAACATTGTGTTGTTTTAGAGTGTACTGATCAAGCACATCCATTTCTAAAATCTTTCTTTCAAAAACATATATGAAAACTATATTAATATTAAAATTTAAATAATTACAATATAATATAAATATATAACTATTTAATTGAAAATTTTAAATAAATTACTTTTATGATAAATTAAACTTATAAATTTAATAATGATAAATATATTATCAAACATATTAAATTATTATTTTTAAGAATAACTATTTAAATAGAAAAAAATATTAATATATCATAATAATAATAAATATAAATTATTATTATTATTATTATTATTATTATTATTATTATTATTATTATTTATATAATAATAATAATAATAACTATTTAAATAGAAAAAATATTATTATGAGTCATATATCAAATTATATATTTAATAATAATAAATATCCTATTTTATATTAATAAAATATTGCATTTATATATATATATATATATATATATATATATATATATATATATATATATATATATATAACATTAGCAAACATAAAATCTTATATTATTAACCGTAAGTTCATTAATTAATCAATTAATAAGATTAATATTTTTTAAATAACTTTGAAAATATAAATATAGATTAATTTATGTTATGATAAAATCATTTAAGAGAGGAAAAATATGAGAGATAACTCTTATAAGATAAAGTAAATACAAAATTTCATATTACAATTAAATAGAGAGAAGAAAAGATACAGCGCTTTTATGCACGCACATCTGTATATTGGATATTTTTTAAAGCAACAAAATTAAGAGGCCTCTTTTTGTTACATCAATAAAATATTAAAACAATTTTCTTTTCTGTAAGACATTTTATTAAATTAATTAATTATCCTCTTTGAGAGGATATATTAAGATAATTTTATTTGGTTTTTAAATAATCCAATAATACAAACATATAGAAATAATGATTAAAAAAATCTTCCGTATATTCAAATTTTCACAATATCATTTCTTGCACAAAAGGATGTTAACAAAAAATGAAAATATTTCTTATAATTCGTACATGAATATATGTAAAATACCATAATTAGCAAGAATACTTAAAAAATTTAAAAGAATTTGAAAAGAATTAGCACTAAAATATGGTTGGTATTGAATATTTAATTATTATGTTTTAGAAGATTTATTGAAATAATATTTCCCCCTATAATTTTGTCTTAAAAATACAAAACCAATAAGAAAATTTAAAATTTGAGAATATACTTTCCATATTAAAAATGATTTTAAAAATGTATATTATTAAAGTCGTACATTTTTTTAAAATATTGAACCCAAAACGGGTCTTTACACTAGTTAACATTCAATCTTGTTCTCATTCAATTAGGTGCTGGTTTGATATATTAACCACCAAAATTGTTCTCCAGTTTAATCTCTACAAAAATTCACTTCTTTTTATTGCATTAGTGAATAACCTTGAGTTTTTCAACCTCAGAACATATATATTATTAAACTAGTAATAAAACAACAAGATTCAGAGGTGGTAGCCAAACTGAATCCCCATCTATATGGCTTATCAAATATATTAAATATCGCTCACAATGATTAAAGCATACATATGAAAGTTGTCTGGTTACAAAAGAATATACAAACACCGGATTATTTTCAACTACCATACTTGAATGATCTCCAGTCATTAGGTCTTTGTAAAAGATAAAGAAAAAAAATATGATTATTGCTTGAAAAATTATGAATCTTGATACAATCAAACATAAAAGAGATCCCTAAACTTCAATTTTCATCAAATAATAAGGAAAACAAAATTTCTAATGGTCTCACAATTTCCAGAATTGAAAAACATTTTGTGAAATCATTTCACATTCTTATGCATTACTCAAAAAATACATCCCAAATTATCAGATCTAGTTTGTCATAAACTGTGTGATTTTTCAAGAGAATTTCTAATCTGCAATATTTATTTAATTACAAGGTAAACTCAAATAGCTAAGAAGTATAACAAAAATGTCATGCACATTATTTTATCACGCTTATAAAATATTATGATATTACATTCCTTTTTATTTTCATCATCAATCACTGCAAGAATTTCAACACTGTTATTTTGATGCTGCACCATCATATCGAAATGAAGATCACAAAAACAACCATTCAACCAAAAACTTAGGCTGAGAATCAAAAACTGAACTCGTGAAGTTTTTAAATTCACACTCGTGATGCAGTCTCCCTAATGTGCACGACCATAAAGATGTCAAATTTTTCTCCTTAAACCTGCAACATTAATACATCAAGACAATGTAAATTAGTCAGTGTATCGATACACCTCTTGTTCTAAAAAAATCTTCTATGAGATCATTTCACATTCTCGTGCATAACTCAAAAAATACATCCCAAATTATCGCATCTAGTTTGTCGTTAGTTGTGTGTGATTTTTTAGAGAACTTCTAATCCCCAATATTTACTTAAGCACAAGGTAAATCATAATAGCCAAGAAATATAAGAAAAATATCATGCACATTATTGAATTGCGCTTATAAAATACTATGAGAATTTCACAATACAAGAATTTCACACCTGTTATTTTGATGTAGCCCCTCATATTGAAATGAAGATCACAAAAACAACCAATCAACTAAAAACTTAGGTTGCGGATCAAAAATTGGGTTTTCATTAAAACAAACACATGGAGTTTCTAACAACTACATGTAAGAATGAAAAATCTCTAACAAAGCACTACAAAAAGCATCTTCCTGAGATAAAATTAATACCCAATTCAAAGCAGTTTTGCCAGACTTGCAAAGTAACCATTCACATAATCAAATTGGTAACTGAAAATATCGACAATGAAAAAATAATTTGAAGCACTTTCAAACAGAAATAGAATTTGATTTCACGAGCCTCACTTTCACTAAGAATGCCATAAATATTTTCGGAACTAACATCTTCTATTAAGCCAGTAATTTATTCTTGTCTTTTTCTTCTTGTTGATTTTAACTACACGCTCCCACGCAGTAATAGTGACGATAAACTTGGTAAATGCTTTCTATTTTGAGAGTTACCATTTTCATCCTTCTCTTGTTAAAGCTGCAAAGACGATAACCTTGGCCTGGTCGGCGGCGCAAAAGCGAAAAAATTGGTTCAGAGAGACTCACTCCGTTGAGGATCCCTTTCTGAAACGCGGATATTGATTCCAAGGTATGATCTGCTCTTCTTTCATCAAGCAAAGAATTATTTAAAATTTTTCTAGATCTCCTTCTCTTTCTTTCAGATGCCTTATCAAATCGATGCGCCAAACATCACATAAGCAAGATCCCAATTGCTAGAGCACTTTCATATTCAATTTGCAACTGAAAAAGCATTTGATTCAATTATGTTGTCGTAGAAAGGGTTTCTTGCTACATAGATCAGGACTATCTGTTCATCCATCTTTCTCGTTTTCCGGTTTGGTTCAGATCTTAGGTGTTGTTTTAGGGGGAAAACAGTGATGCTGTTTCTATGATCACTTGACAAAAAAAATAATAATATTGAAGCATGTGAATCTACTATTATTTTGGCAGTAAACAAGTCTGATCTTCTTTTCTAATTTCCTGTTTGCCAATTTCTCATGGTAAATTTATTTGTTGAGCAGCATTCTTTTCAAATGTTTGATTCAAACATCCCCCGAGGCTAATAAACCAACAGATCTGCAGAATAGATCAATTGTTATGCTTTCAATGTCTAAACTTTTATAGAGGGAAATGATGCATGCTAAATCTAGCACTACTTATTATGATTTCATACAGTTATCCTACTTTAAAGAGTGATGGTTGCTTAAGTTTCAATAGTTGTCCTACAATAATCATTTTTCTCATTGAAAGGAAACGGAAATTAGGGATGGCTGCAAGGGAGAAGCGGAAAAACATCTGTGTCACGGACACAAAGAGAACTGATACAAAGGAAGAAGAATTTGATCAAGCAATGGATACCAATCCTGAATTAAAGCATCAAGAAGCAAACAAGCCAAAGCGTGGCAGAAAGAAGAAGATCAAACAAATCTATAAGGTGAAAGTTAATCTAGTTATCCATTTTGCACTAAAATTATCACAACTCTCACTTGCCAACTGGATTAGACAATGGTTTGTGTAAATTCAGTAGTAATTCATGATTTTCTTAGCAAAGATTTCTAAGCATTTTTTCTCTATGCAATTTGATTTGGTTGTCATAGCACATTCAACAGTTGAATCAGGTTGAATGCAATAGTCCAGAATAGTTTCCGTGCCCAAGTTTCATTTCTGCTTCTCTCTTTCATATCCATGTTGACTCCATACAGTTTCTGATTGTGCGCAACCAAGTTGCATAATTTTAGTTAGCGTAGTAGGTTGGCTTATGCAAGCATGAACCAAATTGGGGCTGGAGCAATACAAGCAAACGATAGCGGGGTATCTTTTGGACACATAATGGGTTCATCTTTTCATGTTTATCTTCTTTCCCTCAACATGTGCCAATGGTTTGAGAAGGTCAGATGCTTCTTGCAATGGCCATATGTTTAACTCTATTCAAAACAATTGCTTAATACTTCAGTTAAGAAGTATGCCTCTATACATGGCCAGAATGACTAATAATCTAGTATAATTCACCTTGAACATTTCAGAACATTTAGCCATACATGCCGGTCATGGAGACCTAAGGGCCAGCTTTCTTCAAATTAGGTGATGCTTATATAACGTATGCATGGAGCCTAGTGTTGAAATGTTTTCCTTAACATGTGTGGAAATAATTCAGGCTTCAAACAAACACGGAAATGCACAACTAATTTCTTAGTCAGAGACCTTCAAGGTTGTATATGTTATGGCAGAGAAAGCATGTAATGAAATAACTGTCTTTGCCGTATGTATCAGGATTATAATCAAGTTCAAGATAAAGCAGGGACGAGCAAAGACACTCAAGATGAAGTGGAACAAAACAATGAGACACCAGATGGAGTTGGACCAAACAGTGAAGGACCAGAAGGAGCTGAACCAAATAACAAGGAACCAGATAGCGGTAGACTGGCCAATCAAGAAGAAATTGGAGCTAGGCCAACAAATGAAGGTGATATCTGATTATAGGATTCAATAAATTGACATTATATCTGGCATTGTTCCATTCTAGTTAACTAAGAAGGGCTAAAATAATTTTCCCTTTTCCAGACAAATCATCAATATACACGCCCTTGATTTCACAGAACCCAACTGAGAGGTTAATCACATACATTCTCGATGTTTTAGAAATGTAAGTATATACTCATAGTGATGGCCCTTACGAATTTTCTATCTAAATAGTTGAGCATGAGAAGATCATGATTGCTCTTAAACAGTTTTGAGGTCCTGAAAATAGTATGCAAATATTTCAAAGATAATTCATGGTTTATACTGGTTGCAGCAAAGATGAGCATGAACTGTTCTCAATGCCAGATAACCTAGAGGTCGGTTGTCAGACAATACTTCCGTAATTCAATACAAGTGTCAACACTCCAAGCACTGCTAACGCACTATCACTTCTTTCCTATTTAGGCTTATGATTTGGGGAAAAGCATAGATGTACCAGGAGACTTGGCAACCCTCAGGCAAAAGCATAAAGATGGAATGTACCAGTCTTTGGAGGAATTCAAGGTTCGTCCGCCTTTCTCTTGGTTCTAATCTTCTTCCTTGAAATTGTATGATTTCATACCTAAACAGAAATAAAAATTTAAATTCTTATACTTGAATCCATGAATGCAGAAAGATGTTTTGAATGTGTTCAACAAGGCATTAGAATCCAACGCCCCAGACACCATCCCTTACCAAGAGGTGAGATCAACCTGAAATAGGGTTCCTCATCTTGTTGATGCGAAGGTTTGCAAACTAACTGTTCAATCCCTTAACATCAGAGACTGACTGCTTGCTCTTGCAGGCGAAATCTCTTCAAGATCAGGCCAATCAGATCTTCAGATATCTGAGATCCAACCCGCTCTATGCAGAGAAGGAACTTGCAACCTGGCATCAAAAGTATTTCAAGTATAAGAAGAAGCCAGCGAAATTTGAAAAAAGTCCAGGAATTTTTAGGGTTGAAATTTTAGAATCTAGGTTGCGCCCCAGAGCTGCCAACAACATCAAGCAGAAAAACGCTGACAATGATGATGCATCAAACAGAAGAGCACAATCATCTAGGACCAAAAAGAATTCCAAGCAAAGGGTTGGTAGTTCCAAGACCCATGGTAAAAAAACTGGCGTGATTTTTTATGGTAAGAAGGAAGTATCCCACAGGAAACCATACCATTCATGAGTATTTCCAATATAATTTCACAAGCTGAAAGAAAAAAATTAAAGGCATCATATATCATATATCATTCTCTCGACCATTCTTTGTTGAAAAATTGTTTATCCTGTTCTTTTTATCTTTGAAATCTGTAAGCACATAATACGGCATGTTTCCAAGTTTTGAAAAAGGCATATCTACCAAAAAAAGTTTTAAGAAGGGATTTTATTTGGTTTTCCATAGGACATATATTTTTTTATATTCCTGTTAGAACTATCACATTCAAATTCTCAGTAGCTAGCACATAACTTTTGGAAGTGTTCCTATTATTCAGATGATGAATTTAGAAGACCAAATATTTTCCATTATTTGCAGATCCTCAAGATTTTGAGCAGTCCAACTCTCCAATAGAAGACAGAAGAAACACATATAAGCCTAAGAACAATTCATTTGACGAAATAGCTCCAATGCCCTTTCAACCCATGGAACTCGTTCGTGTAAGTTGTATTTGTCATATCTATATTGCTCTTATCACCATTCCAATTTCAAGTTTTACTCTTCAAATTGCTTGTAATAGATGGTCAGGTATGTATCATGCTGCTTTCTATGCATGCACTTGCAACTATAAAACAGGTCTCAAGTTTAATGAAACCAACCACACAATAGTAAAGCCTATTATATTTATAAGTTATCTGCAGCAAGATGGCACAACAGTACCAATGTCTTGTATGAACTTTAAATTCTCGCTGAATCTAATTTTTTAAATTCCTTCACTCTCTCACATCACGCATGCTTAACTGAATACCTGCTTCTAATTGCGAGTGTTTTAAGATAAGCATCACTCTAAGTCACTAACGACAGTCATTCTCTCTTCAGCAAAATAGCTCTCATAGCTATGAGGAGAGCCTGAGGAAATTTGTCAAGGATGCAGGTCCTGTGGCTAAGTTGTTGGCGGAGAAAAAAATTCAGGAACTTGCAGAACAAACCCGGGCACATCAAGCATCTAAATATGAAGAATTCTTCAAACCTCGAATGATTTCCCAAATGCCTCAAATCGGTGACTGGTCCAAGAACAACAAATTAAATGCTGATCCAACCAGCATTTCACTGCTGACAGAATCATACCTCCCAGGAAACAGTGCTGCTCCACAGCAAAGCAATAGCTATGCTGCAATGTTTGATTCAACCGTTTCCGTTGCACATGCAACAAACTATTTCAACATGTGCAGCTCAGGATATCCCCCTCCTGATGATCTGGTTAATTGGTTCTCCAAGATTGGAACACCTGAATTCTTACAAGGCAGCATTTCCAACATGGAAACAAGTTCAATGGGAGCTTCTGAAAGTGCTTTAGGAGTGAATTCTCAACTGCTTTATGGAGAAAGTAGCCAAGCTGTGTATCCAAGCTTTGCTAGCTCAGTTACTGCAGGTTTAATGACACATACAAATAGGAGCTCTGAGCTAAAACAACCTGAATTCTCGCAAAACACCATGTTCAACATGGCACCAAGTTTACAAGGACATCTCGAGACTGATCTTGGACTAAATTTACAGCTGTTTTCTGGTGAACGGGTGCAGGGCCGATACCCAGGTTATGCTAGCTCAGTTACTGCGGGTTCAATGACACATACAAATAGGAGCTCTGAGCTGAAACAACCTGAATTCTCGCAAAACACCATGTTCAACAAGGCACCAAGTTCACAAGGACATCTCGAGACTGATCTTGGACTAAGTTTACAACCGTTTTTTGGTGAAAGGGTGCAGGGTCGATACCCAGGTTATGCTAGCTCAGTTACTGCAGGTTTAATGACACATACAAATAGGAGCTCTGAGCTGAAACGACCTCAATTCTCGCAAAACACCATGTTCAACATGGCACCGAGTTCACAAGGACATCTCGAGACTGATCTTGGACTAAATTTACGACTGTTTTCTGGTGAGAGGGTGCAGGGTCGACATCCAGGCTATGCTAGCTCAGTTGCTGCTGATTCAATGACACAGATAAATAGAAGCTCCGATCTGAAACTACCCGAGTACTCATCAAGCAGCATTTTCAATGTGGCACCAAGTTCAAGGGAAGCTCTTTTAGGAGGCAATGCACAACTACTTTATGGCAAAGGGAAACAAGTTGCATATCCAATCAATAACACCACAACTAATGCCGGTTCCATGGCACAGAATGACAGTAGCTTTGGTATGACACAACTTGGATATTGGCCTGGCGGCATTTTCAATAGGGCACAGAGTTCGATGGGAACTCTTGAGAGTATTTTCGGAGGTAATTCACAACTGCTTTCTGGCAAAGGGAATCAAGCTGTATATCCAAGCAACGCAAGCTTAATTACTGCTGATGCAATGACACAGACAATTAGTAGCTCTGAGCCGAAAGAACCTGCGCCACAAACAGCCTTCAACTTGCCATATCTGCAAGGACAGCTTGCCCAGTGGAACCCTCCAGGACAACAAGCATTTTCTGGCTTTGAAGGAAGTCGGCCATCAAGTCCAGTGGGGAAATTTTCAGGCGTTGCAAACCCAAATTACCTTCCTGGACCAACCAAGGATGCTTGAGACTTGCTAGGTCCACACTGGAGGCCTAGCTATGGGTAGGTTTATCTATTAATAAAGTTTTATATTCCGCATATCAGTTAATCATAAACATGGCGTTCAACCTATGTTTACATAACTAGAGAGACTATGAAGCTTCTCATCAGCATGTAATTTATAAGGATTGAGGCATTGCCTGTAAGCTATGTTTACATGTCTAGAGAGACTATGAAGCTTCTCCTTAGTATGTAATCTAAATGGTCTGAAACATTCCATGCAACTTGGTTTTACATGGCTAGAGAGACTGTGAAGCTTCTCCTCTGCATGCATTTGTCAGGTTTAAAACATTCTGCGCAAACTATATTTACATGACTAGAGAAACTATGAAGCTTCTTCTCATCATGTGATTCGTAAGGTTTGAATTATTTTGCGCAACCAATGTTTACATGACCAGAGAGGCTATGAAGCTTCAGCATATGATTTTTCAGGTTTGAAATGTTGTGTGCAACCTATGTTTGCATTGTCGGAGAAACTGCGAAGCTTCTCCCCAACACATGGTTTGTCAGGTCTGAAACATTGTGCTCAAACTATGTTTGCATGACAAGAGAGATTAGGAAACTTCTTCTCAGCATTTAATTTGTCAGGTTTGAAATATTGTGGGCAACCAATGGTGGCATGATTAGAGAGGTTACTCAGCATGTGATTTTTCAGGTTTGAAATATTTTGTGCAACCTATGTTTGCATGCCAAGAGAGACTATGTGGTTTGTCAGGTTTGAAACATTGTGTGGAAAAACCTATCTTTGCATGACTAGAAGGACTATGCAGTTTCTCCTCGGCATGTGATTTGTCAGGTTTGAAACATTGAGTGCAAAACCTATCTTCGCATGACTAGAAAGACTATGTAGTTTCTCCTCAGCACAGAGTTTGTCAGGTTTGAAACATTGTGTGCAACCCATCTTTGCATGACTAGAGAGGCTACGAAGCTTCTTCTTCTCAGAATGTGTTTGTCTGGTCTGAAATATTGTGTGAAACCAATGTTCATATAACTGGAGAGGCTATGAAGTTTCTCCTCAACATGTTATTTTTCAGGTTTGAAATATAATGTGCAACTATTTTTGCATGACTAGGAAGACATGTAGTTTCTCCTCAACATGATGTTTGTCAAGTTTGAAACATTGCATGCGACCTATCTTTGCATGACAAGAGAGGGTGAAGCTTCTTCTCAGCATGCTATTTGTCAGGTTTGAAATTTTGCCAGCAGCCTATGTTTACATGATTAGAGAGGCTATCAAGCTTCTCCCACCACATGGTTTGTCAGGTTTGAAATATTGTGTGCAACCTATCTTTACAAGCTAGAAACGCAACAAAGCTTCTCCTCAGAAGGTAATTTATAAGGTTTGAAACATTGTGCATTCTATGTTTACATGAGCAGAGAGGCAATGAAGCTTCTCCTAAGCATGTAATATATAGTCTCCCATAAAAGATTCTAAACAAAGAATCCACTCCTATGGCAGTCAAATGCATCACAAATGAATGAACCAACAAAAGAACAAACTTTCCACTCACTCTAACAACAGAACACACACCTGAGAGTAGACACACAAAAGCCCTGCCAAACACTGGGAGTTCACCATGATAGTCACATCATCGCTTTCTCAGAAAAGTTTCCTCTAATCTCTCCTCCATAGCAACTTAATTAAATGCTTGGTCTATAAATTGTGCAGTTCCTGTTCTGTAAAGATGGGAATTTGGAATAAAAAGCAACCAGCTCAAGTGTTTAGGCTATAAATTGTGGACATTCTATTCTGCAGCAACTGGATAAGATTTTGTGTTAATCAATAACAAAACGCTCACAAAATCAAAATAAAAGGAAACATTCTTCCAAACTAATCCTTACAGAACTAGGACTATATCTAGTTTCTCTGACTGGTCTTCACAGAAATAGGATGCCCAGAATACACTAAATGTTAGCTAATCAATAAGATGAAATTTTCCTAAGTTCTCAAAATCAGCCTGATTCCAAATTGAACGAAGGAAAGAGGGACTTCGAAGGAAAGTAAGTTGATCAAGTGTTTGCCATGTAAATCGTGTGCATGCTATTCTGCAGCAACTGGATAAGATTTCATGGTTGTCGACAACAACACTCGCAAAATCAAAAGAAAGGAAAAATTCTCTGAACTAATGCTTGCAAAACTAATATTATATCTAGCTTCTCCGGCCAGTCTACAGGAATAGAATGTTCACGATACACTAAATGATAGCTAATCAATAAAGGGGAAACTTTTGTCTGTTCCCAAAAATGAACCCAATCCAAACTTCACAAAAAGAAGAGAGCGAACTTGGCAGAGCTCTCTCTCTCTTTCTCTTTCTCTCCCTCTCTCTCTCTCTCTCGAGCAACAACAACAACAGACTTAGAACAGAGGAGAAGAGAGAGGGCTTGAGGACAAGAAGCAGCTTTCTCTCCCTCCCTCTAACAAAACACAGCCATAGAAAACCTATGATTTCAGCCCCAACTAAGAGCAATCAGAAAAATCTCATCCAATTATCAACAAAATGACATCCTATGATGAGGAACAAGGAGATATGCTTGTTCACCCCAAACCCAACTCAAAATTCCAACTATCTTAGGCTTCATGAAACCTTTCCCGCATGAATACAACCAAATCTACATCTAACAATTCCTACACCAGTAGAAAGACAAAATCACAGCATAAGACAAAATTCTTCATAAAAACCAAAACTTTATCATCTAAACAACCAATCCAGCATCAAATCCACACAAAAAAAAGATCATAAATGTTCATCCACTGATTATTCTATGAATTACACCAAGAGAAACGAGATAAAGAAGAAGTACCAGCTCATGGATGGATCATGCATGGAGTGAAGGAGAGGTATTGAACTGCTGGATCTTGATGGAAAGACAAGGTACAAGATAGAAACAAATGAATGAAGGCCTTTCACTCATTCTTTTGCCCATTCTCTGATTTAGCATATTACATAACCTTCCCTTATTATTATTATTATTATTAGTTTAAAAATAATAAACAACCACTAAAAAAGGCCTCCTCTGAACAAAATGCATTATAAAATTATATATATATATATATATAGGGGTGTTTCCAGAAATCATGGCTGGAGGCCACTTTGCATGGATAATTTTATAAATTATTTTTTAAAAAAACTGAGTTTCCAGAAATCATGATTGTAGGCCACTTGCATGGATAATTTTATAAATGAAATTTTTTAAAATTTTAAATATTTATTTAAAAAAATAAATAGAAGTAAGATGTATAAATAGAAGTAAGATGTATATATATATAGTGGGAGATTCTAGAAATCATGCTCTAGCTAGAGGTGGCCTTTTTGAACCGAAACTGTAGAACCGAACTGTAACCGGCAAAACCATAACAGTTCTGAAATTGGAACCTAAACCCTTGGTTCCGGTTTTAGAATTTGAAAACCGTGTAACTCGCAGTTTAACTGCCGGTTCTAGGTTGAATCAAAATATCAAGTTACATATATATTATTATATTATATAAAATAATGTCATGATAAATAATCTGATTAGTGATTAGGTTTAATCGGTAATAACACATTAGCATCTCTCTTTTTTATTTTGAACCAATTGATTAGGTCTAATTGGTATCTATTTTGTTTTGAATTATTAAAACTTTATTTTTGAACCGTATGTACCGTCAAACTGGAACCGTTGAACTAAACTGCCAGAACTGGAACCGGAATCGGAACTAAACCGAAACCGAACCGCCAAGAACCTTGCCTAGGTTGTTTGGTTCTGGTTCAAGGTTTCTTTGAACCGGAACCGGCGGTTCCTGAACTGTGGCCATGTCTAGCTATAGCCACTTGCATGAATCATATTAAATATTTTTGAAATATATTATTTTGATTTACTTCATACATGCTTTATCTTTATATCGACTAATATTAAATTTATTATTTGTTGTTTCCATTATTTCAGTATTTTATTATAATTGTTTATTAAATTATTGTTATATCATTTATTTTCCTATAGAATTTGATATTATGGTGAATTCCCCAAGAAGAGAATTCGAGGTTTTTAATATCTTTGCGCGCAATTATATATTGTAGAACATCAATGTTAAGCTCCATCTAAATGCCAGAAACTTGGAAAAAACAATTGAGGCTTTTAACAATGAGCGAATTAATAATAGATCAAAAGCATTGATATTTATACGGCATCATTTTGATGATATCTTGAAAAATGAATATTTGACTATTGAGGATCTATAGGAATTGTGGTTTTTAAATTCACACTCCTTAAAAACGATGCAGTCTCCCTAATGTGCACGACCATAAGGATGACAAATTTCTCTCCTTAAACCTGCAACATTAATACATCAAGACAATGTAAATTAGTCAGTGTATCGATACAACTCTTGTTCTCTAAAAATTAAAATTTTTCAAAAAAAAAAATTGAGGGCAAAAAAGACTTCTAGCATCAAAATCAAATTTCTAATCATCTAACAATTTCCCAAATTAAAAAAAAAAATTGAGGTAAAAAATGACTTCTAGCATCAAAACCAAATTTCTAATCATCTAACAATTTCCCAAACTGAAAAGATCTATAATGAAAAAATAATTTGATTTCACGAGCATCACTTTCACTAAGAATGCCATAAATATTTTTGGAACTAACATCTTCTATTAAGTCAATAATTTTAACAACACGCTCCCACGCAGTAATAGTGACGATAAACTTGGTAAGTGCTTTCTATTTTGAGAGCTGCCATTTTACTTCTTACTTGTTAAAGCCACAAAGACGATAACTTTGGCCTAATCAGCGCAAAGGCGAATAAATTGGTTCAGAGAGGCTCACTCTGTTTAGGATTCCTTTCTGAAACACGGATACTGATTGCAAGGTATGATCTACTCTTCTTTCACAGAGCAAAGAATTTTAAATATTTAATTTATATATATATAATTTATGTTATAAACATCTAAATAAAAATTAGAAAAAAAACCCATATATTTATTTATTTATTTAGCAAGCTATTAATAATTAAATAAACATTAGTATAAAAATTAAATAAAATTCTAAACTTATATTAACTATATTGCATTTTTCAAATTTTTTTAAATTTTGCAAATAATCTACTGGTGATTGTGTATGTTGGTATTTTGTGTTAAATCGTATTTGTAAATGAGTTTCTCAATGATTAAAAATTTTTATGGTATTTTAAGCAAATATTTTATAAATTTTATTTTAAATAATAATATTTTAATTTATTAATCGGGGTCAAGGAATCCCAAACCCGAAAAATACCTGCGGGACGGGGATGGGGAAAAAATTCTCCGAATTCGTGATCGGGGCCGAGGATGGGAGCATAATTTCGAGGTTGGGGCCAGGGAATGTATCACCCGGTGAATTCCCGCCGCGTTAACATCTCAATTAATAATAATAAATATCCTATTTAAGATTAATTTAAATATTATATATATATATATATATTACAGTAGCAAACATAAAATCTTATATTATTAACCGTAAGTTCATTAATCAATCAATTAATAAGATTAATATTTTTTAAATAACTTTGAAAATATAAATATAGATTAATTTATGTTACAATAAAATCATTTAAGAGAGGAAAAACATGAGAGATAACTCTTATAAGATAAAGTAAATACAAAATTTCATATTACAATTAAATAGAGATAAGAAAAGATACAGCACTTGTATGTACACATCTATATATTGGATATTTTTAAAGCAACAAAATTAAGAGGCCTCTTTTTGTTACATCAATAAAATATTAAAATATATATATATTTTTTTTTGTTCTGTAAGACATTTTATTAAATCAGTTAATTATGTTCTTTGAGAGGATATATTAAGATAATTTTATTTGGTTTTTAGATAATCCAATAATACAAATATATAGAAATAATGATTAAAAAAATCTTTTGTATATTCAAAATTTCAAAATATCATTTCTTGCTCAAAAGGATATTAACAAAAAAAATGAAAATATTTCTTTACATTTTTGGAAATGAATATATGTAAAATACCATAATTAGCAAGAATACTTAAAAAAATTAAAAGAATTTGAAAAGAATTAACATTAAAATATGGTTGGTATTGAATATTTAATTATTATGTTTTAGAAAATTTATTGAAATAATATTTTCCCCCATAATTTTGTCTTAAAAATACAAAACCAATAAGAAAATTTAAAATTTGAGAATATATTTTCCATATTAAAAATGATTTTAAAAAATTTATATTATTAAAGTCAGTATATTTTTTTGATATATTGAACCCGCAAAATTAGCGTAGGTCTTTACGCTAGTTAACATTCAATCTTGTTCTCATTCAATTAGGTGCTGGTTTGATATATTAACCACCAATATTATTCTCCAGTTTAATCTCTACAAAAATTCACTTCTTTTTTATTGTATTAGTGAATAACCTTGAGTTTTTCAACCTCAGAACATATATATTACTAAACTAGTAATAAAACAACAAGATTCAGAGGTGGTAGCCAAACTGAATCCCCATCTATATGGCTTATCAAATATATTAAGTAGCGCTCGCAATGATTAAAGCATACATATGAAAGTTGTCTGGTTACAAAAGAATATACAAACACCGGATTATTTTCAACCACCATACTTGAATGATCTCTAGTCATTAGGTCTTTGTAAAAGATAAAGAAAAAAAATATGATTATTGCTTGAAAAATTATGAATCTTGATACAATCAAACATAAAGGAGATCCCTAAACTTCAATTTTCATCAAATAATAAGGAAAACAAAATTTCTAATGGTCTCACAATTTCCCGAATTGAAAAATATTTTGTGAAATCATTTCACATTCTTATGCATTACTCAAAAAATACATCCCAAGTTGTCAGATCTAGTTTGTCATAAACTGTGTGATTTTTCAAGAGAATTTCTAATCTGCAATATTTATTTAATTACAAGGTAAACTCAAATAGCAAAGAAGTATAACAAAAATGTCATGCACATTATTTTATCACGCCTATAAAATATTATGATATTGCATTCCTTTTTATTTTCATCATCAATCAGTGCAAGAATCTCACCACTGTTATTTTAATGTAATACTATCATATCGAAATGAAAATCACAAAAACCACCATTCAACAAAAAACTTAGGCTGAGGATCATAAACTGAGCTCGTGAAGTTTTTAAATTCACACTCGTGATGCAGTCTCCCTAATGTGCACGACCATAAGTATGTCAAATTTCTCTCCTTAAACCTGCAACATTAATACATCAAGACAATGTAAATTAGTCAGTGTATCGATACAACACTTGTTCTATAAAAATTAAAATATTCAAAAAAAAATTAGGGTAAAAATGACTTCTAGCATCAAAACCAAATTTCTAATCATCTAACAATTTCCCAAATTAAAAAAATCTTCTGTGAGATCGTTTCACATTCCCGTGCATAACTCAAAAAATACATCCCAAATTATCGCTTCTAGTTTGTCATGAGTTGTGTGTGATTTTTTAGATAACTTCTAATCCCCAATATTTACTTAAGCACAAGGTAAATCCTAATAGCCAAGAAGTATAAGAAAAATATCATGCACATTATTGAATTGCGCTTATAAAATACTACAAGAATTTCACACTACAAGAATTTCACACCTGTTATTTTGATGTAGCCCCTCATATTGAATTGAAGATCACAAAAACAACCAATCAACTAAAAACTTGGGTTGAGGATAAAAAATTAGCCTTTCATTAAAACAAACACATGGAGTTTCTAACAACTACATGTAAGAATGAAAGATCTCTAACAAAGCACCAAAAAAAGCATCTTCCTGAGATAAAATTAATACCCAATTCAAAGCAGTTTGCCAGACTTGCAAAGTAACCATTCACATAATCAAATTGTTAACTGAAAAGATCAACAATGAAAAAATAATTTGAAGCACTTTCAAACAGAAATAGAATTTGATTTCACGAGCCTCACTTTCACTGAGAATGCCATAAATATTTTCGGAACTAACATCTTTTATTAAGTTAGTAATTTATTCTTGTCTTTTTCTTCTTGTTGATTTTAACTACACGCTCCCACGCAGTAATAGTGACGATAAACTTGGTAAATGCTTTCTATTTTGAGAGTTGCCATTTTCATCCTCACTTGTTAAAGCTGCAAAAACGATAACCTTGGCGTGGCCGGCGGCGCAAAGGCGAAAAAATTGGTTAAGAGAGACTCACTCCGTTGAGGATCCCTTTCTGAAACGCGGATATTGATTCCGAGGTATGATTTGCTCTTCTTTCATCAAGCAAAGAATTATTTAAAATTTTTCTAGATCTCCTTCTCTTTCTTTCAGATGCCTTATCAAATCGATTCCAAGGTATGATCTGCTCTTCTTTCATCAAGCAAAGAATTATTTAAAATTTTTCTAGATCTCCTTCTCTTTCTTTCAGATGCCTTATCAAATCGATGTGCTAAACATCACATAAGCAAGATCCCAATTGCTAGAGCACTTTCATATTCAATTTGCAACTGAAAAAGCATTTGATTCAATTATGTTGTCGTAGAAAGGGTTTCTTGCTACATAGATCAGGACTATCTGTTCATCCATCTTTCTCGTTTTCCGGTTTGGTTCAGATCTTAGGTGTTGTTTTAGGGGGAAAACAGTGATGTTGTTTCTATGATCACTTGACAAAAAAATAATAATATTGAAGCATGTGAATCTACTATTATTTTGGCAGTAAACAAGTCTGATCTTCTTTTCTAATTTCTTGTTTGCCAATTTCTCATGGTAAATTTATTTGTTGAGCAGCATTCTTTTCAAATGTTTGATTCAAACATCCCCCGAGGCTAATAAACCAACAGATCTGCAGAATAGATCAATTGTTATGCTTTCAATGTCTAAACTTTTATAGAGGGAAATGATGCATGCTAAATCTAGCACTACTTATTATGATTTCATACAGTTATCCTACTTTAAAGAGTGATGGTTGCTTAAGTTTCAATAGTTGTCCTACAATAATCATTTTTCTCATTGAAAGGAAACGGAAATTAGGGATGGCTGCAAGGGAGAAGCGGAAAAACATCTGTGTCACGGACACAAAGAGAACTGATACAAAGGAAGAAGAATTTGATCAAGCAATGGATACCAATCCTGAATTAAAGCATCAAGAAGCAAACAAGCCAAAGCGTGGCAGAAAGAAGAAGATCAAACAAATCTATAAGGTGAAAGTTAATCTAGTTATCCATTTTGCACTAAAATTATCACAACTCTCACTTGCCAACTGGATTAGACAATGGTTTGTGTAAATTCAGTAGTAATTCATGATTTTCTTAGCAAAGATTTCTAAGCATTTTTTCTCTATGCAATTTGATTTGGTTGTCATAGCACATTCAACAGTTGAATCAGGTTGAATGCAATAGTCCAGAATAGTTTCCGTGCCCAAGTTTCATTTCTGCTTCTCTCTTTCATATCCATGTTGACTCCATACAGTTTCTGATTGTGCGCAACCAAGTTGCATAATTTTAGTTAGCGTAGTAGGTTGGCTTATGCAAGCATGAACCAAATTGGGGCTGGAGCAATACAAGCAAACGATAGCGGGGTATCTTTTGGACACATAATGGGTTCATCTTTTCATGTTTATCTTCTTTCCCTCAACATGTGCCAATGGTTTGAGAAGGTCAGATGCTTCTTGCAATGGCCATATGTTTAACTCTATTCAAAACAATTGCTTAATACTTCAGTTAAGAAGTATGCCTCTATACATGGCCAGAATGACTAATAATCTAGTATAATTCACCTTGAACATTTCAGAACATTTAGCCATACATGCCGGTCATGGAGACCTAAGGGCCAGCTTTCTTCAAATTAGGTGATGCTTATATAACGTATGCATGGAGCCTAGTGTTGAAATGTTTTCCTTAACATGTGTGGAAATAATTCAGGCTTCAAACAAACACGGAAATGCACAACTAATTTCTTAGTCAGAGACCTTCAAGGTTGTATATGTTATGGCAGAGAAAGCATGTAATGAAATAACTGTCTTTGCCGTATGTATCAGGATTATAATCAAGTTCAAGATAAAGCAGGGACGAGCAAAGACACTCAAGATGAAGTGGAACAAAACAATGAGACACCAGATGGAGTTGGACCAAACAGTGAAGGACCAGAAGGAGCTGAACCAAATAACAAGGAACCAGATAGCGGTAGACTGGCCAATCAAGAAGAAATTGGAGCTAGGCCAACAAATGAAGGTGATATCTGATTATAGGATTCAATAAATTGACATTATATCTGGCATTGTTCCATTCTAGTTAACTAAGAAGGGCTAAAATAATTTTCCCTTTTCCAGACAAATCATCAATATACACGCCCTTGATTTCACAGAACCCAACTGAGAGGTTAATCACATACATTCTCGATGTTTTAGAAATGTAAGTATATACTCATAGTGATGGCCCTTACGAATTTTCTATCTAAATAGTTGAGCATGAGAAGACCATGATTGCTCTTAAACAGTTTTGAGGCCCTGAAAATAGTATGCAAATGTTTCAAAGATAATTCATGGTTTATACTGGTTGCAGCAAAGATGAGCATGAACTGTTCTCAATGCCAGATAACCTCGAGGTCGGTTGTCAGACAATACTTGCATAATTCAATACAAGTGTCAACACTCCAAGCACTGCTAACGCACTATCACTTCTTTCCTATTTAGGCTTATGATTTGGGGAAAAGCATAGATGTACCAGGAGATTTGGCAACCCTCAGGCAAAAGCATAAAGATGGAATGTACCAGTCTTTGGAGGAATTCAAGGTTCGTCCGCCTTTCTCTTGGTTCTAATCTTCTTCATTGAAATTGTATGATTTCATACCTAAATAGAAATAAAAATTTAAATTCTTATTCTTGAATCCATGAATGCAGAAAGATGTTTTGAATGTGTTCAACAAGGCATTAGAATCCAACGCCCCAGACACCATCCCTTACCAAGAGGTGAGATCAACCTGAAATAGGGTTCCTCATCTTGTTGATGCAAAGGTTTGCAAACTAACTGTTCAATCCCTTAACATCAGAGACTGACTGCTTGCTCTTGCAGGCGAAATCTCTTCAAGATCAGGCCAATCAGATCTTCAGATATCTGAGATCCAACCCGCTATATGCAGAGAAGGAACTTGCAATCTGGCATCAAAAGTATTTCAAGTATAAGAAGAAGCCAGCGAAATTTGTAAAAAGTCCAGGAATTTTTAGGGTTGAAATTTTAGAATCTAGGTTGCGCCCCAGAGCTGCCAACAACATCAAGCAGAAAAACACTGACAATGATGATGCATCAAACAGAAGAGCACAATCATCGAGGACCAAAAAGAATCCCAAGCAAAGGATCGGTAGTTCCAAGACACATGGTAAAAAAAATGGAGTGATTTTTGATGGTAAGAAGGAAGTATCCCACAGGAAACCATACCATTCATGAGTATTTCCAATATAATTTCACAAGATGAAAGGAAAAAATTAAAGGCATCATATATCATATATCATTCTCTCAAGCATTCTTTGTTGAACAATTGTTTATCCTGTTCTTTTATCTTTGAAATCTGTAAGCACATAATAGGGCCTGTTTCCAAGTTTAGAAAAAGGCACATCTACCAAAAAAAAGTTTCAAGAAGGTATTTTATTTGGTTTTCATAGGACATATATTTTTTTATATTCCTGTTAGTTCTATCTCATTCAAATTCTCAGTAGCTAGCACATAACTTTTGGAAGTGTTCCTATTATTCAGATGATGAATTTAGAAGACCAAATATTTTCCATTATTTGCAGATCCTCAAGATTTTGAGCAGTCCAACTCTCCAATAGAAGACAGAAGAAACACATATAAGCCTAAGAACAATTCATTTGACGAAATAGCTCCAATGCCCTTTCAACCCATGGAACTCGTTCGTGTAAGTTGTATTTGTCATATCTATATTGCTCTTATCACCATTCCAATTTCAAGTGTTACTCTTCAAATTGCTTGTAATAGATGATCAGGTATGTATCATGCTGCTTTCTATGCATGCACTTGCAACTATAAAACAGGTCTCAAGTTTAATGAAACCAACCACACAATAGTAAAGCCTATTATATTTATAAGTTATCTGCAGCAAGATGGCACAACAGTACCTTGTATGAACTTTAAATTCTCGCTGAATCTAATTTTTTAAATTCCTTCACTCTCTCACATCACGCATGCTTAACTGAATACCTGCTTCTAATTGCGAGTGTTTTAAGATAAGCATCACTCTAAGTCACTAACGACAGTCATTCTCTCTTCAGCAAAATAGCTCTCATAGCTATGAGGAGAGCCTGAGGAAATTTGTCAAGGATGCAGGTCCTGTGGCTAAGTTGTTGGCGGAGAAAAAAATTCAGGAACTTGCAGAACAAACCCGGGCACATCTAGCATCTAAATATGAAGAATTCTCCAAACCTCGAATGATTTCCCAAATGCCTCAAATCGGTGACTGGTCCAAGAACAACAAATCAAATGCTGATCCAACCAGCATTTCACTGCTGACAGAATCATACCTCCCAGGAAACAGTGCTGCTCCACTGCAAAGCAATAGCTATGCTGCAATGTTTGATTCAACCGTTTCCGTTGCACATGCAACAAACTATTTCAACATGTGCAGCTCAGAATATCCCCCTCCTGATAATAGCTTTGCTGAAAATTTAAATTCTGTTCAAGGAGCAAGCTGTGAACTGCACACTGATGATCTGGTTAATTGGTTCTCCAAGATTGGAACACCTGAATTCTTACAAGGCAGCATTTCCAACATGGAAACAAGTTCAATGGGAGCTTCTGAAAGTGCTTTAGGAGTGAATTCTCAACTGCTTTATGGAGAAAGTAGCCAAGCTGTGTATCCAAGCTTTGCTAGCTCAGTTACTGCAGGTTTAATGACACATACAAATAGGAGCTCTGAGCTAAAACAACCTGAATTCTCGCAAAACACCATGTTCAACATGGCACCAAGTTTACAAGGACATCTCGAGACTGATCTTGGACTAAATTTACAGCTGTTTTCTGGTGAACGGGTGCAGGGCCGATACCCAGGTTATGCTAGCTCAGTTACTGCGGGTTCAATGACACATACAAATAGGAGCTCTGAGCTGAAACAACCTGAATTCTCGCAAAACACCATGTTCAACAAGGCACCAAGTTCACAAGGACATCTCGAGACTGATCTTGGACTAAGTTTACAACCGTTTTTTGGTGAAAGGGTGCAGGGTCGATACCCAGGTTATGCTAGCTCAGTTACTGCAGGTTTAATGACACATACAAATAGGAGCTCTGAGCTGAAACGACCTCAATTCTCGCAAAACACCATGTTCAACATGGCACCGAGTTCAGAAGGACATCTCGAGACTGATCTTGGACTAAATTTACGACTGTTTTCTGGTGAGAGGGTGCAGGGTCGACATCCAGGTTATGCTAGCTCAGTTGCTGCTGATTCAATGACACAGATAAATAGAAGCTCCGATCTGAAACTACCTGAGTACTCATCAAGCAGCATTTTCAATGTGGCACCAAGTTCAAGGGAAGCTCTTTTAGGAGGCAATGCACAACTACTTTATGGCAAAGGGAAACAAGTTGCATATCCAATCAATGACACCACAACTAATGCCGGTTTCATGGCACAGAATGACAGTAGCTTTGGTATGACACAACTTGGATATTGGCCTGGCGGCATTTTCAATAGGGCACAGAGTTCGACGGGAACTCTTGAGAGTATTTTCGGAGGTAATTCACAACTGCTTCCTGGCAAAGGGAATCAAGCTGTATATCCAAGCAATGCAAGCTTAATTACTGCTGATGCAATGACACAGACAATTAGTAGCTCTGAGCCGAAAGAACCTGCGCCACAAACAGCCTTCAACTTGCCATATCTTCAAGGACAGCTTGGCCATTGGAACCCTCCAGGACAACAAGCATTTTCTGGCTTTGAAGGAAGTCGGCCATCAAGTCCAGTGGGGAAATTTTCAGGCGTTGCAAGCTTTGACGAACATGCAAACCCAAGTTACCTGCCTGGACCAACCAAGAATGCTTGAGACTTGCTAGGTCCACACTGTTGGCCTAGCTATGGGTAGGTTTATCTATTAATAAAGTTTTATATTCCGCATATCAGTTAATCATAAACATGGCGTTCAACCTATGTTTACATAACTAGAGAGACTATGAAGCTTCTCATCAGCATGTAATTTATAAGGATCGAGGCATTGCCTGTAAGCTATGTTTACATGTCTAGAGAGACTATGAAGCTTCTCCTTAGTATGTAATCTAAATGGTCTGAAACATTCCATGCAACTTGGTTTTACATGGCTAGAGAGACTGTGAAGCTTCTCCTCTGCATGCATTTGTCAGGTTTAAAACATTCTGCGCAAACTATATTTACATGACTAGAGAAACTATGAAGCTTCTTCTCATCATGTGATTCGTAAGGTTTGAATTATTTTGCGCAACCAATGTTTACATGACCAGAGAGGCTATGAAGCTTCAGCATATGATTTTTCAGGTTTGAAATGTTGTGTGCAACCTATGTTTGCATTGTCGGAGAAACTGCGAAGCTTCTCCTCAACACATGGTTTGTCAGGTCTGAAAAATTGTGCTCAAACTATGTTTGCATGACAAGAGAGATTAGGAAACTTCTTCTCAGCATGTAATTTGTCAGGTTTGAAATATTGTGTGCAACCAATGGTGGCATGATTAGAGAGGTTACTCAGCATGTGATTTTCAGGTTTGAAATATTTTGTGCAACCTATGTTTGCATGCCTAGAGAGACTATGTAGTTTCTCCTCAGCATGTGGTTTGTCAGGTTTGAAACATTGTGTGGAAAAACCTATCTTTGCATGACTGGAAGGACTATGCAGTTTCTCCTCGGCATGTGATTTGTCAGGTTTGAAACATTTGAGTGCAAAACCTATCTTCGCATGACTAGAAAGACTATGTAGTTTCTCCTCAGCACACAGTTTGTCAGGTTTGAAACATTGTGTGCAACCCATCTTTGCACGACTAGAGAGGCTATGAAGTTTCTTCTTCTCAGAATGTGTTTGTCTGGTCTGAAATATTGTGTGAAACCAATGTTCATATAACTGGAGAGGCTATGAAGTTTCCCCTCAACATGTTATTTTTCAGGTTTGAAATATAATGTGCAACTATTTTTGCATGACTAGGAAGACATGTAGTTTCTCCTCAACATGGTGTTTGTCAAGTTTGAAACATTGCATGCGACCTATCTTTGCATGACAAGAGAGGGTGAATCTTCTTCTCAGCAAGCTATTTGTCAGGTTTGAACTATTGCCAGCAGCCTGTGTTTACATGATTAGAGAGGCTATCAAGCTTCTCCCACCACATGGTTTGTCAGGTTTGAAATATTGTGTGCAACCTATCTTTACAAGCTAGAGACACAACAAAGCTTCTCCTCAGAAGGTAATTTATAAGGTTTGAAACATTGTGCATTCTATGTTTACATGAGCAGAGAGGCAATGAAGCTTCTCCTAAGCATGTAATATACAGTCTCCCATAAAAGCTTCTAAACAAAGAATCCACTCCTATGGCTATCAAATGCCTCACAAATGAATGAACCAACAAAAGAACAAACTTTCCACTCACTCTAACAACAGAACACATGCCTGAGAGTAGACACACAAAAGCCCTGCCAAACACTGGGAGTTCACCATGATAGTCACATCATCGCTTTCTCAGAAAAGTTTCCTCTAATCTCTCCTCCATAGCAACTTAATCAAATGCTTGGTCTATAAATTGTGCAGATCCTGTTCTGTAAAGATGGGAATTTGGAATAAAAAGCAACCAGCTCAAGTGTTTAGGCTATAAATTGTGGGCATTCTATTCTGCAGCAACTGGATAAGATTTTGTGTTCATCAATAACAAAACGCTCACAAAATCAAAAGAAAAGGAAACATTCTTCCAAACTAAATCCTTACAGAACTAGGACTATATCTAGTTTCTCTGACTGGTCTTCACAGAAATAGGATGCCCAGAATACACTAAATGTTAGCTAATCAATAAGATGAAATTTTCCTAAGTTCTCAAAATCAGCCAGATTCCAAATTGAACGAAGGAAAGAGGGACTTCGAAGGAAAGTAAGTTGATCAAGTGTTTGCAATGTAAATCGTGTGCATGCTATTCTGCAGCAACTGGATAAGATTTCATGGTTGTCCACAACAACATTCACAAAATCAAAAGAAAGGAAAATTTCTTTGAACTAATGCTTGCAAAACTAAGATTATATCTAGTTTCTAAGGCCAGTCTACAAGAATAGAATGTTCAGGATACACTAAATGATAGGTAATCAATAAAGGGGAAACTTTTGTCTGTTCCCAAAAATGAACCCAATCCAAACTTCACAAAAAGAAGAGAGCGAACTTGACAGAGCTCTCTCTCTCTCTCTCTCTCTCTCTCTCTCTCTCTCTCTCTCTCTCTCTCTCTCGAGCAACAACAACAACAGACTTAGAACAGAGGAGGAGAGAGAGGGCTTGAGGACAAGAAGCAGCTTTCTCTCCCTCCCTCTAACAAAACACAGCCATAGAAAACCCATGATTTCAGCCCCAACTAAGAGCAATCAGAAAAATCTCATCCAATTATCAACAAAATGACATCCTATGATGAGGAACAAGGAGATATGCTTGTTCACCCCAAACCCAACTCAAAATTCCAACTATCTTAGGCTTCATGAAACCTCTCCCGCATGAATACAACTAAATCTACATCTAACAATTCCTACACCAGTAGAAAGACAAAATCACAGCATAAGACAAAATTCTTCATAAAAACCAAAACTTTATCATCTAAACAACCAATCCAGCATCAAATCCACACAAAAAAGATCATAAATGTTCATCCACTGATTATTCTATGAATTATACCAAGAGGAACGAGATAAAGAAGAAGTACCAGCTCATGGATGGATCATGCATGGAGTGAAGGAGAGGTATTGAACTGCTGGATCTTGATGGAAAGACAAGGTACAAGATAGAAACAAATGAATGCAGGCCTTTCACTCATTCTTTTGCCCATTCTCTGATTTAGCATATTACATAACCTTTCCTTATTATTATTATTATTATTATTATTATTATTATTATTATTATTATTATTATTATTATTATTATTATTATTATTAGTTTAAAAATAATAAACAACCACTAAAAAAGGCCTCCTCTGAACAAAATGCATTATAAAATTATAAACTATATATATATATATATATATATATATATACATTGAGGTGTTTCCAGAAATCATGGCTGGAGGCCACTTGCATGGATAATTTTATAAATTATTTTAAAAAATAAATAAATAGAAGATATGATGCATGAATCATATTAAATATTTTTAAAATATTAAAAAATAAATGGAAATATTATATATATATATATATATATATATATATATAGTGGGGAGTTTCCAAAAATCATGGTTGTAGGCCACTTGCTTGGATTATTTTATAAATTAATTTTTTTAAAATTTTAAATATTTATTAAAAATAAATAAATAGAAGATAAGATGTATATATCATATTAAATGGTCTTAACAGACGTGATCTAGGGGCCGAAATTATTTCGGACTACATGATAGTTAGTTAAATAAATGTGCATCATCAAAAACAACAAAACCATAATGATGATCTAGACAAAAAAAAAAAAATATATATATATATATATATATATATGTCACCATTGTGAACTGGGGATTATTGGTCTAAAATTTGTAGAACTCCCAAGCATTTTGTTGATTGTGGAACGACACACACTGTTTTGCAAAAAAATAAATATATTTTACATTCTTATTAGTGAAAAGGTTATGTATAGCCACAATAGCTGGGTCATCATACCAGATTGAAGGTTCCGATAGAGCAACATTGGTATTGCTAAATGAAACACCTATGCCGATTAAAAATGCTCTATATTCTCCAAAATTCAGAAAAAAAAACCTTTTAAGTTTTAAAGATATACATCCCAATGGATATCATTACAGGTAGTTGATAAGGAGGGAAAAGAATATCTTTATATTACTCAAAATGTTTCATGCCAAAAACGGTACTCGAAAGCTTTCCTTATATATCTTCAAGATTATATTATACACATATTAAAGTGATGGAATCACATACGATCTTAACCAAGAAGGTTAATGATCCAGAAATATTTAAACTATGAGATGAAAGACTTGAGCATCCGGGTGCTATTATGATGCGTCGAATTATTACTAGTGCCCATAGACACCCATTGAAGGATCATAAAATCCTAACAAATAATGAATATGCATGTTCAGCATGCTCAATAGGATAATTGATAACCAAACATTCTAAAAGTAAGGTGGCTGATGAATCTCCTACATTTTTAGAAAGAATACAAGAAGATATATGTGGACCAATACATCCATCATTCGGACCGTTTAGGTGTTTTATGGTTTTAATCAATGCATCGACTAAATGGTCTCATGTTTCACTTCTGTCTACAAGAAATGTAGTTTTTGTAAGATTATTGGTACAAATTATCAGGCTTAAAACACAATTTCCGGATTATTCTATAAAGACAATTCGTCTTGATAATGCTGGTGAATTTTCATCAAAATCATTTTATCATTATTGTATGGCTGTTAGAATACAAGTTGAGCATCCAGTGGCTCATGTACATACCAAAAATAAAACTCTTGAAGAGAAGGATCTCCCATGTGAAAAGGGAGATGAAAATATAAAACCCTCAAAGCATATCAATGAAAAAGAATTAATGGGGAATGATATATTTGAAAATAATGAAAACTCAATTTGTTATGTAGACTATGATAAAATAATAAATCGGTGTGAAGCCAATATAAATGATATATTTATCTATAATGTGGGTACAGATATAGAAATAAATATAGATAATGATCCAAAGCCATGATTTATTGATAAATGTCAACAAAGAAAGGATTGGCCAAAATGGAAAGAAGCTATCCAGACTGAGCTAAATTCTCTTTCAAAACGTGAAATATTTAGGCTGACAGTGCCAACACTTGAAGGGATAAAACCAATTGGTTCCAAATGAGTATTTGTGAGAAAACGAAATGAAAACAATAAAATTATAAGATATACAGCTAGATAGGTTGCTCAAGGTTTTCCCAAATACCTAGCTAGTGTTGACTATGAGGAGACATATTCTCCTGTAATTGATGAGATATCTTTTCGATTTCTAATTGCCATGACAGCAAGTAATAAATTAGATATGCAGTTTATGGATGTTATCACAGCATATCTATATGAATTACTTGAAAAAGATATATATGAAAAATCCCTGAGGGATACAAAATGCCAGACACTTCAAAGTAGCGGTATTTGCACTCTATTAAATTATAGAGATATCTTTATGGGTTAAAACAATCTGGAAAGATGTGATATAACTGTCTCAGTGACTATTTGATAAAAGAAGGGTACCAAAATGATAATATATGTCCTTGTTATTTATTAAAAATTCTACTAACAGATTTGTTGTGATAGCAGTATATGTGGATGATTTAAATATAGTAGGTACTCCTCATGAAATTGCAAATGGAGCATTATATCTAGGCAAGGAGTTTGAAATGAAGGATCTGAGAAAGACAAGATTTTATCTTGGTATACAAATTGAGCACTTACCTATTGGAATATTTATTCACCAGTCAGCTTACACAGAAAAGGTGCTGAAAGATTTAATATGGACAAGGCCTGTCCATTAAGTATCCTAATAGTTGTATGGATACTTGATGTTCAGAGAGATCCATTTCGTCCACCTAGTGAAGAAGAGAAAATTCTTAGGCCAGAAAATCTGTATGTAAGTGCAATAGGTGCATTAATGTATCTTGCAAATAATACCAAACCAGATATAGCTTTTGTAGTTCTACACCGAGACAAATATATTGATAAGGAGTTAAGGATGTGCTACGTTATTTAAGAGGAACTATAGATATGAGTTTGTTTTATCCCCAAGAGTCTTCATCCAATCTCACAGGTTTTGCAGATGTCGGATTTTTGTCTGATCCTCATAAAAAATGATTTCAAACTGGATATATATATATATTCTTTTATAATGGTACAACTATTTCATGGCGTTCTACAAAACAAACTATTACAAGCATTTCATCAAATCATGCTGAAATTCTAGCTCTCCATGAAGCTTGTCGGGAATGCTAGTGATTGCGGTCTATGATTGGATATATACAGTCATCATGCAAATTGCCATCAATTACAACAAATGCTACAATAATTTATGAAGACAACGCTGCTTGTATTTATGAGATACAAGAAGGCTACATTAAAGGTGATAGAACAAAGCATATATTACTAAAATGTTTCTATGGCCATGATCTTCAGAAAAAAAAAGTGTTATAGAAATCCATAATATTCAATCTAATGAGAATCAAGCTGATTTATTCACAAAATCACCACCAAAATGCATTCATTAGAATCTTGTGCACAAAGTGGGGATAAGAAGACTGAAAAACATCATAGCTGAAACAAGTTGACAGTTACTTTTATTAGGGGGAGATTGTACTCTTTTTTCTTTCGCCACGGTTTTTATCCCATAGGTTTTTTCCGGGGCAAGGTTTTTAATGCGGCAACAATTACTCAATATACCAAAGATCATGTACTATTTTTCCTTCACTAATCCCATTGGGTTTTTCCTGGTAAGATTTTAACGAGGCATATTTATTAATTATACGCATCCAAAAGGGAGTGTTATGAATCGATGCATTGAGAATTATAAATGTGGATACATTTCTCTTCCATTAATATCCCTTTCATTACATTAACATTGTACTATATATAGAGGTTCCGATATGCGTTTTATATACAACTATTTTGAATATTATAACTCTCCTTCTCACTGTATTATTTTTTATTTATTTTCTATAGGTAATTTGGGTATTTATTTTACTTTTATTTATTTATTTTATTGTTTATTTATATCTAACAAATTTCTTTATTTTTTCATATATATATATATATATATATATATATATATATATATATATATCCCGGGAAAATTTTGGAAATTTCGATTACGTTGACTTTTCTTGGCTGGGAAAAAAAGTCCAAATCTTTGAACTAGTTTCATGAATTCCTCTCGCTCGCTAATGGAAGCCCTGCTCTGCGAGAAGCTCGGAGATCCGGTGGTGCCGATCACCTCGCCGGCGTCGCCGATCACCTTGGCGAAGACCCACCCTATCCCTTCCCTCACCTCGCCGACCTCCGTCCGTGTACGAGTCCATGCGACAAGCTTGAACTATGCGAATTACCTCCAGATACTTGGGAAGTACCAGGAGAAGCCCCCGCTTCCTTTCATCCCTGGCTCGGATTATTCTGGTGTTGTTGAAGCCGTCGGAGAAGCGGTCTCGCGATTCAAGGTCGGTGATCGTGTCTGCTCCGTCGCCGGTCTCGGATCGTTCGCTGAGTTTATTGTTGATGATGAGAAGGATCTGTGAGTATATTTGGTTTGATTTCCTGTTCATTTGGTTGTACAATTTATGAATTTATGCTGATTTACTGTAGAATTTTATAGGATTTTTGGTTCAATAAATGTGGATTTTGTTTTAATATTAAATTTAGAGTTTAGCTTTAGCTAGCAATTCTAATTGCTTGTTTGATTGAATTGACTGAAGAACACGGTCTGGCAGGACTGTATTAATTATGAAATTAGTGAATCAGAGGCTTTGTTCATGGGAGGACATTTATGTTGCTGAATAATGCTACTAGGAAATGTTAAGAATCCTGAAAGCCTAACAAAGGAACGAGTCTTACTAGCTAAGACCAGTAAACCAAGCTGTACATGGAGAAAATGCAGAGAGAGTCAGAGTAAGAAAGCTAGCAAGTTGGGCAGGATTGTGATGTGCTCTTTCAATGGTGAAGGCTTAAAAGATAATGCAAGTAAATCTAATTTTTTGAAGAGAAGAAAAATATAGGAGTCATTAAAGTATAGTCCTCACTTATAACTGACCATGTGTAGTGCCGGTTGTTTGGACTTGTGCCCAAGAACATTGGAAGTCAGATAATACCAAAATGACAAAAAGATATAAGTCAACACACAAGCAAGCCAGACCAAGATCTTAGAGGTGGGTTACCCACATTTGAAATGTTAATGATGTTTTGGTCCCTATCCAGCTTGGTACTATAAGTTCCCCTAGTAGAAGTGTGCTCTTTCAAAATTCAAATGAAAATTTTCTCCCGAGTAGTCAGCCATTAAAAGGAAGACACTTGCTCCTCTTCAAATGTTTATTATTTCCCCCAAAATATAATGCAAATGTAGGCAAGGTCAGATCCTCTTAAAGGGCAGATATACCAATGAGTACCTCATCTGATTTTGAATTCAATGAATACAGAACGTGCTAGTTTTTTTGCCTTGTTTAACTTAAAGATTAGAAAGTTTGTGTTTTATCAACCTATGGAGACTTTTCTTTTCCTTTTTTTTGGTAAGATAATGTTTGTTAGGAAAATAAAGAAATTAAAGCACCAGTATTGGTCTACAAGCATGAAATATAGGTCATTGGTCAATCACTTGTGAATTGGATTGTTTAAATTTGGTAGGTTTCTCAACCGATTTGGCCACATGATCTGTGATTGTTGTCATAAGGTTTATAGATGATGAAACCTGTTATATCATAATTTGATCCTGAGCAGGCAAATTTCACTTAATTGTACTAATGGTTGTGTTCCATGAGAGAAAGTGATAAAGAAATATCCCCCAGAGGCTCAAACCACCCTTCTTTGTAGTTTTTGTGATTCATCTTTTTGTGTAAGTGGAAGACATATATGATATATTTAACTAATGTGATGTACATTGTGTTCTGCATGCTAAAATATGGACACTTATTTCAATAGAATTTAGTATATGGCTCTATTTTAAGTTGGTAATTCTTGTCTTCTTGATGCTTGGAAAAAGACTTCTAGTGCCTGAAGGATGTGATTTGCTTGCCGCTGGTGCACTTCCTGTTGCATTTGGCACTTCTCATGTAGCCCTTGTTCATAGAGCACAACTCAAAGTTGGTCAGGTATTAACCCATCTTTCTTTTATATTTTCCTGTACCAAAAATTTATATGTTCAGTAATGCTGTTTGACTTTCTTTTAACTATCTTCCTCTATTAAACAATGAGGCATAACTTATTAGCTTTACAAATGCAGGCAATTATAACATTCCTGTCATACTATTGCCACCTAGTAACTGTTATTATAAATTTTTAATTGCTTTATTTTGTGTTATTTAACATATAAAGCTCAGGGTTGAGAAGAAAAAAGGAATAAGCCTGGTTGAAAGTGTGAATTGTAGTCTTTGTGGAATGTTCTGAACTTCTTCATACATATGGCATTTGCTTTTGGTAACTAACCTTAATGTTTTTAATGGATTGGTATTTGTTATGAAAACAAAATGCAGGTTTTGCTTGTTCTTGGTGCAGCAGGAGGTGTCGGTCTCTCAGCTGTGCAGATAGGAAAAGTTTGCGGAGCAGTGGTCATAGCTGTTGCTAGGTTTCTATCTAGAGCGCCAAACTTCTAGTTGTTATACGTTTGTTTTAACTGTGGATTTTTTTTGTAGAGTAAACCCATTGACTGTATTCTGAATTTCAGGGGAGCCGAGAAAGTGCAGCTTCTGGAGTCATTAGGAGTTGATCATGTTGTTGATTTGAGCAAGGGAAATGTCATAGAAAGTGTAAAGAAATTCCTGAAGATGAGAAATCTCAAAGGAGTAGATGTCCTATATGATCCAGTAGGGGGGAAGCTCACAAAAGAAAGTCTCAAGCTTCTCAATTGGGGAGCAAGTATTCTAGTCATCGGGTTTGCAAGTGGTGAAGTTCCAGTGATCCCGGCAAATATTGCCCTTGTCAAGGTACTGCAGAAAGGATTTTGTTTCCCCATCGGATGCACATGATCTCTTTTCTTTGATCTCATACATTTTTATTCTATACCTGTATGTAATTATAGGGTACTGCTGTGTTCTAGCTTATTCGGGTAATTTTTTCTTTTCACCTCTCCAGATCCATTTAGAAACCTTTCAACTGACAAGAAAGCCTTGCATCTTGCAAAACCTTGCCCTTCCCTGTCTTTGATCTTTGAATGGCAAAAACACAATCACCCTCCAGTAGTTAACATAACCCAACCACAGCCACAGCTGCTTCAGTTCCTGTGTCTTTCTGGATTTCATTAATATGGTTAGATATCATTTATACATATTTTACTTTGTTTCGCACTTGTATCTGCAGAGTATTTTACAGGTGTAGTTTGTATTGACCTCTTCTTTTATGTTAAAACATATTTCAGAATTGGACCATTCATGGACTGTATTGGGGTAGTCACAAAATCCATCAGCCTCATGTTCTGGAGGATTCTCTTAAAGAGCTGCTCTCTTGGCTATCAAAAGGCTTGATTAAAGTTCACATATCTCATAAGTACAGTCTTCATGAGGTCAGTAACTTATCCCAATTCTAACTCATGGCAGATATGTTACTTCCACTAAATTCCACTAAAGTTCTCGACGCACATTCATTAGTTTTCACTGAGCATCACCAAGTTGAGTGTTTTCATATAAGGCATGTGCATTCTCTTGTTCGCTGCCAAAAATTCAGTTGCATGTCTTAGCGATTTCTCAGCCTTTTCTATATCTGTGCGCTGCATTACTAAGTTACTATTTAAATTTTAAATGATTGCATCTCTCCTTATAACATAGGTTATCTCAAGGAGGAAAGTAATGAGTGCATCGATACGCCTTGTATTTTCTTGTTTTCTGTCAAAAATACATTTTTGACCTATGTCTATTTCCATGCATTGCTTTTCTATTTAAATGTTTATGTCTCCCTTTCCAAACTTTTGTTGGAGATAGCATGTCACAAAATGAAAAGTAAAAACGCATGGGATTTGTTCCTCGTTTAATGCTCTTGATGTCGTATTTTATGCAAACCCAACTTGTGACCAGAAGAGATGAATCTATCTAGCTAAAACTTATTAGCATTCCATGCATTAATACGTAATCCTGAACGAACATTTACTGTGTTTTGATCATCTTATATAACAGGCGAATCTTGCTTTTACCGCAATTAAAGAAAGGAAAGCAATAGGAAAAGTTATGATTGTCGTCGAGAAATCCTCTGGAGCAAGAGCAAAACTCTAATCTCTGAATCTTGAATAAGTGGCAGTTATTCCTCAAGTGTTCTCTTGTAATATTAATACATTATGAAACAGTGAAATAGTTGAAATAAGATATTTGTTCTAATTATCTGACAATGCTGCCATTCTTCTTAATTTAAATTTTCTTCATCTTTCATTTTAAATACTTCAATATATATTTTGGTTTAGCATTGCCATTATGTCTTCCAAAAAAAGAAGAATGCATGTTCTTATCAAATAGTATTTTCCCAGAGAACTGACATTTAGCCTTGTTTATATTAATGAAAGCAGCATATTCATTAGTAATTTGATAAATTAATGATAGTATTTTAATGCAAGTTATTATTACTAAAATTCAAACTAGTTTAGAGGTAATTTTCATCCTGAGTAATGTTATTGTTATTAACTTGCTTGATTCCTCAATTGAATTGTCATCTGTTTGTCTAATAGAAATAAAATCATGAGTTTAAAATAAATTATTATATTTGACAGTTTCACTAACATTGAAATAAAGAAAAAGACAGATAATTAAGCCACAGAGAATGCAGACAACCCAATAAAGAAAAAAACTTGTAAGGCCATCTCCAACCCAAAACTCTATATTTGGCGCTTCAGTATTCAAAAATACAGCTTCTACAGTGAAAATTTCTCCAACCAGCATCTCTATTTTTAACTCTAAAACAGAATATTCTAAAAATATTCTTCTCCAATCACTATCTCTATCAATAAATTTAATTATCTTTAAATCTTTTTTACTTTTAATCAATAAATTTAAATACTCAACAACGTGAAGAAACAAACTCTGTGACATCATATTTGTATTTTGGGTGTTATCGTTTTTTTCATTTTAGTATAGATGATAATGTATGTTTTAGGATTATTTTTTATGTTTTTATTTTATTGTTCATGTAATTTTTGGTTAATTTTAATAAATATATATTTCGCAAATTATTTTCTTTAATTTTATATTTCTTATTAATTAAAAAATATAAACTTAAATTATAAGTTATTAATTTAATTAAAATATAAATTTTTTAAAAAAATAAAAAACAGAATTTAAAAAAAGAACTAAAAAAAAGAAAACCAAAACAGAATTTAAAAATAAAAAAAAAACAGATAAACTGAATATATATATATATTTAAAAAAAATAAAAAACAGAATTAAAAAAAAAAAGAAAATCAAAACAGAATTAGAAAAATAAAAAAAAACATATAGCGTTGCTACAGTGGCGCGCAAGATGTTGCGCGCCACTATAACAACATTCTGATTTGGCGCAGGGTTTAACGCCGGATTGGAGCTAACCTGCACCAAATTAGCTTTAAAACACTAAACTAACTCACCCATTGGAGAAGCCCTAATAAAAGCAACTTAACAAAACCTTCCTTGCTTTTTGTCTGCATTCTTGGTAGTTTATCTATTATTTATTTATTTATTTATTTATTTTTATACAATGTCACAAGCACTCACCTCATTGACCACCGTTCACTCAGGAAAGAAAGGAGTTAATTATCATCCTCCTATTGCAAAAATAGTTTTTTTTTTTTAATTTTCAATATTCCAATGTTTTCACCTATTTTTATATATTTTTTTAAAGAACTCCATTATCCACTTTATTTATAAGAAAAATCTTTCTATACAGTTTCTTCCATGCCCATCTTTTACTTCAACATATTAACAAGTGACAAAAAACCCCCAATGAAATTCTCCTCAGTGAGTGTGCCTGCCTGTTGACATAAAGGTTTCAACAGATGTACCTAACCCAGGCAAATGCAATAAGAAACACACCTTTTGAAATGGTTGGAACTTTTTTTTTTAGTATTATTATTATTCTTAATTTACTTCATCTTCTTCTTCATGTTTTCTGTAGAAAAAAACATTGACAAGCTCTCCTTTTCTTGGTACTGTTCCTTAACCTTGTGAAGTGTGATTTTGAATGTATAACTTGGTGTTTCAAAGTGAGTTGCATGCATTTTCTCAACTAATGACTTGAACAGTGATAATTAAATTGTTATTTTTTTCATTACATTGTTGGATCCCCACCTTCTGATAATGACAGTGCTAATGTTGATGTTAATTACAATTATTTTATATTAACTAGAAAAAAAAAAAACAAAGAAAGAAAATATGAGCAGAATGTTCATGTTTGGAAGGATATTCTTTATGATATATAAAATGTGAAGCTTCTAGAAGAAGCTTGAAACCACCAGAATTCATCACCGACTTACCTTTAGCACCGCCTCATCATTAGTCTAGAATAATCAAAGCTAAGCATGATTAATGTTTAGAGGCTTCTATCAACCGACTTAGCATCCTATAAATAAGGGGTTTCTCTTGTAAATGCAATTCAAGCAAGTTAGCATTTAAACAAGTCATCCAAGCTATAGGTTAGCCACAAGCATAGAGTGTAAGTGAGAGTGTGAGTGCATGGTGAGAAGAAAATAGCGCTAGTGAGAGAAAGTGAGATTATATTCTCTCTCCGCTCAACATTTCTAGTATCAGAGCTGGGTTGTCGGGTCGGTTCTGCTGGAATTCTTGACCAGTGTCCGAGCATAGTATCAGGAGTTCACCAGTGTTGAAGCTCGTCAGTCGGAGTAAGTGGAGTACTGGTATTCCGTCAGGGAGGCTTGCAAGTCAGAAGACCAAGATACAGCTATGGAGCTAGCAGGTACGACTGGTGGCTTGAAGAAGTTAAACAATCATAATTACATAAAAGAGCAGAAGGTTCGAAGACAACTGACTTGTCCCAACACTCCACAACAAAATGGTGTAGCTGAGAGGAAGAATCGGCATATTGCAGAAATATGCCGAAGCATGCTACATGCCAAGAATGTGCCAGGAAGATTTTGGGCCGAATGTATGAGAACGGCTGCTCACATCATCAATCGGCTTCCACAGGAGAAAATGGGCTTTCTTTCTCCATTCCAAAGACTATGGAAGATCAAACCTACAGTAAGCCACTTTAGAGTCTTTGGATGTGTGTGTTATGTTTTTGTGCCAGATCATCTTCGTACCAAGTTCGACAAGAAGGCGGTACGATGTATCTTTGTCGGCTATGATAATGAGAGAAAAGGATGGAGATGCTGTGATCCGACATCTGGGCGCATCTACACATCCAGGAATGTGGTCTTTGATGAAGCTTCAGCTTGGTGGCCTTCAGAAGACTCAGTTCAACCAAATGTAAAGGAGACTGAGGCAACAGTAGAGGAACAGTTACAAGACCAAGCTCAAGAAGTTCTAACAATAAATGAAGAAGACACAAGTCCAAGGTCATCAAAGACCAAGAGCCCATGGAAGACTGGAATTCATGAAGAAGTAGAAGAAGATCTTCCTGAAGAAGTGCCTCCACCTTTAAGGAGATCAACCAGAGTAAGGCATCCCAATCCCAAGTATGCAAATGCTGCACTAGTTATGAAAGTTGAAGAACCAACAACTTTTCAAGAAGCAATAAAGGACAACAAATGGAGGAAGGCAATGGAGGAGGAAATAACAGCCCTCAAGCAAAACCAGACATGCGATTTGGTACCCAAACCAGAGGGAGTACAACCAATCTCATGCAAATGGGTCTACAAGGTAAAAACTAGAGCAGATGGATCAGTCGAGAGATACAAGGCTCGACTCGTGGCACGAGGGTTCTCACAACAATATGGCCTGGACTATGATGAAACATTCAGTCCAGTAGCAAAGCTAACAACGGTGCGAGTACTACTTGCACTAGCAGCAAGTAAAGGATGGAAGCTCTGGCAGATGGATGTGAAGAATGCCTTCCTACATGGAGAGCTTGATAGAGACATCTACATGGATCAACCACAAGGGTTCGAGAGCAAGACTCATCCAGAGTATATATGCAAGCTCAAGAAGGCACTATATGGCTTGAAGCAGGCTCCAAGAGCATGGTACGGGAAAATTGCAGAATTTCTTGTACAAAGTGGCTACAAGTTGACAGCATCAGATTCGAGCCTATTCGTCAAACACACAGGAGGCAAGATGGCCATAGTCCTGGTGTATGTTGACGATCTCATCTTAACTGGAGACCTTACTGAAGAAATTCAGCAAACGAAGGACAATCTTTCAGTCCGGTTCCAGATGAAGGAGCTTGGAGAATTGAAGCACTTCTTAGGGCTCGAAGTCGAGAAGACAAAGGAAGGTATGTTCCTCTGTCAACAAAAATATGCAAAGAATCTATTGGAGACATACGGAATGCTGGAGTGTAAGCCACTGTCTACACCAATGGAGCCAAACATCAAGCTTCGTGCTGGAGAAGGAAAAGACTTGGAAGATCCACGGATGTATCGAAAACTGGTAGGTAGTCTTATCTATCTAACTCTTACTAGACCTGACTTGGCATATGCAGTTGGAGTTGCAAGCCGCTACATGCAGAATCCCAAGAAGCCACACTTGGAAGAAGTACGGCGGATACTTCGATACTTAAAAGGAACTGTGGATTACAAAATTCTATACCGTAAAGGTGAAAAGTGCCAAGTAACTGGATATTGTGACGCTGACTATGCTGGAGATTGTGACGCCAAGCGATCGACTACAGGTTACATCTTCGGCTTGGGATCAGGAACAGTGTCATGGTGCAATAAGAGACAACCTACCGTATCTCTCTCCACCACAGAAGCTGAGTATAGAGCAGCAGCTATGGCAGCACAAGAATGTACATGGTTGATGCAATTGCTGAGAGATCTTCACCAACCGATTGAACAGGTAACACTTTATTGTGATAACAAGTCGGCAGTATGTTTAGCAGAGAATCCTATGTTTCATGCAAGGACCAAGCACATTGAAGTACACTACCACTTCCTAAGAGAAAAAGTGCTGCAAGGTGAGATCCACATGAAGCTAACACCCACAGAAGAGCAAGTTGCTGATATCTTCACCAAAGGCCTCAGTACAAAGAAATTTGAAGATTTATGAGCACAATTAGGAATACTCAAGAAAGTATCAATTCAAGAGAAGTCGGTGCTGAGGGGGAGTGATAAAATGTGAAGCTTCTAGAAGAAGCTTGAAACCACCATAATTCATCACCGACTTGCCTTTAGCACCGCCTCATCATTAGTCTAGAATAATCAAAGCTAAGCATGATTAATGTCTAGAGGCTTCTATCAACCGACTTAGCATCCTATAAATAAGGGGTTTCTCTTGTAAATGCAATCCAAGCAAGTTAGCATTTAAACAAGTCATCCAAGCTATAGGTTAGCCACAAGCATAGAGTGTAAGTGAGAGTGTGAGTGCATGGTGAGAAGAAAATAGCGCTAGTGAGAGAAAGTGAGAAAGTGAGAGTGTAAAGATTATTTTAAATATTAATAAAATAATCTTTCTTATATTCTCTCTCCGCTCAACAATATATATTGATATTCATTTTAGTGTAGTCATTTACTTTGCATCATCAGAGTGCAAGGAGGAAGCAACAACTTCATGTATATATATATAATAGAGATGAAGTGCCCAACTGGTTAAAACTTCATATTGTTACATTATGAAAAGCTTTTTTCCCCCTCAATATATAATTCAATTAGATTGATTCATCAACCTTCCTTCAATTAGCTTGTATCACATGGACAGAAACTGTGGACCATTTACTCATAAATTATCAATAAGTTTATAATTTCGGCGGAATTCTCCGCGTCCTTTAGTACCCTCAATATTCTTTTCAATCTTAAGGATGTTTGGTCCTACTAAACTAGCACTCCAAGTTTAGATAGTTTTAGGGTCTCTCTTATTTGTGCAATTTGTTGGAATATTTGGCTAAAAAAAAAACAATCGAATTTTCACTTGCACATCCTTTTTTACCTTTTTAAAAATCTGCAAAATTAATCATATGCTAATCTCTTGGATTCATTCAACTTCGGTGGCCAAAAAAAGCCAAACTTGGAGAAGTTCTTCTATTGATATGAAACATTCTCAGATTTGCTAGCCCCTAGCAACTGCTACAGAGTATTGAACTGGAGCACAGTAGTTCCTGAAGTGTTCTGAGAGCTCATTGGTTGTTGTGTCTAAGCACAGTAGTTCTTGAAGTGTCCTCTTCCCTCCTTTCCAATTATAGTCAATGTTTTTTTTTGTAACTTCACATTAGTTTAGTTTGTTCACTTCTAAGTATTTGTGACTTGTTGTATCCACCTTTCTCTTTTTCAATAAATTGTGATTTATTTAAAAAAAAAAAAAACTTTCTTGTACTTGTGAATCACCAAACAATGCAACTAATCACAAAAGCAAGATATTTATGTGTAAAAATTATATATATATATATACATGTTCTAACTATTGGAAATTATTGGTTAAGTTTCCTTTGCTTTAATTATGGAATTATTATTCGTTGCTTATAGTATAGCCCATTGCATGCAACAAACACATAAAATGAATAAATCTTCTCTAAATAGCAACGCCTTCACTCATTAAAGAATCCATATTTGGCAAGCAAATGATACTCACTTTGAAACCCTGAACCAAATCCAAGATATTTTTACTGTCCTTTAAAACTAATTACCACTGTATAAAACATGACAATATATTGAACATGCATGGCATGGATTAATAATGGTGCAAGGGTGGCCATTTCCCAAAGCTAATGCTCCCACTTAGGGATACACACAAGCACACATGAGCACAGTGTTTAAATAAATTAATATGAATATTGTGTACTTTGTTATGAAGAGATCAAGAGGGAACCTTCAACAGCACCTCAGCGCAAGCAATAAAAAGCTGACAAAAATGTACTTTATATTTTTAGTGTTCGGATGAACATGTGTACTTTCATTATGGATTAACTCAAACTGCTTAGCCTTCTTTTTTTTTTAAAAAAAAGCTTTTTCATATCTTTTACTGTAGAAAAAGAAATGATCATCTTGATAGTGTTTTAACTTTTAACAAGATCTAAGTTAACTTTAATCCATGGAAGAACTAGCTAGGTTTAGGATTTCTCGTACCTGTATTTTATTATATGTAACTTGCATTATATTAAAGAAACTCTTTCTAGATTAACTCAACTTGCAATGTAGTGTGTATACACACAAGGGCGCATCCTAAATTTAAAATCTAGCTAAGGCATTTTACCGTAATTCTTAGATTTGTATATAATTATTACTATCAATTCAAAATATTGTTTAATAGAACCAAATATTAAACATACACAGTAGATAACAATATCTTTGCATAATTTTTATATAAAATAGCTGTTAGATGATGATCTTTCTAGTGTTTTAACTTTTAACAAGATCTAAGTTAATTTTAATCCATGGAAGGACTAGCTGGGTTTAGGGTTTCTCCTATTTATATTTTATTATATGTAACTTGCATTATATTAAGGAAACTCTTTCTAGATTAACTCAACTTGCACTTTAGTATGTATTTATACACACGAGGGCGCGTCCTAGATTTAAAATCTAGCTAAGGCATTTTATCGTAATTCTTAGATTTGCATTTAATAATTACTATCAATTCAAAATATTGTTTAATAGTACCAAACATTAAACATACATAGTAGATAATAATATCTTTGCATAATTTTTTTATATAAAATAACTGTTAGATGATGATTTACGGACTATCATTAAACATCTTTAAATCATAGTAACTCTAAAATCGTCCACATGTAACTCTAAAATCGTCCCCATATGACAGTTTTTCCTATATATATACACCAATACATCAACTTACTTCATATTAAAAAAGCTAGATATGTTTTGGTGTGTAATGATCCTCATTTATATTTTGTTTGATAATACAGAGTTACAAGCAATTAAAGGGGAAAAACCTAAACAAACTCAATCCTAAAGCTGGAGGTAAAACACAGATAAATTCATTCCCATGTGAGTATAAAGATTAAGCAACTTTATATATATATACACACACACAAGAATAATCTCTTTCAAAACTCTAAACTCTCTCACATACATACACATGATTAGAGGGGGGCACGGGCCGTCATTTGGCCCGGCCCGGCCCGGCAAAAACCGCCGGGTCAGCTGACCCGGCGGGCCGGGCCGGTAACCCGTAACCGGCCCGCACTGTAGCGGGTCCGGTTACGGGTTGGGCTGTTACTAACCCGTGACCCGCCGGGCTAACCCGGCGGGCCCCCGGGTTGGTTTTTTTTTTTTTTTTTTCTAATTTTGTGTGTTAAAAATTTAAAATTTGTTACTTCCAAGATTTGAACCTTAGTCTTCAAGGAGCAAAGTTCATTGAGAAACCAATTGAGCTAGTTTTTGTTGGTGATGATTTATTTATTTTTTTAAACAAATTTATAATGAAGACATGATTTTGAATTCAAATTCAAAGTTAATGAGTTTTAAATTTTATGTTAATAAGTTTTTTATCCAATTATTTTAATTTATTTTATTACTTGAATTTTTTACTTTTTACTTCTATTTACTTATCAAATTATATATATTTATTATAACTAGTGTTTTTAATTTTTAGTTATAAAATAGTAATTTAGTATTGATTTTCTTTATATTTACATTTATTGTTATATTTGATTATTTCAATCACTAATTAATAAGATTAGTTATTTTCTTTTACATTAAGTTAATGAGTTTTAAATTTTATGTTAATAAGTTTTCATATAACATAATTTCAATCACCAATTAATAAGATTGGTTATAATATAATTTTCCTAATATTTTATGTCAATCATTAATAAATTTTATGTTAATCTCTCAAACAAATAGAAAGTAAAATTTTAATATAAAGCTGTACATTTTTATGACTATGATTTTTCATATAATATAATTTTATAACTCAAAAGAATATATAAACTATTTAATTCAATAAATAAACAAACTTAGTGTAATTTTTTATTACTATTTTTTTAATTTATTATGAGTCATTTAAAATTCTTCCAATTTATTAAACTTGTTTTAAAGTATTTCTTATTTTTTAATTTTTTTATAATTTATTTTGAAGTCTTATTTTTGTTTATAATGTTTTAATATAAATACATAAAACTCTCATAGGATAGTTGGTAACAATGTTTGTTGGTGTTATGGGTGACCCAAGTTCAAATCTCACCCATAACATTTAAATTTATTTTTCATTTTAAAATTTATTTAAATTAATAATAAATAAATTAAAAACCCGTCGGGCCCGGCGGGCTTGGACCGGCCCGCCGGGCCAGGCGGTCCATATTCTCAGCCCGGACCCGCCGGGTTGGCCCGGCGGGTCAGGCGGGCCCGGACCGGCCCGGCGGTTTCTTAGCTATTACGGGCCGGGTCCGGGTCACAGGTTGGTGACCCGTGACCCGGCGGGCCCGCCGGGTCAACCCGGCCCGGCGGGTCTTTAATAGTAGCCGGGCCGGTTCCGGGTCCAGCAAAACCCGACCCGGAACCGCCGGGTCGGGCCCGCCGGGCCCGGTTAACCGGCCCGTGCCCCCCTCTACACATGATTGTTTCAACTTTGAAACTGAAAAGACACAAGAAGTAGTGGGAATACACTGTTCATATGTACATATTTTAATCTCAACCGGCACAAAGTTTATTATTTAATTTTAGCCAGAAGAACTTTCCCACCCGAACCCATATAGAAAGGCGAGCACTGTCTAAGGTCAATTCAATACCACCTATCATATATATCTTTATGCATTAATTGCTTTGAAGAAAATATTTCTGCAAGTTCCAAGAGCCCATTATATATAATTATAAGTTTCTAGAGGTACGGACTTGTAATATATATATATAAGGTCACTATCAAGTATCAACAAGAAAGAGAAGAAGTGTAGTGTTTGTAGTGAGTTTACTTTTATCATGAACATGGTTCCAATTATGGGAGAATAGTATCATAAGTTTCATTGTTTATGTCTTCATCTCTCAAAATATATGAAAACATGTATGCATATCTGACAGTTAACAAAGATTTAATTACTAGTGTGTGAGTTTGATCTTTCAAGAAGTGAAAACTTGTACAAATATGACACTGATGGAAGCCAGTATCATAAGCTTTTCCTTGATCTTAGAAGTGAGAAACATGGACATATATAAAACTAATGAATGTATATATATATATGCTCTATTAATTTATGTCTAAGAAGTGAGAACCCGGACAAATATTACTATCATAATTAGTTGCATTAGTATATATGCATGATTACCTTATTTAACTTAATTAAGTGAAAACATGAAAAACATGAGAACATATATATATATATATATATATATATATATATATATATATATATATATATATATATATATATATATATTCACAACACTAAAATGAGTGGTATCATAAATTTCACTAGTGTGCATGTTTACCATAATTTTAAGAAGTGAAAACATGAGAGCAAATATTACACTGACAGTAGTATCATAATCATCAATATATATTACCACATAGTTTACCTTGCTTTTAAGAAGTGAAAGCTTGAACATATAGAAGAGTAGTTGCAGTAGTATTATAAGCTTCATTTGAATCTATATGTGTGTGTGTGTGACACTAATGGCTGATAATATGAACATGCATATAAATATATAATAGTAGATTACTAAATGCATATTTACTTTTTCAGAAGTGAAACTAGAATTTTTTTTTTTTTTTTGGTCTATTAACATGATCAAGCCATAGTTGAACCCACAACTTCTAATTAGGAAAGAAAATAAAATACTAACTCTCTTATTGCAGAGATAGTTGTATTAGTATGTTTTTCTCTTAAGATCGACATGAATAACATGTAAAAAAACTAATATATTGGAGTGACATGACATAAGCTTGATTATAGTATACTCATTACCTTAATTAATTATAACAAGCTGTGAAAGCATGAGAACAAATACAACTAATGGCTGCTTCATATATTTAGTTTAATTTTAAGTAACAGTAGCAGGACAACTATAATAATTCACATTTACCACTAATGGGATTAGAATCATAAGCTTCATTGGTATGTTTTCCTATTAAGAGTTGAAAAGACCATACAAAACACCAATCTATTGGAGTAATATATAACATAATTAAGCTTCGTTAAAATACATGTTTAATCACCTTAATTATAACAAGAGAAAGCATAAAAATTTAACAAATACAACTAATGGCTACTACATAGCTTTAATTTAATTTTAATAAGTGAAAACATGAACATGCATATATAACAGTAGAAGGACTGATATCATAATTCACATTACCACTAATTGGAGTAGAATCATAAGTTTCAGTAGTATGTTTTCCTATTAAGAATTGAAAACAAAAGAACAAGCTCAACACTAATCTATTAGAGTAATATATAACATTAATGAAACAAGAGAAACATGAAAACAAATATAACAGCAACTAATGTTAATTACTGGTAAATGTAGTATTTACATGTTCATCTAAACTTTAACAAGCGATCAGAACATAAGAACATATCCATATATTGATCATGAGTGAAAAATTAAGAGAATTAATTAAAGATTAATTAGAGCAATTAATTAAGGAGGGAAAGAGGGAGCCCCCTTCAGTCCAAGCATGAAAAGAAGAAGAATGAATTATCTCCCGCATCATTCTTTCATTCACACAGTCCCTTTCACTTCATCTTTAAAATCAATTAGTTAACTTCTTCTTCTCCTTCTTCTCAGTGAATGATGATCTTCAATGGTCACTGAGTGTTTGAATGAATGATTCGGCAGGCAATTCAAACCTCAAAACTATCCATGAGTGGACTGAAGCAGGCTCACTCACTCCATCCTTTATTTTTTTTTTTTTTCACTCAGTTAAACATCATGCATTTATATGTTACATCAACCCTTTTTCTTGTTTTTAATGAAGTCATGTTTTTGTTTAATTCATGAAGTGTTAATTAAAAACTTGCCTAAACAGATCCTAATACTTGATCTGCTAGAAAAAAAAAATAATTAATATGGGATTTACATATATATATCAATGAAGTTATCTAACAAGTTTAAAGACAAGTATCATCTCAAAAAAAGAAACTATCATCGAATCAAGACATCATAAAACTTAAATATAACAAGTATATAGCTTGTTCGTCTCTTCATATATATGCATATATCAAACAACCCTAGCTAGGAAATGAATATCTAGTGATTCAAAGAAAGAAAGAAAAGATCCATAGAGAAGATATTACCACATGCTTTTTGATGATAAACAAAGATCAAAAAGAGAGAGAGATCAAGAAAGAAAGAAAAAAAGAGTCTTACCTTCCTGATCTATCCATGTTCATGTTGCATAAACCTCAACTGCTTCCTTTTTCTCTCAACATGATCAAGATTATGTTTTTGAAAAACATAAAAAGGAAAAACAAAAAACAAAAACAAAAACAAAGTTGAAGAGAAACCCAAATCATACACCATTAAATATGCTTCATCAAACTCCACAAAACTTCTGAACACGCCAAGTGATCTCATGATCAAAATAACACACATGTCAGAGAGATGGAATCAAAGAACTCAATAAAACAAGATCTATGAAAGAGAAGCAGATGCTCTTGGCTTATGAGGAGAGAGAGAGAGAGAAAGAGAGTCAAAACTAAAAAGAGTGATTCTTGTTTCATAGGAGTTAGAACAAAGGTCACATGGCACCAAAAGAAGGAGTTATATATATCTGAATGTGAAGACACATTCAAGCTAATTAATTAAGCATTATTTCAGGAGACAAGAATGAATGGGGCATGTTAAAGAATAGTATTATATATCATTTGTTACTTTCTTTGTGAGTAATGTTTGAGTTGATTGCACTAACTAGGCTACCTACCTAACACTGTGTTGATAGTTCTATAAGTCAATCCTTAATTACCTAACACTGTGTTGATAGTTCAATAAGTCATTTGTTACTTTCTTTGTGAGTAATGTTTAAGTTGATTGCACTAACTAGGCACTAACTAGGCTTTGGACCTATAGATTTGATTTATTAGAATGCTATGTAAACTTTGGTCTTAAACTTATCTTTAATTATCTACTTAAACGTTTAAATCATTGGAAACCACATATATATAAGGACTTCATTATAGTGACCAAATTAACACATGTTATAATTTCAAAGAAGGTGGGCTTGCAACATTATGTAGATCATTTGTTACTTTCTTCGTGGGAAATGTTTTTGAGTTGATTGTACTAGCTAAGCTACCCTACCTAACTAACACTGTTGATAGTTCCATATGTCAAGGCTGTGGACCTAGCTAGATTAGGTTAATTAGAATGTTATGTAAGCTTTGGTCTTAAGCTTATCCTTATCCACTTAAACTTTTAGATCATTGGAAACTATGTGTATATATATATAAAGGACATCATTATAGTGACCAAATTATTAGAGAGATGTTATAATTACAAAGGAGTTTATAATGTGTGTGTATATATAATATATGGAAATATGCATCGAGTTTAACAATTGGCAGAGATTTGGCAAGGGATTAATTACTCTTTAAATTAAAAGGATTATTGACCGAAAAAGAAATGGTTGATCAATATATTGTTTTTCTTTGAAAATAAAAAGGAAAGCAAATTTAAAATAATTATTTAATAGTGATAAAGTAAAACAAATAAGGTATTTGCATTAAGGGAGAATAGCTCTGGATGCATAGATGTATATGACGATGCTTGTTTTTTAACTTCATCATTTTATGATTAACATTTAAGCAAAGATTGAGTTAAGAATTAATTGAGATTTTGAGGGACTGATAATGGTTGAGAATTTCAAGAATTCTTTCTCTATGCAAAGATGATCAACACTTGTAAAACACATATTTAGATTTTTTTTTTTTTAAATGAAATATTGACAATCCATGTTAGGGACTTGTAAAGCGGTAAAAAAAAATAACTTAGTACATAGTGCGCGCACTCTCCTTGTGTGAGTTGAAATGTGAACCCACCTCTCAGTAAAAACATTAATACCACATTAACCGTTTATAATTAAAAAAATTAATCAAAAAGGTTTTTAAAAATTTCCATTTAGGTCTACCTCGGTAAATGGACCTTCATTATACAAATAAAAAATAAATTCCAAATACTCCAAGCTACAATGAATTGATAAATAATTAGCAAGATACGTTATTTTTAGAGTGAAAACTAAAATTCAATTCTCATATAGGAATAAAAACCGGTGATCCACATCTCCCCAAAAAGAAAGACAAATAAAAAAAACAACTCAATAAATCATAAATTAAACAAAACTCATAAGGTATTTTTAGCAGATGAGAACTAGTAGATGCATTCAAAGATATTCTCAAAATTTTCAGCATATTATTGAGTATTTAAGCAAAAATCAAAAAGTGATCTTAATTGAGCAATAATGATCACAAACTCTAATATTTATTTTTAGAAGGATCACCACTCCAGCAGACATCGAGATAAATAATAATTTTTTTCTACATTTTTATTAAGAAAGCATTCAATTTAATATCTTGAGGAATCCATTTTTAAAAAATCAAAGTACTAGACAAAATGAGTAATAAATTGAGAAAAAAGGATAGACAACGTGATCTAGAAAAGTAATGAATTAAGCTTATGAACATACTTGATCTATGAATATTTGTAGAACTTTGACTTGCAGAACATTCAATCCATAGATTTGCTAATTTAAGGATACAAATCCGTATGAATTTTAGGTGGTGTAGCTAGATCTATCATTCATAAATGTAAAAAAATAAATACCGAAAGAAAGGACAACAAGCATTAATAATATATATCTCTAGAAATCAACCTTTAAAAAACAATTAAAATACTAAAAATGATGAGTAATAAATTGAGAAAGAGAAACAAATACTCTAGAAAATTAATGAAGTTTTCGAACATCCTTGATATATATATATATAAATCTGTTAAAACTGCCGATCCATAAATTAAAAAAAGAAAAACATTGATAATTAAAAATAGAAATCAATGTAAAAATTGTGATAAAGATCTACCATCCATAAATTTGAAAAATAAAAAACCAAAAGAAAAAGAACAAGCATTGATAATTACATAGATATTGACCTGAGTTTGAGGTGGTAGAGAAATAACTTGCTTGATTTCTCCGAACAAAAAATACTATTTTTATGATGAGTCCCCTTTGTATGATGAGGGCAAAAGGATGAGCACATCCTTGCTTCAACTCTTTATAATATAGTGTTATATATATATATATATATATATATATATATATATATATTCCAAAGAAAGCATTTTAAGGATTCTTTTTTTAATCGTTTCTATATAATTAATCAACTTCACATCATGCCAAAAAAATTACAAGCTAGAAAATCATCAACAATTCATTATTAAGTAATATTATTTTATACAAACATATCTGTATATCCCTAAACCTTGTTACCATACCATTATAGTCATTTCAGTCAATATCAATCTCAAATAATGTACCTTCACTGAATTAAAATAAGGTATAGTATCAAAAGAAGACTTGATCAATTCCACAACTACAAGTTCACAAATGATTAAATTAATCTTGGCATTTTGTATGAATAGCATATTAATCATGTGATATTATTTATCATGTTTATCATGTCAAGTTGAAGTAAAAGTACAATCAAGAAGTAGAAGTCCCAGTGAGGCAAGCAACCTTCTTTGATGCCTGTCTTGTTGTCATAGTTTTCATGTTTAATTTATCAGTGTTTTGAGAGTGCCAAGTGCCCAACTGCTGCTTCTCAGCCAAGTTTTTTTTTTTTTTTTTTTAATTAAGTGCCCAACTGCTGCTTCTCAGCCAAGTTTTTTTTTTTTTTTTTTTAATTAAGTGCCCAACTGCTGCTTCTCAGCCAAGTTTTTTTTTTTTTTTATTAAAAAAAAAAAAAAAAAAAACTTGGCTGAGAAGCAGCAGTTGGGCACTTGGCACTCTCAAAACACTGATAAATTAAACATGCTAATAGAAAGAAAACATTAAAAAAAAAAAAAAACAGAACATTAAAAATGTAAATTGTGAAGCACTCATAGGTCCTCAATCCAGTTTGGACGATCCATTCCCCTGAAAAAAGTGATGGTTGAGGATTAGTTCTCCCATATTTTGCTAGAGCATCGATGAAATTGTTGTGGTCATGGGAGATGGTTTCAATGGTTGCATTTGGAAACTTGTCCAAGTTTTGCTTCAAATTCTGGTATTTTGCAGTAATGTGCCAGGCAATGCTGGTGTTATAGTGCTTTAGTAGTTGAGCTACCCCCGAGCAATCACAGAAAACTCGATCCGGCGTCCATCCTTCAGCAATGCAAGTTCGAAAGGCAAGGTTGATTGCAGCCAGTTCAGCTTGGATGGGAGAGCTAATATATGTGCCCAACAACCCTGCAGCCAAAATATAATTTGTATTAGTGAGAATTGAAAAACCCAAACCAGCAACATGTGAGTTAGCAGACCAAGAAGCATCAGTAAAAAATAGAAATGGAGCTTGAGTTTGCACAGAGTATAGCACACTCCCTGTTGGTTTGATTGTTGAAATCATAACATAAAGACCAGGCCCGGGGATCATCACACAGGAGTTTATAGGTTCATTTCTAAAAACAAGGTTGCAACGCTACTTCCAGATAAGCCAAATGACAGCTGCAATAAAAGCCTTAGACCAAGAGTCCTTGATCTCCAAAAGCCAAGTTCATGTGCTAAGAAAGTTGATCATATATGAATTCAAACCAAGTTTAGCAAACAGATCATGCCAACATTGCAAAATTTTTTAGCATTTCCAGAATAAATGATCAGCAGTTTCAGGTTCTAGCCCGTAAAGAGGGCAAGGATTGTTCGGGCCATTATTCATATTATACAGATAGCCATTTGTTGGAAGTTTTCCATGAGCAAGTTTCCAAACATGCACTTTGACGCGAGGCATGATAGAAAGTCTTCAAATTTCATGCCAACCATTCCAGTTATCATCTGATTAAGCATCTCTATTGAGGTAGTTATAAATCGAAAAGGCAACAGAAGTTTTGCAGGAAAGATGGTTCCATTTCCAAAACAGAGGTTCCTCATTATTGATTTTAATATCATTGATGCAATCCCGATCAAAAGAAGTGCAAAGCAAGTTCTCCAGAGCATTTAAACAAAAACCATTTGAAGTAAGCAGGTCAGAGAACTTGAATATTATCAAAATCCAAAGAAGTATTGAGGAAAGTAGGTTTATAAAAGATTGGAAGATCAAATATGCAAGCATCCTTCCAAATATCTACTAACTTAGGGTTACAGGAAAGGAGCTTGATATTTGGTCTCACAACTTTTGCAAAATTACAAATAGATTTGTAAAACTGGGAAGAGTTTGAAATGTTTTCTAGATTCCAAAGATGCCAATCTCTGTATTTGAAATTGAAGATGTTCACCCAAATTTTATCTTCAGAATTTAAAATAGCAAAGATATTTTTCACCATGAGAGAGTGAACCACAATCCTAAGGTTAAAATGCATACAGAGTCTATGTAGGTGTCTTCACTGAGTGCACTATATGATATGCAGTGTACTTTTAGGTGCACAAGAAATATATATATATATGAGCGACGTATTGTCCTCAGAATTAAAATCTACACATGTTATCAACAGTTGGATTGCAATTCAACAGTTGATACATTTCTGATGCATACTAATTAACACAAACTAAAACCCAATTAACACTCATTGTACCTTCTAATTTGCACTGTACTCAATTGTCGACGTTATATGAACCTCCGCAATTGATATTTTGTCATATATATATATATATATATATATATATATATATATATATATATATATATATGTTGTTAATGCAAAAGCACTTTATGTTGGCATGATTTGACACCTAGACAAGGTGATGTGGCAACCATAATGACGTGGCATAGATGATGACATGGAGAGCATGGTGACATGGCAAGGTGGCTTGGCTAGGAGGAGAATATCTTAGAAGATCTTGATAAAGCTATTTTTGGTATGTGCTACAACTTAAATATAAGATCTCATCAATACCATATTTAATTAGGAGATTTAATTGAAGACTAAATATGGATGGAGCTTAAATGAAGAAATATCTATCAATGGTAAGATTTGAAGACTATTGAAAATATGATTTGAAGAACTTTAATAGATGTGATTGAAGACTATTAAGGGTAAGATTTGAAGACATGTCTATTAATGACATGTTTGGGCTGATTGATTGAAGATCTATCACGAGAAGATTTGAAGACCAAAAAACTTGGGTGAATTGAAGATCAAGTTTGGTAAGTTTCATGAAGACGTACAAAGGCATGCTCCCCTTGAGAGGGGACTGCGTGATGAGGAGCTGAGGAGGTAGGTTAGTTGCCAGTAATCGGAATCGGGAGATCTGGCTGCATCGACTCAGACTAAGCATAACCTGGAGGTTGATGGGTTTTGAGGTCGCTTCGCAACGTAACCAGAACTCAGTCAAGTCAGCAGTCAGGGTCATATTACAAGTCGTGTTACAACAGGAGTTGCAACAGCTAATTTAGGAAGGTTCTAAAGTTAGTAACCACGGAGATTCTAAAAAAGGTATGGACTATATTTGGGACGTTGAGGCGTCTATATATACGACCTTGGTCTGAGATTGGATGCGACTCTTAAAAGAGGGAGTAGGGAGGCACTAGACAATCTAGAGATGGTAGTATTGTTTGTTTGTAAGTGTAAGTGTGCAAGTGTTTGTACTCATCTTTTATCACTTCTTTTAGTGGATTGTCGGCGTAACTTTATATTTACTGTATATCAAAAGTTTCTGAAAGGATAAAAGAAATAGAAATTAAAAAAAATGTTTTTTTCTTATTAACTGTTGGGTATTTTTTAAAGTACTTCATTACCTTAATCATGTATGTTTATCAGATTTATGTATAGGATATGTATCAGGGTTTTGTGAGAGAGCTTTGTGTGTGTGTGTGTGTGTGTGTGTGTTTTAAATAAAGAAGTTAAATATATTTTGGGTTTCTTTTGATGATTTTCGTTTCT